>OX335659.1:15445833-18165000 GCA_946894095.1 Incurvaria masculella | reverse complement strand
GGGCCGGTACCTGTAAATTGTGATAAAATTAATGTTTCTCATTCGTAAATGTCCCATTTTCCAAAATAAATGTTTACATCCATATATGTGCTAAACTGTACGTACCTAGTTTTATAAGTTAATTTTTAATAATTGTATTATCCTTTTATCTGTATTGTATATTCTAAATTACGCTAACGTTCTATCATTATTGTATATCTTATCCATATTATTGTCATTGATATTTGTAAAAAAGAACTCGGCATCTACAGCCGGGGTGTTTATTCTTTACAAAACTTAATTTAAAAAAAACCTAACCTATTCTAACCTAACGTGATCTTTAAGAATAAACCTAACCTAACCAATGACGCTATTATTAATGAAACGGTAAAACTTAAAAGCCAGAGAAAGAGTAATAATTATGGATACAAAAGACAATGCCGAAATCAAAATCGCATTAAAGAGTACATTGACCAAGACCGTGACCAATAGGCAAACATGTGATTGATAATTAAAATTGAAAATAATATTTTTCAATTACTAATTAATGAAAGTCCGAGCGGACAAGGATTATTAATTTTAAAAAGTTCACAACATGTTGTTCACAATGTTGTCAGATGTTGCGTATTTTCGCTGAAATAGGTAACGACATTTTATATCTGTCTTGCGATTTCAGCTAAATGATTAATGTTACAGTCGTTAATCTGCAATAAAAATCGAAACTAAATGCATTCAGTATATAGAAAAATGAATTATGTTGCTAATAAAATATTTTATCATTATACTTCCGGTTTGTTTTGGTCTATTTTCTATACCAATATCTGGCAGCTCCGGCCACGACATGGCGTCGTCATGACAGATTGTATGGATGTATCAAGGTAAATATCGCTCAGTACGTGTTCAATAGTTTACTGAGAACCGCCTGGTGCTGCTATCGCTATAATATTTTCCTTTAGATCTGAAGGAAAAGGTTATCAGCCAGATATATTTATTTTAAGGTTTACGACCATACTGTTCGATCATAGCATACTGATTTCGTTTCCTCTACAAACATACACGTTTGTAATTATTCGTCAACTACTATTTTAATTACAATTTAACTTAAATGCCTTTTTCGTAATCAATAGAAAATAAGATATTTATGGTTCAATGCTGAAAGTCCTTGCCTTTCCGTGTGAACAAAGACACAAATAGAAGTAACATTTCACAAGACTAACCTCAAATATGCATTTTAAAAGTGTCTGACGGGTTATTCCCGCTGTGAAAGTAAAGTAAACCTTATTAATTATTGTGTGTAAGCATGTGAGAAATGAAAATACGTTTGGTTGATACGTGTTAGAAAGCAAAGAAAAAAATAAAATGTAATCTGTCACTTGTCAAAAATGGCCTAGCAATACAGTTGTTGTGTGCTACTAATAAAAACTGCATCGGACGCAAGGTTTCATTTACTCGCTCCTCGCCCCTAACTTGCTACAATACGGTCTCGTTTAAGTCGTAGCGCTTTTCTGGCCCATAGTAAAATCGGCAATGTCCTTTGTTTACGCAGCTCATAAAGTGCGCGTGAAGCGCGATTCGGAACGCAGGTCTATTTGACCGCCTCTTATCATTTCTGTGTACTATTAAATGTTCTATAGCTGTGATAACTCTGCTAACTCTTTGGTAGCACTGTTTTTGTAAACAAACAATATTCTATTTGATTGAACAAACAGAGAGGAAGGAAAAGAAAACTCACTTTGCTTCAATTCGAGAAATTCACACTAACCATTTATAAATGCGTTCCACATTGTGAAGTCAGCTGTCACTGAGCTCCATTTTCATGTGCTCACATAAATTCATTGACTTATATATTACTTCGTAAGGACCCGGTCAACGCGCACGAATAATGGCACCAGTACGTTGGCCCTAAAATATTCGTTTTAGGGCCAACGCGACTCAGTCGTCTGCGGACCACTGCAGAGTGATATTGAGTCGTGAAAATGCCCTTGTTGCGTAGTAAAAGGATGCATAAAATACGATACGAAAGTTACAAAGACACATGTAATAACGTATCATCGATAAGTATACTCAGATAATATTTTTTTCTGTTTAACAATTGAATAATTGCATTTTCAATCGATAATTTAATTAACTACCAAACTTCATAAGCGGGCAAGTGACGCCATGCCGCGCGTCGCACGTGTAGGTGAATTAACCTTGTACGGGCGTCCTTTTTCGTTCTGGTTTATTTTGGAGTGGATATGAGTATGAGTGGGTAATCAAAGATTTTTTTTAATGTGATCTATCATGTGACCACTCGAAGTAAACGTCCCGACCTGATCTACTTGCCTGTTATGTCGAAATTACTTTTCGTTATATCTTGGGAAACACTGGTCATAGACCTATCATGCGACCACTCAATGTAATCGTCCCGACCTGATCTACCTGCCTGTTATGTCAAAATTAGTTTTCGTTATTTCTTGGGAAACACTGGTCATAGACCTATCATGCGACCACTCAATGTAATCGTCCCGACCTGATCTACTTGCCTGTCATGTCAAAATTTGTTTTCGTTATATCTTGGGAAACACTGCTCGTAGACCCATCATGCGACCACTCAAAGTAAACGTCCCGTCCTGATCTACCTGCCTGTCATGTCAAAATTTGTTTTCGTTATATCTTGGGAAATACTGGTCGTAGACCCATCATGCGACCACTCAAAGTAAACGTCCCGACCTGATCTACTTGCCTGTCATGTCAAAATTTGTTTTCGTTATATCTTGGGAAACACTGCTCGTAGACCCATCATGCGACCACTCAAAGTAAACGTCCCGTCCTGATCTACCTGCCTGTCATGTGTTTCCCAAGATATAACGAAAACATTTTTTGACATTCCAGATAGTTAGATCAGGTCGGGGCGTTTACTTTGAGTGGTCGCATGATGGGTCTACGATCAGTGTTTCCCAAGATACAACGAGAACAAATTTTGACATGACAGGCAGGTAGATCAGGTCGGGACGTTTACTTTGAGTGGTCGCATGATGGGTCCACGATCAGTGTTTCCCAAGATGCAACGAGAACAAATTTTGACATGACAGGCAGGTAGATCAGATCGGGACGTTTACTTTGAGTGGTCGCATGATGGGTCTACGATCAGTGTTTCACAAGATACAACGAGAACAAATTTTGACATGACAGGCAGGTAGATCAGGTCCGGACGTTTACTTTGAGTGGTCGCATGATGGGTCTACGATCAGTGTTTCACAAGATACAACGAGAACAAATTTTGCCATGACAGGCAGGTAGATCAGGTCGGGACGTTTACTTTGAGTGGTCGCATTATGGGTCTACGATCAGTGTTTCCCAAGATACGACGAGAACAAATTTTGACATGACAGGCAGATAGATCAGGTCAGGACCTTTACTTCGAGTGGTCGCATGATTGGTCTACGACCAGTGTTTCCCAAGATATAACGAAAACAAATTTTGACATGAGAGGCAGTTAGATCCAGACCAAGCAGGTACAAGAGAAAATTCAAATTGTATTTAACTTGAATACCTTGAAATTACAAAAAACATTTTTCATTCATAAAAGTTAAAAGAACTTAAAAGTTTAAATTAAAAAGAAAACATTTAAGGACGCAGGTACAAGGTTACATCGTTAGACTTAATGCAAAATGGCGGCGAGTTGTCAACACGACTTTGACACGGCGCTCACGCAGTTCTTCCGAGTTTGGATAGATGGCGCTACTTTTTGCTTGTATGGAGAAGATTTGTTTCAATTCTATATAAGGGCGTATCCTTACCTTTGAAATCATTGCATAAATTGTTTATTTTAATTTCAGACAAATAAGTGCAAAGTCAGTGTGTAGTGCAAAGTGCTGGTGAACACCCAAACTCCCAGTATTAGTGTGTGTTTCACCCTAGAAGGCCTAAAAGTGACTCTTAATTTAATTCTAAGTTATAGTGTCATATTCATAACTACCCTCAAAATGAAAAAAAAAGGAAGTGCCTCATTCTGGAGAGACAGGAGCCGGAGGCCTGACCTCAGACGATGAACAGGACCTCGAGAGTGTTGCAGACCTTGTAGAAGTACCCGAAGACCAGATTATCACCGCAGAGCTGGAGTGGGATGAGTCTGACATGACCAACACACCAACCGCAGCTGACGAACTCACTCCATGCAAGGCACTTGTCAGGTTTGAATCTGAAGAGGGATGAAAGCAATTTCTCGAAAACGAAGAATGAATAAAGAATAATATCAAATGCACAAGAACAACTCAAACCCAGCATTCTTTCGGTGTAGTTCGAGATATTTATTTAAACATGGAGAATGACAAAATAATAAACATTTTAAAATGTGAAATACAAATCGTTTCAATAACTCGCCTGCTGGCCCTTTGGCCATAATTACAATTTTCTACGAATATCTAAAGTTCTAAAATCACATAAAAATTAGAAAACAAATGTAATTTTAAATAAGTTCATTTAACTAGACCATTGGCTTAATGTGTATATGAGTAATGCTATTTAAGATCAAGATTTTCAAGTTCCCGAAAACATTGTAAATTCGGACAAATAAAGATGTCAAAAATGGAAAAATTTAAGCCCATCGAAAAATGCTAATTTTTCGGACTAATCGTGTTCTATGCATGGAGATGAAGAATGTAGTTTCAAAAAGAATGTAGTTTCTAAAATTGGTGGATCAAGAAATTTAAAGTAATGTAACGGTTCCCAAAAACACGGGATCTACCAATTTTGATTCACTTCGAAAGAAGAAGCTGATAAAGATTTTAAAACTTTTTGAAATAATATTGAGGAAATTGAGCAATTTCAAGTACAGGATAGAGTAAATAAAATTTGTAAGAATAGATTTTAAATTTGATTTAAATTCAAAATCTATTCTGTTTTATTTTGTAATGTCGTTGACAATTTTTACACTTCTTTGAGGGTAAGTCACCTAGACGTCACCTGTTGTGGTAAAAAAACAAGTTTATTCCCCATTGTAAAAGTTTTCCATATATTCTGGACATAATTATTTTAATAGTACGTAAAAGCTTTGAGGCGAAAATCGCTATGGGAACCAAGATAAACTTTAAAGACGAACTTTTACAAGCGATAACTAATAAAACTCTGACAGCCGTATTAAGAGTGAACCTGTCAAAAGTTAGTATAGGGTTAGCACCGAACTAACCATACAGAAACCGGTTTAGTCCGGCAATAATCCGCGTAATAAAGTTAGTCCGCCCACTCTGAATATGACAGTAACATTTTTATAATACCTAACTTGGTAAGGAAAATTTAGCGCAAAAATTCACTGGAGAAGCATTATGAACAACCCATAAAAGATAAATCTGTGCCAACACGCAAGTTTGATTCACGAGGTTTTAGGTGAAAGATGTACTAAATGATGCAGTTAGAATAAGTTTTACAGGAAAATAATAGTTTTTGTTTGTCTTCAGACTTTATATGTCATTGGCCAGCACAAAATATGAAACGAAATATTATTTGTTATATTTTTGTGATATTTTCTTTCCCAGGACTTATTTTGATTAACATAATTAAGACCTATTTATTTTCGGAATAATATGGAAAAAATTAGTCATTTCAATTACACAGATTGAGTAAATACTATTTTCAAATCTATTCTGTTTGATTTAGTATGGTATCCGACAGATTTGACAGATCTCTTAGGTGAGCTCGCTGCAACGGCACCTGTCGTGATAAATAAACAGGTTTCTTCCCCATTGGCAGTTCAATGGTTACTTTCAATAATACTTTTACTAATATGTGCCGCATTTGATATCGATTGCTCCTTTTGGGCGTCACTAAAACACAACATACATCTACGTATTGCAATGTAGGTATGTATAGCCAAAGTGACACTATATCGTTACTTCTAGAGATTCTCTTTCTACGGGTTCCATACTATATTATCTATGGTTTGGTTTTGTCTTGCGATAATTAAAACCTGAATATTTGCCATATTAAGAATGTTGCCCTACCGCAATCGGAATTTGTAGCGAAAATAAAACAGGAAATTATCCACGAATGGACCGAACAATGGAAAATGTCCAATACGGGTCGTTGGTACGCCGAAATAAACGATTTAGTTGGGAATCCACCTTGGTTCAATAAAACGTTACCAAAAAGAAGAAAATATTATGCAACAATTTGTCGTCTACGTTTCGGACATTGTCTTTTTCAATCCCATCTTTACAGATTAAACCTTATCGACACCGCCGTATGCCCACACTGCAACTTATCTGATCAATCCCTGGACCACCTCTTCTTTCATTGCTGTGCTTTTGATGAGCAAAGAGAAAAACTGTTTACATGCTTAGAAATTACATTTTTTTTTATTTTATTTTTTTATTTCAGGTTTATCAACAGTGATACATTTCAAAACATATTAATAAAAATGAAGCAAGAAAACAAGATGGAAATATTCACTAATTAAAGATAAACACAACATGATTATGTAATAACTTTCACATACTTATTAAAGATAAAGCTAATGTTTAAGATAAAGTAAATTAATGATAATATAATATATATATTTTTTTTTTTTATGTGACTGGACATGGATGGCTAATACCACAAGTTCTGTCATGGTATTAGCCCAACAACCACATGGGAACTAGGTGCCATGCCAGGACCTTCCTTATATTGCACGGCTACATTGAACTGGATGGAAAACACGGACAATTTTCATTGCCGCTTCGACCATCGTTCATCCAATGCGATGGTACCAACCCGGGCGGGATAAACCCTACCACCTAGTAAGTAAGGAAGGGGACCTACAGCTTAACGTGGAATCCGAACCACGGCCAGCCTCTCTCAACGGTCGAATGGTCACCCATCCAAGACCAGACCGGACCCAGCGTTGCTTAACTTCGGAGAGCGATCGCCGAAGTGTCGCGCCACTGGGCCACCGAGGCTGACATATATATTTAAAACAAAACAAAACAGAACTAAATTTAGACGATAACTGCTCGACAAGTACATTTTTTTTTATTAGGCAGAGGTACCTAATGTATGTCCTGCAAATGATGGTGTAGTGCTCGTTAAGTATCATATTGAAATAATTTATATTAAAATTTAGATTATAAGTTCTAAGTTTCAATAACTTTTCGCAAAACTTTTTTGAAGGAAATTAAGGAGGATGGTGGATATATATTTAGTGAGTGCGTTCGATAAAGTTCATTAAAATTACGGCATATTCTATTGAGAGGAGAGTGTTTACCAAGATTGGTCCTGTGTTTTTTTTATGAAATGGAATGTAGTTTGACGGTCTAGCGGATAGTCTAGGGACGTTCAGACCTAATTCTGATAATAGCGACGGACAGTTAATAAGATTGTTCATTATTTTAAAAAGAATTGTAGTGTCAAATATAAGTCTTCTAGTTTCGAGGGAGTGGAATTCATACAATTTTAGTCTGTCGTAATAATGAGGCAGGAAACGAGCATTTTTGTCTGAAAAAGATAGATAGTACATAAAGTTTTCTTGCACTCTTTCGATACGATTAATGTGTACTTTGTAGAATGGATTCCAAACAGAACTCGCATATTCTAGCACGCTACGAACAAACGCATTAAATAGTTTTTTTTTTGTTTTATAATTTTGAAAGGCCTTGCTGGTACGTTTGATGAAACCTAACATTTTCAAAGAGCGCTTAATTATGGCATCTACATGAGAAGTGAAGCTGAGTTTTCTGTCGAAAATAACACCAAGGTCCCGGATAGTATCAACTTTCTGAAGTGTATTGCCATCAATCGTATACTGAGTATAAATAGGTTTGCGTTTGCGAGTAAACGTCATGTGAAAACATTTTTTTAATATTTAAAAACATTTTATTTTTAAGGCACCACTCAGAAACACGATTAATGTCGTTTTGGAGCAACACAGAATCATTTTCTACCTTTATAGTTTTAAAAATCTTACTGTCATCTGCAAATAATATACATTCAGAGTTACTTACGACTGCACATAAGTCGTTGACGTAAACGAGAAATAATATTGGCCCTAGGTGTGAACCTTGTGGTACTCCAGAAGGTACATCAAACCATCGTGATGCATAGCCGTCGAACACCACTCTCTGAACGCGATCAGATAGGTACGAGTTAAACCAGCACAATAAGGCTCCATGAACCCCAAATTCTCTTAATTTATTGAGCAGCAAACGATGATTGACCTTGTCAAAGGCCTTGCTAAAATCCGTGTAGATTACATCAACTTGATGGCCGCTATCAACAGCTTTAACTAAGGTCGTAGTGTAGGTGAGTAAGTTGGACGTAGTGGACTTTTGTGAAAGGAATCCGTGCTGCATTGGCGTTAGGAGTTGATAAATTTGAAAGTTAAGTGCTGGACAAATTAGTTTTTCGAAAAGTTTCGCAAACGAGGATAATATGGATATCGGTCTGTAATTAGATACATCATGGATGTCACCGCTTTTCGGAATAGGAACCACATGTGCCTGCTTCCAAGCTTTTGGGAATACTGAACTGACTAACGATTTATTATAGATAGCTGATAGAGGAGGAGCTAGCGTTTGTGCACATCTTTTAATAAAGAAAGGTGGAATTTTATCTGGACCCGCACTTCGACTCATCAAGACCTTTCATGGCTTTTTCGACAACCGGTATAAATAATGTTAAAGAATTGAGAACATTGTTTGATAAATTCATAATTATCGGAGAACTTTGGGGGCCTACGTCTTTAACATAAACCGAAGAAAAACATTGGACAAAAAGTTCGCCTACACTGACACCATCAGAAGATTTTTTGTCTCCATAAAACATATTTTGGGGTAGGGAGCTCATATTTTTACGCTTGTTTTTGATAAATTTCCAGAAAGCCTTAGTGCTATTGTTATTTATTAAGCAGTATTCGGTGCGTTTGACATAAGTACTATAACAGGAGTTAATTAATTTAGAGCAACGAGTGCGCAACAAAACATATGACAATTTGTCACGTGGATTAGCGTATTTTTTGTAGTTTAAGCGAAATTTATTTTATTCTTTAAGCATCTTTATTAAATCTGCAGAGTACCAATGTGGATAGTGCCTGTTGCGAATAATTAATTTTGGAACGCATTTATCGATAATTGTGTAAATTTGTGCGTAAAAAAGTGAGACCATATCGTCAACGGATTGTGATTCCGATAATGCATTTGACCATTCCCATTGATTCAGTTCATCATTGATTTTGGTATAATCTGCCTTGAAAAAATTATATTTGGTAAGTTCATTAATATTAAGCATTTTAGTAGTTTCTTGGCCGAATTCGTAATTAATTTCCAAAGAGGGATGATGTTTATCTACTCGACTTAAAATGTCATCGCTTCGCTTAACTTGCAAAACAGACGAATTTGATAGAACTAAATCCAGAATTCGATTATTGTCATTTACAATGCCATTAAATTGATTAAAATTCTGAAGGGCTAGGAAATCTACAAAAGTATTGCCTAGTTCATGGTTGAAGTTAATAGGAGTATGAGGCAGGTTGGAGTTGTTAGGATCGATGGACCATTTAATAGAATTAAGATTAAAGTCCCCTAATATCAGGGACTGCACTGCACCAACACTATCTAAAACTTTACTTATATTTCTATTACATACAAAGAGTGAGAAAAAATCCCGCTCGACCTGAAAAAGATATTAAGTCAACCGACCAACTTTGAACCCATATTTCTATACATACATGAGACAATAGAAAATATTTAACTACATGACACTCCAGAATGGACTACAATCCATAAGATACAATAAAGAGAAGGCTGTATAGCGAAAGCTTTTGCCTGTCCATTGGATAACGAAACAAAAAAAAATTGCGATAATTAATAGTCTTTGGTTTTGCGAATGTTGAGTTAAAGCGCAAAGCATTTACATACTCTTCGGTTAAAGCGAAACGTTTACATACTCTTTGGTTGAGTTCAGTTTTAGTTGCGGGTTATATTTTTTGGTTGTAGGATACACCCCAATCGACGTCGACATGGACGGGCCGCCAGGCACAGGGCCGCCTCCCGCTCCCGGGGAAATAGGTCTCGCGCCACCGGGTGTCGGACCTCCGCCTTTCCCGCCTGTGCCGCCACCAGGCATGCGACCGCCCGTATCCTCTGCGAGCGGTCCACCGTTAGGGCCCCCAGGCATGGGCCCTCCCGGTAGCATGCCACCGATGATGGGGCCGCCCGGAATGGGTCCACCCGGAATGGGTCCCCCGGGGATCGGTCCACCCGGAATGGGACCTCCCGGGATGATGCGTGGAGGCCCTCCTCCTCTAATGAAAGGCCCAATGGGCCCGCCACCAAACTTCAACCAGGGAAATCAATCGGGAGGTGATACAATGAATATGGGTCCACCTCCTGGTATGGGACCGCCTCCTGGCATGGGGCCTCCACCTGGGATGGGGCCACCTCCAGGGATGGGTCCACCCCCCGGCATGGGTCCACCACCTGGTTTGCGGGGCCCACCGATGGGTATGCAGCCACCGCCCGGGTGGGGTGGCCCTGATGGGCCCCCAGGGTGGGGTGGGCCACCCGAAGGTCCCCCCGGCTGGAGTAACCCTCCGGACGGACCACCGGGCTGGGGCGGACCACCAGGGCCGGATCGTCGCTGGGATGAGGTATGTATTTTTCATGTAAGTGCTTATAATACTAAGTTGCTCTTGAACCATTATGTAAATAACATACAAGTAATTATACCATGCATGCATAGTATCCTATAACATGAATTATCCATCGCAGGCGCGTATATTTCGACAGAAAATAAAATGTATTACATTTTAAAATGTATCCTTGTTTTAGAAAACATATTATTTGATGAAGTTAAGGTGGGCCTTCCCGCTCAACTGCCCATACAAACGTGGAAAGAAGATTATGCGCATATTTCTAGTCGTAGATCCAAAATTATAATCAAAATGGTTTTATTTTATCGGACTTGATCATTGACGCCCATTGGCATTGTAAAATTGTTGTTGGGTTTCTATGATATAAGGTTTGAATTTTATTTAAGTTTGAATTTTTCGCTCGTTTTAAACAATAAGAATGGACGTGTATTACTCAATGAGAAAAACAAAAAAATCTAGTCACCAAACCTAGCTTTTCCCATGAAGATGCAATTCAGTTTAGTTTTTAGGGTTCCGTAGCCAAAGGGTGCCAACAGAAGCTTATTACTAAGCCTCCGCTGTCCGTCCGTCTGTCGCAAGGACCATATAGGTTGGCAGCAAAAATCTCAGCCTTAGGCTGAAATAAATAGTTGGAACAAAAACTAAGACTAATGAAAAGTAGTACTTAATGACGTCACTTTGGCACAATTTGTACGGACAAAACCTCAAAGTATCGCAAAATGACATCACAAAGTACTACTTTTGGTAAGTGTTAGGCTGAGATAAATATTCGTAACAGAAACTAAGACTAACGGAAAGTAGTACTTTGTGACGTCACCTTGACATATTTTGTATGGATGGAATCTCAAGGTAATGCAAATTGACATCACAAAGTACTCCTTTTCGTTAGTCTTAGTTTCTGTTACGACTATTTATCTCAGCCTAAGTAAAAATCAACTATACAAAAAAACACAACTATGTTTTTAAATAAGTACTTATTTACAAATCAACTTATAAAAACAACCTTAAACCAATTTTTAAGTACCTACTCACTTCCAAAGTACTAACCTATCAAATAAAAAATACAAATTATCTCCAAAACGCTTATAATTGCGCTGCGCGGGATGGTACCTCGCTGACGTAGCCATGAACAGAGTAGTTACCAATGTAAATTAACACGCCAGGTGAACTGGGCGGTTCACTAAAATAAACATGTTAACATGAATTCAATCACCATTTGTTTATGTTTAGCGTCCTTTCTGACTTTTTTTCTTTCTGCTCGGCTCCTCAGTGTCGTATTGTGATATTTATAGCCTATATATAGCCTTCTCGAAGAATTGTGCTACGAAACGCAAAAATATTTTTTTAAATTTGTTAAAATAATATGATATAGATATTAAAAAAATATGTTAAATTTAATATCTATACTATGTACACATGTCATGTTTACGAAATGTAATGAAGACATTGAATTTTCCAGGAGGGTCGCATTCGATCGGACGACGAAGATGAGGAAGGGGACAATCACGGTCGCGGTGGAGCTGGAGCTGGAGCCCCTCAGCACTCGAGCAATCTGCCGTCGCTACTCACGATGAAGATCAACAAGCCGGAAGAGCTACGCGGCCGCAGCGGCGGCGGAGGTGCTGGAGGCGGAGGCGGCGTCGGCGGAGACGGCGGCCGGGGAGCCGGCGGCGGCGGCGGCGGTGGCGGCCCGCCCGGCATGATCCTGCCCAAGGCTCTGGAGGAAGCGTTGGCTTACAAGGAGCAGCGGGCTGCACAGGTTGCCCATAATGCAGGTTTGCTTTGCACGATGACTTTACGGCCTTTGCTAGGAGGGGGCATTGTAGAGCAATGTCCTAACTTAAGATACCAATCCCCTACCTTATTACCTAAGTAAACTGTTTGTTAATTCTATGTGCCACCCGCTGCCCTACCTTCAATGTTACTTTAGCTATGGCGCTGAATGACTCACGAATAACGAGGGTTGCTTGCACAGTTTATTTATACATGTCACTTATCTTTTGTATTAGAAAATGGATCAAGCGCAAAATTGTTTAACAGAGACCTTGACGTATTAAATAATGTAACGAGTCTCATTCGACTAAGCTGCAGCGTGAAGTATATGTGGCTAGTATTGAAAGACCATGTGCTACACTAAACTATCTTGCGATCATAACTAAATGAATGTATCATTCAATTCGTTACCCGGAGTAACCTAAGGGTTACGATACCACACCAATCAGATTATAAAATAAAATAAAATGTAATATAAATAAAATATTTAATAGCCTTGCAAAACCCATTTTGTTTGTAGAAAACTATCTCATGGACTTTGACAAAAACATGTCAGGAGTAGAATTTCTCGATTTTGATATGTTAGGGGAATAAATGATTAAATTAATTAACCTGTATCCATATCATACCTATCCTGACTTTTAAAACTGTTTAATAATAATATTATAAAATTATTTCATGGTTACTACCATAAATGTTTGCACAATAAGTTGTTTATTGTATCAATTGTAATAAAAACAATCAAAGTATCACAATTGTTATAGTAGAGCTTTCGATGTTGCCAGCTAGAACACTGCAGCGCCATTGGACCGCTTTCTACTCTTTTCAGTCAGACTGGACTAACCTAATGACAAAATATGACAATTCCGAGTTAAGTGTACTGTGTATGGATTACAAATAATCAATAAAACAATAAAATGCAGAGGAAACACCGCTAGCTCCGCCCGCGCCCGTTATAAGCGCCGAGTACGATGCAGAGGACGACGAAGCCGACTCGGACGAGGAAGCGGTGCCGACTGCTCCTCTCCCACCCGTCATCTCCCGCCAAGAGGTGCGTCGATCAGTGCTCTGTACGCTTTTAACCTACCACCTATGGAATAAGTAAAGTATAAGTAAAACTACAGTTTTACGTGGAACCGGAACAGTGGCCAGCCCCAACGGTCGAAAATGTTCCCGCAACTGGAACCCAACGGCGTCAGGACTCCTGACGCAGTCGCTGAAGCTAGCTGCTTCCAGAAGCTACTCCTGACTCAGGAGTAGCTTCACCTCGGTTATCGAACCGCAAGGCGTCGCGTACCTTTTTTTTTATTGTTCTGTCTGTGACTTGGCGATCTGTGGAAACACAATGATCCATTCAGATGAGTTTTGCGTTGTGGTTTTGTTAGACGGAGGGATTCTTAGGAGTCCCTTTTCATTTGCTGTGGTCAAATCTCGTGGCTAGCGTAGGGACACTATGCCGCTTCAGTCTGGAAGTCTTCCTGTGCCTACTAGTTTTGATGCTAGCTTCCGCTGTGTTTAAACGATTTCTTGTTTGACTAGCATGGCTCTCAATGACTTGCTCTGGAACCTTTCGAGAACCTCTATGTTGCTATTGCTAGCTGTGCCCCACAGCTGGATTCCATAGGGCCAAATTGGTTTGAGGATGGTCTTGTAGATAGCTATCTTGCTTTCATGTGACAGGCTTGATTTACCACCCATCAGCCAGTACATTGACCCGAGTTTCGTATCCAATTGTTTACGTTTGGTCCAGATATGCTTTCTCCATGTGAGTCTTTGATCTAGATGCATACCCAGGTATTTGGCATCTTCAGCCTGGGGGATTTTCTCATTGTGGAGTTTTATTGGGGGCCAGATCTGTCTTCGGAGGGTAAAGGTCGGAAGTATCTAGAGAGCAATGAACTCAGCGATCGTCAATACGGCTTCCGTCCGAATCGATCTGCTGGGGATCTCCTAGTTCACGTCTCACATGAGATGGGTGATGCGCTCGATAATCATGGCGAAGGAATGGCTATCGGCCTGGGTATCGCGAAAGCATTTGACCGGGTCTGGCACAAGGCACTGCTTTCCAAGCTGCCCTCCTATGGCCTGCCACCTGAGCTGTGTGACTGGATCGCCGACTTCCTGCATGGCCGCAGCATAAAAGTCTTGGTTGACGGATGCTGCTCCGCAGCCATGTCTGTGAATGCCGGCGTGCCGCAGGGCTCTGTGCTGTCCCCAACCCTCTTTCTGGTACAAATTAATGATCTGCTTAATTTGGGCGACATGGACTGCTACGCAGATGTCAGCACAGTGCTAGCCAGGTACACCAGTCACCAGACCGCAAGCCGGGCTGAAGTGGAAGAGAATAGGCGGCGCCTCGTTGTTAGACTCGAAGAGACCCTGGATTTTGTTTCCGAATGGGGTCTCCAAAACCTTGTCGAGTTTAACGCGATCAAGACACTGGCACGCGTGTTCAGCGCGAAGCGTACTCCGTTCAGTGTGGCTCCGACCTTCCAGGGAGCAACTCTACGTATTGACGAGCATATAGGGATACTTGCGGTCGACCTGACGCATAACCCTAATTTCGGACGCCATATCGAGGATAAAGCCAAGCTCGCCTCGAAAAAGCTGGGGGTTCTTAACAGGGTGCGTCAGTATTTCACGCCTGACCAAAAATTGCTCCTTTATAAGGCGCAGATTAGGTCTTGCGTGGAGTACTGCTCGCATTTGTGGGACGGTTCAGCTCAGCACCTGCTTGGCTCCCTGGACTCGATACAGCGTCGGGCCGTGCGTCTCTTCGACGATCCCAAGATGTCTTTGAATTTAGAGACCCTCCAACTCCGAAGGGATGTTGGGTCTCTCTCTGTGTTCTACCGTCTTTACCATGGAGAATGTTCATCGGAGCTGCATAACGCTGTCCCTCCGTCCCCTTTCTACCATCGCACAACCCGGAACAGGCAGGAAATGCACCCGTTCACTGTCGACATTCCAAAAATCAGAACCAACCGATCCTCTAGGTCCTTTATCTATAGGGTCGGTAAACTATGAAATGCACTCCCTGCTGAGTTATTTCCCCCTAAGTACAACCTGGGATCCTTCAAACATGGTGTGAAGAAGCACCTGGCCGGCCGGCATTGTTTTCGCAGCCCCGAAGTCGAAAGCTCATGGGCGTCGTCGGGCACCTTAAGAGGTCCTGGCGTACGCCATATGCCGCGCTTTACATAAAAAAAGGTACATGGACGGAGTTTCCCTGATTGGCCTTGATACGCCATTTGTCTAACCACTTCTCCACTTCATGGATGTGGGCCTGTAGTTTGGCTGATGCTATTACAGGAGCCTCGTGTACCGACAGGAGGGCTGTGTCGTCCGCATAGGTGGCAGTTGTAGTATCAGCTTTCGTTGGTAGTGCCGCGGCAAACAATAAGTATAGAACAGGGCCCAATATACTTCTTTGTGGTACCCCTGAGAGGATTTCGATTAGGGGGGTGGTTTCCTGGTTAAATTTTACTTCAAAGCATCTTCCGTGGAGGTATGAAAAGAAATAATGAGGTAGCAGCTTTTTAATTTTGTAGAGGAGTCCTTCATGCCACACTCTGTCAAAAACCTGGCTTATGTACCTAACTTTTTTTCAAGCACCTTGTCATGTATGGCTAATACCACCCATGAGAAATTGTAGGTCCCTTTCTCTTCTTACTAGATGGTATAGTTACTAGGTGGAAAGTTTGCTTGGGTGGTTGGTAAATACCATCGTGTTGGACGAAATATATTCCAAGCGGAAAAAAAAAATGTACGTATTTCCATACAGTTCAATATAGCCGTGCGTAAGGAAGGTCTAGGCATGGTAACTAATTCCTTTGGGAAATCAGTATGTTGGGCGAATATAATAGCAGGAACTTATGTTATTAGAAATCTATGTTCATTTTTATTAAACAATCTAAAAGAAATATTGCGTCACACATAGTTTCTCTTTTCGTAAACAACTAATTTTTGCAACTGCAAATGTATATCTACTTAAAACCACTAGATTTATACCACGTGAGGCTGAAAGCGCAGTATTATTAAAAAAGGGGTTTTTGCCACGGCCCACGGCCGTGTACATGTTTTTTGTCTATGAGCTTTCTGTCTGTGGCGCTGACAAATAATGATGAGCCAATGAAGAGAGAGGGAACGGCGTGTGATGGGTGTTGGTTGCAGAGTACGAGCAAGGCAAAGGACAAGAATCGCAGGAAGAAAAAGCGCAAGAAGGCGGCGCGCGCGAGCAGAGCGGAGCAGCTGCAGGGGAAGGCGAGGGGCGCGGGGGGGGCGGCGGGGGAGGTCGACGAGGTGACCGACGACAAGGAAAATAAGGGCAAAGTCGATGTTGAGTGAGTTTCATTTATGCTTTATTTTAATATTTATTTCCTATCGGTAGCCAAGCCTGATGTGTCCTTTTCTTCACTGGATTGTTTGTTAATTAGTGTACTTTGTCTTCGAAGAAATTGGTCGTAGGAGCTTGCATAACTTCTTCCAGCCATTCATTCCAAAAGTCCATTACCCTATTAAGAAGTTTCCGTATTCTGATTCCAGAATGAGTGAGTTTTGTTTACTTTCAGACTGTGTCCTGTGTGTATTAGTGTATTAAAGTTTCCGAGTAAGTAAGAAAATTTATGTCCGTCTTTGTTTCACAGCCTCTTAAGACCAAAATGTTTCAATACTTAAAATAAAGTAAAATTGTTTTTTCGCACTAAGCCAGTATGTAGTTGCTCGCATTTCACGATGGTGGTGTTGTGTGCAGTTAGCCTACAAGTTATAAAAATAATCGAGACGCAAACTGCATGAAAATCGGGGAAGCTGTCAAGTTATTAGGGAAGTGAAAGACGGAGACATCGAATCATATAAGAGTTATTGCGTCGTTTTCAGGTACGTGCAGGAGAGCATCCAGTTCCACGAGATGGAGCCCATGTATCGGCAGTTTCACCGCGTCCTCGAGGTGTTCAAGATCAGCGAGAGCCGCGAAGAGGAGCGGCAGGCGGAGGGCGGGGGAGGGGCGTCGCGCCTCCTCGCCGCCGCCTCCGCCGCGCGACCTGTCGAGAAAGTCACCGACCAGTTCGACGCCGACGACGAGGCAGCCGAGGTGCGACTCCCCCACACCTTTACATAAATAAATACATACATACATACATCCATACATCAGTGCCGCGAGGAGAAGCGGCAGGCGGAGGGCGGGGGAGGGGCGTCGCGCCTCCTCGCCGCCGCCTCCGCCGCGCGACCCGTCGAGAAAGTCACCAACCAGTTCGACGCCGACGACGAGGCAGCCGAGGTGCGACTCCCCCACACCTTTACATAAATAAATACATACATACATACATCCATACATCAGTGCCGTGAGGAGAAGCGGCAGGCGGAGGCCGGGGGAGGGGCGTCGCGCCTCCTCGCCGCCGCCTCCGCCGCGCGACCCGTCGAGAAAGTCACCAACCAGTTCGACGCCGACGACGAGGCAGCCGAGGTGCGACTCCCCCACACCTTTACATAAATAAATACATACATACATACATCCATACATCAGTGCCGCGAGGAGAAGCGGCAGGCGGAGGGCGGGGGAGGGGCGTCGCGCCTCCTCGCCGCCGCCGCCGCCGCGTGACCTGTCGAGAAAGTCACCGACCAGTTCGACGCCGACGACGAGGCAGCCGAGGTGCGACTCCCCCACACCTTTACATAAATAAATACATACATACATACATCCATACATCAGTGCCGCGAGGAGAAGCGGCAGGCGGAGGGCGGGGGAGGGGCGTCGCGCCTCCTCGCCTCCGCCGCCGCCGCGCGACCCGTCGAGAAAGTCACCGACCAGTTCGACGCCGACGACGAGGCAGCCGAGGTGCGACTCCCACACCTTTACATAAATAAATACATACATACATCAGGGGCGTCGCGCCTCCTCGCCGCCGCCGCCGCCGCCGCGCGACCCGTCGAGAAAGTCACCGACCAGTTCGACGCCGACGACGAGGCAGCCGAGGTGCGACTCCCCCACACCTTTACATAAATAAATACATACATACATCCATACATCAGTGCCGCGAGGAGAAGCGGCAGGCGGAGGGCGGGGGAGGGGCGTCGCGCCTCCTCGCCGCCGCCTCCGCCGCGCGACCTGTCGAGAAAGTCACCGACCAGTTCGACGCCGACGACGAGGCAGCCGAGGTGCGACTCCCCCACACCTTTACATAAATAAATACATACATACATACATCCATACATCAGTGCCGCGAGGAGAAGCGGCAGGCGGAGGGCGGGGGAGGGGTGTCGCGCCTCCTCGCCGCCGCCGCCGCCGCGCGACCCGTCGAGAAAGTCACCGACCAGTTCGACGCCGACGACGAGGCAGCCGAGGTGCGACTCTCCCACACCTTTACATAAATAAATACATACATACATCAGGGGCGTCGCGCCTCCTCGCCGCCGCCGCCGCCGCGCGACCCGTCGAGAAAGTCACCCACCAGTTCGACGCCGACGACGAGGCAGCCGAGGTGCGACTCCCCCACACCTTTACATAAATAAATACATACATACATACATCCATACATCAGTGCCGCGAGGAGAAGCGGCAGGCGGAGGGCGGGGGAGGGGCGTCGCGCCTCCTCGCCGCCGCCGCCGCCGCGTGACCTGTCGAGAAAGTCACCGACCAGTTCGACGCCGACGACGAGGCAGCCGAGGTGCGACTCCCCCACACCTTTACATAAATAAATACATACATACATACATCCATACATCAGTGCCGCGAGGAGAAGCGGCAGGCGGAGGGCGGGGGAGGGGCGTCGCGCCTCCTCGCCGCCGCCGCCGCCGCGCGACCCGTCGAGAAAGTCACCGACCAGTTCGACGCCGACGACGAGGCAGCCGAGGTGCGACTCCCCCACACCTTTACATAAATAAATACATACATACATACATCCATACATCAGTGCCGCGAGGAGAAGCGGCAGGCGGAGGGCGGGGGAGGGGTGTCGCGCCTCCTCGCCGCCGCCGCCGCCGCGCGACCCGTCGAGAAAGTCACCGACCAGTTCGACGCCGACGACGAGGCAGCCGAGGTGCGACTCTCCCACACCTTTACATAAATAAATACATACATACATCAGGGGCGTCGCGCCTCCTCGCCGCCGCCGCCGCCGCGCGACCCGTCGAGAAAGTCACCCACCAGTTCGACGCCGACGACGAGGCAGCCGAGGTGCGACTCCCCCACACCTTTACATAAATAAATACATACATACATCCATACATCAGTGCCGCGAGGAGAAGCGGCAGGCGGAGGGCGGGGGAGGGGCGTCGCGCCTCCTCGCCGCCGCCTCCGCCGCGCGACCTGTCGAGAAAGTCACCGACCAGTTCGACGCCGACGACGAGGCAGCCGAGGTGCGACTCCCCCACACCTTTACATAAATAAATACATACATACATCAGGGGCGTCGCGCCTTCTCGCCGCCGCCTCCGCCGCGCGACCTGTCGAGAAAGTCACCGACCAGTTCGACGCCGACGACGAGGCAGCCAAGGTGCGACTCCCCCACACCTTTACATACATAAATACATGCATACATACACACATACATAAATACATACATACCTACATCCATACATCAGTGTCGCGAGAGGGCGAGGGAGGGGCGTCGCGCCTCCTCGCCGCCGCCTCCGCCGCGCGACCTGTCGAGAAAGTCACCGACCAGTTCGACTCCGACGACGATTCAGCAGAGGTGCGACTCCCCCCCCTCCCCCCCCCCCCCCCCTCTTCTGCATATATTCTATGCATACTTGCAGATAATAACTCCATCTTCAACTACTAGAAATTCAATTATGGTCTTGTGGATTCGTCACAATTCGGGACAAATTGCAATTGGAGTACTTTCTCTGACCACACGAAATAGGGATCTTTTTAATACTGCTGCAAATGATGCTCAAAACACTATTGTAAGATTATTTTTATGGAACCTGACATGGATGGCTCCACCGATACCATATGAGTACTGTTATGATATAAGCCCTAATACACCACATTCCTGAAGGAATTAGGTGCCATGCCAAGACCTTCCCTTTATGAGCACGGCTGCACTGAACTGGATAGATAACACGGACAATTTTTCATTCAACCATAGTTTCAACCAATGCGGTGGCATTTACCTTGTAAGGGAAGGGGACCTCCATGGGTTTGGAACCATAGAACAGCTCATATTCATAATAAAATGCACCCATCCAACTCGGAAAGATGTAGTGTTAACAGGTACAACAGGAAATTATTGGAAGAAAACATCAATGACGACCTTAGGGTCCGTACACAGGCAACTTAAGTTCAAACTTAAGTTGCTCAACTTGCAGCCATTTCTGGCGATTTCGACGCCACCACAACATCCTGCAGCTCCCGCAACATGGTTCATGGGCGACCATGGACCCATTCATGGAGCAATTGATTGCCCGCATCTGGAGAGCAATGTGCACACACATTCAGTGTAATTTTCTCTCAACTAAAACTCGACTTTTATTTAATTACTGTTTACGCTTAGGATCATTAAAAATAGTAAGCGGGTGTCCGATGTACAAGGGAAAGGTCAATAGAGCAGAATTTTAAAAAATCCGATCTGTTTCGATAATCCTTAACTTGTCAAAACCATTTCAATTAGGCATTTGTGACCCTCTAATACACGACTTTCCGTCAAACAATCTACTCTGCACAAGACTTAGTACACCAAGTACCGTACATTACATTTCTAAGCTGCATAACGTTGCTAGGTTTGGCTTGGTCGTCGCCAACAATAAGTATTTATTGCTCTACAAAGTAGGCAACTTTTGTGAAGTGTTTTTTTTATTGTTATTTATAGTTTTTTGTATACTACAATTATATTTCAAAATAACAGACAAATCCGAGAGACACTTGGTATCCAAAAACGAATTAAGTAAATTTGTAATAGCACATAAACTTAAAAATAAACTAGTAAGGTCACACATGTACACTATACACATTATATACGTGCCTAACATACAAATTGAAAATTACTATAATAATAAATTCACTGTTTCGGGTTGGAAATTGCAGAAAAATGCGGCCGACGAGAAGGAGCGTTTGTCAAAACGTAAACTGAAGAAACTGTCGCGGCTCTCAGTGGCAGAACTGAAGCAGCTGGTATGCCGACCTGACGTAGTGGAGATGTACGACGTGACCGCTCGGGACCCGCGTCTCCTCGTGCAGCTCAAGGCGCACCGTAACACTGTGCAGGTGCCGCGACACTGGTGCTACAAGAGGAAGGTAAGTCCAACACACTGTACTTAGTGGAGATGTACGACGTGACTGCTCGCGACCCGCGTCTCCTCGTGCAGCTCAAGGTGCACCGTAACACTGTGCAGGTGCCGCTACACTGGTGCTACAAGAGGAAGGTAAGTCCAACACACTGTACTTAGTGGAGATGTACGACGTGACCGCTCGCGACCCGCGTCTTCCCGCGTAACACTGTGCAGGTTGTGACGATCTATGAACTTTTTGCCTTTAATTTAAAAGTGTTAGTATGTTTATGGTCCGCAAAAACTACTGGATAATAATTAAATTACTTTATATGGCCTGTGATCAATAGCTATGTTATTTAGGGCTCAATTCACGAACTATATGCTTTTGTAAACATTACGGTTTCCCCCATTAACATTTAACTTTTAACAATTGAACTTTTTTTTAACTTTAACTAATTTAATTTAAAAAGTTTACAATTCTCTGTGTTTCTTTTTCTGGTTCTCTTCTAGTTCTTCTATGTCTTTTCTTTGTGTTGACAGTGGATGCAATTGGTCGAAATTAGTTCTGAATTTCCTATTGTTAAGCAACTAAGAATCTTCCCAGTCGTTGTGCTAGGGGTGGATCGTAAACCGTACAATATTTTTTGTAGGTTCGTATTAAATGGTATGTTGGATAGTTTCTGTAACTTTTGTTTTACAGTTTGTACTGTTCTCTCCGCTTGACCATTTGATGCAGGATGATATGGCGGTTGTTGTTGTTGTTGTTGTTTGGGGATGTTCGCTTTCTGCACTTGGTCCCATGTTGAGTTGTCCTTTGTACAAGGCCCCCTCAATTCTTGCTACCCTAGCCAGCAAATGTCGTCTATGAAGGTGACGAGGTGGCCCGGGTGTCTGCAGATATGCGATATGGGCGAAAGCAGCAGCACCCTCCGTCGTTCGCTGAGCACGTTGCAATGCAAAAGCACGTGTTCAGCGGCCTTTTTTTCCTCCATGCATTTGTAGAGTGGTTCGGCTACTGTAGCTTTTTGAGGCAAAAATCGTTAATAAAAATTTAATAGACCCAAAAATGCCTGCAATTCCTTGATATTCTTAGGTGCCGGTAGTGTCGGATTTATACATTTGCCGCCAGTAGGATGTTACAATTTGGCCGCCCCTACCGACCTCTACAATTCCGCACCCTACTTCACAATCATATTAATTACCATGCATTGGTCCATGAACTTGTAACTTGTGCACAATCGTCCTAATTGCACACCTCTTTCCCGTAATTAGTATGATTGTGAACTAGGAGATTGATGTGTCAGTTCCTGGACTATTTTTACAACACAATGACCTAGTTAAGATTGCACAATAAATAGTTTTAGGTATATTTCTGACCTAATAAAAGGTCACTCATCTACTTCTAATAAAGCGGGGTAAGGTATGCCTAAATAGTACTTTTTAGCGGGATGAGGTGACGGCTCGCTAGGCCGGAGTGAAACGCGTGCATACTGGTAGAAGGGCGTCTATTCACTGAATAAATTCGGGCGCGCGTCGCAGCGCGCGTGGACTGAGGCGGGGGGAAACACCTATACACGTGTGTGTGCGGTATGCTTACAAAGCATGCCGCCACAACTTACACAATCATTTACATTCTGTGTTGGTTAAGGTTATTAGGTTAAGTAATTTATAATTTAAGTCTTTTCATATTCTGGGTTGTGGTTAACTCGTAGTTCTTAGTTCTTTGCCTTAGAGCGTTCTACCAAAAATGAAAGTTTTTGCAGTAGCATTTAGGTATGAAATCATAATTGTATTGTGTCGTGGACGAAAAAATATTGACGAAAAAAATATATAACTCATAGACCAGTGAAGTTTCTTTGCGGGTTCTTCTTCACTGGTTGATCGAATCCGCGGATCAATTAAATTGTGACATGACTTAGGGTCGAGTGCACGAAAGAACAAAAAATCAAAATCAACGTCAAAGTATGATCAAACACGTCACTTTGTATGGACGGTATGAAAGGAAATCTATGCGGATCACTAAAAGTGACGTGTTTGAACATTGATTAACTCGGCCGACTCTTCGTGCAACCGGGGCTTAGTGTTGTTTGACTACCAGAAGTTGAATAAATAAATGAAATGAAATTAAATTACATACCATACAAACACTGCAGAACTGGCTCCAAAAATAAACCAAGGATATTCTGGCTTTAATTAATGAAAAGAAATTATGCAACATATAGAAAGATTAACAATACAATTGTAGAAATTACAAGACAGACAAGACGTAGCTACGAGTCTGGTATAATAGATTCGGGACCCAAATCCTTCTATAGCTACATACGCAAACAAATATCTACAAAAGTTGGAGTTCCACTAGCACTAAAACACAATGGAAATCTTGTAACCGGCAGCAGAGCAGTGGCTGATATCTTTGCAGACCAATTTGAAAATACCTATATCCGAGAACCCATTGGACCTGTTCCAACTCTCAATATTCCTAGAGTTGAAAATTCTCTGACTGATATATTATTCACATCGGCATCTGTGGCAAAAACTTTATGTACATTTAAAGATGAAACTGCAATGGGCTTTGATGAAATCCCAGCTGTTCTTTTAAAGAAATGCTCTCCGTCTATCAGCAACCTCTTAGCACAAATAATGACCAAATCCTTCGAAGATGGAGAGTTGCCGAGCGACTGAAAACAAGCCATAGTTACGCCCGTATACAAAAAAGGTAGCAAGTTCTCAGCTATTAACTACCGACCGATAAGCTTAACTAGCATTATTTGCAAGACTATGGAGAAAATTATTGCCAACTCTCTAAAGGACTTTCTCAAAAATGAAAAAATAATCTTAGACGAACAACACGGATTTGTGCCCGGTAGGTCTGTCGTTACCAACTTACTTACATGTGTTAATCATTGGACCGCAGAATGGGATCAACGGCAACCTACCGATATTGTCTACCTAGACTATGAAAAAGCGTTCGACCGAGTGCCTATAAGAAGACTTTTGTTAAAACTGGAACATTTTGGAATACGAGGAAAACTTCACACCTGGCTTTCTGATTTTCTGACTAACAGAAAACTTACAGTGAGAGTGGGTGATGAGCTTTCCGAGGATAGACCAGTTCATAGCGGCGTCCCCCAAGGCTCAGTTATCGGGCCGATTGCCTTCGGTATTTACCTAACGGACTTTCAAGCTATCCTACAGATGATGTACTCCCTGTTTGCTGACGACGCTAAAATCATCGGGAACCCACTCACGCAGCACACTGACATACAGGATGATCTAAACCGCATTACTGCATGGACGCAAGACTGGTTAATGTCACTCAACGTGGACAAATGTACAGTCCTTCATATAGGAAAGCAAAACCCAAGGAAAACATACACAATTCAGGGTAACACTCTAAAATGTGTGAATACACAAAGAGATTTGGGTGTCATAATCACAGAAGATCTAAAATGGGAGGCACACGTTATAACTGTAGTGAAGAGAGCAAACTCATTGCTGTATACCATAAACAAAGCTTTCTCCCATATAACCCCTGAGCTTTTCCTAAAGCTTTATAAAACATATGTGCGACCTATGTTGGAGTATGCATACCAGATCTGGAGTCCCTAATTCAAGAAAGATATTGACCTGCTGGAACGAGTACAACGTAGAGCTACAAAAATGCCAACTGCACTGAAAAATCAAAGTTACGAAACCCGGCTGGACAAGCTTGGCCTCACCACTCTACAAGAACGAAGAGAACGGGGAGATCTTATTGAAACATTTAAAATTCTCAGCTCTTCTTACAACTCTACCAATCTACAAGATATGTTCACCCTTGCTAATACTAAAAACCTGAGAGGACACTCAAAAAAGCTGTATCACAATCGGTCGAAGCAGAACCCTCGACGACACTTTCTTGCCAACAGAGTGGTAGAATCTTGGAACAGTCTTCCCAGTGAAGTTGTAAACGCTGTCTCCGTAAATTCCTTCAAAAATAAATTGGACAATCATATAAAATCAAAAAAAATATAATATAATAAATAAATAAATAAGTGTTGTGATATTGGCGCATCAGCTTAAAGCTGCTAGCCTATCAATAATAATATAATAATATAATATAATATAATATATAACGTAATTACATATTTTGTTTTGTGATTATTTACAGTTTAAGGATGTTCCGACCCATACAATGTTTTTTTTACACAGAACGCAAAAAGTATTGCACTTGAAGGCACGAATTTGTCAAAAATATTAAATATAGCCATAGTAGTTGCAGCGAAAACATATTCACAATTTCAGGTTTAATGGTTTCGTTGTAATTGCCGATTCGAAGTTTTACACCGTTAGATGCCGCTGTTAAATAAAAATCGTATTTGAATAAATTGTAACAAAACCAATATTCCTGAAATTGTGAAATTGTTTTCGCTGCTAGTAATATGACAATATTAAACTTTTACTATTAATTCGTGGCAATACTTTTTGCGTTATGTGTGCAAACAACTTTATATGGGTCGGAACAGCCTTAAACAGCCTTAAATACAATATATTCAACAATCTGGTAACAATCCGACTTATGTCTATGAAATTAAATTACTTAAGTTATGAAAGTTTTAAAATATCTTTTTGCACGTTTTCTATTTGCAAATTCATTAAATTATATCTTCGTATGCGATCTTGTTGATCAGTTCTGACTCTATACACAAAAGAGCTAAGGCGTTTAGTTTTTTCTGAGATTTTTTTAAGCAAGAAAATCTTCTCCCATCCAAACAAGTTATCGAGGCAAGTTTGTTTATACCTTTTGCGAATTCTGTTTCACCAAAATTGTTTAAGGTGGCCCAACCCGGCGGGACTAACTCATTCGTGGGCACGGTAAAAAACCGTGCTGTTGCGCTCTGGGACCTTCTCTGTTTCAAAGAATAAGAAAGGCTACGTGATGAGGAAGATGAAAGTTGTCCACAAAAAAGAAAATTGGGATCTCTGATAAGAAATATGGGCGTGATCTTCTTTCCCCGTTTGTATGGGGAGATGAGCGGGATGGGCCACCTTAAATAAGCTTTGTCTGATGACTAATCTTTTTAAGATGTTCTTACGTTATCATTGCGTAATCCACCTTCAAAGTTATTGTATAAAACACGCGAAAAATTCTAACTTTCGGACCTTATAACTTAGAAACCAAACACAATTATACAATGCCAACAGTCATCAGACATCTAGTTCGATCAAATAAAGCTATTTTGAAAAAAAATATGGATCTCTGACAAGAAATATGGGCGTGATCTTCTTTCCCCTTTTGTATGGGGAGTTGAGCGGGATGGGCCACCTTAAGCTTAGTAGCTTTGAAACTGTACGGAATATAGAAATCCCGCAGCGCCCGTGCTACGCTCGTGCAGGCAATTTAGCCAAACGCACTTAGCGGTCTTGCGTCGCAACCATATAGGTTCATAGTACCCACGACCTTGTCGATAATATCTTTAATTATTTCGGGGTCATGAGTATGGACGAAGCCATGAAGGAATGGAAGGAGCTGTGTCCCGATGAATAGGTGCCTGGGCGTCGAAAGTTCCAAAAAGCTTGGGATGTTACAATAATTGAAAAATCACGAGGCGTTCACTTGGTGAATGGTTTCAAAATTGATTGTGTGCGGATTCTGGCGGCATCAGAAGCTAAATCGGGTGCATGGTTGTTAGCTTATCTCTCACCACATCTTGTTATATTACCAGATCGAGTCTCGCTTTGCATCTAATTTTTCCTTCGTTTTGGCATCAGGATATGTCAGCCGCACACTTGCAACTGTGGTGTAATAGTAAGAGGCGGCACCATTGTCTCTCATGCTCTAAGAGTGCTGGATGGTTATTTCGCTACGCCAGCATAAACCAGATAACTAAACGTTGACTTTCTTCAGCAAATATTTCCAGTCATTTGAAACATGTTGGAGTTTACCATGATGTCGGCAAATAACCGAACGGAAAAACTGTCCTACCATGGAAGCACTGAAGAGCTTTAATTTGGGATGTTAAACGCGTGGATGGCTCTGGTCCGGGAGCCGGTTTCGCCGCAGCAATGTGCGTTTTGTGAGTTGACCAAAAACAAAAGAAAATGTCAGCAGGCCAAAACCCAGTTCGTATTTGTGGCCATGACTGTAGAAACTCTTGGAGTGTGGAGTGGAGCCTTGATGCAAAAATATTCGTTTCTGAATTAGGCATGTTATTAAATAGAGGTATCTAGAGACCCTCGCACGCACTCTTACCAGGCATCCGTCACTCCTAAATACCTACTGAGATCTTCACCTACGGCGCTAGGGAACCCGAGGTTCCAAATTCAGTCAGGGCCGCCGCGCGCACACGCTCGCACGTCCGCTACGTCCAATCAATCAGTCGCTTCGGAAAGCGCACTTTCGCCGTTTTTCTTCAAAATAATGTCTAATCATCATAGAATTAAATATGATAACTGTTGAGTGAACGGATGTCATAGTACACAGAAGAATTTGAAGTTACCTTTCTTAAATGTACCGAAATATTCTGAAAGGTACGTTTATTTTTTTTGTTTAGGTTTATTGACGTCTTGCCTTTATGTAGGTAGGTATGTGGTATAGTGTTATGAGGGGCCTATTGAATTGACATGTATTTAACTGGGATCAGCACAGCACTTTTTTATACATTAGGTAGTATTTATCCACGTATTACAAGGAAAAACAACATAAATTGGTTTCGTCTAGTGAAAGAATAATGGGCAATCATTCGGGACAGCTCTAGTTACTTATTGCCTATTCTCCTTTGCTGCATGTAGTTTGTTTTTTGCCGTACCAGGACCTTCCTTTTATGAGCAAGGCGATATTGAACTGAATGGAAAACACGGACAATGTTTCATTACCGTTTCGACCATCTTTTTATCAAATGTGATATTATCAACCCGGCCTTAATCACCAATGCCAAACAATACTAGACCAAAGTACATCGAAAACACCGAAATACACAGAAAACATCAAACTACACCGTTTAAGCCAATCAACACTAAACAATATCAAACAACACCGAAAAACAATAAACAACACATAACAGCACCAGGCATATTTGTGATGCAAATTTTTAAAATAATAATAATCGTAGACACATTATAAAAAAATATTTAGGAAGTTTTGTTTGCATTTTATTCGACTTTGAAACGATAGGCGGCGGCCGTGCGTGATAACCCTAGCGCAAACCGCATTCCAGCGACAATATTGTGTAGTGGGGCGGGTGAGGGACGACGCGTTTCATCTCGCCGCCGCGCCGGCAATGAGCGACGTAATAAATACTTTAGCATAACGACAATTAGAACCAACATTTAAAAATTACTGTCGGGGAGTGCAACATCTGTGCGTAGCACTATTAGTTATTCTGTGCTCTTACCTCCAACAGCAAATCAGCCAGGCCATCCAGCATGGGAATCTGCTGCATCCGTTTTGGGAACAATGCCTTTTGATACATCAGAGCTCCTTTCGATTTTAGCTATAATTACTTGATTTATTTATATATTTTTTAAACATCTATGTAAATTAACTGCCATCAAACTATTTGAAACCATAAAAGTGGTGACAGATATTAGATAATAAATTTATTGTATAATAATATGCTCAGTTAAGAGGTTTGCACGTGTATCAATCTGTCAAAATAGTATACTGTCGGGCCACAAAAATAAGACAAAGGACATGGCCCCTGGAGCAGATGTCATGAAATGAAAATATTCTTTATTGCTTACAACTATTACATAGTATGCAAAGGTGAGCTTTTTGCCAAAGGCAATCTCTCTGGCATTACATAATTTTCCTCCAGCAGGGAAAGTGATATTGCTCATTTTTTTTAATAAGATCCTATAAACAGGTATTTCCCGCAACAGTTGTTGAAAATATAAATGAATGAAATGATATTAAAAGTGACTGAATGTATTGTGTGTTGTGGCTGGCAGTACCTGCAGGGCAAGCGCGGCATCGAGAAACCGGCGTTCGAGTTGCCGGACTTCATCAAGAAGACGGGGATCATGGAGATGCGTGCATCGCTACAAGACAAGGAGGAGACGAAGACACTCAAAGCCAAGATGCGCGAGCGCGCGCGCCCCAAGCTGGGCAAGATCGACATCGACTACCAGAAACTGCATGACGCCTTCTTCAAGTCAGTACTAACAAGTTTGCACTGAACTAACAGAATTGATCAGAATCGCACGAAATACTTCAATTGACGATAGCATGAACACTACAGGCTCTCATTTACTGTTCCACTTTTCTGAAAAGGTTTTTCCTACAACAATTCCGAGAGGTGATTCTAGTGGCAATTGTAAGCAGTTGTTTCCCTACAGTCAATTCATATTTACCTTACAATAAGTTACTGTAGTCGATGAATCGCTATCGTGGTAGTGCGACATTTACGTTAATGTGCCTGGGATAGTCACACTAATTTGTTGTGAGTTGCATAAACTTAAAACCGCCACATGACATTTTGAAACGGTTGCAGAAGCAAAGATGTAATGTGTGGTTCAGATGGCAGACGAAGCCTCGTATGACGATCCACGGAGACCTGTACTACGAGGGCAAGGAGTTCGAGACGCGCCTGCGCGAGAAGAAGCCCGGGGACATCTCGGAGGAGCTGCGCACGGCACTCGGCATGCCGGTGGGGCCCGGCTCGCACAAGGTGCCGCCGCCGTGGCTCATCGCCCAGCAGCGCTACGGACCGCCGCCCTCCTACCCCAACCTCAAGATCCCCGGCCTGAACGCGCCCATTCCCGAGGGCTGCGCTTTCGGTTACCACGCCGGCGGCTGGGGCAAGCCGCCCGTCGACGAGAATGGCAAGCCGCTCTACGGCGACGTGTTCGGGCACCAGGCCGGCGCGCTCGACGTGAGTCTTCACTGCTCACACCACAAACACACATTCTATGTCACGCTGTCGGCTCGCCCAGTTCGTCTGCGGCGAGGTTGCTCCACCTTTTTATCAATCACTCTTAAGTGCATCACTATGAGCAGGTTCCTTATAGTGATTCACAGATTCCAGGATAGTACAATCCAAAATAAAAAAAAACGATAACACTTTGATGGAGCAACAATCACTTCATAAAGCATTTGTATTTATTTGTTGTGGAACAACTTTAATAGACCATTTCCAACACCATTTCCGTGTGATCCATTTGTGCGCCCACATTTTGCTCAATTTTAACAGATCAATGGGTTTTCCATTGCTTCAGTTAGGGATAAGATATACTGTTGGTTATAGAAGAATATAATCTAGCAGTATTCTTTCAAACTTTGCCATGGTACATGTTAAAAAAAAATAAAAAAAAAATATTTATTTCATGAAGGAGCAGCCTAAGCTGATGTGTTTATGTCTGGGTTCACTGGTGCTTTGTTATTATGGTTACTTTAGTTTAGTGTTTTAGGTGTTTGTCAAGCCTGTTTTTAAAAGAATTGGTGATGGGTGCTTCAACCTTGTTCCACATTTCCACTGCTCTATTCGACAGGAAGTGTTTTCTGGGGTTTGTTGAGCTGACAATGGCAGGCTATAACCTCGGAGATGACTATTTGTGTTTCTAGTGAAGAGGTTCTGCAGGTCTGGACAGTCGTAATATAATCATTGAAAATCTTGTATGTTTCTATGAGGTCGCCCCTTTCTCTCCCTGTCCACTATGGTATTTTTTTTCGGCAGCTATTTTGGACCAATCCTGTAGGTTAATTCTGTGTGAAAATATTGATCACCATGAAAAACCTACAAACCGGTCAGTATTTACAGTGTTCTATTGCTAATAAAAACAATGTGGATTTTGAAACAAGATAATAAAATTCACACAAACCACCAACTGAGATTGTAAGCTGTTGGTGGAGTTGAAAGTTGGTAATGTGTGCACTTGAATTATCAATCAATCAATTTAATCATTTTAATTGTTTTTCATAAATAAGAATTGTTTTAAAAAACAAAAATTTTGTTAATTTTTATATAACGAGGCACAATATAAAATGTGTAGAATGTAGAGAAGAGTTGGTGTGTTTGTTGCACAGGAAGGGGAGGAGGCGGAGGTGGAACGCACGGCGTGGGGCGAGCTGGAGTCGGAGTCGGAGGAGGAGTCGGAGGAAGGTGCGCTCCGCTACATTATTATACACTGACATAACACTTTTCAAAAGGGGGAAGAGGCGGGAGTGGTGTATGAGTATGGGTGCTGGGGTGCCTTGGATCTACTCGGCAGGGAACGCGTGTCCGACACGTTTGCGTATCTGACTCGCCACTTCCTCAGTTCACCACATCGTGCAATAAACACACCACCCGACTGAGTAGAGGGGTTTTTCACTAACTATCGAGATGCTCTCAGCCGCTCTACCGGCCAGAGGTCCCTTAGATTATGATCGAGTTGGCCGCTCACTGATGTGGCCTCCGTGCACGCAGAGGAGTCGGGCGAGGAGGCGGAGGGCGCGGCGGGCGCGGGCGCGGCGGGCGCGGGCGAGGGCGAGCTGGCGGCGGGCGTGGCGACGCCGGGCGAGGGGCTCGTCACGCCGCTCGGCATCAGCTCCGTGCCGGCCGGGATGGAGACCCCGGACACCATCGAACTTCGCAAGAAGAAGATCGAGTCCGACATGGAAGGGTATATTTGATTTTTTTCTTGACGTTTATTTTGCATTGGCAGCTTATGTGTCAAAGTCCAGTCCTTTTTAGGGTTCCGTAACTAAAGGATGCCAATGGAACCATATTACTAAGCCTCCGCTTTCTAGGTGTCCATCCGGCCGTCCATCCGTCCGTCCGTCCGTCCATCCGTCAGTCAGTCTGTCACGGGCATGAACCGTAATAGGTTGGTTCATACTTCATATAGTATCTATTGTTTCTATTGTTCTTTGTTCTTTGCCTTAATCTGTTCTACCAAGGGATTGTTTGGCAGTAGCATTTAGATCTAAGTGTGTTTTTAATAATTGTGGACGGAAAAATATGTTATGTAAACATGTGAAGTTTCTTTGCGGGTTCTTTACTGGGTTGATCGAAGCCGCGGATCTTCGTGACGTAACTTGGTGTAGTTTGACTACCAAAAAGTTTAAATAAATGAAATGAAAAAAAAATGAAATGAAAATGTAACTATTTTGCCGCTATAAGAACAAATAGGTAAAATTAAAAAAATAATAAAAAAACCATTTTTTTATCTTGCACTATGGTATGGAATCCTTCGTGTGCGAGTTTGACTTGCACTTGGCCGTTTTTTTAATAATCCTTATTTTAAATACATATTTTTTCACATTATGATTTAAATTCATTCATTTGATAAAAAAATCATTCAAGGACTACCTTAGTCAACCTCTAGCATTTTCTTAGATTGTGCCATGCTATCGATAAAACCTCAAAATGTAATCACAAATCTGGTGCAAGTTGCATCATGGGGAACACACCAACTTCCAACAACTATTAAGAATAACTGCAAAGTTAGTATCTTGGTTCATCACGTCACGCCAGTAGCGGCTTGTCGAGTGAGTGGGAGGGTGCGATGTGTGCGGTGTGTGCAGGGGCGACACGCCGGCGCTGTACCAGGTGGTGCCGGAGCGGCGCGTGGGCGTGACCGGTGGCATGATGGCGTCCACTCACGTGTACGACGTCGCCGCAGCCGCTGCTGCCGCAAACCCCGGTCAGTCCAACCTTTCATTTGTTTTTATTGTTTCTTTTCGAAAGTTGTTGCAATTGGGTTGCAGACATTTTATGTAGCAATTAGCAACTGTAATGTCTGTGGGTAGCTGTAAAATATATTAAATAACCTAAGTTTAGTGACAACTATGTATCTTCAAGTCAGTTAGAAGAAAACCTGAGAGTCATACCCTGCTGTAAGTGAATATTGACTGATTATATTACTGATATATTATTCACACCGGCATCTGTGGCAAAAACTTTATGTACATTTAAAGATGAAACTGCAATGGGCTTTGATGAAATCCCAGCTGTACTTTTAAAGAAATGCTCTCAGTCTATCAGCAACCTCTTAGCGCAGAAAATGAACAAATCCTTCGAAGATAGAGAGCTGCCGGAGCGACTGGAAACAAGCCATAATTACGCCCGTATACAAAAAAGGTAGCAAGTTCTCAGCTATTAACTACTGACCGATAAGCTTAACTAGCATTATTTACAAGACTATGGAGAAAGGAGAATGGCAAAGCCCGTTTCCAATGTTCCAAAACTTGTGTCATCCCGATAAGTATATAGAACATTAACTCAGTATTTTAGAAATTATTGTATACCTTCAGATTACCCAAAAATAGCCGGGGAAAGAATCTACCTATATATATTCACTAAATGTACGGCTCGTCGTAGGGCGCGTGGTCTGAGGCGGGGGAAACACCTATACACGTTTATGTGCGGTTTGCTTATGAAGCATGCCGGCACACACTAAATGGCGTTTTTTTGAAGTTCTTACATATTCTTACGTGTCATTGGAGCTCGAGAAATTAAGTATTAAGCGAACTCACTTGCCGCCGGTTCCATTCTTGTAAGTAAAAGTGGCTACTCCGCCACATACATACCTCCACATACAAATGAGTTTCTGTTGCTACTTCCATCCTTCATACACGTTTACAGATGCTACCCACCGACGGAAGAAACATTATTGACAAATTATTAGTGTCCAATAGATTCTTTTAGTGACATTTAATTATTAAAACCTATAATTGGTTGAAATATTTATGGATCTTGAGAAATACCTACGTGTTTCAATATTGTATAACCTCAAAAGCAGAGTTTTGGTGAGCTCTAGAGGTTTCTTCCCGAGAATTAGTTCGACAAAAGTTATGGCATTCGAAAGTGGACACCAAAAACTATATAATGAACCTGAAACTATGGAGACACAATAAAAAAAAATGAATCCGCGGTCCATACTGATCTTGTCATTCTCCTTTATTCCTACTCTCTAAAGGACTTTCTCAAAAATGAAAAATAATTTATTTATTTTATTGTATTTTCAGACCGATATCTCACACATACATGTATATAAAATAAAATAACATTAGGGCAAGGCAATGGCACGATTAAAAAAAACATTACAATCACAGTATTAATAATTACACACTTCTTATCTTAGACGAACAACACGGATTTGTGCCCGGTAGGTCTGTTCTTACCAACTTATTTACATGTGTTAAATATTGGACCGCAGAATGGGATCAACGGCAACCTACCGATATTGTCTACCTAGAATATGAAAAAGCATTCGACCGAGTGCCTATAACAAGACTTTTGTTTAAATTGAAACATTTTGGAATACGAGGAAAACTTCACACCTGGCTTTCTGATTTTCTGACTAACAGAAAACTTAGAGTGAGAGTGGGTGATGAGCTTTCCGAGAATAGACCAGTTCATAGCGGCGTCCCCCAAGGTTCAGTTATCGGGCCGATTGCCTTCTGCAGTTCGCATTTTATCTCTCCGTAGTCCTCCATGCGTTTTGCTAACTCTTCGTTTTGTTGACTCAAAAACGAAATTTGATGAGTTCTCGGTTCTGAGTGATGATTTCTTCATACTTTACGGTGTGCTGCGATAAAATACAATTTTGCGCTCTCAATTTGTCATCGAAAAATTGACAACATTTTTATTTGGAAATGATAGTTAATCGTAACCTAAACCTAATCCGGCTTCTATATTAATGTAAAGCCTGTAGTTTATGGCGGTCCGGTATTGAGAGGCGTCACTGTACTGTGAGATGTGTTCGGGCAGGTCGTCGCGCGGCTGGGAGCGGAGGCACAGTGGGTGGCGTGGGTGTGGTGGGCGGCGCGGTATCAGCGGGCGCGGGTGGTGACGCGGGCGGTGTGGAGGTTGCGCTCGACCCCTCCGAGCTGGAGCTGGACGCTGAGGCGATGGCGGCGCGATACGAGCGGCAGGTGAGTGTGGGCGGTGTGGAGGTAGCGCTCGACCCCTCCGAGCTGGAGCTGGACACTGAGGCGATGGCGGCGCGATACGAGCGGCAGGTGAGTGTGGGCGGTGTGGAGGTAGCGCTCGACCCCTCCGAGCTGGAGCTGGACACTGAGGCGATGGCGGCGCGATACGAGCGGCAGGTGAGTTTGGGCGGTGTGGAGGTAGCGCTCGACCCCTCCGAGCTGGAGCTGGACACTGAGGCGATGGCGGCGCGATACGAGCGGCAGGTGAGTGTGGGCGGTGTGGAGGTAGCGCTCGACCCCTCCGAGCTGGAGCTGGACACTGAGGCGATGGCGGCGCGATACGAGCGGCAGGTGAGTTTGGGCGGTGTGGAGGTAGCGCTCGGCCCCTCCGAGCTGGCGCTGGACGCGGAGGCGTTGGCGGCGCGATACGAGCGGCAGGTGAGTGTGGGCGGTGTGGAGGTAGCGCTCGACCCCTCCGAGCTGGAGCTGGACATTGAGGCGATGGCGGCGCGATACGAGCGGCAGGTGAGTGTGGGCGGTGTGGAGGTAGCGCTCGACAATTAAAAAATGATCCCTTCACCTTCAATATCACAACCACCTCGCCCGATAGATTCAAGGAGAATTGAGACTGTCAGTGTTTCTTTCGGTACAAAGAATTGCCCGTTTGCATGCACTCAACATCGCCCAAATGATAGACTTATAATAGCCCCGGGAGTACTTATTTATTTAATGGAAACCTTACAGCTAATTGATGACTAGTATACAAAATAGACAATATAATTGTCAAAAGCCAAAAATAGGTTTTCACAGATTTATCCAAAGATGTCGACTAGTTAACATTGGCCTGCCCACAATACAAGCTCGTCGAGCAGTCGATTGACACGTGTGTGTGTGTGTGTGTGTGTGCGCAGGTTCGGGAGCAGCGCGCGCGGCCACAGAAAGAGGACCTCTCCGACATGCTGGCAGACCACGTCGCTCGACAAAAGGTCACTACACATTATCCATCAGCTTATATTCCGACACCACGTTCGTGAAGGAATTGGGATCCATGCCAGGACCTTCTCTTTATAAGCTACATTGAACTGGATGGAAAATAACTGATGATTTTTCATTACCGCTTTGACTGTCCTTCAATCGATGATATGGTGGCGAGCCGGGAGGGCATGATGGGGACCTACAGTTTTAAATGGGTTCTGAACGAAGAAGTGGACCTAAATAAAAGAGCACATTTCAATCTTTCTTCAAAAACAAAATAAAACCGTAGAGTAACCAAAGAATAAAGGCCGTTCGTTTTTGAGGTATTGGCTTTTACAATTTTCTTGAAAATCAATACCCTAGGTCAGTTTTCGAGTGCGGCAGGTAAACAAATAAATTTGCTAATATTATTTTTCTGTTACGCGACCGTCAACCTTCTCTTGATCACATTCCAAAAAAAAAACGAACAGGGCTACGTACTAAAACATTTATTTTTGTCTGATAAATAGTTATTTATATTTCAAAATAGCCAACGTTGACTGTTCATACTGTAAAAAAAAATTATCATGCCAACCTTGCAAGTTCTTTTGAAAATATTTACTATATTTTTCTTTAGAAAAAAAGATATTGCTATTATATGCACTATAATGGCAATATCTTTTTGAAAGGGGCTTGTTGGGTACTTAGTTCAATATTTAATCTTTTTTTTTATGTAACAGGACATGGATGGCTAATACCGAACTGACCGTCCGATATTAGCCTCACACACCACATGGGAACTAGGTGCCATGCCAGGACCTTCCTTATATTGCTCGGCTACATTAAACTGGATAGAAAACACGGACAATTTTCATTGCCGCTTCGACCATCGTTCATTCAATGCGATGGTACCAACCTGGGCGGGATTAACCCTACCACCTAGTAAGTAAGGAGGGGACCTACAGTTTTACGTGGAATCCGAACCACGGCCAGCCTCTACGGTTGAAAATGGTCAACCATCCAGTACCTAACTGCGCTCAGAGGTGCTCCCCAGCTTATCGATTTGCATGACGTTGCACACTGAGCTCCCGAGGCTAACTCTGCTTAATCAAGAGTGACTTGCAATGAAGCTATTAGACGTGGGATAACATGTCGTGACACCGGTTGACTTAATATTGAGATTTCGTGGCACCTGATGTGAGGCTCGGTATTGGAAAAAAAATGGAAGATAAACAAATAAAAATGGAAAAATAAAAACAAAAAAAATCTCATCACAATATTGGCCTAAGCCTTTAAAGTTCATTGTGAACAACAATGAAAGTTTGTTTGAAGAATACCTGACATATTTAAGCAATTAAATTACATTCAACCACAAAAAAATGTACAAATAAATATTCATACCAATTAGAATATCATAATTTACATAAAAGTAGGCTATAAAATAATACTAAAAATAAATAGTTCATAAATTAATAAGCTTTAAGATGGATACGTAACAAGACCATTATTAAATTAAGGTACTTAAATTATTATTTATCGTCGAGTCCAATTTCAATAAGCCGGGCCGCAATAAGTTTCTTGAGTACAACATTCATTGTAACACCGCTTTTGATTGACGAGCCACGGCTGGTGAGAAAGACATACATTCGCGGAGAAGTGAATGGGAAATATCTATGTCCACATTTTGTATTGAATGAAAGAGTACGAAAACGTGATGCCGACAGAGTTTGGTGAGAATGTGGAGGTAATATGTGGAGTTAGGTGGTTTTGTGAAAATAGACAATGATCGTATGTATGTATATAGATCTGCCGGACAAAGAGTTTCTTAGTTTCTCGAAATAATAAGCCAAATAGAACACGAAGAATAGATTTTTGTTTTTATAAAGGGGATCTAGAATCGTTTTAGCAGCACCTCCCAGACTAAAATTCAATTTCTCAAAATACTATGAGCTAGACCATAGTAGACCATCATATTATGCCGGAGCATTAGGACATTGCGTATTTCTTTACGAAAATGTAAGAATTTTCGCAGTCTCTGTGATATAGCCCCAACATGTAGGCGCCAATTTAATGAATTATCAACTATTATACCAAGGTATCTAACATTATCTGAGATTTTAACTTGTCACAATTACACGATGAAGAGCCAAATTTGGGTGCGAGACAAGTATGAAGTTCAGGGTTGGATGGAGATTATTTTTTGGTGATTTAAAAGAGAAGTGCTTGGGTTTTCTTGTATCCGCAGTCAGGATGTTCCGATCGAACCATGACTTCACTTTTAATAATCCTATTCGTTTAAAATTTTTTAGAGTTTGATTAGGAGAAAGGCTATACAGGCTTGCGTAACAAAAAAATAATAATATTAGAAAATTGTTTTATTAACCTGTGGCACTCGATAAACTGTTTTAGGTGTTGATTTTCACAAAATTTATAAATGAAGCATTAGTTTTTTCATTAATTTATCAAACAGGGCAACATATGCTGCATATGAATTTCTTGAAACCCCAAATGGAAGAGTTGTTCCAGCATTCCCACGCTAGGGCGTAGCGTGCATCGCTCGCGTTGCTTAGGATCGCCCTGATGATGCATGTCACGACAAGCGTGTGCCATGATGTGACGTCCTACCTCATGATCGATGTTACCGCCGCAGTCTTGCAGGCTAGCAAAAGGTGTTGCTACATGACAAACTATTTTTTTATTTAATAACTGTAATGGCGTAATGTTAAAGATAACGTTTTCTTTACAGAGCAAACGAAAACGACAGCAAAACACCGACTCCAAGCAAGCGAAAAAATACAAAGAGTTCAAATTTTAGTCCACCGGCGTTTCGTTGTAGCATTGTACTATTATTCCGGGTTGTCGTCACGATAACCTAAATGGCTGAATCTGGGTTCACAGGTCAGGGACCAACTCTCTGATGCTAAATATGTCGGTCTGCTTGCACCAAGTGGTTGTGCTAGATTGGCTACACGAAAAAGATGTTGGTATGTACCTGCTGTGCTGTGTAATTATGTAGACCTCTGTATATTTGCACCACAAATAAATTTCTGATTCTGATTCTGATTCTGATGAATATACGGATTTTCTGGACATATTGATACCTATTATGCAACAATAACTAGTCAGTTCTTAAATATACCTAAAGTTATATCTGTAACCTAATTCGCCTGAAACCTGGAAATCCAACCAAATATTTGTTCAGTTTTGGTAATAATAAGCAAGTATGTACTTATATTTTCATGCTTCGTTATTTGCAACCATTTACCTTATTATAATTTAGTTTGTCACACTAACTACTTTTTCAGGCGCCTTATCTAGGTAACGCCACCACTTGGCGCAGGCAGACCGACACATTTATCTTCAGAGGGTTGGTCTTTATTCTGTGAACCCAGTTTCAGCCGTTTACGTTACCGTTACCATTAACGACCTCCTTGTCTATATTGGATCGCCTACTGCATCGCCGCATGACTTGTGACTCTTTACATTAACTTGTGACTCTTTACATTAACTTGTGACTCCACATATTAACGTAAGACGCGTTTTGGCACTGAAACCATGGTTGCCCCACAACGCCATGTGTTGATGTCTTACGTCCTGGTTTCATTCATCCAATGACAGCATGTTTTGATAGCACGAACAACTCCTCCTGGGTAAGGTTCTAGCAAAGCAGCGTGGAGGAGGAGACGGAAGCACACACAATGTGGTGTGCTCGATGCGCTCGATGTGCTCGATGTGCTCGATGCGCTCGGTGCGAACTTCCTCCACGCGCTGCGCACGGGCTGCACTCAATGGCGTTGTTTCTTTTGTACCAAAACTGATGGTTAGTTTTGTTTTTTAATACTTTGATACTAGATAAATAATAAAATATCATGTTTGAAATGTTTCATACTTGACACCCCGGACATGCCAAAGCGCAAACCTTTTAAAATAATTGTATGCAATAAATTCTTGTGAATTTACACAAAAACTTTGATTTGTTTAATTTACTGAGGTCAGACAGTTTGCCAAAAAACTTGAAGAAAAAAGTTATCAAGTTTATAAAATTTTGAACTTATCCTGAGTTTGTTTACATTTATTTCAGGTGATTCTGAAGCTCACAGCAACTTAGATTTACATACTATTTGGCTGAATTTGGCTTGGTTAAAAAGATTCTTCTTTTACCCACTAGGTAGGTAGTTCTAGCGAAATGACTGCACAATTTTCGCTCCTCAGTGTTTTTGGAATTTATCACGCTTTTATAAGCTTGGGTTGTATGTATCTATGTGCGTAATGGAATCTTTGAGATTAATTTTCCCCAGTTTCCAGAAGTCTTTAATTTGAAACTTTGCATACGTATCAAGGACTGATGACAATGCAATAATTTCATAACAGTTTTCCTTATTAGGACCGCCAGGATTAATAAATTATTTTATAGATCCTCTGTAGTAATAATAATGAATTGATAAATCGAACTAAAAAATGAAAAATAAATAATAGTTTAAAAAAACTAAAAAATAGATTTTTTTTTTAATTTTAACGAGTTTATATTACAGTAGTAGAAGATCGAACAATCAATCAGAATTTAACACCTCAAAATTTTATATAATTTTTATTATAATTTAATTATAATAAGTTATGTATTTAGTTTAAGTTATTATTAACAAAATAATTCAATTCAGAGTAAAAAAGCGTGGGGTGCTTGATAAAGTAAATGTAACAATCATTCTATTGGCAACTATCTGTGAGAGGAGAGTTATGAAAAGTAGTAAAATGCACCCCACGCTTTTTACTCTGAATTGAATTATTTTGTTAATAACTTAAACTTTATTATAATTTTATTTTGAGGTGATAAATCCTGATTGATTGTTCGATCTTCTACTACTGTAATATAAACTCTTTAAAATAAAAAATAAAAGGATTCTAGAATCTGCAGAAGCATTGGTAAAACAAAGAATTTCATGCTCCCGAACAATCGAGGTAAAAAACTCTTATGGTACCGTGCGGAACATGGAAATGAATATCGAGGATAATGACTTAATAGAGGTTTTCAACAAGGGTGAAATCGTTTTAATTAAAAGGTTGGAAGCCTGGAAAATGGTCAACCAACTGCCGCCTCAACATTGAGAACAGTCACCCATCGGGAACCCTAATACGCCCAGAGATATCATACGTAGATACTATCCTCATATAAATCGGGTGAGTGATCCGCAAGTTATTAGAATTTACTCCACTGGAGATCGATGCGAGTGTATTCCATGTATTATTTTGTTACATTCAGTTAACCCCCACTGCTCACTCTTCTGGTCATGGATGTAGATATAAACCGATAGTTAGTTAGTTAGTTGGGTGGTTTTTCTTTTTGTCATTAAAAAAGCTCTAGCAGATTTCTCGACCACACTGCATGGTACCAGAACATTTGGCAATTTTTTTTTTAATCTGCAACATAGCTTTCTATCAATTTTATAGGGTCAAGTTTGAATGGATTCATCTCGCTTCATGTCATCAGAATTACAATAATTCAGTGGAATTGTCGTAGCTCGATCAAAAATTAATCTGATTTCCTCCACCTAATCGTAATAACAATCTCCGAAACCTGATTAAAGCCATCAACCCACTTTAAGGTAAGCTTCAGAGATGACCGAGCTGATGGATATGGGGGTTGTGCCCTGTTCACAAAAAACTCCATTTTGGGTGCAGAGGGGACTCGCCGGCAAAGCTGAATCAGACATGTAATAGCTGGGGTTTTGTGGGGAGCTCATCCCTACTACCTCAAGCTGTTGTACAATGCAATAATACGAAGTCATTTGGATTACGGTTCCCATATTTTAGAACCCTGCAATAGAAATTCTCTCAAAACATTATTCAAAACAAATGCCTGCGTATTATAATGGGTACGGGTGCCATTAAATCAAGTCCTATAAATGCTCTGCAAGTAGAATGCATTGAACCTCCTCACTGATGCCTCCAAGCTCACGGAGGAAGGCAGTGTTGGCGCTGCAGTATTCCATAAGAACTGCAACATCTACCAACTAATTAAATGCCCTCCAGAGTCATCAGTTTTTCCTGGTGAATCATTACTGGGGGCAGTCAAGTTTTCATTATTAATAAAAAAAATCGAATACATTTATAATATTTTCTGATTCCCGTAGTACTCTTCAATCACTCACTCAGAACCCTTCATTCTAACACACAAAATCCTATTCCTTTTTCCATTAAAGAGATCCTCTACAATAACCCGGACAAACAAATATTCTTTGCATGGATTCCGTCTCACTCAGGCATTCTGCCCAATCACCAGGTAGATGACGTTGCTAAACAAGCTGTTCTGCGAGGGGATGAAATCCCCTTTAGAAACTAACCACATGAGTTAATTGATCTCCCAAAAAAATATCTTACTGAGAATGGGATCAAATTGTGGGCTAAATCTAGTAGACTTAAGGTGGCCCAACCCGGCTGCCTCAACTCATTTGGGGGCATGGTACAAAACCGTGCTGTTGCGCTCGTGGACCTTCTCTGTTTCTAAGAATAAGACAGGCTCCGTTATGAGGAAGATGCAACCTGTCCACAAAAAAGACAATGTGCATAGTGTATGATTTGGTAAGATTTACGAAAATTTTAATTTCAAAACGTCTTATAGCTAAAAGTAAACCACGACCGCTGTAGTCAAAAATCTAACAAAAACCAAATAGATTATAAATCTTGATTAAAAAAGCTATGTCTGATGACTAATCTTTTTAAGATGTTCTTACTTTATCATTGCGTAATCCACCTCCAAAGTATAAAACGCGCGAAAAATCCGAACTTTCGGACGTTATAACTTGAAAACCAAACACAATTTTACAATGCCAATGGTCATCAGACATCTAGTTCAATTAAATAAAGCTATATTGAGCAAAACTTTGGATCTCTGACAAGAAATATAGGCGTGATCTTCTTTCCCCTTTTGTATGGGGAAATGAGCGGGTTGGGCCACCTTAAGGGTTCAAGTTATGCCAAGATCCAGCCTTACATCCCTGCTAAGCCTTGGTTCCATCGTATCAAAATGAATAAATCTTCACTAGAAGTTGAAGATTTGCCACCTTACAATATGCCACTGTTGTTCCTCTGTTCATTTGGCTTGACTTCATATTAAAGACTCTTCAGTGTGCGAATGTGCCCTTAATGATGGGAATTTGGAAAATATATTTTTCTGTTGTCCTCTGATTAATAAAACTGCTCCTTTATACGATTATCTCCCTATACTCCAAATTCCTCTTCCAACCAATATATATTGATTGCTATCTTCATCTAACTTTAAAATTCTAACGTTAATTGCTTCATTTATCAGTGCAAATGGTCTTAAACTGTGATTTTCTTTTATGTTTCGCTGTCAATTAATTTCAAAACCTTTTCCACTATTTGTATATAGCTATGAACTTTGACATTGGTGAAATGTGTTAGGTGCACGAAAGCCATAAAAGGAATCCAAAATTAGGACCCTGAAAAGAAGAAGTAAAATAAGCCCGGCTCCACTCCCAGTCGGGGCGTTTAGTTCGAGTGCACGTATCATGGGTCTACGACCAGTGTCTCCCAAGATATAACCAAAATCAATTTGGACATGACAGCTAGGTAGTCAGGTCGGGTTGTTTAGTTTGAGTGGTCGCATGATGGGTCTTCGAGCAGTGTTTCCCTATATGTAACCAAAACCAATTTGGGCATGACAGGCAGGTAGATCAGTAGTATCTCGCATCATAAAAACTTTTATTTGCATATGGCGTTAGGTATTTAACCTACACACAGTTCATGAACTACCGCTGACGAATATGTTCGCGGCTCACCAAGTGGAGTCATCTATCAGTGGGCGGGTCGAAGCGGAGCTAGTGCGAGAGGCAACGACACAGCGGCAGCGCGGGTGCGAACGGGATAAGCAATATTATTTCAAAAGCAACCAAGCCACTAAGCTGATTTAAGCTTGTATTTGAATGATTAAAAACTACAATATTTTTGCAAAAAAATTCACTTGCTTTTCCTCATACTTACAATTACGGTTCCCTTTTCGAAATAATTAGAATCTTTAAAATGAAGGTATCGAGTCTAATTTAGTGTAAATTTAGATTTTTTTCTATCGAGAAAAGTTTCAGATTCAGTATATCCTCTACTCCCATACATATTTTTCGCTGGTCGCTTTAATTGTTATCCTCAAACTTCCAACAAAAAAGACCAGCCGGTTTGCATTCCATACCCCCCTTAAGTTTGCCAAAATTTGAGACATTAATAATCGTCCGCAATATCAGCTCCGCGTGGCTGAGTCTCAGCTTTCGATGGTCCTAGCAAATATTTCAGCTGAATCAACACTTCGTTGGGCATCTAGCATGTAATGAAACAAATATGAGTGCATTTCTTTTGAATTCATTTAATGTTAATATAATTATCATTATAGACAATGTTCAAGGTATCATTAAATTGTTTGCAGAGCTTTCAAACACGCTAAAAGACATTCCTTTTAAACATATTTTCTTTATCTAAATTGTAACGCAACTGTTTTTTTCGGCACTAAAACAAAACAGGTGCTTTTGAAAAATATCGAATAACCAACAATATCGCTGGCAGCTCGCGTTAGGACATCACACCTTGCAGACCCATTGGCCATAAAACAAACTTAACAATAAAATTATAATATATACTCATTCAAAACATTTCAGCTACGCATACATAACAAAACGGTAACATATTTACATCTATCCCATTTTAAAACAATACATATGTATATGTAATATATTCCTCAACCCCTAGTCAGTATGATGCACAACAAGAATTATTTAATCAAATTCGATCACACGTCAACATCGACTCGTGTAGGGAGTAAGGCTTGTGGTTTTAGTGAAATAATTTGCACCAAAATCAACACAAATGCATTTCAGTCAGATACTATTCTTTGAAAATGTACAGAGGCACACAGGGATGAGTGCAGCCCTGGAGAATGCATTGTGTGTGATTTCAGTATGGAAGCAAGCAAACGGCGATGTATAGACTTATATAACATGTATTAGACTTGAACACACAGCCCTGTCACTATAATTTGTAACTAACATTATTAGTTTCCTGAAGAATATTGCACGGTCTGCTGCCTTCAATAGTTGCACCTAACCCCTACTACCCCTACTACGCTAAACAATCACTAGCAACAACTTGGACAGCGGATAGCGAGAGTGAAAAGGAGAGAACACGAGGGGGCGGGACTATCACTCGTCCGCCATCTTCAATGTCGACTGAGTGAACAATCATTCAATACTACCTACCTACACGCTACAACTCTAACAATCTTAACGGTAACAGCACTACTTACATTACGTAATGTTTCCTTGGATCATTTAGAATAAAAGTGCCAACGGCCCCGCACCACTGCAGCCTGTCCCGCTGCCTCCGGCCTCCGTTTATCATCAGCCTTTCGAGTGGACGACCGACATAAATATCCCATACATTAACTTCGTCCAGTCTTCGTCGGTCAGACTTGAGTCACTTTCTTGGAGTCTCCACTTGGACAGCTTTGTCTCCTCCACCTATTCTCCACGGTTCTCTGAGAATGTATCGCGTGTCCACATAAGCTCCCCACTGAGGGGCCTTACCTAACTTCTCTGCATACCATTAGTTATCACAATTCTCTATACACATACGTACTTGGCATATAACGATATCTTAGTACAACGACCAAACTTACATTACATCCAAAAATCGATGTTAATATCTTTATTCTAGAAATGTGAATATGTCAGCTATATGAATGTAATGAAACGAACGTGAGTGTGAGGGGCGAGGGAGACGGGGTGAGCGGGTGCCATGAGAGCGAGTGAGATGGCGGATAGGCCGAGCCGCAACGGCGATGATGCGTGTGTATTTGTCAGTATCACAGTATTAAGTATTTTGTCTCCGCTCGTTTTTGGTTGATCGACATCATCTAACCAAAAGACAAATTGATATTATTTCACAATACAATCAACATAATATATTAATGTACCTACATAATAATGACCAACCTGCTGCACCTCACCTCTGTACTATTATTATCATTGTCTTCACAATATATGTAGATATTATCCCACAATATAGAACGCTCCATATTCACCATAAATACTCTCAAATATTTATAACAACTTCAATATAACAACATTAACATTTTTCCAATATTTAAAAAGTATCTATACATATCTAAGAGATTAATTCATAATAACTAACTATAGGTGCAGGGCGATACGCACCATGGGTGTCCGCACCGACGGCAGAGTCGGAACGTTTTATTTTCAGAAATATCTTAGATAATTTGGTATATATTCATTGTGTTGGCATTTGGCATATCTACTTAGTAAAAGAACATGCGTAGTAATTACGGAATTGAATTGTAAATTATCATGAAAATGCAGCAAGGGCGTGGCCTCTATACGAAGTGGGTAAAGTCGGTCGAAGCTATAATTGACAATCACTAACACTTGGGCTTCCCTGTGATACCTGTATGTATGTATTATCGGTTAATTTTAAAATTGAGCCCCATATAACTCGATACCCACATTGGAATGCACAGCTTTTGAGGACGACATCTTTGTACTACAACATTATTAATGGAATGTGCCCACTCCATAGCACGGTATGTCCATAGAATATGTAGGTGATCTCGGATACCATAGTCTGTGCGTCTTTCAAAAGCTGTACAGTCGAGCACGGCGGTCACCTCACTCTATTCGCAAGCCTGTTATTAATTGACATTTGATAACACACCTTTTACATTATGATTTATGTCAATATTACCTCACTTTTAATTGTATCTTTTTTCCTAATGGAAACATCTGAACATTGTTCACACTGAATTGAAGAGAGAGATAATTTAATGATCTAATTCGAAGAGCTACGCGAGAACTAGACTTTACGAAGGAAAGGTGTATATATTTAACTCACCATTAATGTCCAACAACTTACTATCTATCATTTTGTCATTTCTTAACATCAATAATTTTATAATGCAAAACAAAACAATCCAAGTACCCTACTGCTGCATGAGCGGTGAGACCGGTCCGTGTACATGGGTGTGTACCTACCCACCTCCCACCTAACACCTTCTACCTCCTAATTCCCTACAAACAGCCATGATGCTAGTTTTGTACTTAACAATCTCCTTACATGCTTATCACTTAAAACATTACCTATATTACATATTATACCCTCGTTGGTTCTTGACTCCAACCCACCTCGCATCGCATCGGTTCGTGCAAACTTCCGTGCACAACACACATCGAGTTGATATTATAAATATATTATATATGCTACACAAATTCATCCCTGGAAGGGGAGATAATTATGGATTGCAATTCTGAAATATGTATTCTTCACAACTATGTTTTCGGAGACAAATTATTTGGTAGATAATCACTTTCCTATGTTTTACAATAATAAATAATATTTTAATTATTAATACATGGCACGCGTGAGGTAAAGAAACGTTGCACATTGTACAAGTGTCCCGAGAGGCGTGTGTGTACGCACAGTGTACTACCTTGTGGAGATCCGCCATAGCTATACGTATGACCAATTCAATACTGGATGACTCAATGTGTTAACAACACATTATTTATGTTGGTGGCATTTATTCAAGAACGTTGACTGTTTTATATTGTCTTTCAAAACATGTTTGTCTATTTGAAATAAGGTTCAACACCCCATAGATTTCACGCCGCCGAATCACGAGTCAATGAGTTAGGGTGTGTTCTTAAGGGGGTGTTAGAACCCGATCACATTCAGTTCCATAAGGGAGTAAGTGAAAGCACATTTTATTATTTTTAAAAGTAACTACAACTGATTTCGAAATTTCAAAATATGAAAGATAAATTGATTATTTAGGTGTATTTGAAACATATATTAATATATATGAGGCTCCCCTTCTTTGTTCAAACTTTTTTTATTCATTTTTATACATATTTGCCCCGTTTGAGCAATCGGGATCTTACAGTTTTGTCTTTTAATTATGTCTTGACCATCAATCTACAGATGTACTTTTTTGACTAATGAAATTCGATGTAGTTATTTTTAAATAAAATTGAAAGTTGTTTTACTTACGCCCTTATGGAACTAAATGCAATTAGGTCCTAACACCCCCTTAAGCATCAGAAAGAGACGTTCCTTATACAAATATATATTTACAAATCTCAAATCACTGCACCAACATACTTGCTTTTTTAATCTAAGTTTAGGCGACAAATATCTTTGTCTGTACGTCTTTGTTTATTTTTTTTAATGTATCATGTGTCATACTATGGGGAAATTTGAATTTGCATGAAGGTTGTTTTTTGCCATCTGTATTTGTTTATTGTACTCGGTTTTGACTAAAAACCAAGTTCAGACACATATTCGTCGCCTAATATTAAATACCAAGTGATGACTTTTCCGATGCTTACAGGCCCACCTTAAACTGTGAGATTTGAGAAGCAAATGGGTACAAAAGTGTATTGAAAGTGGCGCAATGTCATGAGATCTATTTAGTGGGGAATAGGAAATCTGCCAATGTATCACCCACCCAACTATATTATACGTCCCCACGACGCACGCTGGACCTCCAGAGGCTACACTGAGTCGCAACGCCAGCCAGCACGCGAAACTCTCGCCTCGGGTGCACGGTGCACGATACACGGCGCGTGGTGCACCATGCGCGGTGCGAGGTGCACGACGCGTGGTGCGCGGTGCACGGTGCGCGGCGCACGGCGCGGAGTGCGCGGTGCGCGGTGCACGGTGCGAGGTGCCCGGCGCGTGGTGCATGGTGCGCGGCACCAAACTCATTTGTCCAAATTTTATATAATCAATAGGAATGACTATTCTGCAGTATCACATGTCAAGAATAAAATTATAAAATTCACTCTACGAGTTCATAAAAAAATAATAAGCTAATATTACACTCGTTGAATTTCCTGTATGGTACACACAAGTGTTTTACATGTCAATTAACATACATAACGTACGGTATTGACTTTACTAGATAATTACTATACCCATATTGTCTTCTTGCAATAGTGTAAATAATTTTATATTTTTTTATAAATAAGAAACTTCAACAATTTGTGAAAGTCGCGGACGCTCGGAAACATTTACTCCCAACTTTCTTTTTATCCTCCTTACTTTACGGACTGAAATAAAATTTTTCTAACATTAAAATGAGAATTAAAAAACATATAAAAATAAAGATCTTTGACATTGAGTGAGAACGGGAATGGCATAAATGGTTTTAGACCAATTATTGTCGTTTCCAGAGCAGCCAGAACAAAACAATGATGGGTCGATTCTTCTCCAAAGAACGGCAAAGGGCAGCTTATTGCCGCCCATTATGGCATGACACTTTTATTTATAATAACGCTTTCCTGTGTTTTTGGGCATGAGGAGTGTGCAACAGATGATCGAGAGCCACACAACAAATGTATGGCTGCTTCTCCGCCAGTTGACAGCGGGACGGACACAGTTCCCTCCTCGTGCCGTTCATCACTCACTACTGCCAATATTAACAACAGAACTGCCCAATTGGATTAAAGATACAATCGCAAACCATTTATAATTTAACATGTGAATGGAATAGGAATATTGGTGATAGAAGATATCACAATTGCTCTTATTAAATCTTAACCGAAAATATTCTGCTAGGCAGACAAAATTATACTCATGGTTGCAATAGACTCAACACATACAAATTATATATAACACTCTTCTACATCTATGACGAAATTGTTAAAATAAATTCTTACAACGTAACAGTAGGTTGTACATAAGTTTGTAAATAATTAGTTAACTATGCTCTCAACTAAGGCGACAACAATAACACGGTACTTTCAGGTAAGCGGTAGTCGGGCGTCGGGCGTTGGGCAGTCTCATCATCCACCGACCACCGCCCACCGCCCCTCCTCCGGTTCGACAGCGGCATTGACTAGAACTAGAGCTACGTACGGGTTATGGGAGCGGGACGGGGGTGGTGAGGTGTGGTGAGGTGTGGGGAGGTGTAGTGGGGAGCGACACCTACTGCATGAGCCCCGAGATGGCGTTGTGGCGCGTCCTCTTGAGCTCCTCCTCGTTGATCTTCTGCTCGATGAGGTAGTGCGCGGAGGTGATGGCGGCGGGCGAGCCCGTGATGGTGACGATGCGGTTGCGCGTGCCCGGCGCGAACGTGCCCTTCTTCGAGATCTGAATGTTGGCGCCCGACATGTGCTGGATCTCAATGAGACTGCGTCCGCCGGGACCTGCGGGCGACCAAGCAGGGCCCACTTAGTGCTGCCTTCTCTGTATCCTGCTCGTCATCACACTGTTCCAAGTATACTGATAATATAACCATCACTTCTTTATGGGTATTTAATTTTGAAATTGTATTCGTTAAGTATGAGAATATCCTACATACAGGCGGCGTCACTTAGCGACGCGATCTTGCCAACTTGTGTTCCTTCATTGATTTTATGAATAATTTTGTATGAAAACTATCCATTTTCTACACAAAATACCATAAGTTTATTGTTTGCCTCAAGAATAATTTGCCAATTTCCCAAACTCAATGTCAAGCGGGCACTAGGTGAGAGGTCAGCTTATTCCAGTTCTTATAATCATCTATACAATTATATAAAGAGGAAACGTTTGATTTTTTGTTTGTGTATTTGAAATGAATAGGTTCCGAAACTACTGGACGGATTTGAAAAATTATTTCACCGTTGGAAAGCTACAGTATATCCGAGTGACATAGGCTATGTTTTATCTTAAAAAAATTAGGGATCCTTACCAAAATTCCCATAACGTAACCCAAGGTGCAAAAAAATTACCAAGAATGTTCCTTACATCGCGTGCGCTGCGAAAACTATTCTCGATAGAACAAAATGATGTACTACAATTTTATAGAACACATCATTATCTACAAAAAATGTCCCGACAGCATACATCTAACTATTATAGTTGTCACAATTAGTGTGCATTTATTTTAAAATAAATATTTAAATACCGCCGCTAAAAAAGTCTCTTTATTTGTACCTAGGTATTAATCCTTATCAAAATAAATACATTATTATTTAAGACTGCTTCAATATCTTTAAATAATTCCATTCGAAAGATATCACCAATATCAGCTTTTGAAAACTTTCAAAAGTTTTCAAAAGCTTTTGATAAAATAAGTCACTCAATATTAATTAATAAACTAAAATCTATCGGTATTAGAGGCGATCTTCTACGCTGGCTCACATCTTATATTTCTAATCGGTCTCAAGCCGTTGCTTTAAGAGGATACTGCTCTAAGTATAGTTCTATATCATCTGGCGTACCACAGGGTTCCCATCTTGGCCCATTACTATTTTTATTATATATAAACGATATAGGACAATGTATTAGGGGTTCAGAGTACCTACTGTATGCAGACGATATGAAAATTTTCAAAAATATCCGGCAACCACAACACTGTAATGAGCTTCAAACAGACCTAAATAACGTATCTAATTATTGCCTAAAGAATCAGCTTTACCTAAATGCAAAAAAGTGCCAGACAATTACTTTCTCCAGAAAAAATAACCCTATTAGTCACCTTTACACTTTAGGTAACGAAGTGCTCGGTAAATGCTCAAACGTTCGCGATTTAGGAGTTATAATTGATGAAAAATTACTATTTGATAAACATATTACACATATAGCCCAAAAAGCTTACAAAATGCTAGGTTTCATCTTGCAGGTTTCTAAGTCATTTAAAAAAGCTTCTACTCTTAAATTACTTTACGTGTCATACGTCAGAAGTCACCTTGAGTTCGCCTCCACCGCTTGGAACCCACACTATAAAACTTATATAGATATTATTGAAAAAATTCAAAATAAATTTATAAAACATTTTAGTTTTCGTTTTGGCCTAGAGGATCTTAATCTTGACTCATTAGAGAACAGACGCACGCTCACTGACATTAAATACTTGCAAAAAATTCTTAATAACAAGGTTGATAGTCCATACCTACTAAGTAAAGTTCCCTTTCGATGCCCTAATCGTTTTACACGATCCCGCGACCTGTTTAACGTTCCGATCAGTAAGACCAGGTACCTTAGTAACTCTTTTTTGCGACGCAGCTGCGATAACTATAATAAAATGTTTTTTGATTTAGATTTATTTTTCGATAATGAAAGTAAAATAAAAAAATTATAGAGGTTAACGGAACTTTTGATTTTTGTGTAGAATATTTTATTTTATAAAAAAAAACATGTTAAATTTTAGGCGTTTTTTGGTTTGTTTTGTATTGTTTGGTCTAGATAGTTTTTTATTTTTGTTCTTATCTCAAATTTTGTTTCCGCTTCTTTTCTTTTTATTATCTCACATTGAGTTAATTTGCGTAGTAGTAATATGTTTAGTTGGTTTGTATTTGTATCTTGTACTTGAATCACTGTAAATTCTGTTATTTTGTTTAAGTGGAATCTTTTTTGGTTTAATTATTATGTGTTTTTTTTTTTTTTTACTTATATATTTTGTGTAACTGTGTGATTCCGGAATAAATAAAATAAAAATAAAAAATTAATCACGAGTTTCAAAATTTGAAAAACTCCGCTCGGCTAGCTATGCGTTTTAGAGTTTGTAGGCATCACTCAGGGGTACGGGCCACAAAATAAACTTGCCGCGCGGCTCATTCCCGCAGTCAGCTCTGCACGCAGCGGTCGTGTGCGGAATTGAAAAAATTGTCACTTGATAATATTTTGTCGCTTGATGATAATTGGTTTAGTAGGTAACTAAACGCATTCAAAAAGTGCTTTTCAGAACTAGACCCATTAATATATGTTGTACATTTAGTTATCCTAATAAATAAGTGTCCCCAATAAGTGTAAATAAAAAAGAGAGGAGTCTCAACAGCAACTGTGCGTAGCATTAACGCAGAAGCAAACAAATCGATTATTTTTGCAATATTCCGTACGCCTGTTAAGAAGAGATCAGGAAATAATAAAATGGATAGGAAACACGATTGGCAACTTTGATCAAGGTGTAACAAAAATATGTGTGCACAATTTAACATAGCACGGAAAAAGAGTTGCCAACTGTGAAGAGCATCTTAATCAAATTAAAGAAAGAGAAGATTCTGTTTTTTTGCAGATAGCGTGTCGTACCACATAAATTGAAAAATCAAGCCATCCAGTTTTCGAAAATCGGAAATGCAGTCGTGGTTTCGAGAATGTGTAAAACCATTATAATATGGCTAAAAAAACTGTTGAGTCCTTATTTTCCAACTTGTTTTTTATCACATACCCTTTTCTAATCATTCTATAGACAATGTTTACAATAAATAAAATAAAGGCTGCTCGTCAAACAATTAATCAGGATACTCAAACAGAGTAGGTCAACTTTTTTACATACATATTTTTCACCTCAATGTACATCTGCGCAAAACGCGGCGCGACAATTTCAGAGCTAACTAGATGTTTGGTGCAGCCTATATTGTAATCAGTTTTCAGAATTCGATTTCAGATTCAACTGTGATGAATAAAATGTTTATTTAGGATTATGTTTTCAAAAAATCCGTAATTCAGAAAACTGTGATTACAGTACCTTAATATTGTTGTTTGAGATGTAGATATTTAAAATTTTCGAAAAAAGCCTTTTACCACTAAACCACATGACATGGATAATTCTTTCTTATTTTAACAAGAACTGGAATAAGCTGGCCTCTCACCCAGTGGCCGCTTGACGTTGAGTTTAATGAAATCCTGTATATATGATAACATCCAATAGCGCAACTCCATACAAAATCCCACAGACACATGCGCCTGGGGGCGCTGGAGAGCTCAGACGAAATTGGGGGGCGTTGAAGCGGTTTAAGGGGCGATGGCTGTTTTGGGGTTTTCTATAATTTTAAAGTACTTTAAACTAAACAGAAAACTTAGCCTCTACACTACAACTTATTCTTGCTCAGTTTAATTGCATAACCTAAATAATGTATCATGGCTTACGTGGGTAATCCGTGAACAATCACGTATTTTCAAGTATTTTGTTAAACAACGCGATTTGTTCAATCATGTATTAATCGGAAAAATAATCTATACTTTAATTTGAGTTTCAGCGACATCTACATTTGAAGCATTGTAATCAGATTTTGAAAATAATCTGAAAACCGAAAATCTATACTTATCTTGTTAAGAAGAAATTCCGTCTTATGCGCTAGAGAGGGTTCCGAAATAAAGGTCATGAGTCAGGTTGACCCACTGAAGAGAAAGGAAGGGTTGACCCAAGATTCACTATGTGTTAGCCAATACGCAGAGCTGTACACTGCAAGGTCGGAGCCTTACCGAATCGTGTCGCCTACGTCTCTCGCATTAAACCAAACGGGGTTCTGGAGACTCCATCCGGACACTTTTTCCAGGGCCTCTTTTAGTAACAACGAGGCGCCACCTATTCTCCTCCACTTCAAACCGGCTTGTCCGGTGACTGGTGTACCTGGCTAGCACCGTGTCAATCAATGTCACCCAAATTAAGCAGATCGATAATATGCAGCAGAAAAGGGGTTGGGGACAACACATAGAGCTCTAACGGCATTAACTGAAATGTCTTTGAAAAAATTACCGTTCTTTAGTGGATTCACAAAAGGACCTGGGAATCAACATCACCTACGACTTGAAATGGGAGACCCATATTTCAGAAATTATTAAGAAAGCAAACTCACTCATTTTCATGATTCGAAAAGCCTTTCATGTCCTTACACCTGATATTATTATGTTGAAAATATTAAAAACATATGTAAGACCACTATTAGAATATGGTTTTCAGATATGGCAGCCTTATTTTATTAAGGATATCCAGGCTTTGGAAAGAGTCCAACGAAGATTCACCAAAATTCCTCAACAGCTCTCCAACCTAACATATGATGAAAGACTTAAAATTCTAAATCTTCCCTCTCTAGAAAGCCGCCGTCAGAGAGGTGACCTCATAGAAAGCATACAAGATAATGACCAGGAAGTATGATTGCGCAAATCTTGGAAATATGCTCACCTTAAATAAAAACACCCACCTAAGAGGACACAGCTTGAAACTCAACTGCACGGAACATAACACCAACACCCGCAAACATTTCTTTACAAATAGAGTTGTGGAGTTATGGAACAAGCTCCCCGAAGACGTTATTAATGCTAACTCAACCAATCAATTCAAAAATCGTTTGGACACTCATTCTAAGCGAAAATAAAAAAAATAACCAGTTAATTCATTCATATTACAATGGCAATTGACTAAAAAAAATAACAAATAAATAAATGTGTTCCCAATTACTAATTAAATAACTTTCCACATGACGATCAACTTAATCTAATGAAAAATAAGATTTAGACATATCAGCTTAGGCTGCCTGTCTAGAATAAATAAATAAATAAACCAAGACTGTTATGTTGTCGTTATTCCATTTACACAGGTCGGGTGAAAGGCCATAGGAGCAGAGCTTGGAAAGCAGTACCTTGTACTAGACTCGGTCAAATGCTTTCGCGATTGCATCACCCATTTCTAGGAATTTCTTCATACTTACCATCCAACTAGGAGTTCCTTAGCAGATTGATTCGGTCGGTAGCCGTATTGGTATTCTCTGAAGAGTTAATGATGCGTTCCATCACTCGATCATTATACGATCGGCGGTAAAGGCGGGTTACGACAGAAACATAGTCTGGAGCACATTTCTTCAACACCAGCGCTAGATTACAATCAAGGCCACTTGCCTTCCCAGAATCTAGGGCGAAGAGCTCAAGCCGCACAGTTCCCTGTCGGAACTGTATGTTCGGCAATTCACAACCAAAAATGGATAGCGGAATGAACCGCCATCATCCAGGCGTGAGTTTTCCACAAAGAGGCCCACGAGAAGGTCGGCTCGTTCTTTGGTGGAAAGCGAGTGATCCGTCAGGCTGCTGCAATGCAGTAAGACAGTAACTAATGGAGCCAGCACGGCATAACTTCGCTAATTCGATACTTCTGTCGCTCTGCTACACCTCCCCTAGAACGGTCTGATGGATCGCTTGCTATCCTAGCGAAGGAGAAGGCGAACATTTTTGCTCGTCTTTTCGGGTCTAACTCAACGTTGGGTGAACAGGATGCAGCCCCCTGCTAGATGTTATACTGTGGATTTTTGATGAAGGGGCCGAGGTTGCACCCTAGACTGGTATTCAAATGTTTGAGGGCGTTAGACACTCACAGACAAAGAGTAGTGGTCCTGACGGCATTCCTGGCATTGTGCTCAAGTGTGCCCATGAGTTGACACCGATAATCACCGGTCTTTTCCGTCTCCCCTTCATCCGAGGTATCGTTCTCTCTTCGGTCCTTGAGAGTTTCGGTCCAACCGGTACCAAAAAAGGGGGACCCAGCGGATCCCTCCAACAGCGCGCAGTGGGCGTTAAGCGAATTAACATTTGCGTGTCCGAGCTTCATATGACAGCTTACTCAACGTTGCCGTAAATACGTCGACGTTGCCGTTTACGTCCACTCTGCGTTTTCATACAAATCGGAAGTCCGCATGTGACTTTGACAGCTTGAAGAAGGAAAACCACAGAATATCTAGTAAAAACTTGTATGGAGTTTGACGTTTTTACGGAACTTCGAAGTTACGTAAACGCCAATTTAGGTGAGAACTGAGACTACCGGCTCAGTTCGTAAATTTATATCGACTAGCCTTTTTTGGACCATCCCTTTGGGTTACTATTTAAACAGCATATAATTCAGCCCGATATCAGTCCAAAACGAAATTGACCCCAGCGGAGCCGAGTACCTCAGCCACTTTTATAATATTCTGTGCTTTTACTGTCAAAATTACTGCAAACTTTCACTGTTCCTTTAATAAGAACCTACCGTTACTGTAGACATTTGGAACGTTCCTCCCGAGGTACTTCCCCTAAAATTAAATCTAGAGCCATTCAAACAAAACGGTACAAAAGAACCTGGCCGACTAGAATGGTTTTTGCAGACCCCGAAAAAGTTCGACAGCCCATGTATGTCGTTGGGCGCCTGTTTTGAAAGTCTGAAATATTTATTTTACTGAGACTTGTGAGTGGGCAATGCGATCCATGGTACGTGAAAATATATGTGACCGAATCCAGAACAGCGTGCCGCGCTGGTGTCTTCAGATTAATTCAATTTACCACATCGGCTGGCTCGGAAAAATCCGTTCATATAACTGAGCAGCTCGGCTATTCCAGTCAACCTACTCGTAATACAATTATTCATTATGGTATTTTTTTTTATTTTTTTTTTTTATGTTAAGCGCGGCATATGGCGTACGCCAGGACCTAAAGTTGCCCGACGACGCCCATGGGTTTTCGAACATTCAGGGGGGCTGCGAAAACCATGCCGGCCGGCCAGGTGCTTCTTCACACCACGTTTGAAGGACCCCAGGTCGTAATTTGGGGGAAATACCTCGGAAGGGAGTTCATTCCATTGTTTACCGACCCTATAGATAAAGGATCTAGAGGATCGGTGAGTTCTTATTTTTGGAATGTCGACTGTGAATTTGTGCATTTTCTCCCTGTTCCGCGTTGACCAAAGGTAGAAAGGGGACGGAAGAACAGCGTTATGCAGCTCCGACGAGCATTCTCCATGGTAAAGACGATAGAAGACAGAAAGAGACCCTACATCCCTTCTGAGTTGAAGGGTCTCCAAATTTAGGGATACCTCGGGGTCGTCAACGAGACGCACGGCCCGACGCTGTATCGAGTCCAGGGAGCCAAGCAGGTGCTTAGCTGAGCCGTCCCACAAATGCGAACAGTACTCCACGCAAGACCTTATCTGCGCCTTGTAAAGAAGCAGTTTTTGGTCAGGCGTGAAGTACTGACGCACCCTGTTGAGGACTCCCAGCTTTTTTGAGGCGAGCTTGGCTTTATCCTCGATATGGCGTCCGAAATTAAGGTCATGCGTCAGGTCAACACCAAGGATCCCTATGTGGTCGTCGATATGTAGAGTTGCTCCCTGGAAGGTCGGAGCCGCACTGAACGGAGCTCGCTTCGCACTGAACACGCACGCCTGCGTCTTGCTCGCGTTAAACTCGACGAGGTTCTGGAGACCCCACCCGGAAACTTTTTCCAGGGTCTCTTCGAGTCTAGCAACGAGGCGCCGCCTATCGTCATCCACTTCAGCCCGGCTTGCGGTCTGGTGACTGGTGTTCCTGGCTAGCACCGTGCTGTCATCTGCGTAGCAATCAATGTCGCCCAAATTGAGCAGGTCATTGATGTGCAGCAGAAAAAGGGTTGGGGACAGCACAGAGCCCTGCGGCACGCCGGCATTCACAGACATGGCTTTGGAGCAGCAACCGTCAACCAAGACTTTTATGCTACGGCCATGCAGGAAGTCGGCGATCCAGTCACACAGCTCGGGTGGAAGGCCATAAGAGGGCAGCTTGGAAAGCAGTGCCTTATGCCAGACCCGGTCAAATGGTTTAGCGATATCCAGGCCGATAGCCATACCTTCGCCATGATTTTCGAGCGCATCGCCCATCTCATGTGAGACGATCCTCAGAGATCCCCAGCAGATCGATTCGGACGGAAGCCGTATTGATGATCGCTGAGAAGTTCATTGCTCTCTAGATACTTCATCAACTGAGAGTTAATGATGCGCTCCATCACTTTGCAGAGAAGAGAGGTGATGGCTATAGGTCGGTAGTTGGCCGGGTCCGATCGATCGCCCTTTTTAGGCACGGGCTGAACGTTGGCCGATTTCCAAGCTGCAGGCACACAACCAGTGGAGTAAGATAGGCGGTATAGGCGGGTTAAGACAGGAGCTAGTTCGGGAGCACAATTCCTCAACACGAGAGCAGGAATGCCATCAGGGCCACTCGCCTTCCTGGAGTCTAGGGCGAAGAGCTCACGCCGCACAGCCCCCTGACGGAACTGTATGCTGGGCATAGACATGCTGGGTATGGTTTGGCTGTACTGTCTGGGCGTGCGCTAGTTATCTAATAAATATTATAAAGGGGAAAGTTTGTAATAATGGATGGATGGATGGATGGATGGATGTTTGTTACTCTTTCACGTACAAAACTACTGAATGGATTCTAATGAAACTTTACAATAATATAGCTTATACATCAGAATAACACAAAGGCTACAATTTATGTGCCCATGAATGAATGTGCGTGCTTTAGAACTTTCACGGGGCTGCGAAAACGATGCCGGTAGCGATACTTCACACTAGGGGGAGAGGAGCCGGGGGCGGTGGCGGAGAGCGGCGGCGGGGGGAGGGCAGACGTCGTGACTGTTTGGTGTCCGTTTGGCGAATTTTCAAGGCACTAGCGATTTGTAAAACTTAGTACATGTACATTTAACTACCCGGGAATTAGGATTGGCTAAATAGAATTCAGTTCTGCTTATGCTAAGATGGGGCTGTCATACAAACTGCAATGCTATGCACGGCTCGGCTTTGCGGCGGCAGCGCTTACTTTTACTGAAGTACGGCTTGGTATTTCCTGCAACTTTAGGACTACTTGGCATCACGCTAAATCGCCGGAGGAGCGACCAACAGAATAAAATCCTTGAGAACCAATTACTCGATTTAGATGTGCATTGTATCTACGTCTAGCCTGATTCTACTAAAAACTTATAGATTACATAATATAACGCTTCATTACCAGAAGGGTAAGTAGTGAGTCTTAAAGTCTTATAACATGCGAACCACTTACCTGATTTATATGCGTATTTTATCAATGTATAGCATCTCTGGGAGCAGTCAGGTTCGAGATGGGTTACTGTTTTCGATGTTGAGGCTGGCTGTGGGTTGGAGTCCACGCAAAACTTACCTACGTTACACGTTACTTACTAGGTAAGCAATGTAGCAGTGAAAGTGCAGAAAGGTTCTCGCGGCAAATGTTTTTTTTTTAAATAGCCACCAAACATCAACGAAGCTCTAAATGGGAATCATTGGATGTTTCTCATTAAATCATGCTGTTTCGGCTCGAACGATCTTGATTAAATTTGGTACATGGATACATTGTCCTGGACCAGTTTGACCCTATTTTGGACCAGTCGTGTGGGCTACTTTTTATCCATGAGATAATTTAGCCGACACTAACCCGAGCGGAGCCGGGTACCGCAGCTAGTATGATATATTTCTGTAAGTATACTGAAAAAAAATATGACGTATTCTATAGCATTAAGTGCTTTGAATTTGAAGAATTTGAAATATGAAACGTAATATGGCATAGAATGCAGCTCATTCCATTCTGTCATCCACTTATCTAAGCATGAGAGCAGGTTGGTCACAGTTGCATGTCTTCGTACAGAACCGTGTTGTTCTTCAATGATGTTCTGGTCTTGATCTGGAAGCGCCTTATTTTCTCCATGATTATTTTTTTATGATTTGATAATGCTCGTTAAACTAATGGAACAATAGTTAGCCGCAGTGAGCTTGTCGCCTTCTTGTATGTAGGTGTAACCATATCTTCTTTATTATCTTGTGGCTGTTTTTCACTTTCAAGGGACGAGTTCATAACTATTCCTAGCTGTTTACAAATATCTTAGCAGCATTATTTTAAAACGATGGCAGGAATATCGTCAGGCCCTGCACAGGTTGCATCTTTGAAGGATTGTAGCACTTTAGACTCTGCATCTGGGCTGAATTCATTTCATTGCACATTCTTCTTCACCAAGTTAATCACAATTCAAGCATCAAACAATCTTTATTAGATGTAACTCATGCGAGTTTTGGAATATGCCATTTACCATGCTTAATAAACTGATGATCGGGGATGACCTTTAGATCCTCCAAAATTGGTTCTACAAACTTTACTACTTTACAAACCGTACAAATACTGAACACATTCCTTTACTAGATTGGGGCCGGCTCCGAAAATGTGGAATGCCTGCCTTCCATCTTAATGAAAGGAGACAACTGGAGTAGGAGATGAAAGGACACAATGATATATGTGCTCACCGAGTATGGCACGGACGATGACCTCCGGGATCTCAACGTTCTTGGAGTCCTTGCCGCCGACGTCGGCGGACGTGAGGCTCTTGCTGAGCGGCACGAGGCCGGCGGGCTCGCCGCTCGCCAGCCCGTAGCCCGAGCCCAGTGAGATGATAAATGTGCTCACCGAGTATGGCACCGACGATGACCTCCGGGATCTCAACGTTCTTGGAGTCCTTGCCGCCGACGTCAGCGGGCGTGGGGCTCTTGCTGAGCGGCACTAGGCCGGCGGGCGCGCCGCTCGCCAGCCCGTAGCCCGAGCCCAGCGAGATGGGCGCCACGGCGGGCGGCCGGAACGCCGCCTCGAATGCTACGTCCGCGAAACGCTCTAATGAACCTCGCGCGCTCGCATCGGACGCGCCACCGCCTGCAACACCGCAGCGCACCCGTACAACCCCCCCTCGACCCCGGCTAACCCAATAGTACGACACCGAAAGCTCTTTACCCAATTTGGAAGAAGCGAGAGTGATGAGGTGTGGCGGAGCTACGTTAGAAGGTTGCGCAGTGTTGCATAGAGAGGGTGGTCGTGTTACAATGCGGCGGCGAGCGTCCCACCCGAGCCGGCAAGCACAGAGCCTTAGAGAGTTCGAGAGTGACGCGAGTTTCCTCCTCCCACCGCTATCACCGCTGCGTCACCGTTCTCACTTTACTCATATCTTGCTAATGTTTTTTTTATATTTTAAAGGATATAATGATTTTCCCAACAGCGATTTACAAGTGTTCCATGGGTGGGTATGGAATATTGAAACCATATGTACACATTACTTGATCTTTTTGTTTCTTACTGCTGTAATTCCAGTTATATTATTTTCTATATGTTTACAGTGTGGTCGCCGAGAGAATGAACTTTTGACGTCTGTCCGTTGGTCGTGACTAGTGACAGGCAATGAGTAAGTAACTGTAACCACGGTGAGGAACGCTGCTTCAGTCAATTTATTCACTGTGCAAACACTTTTTTTGTTGTGATAGATTGAATAGTAGTTACCATCTTAGTTATATGTTTATTGCAATCGAGTGCTTAAAACATATTGTATGAAACTTCCGTCACTGTGGAGGTGGGCCATCTACTTACGCCAAGTAATTATTAATCTATGATTATAACACTAATATTTTATAAACTTAAAGTAACACAAATATTGTTACCAGAAATATAAAAGTAGTAATCATATTATCATATTGCGCAACTTGCGTTGGCGTGTTCAGTTTGGACGTAGATTTATAATATTATTAAATTCATTAACACATCATGTTAGTACTAAATTAGATATAACTGCATATAAAATATTACGTTACAATTGCGCTAGTATTTTTGGCACGTGCAGTGCTGGGTGTTACACCATAATTCAATTTTAAATTAAATTAATGCTATATACAGGTTGGCGCGTTGAGATGGGACAGTATGGGCAACTCTAAAACTAGGTCTTCTATTTTAAGGTGCCAAACATAGTAGAGCAATATAGAGCAGCCCCAATATATTTCCGGCAATTATCCCAGAGATATGGAGCGATATTGCTCCACATCGCTCCATGCTTTTCGTGTCGAATTGCCACTTGCTCGCCACATGCGGGCAATTAATTGCTACATTGATGGTTCCATATTTGTCCATAAACCATGTTGCCAGAGATTGCCAGACGTTATTGTGACGACGAAATAGACAAAGATTGTTGCAAGGTGATCAACTTTAGTTACCCGTGTATGGGTAGCTTTAGAGATATGAAAAACTGCAATCATAGATTTTTTTAGAAAACTTTGACTAGGGAATCGAACCCGGTCATTGTGGAAAAAATATACAATGTTATTTTATTACGAAAATTGATAAAGTAGGTTGCAAGCAGTAAATGTATCTATAAAACCTTGTGTCTACGAAAATGCTGTTTTTACTTCATTATTTTTTTGAATTAACACATTTTTTTAATAATAACTGCAAACAAAAATGTATTGGTACATACTCTAGATAATTTCTTGTGGGTTTACGTTAAAGATAAACTCTACAAAATCAGCTACGACACAGTCTAGATCTAACAGCAACCATGGCAACAACATTAACGAAAATTCACCAATTGAAAGAAGCGCCCTGTCAATGTACAATTCGAACATTTAGCTACTTTAATAAAATAATTAATAAATACAGAACTTTCTTTTGATATTAGAGACAAGTTTTCATAGCAAAATTTACTCCTTACAACCTACATTATAAATTTTCGTAATAAAATAACAGGATATTTTTTCCAAAATTATCGGGGTCGATTCCCGAGTTATGAGTTTTTTTTTTTTCAAATCTATGACTGCATATGTCTCAAAATTACGACGTAGTTACTCAGAACTTATTTCTCTATCTCTTATAGTTTCAGAGTTCCCCATACTGACCCATCTCAACGCGCCAGCGGGTACTTATAGCTATTGTCACCGAATATAATTCAGTACTGATTTTAGAATCAATGGTAATAGGTATTATAGGGTTTTTTTTTATCCTGGTTTGTGGATATAATAATATGTATTAGTGTATTGTATCATATATATTAGTATATTCAATTATATGTATAAATATATATATATATATATATATTATGGTATATGTATGTTTATGGAGTTAATTTTTTTTTCTTTTCAAATTCTGGTGGGTCACCTACCTACAGATATTTCTATTGCCTTTCCTCATCACCCCAAGGGTTGACTGGAAGAAATCACTCTTAGTGATAAGTCCGCCTTTGTGCAGTATTGTTGTATTGCTGTATGTTTTCTTTATAATTGTATTTTTGTTTATGCACAATAAAGAATTTATTCATTCATTCATTCATAAATTATTAAACCATTGCCCAAAAACACTCGTTTTTGAAGGAGTCATTATTGTTTCCAAAGATGTATAATATAGGGCGTCTAAGTTTGTTCCATAATTAAACAACGGTTTTGCTCCAACACTGATGAACTGACAGACGTCAAATGTTCATTCTCTCGGCGGCTGGACTGTAAATGCTTAAAACAGTGTAAGAGTGAGCGAGAGAGCTCTAAAAGAATGGTGTGTGATGTCGGTGCATCTTAAAGGGTCAATCTGGTCAAGCCAACTTGCCGGACTCTGCGAAACTAGTTTTCACAGGATACCTAGTGGACCTACCGACCTTTAAAATGATAAAATTTCTGTACTTTAAAAAAATCCCGAACCGAAGAATTACCTTATTTTTTTTTTACTTTTGGTTTTTTATGGTATGCTCTAGATCGCATTTTGGTATTCCATACCCAACTGCGGATACCCTGTATTTTTTTCGTTTAACAAAGTACTAAGGCTTTGAGGTCAAAAGTCCAAACCAGGCGGTTTGTTGTTGATATTATAATCGTTATGAAACAAAAACAGAATTCTACTTTTATGGTTGCGACAAGTCTTCAAATTTGTGTTTTTGTTGCATAAATGAAAAAAAAATGACTATCGGGACACCTCCAACAAAAGAATGCGCATCACGAGCGGTGACTGCGCAACTCCAATCTGAATGTGCATACAAATGAAATTCAGGAAAGCGAAGCTGAGACGGTGAAGCGAATGTGGTGTACGGAGCAGCGGATGTTACTCTATGGATCTTTGTGCTTGGGCAAGGTAAAACAAGAACTTTATTAAATTTCAATCCAACATATTTGGAGACCAACACTATGCAGTCGCTAAATTTGTTAGAAGAAGGTTAAAATCATACAAGTATGTAGAAGTTTCAAAGTAATCAAAACTAAATACATTGTAACGTAGTAAAATAGAATGATTATAGTGGATAATGAGTTGTAGTAACCAGCAATAGAGATTATATTTGTACAAAACAAGAAAATACACACAAAGCAGAGTTGACAGCAGGCGCTGTTGGCTCCATGACTCGGTTTGGAGGACAACTAAATAACTACTCTGTCAAGAAAGTACCGGGAAACAACAATAAAACACTAAATAAATGTTAATTATTTTTCCAAATGTATTGTATCTCCTTCAAAGTAAGTACCTTCCGAAATATGTAATATACTTGCGCCAACGATTATCAAAACATTTTTAAATGCATTGAATTTAGTTTTTGCTGCGATTTCTAGTTATGTATTCTATCGGCTGAAAACGGGAGCCTTGAAGCGATAATTTGAGTTTTGGAAAGAGGAAATAGTCGGCTGGAGCCATATCCAATGAATATGGTGGTTGTTCGATGGTATTTATTGAGTTTTTGGCCAAAAATAAGTTCACAATGATGGCCTTGTGCAATGGTGCTTTGTCATAGTGCAAAATCCACGAATCTTTCGGGACTAGTCTACCGGCAGCTTGTCTCATGCCAAAAGCGATTGTTAAAAAAATCCGAATCGATCCATGAGAAACAGAAAGTTCAATCGATTTCTCTCTCAAACTTGAATGACGATTTTCAGTCCCCATTTCCTTCACTTTAGTGATGTTAAGTTCAGTTGAAGAGGGAGAAAGACGGTCAGAACGAGGTAAATCTTCCACCACATCTCGATCGGTTTTGAATGCACTCATATGCAAGTGTTTTGGATAAAGTCTCTGGATAAAGCATACACTTGCGATGAACTGACACAATCGAGCACTGTAAACAAACTAAATGAAAGATAGTGCGCCAATATAGCGACAAAAAGAACTATTGCAATACATTTTGGAATTAGAATTAAATTAGCTATTTCTGGTACTTTTTTGACAGAATGAATGCTGACAGTTTCAGATATGTACACACCTTGGGAATTTGGGGTCTTGGGAATTAATGCCTGAATGACAATATGCTTAACTCAATGGATGAAAAGCCAAAGAAAATAATGTTGTCTCAATCATGAATATAGGTTAAGTCCACACTGGCGGTGTGTAGGCATGTGAAGATGGGTGGGTGGCGGCAGACCGAAGCGGCGCCGGTCCCAGGTGTGTGGAGGTGAGAGGGCGTGTGGAGGTGAGAGGTCGTGTGGAGGTGAGGGCGAGTGGAGGTAAGAGGGCGTGTGGAGGTGAGAGGTCGTGTGGAGGTGAGAGCGTGTGGAGGTGAGAGGGCGTGTGGAGGTGAGGGCGTGCGGTGAGAGGGCGTGCGGAGGTGGGAGGGTGTGCGGAGGTGAGAGGGTGTACGGAGGTGAGAGGGTGTGTGAAGGAGGGTGGCGACTGACCGAGGCCGACTTGTCCGATGGGTCCGAAGACGCCCGCCTGCTCGGCGGTCATGGGGAAGTAGGCGGCGGAGAGCGGCGGCGGCGCTGCGGCGAGCGGCGCGGGCGCGGGCGGAGCCAGCCCGAGGCCCAGCACGCCGTGCTTGCCGAGTAGCGCCAGCGCCGACGCGACCTCGGTCGCGCCCGCGTCCGAGTGTCCTGCCGTGCGCAGCGCCACCTGCCCGCCCGCCCACACATCACCACATGTCACCCACCTCACACACCACACTCGACGAGTGGCTGCACTGCCAAACTGTCACAACAGTAGGCATTTGTAACGAAACTGAATGTGGGTTATAGTGCTATGTGTGGTGGGTGCGGAGATTAATTCTACACTTAATTTAATTTGATGTCCAACGTTCCATAGATTTTAGGAATGCGTACCGAAAGAGTGCCAACCGAACCCTATTACTAAGCCTCCGCTGTCCGTCCGTCCGTCTATCATAGGGCTGTATCTCATGAACCGTAGACAGTAGGCAGCTGAGATTTTCACAGAGTGTATTTATTTATTTTGCCGCTATAACAATAGGTAAAATAAAAAAAATATAAAAAATAAAGGGGCCCACCATACAAATAACGTGATTTTTTGCGTTAAATCTTGTACAATGATATGGAACCCTTCGTGTGCGAAAATGACTCGCACTTGGCCGGTTTTTAAAAATATGATGAAATTGGGAATCTATAAGATTATTCATGATTTTTCCATAGGTTGGTGTAACATACGATGCTTCTCAAGGTTTTCCATTTAATAAAAATTAACAATACGGTAGAAGAAAAAGTTGAATGACCGGTAATGAAATTGATATAACCATAATATAAATCCCTAAGGTTAAACAATATTTGTGTGGTCCCGGTGTGGCTCACAGTCGAGCAACTTGATCCCTGTAGTCAAAGACTGGTTTCGAAGGCAAGGGTATTCACAAATTTCTTTCTTATGACTCACCCATGTAAGACTGAAAGTCCCCTTCCTTACAGATCGAAATTTACAACTTGAGGACTCACAAAAAGTTAGTTTTTTTAAGATCATTGAAATCGCGACGATGTCTTCTGATGAGCAGCAAAGAATGAAAGGTTCTGTCCGGTCAATTCAAGCAAGCAAATGACTATTGCTATGTTGATATAATGTTGCAAGTGCAAGTTTAATCGTTTAGTTGTAGGACATTTCAGTTTTCGAACAATGAAACTTTGTCATTGGCTCAAAAATATTAAAATAATCATCATTTAATAATCTAAGATTAGCTGTAAGGTTTCTTATAAAATAAAATAAATAAATAAATCTGTCACGTATGTAGCACTTCGCGAGTGCGCGCGAGAGCTGAACTAAAGCTGTCAGCCTAATTTGTCACTTAATGTCTTCACAAAACAGGTTCCAACCTGCACGATTTACTGCTCAGAGCCGGTAGTCTAAGTTGTCACCTAAATTGGCGTTACGGCAAACCGATCGACTGGCGTTTTCAAATGTATGGAGAAATTGATGAGCGCGCGCAGCGGGCGTTAAGCGAACTAACATTTGCGAGTCCGAGCTTGATTTGACAGCTTACTCAACGTTGCCGTAAATACGTCGACGTTGCCGTTTACGTCCACTCCGCGTTTTCATACAAATCGGAAGTCCGCGTTTGACTTTGACAGCATGAAGGAGTAAAACCACAGAATATCTAGTAAAAACTTGTATGGAGTTTGGAGAAAACGCCAGTCGATCGGTTTGCCGTAAACGCCAATTTCGGTGAGAACTCAGACTGCCCACTCAGTAAGACACTGTGTAGTTCTCTTCAAGCTGTAAGAACAAACATCTTTATGTTTTGTTTCATCTTTACATATATACAATTCTTTGGCACATGTGTATGTTACTGAACTCCTATAAGTAATTATTGGTAATTATATATATTTTTGGATGGTATTATTTTAAGGATTTTCTGTTTTTTTTATATTTATGCAACCTGACATGGATCGCTAATACCACACAACTACCGTAATGATAAAAGCCCAACACACCAATTTTCCGAAGGAATTAGGTGCCATGCCAGGACATTCCCCGTTATGAGTATGGCTACATAGAACTGGATGGAAAACACTCTTCATTGCCGCTTCGACCATCTTTTAATCCAATGCCATGGTACCAACCCGGACGGGCTTAAACCCTACCACCTAGTACGGGAAGGGGACCTAAAGTTTCACATGGATTCCGAACCATGGAGCAGCTCCTTTATTGACGAAATGCATCTATCCAACTCAGAATGAGAAATAAAGTGGTTCATGAACGGTGCGAGCATTTGAACCCAGAACTCTGGTATGCTAAGCAAGTCCCCGCGCCACTAAGCTACAGGCGTTTGCACCAAATAAAGTACCGGTCATTAACAAAAAAATAATAGTAAAAAACGTTTTTAAAAACAAGCTTGTAATAAGATTTTGAAAATAATCTGAAAATCCTGCTTCAAACTAATGTCACGACGAAAAACGTTTTTAGATCCTTTTTTAATATCTGATTACAATTCTTTAAATGTAGATGGCGCTGAAACTTTTTTTTTTATTATGTCCTGATAACATCACAAAACAAATAAGTTGCAAGGGTGCAAAGCCGAAATTTCGAAAAAATTCAAAAACAAAGAAAAAAAATCTTATCTCGTTACCACGTGACATCTGACAAAAGGTATCATGGGTCAAACCTTACAAATTACCCCACTTACCTATAAAAAAATGTTGCCGGCCGATGTGTCGAACATACTGTATAATGCTCAATCAATCAATGATGTTGTACTAATAGCCTCAGCACAATAACTTGACAACATATTTTTTCTATTGGACCAGGGCGGCATACGTTTTAATGAATCCGAAAATGTATTAGTTTTAGGCATATTGTCATTGATTGGAAAGTAATTAGGTAACACATTGATTAAGTCTTTTATTTTTCTTTAATTTCAATAAACAGTTTGAAATACATTAACCACCATAATAGGCTAATAATAGATACTCAGGGAAGCGAAAGCGAAAAAAGATGCATACTTTTTTCTACATAGATTTTACAGAAACGAACACGAGAACTTCTCGTGTTCGCTTTCAAGAGTAGACCCCTGTCCTTGTGCTCATGGAACGAATACGAAAAGTATTCACCCGAGTAGCGGTCATCCGCTATGTGTACATTTATGTATATAAAATGTCTACATCTTTTTTCTACTTAGCGGATGACAGCTACTCGCCCTCAGATGAGTCACGTGCTTACCAGTTAAAGGGATTTTAAAATTGTTTTTTTTTATATTTAATTTTACAAATGTCGGTGCACATGCACATCCAATAAATATCGATATCGATAATTTTGGATGCAGAACTTAGCAACACTATTATTCACCAACACATTAACAGTGCACCTATACTGTTGCATTTCGATTTTCTCTCGCCAGCTATCAGACTTTGTTGTTCTTGTACATTCTATTTCTATGGCTATTACGGTTCATTAGATAGAGCCCTGTGACAGACGGACAGAGGGACGGACGGACGGACAGCGGAGAACCATAACAAGGCAACACAAGAAATGTCCAGAACCGCTGAACTTCTGAATTTCTCATCCTAAAAGAAAGTTACTGTGAATATTTAATATTTTTGGGTACAGCGGTTCCAGAGTATTTTTCTTGCGTAAGTGTTGTATGAAAATGTGTACATATAGGCCTCGTTTATCTCCTTGATAGTTGAATTTTGTAAATTCCGTTGTGAGCGAGCCTTTTCGTCGTAATTCGTCGGATTCATAAAGCCACACTCGAACATTTAGCTGACAGTCTTGTGGGAATTGCGGTGGCTCCCTCCCCAGCCACCGACCGGGAACTTCGGGTATCATCAGGAATGTATAGGTGATGTACCTTGATGTGTTCGAGCAGCTGCTGTGTGAGCGGCGTGAGGGAGGCGGCGCCCGGGGGCGCCAGGTTGAGCGTGAGGCTGAGTGCGGCGATTGTGGCGCCCCCCCCGGCACCTCCGCCGGCGCCGCTCACCAGCATCGAGCCCACCGCGTGACCCTGCACCACCACACCATCACCCCACATTACTCTCACAGCCCAACGGACATTATCGTATAACAGATCATTACATCAAGGAGCTCATCAACAAACTCCTCATTCGAAGCATGCTGGTGTCTGTGTACCAGTCGCTTGAAAATGTTCTAAGCTGGTTTAACTGCGGCGGTTGATAAAAGGCCACTATATTTAACTCATTAGTTACTGGAAGACTTCGTGAAAAATCGATATCTTGATATCACAGGGATTTAGAATGAAAATGTTTTATGTCGGATTCGGAAAATTATGCACACAAGCCCGACTGTGGGTCGTCCTACTCTTGGCCCAACATGTTAGATACAGTATCTCGACAGCATAGGGAGCGGCGCAGGGCGACTTGGTGGGGTTGTAGTTGGCGACGGGGCCAGCGACGTCCGCGTATGACACGAGGCCAACTTGCAGGTCATCCGAACCTTAGTCCAACATGTTAGGTACAGTACCTCGGCAGCAGAGGGCGCGGCGTAAGGCGACCCGGTGGGGTTGTAGTTGGCGACGGGTCCAGCAACGTCCGCATACGACACATTGGGACACGAGCCCGACTGGGGGTCATCCACCACCTTTGACAGAATCATCAGGCAAGCCTTCTTGTTGTTCTCTTTTTCTCCTGAAACAATAATAAGGGAGGCTATAATCACACCTAACAATCATAGAATCAAACAGATCCAGGCACACTTCAATTGTTATTGTTGTAATTGTAACCGTCAGTAGGATATCCAACAAGAATGAGGACAAGTCATTATTATTATTATTTCAACTGGTTGTCATGCCCTTTAACCCCTATTCGGTGTCCGTAGTTCGACGTCACTGCGACCTGAAAAGATCTATTGTGACTTTACTTTTTATAGCTCACTCTCTAACTACACTTTTTATGAAGTGTAGTAGTTTTTGGGGAGCAATAGATCTAATCTCACCTGAGCCGGTAGTCTAAGTTGTCACCTAAATTGGCGTTACGGCAAACGATCGACTGGCGTTTTCAAATGTATGGAGAAATTGAAGAGCGCGCGCAGCGGGCGTTAAGCGAACTAACATTTGCGAGTCCGAGCTTGATTTGACAGCTTACTCAACGTTGCCGTAAATACGTCGACGTTGCCGATTACGTCCACTCCGCGTTTTCATACAAATCGGAAGTCCGCGTTTGACTTTGACAGCTTGAAGAAGTAAAACCACAGAATATCTAGTAAAAACTTGTATGGAGTTTGGAGAAAACGCCAGTCGATCGGTTTGCCGTAAACGCCAATTTCGGTGAGAACTCAGACTGCCCACTCTGGGTGCATCATATGACCGCCTAGGTGGATACTTCTTTTGCGTCCTATGGGTCTACAGTCACATAGAATGTGAAGTGAAGTTTCTTTCTCCTCGCGACAAAGCCTGCAAACCTTCGTTTCGGATAAAATGATGGCGTACATATGTTTATTTAGTTTTTTAGTGTTGATTTCGAGTGAGATTCATTCGCTAGTTAGAAGCATCCTTGAGTACTGCAGCCCCGCTTGGTGCCCAACCTATAAAATACACGTGGAAAGATTAGAGCGCATTCAGAAACGTTTTCTTTACCACCTTTCCTTTAAAAATAATCTATGTAAGACTCTTCAAAGTTACACTCAACGCCTCGAATTTTTCAAGATGGAGACGTTATTTTTGCGTCGTTCAAAGGCTGATGTCATTCTTTTACATAAAATCCTCAGCAACAATGTTGATTGTGAGGAACTACTAGCTAAAATTAATATTATGGTTCCACGAGTGAGCACGAGAGCACAATATTTCTTTCCCTTCAGTATTGAAAGATGTCGAACTAATGCAGGGACTCACTCGCCACTAGTAAGAATGTGTAAACAATGCAATACTTGGCGAGATGAATTTGACATCTTCTCGGGTTCACCTACGATAGTGAAGAGACTCATGCCTAAGTCCGTGTAGGCTTCGTGTTATATTGCGTTTTGTTTTTTGTTTTCACTTCCTGTTAAGTTTTTAAAATATGTTGTAAGTAATATCTCATTGAAATTTTTATTTTTAGTTTTTAGTTTACTTTTATGATAATTGCCTGTTTTCATTTTCACTTTCATATTAGTTATATTGGTAATCTTTTATTAATCTACGTTTCACTCACTGCTGCAACATTATAAATCGCATGTTGTGTTCACTAGTTGTAGAGTGTGTGTCCATACTATGTATCTGTTTGTTATTTTATTTTTACATGTTCTAACACATTACTCTGTAAGTGAACCTTTTAAATAAATAAATAAATAAATAAATTAGTTCACGGGACATTTTTTCCGAATACCCTGTTACCAGTGCTTTCGCATGTGAGTCCTGGCAACTTGTTTGTTGTTGTTGTCGTTGTTTTGGGGGTGGTCGCTGCCTGCACTTGGTCCCATGTTAAGTTGTCCTTTGTACAACGCCCTTTCAATTCTTGCTACCCTAGTTAGCCAATGTCATTTCATCTAGGATGGTCGTTTCCCAGAGCTTTGAGTCTGACCCCTGCAATGATAGCCTCCTGCCTTACCAAAAGGTCTAATGGTGTTAGGCTTATCAGTGCCTCAATAGCTGCTGTTGGTGTCGTTTTCATGAAGCTTGTGATCCCTACGCAGGCCAGCCTTTGCAGTTTCTCAAGTTTAATGGTTGCAGTGATTAAGTTAGTTCTGGGCCACCAAACTACAGCACCATAGGCTAGCATCGGTCTCACTATAGCAGTAATATAGCATAGTTGTATTGGGAGATACACCCCATGTTCTCCCCAGTAATCTCCTGCAATGCCAGAATGAGAGCTTTTGATTTTTTTTTAGTGATGTGTTCACTCCAGTTTAATTTGCTGTCTAGGATAATGCCCAAATATTTAACCTACTTAAACCATTGGAGAACTGTACTGAACTGTGCAGATTCAGTAGAACGACCCGATGTGTAGACATGTTGGTTTCGGTGCAGTGGGGTTTTCTTCAAGGTCCTGTTCCTGATATACCTGTTGCAAAGCCTCTCCCCGTGTTTTTAGGAGGAATAATCGGTCGCAAGGACTGGGCAAGTGAGTAGTTCCCGGCGACTTGTGCAAGATATCTTCACTTTGGTTCTTTGCCCAGTTTTATTTCGCTTATTGCGGTGCTTTTCATTATCCCACAAAATAATTCGGGTCCCATTCTGGGTGTTGATGCACCCTCTTTTGCCAGTGCGTCGGCCACTTCGTTGCCCTTAAAGCCTTCATGTCCTGGTATCCACCTTAGAGTGACATTTTTATGTATATCGGCAATAACGTGTGAGCCCATCTGTGCCGATGCGAACTGCCTTATCAAAAATGTTGTTATTGTTGCAGTTTACAGGGTCGCCTTCACAACACAATCTGGACATCTTTTTACAATCTTTGGATCAAATGACTATGCCAAGGGTCCTGTTTGTGTACTATCTGACTCAGGGCCGCACATGGTTTTAAAATAGGCATCCTTGGGAATACGCGAGGCATCTCATTTCTTGAGCATTTTATTATTAAAGAATTAACTGAAATAGTATTATTAAAAGTGAAGTCATGGTTCGATCGCAACATCCACACTTTGAACGTCAAGAAAACCAAATCACTTTTCTTTTCAATCACCAAAAAAAATCTCAATCAAAACCTGAACTCAAAATTCATACTTGTCTCGCACCCAAATTTGGCTCTTTATTATGTAATTGTGACAAGTTAAAATCTCAGATAATGTTAGATACCTTGGTATAATAGTTGATGATTCATTAAATTGGCACATACATATTGGGGCTACATCACATAGATTGCGAAAATTATTACATTTTTATAAAGAAATACGCGATGTCCTAACGCTCCGGGATAAGATGATGATGATAAAATAAATTAAACGTGGAGCATAAGTTAGTACTGATTACTAAATAGTAATTTAATTATATATTTTTATTTATATGAGAAGTTGAATAACTCCTAAGTCAATTAGTTAAATATACTAATATCCCATTTATGCTTTTGTGGCCGGCAATGTTTTTCTGAAGTTGGTAATTTCACTTTAGGGCTTGATGTGGCAGCTGCGTTTGCAATGTTGGAAAGGGTGTTGTTGATCCAACATATTAATTTTTTGCTAGTGATTCCTCTCCTGACTCCAGTGGCGACACATATTCTTTTAATCACTTGATCAATGTTAAATTTTCAATTATACTCTTAAATTTGGGTGAGAAAAAACTGTAAATAAAATGCAGCCACCCAAATGATATGCTGAGAAATGAAGATGACAGTTAGTAAGATAAGAGAACTGTCAAAGTCAATGAATATTAATTCAAATTCTATCCTACCCATCGAACCAAACCCAGAACCAATTGTCGCTCATTTAAAATCAGAAAAAACCACAAGTTCTCAACTCCAAGTACCAAGGAAGGACTACAGTGCCGCAGCAGGAGCATCACCCGTTATCCCCAGAATACAGGTTTCATAATGGAAATTCGACCGGTTGGTGAGTCACTCCTTCCTTATTCTAATGGGAATGCAGGGTCATCCTAGCTGCACCAGGTGGGTCCATCCTCCCCAGTAGCTTTCAAACCCAATCACCTTAAAGTCCATTGCAAACCGCATCATTAATCATTAATACACCTTTCTTTTTTCTTCTTAAAACTAGAAATGAAAACAAGTAAATCTACATGTGCTGGAGTGATTGGCGTATGAACGACGAATGACTGCCTGTTTATTTGTTGTTTCAGCAGACAGTATTACGAGTCATAGCAGTGCCGCGCACAACAGAGGGGGTAGGGAACTAATACATGCACGCTCAGTACATATTCACACTAACACTACTGCCATGTGCCTAAATGAATTGGCCCATAAGTTACTAGTTAGATAGCATGATTGATGCACAGAATACAGATGATGTAGGGCACGCACCGACGACTGTGATGCAGCGCTCCTGCAGCGAGACATCCTTCGCCTTCTGCGAGATCTGCACGTAGCTGCCGCTCGCCTCCTTCACCTGCTTGATGTAGTTCCCACCCTTGCCTATGATCATGCCCGCCGTCGAGTTGGGCACTAGGATCTTTACCTGCAAACATCAGGACAACATGTTCTTTGGAATTCTCATCCATGGACAGTACACTGCACACGGATTTGTCATGTTTGAACATTTTATTTATTAATTTCTTTATTTATTTACACTAGCAGCGGTGGCCCAACCCGGCGGGACTAACTCAATCGCGGGCATGGTACAAAACCGTGCTGTTGCGCTCTGGGACATTCTCTGTTTCAAAGAAAAAGACAGGCTCCGTGATGAGGAAGATGCAACATGTCCACAAAAAAGACAATGTGCATAGTGTATGATTTGGTAAGATTTACGAAAATTTTAATTACAAAACGACTTATAGCTAAAAGTAAACCACGACCGCTGTAGTAAAAAATCTGACAAAAACCAAATAGATTATAAATCTTGATTAAATAAGCTATGTCTGATGACTAATCTTTTTAAGCTGTTCTTACTTTATCATTGCGTAATCCACCTCCAAAGTTATTGTATAAAACGCGCGAAAAATTCGAACTTTCGGACCTTATAAATTAGAAACCAAACACAATTTTACAATGCCAACGGTCATCAGACATCTAGTTCAATTAAATAAAGCTATTTTGAGCAAAATTTGTGATCTCTGACAAGAAATATGTGCATGATCTTCTTTCCCCGTTTGTATGGGCAGTTGAGCGGGATGGCCCACCTTAAAGCTGATGCATGTATGTCATTGGTTGAGTGCACTATTTGGTATTAAGAGTCTGTTTTTTTTATTTAAAATAACTGTCCAATTGGTTTTTGAATGCGTTCACTGTTATAGCATTGACCACTTCTTGTGGCAGTTTGTTCGAAGAGTCCACCACTCGGTTAGATATGAAATGTTTTCTTGGGTTAGAGTTGAAGTAGATGTGGATGTAAAGCATATAGCCGATGAAATCATCACGGTGAACAAGAACCCGCTATAAACTTGGAAAAACTTTTCCTTCAAGGTCCACTTAATATTTCATATATATTTATTGTCAGAGATCCAAATTCATGCTCCAAAACATTTTTATCAATTCGAACGAGTTGCTTGTTTACCGATGGCATTGTAAAATCTTTGGTTTCTTTGGTTTTTAAGTAATAAGGTCCGAAAGTTCGAATTTTTGCACGCTTTACAATAAGTTTGGACGTAGAGTACTCAACAATAAAACAAAAACATCTAAATTTTTTTATTATCAACATATACAAAAAAGGAAGAGATATGGCATCGAACGCGCCTACTATGGGACACACTGTCTCCAATTTTCAAAAACTACTAATCCAACAAACGTACATGCCACATGCGAACGCAGTTGCAGACGTATTGGAGGGTTGGTGTGGGTGGGAAATGACTTTACGAACGCTCTTTTAGAGCACATTCGCGCGCGCCGCCGGATTCCCATACATTTATATGGCCATTTGAGCATATAGCTGGGATGAGAAATTAACTGCATTCCACTTCTCCTTCCTTTCTCTTCAGTGGTTATCGAGCATGGATTGTGCCATAGACCTAGCATCTATGCCTTGTGCCATGAACATTTATAACCAATTTTGTAAACATTAGGCTGGATGACTAAGATTTTTTTATTTTTGTTTTATTGTTGAGTTAATCCACGTCCAAAATTATTGCATACAGCAAACAAAAGTCAACTGTAAACTTTCGTCCAGAGCAATAGTATTATACCAACTCTATGAGATTGTGTTTAGTGGATTATGTGGAACTTTCATCAAAATTAAAAATAAAGTTCAAAACTGTGTCCATGATCAAGAAAATATTTCACAAATAAAATTGTTTTTTCCACAGTGCTTATGCCATCCAACCATAATAGGCATATAGTTTGATAGGGAATTTACTTATATATCATGTTATGCAAAAGTATAAATTATTTTTAAAATTAAAAAAGTACCGCCTTCAAAAAAATATTGGTCACTTTTACGATAAGCTATTTTAATACCTAACTAATTATATTCAATTTCTTAATTTTGAATCATCTTTTGAAGTAAGTCGGGCGAAGTTCGAAGCGGGGCACGCGGAGCATTCCGGTTTGTATGACAGCGACATCTGGTTTAAGAGTTATGGAGGAAATTACAGAAAAGATTTCTAAAAATCGTCAATTTCAGTTTTAGTCAATACATAAAGTACTAGATTTATTATTAGTATATAAAATAAATTAGGTCAACTTATTGATATTCTAAGACTGTGCGGGCAACATGGTGGGTTGTTGTTTGAATTTTCTTTGCGGGTTTCTTCTTTACTGAGTTGATGAATCGTAGTTTGACTACCAGACGTTGAATAAATAAATGAAATATCTTTCTACGTTTGTATGGAAGGATCAGCAGGAAGCCACTCCGCGAGCACTTGCAAAAATCAAGATGTCTTAAATCATCTCCTGAACGCAACTTTGGCACGATGCATCTGGAGCTGTAACTTTTATCATTCCTTGACACAATTCAAATAGATGGAACTGGGGAATGACTCATAAAAGGTTTGCTTAAAGGATAACAAAGAATCTGGAAGAAACGAAGGCAAAATCCTACTTAATATTATAAAGGGGAGAGTTTGTAATAATGGATGGATGGATGGATAGATGTTTGTTACTCTTTCACGTAAAAACTACTGAATGCATTTTAATGAAACTTTACAATAATATAGCTTATACATCAGAATAACACATAGGCTACAATTTATAAAGATATTGTGCCCATGGGCTTTCAAACTTTCACGAAAACGATGCCGGTAGTCAGGGGTTACTTCACACCAGCCAGCGGTGGGAGCGGCGGCGGGGGCGGGGCGGGCGATCCGACGCACGGCGGTTGGGGGGGGGAGGGGAAGAAATCGCTCATCGCTGATTGCGTTACCCGAACACGGGCAGACGCGTGAGGGCAGACGTCATTGACAGTTGTGTCCGTTTGGCGAATTTTCAAGGCACGAGCGATTTGTTAAAAAAGCGTTGTACTTAAAGTAATATAGGCCCAACGTTACTTCCTTACTAGGTAAGCAATGTAGCAGTGCAAGTGCAGAAAGGTTCTGGCGGCTAATGTTTTTTTTTAAATAGCCACCTAATGTCAACGAAGCTCTAAATGGGAATTATTTGATGTTTCTCATTAAATTATGCTATTTCGGCTTGAGCGATCTGGATTAAATTTGGTAGATGGATACATTGTCCTGGACCTATTTTGGAATAGTCATGTGGGCTACTTTTCATCCTTGAAATAATTTAGCCGACACTAACCCGAGCGAAGCCGGGTACCGCAGCTAGTTATCCATATATGTATGATCCATGGGCATGGCAAGGGTTAATAATGTTTTGTTGGTTGCCTGTTTGTCGCGGTCCTGAGCCAACTTGACGTCAGCGCCGTCGGGGAAGGGCTTCACCAGCTCCGGCTTCTCCTTGATCTTGTCCATGATGAAGTCCAGCACCACCATGATCGCTTCCACCGAGCCTGTGATGAGGCACGCGCGCTCCGACGTGCCTGCACACACCACAAGCGTTACGGCCTAACCTAACCTAACCGACCAACCTAAACATTATGTCAATCTTAAGGGAGTCCTTACCCTATACATTTTCCATACTATGGGCGAAAACTGTTTCTATGCTCTTAATGATTTAGTAGGTTTTTGAAATTTTGGATTCTGAAATATATTGTAGAAATCTATGTCAGTGTGTTTTCATTTTTAGGATTCCGTACCCAAAAGGTGCCAACGGAACCCTATTACTAAGCATCCACTATCCGTCCGTCCGTCCGTCACAGGGCTGTATCACATGAACCGTAATAGGGAGGCAGCTGTAATTTTCACAGAGTGTGAATTTATTTTGCCGCTATAACAAAAAATAGGCAAAATTTTAAAATATTAAAAAATAATGGGGGGGAGCATACAAAAAACCTGATTTGGTGTGTTAAATCTTTTACGATGGTACGGGACCCTTGGTTTGCATGTCCAACTCGCACTTGGCCGGTTTTTTAAATATACCTTTTAGATTGGAAAATATTGACCAATAAATATTGGAAAAAAGTTGTAATTTTTTACATTCATTTAAAATTATTTTACTGAACAATAAAAATAATTATATATATTTATAGAATGAAGCTTTCTCAAGTGATTAATATCTGACAACGTTTAGGTGTAGGGAAACGTTATGGCCAAGAACACGATTTCGCTATTTTAATAGCAGTTGCAATTGTGCCTTGCCCAATGGACAAAGAATGCATTTCTTAAATTTTTTTTTTTTTTTTTCTAAATTTTTTTTTGGGACTTTAGCCACATTGTGACTATGTCAGCCCCATAGTACATTTAATATTTCTAGTTTCTTAATTCAAGAGATGCCTTAACAAAACTGATCATATGTTTGCAATCTGCTGATAGTGGCTCAGTTAGCGCATTGTGAATTGCAAAGAATAAGTTTAGCCTATCAGTTTTGAGTTTTGCAATTAATGCATGACGTAAGCTCTCGTTCCGTTCACACTCCATCAAAAGGTGGTATTGATCCTCAACTTTTGGGCATAAATCACAGTTTGGTGAATTTCGTTTGCGCATGAGGTGTGCATCTCTGTTTAATGGAGTATGTCCGGATCGGAGTCTTAGAATTATAACAGTGTCTGCACGTGAGAGCTTCGATGCCATGAACCATGGCTGTCGGGGAGGCTCTGTTTGTATAGTCTTAAACCAAATGCCTTTCTCTAACGATCTTCTATCAAAATGTTCTCTCCAAAAGTTGTAGCAAGAGATTTTTACTTTTGACAGAAAATCGTCCGGGGTTTGTTTGCTAATCAAGATGTTATCACATGCAACAGCCTGATTGGCCAACTGGTCGGCTTTTTCATTTCCCTCTATTCCTACATGTGATGGGATCCATTGAAATACCACATCTCTGCCCTGGGAATGTAAATGCATGAATAACTTCAGGATTTCAAAGGCCTCATGTCTGCCGCGCGACCCCATCGTGCAATTAAGCAAGTGCTGTAGTGCGCTTTTTGAATCTGTTAGGATAACAATTCTTTTAATGTTCATACTTGTGCCATAAGAAAGAGCTTCGAGTATTGCTGTTAGCTCGACCGCCATGATTGGTATATGGGCTTCGATGTGGAATTTCATCCCACAGTTACTCTGCGGGTCCCAAATTGCAGCACCAATACCTTTCGCATCCAGAGATCCGTCTGTGAATAGTTTGTAATGCTCATGGTATTGGTTTTTTAACATTATTTCTGAAGCTAGACATAGGTATCTACTATTGCACAGTCTTTTCGCTCTATCTATGGAAGGAACACTAAGCTTAATTGCTGTTCTTATTGGAATGCCAGCGATCCATTTAGATAGGGAATACATTGGTAATAAATCAAGTCGTTCTACATCACACTCTTTAACATAGTCAAAATTAGCAGCTAACAGAGGTAATCTATGGTTGTGCCAATAATTGTGTCCAATTGTTTCTGAAATATTTTGGAGTAACAATATTGTAGGATCATTCAGGCGTGACAATGCTTTAAGAATATACTTGCTGGCTAAATACTTAGTTCTTAAGTTCAGAGGGAGTATGCACAATTCACTTTCCATCACATGTATTGGGGTTGTTCTGCTATAGCCACCGATAATTCTTAAAGCTCTGTTTTGGATGACATTGAGTTTTTTGTACGTTGATTCAGAACTATTACCATAGAGCATGCATGCATAGTCTATCCGGCTGCGCACACGGGCTATATAAAGCCGTCTCAGATGAACCGGATGTATACCCCATGTTGTGCCCGCTAGTGTCTTAAGAATGTCCAAATATTTACATATCTTTCCATAGCTTTCATTTACATGTTTTCCCCATTTCAGGCCCTCGTCCAGCCATAGCCCTAAGTATTTTACAAGTTTGGTACGCTTTATATGATACCCATTAACACAAATATTTATAGGTGTCCTTTTATGCCCTCTAGAGAATAGACATATTTCTGTTTTGGTTGGAGATAGTTGTAAACCCATTTCACTTAGCATTTCTACAATCGAAGTAAGTGCATTTTCAATCAGATGGCTGGCGCTATTTATGTCTGGGGTGGTAATATAGAGGACAAAGTCATCAGCATACTGCATTATCATAACATTATCAATTTGTTTACAAATTTCAGCTGTAATTAAGTTAAACAGGACCGGTGCCATTGGGTCTCCCTGTGCAAGTCCCTTGGTGAATTTCCTTGTGATTAGTGAATCCGTGTCATAGCTTATCTCCAAAGATCGTTCGCTTAGAAAATTCCAAATATAATTGAGTATATCTTTGCCTATTTTGTAATGTTTCAGTTGGGAAATGAGTGATGTGATATTTACATTATTGTAGGCGCTCTCTATGTCTAAGAAACATTATCGATAAACAGTATCGCTTTCCCTGCAGGAGGAAGATTAAACAGCATAGAATATGTGATCCCATCCGCTCCAGGGGCAGTGTCCTTTGTCTTGTGAGCATTGTCAATTTCTTCAAGTGTGACGGCAACATCGAGGGGGCCATTATCGACATCATCAAATGATATCGCTGGCTCTTCGACTGTGTCAGGAGCGAGAGAGCACAGTAGTTCCTCCATTTGGACTTTGTCGGTGGGCCTAGTGCCTCCACGGATGCCCTTCATCCACTTCATCTTCTTCCACATTTCTGACAATGTAGTTTGGCCGTTAATGCTATCACAAAAATCATTCCAATTTCTGGATTTTGCTTGCCTGGCTTCTCTACGTGTTTCCGTGACCTTTTCTTGTAATATTTCAAGATCTCGGGGGCATCCATTTCTTCTGAACGTGGCTAGGGCAAGTCGTCGTTGAGCTACAAGCTTCGATAGGTTGGTCTGCCACCACGGCTTGGGACGGAATTTGGTTAGTGGATTTTCATTAATTTTAAGCCAGGGAATGCTCTTGTCCGCAGCTAATTTTATAGCATTTATGAACAAGTCATATGCTTCTTGTATATTTTCTGGCATTATAATGACGGGTAGAGATTCCGTAAGGTATTCTTTATATTTTGTCCAGTCCGCTGCTTTCATGTTTCTCCTGGCTTGTTGTCGTGGGTTAAATTATTTTCATACCCAATGGATACTTTTAAAACGATGTGGTCACTGCCAAGAGATTCATTAGTTGTCTTCCAGTCCATCACAGTTGCAAGGTCTGCAGTGCAAAAAGTAATGTCAGGGGCTGTTTTTCGCAGAACCCCGTTCACAAGTTGAATTCGCGTCTCTCTGCCATTATTTAATGTCACATAGTTATTTGTGAAACAGGCATTGTGAATACGGTTCCCCCTAGAGTCGTTTCTTTGAAACCAACTGTTGTGATGGCCATTAAAATCTCCACCTACCACTGTTTCATTATCAAATTGGGAAAATATGGTATCCCAGTCGTCTTGACTTGTATGGGCAGAGGAGGGACAATAAATTGCTATGATTTTTTTCAAGGGATGGCAATTTAACAACTTAACACCTATTATCTCTATTCTTTCATTGTTGTTGTTTACTGTTAAGATTGCTGTCCTTATTGATCTGTGTATGGCAATTAATACTCCACCATATCCATCTTGTCGATCTTTGCGCACTATTGAGTAACCGTTTAACTTAAAAATGGTTTCAGGCTCCAACCATGTTTCAGATATTAAAGCAATATGTATTGTTTCTTGAGATAATAGCAGTTCAAAGTCACAACGCTTTGGGTAGATACTTTGGGCATTCCACTGCATGATATTAATGTGCCGTACTGGATTAGGCATTGAACATGTTTAAAACAGAGCCGTTCGAAACCACTGTCATCATATAACTAATTGCCTGTTTAACTAGTACTTCTATTATGGCAGTTATCTTATCTCCCCAGGTCAACGTGCTCCGAAAGGCTATTTCTTGAATCTTTTCCAACAAGCGTCTCCACACAGAGGGGCTGTTATCAGGGGTCGTATGATCTTGCTGCATTGGTACGGAATCAGTATTTACTGTATCTGAAGAGTTCTCATCGTACACCCTTGGTGGTGGAATACTCTGTGTTTTCGGGATCGGTTTGAGGAGATCAGTTCGACGTGGGCGCGGCGGAGGCATCATTGAAGTAGAGGGGTGGGCAGGCTCCTGAGGCTTGTCCTCTTCCGGCTTGTTTGCTGCAGTTACTGAAGCGTAAGTGCGTAACATAGAAGGGGAAGAGCTGACTGCGGATAGGCATGGCACGACGGCAATTTCAGGCTGGTGGCTTTGTTGGGCATTGCTGCGTACAAGCTCTTCTCTCTTTTTCAATGCTACCTTGTACGTGACATTTTCATCCGTCATTATCTTTCGTATGGCTTTTTCTTTGGAATAGATGGGGCAAGTCCTGTCCAGAGACATGTGGGGGCCATTGCAGTTTTTGCACTTGTAGGAAGAAGACTCACAATTTTCATGTTTGGCTCCACATTTAGGGCATGTCTTCTTTAAACCGTCGGGGCAAACTTTGTAATTATGGCCAAAGCGCCAGCAGGTCGAGCATTGAGTTACTGGAAAGCTGTAAGGTTCCACGCTGCACTTTATTCCATATGCATAAACAAATTGAGGTAAACGTGGTCCAAGAAAGCACACCCTTATTGCTTCCGATTTAGTCCACTCACTGAACGCAATCTTCTTCTGGAGGCGAGTTATGGAAACTATTTGTATTTCACATTCTAAAATGTTCATAATTTCGTCAGTCTCCATGTTTAAATCAATATTTCGAACTACACCGAAAGACTGCTGAGTTTCAGTTGTTCTTGTGCATTTGATATTATTCTTTATTAATTCTTCATTTTCGAGGATTTGCTTTAAGCTGTCTTCTGATTCACACCTGACGAGTGCCTTGTATGGAGTGAGGTATTTAATCTTTGTAATGCCTTTATTTCCTTTGAGCAGGCGAGCTAAAGCAAGTTGCTTAGGTAAAATTTGTTTTCCTACCAGGTAGGCCTCGCATTCTTCGACGCTAGTAGTTTTTTCTTTAAAATTTGTGTGGTTTGTCCTCTTGCGTTTTTGCACCAGTTGGAATCCAACACTTTCCTCATCTGAAGACTCTCTTGGACGTCGCCTGCTGGTGGTGGGAAATTCGTCGGCTGCAGTCGGTGTGTTGGTCATGTCAGACTCATCCCATTCCAGCTCTGCGGTGATAATCTGGTCTTCGGGTACTTCTACGAGGTCTGCAACCATCTCGAGGTCCTGTTCATCTTCTGAGGTCAGGTCTCCAGCTCCTGTCTCTCCAGGATGAGGCACTTCCATTTTTTTTATTTTTGAGGGTAGTTATGAATATTACACTGTAGCCTAGAATTCAAATTTAAGTCACTTTTAGACCTTCTAGGGTCAAACCCACACTAGTACTGTGAGTTTGGGTAGTCACCAGCACCTTGCACTACACACTGACTTTGCACTTATTTGTCTGAAATTACTGTAAGCAAATTATGTGAGCACATGAAAATGAAGCTCAGTGACAGCTGACAGCTGACTTCACAATCTTAAAATGTTGAAATCTTAGATTTCCTGTGACTTCCGACAGCCTTAAATATCAGACAAATGTGCAACAATGGTAATTTGCTTGATATCCACTCATTTGCCCATGGGATCACTTAGCCCAAGAGTATTTCAGGCTTGGTAGCCGAGTGGCGCGACGCCTTGCGGTTCCATAAGCTTATCGAAGCAACTTTGAACACGGTTGGGTTCTAGATTGGTGACCATTTTGATAGTTGAGGCAGGCCATGTTTCATTACGACCGTAGGTCCCCATCCTTACATACTAGGTGGTAGGGTTTATCCAGCCCAGGTTGGAACCATCGCATTGAAAGAACAATGGTCGAAGCAGCGATGAAAATTATCCATATTTTTCACCTACATGAATGTAGCCGAGCAATATAAGGCAGGTCCTGCCATGCACCTAGTTTTCATATGGCGTGTCATGACAGTTGGTATCAGCTATCCGCGCATAAAAAAATGTGAGACAAAATACTTAAAATAGTGATATTTTCCATTTATTTCTTTTTTATTTTCCGAATTATTAGAACATCCAACTTAGCAATTTATACAACATTTTAAGTTTGAAATGCAAGGCACAAAGTAGTAGAATAAGGTTGGAGTGCACAAACTCCAGTTAAGCAGATTCCAATAGTTATCATAACCAAACCGCTGTCAAAACTCCGGTTAACTTTTATTTAAGGCGTGCATAACCACTCTGTGGTTACACATAAAAAGGCCGTTAACTAACATCTGTCACTACACCAAGTCTACTCAAATCTTGATGTGTGTGCTAACGTGTAGTCTCTCCAACCATGCCATGGCATCAACAATGAAGTGGGAAGTCACCTCCGCCGTTGCCCCAAACACGTGCTGTCTATTGTATCGAGCGTAGGTACCTGGGTAGAAGTCGTGCGACTTGGACATCTTGACGCGTGCGCCGGTGTCCTTCTGGAGTTGCGCGATAGTCTCGCCGCCCTTGCCGATGATAGCGCCCGCCACCATGGACGGCACCAGCAACTTGAAGTGGTATGTCGCCTCCGCCGCTGTATCACACACGTGCAAACACACAAATCAGCATCTCCAACACCATCGTGACAGCCTTCGCCTACAATCAATTCAGAAACAGTTGAAACAAATATAATAGATCTTTAGGAGCGAGATCCATGGCGAAATTTAGTAAACCAGACATATTAATCAAAGCTGATAAATAACCACCGACATTACTGCACCAAGTTACAAGTCGAAGCAGACCTAATAATCGTGGTTAAAGCTTCTTATCTTTTATATATTAAGTTGCTTATCCCACTACCTTGTGGTAGGGACCAACAACCATCCATCTACTGATGCTTTGGTGTTATGGACATATAAATGTGCTGAATTTAATAGGAATGTCTCGGCGTTATCACGCAAAACAGTTGTATTTCGACATAGCTCTGTACCCGAAGTCCCAGTTGTCACCTAAATTGGCGTTACGGCAAACCGATCGACTGGCGTTTTCAAATGTATGGAGAAATTGAAGAGCGCGCGCAGTGGGCGTTACGCGAACTACCATTTGCGAGACCGCTTACTTGACAGCTTACTCAACGTTGCCGTAAATACGTCAATGTTGCCGTTTACGTCGACTCCGCGTTTTCATACAAATCGGAAGTCCGAGTTTGACTTTGACGGCTTGAAGAAGTAAAACCACAGAATATCTAGTAAAAAGTACATAGTATGGAGTTTGACTTTTCGACGGAAAACGCCAGTCGATCGGTTTGCCGTAAACACCAATTTAGGTGAGAACTCAGACTGACCACTCTGATGTTCATTATGTAGCTATAGCCAGAGTAGAGTGAATTCATAGGATAATGAGGTGTCAAACTTTTCAGGAACAATCAAGTCATTAAACATTTTCATACAAATCTTTAGAGGCTTTTATCATGGATATAACATAAGTTATTAAAAAAAAACCCCCCTAAAGGTCAGCGCTCATAACTTTAGACGACTATTATTATATGATTTATGATTACTGTATAAAAAATGCTTGGTATCAGAATGTGCTATCAATCAGTTGATTATTGCTTAATATATTATCGGTCTTCAGGAAGATGATGGAAGATGAACAATTAAATTTAAAACATTTATGAATAAAAGTTTAATTCTGTTAATTCATACAGAAGTTTCACTTCTGTCAGGTGTCCCACAGCACATCCGCCATGCAAATGTGTGTACCTAAAACATTATCATTAGTGAATCAACATGAGTAAGGAGGCCTTCTCTTCTTGGGAGTCCCAAATGGCCTACTTCCTTTTGTTTGATAAATTCCAGTGTAATCGGTCTTGTACTGCTGCCGCACGTCAAGCAACGGCAATTCTTGAAAACTAAAGTCAGAAGGATATCTAATGGTTTTCTACCCTATTATTTATATATACTACTATTACTTGTACTAGGGCCTTTTGAGCTTTAGCTAATGGATCCATATTTGTTTTAGCCATTCCTCCCCATGCTATCTGACCATACGAGATAATAGACTAGGGCACAGTATGTTTAATTAAATATATTCCTAAGGTTCGAAAAATACGAATAAGCATTCGTTCCCTAAACCTGCACGTTTATCTACATATGGTTTTCAGTCGAGATGTACGTCCAATACGATTCCTAGGTAGGTCAGAGAGTCCACTCTTTCGATAGGTTTAGAATAGCATGGATCTCCTTCCCTGCAGTCATGTATGATAACATTTTCAAGAGAGGGTTGCCCCAAACACGTGCTGTCAGAGTAGGTCATATATTTAGTTTTTTCTATATTTAGAGTCAACAGATATAAGCCATTGTTTGATTAGGGCCAGACCAGTTCCAGTCCTTTGGAATACTTCATCCCAAGAATAACCGTAAAATTAAATTGCTGTATCATCAGCATATGGGGTATAAACGGGGCATTGAATTTATCTCCTGCAAGTGCTGCTTCATCGTAAGATGGGAAAGTACTAGCGGAGAGAAATTCCTTCCTCAATTTCGACTCTCACCTCCGCGGTGTACCCTGGAAACTTGGGTTGCGCCCTTGTGTGGGCATTACAATTCTAAGGTTGGTGAGAGCAGAAGACTCGTCAAGACGTTTGGCCAACATGGCGTTTTATGTCCATAAATTAAAAGTCCAAATCAACCTCGGCCCCTAGTTCCCAGGGGCCCCGCTATTCCGGATCATAGTGGCGGCGGTCTTGGTTCCGGGCGGGGTGAGGGGTGCTAAGAATCCCTGGGTTAGATCTGGCTGCCACACAACTACACTTGGCTACCCACAATATACGGACTCTGAGAACACAAGAGAAACTGGTCAAGCTAGAACAGGAGCTAGCTCATATAAAATGGGACACCTGGGTCTCTGCGAGGTCAGAAGGAAGTGCTACATTACGGCAACCTGTTCTACTTCAACTTCAACTATCTCGAGGCTAACCAGCTCCACGCCATGAATACTTTTTTCCTGAAAAAGGAAAAAAGGAAATGGACGTGGGCCAGCCCTGACGGTTGCCTGTTGAAACCAGATCGACTACATACTGGCGGACAGTAAATCATCGTGTATAGACGTAACTGTCCTAAGCCGCGTACAGTGTTTGCCCGTGCCTTCTTTACCGGCGCTAACCAACTTTCAAAATTCAAGCGAGCGAATGGAGTTGTCACTGCAAGAAAGCCGGATATTCTTGAGGCGGTGGAAGAATATTATGGCGAATTGTACTCCACAGCAATTCCAGCCCCGAGCCTAAGCAATCCAGTCAACTCTTATAGGCGTGCGCCGCTCATTAGACACTACACCGATGATGTGCCGGAGATTAGTGTCTATGAGATAAAGGTTGCTTTGAAAGGACTTAAAAACAATGCTCCAGGTGAGGACGGGATAACGACAGAACTGCTAAAGGCTGGCGGAAGATCCATGCAGTTCTCGAAAATGGTGTCGTTCCGGCTGCATGGCGAAATAGTGTCGTCCTGTTTCTCAAGAAGGGGGATAGGGCGAAGTTGAAAAACTATCGACCTATCTCACTTTTAAGCCACGTGTACAAGGTCTTTTCAAGAGTCATCCTGAGTCGGCTGATACATAGGCTGGACCAGTACCAGCAGATGGGGTTAAGGATAGGATACGGCACCATGGATTACATAGTTACTGTGAGACAAGTAGTGCAGAAGTGCGAGGAGAACAACAAGCTGCTCTTCCTAGCCTTCGTGGACTACGAGAAGGCGTTCGACTCAGTTGAAAAATGGGAGTTCGAAATCTCCCTCCTGAGGTGCAGAATCGACCACCGCTACATCGAGGTACTCCGAAACCTGTATCGGTCCACGGCTCCATGTAAATACCCAACCCATCCTCCTTGGTAAAGGCGTAAGGTACTACCTGCGGTCCTTCAAACATTTTGTGAAGAAGTACCTGGCCGGCCGGCATGGTTTTCGCAGCCCCTGTGAAAGTCCCTGCCCATGGGCGTAGTCAGGCGCCTTTTTTGTGAGGTCCTGGCGTACGTCAAATGCCGTGCTTAACATAAACAAAAACCCACAAAAACGTTCTACCATATACTCCAGAATGGCAATAAACACATTCCAGAATGGAAAGCCCACTCTGGAGTTACCCATTCCGGAATGGCTATAAGCCCACTCCGGAGTTACTCACTCCAGAATGGTTATAAGCCCACTACGGAAAGGGCTACTCCATAATCCGGTCAGTCAATATACTCCACAATGGTCAGCCTCTGAATCACTCATCTACAAAAACTCAACTCGAGTCAGCCAGTGAGTGAAGTTCTCTGAATCAGCTCGCACCATTTGTGTTTGTTATTGTGTGAGAGATTGCAAATAATTGAAGAGTGCGCATTACAACGAGGTTGTTACCTACCAGCATTTTATACATTATATTACTCCGAACTCAGAACTGCCATTTTTGCGAGAGTAGACTTATAATTCCGGAGTCAATTTGAAATGGAAAATGCCACAAGAATGCATTCCTCTATAGAGCCAGAATAACCCCAGACATTCTGAAGTGGCCTTGCAAACATTTCGAAATGGGCTTAACACCATTCTGGAGTAAATCTATTTTGAGTGGAATGGCAATCGGAGTAAGTAAATTTGGTAAGGAGTAATTAAAGTAGACGAGGCGAAATGGGGTGGGGACTCGGAATGATCCATTGTTAGTTAGCACCATCGCACTAAAGGAACGATGGTCGAAGCGGCAATGAAAATTGTCCGCATTTTTCATCCAGTTCAATGGAGCCGAGCTATATAAGGATGGTCCGTGCATTGCACCTCGTTCCCATGTTGGTTTGTTAGGCTAATTGTAATGATAAAAACCAAAATTGTAATTATAAATACATAACATCAACACTTAATACTTAAACACTAGTTTTAATCACAGCATTGCCACTTGTCGGATTTAATATTACAAAATGTTTGTTAAACAAACTTTCATAAATTTTTAAAATAATGGCATCGTTGCACTTACCGACGCGTTCTATCAAAACAGCTCTCGTCTTTCTCATAATTGCGTAGAAATCATCAACCCTGTATCAGACATCCATGTCCAGATACATAAAAAAGCCATAACACTAGGCTAGGAAAAAAAAAGCCTTTTTTAGAACAGACCAATAGAAAAAACAAAACCATATCAGAGAGATATAAATAACACGAACGAAAAATACCATAAGAAGGGCATTTCAATGTGATGCCTGCACTGAGGAATTAGTGAGTGATGCAGAGGAATATTTTTGGATGTGATGTCTGCCCTTGCATTTGATGTCTGGCTTCCATTCGAGATTAATTCGTTTGAATAACTTTGAATATGACGAAATATCTGCAAATTATTTTCAATTCCGGTTATGTGAATCAGGCTTTTGAAATATCAAGTAAAGTTAGTGTTTTAGTTTTAACCTTCATACGGGACTCAAGTTATTCTATCGTTCAGGCCCTCGGGTCAAAAAATTACGTATTATTGTGTATTCTTTTGTAATTTTTTTGAAGTGGATTTTTTCATCTATTGTCAATTATTAACTTAATGATTAATTTGTAAAATTTTGAGGTGTGCTAAGCACATAAATATAAAATAAACTAAAAATTTTGGGGTTATCCCGTCTGGGTGCTTGCCGTCCTGTCTGCTGAGACAGGGCTCCAGTATAGACGGCACGTTGGCCGAAGTTAATGCTCGTTTCAGGATTCTATTGAGAGTGTGGTGACGCGAGTGTCTACCGGCACTCTCGACTGCAGCGCCGCATATGCACTTATGTAGTTGGACATTGTCGCAAACAAGTCTCCACCTTACGCATATCCAAAATGTGTTGTCATCCAGAAATGTTCTTATTTTCGGAGCTGGAAGGGCATGCAGCCATGCACCCGGTTCGGGTGCGCAGGCCGCCTTGAATCGCGCTTCTTCCGTCAGTATGTTGTGCTCAATTATTGCTTTTATTCGGTTTATGTTTATTTCATCCAAATTTTTTGGGTGAAATGCAGGGTCGGTGATGTCGTATTGGGACAAAGCAAATTCCAGACCTTCAAAGCATCGTCGACATGGCTGATTCCAACTAGAAGTTGAATGACCATATACCACATACTAAGTCAGTCATTATTACAAACAATGTAAAGTTCAAATAAAATATCATAACAAAAAAATATTCTGGGTCAATTTTGACCCAAAGGACGTTTAAGTAAAAAAAAATATAGACAAAAATGTAAACTAGTACCGGGTTTGAATTTGCTTGAAATGTTTTTATTTGGTAAATTTATGAAAAGTCATAGAATACTTTTGAAAGTAAATATAAACTTCCAGAGTTATTACATTTTGTATCATGATTTGGGTCAAAAAAGACCCGAGGGCCATATGAAGGTTAATTGTGCTCTACCAAATCTTTGTAGATATATTTTTTAATTTTGTAAGTGGTATATTTATATTTGTACATTATTAAATGTTTGATTCGAAATATTTTTTTTATCTCAACTTGATGGGCATACGGAAAAATCCGAAAAAATATTAAACTTGCAATGAAAATACTGACCCACAGACAACATGTCTGTTTTGTTATATTATATTGATGTTTTATTTTCACACCAAGAAAGACGAACATTTTATCGCTATCTTTGTGCACTTCCGAATAAACTTTATTTCTTACTCTTGTGTATGGGTCCACTATGGCACATAAACTGGAAAACTATGGCCGAAATTAGAGAACATTTTGGCCGACAACATGCATGATAAAATGCAACTATATTGATATTAATTTGAAATAAATACCAAAATACGAAATAACCGCAAACTAAAGTTTTTTTTTAAATCTATGATATTATGATAATCACCTATGTATTTAAAACGCAGTGCAGTACACTAACATGGCCATAAGAAACATTTCATGCTACAATCCGCTAAAGAGGTCAATAACCGGCAAACTAGGGGGAGTTTCAAGTCTAGTTATCTTTAAATGTAGGTATATGTAGTGAGAGAGCAGAAGTGAGATGAATGTATGAGAACGAAATTCTGCTTCACAGAAAACAGTTTTCTCACAAGCCATCATATTTTTATATATTGGCAGAGTCCAACTCGCCCACACTTGACCTATTGCTCCACATGAATGAAGTCATTGGCATCTCACAGCTAAGCAAAAACTCTAACCTTGAAATACTTTTACAGCATACACCAACACCATTAAGAATGCATTGCGCAACATACATATTCAACACATCACTTTTCTACAGTTCACATGTTACTTTTGAAAGTGACAGTGATGTTAGTAAAAACTAAAGAGACCTTGAAATCTTAAGACATAGGTAGTGTAGTTAGAACTGTGCCAAATTATGTTAGAAATGAATACAGAACAGATAAATATGTAACAGGTTATGTGACTTGGGTCAGTAATAATGGTTGATGCAACAGTACATAGGTAGGTGCATGCAGCGAGCGAGCGGGTAGCCAGTGTGAGTGGTCTCGCCGCCGCGGCTATAACCACTGGTAATGACCTTGAGGCACTTGATGTAATTATACAGCTCTGTTGTTTCCATTTCATGTAACTCGTAATACAAGCTTTTATCAAACAAGAACTTGCATTTTTTTCTATTTTAACATACCTAATATTAAAGATAGGTATACATTCGGAAGCCTATTTAAGGTGGCCCATCCCGCTCATCTCCCCATACAAAAGGGGAAAGAAGATCACGCCCATATTTCTTGTCAGAGATCCAAAATGTTGCTCAAAATAGCTTTATTTGATTGAACTAGATGTCTGATGACCATTGGCATTGTAAAATTGCGTTTGGTTTCTAAGTTATAAGGTCCGAAAGTTCGCATTTTTCGCGCGTTTTAAACAATAACTTTGGAGGTGGATTACGCAATGATAAAGTAAGAACATCTTAAAAAGATTAGTCATCAGACATAGCTTATTTAATCAAGATTTATAATGGATTTGGTTTTTGTTCGATTTTTTACTACAGCGGTCGTGGTTTACTTTTAGCTATAAGTCGTTTTGAAATTAAAATTTTCGTAAATCTTACCAAATCATACACTATGCACATTGTCTTTTTTGTGGACATGTTGCATCTTCTTCATCACGGAGCCTGTCTTATTCTTTGAAACAGAGAAGGTCCCAGAGCGCAACAGCACGGTTTTGTACCGTGCCCGCGAATGAGTTAGGCCCGCCGGGTTGGGCCACCTTAATATCAGACACAGCAATTTTGTTTATGTAGAAGTTATTTCAATTCTTAATATGTAGGTAATTAGTGCAAAAAAACACATGTAAATATATTTGTAAAAGTCAAGATTATTAATGCATAGATGCTACATGACACATGAAATTAAACACATGTTTTGTTTATGAAAATAAACGAGTGATACCACAATTTTGATGATTAAAAAATTAGAACATAATGCAAGAGAATAGCACTTCCTGGCACTAGACAATAGCACACCAAGTGATAGGTTTATTCAAACAAAATGAATTACCAAACAGGTGAGCAACATCGACAACAATGGATTGAAATTTTACTGATATCAAACTAACAAAATGGTAACTAAGGGCAGGCGAAGATGGTCACACGCCGACAATGCTCTATCTATAAAGAAGCAATGAATGGTATTGAGGCTATTGCAGCCTAACCGACATGACTGGATGCGGTGGAGGGGTGCAGCGCAAGCACTGCTTCACCTCCTCGCGTGTTCCTCTCAACCACCACAAAGCCGGAGCCCCTAGTTGAGTAATTCGTTTAGTTCCGTACGATCATTATTATGTACAGCTCCTTACTATGAAGAAAGGGGCCCCGGCAGGTGGCGGAGGCGGGGCGGGGCGGAGCGGGGTGTGCTGGGGAGGCGGGATGGGCGAGGTGCCTCGTGACATGAAGCATGCGCTCGACACACAGCAGAAAGCCCAATCATGAGCAACACATCTAGACGACGACTCACCAAAGTGGGGCGCTATAGTGCCGTGACCGTTGGCCAGAGGCAAGGCCGTCACCAGGTCTTGCACTAAAAAATAATCACCGCTTGTTAACATTTTTTGGCAGCGGCACAACGCGCGCAAGCTGTTAGCAACCTTCAGGGTGCTGTAGTGTTTCTCTCCATCCAGAACGAGAGAAAGGAAAGGAACCGAGAAAATGTTGGCAGCATGAGTACCCCTTCCCGGTGCCCGCGGTGCCAAACTTTGTAGGAGTATATTTGTTATCAATGTAGAACTGATAAACTTTATTCTAAAGTTAATTTCACGTCCCAGTTGCAGCTCCACTTATCAACAGAGATTAAACTGAATGTACCTATGTCGTAAAACGATATCGACGCTGTGTTGCAAAATGGTCATTTCAGACTTATGAAATGGTAAAATTTACTTGTAACCTTTGTGCTCCGCCAGTAATATGCAACATAGTTTTTACCTATCTCAAGGCAGCATCCAATTTTATATCAATTTATACGTTTTAACATGACATGCCAGAAATGTGCTATGGACGGATGAAGAAAATTTTCATATGACCAAAACATAGTAGTTCCAGCTGGATTCTGGCTTGATTCTAATCAGAAAGTTATAATCTGGTTTGAAAGAAATGCAATTTATTTTGTGGCCGGACTATTTATTTATCTAAATATGTTACAAGGTACCTTCCTATATCAACCATTATTTATATGTGTAGGCGTGTATATTTTAGGGTAGCGGTAGCAATGGACAGTGGCATTGTTACGTACCGGAACTGAAGTGCGAGCGCTTCACGTCGCCATTCTCGACGTCGGCGTCTAGCGGCCGCTTGCGCGAGTCCGACACCTCCGGGCTCCCGCAAGACTCCATCGCCGCATCCGCCGCCATCTTGCTTAATCTAACTCACCGCCGCCGCACCGCCGACACTCCCATTACGTAACTAGAGTCCGAATCTACCTATTTTCTTTCAAACTGTGGACGAAGAGCTGATTTTAAATGAGACACAACACTAGGGAAATGATAGGCGGCGGCGAGCGGCGGGCAATAGCAAAAGTACCCCAGAACAACCAACCGCGACCGTCTGTTTAGAGTTAGAGTATATAGTACATATTCTATAATCTATATTCTATGGTACAGTACAGCGATGCGAAGTGCGACGTGAGTGCTAGGTTTTCGATACTTTTGCTCGCTCGCGGACTGTCTGCGGCATGAAGTGAGCTGCTGTCTCTGTCACCTCTATTTTTTTCGTGGCGGTGACGTATTATATTATTTTTTAAATAAAAGGCTACCAATTTAATTTAGTGCATTAAGTTTGTCAATAATCAAACTTACGTAACTTAACTTCATAAATTATGCTAATTATGTAATATCTCTGAATGATTAATTATATATAACCAAGCATAGAGAAGAGCATTTTGAATATCCAATGATAATTGCTAGTCAGTAATAGGATTTGACAGCTGTTGTCGCTCGATGGTCGGTGTAAGAGCGCAGCGACTTTTTAAAACTCTTTGATGGTCGGTCGTACCTTTGGCTGCCTGCGCAAGTTGGCTTTTCTATGCACTGCTATGCACTATTTATTTCAAGCAGTTAGAACCATATCATGCGTTTTTTAGTAAGAGTTTGATAAGTTGTTCAGTAATTTGTATTATTAGGTAAGTTCTGATGATATCCTTTCAAACAGGTCACATCTCAATCTAATTGGGTCAATTATGTATTAGAATTGCCACACGAATGGCCCAATGAAACGAATTTCAAGGTGAACCGGTGCATCACATGTAATACATATTTTTCTCGCTGTGTAGGTACTCGCTGCTTAGATCAGCTAAAAATATTTCAATTCGTTTTCTGATGGGTTAGTGCTTAGTGCAAAACAAATTGGAAATCGTGTGGCTTTAAAGTGGTTTAAAGAGCGACAAAAGTAACTAGGTCGCGGGTGGTCCGTCGCGGCACGGAGTAGGTCACTGTGTCAGGGGTGTCCAGCGTTGCCGATTACAACGCTTCAAATTCCCCAAAAACGTTCTTAGGATTCCCTGAAATCCGTAAAAATCAGGAATAGGAAATTTTCACGAAACATTTTCGAAGTATTAAAAAAAATCGCGCTTCCAGCCGTCCATATGAAGTTCGGGAAAAAATTAAATCCAAAGTTTTGCTGATTGCTTCATAATATTTTTCAAACAAGTAAAAAAATATAAACCGGCCAAGTGCGAGTCGGACTAGCACACGTAGGGTCCCGTACCATCGTATAAGATATAACACCAAAAAATCACGTTTTATGTATGGCGACCGCCTTACATTTTTAAATTTTTTTTATTTTACCTATATGTTGTTATAGCGGCAAAATAAATACACACTCTGTGAAATTTTTAGCTGCCTACCTATTACGGTTCGTGAGATATAGCCCTGTGACAGAGGGACGGACGGACAGCGGAGGCTTAGTAATAGGGTTCCGTTTTCACCCTTTGGGTACGGAACTCTAAAAAGGTCATGCAGCCATTAAGTCGGGATATTTTTGGAATGATCGAAACATAAAAATGAATTCCCTGTTGATTGGCCACTTCCCCACAAATTCCCCGACGCTTGTATTCCCCACAGTTCGGGGAATCGGGGAGCGAACGGCAACGCTGGCTTTACTAAACTCAATCGGATGAGGCGGGGGACGCGAAACAGGGGGGGCAGTAGCAACGCAACACAGAGTCAAAGCTTTGTTCAGGCAAAGTTGGTTCCATTCCGCCCCGTGATTTCGACGCAGGACGGAATCGGGAAGAACGACCTGAGGGTCATGAAAGCGAAAGCGAAACGTTCTCGTGTTCGCTTCTGTCAAAGTATAAATAGAAAAAAAGATGCCTATATTTTTTCTACATAGAGTTTGACGGAAGCGAACACGAGAATTTCTCGCTTTCGCTTTCATGAGTAGTCCCCCAGCATATCTACTCAGGAAAGCGAAAAGTTCTCGTGTTCGCTTCTGTTAACACTATGTAAAAGAAATATAGGCATCTTTTTTTCTTCTCGCTTTCTTATGCACTCATGAAGTGAACAAAATAAGTTCTTGTAAGTAATATATAAGTCAATGGTTCTTGTTTTTTTTTTTTTTTGGTTTCGTTACAATTTATTTAAATTTAATGTATTATAATACAGACAAAACTTAAACTATCTTATAAACTAAAATCTTGTTTATTGTTTGTTAATCATCCATAGGCAACACACTGCATTTGGATTTGTCATATATTATTATCATTAGACCGTGCGTGTGAAAACCGTAAGCCAAAGGCCATTGCCTGAAATTGGTGCCTTTTTCTTTTTCGCGCGGCCATCAACAAACTTAGTTTTTTTAGTTAAAAAAAACTCACTTTAGCTTGTTTATACCTAAAGTCAGTCCGAACGAAGTTATAAGGGTCCAAAGTAGGCCAATGAATGAAGCTAAAATTTGGGGCTTACCAAAGCACTAAATCGTCCGTCCATGAAATCTTCAGAATGTGTACAAATACAGGTTTTAAAAATGAATGACTCAGAATCCAACATTTTTTTTTCCCGGAACTTAGGTATTTTGGCCAAAAACACAAAATATGCGGTATCATTTGCTGCAAAAATGGCCCGCCAAATTTCTTTTCAATGTCTAATAAAATGGGTTAATAGGTATATATCTGTTCAGGAATCCAACAATTTTTTTACACAAAAGCGAGTTTTTTTTAAAAAATACACAGTTTTCGCTCTCATAAACTCGGCAGAATTGGGCAGCCCAATCTGTCGTCACACATTTGTTTTTAATTCTTATCAGATCGATAATTTCAACGAATCCAACAAATTTGTTACTGGCAACACATATATTTTGCTAATGGCCAAATAAAATAAAAGGCATAATTTGCCCGCCCATTTTTTAAATTATAATGATAATAAATGATATAGACGAACATACTTTTAACAGAATCCAACAAAAAATTTACATGCCAGTCAGTTTTGCAGCGTATAACGTAACATTAAATTTCGCGCTAAAAAAGCTTGGCGAAAGCGGGTGGTAGGCGGCGCGGTGCGGAGGCAGTGCGGCGCGGTGGCGTGGGAACGGTGGCGGCGGTAAGAAAGGGTTTAGCCTGTGTTAGTGATACCGATTACGAAGTAATTATTAGTATTATCTTTGGTGATACTTATGTATAGTTCGTTTTCATGCGTAGTACCTGCATAATGGACAAAATATATAAAAATATATGGATAAGTTTATAAAATGTGATGTGAAATTTAAATTAATTAATTCGCCAATTTGATAAAGGTATTATTCTTTTGTAATTGCTAGTGATCGTCGAATATACACATGTAAATGAGTAAAATACTTTGGTAAAGGTTGAATACAATTTGAGTTATTTTATTTTTATGCAAGATGATTCCGCGAAGATAAATCACTGAAATTAGATAAACTACATATTTATAATTCACAAATTGATTCACGGTGGATTATACATACATTCATGAATGAAGAACGTGATATATCACGTTCTTGGATTCAGTGCCGCACTAGCTTAGTACGAAAAAGTATATTTACTTATTGAATTATGTTGTGCCTTGGGCGTCAGGGCAAATAGGACCCGAAAGCGCTAGACCCGAGCACGCCTGTGAAATACCCCGCAATTCGCTTGCACCGGTCATATAATACTGACCATACATTTAAAAGTATGGAAAATTTACTGTTTCGAGCGTATTCAAATGCGAATATCTAGTTAATTACTCATCAGATTTTAGTGAAGTTTCATCAATTCAAATAACACGTTGAAGACTCCATAAGCACAAAAAAAGATCGTCGGTGTATAAAGTACCGGTGAAAATGTCTCAAAACATTTTTTTTAAATTTAAATGTATGAAAATATATATACTGTCCATCTTTTTTGTTTATGGAGTCTCTGGCGTGCTATCTTTAATGGTGAAAATCTCATTTAAATCTGAAGATTAATTTCCGAGATATTCGCATGTGAATACTGTCGAAACAGTAAATTTTCCATACATTAAAAACTTAAAACAATTTTTGAAAGGCATTTTCACCGATCTAAAAAAACATGAAAAATGTGGTCTATATCGAATATAGATAACGTAGGATCGGTGAAAATGCCTTTAACAATGTTTTAAATGTAAAGGTATTGAAAATTTACTGTTTTGAGTGCATTCAAATGCGAATATCTCGTAAATTAGTCGTGAGATTTTAATGAAGTTTTCATCATTTTAAATAACACGTCAACGACTCCATGAGCATGAAAAACCGGCCATGTGCGAGTCTGACTCGCACACGAAGGGTTCCGTACCCTCGTACAAGACATAACACAAAAGTTTTGTGTGTAATTTTGACTATTTTTTTATTTCATATTTTTTGCTTATGGAGTATTTCACGTGCTATCTCTAATGGGGAAAACCTCATTTAAATCTGTATATACGGTACATACATTTGCATCGGTATAAATGCCTCTTTCTTTAAAATTCCTTCAAAAAATTTTGAAAATTTTAAATGTGTTTTTTGTTTGCTCAAGGCGTCTTCAACCTGTTATTTTGAATGGTGAAAACTTGATTTAAATCTGACCATTAATTTCCGAGATATTCGCATATGAATACTGTCGAAACAGTACATTTTCAATACATTTAAAACTTAAAAGAATTTTTAAAAGGCGTTTTCACCGGTCTAAAAGAACATGAAAAATGTGTTCTATTACGAAAATAGAAAACGTTGGATCGGTACAAATGGCTTTAACAATGTTTTAAATGTAAAGGTATTGAAAATTTACTGTTTTGAGCGCATTCGAAGGCGAATATCTCGTAAATTAGTCGTCAGATTTTAATACAGTTTTGATCATTTAAAATAACACGAGACCGACTCCATGAGCATGAAAAACCGGCCATGTGCGAGTCTGACTCGCACACGAAGGGTTCCGTACCGTCGAACAAGACATAACACAAACAAGTTTTGCATGTAATCTTAACTATTTTTTAATTCCATATGTTTTTCTTATGGAGTCTTTGATGTGCTATCTCTAATGGTGAAAACCTCATTTAAATCTGTGTATACGGTATAAACATTTGTATCGGTATAAATGCCTCTTTCTTTAAAATTCCTTTAAAAAAATTTGAAAATTTTAAATGTGTGAAAATATGAATACCGTTCATCTTTGTTTGCTAATGGAGTCTTCAACCTGTTATTTTAAATGATGAAAACTTAATTAAAATCGGACGACTCATTTACGAGATATTCGCATTTGAATACACTCAAAACAGTAAATTTTCCATACTTTTAAATTTAAAACATTGTTTAAGGTATTTTCACCTATTGAACGTTGCCTATTTTCGATATTGAACATATTTTTCATGTTTTTTTTAAATCGGTAAAAATTCCTTTTAATTATATTTTTGAAATTTTACTGTACAATTTTGACAGTATTGACATGCGAATATATCGGAAATTAATGGTCAGATTGAAATGAGGTTTTCACCATTAAAGATAGCAAGTCAAAGACTCCATAAGCGAAAAAAGATGGACGGTATTTTTATTTCCATACATTTAAAATTTAAAACATTGTTAAGACGCATTTTCACCGATACTTTATACACCGACGATCTTTTTTCATGCTAATGGAGTGAATATACTGATAAGTTGAATACATTATCAATTTTCTCTAGCCACATAAAAGTCAATATGAAGGAAACATAAAATGCACTTATTTTTTTTAATTCAAAAAAAAATCCGGTGGGTATAACATTTTATTTACTTTTTTAATCATATAACAACATATTAAAAACCGGCCAAGTGGGAGTCGGACTCGCACACGAAGGGTTCCGTACCATCGTAGAAAAAAAAAACAAAAAAATCACGTTTTTTGTATGGCAGCCCCCTTTAATTTTAATTATTTTTTAATCTTACCTATTTGTTGTTATAGCGGCAAAATAAATACACACTCTGTGAAAATTTCAACTGTCTACCTGTTACGGTTACTGAGATACAGCCCTGTGACAGACGGACAGACGGACGGACGGACGGACGGACGGACAGTGGAGGTTTAGTAATAGGGTTCCGTTTTCACCCTTTGGGTACGGAACCCTAAAAAGTAATAAATAAATAAAATACATACATACTCTGTGAAAATTTCACCTTCCTACTTATTACGGTTCATAAGATAGAGCCCTGTGACAGACGGACGGATGGACGGACGGAGAGCGGAGGTTTAGTAATAGGGTTCCGTTGGAATCCTTTGGGTACGGAACCCTAAAAAAGTAGTATTCAGAGTGGGCGGTCTAACTTGACGACCCGGATTACTTCCGTCCTATGTATTATTTTGCATGGTTAGTCCAGTGATAATCCATATAAAATGATTACAGTTCACTCTGAATACAACTGCTAGAATCTACGAGTCGAGCCGGTTATAAAGATGTGTCACTTGCCATAGAAAACACACACGAGTTATGCACGTACATGACCAATTTATTTACCAAAATCATCCGAAATGCTCGCCAGCTCCCAACTACGCGCTCGCTTTAGGTACATTCGATTATGCACCACCAAAGTAATTATTAGTATTATCTTTGCCACCACACTCCAAAGCCCCGCGCCTCGAGCGTTTCGTTGCCTCGAGCAAAGGTCGGCGCACACGCACACTTACGCAATCACACATATTGAAACACGTGCCTCAGCCGCCGCTGCCGTCCCGCTTCGGCCTGCCTCAGCCTACCACCCGCGCTCATCTTGCCGTTTTAGCGCGAAATTCAAAGTTGCTTTAAACGCTGCAAAACTGACGGTCGTGTAACTTTTTTGTTGGATTCTGTTAAAAGTATCTTCGATTATATCTTTTATTGTCATTATATTTCAAAAAGTGCGCGGGCCAATTATGCTGTTCACTTTATTTGGGCATTTGCAAAATATATGTGTTGCCAGTAACAATTTTGTTGGATTCTTTGAAATTATCGATCTGATTAGAATTAAAAAACAATGTGTGACGACAGATTGGGCTGGCCAATTTTGCCGATTTTATGAGAGCGAAAACTGTGTATTTTTTAAAAAAAACTCGCTTTTGTGTAAAAAAATTGTTGGATTCCTGAACACATATATACCTATTAACCCATTTTATTAGACATTGAAAAGAAATTTGGCGGGCCATTTTTGCAGCAAATGATACCGCATATTTTGTGTTTTTGGCCAAAATACCTAAGTTCCGGGATAAAAAAATGTTAGATTCTGAGTCATTCATTTTTAAAACCTGTATTTGTACACATTCTGAAGATTTCATGGACGGGCGAATTCATGCATGTCTCAAATGCCCCATTCAACGGAGTAAAGTTCAAATAATGCGCGGTAGTGTTGCGTGGCGCCCAACATTTGTTTTTGTGGATGAAATCTTTAAAATGTTGTTTTGACGTATTCTTGTGTTTGGTCTTGGAATCACAAACTTAATTTATTTATTTATTTATTTATTTGGAAAATCAACAGCTTTTATTAACATAGCTTTTATACAATGACAAAAATGCAAAACATAAGCCAATAACAGATTTCCACTTCTTGTACAAAAAAGACTGTGCTCCAACTGTATTCGTCTATGATGGTGAGAGATTGTGTGAGGGTGTGTGTGGTGTGTGAGAGGGTGTGTATGTATATGTATGTGTGTAAATCATCTTGATGTAAATATATAAATATGGGTGGAATGAGAATGAAGATGTATGAAATTGATGAATGATTTTGCTTATTTCGTATTATTTAAATGTATGCTTAAATGTCTTCAAGTGTCACAAGAGCTTCAATAATTTTTTTTCGAAATGTATATTTGGTGTGGATGAAGATATCAATTTCATTGAACTTACGATTATAGTTTCGTGTAATACGCGTTAATATCTTATTTTCAGCATAGTTTGTGCGTTGAAGTGGCACGTGAAATAATGGTATGTGTCGGGTACGACGGCAAGGCACATTCAAACTCAACTCGTTCAGCAATTCGGCGCAATCAATTCGACCCCGTACTATGTCAAAAAGCACCATCATGTCCAAGACATTCCTTCTTTTTTCTAGGCTTGCATCACCTTGTGCGCCAGACAACTAGCTTCGTACAATTCAAATGTTAAATTTCGTCGGTAATTTAAGTGCTTTATAAATTTATTTTGTATTCTTTCGATAGAAACAATATATTTCGCATACATAGGTGACCAGATACTACTGGCGTACTCGAGAACGCTGCGTACGTATGCAAAATATACTGTTTTTAAACATGCGATATCTTTAAACGGTTTACATACCCTAATAACAAATCCAAGACTTTTATATGCTTTTTGTGTAATATAATCATAATGTTGTGATAGCACAAGTTTGCTATCCAAAAGTACACCTAGATCGCGGATTAGATCTACTTTTGCTATAGGGGTACTATCGAATGTGTAATTGTAAATATTTGGATTACTTTTTCGGGTAAATGTGATGGCCTGACATTTTTTTATATTAACATTGATTCTATTTCTGGCATAGTACAACGATAAACGATCTAAATCCTGTTGAAGTATTAAACAGTCTGTTAAGTTGCGTATTGGCATGTAAATTTTTTTGTCGTCAGCATAAAGTAAATGTTTCGAGTTCTTAAAACATTCACTAATGTCATAGAGGTAAGCAACATAGAACAGTGGTCCTAGGTGCGATCCTTGGGGTACTCCGGAAGTAACTGCTACGTTGTTAGATTTGAGGCTTCCAATCACTACTATTTGCGAGCGATTCGTTAAATAAGATTCGATCCAGCGCAATAAATCCCCCTGAATGCCCAAACGTTTTAGTTTTGCTAATAATATTACATGATCGACACGATCAAACGCTTTTTCGAAATCCGTATATATTGCATCAACTTGGCCCCCTTTTTGCATATGATGTAAGATATAATTGGTATATACGGCCAAGTTAGTTGTTGTCGAGCGTCCCTTTAAAAAACCGTGTTGTGTATCGGGGATACTTCTAGCTATAGTGGGATATATATTTTCATGTACAATTTTTTCGAATATTTTTGCAAAGGTGTTGATAATGGAAATAGGGCGGTAATTATCAATTTTACTTTTTGAACCATTTTTATGAATTGGGACGACATTAGCCTTTACATTACACATTAGACATTAGACATTATCAAGAATTGTTGGGGCGTCAATTTCACTATTAATTATTTTATGTAGGAACATGAGATCTAGCATGATTTGTCTATTTTCAAGTGAATGCGTCTTAAAATATTGGAGGCGTTCAGAATAGTCTATTCTATTACTTATATGATTTTGATCGGAAACAATTTACATAGGTTGAAAAACCTAGTTTATCTAAGAAAAAATAGATGGCGCTGCCTACATTCATGGGACCAATATCTTTAAAAAACTTTATTCTGGGCTATACTTGCAATATTAATTGTAATGAAACTAAAACGTACGTGTCACTTGCAAAAACTATCATATTATTCCAGATTTTCAGTACTAAACATACCTTTTTTTATGCAACCTGACATGGATAGCTAAGACCACACAACTACCGTTATGATATTAGCCCAATACACCACATACCCGAAGGAATTAGTTGCCATGCCAGGACCTTGAATGGCTTGACGGCTACATTGATCTGGACGGAAAAACGGATAATTTTTCATTGCTGGCTCGTCCATCTTTTCATCCAATGCGATGGTACTAACTCGGGCGGTGCTTAAACCCTACCTCCTAGTAGGGGAACCTTCAGTTTTACATGGATTCCGAACCATGGAGCAGCTCGCATTCGTGACGAAATGCACTTATCGAACTCAGAAAGAGAAAGAAAGTGGTGCATGTCGGGGCGAGGACTTGAATCCAGACCTCTGGTACGCTAGGCCAGTCCTCGCGCCACTAAGCTACGAGCCTATACCTTTTCACTACCTATTATTTCTTAAAACCGTCGCGAGTTTCGGGGGAAATACTGGTTATAATTGAATCAGAATAAAAAAAATAAAACGTTGCACAAAAATACAGACCGTTCGAAACGTAATTTATTAGTAATTCTTAATTATTATTATTAAAAATATTATTAGTAATTCTTCGTCTCTAATCTCATCTACTTCGCTCTCCAGATCATGTCGGATTATGATATTATCTAAAAAAATGTGGTTGGGTGTAGGTTTCTTTGATGCGTTCCCCACCCTAGATACCATGTTAGGTTAGGTTAGGTTAGGTTAAGCTAGTTCATATACGTGGCGCACTATAACAGTTATGTCACCCCATGCAGGATCGAATGTTCCAAACGGTATGTAAACATTCTTCTCTTGAAGAATAGTTGATCTTAAATACTTGTCTATTCTGACCAAGTTTAGGTTAACACATGCTTCAAAAATACATTGCCTTGCATTTAAAGGTGGTCTAATAAATCCAGGTATTGGAAACCTCAACACATTGTGGACATGTCGTGCATGCTCCACTGCTTCTGCTTGCCCTGGTTCAGCGATGGTTCTGGTTGTACTTCTTCTGGTTAAGCGATGATGCCTTCTGGTGGTACCTGTTCTAGTTCAGCGACTATGTCTTCTGGTGGTACCTGTTCTGGTTCAAAGACATGTCTTCTGGTGGTACCTGTTCTGGTTCAACGATGATGTATTCTGGTAGTACTTGTTGTAATCCAGCAATGACCACTTCTGGATGACTTCTACCAAATAATCCATAATATATGGATGCTGTTGCACATAGTCCGGAGTTAAAACCACTACCACTACCATCTTCCGTGGAGTGAGGCGAGGAGATGTCATCTCCCTCTTCACAAATGCAATAGGGGATATATTCAAGAAGCTCGAATGGAATGGTTTGGGCATAAACGTAAACGAAAGACTCCTAAACTAAGGTTTGCGGATAATATGGTCCTAATGGCAGAGTCACCCGAAGACCTGAACGCGATGCTATGTGACCTACCACAGGTATCGCAAAAAGTAGGTCCGAGATGAACGAAGACAAAACCAAGCTGATGGGAACCACAGACCTAGCAGCAAATCCAATCACGGTCTTCGGCACTGTAATAGAGCAAGTCCACGAGTATTGCTACTTGGGCCAAGTGATTAAACTCGGACGTGACCCACTCGCAAAATAGGCGGGCGTATTCAGCTGGTGTGGGCCGCCTTCGGAAAACTTAAAGATGTCTCCATTCAAATGGAAAAAAATCAAGATGCCCCAGTCTCTCAACACTAGACTGTTGGCCAATGCGTGCTGCCAGTTTTGACCTATGCCTGCGAGACATGGACGCTCACAGTTGGTACTACACACAAGCTGAAAGTAGCCCAAAGGGCAATGGAAAGATCCATGTTCGACATCTCACTGCGCGACCGAATGCCAAATTCGCTGATACGCCCAAAGCACCAAGTTCACTGACGTTATGCATATGGTTGCTAAACTCAAGTGGCAGTGGGCAGGTCATGTATGTCGCAGAGATGACGACAGATGGAGCACTGAAGTTGTGATGTGGAGACCCTACACAGGGAAAAGAAGCGTCGGCAAACCGCCAGCATGTTGGTCAGGCGATATACGTCAGACAGCAGGTGACAACTGGCGAAGAAAAACAGGAGACCGCACAACTTGGCGAAGTCTGGGGGAGGCCTACGTCCAGCAGTGGACAACAAAAGGCTGAAGAACAAGAAGAGATGCATAAAAGCTGCATCCCCGCTATTCCGATCGACTGAGCCGCTCGGCAAAGCCGAACAAGTCAAGACGTGCCGCCCGGGTTATAACTGAGCGGTACATACAAGGGGTCGCGCGGCCTGTTCTAATACCCTTTGCAGAAGATGCGCCAGTAGGTACTAATAGTGTGCACACATTTTCATTGTGAAACACTTCAAGCTAAGTGAAAGTAGTGCATACTACAGAAAAATAAATATAACAACGAATTCTAATGAAAATACATAAAAGACATAGTAAATATTATTTGAACTTCGGGCCCTTATAACTTCATTCGGACTGAGTTTAGGCATACACATCGTATTACAGTTTTGTTTGTAACATTATACTAAACTAATGTAACCAAGTTTGGTTGATACCCGCGCGAAAAAAAAAGGCACCACCTTCCATACGAAATCCGGCATTGTCCTTTTCACAGTGTGTATTTATTTTGCCGCTATAACAACAAATAGGTAAGATTAAAAAATAATTAAAATTAAAGGGGGCCTCTATACAAAAAATCTTTTAAGATGGTACGGAACCCTTTGTGTGCGAGTCCGTCTCACACTTGGCTGGTTTTTGCCATTGTTTTGTTTAAAACGAAGAAATCAATTATATTTTCATTTTATAATAACAATAAATGATAGTGAATTAAACAAATGAGTTCTAAAATAAAAGCCAGATTTTTTTTGTCCTGGGCATACTCGGGTGGAATTCCCTTTTAATAACAACCAAACGATCTAAGAACAAAGCTTTCAGACAATTTAATGTACATTCCAGCTCTTCCGATAGTTGACGCAGTGTGTGTGTCGTTCGTGTCGTGTCGGCTACGGCAGCGGCAAGTCGGCGAGGTTGAGGGCGGCGGGCACCAGGTCGTAGGTGAGCCACCACGAGAGCAGCGGCTGCGTGACCGCCACGAACAGCAGGAAGTAGACGCGCCGCTTAGTGCCCCCCGCGCCCGTCTCGTACCCCGCACCCCCTCCGCCGCCGCCGCCGCCGCCCAGCCCGTACGACGGCGGCTCCTTCACCTGCGAGCCCGCCAGCACCTGCACCCGCAGCGTCTTCACCTGACGGATATCACATGCCGTTAGCACAGAATAAGTAAAAGTACAGAAGGATCGATGCGCCAACGTAATTATTATATTTTGATCCTAATTGCTGCGATACTAAAGTTTTTATTAAGACGACACCTGCCGGCAAGTCGGCTTCATTAAAGGAATCTGGCCGCTGGAACCGATCGTGCGTGTGTGATAGGGTTGTCTTCAGTTGTTTTACTTTAAATTATGTCTAATATGTCTTGTCTATTAAACATTAGTTAATAACTTTAAAATTTAGGTATTGTGCTGGAGAGCATGTGCATGGTGTAAACTATTGACATTACATTCGGTTACGTAACAAACCATGACTTCAATAAATCACAAAATGTTTCGGGAGGTGCAAGGAGTTAAGTCTCATAACATTACAGTATTTTCTTGTATGGCTTAGGTGAGATAAATAAGACATATTGGAAACATTAAATGTTGGGGATTTTAATTGGTTAAAAAGAAATCAAAAACTATTTTAATTAAAATGTTTTATTACATTAAAAAAATGAATCGTTTCGTTTATTTTGTATTTATTATGTAATTGGGCATAGATGGCTAATACCAAACGTACTATCATGATCATAGCTCAAAACACCTACTGGGTGCCATGCCAGGACCTCACAGGAAATAAATATTACGCAGCTACATTGCACTGGATAATGGAACATTTTTTACATGTAATCTACGTGCATGGTATTACAGTATACCTTAAAATGCTACCCACAAATATCTCACACCAATAACATGAGCCAATGTAAGGTCTATATATAATAATAAGAGTAGTAATAATAGTTTGTGATCCACTCAACATTTTAAATTGTAATTCAATAAACTGCACTTCGTAAAAGTCTAACACAAAACGAAAAATCTCTATGGATTTGCTAACTTGCAAGAACAAAATCGGAATTTAAACTAAATAAGATAAAAAGAAATCTAAGAAATATATTTTGCCATATACTGACCCTGATGACGAAATAAGAAATATAAATCGATATAATGCAAAGTATTACCTATTCGCGAACGAATGCAGCAACTATTACAAATTCATTAACCTAAACTCATCGATAAAAAGTTTAGTTTAATGCCTAAACCCAATATCAAAGCAATACTGCAATGAAGACGCAAGTAATAGCGCGGAGGCGAACGTCTTGGTAAACTGCATAATCTTGGTAAACTGCGGGGGGCCGCGCGGGGCGGTACCTACGAGTAGTGCCTAGCGGCGCGCGCGTGGCGGCCCTCGCCGTTCGAGCTGCATGGTGCGGCAGTTTTTAGTAGGCACAAATTCATACTTACACCTCAGAGACACGCCTGCCGTTAGTGCCCAACTAACACACTATCCTTATGTATACACTTATTATGTGAACTGGAAAGGGACGATGCAATTTTTTAGTTTTCATCATTAGGTGTCATGCAAGGATCTTCCCTTCTTGGGCATGGCTACATTGAACTAGATGGTAAACATGGACAAATTTTCAGTATACGGGAACCATTTTTTCATCCAAAATAAATAGTACCAACCCGGTCGGTATGAATTTAAAAAAGGACTAGGTGATCATGGGTCATTCCGGCTAGGATTCGGAGTCACTCATGAAACCACCTCCAATCTTTAGAAACTCAACTAGACCAGAAATACAGCTTCTACTCCGAGTCCACGTTCCACTTGGGTCGGACTCGCTCAACGAGAGCTGGATCAGTCGCAAGCCGAAGATATACATGCGCCTTCCAATAATATGAAGTTCAATAAATGTCGCACACTGAGAGCCGGAGCTGCCGAAAGCTGAAGCGAGACACATACGCCCTCCTCTATGGGTATAGTCATATCCTTCTCGATAAATCGGTTTATAGGATCAACGGATCAAGGTAAGGGGTTCAATGTTGCTAATATTCACAGCATGGCTTGACACAGACTACTGAAAAGGCTATGGTATAGTTAGAAGTTAAAAAACCAAAGTTGCTAACAAACAATACATTTGTTGATTCATCGCTTCCAATATGAAACTCCACAAACAATCGCCATAGAATAGGTAATAGTGCTACGCACAGAAGTTACCCTCAACAAACATAAGTACAAGATATTTTGAGCTGAGTTGCCACAAGGCGAAATTTACAATCTTGTCGCTACGTATAAACTGATTGAATAAAACAATCTAAGTTTTCCAAGGTTTTTGAATGCCATTAAGAGGGTAATAGATTTTGCCTACTGGCATCTTGACATTTCTCTTTCTTCATGATTGAGAACTAGATCAATTGTATCACTTCTGAAGAACTCTCAATCACTTTTACTTTCAAACTAGGAATTTCCGCCCCCCAGTGTTCGGGCACCTTCTATAGGTGAGGAGCTTCTCTCTAGAAATCTATTTCAAATGTAAGCTGATAATGACTCATTCTACATGGCAGATATATCAAGGTTGTCAGAAGTAACACTGCAACATTCCCTCAACTCTCTTTTTAGGGTTCTGTACTCAAAGGGTACCAAACTGATCCCTATTATTAAGCCTTAACTGGCCGTCCGTCTGTCACAGGGCTGTATCTCACGAACCATAATGGGTAGACAGCTGAATTTTTCACAGATTGTTTATTTCTGTTGCCGCTTTAACATCAAATAGATACAAAAAACAAATCAAAATTAAAGGGGTCCACCATACAAGAAAAGTGATTTCTTTGGGCCAAATCTTGCATAATGGTGCGGAACCCTTCGAGAGCGAGTCCGACTCGCACTTGGCCGGTTTTTTTAAGATATTTATTTTATGACATTGGTATTATTACTATCATTAGCAGTATTGTAATCATACGCACAATTGTCAATGGTGGTCGTAGTGAAGAAGCATCCCATGGAGCGAGACTCACCAAGAAGTAGGAGAGCGTGAAGCTAGTGTAGAGCAGCATGACATAGTAGCCGGTCTTGCCGAGCAGCAAGCCTGCCAGCATGCCTCCAATCATGACGGCGTACTTGTAGCTAGAGTAGGCGAGCAGGTCCAGCGTCTTGAGGCTGGTGGTGGTGTTGGTGACGTACAGCGTAACCACGTACACTGCGATCTCGAAGATTATGTAGGCGAGCGCGCGCGATGCTTGCGCGCCGATCTGCTCGGGCGAGAACCTGTGCTGCACGCCTGTCCAACCAAAACTATTGTAATACTAACAAACTGCAATCTTGATACAAATCTTCAGTTACATTACATTTTGTCCATACAAAAAGACTTATGAAAGTCCTTCTTTCGTTTGTTAATACATTGTTATTATTAAATTAAAGACAATCCTAAAATGAGGCAATGTTGATAAAACTTTAATAAAAGAAAGAATAAAGCATTTACTATGTTTCCCAACATAATAGCTTTAAAAGTATGATTTTTGCACAGACAGGTAACTTCCCTTTTTTTTTTTTATCTGGACATGGATGGCTAATACCACAAGTTCTGTCATGGTATTAGCCCAACACACCAAATGGGAAATAGGTGCCATGCCAGGACCTTCCTTATATTGCACGGCTACATTGAACTGGATGGAAAACACGGACAATTTTCATTGCCGCTTCGACCATCGTTCATCCAATGCGATGGTACCAACCCGGGCGGGATAAACCCTACCACCTAGTAAGTAAGGAAGGGGACCTACAGCTTAACGTGGAATCCGAACCACGGCCAGCCTCTCTCAACGGTCGAATGGTCACCCATCCAAGACCAGACCGGACCCAGCGTTGCTTAACTTCGGAGAGCGATCGCCGAAGTGTCGCGCCACTGGGCCACTGAGGCTGACAATGAATATGCCCATAAAGTTCTTGTAGATGTCAAATAATATTCAGAACATTAGTTTTACATAATTTATAACGTTTGGTAAAGATTAGAGACAATCAAAACGGTTACATTTAAAAATAAAAAGTAGCCTACCATAGATATGAAATATATATAAAGAGCGGCCCGTAAAGGTAGATATATTCAGATTTCGACAATGGAGTACATCGGCGAACGTATCTGAACAACGGCAAACAATCAGCTTACACACACGGAAACATCAGCTAATACAAGTGAATACAAGCGAACGTCGGCAAACACAAGCAAACATTAGCAAACATCGGCGAATACCAGCGAACATCGGGGAACGATTGCAACAGCTGCTTGTGAGGCACTAATATCCCTAATACCTCTAGACCTTTCCATGAGGCACGAGACATAGCTCATAGCAGGACTCAGATTCAAAGTTCCAGGAATATGGAAAGGGTAAGTGAGCACAAGTCAAGTGAGTGACATACATTTTATTTGAATTGATATATTGAAAGTCAAGCCAATTACGGTCATTTAAATACTCACAGCATATTTTAACTCTCTAAAAATAAGAGTTTAGGAGCATATATATCATTAGTATCAGATTTCATTAAAGTTTTTTTTATGCAACCTATGTCAGGTTGCATAAAAAAAAGCTAATTTTATGTTACTACCGTTATGATTTTAGCCCAATACACCACATTTCCGAAGGAATTAGGTGCCATGCCAGGACCTTCCCTTTATGAGCACGACTACATTGAACTGGACGGAAAACATGGACAATTTTCATTGCCGCTGAATTTATCTTTTCATCCAATGCGATGATATCAACCCAGGCAGGCTTACCTTAGGGGGCTTACCCCTTCCCCTACCACATAGTAGGGGAAGGGGACCTACAGTTTTACAAGCAAAATAAAAAATCTGCGAATTTGCACCATAATGCACCACTGCAAATGTGCCTACCACTGAGAAGTGCTAGCCCCAGAGAAGTATGGAGAGAATTCTTAAAACTAAAGGATGGTAAAACACCAGTATATGATTTAGTTGACTCCAAATTACTCAAGTACCTGTTCAGAAAGGGCGTCATTCACATTACTGCTATCTACAACGCCTGCTTAAGGTGGCCCTTCCCGCCGGGACTAACTCATTTGCGAGCACGGTACAAAACAATGCTATTGCGCTCTGGGACCTTCTCTGTTTCAAATAAAAAGACAGGCTCCGTGATGAGGAGGATGCAACATGTCCACAAAGCAAACAATGCGTATTGTGTTTAATTTGGTAAGCTTTACGAAATGTTTAATTAAAAAATGACTTATAGCGACTTGTATACGACAGCTGTAGTCAAAATCGAACGAAAACCAAATTAATTATAAATCTTCATGAAATAAGCTATGTCTGATGACTAATCTTTTTTTATTTTATTGTTGAGTAATCCACCTCCAAAGTTATTGCATAAAACGTGCAAAAAATTCGAACTTTCGGACCGTATAACTTAGAAACCCAACCACAATTTTACAAAGCCAACGGTCATCAGGCATCTAGTTTGTCATATAAAGCTATTTTGAGCAAAGTTTTGGATCTCTGACAAAAAATATGGGCATGATCTTCTTTCCACGTTTGTATGGGGAGTTAAGCGGGAAGGCCCACCTTAAGACTAGCGATACTGTATATATCGCTAATCAGTGGAAAATTGCGCAGGTTAAAATAATACCCAAACCATGAAGTGATTTTCTATAGACCAATGAGGCTACTTCCTGTATTGGGTAAACTCCTGGAAAAAATAATACTAGATAAGATAAGAGAAGAGCCTATCTACCAGATGTTATTCCCCCGCATCAGTTTGTCTTCCGAGAAAAACATGGAACTGTTGAAGAGATACACCGCATCACTGACACTATAAGTCGAATGCTAGGGGGCAAACAGTTCTGCTCTGCTCTTCTTAGACATAAGCCAGGTTTTTGATAGTGTGGTATGAAAAACTCCTCAACAAAATTAAAAAGCTGCTGCCTCACTCTTGCTTTTAGATCTTAAGATCATACCTCCACAGAAGATATTTTGAGGAGAAATTTAACCAGCAATCCGCCCCCCTAATCGAAATCTCTCAGGGGTACAAAATAGACGTATATTGGGCCCTGTTCTATACTTACTGTTTACCGCTCTGTTGGTAATACAACGCTCCTAGAGGTGATATCACAACTGCCACCTATGCGGACTACACAGCCCTTCTGTCGGTAGAAGAAGATCCTGTTACAGCATCAGCCAAACCACAGACCCACCCACAACTATGAAGTGGAGAAGTGACAACTGATACGCTTACTTACGAGTACTATACTTCTCCACTTCATAGAATCAGGGAAAAACCGTCCATGTGACCTTTACCCTATCAAGAGAGACCTTTCCCCGGATAAAACTCCACAATGAGCATATCCCCCAGGCTGAAGGTGCCAAATACCTGGGTATGCATTTAGAAAGCACATATGGACTAAACTTAAACAATTGGACGCGGAACTCAGGTCAATTTACTGGTTGATGGGTGGTAAATCAAGTCTGTCACATGAAAGCAAGATAGCTATATACAACACCATCCTCAAACTAATTTGGACCTATGGAATCTAGCTAATGGAAACTGAGAGCAATAGCAACATAGAGATTTTGATTCCAGAGTAAGACATTGACAGCCATGCTAGACATAACCTAGCAAAAATTACATACACGAGGACCTAAAAATCAACACCGTCAAACAAGAAATCTCAAAGCACTGCAAAATCTATCAGACGAGGACATTAAGTCACGTCAATGAACTAGCATCAAAACTAGTGGGCACAGGAAGCCCACACATTCCAAACTGAAGCGGCATAGTGTCCCTACGCCAACCACGAGATTAGACCACAGCACATGATCAGGGACTCCTAAAAATCCCTCCGCCTAACAAAACCACAACGAAAAACTCATCAGGATGGCTCATTGTGATTACACAGACCACCAAGTTACAAACAAAACGATAAAAAAAATATCCTGCTGGTCAATGTAAATTTTTGATATTATGAAGTACATACATTGCTTTTTAAAGAATATATAATGGGTGTACCAAGCCGAAGACTCACCCATCATGAAGCCAGCGAGCAGCACATAGGTGACGTAGGACATAGAGGGTATGTAGAGGTCGGGTGCATTGAGGTCGTAGCGCGGCTGCACCGGACTGTCCTGGTCGTATTTGATCGACCACTCCTGCAACCACTCTTGTATTCACCACACTGAAACTGCACCGAAGACTCACCCATCACACCATACTGTTCCAACTCAATTCAGTGAGCTGTTACCTTTTTTTATGTAACTGGACATGAATGGCTAGTTCAACACTCAATGTCATGATATGAGCCCAATAAACGTCTCCAAAGGAATTAGGTGCCATGCCTGGAACTTTTGCGAAAAAAAAATTTTTTTTTTTAATCATGAAAGTTGAAAGTGTTCGACCATTTTAAAATCTTGGTTCCGATATCTTTGTAAATAATGTGCCTAGGGTAGTGTCATATTTTTGTTCAAAATGATTAAGTGGCAAAGTTAGCAAAAGTTTCATTTTTAAACCATGATTCAAATAAACTAATTTGTTTACTTTATCAACAATGTCATGGTTAATTTAGTTTAGTGACTTCGAACAATGGTACCATACAATATTTTAGTTAAGGTTATAAAAAAATATTGCAAAATTGGGAAAACTGTGATTACAGTATCTAAATATGTCGTCTCGGATGACTATTTCCAAAATTTTCCAAAAAAGCCTATTGCTATTAAGCAAGTGACATGGATTTATTTTTTAACCGACTTCGAAAAAAAGGAGGAGGTTCTCAATTCGTCGGAATCTTTTTTTTTTTTTTTTCTCTTTTTTTTTTTATGTATGTTCACCGATTACTCGAAGACCCCTGAACCGATTTGAAAAATTCTTTTTTTGTTCGAAAGGGTATACTTTCTAGTTGGTCCCATTTTTTTTTATCAAAATCGGTTCAGTAGTTTGGTACTTAAATACAACAAACATCGAATTTCTTAAGCCCGCGAACCCAGAAATATGATTTTTTAGTTACAGTAGCTTTCTTTAAGGGTGAGATTGCTCAGTATGAGAGGTTTTTTTTTAATTCAACTGTTGGGGGTATTGAAGGGGGTAAAAGAGGGCAAATTGTACACATTTCTATCTCTAGAGCCGCTGAACCCAGAAATGTCGGTGTAGGTTTTGTTTGAGATGGGAATGTTTACGAAGAGAATATTTTTAAAAATTCTACTATTAGTGGGGTAAAACAGGTCAAAATGAACACATTTAGGCGAAAACCACTCATGTTGAGATCTCCGAAACCAATTATCCTAGAAACTTAAAATTTTCAGTGACTTCTTTTTACGAAAAGGCTCGCTTGTGATTTTACAAAATTCAACTGTTAAGGGGATACACGAGACCGTATGTACACATTTTCATACAACACTTACGCAAGAAACAGACTCTCCGGAAAAATGGAAGGATGAGAAATTCAGAAGCTCAGCGGTTCTGGACATTCGTTGTTTTGCCTTGTTAGGGTTCCGTACCCAAAGGGTACCAACGGATACTATATTACTAAGCTTCCGCTGTCCGTCCGTCCGTCCGTCTGTCCCAGCGCTCTATCTCATGAACCGTGAACTCATGAATCCAGATAGGTACCGGTCTACCTTTCGTCAGAAATGAGATTTCTCAATGGTTTCATATCTCATAATATGTATTATACATAATATGTATTAATTGTAGGGTTTAGTAACAGTTTAAAGGGTTCGCATGAGATAGTGAGGTGCGCATGATCTTCTTTCCACTTTGTATGTGAAGTTGAGCAGGATAGCTCGCCCACCTTGAGTCAAAAACTTACGCCACCACTAAAAAGCAACAAATAAAATATTTTTAAATAAAAAAAGGACCGCCTTCAAAAAAACCGGAACTAAAAAGCAAAAAATAATTGGTTACTTTTAATTAATGTACGACAAGCTATTTTAATACTAACTAATTATGTACAATTTCTTAATTTTTAATCATCTTTTGAAGTCGGTGCCTTGGGTAGACGTTCTATAAGGGCTGTAAGTAGTTAGATTAATATTACCTATGGCTAAGAAAGAAATATAAGTAGGTAGCTACTAACATTAACCTACTTAAAGGAAAAAACACAACATCAAAAATTAAATAAACAAACAGGTTGGAAAAACGTATGTAAGTAGGTATTTAGGCAAGTACTTTGTAATTTAAATATTCCTTATAACTTAAACTAAATACCTAACACAGTAAATACTAAATATTTACAAGAAAACCCTACAAACTGAACAAACAAACCAATATAAAAACAACGACCACTTATGTAATAAATATTTAGGTAGGTGTAGCTTGTACTTTTTATTCTGCCTAAATACCTACATAACCCAAAACAAAAAAATTACAAATATAAAAAAGAACAGAAAACTATTGGTAGCGACTTTGAGGAGTCTGCTCTGAACTACGTGTCAAAACGAGTGTGCGGTTAGTAGGTACATATCTCACCAATTTCGGCAGAAATCGTTTCGTTCAGACAACGATGTCGTAGGAAGCACCAATCCACAGAGCAGCGAATTAACTTACCTACTCCTTCACCTGTGCGCGCCTTTATAAAGCCGAAAGTACTAATAATCGTTAAAACCCAATTTCAGTACGCTGCGCTGCTGTATCGATATCAGCATGCACGTAAACCAACGCTAAGGGCATCTCCAGGTAGAATGCTCTATGGACCAATCATTGCTGACTCAGGTTGTCTACGCTCTCGTAGACTTCGGGTGTGTTCGGCTGAAATTGTGTCTGTTCGGTCAACGGCGTGCGGAGTGAACTCTACCCAAGGCACCGACTTCAAAAGATGATTAAAAATTAAGAAATTGTACATAATTAGTTAGTATTAAAATAGCTTGTCGTACATTAATTAAAAGTAACCAATTATTTTTTGCTTTTTAGTTCCGGTTTTTTTTTAAGGCGGTCCTTTTTTTATTTAAAAATATTTTATTAATTTTACAAGAACTGGAATCAGCTGGCCTCTCACCCAGTGGTCGCTTGACGGTGACATTCGGAACACCTGTATATATTATAGATGCATGTCCAGTCACATAAAAAAAGGCACAGCTCTAGATGGTCAATACCTTTTAGGAGATCACATATACACAAAATATTAGAGTGGGTTGGTCAAGACATCTTTTGAATAAAGGCCCGCGCACACAGAGAGCGGTCAGAGTTCTGCGTTCTAGTGACCGTTGACCGCTCAAGAGTTCCAACACACACAAGCGGCGTTCAAATTCTGGCGTTCTAGTTCCGTTTGGGTCTTTGTACATGCAACATGTCACTACAAAGTTCATCGTCCGATGAAGAATTATTGCTCTTGTTTTCTAAAAAGAAAAGGAAGTATTGGGTGCACCCAAATAACACAATGCGAGAAGAACAAGGCGAATTTAGTAGTATTTTTCAGGATTTACTTAAAGATCAACAACGATTCTATATTTATTTTCGAATGTCCAAGAATAGTTTTAATGAATTGTATAAAATCATAAAACCTGATATCGAAAAACAAAATACTAACTGGAGGAAATTTGTTTCATCAAAAGAAAGGCTAGCTGTATTTTTAAGGTATGTTTTATTAAAGGTATTATAGTCTACATCACTTAAATCGTATAATAACCTCCTTTCCCTAACCAATTCAATCAACTTTTCCTTGTTTGCAGCCTCAGACATCGCGGCGTTCAGGCGTTCCCTGTCTCGGCGGGCAAAGAACTCTTAGAATGCGACGGTCCGCTTTGACCGCCGCGGTCTGACTGCCCGCCGTGTGCGTTGTTGTTATAGACTCGATACATTCTAATGAACGCTGAACGCGGAACTCAGAACTCGGAACTCCTGACCGCTCTCTGTGTGCGCGGGCTCGAAAAGCCTCGTTCATCCAGGTTCCTTACCTTTTGTTTTTTAAAACTTTGTTCCTATTACAAGCTGTCGCAAAATTTTATATTTAGTTAAAAGTTTTTAAAGTGAGGTTGGCTTGCCAGGCTTTCTGCTGAAGCACAGTTTTATTCACTTGCACATTTTGTATGTGACGCCAGGATGTCTTGGGGAAAACAGTTACGTTAGAGAGTGTGATCATTCACCGCCTCAAATAACTCTACCACGAGTTATCAACTCAATAGAGAAAATAGATTTTGAGCCGCAAACAATCTTCAGGATATTACAATCTTTTAAGGATGCTACCTCTATGGGACCAGATGAAATCCCCGCAGTTTTTCTGAAAAACTGTTCTACAGTGATATGCAAGCAACTCTCGCACGTTATGACCCCATCATTTGATAGTGGGAAGTTGCCACAGGATTGGAAGGAAGCAACGGTCACACCAATCTACAAAAAAGGAGACAAGCTTTCCGCAGTCAACTACCGGCCAATAAGCCTGACAAGTATCGTGTGCAAAACTATGGAAAAAAATATTAATGAGCAAGTAAGATCATTTCTAACCCAATATTCCGGGAGGTCACGACATTTTTGGTCACGATAAGGTAAATGGCTGAATCTGGGTTCACATGTTAGAGACCAACCCTCTGATGCTAAATATGTCGGTCTGCCCGTCCCAAGTGGTTGCGTTTTCTAGATTGGCTATATAAAATAGATGCTGGTATGTACCTGCTGATGAATATACTGATTATCTGGAAACATTGATACCTATTAATTATACAACAATAACCAGACGGTTACTTAATTAAATACTTAAATATCCCTAAAGTTATATCTGTAACCTAAATCTCATATAACTACTAAATGCAATCAAAGATTTGTTCAGTTTTTGTATTGCTAAGCAAGTATGTATTGATACTTTCATGCTTTGTCATTTGCATCCATTTACCTTATTATATGTATTTTTTGTCACCATAACTACTTTTTCAGGCGCCTTATCTATGTAACGCAACCACTTGGAACAGGCAGACTGACACATTTAGCTTCAGAGGTTTGTACTTTATCCCGTGAACCCAGTTTCAGCCATTTACGTTATCGTTACCATTTTTGTCGCGACCTCCTAGTCTACAAGAAAGCATCATAATCGAGGAACAGCACGGCTTTGTAACGAGACGCTCGACTGTTAGTAATCTGCTCACTTGTGTTGACAAATGGACTAACGAGTGGAATAACCGAAATCCTATTGACGTCATTTACTTGGACTACGAGAAGGCCTTTGATAGAGTCCCAATAAACCGTCTAACTCAAAAGCTGGAACATTTTGGATTCAGAGGGAAGCTACTGGCATGGATCAAGGACTTTCTCACAAACAGGAAATTCAGAGTATGCGTTGGCGAGGCTTATTCAGAGGCGCACGACGTGCTTAGCGGGGTTCCCCAGGGTTCAGTTATCGGCCCAGTCGCTTTTGGAATTTTTCTGACCGATCTAAAAGCCGTAATGCAGTAACCATTCACACTTTTTGCTGATGACACGAAATTTTTTGGGGACCCTATTGTTAGTCTCTCGACCGATCGCACAGTACAATGGACTAAAGACTGGCTCTTAAGGTGGCCCAACCCGCTCATCTCCCCATACAAAAGGGGAAAGAAGATCACACCCATATTTCTTGTCAGAGATCCAAAATTTTACTCAAAATAGCTTTATTTCATCGAACTAGATGTCTGATGACCATTGGCATTGTAAAATTGTGTTTGGTTTCTAAGTTATAAGGTCCGAAAGATCGAATTTTTTGCGCGTTTTATACAATAATTTTGGAGGTGGATTACGCAATGATGAAGTGAGAACATCGTAAAAAGATTAGTCATCAGACATAACTTATTTAATCAAGATTTATGATCAATTTGGTTATTGTTAGATTTTTTAATACAGCGGTCGTGGTTTACTTTTAGCTAAAAGTCGTTTTAAAATTAAAATTTTCGTAAATCTTACCAAATCATACACTATGCACATTGTCTTTTTTGTGGACATGTTGCATCTTCCTCATCACGGAGCTTCATCGTCTTATTCTTTGAAACAGAGAAGGTCCCAGAGCGCAACAGCACGGTTTTGTACCGTGCCCGCGAATGAGTTAGGCCCGCCGGGTTGGGCCACCTTAACGTAAAATGCTAGCGCATGTACTGTGATGCACATAGGCAAAAGGAACCCACACCACCAGTACACAATTGATAGATTACCACTAAGTGCAGTGTCTTCACAAAAAGACCTTGGAGTGACAATATCACACGATCTCAAGTGGGAACCACACATCATTGAAATTGTAAAGAGAGCAAATTCACTTCTCTATATGGTTAGGAAGTCTTTTTCACACATCACAGCAGAAGTATTTGTTAAACTCTACAAAGTATATGTACGTCCTCTCCTAGAGTACGCATACCAAGTCTGGAACCCATACTTCAAGAAGGATGTTGAATTGCTAGAAAGAGTACAGAGAAGAGCCACTAAGATGGTGTGGCCTCTCAGGAATAAGCAATACGAGATTCGATTAGAGGCCCTGGGCGAAAGCGAGGCGACTTAATTGAAACCTTCAAAATATTAAATGGACATTATGACGTACCTAACCTAAAAGCTATGTATTCCCTGAACACTGACCAAAGAATTCGTGGACATTCTCTGAAACTCAATCATAATAGCTTCAATTCCAACCCGAGGAAACACTCTCTGTCAAACCGTGTTGTGGAAGACTGGAACAAGCTGCCGGAGGAAGTCATAAGCGCTATCTCAGTGAACAATTTCAAAAACAATTTGGACAATCACGTAAAAAATATAAAAAAACCATTGGTATTATGAACAATAAAAATAAAAATAAAATAATAAAATAAAAACAATGTGCACTCAATCAGTGAAGTAAGACGCATCAGTTGCAGCTGCTAGTGTATATAATAATAATAATAATAATTAAGAGCATGTCAACAGTTATCGCCCGTAGTATAATAGGATAACGATTCTCTTAAACCCAATTTAACGGGCGACACTCCAAAGAATCTTCCCGTGGATTTTAGAAGTCATAGTCCTGTTAAGTTAAACCAGTGAAACACTGCGCGCTCTGATTTGATATTTTGTTTTCCAGTCGGTACAGCACTGTGTGAGTATAGATGGCGATATAGTGGAAGCGAGATAGCATGCGATTCGCAAGTGCAAGCCACCATTTCTATATAGTTTCTTTATTGAACCAGGTCATAATTTTTTTTTTTACTTAAAATTAACAATAAAATCCTGGCACCTATGCATCCCCATTCATACGTCCTTGATTTCGATATTTGAGTATAAAGCTGATGCCCCCAGCTGGATGCAATAAGTACAGATCTCTTTTATTATAGTAAAGTTAGATGGACAGAGTTAGTCTCGTTGGCCTCGTTATCCTCTAGTTTATGAGTCAGACTGAGATTTACTTGAGACTGCTTAATAGGATAAGAGAGGCCTTTGAGGGATTCCTATTGGATGCCAGGACAGCTGTATCATCTGCAAAAAAGGGCTTAATTCACAGAGACTTACACAAAATATTAAAAGACTAACCGTATGAGTGAATGGGAAGAAAATGAGTATCAGCTTCTTGATGACGTATCGGGTGTCAACAGCGAAGTAGTAGCGCAGTTTGGTGACGGGCACGTACTTCTCGAGCTCGCGGTGCACGAGGTGGCGGCCCTGGCTGGCCAGCTGCTGCCCGTACTGCAGCGCCATGTCCTGCACCACCGGCGCCTGCATCATGCTGCCCAGCTGCCCCACCCCCACCGCCATCGGCACACCACCGCCATAGCTGCCCAAATCTACGAACATGGCTGAGCATGTACAAACAGCATCATCCTAGACACCACACATGGGACTTTGACCCACATAATCTTCCTTGCAAATGTCAATGCCTACTGTGGCGCCGAGTGTGTTGCGCTCTGTACCCACCCTTCAAACAATATTCACTATGAACATCAATAAAAAGAATACCATAACCAGTTCAAGTACATAGCACCAGTAATAGCAGGGTATGGAGAGTGACCTGTTTATCTATCCACTACATGTAAGAAGGGCTTATTTAGCTGGCAAATATGTGTTACGTGCAAAGTCAAAAACAAACAATCCTGTAATAGACCTGCTGGACAAACTTTCAGAAATGATAGATCGTGTGTATTGGAAGAATAGAAAGGTGCCACTGCTTGCCAACTACTACCATAGTTTTAAAAATGTAATTATAGAGAATCACCCTACTCTGCCAATGTACACACTCCCGACATGGGTATCTAATTTATCCACACAATGTATTCACTGTGACTTTCCGGGGCTTGACAAATCAAAAAAGGATTCTCCACCTCAGGAACTTAGATCCATCACTGAGGCACTAATAGGTAACCAATACAAGGAATACAGGCACTTATACTCAGATGGCTCTAAAGACCTACACGGAAATGGGGCATCTTTTTGGGATATGATAGCATCGCACGGTTTAGAGTTCAAAGTTAACTGTGGCCTATTACCGATCATGACAATTGAACTAATAGCTATTTCCGAAGCCCTCTCGTACGCAGCAACAACTAACAAGGACAACATTGTCATATTTACTGACTCTAAAAGTGCTCTTCAACACCTCATTATGGCTACGAGAGAGAGTCGGGGTAGACGCATAGCATACACAATTCTAAATGATATTCTAAAGCTTCAGTCAAATGGAAAAAACATTCACCTACAATGGATTCCATCTCATGTTGGAGTACCAGGAAATGAAATTGCAGACAGGTTGGCTTAGCAAGCAGTTATGTCATCAGAAAGCATTGAAATCAATTGTGATCCATGCTCTACCGACATATTGTTTAATTTAAAAAGCTCATGTCAAACTCTATGGAAAGAGCATTATGATAGAAGGTCGGTAGAGAAAGGAATATGGTATAAAACAATTCAATGTGAACCACTTAAAACACCATGGCTTCTTAATTCTAAATTGCCAAGATCGAACATAGTGACAGGCCTCCGACTAAGATCCGGACATACAACACTAAATAAGACACTGCATTTTATGCGAATAGTTGACTCCCCTAACTGCTCCGCTTGTCAACAAGCAGAGGATCAGTTTCACGTACTCTTGGATTGTGTCCGGAACCAGGTTATGAGAAACAAACTGTTGAAAGATCTATGTACAGACAGACTGAATTTATTCTTCAAAATCCATGAAGCTCTGAGCCAACCACAAAGTGAAGAGTTCCAAATTGTGACCACATTTTTTAATAATTCTCTTGTCCTGCGTAGCAATCAGTAAACTGAAATAGTTACTATGGGGCTGGCATAGCCAAACATGGCTAAAGCCCTAACCAAATCAATAGAGAGAGAAAAATAATAATAATAATAATAATAGCAGGGTATGAAAGATTTATGTCTTTATAGGAATCGAAAGAAGTTAGCCGTAATTGTACTGTATGCCACTATATCATTTCTGCTTACCCCTCTTAAGAATCGGTGCGATGTATTAATGAAAGACTGCCAAAATGCTCACACCAATTCAATTACACCGAAGGTGCTTCATTTCATCCCAAGACAGCATTTCTTATCCAACTGAGACAAGGAAAAACTACCACAGGAAGTGATCAGTGCATACAGTAAATACCTTTTTTTATTTATTTAGAAGTGTAAATATGTATTAATGTATAATTAAGAAAAAGTGCAATAAGCAAGTTATGCACATGCATCATATCATTAAAATGTTTGCATACTTTATTGAGTTTACTGACAACGTTGTTCTATTAAACCTACTCTAACATAGTTAGGTTGTTACCTATGAAATTGGAGATTTCCATGAAAATTGATAAATATAAACACTTCGGTTATTAGTTATTTCAGCTAGTCAAGCTGTTTGTTTATCCCTTTACTGTAGAAGTCGCTGGACGGGAGGCGATGAAGTCAACGAATGTGTTTTGTACTGCCTCTCGGTTGTTGAAATTTTTTCCACTTAATTGTATTGTATTGTATTGTTTATTCATCATCCATAGACAGTACACTGCACTCGGATTTGTCATATTTTAGCATTGGCCAGTTCGGCAAAACAAAACACAGCGAAGAAGAACTGGAAAGAAACTCCGCTGTTTTTTTTTTCAACGTCCACTTAGTCTAAGTTTACAAAAGTGTTTGTCAATTATTTTAACAAAAACATAGGTAAAACACTAAATTCACATGAATACACAAAAATTTACAATCCATGCCGTATGCAACAGTTCATGACAAATATCATTTTATTTGCAAAGACAATCCCCTCCAACTAATATGTTGCCAATTGGAGCAGGCCAGTCCCCACAAACAGCACCCGTTCACGAGCATCACGCTGGGCACAGCCATTACCTCTTTCAACCATATTTTAGGGAAAGAGATAACCTGAGCCAAGCGTCACCACAAGCAAGGACCTTTAAGCGATGCACTGCTCCAGTGGCAACACAACACTGTGAAACACTTGCACATTAGGTTTTAATACTATGAGTTTTGTCATAAACTACTACTGTCAGCTGATCACATAGTTACATATCCCTTTAAATGCTACCACCTACAGACAATTAAGAGTATAATGGTTTGAGAGCATCCCTATCAATAAAGTAATAATAGATTCCTATATGAGATTTTGACCAATACCGAGAAACTAATAATGCTTAACTAAAATAAAATAAAATTCGGGTGTATAGAGCCCTCGTCATTATTGATACGAAATTGTATCAAATAAAAATTGATTGGTTAGTAATTTCAACCTACAAGTAGTACTTATCATAAAAGTAGTAAAGATACAAAATGTATCAGGTGTCAAAAATGAGTAAAAATAAAATTAGTCAAAATAGTAATAATAATAGGATACTTTTTGTACCCAGTCAGCAGGCAGTCAAAATCTCAGTAAATTCAAATTTATCAGCTAGGGCATCTTTAATACAATAGTAAGCCTTCTGTGTTAGCAACTTCTTAACCTTAACTTTAAAAGAATTTTCAGATAAATCTCTCACCTCTTTGGGCAATTTATTATAAAATCTAACACTGTTACATATACATCTTAGATGTTTTGGCTAATTTATGACTAATTACTTTAACATTGTTCTTGTGTCTTGTGTTATAGTTATGAACATCACAGTTAAGGGTGAAATCATTTATATGTTTTCTTGCATAGCAGATGTTTTGAAAAACGTAAGCACTTGCCAAAGTTAAGATTCCTACGTCACCAAACACCTTTCTACAGGAATCTCTCGTCCTCATGCCTAGCATGCATCGCAGTGCTCTTTTCTGCAAAACAAATATACGATTTACTTCAGCTGCATCGTCAGCCTCGGTGGCCCAGTGGCGCGACACTTCGGCGATCGCTCTCCGAAGTTAAGCAACGCTGGGTCCGGTCTGGTCTTGGATGGGTGACCATTCGACCGTTGAGAGAGGCTGGCCGTGGTTCGGATTCCATGTTAAGCTGTAGGTCCCCTTCCTTACTTACTAGGTCGCATTGGATGAACGATGGTCGAAGCGGCAATGAAAATTGTCCGTGTTTTCCATCCAGTTCAATGTAGCCGTGCAATATAAGGAAGGTCCTGGCATGGCACCTAGTTCCCATGTGGTGTGTTGGGCTTAAAAAAAACCCCCCCAGAACATCAGCCCATATGACATTATGCTGTGAAAATAGGCATGATAGACAGATTTAGCAGCTTCTAAACCACAAAGCTCCTTAATTTTTTTTACTGCATAGCATGCAGAGCTAAGCTTAGCAGCAAGCTTGTCAATATGTGGTTTCCATGTAAAACGATTGTCAAATACTACACCAAGAAATGTTATTTCCTTAGTTATACTCAATGACAAATCATGTGCTACATTTAAAACATCATGATTCACATAGCGTTTCTGGGTCCCCAGCACAAAGTGCATTAAGTTAGTTTTACTTACATTTAAAAGAAGGTTATTGGCTTCAAACCATAATTTTAGTGAGTTTATGGCTTGTATAAAGGACACCCGCAGGACCGATATATTTTGATCTTTTACAATCAATGATCAGCAAATAAAAGTGCAAATTAATTGCGAGATTCTCCATCATTGTTTGCAATTAACTGTTGTGCCATTCGGTAAGAAGCTGTAATGTACAAGTCACCAGTAGTGGTCCACCAGACAGTCACCATAATGTTTTTTTAGCGCACTGATTAGGTGCTGTATCCGGGTCCACCCACTGGGACCAAAGCTTACAATTGTCATAAAGGATCCACTTTTATTCGCAGGCAACAATTCGATTTAGAATTCCCTCGTTTCTATGCCGATTCAGTACTGCTATGCATGCTTCGACGTGAAAGTCTCGCTGTTGGTCGCTAAGTTCGTGTGGCACCCACTTATCTAGCTTTTTTATCTTTTCGATTTAGCACAAGACCTACAATGTTGTTTTGACACTAACTCCTAAGCCCGCAGCAAGCTCAGCTGCAGATTTCCATCCAAGCAGATCGAGTTGGATCCAAGCGGATCCAACTCAATCTGCTTGGATGGAAACGATTGAATCAATAATGGACAGTGCTTATGCAAGCAGCCCTTACACGTCGTTGATATTTTGTGTTGTTTGCGCAGCGGTATTTCTACGTAGGAACTCATATTCTAAAATTGTACAAATTATCAGTTTATCTATGGCGCCACGAACTCCCACAATTTTACAAAAACAAAACACTATCTAAAAACCAATGACTGAACTTGAAATTAAAATGACATGGCTTTCAAATAAAATCTATTTGAATTTCGAATTGCAAGCCAATCACAATCATGAGATGGCTTCGGCCAGACACGAGGCGACTTGAAAGAGTCAGAAGAGCACAACTGACACGTATTGAGGCGACAGCGTGATGAACAATGAGCGAACTTGAGCGAGAACTGGGCATCTCATCAGCAGCAATGCAAACCATTATTCACAAGCACCTCTATCTCCTCAAGTGTTGTTGATTGGTGTCGATTTATGACAGGTAAATTTCGACACTAGTAAGAAAAAAAATTTTTATGATATCCTGACTGGTGACAAAACTTAGATACATAACAATGATCCAGAAAGTAAGCGACAAACGACGATATGGTGCTTTAAAGGTGAGTCAAATCCAACAAAATGTCGCCGAAAACACAAAGAAACAAATGGTCGCCTCATTTTATTGCAAGATGGGTCGGTTCATATTGATATAGCATCTGTCAGAACACTCGACTATGTGATTTTTACCTATTTGCAAAAATTTATGAAAAATTTAAAGGAAAGAAGATGCACTTAGCTGATTATAATTTTGAGATTTCTGAAGTGTCTAAAGAAGAGTGGTCAGAGGTATTATACAAGTGGTTTAGTCGTATGGAAAAGTGTATACGTGCCCAGGATGAATATTTATTTTATGTTATTTTTTATTTTAATAATATTTTTTTTATTAGTATCTAATTTATTTTGAGATGGCCTTGCGTGTATACGTACAATAAACGTGCACTCGGCCCTAAAAGTGACAATAACTAAAGTACTATAATAAATGAAACATAAATAATTAGCAATCGTGACGACTAATATGTTGTTTGTGTTAATATCACATATAAAATAAAATGCTTATATTTCTTACTACCATCCGGTGGTATAGGAGACGAGAACCCGAGGCCGGCATCGAGTGGCACTGCTTCCTGGTAGTGTGGCTGCGATCGTGGCGGAGAGAAGCCGAGCGGGTTGTACGGCGGAGCCGCGTTGAAGGCGGGCGAAGGAGACGGACCGCCCAGCGCGTTAACGTCACTCACGCGCTTCGCCTTGCGGATCCCGCCGCCAGAACACACTGCCACAATCATTGCTTTATACTATTCGCTGTGTGAACATTCAACCAGTGTCGACCTATGATTCGACCAATGTATAATAACTTACCGTTCCTCGACGCATTAAAATTCATTTCGAAACGGACACTATTAAGTTCTTGTGAAAAATAAATGCATCATCAGTCATCACAATAACTGGTGAATGAAAATATCAAAATATGATGTCAAATCGTAGCTACTATTCCGAACCATAGAACATTAAATTCTGTTTTCTTTGGTGCCAAATGGTCAAATTGACACTGCGTTCCGAAAAGCGTATATTGCAGAGAATGCAAAAATGTACGCGTACAATGACTGTTCAGAATTGCTTAGGTCGCGTTCAGATTTGAATTGTAATCGATTACACTGCTAAAAGCGTTTATAAGCGTCCCGAATTAGATTGCACGATCAAAGCAGTAAGCGAGGGCTGTAAGCGCGAATCGGACCAGTTTTGAGCGTGCTTTTGGTAACGAAGGTTCAAATCGGACCACGACCATAAATTCACTTTCGTGAACGTCATATTGCCATAATGACGTGACTCTAGGGTCACGGTCATATTTGATTGAATAATCGTTACCAAAAGCACGCTCAAAAATGGTCCGATTCGCGCTTACAGCCCTCAAAACGGCGTCCCGAGAACGGTATGAAGTTAGCGTTGTGTCACGCAATGCCGTACACAGTGTTCACGCTTTGGAAGTAGGGCACTATGCCTGCAACTGTAAATCTCACTTTTTGATGTTTATAAAGAGTAATCATCGTCTTTCCACTGTGTTGTTTCACAAACCGTTGAATGTCCCTCATTTGCCTGCCAGCCTGCACACAGATCGTACGAAGCGCGCACGGTTGAGAGCATGTGCACCGTGTACGCTGACAAATGGCGTCGATCTGTCATTAGACGTGTTTATCTGTAGTTCTCTGAATACGATCAGACTTGCAGCACTTTTATTTTGAAATAACGAAGGTCTTTTGCCGGTTGTTAGTCTAGTTAGACAATTCTAGGCCTGAAATAACCACACTCGAGACTTACAAGGCATTTTCGAGGTAGTTAGGTTAGGCTCTTTATTCTGTTATATTCTGCCTTGTACCAGAGGCCGTCCTCTCAGTGAATTAAGTATGGCGATCGAGTCAGCCAGTTCTACTCTGTGGGTCTACTGTACTACACTTGCGCGCACACTCACAATCTACATATGCATGCCACAGCGGATAGGGCTGCCTGCCTCGCATGTCATGCAGCGTCATGCAGCGTGGAGGCGGCAGTGGTGGCACTGCCGCCTCCGCGCTGCGTTCTCGGTCGGTACCGCCGCCCGCCCCCCTGTCAGTCACAATCCACTCGACAATTTTTGTATGGCGATTGAGTCAGCCGATTCTATTTTATTTGAGCCCACACGCACAATCTAGGTATGCGTGCCACAGACAAAAAGTGCTGCCTCGCATCTACATTACCGCCGCCTCTTCCTTGTCCGCCCCACCGCGCCGTCTGCTCGCAGCGCTGCGTTGGTAAGTATCTAGTTAGAAGAAATATGTGAGACACACCGCGGCAAAGAACATTTTAATAATACTGCGTCTCCGGCCTCACGTGATATATAACCCAGTGGTTTCAACCTAAACAATAGTCAAGGAATTATTGTTGTATACCTACAAGACATTTTTTTTGATGCAATTAGTTGTTTACGAAAATAAAAACTGTGCGACGCAATATTTCTTTTACATTGTTTAATGGAAATGGACTAACTTCCTGCTATTATATTCGCCCAACACACTGCATACCCAAGGGAATTAGTTACCATACCAAGACCTTCCTTACGCACGGCTACATTGAACTGAATGGAAACACGGACATTTTTTATTTCCGCTTGGAACATATTTCGTCCAACACGATGGTATTTACTAAATCGCCCAGGCTAACTTTCCACCTAGTAACAATACCTACAACACAATACCTCCTCTAGTAGGAAGAGAACAGGACCTATAAATGGCTTAGGTATTCATACCCAGGATTCATACCTAGCTTAGGTATGAATCCTGAATCTTTGACACAAGAACCCATAAGGCATACCCATTCATTATGGGTCACACGTTTCTTGATAAAAAGCTTGAAAAAAAGGAACGTTTTACAGTTCCACATTATAAACTAATCTAACAGCGTCCACGAGCGCTAAAAATTGGTCTTTTTCTTCTTAGTAACGTACCGACGCCACTGATACTCTACTATTCGGTCCGGAAAATGGTCAGTGCTGAAGCAACCATTAAAAAACAGCTTCACTACGCGCCACTGTGACTCAATACGCTCAGTGTGTGTTCCATCGGGAGCCACAAAAGTGTTATCAGGATCACTGTGGTTCACCTTCTTCTATATATATCCGTTATCACCCAAACAATTATATGCGCGCCAACAGTCTGTATGGATGTCGGACCTTCCTTCTAGAGCACACATAATAGCACTATGCATATTTTTGTCGAAATATATCATTTTACGTCAGAATAATAACTGTAGAAAGAATAAATGAAAAACATTGAAAGTTGTGTTTGGAGGGGCGGAAGCACCTGACAACTCTAGCGAAAGCTAGATTCGAGCGACAATAGTGTGTAATGGGGCGGGTGAACGATGAAATGAAATGAAAATGAAATGAAATGAAAATGAAATGAAATAAAAATGAAATGAAATGAAAATGAAATGAAATGAAAATGAAATGAAATGAAAATGAAATGAAATGAAAATGAAATGAAATGAAAATGAAATGAAATGAAAATGAAATGAAATGAAAATGAAATGAAATGAAAATGAAATGAAATGAAAATGAAATGAAATGAAAATGAAATGAAATGAAAATGAAATGAAATGAAAATGAAATGAAATGAAAATGAAATGAAATGAAAATATTCTTTATTGCTTACAACTATTACATAGTATGCAAAGGCGAGCTTATTGCCAAAGGCAATCTCTAACAGCTAACCTTAATATTAGAAAATATATTAAGAGGTAGCAAGAAACAATAAATTACTTAAAACTAAGCACCATAATCACACTTAGAAAACATTAGATAACTTAAAACTATATAAACAGACTATATAAACAGAACATGAACGATGACGCGGTTCATCTTGCCGACACGCCGCCGACAGTGAGTGAAGTAATAAATACTTTGGCTAAGCGTCCATTTAGATGAAAATTGCGTACTTACTGACTGTAGGGGAGTGCAACTTCTGTACGTAACACTATAACTTATTCTGTGCTCGAACTTCCGATTTGTATTTACGGCGACGGCGAGTAAGCTGTCAAATCAAACTCGGACTCGCAAATGTTAGTTCGCTTAACCCCTACTGCGCGCGCTCTACAATTTCTTCATACATTTGAAAACGCCAGTCAATCGGTTTGGCGTAATCGCCAAATTAGTATTACGTTTGGCTACCTGAGAGACATCACTTGCAACACTATCCGACTAGCAACAGATTCGATCATACCTGAGAGCCTTATGCTGGTACTGGCAACACATATCGAGACGTTTTCCGTTTGGCTTTCGGTTCCGGAAGCAATCTTGTTGTTTACTACGTTTGTAGCTGTGCGATTGTGAAACAGAGCAAATGTGAAAAGTTCAATAATAAAGATCAAGAAGGACCGCCGTTTTTCTTTGCGACCTGCTTCACCAAGGCTAAAACTTCAGAAGTGGGATTGAAACAAGCCTTGCAAGATGTCGGGACCTTATAACGGTGGACTCGGCAAACAGACGCGAAAAAAAAGTGACGATGTTAGCAAAATGACCGACAGCTTGAAAAATCCAACTATTCCCGACCCCTGCCAAGAACACCACGCATTCTGACGCGGAATTGGTTCCAAAGTTTGATCCCGATTCGAAGAATACGAATGTTGAGGTGTGGGTAAACAAAATCGACCAATTGGGCAGCATCCATGAATGGGGCGATGCGCATAAATCGTACATGATGCAAATGCGGTTTCGTGGCCCTGCCCGGGAATGGTACGATAATTTAGAGACTTATGATCTCACCTGGGACGAATGGGAGGAAGCTATAGAACGGGCATTTCCAAGATCTATCGATTTCGCGGATCTTCTAGAAGAGATGATGAGTCGTCACAAGAAGAACGATGATACCATGACGCGATATTATCATGATAAACTGGCCATGATCAAGAGGTGCAAGCTGGACGACGAAGCTGCTATATCATGCATTATTCGAGGACTTCCATTAGATCGCAAAAGCCTACAAATGTCAAACTATCGATGAGTTATACTAAGATTACTTATCATTGCTTGAAAACTATAAGAATAACAATGAACAAGCCACGACCTCATCAGGGAACACTGCGACTGCACCTGCTACGTGGAGAGCAGCTGTCACTTGCTACCTGTGCAGAAAGCCGTGACACGATGCCAATACCTGCAGGAGCTACTTACAGTGCGAGAAGTGTAACAGGCGTGGCCACACCACCTCAAACTGCTGGTTCGCGGATGGTGCTTCAAGAAATGATGGCGATGGAGCTAAAATAGAGGTGAGGTTTACAACTTACGATGTCATCCTAGACTTGTACAGAAAGCGCATCATCATAAAGGTTCATCATTTAATTACTTACTTGGATACGGGAAGCCGGGTATTATTGCGAACAGTCAGTTTAAAAAATTGGCTTACCCACAAAATGTTGGAACATCGATCTCAGTCAATATCACTAGGTTAGGTGTACATAGCGGTAGAAGTTGATGGACGATTGAAAAGCATCCCTCAAATCTTCTTTAACCTGATTTTATATCGACACAATATAGAGTAAACACATTATTAACCAAAAGGATATTGTTCTCATTATTACTCATAATTCCGCCACCCTCATTAACACACGTGAACTAATGGGTCCTTTATCTGATGTGAATTTACTTATTTACCAATCCGATTGCATTTTAAAGCCACAATTCCTTTACATGCATAGACGACTGATTAGTGTAGATAACAGGTTCAAAGATTGTATTTAGTAACCAGATCATTTTTTTCCGAGAATGGACGATGTTCTTTTTTCATACTGGACACCATTACAAGTCCGGGTAACAGGTAGGCGATTATCACATTGACTGGCCAGCAACCAAGCTGATTACACAACGGAAGGTTTGCCAAGAAGAATATTAAGGACCACTAGTAGGTACGGAAAAGAGTCAAATTTTTTTTTGTTTGTGCCTAAGACGTGGGAAAACTTGGAAGAGTTCGAACGTATGTCACGTTCGACAAATGAAGAAAATAAATGTATTCTCCAACACACATAATTTATTATAAAATACATCTGATAAATTTCAACATTCTGGACCTTGTAGCGGTGCCCATTAAACTATTTAAAAAAAAACTCCATGGACAACGACTGTGGAAAGGTAACGCTTGCTGCGTTCCTCCTCTGCACTGCCAGGCTGATGCGCTGGAGGAGGAACGAACCGGCTCGAATGTCTCTGGACGATTCGCGCAGCCTGTTACTCAGCTCGCTCAACAATTGTTTTCCGGCTGCGCAAACGGGCCCTAGCGTCTCTCTTGCGAAAGAGATAAAGTTAGACATTTTTTTGAAAATACAATAATGGTTCTTTGCTATGAGCGTGAATTATTTAGATTCCACAGACTTAATTGAGATGGAAATACTAACACTTATCAATGAGCCGGTCTATTTTAAGCATAATTCACTTAAATGAAAAAATACTTTATTTGCAGCCATACGGTACAAAAAGGCGGAAATTAATGCCATAAGGCATTCTTACCATTCAACCTTAGAGATTTAGGAGAGGTGCAGTAAGGCGGGCAAAAAAATAAACGTAAAACAAAATGAATTAGCGAAAATATTAACTAACCTAAAAATATAGATTTTAATATTAAAATAAATTTAAATTAAAATAAATATTAAAATAAATACAAATATAGACATGCACTTAAATATATTAATAGATATAAGATACAAATACAAATATATTATTTTAGAACATATAAACAGATTTACAGATACAAAAAAATACATATAAACGGTGTAATTTTTTTTCGCGACATTACTATTTTAATACCGATTATTTAACTTTTTCGTATACTGATCATTTAGTGGTATTTAAAAATTTAATCTAAAATAGTAAAAAAAAAATTGCAGATTTAATCCAAACTTTTACCTCAGCCACAATTTCCCTTTGGAATGGTGTAAGCACGCCACTGCAGCTGACTGCGCGCCGCCGCCAATTGTATCGCGTCGATCCGAATGTAAATTTTCACATTTATTTTAAAAAATGTCCTACTTAAGAACTTTTTATGAATGCAGTGCGATTCCTATTACGAAATACTATGTTTTCATACTAGTATTAAAAATCGAAAATTTTAAAACAAAAGCTCAAAACAAGAAAAATCCTTCGTTTTCGGAATCAGTGTGTGACCCAAGATAACCCCCTTTCGGGAATGTCGCACACTGCCCTTCAAAAGAACAAGACATCGTGCGTGAGAAAGTGCAGGAGCTAGTTAATGGTGGGATTGTGTCAGAATCAAACTCCGATTACTCTAGCACGGTGATTTTGGAAAAAAAAGTAGGGGTTATCGACTTTGCGTTGATTTCCGTGTCTTCAATACTCGTACAGTTAAGAGACTACATTTAAAAATATAAACACCCATTATTTACCAACAAAGATGTCGCGCAGCTAGTCAGGAGAAATCTGTTTCCTACATCAAAAAATGTCCTATTAAAAAAATCGGAATATATTTTAAGAAGCTAGTCTCCTGTGTTTTCATAAATTAGCTTTTCTCGTAAATGACTGTTAAAAGTAGTTTGTTTTCACCATGTGTTTATTTCAAATGTTTTCATGATAAGCATTTAATATTCCAGTAAATAGAAACCTTGATAAAATTTAAAAACATAGACGATTACGCACTAGGTTAATGAAGTTTTTGACAAAATTTAAACCAAATATCTTTACAAATTAAGTAAGAAATAACTTTTCCTTTTTCTATGGGCCGACACGAAAAGTGTACCATCTCTCTCTTCTTTACTTAAACTTAAATGATCCCAAATCCCCACTTTATCGTAGAACGCTTCAAATATCTCTCTTTTCCTGGTGTACCACTTAGGTCTGCAGATATTCTCCTGCTCCTTATTCCGTCACATTCTTCCACTGCTTATTCGGGTTCTTTTACAGTTCACTCAGCACGATTGTGGAATCAATTGCCTCTTACTATTAGGGAAAGTACTTCTTTGTCTATTTTTAAGGTAAAATTAAAATCTTGGTACTTGACATGTTATAACAATTAAATCAATCAAATATTTTCTGTTTATATAGTTTTAAGTTATCTAATGTTTTCTAAGTGTGATTATGGTGCTTAGTTTTAAGTAATTTATTAATTTTCTAATATTAAGGTTAGCTGTTAGAGATTGCCTTTGGCAATAAGCTCGCCTTTGCATACTATGTACATAATAGTTGTAAGCAATAAAGAATATTTTCATTTCATTTCATTTTAGGATTGTTATCCACTACCTAATATAGATGATCAAATAAATTAACTAATCAACTAATTTACAACTTTAGATTGGGAGCAAGAATACTATCAAGTCCCCATTGCTTTAGGCTTTTGTTTTCTTTTGGACTTTAAGATTAAAAAAAAGTGCATTTTATGGTAGTCAATGCCACAGCAGTGCTTTATAGATTATTTAAAAAAAACTACTGACATAACATCGAATTATGAGCAATCTCATATTATAGGAAAAATAGTCTAACTATACCTAGAGCAGCGAAATGGAGATTATTACAAAAACATCATGACTAGATCGATACGTAAATCTCCCATGTGCTTACAAAAAGGGCAATTATAGTAAGCTAGAATTCGAACTACATCCTACAGAAAAGCCTATTCGAATACACCAACATAAGAGCTGTGTGGCAACTATAAAGCTGTGTGCTGACTGTAAAGCTGTGTGCCAACTGTAAATCTGTGTGCCAACTATAAAGCTGTGTGCCAAATATAAAGCTGTGTGCCAACTATAAAGCTATGTGCCAACTATAAAGCTATGTGCCAACTGTAAAGCTATGTGCCAACTGTAAAGCTATGTGCCAACGAAAAGCTGTGTGCGAAAAAAAAACCGTGTGCCAACTTTAATGCTGTGTGCCAACTTTAATGCTGTGTGCCAACTTTAATGCTGTGTGCCAATGTATAAGCTGTGTGCTAACATAAAAGCTGTGTGCTATCTTTAAAGCTGCGTGCAAATGTAAAAAACAATAGAGCTGTGTGCCGTTAACTTAAAAAAAATATGACAACTAGGTTTTTAAATGCTTCAAAAGCACTTAGTACACAAATACTGCTGAATATTTGTTTTGTTTCAGTTCAACAAAAGCACCACTGACTTCACGCAGAATCGCCGTGGGTCACGGCAGTAACTAGGATGGCCGAGTATTACGTTTGACAACTTGAGAGACTTCACTTGCAACACTATCCGACTAGCAAAAGATTCGATCATACCTGAGAGCCTTATGCTGGTACTGGCAACACATATCGAGACGTTTTACGATTGGCTTCCGGTTCCGGAAGCCATCTTGTTGTTTACTACGTTTGTAGCTGTGCGATTGTGAAACAGAGCAAATGTGAATAGTTCAACAATAAAGATCAAGAAGGACCGCCGTTTTTTTTTTGCGACCTGCTTCACCAAGACTAAAATTAGTTTACTTGGGAGGATTTGATAGGGACTAAGGACTCTGCAAATATACTCGCGAAAGTGAGAAGTTCTCGTATTCGATTCTGTCAAACTCCATGTTGTATTGCCTATTTCTTCAGAACTTCTCGTGTACGCTTTCATGTGTGTGTACTCAAATCAACTTCCGAACGGGACGCATTCTGGCCTCATTCACGCTTATTTTTAAATGAATTTATTTTCCGCTACCAAAAGAATTCTACAAACTGACCAATCCGGATGTGACGCTGCTGACGCAAAGACCAAAGCGTCGAAGGACGCACGCTGGAGCTGTCACCTGTCACTCATGAATACCAATTTGCGTTAGCGTCCGTTTTTACTAACGCAAAGAGTTCGTGAATGTCTTTCCAGGAAAGCGAAAACGAGTTAGTAACAGAAGAAAGTAGTGAAACGCTTTGGCCTGACGTTTTCAAACGTATTTTTTTACGCTTGTGTATATCACTCTAATTAGAATAATTAGAAAGGGACAACAATAGGGTGACCCGTGGCTGTCATTTCAGGAGTACGAAAGCGTTGTGACTCACTGGTGAGTCATCAGTGAATCACGGGTGAGTCACCAGTCAATCACGGGTGACAATCTCATGAGTAGACCCCCTAAGCAGTCTGCTTAAGCCCACTGTACGTTCCGAAATGTCTATATTGCAGCGATTACAGCAGTATAGTCGTGCACGACTGTTCCGCCGTGTGAGCACCGAAAAAGTAACATGATTTTGAGTCACTGAGAGATTGCCTTTTGACAGCTCAGAATGTATTAAACTGACAGATCATATCGCAGTTGCAATCGAAGCTGCAAGTTGCATTTCCGTGCTCGCACTGCCGAGTTGGTATCCTACGATGGTGGCTGTGAGCAGTGATATCAATTCGGAACACACGTAATTACCATATCCGCTTTCTCTGTATATACGCTATGTAATATACGCATTTCGGAATGTACATACAGTGTATTGGCTACAGATTATTAATGATTTTACTTAATGAAGCAATTCTTTATATTCTGTGCTTTTATTTTAGGCTGAGACAAACCTGAAACGCCATAGTCTAACACTCAGTTTGGATTCAGAAAAGGAAAAAGTACAATAGACAACCTTAGTATTTTCACAACAGATATTCGCCTCGCATTCAGCCGTGACGAGTCTGTCGTAGCAGCATTTTTAGACATTTCTGCTGCCTATGACAATGTTCAGCTACCAACTCTTAGACAAAAATTACATAATCTAAATATCCCTGAAAAAATTGTGCTTTTTATAAACAATTTACTTGTCCAAAGAACTATTGAGCTAAGAACTGACTATGGACAATCATTGACACGGACTGTCTGGAAAGGTCTTCCGCAGGGCTCTGTTCTTAGTCCAATCCTATACAATCTTTATACTCATGACATTGATCGAAGTGTTAACCCTTTTTGTAGAGTTTTGCAATATGCTGACGACCTTCTTATTTACATTGCCAGTAAGTCTTTCACTAATGCAGCCCAATCAATAAACACTTCAATAGAATCACTAAATAATTGGCTTTCAGTCCATGGATTAGAATTATCTGCAGCAAAAAGTAAAATTGTCACTTTCACCAGGAGACGGGCAATTCCAAACTTCATCATCAATAGTCATGGTTCCCAAATTCCACATGAAAATAAGATAAAATTTTTAGGTGTAATATTAGATGCAAAAATGACAGTTGTACCCCACATGAAGTTAATTTCTGAAAAATGTGAAAAAAATATTAATATAATCAGATCCCTCGCTGGCGTATGGTGGGGAGCTCACCCATATTCCCTGAAACTCATTTACAATGCTCTTATTCGAAGCCATCTTGATTATGGTACTTTTCTGTTTGAACCTGCTAATTGCAAAGCCTTGAATAACCTTAACTTGATTCAGTCTAAATGTCTCAGAATCATTACAGGTGCGATGAAGTCGTCCCCAATTAATACTTTGCAAGTTGAGTGTGTAGATCCCCCTTTACATCTACGAAGACAATATCTCTCTGACAGATATCTATGCAGAGCAATTCAGTTTTCTAAACATCCCATAATTCCCAAGTTACAACTGCTATCGACATACACGCTGAACAAAAAATTCTGGGAGAACAAAGTCTCTCCCAGATTAGTTAAAAGTTACCGCAAATTTCGTAACCTAAAAGCTCCTACATATAGATCTGAAACTCTTCCCTTATTTGAAACACCATATGAAGCTTTGGTTCATTCTCCTACAGTTCTTACTCACATCGGTATTGACAAAGAAACTCCTGCTGCTAATGCAAAATTTAACGCTTGGATTCAAGAAAAATACCCAAATTGGCATATTATATACACTGATGCTTCAAAACTATCCTTGGATGGTAGTGTAGGCTCAGCTTTCTTTTATCAAAATCTCAATTTGGTTTGTAAGATGAAAAGTCCAACAGAAGCTTCAGTTTACACAGGGGAGGTGTTTGCAATTCTTGTAGCATTACAATTCATTGAACGCAATACATTCTTGAAAAATATCCTTATACTGTCTGACTCGAAGAGCACTCTGCAATCAATTCTTCAAAACCCTTTCAAAAGCCGAATTCATAATCCTTTAATTATGCAAATTAGACATTTATTATATGATTTTTTTATAAATCATATTGACATAGTAATAGCTTGGATACCAGGACACCATGATATAGCTGGAAATGTCATTGCGGATGAATGTGCAAAAGACGCTGTAATAAGAGGAGATAAAACTGTTTATAAAAACTATTGTTATGACCTTGCATGTCTACCTAAAGTACAGCTTACTCACACATGGCAAAGATCATGGAAAAGATCTAGCGAACACAAAGGCAGGCATTACTCAAAAATTCAACCAGATATTCCAGCCAAACCATGGTTCTTCAAAGTAAATTTAAATAAAGTAGAGACATCAATCATATGTAGATTAAGAATTGGCCACATATGCTCTCCAGTTCATCTTACTAAACTTCGAATAAAAGATTCATCATTATGTGAATGTGGTCTAGATGAGGGCACTGCTGATCATATACTTCTTGCATGTCCTCTACATGACAAATCCACTCCGATTTATAGTAATTTATCAAAACTAAAAATACCTTTGCCCACTAATGTTCAAACTCTCCTTGCTACCTTTAACATCTCTCTGTTAAGAATAATAGCTTCATTTATTAAAGCGAATAAAATTAAACTATGAAAGAATAAAAAGAAATAAGTATATGTAAATATATTGGCACAAATATCTATCATTTCACTAACGAAGCATTTCAATGAAATTTAAGCTTACCTTTAACTGAGACTAAATATGCATGAAAAAACGACAATGAGCATATGTCAAAACTTGACACTGGCAGAATGAACCTCAGATGAGACCAGTTGCCACAGAGTGGGTTTGATCCTCTCTATAAAGAAGAAGAAGAAGACAGTGCGTCAACTGATATACTAAAATTATATTATAATCTGTTTGGAAATATTCAGGATGGCTCTGAGTAACGTATTGCTCTTGAGCCAGATCGCGGGACACGTTATCGGATTCATTTTATCGCTATGCATTGTAGTACCCATGAGCCTGCATCAGGACGAGTTTCGGTGAGTAGATTGATAGACATTCCTTAAAAAACAATTGCATTGCTTTCTTTTGGGTGCACGCCCCTACTTCAGTCTACCTTATGCTTCCGTTTTAATACCTGTCTCCACTATTACTTATCTACTTTGTTATTCTATTGTAAACCAAATATTATCACCTGAAATCTCAGAAATGTCAGGTTAGGATGGTTTTATTAAAATTAGAATTAGGAATTTATTAGAAATCTTAACATTTCTTTAATCTCTGCATCAAAATATTGAAGACATATCAGAACTAAAACACTGAGAAGATATTTGGGACCAGAGTAACTGGCCCCAAATCCAATTAAGGCGCCTATATACCATAGCGTAAACTCAAAAATACGCGTGGCGGAATCTAGCCAGTGCTATCATGTTAGCGGGAGGGTACGCACGTTTCCCGCGCTCCCGGATATTTCGTGTATTTGATGGCAAGGTAACGACTAGTCAGATTTTGTAAAATTCCTGTATTTATTTATTTATAAAGGTTTGCCAACAGGTTGACACATTTACATTCACGTTTATACAGACATATTAAATATAACAGTGTGCAGACCCAATAACAGGCAAACACAACCTGCATGTAAGGAACGGACGATGGTTAACTAATAGTGAAATAATATATTGCAACACTAGCCAGGGTGCAGACGAGCGGGGCGAAAACACGAACGGGACGAGTCAAAAAGTGACTCCGCGCGGCAATGAAGGCACGGTGGGGTGGTGAAGGCGGAGGCGGGATGGACAGTCCGGTGGTGGAGATGACAACTACGCGTCGTCGTCGTCGCGCCGCTCGAAAGCAAACCCGCCAACTTAAACGTAGAACAATTTAAAACAGAGCAACAGGGTAAACTTTGTAAGTAATAAAAAAAAAAAGGAAAAACATAAACACAAACTTCACATTTGCTAAAGCATTTAACACAACAATGAATGAAAATAAAAAATAAAACAGAATGCCTAAAAGACTAACATAAAACGGAATGAAATCAAATAAAAACAAAAATATTGCATTTGTGTCGAAGTCTGTCAAGGTTCGTGTGCGAATATAATTTCTTTGATTAGAAGCTTATATTTTTTAGCATTACACGAGAACAAGTCGAGCGTGTGCAGTTTAAACAGCTCATTGTACTTTCTACATAGCCTAGCTATATTATGGTTATAACCCAGTGTACTTTTGTAGCGTCGGAGCCAGAATGGATTATATTTTCCTTGTCTGGTCGTTGGTCGAGGCACTTGAAAGTATTTAGACGTTTTTTAACAGCAAGGGGGATGTGTATCTCGTTATGACTGAAAGGTATAAGATTTTTTTTATTTCACTCTTCTAAATAGAAAGATAACAGAAAAAATGGCTTTGTAAGGTAAAAATGGTCCTTTTAGAAAAAAAAAAATTCGACCATTATACAATTGTTTTTGACAAAATGGGGAATGCATTCTATAAGCTCAGTATTTTTAGGGTTCCGTACCCAAAGGGTGAAAACGGAACGATGAAAATGAAGTGCGTCATTTTAGCTATTAGGGCATGTTTGGTATCGTTTCCGTATAAACAAGGGATGCCCAATTCATTTCTGTAATCAAATTTGCACGTTTAGTAGTAAAAACATAAGATATAAAAAAAAGTCACTTACGACTTTTAAAAAAAAACTAAAGGTAAGTGTAAAACGAATGCAATATATTATTCTAAAAAAATATTTTTTGAAAGCCCCACTATTCTAGATGATATAAAAATAATTAAATATTAGTTCTTTAGAAAAAAAGTATTTAAAAAAAAAATTAATGCCGCGCCGGAGCTATTAAAATATTCAGCTCGCTTGTCGTGTTCTTGATGCAGTTGTCTTGCAAGTTGGTTGGCGTAATCTCAACAGGGCCCTAAACAAATTCTGCTGCTCGTGCGCCGACTGCGTACTGCTCCCCTACCCTCCCCTCGTCCTAGCACCTTCCATCAGTTGCCGACCATCGGCCTCTGCTCGCTCAGTAGCTCATTATTTCTATCGATTTACTGATTTGATGATACTGAATAGGCGTTTGGACTACGCAGTATTCTTTGCTTAAGAGAATCACATCCCCACCTTCTTTATCATCAATTGAAGGCTTGCACGTGTGTCAGAAGTGGCAACATCCTCCCGGTTAATTGATGGAGCTGCCATTGTTCGTAGTCATCTTCCACGTAGCTCTTCGGATAGTACTGCCGCAAGAAGTGCCATCAGCGTGAAAACATGGAAGCGAAGATAATTGACATCGTCTTGAATTTTTACTCTGAAAATACTCTTAAGAAACACGTTCGTGATAGTAGAGGTTAAGGAATTCTTCATCAAGTATAATGAAACGATTTTATTGGTCAACTTTTTGAAGAATTCACAAAGAAAGAAGAATCGTTGAACCTGCTCGGGTGCTACTTGCTTCAGCAGATGTGTCTCAAAAAAGCTTTGAATCGCTTTCGGTACGGGCAAAAAAAACAGATACATACCTGCGCATGACCTGGCACAACATCTGAGGGTAGATAGAGCAGAAGCTATAAGAGGCTACCACGCGTTCACAGGCTGTAACATCGTCTCTGCATCTCATTTCCTAAGATTGGTCATTGTATTGCCAGTTAGATGAGAGTGGAAAGAAAATTTCACTTTTGTTTTCTTTCTAATCAACAATAAAAAATATTTCACACTTCACTGCTTCGTAACCATTTTTTTTTTATTAGTCGATGCATTGCTTGCCAAACAAGATTTGTTTGAAACTAATATTATTCTGGGTGAGACAAAACTACGGTGAACACTTTTTTCAAAATCATCAAATGACAAAGACGGATCGATCCGGATGGAAAAATATATCCATAATACATTTCCAGGCTAATGCTAGCGCGCCTGGCAACTCTTACACGGGAAATACCCGATAGTTGGTGGCCACCGCGCTAGCTGCCAACTTACTCCATATGGTATTCGCGTGGTATCAGTATCGTGGAATATTAGTCGGTGGCCTCCACCACAGACTCGGTTCAGCGATATTTCGCATTAGTAATATTTCGTATCCCTTAAGGTATTATAATATGAGATGATAAACATGTTTATATTAGCCAATATGGCCAGATATTCATACTGCTAATCAGGAATGAGGAAGAAAACTAGTTTATTATCACGACAGGTGGCGTCTAGCCGACCATACAAAATAAAACAGAACAGATTTGAAAAAGTGTTGAGCACATTTATTGAAATTAACGGAAACATATAATATTGTTAACACACGAGATAAGACAAAAAGTAACAACAGTATTTGCTTGACTTCAAGATCGACTAGATCAATTAATGTTTTGCAATGAGTGATGCTCCCTTCTCACACTGTTCACAGAGGACACTGCTTGCTGTTTTCGACGGGCGTGTGGCAGGCGTCGGATGGACAGTTGGATGTGACGTGGGCGTCGCAGGCTTACTGCAACTATGTCATATTCGTTGGCGTGCTGCTGTTCGTTGTCTCGCTGCTGCAGATTTACAGGTGACACTCTCATCACGCATTACATCGTAATAATGGAACAACTCAGCAGGAATGGCGCCTTGCGATTCGACAGCCACTGAGCGGAACTGAATTCTATTTAGCCTATCCTGTGCCCCATTTAGTTAAATGTAGGATAATCGGTTTAAGAGTTATAGAGGAACATACTTACATACATACAGAAAATATTTCTACAGCCTACAAAAGAAGTATTTTTTAAAGCAAAGTAACTTACTCCATGATCATACTTTACAGATTTATTATTGATACAGATTTATTTATTTATATACACACTAAGACCAATGAAAAAGGGATAAAATGTCACCCAAACAACTTGCGAAGGTTCTAATGGAAGTAAACCCAATAAATCGTAGGCTAAAACGGAAAATACCTCAAGACGTACTGAAATTGCTATAATAATAAAGTAGGATGTGACAAAGGTCACATACCGAGCATTCCAATTAAATAAAACCAACAAACCTTCTATTAAATGTCCCAGAAAGGAGACAGATCGTAGTAAATGAAAGAACAAAAAAAAAAATTATTATGTATACACTAGCAGTAGTGTATTCAGAGTGGGCGGACTAACTTTAATATGGGTGTTAAGGCCGGACTAAACCGGTTTTTGTATGGTTAGTCCGGTGCTAATATCGTACTAAGTATTGACAGGTTCACTCTAAAAAATAAAGTGGCAGCTTAAAGATGATGCATGTACGTCATTTATGTTAATTTAGTGTCTTACCTATATTACACAACATCTAATAATCTAATTCTAATAAATAATATAAAGGGGAAAGTTTGTAATAATGGATGGATGGATGGATGGATGGATGGATGTTTGTTACTCTTTCACGTAAAAACTACTGAATGGATTCTAATGACACTTTACAATAATATAGCTTATACATCAGAATAACACATAGGCTACAATTTATGTGCCCATGGGCTTTAGAACTTTCACGGGGCTGCGAAAACGATGCCGGTAGCGCTACTTCACACTAGGTGGAGAGGAGCCGGGGGCGTTGGCGGGGAGCGGCGGCGGGGGGAGGGCAGACGTCGTGACTGTTTGGTGTCCGTTTGGCGAATTTTCAAGGCACTAGCGATTTGTAAAACTTAGTACATGTACATTTAACTACCCGGGAATTAGGATTGGCTAAATAGAATTCAGTTCCGCTTACGCTAAGATGGGGCTGTCATACAAACTGCAATGCTATGCACGGCTCGGCTTTGCGGCGGCAGCGCTTACTTTTACTGAAGTACGGCTTGGTATTTCCTGCAACTTTAGGACTACTTGGCATCACGCTAAATCGCCGGAGGAGCGACCAACAGAATAAAATCCTTGAGTACCAATTACTCGATTTAGATGTGCATTGTATCTACGTCTAGCCTGATTCTACTAAAAACTTATAGATTACATAATATAACGCTTCATTACCAGAAGGGTAAGTAGTGAGTCTTAAAGTCTTATAACATGCGAACCACTTACCTGATTTATATGCGTATTTTATCAATGTATAGCATCTCTGGGAGCAGTCAGGTTCGAGATGGGTTACTGTTTTCGATGTTGAGGCTGGCTGTGGGTTGGAGTCCACGCAAAACTTACCTACGTTACACGTTACTTACTAGGTAAGCAATGTAGCAGTGAAAGTGCAGAAAGGTTCTCGCGGCAAATGTTTTTTTTTTAAATAGCCACCAAACGTCAACGAAGCTCTAAATGGGAATTATTGGATGTTTCTCATTAAATCATGCTATTTCGGCTCGAACGATCTTGATTAAATTTGGTACATGGATACATTGTCCTGGACCAGTTTGACCCTATTTTGGACCAGTCATGTGGGCTACTTTTTATCCATGAGATAATTTAGCCGACACTAACCCGAGCGGAGCCGGGTACCGCAGCTAGTACGATATAAACCTTAAAATCCCACTTAAAAATCCCAACGAAATTGAAATTGCTGTGTTCCATATCACGAATCTTATTCAAATCTCACCATGGAAAGCTACTCCCTCCTTGGCAGACAGGTACAACTTCAAAACCTTTCTACTTGAAGTCAGAGAAATGGTCTCCAAAAAGCGTAACCTGAGGCGAAAATACCAACTTAGTAAACATCCGACAGACAGGGCTAAATTAAATGGAGCCAAAGGCTGAAAAGGCTGATCCGGGAAGTAGAAAATAAACTTAAAAACTCTCTCCAATCCAGTATGGTGAACACTCTCTGTGGAAAGTTACTAACTAACTAACTAACGAGCAATAGTTTTTCGAATTTAGTGTTCGAAGTAGAAATTGAGGTGTTGAAGTGAAATCTAATTGTATTTTGTGTGACACTTGTGAATTGTTTTAAATAAAGGAAACTTTTTAACTATTGCTGTTTTCTCCTCTAATCTACACCTCATCCTCAGTGCATAGTATGTGAGACAGGTGATGTGTGTGTAGGCTGTCGCTGTACATGTACCGCGGTACGGACAGCTCTTTCCTGTCTGCCTTCCTGGATGTGGTGAGCGCCCTGCTGCTGTGCGCGCTCATTGTGGCTGCCGCCATCATCGTTACACTCGGCTTCACCACCTGGTGCAAGGAGCTAGGCCTACGCTTCCCATCGTGAGTACTTTGTACATAAACCGTGGTATGAACAGCTTCTTCCTGGATATGTTTGTTTAGATTTTCAATGGTGTTCGACATATTATTTTGCGTTTACGGATAAACAGTGTTCAGCTTACTTACTTAGCTCGACGTTTCGTCCACCACGCTGTGGACATCATCAGGATTCGCTACGCGACCTGGAGGACCTCTGACGCTTCGTCCAGTCAGATGTCAACTGCAGGTCGTCGGCTGCGCAGATTGTAGCTGTGGGTAGGATCAGCCGCCGATGAGGCTAGTGACGAAGAATTCCGTTCGGCAATGAAGTCATCTGTGCAAACTATGCTAACGGTGTCATTTTGCATCAGGGTTGGCAGCTGAACTCTTGTGTTGCCATATTTCGCCAGTAACGTAGACCAAGACGCTGACAGCTTCATGCTATCGTCTTTGTTAAAATTGGGATGCCTTGTAATTTCTATAGATTCTCGAACCAAGCGTGGCATGTATTGTTTTTCTATTGTGTCAGCTTGGTCGAAACGAATCCAATGGTTATTTCCATTATTCAAGGCATGCTCACAGATCACCGATTTGTGGAACTCATTGTTTTTCAGCGCCTTGATGTGTTCTCCTATTCTGGTTTAAACGCTCCGTTTTGTCTGGCCAATGTAACTTTTTCCACAGCTACATGGTACTTTGTAGACTCCTGGGGCCTGTAGTGGGATCATGTCTTTCACCGATCTAAGCATGGAAGATATTTTTATGAGAGGTTTGAAAAAGGTTTTAATTCCAATTTTGCTGAAGGACCTTCCTATGCGATCAGTTATCCCTCGCACGTATGGGAGGTATGCGCACTGTCTTCGAACCTCAGCCCTCTGTGTACCTTCCTTTGCTACTTGCTGAAAAAAATCCTTGGCGCGAGTCTTGTAGTCATTCATTTTTAATACCTCCTTCACATACTGCAGTTCCTCATCGACATTTTCCATGTCACAGATTATGTACGCGCTGACTATGGAATCAGTTGTTTGTGGTTCGGACTTCTACTACTGTAAGTCCCCTCCCTTCCTTACTAGGTGTTAGGGTTCATTTCACTTTCACCCAGGTTGATACGATCGCATTGAATGAACGGTGGTCGAAGCGGCAATGAAAATTGTCCGTGTTTTGCATCAAATCAAATGTAGCTTTACAATAAAGGGAAGGTACCTACTGGCATTGCACCTATTTGCCATGAGGTGTGCTTAGCTCATATGACAATGAATAAAGAAAACATTCAAGCATTCAGGAAGCATACAAATTTATTAAAATTCTATGCCTATGGTATCGTAGCACACACTACTATATTGTGCGCGTTGCAGAATGAGATTCATTATGTGGGACAGCTAGTGAAGGCTTTTAAACAAGATAGTAGTGTTGTCTCAATCAGTAATGTGAGAAAGAGTTTGCCAAGATGAGCAATGTGCACATGTTAAGATTATAAAGAACACAAACAAACCGGCATTGATTCAATATTGCCATAAGAAATTTTAAACCGTGGACTAAGTTAGTACGTGACTAAAGGTTGCCAGCTCCAAAATTTGACAACCAAGATAAGATGTGAAAATACGCATGAAAACCCCGGATTTTAGAGCCCAGAACCCGGACATGTCAACAGGTTTTGTTTAAACAGTCTCATTTTCAGACGTTAACATTAAATTTAGTAATCTTTTATCATCATTTTTAATGTACTTACCTAATAAAACAGAATATTATCACAGTATGTTACAAATTGTTTTACAAATCAGTTAGATACTGATAGTAAAGACTTTAATAATAATAATAATTCTTTATTTTACCAAAAATGCATTTCACATACAGTTTGATTCATAACCCCAACACTAGGATTCCCTGTGTTGTGGGGGATATTTTTCTTACGTTTACCATATCAACTTTAAATTTGTAAACCCGGACTACAAATGAAGCCCCGCCTGGACGCTCCCTGGATGCCCACTAAACTAGGACAAATCCTTGGAAACCCGGACGGATGGCAACCCTATCTGAATAGAGCTGTGGCTGAATCTCTTTAAAATTTAAGAAATAGTCCGTGACTAGTTTAATTCATGAATTATCTTTTGACAGGTACCAATAATGGTCTATTCTGTGCTATGATGTGTTGTGTTGTTTCAATCGATATCTGCAGATCAGTAAAAACTGTATTAAAACTATAATTACGACTGCCCGGTCCTTTATGAAATTTTCACCTCGGAGCTGCCCACATCAGACGATGTTACTGTTGCCTAACCTAACCTAACCTAACCTATGTTGACAATAGTGCCTACCTAGCATACATCAACCAAATACACCCACCACCAAGCTACAGGATTGATGGCAGCAGCAGGATCAATGGCTGGCTCCAAAAATGTCGCATCCGCACCTGTGACCAAAAATCGAACCATATATCTTTTAATCTCAGGAAAGAAGACTGCCCTACCATTAAACTCGAAAACTACATCTTACCTCACTACCTCTGCGTCAAGTATATTGGCTTCTATCTGGATAGGCGACTGACGTGGAAGGATCACATCAAGCATAAAAGAGACGAAATAAACTCCAAGTTTAAAAATCTGTACTGGCTCATCGGAAGGAACTTTGTGCTTTCCGTAGACAACAAACTTCTGATCTACAAATCTGTCCTTAACCCTATATGGTTATATTGCATCATATGGTTATAATCTGATTTGGAGTGTAGCTAGTAAAACCAATATAGTTTGTCTTCAGCGAACCCAAAACTGTATATTTCGGGCAATCGTGAATGCACCATGGATCACTAAAAACGTCGAAATTCAAGAATACCTCAATGCACCAACTGTTGCTACAGAAATTTAGTGGTTCAAGAAACAGCACCCACTTGCCGCTGAGCTGTTGGACACTTCAAAATAGGTCAAGAGACTGAAAGTTATATAACTAGGGCAGCACTGCCTCGTCTCCTGTAAAGTCCTAACCTCACTGAAGACATTTAATTATAGTCTGTGGTCTGGTTGTGGATATATAATAGTAAAACTCATCAATATTTTGTCGCCATAGGTTAAACTTACAAATGTTATCTTTAAATACTTTTTACTTACTTGTTTTTTTTTTGGGGTTTTGTTGTTTCTTTTGTCTAAGGTAATTATGAAATCTGTATTAGTGTGTTATGTTGTTTATAGGTGTGCGGTTTGTGACGCTAATTTTCTCTCCGTCTCAAAACCGAGTGCCGAGGGCAAGCTCGTTGCAGGTCTAGATTCAAACAACCGCATGTGGTGTTCACCTAGCTAATATTTTACTGTCTGATTGTATACATCTTTGTGTGGAACCTGTTGGTGAACCTGAAATAAATAAATAAATTATGCGAAGGTAGGACTGATTGTGTGCGTACGTTAACGTTTCAGATGCGAAACGGCCGCCGGCAAGGACTTCGACACTAAAGATAAGATTTCTACCGTTGGCTTCTACATGCAGATGGGGACTGCTCAGGTGACACACCATTATTGTTATCACACAGGAGAACAGGCAGATTATGCAAACTTTTACAGTCAACATAAAAAAAATAAGAGCCAGCCGATCTTCCGAAAGATCCTTTGTCTATAAGGTCGGTAAACAATGGAATGGATCCTTGTCGAGGTATTTCCCCCAAAGTACAACCCCGCGCACAAATGAAAGTGGATACTCATCGAACTAGAGAGATAAGAACTTTAGTCGACGATTTTTATCTCATGTGACAAATAGAAGGCTCGATTAATTTATCGAGGTAGAGGGTTGAGAGGCTTGATATAAAGTGGCAACACCCACCGTTTTATCCACAAGAACTGTCTCTGTCAAACCTCCCTGGACCCTGGCTGTGTTTGCGCAGACCGCTCCGTACCATTCGGTGCAAGGAGCAAGAAATAGCGTTTTACCGAATAGCGGCGAACAAAATGCCAGTTTCTACAAATCTTCTACAACTAAGTTATTTCGAATTGAATTTCGTATCGATTAAAACTTAAGTACGGTTTTCAATAATTTCAATAAAAATTGCTTTGTTTAGCCCATTTGCTTTGTGAGATTAGAAGGATTGTAGTTTGCCTAATGTCAAATTGACGTTCATCTCTGCACTTTTCCCGTTTTCCCGTTCGGGCTGGTAAAGGACGGAAAGTAAAGGACGGAATGGAACCGTCTTTGCCCGAACCTTCCACCTTTCGCTCTTCATTGCCGCTTGTCCTGGTCTTTGAACCATAAAATCATTAATAAATGCCTGTGCCATCGCGACTACATACGCACATATTCGTAACAGGAATAAACACCTCCTTCTAGAATTTAACACACCCTCCCGGTGGTGGTGACAAAATTACGTTCAGCAAACGTCGAAATCGGTAGGATTAAATTTATTTGTGCTTCCATAAATGGACAACATTGATTATATGTCGAGATTTGTCTATGGTGTGGGTTTATTTTGACAATCTCACTCGATATTTTTTATGGTACCGGTTGGCTACAAGTGTTCCGCACACAAGATAAAGCTACATAAGCTTTATAAGTTTGTCGGCTGGATAACATTATATGTGCTCCCACTGCTGGGTTTCTCCAAACATGGTGTGAAGAAGGCCGGCCCGCATGGTTTTTACAGCCCTGAAATCTGTCTTATGTCTTAGCATAACGCCATATGCATATAAAATACGCATGTAAAATAAAATGTCCGACCAACATATTTGATGGAGGCATCCAGGGAAAAAAACTTGATAGGTTTAAGCCCGACCGGATCGTTGGTACCATAGCATTCAATCAAAATATGATCGAAAAGACAATTAATTTTAGTCAAGATTTTCTCACTGTCTCATTTCGTTGAATATAGGAGTGAATTATGAAGGCGAGGTGGCCCCTGGGTACTTTTAGAAATGCTGAGTGGCCAATATGGCATGGCCACCTAAAATCTAAAACGGAATTCTAAGCCCAGCCCCTGGTACAGAATGTGCATTGGCATCGGATGGACCGGCGGGCCGCGTGTACATGTGTGTGGGTGTTGGGCAGCTGGGCACGTGGGGAGCGTTCGCGACGTGGGTGGGGCTGGCGGTGTTCGCGCTGCTGAAGCTGTGCCGCTACCACCAGCTCGAGAACATCCGCGTCTCCATGTACCGCGAGCGGCAGCGACTCATCAACGAGGGCGGCTCGCCCACCGGCTCGCTGGCTCGCGACCCTGACCCCGACCCCACCCGCGCCATGGACGCCTGAACATCGGTGAAGCCCTCAACTGCATTGCTATCGCTTGATTGGCATATATCCTATTTGAATTTGGTTAACGAGTTAAATAACTAATAAGGACAGAATATACCATAGGTGATATTGGTGGATGCCCAGATATGACCGAACTTGTATCTTTTTTATTGGCCTGTGAAAAGTTAAATCTGCCAATTTTTTTTCTATATTCAAGCCAAAAGCCTAACGAGCTCAAAGAATCCCGGCGGCGGTATATAATTGACAAAATCTGTTGAACTATATAATGCATAAATATTAAATATTAAGAGAATTGTCTTTCGTGGTCCAGATTCCACGTCAAACTTATCCCGCCCGGGTTGGTCGAAGTGGAATTTAAGATTGTGTGTATTTTCCATCTAGTTCAATGTAGTCGTGCAATATGAAAGATCGGGCATAGCATCTAGTCCCATGTGGGGTGTTCAGCTATTGTCATGACAGTGCACAGGTCTGGTATTTAGCCATCCAAGTCCAATTTGTTGGATTTTATGATTCCGTTTTGTTAAATAATGTAATAACTCAATTAGTTGAATCACATTTATTATATGAACCGACTTGGCCAATAGTTGTGTGCTGCTGTCGTCTCGTGCGCACAGCCAATTATTGACTGCACCAAGGAGAATTTGTCCAAAATATTGTTTTGTCCGAAAAGTTAAAGTCTTATTAAAATGGGATTAAACTGTAAAGCTCGTTTTAGACCTGAGACTGTGACCTCGGAAACGACATCTACTCTAGGGCCCAGCTATGATGGTGATTTTGACTGCTTGTTAGTAGTCATGGTTAAAAATTCATCATTTTATTTTCATATCGATATAAGTACGGGTTACACCTAAGAAATTCAAGAAATATAAGCAGCTTTCAAAAGTACTTTGTGGAACAGGGTCACTGCTGTGTGAATTATTCATATACTTCTCACTCTCCTTCGGCTGAACCTTCATCCCTGTTGTTGTTGTTGTTGTTGTTGTCGGCGAGTGGCTGCCGACGCTTGAACGCACTTGACACGAGGCCGTTGTGCTCAGTAACCCGACTTTTGGCTCACTTCAGCCAGCCGAGCTCTTCCACAAAGCGTAGCAGCCCTTTAGGGTCTTTCCACACTTGCGGGTCGCTCCTTTCGAAGCTAAAGACCCCCGTCCAAAATGTCTGCAGTTGTCTACATTCCATGACTATATGTGCCGGTGTCTCCTCCGCCTCCAAGCAGGCCCTGCAGAGGGGACTGTCCGTGACTCCAATTGTGTGAAGGTGTTTGTTGAGCTGGCAGTGGCCCGTGAGTAGGCTTACCACCGTTCTCAACTGTGGTCTGTGCAGCTGTAGGAGTTTCCTTGTTAGGTGTGGATCCGGTGCTGGCACTGCTTCCCTTGATTGTCTGCAGTCTGCTGTAGATGACCACCTTGCAGTGTGAGCCCGTGTCATTCGTTTCCTCAGCCAGGTCTTGACTTCACTGAAGGGGGTTGGCATGAATGGCTCTGGTCCGACGGGCTTTAAACTCGAACCCGCCTTGGCGAGATCGTCGGCCGCATCGTTGCCATGGCTCCCGCTATGTCCCTTTATCCACTGGAGTGTGATCCTGTTGTCGATTGAGATGTCCTGTAAAGCCTCATGACATTGTTTAATTAGTCCAGAAGTGAATGTTTGATTGGCAAGAGCCTTCAAAACAGATGCACTGTCGGTTAGTATTCTGATTGTATAGTCTTCCATTTCACGCTGTTTTATTGCTGCGGCTGCCTCAATTAGACCTACACACTCCGCCTGAAAGATGGAGTTTCCGGCGCCCAGCATAACTGTTCTTTTGATATTGAGGTCTGCTGAGAAACAGCCAGCTCCCGTACCATACTCGGTTTTAGAGCCATCCGTGTATACCCTAACTTCTCTTAGTCCCGAGTAGTCCTTCGGACCCTCAGAGAGTTCAATAGTGTACAGTCTGTCAAAGTTATATGTCTTAGGTATCCTATCGCATCTTACCCCTAGCAAAGGGTTCTCCTCCAGAGCTAAACTGAGAATTGTTGTGTGCTGTGCCCTAGTCTCTCCTGACCAGAAGCCTGTCGTTCTAAGCCTAAAAGCTGCGGCTGCCGCCTCTCGTTGTATTATTAAATCAAGAGGGGGCAGTCCCAGCAGGACTTCTAGTGCTGTTGATGGGGTGGTCCGCATGCAACCAGTGATGGCCGTGCTAGCTATACGCTGAAAGCTTAGCAGCTTGTTTGCAGCTGTTTTAAGTTTGGTTCTGGTCCACCATACCAATGCCCCATATGTAATCATAGGTCTGATGACAGTGGTATAAAGCCAGAGCGTGAGTCCTTCATCCCTGCTGTCCTCTTCAACAGAATGATGAATTCTTGGTCAATATCTATGACCACCCTGATGTTTCTAATATAATAATCTGCCATTGTCCTTTTTCAGGGTTCCGTACCTAAAGGGTGCTTAACGGAACCCTATTACTATGCCTCCGCTGTCCGTCCGTCCGTCCGTTTGTCACAGGCAGAGCTTTATCTCATTTACCGTAATAGGTAGACAGCTGAAATATTCATAAAGTATGTATTTCTGTTGCCGTTACAACGACAAATAGACAAACAAAAATTAAAGGGGGTCACCATACAAGAAACGTGATTTCTATTGGTCAAATCTTGTAAAATGGTTTGGAACCTTTTGTGTGCGAGTCGGACTAGCACTTGGCCGGTTTTTTGAACAACTTTGGACTAGTCCTTCTTTGTGACATTTTCACATGCTTGTTTTAATATGCTTAGCATTTTAGTTGCAGTGAATGGAGGTTCCGTATTACTTCGATCTGCATAGCATTTAACCAGTGCCTAAATTAATTCGATGGCATTATACCGGCAAGGGTAAGGCGGGAGGCGAATAACCAATAGACTATTCCACCAAACATTTCTTGATTTAGAAAGAACTTTCCTAACTTAAATTTTGCATATGTTTTATTTCTATACCCAGTGGAGGATTTACCAGCAAGCTGAGTAGGCTGGAGCCTAGGGCGGCAGATTTTAGGGGAAGCAAATTTGGAAAAAAAAAATGTCTTTGTCCCCAAGCCAAAAGTACCAACTGCCCGCCTGCATTTAAAACCAAGAAGAGCGCCTTATAGTACACGAAAACAGCCATTAGTAGGACAGTATAATAGTTGGTGTCAGTGTGGAATGTGTACCATACATTTTATTTGCATCATATTGATATGTACATAAATTTTTTATACATTTTGTATCGCAACTTGTCATAAAAATTGCTTTGAATATTTATTAAAATATTCTCATACCATATTTTGTTCATTTTGTTCATTTCGTTATTTGTTCATCAGCACCGAATTGTTAAATCACCATCGTAGATTGGCCCGACTGTATGTTGTGCGAAATAAATGAAATGAAATCATGTATAATATATGAATGCACTACCCCATGATGAGTGTCGCAGTGAAAATAAGTATCGAGGAAGGAAAATAAAAAATTGATGGAAAATAGATGATTTAGTGCCGTGCAATATTGTAACAAAATATTTATAAGTTGTTTATTTATGGTCCTGATGCGTGTACCCGACGGGTTGAGGTCACTTTTTGTTGATAAACAAATATTTTTATTCATAAAAGAATAAGGGGGACTTTTCGTCTATACAAAATGTGTCAAAATGACGTAAGAAAGTACTTCTTACGTTAGTTTCATTGACGAATATTTATATCAGCCTTATGCAGGGTTTAAACTGGAGACTATAGCTGCACAATTTACGACGCACGACAAAAATAAACTGTCTAAATGGCATTTCAGCGGTTGCAAGTGACTATAATCACACGTTTCATAGTACACGAGCATCCCACTTTTGGAAGTGTGGCAACCAAATAGTCAAAATGCTTCTTGCGATGGCTTGTAGGACAATTCCAATGTTCTGGTGGTCACCTGCAATTTATATCGACTTCTGTAAATGGGGTGGCGATTTAGCTCATGCGGCAATTTTGTAAGCGACCAGCCGCATGGAAAAAGTCAAACTAGTGTAAATCCGGCTTTAAAGGTAGAATGTATGTTTTGTACAAATTGAGACACAAATCTGCGATGAAGCTTTTTGTACTATTGTACCCTCTATGAAGCCTTATCTATTTTAACATGGACACGATTTTGTAAAGTGACTGGAAGTAAATTACAGTTACAAGGACTGGAGGTGCAGATTGTTGTTAGCGGCTCGTACCCTAGTGGCGCGGGGACTGGCCTAACGTACCAGAGACGACTGTCTTTTTCTTTCCGAGTTCGATAAGTGCATTTCGTCACGAATGCGAGTTGCTCCATGGTTCGGAATCCATGTAAAACTGTAGGTCCCCTTCCCCTACTAGGTGGTAGCGTTTAAGCCCGTCCGAGTTGGTACCATCGCATTGGATGAAAAGATGGTCGAAGTGGCAATGAAAAATTGTCCGTGTTTTCCATCCAGTTCAATGTAGCCGTGCTCATAAAGGGAAGGTCCTGGCATGGCACCTAATTCCTTCGGGAATGTGGTGTATTGGGCTAATATCATAACAGTAGTTGTGTGGTATTAGCCATCCATGTCAGGTCGCAAAAAAAATTAAAAAAATAAAAAACCTACACAGAGTAATGTACATTTATAAGCGTTCAGCGATAGTAGCCTAACTCATTTCTCTGTGCAGTGCGAGCGAGATTATCTTGGGTTACTACATATTATGTTGTAACTATTATTGATTTCGCTGCATTTACAAAAGGGTTAAGAAAAAAATATTGCACCTCTTATATCCGGTCTATGTAACATTTAATTTTACGCTGATATTTTTAAGATATATTGTTCACATTATCTTAAATCTAAGTTTTTTGTTTTTGTTTTATGAATTATTGTACTGTTTTATTTTATTATGTACTGTTTATTTATTATTTTACGGTTTCAATCATCATAATGTAATTTTTTTACTTGTTTTCCACTAACTTTCGATTTTTCCGCAAACAAGCTGTGTTCGCATATAACTGGAATGTGCATTCTACACTGTTTTTGTTTAAATTGGTTTATAAGAAATTTTGTTTGCATGATCTGCTGGCTTAATTTAATATAAAAAGATAAATAAATGTGGATTCAGAATTCATCTAAAAATGTCATGTGAACCTGCCCGCGTCAGGTTGACACGAGGAAACATGGTCGAAGCAGAAATTGGAAATCAGAAATCCATTGGGCTGCGGGCAACATTGCTATTATATTAAAGGAATTGTAGGTTACGAACAAAATGTTAGGGTAGTTGTTCCCTTAAGAAAATGGGATTAAATTAAACTGATCTAATGTGATATAATGTTAATAAAATTAATTAAATGTATAGAGGCATTCAGTTCGGTACAATGATTGTACCTCTCCATACCTAATAAAAAAATATTTTAAGATTCAACATTGATTTTATTTTACCATGATAATATAAATAAAAAGTGTACAAGAGACTAGGTGACGAGAGGAACGTCCTTGTGTGGGTGGGAGTGGGGGTGGGATGGCGGCAGGTCGTGCGCGCGGCGGCAGTGGTTGCGGAGCGCGCGCCGCTGGCGGAAGGCGCGCGCGCAGGCGGGCGCGGGGCACGCGTGCGGGTGCGCGCCCGTGTGCGCGAGCGCGTGCACGTTGAGCTGGTGGCGCGAGCGGTAGGCCTTGCCGCAGGCGGGCGCGGGGCACGCGTGCGGCCGCTCGCCCGTGTGCTTGTAGCCGTGCTGGCGGAGCGAGGAGCGCTGGCGGAAGCGCGCGCCGCACGTGGCACACGCGTGCGGCGCCAGCGCGGGCGCGTGCGTGCGCGCGTGCGCGTGCAGCGAGCCGCTCTGCGCGAAGCTGCGGCCGCACGTGGCGCACACGAAGGGCCGCTCACCTGTGTGAATGCGCGCGTGCTGCGCGAGGTTCTGCCGATTGGCGAAGGCGCGCCCGCAGAGGCGGCAGGCGTGCGGGCGGCGCCGCTCGTGCGTGTCGCGCACGTGCCGCTGCAGGCCGGCGCTCACGCGGAATCGCTTGCCGCACACGTGGCACACGCACGGCTTCTCGCCGCTGTGGATGCGCAGGTGGTGCACGAACGTGTGCGCCGTGCGCAGGCGCCGCCCGCACCGCCCGCAGCGGTAGCCGCCGCCGCCGCCGCCCTCCGCCGCTGCCGCCGCGCGCGCTCCGCTCACCAACCGCCGCGTCTCTTCGTCGAAGCAGTCCCGCCGGCGGTTGTTCGGCGTGAGGTCGTCGTAATGTCTCTCCGGACTCTCCGTTGCGACGTTGGAAGCGATCTCCGCGTCGGTGTCGGTCGTCGAGTCCGACCCTCTGTGATACTCATCGTAATGATTTTGAAAATTGACTAAAGCTTTGTATAGTTTGTTAAAGTGGACCAATTTGTTTGTTTCGGAAGCGATCTCCTGGAGAGGTTTGTCGTCTTCGTCGACGTCGGAGTCGAGTCGTGTGGCGTCGTCGAGCGACGCGACGCTCCACTCGGACTCGCACTTGATGTCGAAGTTCGCCCGGAGCCGTTCGGCGAAGACCGGGCGCGTTCCGCTCTCGAGGCTCGGGTCTGTCTCGGAGTGAGTCGAGCGAGAAGACTCTATTGAGCCGCTTCTCTCTTTACGCTTTACGCGGCTTTCGATACACCTGCAACAAATGATGAGTCGCTGTTACATCACTTGTGCCTCTCGTCCGGCTTCCTCGGCGTGGAGCTTCCACATCTCTGGATTGATCTTAACTATTTCTTTGTTTTTATTTTATTTGGGACATATACAGTTTTTACAACCACAGGACATAAAATGGAAAACCAAGCAATAGAATGATTAAAATGTCCACACATGAAGAAAAATTCCGACAAATTCAGAACCTCCCTCTTTTTTTTGAGGTTGGTTAAAAAGAACATATAAAGTCAAGTCATTTCACATCCAACATAAAAAAAAAAAATGAATTGAACAATACTTCTAAATAGTAGAATATAATAAGTCTATGCTTTTAACAATAAAATAGTCAGAAATCATAGCAAACAAAACACAATTAGCATAAATCCAAAGATTTGAAAACAATATAACTAAATCCATAGAAAGAATTAGGTAATTAAAATATAAACAAAAAATATTGAAGATTCCAGAAAACAGTTGCGTATTGCAGGTGAGGTCTTACATGCCCAGAAAATAGTAAGTTGAAGGTGGTCTATTTTTAAACTAAGAACATGTAATAGAATGAAACCAAGCATTTTATAAAATAACACCATGGAGTGTGAAAAAAGGTAAATTTCAATACCATATAAAGAAATCATAGCGGACATATGCTTGAGGATAGTTAAAGAAAAATTATGAAAATGTAACAAAAGTGTTTTATGATTTTTTTAAAAATCATCTTTTGCGACCACTATATAGGGGTACTAGTTACTTCGCCTGGCAATAATGCGACAATTCTGTACCCATACAAAGCTGTAGGATTTTTGCTTGGCTGCCTCCTTAGCCTGCTGAAGTAGACATTTATTTGAGCTGCGAATATACGTTTTCTTGTCAGCAAATGCCGATTTCATTCTTCTTTACCTCTTTTTTCTTTCGTAGCGCGAACAAGAAATTGTCCTTCCGGTAACTAGCCTGCATTGCGACCACAATTGGCTTGGAGTGCCTTAATATATTTTTTCTTGGAGTAACTCTAGTGACAAAATCGATATCCGGGCTTGTATTGAGATCAGACTTATCGAGGTCAGAGACCAGTTGGAAAAGGTTCTCCCCCGAATATTGGAGTGTCGCGCCCATTGATCTCTTACTGCTTGTTCCTGCTCAATGTGTGTTGAGTCTAGTTTTTACCTCATCAGTATCTGCTTTTAACCCTTGGACTATTTTTAGCTGGTTTTCTATTACAGACATCCTCTTGATAATATCATCCGCAAAAGCTCTGTTGTGCTCAACAGAAGCTTTAACCCCCACAACGTCGAGCCGTATGCCATTAACGAGTGTAGAAAGGTTGGTGTAGGATGATAGCTGCTCCTGAGTTTTCTTTACTTCCAGGAACAGAGATTTCTGGCCCCCAAATCTGTCCCCTTTAGATGTAGGTTCAGTTACACTACGATTCAGTGTTAATGCCGATCGGCTCGATGGACGGCTCCGAGTTTCTGGAAGTTTCCCTCGGTGACACCGGCACAGTGACAATGCAAGTAAAAATGGCACGACGAATACTTCGGACCATCCGAAAATTTTGAATTCATTGTCACACTTCATATTCGATGAAGGTTGGCGACACCTGACTTCAATATTTAAGCAACAAAATGCCGGACCAAAAATATTTTAACAAGCAGATGATCAGCTACTCTTACTGTTAGATTGCGTCCGGAACCAACATTGAGAAATTAATTGTTGATGGATCTATGCACGGATAGACTAAATATTTAATTTTAAAAAAATCAAATTAAAAGCATGTGCCGCCAGAACCTTTCGGCAATTGCACTGCTACATTGCATACCAAGAAAGTAACGAAGTGAGAGATTCTAGACGTTATAAAGTGCATGATATATATATGCATATAAATTGGGTGATTGGTTCGCAAGTTAAAAGAATTTTACCCTCACTACTCTGGTAATGAAGCGTCACATTATGTAGTCTATAAGTTTTGAGTCCTAAAGTTGCGGTAAATACCAAGCCATACTTTGGTACAATTAGCATCGAAATCGGATAAGTGGTAGCAAATGCCTAAATGTGAGGGATTGATGATCCCTAACTTGATATCTTTTAAACTATAGTAGTGTAAGATATTTTTTTAATTAATATTAAATGCAAAAGGTAAGTGACAAATGTATCTGAATAAGGATTAAAATTAAATTGTAGAAAAAGCTTCGAAAATTACCTATTGTTTTTTATAATCTGTGAAAATGTTATTGTGAGTGTACCCAGGAGACACTTGTACACAAACCTTCCTCGTTGATCGCTCTTCGTATTAGTTAAACTGTATTAAAAATTCGTTGCGTGGTTTAGAAGTAAGCGCCTCCGCCCCCCCCCCCCCCCCCCCACTTCCCCCTTCAGGCGCTGCCACCGGGGCGCTTGGAGCATTCCGGTTTGTATGACAGCCACATCTTAGCGTAAGGAAAAGTTTACCATAATTAAACTAAAAATATATTTAGCCTATCCTGTGTCTGCGGTAGTACGTGTACCAAGTTTCGGATAATTGGTTTAAGAGTTATGTAGGAACATACATTCAGAAATGATTTCTAAAAATCGTCAATTTAAGTTAGGGACCAAAAGTCTACAAACGGAGTATCTTAGAAGACAAAGCAACTTGCTCTATGAACACCCCTTACAGATTTATCATTAGTACAGATATATGTATAAACAAAAATTTTTACAAAAAAAACCAACATCAAAAAAATTATGTTCCAAAACAAATTAGTTTTGACAGGAGCATTTGCTCTACCTGTCCCTACCTCCACATCAAAACCACATTTTGTCAATAACTTTAAAACGACAATGAATCCAGTTTTAAAAATTCATATTTCAAAATGTTATTTTCTTTCCTGAATTATAACACCAGTTTGGCAGATAGACGCTAAGGGCTAATTTTTTTATGCAACCTGACATTGATGGCTAATACCACACAACTACCATTATGATATTAGCCCAATACACCGCATTCCCGAAGGAATTAGGTGCCATGCCAGGACCTTCCCTTTATGAGCACGACTACATTGAACTGGATGGAAAACACGAACAATTTTTCATTGCCGCTACAACCATAGTTTCATCCAATCCTGTGGTACCATCCCGGGCGGACTAAAGCCTACCACCTAGTAGGAGAAGCGGACCTAGTTCTACATGGGTTCCGAACCATGGAACAGCTTGCATTTGTAACGAAATTCACTTATCCAAGTCAGAAAGAGAAAGTGGTGAAGTGGCGAGGATTTGAACCTAGACCTCTCGCATGAAAGGCAAGTCCTCTAGCCCCTTGACCACGAGCTGTACGAGGCAATGGACATTCTCCTTTGCAACCAGTTACTCAAAAGTTCAAGATGGCGAAAAAATGCATGCAACTAAGTACAACTGCCAAACTATGCAAGAACTGTTCTGATTGGCGCGTTAAGATTTTCGTGAATTTCTACATTTTTAGTGAACCATGGCACATTCAATCATGCCCCAACTATACAGTTTCTCCCTAAATAAAAACCCCCATCTATGTATGTGGTCGCACCCTGAAGCTATACATATAGCACAAAACGAATGTACGCAAGCACTTCATAAGCGACAAGAGTGGTGGAGGACATAATAAAAACAACTTAATGTAAATTAATTAAAAACTCAAGTGTTTAGACACTCAAGTAATTTTTATGTATTTAATGCATACAACATTACCATTATCTGATTATTTTTAATTCTCAAAAATACAATTTGTTTCAGAACTCTTACATAGTTTTCGAACTCAGTTTTTGTTAATAGCAAAATCGGCTTAAAAAGTGCCAAACCAACCTTGAACATGATTTAAACACATGGCCTAGGCTGCCTGTCTAAAATAAAATAAATAAATAATCTTATCTTTATTTATAACCTTAAAAAACAGAATTGGCAGGAAACCAGACCAGAAATGCAAAGTTGAGATTTCGATTTACCGATATCAGAACCATGACTCAAAAAATATTTCAAACGAATTTCTGAGAATATGTACTGATAGTTACATGTGAACCGAAAGTTAAACAGACATTGAGCAGCTTATTGCAAGTGGCGAAAACAGCTATAATTCAATTGGTTTTGTCCTTACTGGTTTATTTTCCTCCTTCCGGGGGTGATATAGATAAGACCTTAAATCTGTAATATTTGGTGGCCAAACTACAGCTCACTCATAATTCGTTATAAGACCCATTTTTCTTCATATTGTGGCGAGAAAATAATTACGCTACAAACTAACAATGTTCTGCACGAAACAAAGTTTGGTGCGGCGGCTAGCGGAGCGTAGAGGTGGTAAAGATGGGTAGCAGGTAATGTAGCTACAGGAGTAGCGGCGCTGGATGCTGCGAATCGGCATGGCGTTTCAGATCGCAGCACGTGCTGAAGGCGTGGGGTTGGTGGCTGCGGGGTGACGGGTCGCAATGTGATTTTTGAGGTAGTGGGTGCTGGTTAAAGTGCTGCCCACACGCTTCGCAGTCTTAGGGTTTGCGGCCCGAGTGCGTGTCGGCGTGGCGCAGCAGGTCGCAGCGCGCGTTGAAGCCGCGGCTAGCAGAGCTTCGGGGTAGGGGGTATTGTTGGTGCAGAGTGACGGGTCGCAATGTGGTTTTTGAGGTAGCGGCGCTGGTTAAAGTGCTGCCCACAAGCGTCGCAGCCGTAGGGTTTGCGGCCCGAGTACGTGTCGGCGTGGCGCAGCAGGTCGCAGCGCGGGCGCCGCGGCTAGCAGAGCTTGGGGGTAGGGGGTATTGTGGTTGCGGGGTGACGGGCCGCAATGTGGTTTTTGAGGTAGCGGCGCTGGTTAAAATGCTGCCCACAAGCGTCGCAGCCGTAGGGTTTGCGGCCCGAGTGCGTGTCGGCGTGGCGCAGCAGGTCGCTGCGCGCGCTGAAGCCGCGGCCGCAGCGCTCGCACACGTGCGCGCGCTCACGCCGGTGGCGGCGGGCGTGCAGCTCCAGTTTCTGCCGCCAGCGAAAGCGCTTTCCGCAGTCGCCGCACGCAAACGCCTTCGCCTCCGCCGCCGAGTGTACATCTTTCGTGTGGATGTAGAGGCCGGCGCGGCTGCGGAACAGCTTGCCGCAGCCGACGGTCGGGCAGCGGTGGTCTCGCGCGCCCGTGTGCAGCGTGGCGTGGTCGTCGCGCGCGGCGCGGGACGCGAACCTGCGCGCGCACACCGCGCACGCGTGCGGCCGCACTTGCCCGTGCACGTGCTTCACGTGGTAGAAATAGCTCGACGATACCGTGAACACCTTCGCGCACGTCGGGCACACCTTCGTCTTCTTGTTCTTGTCGCTCCTCGCGCCGCGCCGCCCGCCGCTCTCCTCGGGTGCCTCTTTGGGGTCCTCGATCGCTCGGAACACCGAGTCGGGCAGTTCACCGAACCCGTCGCTCGAGTCAGAGTCGGAGAATGCAGCCCGGTCGTCGCCGCATGCGCCGCTCTCCGTCTTCAAGACCGGTTCGCTCGATATGGAAGAACTTACTCTGTTCTCTATTTTGATGTTGCTCACAATCGACATTTCCGAGCAGTTAAATGTATGATCTGATCGAACAGGGTCCGGCACATTGTTAATTAGTTTCAATTGCGCGACACGTTCAGGTGCTGATGCGGGTGGTGGTGTTGGTGGTGTGGGCGGCGGTGGCGGCGGTGGCGGCGGTGGCGGCGCTCCGGTGGCAGCAGAGCCGGCGCGGTTTACCTTGGCAGCGTAGTCGGCGGCGTGTCGCGACATGTGCACGCTGAGGTTTCTGCGGTCCTCGTAGCGGCCGCACTCGTCGCAATGGAAGAGCACGCCGGCGTGCACGGAGGCCATGTGGTCGCGGAACAGGTCGGCGGAGGGGAAGCGTGCGCGGCAGTAGTAGCAGGTGTTGGCGGCGTGCAGGGCGGCGGAGTCGGCGCGACGCGACATGCGCGGCGCGGCGCGGCTCGAGGCGCGGGGTGAGGACGGTGCGCGAGCGGCGTGCGGCAACGGCGGCACCTTGAACCTGCAATGAAGCACCACTGGTCATCACCACCACCGCCACCGACCTCCGCCAACCAACGCTTCATACTTAATTTTCTTGTCATGCTGCTTTCATTGTAGACTCAGGAGGTCCCAGCTGTACTGGTGGTTTATACATGACACGAGAATTATATACATGGAATGATTGGGTTTGTTAAAATGTTACTTCAATTTACAAACTATTACGAAGTATACCACAAGGTTTCAATCTTGGTCCCATTTTGGGAACACTATCAATTGTATTGATAGTGTTCATTAATGGTGAATTTATAATAAATAAAAAATAAAATTCTGTTAAATTGTAACAAGTACGCATAAAATTCACAAAAAAAATCAATCAAAATCAAATAACTTTATCAGTAATGTGATTTCGTGTCTTGGTGTTATATTTTACTGACAATTGCGTTTTATGGTACAAATTAACTTTAATACGTTGCGCTCATTATCATTGCATATTTGAAATGAGTGCCTTTGTTGCACTAACAGCTGTAGTTAGAAAAGCGAGAAGCGCGTGTTACGGCAAAGTTAAAATTACCAAACGGCCTTTCAGTCTTGAAATGACTGAAAGGCCGTTTGGTATAAAAACCAAGCACGCTCCTCCAATTTCTTTAGGTATTTTATGTGCAGTCTGTAAACGCTAGAATTCATAACCTACCTAGTACAATGACAATAGGCTATATGATTTTTAAAGCCATGTAAAATCTAACTTTACATTTTGAAAAAATCAGCTACACCAAATACATTCAGGAAAATTGTGGTGTTACATCGCGTTGCATAGCGATCAGACTAGTTAACAATGTTGACTAGCCCTAATGGGCTGTTTAGAAAGGGTGACTTGCCACACGCCACCTTTCAATGACCGATTCATTTAAACGTCCAGTCTACTGCATGTCAAAAGATTTTAGCCTGAAACAAACTGTTGACTGCCAGGTAACACTGTTTTAACTCATAATGCATAAGGTTATGCATAATGTCTGGATATTAAGTGGATTTTTCTTATTGTAGTTGAACGCATCAAATATGTGAAAAAACTTTAGTAAAAAAAAATCATGTTTGACTTTAAGGTGGCCCAACCCGCTCATCTCCCCATACAAAAGGGGAAAGAAGATCACGCCCATATTTCTTGTCAGAGATCTAAAATTTTGCTCAAAATAGCTTTATTTGATCGAACTAGATGTCTGATGACCATTGGCATTGTAAAATTGTGTTTGGTTTCTAAGTTATAAGGTCCGAAAGTTCGAATTTTTCGCGCGTTTTATACGATAACTTTGGAGGTGGATTACGCAATGATAAAGTAAGAACATCGTAAAAAGATTAGTCATCAGACATAGCTTATTTAATCAAGATTTATGATCTATTTGTTTTTTGTTAGATTTTTGACTACAGCGGTCGTGGTTTACTTTTAGCTATAAGTCGTTTTGAAATTAAAATTTTCGTAAATCTTACCAAATCATACACTATGCACATTGTCTTTTTTGTGGACATGTTGCATCTTCCTCATCACGGAGCCTGTCTTATTTTTTGAAACAGAGAAGGTCCCAGAGCGCAACAGCACGGTTTTGTACTGTGCCCGCGAATGAGTTAGGCCCGCCGGGTTGGGCCGCCTTAAGTGCATGTTTTTATTTAATTCCATAATTAATACAGAGTCCAGTTTTATAAGACTTCAATAATACTCTTTGTTTTATTGGGATGGGAATAGAGTAGCAAGAAATCTTTAATTTTTTATTTTTCTTCTGGATGATGGATTATCCATCTTATTAATTTGGTTTTAATGCAATTGGGTTTTTTAATATTTCATTTACGAATGTATTCTTCTTCTTTTTAGGGTCTTTTTAGGGTCATTACCCATTCAAAATTATCAAATTGTGCCATCAGCCTTTGTGTACATTTCTGAGTGTGAATTGGCTCCACATTGGGTACCAATAAACTTGGTTATGACTTGAGGCAAGAAAATAAAACATTATGACACTCACAGGATAAATATTTTATTTGGACCACAATATTCTAATTAATATTTCATAAGAATAAGAAAAGGAAAATTAATATAAATAAGACAAAAATATGCTTACCTATTAAAATGTAATCCTTAATAATGAAACCCCCACTGAATTAATAATACACCAACAGCCTGGCCGTCATAAGAAGCGGAAAGTAGTGGCTGGCTGGTGGAAACAATTATAGGGGGGTGTATATCCGGATGCCACCCCTACGCCGCGGCCTATGCGGCCTATTGGTAAGTACAACACTGGAGGATTGTGTTGATTTTGTAGATTGTTTTCATTTATGGGGATGATGTGGTTGGTGAAGCAAATGCATGACCTTAGTTATAATAGCTCTGATAAAAGCACATTCTCTGTGTGTTCACTATCAGTGGAGTGTGCACCTTTTTTTAAACAATGTTTGTGATTCTCAGTGTATCCTGTGTACTACTCTGTTTGTGAACCTATTAATAAATAAAAAAAAGCCCATATACATTATATATAGCAGAGTGGTGACTCCGCCTAACATAGGATTATAGAAAGTTTACGCCATTAAGGCTGGCATGGACTTGGCTTGTAAAGACGCACGAGATGATTTCAAAATTTTTCACACTAAAATGTATCGGAATTAGGTTGACCTTGTTGATGTATGTCTTTGTGATGAATAAAATATCTAAATCTAAATCTGAATCTGACATACGTTGAAAAAGGTAGGAATATGTACGCTAGCAATCATTCACAATCGAACATTTTCAATATTTTGACTATTAGAGGCATGGAATTGCATGATTACCGTCTTATTGTTGTTCAAGCTTGTACCATTCATTTCGAACCATGATGTCGCTTTGTCCGAGGTAACCGTTTTTAAAACAAAGAATTTATTTTTTGTAGGAGGAGAATGTCGGTGTGCATGTGTCCATTAAGTAAAAGGTGAAATCATTTGTATATATTACAAACAGTAATGGTCCGAGCATAGATCCTTGCGATACTCCAATATTTTGCTCGCTGGTCATGAAATTACTCTCATTTCTTTGCACAAACTGAGATCTCTAACTTTTTTTTTATTTTATTTTTTTATCTCCCTTTTATAATACAATCTGTCGCATATTTAGACATTCAGTAATAGTTATGTGAATTGTTAGTGTTGGCTTTCTAGGATTGCTTCCAGTGAAGCAACCTAATAGTTTACAAAGGTGAAGGGATCATCTTGTTATGAGGTCTTGAGGAATTCTCCTCTTCAATCGGCGATATGTGGGCTTTTCATCCATCAGGTGGGTAACCAGGAAGTTTGGGTGAGTTCTAATGCGCTCTTTATATCGTTGTGTTAGTTTTTTTGCCTCTTCTGTGACTGTAGGGATAGATAAGTCATCGTGCAGTAAGTTATTATATAATATATATAAGGTACTGACCAATATACAGCATTCTTCAGGACGCTGGGAATGCGATTTGTAGTGGGCGGAGATTATAATGCTAAACACGTGCATTGGGGATCCAGAATAACTCTCCAGAAAGGACGCCAACTACTGAGTGCAATAAATCAGCTGGGTTTAAACATAGTGTCATCACGGGAACCAACGTACTGGCCATCTGACCGCAAAAGGCTGCCTGATTTGTTAGACTTTTGCGTTATTAAGAATATACCAAGCTCAGTTATCAAAGCGACATCATGCTTTGACCTCTCATCTGACCACTCTCCGGTGCTAATAACTATGCACCAAAGTCAGCTTAAAAACTGAGGCCGAGATCACAGATGCTGTGGAACTCTTTACCACTGAAGTCCAAAATGCTTCTTGGGCTTCAACACCCATAACACAAACAAAAGATCCCATCCTAAACTTCTCAAAAGCCATTGCCGACAAGGTAGCCGAAAAAAGGAAACTACGAAAACAATGGCAACAAACAAGACATCCTACACTTAAGACAAAACTCAACGACTTGACAAAACAACTGAAGAAAATGCTCGAAAAAGAAAAGACAGATGGCACACAAAACTATCTACGAAATCTTAGTGCTACGGCTGCAACTGATTATTCGCTGTGGAAGGCAACAAAAACGCTGAAACGTCCATCTGTGCATCAACCCCCGATACGACAAAAAGATAATACTTGGGCCAGAAGCGACTCAGAAAAAGCCACAACTTTTGCCACCCATTTATCTGAAGTATTTACCCCAATCCCCCTGAGGGTCCAGAAAGTGATGAAGAGCATATTACCAATTTTCTTAAAACTACCTCTGACACAGATGATCTTAAAACATTTACAGCGGATGAAGTAAAGACAGCTATTAAATTCATAGATCCCAAGAAAGCTCCAGGGTATGACTTAATCACTTCACGTACTCTTAGAGAACTGCCATCCAAAGGAATAGCATTCTTAATGCAAATCTATAATGCTGTGCTAAGACTAAAATACTTCCCACCACAGTGGAAAGTTTCTCAGATAATGATGGTTCTGAAACAAGGGAAAAGTGCCCATGACCCAAAATCTTATAGGCCGATAAGCCTGCTCCCCATCGCCGCAAAAAGTGCTAGAACGACTTTTATTGTCTAGACTCATGCCAATTATTAATAAAAAATAAATAATACCGTCACACCAATTTGGATTCAGGAAAAAGCATGGAACTATTGACCAAGTCCACAGACTGATTGAACAAATTTATCACACCTTCGAAACCAAAGAGTATTGTTCCGCAGTCTTTCTTGACATCTCACAGGCATTCGATCGGGTCTGGCATGAGGGCCTCCTTTTCAAAATCAAATCAAATCTTCCTAATAGCTGTTTTATGATCCTGAAATCGTACCTCGAAAATAGACACTTTATGGTAAAATATGGAGATGCAATCACTAATTTAAATATTATTCGAGCTGGAGTCCCACAAGGCAGTGTCCTGGGACCCATTTTATACCTCTTGTACACCTATGATCTTCCTACCACGACTAACACCACAACTGGGACATTTGCTGATGATACTGCAGTCCTCGCCTCGCACCCTAATCCAAAAGTTGCTTCAGTCATGCTTCAAAGTAACCTGGACGAAATCGCAAAATGTACGGACGCAAAAACGAACGCGCAAACGTAACCAAATCTGTACATGTCACATTTACGCTGAGACATGACACATGCCCACCCGTAACCCTCAACGGTGTTCAGATACCTCAAGCCAATGATGTTAGATACCTTGGTCTTCATCTAGATAGAAGACTAACCTGGCAAAAGCACATCTTTACTAAAAGAAAACAACTAAGCCTGCAATTACGGAACCTATATTGGATGCTGGGCCGCAATTCTCAACTGTCACTAGAAGCAAAGTTAATGCTGTACAAAAGTATAACAAAGCCAATCTGGACCTATGGTATCCAGCTCTGGGGTACAGCCTCCAAATCAAATATTGCAATTTTGCAAAGGTTTCAGTCAAAAATGCTCAGAATAATTGTGGATGCGCCCTGGTACATCGAGATCTCTAACTTAGATATGATTTTATTATTTCTAATGGTGAGTTTGTAACCCCATAGCATTTCAGTTTACCGAGCAAAACATCATGTCGAACGCAGTCAAATGCCTTCGACAAGCTACAAAAGATACCAGCGACTTTATGACGTTTATCCAGAGTTTTCCTCTGGAATTTATACAGGGCCATGGACGTTGACATACCTGCTCTAAGCCCAAAACATTAGTCTTTCGAAAATTGCCATTTGATTACTTTTGAGATTCAATAATTTTAGTTACTTGTTTAAATTACATTCATGTGTTTTTCTTATTCTCCTCTTAACTGTAATCACGTAGTCTAATCTAGTGTGTATATTTTTTTGGTTTGTACGTGCATAATTCTGTTGTGGAACCATAATAAATTAATAAGTTTGTGCTATTGAGACAAAAATCATTCAGTTTGTGCGGAACACCTGCAATTATTTAATACTAAATTTAAAATTGATATGTTAAGTACTCTCTGAGAAATTAACAAATAACCGAATGTCAGCGGTATTCGCAGCGTTCACTAGACATTGTGCTCGGAGGGCGGTGCGGCGGTAAGCGGTTGTGTGCAGTGGTTGCGCATGTGCCGCAGCAGCTGCGCGCGCAGGCGGAAGGCGCGGCCGCAGGCGCACGCGTGCGCGCGCTCGCCCGTGTGCACGGACGCGTGCGCGACGAGCTCCTGGCGCCGCTTGAACGGCTTGCCGCAGGGCGCGCACGCGAACCGGTACACCTGCTCGTGCACGCGCCGGTGCGCGCGCAGCGCCGCCGCCGACTTGGAGGTGCGGCCGCACGCGTCGCACACGTAGCGTCGCTCGGGCGCGTGCGTGGCGGCGTGCTCGCGCAGGTGCGCGCGCCGCGTGAAGCGCGCCGGGCACGCGGCGCACGCGTGCGGCCGCTCCGCCGCGTGCACGGCGCGCGCGTGCCGCGACAGGTTGCCGGCGTCGCGGAAGGCGGCCCCACACGCGGCGCAGCGGTGGCGGCGCTCGGCGCGGTGAGCGCGCTCGTGGCGCGTCGCCGCCGCGCGCGTCGCCGCCAGCTTGCCGCACGTGCCGCACGCGACCACCTCCCGCCCCCGCCCGGACACTTCCCGACGACCGAGCTTCGGGCTCTCGTCCCCGGCCTCGTCGGGAGAGATTGCTGGAAGTTTTCTGCGAAGCAGGAGGGGAGGTTTCAATGGAAATCGGTCCGTCGAACGAAAGGTGGGACGCTGGGCTCTTCGGTCCGCACAATTATCTCTGGGGATTTTCAGCATTACGTAACCGAAAAAAAATCACAACTAATGTGTACACCATTTAAATGTTCCCCATTCAGTGTAGCTCCGCACGAGTATCCGGCCGTCTCTCGCTCGGCGACAAGTCCGCCGCAGTGGCGTCGGATCCCTTCGTCTTGGTGTCCTTCCTGCGGTGCGTGGCGAGGTGGTGATCGAGATGCGCGCGCACGTTGAAGCACTCGGGCGGCGCACGGCCGCGCGCTCGCGGGTCGGCGGCGCGGTCGCGAGCAGCGGGTGATGCGGTGGCGCGCGGGCCGTCAATCGAAGCGTTCTGCGAGCGACTCCCCGCTCGGAGCAGCGAGTACTCCTCACACGGCGGCGGCGGAGGGGAGGACTTTTTCATTTCATTTCTTTAAACTTTTTGGTAGTCAAACTACACTAAGGTACGTCAAAAACTGATTCATCCGCAATTTCGATCAGCTCAGTAAAGAAAAATGCGCAAAGAAACTTAACGAGTTTTCCGTCCACAGTAATGAAATACATACTTAAATCTAAATGCTACTGCTCCGGTGGCGCTGTGCTCTACAATTCATGTAGATATACTTACTTAACATTATTTTTGTCATCAACTGTTTCGATCGCTGCATCACTTGTCGTCGGGAGATGATTCTGAAACATAGATTTTTTAATGTTATTTTTTTGCATCTTATGAAAACTTATAGCTTACAATACATGAGATAAAAATCAACAAAAACATTAAGCCTATTCAATAATGAAGGCTGGATAAATACAATTAGCGATTTCTTTCATGTAACATTTCAACAATGTAAATGTTGATTTATTGTTGAATATTACACCTTTATAAATGGGGGACATCAACGTTTAAATCGACGTCAACTTATCGATAAACAATAAAAAAAGTCAGATCAGTAAAAATTTTCATTGCATAAAAGTTTATCATTGTGCTGTTGGATAATTTTTTTACATAATTTATCACATAACAAAAATAACGGCCGGCACAGCTGCTGTGGCAGTCGGTCCCACTCCGACACCTATGTACCTTGTACCTGGGGATGTAGCTCCTGCAGGCGCTGCAGCCGCGTGCGCAGCGCCGCGTCCGCCTGTGAGCAGCACTCACCAGCACGTGCCACGCCAGCAGCGTGTCGGCGCACGGCCGGCACAGCTGCTGTGGCAGTCGGTCCCACTCCGACACCTATGTACCTTGTACCTGGGGATTTAGCTCCTGCAGGCGCTGCAGCCGCGTGCGCAGCGCCGCGACCGCCTGTGAGCAGCACTTCACCAGCTCGTGCCACGCCAGCAGCGTGTCGGCGCACGGCCGGCACAGCTTCTGTGGCAGTTGGTCCCACTCCGACACCTATGTACCTTGTACCTGGGGATGTAGCTCCTGCAGGCGCTGCAGCCGCGTGCGCAGCGCCGCGTCCGCCTGTGAGCAGCACTCACCAGCTCGTGCCATGCCAGCAGCGTGTCGGCGCACGGCCGGCACAGCTGCTGTGGCAGTCGGTCCCACTCCGACACCTATGTACCTTGTACCTGGGGATTTAGCTCCTGCAGGCGCTGCAGCCGCGTGCGCAGCGCCGCGACCGCCTGTGAGCAGCACTTCACCAGCTGGTGCCACGCCAGCAGCGTGTCGGCGCACGGCCGGCACAGCTGCTGTGGCAGTCGGTCCCACTCCGACACCTATGTACCTTGTACCTGGGGATTTAGCTCCTGCAGGCGCTGCAGCCGCGTGCGCAGCGCCGCGACCGCCTGTGAGCAGCACTTCACCAGCTCGTGCCACGCCAGCAGCGTGTCGGCGCACGGCCGGCACAGCTGCTGTGGCAGTCGGTCCCACTCCGACACCTATGTACCTTGTACCTGGGGATTTAGCTCCTGCAGGCGCTGCAGCCGCGTGCGCAGCGCCGCATCCGCCTGTGAGCAGCACTTCATCAGCTCGTGCCACGCCAGCAGCGTGTCGGCGCACGGCCGGCACAGCTGCTGTGGCAGTCGGTCCCACTCCGACACCTATGTACCTTGTACCTGGGGATTTAGCTCCTGCAGGCGCTGCAGCCGCGTGCGCAGCGCCGCGACCGCCTGTGAGCAGCACTTCACCAGCTCGTGCCACGCCAGCAGCGTGTCGGCGCACGGCCGGCACAGCTGCTGTGGCAGTCGGTCCCACTCCGACACCTATGTACCTTGTACTTGGGGATTTAGCTCCTGCAGGCGCTGCAGCCGCGTGCGCAGCGCCGCATCCGCCTGTGAGCAGCACTTCATCAGCTCGTGCCACGCCAGCAGCGTGTCGGCGCACGGCCGGCACAGCTGCTGTGGCAGTCGGTCCCACTCCGACACCTATGTACCTTGTACCTGGGGATTTAGCTCCTGCAGGCGCTGCAGCCGCGTGCGCAGCGCCGCGTCCGCCTGTGAGCAGCACTTCACCAGCTCGTGCCACGCCAGCAGCGTGTCGGCGCACGGCCGACACAGCTGCTGTGGCAGTCGGTCCCACTCCGACACCTATGTACCTTGTACCTGGGGATGTAGCTCCTGCAGGCGCTGCAGCCGCGTGCGCAGCGCCGCGTCCGCCTGTGAGCAGCACTTCACCAGCTCGTGCCACGCCAGCAGCGTGTCGGCGCACGGCCGGCACAGCTGCTGTGGCAGTCGGTCCCACTCCGACACCTATGTTCCACTGACTTATTATTTAAAAAATATGTCACCACCACACCAGTGAAACCCCATTGAGCCATTCTGAGGCACTTGCTTAAAATTTGTTTATTTTTTTTATTAGGAATATAAGGATGCAATCACTTTATTGACAGTTTATAATTTTTCATTTACATCCAGTTAAATGTAGCCATGCTCATAAAAGCAAGGTCTTGGCATGGCACATAAATACTTTCGGGAATGCAGTGTGTTGGGCTAATGTTATGACGGTGCGTGTGGTATTAGCCATCCATGTCCAGTCCCAAAAAAAACCTCATTTTGTCAATAATTATTGTAATATATATTCTAAGGTTAGTGGACAAGTATGTGGGCGATTTATAGCAATACCACACATCAACACAGTATAGGGATTTTTGTATAAAGTTCTTTAACTAAGAAAATTATGGCTGTTTTTAAAATATTTTAAAGACATATTATTTTGTAGGGCTTTTTAAATTATTCCAAATTTGAATTTGACAAATAATTTGAAAACAAAAGATTTACACAGCATAACTATAGCGAAGTTCGAAGGTTTCAATTTGCCTACCCATTGTTTTTGGTATTTTTTTGTGTCAAATTTAAGTTTTAAAACAAGTGAGCGGTTATTTTCGAATTTATGTCACTGTGTGTATCATGCAGCATCTTAGCAACGCCATTTAACAACAGATAAAAGCTGAGGGCAGTAGGCATGCTCCTGGGACAATATCCCGCAGTACAACTTTGATAACTTGATTGACCTTTGTTAACAGGATGGTTTAACTGACTACTGATTTTTGGCATAATTGCAAAAAACCGATTTTTTTTTAGCTTTACTTAAAATTTTATTTAGGCAAAAAAACATTTTCCGTTTTATTCTGAAGTCTGGTCTTATAATTCAAAAGTTAATAAAAATATAATTAAATACATGTTGTATGTTATCTATAACAGATTTTGAGACAATACAGAATATCTCTAGACAGTGTTGATGTGTGTATGTAGTGTGCATGATGAGTTTGAAATATTGTAGTTGTAATCTTGGATATGGAAAGTTTCTCTATACAGATGTTTCTTCATTCCCAAAGGTTTCGTAACAGGGACACAAGCAACTCGACCATTGATCGTTGCATCCGAATTTATGAGTCCTTTATCGACACAGATATCTTTCATCTCACACCTAAACAGTATATAAAGACAATAGGGGATACAACGTAAAATCCATTGATGAATCTAATAATTTTCCCTGTTCCTTTCTTATTTTTTCTCTTTATTAACACCTATTAAAACATAAATAAACATATACACACCCTCATTTCCTTTTAAAATCATTAAATTTGTTTCTTATTAACTCAATATTTTTTATTATTTGTGAATATTGTTGTTTCTCAATTCAGTTTTAGTTGTAGGGTTAGGTTTTCAAGTACTTACTTTAACATTGAAAACAGTAAAACTTTTTGATTGGCTCTAGGTAATTTATTATATGCATACACAAATGTAAATGTATAGCTGTTAAGTTTCCTTAAATAATTAAGAAAAAACATAATTTCAGACCAAAAAATATATGCTTTTTTTTCATTGCAGGTTACACATCAAAATTAAATTAGCTAGTGGAAGGTTTCGTTGATGTAATTAATATCCTATAAAAATGATTGAAATTACATTATATCGCAGGTTGTTGGTCTTTCAATTTGGCTAGTAGTAGCAGTATGTACAGTCGTTTCGTCTGAAATATATACACCGGAAATAGAGACAAATTTGAGATCTCTTTCTGACATGCTGACGTCAACCATGGAGTAAAAGGGACTTAGAAATTCCTTCTCTTTCCAGTGTATACATTTGATAAGTAACGACTGTACATATAGTAGGGTGAGCAGGAGGAACCTTTATGGGCAGGTGTTTCTGTATCTTCTCGGGCAAGTTGTTGAGCAGCCCCTCTCCGTGGAAGATGGGCACGAGGAGGTCGGTGCAGCTCGCGCACGCGCGGCACATCCTGGAGAAGCCGCTCACCATGTCTGTGAACATAACGTTGTAGGGTATCCATTGCTCCGTTGCTGCGTTGACGGTAGTTGTGCCGTTCATTTTCAGTTACAAAAAAACAAATATGGAGAAAATTATAAGCAGATTGCAAGATAATAGATACTTATGACAGAGTGTAATCCCATCCTCAGAATTGAGTTTCTATTTATTTATGGCTGATGCACAGCCTCACCTTTTCAATGATTGACAGTGCTCACTCAGTGACCGAAATGTGGTTCAAGTGTCAACCTTATAGCCAAATCCTAAACAATAAGAAATAGCGAAAAACACACTATTTCTTATAGTTTCGGATTTGGTCATGAAGGCACACTCGAAAAAACACCTACTGACAATGACCTCTTAACATTACATACTGTCGATACTTCATATTGCCCAAGGTATCCATTTATCAAATGATGAATACATTCAGGTTTTGCAACAACTCTCCTCTCTACTTTCCTCCATTGGGCTTTACTCACTGTTGGTACCGGTGGAGCTTGACGCCATTGCAGGCCCCACAAGCGCCTCCATCTCCTCACTCATTCAGATGTCTACTGTTGCACTAGAAATAAACAATGGAAATTACCTATAAAAGGGGATTTCAAAGTTTGTATGGGGTTAAAAATCGTCACAAATGTTAGTGTTATTGGATCAAACAATTAATTAATTTATTTTATTTTAGACGTGCAACCTAGGCTAATATGTCTAAATCATGCTCAAGTATCATCACTTTTTATGTTCATAAGTATTTTTGTCCTAATGGTAGTTCACTTAGTCACTTCCTTGTAATCTATGAATGTCAGTTTTGGTTAATAACACGGTCTTTAAGTATTCTTAGAGAATATTTAAGATTGACCTGCATAAATAAACAAAAAGTAATTCTAAGAAAAAAATAATGAATTCATGCAGGTTAACATTGCGACAAGCTTTAATATCATATACGGTATTATGTTATAATTGAATGGTTTTGATTTAATTAAAAGTTTATTTCCTTATTTATAGAGCATTTTAATAAAAGCTTGTTTTTAAAAAAGGATTTTCTGTATATGGATTCACCATGTCTGTCACCCTGTCAAGGTGCATAATGTTTGGTTGCCTAATTTGACAGGAGGGTAGTTTCCAATGAGAAGGTAATGTGGGTAGATTTGGATGGAGTCGCTTTCATTCTCCATTTCTGCATCCACTCATTTGCACGGTTTAGATGGTTCTGTAGGTTTTCTGAAGCTGCATCAGGATTGCCTTGCATCATGTTTGTCTAGTGGTTCATTTAGGTCTTAAGCCGTCACTGACTATACTCCAGGAACTCTAGCCTTAAATCAGCACTTAGAAAAACATTAAATCCGAAATGATTTTTTTTTCTCATAAACGTATTATTTCATGTGGACGTGTGTACATTAAGTTTGCAACATTTTGGGGGGTCCGGAAGTAAAACATAAAATATGTTTAAAAAATGATATCTCCTAAAGAAATATTTAGAAATGTTATTTAAAAATGTTATATGTTAGCTAATTTTAGGTGTAATATTACTGTGAATTTGCAACAATTTCTTATTTACAGAACTGTGTAAATATGTTTTTTGTACTATTTTCATAATATCTGCAAAGCAAATAATGAAAATTCTATTTTATTTTCTGAAATTGGAAACTGACCGCAAACTCTATATTATTACTCTATAATATTAGAAGCACATTTTTTTTCATTTACAATTTTTACCTTCACACTTTTGTGTGAATGTAAAAATTCGAAATACGTATAAAATCGTTCGTTGTATATTTTTTAAAGAATTTAATTTTCTTTTACATATTCTAGAAAGAAATATAGCAATAGCAAGTTAGGTTCGCGGCATAGATTTTTTTTAGTAAAAACATTTTTTTAAATATATTTCTGTAATTACAAAATTGTTGCAAATTCACAGTTACATTACGCCTTAAAAGACTTAACATATATTTTTTTTAATACCGTTCCTAAACATATGTTTAGGAGATATACACTTGAGAGCAAAGAAATCAAATCACTCCCGTCCTTGAAGTTAAAATTTTTTTTTTCAGGAGTCACTTGTTGCACAAATAAAAAAAATACCTCATTAGAAAGCCTGTTTAACAGGCTGTCAATAATTTAAAAAAAATATAAAAAACATCTTTCAATTTATTGAATATTGCCCATTAATGAAACACAGTCTTAAAATGAGAATTTTTGTTAAATTTAATATAGCAACAAAACCATAAAACCTAAACAAAAAAGGAACAATAATCAACACGTGTAATTTTTTTAGTAAGGGGGTTTATCACCGCGTACCCTATCACTGCTTCCATGCGGGTCTTCATGGATCTTATGAATTTTACCAGATCTTCTTGGCGTATAGCTTCCCAATCCTCCGTCATAGCATTCTTGAGCTCTGGTATGTTTGCAGGTTCAGGATTCCGAGGCTGAATTCTTCTTTTTACCTCATCCTATAGATCCTCTATGGGATTAAGGTCAGGGCTACGTGCTGATCATGCCATTGTCCTCACGCCGACTTCAGTCAGATACTGCCCGATGATTCGCGCGGTGTGTGGCCTGGCATTATCGTGCATAAACACAAAATTCTCGCCAATATAGCCGGCGAAACGCACAATGTGGTCTTGCAGGATCTCGTTGATGTGTGGTGGCGCGGTTAGGCCTCTTCCACCAAGTCCACCAAGTGCCCTTTCAATGAAAACAAGTTCCGTTCGTGCATCGAGAGAAATGCCTCCCTAGATCATGCACGAACCACCGCCATAACTTATTTTTTCCTGAATGCAGCACTGCGAAAATCGCTCCCCAGGTCGGCGATAGACTCGCCCTCTTCCGTCGGTGCTACAGAGAGGGACTTTGGACTCATCTGAGAACAAGACGCGACTCCATAGCTCAAGCGTCCTGTTGACGTGCTCACGTGAAAACAAAAGTCGTGCTTGGCGATGAGCTGCAGTGAGTTTCAGACCTGTCGCTGGTTTATGAGGATGCAAGTTCTTCTCCTTCACTCTCCTATTGATCGTCCACCTACTAACGGCGACTCCTCGGACACCCATTTGTTGCTGAGGCACTTGGACATCATTGAGGTGCCGGTAGCGCAACGATGTCAGCTCGATAAAACGGTTATCTCGATCTGTTGTAGACCCAGGTCGGCCCGTCCCAGGCCACCGATTTAAGGCACTGGTCTCCAAAAATCTTCTGTAAACTCTATGAACCGTTGATTGGCTCAAATGTAATCACCCAGCAATTGTGCGCTGACTATGGCCAGCTTGCAACAGAGCAACGACTTGACCAGTTTCCTGAGGGTTGGTGTCCATGTCCTGGAACCAATGTGATCGTATCTGGCAAGCAATATCCCTGTTCAAGCGCTGAAGCTTGAATGATGAGTCATAAGGGCTTGTTTTCGACTTTATGGCTTCAAAACCGAGCGCACCCGTAAACAAATTAGCGATATTTTGAGGTTGTGTTTTAATTTAGGGCTGCATTTAACATTGACATTGACTTTTAATCGAAAATGTTTTAATTTATTGACAGCCTGTTAAATAGGCTTTAAAATGAAGTTAAATTTTTTTTGATGTGATAAGTGTCACCTGAGAAAAACGCTTTCGAAATAATATTACTGGAGTGATTCAATTTATTTGCTCTCAAGTGTATATTTTTTATACATTTTTTTTCTATCTTCCGGGCCCCGCTAAATGTTGCAAACTTAATGTAAGCATATGAACATGAAATTATATATTTCTGAGAAAAAAAAAATCATTTCGGATTTCATGTTTTTTTTTTATGTGACTGGACATGGATGGCTAATACCACACTTTCTGTCATGGTATTAGCCCAACACACCACATGGGAACTAGGTGCCATGCCAGGACCTTCCTTATATACGGAAAACACGGACAATTTTCATTGCCGCTTCGACCATCGTTCATCCAATGCGATGGTACCAACCCGGGTGGAATTTACCCTACCACCTAGCAAGTAAGGAAAGGGACCTACAGTTTAACGTGGCATCCGAACCACGGCCAGCCTATCTCAACGGCCGAATGGTCACCCATCCAAGACCAGACCGGACCCAGCGTTGCTTAACTTCGGAGAGTGATCGCCGAAGTGTCGCGCCACTGGGCCATTGAGGCAAACCGTATCTATCCCGGTCTACTATGCCAGCCCCATAGTGACTTTAAGAATAAGTTGTTTCAAGCTATCAGTTACTCCTTAGAGCCAATGACAGCTTAAAAAAATATATAGTTTCTCTAACCTTGCTTGACCCGGGCCTTCCTAATGCTTCGTGAATCTTAAACAATAAATTCATTCGATCTGTGCACAATATCCTTTCAAGATTCAGTCAAAGTCTCAGGACACATTCAGTAAATAGGTTAACCATAAGTTAGGGTTATTCCAATCTGGGATTCTGTAGTTGACATTAGCTTTTCCAATAACATATTTAGCGGGTGGTTTGTGAACGCTTTAGTCTTGAGCAAATGATTGCACCTCACGTGTAGTGGTTGCACGCACAAATCACTCTCTATTATATGAATTGGAGTACTTTTAAAATAACCACCAACTATTCGTAAGGCTCTGTTCTGTAGGACACTAATTTTTTTTAGGTGTTACTGTGCACAGTTTCAATACAGAAAGCCATCCACAGTAAGACCAATATAGAACCTTCTTAAAAGTATTTCATGCATTCCATATGAAGACCCTGCTAGTACTTTAACCCTTCAATCGGTAAAAACCGTGCGAAAGCAACAACCGCTAATCAGCAGACAATAAATAGTGTGCAAGGGCATTTTCAGCCTCTTGTGGCCCAGTGGCGCGACACTTCGGCGATCGGTCTCCGAAGTTAAGCAACGCTGGGTCCGGTCTGGTCTTGGATGGGTGACCATTCGACCGTTGAGAGAGGCTGGCCGTGGTTCGGATTCCACGTTAAGCTGTAGGTCCCCTTCCTTACTTACTAGGTGGTAGGGTTTATCCCGCCCGGGTTGGTACCATCGCATTGGATGAACGATGGTCGAAGCGGCAATGAAAATTGTCCGTGTTTTCCATCCAGTTCAATGTAGCCGTGCAATATAAGGAAGGTCCTGGCATGGCACCTAGTTCCCATGTGGTGTGTTGGGCTAATACCATGACAGAACTTGTGGTATTAGCCATCCATGTCCAGTCACATAAAAAAAAAAAATGTTGCTATAAATCAATCACCCTTCGAAATATTTCCACCATGGGTACCTAAGCTGTACATTTTCAGAAACTAGAATGAATGCTGCTTTTAATGATACTAAATTTAAATTATTTAGTGCAGCAGAAAAAATAAATAAAATTTCAAACCTAGGCGAAAGCTGCAAAACGTATGTTGGGAAAGAAAAAAAAATAACTCAAAAAGTAAATCGATAAAATGCATATTTTATTTTTCAAACTTTTACTAGATACCTAAATCTACTAAAAAGCTTGATATAAAAAAATATATAAATAAGGGTACAGATATAAGGGTGAGACAGCCCTTCGAAGTACAAATAAATAAACTAAACAATCATATAAAATATTAAATAATATACATGGTGTTTAACAAGTTCGCGACATTCCCGAAATTTTGGCTCGGATACTGATTCCGAAAATGAAGGATTTTTCTTGTTTTGAGCTTTTGTTTTAAAATTTTCGATTTCTAATACTAGTATGAAAACATAGTATTTCGTAAGAGGAATTGCACTGCATTCATAAAAAGTTGTAAAGTAGGATTTTTTAAAAATAAATGTGAAAATTTACATTCGGATCGACGCGATACAATTGGCGGCGGCGCGCAGTCAGCTGTGAGACAGCAAACGCGTGACCTTGGCAGTTGCGCATACACATGGCGTGCTTACACCATTCCAAAGGGAAATTGTCGCTGAGGTAAAATTTTGGATTAAATCTGCAATTTTTTTTGCTAATATAGATTTAATTTTTAAATACCACAAAATGATAAGTATACGAAATAGTTAAATAATCGGTATTAAAATAGTAATGTCGCGAAAAAAATTAACACCGTGTATTATAACTAAATAAATAAGTGTTGTGATATAGGTGCTTCAGCTTAAGGTGGGCCTTCCCGCTCAACTCCCAAACGTGGAAAGAAGATCATGCCCATAATTCTTGTCATAGATCCAAAATTTTTACTTAAAATAGCTTTATTTGATCGAACTAGATGTCTAATGACCGTTGGCATTGTAAAATTGTGTTTGGTTTCTAAGTTATAAGGTCCAAAAGTTCGAAATTTCACTCGTTTTATACAACAACTTTGGAGGTGGATTACTCAATGATAAAATCTCATAAAGATTAGTCATCAAATATAGCTTGTTTCATGAAGATTTATAATCAATTTGATTGTTGTTAGATTTAAAACTACAGCGGTCGTGGTTTACTTTTGGCTATAAGTTGTTTTGCAATTAAAATTTTCGTAAATCTTACCAAATGAAACACTATGCGCATTGTCTGCTTTGTGGACATGTTGCATCCTCCTTATCACGGAGCCTGTCTTTTTCTTGAAACAGAGAAGGTCCCAGAGCGCAATAGCACGTTTTGTACCGTGCCCGCGAATGAGTAGTGGCCCTTCCCGCCGTGTTTAAGCGTGTTTATCTGTAGTTCTCTGATCGTATGCACTTGTATTCTGAAATAACGAAGGCCTTTCGCCGTTGGATAGTCTAGTTAGACAATTCTAGGCCTGAAATAACCACTCTTGAGACTTACAAGGAATTTTCCAGGTAGTTAGGTTAGACTCTAACACATATATCTGCTCAAATTCGTTCTGATTTGATATCGTGCGATTGTGGCTATGAGCAGTACAATCAATTCAGAACACACGTATTCACTGGAGGTATTCGCGTTCTCTGCGATCTTTGCAATGTACGCATTTCGGAGCGTAGGGAAGGGGTACCATACTTGACGCGGGGGAAAACGTGAGGGCTCATCGAACCATCAAGGTGCAACCAAACGTATCAAATACGTTGCGCAGCTTCGCAAAATAAGTGTCTGCTGCAAATTCGGCAACTCCTCGACCGAATTCTACGTACCGCACTGTCTCCGGCATAAAAGACCTTAATGATAAAACGACAGTTGCTACAGAAGTCTTCCCTTACCTACAACGACGTATTCTTCGTCTCCATCCTTGCACAAAGCTTAAAAATTCAAAACATTAAATAAAACCCACTATCAGAATATTCTGATCGAATCAAATTATCATAATGCGAATGCGAATTGATAAAAGAAGCGTTTACGTCAGAGAATATTTAGGGATTATAACACAGACTTAAGTAGCTGACACTGACATATGTTCTTCAATCAAAGACAAATTCAAGAGGAGATTTACAAACTATTGTTGATTTACACTTGTAAGGTTTTACATTGTTTTCCAAAAAAAAACGTTAGAAGTGGTCGCATGCAATTTACAATATTTAAACATTGGCAACACAGAGACAGGAAAACAAGAGAAAGGCGCGGGAAAACGGACACATGGCTGATGGGGTCGCTTTGGATGGATTGGAGCTATTTGGTAAGAAAAGTGTAAAGTGATAATTAAACGACTATTACCTTGATTACAGCCTTGATAAGTTAAAGGGTGTTTATATTTCACGATATTCTTATAATTCAGAAGCGGAAGAACGACGCAAATTGCGTAAGTACACGCCCTAGTTTCCTTGCATTTGTGTATTGAAATCTTTGCCCGATCCAATGATTTGCCCGATCATACATTGTGGGAGCATAATTGAAATTCATAACATAACATTCATTGTGAATAGTAGATGGAATGGTTATTACATTACCTGGACTCGAGGAAAAATAACCTAACCAACAAAAATGTTGAAAAATGACATTCACTTGTTTTCGAATGTGGTTCCATATTTAAAACATCGCACATGTTTTACCTAAATTCATCGAAAGGTTCGAGATGATTTACTTTGTTGCAAATTAAGACTATATTTCCCATTTGTTCTATAATTTAGTACTAATTAACAGAATCAAGAATTTTAAATAAAATTAGTGCCCTCTTATGTCATGTATGAAAAATAATTTAAAATTAATTCGTTATATCAAGCTAATAATAATGTTTTTGTAAGTTGCGAGGTTTTGAAAATGAATGAAAGGACTTAAAGGGATCCCAGTCATAGCTGCCTCGAGACCCCAAGTCAGGGAAGGTCCAGCCGGGCGAGCGGGCGCAGCCGGGCGAGCAGACGCCGCAGCCGTAGCCGATGGCGCAGCCGTTCGAGCAGACGCAGCCGTGGCCGCAGCCGTAGCCGACGCCTCAACCGTGCGGACAAGCGCAGCCGTAGCCTGAGCCGCAGCCGGCGGCGCTTGCGGGATCGGGAGATGGCGTTGGAGCGGGAGCGTGAACGTATTCGCGTGATGGAGTGCAAACTGCAGACGAAGCGAGATGAGAAGTCTCGGCGACAGCGCAACCAGGAAGGAGGCTCGCGCGACGAGGGCTTGAGATGCGACAGTCGCAGCAAGCATCAAGAAACCACCGCCGCCATGAGTGCCAGACGTCGTAATAGTTCATGTAGACCTGTTTATACTTCTAAAGAAATGGTACAAATTGTACAATCCATAAAAGAGGGTTTGGTATCCCAGACGCAACAGAGCGTACATTCAAATAATAAGAATTTTAACTACAATAATATAATTCCTGATTTTAACCCTTCCACTAAGAATCAACGTATGGATGTATGGCTTAAAAAGGTTAATGAATGTGCTTCTGTATACGGATGGGACGAGAAAACAACTGTGCACTTTGCAATGCAGAAACTGCAAGGGCTGGCCAAGCTTTGGTATGAGAGTCTCAATTCAATATTACATACTTGGGAGCAGTGGCAAGAAAAACTCATGGATGCTTTTCCCAGTGAAAAGAACTATGGCCAGTCCTTGGAGGAGATGTTGAGACGAAAGAGTAGATTTCACGAGTCTATTGAAACTATTACTATGAGAAATTAGCACTACTAAATCAGTGTGGAATTATGAGCAAGCGGGCCGTTGACTGCATCATTCATGGGATCAGTGACAGGACAATGAGATCCACTGCCCTGGCATTACGTTGCATTGAGCCTGGTCAGCTGTTAAAATTCTTGTCGAGCAATGACAAAGAGCCAGTACCCCAACAAGAGTTTCACAGGGACAGAAATATATATGTTTCCGAAGATAAATGACGATGATACTGATACTATGGATGATGCAAGCGATGGAGAAATTTATGAGATCTGATATAAATGTATTTGTTTAGTTGGTAATTTGTTACATTACATTATCTTAAATTTGATGAGAGTTGTATTTTGACCTGAATATTGTGATTCTGATTCTGATACCATGGTTCAAAAGCCCTTGAAAATATATTTCGAGGCAAGTGTTTTTTTTGTTTCAGATGGTTAAAAGTCCTCGAAAATGGATTTTGAGGCAATCGTTAAAAGTCCTTGAAAATGGATTTCAAGGCAATGGTTAAAAGTCCTCGAAAATGGATTTTGAGGCATTGGTTAAAAGTCCTTGAAAATGGATTTCAAGGCAATGGTTAAAAGTCCTCGAAAATGGATTTTGAGGCATTGGTTAAAAGTCCTTGAAAATGGATTTCAAGACAATAGTTAAAAGTCCTCGAAAATTGATTTTGAGGCATTGGTTAAAAGTCCTTGAAAATGGATTTCAAGGCAGTTGTTAAGAGTCCTCGAAAATGGATTTTGAGGCAATGGTTAAAAGTACTTGAAAATGGATTTCAAGACAATAGCTAAAAGTCCTCGTAAATGGATTTTGAGGCAATGGTTAAAAATACACGAAAATGGATTTCGAGTAAATCGTTTTTTTTTTTAAATAGATAAAAGACCTCTAAGACATGTTTTTGGAGGCAAATATTTCTAGTTTGAGGCTGAAATGTGCTGACATTTTTTTTTTACAAACAAGTGAATATATATTCTTTTAGATATGTTTAGATATAAGATTGTATTACTTGTGTCAAAATGTTTATTTCTTTACTGTTGAGGGATACATGTACCAAGAGCATTAATAAATCTTGGATATTTTGTTTAAAATAATTTGAAAATACATTCACTCAGAAGTTAATTGAATTAAGATAGAATATATATTTAATTATAGATTAAAAAGTTCCCCAAACATGGTCAACATTTATAATATTTCTTACTTAAAATGTGAAAGATGTGAGCTAAAAAGTGTAAGGTTACCACCTGGTACGTGTATGAGGACATACACGTTATCACGATGGACGAGTGTAAGGTTTTACATTGTTTTAAAAAAAAAACGTTAGAAGTGGGCTCATGCAATTTACCATATTTAAACATTGGCAACACAGAGACAGGAAAACAAGAGAAAGGCGCGGGAAAACGGACACATGGCTGATGGGGTCGCTTTGGATGGATAGGTATTTGGTAAGAAAAGTGTAAAGTGATAATTAAACGACTATTACCTTGATTACAGCCTTGATAAGTTAAAGGGTGTTTATATTTCACGATATCCTTATACACTGTTGTTCGAAACATTATTTTACGTTTACGGATAAACAGTGTTCAAAGTGGTCAGTCTGAGATCTCACCTAAATTGGCGTTTACGGCAAACCGATCGAATGACGTTTCCGTAAAAACGTCATACTCCATACAAGTTTTTACAGATATTCTGTGGGTTTACTTCTCGGCAGCACAAATAATTGTATCAAGCCGACCATCTTACGTACATGGGCTTTATCTTCTGTGCGGAACACTTGTCGCAAACCAGTAGCATAAACAACGTTATGTCGAGTGAGATTGTCAAAATTAACTCACACCATAGACAAATCTCGACATAGAATACATTTTGTCCGTTTGTGGGAGCACAAATAAATTTAATCGTACTTTGACGTTTGTTGAAGATAATTTTTTTCAACACCACCGGGAAGGAGGTTTTTGTTCGTGTTACAAATATGTGCGTATTTAGTGGCGATGGCACAAGTGTTTATTGACGTATTCATGGTTCAAAGACGATGACAAGCGGCAATGAAGAGCGAAAGGTGGATGGGCTGATTGGGCAAAGACGGTTCCATTCCGTTATGGGAAGGAATAAGCCCCGGTTGCACGAAGAGACCGCCAAGTTAATCAATGTTCAAACACGTCTCTTTTAGTGATCCGCATAGAGTTCCTTCCATACTGTCCACACAAAGTGACGTGTTTGATCATACTTTGACGTTGATTTTGATTTTTTGTCCGTTCGTGCACTCGGCCCTAAGCCTATCCTCCTCCTCTTCAGCCCGGCTTGCGTCTTGTGACAGGTACCCACATAACATAATATCCTAACGGGTGTACCCAACCCATAAAATATAGGGCTAGCACCGTGCTGTAATTTGCGTAGACATCACCAGTCTGGCGCAACGTTGCATGAAACATCTAAGGCATGAAACGGGCACTGACAGCAATGGCGGCTAAGGCTAATCCACCAGCCTGGAGTGAAGCCTTTAAAGAAGAAGAAGAAGCAATGGCGGCTCGGTCGATTGGACTGACATTTAGTGCACGTTTCATACATTCGGTTGAAATCGATCCAAACCGTTCCAATGTATGACAGTCCCGACTCTTAAGGTGCCCCTGTAAACATCAGAAAATTTCGCCTCCCATACAAACGTAGTTTACTAATCATTTGAAAACCACTGTTCCAATTTACTTGATATTTGGTATCATATATCTAGCAACAAATATCTGTGTCTGCATGCCTTTGTTTTTTCGGTAAATGTATCCTGAGTCAAACAACAGAGAAAACAACATTCTTATGAAGATTTTGTTTTTGCTTTCATCCGATTCGGTTTGGATTTTTCAAAAAAACAAAAGCATGCAGACAGAGATTATTGTTGCCTGATATTAAGTATCAAATATCAATTAAATTGGAACAGTGGTTTTCAAATTATTAGTAAACTACGTTTGTATGGGGAGCATAGCTTACGGGCCGTTTTTAAAACACCATCCTCTTTGGACGTCACTGTCGCCCAAATTGAGCAGGTAATTAATTTGCAGCAGAAAAAGGGTCGGGGACAGCACATGGCTCTATGGTATGCTGGCATTCACAGACATGGCATTGGAGCACCAGCCGTCAACCAAGACTTTTATGCTGCGGCCATGCAGGAAGTCGGCGATCCAGTAACGGATCTGGTGGAAGGCCTTGTGATGGCAGCATGGAAAGCATTGCCTTTTCCCAGACCTGTTCAAATGCGTTCACGATATCCAGGCCGATAGCCATACCTTCGCCATGATTTTCGAGCCCATCTCGTGTGAGACGTATACTAGGAGATCCCCAGCAGATTGATTCGGATGGAAACCGTATTGATGATCGCTGAGAAGTCATTGCTCGGGTGGGGTTTCCAAGCAGACGCATTCTTATCAACTAGCTGGGTGGATAGGACGACAGAGTGACTATAAAGCATGGAGGTGAAGATCTTCAACTCCATGCTATAAAGAAGCTCGATAGCAAAACATTTTTGTGCAAAAACTACTCCTTCATAGGAAGAAAAATTGTCAAAGTTTGCATACAATTTCGTAATTTGGGGTGTTGACCTAAGCGGCTTTATTGCCAGGTGACCAGAATATTTATCAACAATTTAAGGTAATAACATAACCCAACCTAACCTGACGCAACCCAACGTTGGTTGTAAAAACGACTTGCGGGCACCGACATGGACCGGTTAGGTTAAGGTTTATTAATAGACTAGCAGCCCGTCCCGGCTTTGCACGGGCATAATGTAATTTAAAAAAAATATTATTTTGACACAATGATACACAAATAAACCATTTTTACGTAGAGTTCCTACATTGAGATATTTGAAATAAAAAAAACTTAGATATTATTATTACATGATTATTAGATATTAGAGAAATAATAAATTCAAAGTGCTATAGGGAGAACCGCGGCCTCCGAGGCACGCTCCCGCCGCCCCGGCCGGCCGGTACCGCCGCAAACACTACATCCCGCAATTTTTAAATCTATAATATCTTCGAAAATATTCATTTTAATCATATGCTGTAAAGGGCCGTTTAGATCTATATTAAATCAACAATGTATTTAAGGTATTTAATTGGATAAGGATTAATGCTGTATTGGTTAAAATCGCTTCGAAAATTAGCCATTATTTGTCGTAAAAAGTAAATGAGAAAAAAATGTTATTGTGGGATATCCATAAGAGATAGATATATACCATCGCGACCTTTTCAATGTATACAATACTTAGTACATTATTTTGATAAATCTCGTAGGGTTCAGCCTGCGTTTGTAATGTAAGCGGAAAAAAAATATTTTTTTACGACATCACATTGGAAACCTCAAAAATAACAGTATTTCTCCAATATTTAATGGATGTTATTATACATATAAACCTTCCTCTTGAATCACTCTATCTATTAAAAAAAACCGCATCAAAATCCGTTGCGTAGTTTTAAAGATTTAAGCGTACATAGGGATATAGTGATATAGGGACAGAGAAAGCGACTTTGTTTTATACTATGTAGTGAAGATGCGGAGCGAAGCTAAGTATCAAATCAAGTATCAAAAAAAAATCTTTTTTTTTTCCAAGATTTCCCGCGGTATAGCGGAAATGCATGTTTTTAGGGTGTTTAGTAGGTACCTATTTTTTTTTTCGTGCGTCTGCTTGGAAACCCCAACCCATTGCTCTCTAGACTTCATCAACTGAAACTTAATGATACACTCCATCACTTTGCAGAGAAGAGAGGTAGGCTATGGGTCGGTAGTTTTAATCGGTCGCCTTTTTTAGGCACGGGCTGAACTTTGGCCGATTTCCAAGCTGCAGGCACACATACCACCTGAGTACGATAAGCGGTAAAGGTGAATTAGGACAGGAGTTAATTCTGACACACATTTCTTCAACCCCAGCGCAGGATTACCATCAGGGCCACTTGCATTTCCGAAGTCTAGGGCGAAAAGCTCACGCCGCACAGCTACCACACGCCATCTAACACTATACTTTCTTTGCTCGAACTAAGTCCAACATTTGTGCAAGTTTTTAAAACTATTTTTTTATCACTTCATCGTTTTACACTAGGGCCGAGATAAAGTCATCTAAAATGATGTATGTAGATGTGTATCTAATTTCTTTGGAAAAGTTATAATTGATGTATTTATTTAAAATATTTAAAGGTAGAGTGCACAATCTCTGGTTAGTATTGTAGTTATGGTTATTATAGATCCCTCTTCTTTCTTCTTCAGGCAAAAAATAAGGACAGGCATATTTTAATTTTAATATAAATAAAAATAATTTTTAAGGCGTTTTTAAATAAGTTTTATAATTTATTGCACCAAGAAAAAACATGACAATGTTAATATTAAGAGGATTCATAAATGTGGCTCGTGGGAGGTGCCGAGGACAGCTCTGCTCACGGCGGTAAACACCGGAGTCACCATCATGGCCTTGGCCTTGTACGTCTGGATCACTTGCTGTAAACACCAAGCAGTGAGATTCAATCATTATCACGTGTTTTTCATCACATGTAAGATGGCGTAACTATTAGTCATGTTGAAATTTGAAAAGTCATGACATAAAGCCGGTCATTTCAGATATTTTAGTCACAAAATTATAAAAAATATATGTGTGCAGTTCACATACAGTAGAAGTGAAACCCAGACAACGGTCTGGATATTTTAGGTATGTCTTTTATCTCATTCTCTCGCTAGCTCAACCCTATAGATATTAGTCATCGAATTTCAAATCCCTACAGTGCTAAAGAAGTTCTCAATTAAAAAAATCAACGCGAACGATGACTAGTTGTGATTTTCCCGCCAAATGCAAAACGATCATATTGTTAAGTTTAATATACATTGCGAAAATTTATTATCAAATTCAAATTTGTTCCCGCTCTTTTCGCTCACTTAAAAACAATGAAACAAATTGATGTATCACCAAAATTTGGCGCGCTATCGATCTTGATAAAATTTAGTTGATGTATACATTGAATTAGACCAGCCTTTTCGACCACCCCTTTGGGAAACTTTTTATCCACGAAATAATTCAGCCAGACATTAACCCGAGCGGAGCCGGGTACCGCAGCTAGTATTATAATACATTTTACCATAGAAGATCGAAAAGAAATAGTGAGGGAGCAGCTCTTTAATTTTTTAGAGGAGTTCATCATGCCACACTCTGTCAAACGCCTGGCTTATACATATGTATAAGATAGCAGGACAGAACTGTTTGTTTTCTAGCGTTCGACTTATTGTGTTAGCGATGCGGTGTATCTGTTTAACAGTTCCATGTTTTTCTCGGAAGCCAAACTGAAGCGAGGGAAATAACATCTCGTAGATAGGCTCGCATCCTGTTTAGTATTATTTTTTCCAGGAGTTTACCCAAAACAGGAAGTAGGCTTATTGGTCTGTAGGAGTTCATCTAATGGGGCTGTTTGCCTGGTTTGGGTATCATTATAACCTGCGCTATTTGCCACTGAGCTAAATATATATCGCTAGTCTTAAGCATGCTTTGTAGATAGCGGTAATGCAAAACACGCCCTTTCTGGGCAGGTGCTTGAGTAATTTTGAGTCAACCAAATCATATCTTGGTGTTTTGCCTTCCTGTAGTTTTAAAATTTCTCTCCAAACTTCTCTGGGGCTAGTACTTCTCAGTGGTAGGAAAATTTGCAGTGGTGTGTCTAGATATTCGCCGACTTCGTTATCGTGTTCAGGGTGTTTTAATGGCAAAGGTTTGGAAACAGTTTTAAGTTATTTCGCGTATACCTCGGCCTTCTGCAGTTCTGCTTTTGCCATCATTGGATTTTATGGAGGGTATACGTACCTTCGGTCCTTTTAGCCTTTTGGTTACCTTCCACAAAGAGTAGTTGGTATCTTTGTTAGGATTGAGGTGACCTAGCTGATATTGAAGGCGGTCATTTTCTGTTTGATGCTCGGTTTGATGTATCAAGAGTTTAAATTCCTCAAAGGTCTTATTCGAGACTTTTCTTGTCACGGGTGTATTTGTGCAGAGCCATTTTTTGGTAGGTAACCACTTCTATCAATTACATTCGGTCTCAGAGTAGGTGTAGGTTCTTTAGCCGCCTGACGAATAAACTTGTTGAGCGATTCGATGGATGTTTTGACATTGTCTATATCCTAACCTCACCGTTCGATTCATAGATTTCGAAATTTTCGTTCTTTTTCCGTTCTATTCTGTGATTATACAATCATTGTGGACACTCAATTAGAACCTTGCAGTGGATATTGATTATCACCGGTGGATGATCTGACGCTAGGTCAGTGCATTCTTCTATGTTCGTTTGGCTGGGCGGGATATATTTATAATTTTATTATTAAATATATCCAGTAGATATGAAACCTTTTTTGGGTCCGCACTTATAATTAGTAGTAGTCCCAGAACCGATTTTTTTTCCAAAAGTGGCTGCATGACCTTTTTTTTGGTCTTTTGGAAAATTTTCAATTAAATTTTGGATCTGATTCTATAGTTTTGCAGGTTCTTGGAGGACCTTTAAGCTATCCCAGAGTGAAATTATATGCGGGTTCTCTGCGGTTTCTTGCGGAATTGTATAGTAGGATCAGGGAATGCATTCCTCTGTGAGGCCAGAACGATCCCCATTGCTGGTTGGTACAACGCATGGAATGATTGATGGTGGAAATGGCAATGAATATGACCGTTTTGACTTCATCCAATTAAATGAAGTCATGCAATATAAGGAATGGCCCCTAGTTCCCATGTCGTGTGTTAGACTAAAATCATGAGAGCAGGTGGGGCATTAGTCACGATATCCAGTTCCATAGATATTTATTTTCTACTAATAAGTAATAAATATTTCTGTAGCCTATCCCGTTGTATGTTGTATAAAGCGTTAGTTACCATGACAAGTTTGATGAGAAAAACTGCGAAGGTGAGGAAGGAGATGGACATGAGCGCGCTCTCGGCGGACGGGAAGTGGACGTGGTCGGCCTCGCGGCTGCTGCGGACCGCGCGCGCCCTCCCCGCACCGCCCGCGGCCCTCCCCGCGCCGCCACCATCCGCCGGCCACAGCGCCTCCACTCGATCCTCTGGACACATGCTTTCTCACTCAAGTACCGTTGCCATCAAAATGCAATATCGGCCTGCTTTCACCTTATCATTGAAAATTGAGCGAATCATTTCATGTAATCGCGAATCTGTAGGAGATGCCTAATTATTTCCCCACACGTGTCCCCCGGGCGCTAAGCGAATGACAACGCCGAGTCTCAGGCGGCGGGTTACCCAGCTGATAATATATGAGGTAGGAAATGACCTTCTTAATCCGAAATTGGTTAGAATGGATTGGCCAGCATTAATTCTGTATTACATTTATGTGGGAAGAAGCACTTACAGGCTTACCTCCTTAAGGTGGCCCAACCCGCTCATCTCCCCATACAAAAGGGGAAAGAAGATCACGCCCATATTTCTTGTCAGAGATCCAAAATGTTTCTCAAAATAGCTTTATTTGATTGTGCTAGATGTCTGATGACCATTGGCATTGTAAAATTGTGTTTCGTTTATAAGTTATAAGGTCCGAAAGTTTGAATTTTTCGCGCGTTTTATACAATAACTTTGGAGGTGGATTACGCAATGATAAAATAAGAACATCGTAAAAAGATTAGTCATCAGACATAGCTTATTTAATCAAAATTTATGATCTATTTGGTTTTTGTTAGATTTTTGACTACAGCGGTCGTGGTTTACTTTTAGCTATAAGTCGTTTTGAAATTAAAATTTTCGTAAATCTTACCAAATCATACACTATGCACATTGTCTTTTTTGTGGACATGTTGCATCTTCCTCATCACGGAGCCTGTCTTATTCTTTGAAACAGAGAAGGTCCCAGAGCGCCACAGCACGGTTTTGTACCGTGCCCGCGAATGAGTTAGTCCCGCCGGGTTGGGCCACCTTAACATACCCTTGCAAATGTAGTTCGGAAATAATTTTGAAACTACTGTGCCATATACTTTAGGTGGCCCTTCCCGGCGGGACGAACTCATTCGCGGGCACGGTACAATACCGTGCTATTGCCCTCTGGGACCTTCTTTGTTTCAAAGAAAAAGACAGTTTCCGTGATGAGGAGAATGTAACATGTCCACAAAGCAGACAATGCGCATAGTGTTTGATTTGGTAAGATTTACGAAATGTTTAATTATAAAACGATTTATAGTTAAAAGTATATTACTACCGTTGTAGTCTTAAATCTAACAACAATTGATTATAAATCTTCATGAAAAAAGCTATTTCTGATGACTTATCTTTTTAAGATATTTTTATTTTATCGTTGAGACCTTCAAAGTTAAACGCGCGAAAAATTCGAACTGTCGGATCTTATAACTTAGAAACCAAACACTACGTTACAATGCCAATGGTCATCAGACATCTAGTTCGATCAAATAAAGCTGTTTTGAGTATAATACTGAATCTCTGAAAATAAATTTGCGCATGATGATTCCTTCCACGTTTGTATGGGGAGTTGAGCGGGAAGACCCATCTTTACTTGATTTTTTAGATCGAAAATAAGTCAATCAACATCTGTTGGCCTTATTTTGCTTTAAATAAAACCTAAGTAAAAAAACAGCAAAAAGTCATAAGAAGCATTTGTTGTGATTTTTTGAGCCAGTTTAAATGTTTCAATTAAATCAAAACTTGCAGATCAATGTTAAATACAAAAAATCAAGCACCACCACAAGTTTCCGAATTTTGATTGTATGGGAGATAACTCAGGACTACTCGGAGGTACATTTTTATTTGGAAACTGGCTCCACATATTTTATTGCACATGTTACTTGTTTCTCAAGTTTCTTTATGAAATAATAAAAAAAAAATGTTTGTAAGCTTTTCGGTCCTATGAATATGGTGGCGGCGATTCTATAAAATTGGGTTCTTTGTAGTTTCTGTATAGCATTATGTACTTACTGATATTAAACATGATTGCGTCCCCCAGCTCCTGCAAGTATTTCATTTTGCCTTGGACTGTCCGGTGAGATTTTTTGGAAATTGTGTCCTGCACAAGTTTGAGAATTTTTATAATCCCAGATATAGTTTTGAAGTGATCAGTTTTTGCATTTTGAACTGTCGCATTGCCAGTTATATTTTCATCGTTGTGTAACTCCGCTTTTTCTCCATGACTTTCTTCCATTGAAATGTCATCTTTTTCTTCGAGATTAGGGGCCAATTTAATGTTTATTTTACCAACGACTTCTTCTGTTGAACCAATTTCCTGAGAACTGACATTATCAACTTTTCTTAAATTGCTTTGTTTTGTTTTGCCGTTGAACAATTCTCCTGATAAGTATTCCGGGCCATCACCTGTGGACCCCGATTCTCCAATTGTACTTAGAACTTCTGGTACATTCTGCAAAACTCTTTCAACGCTAGCAATGTTGACTTGATGTCTGAATAGCTTCTTTCTCTTTAACATTGAAACAGATACGTTGCTGTCATACCGAGGAACATCAAAGTCATGAATGACTTCAAAATCAAATCGATTAACGCCTCGTACAAAATCATGATCGACTTGGATAGGGGTCGGACTGCTGGAGAGGCGCGCGGAGAAGGCTGTGGGGGAAGGAGTGTGGGATCCGTCTGTTAGGAGAGAGTTCCGAGTGCTCGGAGGTTTAAACCCTCTACGATACCCATTCTGCGAAATCTCTACCCAGTCGGCGCGGCCGCTGGAAATTGTCAGGTACAAATACAGCACTATTGTGACGACCTCTTCGGCAAGCATCGCACCCAGCTCTGTTCTGCTTCTTGTCGCTTCTTATGACTAGTCCAAAATGGTCTTGAGACAGTTACGACAGGTGTTGTCAACATTTTGTAGACTCCATCGCCAAGAACACTAATAGGTAAAAGGATACATTTGTAGTTGCCATCAACTGCCAATTAACTGCTAGTTGCATAGTTCAAAGTGCAGCCACGTTGGTAAATATGAAATGATACAGTTCCAAATCGGTTGAAGCAATCAAATTTAGTTGGGCTATCCAGCCAAAAAAAATATGTATACTAGCAAAATTATTTGAACTATTTAAACAACCATACAATGTTAAAAAACTGGATATTAATGGATGTACAATGCCATTCAAATAAGAATAGGACGGGACACATTACTAACTTCACTCGCGTGTGTGTCGGCACGCCCGCACGGGTATACACGGGAAACATTCGCTTCAATATCAAAGGAAGCATGACACTTTTTTCCATTCATCAGAATCAAGGTTCGATCTGAGTATGTACGTGTGCATGCTTTTGCGTTTCCTTGGTTTGTAGCGGCTCTGCCTGGCCGTGACAGCGACACTAGACAATAACACTACGAATCTACACAGTGTAGGATTACATTGAGTGCCTGTTACAGAATATACAGTTACTCGAGTTATCTGTTTTCTGTGTATTAGTTATATGTGTTAGTTTATGACGGGTGTCCTCGAAAGTGCCACAGTTTTATTCGTTAATTTTCTTTGTTATCGCGTTGTTGATTGCTATTTTTATCTCTGTTCTTGAAATAAATATTCAGTTAAAACAAATTATTTTGTCTAACAGTCGTGACAGTTTGACATTTAAAATCGCGGTGGTCCGTCCTATTCTTATTTGAAAAGGATCGTATGTTCCTAACGTTATACAGGTATTCCTTGGCATATTTGGAGCTAAAACGGTAGATAACATTTTACATCCTCAAATAGGAATTACAATTACGATCACAAAACTCTCGCAGTAACATTCTGACTCTCATACTGGCTTCGCATCAGCTGCTTTGAGGACACATGTCAGTCGCAATGCTGGAATTGTAGTATCGACATTGCAGGAGTTTCGCGCCATCTAGCATGTTTTTGTGCTAAAATTAAAGCAGCGGAGTGGAGCGATCTCTTCAGGTTGGACCGTACCGTTACCAAGATTGGAAGAAGAAAAATAAAACCTATATTCGGTAAAATTTTGTTTTCCTTGTAGTCAGCACCGATTTTCAAAACTTGTCTCGAATTTACACGAAATTCATTAGTGATAATATACACAAATTGACAGATTTTTCATGATTTCTTCTAGTGTCTTTTAGTTTATGTTAATGAATTTTAACATAAGCCCGAATCAATAAATGTGTACATATGTTCAACCAGTGATTCAATTAGAATTAACTGTGCACTAAATCCTACAGTTGGTTTGTGCACAGAGCCGCAGGTTGCAGAGCCCTGCCCTGCCGCCGCGCGCGTTCCGCTCGGCTCGCCTGTCGCGCTCCTTGCCCCTCCTAACCGCCCACCGCAGCCGGGGCACGACACTTCAACTGCCGTTTTTTCCCGCTATTCACACCTATGCAACAATGTGGTTCACCATTTAGACATGCGAGTTTCAAAAAAAATAAAAGAAGTGATTCAAGCATTCTTCATGTTGTAAGCCTGGAATAGACGTTAAGCAGAGCAACAAACTTCTGCGCACATAACATCTGGGGCTCAGGCCTTAGATTAGAGCAAGAGTAGCCTTAGCCACTCAAGTTATCAACAAATTAATTAAAAATTCAAACTTCGAATCCAAAAAGGCGTTTAATTACAATATAACCCTTCTCACCACTTGTGTCATCAGCTCACTCTACAACCGTACACAATGTGCGAGCATCGCGCGCACACCGCCGCCGCCGCCTCAGCAACCACAAACAACATCCTTACAACACCTACCTCTCTACGCATGTAGATATCCCGCAATAAATTAGTGCCAACATTAACAACAATACATAAATTACATACTTACGTAGGTACATACAATGCTTAGTGTGAAGAATATTTGTAATGTTCCTTACAAAATTTTTACACAATATATTATTATCATCCATTTGGGCCAATGTATACTTTGATTAGAAAGTATGTTGCTATCTCACTTTTTTAAATCGTTTACATGCAATAAAATGGGAATATAATTAAATATAATTTAAAACGAAAGTTAGCGTTTAGTCCAATTTTCCGTGAATAAAGCAGTGGAATGATTAACACCTAATCAACTAAAACAAATTGTACTTTAATAATATTATAAGGACTTATAACCATATTAAGTAGGTATAGGACTTAAAATAACATAACATATCAAATAATTGCTATACTTAGCCTGGTTTTCACCAAATGCTGATTTATTTTAATCAACACTTAAAGGGTCTTTATTACTAAACTACCGATTATCTTGTACTGGTATTGATTGCAAGCTGCTAACAAAGGCCCTTAATGTGTGCCGATTAAGCTAATCAGCAGTAGGTGAAAAAGGCCCTTGGGCTGGTTGTCACTAATTGCTGATTTATTTTAACTGACACTTAAAGGGCATTATTACTTGAGTGCTGATTATCTTGTATTGGTATCGATTGCGAGATGATAAGAAACGCCCTTTAATGTAAGGATTAAGCAAATTGGTATTTGATGGACAAGACCCTTCAAGTTTACATCTCAAAAAAATCGGTAACAATTAGGAAATAATCTTATAAAAGCATTTCATGGTGCTGACATTGAATCTTCTTAAATATATGGGTTAAAAATATAAAATCTCGAATGTAAATTTACATAAATACTAAAAAACTATTTGAAACGTATTATAATACTTAATAGACTTCCTTGTCTCCACACATGTATTGTAGTTCTGTTTGCATTACGAATAAAATTACATTAAAAGCACATAGCTGCAGAGTATTGTATAGCAGGTAGCTAAGAAATATAAAATTAATAATATTGTGAAATTGTTAGTCATGTCTTCTTCAAGGCACTTCATTACATTTTGCCTGCTACTGTACGGAGTAAGTCTGTGTCCACTTAGGTCCTATTTTACCACCCTTGCATCACTTAAATGTGTTCCATAGTACCAACAAATGGTTTTTACCATCGGCTACTTAAAAATGCTACCCATAGATTGTTATGTTGATGCCAAGAGGATTGACTCTGAATTTGTAGACGGCAAATTGCTGGATTTTTTTTTAAATATTTTTTTTAAAATGCCTTATTTTGGTTTTAATATATAAATATTTCATAAATGTTTTTGAAACATGTTCAAAATCGTCATGTTCAAAAATGTTCAAAAAGTCATGTTAAAAAATAAGCAAGCAAGTGCATAATGTGTTCCGGTAACTTATGGAACAGCGGTTTATTACAAACAACAAATTTGGCGAGTAACTATGCCCTACTAAAAGTTAGAGTTTATAAAACATTGGTAAAATAGGCCCTTAATCTCGAAAATGATTTGCTTTTTTTCCTCCAGAAATGGATGTCGTCGATGTTGAGTCTCTCTTGATCCCCCCACCCAGAGTAAATAACACTAGGTAAGGTATGTAACTCGTTTTCTACGTCCTTCAGTGTAATGAGCCGTTTACCGTGCACCAGAGTCCTCAGTGCACTGTTGCAATGGCACCTTTGAACAAGTTTAAAACTTAACATTCTGACTTATTCAGACTTAGCTGTTAACATCTCGAATTCAGACCACTCTAACACATTGTACATCCATGTAAGCAACGCCTGATCATTTAGGTGCTGACAAAGTTATAACCACTGATCTTTATGTAAAAAATACCAAAATTATTATTTGTAAGTACTTACATTAGACAACTTCCAATTTAATTAGAGCCCATATTCCACCGTGGCACCCAAATCGATCGACTAGCGGTTTTAAGTGTATGGAGATTGGAGACCACGTGCAGTGGGCGTTAAGCGAATAAACATTTTCGAGTCTTAGTTTGATTTGACAGCTTACGTATCGTCGCCGTAAATACGCTGAACTTGCCGTTTACGCCGAATCCGAGTTTTCATACATATCCGTAGTCCGAGTTTGATTTTTACAGCTTGAAGAAGTAATATCAAAGAATAAGTAAAACTTGCATGGGTTTGACGTTGTTACGTAACTTTAAACTTTCGTAAACGCCAATTAAGGTGACAAATAGGACTACGGGCTCAGATTTGAAATCAGGTGAAAGAGTAAAAATATGGTATTTAGGAAGGTAGGTATATCATATTCATTTGAAATATAAAACACTTTAGAGCTTAAACCAAAAATCTTCAAAATGTATGCAAAAACGTACAATGTAAAATAAAAAAATACATTCGGTACGTTTATATGCCTAAAACATACATCAAGTGAGGAGTATAAAACAAAATCACAGAGAAAACAGGAAAAAAGACGGAGTTATGAGAGAGGAATGTAAGAATTATAATGTGAAATCAGGTTAAGCATTACAATCACAGATATTTTTGTTTCGGTATATTATATGTGTATAATGAAGGCAAATGTATATCTATTTGTGTACATTACACGGCAGAAAATAATGCACATCGGAAATTGTAAAGAGACAATCAGCTAGTTTTGGCTTCGTAAAGCATCATCTCTCTCGCACGTACTGGTACTGAGGTGCGGAGCTACAGAGCCTCTATTACTACTTGGTTACAAATCCCTTATCGAAAAACCGCCAAGATCATCGACGCCGCGCAGTTACACTAGCCTATTGTCTCGTTCCAATGTCTGATGTGCATTATTTACTGCCGGGTACTCTATGTTACTGTTACCGAGTTGAATGTTCATCTTATATTCTGCAGTGCACTGGCGCGGATCCAGACGTTGAGACCTAGTTCTGACAGAGGCTCGTATCTCAGGCGCGTAGAGACAGCCTTCCATGCAAAGAGATCACCGAATCGATCCTCGCCCCGTACATGCGCCCTTTCTTTCTCTTTTTGAGATGACACGAATAGGAGCAGGTGCATGGTTTGGAATACATGTAACATTTCAGGTGAAATTCCGCTACTAGGTTATAGGGTTAAGGCCGCCCGGGTTGGAACCATCTCATTGGATAGAAAAATGGTCGAAAAGTAAAAATTGTCGGCATTTTCCAATGTAGCCGTCCTCATAAAGGAAAGGTCCTGGTATGGTGCCTGATTTCTTCGGTAATGCGGTGTGATGGGCTAACGTAATGACGGTAGGTGCAGTATTCGCTATCCATTATCAGTAACATAAAAAAATATACCGATGAATTGAGAACCTCCTCCTTTTTTTTGAAGTCAGTTGAAAAATCCAAGTATAGTAGTTTTTGGTCCTCCGAAATGTTATCTTTGCTTTTGCGCCCCAAGCGAGTGAAGTGCTGGATCCGCGCCTCACTGCAGTCAGCTATAATGTATGTGTATGGCCCTCAGCCTGATCTACTTTTGGTGCAAATGTGGGACGTCAAAGTTCCATCATTTAATATTTTTCATATCACAAATCCCCAAAAGACGAGTGATATTAATATTATTCTGGCTAGACTGTAAATAGGCGCGTCAACCGTTACTGTTATCTCATTAATTTGAGGTATACAGCGACATCTACATTCAATTAGGTGCATATTTCAATCGGTGCAGTCATAATGCCTTAGCGTAGGATTAATACGCAAGATCAGCGCCATCTAGTAGTAGATACGGGAAGCATGTTTAGCGGGCGCGGAAGTGGGGGGCAGAGGGACAAACGCCCTCTGCCTCATAATATCAAAGGGGGAGGGCAAGTAAATCCGGAGGTTTCCAACGATCAGATCTTTTTTTGCTGGAAGTTTGCCCCCTACCCCTCCCCCGTCATGGAATTCTTCCGCGGTCTCTGAGCATTTTGTCGATTCAAACATCTCCTAGCTCAGCGGTAGAGCAGTGGACATGTAATGCAAGGTCGCAGGTGCGTATCCTGCTTCAGATGAATTTACAGACCAAAAACTTTTCTGATAATTTTCATAATCTATTGTGATTAGATGTTATAGCTTCAAGTTAGATGTCATTGCATAACTTAAAATTAATGAGTGAGTGTGGTTGCCGTCGGTTCGTGATTCTTAGGCAAGCAGAGCCCTCGACCCACCTCCAGCTTTCTTCCCACTTACATGATACACTATTACTACTGTGCCTAACATATAAGAAAATGTATTATTTTAGGCCGTTGATATTATGTAACTACTCCTAACCTAACAATGTTACTATTAAAATTTAGAGAAGTTAGAGAGTTATAAAGCTGCACGTGTGGCGAGTACGGGGCCAATGAATATGAACTGGCACCGCAACCAGCAACACATTGGACCTCAAAAGGTTAAATACTCTGATTACGTTAGACACGGTGAACAGAAAACCGGTAAACTAAAGCAATTAAAAAAAACTTTCTATTTTAATGTTGTTGCTGTTGTTTTTGTGCTTCGGGCTTGTTTCCACACTTAGGCGGCAATACATCCATTGCCGTCTAAGTGCGGAAACAAGCCCATCATGGCAGGCATACATCTATTCTAATAACTACGATGCTGTATTTCGAATTCATTGTACCTATCTATAATAATCTGAAGGTGCTTGTTTTTACTTACCTACTGTTATTGCGTTGTTGTTGTGGCTTTGTGGCTTTGAAACGCGCTCTTTGTCCGTTTTCTGTATTGGATTTTGGAGCTATTAGATAAAAAAGAATATAAAAATATTTTGAAAAATAATCTAGCCTAACCGATTCAGTATCTGAAACTGTACTTTCTGCCTGTGTTCGGCTTTTTCAACTGTGCTTTCATGGCAAAATCAGAAACTTTAAGAAATTGTCAACAGAGAAGTAGAATCTTGGAACAGTCTTCCCAGTGAAGTTGTAAATACTGTCTCCATAAATTCCTTAAAAAATAAACGGGAAAATCACATGAAACATAAAAAAATTATTTAATAAATAAATAAATAAATAAGTGTTGTGATATAGGCGCATCAGCTTTAAGCTCAAAATATCAATAATCATATAAAAAAATTGCAAAAAACACTCAAAGCAGTCATGAGGCCGATTTTGATGAAAATTAAAACTGCCTGGATATATTTTTGCAAAAAATAGAATTCAACTCGGTGATGTTGAGAAAAATAATGCACGCAATATTATATTATTGCACGAGCCAATAGTTTCGCTTATAAGGAACACATTTTATAAAGTAATGTTAAACGCCAAACTAAAGGAAACTGTTATTTTTTTATGAACTGATAGAGGTTTTCAAGTATTTCGTAACTTCACTAATAAATTTGTCTAAAATATTGGTTTCTTTCTCTTATCGTGGCCTTTAACTGCAAATATACACGGTGTTAATTTTTTTCGCGACATTTCTATTTTAATACCGATTATTTAACTATTTCGTATACTGATAATTTTGTGGTATTTAAAAATTAAATCTAAAATATTAAAAAAAAATTGCAGATTTAATCCAAACTTTTACCTCAGCGACCATTTCCCTTTGGAATGGTGTAAGCACGCCATGTGTACGCGCCACTGCCAAGGTCACGCGTTTGCTGTCTCGCAGCTGACTGCGCGCCGCTGCCAATTTTATTGCGACGATCCAAACGTACATTTTCACATTTATTATAAACAATGTTCTACTTTAGAACTTTTTGTAAATGCAGTGCGATTCCTATTACGAAATACTATGTTTTCATACTAGTATTAGAAATCGAAAATTTTGAAACAAAAGGTCAAAACAAAAAAAAACCTACTTTTTCGGCATCAGTATGTGACCCAAAATAACCCCCTTTCGGGAATGTCGCCTACTTGGATTAACACCGTGTATAATACAATTTTGAAATAAGAAAAAGATTTTGTGATGCTGAATTTAGGTGGATACGATCGTCTAGTCGAGGTGTGTTGAGCTTAATTTCGAACACTTTGATTAGTGAAGGAACATGTTACGTACAAATACTTAAAACTAAGCATTAGTTTAGTAAAAAAAAATCATTTAGTTTGCCGTATAATACTACTTCACAGAATTTGTTCCTCATAAGCGACACTGTTGGCTGGTGCATACAGGTTTGTTATTTTTCTCAATAGTAGTAGTAAAAAAGTTTGATTCCCGCCTAGATTTAGTTTTTGTTAAAATTGGTTTCATGACTCTTTTGAGTTGTGAGTTTTTTCGCAAATTTTTATAGTTTCAGATTTGGCCATGAAGGTACACTTTAATTCACCTGTATACATATGTACTAGAGATAATCATTAAAATTTAATTTTTTCATTTAATCATTAAATATTAAGAAATGTGCTGAATCTTGATGAGTAAAAACATTACAATTAGCTAAATATGGAGAATTAAATGAGTGCAGAGCCCGGTGGTACTTTTGGAAGTAGAAACGGGCCGGACTAAAAAGTGTGGGAAAACCCCGAGGAAAAACTTGTGGGGCGATTAAGTAAGTTTTATAAAATTGAGTCACTACTAAACTATACTTACACACGAGTACAACATAAATAAAGCAATAATATCGTAAAGTTAGTAATGTGCTGCGAAAATGCTTACGACTAGGAAAGTTAAAGTGGATAGCTGCGATGGTGCTCACGTTCAACAGTGTCAGGAGGGTTGAAGGTACGGGAGGGCGGTACGAACGGGAGTGTGGTAGGTACCCGAGTGCGGTAGGTACCGGAGTGTGGTAGGTCCCCGAGGGTGGTAGGTACCCGAGTATGGTAGGTATCCGAGTATGGTAGGTCCAGTTGCGTAGTACGTATATAAGGGTATGGTACGGACAGGAGCATTATACCTAACAGTGCGTGGTGCATAAGACGGCGAGGTAGGTACGTAAGCGAGCACGCAGCTGTGGAAGCACTTGCCAAGTGACACACCTGACATTATAATTAAATAACAGCATTATCCTGCATTTTTGACAGAGAAGAAATATTAAATTACATGTCCTACCAAAATTTACTTCCTCCTAGCGTGCAGGCTATAACAACACTCACTGTTGTTACTTCAACGTTAAAATATTTGAAGAGTTGCTTGCTCCGCGCCTGCGTCGCTCGCTTGCCCACCGTCAGCCATTTGCTCTCACGAATTTGTTTGAATAAAAGAACAATTCTTAAATGCAAATTGCAGCAAAATTTTGTTTATCGTTTGCATTGATTTAAAAATAATTTCTCGCAGTCGCAACGGTGACCGCTGTTATAGCCTGACGAGTTTGATTACGTAATTAATTAATAATAACCATGAAAGATATAAATATAGTATTTCACAACAGCAATTGATTAAATTATACAAAGGCATGAGTTATCTCAATAAGTAAAGAGCTGTCAACAGGGATTACACTTGCATGGATTCACATGTGGATATATTTGCAAAATGTAATATAGGACCTATGTTTGGCACAATCTCAAGTACCTCTTCGCAGTGGGCGAATGTTTATTACATTTATGAGAAAAAATCGTGGTCTATGTTGGCATGAAACAATTATAACCTTAATTTAAAACTTGAATGGAAACAATAACCACACTTACTTTTAGCTATAAGTAGTTTTGTAATTTAGGTTAAATGGTTTTCGATCCAAATCATCGCATAGCACAAGGCGTAGACATGTTGCATCCTTTCCTTAACGGAGCCTGTCTTTTTCTTAGGACCAGAGAAGGTGCTAGAGCACAATACCACGATTTTGTTCTGCGCCCGCCATTAAGTTAGTATCGTCGGGAAGGGTGCTCTTAATAGAAACATAAAGTAGAGAAACATAAAAAAATACAAATTAGTTTTCCGGTAGGTCAAAATGCAGTCCAAAATTTTTATCAGATTACTGAGTTGGATTGAAGGTTTTGCTCAAACATTCCTTACAATAACATTTCAATTGAAATAAGCATATTGCACTAATTGCACTATTGCAAGAATGCACCCATAGGAATCGATTGGCACGTTAGTAAAATTTCTACATTTAGGCGAGCAAAAAGAGTGTGATTGCGATCCCAAACTTCTCATAGTACTTTGATGATACAGGTTTTTTATGTTTTAGACATGTTTATTTCGGGTCCGTAGAGAGGGATTCCACATCTGACGGATTGAACAGCGTTGATAATAGATGTTCTACACGTGAAAATGACTCTAATTGCAATCATAACAAGATCTGCTCTCCATATTGTATCGTGGACAAAAACTCCATCAGAGCCATCTCTAATGTAATACACAGTTACAAGGCATCAAGTCACATTCAGCTACGTTGCAGTTTGGCCTTTAATTACTATTTTAACCTCCATGTTATGCATTCATAATTATTGCAATGATTGCAAAAAATATAAATTTAAATTGGTGAAGAAATGGCTAATAAGTGGGCTATCGGATTTCACTAGGATGTGATTTCATACGCGTTGGATATTCTTTAAAATTGTATCTTGCGCTATGTTTGCGCAACAATGAATTAGCGCCGCATCCATAAAAGGACATGAACGCTGACATCAACAAACGATTAAACACATCACTATACACGGACATTACCACAAGACTTGTTACCCAGCAGAAAATGAGTTGGTGTGCCAAAGGACACATCCCACAAAAGACATAAAGAAAAAGGATCAAACCAATTGCTGAGTATCCTGCCATAGCGACAAATCGCAATGAAAAGAACAAAAAAAAAACTATACAAGGATACAAGGATGAGGAGCAGAATCTCAAGGAAGAACGAAAATTGAGACAATTTCGTGCAGTTCACTAAAATAGACTGGTTTAAGCCTCTTAGACGTCTCTTCCTGCAATTGTGCCTTAATGTATTTTTTAACATACCATATGCGCTTATTTCCATTTATTCACACAGACTTTGGCATGTTTGGCATTTAGGATGTATGGCAAAATCCCTAGTCTTTCCCGAAAGTTTTGTAAGAACAAAACACCTAGAAAACGAATGCCCCCTGGCCAATTAAGACTTGAAGCTCTAGAAGGCTGTGATTAGATACAAAAACATTCTGATCTACTATAACAAGTACAAAATTCGTGAAAACAAAATTTTAACATTACGTAAACATTTCGCGTATAATACAAAACATGGTAAAATATTATACAAAATGATGGCATAGTAATAAACTTGTTTTCACCAAACCACCACACTGTGGACCCCCCAAGTCACCACACGCCATCCCCAGCGCCGCACATACTTTGGGAATCCTGCTCTGTGCTGTCAGATATAAACTTAAAACAAATACAAACAATGTACAGCTAGGTACATTCTCAAAACACTGTGATGTCACACAGCACGGCGCGGCCGGGTCGAGGTGCGCGTGTCAGCCGACCTTCACAAGCAGCTTGCGCCAGTTGATGCGCACGCGCGTCCGCTCGCCGCCCGTCCCCCCTCCCCCCTGTACCGCCGCGCCATCGCCGCCGTCCGCACCCGCGCACCCCGCACTGCCCGCCAACACCGTCGACATTACATCTTTTGTTTCTTAGACAGTCAATAGCATTGAACTGGTGCCAGCACTTAGCTAAGGTTAAACCTACCTGGGCTTGTACCATCGCATTGCATGAACAGCAAATTAAAATTGTCCGTGTTTCACATCCAGTTCAATGTAGCCGTGAAAATATAAGCAAGGTCCTGGCATGGCATCTTGTTTCAATGTAGTGTTTAGGGTTATTATCATGACAGTAGGTGTAGTAGTAGCCATCCATTTCAAGTTAGATAATTGTAACCCCATCATGGACATCTGCTACCGAACACGTCCAAAGGTTACGGATTGTGAAATGCCCCTTAGATCTGCTTAGTTAGACAGTCGCAGACAATTTAGGTAATTTAAGTCTCTATAAAATGGCACTAAACCCAAAAACAGCCTCTCCGACCTGGGGAGACTTGACCTTGTGAGTCGGGGGTGGCAGTCAATCTAGGAGAAGGTAACTCTGACCTAAAACCAACCTGCTGCCTTGTAGGATCGTGTTGGATCACCAAGGGCTAGGATGTTACAGAACACAATTGTGACCAAAGAAAAAGCCAGGAAAGGATTTTTCAAATCAAAGTAAATTCCATGATATTAGTGTTGGTATCCTTCAAGGCTCTGTTCTCAGCCCGATTCTGCACACACTCGTTATGGCAGATTTACCGGAGGCCAAGGGAATTCTAAAAGCCACCTACGCAGACGATACAACCACTCTGCCTAGTTATGCAAACAAAAACCAAGCTTTAGCTGTTACTCGGCATGCAGACGTGAAACGTCATTGAGTATAAGTAAAAAATAAAAGGTTTGAACTAAACTTTCGTTACAGAAGCCTTTAATGGCTGATGGGAAGATCCTCAACAAAGTGTTCACAACTACCTATCCAAGACCATAATAAAACCGGTTTGGACCTATGGGATACAGCTGTAGGGTACTACCAGCACTAGCAACATTGAAATGTTGCAACAATTTGAAAACAAAATAATGTTCGACACAGAATGCACCATGGTTTGGCTGTTCTCAATGAAAGAGTGATTAGACGACACATCGAATAATGTAAGAAACGCTTATGCAAGCACACAAATCTGCTTGATAACAGCAGCAACATGAGACCTCTGAAGTGCCACAGGGTTCTCAAGCTTGGGAGCCGAATGTAAAGCATAGCTCTAAATACGAAAAGAGCTGCTACCGAGCAGTTCCAGCTCTTGCAAAGATTTGCTTATGGTTGAGAAACCGGACGGACAGATAAAAAAAGTCACATGAAAACTATAAAAACTAGAACAAATGAGTAGCTTGTCTTTAGTTGAAAAAGCGAGAGAAGTATGCTGTGATTGTACTGCATGGCGCTCTTATCATCTCTGCCTACCTAAAACGGTATGATGCACCACTGGACAATTTAATTTTCGAAATTTCCTTTTTAAGGATGTTCCGACCCATACAATGTTTTTTTTACAAAGAACGCAAAAAGTATTGCACTTTAAGGCACGAATTTGTCAAAAATATTAAATATAGCCATAGTAGTTGCAGCGAAAACATATTCACAATTTCAGGTTTAATGGTTTCGTTGTAATTGCCGATTAGAAGTTTTACACTGTTAGATGGCGCTGTTAAATAAAAATCGTATTTAAATAAATTGTAAGAAAACCAATAATCCTGAAATTGTGAAATTGATTTCGCTGCAAGTAATATGATTATATTAAACTTTTATTATTAATTCGTGGCTTAAAGAGCAATACTTTTTGTGTTATGTGTGCAAACAACTTTATATGTGTCGGAACAGCCTTAAGGTCGAGCCACGCCTTTCACGTCTGCAGCCACAGGTGCGCCAGCGACTTGTACATGGAGGTGGTGGAGTAGGCATGAGAGTGTACCTGTTGGCAGCAGGTCAAGTAGAGGGCTCCGGCCATCGCCCGTCGTCCGAGGGGTGCGTGAGGTAGCGCTGGCCGACACGCGCCTCGAGCGCGCGCAGGTCGAGCCACGCCTGCCGAGTCTGTAGCCATACGTGCGCCAGCGACTTGTCCACGCTGAGCCGCTTGCGCTGCTTCACTTGCAGCAGGTTGTTGATCAGGTCGATAGCTGCACCAACACAAAACACAGTTGACAGGGGCAAAGGCAAGTTGAAAGGCAGTTGACAGGCAGGTAAGCTTTCCCCCCTCGCTTGCTCAATGGTATTGTTGTAGCAGGCATGCCGCATGTGACAAAATCCTGTGATTTAGCAATTCATCCATTGATTTCGTCTTTGAAGCATAAAGTCAGAGATACCTCTGTTAAATTTGACATGTATAATGTTACAGCCCCCGGAGCGAACCGAGTCCTTCCCCTTCAAAGCGCCAGTGGCTGCGCAAAAACAAAACTGAATCAGATTTGGTCACTGCACATCGCTGTCACTTGGAAGATCAGGGGCAGGGGCTAACATTGAAAGTTATTATAGAATTATGAAGTGGGCTCTTTGGGAGATTAAAAAAATAGGTGAGTGCCAGTGAATTGGCGCCAGCTAGGCTCGAGTATCCATGCGTGGGTACCGACCATCCGCAGAGATCTCCTTCCAGGGCGTGGGCGGGTACATGAAGGCGGCGTTCTGGATCTGCTCGCCGATGTCCTCGTCCTCGTTGAAGGGGAAGGTGCCCGACAGCGACACGTACACGATCACGCCGACGCTCCACATGTCCAGCGAGCGGTTGTAGCCCTTGTTGCGAAGCACCTCGGGAGCTGCGGCCCCCCACACCACACACACGTTAAGCTCGTCCCAAACGATAGCTACTTCTTCAGAGAAGGCTAGGTGGCGCCATCATATCAAAAGATCGACATCGAATCGACATTAAAACAGAGCGCAACTGGAGCTGAAGTGGAAATAAATGAAATAGTTTTTTTGTAATCCCAATATGATGGCTAATACCACAACCACCGTCGTGATATCAGCCCATAACACCACATGAAAACCAGGTGACATGCCAGGACCTTCCTTATATTGCGCGGCTACATTAAACTGGAAGAAAAACACGGACAATTTTCATTGCCGCTTCGACCAATCGTTCATCCAATGCGGTGGTACCAACCCGGGCGGGATTAACCCTACCACCAGGTTTAGTAAGGAAGGGGACCTACTGTTTCACGTGGAATCCGAACCACGAATGAAGAATCCCTCAGTCTACTCTAACGACCTGCACGAGAATTAATTCAGTGACCCAACTTGATTCAACACCCACTATTTGCACTATTACATATATTTAATTAAAATCAAAATAAAAACACGAATTTAAATATCGAGTACAATATTAGTTATTCTGATAACTTTACTTTTTGTGATTGAATCGGACTGTGCTTTAATATGTGCCATAGAGATATAATAATACATATGTGCAGATTTTTGGATATTCACTACTTCTGGTTCATGTTTGCATTTTAAATGATGTCTGCTTCGATATTTACTTGTATATAATCAAGCAATAATGTCTTTCTCACACACCTGTGTGTTTGTTCATAAGGCGAAAACGAGACGGTCTCGTTTTGATCGATACACTCACACTATTATCACACAAATAAAAACGAGGCGGTCTCACATTTGGGTTCTTGAGCATACACAATTCCGACTGCAGCGCCGTCTGGTGGTCACACACTGGAACTACGCATTTTGAGTCTCAAAAATCACACTCTTACAAACTTCGAAATTTAACGAATTCGAGACTATAATTTGACGGCTTTTCATTGGTCAATGAAGTGTATGAGATCTGACCAATCAAAAGTCTTATATTTCGGCCGTTATTTCAATTTTTATGTAGTCAAATCCGAGACCGTCTCGGATTTGAAAAGGTCTCGTTTTTGGGTGCACAGGTAGGTGTGTATCCTCACATTTAGGACTCAGCAAACACACCCTCACCCTCCCTCTTACACATGGACACACACTCCCTCACACACACATACATAACACACGGCAAATGTTGCTTCTTTTATAACTTTTGTTTTGTTTTTGTTCTGTTATGGTAAAAAGTTTACATTTTGTTACTAATTAGGCTATATTTTATTTTTATTTTTGGTTGTTAATTTGTCATCAATATCGGGGCAAGAGAAATTACTTTTATTTGTTATACTTTTTAGTTCGTTTTTTTAAACGTTTTTCTTTATTATTGATTACATTTTCTTGTTCGTACGTAATGGTAATAAATGGGAATTGTTTTTGGGGGTAGCATAAGCATAAATAATATGTCTTATTATATTAGAATGTGTTCGTATGTACCTATGTTACCGCTGTTAATTCTCTTAAATAACAATAAATAAAATAAAAAGTGAAGTAACCTGCCTCACATCTATCTAAATATTCTATGTAATATGACGTATGCGTAAATCTACATATGTACATGCATATTTTATAACCTTTTGATATAAATGCGCAAATTAACCTTCATTTGAACATTTCGAGTCTCCTTGACCAACTGAATCAGATAGTTGTCGAAAAATAGTTAAATATGTCTAATTTATGTCAAGACGCTCATGCAACATTTGGATAATAAAACGACCGGTTAAAAGTAATTAACCGATTAAACATCACCCTCAAATCCTTTTCACAAAAAGTGACATGTTTAATGGGTTATTTATTTGAACAAAACCTGCACTTATACAAAAAGAGTGATAGCTGAATAAATTAAAAGGCATATATTTAACAGTTCGTGCCAGATTTATGATAAATTTTAGGAATGAAGCAGAATGTCTATAGTCCCAGAATGAGATTGCACACACCAAGGTAGGCGGGTGTGCCGACGACGGAGCGACGGAAGGACTTCTCCCCGATGATGCGCGCGAACCCGAAGTCGCAGAGCTTCACCTGCGGGAAGTCGCCGTCCCACGACAGCAGCACGTTCTCGGGCTTCAGGTCGCAGTGTACAATGTTCTTGCTGTGGAGGTGCTTCAGCGCAATCAGGATCTGCCGACAATGGACAGCACGCTCACTGCTCTACTCCTTTGCTCCTTGTCTCCGTTAGTTGTTGGCGTTACCACCCCCCCCCCCACACCTGCAGTGGTGCGAGCCCCTAAGCACAACAAAGTATACAAGAGGGTGTGCTAGGTTGCCAGTGTCAGATTTGTAATCATACTCTAAAACGGAATGCTGTCTGTTGTAAGTTTAGAATGGAGGATGACTTCAACTTTCATACGATTAAACTATTACGTTATGATAATTGATTTTTGACATTGATAGGTGACCAGTTTTTGCCAATTCGACCATTTATTTGGAAATAATTTCCACTCCCTCTTGAAGGTAAGGCGCTGGCTCCAGGAGAATTAACCTGGGACCCTATTCAAACATCTGAAAATGCACAAAGATTGTGGCTACTGCATGGAACACTCATGTCTAACTTGAGAAAATCGAACTCTGCTGCCGTATTGCCCAGACCAACCGAAGAATTTAAATGTCAGTAAAAAATCGCACCTGCATCGAACATGTTGACAAACAACAACAACTACAAGAGAGGTAAGAGAGAGACCTGCGCCACGAGGAACTTGGTGATGCGCTCGGTGAGTCGGCCGCGCTCATGCGACAGTATCATCTCCAGCATGTCGCCCTTCAGCTTCTCCATCACCACGAAGATGTGCTCCGGCGTCTCGAACATGCGCTCCAGGTTTACAAACAACAACAACAAGAGAGGTAAGAGAGAGACCTGCGCCACGAGGAACTTGGTGATGCGCTCGGTGAGTCGGCCGCGCTCATGCGACAGTATCATCTCCAGCATGTCGCCCTTCAGCTTCTCCATCACCACGAAGATGCGCTCCGGCGTCTCGAACATGCGCTCCAGGTTTACAAACAACAACAACAAGAGAGGTAAGAGAGAGACCTGCGCCACGAGGAACTTGGTGATGCGCTCGGTGAGTCGGCCGCGCTCATGCGACAGTATCATCTCCAGCATGTCGCCCTTCAGCTTCTCCATCACCACGAAGATGTGCTCCGGCGTCTCGAACATGCGCTCCAGGTTTACAAACAACAACAACAAGAGAGGTAAGAGAGAGAACTGCGCCACGAGGAACTTGGTGATGCGCTCGGTGAGTCGGCCGCGCTCATGCGACAGTATCATCTCCAGCATGTCGCCCTTCAGCTTCTCCATCACCACGAAGATGCGCTCCGGCGTCTCGAACATGCGCTCCAGGTTTACAAACAACAACAACAAGAGAGGTAAGAGAGAGACCTGCGCCACGAGGAACTTGGTGATGCGCTCGGTGAGTCGGCCGCGCTCATGCGACAGTATCATCTCCAGCATGTCGCCCTTCAGCTTCTCCATCACCACGAAGATGTGCTCCGGCGTCTCGAACATGCGCTCCAGGTTTACAAACAACAACAACAAGAGAGGTAAGAGAGAGACCTGCGCCACGAAGAACTTGGTGATGCGCTCGGTGAGTCGGCCGCGCTCATGCGACAGTATCATCTCCAGCATGTCGCCCTTCAGCTTCTCCATCACCACGAAGATGTGCTCCGGCGTCTCGAACATGCGCTCCAGGTTTACAAACAACAACAACAAGAGAGGTAAGAGAGAGACCTGCGCCACGAGGAACTTGGTGATGCGCTCGGTGAGTCGGCCGCGCTCATGCGACAGTATCATCTCCAGCATGTCGCCCTTCAGCTTCTCCATCACCACGAAGATGTGCTCCGGCGTCTCGAACATGCGCTCCAGGTTTACAAACAACAACAACAAGAGAGGTAAGAGAGAGACCTGCGCCACGAGGAACTTGGTGATGCGCTCGGTGAGTCGGCCGCGCTCATGCGACAGTATCATCTCCAGCATGTCGCCCTTCAGCTTCTCCATCACCACGAAGATGTGCTCCGGCGTCTCGAACATGCGCTCCAGGTTTACAAACAACAACAACAAGAGAGGTAAGAGAGAGACCTGCGCCACGAGGAACTTGGTGATGCGCTCGGTGAGTCGGCCGCGCTCATGCGACAGTATCATCTCCAGCATGTCGCCCTTCAGCTTCTCCATCACCACGAAGATGTGCTCCGGCGTCTCGAACATGCGCTCCAGGTTTACAAACAACAACAAGAGAGGTAAGAGAGAGACCTGCGCCACGAGGAACTTGGTGATGCGCTCGGTGAGTCGGCCGCGCTCATGCGACAGTATCATCTCCAGCATGTCGCCCTTCAGCTTCTCCATCACCACGAAGATGTGCTCCGGCGTCTCGAACATGCGCTCCAGGTTTACAAACAACAACAACAAGAGAGGTAAGAGAGAGACCTGCGCCACGAGGAACTTGGTGATGCGCTCGGTGAGTCGGCCGCGCTCATGCGACAGTATCATCTCCAGCATGTCGCCCTTCAGCTTCTCCATCACCACGAAGATGCGCTCCGGCGTCTCGAACATGCGCTCCAGGTTTACAAACAACAACAACAAGAGAGGTAAGAGAGAGACCTGCGCCACGAGGAACTTGGTGATGCGCTCGGTGAGTCGGCCGCGCTCATGCGACAGTATCATCTCCAGCATGTCGCCCTTCAGCTTCTCCATCACCACGAAGATGTGCTCCGGCGTCTCGAACATGCGCTCCAGGTTTACAAACAACAACAACAAGAGAGGTAAGAGAGAGACCTGCGCCACGAGGAACTTGGTGATGCGCTCGGTGAGTCGGCCGCGCTCATGCGACAGTATCATCTCCAGCATGTCGCCCTTCAGCTTCTCCATCACCACGAAGATGTGCTCCGGCGTCTCGAACATGCGCTCCAGGTTTACAAACAACAACAACAAGAGAGGTAAGAGAGAGACCTGCGCCACGAGGAACTTGGTGATGCGCTCGGTGAGTCGGCCGCGCTCATGCGACAGTATCATCTCCAGCATGTCGCCCTTCAGCTTCTCCATCACCACGAAGATGTGCTCCGGCGTCTCGAACATGCGCTCCAGGTTTACAAACAACAACAAGAGAGGTAAGAGAGAGACCTGCGCCACGAGGAACTTGGTGATGCGCTCGGTGAGTCGGCCGCGCTCATGCGACAGTATCATCTCCAGCATGTCGCCCTTCAGCTTCTCCATCACCACGAAGATGTGCTCCGGCGTCTCGAACATGCGCTCCAGGTTTACAAACAACAACAACAAGAGAGGTAAGAGAGAGACCTGCGCCACGAGGAACTTGGTGATGCGCTCGGTGAGTCGGCCGCGCTCATGCGACAGTATCATCTCCAGCATGTCGCCCTTCAGCTTCTCCATCACCACGAAGATGTGCTCCGGCGTCTCGAACATGCGCTCCAGGTTTACAAACAACAACAACAAGAGAGGTAAGAGAGAGACCTGCGCCACGAGGAACTTGGTGATGCGCTCGGTGAGTCGGCCGCGCTCATGCGACAGTATCATCTCCAGCATGTCGCCCTTCAGCTTCTCCATCACCACGAAGATGCGCTCCGGCGTCTCGAACATGCGCTCCAGGTTTACAAACAACAACAACAAGAGAGGTAAGAGAGAGACCTGCGCCACGAGGAACTTGGTGATGCGCTCGGTGAGTCGGCCGCGCTCATGCGACAGTATCATCTCCAGCATGTCGCCCTTCAGCTTCTCCATCACCACGAAGATGTGCTCCGGCGTCTCGAACATGCGCTCCAGGTTTACAAACAACAACAACAAGAGAGGTAAGAGAGAGACCTGCGCCACGAGGAACTTGGTGATGCGCTCGGTGAGTCGGCCGCGCTCATGCGACAGTATCATCTCCAGCATGTCGCCCTTCAGCTTCTCCATCACCACGAAGATGTGCTCCGGCGTCTCGAACATGCGCTCCAGGTTTACAAACAACAACAACAAGAGAGGTAAGAGAGAGACCTGCGCCACGAGGAACTTGGTGATGCGCTCGGTGAGTCGGCCGCGCTCATGCGACAGTATCATCTCCAGCATGTCGCCCTTCAGCTTCTCCATCACCACGAAGATGTGCTCCGGCGTCTCGAACATGCGCTCCAGGTTTACAAACAACAACAACAAGAGAGGTAAGAGAGAGACCTGCGCCACGAGGAACTTGGTGATGCGCTCGGTGAGTCGGCCGCGCTCATGCGACAGTATCATCTCCAGCATGTCGCCCTTCAGCTTCTCCATCACCACGAAGATGCGCTCCGGCGTCTCGAACATGCGCTCCAGGTTGACGACACCGCCGTGCGACAGATTCTGTAGGATCGCCACCTCGTTCTTGAGCTGCGCTTCTTGTTTCGTTGGAAACCGCAGTTTGTCTATAACCTGCATAACATAAAATCAACTCCATTTAGCATAGATATTGAGGAAATTTTCAATTGCTCGTTAAGTCCCTGCACAAAAGGTGTAAAAGTTGGTTTGATCCTGGTAAGTTAGCCAGCTATTACCTCCAAAACAATAGGAATCTAAATGAAGAAGACTTGTTCTAGCATCTCATACCAAACACGATTTTGGTGACGACGGCAATATGTTTTAATGTTCAATATTTGCAGTCAAGGTCCGTAACACAGGTATAGCGTTAATTCAATGTATGTAGGTCTAATCTTAAACATTGTGTTAGTAGGAGGCATTGATAATGGGAGGATGGGCTGTAGGAGAATTCCAAATTATGGGTATACAGCAGGTGGCAAAATTGGAAGACACAATACCCGCAAATGGTATGTTAGGTGTCCAGCCTTGCAGTATCTCAGGCTCAGGCTCTTTTTTTTATTAAGGTGCACTTGATTAACAGTCGGTTATACATAGTCAATGAATCAAAATGGCCTCATTCTTTCATCTCAACTGAGAAATGTATCACTGAACATTCTCCTTTCTTCACCTATCTATATTCTTCGAGACTCCTTCAAGACTACGAGCTCGAATATGCCTCGGACTAGGTTTAAGTGATAAGCATTTAATAAGCATGTCGCGATAGGATTGAGCACTGAGCAAGCGTGCGGTCGGTTACTTTGATGGCGACGGGCCGGTCGGTGCGGCGATGCACGCCGCCGTATACGATGCCAAACTGCCCCGAGCCGAGCACCTCGTCAGGGAAGATCTGATACAGCTGCGACATGTCCGTCACGCGCTCCTCCGGCACGCCCGCGCCGCTAACCTCGCTCTCCGCTGCGTCACATGAACACAACACCCACGCTATCATCAGCTTGTTGTCGTACCTGGACAGTCCCTCCGCAAAGTCAAATAACATCTCAAGGTGAATGGGCCTAAATTCAGTCATGCTAAACGAATACCTTTATTAAATTCAATTCACCTTGGTGTCTACAAAACCCAGCTGTGAGAAACTGTCAATGTCAAAACTATTTAATAGTGGTTAGTAGGTTATGGCAACATTGTTAAAAAGCGGCATATGGTGTATGTCAGGGATTTACATAGGAAGTGCCCAAAGAAGTAGATTCGAACCTTTATGGGAGCTGTGAAAATCAAGCGGGCCGGCCAGGTGCTTCCTCACACCATGTTTGGAGGACCCCAGGTTGCAAGTTTGGGGAAATACCACAGTAATTAGATGTGGGTAAACACCCTTTAGAAAAAGAAAAAATTTCATCATTCGTGTTTGGGCACTGACCTGAGTTGTGTGTGACGGGCATGAGCGCCTGGCGGATGGCGGTCTCCCAGCTGCGCGCGAGGTAGGCGCCCACGCCGGAGTCCGGCGGCGGGAGGTGCGCTCCGCCCCCCGTCAGGTGCATCAGCGGGTCCACGCCCACGAAGTAGTCCACGTTGGCCGTGCGCAGCTCAAAACAGTGCATCACATCTGCAACCAACACATTATCTTCCTCAATATTCTATCTGAGTAATTTTAAAGTATTGAATAACCTTGAATACACTGGAGGATCAAACCAAATATATGTTTTTATAAAAGTTTTTAATCACCCAATAAACAATTACATTCAATTAATAGAACTGTGTTCATTGTTAAGTAATCTTAATGAGCATATAAATGACTATGCCAACCGCCCTAACAATCAATTGTGAAGCTAAAGTTGTATTTGTCATTCACCTATTGCAAATGTATCATAGTACTACTACGTCACGTACTACGTCACTCTGTGGGTAGTTCAACAAGCAACAAGTACAAAAAACTGCTCTTGATACATTTTCATTATTATATTTAATCCGAGCTATAAATTTAAATAAATTAATGTTATTTTGAACAATAATCTGTGAACAAACCTGCTGGCTATAAAGTTTAATTCGGAGAAATGGCGACTGGTCCGGCAGAACTAAGGCAAGTGGAGAACACTTTCACAACACAGATGGAGTCTTTCAGTGCCCGCCTGAACGAAGCTTGTGGGGGACAGGCTGAACTACGTAGCCTGCGCGATGACTTCCATAGCTTCCAGCAGTCCATCATGCAGACCCTTCGCCAGCTTCATCTTAAGTGGGAGCAGCTCGAGCAGCGCGTCGACGTTTTGGAGACCCATTCAAGGCGGAAGATGCTGCTATTGCACGGCGTAGCAGAATCGGCGGGAGAGGACCCCGTTGCGTCGGTCGCACAGCTGTGTGCTGATAAACTCGGACTCAACAGCATTATGGCGGGCAGCATTGTGTTCTGTCGACGACTGGGCAAGGTGGAGCGAGATGTCGGCCGGAAACGGCCAATCCTTGTTAAGTTCCAGCGACTGGGTGACAGAGCGGCGGTTTGGAATGCAAAGACAAAGTTGAAGGGAACGGGCGTCTCGCTTTCTGAATTCCTAACTGCCGGGCGGCGCAAGCTGTTTATTGAGGCGCGCAAAGCCTTTGGAATGTCCAAGGCCTGGACGAGGGATGGCTGCGTCTACGTCTCAGCTGAGAGCGGTTCTGTCCTGCGAGTAAGTTCAGAAGCTCAGTTGCATCAGTTGATGGAGACAGCTGTGGCCGCGCCAGCTACGCAGAGTGGAGCTGACATTGCAGCCGTCGATGGAGCGAAGCAGCGGCCTACACGTTCCCGCGGCCAGAGCAAGATAACCAAGGTCAAATAAACGTTGAATCGTGCAAAAGTGATGTTCTTCGCACTACCATTATTATCTTCGTTCGGTGTTTGCCTGTGTGTTTACATTTTTATCGCACAGGGTTCTGCAGTATTCTCAGCAAACACTTTTAGAATTCTATATTCTACCCTACACTTTTATTTTTACTGCAGATTTCCGTAAATACGTAAGAAGTCACAAAACTCTGTAATAATCGTATTTTCTTTGATCTTGTCACGCACAGACTATTATTTGTTCTTTGTCTCGCACAGAAAGAGGACTGTCATATTTCTCTACATATTTTAGGTTCATTTATCCATTTGGAAAGGCAAAGGTGTGTAAACCTTACAGTCTACTTTTACTTTTCACATATTTGTTTGTTGTTTTTTTTGTGCTCTCGAAATGGGGAACGGCTTTCTTTGTGCAGCTATTATTTTTAATACCACTTGTATATTTATATTGTACATTTTAAACTGTGTGAAGTAATGGTTATATCGGTCCTTTCTGTTTTAGAAAAAAAAAAGTCATTATAAATATAGAATTGTTTTGGCTTCATAATGTTAACTAGTTTATCCCTTTCGCCAGCAGGTTCATACACAGATTGTTCATTTGTTTTATTTTGAATTAATTTGTTTTTTTTGTTTGTTTTGTATTTTCTTGTATAACTTACTATTTAGCTACATAAGTTTACGATATTTTATTGCACCATTAATCATTCTTAGATATTAGATTTAATTTGTATTGCTTTATTGATTATTCTGTTTTGTGTTTTATTTGTCTATTGTTATGTCAGATATATCAGATTCAGAATTGTATTACTCATTGTCTCCTACGTCATCGTGCGAGGAAAATTTTTTTGATGCCTCAAACATTAATTTGATGACCACTCCATCGCATAGTGCTGCACCTCATCTTTCAGAGTTGCTAGATAACACTTTTAGTCATTATCCTAATAATGTTAATATATGTCACATTAACTGCCAGAGTATTCCTGGACATTACGCAGATATTCTATCTTCCTTTACTAGCAAACACATCCATGCTTGTCTGTTTACAGAAACATTTCTCAAACCCTCTCTTCCATCGATTTCTTATGCTCTACCGGGTTATGCACTTTTACGGAATGACAGGATTGGCAAAGGTTGTGGAGGGGTGGCAATATACTTACGTAGTGACATCCCTTATAAAATAGTCTCTCAATCACCTTCCCAATATTCTGCTTCTGCTGAATATATAATGCTGGAGCTGCAAATCAACTATTCAAAATTTCTTCTTGCTTTATTTTACTGTCCGCCCACTGTCAACTACTTCAACTGCTTTGACCAGATTCTGAATGACCACCTTCATGAATATTCTCATTCGGTTATTATGGGTGATTTCAATACATGCCTTCTAAAAAATGATAATCGTGCCGGCACACTTCTAAATATTTTACAGTCCCATAACCTATTTTCACTACCATTGAAGCCAACATATCATGTCAACACTTGTCATTCACTTTTAGATTTAATTTTTACAAACTGCCCTGAAAAGGTTAGCGATTTCGGTCAGCTTACTACTGGTGGCTTCGTCAATCATGATCTTATATACATATCCTACAAACTTAAGTCACCACGATATAAGCCAAAAATATTACAGCAACGTAACTTTAGAGCTATCGAACTTGAATCACTCAAGACAGATGCTAGTGCGATTGATTGGATGCCTCTTCTTCATGCTACTGATTTAGATATTAAAGTTGATTTTTTCACATCCACAGTGGTTGACCTATTTGATAAGCATGCACCGGTTCGTTCCGTCCGAATGAAGCATGCGCCAGCTCCCTGGTTGAACGACAAAATAAAGCACCACATGGCCAGAAGAGACGCTCTTAAGCGCAAACACAAGCATATGCCAAGTGATGAAAATCTCAGTCGGTACAAAGTTGCAAGGAATCTTTGCACGCGTTTATGCAGGGACGCTAAACGTCAATATATTAGGGAATCGGTTGAAGAGTGCAGTCCAAATAATCTGTGGAAATTTCTCAATAGTCTTGGCGTAGGTAAATCCAAAAGCATTATTAACTATAATTTTGACCTGAATTCACTGAATAATCATTTCTCATCCACATTCTTATCAGTAGATCCGATTTTGAAAGCAACAGTCATTAACAGTTTGGTCAGCAATCAGTCCTCTAGCTCTCAACCTTTTTTATTTTTAACAGTATCCTGCAGCGAAATAAAAAAAATAATCCTCTCTATTAAAAGCAAGGCTGTCGGCTATGATGAACTGAGCAGAGACTTGATTTTGCCGATTTTAGATGAGTTATTGCCAATTATCTCTCATATTCTTAATTACTCACTAGAGTCAGGCTCTTTTCCACAAATCTGGAAACAAGCATTTGTCATACCACTGCCTAAAATTCCAAATCCTGTAACACCAAACAATTTTCGGCCTATTTCTATTCTCCCTTTTCTTTCCAAAGTTCTCGAGCGCCTTGTTTACTCCCAATTTAATGAGTACCTTTGCAGTAATTCTCTTCTTAATCCTTTCCAATCCGGTTTTCGTACCTCACATAGCACAACTACCGCTCTTACTAAAGTCACAGACGACATACGTTACGCTATGGATAACAGACAACTCACCTTGATCACTTTACTGGACTTTAGTAATGCCTTTAACACAGTTGACTTCGACATACTATTAGCTATTTTATCTTCCATGAATGTGTCAAAAATGGGGCTCAGCTGGTTTAATTCTTATCTTCGTCAACGACAGCAAAAAGTTCGCTATGAAAACCAGTTTTCGGAATGGTGTGACATTAGGGCTGGTGTACCTCAAGGCGGTGTCCTTTCTCCTCTTCTTTTTTCTATTTTTATCAACACACTTGCCGCTATTCTTTCATGCCATTATCATCTGTATGCAGATGATCTACAAATTTACCGACACTTCTCACTTGATGACCTGCATCTCAACATTGATCTTGTCAATAAAGACTTATCTGAAGTTCATCAATGGTCGGAAAGATTTGGTCTTCAAGTTAATCCAGCAAAAACACAGGTCATGATTGTTGGTAGCGGCAAGCTCTTGGCAAAGATTGATAAGAGTAATCTCCCACCTATCCTATACAATGGTATTACTATACCCTATAGTTCAAGGGTTAAAAATTTAGGTATTTTCCTTGACGAGTCACTGTCTTGGGTTTATCATACGGGTCAAGTCTGCAGGAAAATATATGGAGCCATGCACACTCTCTGGCGTCTCAATCGCCTCATACCAATCGAAACTAAAATCAAGTTGGTTCAGTCGCTAATTCATCCTATTTTAGACTATGGTGACATCTGTAATCTTAACCTAAACGAGGAGCTTCTAGACAAACTAGATCGCTTGCTTAATTATGGAATTCGTTATATCTTTGGTTTGAGGAAGTTTGATCATATATCCACCTATCGTGCGAAACTAAAATGGCTTAATATTCGCCAGAGGCGTAATATGCATGTTCTCTCTCTTCTTTACTTAATCTTAAATGATCCCAAATCCCCACTTTATCTTAAAGAACGCTTCAAATATCTCTCTTTTCATGGTGTACCACTTAGGTCTGCAGATAATCTCCTGCTCCTTATTCCGTCACATTCTTCCACTGCTTATTCGGGTTCTTTTACAGTTCACTCAGCACGATTGTGGAATCAATTGCCTCTTACTATTAGGGAAAGTGCTTCCTTGTCTATTTTTAAGGTAAAATTAAAATCCTGGTACTTGACATGTTATAACAATTAAATCAATCAAATATTTTCTGTTTATATAGTTTTAAGTTATCTAATGTTTTTCTAAGTGTGATTATGGTGCTTAGTTTTAAGTGATTTATTGTTTCTTGCTACCTCTTAATATATTTTCTAATATTAAGGTTAGCTGTTAGAGATTGCCTTTGGCAATAAGCTCGCCTTTGCATACTATGTAATAGTTGTAAGCAATAAAGAATATTTTCATTTTCATTTTCATTTCAGTAGCAATTCGGGGTGGACAAACAGAGACCCGCTTTGCTCATATTACAATGAATGCTCTTTTTGCGAGGCGCCTGTAAATGTATTTTGAATAATTTATATTAAAAAGTGTAAAAATAAAGCGTATGTAAGCTGGGTGAGGATTTACAGGAACATACCTCCATGCGGTACCCGTGCGGTGTCTATAGCTAGGATCTCGTTGAGCGGGATCTCGCGGTAGTACTTGGCGCCCTGCTCTGACTGGAACATGGTGATGGACTTGGTGTCCATCCGCCAGAAGTGCCGCTTCATCTGCAATCGTGCACGTTACAAACTATTCACTGTCAAGACACCTGCATAAGTGACAAAGCTCAACCTTCAAAAAACTCTGGCAAACATGTTTATTAAAACCCAAATGTCTAACCTCTCGCAGTCAAATACACCTTCACATAAATGCGCCCACTTGCCCTTCCATTCAACCATAATGACAGTGAAGGTAGAGTGACAATTTGAACTCTACATGAACCGAGACAAAGATGGAAGGAATGTGTACTCACAGTCTTATTCTGGTGAAGTAGGCCCACTAGCCAGCCCTCCTTCGTGCTCTCGTCGTCACGTTTCGTGCTGTGCTTCGCGCTCTGCACCACACGCATAAGCAAGATATTGGCGCTCAGAGACAAAGATGGAAGGAATAGGTACTCACGGTCTTGTCCTTGTTGGTGAAGTGCACTAGCCAGCCCTCTTTCGTGCTCTCTCCGTCACGTTTCTTGGTGTGTTTCACGCTCTGCACCACGCGCATCAACGGGATGTTGGCGCTCGGAGACGAAGAAGAGCTGTCACACCCAAAAATACACACAATCACTTTATTATAATATGGCTGCATTGAACTGGATTTTTTCTGAAGTCATACCAAACTGGAGGGAAACCAACAAATGATTATTTGATTAATAAATTGTATTTCGAACCAATGTCATTTCTAATACGAGTATACAGACATGGTCTCAAAATTTGGCCCATCTTGTTTCCTGCATATAGCACGCTCACCTGCTGGGACGGCTGCAGTTGTTATCTAGCGGTACGTCTCCCGAGGAGGAGTCTCCGTTGTGGCTGCGGTGCGAAGACGCCGCGCCCTCACAGTCCGACTCCTCCTCGTCCAGCAGCAAGCGAGCGTTATCCGACAGCTCGCGCTCACTGCCGGTACTGCTGTCTTGGCATTCACCTGAAGACATGTCATTTATAGACAGCCATCCTAAATGCAATGCCACCATTGCACCATATATTTTAAATAAGTGCTGGAACCTGCGGAAGAGTGCACACAATCACACGGGTCACAATTATGGTGTCTGAAAGTATAGGAACATAAAAGCCTATTCAAATATTCAACATGCGAACAATAAATTATTCAAGAATATTTGAGTACAGTAGAATGCCAATTATGTGGATTAATTGAAAATGAAAGCAATCTGGATGATTATTCTCTTCAAAGTGACAGCACAGTCATGTAGGTGAAGGCGTGAAGGTATGGCGAGGTCATGTCTCGCACGAACGGGGGCCTCGGCTAGCCACCTGGGCTAAGAGGAAGGAGACCTCTATAAAAAAATACCTCAGTCCTACGGTGGGTAACGTGCCAAGAGGATGAATGTGTAGTGGGTAAACAAGTTTTGAAATTCATGCCATATGTAAAAGCAAAAGCCATCACTGGGGAGGCAACTGAAAAAACTTCAGATTGGGACCGCTTTTACACCAATAAAAAAGATCTCACAAGTTTTACGTTAAGTGAAAGATCAGCTCCCCTTGCAGTCTCCAGGCTTGTACAAAACCCCATGTTCCTGTTGGTAATATCATATTGGTCAAACTAAAGCGAAGTGTTCCAACACAGGTTACGGAACACATTAGAGCAGTAAAAAAGGACTCCGTAAAATCAGCGACGATACCGTCAGCTCATACTGCCAGTCGTCTGAACCAAGGAACGCAGCCCAAGAGAATTCTGCAGCTACCCGCACTTAGAGCTACAATCTACGACAACGGAGAACCCAGGTGTCAGTCGACTGCTGCGTACAGGCTGCCTCCCCGAGAACAGGTTGAATGATCAGCCCGAAACGTCCGAGAAAGTCTCCTCCCGCCTCACGAAAAGCCGTGAGTTTTTGCAAGATTTTTTTTGGCAAGACATTATTAAAAAAATGTAAGAGAACAACTCACTGCCAGTGTCCTTAATGAGTTCCCCGCCACAGTCCTTGGGAATAAACTCGAGGCATTTGCGGTGTACGTTGTAGTGGCAGTCTCGACACTGCATGCCCTGCTTGAATAGCCCCTTCAGCAGCTTCTTGCAGTGTCGGCAGACCGTGGGCCGCGTGTACGAGTGCAGGACGAATGTATGCGGGATTCCCAGCGAACATGCGCCCCACCCGCGCGTACTCAATGATGGCGAGCGGCTCTGCTTGCTGCTCACTGGGACCCCCTGTACAGAACACGTACGGAATGCTGAGTGGGTTCACGCCCCAGCCGCGCGTACTCGACGATGGCGAGCGGGTCTGATTGCTGCTCACTGGGACCCCTGTACAGAACACGTACGGGATGTACGCCGCCCCAACCGCGCGCGACAAGCTCTATGCATGTCATATCTCTGGAACTTTTAGTCCTAGACCCATTATGTTGATAATCAAATGAAACGTCTCATCGAGATTCCCTATCATGGCAAAATTGTATTGTCATATTTCTGTAACTTCTAGTCCTAGACAAATCATACAAGTTCTAGAAGAAGAAATCAAGTCTGAAAATGTGTAAAAACTTTGCTTCGGACGGCTTATGTACTTTTTACTATTATCTGATGAAGGCTCTTTACACCATTCATAAGTCGTCTTTGTCGGAGTCTTTTTTCAGAACTTCTTTTCTTCTCTTCTTTATTATTTTTTCCTTCATTATGAAAATAGTCATACAAAAAATTACAATTATAAAGAAGTGTATCACATAATCGCATAGTTCTCAATTTTTACAAAAATAATTAATTATTTCCCATGTTTTGATAAAGTTGTGATCAGATAAGATAGTGAGCATACAAGTGAGTTAAAGAAAAGAAAGACATACTAAAGATAGAACATAAATCAACAAGTATATAATATAACTTTCTTGGTTTTTTTCTCGAATGGTAATAATGAGTTAGAATATAAATTTATTCCAAATAAAAGTTTGTTATAATTGCTCTAATTATGTCTAAAGAAATAGTTTTGAGCATAATTTGTGTGATATGTAGGGTTTTATAACAGGTCCTTAATAAAGTCCGATGAGGTACTTGCAAACCGGCCAAGTGCGAGTCGGATTCGCACAAGAAGTGTACCATCGTACGAGAAAAAAAAACATGTTTTTTGTATGGGAGATCCCTTAAATTTTTATTATTTTTAAATTTTACCTATTTGCTGTTATATCGGCAAAATAAATACACACTTTGTGAAAAATTCAGCTGCCTACCTATTACGGGTCATGAGATACAGCCCTGTGACAGACGGACGGACGGACAGCGGAGTCTTAGTAATAGGGTTTCGTTTTCACCCTGTGGGTACGGAACCCTAAAAAGTAGTTGTGCTGGTGAAAATAACCTGCAACAAGATCCCCAGTTTCTGAAATGCAATTTGGGCCTTGGATTCAATAAAAGGCAGAAAACCCAAATCTTAGAAGATGCTGCAGCCCAGTATATCATAATAATACAATCCCGCCCGGGTTGGTACCATCGCATTAAATGAATGATTACACAAAACATGGGACATGAATATATTTTTTTATGTAACTGGACATGGATGGCTGTTGTTGTTGTTTATTCATCATCCACAGGCAACACACTGCACTCGCATTTGGCATATTTTATCATTAGCCAGTTCAGCATTCACGGCGAAGAACTGGCAAGAAACTTCGCTGAATTTTTTTAACGTCCACTTAGTCTAAGTTTACAAATTTGTTTGCCACTGCTTACAGAAATACGGATTATTGGTACCCGTTTGTGTGAATACATTATTTAAATTCCTTGTAACATAAATAGCAAGTATTTATAGTTAATGATAAAAGAAAAAACACATATGAATACATTCAATTAATATTAATTGACATACCAAACAGACTGTCATGACATTATTAGCCTAACGCACCACATAGGAACTAGGTGCCATGCCAGGACCTTCCTTATATTGCTCGGCTACATTGAACTCACCATTAACTGCAGGGGGTATTTAAAATTCATCTCCTTCTTAAGGGTGTGATAACGCCTGATTGCATTTAGTTCCATAAGGGCGAAAGTTGAGCCATATTTTATTATTTAAAAAATAAATACTACTTATTTTGGAATTACAAAAAGATGAAAACTATACCGGTAAATATCAAATGCTCATATATATTTATTTTTTTATGTGACTGGACATGGATGGCTAATACCGCAAGTTCTGTCATGGTATTAGCCCAACACACCACATGGGAACTAGGTGCCATGCCAGGACCTTCCTTATATTGCACGGCTACATTGAACTGGATGGAAAACACGAACAATTTTCATTGCCGCTTCGACCATCGTTCATGGTACCAACCCGGGCGGGATAAACCCTACCACCTAGTAAGTAAGGAAGGGGACCTACAGCTTAACGTGGAATCCGAACCACGGCCAGCCTCTCTCAACGGTCGAATGGTCACCAATCCAAGACCAGACCGGACCCAGCGTTGCTTAACTTCGGAGAGCGATCGCCGAAGTGTCGCGCTACTGGGCCACTGAGGCTGAAATCGTCAGTTTATTATTGGTTATTTTTAAATATAATTAAATGTTGTTTTACTTATGTCTTTATCAAACTGAACGCAATCGGTTCTTAGCATGCCCTTCAATCCATCCAACTCTTGGTACTGAGCAAAAAACTTCTCATAGAAAACCTTTTGTTCGTCATGCCGTATAGGTATTATTGGCGCGGTCACTAAGTCTGGCTATAGGCTATCGAATAGATATTTTAAGGTGGCCCTTCCCGGCGGGACAAACTCATTCGCGGGCACGGTATAAAACCGTACTAATACGCTTTGGGACATTCTCTGTTTCAAAGCAAAATTTTTTTTATGTTACTGGACATGGATGGCTAATACCGAACTGACCGTCAGATATTAGCCTAACACACCACATGGGAACTTGGTGCCATGCCAGGACCTTCCTTTTATGACTATGCACATAGTGTTTGATTTGGTAACATTTACGAAAATTTTAATTACAAAACGACTCATAGCTTAAAGTAAATCACGATCGCTGTAGGCAAAAATCTAACGAAAACCAAATTGATTATAAATCTTCATGAAATAAGCTAGGTCTGAGGACAAATCCTTTTAACATGTTTTTATTTTATCGTTGAGTAATCCCCCTCCATAAATTCGAACTTTCGGACTTTATAACTTGGAAACCAAACACTGTTTTATAATGCCAATGGTCATCAGCCATCTAGTTCGATCGAGTTCCACATTTGACACAGATTGTCCCACGTGGAAATCAAGGGAACACTGATAATGATGCGTCAATTCTGCATCTTTTTAACTCTACCTCTTAAAAATTGTTTCACAAGTGTTTGGTCAATTTATTGAGCAAATATCGTTACCTCTATTTTGAGTTTTGGTGGAGAGTACAACCTGATCAGACAATGTGTCGGTTGAGACGTCGCCAGCGTGTCGGGTCGGGTCATTCTCAGTATGTTAAGCATTAGACATCAGGGTACATTGCACACTTATTTTTTTTTGGTTCACATTGATGCTGACATGGGGAAGCGCGGGAAGTGCCGTGTGAGGGGGGAGGCTGCCTGAGACGTCACACTGTCGACTGGGACCACTGTCTACACTGTCAGGTCCAGACTGCGGTCGGGATGTACATACAAGTAAATAGCGAAACTTTCAACTATACACATGTCTTCCACGGCGATATAGTAGCTTGGTTTGATTTATAACAGATTATGTTGGCCGTTTCCGCATGACCGACGCCGTCAGAGCGGTTTGTCACTGAAGATTTAAAATGAATGAAGACAGCTAGAATGGTTTTCGCAACGACGAGAAATTTCGAAAGCTCATGGGCTTCGTCGGGCGCCTCTTAGTGGAGAGTCTGGCATACGCCATACGGCGCGCGTTATATAAAAAAGTAAGGAAATGTTGAAATCTTACGTCAACTCGGGGCAACCCAAAAATTAATTTTTAATTTAAAAGTGTCATATGAAGTACGGAAGGCCCTTACATAGGCCCTGATGATGCCCATGAGCTTTCGAATTTCTCGCGGGCTGCAAAAACCATGCGGCCAGGTACTACTTCCCACCATGTGTGACTGATCCCAGATTGTACTTTGGTACGCCTCACAATTTCATATAGAATACATTTATTGACAGGTACTTGCTGAAAACCAGCACCTTGCAGTCAGCTCCACTCAGGTAGTACTGGCCGCTTAGGATTATGCTGAGGTAGGTAGGAGTATAGGGAACCTAACCTAACCTAACCTAACCTAACCTTTTGGTATACAATTACCTCATTAGGATACATCAAATGTATACTTGTTTATTTTTAAACATTCTAAATTGTACCTAATTGTAGTTTTTGTTGCCAATAAAGAATTTGAATTTTAATACCACAGCCGGGGGGTTTATTCCATGGTTTACCAACATCACAAATCAATAATTTACAGGATTTGTTGATTCGAATCGAGGGATGTACTTATGTAGGTATCTGAGTGCATTGAATGTTACACTCAGAATCCAAATACATCGTGACCCAGAACTGCAGATTTGGACGATTTATTGCAAGGTGAACAGAGGTGCATGGAGCAGCATTGTTATGCATGAGATAGTAGTTGTTTATCAAATTAAGGAAAATATTGAACAAAAATTGTAGGGAACGACCTCTAGATACGAGCACTAGTTATTGACTAAGCACCGTCGCTAGACAAGAAAACGTTATTCCACTCAAGAACATGCTTCCCACACACATTGGCACTTAAGTGTGCGCTCCACAGCGGTGGCGGGCCAGCGGTCATCTTGCAGAACACTGATGCTTTGCACGTGGAGGTTTCACAGACTGAGTAAACAGATGAGTGTAAATTGCTCATACCACCAACCCGGTCATAGGGACCAGAAAAAGATAGTCAATTGTTTATTTATTGTGTTCGTCGTATCCATTGGTGTCGATTTGATGAGAAATTGTGTGGAGACGAACCGGTTTTGCAGCAGAATTGATAACTGCTGGACAGTCAGATATTCTTGCTAGAATGTGATTGACATGGTGGGTGAAGGGTTGCGGTGTCAGAAGTACACTATTTATGGGCATAGCATCTGATAATGAACATTACTTGCGTAGGAACCGGAAAAATAAAAGTCAAACAAAAAATTAAACATATTTATTTCAAAGTCAAAATATTGTTAACATAACAGGTATGTTCTATATCAGATCTTACACCGTTACCCTCCACCGTTGTAACCAATAACATTGCTTAAAATCAGTAACATACAAAAAAATATGCAAAAAACAATACTGATAATAACTTATCACACAATGGACGGAAAAGTTAAAAATGCCATTTCAATAAATTAATAAGTAAAAAATAGCAATAAGCTCTGCTATTAATAATAAACAATAATCAGAATTAGGTTGCTACCAAGCCTTTCGCAAACATAACTATGAACAAAGATTTGGGTACTATTAATGATGTATTGCGACTGACATTGCGATTAGGATGATATTAAAACTAATTCTATGTATTAATACGTCAGCGATCAAAACGGCAATACTATATTTATGGTTAGATTATGACAGGGGCTTGTAACTGTGGGTGTGGGAAGGTAGATTCAAGGAACTTCTGTCGACACTGAAACAATCCGTGCACATGAAACTAATCAGTTCGCTCTGGAACTCAGGAATATGAAATTATACTGCACCGTTACTGCTCTACAATAGCAATGCCGAGATCCATATGCAATGATTAATACCAGAGGTGTCACGCTGCGAAAACTGACAGTGTCCACTGTGTCACCACTTAATACAACCATATAATTCCTTCATTGCCCAGAGAGGTCTGCATGACTGCCCTCACCAGCGACTGTGGCCACCACTATCCACAGCTACAATCCTCTGGACTCATGTTAATTTAAGTAGTCTGTGTACTCGAATAAAGATGTTTGCATAAAAATAAAATATATCCCATTAAAAGTCTATTAACATTAGCTTTTTTTAATACATCCCCAAAAGAAACTCTTCAAGGTCTTAATTCGAATTACCCGCCTTTATAACGGAGCAGACGCGCTTTTTAAACACAGGAATTGCGACCTATATTAGGCTTGCATACAAGACCGCATGCTGGGCGCGGGACCCAACAAATGGGTTCTTGGCGCATACAACTTCTGCTTTGTGCGATATATTATGCGCACGAGGCTGCTGCGAACGCACAATACTAGGTAGAGATGTAATGCCCCCTTTAGATGTACCGACCTATAATTATAAGACACAAACATTTTATGCCATGCAAAAGTGGATTTACACCAATCGAGTGTTAGGTCACTCTTCAACAACAACAGCGAAATTAGCTTGGATCCACGAGCGAACAAGTCTACTCCTTAATTCTCTTGGTGCAAACCCACTCTCAAGAAGCCGCCCGCCGGCATCCGCGACTCCACTACTCGCTCATTGTTCGTTCTTGTTGGCGTCGCTCTTGAAGCTGACGAGCTCGGCCAGCTTCCTTACCAGGCTCACGTCGTCGGCGGTGGTGGTGGTGGTGGTGGTGGTGCCGGCGGTGTGGTTGGACGCGAGCGAGAGACGCGACGGCGAGCGCGGTGGTTGCGAGGTGCGACGCGTCACGCACACGCAGTTCGATGGCACCTTCACCGCACACCGCTTGTGGTAGTTGAGACCGCAACCTGCACATAACACTACATTGTGGCACACGAACACTCGAAGGATTCTCCTAGCAACCCCTGAATTCAGTTTCAAGTGTTGGGGATGTAAAAAAGATTGAATTGGCATAAAGGGCGACAGTGAAAGTGGAAGGAAGATCACAATTTGGAAAGTCATCTGAGCTAGGTAAAAATACTCCGGATTGTGGACATTTGTGCAATAAAATTAATGAACACCAAGTTGAGTAGTGATATGTACCTTCACACTTCAGTCCCTGCCGCACCAAACCGAACAGCATCTCGCCGCAGAAGTCGCAGAAGGTGGGCACCTTGTACGAGTGAACCGACAGCGCGTGCGGCCTCGGCGTTGGCGCCTCTTCGCCGCCACCCAGCACGGCTGCAATACGATATCAAAATTTTAGGGTCCTAGCCACTCCAGACTGAACAGCATCTGGCCCTATACGTGACCACCTTGTTCGAGTGCACAGACAGCAGCGCAAGCGGCCGCTTCGCCGCACCGTCTCGCATCACGCGGTAGCAACACAACAGTCTCAGAAACAACACACAGGGAGACACCATGCCAGCAGAATAGCGGACTATTTTACAGCTATAGATTTTGTTCAAAGTTGGTTTGAAAACTCCCAGGATGAAAGTAAGTATGAGTAAATGCACTCGCAGGCAAACGATTATATTCCCCTGATGGCTAGGCGCTGTATAGAGTCCAAGGACGCCAAAAAGTACTGGGATGCCTTTACAAATGTGGCTAAAGTATTCCACTACTGCTGCAAATGGTTTTTCTCATCACAGATTAAGCCAATCAGTGATGAGAATTTTGGCATTTGAATCAATAACATTCTGAAATCCCATGTCTTTGGAAAAAAATCATCCAGTAGGTCGAGTGATTCAAGGCAGGTACAACATTAATTAAATGAAGTGGCGAAAGGAACAGAATGATCAAACAGGTTTCCAAGTATGTATATTATATCACGTTCAGAAATAAGAATGATTGATCTGTTAGATAAAAGGAAATTTTATATAAAAAGCCTGCAGTTTTTTTGTAAGAAGAAATCTCCGCTCGGTGTAGAACTATTTTAATAAGGATTGAAAGAGTACCAGAAACTAGGACTTCTTTAGCATCAGTAGTGCGATAAGGACAAATACAATGACACGTCGTACTTACCACCAGAAAAGTGCGAGATAAGTCCACCAATCGTGACAATCCGCAGAACAATATGACAAAGCAGCACGATGTCGATGAGGGTTTGGTCGGAGACATCGCGGCGTCGGCGGAGTTAATGAGATGCAACACGTTGGGCAAGATGCGCTCGCTCAGCTGATTTGACTCATTGACAGAAAAAAAAGGAAAAGGCGAATGTACTAACGGTTGGCGGTGAGCACGATCTCGACAAGGGTCTCGTCGGTGACGTCGGAGGCGGAGTTGATGAGCTGCAGCACGTTGGGCGAGCAGTAGTCATGGCGGAAGAGCAGGATGCGCTCACTCAACCGGTTCAATCCATTATCAGGTATCTGAAAACAGTGGGCGGTGATGAAGCCAATAGAAAATATGGGATTATTGAAATAAGGATTTTGGGTTTCGTGTGAAAGGCCGGCTGAGCAACTTTGTGGCATTCAACGGTATGGGTTGATTGATATTGCTGCTAGTCATCCGACGACGGTGTGGTGTGCTGAGAGACCGAGAGCATCGTGGAGTGCATTTTTATAGTGCATCGCCGCAAATTTTGTAGCAATTATTTGGAATAATTTATTTATTTGTTTATTAAACAATTCGTCGCACTCGGGACATACAAGCGTATCTCAAAATTATGGCTTTTATACATATGTATTCTGAATATCTATTAATTTATTTGCTCTATTATTTATGTTTAAACTCTTAGCAAAGCTCCTTAACAGGTTATTTTTTTCAGCATCATTTGCAGTATATTCAGTAAAATATAAAAGAAAACAGAGAAACTATCACTTTTTCAAATCTACTTCAATTTTAATAAAAATTAGATTCGCCTGTTTGTCCCGGGTGCGACGAATTCTTGTAAATTACTTTTAACATTTTTATTTTTAAATGTCATCCAGATTTTGGGCTTGCTGGCCTCCCATGTGGGCATGGGGTGTAGCAGTCATAAAGTTCCCTGGTTGACCAGACCTACTGGGAAGCTGGAATAATTAGACGATGGCAATTCCTACATTGCGTTGCCAAGCCGAGTTTGAGGAGGGTAATCGCCCCCGCATTTGAATACGCCCAGGTTGTGTGATTGGTGAGAGCGCACGTTGGTGAGTGAGAGGATGCGTAGGCGGCGAAATGGAGGAGGTATACCCTGGTGTGTATGAAGTTGACGGCGAGCGAGCGCAGCGTGGCCAACGTGAGGAGCGACGCGGGCGCGGACACGGCGTCGCGCAGCACGCCCAGCTGGAACAGGAACGTCACCTCGTCCTCCGCCCGTCCCTCCATCTCGCTGCCGCCACCGGCGCCTCCGCCCCGCCTGCCGACACACGAGCACACCATCGTTACTGTGTGGCTTCTTAGCTTGGTGCAGTTTTTTTATGCAACCTGACATGGATGGCTAATACCACACAACCATCACCACAGTAGTAGGGGAAGGGGACCTACAGTTTTACATGGATTCCGAACCATGGAGCAGCTCGCATTCGTGACGAATGCACTTATCGAACTCGGAAAGAGAAAGACAGTGGTGAATTGGGAGGATGATTGCTCCTCAATTTAAAGTTGATATTGACAAGAAGATCTCTAGAACGTTTAACTTATGCCTGGACACACGATATAAATTCAGGGTCACGTGGGAGCTGAAATGATTTGTGGATTGGTGGCTCGCCCGACCTCCCTCCGCCGCGCCCCCTCTCCCCTCGCCCCGCGCCCCGTGCCGCCCGCGAGCGCCGCCACGACGACACGAGGCAGATTAGCGGTTGAATTACAAATTCAACGTTCTATTATAATCGCCAAATGTTACAACCGCCATGTAGTATACTATATCGTATACTTGCATTATAAATGCTGACTGATGCACTGAGTGGTCAGTCTGAGTTCTCACCTAAATTGGCGTTTACGGAACTTCGAGGATACGTAAAAACGTCAAAACCTTTACAAATGTTTATTACTTATTCTGTGGTTTTACTTCTTCAAGCTGCTAAAGTCAATCTCGGACTCTCGATTTGTATAAAAACGCGGAGTCGGCGTAAACGGCAACGTCGACGTTTACGCCGACGTTGAGTACCCTGTCCAATCAAACTCGGACTCGCAAATGTTAGTTCGTTTAACGCCCACTGCGCGCGCTCCTCAATTTCTCCATACATTTGAAAACGCCAGTCGATCGGTTTGGCGTAAACGCCAATTTAGGTGACATCTGGGACTACGGGCTCTGTTATTCTCCTTCATAAGGTATGAGTTTGCATGTAAATTAATACACTTACAGGCTTAAGGCTGTTCCGACCCATATAAAGTTGTTTGCACACATAACGCAAAAAAGTATTGCACTTTAAGCCACGAATTAATAATAAAAGTTTAATATAGTTGTGGCGGTCAGCAACCTGCCGACGCGACATTTCCTACCCTGCACCGCCGCCTCAGCGCCGCGGCAGTGGGTCCGAGGCAGCCGCGCCGCACACATGCATTCCACCTCGTTTGCACAATATAAATGTATCAATATATAGTCAAATCGTATGAACGAGTTTCCGTTGCATCCCCTATCGCATAGAGGCATAAACATTACCCCACAACTGGTGACCCCGTTGGAACACGTAAACTGAAAGTGAAGAAGAAGTGAACAGTGAAACAGAAAGGATGTATCAAGCGCCGAAGCAGCAGATGAATCCAGGTCCGGCGCCGGAAGCTCCAGTCACGGCGATTGCCAGCCTGTCCTTGCAGGCAAGAATCCCAACCTTTTGGCGCGAGGACACGCGTCTATGGTTCGCACAATACGAGTCAGTGGTAGCAGCGCACAAGCTAGGAGACAAGCAGAAGTATGACCTAGTCATAGGGGTTCTGCAGCGAGAGGACGTCAAACAAGTGAGTGACATCGTGATCAGCCCACCAGAGGACGGCAAGTACGAGGCTCTGAAGGAGAGGCTAATCTCCGTCTACGAGGAGTCCACCACGCAGCAGTTCCATAGGCTGCTCAGCGGACTAGAGCTAGGAGACCAACGTCCCTCACAGTTACTGCGGAAAATGAGGGAACTCGCGTCACAGAATGTACCCGACGACGCCTTAAAAATATTGTGGATGGGCCACCTGCCACCATCAGCGCGGGCGGTACTAGCGGTATCTAAGGAGACGGAATTGGACGATCTAGCCATCATGGCCGATAAAATGCTCGAACAAATGGGCAGAAGCCACGTCAACACGGTATCCGCGCCATCGGACGGAAGTCAACGACATGACCCAGTTTCGAGTGTCGACGCGCTGGCGGGCGAAATTGCCGATTTGCGAAATCAAATAGCACGAATGAGCCGCCGCCAGCCGAGCAGGGCTAGCGGGCGGTATCAACGCGGTAGGTCGGTTTCTCGGAACGGCCGCCGTACACCGGAAAATGCAGACTGGCTGTGTTTTTATCATTTTCGATTCGGAGACAAAGCAAGCAGATGCGAGCAGCCATGCAACTATAAAAATCAGGGAAACGGCAACTAGTGTGCACCGCGGCGGATGTGCACACGACAGTCGATAATAACCGCCTTAGCGTCTACGATCGCGACAGCGGTATACAATACTTAATAGATACCGGGGCCAACGTGTCGGTGTTACCAAAGTCAATCCTAGCACCGAGAGATAGGACTACTAGTGATTATAAGTTATACGCGGCAAACGGTAGCGTAATAGAGACGTACGGAGTGAAAACCATGGTGCTTAATTTAAATTTGCGTAGACCTTATAAGTGGATATTCGTAATCGCAGACATTGCGCAAGCCATAATTGGGGCAGACTTGTTAAAACATTATAAGTTACTAGTGGATTTAAGTGGTAAAAGACTAATAGACAAGGTGACAAGTTTAGACACAATATGTACGGTTAAAAATTTGCAAGTGTGTTCGCTGACGTCGATTGGGGAGCAGCACGCGTTTCGTGATCTTTTGGAAAAGTATCCGGACATCACGAAACCAGCATCTTTCAAGGAAACCCCGCAACATGGCGTCGTGCACCACATCGAGACGGTAGGAGCACCAGTGTTCGCACGGGCTAGACCTTTGGCCCCAGACAGGTACATTAAAGTTAAGAGAGAATTTGAACTCATGATGGAAATGGGGATATGCAGACCATCCAAATCTCCGTGGTCATCTCCTCTACATTGTGTTCCAAAATCTAATGGTGATATCCGTCCGTGCGGGGACTACCGAGCACTCAATGCAGTTACGAAACCAGACCGGTATCAGATTCCTAGACTTGGAGAATTTCAGTATCTTTTAGCAGGCAAACGATATTTTTCTAAGATTGACATCACGAGAGCCTATCATTGCATACCGGTGGCCCCAGGTGATATTGAGAAGACAGCCATCGCGACTCCGTTTGGTCTTTATGAGTTCACGCGAATGACTTTCGGGCTTAGAAACGCGGCCCAGTCGTTCCAGAGGTTTATGGATCATAGCGTCCTGCAAGGATTCGATTTTCTGTTTACATACATTGACGACGTAATCATAGCAAGCTCGACTATTGAAGAACACAGATTGCACCTAGAAAAGGTTTTTCAACGCTTCAACGAGTTCGGCATAGCAATCAATCTGAGTAAATGCAGTTTTGGGAAATCAGAAATAGATTTTTTGGGTTTTCACGTTACCCAGGATGGAGTTAGGCCTTTGGATAGAAAAGTTAAGGCAATCGAGGATTTTCCAAAACCGAGTAATATCGAGGAATTAAGAAGGTTTTTGGGAATGTTAAATTTTTATAGAAGCCACATTCCAAACGCAGCCGGTGCCCAAGCAGAGCTGCATAAGTACTTGCACAATACAAAAAAAAGAGATAAAACCGAAATACAATGGACACAACAATCGGAAACCGCATTCGAAGAATGTAAACGCAGCCTAAAGAGCGCGCTCACGTTATCGCACCCGATATACGACACCCCTTTGGCTATATTTGCTGACGCGTCTGAATACTCTGCGGGCGCTGTTTTACAACAACGAGTCAGCAATACATGGAGACCGCTAGGTTTTTTTTCAACCAAGTTCAGCGATGCGCAAAAAAAATATAGTGCATACGACAGAGAATTGGCGGCAATTTATTTAGCAGTAAAACATTTCAGATATTTTATAGAAGGGAGAGATGTCATTGTGTACACAGATCACAAGCCGCTGACACACGCACTCAGTAAGAACGTGGCCAGCGGATGTGACACCCCGAGACGAATAAGACACTTAAGTTTTATAAGCGAATTTTGCACGGATATCAGAAATATTAGCGGATCAGAAAATGTAGTCGCAGACGCACTATCGAGAATAGCTGAAATTTATACGCCGACGACCATAGATTACAATGAATTAGCAAGCGACCAGGAAAGAGACCAAGAATTAATGGAACTAATGAAAAAAGATAATCTTTGTTTCAAACTGATCATGTTGCCCAATGTTGGCAAACCGGTATACTGTGAGATGTCAAAGGGGAACGCACGCCCATACCTGACCGAGAGACACCGTTACAAAGCTTTCACAGCAGTACACGGTGTAAGCCATCCAGGTGTACGGGCCACAAGAAAACTGATGACAGACAGATATTTTTGGAAGTCCATTAATAGTGAGGTAAATAAATGGAGCAAGGCATGCGTATCTTGTCAGACATCCAAAGTACAGCGACATACGGTCGCGCCGCTAGGTGAATTCGCGAGTGTTGGACGATTCAGTCATCTACACATAGACATAATTGGCCCTTTTCCGCCCTGTGAAGATAAAAGATACTGCGTCACATACATCTGCAGAACAACCAAGTGGATAGAAGCAGTACCGATACGCGACATTACGGCGGAAACCATCGCGAGAGCAACGGTAGATCACTGGATTAGTAGATTTGGATGTCCGGAGAAGATTACTACGGATCAAGGTACCCAGTTCGAGTCGCAGCTATTTCGTCAGCTGACAAATAAATTTGGAATCGAAAAAACTCGAACGGTCAGCTGGCACCCGGCCTGCAATGGCCAAATCGAGCGAGTCCATCGGGGCATAAAAGCAGCCTTAATGACAAAATGCACGAGCGCCGAGTGGGCCCGCGAATTGCCACTAATTTTGCTGGGATTGAGATCGGCCGTTAAAGAGGATATCGGGTTTAGTCCAGCACAAATGACCTACGGAGCGTCTCTGAGGCTGCCAGGAGATTTTTTTGTACCGAGCAGGCCACAAAGTTTAGACGCCGACTATGTACAACGCCTAACCACCACACTCGAATCGCTGAACCCATCTCCCAGAACGGCCCACGGTGAAAGGAAAACGTTCGTTCACAGCGACCTGCGTACGTGCTCGCACGTGTTCATCAGAAACGAAATAAAGCGTTCCCTCACGGCTCCCTACCAAGGTCCGTACAGGGTATTGAAGAGGCAAGACAAATATTTCGACATTGAGCTACCGAACAGGAACACGCGAGTGACAATAGATCGATTAAAACCAGCGTACCTACTCAACGAGGACACCATCGAGCCAGAAAGGCGACCCCCCTACCCAGTCTTTCAACGGACAAGTCCCGACCACGAGGAGACACCCCAATCGAGAGTTGACACCCTGCCGGTACAAACCATGACGAAAACGGGGGACCGCGAGGCGAGCACACAAGCACCGACGTCAGCTAGAACCACACGGGCAGGGCGACTAATCAAACCACCAGTGCGTTTCGCTTAACGTAGGGCGGGACGTCCGTGGGCGCCCAAACAGTGGCGGCTGATACCGCGATAAATAGGTGATATAGGAAGTGATATCAGTGGTGCGGGCTGGCGTGAACGACGTTACTCTGCGCAGCTCGCACATTAGAATAAGAACAGTGGTGACAGTAGCAGAGCCCGAACTGTAAGCAAGCATAGTTTTTTTTTTAAAAAAAGGAAGGGGTTGATGTGGCGGTCAGCAACCTGCCGACGCGACATTTCCTACCCTGCACCGCCGCCTCAGCGCCGCGGCAGTGGGTCCGAGGCAGCCGCGCCGCACACATGCATTCCACCTCGTTTGCACAATATAAATGTATCAATATATAGTCAAATCGTATGAACGAGTTTCCGTTGCATCCCCTATCGCATAGAGGCATAAACATTACCCCACAATAGTCATATTACTTGCAGCGAAAACAATTTTATTGGTTTGGATTATTGGTTTTGTAACAATTTATTAAAATACGAGTTTTATTTAACAGCGCCATCTAACGGTGTAAAACTTCTCATCGGCAATAACAACGAAACCATTAAACCTGAAATTGTGAATATGTTTTCGCTGCAATTCGGGCCTTAAGGTGCCCCCGGAGGCGACTTTGCCCATACATCCGTAGTTGACTAATCATTTGAAAACCGCTAATGCGATTTACCTGTGTTTTTTTCCCCTGTATCTATGGATCAATATCTGTGTCTGCATGCTATTGTTTTTTCAAAAAATCAACCCTCTTACGAATGACAGCAAGAACAAAATTTGCCGTTTTTGGGGGTAAATCGACCAATATTCAGAAGGCTTATTAGCTTCATTATACACGTTCGTGTGAGATATAAATAGCATGCAAACATCCGTAATATAGTCATATTTAAAAATAAACAAGAAAATTTGAATTAGGTATTATAGTTTTTACAGCATTTGTCGACTACGAAAATTGACCGAAAATCGACTAAAATCTAGGCCGCTTTCGGCGTCGATCGCTTCGCACGCGGGTGTGTGGGGCTTGGAGCGGAAGGGCCGGGCGGCAGGGAAGCACGTTACCTACATTACCTACACTACTACTGCTTGCTTTTTAGTCATCAGTGCAGGTGCGAACGGGAAGCGTGTAGGTCGGTTTTTCGGCTGGTGTCAGCTGAGGTGATTAGCATACGAGTTGCGTTTCTGATTTAGCGGTCCGAATTACGACCTACTGTGTATTTAGGGAATCTAATCATTTGGGTTGAATAACGAAATCGATTTACTTTGCGTTTTGGTTTTGCGTCGTACTGTATGGAATATTTTATATTGGCAAATACAAAATTGGAAAATGTTTACATTGAGTGATCGTTTTGACTAGAAGTACTAGGTAGGTAGGTACCTAGTTTTGACTCGGGCGGGAGAGGAGGGGTTCCAAGAGAGGTTACCTAAAACATCGTACTTACAAGACAGCCTATATGTAGGTACCTCTATTCGTATAGCCTGCATTTGATGCACTTTTGCCTCACGCGAAGTACCTAGTCAGAGTGTAAGCCTTCCGATTCTTGCGCTAATTAGTTGACATACGGAATACACACTCCTGAATTTTCACAGCAGCTTCCGACCTATTTTGGCGCATTTACGGAGCATATTTTTAATTTGTTAGCGCTGATTCGGAAACACTTGAAAATGTTTCATTTCGTGTCACTCATTCCGTGTGGCGATGCGATCGATTATACCAAATGTCGTGTAGTCATGTAGCTCAGGGGCGCAAGGACTTGCTTCTCATGGCAAAGGCCATGAGTTCAATCCACACTCCGTTCATGGACCACTTTTTTTAGCTCAGGGGCGCGGGGCCTTGCTTCTCATGGCAAAGACCATTAGTTCATTCATCATCTCGTTTATGCACCGCTTTTTTAGCTCAGGGGCGCAGGGACTTGCTTCTCATGGCAAAGGTCATGGGTTCAATCCTCACCTCGTTCATGTTCAACTTTTTTAGCTCAGGGGCGCGGGGCCTTGATTCGCATGGCAAAGACCATGAGTTCAATGCACACTCCGTTCATGCACCACTTTTTTAAGCTCAGGGGCGCAGGGCCTTGCTTCTGATAGCAAAGATGATGAGTTTAATCTTCACCCTGTTCATGCACCACTTTTTTTGCTCGGGGGCGCAGGGCCTTGCTTCTCATGGCAAATGTCGTGAGTTCAATCCACACTCCGTTCATGCATCACTTTTTTAGCTCAGGGGCGTGGGGCTTGCTTCTCATGACCAAGACCATGAGTTCAATCCACACTCCGTTCATGTACTACTTTTTTTAGCTCAGGGGCGCAGGGCCTTGCTTCTAACGGCAAAGGTCGTGAGCTCTATCCACACTCCGTTCATGCATCACTTTTTTTTAGCTCAGGGGCGTGGGGCCTTACTTCTCATGGCAAAGACCATGAGTTCAATCTGCACTCCGTTCATGTACTACTTTTTAGGGTTCCGTACCCAAAGGGTGAAAACGGAACCCTTTTACTAAGCCTCTTCTGTCCGTCCGTCCGTCCGTCTGTCAAAGGGCTGTATCTCATGAACCGTAATAGGTGGATGGCTGAAATTTTCACAGAGTGTGTATTTATTTTGCCGCTATAACAACAAATAGGTAAAAATACAAAAATATAAAAAAATGAAGGGGCCCCCATACAAAAAACGCAATTAATCGGTGTTAAATGATGTACGAAGGTACGGAACCCTTCGTGCGCGAGTCCGACTCGCACTTGGCCGGGTTTTTTAGCTCAGGGGCGCGGGGCCTTGCTTCTCATGGCAGACCATGAGTTTAATCCACACTCCGTTCATGCACCACTTTTTTTTTAGTTTAGGGGCGCGGGGCCTTGCTTCTCATGGCAAAGACCGTAAGTGCAATCCTCATCTCGTTTATGCACCACTTTTTTAGGTCAGGGGCGCAGGGACTTGCTTCTCATGGCAAAGGTCATGAGTTCCATTATCACCCGGTTCATGCACAAATTTATTTTCCTTTCTGAGTTGCAAGCGAATGCGAGCTGTTCTTTCATTTCATTTCATTTCATTTATTTAAACTTTTTGGTAGTCAAACTACACTAAGTTACGTAAATATACTTTTTCGTGCTAAGCAGGTACGTCGGTTATTCCAAGGAATGTGATATGTAGGTATGTGTGTATAATCTACCGTGAAGCAAGGACACATTAATTAGAGAAAGAGCCCGCAATGTCCGCAACGCAGATGAAGCGTTAAATAAATGTATGTAGGTATAATCTTAAATACTGTGTTAGTAGGAGGCATTCATTACGGGAGGAGGGACTGTAGGAGAATTCCAAATTATGAGTACGTATACAGCCGGTGGCGAAATTGGTAGATGCAATACCCGCGAATGGTATGTTTTGCTGGTTCGGGTCCAGCCTTGCAGTATATTCGTAAAGTAGTTCTTTCTACACTAAGTTACGTCACAAAGATCCGCGGATTCGATCAACCCAGTAAAGAAGAACCCGCAAAGAAACTTCACAGGTTTACATAACATGTTTTTCGTCCATAATTATGAAATACATACTTAGATCTAAATGTTCTATAGTTCAGTAATGCTGTAGGACACCTTGCCCTACTAGGTGGTAGGCTCAGCACGTCCAGATTGGTACCATCGCATTCGATAAAAAGATGTTTAAAGCGGGAATAATAAAATGCCAGTGTTTTCCATCCAGTTTATTGTAGCCGTGCTCATAAAGGGAAGGTCCTAGCATGGCACCTAATTTCTTCGGGAATTTGGTGTATTGGGCTAATATCATAACGGTAGTTAGTAGCTATCCATGTCAGGTCGCATAAAAAAACCTTCCTTGTATTGCTAGGCTACATTAAACTGGATTTAAAACACGGATAACTTTAATCGTCGCATAGACCATCGATCATTCAATACGATGGTACCAACCCGCAGGCAAGATTATCCCTACCGCCTAGTAAGTAAGGAAGGGAACCTAGTTTGTCAGCCTCGGTAGCCCCGTGGTGCGACGCTTTGCTGGGTAAGCACCTCTGAGCGCAGTTGGGTTCTGGCTGGCTGACCAGTTGCAACCGTTGAGGCTGGGCGTGGTTCGGATTCCACGTAAAAGAGTAGGTCCCTTTCCTTACTTACTAGATGGGAGGGTTAATCCCGGCCGGGTTGGTACGATCGCATTGAATGAACGACGGTTGAAGCTGCAATGAAAATGGTCCTAGTTTTCCGGTCAGTTAAATTAAGACGAGCAACATAAGGAAGGTCCTGGCATGGCACCTAGTTCCCATGTGGTGTGTTAGGCTAATTGACGTTCAGTTTGGTATTAGCCATCCATGTCCAATTAAATTAAAAAAACCCGCCAAGTGCGAGTCGGACTCGCACACGAAGGGTTCCGTACCATCGTACACTATTTAACAGAAAACAATAACGTTTTTGTATGGGGCCCCCTCTTTCATTTTTAGGGTTCCGTACGTCCGTCCGTCCATCTGTCACAGGGCTGTATCTCATGAACCGTAATACTCGTAGGTGCAGCTGAAATTTTCACAGAGTGTGTATTTATTTTGCCGCTATAACAACAAACAAGTAAAATTTTAAAATAATAATAATTCAAGGGGGTCCCCATACAATGATCGTGTTTTTTTTTGTTAAATTTTGTACGTTGGTACGGAACCCTTTGTGTGCGAGTCCGATTCGCACTAAAATTTTATATTTTATATAATACGGTGTTTTATATTTTAAATTTAACCTGTCTGTTGTTATAGCGGCAAACACACTCTGTGAGAATTTCAGCTACCTACCTATTATGGTTCATGAGATACAGCCCTGTAACAGACGGACGGACGGACAGCGGAGGCTTAGTAATAGACTTCCGTTGGCACCCTTTGGTTACGGAACCCAAAAAACGTATAATCCGAACCACGTCCAGCCTCAAAGGTGGAAAACGGTCACCCCTCTAGAAACCCACAGCTCTCAGAGTTACTTCACCCAGCTTATCGAACCGCAAGGCATCGCGCCACTGGGCTACCGAGGCTGACAAATATATAACCCATATGTTTTTTTTATATTGATTGCCTTATGCACAAACTGGCCCCATATAGCATCCACTTTTTTGTTTTGGTATTATTTGTGCCTAAGAAAAATTAAAAAATAAAAAAAAAATCAGGTCAGATAACAACCCTAGGCCAAATAATTCGGATATTAGTTAAAATGATAACTTCCAAATAAAGCTAATTTCCAAAATAATTATGGTTTTTAATACTTTTGAGATTACCGCGGTCTTTGAACATGTTTGAAAACTTACGGCTTTTGCCGCAGCGGGAAGAGACATTCTCCGACGGAACGTGGCGGCTTTCTCCTTGACAACGGGCTGAACGATCAGCCCGTTGTCAAGTCTACACCTGCTCACCATATATATATAAGGTGAGTTTATAATAATCTACAAGCCTTATAGGGTTGATTCAGTATCTGATATAGAACAACTTTTGCTAAGAAAGTAGATATGTAATTTTTTTTGTTCCATTTAATTTTTGAGAAATTTAAACATTACATTCTTCCCAGTATTGTCAACAACTTTTGCGAAGACACTATGAATCTATCGGTGACGGTTTCCATGAAAATAATTTATTAAAGTGCACTAACTCTTCAACAGCTGTCTTATTGAAAAATAGGTCAACCACGGGGCGTTGACTCTACTGTGACCCACTGACGCAAGACACAATTTACCCCCGCCGCGCCGCGTGCGCAGACAGGTCAGCCTAGGACGTTTGTTTTCGTTGTGAAAGCCATTAGTAGAGTACCTATCAGCTCTAGGTCGGTCGGACACGAGCGAGTGCCGATCGGGCGGAAAAGGATGCAAATATGGTTAGGTACATCGACCAAAAATAGAGAAGCTCGATATGTACATACCTGCCTACATTGCAGCCGCGCCGCTATGGATTTGTTCGGGACGGTGCGTCAAAGTGGGAACGAAACAAAACGGTTCGGGTAGGTAGGTAAGTAGCATGTCGCCCCGCCTTCCCGCGCCGCCGCGCCGCCGGGGCCGCCTAACGAAGTTCGTGCGCATTAATTATTTTGAAAAATTAATTATTTCTTGGAAACCATTACCGATAGGTACATAGTTTCTTCGCAAAAGTTGTTTACAATACTGGGCAGAACGTACTATTTAAATTTCTCAAAAATTTAAATGGAACAAAAAAAATTACATGCCTACATTCTTAGCAAAAGTTGTTCTATATCAGATACTGAATCAACCCTATAAGGCTTGTAGATTATTTTAAACTCACCACAGACGATTACCAATAAAATTGGAGACTTAGTTCTGTTGTATAGAACCTAACTATATAAAATATTTTGACAATAATAAGTTAGATGTAGGTACATTTTTAGCAACCCATTGATCTACGAGCGCAATTCCTGAGAGAACATTTTGTAGGTACTGGCCCGGGCACTGACAACACGGAGCGTAGAGCACTCGCGCCTCAAAATTACCCAACCATTGCACAAAACATGAAATACATCCATCCACCTACCTACATATGTATACATTGGCAGTGCAGGTGCGGTGGCATCATGCGGGCAAAGATAATAGGTAGTCATAATTTCACTGCGAAGCGGAGGCGCGCGGCCCGATAGTAGAAGGTAATAGGTACCCGGCGCGTGGTAGATGACGCGCTCTCGCTCTCGTATTCACGCCCTGTCTCACACATAATGAAATAGCAATAGATACCGCTCTTGGCAGGCAGATTCGATGCGGGATTTTCACTTGCTTACGGCCCGTTCTTAAAGTGCAATACTTTTTGCGTTCTGTGTAAAAAAAACATTGTATGGGTCGGAACATCCTTAAGTAAATATTTTTTTTGTACTAAGCAGGTACGTCGTCGTAAAGTAATTCTTTTTACAGGCCACTTTCTTTAACAATTGTGTCCTCGCTTCACGGTTGTAAAACATGCACACACGTATCGCATTCCCCCGCTCAACTCCCCATACAAACGTGGAAAGTTATCGATGTGGAAAGTAGATCATGCGCATATTTCTTGTCAGAGATCCAAAATAATACTCAAAAAAGGTTTATTTGTACGAACTAGATGTCTGATGACTGTTGGCATTGTGGAATTTTGTTAGGTTTCTACGTTATAAGGTCCGAAAGTTCGAATTTTTGCGCGTTTTGTATGTACAATAACTTTGGAGGTGGATTACTCAACGATACAATAATTAGTTATCAGACATAGCTTGTTTCATGAAAATTTATAAACAATTTGGGTTTTGTTAGATTTTTTACTACAGTGGTCGTAGTTTACTTTTAGCTATTATAGTGTACAAAAAAGTTTGTATTTGCTATTTTTCACCATTCGTAATTGTTACCGATTTGTGACCGATAGCTGAATTATTGACAATGGACCCCTGAGTGACCCTGGAAATGGATGAATAAATATTTTAGTTTAAGGATATTGAAAATAAAGTGAAATTTAAAACCCACGCCTAAGGAAGCTCCGTCCCGTCCGGACGCCCGAGCCAAGGCGAGCTTTCAATTTCCATTGTCGGCACGTTCATTTATTACACTAGGAGTGACAAAAAAGGTAACGATAACGTAAATGGCTGAAGCTGGGTTCACAGGATAAAGACCGCTGAAACGAAATGTGTCGGTTTGCCTGCGCCAAGTGGTTGCGTTACCTAGATAAGGCGCCTGAAAAAGTAGTTATAGTGCCAAAAAAATATATGATAAGGTAAATAGCTGCAAATAACGAAGCATGAAAGTATCAGTAAATATTATACTTGCTTAGTAATACTAAAACTGAACAAATCTTGGTCCTGATCCTGACTTGGTCCTGAACTATTGAGCCACCGTGAACATGAGATAGTGCGAATTTAAGGTATCTAAGCTGCTAACGTAGGGTCGAAAGTGTTAGTTAAAGTAGCAAGTTCCCGACGAGGTTCCCGAGCGAGGCGCTCGCGGATAATGGAAACGTTCCTTGCTGGGTGCCGAGCACATTGCTGCGTCATCTACACAGTGGGTATCAAATTATTAGAGCCGCCTGGGAAAATGGGACATTTTGTTAGGAATTGTTTGTAAAACATATTTTAATGCTTGTGTCTATTTCATTTTTAGGGTTCCGTACCCAAAGGGTGCCAACGGAACCCTATAACTAAGCCTCCGTTGCCCGTTTGTCCGTCCATCCGTCCGTCCGTCCGTCTGTCACAGGGCTGTATCTTATGAACTGTAATAGGTAGGCAGCTGAAATTAGGCAAACTAACAAAATAATAAAAAATAATAGGGGGGCCCATACAAAAAAAGTGTTTTTTGTGTTAAATCTTGTACGATGGTATGAAACCCTTCATGTGCGAGTCCGCCTAGCACTAGGCCGGTTTTCTTAGTTGTGTTCGATTCCGAACCTATCCGAATTGTGGTGGTGACATCTTTTCACCACATTTACGGTTATGTGGCATTCCGCAGAACATGTCCAGGCACGCTACACGTGCCCTTTATTATGATTTATTAAAATTGTTTTCTCTCATACTAATAGATTTATAGCATATTTTTTGATAACAGTACAGGGTGACATCACGACGGCGAATGCGGAAATTTGAAGTTTAACCCTTTTAGATGGCGTTATACTGTTATGCAAATTGTGCATATTTTGTTTCAATTGATATTAGGGGAAGGTCCTGGCATTACGCCTACATGCATAATTCTTTGGGTATGTAATAAGAGCGATGGCACGAGGGACTAGGCGTGTGACGGACGAGGAGGCCGTGCCGCGGGCGAGGTGCGACAGCAGAGTGGGCTACAGGAGGAGAGGTCGGAGGTGGGGTGAGCCGCGGAATAGCGAATTAACGGCCTCAGGGTTTTCGCGAAATAAACTGGTCAATGCATATATCCGGTTACAAAAAACGTAGAGGCAAGGTCACGCCGAGAACAAAACTTGTCCGACTAGATTAAGTTCTGTTACCATTTGAATTGTCAAAGTGAATAAAGATATCTATCTAGTTATACTATGCAGGGAGTTAGCAGTGTCGGGCAGGTTAGCCAAACGGAAATGGTAGATAGATTTAGCAATTAGCCATGGGCAAAGAATTGAGCTGGATTCAGATCCTCGCCCGGTCAGACGATCACTTTCTTTCTCTTTCTGAGTTGGATAAGTGCATTTCGTTACGAATGCGAGCTGTTCCATGATTCGGAACCCATGTAAAACTGTAGGTCCCCTTCCCCTACTAGGGTAGGGTTAAGCCCGCCCGGGTTGGTACCACCGCATTGGATGAAACTATGGTGGAAGCGGCAATGAAAAATTGTCCGTGTTTTCCATCCAGTTCAATATAGCCGTGCTCATAAAGGGAAGGTCCTGGCAGGGCACCTAATCCCTTCGGGAATTTGGTGTATTGGGCTAAGATCATAACGGCAGTTGTGTGGTATTAGCCATCCAGCGGCCTTATTGCCCGAACAGCGACTGTCGCTGCCAGCGTCAGTGTCGCTGCTAACGAGTCATCGCATACCAAATTTTGTGGCTACCGTGACTGCGGATAAAAGATAGGCAATCGCATTTAATTTTTATCCGTAGCCGCCATCGACATAGTCTATGTCGTCGGTATCGGTAAGTCGATGGTAGCCGAAAAATCAATCAATCAACAGCGGTTCGGCAATAAGCCCGCAGGTCGTTGCATAAAAAATAACGGCACACTTGCCAGCCCTATAATTAGTAATACAGATGTCGAAAAGACCAGCAGCGGTCACAAAAAGCGCTTTAATGCCGGATCTTATGAATTGTTGTTCGGGAAACGCCTAATGATGCTTTAATCTCTCGATATGTCACATGATGGTTTCGGTAGTTAGTGTTGGCTGACAAACAACGATGTTATATTAGGTATACTCATTTTTCGTATCAATAATGACGAGGGCTCTGTGCACCCAAATTTTAATTTAGGATTATTTGTTTCTCGGTATTGGTCGAAATCTCACACAGGAATCTTATTCTTACGTTATTGACAAGCTTGCTCTCAAATTATTGCACTCTTAAATTTTTTTGTAGGTGGTAAAGGGATATAAAACTATGTGATCAGCTCACTGCAGTAGTTTATGACAAAACTCATAGTATTAAAGCCAAACGTACAAATGTTTCACAATGGGTGTTGCCACTAGAGCAGTGCATCGCTTAAAGGTCCTTGCTTACGGTGACGCTTGGTTCGGGTTATCTCTTTCCCTAAAATATGCTCGAGAGAGGTGATGGCTGTGCCCGGCGTTATATAATGTTTTGAAAATGTTTTGAAAACTTACGGTTTTCCGGTGTGCGGAGTGCGTGCTTGGCCGACATGTTTTATACAATTATATTTGTCATGAACGGCATGAATTGTTGACTTTCGTGAATGCATGATAATTTAGTGTTTTACCTATGTTATTATATAAAAAATGACAAACATCGCTGTGTATTGTTTTGCTGAACTGGCTAATGTTAAGATATGACCAATCCGAGTGCAGTGTACTGTCTATGGACGATGAATAAACAATACAATAGGCGATTTTTGGACGTCCTTCACGATATTTGTCATTTAGGCTGGTAGGTCTGAATTATCTGTGTTCGGCGGTTCTAAGGCATCGGACTTCATCATTGAACGGGTCAGCTCGTAGTAATATTTGAAAGGTGAAGAAAATGTTTGCACGATAATTTTTCTTAGAGAAATAGGTACAATTTTGCAACTTGACAACTGGGAAATGATGCTGGGACTAAACGATTGCAGTTATCTTATTTCGTTCGATTGTTTTCAGGTTCTGGATTCAAAAAGATTTTAACGATGCACGGTTCTATATTCAAAATTGGCGGACGACAAGACTTCAAGGGCATGCCTTGAACATAGCTCAAACAGCTGTAAGTGTAAGCGGAATACATTTTGAAAATGTATTAAGACAGATGATTGCTCAGAACTCTGATTACGCATGTAATGCTAGACATGTACGTGGAGCCCGTACGCGATGCTTTCCCATGAACATGATCGCAAGTGCATCGCGGTGGGTGTTTACTCGCGGCGACCGCGACTGCACTCGCCTCGTGCGGCTCGCTCGACCTCTCCACATCACCGGTTACTGTCTCACATTCACATCGGACAATAACACAATAATAACAACACGTCCGCAGATTAGAGTTCGCAGCCGCCGCCGACTGACACTCAGAAATCAGGTCAGTGTGTTTTCGCGTCTGCCTCGTGCCCGCTTCGCGAATGGGCCCGTGCAGGCGCGAGACACAACTCCGACTCCGAGGTTCGCGCCAGGAGTCGCCAACTGTTCCGAGGAACACTAAGGGCCGAGTGCACGAAAGGACAAAAAATCAAAATCAACGTCAAAGTATGATCAAACACGTTACTTTGTGTGGACAGTATAGACGAAACTCTATGCGGTTCACTAAAAGTGACGTGTTTGAACATTGATTAACTCAGCCGTTTCTTCGTGCAACCGGGGCTAACAGCGCTCCGATTAACCTCTCGAAGATGAAGCAGTTGACAAGGCGTAGGCAGACGATTCATTATTTACCGGTACCAGCTTGGCGTTAACAAATGAAATCCACACAAGAAATTGGAAGCCAATCAAATCCTAATACCACCAATGGGCGTTGCTATTTTTAAGTTCTGATGTAATTATCCCAGATGTCGCTTTTATGTAAGTTATGCAAAAAGAGCGCTATTTCCAACGAATAATAGAGTGGTTATTAGCAGAGATTTCCCTTCAAGATAGCGATAGACAAGGAGAATTATTGCTATTAGTCAGACCCGCCAACTTTCAGCACATAAAACCAATAAGCCATAAAAGTTTCACCATCGATTGTGCAGCAGGGGTAACAGATAACATTTTATAAAATGGACTATTATGTTATCATTTTGAAAAAGGACGAACATTATAAACACTGAAAAGATATAAAAGCTTGAAAATTATAATTTGAAACTTTCAACATTTCCTAAATAATTTTTAAATGTACATTGAATTTGTACATCTTTTAAGGCTAAAAAATCAACGCTTGTTCATAAGAATGAAGCTTGGAAATGGAAAATAGAAATTCAATACATTCCTTCTAAGGGGTCACTCTAGAGCTAATATGCAACAAATTTGGCCCAATGAAATGGGGGTATAAAATCAATAGTTTTTTATTTATTTAAGTTTTAGGTTTTTTTTTATGTTCTGTGTTATTAGGAAAAAGTGATGATTGTAAAATAACTACTACACTCTGGGAATTATATCAGCGATTTTCTAATAACTAATGAACGAGAGACTACATAAAAAAAATAATGCATTAAAAATATCCATAATCTCAGAAATACAGGGTCAGGACATACACAGGTGTATCTCCTACCTGCTTGACATCAAAGTGCTGGTGTTGCCATCGAGCAAATAATTTAGTTTCAGCTGTCACCGCGTCGAACCCTTTTTTGCTAAGCTGTACATATTTGAAAGCTAATCCGTGTCTATGGAGGGTGAGTGACCGACATACATGTGCCATATGTTTATTTCCAATTGCAAGTGCAGCTGGTTAAGGCTTCGACAAGAAATAAACGAAATTATATAGATCGTCGCAACGGAGTCCTATCGAGTCAAGGTGGCGAGCCTTGTTGCGATGCGTGCGGGGAGGGTTGCGGGCGGTATGGTGCGGAGGGCGAGGGGGAGACGCGCACGTGGAGTGAGGTTCACGGCGGCTGCGCTGACCCGCGCGAAGGCGTGCATAATTCGCGTCATACTTCACCGGACAAAAACCAATGATCGCTCTCTGCGAAAAGTCAACATTTAAAGACAGGATGCGAGAGCCCCAAAACCAGCCCATTTCATTCAGTAGCGTCTAACAAACATGCACACACGAAACGGACAGTTTTTACCGTAAGGTCTTATGCATCGCTGCGCCTCTCAGGTAATTGAGCGTTTGGTAAGTATCCTATAGTTGATGTAATGTGAGTAATCAGGTCATTTGTGTGGGGGGAACATAGAGTCCTGCCGAACCAGACACCTGCCGAAAAAGGAGTCGATTCGACTTTTTCTACCTCCGATACTCCAGAGGGTCTGTTACGAGAGCTCCCGCTATCACTCGGGCACCTCAGGATAGCCAATGAACAATCATCATCTCTACTCTCTTAATTCCGTGAACGGCGCCTAGTGATCCACTCTTCGGAACAGCTGATTACACGCATTTGATGACTGCGACGATTTTATCGCGAAACTCGGGGACAGTCGAATTGAGATAACACCACAGATTCCTATTTTTATAGCTGAAACCAGATAGAGCCGGAGTTGTCACAGCTCAAAGCTCAGCGTCAAGCTAAAAACAAACACGACTTCTAGTTCATGGTTCAAACGTGTCCTGAACTATACGAGTTTTCGTTAGATACGAGACTTGTGTCGCCCCGAATGACTAATGACTCACATCATCTAATTAATTGGCCATTAATCCACGTGGAGCATGCACCTCCTGACTCTACAAGGTGACCCGGAAATACGCAAATTAAATAATACGATAACGATGTTTGTAAACATGTAGACCGCACGAGGGATGTATCCTCGCGCCGCACTTGCCGTATCTACTACCGCGTGGCCTGAATAATGAAGCTCTCAGTACTACAGACATGGAGGTTACATAGATTTTCAAAAATTTGTACACCTTCAATTATTGCCATTTGCGCCGATTCATCCCAAGCTTCCATGACCGAGAGAAGTATGCCAATATAATGGATGGTGGTGTGAACTAGGGGTTATCGAAAAATATGTGATACGATACTCAGAAATACTTTGTTTGGAATTTATTTTTTATTTTTTTGCACATGTACCTATTACACAAAAGTAATTGTGAACACATGAAACGACCTAGAAATTCAAAAGTAGGGGAGGTGTCAGGGGTGACACAACCGACAGAGGCAAAGTTTTTCCTTATTTTTCGGATTTTTAGAAGTTAGAAGAACCATAGGCTAATATCATAACCATAACTAACAAGTTTTCACATATAAAAAAAGGAATTGGAAGGGTGTGAGGGTGTGTGTGAGTGTTTCAAGGTGTGTGTGTGTGTGTGTAAGAGAGAGAGAGAGAAAAAGAGGGTCGGTTATCTGTGATTTTTAGTCTGAACTTGAAAAGTAGATACTAGACAAAATGTTGGCGGTTGCACAGCTGTTTGCGTCAGTCAAATACTCCTAATTGTTATTCTGACACTTGCTCGCTGCCCGGTTGCTATGGAAACAAGCTGACAAGTTTTGCGCAGCTGCAACTTTCGTTGCAAACTTCCGTTCTTGACCTCTAGCGTTAGCGCTGGTCACTAGTCATTGTAGAGGATTCTTTTAATTTTAATTAATGGAATAAAATGAAAATAATTTTAGGAAACTTAATACCTGGACTTGATTGCTTCCGTCTGGATTTTAGAGATGTAGGCGCGCTAGGTAACAACAAATATCCTTTATTTTTATCTGTGGCCTAAACAGAAACAATTGCATCGCCTGTCCATCACTCCGGTGACAGCGCTGGCGGTGCTCTCACGCGGGACACCCTGTGCGTGTGCCCGGGGGCTTCCACCCCCGGGGCGGGGCGAGGAGGCCCCCCCGTATAAGTAAAGAAGCTGCGGTCCGGAGCGCACAGTCTCTCGCTCGTCTCCGCGCCGCCGTCACATTGAGAGCGCGTGTCGCGAAATCAACTATCGGCGTGGGCAGTGCGTCCCGCGCGCAGCCACCCCGCCGCCTCCCTGCTGCCGCCGCCGCCGCCCCGGTAGACACGGCGCCGGCGGACACGATGTGGGCGACGCTGTGCGTGCTGGCGGTCGCCGCGCCGCTGCAGCTGCCGGCCGGTGAGTGCCCGCCGCTTCCTTCCACCTCGACTGACAGCGATCTCGGCTCATCCTCGCGAGGTACCTTCACCGGGATATCGCCTCCACCCCGCTAGCGAACTGTCCCATTTGGTCTCAAAATCCAAATTCCGTGTTTAGAGCACGACAACAATATCTACAATAGATAAGTCCGACAATATTAAGCCAAAGAGGGGGTCCGACAAGTCGATTGGTAAGGGCTCATTCATTAAAGAAGTCAAGCTGTAAAATTAACTACTTTATGAAAATACTCGAAGGCACTGATTACGGGAGGAGAGACTTTGGAATGCCAAATTGTGGCGAGTTACTGGTTTTTTTTAATGAAAAACCGGTATCCACTCATATGTTTACGTGCTAAAAGAACAAAGGTGACCAGAAAAGCCAAATACACCTAATCTCTCGAAACCCTGCTCAGAGAGGCACAATACCAGCGGTTTTGCGGACTTTTGTATTTTTTGTATTTGTATATAAATCAGCTTTTGGAACACATAAGGAACACTTGGAGTCGTCAAAATCTATTCCATGGAAAAAATCTAAGTTTCAAGTTAAAAGTTAATAACTAGGTATAGGTATACAGTTATAACCTAACACTTAATATTAATATATGAAGTATTAAGATCTTGCTTTAATTAAGGTTTATAAATTAATAACTAAATAAGTTCATCAAAAAAGTAATAATTGTCCGAATACAGATAAAATGAGACATACAGGGCATCAATAGAATTGCCAGGATACAAAATTAGATTTAAAATGAGCTACCGCTGAGCTATCGAGCTCGTTCTAATTACGCTTGAAGACTCCTAGGTTATATACATATAAGGAAAGGCACCCGCCGGCAGATAGTTCCATATCCTGGCGGTGCGGCAGAGAAACGAGTTTGAGAAACGGTTCGTTCTCAAAAGCCTAATGTCAACCACAAGGGTGTGTTCTGATTCTCTGAGGCAGGTCCTTCGAATATAGGTTGGATGGGGAGGGATGCAAATTCCGCAAAGCAACGTCACTGGTAGTACCTGTAGAACAGACTGAGCGATCTGACAAACACGTGTGGGACTGCACACCAACGGTAAGTTGTGGGTCACCAACAAGACGGATTGCTCGGCGCTGTATTGAGTTCAAGGACGCCAGCAGGTACTGGGGACTGCCTTCCTGTATATGTGGCTACAGTATTCTATCAACGGCCTAATCTTTGATTTCTAAAGAAGTAGTAGTTGTACCGGTGAAACAAACCTTCTGCAACGATATAGGTAGGATCCCCAGTCTCTGCGATGCAATTTTGACCATGGATTCAATCATCACCGGCGAATGTGAATTTAAAGATTTAGGGCCGAGTGCACGAAACGACAAAACATCAAAATCAACGTCAACGTATGATTAAACACGACACTCCATGCGGTTCAAGAAAAGTGGCATTGATTAACTCGGCCGTCTCTTCGTGCAACGCGAGTCCGTAGTGATTGCACAGTCGTTAGCCAGGTCTACCCAAGGCATTGAACACTCGAGACTTTAGTACACATCGGTGGCAGCGGTTGAGTACTCCACTCGCCCTGACATGCAATGGTACAGCTAACCGACCACATCTGTCGCCTGGAGCGCCATCGGTGCGTTCCATTACGGCACTCGCGTCGAGAGATTCTTGCCGCTAATCGTTCGCCAACGCCGCAGGTTCCCCGCGGCACGAGCCCCCGCCGCCGCCGCTGAGCGTCAAGTGCCGCGTCAACACGGACGCGGGCCCCGTGCTGGGCTACGAACGCGAGGCGGACTACGGCGAGCATTACCTCAGCTTCCGGGGCGTGCCCTACGCCAAGCAGCCCGTCGGCGAGCTACGATTCAAGGTGCGTTGCTCAATATTCAACCGTGTTAAGCCTATGAATTCAACAACATCCATTATAATGACTAAGTTGAACACTAATTCCTTTATCGACAAAGACATACAACTGAAACGACACACTTATATGTATGTCGCGTCGATTCGTCACTTTGATTAGTTCAATTAAAAAGGAGAACTGTATCGATTGCCTTCATTGCTTGTGAGCGGCATCACTTGCGAAGAGCTGATCGCTCGGTTAACGTTGGTTTTTAATCTACGCTTTGGTTACTCAGCAGCTATTAATGTTAGGCAGAGGTTTCTCTGGAATATTTAGCCCTTGCAGAAAGTCGAACAGGGGACAATCTCTATCTCCTACGAGTATCGCCTCGAATGTTCTGGAGGTGCTTCTTGAAAATAAGTAAGAATAAGTGCTTGTGCATGCTGCAGAATCGCTATAAGGTAACGGTATTGCGTTAAATGACTACTGGCGCCATCTGTTGACGGTCGGTAGAAGGACAGCTCATAGTTCGACTTCTCACCTAAAGTGGCGTTTACAAGACTACAAGTTACGTAAAAACGTCAAACCATACGAGTTTTACCTCTTGAATATGTCAAAAACAAACTCGGACTACCGATTTGTATGAAAACGCGGAGTCTACGTAGATACGGCGAAGTTGCTTAAGGTGGCCCATCCCGCTCATCTCCCCATACAAAAGGGGAAAGAAGATCACGCCCATATTTCTTGTCTGAGATCCAAAATTTTGCTCAAAATAGCTTTATTTGATCGAACTAGATGTCTGATGACCATTGGCATTGTAAAATTGTGTTTGGTTTCTAAATTATAAGGTTCGAAAGTTTGAATTTTTTGCGCGTTTTATACAATAACTTTGGAGGTGGATTACGCTATGATAAAGTAAGAACATCTTAAAAAGATTAGTCATCAGACATAGCTTATTTAATCAAGATTTATAATCTATTTGGTTTTTGTTAGATTGTTGACTACAGCGGTCGTGGTTTACTTTTAGCTATAAGTCGTTTTGAAATTAAAATTTTCTTAAATCTTACCAAATCATACACCATTCACATTGTCTTTTTTGTGGACATGTTGCATCTTTCTCATCACGGAACCTGTCTTATTCTTTGAAACAGAGAAGGTCCCAGAGCGCAACAGTACGGTTTTGTACCGTGCCCACGAATGAGTTAGGCCCGCCGGGTTGGGCCACCTTAAGCTGTCAAATCAAACTCGGAATCGCCAACGTTAGTTCGCTTACCGTCCACTGCAGCATTCTTCGATTCTCTCCATAAATTGGAAAAGGGTAGTACGTCGGTTTGACGTAAAAGCCAATTTAGGTGAGAAGTCGGAATACGGACTCAGGTTGTTCAGAAACGCCATCCATTAATCGGGAAATATGCGCAACTGCAGAGGTGCTGAGCTGATCGTAACATTATGTTCCACTTCGGGGTAAATTAAATTGTTTATTTTTGATTTGACTGTCAAATATTGCCCGCTGACTAAACTGTAGTCGTGTGTGTGACGGTTGTAGCCGTTGGAGCGCGCGGAGCCGTGGTCGGTGCCGCTGCACGCTCGCGACGAGGGTCCGGCGTGCCCGCAGCACACGCTCTTCTATGGGGGCCTCATGACTCCGAGCGGCTACGACGAGGCCTGCATACACCTCAACGTGCACGTGCCGCGCGCGCAGCTCTGCCGCTCTACCTCCGCAGGTGAGTGAGTCGCCGCCGACACACAGACGCTCTTCTACGGGGGCCTCATGACGCCTAGCGGCTACGACGAGGCCTGCATACACCTCAACGTGCACGTGCCGCGCGCGCAGCTCTGCCGCTCTACCTCCGCAGGTGAGTGAGTCGCCGCCGACACACAGACGCTCTTCTACGGGGGCCTCATGACGCCTAGCGGCTACGACGAGGCCTGCATACACCTCAACGTGCACGTGCCGCGCGCGCAGCTCTGCCGCTCTACCTCCGCAGGTGAGTGAGTCGCCGCCGACACACAGACGCTCTTCTACGGGGGCCTCATGACGCCTAGCGGCTACGACGAGGCCTGCATACACCTCAACGTGCACGTGCCGCGCGCGCAGCTCTGCCGCTCTACCTCCGCAGGTGAGTGAGTCGCCGCCGACACACAGACGCTCTTCTACGGGGGCCTCATGACGCCTAGCGGCTACGACGAGGCCTGCATACACCTCAACGTGCACGTGCCGCGCGCGCAGCTCTGCCGCTCTACCTCCGCAGGTGAGTGAGTCGCCGCCGACACACAGACGCTCTTCTACGGGGACCTCATGACGCCTAGCGGCTACGACGAGGCCTGCATACACCTCAACGTGCACGTGCCGCGCGCGCAGCTCTGCCGCTCTACCTCCGCAGGTGAGTGAGTCGCCGCCGACACACAGACGCTCTTCTACGGGGGCCTCATGACGCCTAGCGGCTACGACGAGGCCTGCATACACCTCAACGTGCACGTGCCGCGCGCGCAGCTCTGCCGCTCTACCTCCGCAGGTGAGTGAGTCGCCGCCGACACACAGACGCTCTTCTACGGGGGCCTCATGACGCCTAGCGGCTACGACGAGGCCTGCATACACCTCAACGTGCACGTGCCGCGCGCGCAGCTCTGCCGCTCTACCTCCGCAGGTGAGTGAGTCGCCGCCGACACACAGACGCTCTTCTACGGGGGCCTCATGACGCCTAGCGGCTACGACGAGGCCTGCATACACCTCAACGTGCACGTGCCGCGCGCGCAGCTCTGCCGCTCTACCTCCGCAGGTGAGTGAGTCGCCGCCGACACACAGACGCTCTTCTACGGGGGCCTCATGACGCCTAGCGGCTACGACGAGGCCTGCATACACCTCAACGTGCACGTGCCGCGCGCGCAGCTCTGCCGCTCTACCTCCGCAGGTGAGTGAGTCGCCGCCGACACACAGACGCTCTTCTACGGGGGCCTCATGACGCCTAGCGGCTACGACGAGGCCTGCATACACCTCAACGTGCACGTGCCGCGCGCGCAGCTCTGCCGCTCTACCTCCGCAGGTGAGTGAGTCGCCGCCGACACACAGACGCTCTTCTACGGGGGCCTCATGACGCCTAGCGGCTACGACGAGGCCTGCATACACCTCAACGTGCACGTGCCGCGCGCGCAGCTCTGCCGCTCTACCTCCGCAGGTGAGTGAGTCGCCGCCGACACACAGACGCTCTTCTACGGGGGCCTCATGACGCCTAGCGGCTACGACGAGGCCTGCATACACCTCAACGTGCACGTGCCGCGCGCGCAGCTCTGCCGCTCTACCTCCGCAGGTGAGTGAGTCGCCGCCGACACACAGACGCTCTTCTACGGGGGCCTCATGACGCCTAGCGGCTTCGACGAGGCCTGCATACACCTCAACGTGCACGTGCCGCGCGCGCAGCTCTGCCGCTCTACCTCCGCAGGTGAGTGAGTCGCCGCCGACACACAGACGCTCTTCTACGGGGGCCTCATGACGCCTAGCGGCTACGACGAGGCCTGCATACACCTCAACGTGCACGTGCCGCGCGCGCAGCTCTGCCGCTCTACCTCCGCAGGTGAGTGAGTCGCCGCCGACACACAGACGCTCTTCTACGGGGGCCTCATGACGCCTAGCGGCTACGACGAGGCCTGCATACACCTCAACGTGCACGTGCCGCGCGCGCAGCTCTGCCGCTCTACCTCCGCAGGTGAGTGAGTCGCCGCCGACACACAGACGCTCTTCTACGGGGGCCTCATGACGCCTAGCGGCTACGACGAGGCCTGCATACACCTCAACGTGCACGTGCCGCGCGCGCAGCTCTGCCGCTCTACCTCCGCAGGTGAGTGAGTCGCCGCCGACACACAGACGCTCTTCTACGGGGGCCTCATGACGCCTAGCGGCTTCGACGAGGCCTGCATACACCTCAACGTGCACGTGCCGCGCGCGCAGCTCTGCCGCTCTACCTCCGCAGGTGAGTGAGTCGCCGCCGACACACAGACGCTCTTCTACGGGTGCCTCATGACGCCTAGCGGCTACGACGAGGCCTGCATACACCTCAACGTGCACGTGCCGCGCGCGCAGCTCTGCCGCTCTACCTCCGCAGGTGAGTGAGTCGCCGCCGACACACAGACGCTCTTCTACGGGTGCCTCATGACGCCTAGCGGCTACGACGAGGCCTGCATACATCTCAACGGCACGTGCCGCGCGCGCAGCTCTGCCGCTCTACCTCCGCAGGTGAGTGAGTCGCCGCCGACACACAGACGCTCTTCTACGGGGGCCTCATGACGCCTAGCGGCTTCGACGAGGCCTGCATACACCTCAACGTGCACGTGCCGCGCGCGCAGCTCTGCCGCTCTACCTCCGCAGGTGAGTGAGTCGCCGCCGACACACAGACGCTCTTCTACGGGGGCCTCATGACGCCTAGCGGCTACGACGAGGCCTGCATACACCTCAACGTGCACGTGCCGCGCGCGCAGCTCTGCCGCTCTACCTCCGCAGGTGAGTGAGTCGCCGCCGACACACAGACGCTCTTCTACGGGGGCCTCATGACGCCTAGCGGCTTCGACGAGGCCTGCATACACCTCAACGTGCACGTGCCGCGCGCGCAGCTCTGCCGCTCTACCTCCGCAGGTGAGTGAGTCGCCGCCGACACACAGACGCTCTTCTACGGGTGCCTCATGACGCCTAGCGGCTACGACGAGGCCTGCATACACCTCAACGTGCACGTGCCGCGCGCGCAGCTCTGCCGCTCTACCTCCGCAGGTGAGTGAGTCGCCGCCGACACACAGACGCTCTTCTACGGGTGCCTCATGACGCCTAGCGGCTACGACGAGGCCTGCATACATCTCAACGGCACGTGCCGCGCGCGCAGCTCTGCCGCTCTACCTCCGCAGGTGAGTGAGTCGCCGCCGACACACAGACGCTCTTCTACGGGGGCCTCATGACGCCTAGCGGCTACGAGGCCTGCATACACCTCAACGTGCACGTGCCGCGCGCGCAGCTCTGCCGCTCTACCTCCGCAGGTGAGTGAGTCGCCGCCGACACACAGACGCTCTTCTACGGGGGCCTCATGACACTAAGCGGCACCGACGAGGCCTGCATACAGCTCAGCGTGCCATGGCATCGCCGATACATTGACTCGCAGTGATATGAGGCGCACTCGTCATAAACTATGTTATAAACATTGACAACACACTCGATATAGTCAGTGAACCACTTTCCTAGACTCAGAGCCTCAGGTCAAATTGCAGGAATAAAATTGTTCAATCAATGTGTCTGAACATTGATTACAAATTCGCACACATAAACTTTAATTCACCGCTTAGAGCTGACTAACTCCCTTCCACACTGTCCATAAAACGTGCCGTATATAATCACGCAATGACCTTGATTTAAAGAAGATGTACTTTCGTGCTCTCGGCTTTCATACGGTTCGAAATTATTGGCAATACACAATATTATCTTCCTTATAAATACTCATAAAATCATCGACATATTCAGCGTATTCCGCAAGGTCAGGATACATTTGGCCTGCCCTGATTATTTTTTACGAAAATATACTTTGTTCAGTTATTGTATCTAACGGTGACCACTGACGTAAATTTGTTTTCACCTGTCAGAATCAAATGCCGCTGAACATGTTTTCAATGCAAAAAATTATCATCGCATAAAATACAAGTTCAGATAAACAATGACACAGTGAACTCTATGTAGATAGATAGAGTATTCTTGTACGGAGCCGATGCGATGCTTGCAAATCGATCCCCCGACCATTGCTGTTTCATTACAGAATATACAGGAATTTCAGCATAGGTAGGAGAAACTTCGGGAATGGAAAGCGCTCAATATGAGGAAAATAGTTTCATAAGTTTCTGTAACCTTTCCCGAAACACTTGTTCGAGTAAACTGCTAAGAGCCATTCGGTGCAAGAAATAGCAAGGAAAACGGCCAAGTGCGAGTCGGACTCGCACACGAAGGGTTCCGTACCATCATACAAGATTTAACACAAAAAATCACGTTTTTTGTATTGCGTTCGGGCGGAGCGTTGCTCTGAGCGGTTTTGGCTGATTCCGTTCTATAACTCTTTACTTACTGTCGGAGGACAAGAACTTCTACAGGTGGAGGGTAAGCACATAATGATATCGACTCGACAGAACGTAGTTTCAATACCATGTCGTAGTTTACTACGTTAATATCATACATCTCTAATAGATCTCAGGCAATTGCTTCAAGGGGATACAGTTCTCTGTTTGGTCCTATACATTCAGGTGTACCGCAGGGGTCCCATCTGGGCCCTTTGTTATTTTTAATATATATTAATGATATAGCTGAGTGTATCAAATATTCCTATTACCTGCTATATGCGGAAGACATGAACATTTTTACTAGGGTCAATATGCCTCAACACTGCATGAAACAGAAACAGACCTGCTGAGTCTTTCGGATTATTGTCAACACAATCAATTATTCCTCAATGCCAAAAAGTGCCAATCTTTTCAAGGAAACGAAACGTTATTAACTATTCGTACCTACGATTTCTTCTTATTTTTTCATAGTATTATTTTAAAGGAATCTTTGCTGGTGTAAATTGATTGTTTTTTATAGCTGTAAATTGTATTTTGTAATATTATTTGATTCCTCAATAAACAAAAAAAATTGCATACAGTCGCTGCTGTAGAAGTAGGCCCTAGGTAACGAGAGGAGGTGCCAAGTTCTGTAGAGGTGGGGCGTGTGCGCAGGCGCAGCTCCGCCGCCGCCGATGCCGGTGCTCGTGTGGATGCACGGCGGAGGGTTCGGCTACGGCTCCGGGGACGCGGACTTCAACGGGCCCGAGTACCTCGTCGCCAAGGGTGTCATCATAGTCACCTTCAACTACCGGTCCGTATACACATTTTATTTGCATGGTATTAGTTATCCATGTCCGGTTATTTATACTGGACAAGGATGGCTTCTACCACACCGGGGTGGGAAGGGGGGTTACCATGGTAAATTAACTCGCCGGATTAACAGGCAAATGAGTGAATAAATCTGATGTTTAGGTTGAATTTCATATCATGCTAATTGGTAAATTTTAGGTAAGTTGCTCGAATAACACGTCCCTTGACAGTAACATAGTACGAGATTGAACTAAAAATGTAGCATTCATTGCCCCGACGAAACAAGAGCGGTCTCGTCGGGGCTTTGACTAACGGTGTGTCCGGTGGCACATTACAGAGTGGGCGCGCTCGGGTTCCTGTCGCTGGAGACGGCGCAGCTGCCCGGCAACCTCGGCCTGCGCGACGCCGTGGAGGCGCTGCGGTGGGTGCGCCGCAACATCGCGGCATTCGGCGGCGACCCCGGCGCCGTCACGCTCGCGGGGCACAGCGCGGGCGCCGCCGCCGCGCACCTGCTCACCGTCGCGCCCGCGGCCAAGGGGCTTTTCCACAGGTGCCTACCTCGCCCCTCGAACCGACCCGCCGCGCGCGCCAGGGACTAACTGGAATATTCCGACGCTGGGTTCGATTGCTTAGGTGGTGTGTGCACTGACCCCGCGTTTGAAGGCACCCGGTACCGAGAAAACTTATGCGACGGCAGTCCGTCGCTCAAAAAAAGGTCTGGACAATATTTGGGTTCAGAAAAACATTCCTGCTCATCACATAATACCACGAATAGATGTTCTTGAAATTCGAAATGATCTTGAAATGACAAACCGATCTCTGCTGCAAAGCTAGGTGCCGCAACTGTAGCGATGGTGAATTGTCTGCCCTTTAGAAAAGTACATAAAAGGGTACGCCTAGGATCTTTATGAAGCACATGACTGGACCATGCTAGTCCGGAGAGATAACGACATTGTGTAACAGAAGGACCGTTATCGGCAAATATTATTTTGCAGTCGAACTCTATAAAATATAATCGCGATTGAGAATCATTTGGATTAGGATAATTTGAAGACACAAAAACATGAACTAAAGACCGAAAGTCACGTAACACAATGCGCTTAACGAAAATATGAACTACATTTCAGAGCAATCCTGATGAGCGGAGCGGCGACGCGCTCGTTTTTCAGCACGTCGCCGGCGAACGCCAAGCGGCTCGCGGCGACGCTGCTGCACAAGCTCAACATCACGAGCACCGAGCCGGCGGGGCAGCTGCGCGCGCTGCGAGCCGCGCCCGTCGCCGACCTCGTCGCCGCCACGCGCGCCATGCAGGACGCCGAGGGGCTCGTCACCTTCGCGCCGGTCGTCGAGCGCGCCTTCCCGCCGCTCGAGCCCTTCCTCGCCGCCGAGCCGGACGCGCTGCTCGCGCGCGGCGCCGGCGCCGACGTGCCGCTCCTCGTCGGCCACACGGACGCCGAGTGCCACTCGTTCGCGAACCGCTTCCTCGAGATCGGCTTCGCGGCGACGGCCGCCGGCGACCGGCTCGCGCTCGTGCCGCCGGGCCTGCTGTTCGCGGCGGAGCCGGCGCGCCTCGCGGCCGCCGCCGCCGCCGTCGGGCGGCGCTACTTCCCCGGCGACGAGGGCGTCACGCTCGAGCGGCTGCTCGCGTACTGCACGGAGGCGTACTACGCGTACCCGGCGGCGCGCGCGGCGCGGCTGGCGGCGCGGCGGCGCGGCGCGCCCGTGTTCGCCTACGAGTTCGCGTACGGCTCGGCGAGCAGCGCGGTGCGGCGCGTGGCGGCAGCGGGGCGGCGGTACGCGGGCGCGGCGCACGGCGAGGACGTCGGCTACGTGCTGCGCGCGAACGCCGCCCCGCCCGCGCTCGACGCGCTCGACCACTACGTCAAGGAGTGGATGACGATCCTATTCACCAACTTCATCAAGACTGGGTGAGTGGATGTGTCACCGATCACATCTATAGAGGGGCGGAGAGAGGAGGCTCGAGAGATACTATTAGCCGAGCGGGACTACCGAATGTCTCCGAGTATCTTTTTTTTTTTTTTATTAGGTTTGTCGACGTAGACTTGTTTCAAAAAAATTGTTTTACAAAACAAAATACATTAATATTATCGGAAACTATCTACAATTAAAGACAAACACAGCATGCTTCAAAAAACTATCAAGCTAAACAAACTTTAAAATAATAATAATAATGATAATACAACACAAAAACAAAAGACGAGAAACAGTTAACAGAAGAACCTTCAGTTGTAAAAAATATAAAACAAAACGTACTTGAAATATTATGAACCAAAATCAAACACAATTTCGTAAATTCGAAACTCAAGAAACAATAAACTACACGAAGATCAATATGAATTAAGAAAATTAAGATTTCAACATTACTTAGAAAAGTAAAAGCATGCTTAGTAAACTTAGAACCTAATTTTTTAACAATTTTTGAAACAATTTTTCTAACTTTTTTACTTCAACGATTTCAATTCGTTATTAAACGCCTCATATGCTAACTGATGGTCAATCGAATGAGAACGATACAAATGATTAAAACTACTACATATTCTATTAAGTGGTGAATTAAGGTTGATTCTTTAAGGTTTAACTTAAAGAGTTTTCCCTAGACCATATCAGACCTTCAAACGAGCGAGCCACACATTCCAAAATGGATGCTAGTCCTTGCCTTTAGACCCATCGCTTTCGGTTACGTAGAAGAAAATCTGTGGAAATTGCACCCCTTATTCCTGCAATGCATAAGGCCTACGGCATCCCCATACAACCTATATCCGGAGAACCCTCCGCAGATAATAAGAGCTTTGACATTAGGCTTTTGAGAACGATTCTTTTAAGGCGCTAGGACTAGCCAACTACTCGCGCCATACAAATACACCGCACCTTTATACACCTTTTAACAAATGTAATAATATGTAGTAAAACGCTTCAGCAAATCCAAATAGAACTCCAGACTGATAATGGATTGTTAATATTTTTTGATTCCATCATTTATTTAAATAATAATAAATAATAAAAAAGTTCATTTTTGTCATTAGAAATCTGAAAGTAGTTCGATTTCTAGATATAAGCAAAAACAGCATATATGCATAAACAAAAAATTCCATTTGCTTTTAGATTTCTACATTTAGTCAAAAAAGTTCGGAAATGGACACAGTTTCCGCAATTAATTTTGTATAGAAAAAGGAAACATACATTAACGAAAATAGGTTGATTCTTAGACAAGGAATCATATATTGTAAGAATGACACTTCTAATCGTCAGATTTAGTTAGTTAACTTGGGGTGCCTCGTCTAACTTTGCGATTTGGCTAGTACCAGGGCCTTAACAAATCCATTTCTCTGCCGCGCCGCCAGGGCAGTCGCAACATAGTCGCGGTCATAACGGAGGGGTGTGGAAGTGGGAACTTTCGGGAGCACACTCGCGCGCGGTGGCATGTTCGAACTGTGTGGTGCCCGGCCGTCTTCCCATACGAGTGTATGCTCAATTTGTCCATACGGCGGATTCGCGAGATTCCCCAATGACAATTCTCCTTCCTTTTCCGCGTTTTGGTATTGGGCACGAATGTCGGTCGCAGGGAGCCGACTCCGGAGCACGGTTGCGGCGCCGAGTGGGCCGCGTTCGAGTCGCCGGGCCCGGAGCTGTCGCTCGTCGTGAACGCGAGCCTGACGCTGCGGCGGGCGCGGTCGAGCGACATGCTGGACTTCTTCGACGAGCTGTACGACCCGCCCGCACCCCCCGCCAACGAGAGCGTAGCGCAACCCTCCATCCACCTCCTGCCCCCTAAGACTGATTAATAATAAACTAATTCATTATGATCTTGTCTTTATTTGCTAACTTATTTCTTTTGTTTTCGCAACCTGACATGGATGGCTAATACCACAAAAATACCGTTATAATATTAGATATATTACATAGAGTTAGGTTAGCATTTGTAATGTTAGTATGGATTAACGCCTCTCGGATTGTTTCCTTTACTTGTGAGATAAGACCTTGCTTCTTGCCAAATTTTGTAATTCTAGATCAACAGGAAGTACTAGTGTTTTATTTATTTATTTATTTATAAGGTTCACTTACAGAGTAATGTGTTAGAACATGTAAAAATAAAATAACTCACAGTTACATAGTATGGACACACACTCTACAACTAGTGAACACAACATGCGATTTATAATGTTGCAGCAGTGAGTGAAACGTAGATTATAGCATAGAATGAAGAGCGCACCGGAAAAACGGAAATGTTCCCTTTGATTAATGAGTCCTTTCAGCAGATAAAAAAAAAAGCCACCAAATCAGAAATGTTACTGATTTAGAAAAGAATGTTAAATGATTCTGTTTCCCAGACAAATCGAATTGTTGATTCAAGCATAGTCACAGACGTATTGGAGGGTTTGTGTGGGTGGGAACGGACGCATTTAGTCGATGATTTTATAGCACATTTGTGCGCGGTGGCGATGTTTCGACTGTGTAGCCATACGGCCTTCGATCCCTATACAATTATATGGTCACTTTGAATATACGGCGGGGACGCGATATCGACCGGATGCCACTCCTCTTTCCTTTCTCTTCAGTGCAGGAAACGCAGCTGCACAAATACATCCAGCTGCTATTATAATCGAGCATGAAAAGATAATTACAAACGGACGCATCGCGAAAATGCTGATTTCAGATTGAACACATGTTATTGAATATAATTGTCTATTTTCACTTTTATTGTGGGAAATGCGTCACGGGTGAACGCGAGCAACGTTGGGCAGAGTATAGATACCTTGGTCGCTGGAGTTGGAGCAGCAAGATACGTGTCACAAAGTACGAAGCTCAAAAATGACCAAAACTTTCGGGAATTTCATTTGACGAACGATTTCGATGCTCGTCAGAACTGAATAACCCTGTCCCTCCGACTCCTTTCTACTTACGATTAACGCGCATCAGGGTAGCTCAGTGCGCGACGCCTTGCGAATCGATAAGCTGGGGAAGCACCTCTGAGCGCGGTTAATAATAATAATAATAACCATTTATTGTATGAAGAAGACATAAGTATACAGAAAAACAAAAGAACAGTCAAACTTACAATGCAACATTTCTGAAAAGAGACTGAGGTTAGGTTCTGGATGGGTGACCATTTTAAACCGTTGAGGCTGGCCGTGCTTCGGATTCCACGTAAAACTGTAGATCCCCTCCTTACTTACTAGGTGTTAGGGTTAATCCCGCCCGGGTTAGTACCATCGCATTGAATAAACGATGGTCGGAGCGGCAATGAAAATTGTCCGCGTTTTCCATCCAGTTCAATGTAGCCGTGCAATATAAGGAAGGTCCTGTCATGGAACCTAGTTCCCATGTGGTGTGTTTGGCTAATATGTGACGGTTAGTTCGGTATTAGCCATCCATGTCCAGTTACATAAATAAAAAAAAGGCACACACTCTAAATCATTTATCTAATAGGGTCGGTAAATGATGGAATCTACTCCCTGTCGAGGTATTTCCGCCAAAGTACAACCTGCTTACAAACATGGTGTGAAGAAGCACCTGGCCGGCCGGCATGGTTTTCGTAGCCCCCTGAACGTTCGAAAGCCCACGGGCGTCGTCGGGCACCTTTAAAGGTCCTGGCGTACGCCATGTATAGCGCTTAACATAAACAATTTTACTCTAATGGTGTTAAATTATGTATAACCTTCCTCAAGAATTAGACTATCGAATGCAATTTTTTTTCGAATTCGACACTTTCAAAGATGAACGCGTTCAAACAAACTCTTCAGTTTTATTTGATTAGCATAGATGCGAATTAAAATATGACGGAGGGAGTATCGGCCACTCCATAATATTCTAATGCAAGTATCAGCTCCGGTATTTTTTTATTATAACACACGCGAGGATCCTCGATGGGTGCTCCCTAGACGCACAGTCGGCGCGGCTTCCTCCGGACGACGTCACATTGTCACCGAGCGGTCAAGAGACGAGCTATGTTCGGGCCAGTGATATGTAAAAGGTAAGGATATGCTTCTACAATTCTGTCGCCTGTTGCGGTATTCCGATATTCCGTCTTTCTTGCGTTTTTAGGGTTCCGTACCCAAAGGGTGCAAACGGAACCCTATTACTAAGCCTCCGCTATCCGTCCGTCCGTCTGTCCGTCCGGCCGTCCGGCTGTCACTCATAAACAGTAATAGGCAGGGAGCTGAAATTTTCACAGAGAGTGTGTTTATTTTTCCGCTATAACAAAAAATATGTAAAATTTAAAAATAATTAAAATTAAAGGGGGGGCCCATACAAGAACGTGTTTTTTTTGTGTTGAATCCTTTACGATGGCACGGAACCCTCCGTGTGCGAGTCCGAATCGCACTTGACCGGTTTTTAATGTAATTCTTGGACGGTTTAACCACACAATTGGGCATTGTTGGGGCCCATTAATAGCCATTGGCGACGCACAGGCGTATGACGATAGCGAGCGGCTGTCTGGCGATAAAGTGGTGTCCCCGCGACGCATGGAACAGTTTAGTTCTCCATTGTCGTTGCATGGAACAGCCTGTCCTTACGTAGTAATGTATGTCAACGGTTCGGGCGGTCGGCGAGCGCGGTGACCTCAGAGGAAACATGTTTCCTCTGAGGCGGTGACGCTCGCGCTGGCGGCGGCGGCGGCGGCGGCGGCGGTGGTGGGGGGGTCGGCGCGGGGTCACGTGGCGGCGACGGCGCAGGGCGCGCTGCGCGGCGCCGCGGCCGACGACGGCTCGCACGTCTCCTACCGCGCCATCCCGTACGCGGGCAGCCCCGTCAAGCACAGATTCAAGGTCGCTCTTTACGCAACACTTCTGTCTGCCCACACAAAAGGGAGAAGAAGATCACGCCCATATTTATTGTCAGAGATCCAAAATTTTGCTCAAAATAGCTTTATTTGATCGAACTAGATGTCTGATGACCATTGGCATTGTAAAATTGTGTTTGGTTTCTAAATTATAAGGTCCGAAAGTTTGAATTTATTGCGCGTTTTAAATACAATAAATTTGGAGGTGAATTACGCAATGATAAAGTAAGAACATCTTAAAAAGATTAGTCATCAGACATAGCTTATTTAATCAATATTTATAATCTATTTGGTTTTTGTTAGATTTTTGAATACAGCGGTCGTGGTTTACTTTTAGCTATAAGTCGTTTTGAAATTAAAATTTTCGTAAACCTTACACACATCTTACACACTATGCACATTGCCTTTTTTGTGGACATGTTGCATCTTCCTCATCACGGAACCTGTCTTATTCTTTGAAACAGAGAAGGTCTCAGAGCGCGACGGTTTTGTACCGTTCCCGCGAATGAGTTAGGCCCGCCGGGTTGGGCCACCTTAATAGGAAATGCGTCATTCCATAGGGACTACCGTCCTAGCGCAAACTAAACCTGCAGCAAACCACATAGCTCCTGCAAGTAACCACGTACCCGTATCCCATAGCTCGGCTGCATAGCCCACCTGATCGAGTATTTACTACAAGGGGCCTCCAGGTCGTCCCGATAAAATGATGTTAAATAAAATATAGGTCTAAGCACAAGACGTTTAAATTGTCCGAAAGGGGAGTTCACGAAATGGTGCTACCAATTTGGGTTTTTCAGAAAGCTCCCCCCGCTCCGGCGTGGCAGGGCGTCCGCGATGCGAGGCACGAGGGCGCCGGGTGCCTGGCGGCCGCCGGCGGCGTCGCGCTCGGCGAGGAGGACTGCCTGACGCTCGACGTGCACGCGCCGCTGCCGCCGCCGCCGCGCGCCACCCTCTTGCCGGTCCTCGTGTGGCTGCTCTCCGGCGCTGGCCCCTCGCGCCCGCACCTGCTCGTGCGGCGAGGCCTCGTGCTCGTCGCCGTCAGGTACCGCCTCGGCCCGCTCGGGTTCGCGTGCGCGGGCCGCGAGGCGGCGCCCGGCAACGCCGGCGCCAAGGACGCGCTGCTCGCGCTGCGCTGGGTGCGCGACAACGCCGTCGCGTTCGGCGGCGACGCGGCGCGCGTCACGCTCGCGGGCCGCGGTCGCGCCGCCGCCGTCGCGGAGGCTCTCCTCCTCTCGCCGGCGTCCGCGGGCCTGCTCCACCGGGCGATCCTGCAGAGCGGCAGCGCGCTCAGCCCGTGGGCGTTCAACTACGACGCCGAGCGGAGGGCGAACGCTCTAGCGAGATTCTTCACGAACGGCACCGACGGGGATGATATTACAAAATATCTGCTCGACGCCCGACCGGACGAGATCGTGTCGAAGTCTCGGCTGATCGACTTCCCGTATTTTCCTTTCGGTCTGTGCTCGGAAAAACAATTCAAGAAAGAGGAGAGGCTCCTGGGCGCCCATCCGATGGAGATTTTGACGAAGGGCAGATTCGAGGGAGTCCCGCTGTTGATCGGATCGAACAGCAACGAAGCGGTCGGACTCGCTCCGACTCTAATCCGGGCGAAGGCATCGAAAAGGGCGCAGCGCGACTTCTCTCTTCTGCTGCCGGAGGGGCTCCAATTTGTGAGCGAGAGCGAGTCGAAGGAGGTCGCGGAGCGCATCCAGAAGGAGTATTTCCCGCAAAAAAACTTCTCGATTGAGATCCTGTTGGAGTATTATACGGACGCGTACTTCCGAAGTCACGTGTGGCGCAGTGCGGCTCTGCACGCGGCAGCATCGGATCAGCCCACCTACGTCTACGAGTTGAGGCGCGGTGCGGCGGACGCGGCGAGGGCCGGCCAGGGCGTCGCGTCCACCGACGAGCTCGTATATCTGTTCGGTTCGGAGCGAACACTGGAAGAAGGGGAGCGAAGACTCCAGGAGCTGATGACCACACTCTGGGCGAACTTCGCCGAGCACGGGTAAAGTAACTGTGAAAACGCGGTATTTCTTTCCTTTGAAAGAAACCTGTCCTATAGATCATATAGAAGAATATTCAACTACAGAGGTGGGAAACTGTAATGCCCTTCTTGCCGAGGTAATATCTTCAAATTACAACTGTCGTAACCCCAAAAATTACCTGATCGGCCGGCATGGTTTCCTAGCCGATGAGTAAGTTTAAAATCCCATGGGCGTCATCGGGCAACTTATAAGTCGAGAGTCTGGACAAATTATGTGGTTGCGCTTTGGGTTGACTCAACGATGTGACGAAGCGAACTCCGCGCTGTCATCACCCTTTCGATCTATAGCGGCGCACGCGTTTTCCTGTGACATTCGTAGAAATGAAAACAGATAACTGGTCGTTTCTGCAGGAACCCGACGCCGCCGGACCAGTCGCCGCCGCTGCCAGCGTGGGAGCCGAGGCGCGGCGCGACCCCGCGGCCGTACGTGCTGGGCGCGGCGGAGGCGTCGCAGGAGGGGGAGGGGGAGGGGGAGGCGACGATGCGCGAGCGCCGAAGTCTACTCTGGGCGGACGTATACGACAAGTACTACTACAGGCGCCTGCGCACTCTCTAGGCGTCCGTCAACAATCATTATTAAAATTTGAAATTTATTTAATTAAACGATAATAAACTTTAATTATTCACCTACCCATAGCAGTTCATTCATATTGTGTATTTATATTATACCTGGTACATGCTCTATGGAATTGATTATTTATTTTTGAGACACGTTTTAAAAAACAGAGCTTACGAAAGTAACCTAATAAATCAACGCTAAAGAAAATAAAAACATTTTTAAAGTGCTTTTATTCAGATTATACTGTGCTTTGATTTTACTCGACACTGGCAGAAAAACGCGAAACTCAAGATTGATTGCTAAAAAGGTCAATCCACCAGCCTGGTGTGAAGCCTTTAAAGAAGAAGAACCATCATCATTACTGGTGCATGCCAAGTGTACACTTTGTACAGTCAAGGAAAGAGTTCAGTTATTAACTTGTTCTGTTTATGTCCTATATAACTGTCGCCACGAGGATAGTCATAATCAAGTGCGAACTGGTAATTTCACTCGCTACTTGCTACTACTAAATTCGCACTGTCCGACATGTTTACGGAAACTAAGTGAGTAACAACATTGCTTCGGTCTGCTCGGGAAAAGTGCGGCAGGTTCGACCCACGCCCATAGACCTCCCACGCCAACCGCAAACTTTTTTAATTTTATTTTTCATTTTAGTTTGCCACCAGCCAGATGGAAAACTGCTTTTCTCATTGTACATTTTTTTAACGTTATGATTAAAAACAATGTTTCCTTCCGGGATCGAACGTGTGACGCACACGTGATAGCACTACGGAAGCGCTGAACATCATGGCAAATTTAGCGGACACTAGGTATCGCTGCGTTAACCTTACACAAATCTAATCATATTTATTCTGACATACCTAACTAATAACTTTAAAAACCGGCCAAACCGCACACGAAGAGTTCCGTACCATCGTACAAAATAACCTTATTTTTTTATTTTACCTATATTTTGTTACAGCGGCAAAATAAATACACACTCTGTGAAAATTTCAGCTGCCTACCTATTACGGTTCATGAGATACAGCCCTGTGATGGACGAACGAACGGACGGACGGACGGACAGCGGTGTCTTTGTAACAGGGTTCCGTTGGCACACTTTGGGTACGGAACCCTAAAAAGGAGCGCTGAATATATTGCCCGGGCGCCAAATTCGGGAGACTCAGGTCGGCGCTGGTTACATCATGTGCGGATGCATGGCATGCGAAATAGAAAGAATATAGCGACACATTTGTATTTCAAGCACGCAATGTAAGGGAAAATATACGTGTTGTTCGCAACGTTTCCGTTCAAAAAATTATCTTATCTTCAAAGAGCAAATAATTATGTTAAAAATAACACTCCGTTGGGGGAACAGCGTGAAAGAGCCACTCGTGGTGGCCTAACTGATTATATGCTAAATGTATTTATTTTAATAGGAACCGCCACAGCACAAAAGACAACACACTACTGTGTGTGTGTGATGGGATTGTTATGTTTTTGAATAAACATACAATTTGATGACTGACTCAACTACATAATTTAACGCAGTTTATGCGGAAAACCAAAAATATGATAACATTTTCCTGGCTAATGTGAAAAGATATGCTAGGAAACATGGAAAACGGATAAAGTAAACTAGATCTTTGAATCACAAGTATGATAAATAATGCTTTATCAGTAACAAAAACAAGGAAAAAAGTGCAATGTGACTAAACTAGGACTATGTAGTCAATAACAATATGATTACTGTCTGAAAGATAACAGCAATTAACCGCGTTTTGACTTAGACAAAAAAATGTTGGTCAATTGGATGAATAGATAAATCCCTAGACAGTTCGTTTTTAAATGTTTCCTCAGAGGAACGGAATTCAAGATATAGTTTTATAACCTGGGATATCCATATAGGACAGTTTTGAAATATTTCCTTGCGAGTAATGGAACCCTAGAAATAATGTTTTACAATTATAAATATCAATCCAGGACAGTTTTGACATGTTTCTCGGTTAGCTACGGACTCCTATAAATAATGTTTTACAACCTGGGATATCCATACGATTACGAGGAAAACGTACAAGAAATAACTAAATAACCGTATATAAACAGAGGTGTTTAACTCACTCAAATCACACATCAGCGGACGGACAAAATGGAGCTTTGGAAGACGTTATTATACGTTGCATTTATTTTTGCTGGTGTTCAAAGTGAAAAATCGTTTCGAAATGGAGGAAATAAAACGGCAACTAAATGTGATTCACAAAAATATAGCAAAGTGGTTCGCATAAAGGCGCAAGGTTTATTCCGAGGAAGAAAGTCGGACGACGGGTCCTATTATCAATATTCGGGCATACCGTATGCGACGGCGTCGTCGGAGACCAGGTTCAAGGTATGTACGTATGTCGCTGTGCTTCCAGCTTGTTTCTGAACTAAGACATTTCGTCCATTGATACGGCCAAGAGAGGCCAAAACCCTGCAATGGGTGGTACTAAGATTTTTTTTTATTATGTAAGTGAATTCGTTTATAAGACTAAATAATAATTATAATAATAACGTATCAAGAAGTCTACCAGCTGTCACATCAGCCTGACCACCTTTTCCACGCGTTTTTAGGACTCCTAACTTTCTGGGCAGTTCCAATGGTTTCTGTGAGCTGGAGTCGTACGATAGCCACCCATGGACGATGAAGATAACATGAGCGGCTGTCTTTTCTCTCTCCATGTAAGCATGCTGCCTGTGACATGAGAGGTTTAGAAAATAAAATAACGAACAAATTATATCAGTACAGGCAGCCCTTGATATATTAATATTGATAGTTGATATATTAACTTAGACGTTGAATTGAAATTATTATTGCAAGTAGGTAATATTTTCAAAAAATCTATTCCAGAGTCCTCTACCAGTCCCAACGTGGAATGGTATCAGAGAAGCGAGCAAAGAAGAGGTATTGTGCGTCCAACGTGATTACGGACGCGTGGTCGGCACCGAAGACTGCCTAGCACTGAACGTGTACACTCCAGCACACAACCGGCCCGGGCGCCACCTGCCAGTCATGGTGTTCGTCCACGGAGGCGGCTTTAACTATGGATCGGGTTCTAAAGCCATGTATGGGCCCGATCGGTTCGTGCACGAAAATGTCATTTTAGTAACCATCAACTACAGACTAAGCATTTTCGGTTTCCTGTGCATTGGAGAAACAGCCAACGTGGGCCTTAAGGATATAGTGGCTGCCCTAAAATGGATTCAAGTTAATATTGGGTCGTTTGGAGGGGACCGGAGAAAAGTAACATTGTTTGGGCAGAGCGCCGGGGCTGCTCTAGTCGAGTTGCTAATGCTATCCAAGAAGACCGAAGGCCTTTTCCACAAAGCCATCGCTCAGAGCGGAACAGCCATTTCACCGTGGGCTTTCGGGAGTGACCCAGAAGAGAAGGCGTTCAAAGTAGGAAAGCAGCTAGGGTACGAAGGAAGAAACCGTGACCAACTAATGCAAGTTTTGAGAAACGCCAACGTCACAGACCTTATATGGGCTACAGAAACTCTTACGCAAGTAGAGGAATTTGAATTTCTTCCAATAGGTCCTTGCATAGAATCAACTTCGAATGCAGATGCGATTATTACGTCTGATCCTAAGTCTACGATGCAGTCGGGAGATTTCAATAAAATTCCATATACGCTGGGTATTACAAAGGATGAAGGAATGCTTATTTACGTCACCATCCAAGAGGTTCCTACTTTTCTCGAAATTATGCAGAAAGATTTTCCTCGGACGCTCCCGAAAGATCTTCAGTTGAAAAACGTTTCGATAGCAAAAATTGCCGACTTGGTGAAACATTTTTACTTTGGTGAACAAGACCTCTCCCAGAACGTGCTAAAAGCCGTGGAGTACTTCACGGATATGATGTACACACTGCCCGCAATGAAGTCGGCGCGGACTTACGCCGGCGACAGGAGGCGACGCGCGCCGGTCTACGTTTACGAGTTCGCGTACGACGGCGGCCTCGCGTTCCTCAAGCGGCTGCTGAACCTCACGTCGGTGGCCGGCGTGTGCCACGCGGACGAGCTGGGCTACCTGTTCACGCAGCGCGGCGTCACCTCGGACCGACCCGACGACCAGCTCACGGCGCGCAGGATGGCCAAACTTTGGACCAACTTCGCCAAGTTCAGGTACGCAGTTTTCATTTAGAGTGGCGCTTTATAATAGGAATGGACGCAAATAGGGTTCGAGTAGTTGTGCAACGAAAAATGTGCTTAACGTACCAGCATTTTGGAGGATGCTGCTGGTGATGAGAGTTGGTTAGGTTATATAGTGATGCAAAGAGGAAACAAAAAACTCACGTAAAAATAAAAATTCAGAAATATTCTTTCATCCCCTCATTGTTTCGGTTCCACTGTTTAATTTTTTGATTCGCCTGCGTGATGCAAGTCATCGTTGCGGCGATCTGTTTCACTTATCGCAAAAAAACAATTTTTTCTCGACTTATAGTCGAACGAAAGGTTTTTTAAAAAATATGGCCATAATCTACATTTAACCTATAAGTTGTAAAAGTTAATAACATTATAACATGTTATTTGCAGTAATCTGATGAGCGCAGAAAAATATTTTGCGAATAAATTTTGCGGACCAAACTTGGCAAGTTTTCATTAAAGAACTGAGCAATGTTGAGATCCTTGACCATGTCAGTCCTGTAACCAACGAGAAAATACGTTGCCTGTTACGAAGATATAGAGATCGGATATAGAGGGGATCGAAAGGAGCTCTTGGTGCTTTGTGTAAATATTGAACAGTATAAGTGCGGTCGCTTTTGGGAGAACTTGGTCATGCGCTATTAAAATGTCGATATAATGTATGTATTTGTAGGCAAAAAGTTGTAAAAAACATACATATTATTTTATTTTCCTAGGAAACTTGAAAGATTACAGATATTTGCGAAAAGAAGCACAAATACATATAGGGTTCAAAATCCCAAGATAAATTTATAGAAAATGTTGAGTGCAGCGAGGAAATTAATTAATTAATTATGAAACTTATTCGACGACTTGGCAACGACAGATACATATTCCGATTTAAATCATTTGACTGTTTAAACATGAGGGTCTTTATCTTTTCCAGCAATCCTACAAAAGATGTTACCGACCTTGACCTAGGGCAATGGGCGCCTGTGAGCAGTGAGCACGTGGAGTACTTCCTCATGAACAACACATTTGAGATGTCAAAAACCCCATTCAAAGAGAGGATGGACTTTTGGGACAACATTTACAAAACATATTATTTTGATGCGTAGCACACAATGCAAAACTATAACCGGCATGCAAACACGATGATTAAGCTTTTTAAATGTGAATTGTATAAATAATAAAACTTGACTTTTATAGCTATATGCGTGTATCCTCTAACCCCTTTTGTTATCCCATACGTAGGTGCTGTGTAAATATGTTACTTAAAAAATATCGAAGGAAAGAAGATAAAAGTTGTGGCACACGAAATAATTGTCCTGTTATGAATAAAATTACCCATACACATTTAAATACCATCAAGCATGTTACACGCTAAAATAATTAAATTAGGTATAATAAACCACCATTTGTTTAAATATTCGTTATAATTTAAATGTTTGTTTGTGAGTATGTTTTTGTTCTTTTTATTGAGTACCAGTTCAGGTACGGCGGTTTAGGCGTGAAAACGCAACAGATAGAGTTACTTTTTTTTTTTTATGTGACTGGACATGGATGGCTTATACCACAAGTTCTGTCATGGTATTAGCCCAACACACCACATGGGAACTAGGTGCCATGCCAGGACCTTCCTTATATTGCACGGCTACATTGAACTGGATGGAAAACACGGATAATTTTCATTGCCGCTTCGACCATCGTTCATCCAATGCGATGGTACCAACCCGGGCGGGACAAACCCTACCACCTAGTAAGTAAGCAAGGGGACCTACAGCTTAACGTGGAATCCGAACCACGGCCAGCCTCTCTCAACGGCCGAATGGTCACCCATCCAAGACCAGACTGGACCCAGCGTTGTTTAACTTCGGAGAGCGATCGCCGAAGTGTCGCGCCACCGGGCCACTGAGGCTTTCGCATTTATAGATAATATTAGTACCTATGGATAGAGTAGAAGCAGGGAAGGGGCGGAGACAGAGCTAAATACATTGAAGTTTTCTTGAATACTGTTATTCATCATCCATATACACTGCACTCGGCGTTGTCATATTGTATCATTTGCCAGTTTGTATCAGCGAAAAACCGGCAAGAAACATCGCTGGAATGTTTTTTAAATGTCCACTTATGTAGTCATGTCAAACAAAAGTGTTCAAAAGATACGTACTCTTCAATTGGTAACACATGATAGGAGAAAAACACAGGTAAGAACACTAAATGAAAAATAATTCATGAAAATCAATAATTCATGCCGTATGCAACAGTTTATGAAAATATCAGTATCTTTGCAGACTTTCCCCGCCATCTAACATGTTGCCAATTGGAGCAGGCCAGTCCCCACTAACAACACCCGTTCACGAGCATCACGCCGGGTCCAGCCATCGCCTCTCTCAACCTATTTTACGGAAAGAGGTGATACGACGACTCATTAGCTTGTTGGCATTAAACACTGACCTTACGACATATATAGGTTGACATGCAGAAATGCATGCACATACACGTGACCTGCAGTCGAGTGAAGAAGGTCTCATGACTCCAAGCTTCAAATCTCAGTGACATAACTAATAATTTTAAGCTAACTTTTGAAATGTACCACGAGGCATATAAAGAAAATTTAGTGATATACCAACGGGAACTATAAAGAAAACTAAATACAAAACATAATTATAGTCCATTGCCTGGCTTTTTAAAATTGAATAATTTAGATTAGAACACAAACTGTCGTATTCGGAGTGAGCGAACTAACTTTAATACGACGGACTTAACCGGTTTTTCTATGGTTAGTCCGGTGCTACTCTCGTGCTAACTTTTGACAGGTTCACCCTGAATTCGACCGCTAGTAATTTAGAATAAGATGTCATAATAATAGTCAAGAGCTTACTCTTTACCATATAATAAAATATATTGTAATAAATGTAATATAATAAAAAAGAAAAATTATTGTAACTACAATAATTGCCATTCTTTTTTCTTTAGTTAGTTAGTTAGTTGGGCAAAATGTTTTCCGCGCTAAGCCTACTTCACAGAGAGGCCATTGTGCGTAACAAAAGTGACTATGTTAGCCATCCCAGCTCGTCCCAGAAGTCCAGAAATTGTTCCCACCATTGTGCGTAGATCATTTCTTTTCAGATGCAACAGCTTGTGCGTGAGGCGCTTATTGAGGGATGGGATGACCTCTCTGGCCTGCCTGCAATCTACCAGGTGTTTCCATCCGGTATTGTGAAGCATCTTGGTTCTATTTTGTAGCCAGTTTTTGAGTTGACTAAGTGGTATAGGCACTATCGGTTCTGGACCCATTAGTACTGTACTGGATCCTCGTTTGGCCAGTTCATCTGCAGCGTCATTACCCACAGAGCCACTGTGTCCTCTTATCCACTGCAAAGTTACGTGATTGTTTCTCGCTACTTCTTCTAGGGCGCAATGACATTCTAGAATTAAGCCCGAGTTAACTTTGTTATTTTTCAGTGCGTTTAATACAGATGCGCTATCTGAGATAATTCTTATCTTATAGTCGTGCATCTTCCTGGTTTTGATTGCCTCTGCGGCTCGAATTATTCCCACACATTCTGCCTGAAATATGGTGTTAAAGGCGCCCAGGGTTGTTGAGATGTTGATGTTCGCATCTCGGGAGAAGACACCCGCTCCAGTTCCCGAATTGGTTTTTGATCCATCTGTGTAGATTCGGATTTCTCTCACCCCTGATTGGTCTGCGAGTTCTTCCTTCAGTTGGATGTGATGTTTATTTTAAAGATATGGTTGGTAGAAATCTTGTCACAGATTGCCGAGAGCATGGGTACATGGTTCATGAATTCTGTCATAATCCGTGCGTGAGGGACTCCATGATTTTGTTTCCAGGTTCCTGCGGCTCTTAGCCGGAGAGCTGCTGTAGCGGCTTCCTGCTGAACATGCAGGTGTAGAGGTCTTAGATCAAGTATTACCTCTAGTGCCTGTGTAGGAGTTGTTCTCATGCAGCCTGTCGTTGCAACGCATGCAAGGCGTTGCAGACTTTGGAGTTTTGCTTTTACGGTGCTCAGTTCCGTCCTAGGCCACCATACTACTGCGCCCTAGGTTATGGTTGGTCGAGTTACAGCAGTGTATAGCCAGAGTGTTATGGAAGGTTTTAAGCCCCATTTTTTCCCGAGCATTCTCTTGCACTGCCAGAAGGAGATGCACGCCTTCTTTGTTTTGTCTTCGAGATGTTTATTCCAGTTCATCTTGCTATCAAGGATTACACAGATATTTGACTTCTTTTGATAGGGATAATTCTATCCCAAAAAGTTTTGGCAGTTTCATGTCTTCTAACTTCCTCTTGTTCGTGAAGAGAATAAGTCCTGTTTTGTTTGGATTTACTGAGAGTGCATTCCCTTCACACCAGTTCTCTACGATTTCTTTTTACTTATTAGTGCAAATTAATTTGTTTTTAAATACTTTTTCTTTAAAAGAATCATCGAAATCGGTTGGAGTTATTCGTCCATTCGTCCAATTTGGAAGATAGACACTAAATTTTTGAGGGGCCCAAAATGTGAGGGGTAATGGGCATTCTTCTTTGACATTGCTGGTTATTTGGTATTTTGGTAGGCCTGTGAAACCGCTGTCCGAGAAAGAATTGTTGGTCGGTTATTTGACCATTTTAATTATCTTGTAGGTTTTTAATGAGTTATGAGTTTTTTTGTTAAGTACTCATTGATTATTTAGTCTTATCAATGCATATAATTCATCACCTTTTTAGTTTTGGTGCCACAGTGGACGGTTGAAATAATGACCCGTGACATTGCTGCAGTGTTGGGCGCGACGTGTCGTGTGCCGTGTTGTGTTGCTGTGTATAAGTAAGTTAGTCTATCTTGTACTCAGATATTTGGACGCGCTAAGTGTTTGCACAGGTTGCAGTAATTATGTTGGTATGCGTTCGACGATCGTTCATTCAATACGATGAAATCTACCAGGCGGGATTAAGCTTTTCACCTAGCAAGTAGAGACCTATAGTTTTACGTGGTATCCGAACCACGAATGAAGAATCCCTGAGTCACATCTTACTACATGGAAAGGAAGAAATGCAGTGAAACCACTTGTATTAATGCACGTGCATGCATTCGTCATTGTTAAGGTATCCATTGTAAAACAGAACAGTGAAGGAGAGTCTAGAAACACTTCTCAAACGTCACGGATTTCCCGTCTGCTTCACGACGCGACGCGTCAGTCAGAGTTATCGATAAGTAGTGACAATGAGGAAAACCCCTGAAATGTATTTGTAAGTAGGTGTTGCATTATATTCCTACTTTGAAACGTCAGATATTGACACAATTCATTATGATTTAAAAAAAATATATGTTTTCTGTTAAAACTGAAGTATTGTTCAATAACGAAATATTCACACAATAACCCTCGCACCCGCCCACAAATTCACAAATTGACCCTAAAACCTCTTTGACACACATGAACACACCCTCTCGCATTCTCATAAGAGGCGTGTGGGTGGTGGGTGGGGGGTTAATCGTGGGCATTTTTGTAAATTTTCTTTAATATATAAAATATTTTCTTTTGTCATCTGTACTATTCTTTGTTTTATATAGATAAATCTATAATTGGCTTTATTTTAAGTTTATTTTGTATGTACAACTTTTTTACTTTACTTTTATGCTGTTGATTTCTTCAATAAAATAAATGGTTTTGAGACTGCGGAGAATGCCTCCCCGACACAGTATTTACTCTATTATGTATTGCCTTATTGCTATTATTTGGATGTACGAGCCTCCAACGAAACCCTTTAAATGCACACCAACGGGACCGTACTTATGCTTTATGCGAATAACAATAAAATGTGTATAAATAAGGTGACGCGCTCATCCTTGAAACGAGTCACTCGGACGATAGCGTTCGGTCGGAGCATTCGCAAAGTTTGCAAAATGGAGGTTTTAGAAACTGTGTTTTATCTTGCCTTTATTTTTGCTATCGTTCAATGCGATAGCACCCATTTAGATGGCAAAAACAGTTCGGTGAACCGAGGGCGTTTATTTGAAAGAGACAGAACCGTTGTTCGCATAAAGGGACAAGGTTTATTGCGAGGAAAGAGTTCAGAAGATGGATCATACTATAAATATTCGGGAATACCATACGCGACGGTGGGGTCACCGGAGGACCGATTTAAGGTAAGCCTCATTGATGTTCGTCTTTCCGACGCCGCAACTATCTCCAAATTATATTGATTGCCAGAATAACAAGTGATCCTAGTGGGGATACAGTTTGGATCAAGTTTTTTATGGAACCTGACATAGACCACACAACTACCCTGATATCAGCCCGATATACCACATTCGCGAAAGAATAAGATGCCATGCTAGGTTCTACTCTTTATGAACACGGCTACAGTGAACTGGATGGACGACCAGGACAATTTTCCATTGCCGCTTTAATCATAGTTTCATCAAATGGGGTGACACGAACCCGGGCGGACTTAACCCTACCACCTAGCAGGGAAAGGGGACCTACAGATTTACATAGATTACGAACCATGAATTAGCGCGCATTCGTATCGATATGCACTTCGAAAGAGAAATAAAGAGGTTCATGACCGGGGCCAGGATTTAAACCTAGAACGTCTTCCATGAAAGGCAAGTCTTCTAGCCCCTACACCACGATGGTGATGATTGATGACTTATGGCGAGACCAAGAATCAGTTCGTACAAAATAATGACGTGCTCACTTAAAATGCAATGTAAAGTGAAATTAACCAAAACCTTGAATGACGATTGTCTTTATTAAAAAACTTATCGAAAACATTAAGTGTTCGGTAAAAAAATATAATATATTCATATTAATGTAAATATTATTTGGTGATACATTTCAGAGCTGGCTTCCTGTGCCGACTTGGGAAGGTATCAGAGATTCGAGCGACGAAGATATACAATGTGTCCAACGTGACTATGAGCGCGTCATTGGCATAGAGGACTGCTTAATACTGAACGTGTATGTTCCTGCACGCGTCAGACCTAGGCGGCGTTCCCTGCCTGTTATGGTATTCGTCCACGGAGGAGATTTTAACTATGGCTCCAGCTCAGAAGACATGTATGGTCCTGACAGGTTCATGAAAGAAAACGTTATCTTGGTAACCATTAACTACAGATTAAGTATTCTAGGATTCCTTTGTATTGGAGACACGGCTAATGCTGGCATGAAAGATGTAATCAGTGCCTTAAAATGGATTCAAGCTAATATCGACGCGTTTGGAGGAGACAGAGGAAAAGTAACATTGTTTGGAGAGAGCACAGGTGCAGCTTTGGTCGAGTTGCTGATGTTATCTAAGAAGACCGAAGGGCTCTTTCACACAGCCATCGCTCAGAGCGGATCAGCTATTTCACCGTGGGCTTTCGGAAGTAACCCAGAAGAGAAGGCCTTTAAAGTAGGAAAACAGTTAGGGTACGAAGGGCGAGACCGTGAGCAACTCATGCAAGTTTTGAGAAACGCTAACGTCACAGACTTGATATGGGCTACAGAAACTCTTACACAAGTAGAGGAATTTGAATATCTTCCGATAGGTCCATGTATCGAGCCCGCTTCAAACGTAGATCCAATTGTTACATCTGATCCTCGGTCTACAATGGAATCCGGAGATTTCAATACAATCCCTTACATTCTGGGAATAAACAAGGACGAAGGGATGCTTATTTACGCTATTATGCAAGAAGTTCCAAATTTCCTCGAAATTGTGGAAAAAGATTTCCCACGTTCGCTGCCAAAAGATCTTCAGTCGCCACAACTTCCAACAGAGAAAATAGCAGAATTGGTGAAGCAATTTTATTTTGGTGACCATAACATTTCCCAAAATGTGGTCGAAGCCGTCAAATACTTCACGGATGTTTCATATACATTACCCGCCGTAACGTCAGCGAGATGTTACATCCGCAGCAGGGGCCGGCACCGTCGACGCGCGCCGGTCTACGTTTACGAGTTCGCGTACGACGGCGGCCTCGCGCTGATGAAGACACTCCTCAACCTCACGTCGGTGCCCGGCGTGTGCCACGCAGACGAGCTGGGCTACCTGTTCACGCAGCGCGGCGTCACCTCGGACCGACACGACGACCAGCTCACAGCGAGGAGGATGGTCAAACTTTGGACCAACTTTGCTAAATTCAGGTATGTTTACATTTAATTTCCATTCCAAATGATTGAAGTAAAGGGATTTTTTGTTAGTTTCATTAGTTCATTCGTCCTTATTGTGTCAATTAACGCCTTGGCATAGCATGAGGTTGTATTTTTTACAAGTATATTCACGTCACTTCTGTCCCAAGTTTCCGGTTGTCTCTGCTTCCTACTGATACTGAACCGTAGCAGTTGAAAGATACGGATAGATAACCCGAACGCTGGCTAAGCTCAATCTGCACCAATAAAATGACCCAAAATCTACTTGGTGCGTGGTGGGTTCTAGTTAGTTGATTTTTACTCATTACAAGAGAGCTAACTATGGACCATGTTTAGGTTTATATCACAGACTTGCATGCTCGTGTGAATGTATCAGACTGACAGACAAACATTCACATTTACATTTTTTAATTTGGTTACTATACCCAGCAGTTTATCTATAGTCACCGTAGACATCTACTAGCCATCTTAAACCTTAAAAAACAAAAACAGCAGCACGGGAGCAATTTTGAACGACCGACACGCAGTGACCATAGCAATGACTTTGTTTGGCAGACGAAGTGTTGGGCGTTGCATGAGGCAGTTTTTTTATAAACTACATAAAAAAGTATATAGTTTCAAATCGACAGCAAAGTGGCGGTTGCCTCCATCTGTCCGTACGGTGCAGAAAGTGTTACAGATCATCAGAAATCCTAGTATGGCGGCTGTCATGATTTACCTAACAATAATAATATTCTTTAATGACGAGGGCCAGTAAACTTACATGTTTCCTAAAAACAGGTCTCTATATCAGTAAAGCTGTAAAAAGAACTCGTCTATTAAGTTTACTGAAGGAGGGTCGGCCAAAACTAAACTAAAATCGATCAGGAAATTGAAATGTCCTTTGACTAATCCGGATATTTATTTTGATAAGTTATTTTTTACGGATCCGAGCTGTTCCATGGTTTGGAATTAATATAAAACTGTAGGTCGCCATATCCGACTAAGTGGTAAAGAAAGCCCGACCGGGTTGGTACCATCGCATTTGGTGAAAAGATGGTCAAAGCGGCAATGAAATACTGTCTGTGTTTTCAGCCAATTCAATGCAGCCTTGCTCATAAAATGAAGGCACATTGCACCCAATTCCTTCGGAAGTGAGATGTGTTGAGCTAATATCACGATGGTGTGTGTGGTATGAACCATCCATGTCCAGTGACATAACATTAGCGCTTCAGAAATCTAGCTATTTCTAAAAAAAAATAAGATTTTAGCAAAAGTAATTAGTTGGTGCACAACTAGAAAAGTGTACATATATTGGTATAACAACTGTTAATAGAAAAAATCGGGATAAAATGCGTGTGGCCGACAGGCAACAGAGTATATATAGAGCCAAGGGACCCTTTTTTGCTTTTATGCGACGAGACCGTAAAAATTACATGTGGATTCTTTACTTGCAGTGAACCGACGACGCATGGGTCGACTGATCTTTTACCTGTAGAATGGGAACCGGCGGATGGCGACGAACTGAAGTATCTGATGATCGAGACTGACATTTCTCTCTCCCGAGGACTATTCAAGGAGAGAATAGACTTTTGGGATGAAATATATAAAAACTATTCGATTCCATTGCAATGATCAAACAAAGGGAGCGAAGGATTATTAGAAAGTATTTCCATTGAGATAAGGATTAAGAAGCTAAATTTATTCATTAAATGTTACGCATAAAACACTCATACTACTTTGAACTTTTAATTTATGTTAGCCAATGCACAGCAGTAAAATTACCAGTCTAAGGAAAAGTACAAAAGAGGTTTGTTTAGTTGGGCGGCGATTGCATTCAGTTCAATAAGGGCGCCATGGCAGAAATCATATCTAGTATTCAAACTAAATGTGCAAGTGGTTCCATTTTTGGACTCTTGCTTCGGGTACCCTTTTATTTAATTAATTTTATTTTAGGAAAAACAAACAGAGTAATATAATAATAAGAGTAAGTAATAATAATAATATAAATCTTAATAATAGTGATAATATATTGCTTTGAAAATATGATATTCCAGCTTCGCATTTCACAAGTTTAGCAAAAGTAGTAGGACGAAGGAGTATATGTATAGTGTAGAACAAAGAAACAGAATAAGAAAGAGACAAACTTACAGCTATTACTTAACTTTTATATTTAAGATGTTATATGCTAGAAAGCAAACCATAGTCAATATTGGCGTTGCAATGCCTATGTGCATTATCGCGATCGAATAGATTACAATCTTTAAAACGTAATGTGATGTAATACAATATGGTATAATATAGTATACTACAGTATGGTATGGGAACATAGGACCAAAAAGAATAAGTAAATAACATTGACAGAACTAGATTATTTTAAGGTATGAGTATATTAATAGTAACTACAGTATATGCATACATAAATATATTACAAAATATATGTATTTAGCGATTTGTTTCTAAGCAGAAAGTGCACACAATACAGCTTTCTTAAATTGATAAGACGTCATGAAGAAGATGTCCACATCCGAGTCACCAAATTGAGTATTGTATGTATTACATCGCCAGACCGGCATACGTGTGTGTACTTATTCCCTAAAATATGGTTGAGGGAGGCGATGGCTGTACCAGAAGTGATGCTCGTGAATGGGTGGTACAGATTAACCACAATATTTAACGTATCTATTAAATTTCGACCATCGCTCAACGCGCCACAATTTACTGTCAACATTTTTCCAATTAGAAGTAACCGATTCATTAGATTATTTATCCGGTGCGTCTGGTGAACTGTCGAATGCACTCCCATCGGGAGTTTTCCTCCACAGTACAACCAGGGGAACTTCAACATGGTGTGAACCAGCACCTGTGAGCTTGTGCCGGCACCTCAAGACGCGCATCCCATCTCGAGTACGGTATTGTTTAATGGGTACTTAAAAATACAATAACATATTTACCCATAAAAAGTGTTCTCAAGTGAGCAAGGTGCCATGCCAGGACCTTCCTTATATTGCACGGCTACATTGAACGTAAAGTAAAGAAAGTCCCTACAGTTTTACGTGGAATCGGTACCGCATCTGATGAAATCCTTAGACGCTTCTTACGATATGGACAGGAATATTGGCACATACATCTTAGACGCATTTACACTCTTGGATTTGTCAATGTTTAATATTAAATATTATTAAATAATGGTAACATTTCATCAACGTCACGGACTACCCTTGTGTTTTACGTCGCGAGCTTATTCAACGGCGAACGCGATCGCGGTCACGCAGCGCGTCGACACATTCCGAGCTGCGCCGTGTCTGCGGTGCGCACCTTCAATACGTGCAAATACGCAGCCAGCAGCACTTCGATTGCACGAGCTTGACTTACAAGTTGTAAGGGAAATAACATCGCGTTCATTAATAGACATGCAGTGCAGTACATTCTTCTCGTACTGTCACATCGCACTTTAACACATGATGTCAGTCTAACAACAATCAGAAATGTCCAACGACGTTGTACCATTAACTTTAATCGTAATTAAGGTGGCCCAACCCGGCGGGACGAACTCATTCGCGGGCACGGTACAAAACCGTGCTGTTGCGCTCTGGGACCTTCTCTGTTTAAAAAAAAAGACAGGCTCCGTGATGAGGAAGATGCAACATGTCCACAAAAAAGGCAATGTGCATAATGTATGATTTGATAAGATTTACGAAAATTTTAATTACAAAACGACTTATAGCTAAAATTAAACCACGACCGCATTAGTCAAAAATCTAACAAAAACTAAATAGATTATAAATCTTGATTAAATAAGCTATGTTTGATGACTAATCTTTTTAAGATGTTCTTACTTTATCATTGCGTAATCCACCTCCAAAGTTATTGTATAAAACGCACGAAAAATTCGAACTTTCGGACCTTATAACTTAGAAACAAAACACAATTTTACAATGCCAACGGTCATCAGACATCTAGTTCGATCAAATAAAGCTATTTTGAGCAAAACTTGGGATCTCTGACAAGAAATATGGGCGTGATCTTCTTTCCCCGTTTGTATGGGAAGTTGAGCGGGGTGGGACACCTTAAAGAAAGGTTACACTGCATCGTTCCAATCCCACGAAAATGATGTATTTCCCCCAATTTACAATCTGGAATCCTACAAACGCAGAATACCACAGAATTATCAGCAAGTAGTGACCATAAGGAAAATCCCACATACAATTGTTTTAAATCGCCGATGCTAAGAATCTTTGTATTATACCCCTATTTTTCCTTTCATTAGAAATGCACATAAGGTTGCTGTTTCAACTCAAGCCATGTTTAAGACTCCGGAGAATGCCCCCAAAATATTTCTTAAAGTATTGGCTTTATTAAAAGTGCATTGTTCATTACGTGACGTTCGAGCCTGCTTTGCTTACGACGGAACCCTCAGTTGCACGAATGGGCGCGTACTTATGCGTTATGCGAGCAACAGGAAAATGAGTATAAATAAGACGATGTGCTCATCCTTAGGACGCCCCTCCAGACCCTCCAGAACCGCTTCATGCGACAGGCGACTGGTGCCCCCCTCTACGTGCGGAACGTCAATCTCCATCGGGACCTTGGCCTTCCAACCGTAGCCCAACACTTCAAAGAAGCCTCTACCCGCTGCTCGTGAAGGCGGCGACGTACGCCACCTTCCCGAGCATCCGACCCATCCCACCGCACAGACGTCGCCCTCGTCACGTCCTGGTCGACCCAGACGACGAGACGACCGTCCTCAACGCGGCCCTAGCACCGCCACCATGTCCTTCCCGCTCCCGTCCCCGACTCAGGACGAGCAGGCCCCGCTGTACTTTCAGCAGGTTCCGGCACGTCCCAGGTCGCTTCTCCCCGACACGCCCCAGCGCTTCACGCAACGTCCCTTAGTTGCACAATACACCACACACACTTTTCAGGCTCGTGCGCCTTCTGCGCCCGCCAAACGACCGGCTATCCTTTTTAACGCCGACAGGCCAAAGGACATTAGGGGGGTGTTTTAGTGGGTAGGTCTGGCCTAGGGTTAGGTTAGACTCGCCAACCAGTCCCACATAACCTGATTCCGGAATCAGGTATGCGTAAAGCATTTCACCTCCCCAGCCTCTTGCAGCCTCCGCTGGGCTACAAGGAGGTTCGAAAAAAAAAAAAATCCTTAGGACGAGTCACTCCGACGACAGCGCTCGGACAAAACGTTCGCAAGTTGAAAAATGGAAGTTAACGGAACTGTATTTTATCTTGCCTTCATTTGAATGTGATCGATTGAAAAAAATAGTTCGGTGAATAAATGCAATTTGTTCGAATTGTTGTATTGTATTGTTTATTCATCATCCATAGACAGTACACTGCACTCGGATTTGTCATATTTTAGCATTGGCCAGTTCAGCAAAACAAAACACAGCGAAGAAGAACTGGAAAGAAACTCCGCTGTTTTTTTTTTCAACGTCCACTTAGTCTAAGTTTACAAAAGTGTTTGTCAATTATTTTAACAAAAACATAGGTAAAACACTAAATTCACATGAATACACAAAAATTTACAATCCATGCCGTAATCATTTTATTTGCAAAGACAATCCCCTCCAACTAATATATTGCCAATTGGAGCAGGCCAGTCCCCACAAACAGCACCCGTTCACGAGCATCACGCCGGGCACAGCCATTACCTCTTTCAACCATATTTTAGGGAAAGAGATAACCTGAGCCAAGCGTCACCGTAAGCAAGGACCTTTAAGCGATGCACTGCTCCAGTGGCAACACAACACTGTGAAACACTTGCACATTAGGTTTTAATACTATGAGTTTTGTCATAAACTACTACTGTCAGCTGATCACATAGTTACATATCCCTTTAAATGCTACCACCTATAGACAATTAAGAGTATAATGGTTTGAGAGCATCCCTATCAATAAAGTAATAATAGATTCCTATATGAGATTTTGACTATTTAAAGTATGATCACAACATGAATCATACTTTAAATATTCGGGAATACCATACGCGCAGACGTCACCGGAAAACCGATTTACGGTAAGCCTCATTAATGTTTGTCCTTTCGTCTGCAAATCTTTTACGTTATTGCATGCAATGATCTCCAAATTCTTTGGAGTGTTCCCGAATTTTAAATGATCTTTGAGGAGGCAAAGGTAAGGTAAGTTGTATCTTTATGGAGAGGCCAAGAATCCGCTCGCACAAATTAATTAACGATTACACATGGCTAAAAGTACTTCCCTGCAGCGTACAAACTTCAAATGCATTTTAAAGCGAAATTAAAGAAAAAAAATGTATGAAGATTGTCTTGAATTAAAAAATAACAAAAAAAGGTGGTTCTCCACGATATAAATATTTGTTGTTAAATTCCAGAGCCCACTTCAAGTACCGACTTGGGAAGATATCAGAGATGCGAGAAAACGAAGACATGCATCCAACTTGACTTTAAACGCGTCATTGGCATATAGACCGGGGTAGATACGGTTTGAGAAGCACATGAAATCAGAAATGATTTTTTTTTCTCAGAAATATATAATTTCATGTTCATATGCTTACATTAAGTTTGCAACATTTAGCGGAACCCGGAAGATAGAAAAAACAATTAAAATGTTTTAAAAAATATATATCTCCTAAACAAATATTTAGAAACGGTATTAAAAATGTTTATATGTTAAGTCTTTTAAGGCGTAATGTAACTGTGAATTTGCAACAATTTTGTAATTACGGAAATGTATTTAAAAAAATGTTTTTACTAAAAAAAAATCTATGCCGCGAACCTAACTTGCTATTGCTATATTTCTTTCTAGAATATGTAAAAGCAAATTAAATTCTTTAGAAACTATACAACGAACGATTTTATACGTATTTCGAATTTTTTGTTTAGCTTTTGGGTGAACGTAAACATTATAAATGAAAAAAAATGTGCTTCTAATATTTGCAACATTTTACAAATTTCACAGAATATAGAGTTTGCGGTCAGTTTCCCAATTTCAGAAAATAAAATAGAATTTTCATTATTTGCTTTGCAGATATTAAATATTACAGATATTAAAAGTACAAAAAAAAATTTACACAGTTCCGTAAATAAGAAATGGTTGCAAATTCACAGTAATATTACACCTAAAATTAGCTAACATATAACATTTTTAAATTACATTTCTAAATATCTGTTTAGGAGATATCATTTTTTAAACATATTTCATATTTTATTTCTATCTTCCGGACCCCCCAAAATGTTGCAAACTTAATGTACACACGTCCACATGAAATACTACGTTTACGAGAAAAAAAATTGCATTTCGGATTTAATGTTTTTATAAGTGCTGATTTAAGGCTAAAGTTCCTGGAGTAATAGAGGACTGCTTAATACTGAACGTGTATACTCCAGCCCACGTCAGACCTGGGCGGCGTTCCCTGCATGTTATGGTATTCGTCCACGGAGGAAGTTTCAACTATAGCTCCAGCTCAAGACAAATGCATGGTCCTGACAGGTTCATGGAATAAAACGTTATCTTGGTAACCATTAACTACAGATTAAGTATTCTAGGATTCCTTTGTATTGGAGACACGGCTAACGCTGGCATGAAAGATGTAATCAGTGCCTTAAAATGGATTCTAGCTAATATCGACGCGTTTGGAGGAGAAGAAAAGTAACATTATTTGGAAAGAGCTCAGGTGCTGCTTTAGTCGAGTTGCTGATGTTATCTAAGAAGACCGAAGGTCTCTTCCACAGAGCCATCGCTCAGAGCGGATCAGCTATTTCACCGCGGGCTTTCGGAAGTGACCCAGAAGAAAAGGCCTTTAAGGTGGCCCAACCCGCTCAAATCCCCATACAAACGGGGAAAGAAGATCACGCCCATATTTCTTATCAGAGATCCCAAATTTTGCTCAAAATAGCTTTATTTGATCGAGCTAGAGTTCTGATGACCGTTGGCATTGTAAAATTGTGTTTGGTTTCTAAGTTATAAGGTCCGAAAGTTCGAATATTTCGAGCGTTTTATACAATAACTTTGGAGATGGATTACGCAATGATAAAGTAAGAACATCTTAAAAAGATTAGTCATCAGACATAGCTTATTTAATCAAGATTTATAATCTATTTGGTTTTTGTTAGATTTTTGACTACAGCGGTTGTGGTTTACTTTTAGCTATAAGTCGTTTTGTAATTAAAATTTTCGTAAATCTTACCAAATCATACACTATGCACATTGTCTTTTTTGTGGACATGTTGCATCTTCCTCATAACGGAGCCTGTCTTTTTCTTTGAAACAGAGAAGGTCCCAGAGCGCAACAGCACGGTTTTGTAACGTGCCCGCGAATTAGTTAGTCCCGCCGGGTTGGGCCACCTTAAAGTAGGAAAGCAGCTGGGGTACAAAGGGCGACACCGTGAGCAACTCATGCAAGTCTTAAGGAACGCCAACATCACAGAGTTGATTACTGGTCCAGAAACTCTGACACAAGTAGAGGAATTTGAATATCTTCCGAAAGGTCCATGTATCGAGTTCGCCTCAAACGTAGATGCAATTGTTACATCTGATCCTTGGTCTGCAATGAAATCGGCAGATTTCAATGAAATTCCTTACATTTTGGGATTAAACAAGGACGAAGGGATGCTTATTTACGGTACTATCCATAAAGTTCCCAATTTTCTCGAAATTGTGTAAAAAATGTTTCACTTTCACTGCCAAAAGATCTTCAGTCCACATAACTTCAAATAGCAAAATTGGTGAAGCAATTTTATTTTGGTGACCATAACATTTCCCAAAACCTGGTAGAAGCCGTCCAATTGTCTTTTGACCATTCATGCATCATTGTAAGCCTAATGTAAAGAAAGATAGAAAGAAAATACATTTATTCAACAATTACATAATCGATTACACACACAACATTATAATAAATAAACAGATATAAAAAAGTAACATATTGAATTTAAATGAATAGTTGAAAAGGATTTCACACAGCACATTGCGATAGAACATATTAGTTCCATCGCAGCTGGTTTTAAGTGAACTCCTGTTATCTAAAAAGTAAATAAAACATTTTTGAGGTAGCGGAAATCACAAAAAAACTAAATGAAAGAAACAAACTAGAATACAAATAACATATGATGCAACAACAACAACAACAACAAGGAAAATATTTTAACAAAAGTAAACAACATTTCAATGCAATTTTTTTCACAAACACAAGAACCAGATTATTAAAGAATGTAATCAACATTTCACTGGGATTGCTGAAGATTAATTAAAACCATTTTATATTTCTTTTTAAAAACCTTATTGCTACATATTGCTTTAATGGGTGGAGGTATATTATTCCAACATTTGGTAGCAGCATATCTAAAAGATCCTTCAAAAGCCGCCCCCTTATGTTTGGCGACGGTAAGCAGATTACCTACTGCGCGAGTATTGTACCTGTGCCGCTCGCCAGCCCAAGACAATTTAGTATAAAGCAGTTCTGGAGTATGAGTATGCACAATTCTATGTATCTGAGAGGCCAGGTGAAGTGCCCTTCTGTTTCCCATATTAAGAATGTTCAGCCTATTCAGAACTGGAGTTATTCGTTGCCTTCTACGCAGTGGTCTACAGAAACGTATACATGCATTCTGAACACGCTGAATTCTTTTTTCGGTTTGCTTTAATAGACATGGTCCATATACTGTATCACAATAGTCAAACTGTGATAGTATGAGAGCATCGGTAAGTATGTGTCGAACCTCTTGAGCTAAATGATCACGGACTTTGTAAAGGATTTTAAGTCGACTGAAAGCAATTTGAATTTTTTTTGTTACATGTTCATCGAATCTAAGTTGACTATCCATATGTAAACCTAAATTACGTGCACATTTTACCATAGGGATAGGAATATTATTAATTTTAATTATTGGTTTTTTTAAAACTACTTTTTCGACTTGCTTTTTTGTTCCCATGACTAGGTAAACAGTTTTGTCGGGATTTAGAGCAAGTCCATTATCAACTGACCATTGCCAGATACGGTTGAGATCGCCATTAATTTTTTGAACAGCTGTATCTAATTGGTCAACGTGAAACGAGAATAATAGCTGGGTGTCGTCTGCATACATCTGACAGCTCATGTATTGCAGACATTGGGGCATATCCGCGGTGTGTATCGTGAAGAGCAACGGTGATAAAATTGAACCTTGCGGGCAGCCTCTTTTAAGTATTGTTTTTTCAGAATATGCGAAACCTCCATGCGAGCCTCTACACTTCGTGACCTGTGACCTGGCTGTTAAAAAAGATTTCATCAGCTGATGTGCTTCTGAACTAAGGCCATAGTAGGACAGTTTAGCCAACAGTAACTCCACGTCTAGGCAGTCAAATGCTTTAGAATAATCTAGCAAAACAATAATAGATGCCTCGCCGCAATCTGATGCCACGAGTACCTCATCAGTGACGTGTGACAATGCTGAAGCTGTGCTGTACCCTTTCCGGAACCCAGCCTGGACTGGAGGAATAAACTTTTGCTGGTGTATATATTCTGAGAGCTGATTGTGCATTACTCGCTCTAGAATCTTCGAAAATGCCGGTAGCATACTAATGGGTCGCTTGGCCTGCGACGACGGCTTCGGACGCGGCGGAGAGGGCGGCGGCGGCGGCGCGGGCGCGCGGCACCGGGGACACCTCCACACCTTGTCGCGGCTCCGGGCCGCGAGAACCGCCTGCTCGGTCACCTTCGAGCACTTGTAGTGAAGCCACTGCGTGCACTCTCCATCGCACTTAGTGCCCGAGACACGCTTCACTTCCTCACTGCACACGGCACAGTTCCTTGACATTTTATGATTTCTATGACTTATTATGACTCAGGATTTCAATATTTATCACTTTTCGTGCATTAAACTGTATTAAAACATTAAAAATTGATTAAATTGCGCGAGCGCGAGAATATTTCGTCTGTTCGTTCCAACTACCCGCAATGTTGCTTTTGTTTTTCTTTCACTTAATTTAACTTAATTAATTTACTTTATTGTTGCTGTCCACTCACTCAAATGCATCAGTATTTTCGTTTATTGTTAACTTCATTTTAATTTTCCTTGCTATTTTTATATTGATATATTTGTTTTGTGTATTTTGTTCATTCCAAATACTGCTAGCACATGCTGTGCTTACTACTCGTGGGATGTTTCATAAGCTTTTGTTACTAAACATGTTGTTGTTGTTTTTTATGTGATTCAATCCTGTATGTACGCCTATAAATAAATAAATAAATAAATAAATACTTCACGGATGTTACACATACATTGCCCATCTTGACGCCACCGAGGAGTTACATCCGCAGCAGGTGTCGGCACCCTCAACGCGCGCCGGTCTACGTTTACGAGTTCGCGTACGACGGCGGCCTCGCGCTGATGAAGCCACTCCTCAACCTCACGTCTCAGTGCCCGGCGTGTGCCACGCGGACGAGCTGGGTTACCTGTTCACGCAGCGCGGCGTCACCTTGGACCGACACGACGACCAGCTCACGGCGCTGCGGATGGTCAAACTTTGGACCAAGTTCGCTAAATTAAGGTATTTTCACATTAAATTTCCATTTCAAAAGTCCTTCTAAAGAGATATATAAACTAATCGATTCCATTGCAAGGATCAAACAAAGAGAGCCTAAGATAAGGATTAGCCAAGTTTATTCAATAAATGTTAACCATAGAACATACAAATTACTTTGGACTTTTTTGTAAGCATATCGTATACGTCACTTTTTCTTACCACAAATTCAATGACAGTAAAGAATACCTGTGCATTAAATACAAGAGTTCGAGGTTGGCTTCAAAAAAAAATCTTACAAATTTTGTTGTTTATGCATATTATCAAGTTCTCATGGTTTACCCATTAGATCCACTGTTAATTTGCTTCTTGCTATTCCGGGACATAATTCTTCTTTTTACACAGATTCTTTAACTGTTAGAGCTGCACGTATGTGGAACAAGCTTCCACTTGATGTACGCATATCCTATTCTATTCACATATTTAAAGAGCGTCTCAAATGTCTGTTCCTCGATTTTTGACTTGTATTATTTAATCAGTAGTTATTTGCTTTTAGTGATCCTATTGATCCAAGAGACACATTGTTTCTTTTGTGCATTGAATATAAATGTATATATTTATATATTTATATTTGTAAATATTTGTATGTATATATCTGTTAATACTAAGTACTATACATTATAAGCCTATATTATGTACGTTTATTTTATGAAAATATATATTTTTCCATTTCATTTTAAAATATTTTTAAGATACTTAATATTTTCTTTAGTTTTTAGTTTTTTATTTTTTTCTTTTGCCCGCCACGCCGCACCTCTCTTACGTCTCTAAGGTTGAATGTCAGAGAATGCCTCATGGCATTAATTCCGCCTTTTTGTGAACCATGCTTGCAGGCTTGCAAATAAAGAATTTTTTCATTTTTCATTTCATTTCAAGTCACGGATCCATCTCAAACTAATAGAAAAACGGAAATATCTTAATAAATATAATTCAATTCAGTATTTCTTAACTTTAATACTCTTTTTATATTTTAAGACTCCGGAGAATGTCTCAAACGTATCTTTGTTAGAGTATTGCCTTTATCACTTATTTAATTTTCTAGTATTGGATTGGTTCGTTTTTTTTTTGTTTGAGTCTGCTGTGCTTGCGACATTATCTTATGCGTTATGCGAATAACCGGTAAAATATAAGATGATGTTGTCAACCTTGAGACGAGTCACTCCGACGATTGCGCTCGGTCAGAACTTTCGCAGTTTGCAAAATGGAGGTTTTCGAGACTGTGTTTTATCTTGCCTTTATTTTTGCTATCGTTCAATGTGACAACTCCTTTTTAGATAGTAAGAACACTTCGATGAACAAAACACGTTTACTAGAAAGAGATAGAACCGTTGTTCGTATAAAGACACAAGGTTTAGTTCGAGGGAGTCGATCAGAAGATGGATCACATTACAAATATTTGGGAATACCATACGCGTCAGTGTCACAGGAGACCCGGTGATGTTCGTCCTTTGATGTTGATGTGATGATGTGAGCCATTGATGTTCGTCCTTCCGTACCCGAATATTCGACGTTAATTCATGCAACCATCTCCGAATTATGTTGATTTTCTAGAATAAATTGTATCTTTATGGCGGAGCCCAGAATGAGCTCGCAGAAATTATTGATTGCGCATATAACTTTTCTGCAGTGTCCATACATTAAATGCAATTTAAAGAGATATTAACAAAAAAATAAATAAATGACAATTGTCTTCATTTAAAAAACGAAAAAAAAAACTAAGTTTTCAATAAAACAATAATAAAATGGTGATAAATTCCAGAGCTCGCTTCCAGTGCCGACTTGGGAAGGTATTAGAGATGCGAGCAACGAAGATATAACATGTGTCCAACCTGACTATGAACGCGTTATTGGCATAGAGGACTGCTTAGTACTGAACGTGTATACACCAGCTGGCGTCAGACCGGAGTTGGATTCCCTGCCTGTCATGGTATTCGTCCACGGAGGAGGTTTCCACTATGGCTCTGGCTCGAGAGACATGTATGGCCCTGACCGCTTCATGGAAGAAAACGTTATCTTGGTAACCATGAACTACAGATTGAGTATTCTAGGATTCCTTTGCATTGGAGACCTGGCTAACGCTGGCATGAAAGATGTAATCGTTGCCCTAAAATGGATTCAAGCTAATATCGATGCGTTTGGAGGAGATAGAAGTAAAGTGACATTGTTTGGAGAGAGCGCAGGTGCTGGTTTAGTCGAGTTTCTGATGCTTTCTAAGAAGACAGAAGGCCTCTTTCACAGAGCCATCGCTCAAAGCGGATCAGCTATTTCACCGTGGGCTTTGGAAAGTGACCCAGAAGAGAAAGCCTTTAAAGTAGGAAAACAGTTGGGGTACACAGGGCGAGACAGTGAGCAACTCATGCAAGTTTTGAGAAACGCTAACGTCACAGACTTGATATGGGCTACAGAAACTCTTACACAAGTAGAGGAATTTGAATATCTTCCGATAGGTCCATGTATCGAGCCCGCTTCAAACGTAGATGCAATTGTTACATCTGATCCCCGGTCTACAATGAAATCGGGAGATTTCAATACAATCCCATACATTCTGGGAATAAACAAGGATGAAGGGATGTTCATTTACGATATTATCCAAGAAGTTCCAAATTTTCTAGAAATTTTGGAAAAAGATTTCCCACGTTCGCTGCCAAAAGATCTTCAGTCGACACAACTTCCAACAGGGAGAATCGCTGAAATGGTAAAGCAATTTTATTTTGGTGACCATAACATTTCCCAAAACGTGGTCGAAGCCATCAAATACTTCACGGATGTTACATATACATTGCCGGCCGTTACGTCAGCGAGGAGTTACATCCGCAGCAGGGGTCGGCACCCTCAACGCGCGCCGGTCTACGTTTACGAGTTCGCGTACGACGGCGGCCTCGCGCTGATGAAGCCACTCCTCAACCTCACGTCGATACCCGGCGTGAGCCACGCGGACGAGCTGGGTTACCTGTTCACGCAGCGCGACGTCACCTCGGACCGACCCGACGACCAGCTTACGGCGCGAAGGATTATCAAACTTTGGACCAATTTCGCTAAATTCAGGTATGTTCTATTTAATTTTTTTAAGCACAAAACTCCCCTTGAATTTTGTTAATTTAATTTGTTTATTCTATCTATTAATATCACCCTAACGACTTGGCATAGCAAAAGATTGTAATTTTTACAAGTATTTTCACGTTACTTCTGTCCTAAGTTTCAGATTGTTGTTACTGCATTCTATTGATAATGAACCGTGGCTGTTGAATGGTACCGGCAGATAACTAGAAATCTAGCGCAGCTAAATGCACCAATCATGCGTCCCAAAATCTATATATAGTGCCTGGTGGATCCCAGTTAGTGGGCAAATGTGCTGGTCACATTACATGAGGGCTAACCATGGCCCATATTAAGGACTTACATGCTCGCAAACAATATTTGCTGCACGATTTCCAAGGTTTCGTTTTTTCTTTTTTGAATGGTAAATTCGCATTGACTTCAATTCGTTAGATTGTTTAATATTGTGGTAGCATTTCAGTAGTTTATCGATAGGTACCGTAGACATCTACTAACTATGTTACACAACATAAAACACAAAACACCAAAAAAACAAATTCGGAAACAGCAGCACTGATGCAGATTTGAGCCACCGATCTCGATTGACCCTTTGTTTGGCAGACGAAATGTAGCGCGTTGCTCCACACCATAGAGCACTAGGTCGTAAATTCGAGCGTTGTTGCGCAATGCGATTGGATATACGCAGTGTGGCAATGAAGTCCCGGGAATTTGGATATAACTCGGGAACTTCGACACTGCGTGGTTTCTAAACATACGGGACCTTTTATTAGATAAATTCAAAATTAATGGCGCGTCGTTGGTTTTTATGGATGTTTTTTTAAAGCAACTTTTTAGTGGCGTCGTGAAAATGACAAACAACGCGTGCACCACGAAAACCACCAGCCCAATCCTCGTTCATTACGCAAGAGTTTTTGGCGAAAAAAAGGCATTCCAACGTTGCACCCGATATCACCCTGCGACTTTTCCTTATTCACCAAAATAAAGTTGCACACCTCAAGGCTTCAGTAGGTCAAGGGAGCTGCGTGCTGAGCGAGTTAAGTTCGGAAGATTACCAAGGGTGCTTCCAATAGTAGGAGCAACGTTGACATCGTTGTGTTTGGAGAGTTAGAGGAAGACTATTGTGAAGGTGGATCCTAAAATTTTGTTCGTAGCTTAACTTTTTTTATTGAAATAATCCTTATAAGTTAACTTAATTGAGTCAAGATTTACCAAATAATATATCATATTTTATAATAATATTATTATTTCTTGACGAGCGTCATTTAACTTACACGTTTCATAAAACGATCGAGCTCTATGCCCGTGAAGATGTATAAAATATCTCGTCTTACAGTCCGCTGAGGAGGGTCAGCCAACTTAATGTTATGCTAAAATCTGTGAGGAAAGATGTACATTCAAATGTCTTTGACAAATATCTCTAAACTTACAAGTTTTCTAGGAGAACAACTGTAAGTTAACGAATTTTATGAGCGACACACACATGCCCAGCCTTGCCAGTAAGGCAAACTTGTATGACATGTGGATGCTTTGCTTGCAGCGAACCGACGACGCACGGATCGACTGAACTTTTACCCGTGGAATGGGAACCGGCGGCGGATGGCGACGACCTGAAGTATCTGCTGATAGAGAGTGACATTTCTCTCTCCCGAGGACTGTTCAAGGAGAGAGTCGACTTTTGGGATGAAATATATAAAAACTATTCGATTCCATTGCAATGATCAAACAAAGACAGTGACGGATTATTAGAAAGTATTGTCATTGAGATATGGATTAGCTAAGTTTATTCAATAAATGTTAAAAACACAAAACCTTTAAAGTACATCAAAATTTTTTGTACAGCAGCAAAATTACAAGTCTAAATAAAAGTTAAAAACAAACAAAAAGGGGGTTCGTTCAGTTCGGTGTTTTCGTCGTTGGTGTTGTCGTGAGTTCGTCTCCATGTTCGATATATTCCTGAGTTTTAAATTTCTAATGTTAAATTAGAGATCAGTAAACATTTTAATTTAAAGTGTGTGACAAACAGCATAAGTGAATGTCTGAATTTTATTATAGAAATGTCGAACTATAATGTGTTAATTTTTCAATTTGATATCCTTACCATTATATAAAGAGGAAAGGTTTGATTGTTTGTGTATTTGAACTGAATAGGCTCCGAAACTACTGAACGGATTTGAAAAAAATATTTCACCGTTGGAAACCTACAGTATATCCGAGTAACATAGGCTATATTTATTTTTTTTGAAAATTAGGGATCCTTACCAAAACTCCGATAACGTAACCCAAGGTGGAAAAAAATACCAAGAATGTTCCTTACATCGCGAGCGCTGCGAAAACTATGCACGATAGAACAAAATGATTTACTACAATTTTATAGAACACAAAAAATGTCGCGACGGCATAAATCTAACTATTATAGTTATGTCACAATAAGTGTGCATTTATTTTAAATTAAAAATGTAAATACCGCCGCTAGAAAAGGCTCTTTATTTGTACCTAGGTATTAATCATTATCAAAATAAATTAATTATTATTTAAGACTGCATCATTACCTTTATATTATTATTCGATTCGGACATTCCATCCGAAAGATATCACGAGTTTAAAAATTAGAAAAAACTCCGCTCGGCTAGCTATGCGTTTTAGAGTTTGTAGGCGTCACCAGGGGTACGGGAGTCAAGGCCACAAAATAAACTAGCCGCGCGGCTCATTCCCGCTGAAATTATTTCTAGGCGTTTTTTTATTTAGGAACTCTACGTAAAAAGGGTTCATTTGTGTATCATAGTGTCAAAATAATATTTTTTTTAATTATATTATGCCCGTGCAAAACCAGGACGGGCTGCTAGTTAGTTATAAAATACAAATCTAAATAATGGCACTTTAGTATTATGAACCCTATCGCCCAGTAAGACCCTCAAATCTGTGATTAGTCCCAAGTTGGACGTTTTAGCGAGCCACAACTGTATTTTTTGATGATAATCTAGTTAAATAATAACAGTATTCAAAGAAATTCAAAAGTAACGGTTTAAGGTTTCCTTCAAATGAATAACAGACAAATATTTTTACTTGTTTTCAATATCTAGTTAAAACCTTAATTTACTTGTCACTGATTCGTCTCATTAAATAGAAGAACTGACAGTGTAGTTTGACTACCAAAATTTTAATAAATAAATTAAATATATTTAAATAAGTATTTCGTAGTATTTCTTAAAGTATCAAACATTTAACCGCGTGACAAATGAACTGGAATACGACAAATGAGCCAGGGAGTATCCAGCCCAATTTGCAAATGCACGACATACCCAGAGTTAAGAGCGAACATACGAATACAAATCGATACAAGGCAATCGTAAGTAATGGTAATGGTAAATGCCATAGGCTTAGAATGTATAGACCTACAGAGTTAACTAACGGATGAGACCAAAATGGTTTCATTCATTCAAAATGTACGGTTTTTTTTACAAAACAATATTTTAAATCTCCGTGTAGCTTCAACATAATGATTTGAGGTCATGTTTTAAGTTTACGTTTTAAGTACTTTGAAATAACGACGAAAAGTTAAGAAAGATCGACAAAGAATTAGCGATTCACTCCTTATTTACCAGAAAAAAGGGTATTGGCCCGGGTTTATTACGCCCGTTCGCTTAACAATATATAAATACACAGGTCAATATGCTGTCTTTAAATAATACTAGATACATTTCATGAAAAAAGATTGAACATTCAATGAGCGCGACTAATATGTACTGATAACGATATCAACAGTGGTTTCATCGGGTAGATTGTTCCATCTCGCTCTAACTCGAGGTAGTGGCTAGTGACACTTGAGTTGACATCTCACTCCCACACTCTGAGCAGCTAGTCCCAGTTGTCATCTAAACTGGCGTTTACGCAACTTCGAAGTTCCGTAAAACGTCAAACGCCATACATTTTTTTACGAGATATTCTGTGGTTTTACTTCTTCAAGCTGTCAAAGTCAAACTCGGACTTCCGATTTGTATGACAACGCGGAGTCGGCGTAAACGGCAACGTCGACGTATTTACGGTAAAGTTAAGTATTTAGAGTAAGCGGTCAAATCAAGCTCGAACTCGCAAATGTTAGTTTGCACACTGCGCGCGCTCTTCATTTTATTCATACATTCAAAAACGCTTTCGATCGGTTTGCCGTAAACGCCAATTTAGATGACAGCTGGGACTACGGGCTCTGTTCGTCTCGTAAGCACATCGCGCTACGCTAGGTCTATGGTAAATACACAGGTGGGTGATACATTAATTAGAACGGAGGCGAAAACACTAAAGCTCTCGAGGGCGATACGGGGCGGGAACACGCGACCATTCGATAGTGCGATAGCGCAATAGCCTGAAAGCCCCGGGCTCGAGTATCGATCATGCCCGCCGCGATGGCAAGGGGTGGCTTATCTGCACCCGGAGACTTGAGATAGCTAAAGCTGCGCTGATTGCGCTCCGCCAACACTGGCAGCCGCGACGTCGACGGTGCTGGTGCTGTCAACGCTGCTTCGCTTCGGGGGCCCGCAGGGTCATGCGCCAGGTGACGATACCTTTACATAGAGGACCGTACGTACAGCAACCTCATCTAAATCTTAAGTGTAGTGTGCCCATAGAATGGTTTGGTTGGAAAATATATGGGCACCTCCTAGTTAAGGGAATGGCGTACGCCACGTTCCCGGCGGGACTAACTCATTCGCGGGCAAGGTACAAAACCGTTCTATTGCGCTCTAGGACCTTTCTGTTTGAAAGAAAAAGACAGGCTCCGTGATGAGGAGGATGCAACATGCCCACAAAGCAGAAAATGCGCATAGTGTTTGATTTGGTAAGATTTACGAAAATTTTAATTACAAAACGACGTATAGCTAAAAGTAAACCACGACCGCTGTAGTCAAAAATCTAACAAAAACCAAATTGATTATAAATTTTGATGGAACGAGCAATGTCTGATGACTAATCTTTTTAAGATTTTCTTACTTTATCGTTGAGTAATCCACCTCCAAAGTTATTGTTTAAACGCGCAAAAAAATCGAATTTATGCACATTATAACTTAGAAACCAAACACAATTTTACAATGACATTTATTTCAAACACCTAGTTCGATCAAATTAAGCAATTTTGAGCCAAATTTGGGATCTCTGACAAGAAATATGGGCATGATCTTCTTTCCACGTTTGTATGGGGAGTCGAGCGGGAAGGCCCACCTTAACATAAAGAGACTGGAAACGCTTTTAGGGTTCCGTACCCAAAGGGTGCCAACGGAACCCTATTACTAAAGCTCCGCTGCCCGTTCATCCGTCCGTCGGTCTGTCACAGGGTTGTATCTCATGAACCGTAATAGGTAGGCAGCTGAAATTTCCACAGAGAGTGTATTTATTTTGCCGCTATAACAACAAATAGGTAAATAAAAAAAATAAGGGAACGCCCAACGTGATTTTGTTGTGTTAATCTTGTACAATGGTACGGAACCCTTCGTGTGCGAGTCCGACTCGCACTTGGCCGGTTTTTCGTTGTATCTAATCGCTTATAATCACCATTAGTCACCCATTAAACCAAACTTCCATCATAGCTTCGACATTTTCATCGATCTACTCGTACATATTAATAATCTAAGCATTGACGATAAAAACTTTCAGATAAATATTTTGTTCAACCGAAAACTTTTTTTTATTTTTTATGTGACTGGACATGGATGGCTAATACCACAAGTTCTGTCATGGTATTAGCCCAACACACCACATGGGAACTAGGTGCCATGCCAGGACCTTCCTTATATTGCACGGCTACATTGAACTGGATGGAAAACACGGACAAATTTCATTGCCGCTTCGACCATCGTTCATCCAATGCGATGGTACCAACCCGGGCGGGATAAACCCTACCACCTAGTAAGTAAGGAAGGGGACCTACAGCTTAACGTGGAATCCGAACCACGGCCAGCCTCTCTCAACGGTCGAATGGTCACCCATCCAAGACCAGACCGGACCCAGCGTTGCTTAACTTCGGAGAGCGATCGCCGAAGTGTCGCGCCACTGGGCCACCGAGGCTGACAAATTTCAATTTCAGAGTCTTCAAACTTTTCAATAGCAGCAATTATAATTTGATCACACTTGATGATATATTTGGAGTTCGTGACTTGGTTCTTTGGTTTGGTTGGTGGTGGCACGGTTGTGCAGTTTGACGTTGCTCCAAGATGATTTGCGATGTGTCCGAGGTGGATGGTGGGTTGCAGGTGAAGTCGGAGAGTTCGGCGTGATGTACGGTTGGCGGGGAGCGGTGGGGGCGGTGCGGTGGGTGGTGGTGACGGTGGTGGTGACGTGGTGGGCGGCGGCGGCGGAGGCGCAGGGCGTGGACGTGACCACCACGCGCGGCCCCGTGCAGGGCCTGCTCTACGAGCAGCTGCAGATACGCGCCTTTCTAGGCATACCGTACGGTGTGGTAGATCACGAAAATAGGTTTAAGGTACACGCTGGTTCTTATCGCTCCAAACTACGGGTTTATGAAGAAATATGGCGTAATAGAGAACCTCTCTATGCGAGTGGAAAAATATAAACAGTTCCCCAGAACCCGTTAAAACAGCTTCAACGTGTTTCATCAGCTATTAATTTTTGACTACCTGACATGGATAGCTAATACCACACAATTACCGTTATGATATTAGCCCAATACACCACATTCTCGAAGGAATTAGGTGCCATGCCAGGACCTTCCCTTTATGAGCACGGCTACATTGAACTGGATGGAAAACACGCACAATTTTTCATTGTAGTTTCTACCATGTTTTCATCCAATGCGACGGTAGCAACCCGAGCGTGCTTAAACCCTACAAACTAGTCGTGACGTGACGAAATGCACTTTTCCAAATCAGAAAGAAAAATAAAGTGGTGGCGAGGATTTGAACCCAGACCTCTGGTATGCTAGGCAAGTCCCTGCGCGACTAGGCTACGAGCCGCTCTAACAGCTATAGGATCTATTAAATAGCTGTCAAGTCAGCTTAATCACTTCGCTTATCACCGATGTTTTATGGTTGGTTACCGATGCAGAAATAAATTCATACTCATTACGCATGAGAAGGTTTTACTTGACTATACATCCAATATTAAATTTAAAATATGAGGCAAACGCGAATAATAACACTTAATAAACCTGATCACCTACTAGTCGTAATGGAAATATTCATGAGGTCAAACTCTCTCTACTAAATAGTAGGTATTAAATTATGGTTTACTCTTTACTCCATAATGTAATGATATCTTGTTTTAGGCGCCAAGACAACCCGAGCCGTGGACAGAGATATTGGAAACGAAGCAGTTTACAAAAGTGTGCCTGCAATATGCCAGCAACGAGGTCATAGGCGAAGAGGATTGCTTGATTCTGAACGTGTTCGTGCCGGCGTTGGCGACGGCCGAGGAGGGCGCCGCATCGCAGACGGAGAACGGCGAGACGGAGAGCGAAGACGGGGAGGAGGCGACGGCACTATTTCCGGTGCTGGTGCACGTGCACGGCGGCGGGCTGCAGAGCGGCAGCGCGAACCCGGATGTGTACGGTCCGCAGCGCCTCGTGCCGCGCGGCGTCGCCCTCGTCGTGCCCAACTACCGGCTCGGAGCGCTCGGCTTCCTGTGCCTCCGCAACGACCTCGCCCCCGGCAACGCCGGCCTCAAGGACCTCGAGCTCGCCCTCGAGTGGGTGTCCGACAATATCCACGCTTTCGGCGGCGATCCGGACAGAATCACCGTGAGTGGCGACGGCGCCGGCGGCGGAGTGGCCGGCCTGCTGGCCATCTCGCCCAACACTCACCATCTCGTCCGAGGAGTCATCTCGGAGAGCGGCTCGACGCTGTCTCCTTGGATTCTGGACCGGGACCCGTTGAAGCTAGCCTCCGACCTGGCGACTTCGCTCGCCGAGGCGTCGGAAGACCGCGACGACGCGCTGAGCGTTTTCGGAGATGTGGACCCCGCGGCGATAGTGAGCGCGGCCGAGAGCCGCGGATACCGATTCCGTCCGTGCATCGAGAACTCGACGGAGAACCCGGATGCGTTCTTGACAGCTCCCCCTTTTCATCTCGTGCGCCAGCATAGAAACCTGAGCATAGCTTTCATGATCGGCAGCGCCGACGGTGCGGGGATGCACGAGGCGGCCGCGCTGACCGCCGCTTCGGTCGCGAGCCTCGAGGCGGACCCCGAGACGTTCCTCCCGGACGACCTCGTCTTTGAAAGTGAATCTTCCCGAAAAGAGGCGGCGCAGAAAATCAGGGCGCAATACTTCGGCGACGAGGGTGCAGCTATCGACAGGCTCGATGACTTCGTTCGATACTACACGGACGTGTACTTCCTCGGGCCCGCCCTGAGAACTGCCCGCCTCCACGCGGCTGAACAGACGGTGTACTTCTACGAGTTCGGGTCCGTCGGCCCTCTAAACTACGCCAAACGGACGCTGGGAGATGCACTCGCCGGCGCGGCGCGGAGAGACATCGTCGGCTACGTGTTCCTTCAGGCGGATCAGCCCCTCGAGATCGCGGAGGCGGATGCGCTGTTATCGGACAGAATATCTACCTTGTGGAGCAGCTTCATAAAAACAGGGTGAGAAACTAAATCAATATTCATATCGCCATAACATAGTGTAGCTGATTCAACGCTGACGTTTGAATTTCAGGAGGCCGGCGTTGGGGGACGAAGATATTTCTTGGACGCCGATAACAGCGGAGCAGGAGAGCTTCCTGAATATCAGCGCGTCCCTGCGGCCCTCGCAGGACGTCCGTCCCGAGCGCCTGGCACTATGGGACTCCTTGTACACCGCACACTATGTCGACTGTCCTAATTGCGCGTCCGGCTGTATAGAGTCTATTTTACTTGTTCTGACCCTGGCCTTCGCCTCACAATGTATTCTTGATTAGTATAGATTCGATTTTAATAATGCATTTTTCAACCATTATACTGAGTGGGTACAATACCCTCTGGGGTAATTCTATGGTAAAAATAAATAACTTAATTACTTACCCGAATCGTACCCGACGATATTGTGCCACCTATTTTCTAGTTGTATGTATGATTTTTAAAAATGCGATACAAAAATTGAATGACCTACCTGTTTGAAAATATATATCATATTTCAAGGTATTCTGCGAGCAATGTTTCTTCCGAGAATGAGAAAGAGAACTAACCGTGGCATTAGGTGGATTATTTGAAATGAAATATTAAGTATGTATAACCGCTAAATATCGTCTTCGGTGTCAGAAGCCTTATTTGCTATGATATTTACACCCGCCTGTATAATTGTCGAGGACATATCGTTAAACACGCCGCATTACAAGTACGACTTTAAGCCGGATTTAAAGAAGTCGCTGTTTTGTTACCCGGCTACCTCACGTATAGCCGGATTCTGGTGGCGATACGTTGTACAGAGCAGCCTCCAACGTTTAGCTTTATCGATTCTTCGATTTGGCTAGCCATATTTAGCCAGATCATCAGGCATGGGCCACACTGACATGTACCGTTTAGGTTTCTCCTGAGAGTAGCTACATCTTTGTAGGTAAATAATGGGTGTTTCAATAGGCTTTTAAACCCCTTTACGAGTCTAAAATATGATTACTTTCAATTTGCAATTCTAAATCCATTGTGACAAATATGAAGAGCAAAAGGTTATCTTCGCCACTAAAAACATCCTTAAAGGTAAATCTGAAAGACAATCGATGTTGCAAGTGTTATCAATGACATGATACGTTCACGATCGACACAAGTCATCAACGTCTCCATATCTTTCCTCATCTTGATATCATATCATTCTCTAGATTTAAAATCTTTGATTACGAATCATCTATTGGGAAAGCGTCACCTCTCGGCATTCGCGGGAGTTTAGATCTGCAGTCGCAATGTCGCGGACGGTTTGCATGTGGGTGTTGGGGGTGGCGGCCGCGGCACTGACGCAAGCGCAGGACATCTCCGCCTGGTGGGACGTCACCATCGACCAGGGCACCGTGAGGGGTTACCGCTCACCCGACGGTGCCTCGCATTATTTCCTCGGCATCCCGTACGCGACCGCCCCCACCGGCCGCCACCGCTTCCAGGTGCGGTAAGGGGCTATTTTTAGGGCAATTCATTGCTGGGCAACTATTCTCATATCCTACTCATTAACCGTAATAGAAAGGCAGCTGAAATTTTCACAGAGTATGTATTTATTTGGCCGATATAACAACGAATAGGTAAAATAAAAAACATTAAAATTAAAGGGGGGTTCCATACAAAAAACCTGTTTTTTTGTTTTAAATCTTGTACGATGGTACGGAACCCTTCGTGTGCGAGTCCGACTCGCACTTGGCCGGTTTTTTTAATAGATATGGAATGTTGCAGGGCCCGTTGGCGGCGCCTCCGTGGGAAGGGATACTGGAGTCGAGGTACGAGGATATTCTTTGCCCTCAAAGGGAAATCGGCGAGGAGCAATGCCTCGTTCTGAACGTGTTCGTGCCGGAGTCGGCGCGCGCGGGCGCGGGGACGGCGGCGATGCCCGTCCTGGTGTACGTGCACGGGGGCGCCTACATCACCGGCAGCGGGCTGACCTACGGCGCCGGCAACCTGCTCGACCGCGGCGTGATCGTCGTCACATTCAACTACCGCCTCGGCGTGCTCGGCTTCCTCTGCCTCGGCACCGAGGAGGCGCCCGGCAACGCGGCCATGAAGGACCAGGTGGCGGCGCTGCGCTGGGTCCGCCGCAACATCGCCAACTTCGGCGGCGACCCGGCGGCGGTCACCGTGTACGGAATGAGTGCGGGCGCGGCGTCGGTGGACCTGCTCATACTGTCCAATGCGACGAACGGTCTGTTTCAGCGAGCGATATTGGAGTCGGGCTCGGCTCTGCTGCCGTGGTCCGTGGACCGGGATCCGATACAAACGGCCAAAAATCTAGCGGCGTCGATGGGCTTCGAGGGCGAAAGTCTCGCGGAACTGACTGAATTTTACAAGCGAGCTCCGGTGCGGGCGCTCACGGCGGCGAGCTACAACTACTACAACAGTCTGACGGACGCTACGTTCGGGTTCGCGCCGTGCCTCGAGACACCTTCGGCGACGGCATTCCTGACTGAAGATCCAGCGAGTATACTGGAGAAGGGAAACTACGAGGCCGTGCCGATCATCATTGCGTACTGCAACCTGGAAGGTTTCTTCCGAGCTTCGGCTTTTTACGAAAAGGGGTGGAAGGACCAAATGCGCTTGAATTTTTCCGCCTTCCTACCCGGCGATTTGCTATTCACCAGCGAGGAGGAGAAGGGCCAAGTTGCAGAAACAGTAAAGAGATTCTACTTCGGGTCGGGAGAAGTGAGCGAGGCGACTGTGCAATCGTATTTTGATTATTTTGGAGACACGACTTTCTTTTATGGAATTCAGGGCTCGGCTCTGCTTCACGCGGCGAGTTCGCAGCCGGTTTACCTGATGGAGTTCGCGTACGAGGGTCTCCTCAACCAGGACAAGACGTACTTCAGCTACGTGCACGGTGCGATCCACGCCGACATCATCCGTTACATATTCCGGGACTTTCGGCCTAACCAGGTTAATGACAACACAGCTCTCGAACGCGCCACTACATTGTGGAGCAGTTTCACTAAAAAAGGGTAAGTCTTAGCCACTTCATTAAATTGTTGTTTTTAGGATTCCGAATGATTATGAAACCATCGAGAATTCATCATTTCCATTCGTATGTCACAGTCATGTAACTCCTCCCGATTTCAACTGTGTTAGTGGCCCAAATTTGAAGCGGAGACGAACTAGTACATAAGTTGACTGCATGGAAAATTGCATAGGTAGTTGGGATTTACAATTAATAATAATATTTTTTGTTAGTATTTCGTGTTACGGACCAAAGGATGATTGTTTATGAAGGATGCTTTTCACACAGCATATCAGAAATAGAGCTGTTTGATCGTGCAGTCAATCGCCTCTGCTGGTGCTCTCCATGAGATGACAAAAAAAAATTCTTACACTGGCTGTATTATTAATTAAAATTAAAAAGAATGAACCTTTCTAATATTTTCCACTTTTTGGAAACATTTCGTTTAGAACAAATGCAAACACTATTGCCGTTAGTTTTATTATCATAAATAAATATCTGAAATATTATTATTTCCGATATTTATTTCCGGTAACCGTATGTGCTCAGGAAGAGTGTCTAACATTGTTTTCTCTCCAGCCCATAAACGATCTCTCAAAAGATCACATCTATCATCTATGTTGCTGTGTAAAAGGAGGATAAACAAAAAACCGGCGAAGTGCGAGTCGGACTCGCACACGAAGGGTTCCGTACCATCAACACCAAAAAATCTCGTTTTTTGTATGGGGCCCCCCTTTAATAATTATTATTTTTTTATTTTACCTATTTGTTGTTATAGCGACAAAATAAATACACATTCTGTGAAAATTTCAGCCGCCTACCTATTACGGTTCATGAGATACAGCCCTGTGACAGACGGACAGACGGACGGACGGACGGACGGACGGACGGACAGCGGAGGCTTAGTAATAGGGTTCCGTTTTTACCCTTTGGGTACGGAACCCTAAAAACACACTTTCCCATTTATAACATTAGCATATAATAAAATGTTTAGATTATTTGATACGATTAATTTTGTGTTTTAGTTACAAGAGCGAAAATATACATAATAATCAAGTATTTTGTGCTTCGCCAATATGAGTCGGAATTGCACACGAAGGGCTCCGTGCCATCGTACAAGATTTAACACAAAAAAATCAAATTTGTTTTAATATTTATTTGTTTTAATTTATACTATTTGTTGTTATAGCAACACACTCTGTGAAAAAAAGGTTAATGAGATACAATCCGCTGAAAGACGTACGAATGGGTGGAGAGCGGAGGCTAGGTAATAGGGTTCCATTGGGAAACAACTAAAACATATTCACCATGGTCCGATTTGAGCTTACACTACGGACAATATGATCACTCACTGTGTGACAATTGTCAGTGTCACATTTTGACGTTCGTATAGCATTATCTCGTATCTTACAACCACGTTGTTTCCAAAACCGTTAGATTAAATGGAAATTAAAGATCAGCTTAAAGTAATTGATAAGATTCAATACATTTGTACCTGTTGAGATTTAAAAAAATCTTTAGCAAGTTCCTTTGCAAGAATAATGAAATTTCGAACAGGACCTCAACTTACCACTACTTTTAATTGCATGCCATCATTGTGTAGTGCCGTATCAACATACTGCCGATTCTTCTACTATGAGTGGGATTTTTAATGACTGTGCACAATAGGCAAAGCAGACATTAGTGTATTTATTTCCAGCTTTATTTCACATTCCGTCCCCGACATAGAACAAACACGTTGTTGCGCCTGCATTTCAACGTCATAGAAATTTATTTTCATTATATTCAGTCTCTTTTGCAATATTGTGTTGAGCTAATCGTTTTTTATGGTGTCCGCCATGTACACCATAAAAATGGAAAGGATTTTTGAATAGAAAATTTCAATGTTCCATTAGCGACTGGCACCAACTTTGATCATGTGGTCATCGGTTGAGAGGTATGGGGAGCGCATCTCTAATGTGTGAGTGTGAGTGCGTGCAGGAGGCCGGCGTCACCCGGCGAGAGTGCCGTGATCCCGGTGGCGTGGACGCCGCTGGAGCGGAACCTCACGAGCTACCTCGCGTTCGGCGCCCAGCTGCGCATGCGCACGTCGCCCAACAGCGAGCGCGTGCAGCTCTGGGACCACATCTACAGACACCGCTACCGCCCGATAACAACCCCCAATTAGATCATAGCTGCATCGTCATCACTTCTTATAGTGGGCCCATATGTGATTCTCAACGTACAAAAGTAAATTTGAAAACCACTGTCAATTTACAAAACTATTTGTTTATGTGGAACTAACCAGAAAGACCACAGTGTTACGATAGGAAAATAAACTTCTTTTAAATTTTTTCCCTTGCTTTTTATTGTATCATAGATAGGTACTTTACACGGAAGAATCTTTTTATTTAACTGGACATGGATGGCTAATACCACAATCACTGTCATGGCATTAGGACAACACACTGCATTCTCGAAGGAATTAGGTGCCATACCAGGGTCTTCCTTTTTATGAGCACGGCTACATTGAACTGAATGGACAAATTTTCATTGTCGTTTCGGCTAACGTAAGAACAGCGAACAGTATTGTAGAATCACAGCGTCATACAAACAGTTAAGTGGCGCCACCTGTTGACCAAGAGGGACGGTGGGCAAATACTTAATGCACTTCGCTATTTGTAGTTGCGCTATTTCATTATGGACAGCGGGCTTGTAAAAATACTGTAGTCAGCCAGTCGGGTAATGGGCTATAGAAAGTTCATCAACAGTCACATTCATATTGCCACCGTCACCAAAATCATAATTAGCATCGAACCCCAGGGGGTCCATTCAGAGCAAGTGTGTGTTCGAGTTCGGGAGTGAGTTAACCTAAAAATAGCTGGGAAATATATTATTATTTAAATAACGGAACCTTTATTTATACTTTTAACGTATTTACGGGACAAACCAGATTTTTACCTAACTGTAATGATGTTCTAGAAGTGTGGAAACATTAACTATTTAAAAAAGTGAGTTGATATTTAGTTGCGAATTCGAACTCACTCTTACTCTGAATGGACCCCCTGAGCGAGTCCTATATTGACTTAAGTCAAATATACTTATCATACTAAACAGCTTTTGTAACTAAATATGATCTAACATCTTGTCAATGTCCTCGATGCAAGTTTTTTTTTTCATGAAAAACCGGCTATGCTCAGAAAAGCCAACCCAGGTAGATTAAAAAAAATAAGTTGGTTCTTGGCATTAACTACAGGAGAAATAACTGTAGGAGAATTCTCAATGAGTGGGTTTCACAGCTTTCTTTCCTTAGTTTACCTTTCTTTCTAATTAAAGTACAATGACACAACCTCAAACAGTGAAGACGTCATGTGAAAGTGAAATGAAAGTGATTGACTTTCACATGCACATGAATTCTATGAGGACAGCAGCTCAACAATTATGCTGTCCACATGCAGTCCTTCTTACTTGTGCAACTAAGAAGATTCTGCATGGCTTTGCATTTTTTTATCTCCAATCTTATTGCAAACTGAATTTAATTTCTAGCAATGCCTATTAAATGACCAATGTCCATTAATTAATGGCAGTCTCGATATTGCCTGATAAAATTTACAAGCAACTACAGACATATTGTAAATAACTGCTGGCACCAAATCGCTAGGCACTTTGAAGAATAACTTTTACTATTGGTTATTTTTGTTTATAATTTCAAAATTAAGCCTATAATTTGATTAAAACATTAATTCGAATAATCACAATATTATAAATCGACCTCTGCTATGTAAGTAAGGGAAACGGTAAAAGACAGAATGAGCAATAAATGAATGCAAGAAATCTAATGATAAAGCAGGATCACACACTTTCGATCACGAACAGACTAATCAGACACTCTCGTTGAAAATTAAAGAAAAATATGGTGTCCGCGCAAAAGCTATTTTAGTTGACAAAGATTAAAAACTAACTGTTGACCGGTTGTGAAATACAATTACAAGAATCAAACCTTAGATGAAAAAGAATGGATACGGTACCTCCATACTGACGATAGTTCAAAAGCGTTCCTATTTTTTAAAAAACTCACACACCTATACTTTTACATGCACAACAAACTCTAATACGCAAAGGGTAATAGAGCAGGACCAAGGTATAAGGAAATGCATCATGCGAAAAAGTGACAAATAGATTCATTTAATCGCGGAAGAATGAAATGAGACAACAATTTCCTTAAATTGAATTAGTTATAGCATGAGAAAAAGGGATGGTGACATTTGTGACGTCTGGTCGTAGATATAGTGCAAAATTCATCCTAATCCATCATGACACATCAACGATGCGCGCATGCTAAGCCCTTTGACCAGAATGGCGCGTCAAAACTAAATGAAAAATTAAAGTGAAAACGGCAGGGTTGCCAAAAATGTATTGTACATTAAAATATTAGGGTTCCTATTTAGTGATAGTAGTCAGAACAAGTAGTACCATGATTGTATAGTTAACAAGGCATCAAATAATCTTTTCGCGAATTTGCAAGCGGGAAAATGAAAAAAATATTAATGGAATCATTCTTTAAACCATAGTTTTTCTGAGTAAAAATCATCGATATTAAGGATAAATTAATAAAGCCGAATATACACAATTTGTAAATATTTAAATCATAAAATAAAATAAACACAAAGAGGGAATCATTAATGTATTGCAAGTATGGGTCAAACATTGCAAAACAAATAATATTGATTATTTTGAATTGTCCATGTTTGCATTTTATGCATTTAAAAATTTCGTTCAATGCGTTTTAGATGCTAAAAAATAGTCCAAATAATAGTCAGTACAGTGTTATGTAGAACCTGTTGATGATTATTGCCCTTCGCCGTAAATGTGTGATGGTATTTTGATAAACCACTAAGTTCTTTCTTTTTACATTTTTTTTAATTTCCTTCAAATAGGTTCAGTTTATTACGCTTTTGTCCTTTTGTCGCGGCTTTAATCCCCGGATTGGTTTTATGTACATGATAAAGTTTTACATTTACATATTTTTCGATAATAGCCCTAAGAAGATGGAGTCTATGATTAAATGTAGCCGGTTGAAGAAATGAATACTCATTCAATGACAAAAGGACATTTGAGCCAAGAAACGACTTGAGAATTTTAATCTTTATGGAAACGAGCTGTCTGTCACATGTAACATTTTGACCATTTTCAAGGATGTCCTTTTTTATCACAGCCTCAGAACTAAGACATATTATACAAACATCCTAAACGACATTATAAAAAATAATAAACAGTACGTAGACTATTGTATTGTGGCAGCCCTACTTGTTTTTAAAATAAAATTTAGTGTAATATATAATACTGAAATGAAAACAAAAATAAAAATCGAACTGACAATTTAAGTTTGCTTGTGCCAACCCTGTTTGCGCCTTTACAACACATAAAAGGTTTCAGGTCAACTAAACTAAAAATATACTGAATATGCTTGTACTTACACATGGAATGTGATTCCATTGCTCTTGTTGTGCTTATTAGTGTTATTTCGACATTTGTCAACCACACAAGACATTTTGAAGGTATTTTGTTGATATTTTGAAATCTTGCCCAACTGACGCGCATGCAATGACGTTTGACACCGACTGAGAGCATATGAGCTGACTGAGCGTATTTTTGACGGACCGTAAAATTTTTTTAGTCCCCTATCCATTCCTTTTTCATCTAAGAATCAAACTACATTAATGGGTCATTCCTAAATTAGTGAAAAAAATTGTGACAGTATGCTGACAGCCAAATGAAACGAAATAATCATATTCTCATGTTAATTTTTTGTAAGTTTAACCTTGGACTAAATATTCCTTTAGAAATAATTGGCTATGTTATAAGGAATAAAAAATAAAAAAAACAAATAATGTCCAAATGTCACATCCATGTCGTGTGAGAATCGAGTTAGTTAATCATACATGCAACAAAACATGTCACAAACATGTCCGGTTTTGGGAAGGTAAGATTACACACAATACCTATGAATTTGCTGTATTGTATGCATCTACTAGCTCTAATTACTGTACCAAAACATGGAGAGGGTAGCACTGTTTGAGTTTGGGTTATGGCTGCCATGGCGCGAAATTGTCACATCCATAGGAGTCACAGCCATAGGTCTATTGGGACCACGGTTGTGATATTGCTTCTATGGTTGTGACAATTTACTCAGTTTTGACAGTTTTTTCTTAGGCCTCCAGCAAACCGGTGCAAAAATACTTAAAACTGATGGGTTTCTTACAGATCGAGTAATAAGACTTGTTTACGCGCTGACCTACGCTGGATTTTATGCTACTCAAGGTCTAAGGTTGGTAATGAATTGATAATTAGTAAAATATAAGACGTTAAGCTGTAGGTCCCCTTCCTTACTAACTAGGTGGTAGGGTTTATCCCGCCCGGGTTGGTACCATCGCATTGGATGAACGATGGTCGAAGCGGCAATGAAAATTGTCCGTGTTTTCCATCCAGTTCAATGTAGCCGTGCAATATAAGGAAGGTCCTGGCATGGCACCTAGTTCCCATGTGGTGTGTTGGGCTAATACCATGACAGAACTTGTGGTATAAGCCATCCATGTCCAGTCACATAAAAAAAAAAGATTCGAATACTTAACATACAACAATAGCAATTTCAAAATATGACTTCCATCTTCTTCTTTCTCGGTGTCAGCACATTGTAGTCCATTGCTGGACACAAGCATCTACGATTTTTCTCCAGTCCTCCCGATTGGATTTCCAACTTCCATGTAGCTCAAGCTAATATGACCACAGGTGTTCAATTAAACTCACGTTTCTTGCAGATGCCGCCACGGAAACCTCAAAATAGTGCTGTATAACTAAACGGTGTTAAAATAGATGCTGAGCGTAGGAAAAAGACCTTGTAGAAAAATGAAGGAACGTCGTAAAAGGCGAAAACAATATTATTTTGGTTACAGACTTGACTTCCAAGATATCAATGTGCACAGCTTGCAGCTTGGCGAGAGCAAGCTCAAGAAAGTAGATCAAACAAGGGACATAGAGCACAACTTCTGGGACACCTTCGATTGAACATCTGCGGGTTATGTCATCACCCTGGGCATACCCTGTAGCAGAGTTAGTTGACTCGAACCGAGAATGCAATGTTTACCGAGAAGTACTAGCAACTCGAAATTCTGTCTCGAGGTCGAGGAGAGCTGCTTAAAAAGAACAGGAAACAACAGATTTTGAACTAAATATTACAGGACGTGTTTATGTGGTACACACGAAAATGCAAGAGCCTTATTAGCCTTACAGCCTCAGTGGCCCAGTGGCGCGACACTTCGGCGATCGCTCTCCGAAGTTAAGCAACGCTGGGTCAGGTCTGGTCTTGGATGGGTGACCATTAGACCGTTGAGAGAGGCTGGCCGTGGTTTGGATTCCACGTTAAACTGTAGGTCCCCTTCCTTACTTACTAGGTGGTAGGGTTAATCCCGCCCGGGTTGGTACCATCGCATTGAATGAAAGATGGTCGAAGCGGCAATGAAAATTGTCCGTGTTTTCCATCCAGTTCAATGTAGCCGAGCAATATAAGGAAGGTCCTGGCATGGCACCTAGTTCCCATGTGGTGTGTTGGGCTAATACCATGACAGAAGGTGTGGTATTAGCCATCCATGTCCAGCCACATAAAAATAAAAAAATCAATACAAAGAATAACTGTTTGATAAAGTAAATGTCATGTCATATCCTCGACTCGCAATGCTACATTAATATGCTTTATTTGTGAACGTAAATAATTGTCAGGTTCATTGCAATTCATAACACCTGTGAAATGAAAGCTGTCACATAAGACCATACGTCACTACCGTGATTCAAAAGTTGTCACATCCATGGGCTCTGGCTTTTAGAGTGTTTTTTCTCAGGCTTTGATTTTTTTTAGGCTCGTCCACTATGTTCTCCTTGTTAATATGACCTCAATCATTCATAAAAAGCATGGTTTAAAAAAGAAAAAAAAATTTTTTTTTTTTCTAATTGTTAGATTTTTTTAAATTCATAGACCGACTCGCAACAATTCTATCCTACAGCCAGAGCTCAACAACAAAGCATAAATAAAAATATAGAAGAAGCTTTATGGTATGTAACAGCGATGCTTGCAAAAGGTTTATAAACTTTCTTAAATTGTTATTTTGTCACGTATTTCGAGAAAACCAGCAGAACTTACAAATCTCTTTGCTACACCGATAAGACGTAACAATACAGTAAAAGTTGACTGACAATGTCGTATCATTTCATTATCAACGATTGAAAATAGAACATTACTATATCATTAACGAAACAATAATATTTGTAGATCCTTGGGAACGAATATAATAACGCATGGGTAGATTTAACAAATCATTGAACATTTTCAACAATGCGAACATGTGTAAGATAGCAGGAACCAAATTGAAAATTTGTAGTAAAATTACGAGAAAACAAGTGCCAATCCAGTCAGGTGTGTGCCATCGCATTGAATTTACAATGGCTGAAGCAGTATCCATGTGTTCCATCCACTTCAATCTAGTCAAGTAAATATAGCACCTAGTTCCCACGTGGTGTGTTAGGTTAATATCATGACAGTCGGTTTGGTATCGATGTATGTTTTCTTCTTAGAAACTAAGGGTTACTCGGCACAAAATGTATTGGTGTGTTTATGTAGACTCAGCTTATGCAGCTTTTATATGGATAAAAATTATAAATATTGGATAAATGGAAATAATATGATATTATATGAATAAATATTAAAATGAACATTCAGAAATGCACTGTTCTCCATCTAGGGAAGCAGAACCCGCACCTTCCATACTTTCTAAACAATACCCGACTATGTGCGGTGCACCAGCAAAGAGACCTAGGAGTCCTTGTAAATCATGATCTAAAGTGGGAGCCTCATATTGCACAGATAATAAAGAGAGCTAACTCCATGACCTATCTCATCAAGAAGTCCTTTCGCCACCTCACTCCTGAAGTCACACTCAAAATTTACAAGCAATGAAGGAAATGTTCACACTTAATCATAACACTCACCTGCTCACACTCTAAAACTGAATAAAACAGAACACAAAACCAACACACGGAAGCACTTCATAACCAACAGAGTGGTTGACGATTGGAACCAACTTCCAGAGGACATTATAAGTGCAAACAACACTAATCAATTTAAGAATCGTTTGGACGCTTATCTAAATAAATACTTTTTTAAAATAAGTAACTAAGTGAACTGAAACCGATTAAGTGAAAAAAAAATATGTTAATATATCAATGAACTATATACTCGATTTAGACACATCAGCCTAGGCTGCCTGTCTAATATAAAATAAATAAATAAATAATAAATAATATCCACTTTGCCTTTGCATGTCTATGTGCATGGCGCCCAGTTATTTCTGGAAACAGGAATGATGAGCAAATAATATGATGATGGTGGGTGTGATCAGCTATCCTTGTTCACACATTGCACACGTTCTTTACGTGGGATTTACACGGGTGACTAAATTCGCAGCAAAAATCTACCGCCTGAATGGCATTTGCTAAGGCCGCAGGTGACTAAAGTCGTAAGGCCCAAAGTAGAGCAGCATCTGACTTTTGGCCTGCAACCGGCCGCATCCGGCTGACGAGGAAAATTAACCGCCGCCGATCGCGCTCCGCATGGACGTGTGTGAAGGAGTTTTTTTGGTGTTTTGTTTTGCTTACAGTTTAAGCATGAATAAAAACAATACAGTTTTAGAGTGCTATCCACACATACCTTAAATTTATTTTCTTACATTGTAAAACTTACCTGCGTCGGGTTGTACAAATATTTCAGGACAACTTCCATCCCAGGTGAACTTGGTTTCGTTGAGCGATATTCTTACCTTACTGTTACTACTTTTCATCATCAATGTGAGCTGTTCCGTGATTTGGAATCCCCGTGGTAGGGTTAGGCTCTTCCGGGGTGGTTTCATTGCATTGGATGAAAGGATGGTGGAAACCGCAAAGAATAATTGTCCATGTTTTCCATCCAGATCAATGTAGCCGTGCTCATAACGGGAAGGTCCAGGCATGGCACCTTATTCCTTTGGGAATAGGAGTAGCGGGCTCATATCATGGCGGTGGGTGTGGCATTAGCCATCCATATAGAGTTACATAAAAAAACTGATTGGATCCCGCTGCACCTAGTATAGAGCAAAATTTTAAAAGTCTTAAATAAACCTGCTAAAAGTTGACTTGCACTGTTGCAGCAGCCCTCTTAAATGAGGATGTGGTGTTTGATTTAATGGGTACGGAGTTTTTTTTTCACATAACTTAGAATATCGGCTTAGTATTTCTTTGAGGTTTTTGAGGAATGAGATTATCTATCAGAGAATGAAAGTGGCCAACAGAGCCCACAAGATCTGCAAGTTCTGCCGCAGAACCACAACCTGAAGCAGACAACGTCTAGAGAGGAAACTAGGTATATAATGGTAAACATAGTGTAGGTAGCCCAATGACTCGCTGGACAAATGACCTGGTGAACGGTGCCGGCGGTTGTTGGATAAGGAGGGCAAGCGATTGAGTGAAATGGTGCCCGCTGGAAGAAGACAACGTTGAGTAGTGGACGACAAAAGACTGAAATAATGAAACTTGGAAAAGCTTTTTTTATGTAAAAAGACATTGATTAACACACCGCATTCCCGAAGGAATCAGGTACCATGTCATGCCATTCTCTTGATAGCACGGTTACATTAACTGGATGGGAAATACAGACAATTTTTATTGGAGCTTCGACCATCTGTTCATCCAATGTGGTGGTACCAACCCGGGTGGGCTTAACCCTACCACTTAATGGGGGTGAAGCTGAAGAAGTATGCAGTGATAGGTGTCATAGATATGGCTCTCCATAGGGTATGCCAATCCCAATAGGATAAAATTTTAGTTAAATTACAAAGAACACTCAATTCATCTGAGTGGCCTGCGACATACTGAGAGCTACCATACGAAGGTAAACACGGTTAGGCATGTGCATTAGTCCAAAGGGTATTAATGTTAATTGTTGAAAGATTAAATTGATACATGTCTGCCAACTTTCTATAATGAATGAAACTAAGAGCAACATGTGGGCACTGTGCGGCCTTAATACGTCTCCCTCGGCAACACATCCGCAAGTGCGCAAGCCGTTTAGCCGACATCCGCGAGCCGCGCGCACCCACATGTCATTCTCACGACAATAGGCCGACGGCTACTACTTTACTAGGATAAGGGGATCCTGCTATCCTTCAGAAGAACAGGCAAAATGGAACAGTCTAATAAGGCCACACTGGGCTAGTAGGTATATTAGGGTACGCAAGTGAAAGTCCAATAAAATGTACCGTTAGTTTGTACACTCACCTATTGGCTGAACGCTCCGTTTTCTTATGCTGCTGCTCATCCGATGACACTACTGCATGCCGCAAAATCTTCGCTTTCTTTGAAACCACTCACTATTTAGTCTTTAGTTGCGTTGTAGCTTTGATATACGATAGTCTCAACAAAACCGCATCACGAAATAAACATACAGCAAACGACGGGCGGACGGTGCCGTTCGCTGCTCTCGTGTTTGACAGTCAAAGTCACAGAACACAACCGAACGAGCGACATTGACATTTCACCATAACCTGTAATTCGGTATTCCGTATTTCCCTCTTTAGTTCCGTCATCTTCGTAATTCATACTCTATTATTGTATTGTATTGTTTATTCATCATCCATAAACAGTACACTGCACTCGGATTTGTAATATTTTAGCATTTGCCAGTTCAGCAAAACAAAACGCAACGAAGAAGAACTGGAAAGAAACTCGGCTGTTTTTTTTTTCAACATCTACTCAGTCTAAGTTTACAAAAGTGTTTGTCAATTATTTAACAAAAACATACGTAAAACAGTAAATTAACATGAATACACAAAATTAACAATCCATGCCGTATGCAACAGTTCATGACAAATATCATTTTATATGCAAAGACAATCCCCTCCAACTAATTTGTTGCCAATTGGAGCAGGCCAGTCCCCACAAATAGCACCCGTTCACGAGCATCACGCCGGGCACAGCCATTACCTCTTTCAACCATATTTTAGGGAAAGAAATAACCCGAGCCAAGCGTCACCGTAAGCAAGGACCTTAAAGCGATGCAATGCTCCAGTGGCAACACAACACTGTGAAACACTTGCACATTAGATTTTAATACTATAAGTTTTGTCATAAACACTACAGTCAGCTTATCACATAGTTACGATAACACGCTGGAATGAAAAATGTTTCTATTTTATAATGCGGCTACCACACGTTTACCCGGAGTCTGGTGGCGATACGTTCTACAAAGCAGCGTCCAACGTTTCGTTTTATCGATTCGTTAATTTGTTTAACAAACCAGATCATCAGGCATGGGCCACCCCGAAATGGCACTAGCGTGTTTTATAATTTCACCTGTGTCTACTTTTTTTAATCCTAAACGTAAACAAATCTCAGCAATTGTTTAAGCAAATTTCAGCAGCTAGGTCGAGGGAAACCTCACCTCGCGACACCATGCTCAGCGAGGCACAATATCAGCCGGACTATTGCAGCGCTATCGAGCTTGTTTAAATTACTGTTGAGGATTGCCAGGTTGAACTTATCAGCAGAGGCACTCACCGGCAAACAGTTCTATGCCCTGACGGTGCAGCACAGACACGAGTTTTAGAATAGGTGTGTTCTCAAAAGCCTAAAAAATATATAGGTTGGATGAAGCGCGCGTGCTAGGTCTATGGTTGGATGTGACAAGGGATGCATGTTCCACAGAGCAGCCAGAGTAAACTGAAAAAAAAACCGACAAACTGAAGACAATCAACAAGTCCAAGGAATGTGACATGTATGTATGTCACATTCTTCAGCAAGGACACATTAATTGAAGAAAGAGCCCAGTAATCAGGACTACTTTATGAATATATTGCAAGGCTGGACCCGAACCAGCAAAACATACGCGGGTATTGCGTCTATCAATTTCGCCACCTGCTGTAAACCCATGATTTAAAATTCTCCTACAGTACCTGCTTCCGTTAAAATGGCTAAAGACGCAGGCTGCTACTTCTCTCGCCCACATCGCTTGCGAAGGTCTGCACCATGTACCCATGTAAAACTGTAGGTCCTCTTCCCCTACCAGGTGGTAGGGTTATGCCCGCAAGGGCTGGTACCGCCGCATTGGATGAAACTAAGTGACAATGAAAAATGTTCCGTGTTTTCCATCCAGTTTATTCGATCTTCATCCATGGTATCCCATCCTGGCAACAAATGCGCGCGCAGGCGACCTGTCAGTCGCCAAAACATAGCGTTCACGAATGGGTGTGTCATTGACCCCAACAAACCGCGAGATTTCGTATCAAAGTCGTATGAATATAAGACCCTGCTGCAACCCCAGGGGGCCCCCACGCCGACGGAAGAAGACACCAACAAAGGTAAGTCGCGAGCGCGCAACATTCCTATTTATTGTCCTTTCTCCCAGAAGTTGGGGCATACCACGTCGGGGACGAAACACAGTTCATTGTAGCCGTACTCATAAAGGAAAAGTCCTGGAATGGCATCTAGATCTTTCGGCAATGTTATGCTAATGTTATGACGGTAGTTGTGTGGTATTAGCCATCAATGTCAGGTCCCATAAAAAAATTGGCTGGCAAGAGTAGCCAGAATTGAAGGGGCGTTGTACAAAGGACAACTCAACGTAGGGACCAAGTGCAGGTAGCGACCACCGTCCAAACAACAATAACATGCACGGAGCAGCCACTTCCACCTACGCCATTTTTTCCATTTACTGTCCCTATATAGGGTTCGTTTGTACGTGATGTCGGCCGGCGATGAAGCGCGCGAGGGGCGCGTGCGCAACCTACTCGCTCAGCGACCTACTCGGTACTCCTCAGTCTGCCTAAATCTGATGGGACGCCGCCGCATGCGCGGGGGTCGGGCAGAGGGGCGTGGGGTGGCAGTAACAGGGCGCGCTATACCTAGGCATTTAATTATTCGGTTATTCGGAGCTTTGCAGCAGTGAATTTCCACGATAAACGGTTACGTATAGGAGCGGTCCTACAGGAAGCTGGCGATCCATGAGAGAAGCTGGAATGCCGAAAGACGGGAGCTTGCGTAGAAGGCTCTGATGCCAAACACGGTCCAACTTGTTGAAGAAGGTCTGTTGACCGTGCTTTTCGGAAACCGTAGGTACTGCATGTAATCCAGCAGTCGTATTCAGGGCGCTCCTGTCAAAACTTGGTACGAGATTAGCACCGGACTAACCATACAAAAACCGGTTTAGTTTTACTTTAACCGTCGCTTAACCGACGCCGACCGACCGGCTTCTTCTGCGTAAGGCAGTCCTCAGTAACAGTTGGTGTCCTTGGCTACGCCTGTCTTGTTGAAGACCCAAAACTTGCCGATGGACTGGAGTCTCTGAGCCACAGACGATTTATGTGGTGAGTTTTGGGTCTGTTACAAAACGGCCTGTTGGTATCCAAGGACGCCAATAGGTGCCGTACCTTTCCATATGTGGCTTCAGTATTCTATCACCGGTCTGATCTGTGATTTGTTCAGAAGTAGTTGTACCGGTGAATACAACCTTCGGCAACGGTAAAAGATTCCCAGTTTCTGCGATGCAATTTTGGCCTTGGACTCAATAAAACGCCGAAACCCCACGTGTTTGGAGATGTTGCAGCTCAGTAGGTCCAGGTGCTCCGAGTTAAATCAGTTTGACAGGACTGATGCTGCTCTGTAGAACTTGCATCCATTGTTCCTTCACATCCAACCTGTATTTGGACTTTATTTTTAGTGTTCCGTACCCAAAGGGTGAAAACGGAACCCTATTACTAAGCCTCCGCTGTCCGTCCGTCCGTCCGTCCGTCCGTCCGTCTGTCACAGGGCTGTATATCACGAACCGTAATAGGTAGGCAGCTAAAATTTTCACAGAGTGTGTATTTATTTTGCCGTTATAACAACAAATGGGTAAAATTAAAGGGGGTCTTCATACAAAGAACGTGTTTTTTTGTGTTGAATTTTGTATGATGGTACGGAACCCTTCGTGTGCGAGTCCGACTCGCACTTGGGCCGGTTTTTTATGTAATATTGCCGTCAGCGAATCAAACATAATGAATAGTACAACCGGAATATTAAGTGTTAAGAATATTAAGGTAAGTATGTACTTCACAAATAAATTAAATAGTGCAGCTTTATTCATATCGTCATAAGTGTTTTAATGAAAATAACGTTAAAATGTAGGTTCACTAAATCAAATATTTTTGCCAAGTTATAAAGAAAACAGCACCGTTAAAAATGGAATGTTTTATTTTCATTATTGTACATATTTATTACACAACAGTAGGAAGTATTGACCACGCTACCACTTAGATTCTAATGTTCCACACAACCTGTTTTCATAAACTTCGTGCTAAACGTAACACAACACACTAGTTTTTTCAACAGCTCTCCTTAACTGATATAGGTACTTTAGAGATATTTAGGGGGGTGAAACATAATACATTTTCATTGCACATCTAGGTACCTCACTAATATTGATTCCATTTATATATCAGATCGCTTATACATAAAACACAGAACATTCACTGAAAATCTTAGTCAACTTGTGCAGTATTTTAGGCGTTGATTACAAATTATAGAAAGTATAAAACTTTGCTTACCATAAAGGGCCTAATTTCCGATAGTTTCGAAACTTTTCTTTCCTTTTTAATTATCTTTTTTTTGCAAGTATTTTAGTATATTGTTATATACGTACTCACTAAAACGCCTAAAATATAATATACACACTTCGATACGGGCAATAAAAGACCGTAAAAATATTAAAAAACAGGTTAAAAGCTTAAAAAATATTGAGCAAAACTTTCCAGTTATTTAAAGTGATTATAAAGCAGATTAAAGGCAGCTTTTTTTTCTGCCAGGGATCAGTATGGTTTCACAGCTACTCATTCTGCTAATACAACTCATGTATTAATCAATATTTCTAACTATCTGATATTAAAATTAAACTTTAAAAATAATTTACAAATAGATAGCAACACGGCAAAAGGACAACAGGTGTACGCAGAGCAGAGAGCAGATACACAAAATGCACAATCACTGTGAATTGTATGTATTGTTACTGGCAGAAAAGCACAATTAAAAGTTGCTGAGCCTTTTTCGAAATCAAAACGATGTAGTTGGAAAAAAAATTCCTTGTAGAATCCACCTCCCAAGACTTATGATCCAACCATGATACTTAAAACGGGAACGTCTACGAACGGTGCACGTTCGTGGGAGCTGTTGGGTAGGGAGGTGTGGTGTGGTGTGGTGTGAGGGTGGTGAAGGGAGGGGGCCTACTGGCAGTGCTCGGTGACGTCGACGACGGTCTGCTTGCGCCAGCCGAAGAGGAAGTAGCCGCAGGCGAGGCCCAGCACGAGCGCGAGACAGAGCCACACGTTGTACGTCATGAAGATCAGCATGAGCAGGTAGGAGGCGGTGGTCTGAAGCACGTGTAGCAGCGTCTGCATCGCATGGACGTTTGACCACATCGACTGTCTGCAAACAGAACAACGGAACGTTAGAAGATATATCATCGATGCAGGCGTTGCTATTTGCAAACAAGTAAGTTGGGAAGAGGTCATCGAGGTTTTATTAAATCTTACAGAGATCAGTATATTAGAGAAAATATGTAGTTGAAGAAACCCAATATGCTCACAAACCAGGTAACAATTTCAATTATGAATCTACATGCTGTCATCACTAATACGATAGCAGTGAGAGGAAGATATGGATCAAACATTATTAAGGTGATTCTAAACGCTCGCTAGTTATTGAGCTAAGGTTAGCAGGCGCTATATTACTTCAAAAGTTTTAGAAATTTTTCCTATTTTCAACTACTAGAACGACTAGTTCGTTCTGGAGATAAGACATTTTAATAACAACAGCTTTATTTAATCGAACTAGATGCTTGAAGATCATTGGCATTGTACAATTGTGAGGTTGGTCTGAAAGTGACTTTTTGCGTGTTCTATGCGATTTTGCACGTGGAGTGGATTACTCAACGATAAAACATAAATATCTTTAAAATCTTTGTCATTAAGCCTAGGAACAATCTTGAAGATTCAAAAACCAGTTTGATATTTGAGTGCAGCGTTCGTGATTTACTTTTGTAAATCTAAACAAATCATACACTCATGCGCATTGCTTGCTTTGTGGACATGTTGCGTCTTCCTCATCACGGAGTCTGCCTTTTTTAACCAAACAGTACCAAAGCGCGATAGCACGATTTTATGCCGTGCCCGCCAATAAGGTAGTCCCGTCAGGAAGGGCGCTTAGTGAAGCGATCCATTACCTGACGACGTCGGTCTGGCTGCAGCTGCCCTGCGCGCCGCACTCGGACTTGGCGATGTTGACGCGCGAGTCACGCGGCGGAGCCTGCGCGGCGTACAGCGCCTCCCGGAAGTACTTGAGCCCCTCGTACAGGACGCCCGCCACGAAGATGTTAATGTTAGGGGTGAAGGAATGCAGTACCTGACGACGTCGGTCTGGCTGCAGCTGCCCTGCGCGCCGCACTTGGACTTGGCGATGTTGACGCGCGAGTCACGCGGCGGAGCCTGCGCGGCGAACAGCGCCTCCCGGAAGTACTTGAGCCCCGCGTACAGGACGCCCGCCACGAAGATGTTAATGTTAGGGGTGAAGGAATGCAGTACCTGACGACGGCGGTCTGGCTGCAGCTGCCCTGCGCGCCGCACTCGGACTTGGCGATGTTGACGCGCGAGTCGCGCGGCGGAGCCTGCGCGGCGTACAGCGCCTCCAGGAAGTACTTGAGCCCCTCGTACAGGACGTCCGCCACGAAGATGTTAATGTTAGGAGATGAAGGAATGCAGTACCTGACCACGGCGGCTTGGCTGCAGCTGCCCTGCGCGCCGCACTCGGACTTGACGATTTTGACGCGCAAGTCGCGCGGCGGCGCCTGAGCGGCGAACAGCGCCTTCCGGAAGTACTTGAGCCCCTAGTACAGGACGCCCGCCACGAAGATGTTAATGTTAGGGGTGAAGGAATGCAGTACCTGACGACAGCGGTCTGGCTGCAGCTGCCCTGCGCGCCGCACTCGGACTTGGCGATGTTGACGCGCGAGTCGCGCGAAGGAACCTGCGCGGCGTACAGCGCCTCCCGGAAGTATTTGAGCCCCTCGTACAGGACGCCCGCCACGAAGATGTTAATGTTAGGGGTGAAGGAATGCAGTACCTGACGACAGCGGTCTGGCTGCAGCTGCCCTGCGCGCCGCACTCGGACTTGGCGATGTTGACGCGCGAGTCGCGCGAAGGAACCTGCGCGGCGTACAGCGCCTCCCGGAAGTATTTGAGCCCCTCGTACAGGACGCCCGCCACGAAGATGTTAATGTTAGGGGTGAAGGAATGCAGTACCTGACGACGGCGGTCTGGTTGCAGCTGCCCTGCGCGCCGCACTCGGACTTGGCGATGTTAACGCGCGAGTCGCGGGGCGGCGCCTGCGCGGCGAACAGCGCCTCCCGGAAGTACTTGAGCCCCTCGTACAGGACGCCCGCCACGAAGATGACGGCTGCGGAGCCCGCCAGCTGCAGCGCGGTGGTCGTCATCCAGCCCGCGAACAGGATCTCCTGGCAGACGCCCGCGTGAAACTGGAACACGTCACGTCACGTCACGTCTCTTAGTGTAAGGAAACAGAACTTTGCTTCGACCTAATTGATTTCAGGCGGTTATACTAGGGGTCAAAAGAGATTATACAGTTTTTAAACTATGCTTGATTGTATGTATGTTTGGTTTAGTTTAGGAGTTAAAGAGTTCTTGTTTTGTATGAAAAAACTATGTAATTGCACAAGGTATCTGTGGTTGATGGGGAAATATTTTTTTATCGCTAATAAATTAACAATGACAATGACGAATAATGAAAAAAAAACAATATCCACATTCACACCGTACATTTCATAAATCTATCAAGTAATCTAGCATATACTCTAAGAACGGTGAACACAACATGGACTATACATACAGTAGACACTAGCTTATTTGAAACAATATATTTTTAGATTATAAGAAACAAAAGATCTAACAAGAAACAAAACTTCAAGTTTTAAAGTGAACTTAAAATACAATACAATTTATCACATATGAAAGAATTAAACAATTTATTATAATTTATTTTATAATCAGAATCTTCCCTATGTTTTAATACTCTCAAAAACACCCTTATAGGTACCCCGAAACACACAACCCAGCATACTTTTTTAATAATATAACATAATAAAATGAATTTAAATTTGAATTTCAAAAATATAACATTCTCAAAAAAAAAATACCAATATAAATGTATCGCATTCAACGTTCGCAAAAGGCGAACATAGACACAATTTGGAAAGAAGGATTTTCCGCTAAGCGCTATAAAATGTTGTTCTCAACACAATTTTGAATGAAAAACTAGGGGTGACATACCATGCAAGTGACTTGGGGATGAAAACATATCCAGCGCACATTAGCGTAGGTGACCTAAGGTTTGTGAGCTTTGCGCTTCTTGAGTTGTAAGATTATTTCCCCCCTTTATGCGGTGGAACATTCTGAATAAAATGGAGGCGGCAGAATTCTAAATTACTTTCAATGAAAATAAGTTCGTATAGGATGCATATGTATCCCACAACAATGCCGAAACCATAAAGGACGTGAGAATATTACAACAGAACAGAACACATCCACCACATAAGACGCACCCATTATCCATTTGATAATTTCATCTAATCTCTCGCTATTATCTCCCCTATTTATATACTATCATACTAATTCCACTAGCATACTTGATAATGTTTTTAATTTATTACCCCTTATAATTTCATACCCCTTTGATATTTTATTTCTAATTTCTCATTACAACACTAGTATCATATATATATCATCTTGACTCACCTGCAGGAAACTTTTACTGACATCACCTACAATAACATAGCGTTCTCACCCTGTAGAAATCGGTATATATTCGAACTTCTGAAGCTCAGAATAATGAATTTTTTTATGTAACCTCAAATAATTTTCTTTTACTCGTTCTCTTTTTCTGTTACAAACATGTTTCTGTTTCAGTTAATTTTGTGTTTATGTTTACTCTTGTCTAGCATCATTATTACTTTATGACCCAGAGGGAAACGTAGTGGAGGGCGATTCCTTGTTATTAACTTAATAATGTTGTTGTTTATGTTTTCTGTATTTCTCTGTGGGTTTATCTTACATAAATAAATAAAAAAAAACTTAAACCGGATGGAAAACACGGATAATTTTCATTGCCGCTTCGACCAGCGGAATTAACCTAGTAAGGAAACCTCATGCTAGGGCAGAAAAGCAATGGGACCACTTGTTTTGGAGCCGAAGGTTGTACGTACGAGTGAATAGGCATTATCTATAAATGTCTGCTGTTTCCAGCTGCTTGTCGAATAGGAACGAATGTATTAAGTATGTTATCGCGGTGCACTGAAACCGCGGCGCTGTGCGGTTGATAAGTGCTGCGGCGTCGTCGGTTCAGTTCCCACGAGCTTGCCGCTGCCGTCCCTCCTCCGCCGCCCACGCTGCATGCACGCTGTGACGACACGGCGGCGACGGGGCAGCGGAGCGGTTTTTTTTTTATGTGACTGGACATAGATGGCTAATACCACACCTTCTGTCATGGTATTAGCCCAACACACCACATGGGAACTAGGTGCCATGCCAGGACCTTCCTTATATTGCACGGCTACATTGAACTGGATGGAAAACACGGACAATTTTCATTTCCGCTTCGACCATCGTTCATCCAATGCGATGGTACCAACCCGGGCGGGATAAACCCTAGTAAGTAAGGGCCAGCCTCTCTCAACGGTGGAATGGTCATCCATCCAAGACTAATGATAAAATATGACAAATCCGAGTGCAGTGTACTGTCTATGGATGATGAATAAACAATAAACAATAAACAGACCAGACCCAGCGTTGCTTAACTTCGGAGAGCGATCGCCGAAGTGTCGCGCCACTGGGCCAATGAGGCTGACAAAACACGTGACGGCACAACAATAACGCGGTGATCCGCAAACACGCATATGTACCTCAACGAGGCGTGACGCGCATGCTTAGCGCTGCTGCCCAATCTCTAACTAACCTAGTTACTGTAGGTTAGGAGATGATCCGATGCCACCATTCTGTGCACGCATGGTAACGATATGTTGGTCGACGTCCACACGATAGAGTCGTGTGTGATCGTTTTTTTTATTGTTCGAATAGTGATAGCGAGGAATGTTGTTGATATTCCGACCGTCATGGCGTGGTGCGACATGCAGTTATCATCCCCGTGGCTGTGGTCGTGGCTCATCTTGCTCGCTCGCTGCTCGTCTGCCTCCAACTTGAGACCGGTACCCTGAATATTGGAGATGCGCGCATGCGAACTGTACCAACCGTCACGGCGTGGTGCGACATGCAGTTATCATCCCCGTGGCTGTGGTCGTGGCTCATCTTGCTCGCTCGCTGCTCGTCTGCCTCCAACTTGAGACCGGTACCCTGAATATTGGAGATGCGCGCATGCGAACTGTACCAACCGTCACGGCGTGGTGCGACATGCAGTTATCATCCCCGTGGCTGTGGTCGTGGCTCATCTTGCTCGCTCGCTGCTCGTCTGCCTCCAACTTGAGACCGGTACCCTGAATATTGGAGATGCGCGCATGCGAACTGTACCAACCGTCACGGCGTGGTGCGACATGCAGTTATCATCCCTGTGGCTGTGGTCGTGGCTCATCTTGCTCGCTCGCTGCTTGTCTGCCTCCAACTTGAGACCGGTACCCTGAATATTGGAGATGCGCGCATGCGAACTGTACCAACTGTCACGGCGTGGTGCGACATGCAGTTATCATCCCTGTGGCTGTGGTCGTGGCTCATCTTGCTCGCTCGCTGCTCGTCTGCCTCCAACTTGAGACCGGTACCCTGAATATTGGAGATGCGCGCATGCGAACTGTACCAACCGTCACGGCGTGGTGCGACATGCAGTTATCATCCCTGTGGCTGTGGTCGTGGCTCATCTTGCTCGCTCGCTGCTTGTCTGCCTCCAACTTGAGACCGGTAACCTGAATATTGGAGATGCGCGCATGCACACTGTACCAACCATCATGTTGTGGTGCGACATGCAGTTATCATCCCCGTGGCTGTCTGTGGTCATGGCTCATCTTGCTCGCTCGCTGCTTGTCTGCCTCCAACTTGAGACCGGTACCCTGAATATTGGACATGCGCGCATGCACACTGTACCAACCATCATGTTGTGGTGCGACATGCAGTTATCATCCCCGTGGCTGTCTGTGGTCATGGCTCATCTTGCTCGCTCGCTGCTCGTCTGCCTCCAACTTAAGACCGGTACCCTGAATATTGGACATACGCGCATGCGCACTGTACCAACCGTCATGGTGTGGTGCGACATGCAGTTATCATCCCCGTGGCTTTCTGTTGGTCATGGCTCATCTTGCTCGCTCGCTGCTCGTCTGCCTCCAACTTAAGACCGGTACCCTGAATATTGGAGATATGCGCATGCGCACTGTACCAACCGTCATAGCGTGGTGCGACATGCAGTCGTCATCCCCGTGGCTGTGGTCGTGGCTCATCTTGCTAACTCTCTGCTGGACTCACTCTAACTTGGAACCGGGACCCTGCAAATTGAAAAGTTAGATTTTTAGACTTTTAATATTTAAAAAAAATGCAACATAATGGGTGACCAATGAATATTAGTTCGTAGGTTTCCCAGCGACTGTCTTAATTCGTCAATATTTCTGGAAATAAGGAATAAGATTTTTTTATATCTGGACATGGTTGGCTAGTACCACAGCTACTCTTACGAAATTAGTCCAACACACCGCATTCCCGAAGGAATTAAATGCCAGCTAGGAATTTTGCCTTTGTGGTCGGTTGCGCTAATATGCCACATTATTAAGGAATGTGATATGTATGTGTGTCACACCCGATAATAGATCCGAACCAGCAAAACAACCCATTCGCGGATATTGCGTCTACCAATTTTGCCACCTGCTGTATACCCATAGTTTGGATATCTCCCACAGTCCCTACTTCCGTAATCAATGCCTCCTACTAACACAGTGATCAAGATTATACCTACATACATGTATGTATCGCTTTATCTGCGTTGCCGACATTGACTGCAAAGATTGAAAATTCAAACTTATTGCCGTCGTCATCAAAATCGTATTTGGCATCAGACGCTAGAGCCCGTCCTATACTTTATGGTACTAAGCAGGTACGTCGCTTATTCCCATAATTTGGAATTCTCCTGCAGTCCTTCCTCCCGTTATTAGTAAATGTAAATTTAGGTGTGCATAGCAACAAACCATCGGAAAGATACTGACACTGCACGCCATACTTTCCGAGGTAGATTTTAACGTGCTAAAATCCTCAATTTTCTGCTAAAATAACGGTCCCTGCAAGTCTCTCGGCCTGTATGCCACACGAAACATTCACGGAAACAACTACATGATATTGAAGGCAATTGAAGTCTCTGAGAAAGTCACCTCCCGCCGCGTGAAAAGCCGTTTTTTTTCAAAATACATTAGTTTCAGTCATGAAACTTGGCTAACATGCACGGGCATAGTGTTTCCACTCCGGTGTGTTTACTGTTGCGCTGAATATAACACGATTATACACGGTTCATTGAGCGGAAAGACGCCTAACTTGTTTGCTTGAAATGTACACTCAAACATTACATTGTTGGAAGCAAACTTACGTGGAAAATTCTCCAACGAAGATTCTTGCCAGATCTTCTTCACTGTGATTATAGAACTGGCTAATGAATGAATATGACAAACCCGATCGAAGTGTACGTGATGCCTATTGAAGATGAATAATTTACCTGGCATTATCCAAAATGATTGCAAGCTTTCCCAATCTTGCTCTGATATCCTAATTTATTATAGAAGAAGTTGAGATTATTAAGATTACAATCAATATCCCATAATCTGGAGACCTCCAACTCCTACTCCGAAAGTATGTAGAGTCTATGCTCAACGAGGGCAAGGCATTGAATGTCTACTGAATGCATTCATCCTATCAAGACCGATCGATCCTGTAGGTCCTCTATCTATGGGGTCCGTTTAATATGTAGAATGTACACATTTCCCCAAAGTACAAAATAGGGTCCTTCAAACATGGCGTGAAGAAGCACCTGGCTGACCGGCGTGGTTTTAGCAGTCCCTGAAAAAATGTAAGGCTAAGTGTCGTGTCGCGCTCACGGATTTTCGAAATTCGGGGCGGAGGCGACAGTGTTCTGTGGTCGCGCTGCACATAAGTAAAGCATTACACGAGAAATGTGTGTAATATACATCTAATGGAGGAAATAAAGAAACTGAAACTGAAACTGAAACTGAAATATACCCAGGTACCTACATTGATTTCGGGTGCAAAAGCAATGGCATTTGTTTGCACCTGCCTTGCTCAAATATAAGAGACTGCATTTGGCAAGCGACCGATCTTCTCTTGTCACCTACTAATGTAGAGACATACTTTAGCTACAGAGCGATGACTTCACCGCAAAGTATTTGCTTAGCGCTTCCGTGTGCTGTTACGCATACTTAAAAGTAAAGTGGGCCAAAACTAAATCGAACTAACAATACAAATGTGAGCGGCTCGTAGCCTAGTCGCACGGGGTCTTGCCTAGCACACCAGAGGTCTGGGTTCAAATCCTCGCCCCGTGCACCACTTTCTTTCTCTTTCTGAGTTGGATAAGTGCATTTCGTCACGAGTGCGAGCTACTCCATGGTTCGGAATCCATGTAAAACTCTCGGTCCCCTTCCCCTACTAGGTGGTACCATTGATTTTAAGCCCGCCCGGGTTGGTACCATCGCATTGGATGAAAAGATGGTCGAAGCGGCGATGAAAAATTGTCTGTGTTTTCCATCCACTTCAATGTAGCCGTGCTCATAAATGGGAAGGTCCTGGCATGGCACCCACATTCCTTCGGGAATATGGTGTATTGGGCTGATATCATAACGGTAGTTGTGTGGTATTAGCCATCCATGTCAGGTATTAAAAAAAATGTTTTTGTACAGTTACGATTTTATTGTTAAACTATTTGTCAGGTTGTAACACAGCATATGAGTTTAAAGATTGGTGCGATTTTTTCGGGATGGCACGGAACCCATCGTGTGCTAGTCCGACTCGCACAGGGTCGGTTGTATGTATTCCTTGTGATGGTAAACGGCATCACCCTAGACGCCACACATTGGACTTCGAACCAAATGACATACGTTTGCCTTGCAAATGCCAATGCCTACTGTGGCGCCGAGGGCGCTCTGTACATCCCAGCAGGGAAGGAGTTTTACACGGTGCGTACCGTGGGATTCGAACCCGGGGTTCGTGGTACTAGAGTCCTTATAATATGTAATGTAATATAATAATGTAACAGTGTTCTTGGTTCGTGCCCATTATATGGAGCACCTCATCACGTTTTTGCATAGGATAGTCTATGGGCTGGAGAGACCTACTTTTCCTTTGTCCCGGGCGAATGAACAGAAAAAATGCATGCTTAACGTTGACATACTAATAACCAGTCGGTGTTTTTTAAACGATTTTTTAAAACTGATATTTTACCTTCCGGCCTAAAGGTAGAACGAATCCATCACTTTGCTTGGTGCGACACGCGCTTGGCCGCTTTTTATTATTAATATTTTTATTAAGTTTATATTTGTATGGAACAAAAAGCTTGACGTTAGAAAAGGTAAAAATGTAGCAGGGTGGCTAATACATTTCGTTCTCTATGCATAATTTGACCCTTCAAATGTACATTTATACACACAGTGAACGTTGTATGTGCAGCAGCGGTGCAGCATAGTGATGGCACAGAATAAGTAAGATGGGTCATTCCGAGAGCTCGCCTGATCTTCTTTTGTTACTCCTCATCGGCCGTGCCTACTGCTTTTGTAACTCCTCATCGGCCGTGCCTACTGCTTTTGTAACTCCTCATCGGCCGTGCCTACTGCTTTTGTTACTCCTCATCGGCCGTGCCTACTGCTTTTGTTACTCCTCATCGGCCGTGCCTACTGCTTTTCCCATTCTCATTCCTCATCAAAACATGTCCAATCCCGAAGGGGATTATCATAATTTAGATGAGGGCATATAATAACCATTCCGTTTACACTTAGGCTGAGATAAATAGACGTAACAGAAACTAAGATTAACTAAAAGTAGTACTTCGTGATGTCACTTTGACACATTTTGTATGTCCGAAATCAAATGCAAATTGACGCCACAAAGTACTACTTTTCGTTAGACAGTTTATGTTACGTCTATTTATCTCAGCTAAGTCATTCCAGGCGTTTGTACCGACATTCGATCTACGCTCGTTTTGATTTTTGGAGGTGGAGGACGCACGCCCTTTTTTTTCCTTCAAATTTTCCAACCATTTCAAAGATGCCAATGATATTCTTGATCTGATTCCGGCGTTCTGATTGCGGTGAGGAGGAGCCTTAAACAATTCGCTTGTAACCATTCCGGATGTTTGCGGGTTCTTGGCGACTTCTCGGAGCTCCATTGGACCTTCATTCCGGAGGTGATTCCGGACTTGTGGTGTAGGAATGGGAATGTCTCCTAGCTGTGCGACAGCGGCGGACGGAGGCTGCGGTCGCGGCCGTGCTGGTGATGCAACACCGCAGTACTTTCACTACCGACAATCATTGCGCCTGCCGCCGCGCCGCGCCGCCGCCGCCGCCGCCGCCGCCAGTTTATCTCGCAACTGATGGTGCTTACGGCAACCTATTTATCAGTTCGTTACCAATTCCCGGTGTGATGAAATTTTTCCATCAATTCCCCATACTACCGTCTATAACTGCTCTTTACAAGGTTTTTGAAATTTTGGATTCTAAAATATATTGTAGAAATCTATGTCTATCTATGTGTTTGGTAATTCGATAAATTCTTTCAGAGGGGTCATTCTAGAGCTAATTCGCAACAAATTTGGCCCAGTGAAATGGGAGTCTGAAATCAATAGTTTTTGAGTTATTTAAGTTTTTTTTTAAAAAGTCATGATTGTCAAATAACTACTACACTTTGGACATTTTATCAGCGATTTTCAAATAGCTGATGAATAAGAGACCGCTTAAAAAAATAACTGCAGTCAAACTAACCATAATCTCAGAAATATAGGGTCATAAATGACTATGTAAAAAAAATATCATATTTATTTAAATCAAAGAAGATTACTAAAAAAATTATGACACGTGGCTTACAAATTATGGAAATAACTTCATGAATTCATGAGCTTCCAGAAAAGGTACAAATGTTGTCCACTTTCACACAATTTCCATTTTTGTTTATTTAGTTGGGTTTATTTGTGTTTATGATTACCCTTGTGTAGCATCAAAATTATTTTATGTTCCAGAGGGAACCTTGTGGAGGGAGATTCCTTGTTATGTACTTAATAATGTTGTTATTTTTGTTTTATGTATTTCTTTCTGTGTTCTCTCCTAAGTAAATAAATACAATAAAAATAACACAGAACTTAAATAACTCAAAAACTATTGATTTCAGACCCCATTTTACTGGCTTGATATTGTCGACACCTTAATGAGCACATTTCGACAGCGCAAACCCAACTAAATAAAAACAAACAAAACTTTCTTTCTTTCCCCTATGAGTACATAGGGTGCCATCGTACCAACCTGGCTGGAATTAACCCTACCATCAGGAAGGGGACCTACAGTTTTACGTGGAACCCGAACCACAACGACGAATGCCTAGTCCCCTGCTGCGACATGCACGGGATGAGATGCAGTGGGGCAGATTATTTGCACGTGCCGGAACCCACACGGCTAATGTTGTTGTGGCACGTGTTAATGTTGCGAAATGCATCAGCTGTTCTTATTGCCATTACATTAGCTTACGGTGTAGAGGGAGCTCGAAGAAGCGGTTTGCCTTGAGGTAGGCGAGAGCGGTTCGTGCGAGGTTCGTACCAATCTGCGAGTATTTCCGAGCCCTCCTCGCTCTGTTTCGCGCACATAATCAATTTTTCTCGCATTCGCATGCCGTCTTTTAGCCACCAAACTAAGTAAAGGGCTCATTTAACAATTGTTTTCTTAATTAAATTTATTAATGTAAGAACAAAAAGATTCTGTAATGTACGGTAACTGGATAGATAAATTAACGAATGTGTAAATAATAAAAATAAAAATAAATAATTTTTTATATTACTGGACAAGGATATAGCTTGTCATATTAGCCCAAAACAGTACATAGAATTTAGGTGCCATTCTCGGGCCTACTTATATAACAGGTTTCCATTGGACTGGATGAACAACACGGAACATTTTCATATCCGCTTCGATCATCGTTAATTCAATGCAAAGGTACCGACCCGGGCGGGTGATAGGGACACCTAGTAAGTAAGGAAGGGGACCCAGTTTAACTTGAAATCGGAACCACGAGCGACGAATCTCTTAATCGCTTCTTACGACATGCACGGGAAGAAATGCAGTGGGTCCAATCGTATTATTTTCACGTGTCGCAACCCACCGAGCATTCATTTATAAAGTAATTTATGAAACACGTAAACTCTATTTAGGAGTATTTTTACATATTCCTTGGCTAACATCGCCTTCGATTAAGGCACTATACGAAATTTCGTTAATCTAATAAAAAAAACTGTGTAGTTCATGCGTGCGGAGCTGTGTGTTAGTCAGCTAACGAATCAAACGATTCACTAATACTACAGCCATTGTACTAGACTCTACCATTTGCACGAGACTCTACCCTAAGAGTGTCAGCCTCGGGCTTAGATATTCAGGTTGGTTTATGGATGGGTGACCGCTCGACCGTAAACATTTGGCCACGGTTCGGATTTCACGTAAATCGTTAGGTCCGTTCCTTCCTTATTAGGTGGTAGAGTTAAGCCTTCTCCGTTTGGTGATCGCATTTCATGAAAAATGCTCGAAGCGGACGTGAAAATGGTCCATTTCCATCCATTTAAATGTAAACAAATAATGTCCTGGTATGGCACCTAGCTACCGTGCTGCGCGTTACCTTGACCGCCAGCGCGTTGGTCAGACGATACACGTCACACAGCAGGTGACAACTGGCGAAGAAAAACAGGAGACCGCACAACTTGGCGAAGTCTGGGGGAGGCCTACGTCCAGCAGTGGACAACAAAAGGCTGAAGAAGAAGTGTTAGGGCTAATATCATGACAGTAAGTGACAGTAAGGTATTAGTCAGTAGATTTGCGACTTATTATTGCTGTGTAAATACATAAGTGTTATTGCAGATAAAGCCTTCAGCTGTTTACACCTACATATATAATTATATAATTATTCATTTGAAGCGTATGTGCGCCGACCGTTTTTGTGCCCGAGTCACTGTTTTTCAGTACGTGGGTAACAATATCTGTTATTACCAACAATTTTCATACTTACATGAATCACGTGAGTTACATGGACTCGGGGATTTTTTATACGTGGAGTCAGTAAATTACCTGGTGTAAATGGTAAGTATATACAGAAATATGTTTTAGGATTCAAATACTACAAGATAGGCATTGCTCAAGCTATGTATTGATTTATTACTATCTCAGACAGGTTTAAGGCTGTCGTGAAGGCAGCGGAAATCTAAAATTTGATTTTTTTAAGAAATGCATTCTATGTCCATTGGCCAAGGCACAATTTTGCACGGCGACTGCCATTAAACTAGCGAAATTCAGCGTTATTCAGGCCCTAACGGTTTTCTTCTTCGAAAAGTTCAGATTTTAATGCATGTTTTTTAATGACATAAGAAACTTTAATTCTATGTCTATATCAGTAAAACAAATCTAGAATCAAGGTATAAAAGACACCTTTTTTTAGTGTTTTTAGCCAATATTTGCCAATCTAAAAGATATGTCAAAGAATATAAACATACAGACGTAGATTTTGACAATATATTTTAGAATCCAATATTTCAAAACCCTAGTAAAACATTTAGAGCATGTAAACAGTTATCACCCTCAGTATGGGGAATTGATAGGGATTAATCAAGCCATATTGCGACAAGGCACGGGTTTTCTATTGCATAACGACTTGACGTTTGTTGGGAATGTGACATGGATATCTGTGATAAAAACATAGAAAATAACTTAGAGGGTCTTTAAACCAATTAAGAAGCATTCGAATTCGAAGGTAAACTTTCGTGTGTTTAACTCCTGATCTCGTAATCACGGATATTTGCAAAGTCATCGTTAGGCAGCGTAGACATTTGCACCTGCGCGGCTTTTTAGTGTTTCTTTAAGAGACCAGACGTAGCGGAATTTGACGTAGAGAAACGCTTTGGGAGATACTTCTATATTTTTCCTCAAAGGCACATTGAGTAACGTACTTCATCCATCTCAGAGAAACCTGCGTTACCGGTTGTCTGATGCACCTCTCAATCCCCGGCGCTGAGCATTGCGCCCTGTCAGATCAGAATAGTCTGTGATACGATTCGACAAGCCTAAAACGAGGGAGAAAATTGGGATACTTAGACTTTATTTGCAATAAATGAAATAAGAGAAACACATTTCCTATTAATTGACCTTAAGGTGGCCCAACCCGGCGGGCCTAACTCATTCGCGGGCACGGTACAAAACCGTGCTGTTGCGCTCTGGGGCCTTCTCTGTTTCAAAGAATAAGACAGGCTCCGTGATGAGGAAGATGCAACATGCCCACAAAAAAGACAATGTGCATAGTGTATGATTTGGTAAGATTTACGAAAATTTTAATTTCAAAACGACTTATAGCTAAAAGAAAACCACGACCGCTGTAGTCAAAAATCTAACAAAAACCAAATAGATCATAAATCTTGATTAAATAAGCTATGTCTGATGACTAATCTTTTTACGATGTTCTTACTTTATCATTGCGTAATCCTCCTCCAAAGTTATTGTATAAAACGCGCGAAAAATTCGAACTTTCGGACTTTATTACTTAGAAACCAAACACAATTTTACAATGCCAATGGTCATCAGACATCTAGTTCGATCAAATAAAGCTATTTTGAGCAGAATTTTGGATCTCTGACAAGTAATATGGGCGTGATCTTCTTTCCCCTTTTGTATGGGGAGATGAGCGGGTTGGGCCACCTTAACTTCTCATTTCATTAATTTGAACTTTTTTGGTAGTCAAACTACCCTAAGTTACGTCAAAAACTTAACGGTCCGCGGATTCTATCAACTCTGTAAAGAAGAATCCGCAAAGAAACTTTACGAGTTTTCCGTCCACATTAATGAAATACATACTTAGATCTAAATCCAAACAATTTTTGGTAGAACAGTTTAAGGCAAAGAAAAAGAACGAAAGAAAGAAAGAACCCCAGAAAATAACTTAAGTTCTCCCACGTTTTAGGCGATTCGAATCGTACCACAGATTGTTCTGATCTGACATGCTCGACGCCCGGGATAGAGAGGTGCATCGGACCAACCAGTAACGCAGGTTTCTCTGTAATGGATGAAGTACGTTACCCATACGATACGCTAAGATAATATCGTACCGTTTTAAGTGTGTCACCGGTCAATACGATCTAACACGAAATTGTCACTACTCTTCGATCAAAACTGGGCCCGTTTTGTTACACCAAGGCTCAAAATGTTGAAACCCACAGTAAATGCATTTAAGCACTCATTCCGCTAACAGGCGATGCCGCGGAACAAATGATCAACAAATCGTCGGTTTCCTGCGAGTCGCGGTAAACAGCGGCGAGCGGCATTGTGCGCGGACAACTCCGCGAAACGACTATTTTGAATTCGATATCCAGCTGTCCGTTTGTTGCCGAAGCATCATAGAACATGGCCAAACAGGACGCATTATAAGTACGAAATAATTTCGTGTGGGTTAACCGTTACAAGAACTGACCATTTAAACGGAAAACATGTTTTCAAAATTTTAGTATCCGAATTGGTTTTTGTTCTTGGAACATTCCACATTACCCCGATAGATCTTAATTGTCAACTTGATTGTCTCTATGAGGAAGCTTTGTGAACTAAAGTCCCTAGCAAATTTTTATTTGGTAAGTATTTGGTTGTAAATAGTGTAATGCTCTGTCCGAATGGTAACTGGCCACAGGGTCACCTGATGCAAACGCTTTTTTATTTTCTTTTGAAATATCTGACAGAAAGTAGCACGACGTCCGGTTCCACCAAGGCTGTGTGTTGAGGCTCGCTTTACTCTATTTGCTTCGGTAGAGTTTTAGATTGGAAATAAGATAATTATTGAGTTAGGAAAATTGCAATATTTGTATGGCTACCGGCTGTGTATAGGTTATTCACAAAACTATAAAAAGTAGTCAAGTATATAATTTACCTAGCGTAGCGAAAGGTCTCTGTTTCAAGATTGAGCAAAATTGGTTTCGTATGTCCGGCTGTTCTCATGTACAAGCTGCTTTTCTCAACCGATTTGCGTGAAATGTTCAATATGTATTTATAATAAGTAATGTCTCCAATAAATATATTTTAAATAAAAAATATAATTGAAAAAAAAAGGCGGAGTAATTATGTAAAATATTCAAATGTGGTACGTCTGTCCGATTGTTCTCCTCGACAGGTCGTAATCATCAATCGATTCTCTTGAAATTTCGTAAGTAAGTTCGATATTTATAAAATTTTTTTTTAGTTAAGCCAGTTTTTGAAAACTTTTGATAATGGCGGAGCAATTTGGAAAAAAAGGTTTTCTCTTCTACAGGTCGCATTTCTCAACACATGCCATGATTCATAGACGTTACTCGTACTTGGCTGAGCCAAAGCATGTCTTTCGAATGTCAGTTTTGACATAAAATATATGGACCGAATGTCAAATTTGACAGTCGGAAGCCATACTTTGGCTCAGCCAAGTACGAGTAACGTATATAAATTCCAGCAATCGTGTAGTCTTGCGTGGAGTATTGTACTAATAGAACGGATCAGTTAAGTATCTGCTTGGCTCCTTGGATTTGATACAGCGTCGAAGACCCCGAGATCTCCAAAAATTTGAAGACCCTACAATTCCAGAGGATTGTAGGGGAGAGAGCTATGGATCGTTTAACTCTCGAATGGCTTTCGTTTCCAAAGTCCAGGTGTGATTCCAATGGAATGTAAAGGAGCACGCAAGGTTTTCGCAGCCTCTGTGCAAAAAAACCTAGAGCAATTACCTTTTTTTTTCTAAATATTAACTAATCTCAAGCCTTCATTTTGATTAAATTTTGCAAGTTTTCTTAACTAGATAGTCACGGTCTAATTATTTATATTTTTGCCGCATTTAGCCGCACTTCTCGGTAGGTCACACTTAATCAATCTGAATATGTTGGCCAAGACCTATGTATTTAACTCTGATATCGAATATGGTTTCATAAAGAAACGAGGAAATCGTCCTCAGAACCCGAAGTCCGACTTGTCACCTAAATTGGCGTTAACGCCAAACCGATCGACTTGCGTTTTCAAATGTATGGAGAATCGAAGCGAACTAGCATTTCTGAGTCTGAGTTTGATTAGACAGACATTGTCGCCGTAAATTCGTTGTTTATAGTTTGACAGAAGCGAATTCGCTTTCTTGAGTAGACTCCTGAAAAACCGGCCAAGTGCGAGTCGGACTCGCACACGAAGGGTTCCGTTCCATCGTAAAAAAAAAACAAAAAAAAACACGTTTTTTGTATGGGAGCCCCCTTTAATTTTAATTATTTTTTAATCTTACCTATTTGTTGTTGTAGCGGCAAAATAAATAAACACTCTGTGAAAATTTCAGCTGTCTACCTGTTACGGTTACTGAGATACAGCCCTGCGACAGACTGACAGACGGACGGACGGACGGACGGACGGACGGACGGACAGCGGAGGCTTAGTAATAGGGTTCCGTTTTCACCCTTTGGGTACGGAACCCTAAAAATTACCTCCGCAGAGCGCTGCAGACGCCTCGGCACGCGTTTTCGCCGCCACTATGATGTCGCCACCATTTCAAACTATTGGCTAAGTACTTGTATCGCTGTCCAAAAAATGGCACTAAAACCGCAGTTACTCCGTTGCAAGACATTTCATGTTCAGTTCAATCTCATTGAATCATTAAAAAAGGTAGGGAGATTATTTGTGTCGGCGGTGCGGCGCGGAATGTTTCGGGGAAGCCTTCGGTTTAATCTAGTGGATATCACTAATTGATTAAATAAACTGCGTAGCAAGCAAATGTAAACAACGTATTAAATGTATTATTGCCTCAGATAGGATGAAAAACAAAATTCAGCCATAAGACTAATGGGTACTTACTGATTTATAAACACCCAAATATTGTGTGTATTATACTTTAAATGCGCTACATAATAATACAATTGGATGTTCCTCATATTCCAAGACTTCTAGTTCTTCCTTAAGAGCGTGACATCAGCTAATTGTATTCACTCCCCTATGGGTTTAATCGAAACCACATTTTACTAGTTCAAATATAACTACGTACCTAAAACTTATTTTAAAATATCATAAAGATAAAAGATTCATAGGTGGTTTACATATATTTAAAACCTACAACAGAACATATTTAATTTTACAAATTAAATCCATGTAAAACTGTAGGTCCCCTTCCTCTACTAGGTGGTAGGGTTTATGCCCGCCCGGGTTGGTGCCATCGCATTGGATGAAAAGATGGTCGAAGCGGCAATGAAAAATTGTCCGTGTTTTCCATCCAGTTTATTGTAGCCGTGCTCATAAAGGGAAGGTCCTGGCATGGCACCAAATTCCTTCGGGAATGAGGTGTATTGGGCTAATATAATAACGGTAGCCATCCATGTCAGGTCGCATAAAAAAAAATTGTTTATTTGATTTAATTTTAATATTTAATTATAAAGAAGATGTTTCCTCCTTACTCTACATTATGTAGAGTAAGGTTAGAAAAGTATCTTTCGACGATTGTACCGAAATGTTTCATGGAACCGAAAATGCGGTTGGTATTAACCCTGCCGGAATTAACTTTACTGCCTTGAATAAGTAAGACGGTCTACGTTTTACACTGGTGCTGTTTATATTGCATTGAAAGTAAAATCAGGGCTTTCCATTCCATGTACCTATTTATTTACTATCGTGCGATATTCAATTACTTACTACTCCATGTACCGAAATAGGGACATTTGTGGATTTAAATGGAACGTTCTTTCCAACTGTACCGGGAAAATGGGACAGTATATGGAGGTAAAGTGTGATAAGACTCAATATGTGAATTATAATGAGCGAATCTCACCCAATATCACGTGGAGGTGAAGGTGGTTACTGCTTATATCACGTAATTGATTCAATTCGTCAAGGATCAGCTTAATATTGCGAGAACTGGGTTCAATCAACTGACACTTGTTGGTCACAAAATATAGTAGAAGCTTTCATCGTAAACCTCATGTGATGAATGACCTGATTCAATAAATCCAAGCAAATATTAACGTATTTACACTAAAAATATGCTTTAAGAAAAATTTCACTTGAGATTAGGAGGGGAGAGAGGGGGTGGGGGTGGGTGAGGGCCCGAAGAATCGCCAAAAACGGCTCACGTAATTAATTGACGCCCTCTAACGCCTTTTTACACAATTTAGCACAAGACGATCGATTTTTATGATCTGTGGACCGGTGCGGTGCAGCCAGGGACAGAGTAGGCGAGTAACTCAATATTTTGTGTGTAATAAAATAGTAACTTATAAGTATCAGATCATGCTCATGATTTAAATCCCAAATCCGAAGAAAAGGGCGCACCTCGGGCCTTGAACCCGTTAGGCTACAGACCACTAATATCTACCTACAAGAATCAAAAGGACTGGCTCCTTACTGATTTCTTATCTTTAAAATGTTGGTTTTGGATAATATAATCGTTGTAGCTGTTCAGTAAATAAATGCACCAGAATAAACACCGATACCGTGTTTATCTGTCAATACAGCCGATAGATCATGCATAGAGTAGCTGGATTCGTGAACACGATGATATCGCAACTAATCGCGTTGTAGGAGATATCTATAAATGTGTGTAAGGATTGGCCAGCTTCGTAAGTGTGTCTGCCAGATACATTTATTTCACACGAGCGTGTCGGTTTCAGTGATATTCAACGATATCAAGCTATCCTATAAAGATACAGTGTATAGCTGAGGTTCCCGGCTCAACTCGGGTCTATTTCGTTCTAAACATTCACGCGAGCGGAGCCAGGCAAAATGTCCCCCGAACCACCGCGTCGCGCGTTTTAGCTTAGCGTTCTTTTCGTCTTTTCATTTCTCGGTTTTTATAAAAGACGTATGATTCTGTCACTATCAAAGCAAGAATATCCAGAGAACTCTACCAGCATAACTAGCGAATAAGGCTACTTTTGCCATAACACGCACAAAGCATACTAGAAATAAGATGATCTACACCAAATGCACACGATGTTAGAATAAGAATCTTTAAGTTCTTTTAGTTTGAAATATTCCTCAAAAAATAAACAATGAAGTCAAACTATTTTAGACTGCTGTGTTACATCGCTTGGCTACCACCACCGCAGTTGTATTTCGGTGTCATATTGTCCGACGTCTCGGACTGTCGCGTGTGCGGTCCATTACCTATAACCCGTATGGCAAGAACACACTAATTATAAAAGAAATAAGTAAATTTAATACTATATAAATACACTGCCAGGCTAGAATTGAACCAGAAGCATAACTTTCACAGGCGATGCGTCTACCAATTCCGCCATCCGTAGCCTGTCTTTCTATCTGTTTGTCCGCGTATAACTTGAAAACCACTTAACCGATATTGATGCAAAATTAACGTTTTTAATTTTTATATCTCCATATTGCGGTAATATCAAGAAGCTTCTGGCAAAGCACCTAGTTACTGTGTGGTATTTTGTGTTAAATTAATGAAAGTAAGAGTAGTGTTACCTGTTCATGTCGAGTTACATAAAACAATCTGTATTGGGGGCATTGGCTGATACTAACTAATAACAACGTGTTTCATAGCGCAAGCACTTAACGATGCCTATAAAGGCTTACAAAGTTCCTTTGGAATAAATGAACGACTTATGCTGATAACAATACATGCAAGACCAGTAAACGATTTCTGCTAGAATTTTCAAACAGAACTTATTTCCTTTTTACCTTGTATTGGTAGTACGGTGCGACCGCAAAACTAAATGGTACTCATAAGAATACTCTTAACCCTCGACCTCTAAACTACACGGAAAAACAATGCCTTGAGAGTATAGGGTATTTATTTCAATTGTTAACTGTTTTACAAACCAAATTGTTTAGTTGGTATAGGTATGTTCAAAGTACCTATCTTATAAAAGTAAGCCCATTAAAATTTCCTAAATAAACTGGCTATGAAGGGATTTGGTAATCACAAAGATGAATCTGATCATCCATCAAATCAAAATAACAAAAGAAAGACGAAGCGGTGAGACGATTTAAAAGTTAGTCCATGCAAGGTAAGTAAAAGAGAGTTACGGCGGCGGTGCACTGCAATCGGGTTTTCCCTGGTGAAGACATCTCCAAAGAACTCGTTGCGTGCTCAAGACTTGTGCATCGCCAACGGTTTTTCCAATTTACAATTGCGTGTACGTAATATACAATACAATTTCCAAGTCAAAGTTAAAAAAAGTGAATAAAATATATTTCACTAACATTTTTTTTTTTATAGAGCGTAGTATTTTAAGTACGATGAAAAGTTATTTTTTTAAGCTGTGAACAAATAATGATGAAGCATAGCAACACGATTTTAACACATTGTTAATTGAATTGAAGTATGGTATTTTCCCAGGATGCGAGTTTTCGGCTGCATTCGCCCTTTGAATTAAGTCGATTGTCACGCCAAAATACTTCCGGCCAAGTTTCTCCGTGGTAATTGAACCGTCTTTAAAATAATATTTAAAAAAACCGGCCAAGTGCGAGTCGGACTCGCAAACGAAGGGTTCCGTACCATCGTACAAGATTTAACAAAAAAATACGTTTTTTGTATTTAATTTTTATATTTTTTTATTTTACCTATTTTCTTATTTTGCCACTATATTGATTATAGCGGCAAAATAAATACACGCTTCGTAAACATCTCAGCTGCTTACCTATTACGGTTCACGAGATACAGCCCTGTGACAGACGGACGGATGGACGGAAGGACTCACGGGCGGACGGACGGACAGCGGAGGCTTAGTAATAGGGTTCCGATTTCACCCTTTGGGTACGGAACCCTAAAAATTAATGATGCATCCAGGGGTGTAGAACCTAATGACCAAAAATAAACTAAGAAATGAATTAGGCGACGTAAACAAAATGTGAAACGTAACGCATGTTGCGACTTACGCCAACAGAACACGTGGAAAGTTCAAGTTAGTTCTTTCCTCATGTGCCGTAACGTCATGCCAGCTAATTTTTTTCATGACGAAGTTTCTTCTAAGTTCGTGGGAAACGAAACGTCTTTAAAATAATACTTAACAAGTGCGAGTCGGTCTCGCACACGAAGGGTTCCGTACCATCATACAAGATAAAACACCAAAAAATCACGTTTATTGTATGACGCCTCCCTTTCATTTTTATTATTTTTTAATTTTTAATCTGACTATTTAACAGCCACATAGCTATTCGACGGATTTATTTACGCTTCTGCTTATCCCTAATATATAATAAGTCCATATGTTTATTAGTAAAATTATTGTCAGATAATTTTTAATGTAGAATGAAGGTTTATTCCTCATGTGCCGGAACAGATAATTGTGATAGAAGATTTAGTGGACTATTCGTCTTATGACCAACGTGAATTTGTACTTTCAGTCCAAACTATTAGACCTTAGTCGAATAAGGAAATGCATAACGTAAACAAAATGTGAAACGGTGTGGATTTAGCAAGACAGGGCAAAAGAACACGTGGAGAGATCAAGTCGGTTATTTCCTCATGTGCCGTAATATTCCTGGAGGTCACGACATTTTTGGTCACGATAAGGTAAATGGCTGAATCTGGGTTCACATGTTAGAGACCATATGTCGGTCTGCCTGCGCCAAGTGGTTGCGGTTGTCTAGATTGGCTATATAAAATAGATGTTAGTATGTACCTGCTGATAAATATACCGATTGATTAGAAATATTGATACCTATTAATTATACAACAATAACCAGTCGGTTTTTTAATTAACTACTTAAATATACCTAAGGTTCTGTCTGTAACCCAAATCGCCTATAACTACTAAATACGACCAAAGAATTGTTCAGTTTTGGTATTGCTAGGCAAGTATGTACTGATATTTTCGTGCTTCGTTATTTGTAGCCCTTTACCTTATCATACTTATTTTTTGTCGCCATAACTACTTTTTCAGGCGCCTTATCTACGTAATGCAACCACTTGGCGCAAACAGAACAACACATTTAGCTCCAGATAGTTGGTCTTTATCCTGTGAACTCAGATTCAGCCATTTACGTTATCGTTGCCATTTTTGTCACGACCGCCTAGTCTATAAAATCACGCCAAGTAATTTCTAGGTATACCCCACAGTGTTACCACAGTGTGTACCCGACGATGCTAACGTTTACTTATTACGGTCACTGAATCCTTCTAAGGATCAAACAAAGCAATTCAATTGAAACCTTTCATTTGCATAAACTGCTAAGTACTTCGACAGCAGCGGTGACCCCTTATTCATTTGAATGGATGTTTTGCCGAGGCAATGAGACATATCTAGTTATCGAGACTATGGAAGGTCTCCGACTCGAATCTAGTCTAGATCCTCCGTTTGTTTAGGTTGTTGAATATATTTTCGATATTATCATTCAAGCTTAGAGGTAAGATACATTTAGGACACATTAAGAATCGTTACATCGTAGGTAACATATTGAAAATTTTCAAAATTTCAATCCGTGTTGTTAGTTGAAATAATGGAGTCTTCCATTGCGGATATCTTATCTTCAACTTCTGTTCATTCAGGATTGAAACATTTGACTTCTATAAGACACATTTATTGTATGGAATGAAAATTGTTTTTATAGATCTTGCGTTGATAGGCTAAGCTCTTAATACTTCCCTAAAGGAACCAGAGGTCAAGCCAGAGACCTTTCCCTTATTTGATCACCGCTACATTGAACTGGATGGAAAACACGATTGATTATCGCCGCTTCGAATCTTTTTTTCTGGAACTTTCTAGCAAGTAGAAACTAATTCACAACTTACTATTTACAATGACACTATTACCAAAACCGTAACCCCTAGGTTACCGCATTTCCTATGGCACAATATACATTAGGGCTGAGGTAGCTCTCACGTCACAGCAAATCACTACTTAATCACTTAGCTGTGATTATGGTTATGTTTGTATACATAGTTAGCATCATTCTGCAGGTAACCGACATAAGTATAAAACATGGTGAGTCACAAACGCAGAAGCAGCAAAAGCAGTATTCTGTGTATCAGAAATGATGGCTCCTGTACCTGTGGGTTTTCATTTTGGGTACCTACTTTTAATAGAGTCCAGATAAATATATACGGCCAGTACAAACAGTTTGGGAAATGATTATTGGGATTGCACTAAACAAAAACAGCTCAACAACGTTTTTTTAACATCTCTAAATAAAAAATAAGACTTTATTACTAAGAGTGTAAAAATAATCGAATGACCCGTAAGAACGTGGGAAAGTTGTATTACCTGGACATTGATGGCTAATATCACACCTACTGAAATGACATTAGACTGACACGCCACGTGTCGGATCTAGGTTCCACCCCAAGACCTTTCTTATGCACGGTTACAACATTGCGACGAATTACCTAGACGAAAATTAACATTTCAAAAATAAATTCTCAGTAACCACACTTTAAAAAATAAAAAACATTTTTGTCTTGGAAAAACATTTGGATTACGCTGGCTAAAATTAATAAAGTGGCCGTTGCAACACTCCGTGTAGTAGAGTTTTCACATGAAACGTACTAACATATTTTGTTGTCCGTAAAAGGATACAATATGTACCTACCTACCTGGTTCGTAGAATCGGTATTCAATTCGAAGGGCTAAAGTCGTTATTATTGAATTTGTATTTTTTCTTTGCATGGATACCGAAAAGGTTTTTTTACAGTTCAAAACATGCTTTTATCCTCAAGGCCATATTTTGTTTTGTATCATCGTATTTGTGAAGTTTTTCTGATTCTTAAACCTATTTTGCAGTGTAACTAAGTTCCGATCTAAATTGATTGTTTTGCCGTTTCTCCTCAGCAATAAGAGTACTTACAAGAATTGCAGCACGTCTGCTTTCGGACTCCCAAGTCACTTTAAGTTTTTACTAGCCTCTTTTCAATGACCTTTGATAATCATGCGTTTGGCAGCACTTTTTTAATGAAACAAGATACGTTTCTTAACCAGTTTTTGTAGTAAGGAAAGTATATTTTTGTAGTGATGTAAGAAATGTATACATGCGACGACAACAAGCATATAAAATACATTCGCTATGTACTAACACAACAGACAAATCAGCATGTGTACTTACGCAAAACACTAATAAATATAACCACACGGAAGGTCTCTTCTCGAGTCTATCACAGTTCACTCAGTCTTCACAATATTTAATAAAAACATAAAAACAATTCTTCAAAAACGACAGTAAAACAGTTCTTAAAATATAGTTTTTTTATTTTCGCGCCAAATCAGTTTGACTTCTGTAAAAAATCAAAATGGCGCGTGCGGTCGCCTCGGTGCGCAGCCGGTTTGTGTTCGCGTTTGCGCGATCGCCCCGAGCGGCCGCGAGCTAGTGTGATTACGACATCATGGTCGGCATGCAGGCGGCGCGGCGTGCGGTGCGCGGCGCGACCCACCGCGAAATATTAGATACGCATCACTCTATCTAATACGTAATTTTATGCAGACGCAGTCCTGCGCGTACACCGTTAAATTTATTTACGGTACCAATTATTCATTTTGCGTAGTACTTTAGGTACTACACACGGGATGTTAACGGGATTATTATTGTCTAAACGTTTACCATGCAGGAATTCCTGGCCATTTATTTTACTTATGTATACTGACATGGATGGCTTTTTTTTATGTAACTGGACACGGATGGCTAATACCAAACTGACCGTCAGATATTAGCCTAACACACCGCATGGGAACTAGGTGCCATCCTTATATTGCACATGGACTATTTTTAATTGCCGCTTCGACTATCTTTTCATCCAAATCGATGTTACCAACCCGGGCGGGCTTAAACCTACCATTATATGGATTACAAACCATGGAGCATCTCGCATTCGTGACGAAATGCACTTATCCAACTCAGAAAGAGAAAGAAAGTGGTACATGAACGGGGCGAGGATTTGAACCCAGACCTCTGGTATGCAAGGCAAGAACACGCGCATGGTGGACAACTATGGTGTGAAGAAGCATGGTTTTCGCAACCCCCGTGAAAGTAAGAAAGTCCATGGCCGTCGTCGGGCACCTCTCATGTGAGGGCCTGGCGTATGCCAGAGGATAATGAGGTGATGAGATGAATTTCCATACAATTTAATTAATAAATCAATCTAGAGCTACATGTGTACGCTTTTGTTTTTTTGATAAAATTAACTGATATCCATGAAATGTATTTGTTTTCAAATTATTAAAGGCTTATATCACGGATATAAGTTAAAAGTTATCAAAAAAACAAAAACTACAGACGTAGGTCTCAGTTGAAAATATGTCCGTGTTTTCTATCTAGCTCTATGTAGCCGTGTTCATAAAGGGCATTAAGGTTCTGGCAGGGCACCTAATTCCTTGAGGAATGAGTGTGGTATTAGGCATCCATGTCCAGTTACAAATAACTGCAGTTCATTTCGCAACTATGGAAAACTTCCCTTTACAAAATACTAATCACATGTAGGCCTGGAAGAAAACGATATAGCAGACGCTCTAGCAAAGTCAGCCACCTATGATGAAATCCCAGACTCCACCGAGTAATGTCTAACTAGGTAGGCCATCCCGCTCTACTCCCCATACTCTATGCCCATACCAACGTGGAAAGAAGATCATGCGCATATTTCATGTCAGAGATCTAAAATTATACTCAAAACAGCTTTATTTGATCTAACTATGCATCTAGTTACCATTAAACACTATTTTACCATTTGCATGGTAAAATAGTGCTCGGTTTCTAAGTAATAAGGTCCGAAAGTTCGCATTTTTGCGCGTTTTATACAATAACTTTGAAGTTGGATTACTCAATGATTAAATAAAGACATCTGAAACAGATTACTCTGATACATAGCATGTTTCATGAAGACTTATAATTAATTAATTTTTTGTGTGATTTTTTACTACAGTGGTCGTGTCTTACCAAATGAAACACTATGCGCATTGTCTGCTTTGTGGATATGTTGCATCCTTCTCATCACGTAACCTGTCTTTATTTGAAATAGAGAAGAGGGGCGCAGTTGGCGAACAGAATTTAGGGATAGTTATTTAGGACACCAGAAACGACCAGAAAATATTAAATCAGCCTTGCTCGAAGGCAGTATTATACTTGTTTGTTAAGTATATATTGTTAAGGACATGGATGGCTAAACGAACTGACCGTCCGATATTAGCCTAACACTATGTGGGTGCCATGCCAGGACCTTCCTTATACTGCTCCGCTATTATTGAACTGGATGGAAAACTCGGACTATTTTCATTGCCGCTTCGACCATATTTCATTCAATGCGATGGTACCAACCGGGGCGGGATAAACCCTACCACCTGTAAGTAAGAAAGGGGCTCTAGAGTTTAACGTGGAATCCGAACCACGGCCAGCCTCAACGGTTAAAAGTGGTCACCCATCCAGAACCTAGCCACGCTCAGAGGTGCTTCACACTGAGCTAACGACGCGACAGTTCAGTTTCAGTTCCTCGGCCTAGCGGAATCCAAGCCATCCCTATAAGGCTATGTTATACTGAAAGTTTCCGAGTCGGATTTCATTGCTAAACCGGTAAGGATAGGTTCGGCTACCGTGGCAAAACACTTACCGTAAAACTCGCGATGAACTCCGCGTGAATGAACTGGGTTTCGCCGCCGATTAGATGTGCTGATGCTTACTGACGAGCTGAGCGATTGTGGAGCGCCAACATCGATCACTCTTATAAATCTCTCGACAAATAAATGAATTATCGTATTTTATATCATTTATTATGAGCGACGTGATAATATTTGATATAAAATACGATAGTTCATACATCCTATGATGATTAATAACTATACTTTGCGTCTTTTCATTCTCTTTTCAAATTATATTTTGGGTTTAGATTCTTATGTTATCACCGTTGTCTTACATACATTTTTTTTGTTAAACGTGCCATTTCGGCATGTTTAAGTCAATTTAACAGCAGTACAGATTCTGAAAATGAACATTGGATGATACGTAAGCGCCTGAGGCGGTGGTGCCACATATGCAATACGTGTCAGTCAGTCAGCGTGTTTGCTTTCACGGCTGGATATACGCCTCTCCAATTTTCCTCCCGGCCCTCGGTGCTACGAAACCTCTGCTTGCCGCCGACGCACTTGATGTCGTCGTCCCACCTGGCGGGTGGTCTTCCGACACTCCGTTTTCTTGTCCACGGCCGCCATTGCAGGACACGGTTACTCCAACGGTCGTCGTCTCTTCGGCTGACGTGACCAACCCACTGCCACTTGAGCTTAGCCGCCCGGTATCCAATATCGACTCCTCTGGTACGTCGGCGGATTGCCTCGTTACGCACCATATCCCGTAGCGATATTCCCAGCATGGCTCGCCCCATTGCTACATTAAATTTCGCGGAAGGCCAGAACTCAGGGCGTATTTGAGCTTTCCGAATATACGGCCGAGATATATGTACGTATTCTTCACCCTGTTCGATCACTTCTCCGTCGATAACGATTTCTCCTCCCATGTCCCGGTTCATCATCAGACCTACCTTTACCGATGCTTTATAAAAGTGTTCCATCATGGTCTGAAGCTGAACTCGGTAATTTGACAGAAGAAAAATGATGACTGAGGAAATCTCCATTAATGTTGATATCCATGTTGTCCCATTCAAGCGTCTTGAACCCGTTTTCCAACGCGTTGGTGAAGAGCTTGGGTGAGATCACATCCCCCTGCCTAACGCCTTTACCAAGGAGGGTGGGTTGGGTATTTTCATGGAGCCTGACAGTCATCGTCGCGGACCGATACAGGTTTCGGAGTACCTCGATGTAGCGGTGGTCGATTCTGTACCTCAGGAGGGAGTTTTCGACGGCCTATTTTTCAACTGAGTCGAACGCCTTCTCGTAGTCCACGAAATCTAGAAAGAGCGGATTGTTGCAATCCCCGCACTTATATATGCACCACTTGTCTCACAGTAAATATGAGATCCATGGTGCCGTATCCAGCCACTGTGTTAGCCGACTCGTGATGACTCTTGAAAATACGCAGTACTCCAGTACGCTATTATGCAGTGAAACTTTGACGTTCTTATAACTAATACTTTAGAGCGGATTCTAGCCTAGGGACCGGCTCCTGTAGCTCAACGCCTGCTGTATCTTGTGTCGTAGACCACGGGATCAAAACCTTTTTATTTCCATTCTTAGATTCAAATGTGCACTATCATTGAGAATGAAGGTCACTTGATCGTTTATCCATGGAACCCTCTTATTGGTTTTAGAACTACAGGAATAATAATAGTGATGTCCATTCTAGAGCCAAATTGATTTCATATTTTTGTTGGAGTAAAACCCGTCGTGTTTGATAGCGCCATATCCCTCTTTAAATTTCACCTCACCAACCTTAGGTACACGCTTTGGAAAAAGGATTAAAGATAAAGGGGGGACCTATGAAATTGCATATTTTATGCACAGCATTTTCAGATTAAATTACCCGTGGATTGTGGAAAACGGGTCCAGCCTTGCAGTATATTAGTAAAGTATTTATTTTTACTGGGCTCTTTCTTCAATTAATGTATCCTTGCTTCACGGTCGATTACACATACATACATACATACATATCACATTCCTTGGAATAAGCGACGTACCTGCTAAGTACGAAAAAGTATATTGACAAAAAAAATAATCATCAAAATCGGTTCAGCCGTTTAGGAGGAGTTCTGTGATACGATATGCATGCTAGGTCTGTGAATGATACACACCAGTACTTTTCATGCCCTCATTTTAAATTACAATTAAAATTCTTTTGTTTTTAATTTCGTTGGCCAACATTACAAGCTTTCACATCGCAACTGTACAAAAACATACAAAAATAAACGTGACTGTAAAATCATCCGTCGCTCAGAATTGAATAGCTTCACGCAACATATCCGGGCCCATTGGTGGGAGGGCAGGTTTCCGATCGATGTCGGGAGCAGGGGTGGCCACACCTCTCCTTATGGCTACCGGAAGCGTTTCGGCTCGCATCAAGCCTTGTCAGCTATGTAGAGCTATGAGGGTGGAGAATACCAAACCCTCTCTGGATCCCCCTCTTTCTACCTCTCCATATTCTGTAGCATGCCTCCACAATGACGTCTTCGCAGCTCTCTCCATATATGAACTTAGCGTTGATCTTGTCAGGATTTTTAAATAAACTGAAGGTAGAGGGATTTTGCTTGGATTTCCATGAGAAACTAACGTACACATAAACAAATATTGCTATTTATTAGACCGGGTAGTAAGAAATGAGTTCATGACGGAACTGTTTGCTGTTGAAGTCTCGGTTGAAGTCGGAGTAAGTAACGAGTGAACCACACTGATCAAACAAAGATGAACCATCTCTTCAAGTACTACATGTTTTGTCGCTTTCGAGTAAACAAGTGTGCCCGGTTTGTGTGCTCTGGTACAGATATCTGAAGGCCTCTGGTCGTGCTTCTCACGTGTATCCATCAATTATTGCCAATCCTTAGCTGCCCCTAGTATTGAAGAAGGTTTGGTCCTCTCTTCTGGCAGCTTATGTAGCGTCATTTGGAGCATGTTTAACAATATTTAGAAATTCACTACTTGTTTGGTCCTTCCTAATCCGAGCAATAGATTGGCTGAAAAAAAGGAAAAAAAATGACGAATCCGAGTGTGTAATATACATCTAATGGAGGAAATAAAGAAACTGAAACTGAAACTGAAACTGATAAGCCTTTCTTACCCGGACGGTAAGATTATTGGCCTCTCTCAAACAAAATTTGGAGTCCACCCACAAACTTAGGAAGAGTTTGGTTGTGCGTGCGAATTCCCTACACGATAATCGACCATAATCTATGAGTTGATTTCACCATACTATTTAGGTAACTCGCGTCATCATTAAGTGAACATGGATGGGTAATACCAAACTGTCCGTCATATATTAGCTAACATACCACATGGGAACTTGATGCAATGCCAGGACCTTCCTTATATTGCTCGGCTACGTTGAACTGGATGGAGAATACGGACAATTTTCATTGCCGCTTCGACCATCGTTCATTCAATGGTACGAAATCGGGCGGGATTAGCCATACCACCTAGTAAGTAAGAAAGGGGTAGGATCCAACATCCAAACCACGACCAGCCTCAACGGTTCAAAAGGGTCACCCATCCAGAACCTAACTGCGCTCAGAGGTGCCCCACCAAGCTTATCAAATCGCAAGCATGCTATGGTACCGACCTCAGGGGGCCATCCACCTAGTAGTGAAAGGAAACCTACAGTTTTGTTTCAGGAAATTGATTCCGAACCATGGAACAGCTCGCCTTCGTAACGAAATGCATTTATTTGACTCAGAAAGAGAAAGAAAATGGTGTATGAATGGGGTGGGGATTCGGACCCAGACTTCAAAGATGAAAGTCCACACGCCCTAAAGCCGTGAGCCGCTAGATAGACTTATTCCCGCCTAATAAGTAAAGAAAGGTGTCTATAGTTTATGTTCTGGCTGATGATAATCAGCTAGGTGCAATCATGCTTGAAATCTGAGCACTAGAATTTACTTAGAGAGGCCAGAGATTCACGAAATGCAGCTCAGAGGTTATTTTTACCCAAACAACAATAAACCTCTTAGTTCACACTTCTGTATTCTATCTCATGCATGTTATTAAAAGTCGAAGACCTAACAATACTGTGTCTTCGGGCGTACTCAACACGAGCTCGCAGCACATCGTCTGATTGTGTTTTACTCACAGTAAGACTTTATAGTTCCCTTAAATTAGCTTGCGATGCCGCGTGAAGCATTTTTTATGGCTGATATCACACGCACCGTCCAACACTCTGCACATGCAGGAGAATTGGGTTCCGTTCAAGGACCCTCCTGGAATGTTTTAGATCAGCACGGCTTTGCTGCTTCGACCACATTTAAATCCCATTTAGTGCCAATTTCAAGCTCGGATAAGACATCATAACCATTTGCACACTGAGATAGAAGGCTTGTCTGCCTACCCTAATAAAATGGAAGTTCAAACATAGGTAGTGCTGCTTGGCGATTATGCATTTTATCATGAAAGAACATTGTGGCTATAGTAAATAAAATACATATTGAGGGTATAATAATTTAATTAACATTTTTAAAACGTTAACAAAATATAGACAAACCGGTTTTACAAGAATTTAATTGTAAATATGCTATTTCGCTCAATACCTCCCATAAGAAACCAGAAGAAATACATTATTTAATACCAAAGAAGCATTTCACGTTGACTAATTGTTCTTGTAATTATTCCAGAATCAATCCATAAAATATGTATATATTTAATATAATAGATAAAAACATCCTTACTTTTAATTTTATTTCTATTGCGGTTGCGTGTTAAAGATTTTAATAACAATCACATTTTCACAGTCGCACAAAATATATAGCAACCGCACATTCCACAAACATCGCAGTAAAAATTCTGTTTATGCACTTGCGATAACATATTTAAATGTAATTGCGTAAATAGCTGAACAAAGTGTTCATTGATTTGCGAATCTGAGCAAATCTGGATGAGCATAATGCGTCTTTGTATAATTAACGAGCTGTTATGGCTAACATTATCAATGCACTTACTGTGCTCATAAGCAATTAAAATAGATTATAAATTGGCCTTCATTTTGTCAGAACTGGTGCAACGACACTCAGTTTAATTTAACAAGTATTTTTTTTTTATGAACACCATCCATTCAACAACATTCAACACATATCACGTGCATGAATTTGAGATGGTCCTTACTAATAAACTTAAACCACCCGAACTTTCACACCACTCTGGTCGAACAACGAGTTTAGGTGCAAAAGTGTATTTCTAGTTCTGGATTCTGCGTAAAATGTTTGCACTCATCCTGCAACAATCAACCTTCGGGCATATCTAATTGACTTCCACAAGTCTGCATTTAATTGTGCATAAAATTATTGCCAATAAATCCTAATCTATCGGCGAAACGACAGAGGTGGCCGGATACACATCGCACGCACGCCTCACACTATCTTGAAATTATTTCACACGTTGTCCAATTGTTCGGTTTTATCAATTCCACAGTAGGTAGAGACCTCGCGGCCGGGAGTTGCTAAGGCAATGGCAGATAATAAGGATTTTCTTTCCCTTATCGGCTAGCGAGGGCCGTGTGCAGCCGACGTGTGCCTCCTGCCCAGCCGTGCGCACTTCTTCAGTACACTCGTAGTCGGGGCTAGTAGGCCAATGAATGAAGCTAAAATTTGGGGCTTACCAAAGCACTAAATCGTCCGTCCATGAAATCTTTAGTTATGTGTACAAATATAGGTTTTAAAAATGAATGACTCAGAATCCAATAATTTCCAAAAACTCGCTTTTGTGTAAAAAAATTGTTGGATTCCTGAACACATATATACCTATTAACCCATTTTATTAGACATTGAAAATAAATTTGGCGGGCCATTTTTGCAGCAAATGATACCGCATATTTTGTGTTTTTGGCCAAAATACCTAAGTTCCGGGAAAAAAAAATGTTGGATTCTGAGTCATTCATTTTTAAAACCTGTATTTGTACACATTCTGAAGATTTCATGGACGGGCGAATTCATGCATGTCTCAAATGCCCCATTCAACGGAGTATAGGGCTTTCTTTGATGTTTTAAAAAGTTCTTAGGCTGAGCTAAATAGTCGTAACAGAAACGAAGGCTGAAATAAATAGTATAACAGAAACTAAGGCTGAGATAAATAGTCGTTACGTAAACTAAGGCTGAGAAAAATAGTCGCAATAGAAACTAAGGCTTAGATAAATAGTCGTAACAGAAACTAAGGCTGAGATAAATAGTCGTCTCAGCCTTAATGTCATAAATCAAATGGCAAATATCAAATGTGTTGGTCAAGTATATTTTTTAAGAATTCGCTGCTTTAAGATACCAATAGCACACAACCTGTCGTAACTATGTAATAGTAGGTATAGGTTAACCGCACATCATTGCCCGCCTTCACATAGTCCAGTTACCTATCAATAGTCCCATACTCAACAGTTATTTCATATGGAGTTAATAACTTTGTAAGCCGGCTATGGGCGAGCGTGCCCGGCTTCTAATTTGATCGTTCAGATAATACGAAACGTTTCAGCAATGAAGTTAAACAAGTACGTGCTTATGGTAGTAAATGATTTCGAATCTTGATTGTACTCATTCATCGCTAGCCAGCAAGTAAGTAGTGCCGTGCGCAAATGTAAAACAATATCCTTCAGCTAATCTGTAGCTCGTCTTATCTCCGCCCGCGTGTACTTTCGTAGAGCACGTTACGTCGACGTTGTTGGTCCCTAGTCGATTGACTTGAGGCAAATGACCTGGCTTTTTCCTCGCTTCAAGGATTGGAGCTGGGGGGGGGGGGATATAACGGTCCTGAAAATCATTTCATGTTTAACGTGTTACAAGATCAACCGGAAATTAAGCTTAAAAACTAGTTTAAAAACATCACTTCCATTTTTAACGCCTCGCTGAATCTATTTGAATGTGTTAGCTTCTTAACTGGTGCGCACGTGTCAAAATAAATCCGAAACCTTTAATTCCAAGATCAGCCTAAATACACAGCGCAGTGAAGCGTAAATTTCCTGGGCGGGGTAGTAAGTGGGCGGCGCCCAACGACGAGGGCGGAGGGCGGAGACGCGCACGCGCGGACCTTGGCCTGGAAATTTGCGCACGGCTCCAATCTGCGGGCCAACGACACATTCCTTGTCGTATTTGAATTATCAAAAGTGATTATTATCTGGTTATTAATCGGTTTGCGCACGGTTTGCGCGCGGCACTAAAAGGCTTTATTTCGGTCGAGTGCAAAGTGTGACGTCACAGAGTAAAGTCGCACTTGGCCGCTTGTTGCTGCGAGTTGTATTCGTTCCTTGTCATCGTTATTGTATTGTAGGTGCCGCCTTGAATCTGATAAGATGTAAGCACGCAGCTTGATAACTGTGGCTCACTACAATTGGAGCACATTCAAATGTATTAGTCCCGAGGTAGAGTAGCGCGTTACTCAAATTCAACTGATCAAATGTAGTTTAGCGGTCATTTTGCATAGTGTTGCATAACCTTTATTGAGTTACTTTACGGGAGATATAAACTTTATCTCATAATAACCAATAATCATTTGGTTACCTTTTGTTCTGGGGCCTATTTTAGATTTTTCTAATTTGTTTTTTGTTGAGTTTCCCAAACTACAAGTAAGTGATTAAGACATAAATAAGCCAAAACATCGAAATTAAAGTCTTGCATTTCGTATTTATGTTTTGGATTAGGGTGTTTGATTTTAGAAATGCGTGCAATGATAAATCCAAAAGCGCCATCTCACGACAAATATAAAAACTGTTTAGATTGGATCACAGTGTCTGGTCGACACAGGGGACGACGGTGCGGTGCAGAGAACTTGTCCTCTATATTTTAATGTATGACTGCAACACGAGATGGCGGTACCGTGTTTAAATATGTATTTTTTTCAGGAAAAAGATGCAAGCAAAATTATTATAATTATGGTGCTAAGGATTAAATGTTTCCGATTTTTTTATTTCTACCTAAGTATATTAAGTATTGGGACCAAAATTGCCTAAAAATAAATCTCCCTTTTTACGTCAATGGTTTCCTTTCCCCCTCAAAAAAATTAAAGTGATTGAAGCACAAAACATGACATAAATCTGTTTAATATTTTTTTAATAAAAATAAATTAAGAATTCCTTGGGTACTACAGTGATGAATGCGAGTTATTGCATGGTTCAGAATCTATGTAAAACTCCCTTTCCCTACTCGGTTGGTGATCTAAGCGGCAAAGAAAAATTCTCGGTGTGCATCTCTCGTTAATGCTGTCGTTACTCAACAGGGCTTTGAGATTTGATAATTCTTTGTCCATTGGCCAATGCTCACATTTTCATGGCGACTGTGAACAAAACTAGCGAAATCGTCTTCGTCGTCTTACGTTTCCCTACCCCTAAAAGATGTCGGTTTTTTTTTATTACTTAAAAAGCTTAAGTTTTTATTAACATGTAAATATCTGTATTTTCCGATAAAAAAATTAAAATAGCTTATTTTTTTGTACAGTTTAATGTACAGTCGTCTCGTCTGAAATCTATACACCGGAAATAGAGACAAATTCTATATCTCTTTCTGTCATGATGACGTCCACCATAGAGTAAAAGGGACTTAGGAAATCCTTCTCTTTCTAGTGTATACAATTGAGAGGAAACGACTGTACATAGTGGTTCCGTACCCAAAGGGTTCAAAACGGAACCCTCTTACTAAGCCTCCGCTGTCCATACGTCCGTTCATCCGTCTGTTACGGGGCTTTATATTATGAACTTTTCTTGCCATATGTAAAGGGAGTAACAGACATCATTGGGCGTAAGCTGAAAAAACTGCAGATTGGTACAGTTTTCATACCTATAAAAAAGGTCTCACAAGTTTTACGCTCAGTGAAAGATCCGCTCCCCTTGCAGTCTCCTGGCGTGTACAAAATTCCATGTTCCTGTGGGAAATATTATATTGGGCAAACAAAGCGAAGTGTTGCGACACGGGTTACGGAACACATTCGAGCGGTAAAGAAGAAGGACTCCGCGAAGTCAGCTTTGTGTGAGCATAGCGAATCAGGACCAAATGACTGGATACGTTTCGATCAGGTTGGCATAATCGCCGCCGAAAAACGAACTATACCAAGATTAGTCCGAGAAGCTATCGAGATTAAGAAGCACAGCAACTTCAATCGAGAAGACTCATTTAAGCTCTCTGCAATGTGGAACCCCGTGCTTCAGCCACTTAGAAGGGGCCAATGAGACGATAATATCGGCGACGATATTGTCAGCTCATATTGCATGTCGTCTGAAGTTCGGACCGCAGCCAGACACATTTCCGCTTCCGCCCCCACTCACAGCTACGATTTACGCCCACGGCGAGCCTAGCGGTCACCTCAGTCGTCTGCAGCGCACGAGCGCGGCGGATGCCTCCTTGACAACGGGCTGAATGATTAGCTCGAAACGTCGGAGAATATCTCTACCTGCCGCGTGAAAAGCCGTAACATTTTTCAAACATTTTCACAGAGTGTGTATTTCCATTAAATAAATATATATTTCATACCTACTCAATCTATGGTATTTCTGTTGCCGCTATGCGCTATAAAGAAAATAAAATTGGGCCACCATACAAGAAACGTGAATTCATTTCAAATCCATAGATATGTGTGATCGAACGAATTATCGAGCGAAACGGCTGTCTCCAAAAATTTCGCATTCCAAACATTCCGAGAGGTGGGCCATCCCGCTCAACTCCCCATACAGACGTGGCAAGAAGATCATGCGCACATTTCTTGCCAGATATCACAAATTTTGCTCAAAATAGCTTTATTTGATCGAACTAGATGTCTGAGGACCGTTGAGCATTGTAAAATAGTGTTTGCTTTCTAAGTCATAAGGTCCGAAAGTTCGCATTTTTCACGCGTTTTATGCAATAACTTTGGAGGTGGATTTCTCAACGATAAAGTGAGAACATTTAAAAAAAATATAAATAAATAGTATCAGACATAACTTGTTCCAACACGATTCAGAATTAATTTGGTTTTTGTTATATTTTTGACTACAGTGGTCGTGGTTTACTTTTAGCTATAAGTCGTTTCGTAATTAAATTTTTCGTAAATCTTACCAAATCATAAACTATACGCATTGTCTGCTTTGTTGAAATGGACGCAACGTCAGAGGTCCTCCAGGTCGCGTCGCGAATCCTGATGATATCCACAGCGTGGTGGAGAAAACGTCGATCTGAGTAAGTAAGCTGAACACTGTTTATCCGTAAACGTAAAATAATATGTCGAACAATAGTGAAAATCTGAACAAACAACTCTGGAGCATTTTCAAAGAAACTTAAATTTCCATTATCTATTTTTTTTAATCTCATGAAATCATAAAGAATTTGAGACACCTAACTAGTTATGTCAGTTTTTTTTTTCAAACATACCTAACTGTATGTTTTGGTTAAAAAACTGCTGTTGTTTATTTTGAGATTCAGCGTCACCCTTCTAATTTGTTATTCTTTCTTTCTTTTCTTGTTATATTGTACTCTGTATACAACATTGAGACACTTTACCATCTTGACAAAACAGTACCTTGTGGACGTTACATTTATTATTTATAAACATATATTTGCATTTCGTGACATAGCAAATCTTTCTCTGTTTCTCTGAAAGGAATTCCGACAAGAATCATCGACAGGTATGTTGCAGTGTACATCACTGGGGACGCCATTTCGCTCCGCTCGTTCCGTATGGCAAGATATTACAGAAATATGTTTTTAGCGTACATTCAGGTCGTTTATTCAACCCTTTTCGGTGGAAGCTGATGCCATGGTTCTTGCAGTTTTTATTTAGGCTTTAATGTGACTTCGTTATTACGCAGCAATAGGACATTTAGAAAAAAACGGGGAGTGCACGTTCGGGGAAGTTTTTACGGAACGACTGAGGCGACGGGAAAAAGACAGGCCGTTCCGCATATCGCGGCGCCAAGACCACCGCCTCCTCCACTTGAAATATCTGTGGTCAAATCTTATAGAATGGTACGGAACCCCTCGTGTGCAAGTCCGACTCGCACTTTGCGGTGTTTTCTGTTCTGCGAGAACTGCGCATGCAGCCGCCCCGTCGCCGCGCCCCGCCGCCTCCAAAATCGTCAGCGCGTCGCGTCGCGTCGGCTGCGCGGCTGCAGATGACCGCTGCGCTTGTGGCGTGAAATTGACCCTCATTAGCGGCGGGACACGGGAGTACAGACGGGAGCCCGCGACGGCCGCCGGGATCAAGGTCACGCCCGCCCCGCCCCGCCCCGCCCCGACCCGACCCGACCCGACCCGACCCGCGCAAGGCTTGCCGACGGCCCAGTATGAATACAACGAAATTTTTTAGCGGTCCTCGCTATGCGATATTGTCGGTATGTTTAGTTTAGTCCGAATAACGTATATGAACATATTCATGTGTACAATTTAATTTGATAAGCAATAGCTGGGTCACAGAAGGAAGACCTAGCCCCCATTGCACTAAGCCCCGATTGCACGAAGAGACGGCTGAGTAAATCAATGTTCAAACGCGTCACTTTTAGTGAACCGCATGGATTTCTTTCCATACTGTCCATACAGTGACGTGTTTGATCATGCGTGGACGTTGATTTTGAATTTTTGTCCTTTCGTGCACTCGGCCTCTAGTGACGAGAATTGAGAGGGGAAGTTATGATGGTTTTACCTTGAAGATCGTCCACACCGATCTCCGTTGGCATATTAATATTATGTTTGGTCCAATCCATCCTCCCCCCCCCCCCCCCCTTTTACCCGCTCTGTATGCTACCCACCTTCGATCGATCGAGAAAGCCTTCGACATACTGAAGTGGTATTTTCACTCCGGCTGCGTCTAGGTTCGATTTCCGAGGTACTGAGCTCGCCGCACACGCCGTACTCCGCGGGGTGAGAAGCTGGGCGAGCCTACACTGCTTCACGCACGGACCGTGGCTGTAGGCCACGATCGCCACCGAACTTTATTCCGAAAATCGCAAGCTGTTACTTCAGTAAACACATCTCGATTGCGTTCAATTGACAAAGCCATGAGTAAAACCACATTTGATTGTATTTAAAAATAATCCGCAACGTACACATGTATGTAGATTTATAGTCTAGCTATAATTTCAAGATAAAACTGTAGGTCTATAGTGCTTTGTGTTCTCCCCACGTAAACCCACGTTAATATATGGTGCAATAACTATTGAATAGCAATCCAATGTCGGTGGTTGTAAAGAGAGTATTGAGTGCACAGAACACACGCGTGTATGTAGAGCGTGGTAGAGTCGCATTGTTCACTACTGCTGGAAACGTAATTAGATGCAGGAGTCGGTGACGCAGCCAACGAGTCGGGTACTCGGCTCCTCTCCGCTCTCCGATCCGGTGTTGCCAGTTGACCAATGTTCCCGTTTTATGGGGGAACTGAAATCAACGTTGCACAGAGTAACTAGCTGCAACGCGCTACAATACATTGTCAAATAGATGACAACTACATGTAAATCTGTATTGACTAACATGATATGTATTTAGAATACACTATATGTACTATAGCCGTCAATGTCCGATAATGTAAAAAGTTCAAGTGACGCTATGCAATATCTGATTAATTATTATTTTATTGAAATGGTTTTTTTTATTTACGCCATGTCATGTGCCACGGATTACCAAGCGCTTGGTAAACTTGACCGTGTTATTATTTATCCGGCAATCGCCTCGCCTCGCGGTGGCAGCACCGCGCAGCCCGCTCTCCGCGTCGCCCCGCGGCGCGCCGGCCACTCCGCGCCGGTGTCGGATCACATTTTAAGGGTTCCGCCCGTGTTTCGTCACACTTTTTGCATTTTTCCGCCGCCGTCCGCCTCGCTGCGCCGCCAGTGGCAGCGCCGACCGAGACTCGTAAAGTTTAATATTAATACAGTAAAATTTCGGATTAGTATTAAATTGGAAATAGCGTATGGATTTAATTGGTAATTCGTCGTTTCTCGTGCGGTTCGCTGCCTATTGTTCCGTGCGCCGTGCCTCGGGGGAGGTAGGGGTGGAGGGGTGAGGCGGCTCCCGTGCGAAGGTTTATTTGTAGGGTCAAGGTTACCCGTGCTGGGTAGGCAGAGCTCGCTAATTTGCGTACTTTCCGCGTGGACTGCAGCAACGGTTTGATTGCACCGTTCCGGAGTGAGGCAATAATTCTTTTGTTTTTCAATTTACTTCGCTTTGTCCTGCAGCCGCCTTGACGGTGCGACCAATTCTAACATTGGTGTACTCGCTGGGAAATATTCTCGGGTGACACCAGCGGGTGACAGTTGCCTTGTGACGCTGAATAAAAGACTAGCTAAGGTACTCGTCTCCGCTGGAGTCAATGTCGCCGCAAATGGAAGCCAAGACTCGGTCGGTTCAGACTAGGTAATCTCTTTACCAAAATTCATCAAAAAGTGGTTTAGGCCGACAGAGTTACTTTCGCATTTATAATTTTAGTATGGATTATGTTTATATTATAAGTGTGTTGCATGTCTGTATAAATGTCTGTCCGGTTATAACTTAAGAGAGTCGTTAGCGTATCAATTCCCCATACTAGGGACAATAACTGTTTACGCATGCTCTACTTTTTTAAATACTAGGTTTTTTTAAATTTTAGATCTTAAAATGTATTGTCGAAATCGAATTCTGTATAATTAATAGACCTTATAGATGCCAAAATATTGGCTAATAAAAATTGGAAAAGTTGTTTTTCTAAGTTAAGTTTCAAAATTTTTTTAATGAAAAATACAGATATTTATTAAAATATACAGACACAGAATGAAGCATTTTCAAGGATAAAAAAATGATAAAATCTGGTAACTTTTATGAAAACGGAAACGTTACGGCCTTGCAGGAGAATTCGCCAGTTCCGCAAAATTGTGCATTGGCCAATAAACAAAGAATAATTTCTTAAAATGTTCGTCGAAGTCTAACGAGGCGGTGCCTATTCTGCTGCTCTTCAGCTCGGCTTGCGGACCGATGACGGTGTACCTGGCTAGCGCCGTGCTGTCATTTGCGTAGAAATCAAAGTCGCCCAAATTGAGCAGATCGTTAATTTGTATAGCATTAAAAGGGTTGGCGACAGCAGAGAGCCCTGCGATACGCCGACATTCACTGAGATGACTTTGGAGCAACAACCGTCAATCAAGACTTGTTGGTGAAAATTGCTGCTATGCCATCCAGTTACATAGATCTGGTGGAAGGGCAACTTGAAAAGCAGTGCCTTTTCAACCTGTGTATGCCTAATCTGAGTGTATTTATATAACAGGATCATGAAGATCACGACCGTTTGAGTATTAAAACTACCATTCACTTCTATACATACAATCTTTATAATACAATGTTGTGACTATTAATTGACTATGTAATTCAATCAATCAAACAATTATACAAGCACAATAGCGTCAGGAAAAATAACTTATTTGCACTAATTCGGTAAATAGTGGTTTCGTGAGAAATCAATTACAAACATGTAAGCAATAAATGTATCGATCGCAAGTAATTGAGGCAATTCTGTATAAAATAGTGATATTTTAAAAATTAGTCTGAGCCGTTTTCCGTAGGAATGACAATTGCACATTATATTGGTTGGGGAAAAAGTTTCTTCGCATTTTTTAAGAAAATTCAAAACATTTTTTAATATGGTTTATTTACATTTAACTAAAGTATGTAGGTACCATTTTGTTCGATAACTTTTTGCCATCTTGTAGGTAGGGACATGATCCCATTGCTATAGAAATATTGGGACTTCTGATCAATATACCGCGACAAGTGGTTTTGGCAGTCCTCTCGTGATGTTAACCTGACACTGCCTAAAGAATTCTGAAGAGACCTAAACAGGTGGAAATCTGAAGGTGCAAGGTCAGGACTATACGGCGGATGCATTAACACCTCCCAGCCAAACTCTCTTAGTTTTTGCTGAGTGGCTAAAGATGTGTGAGGTCTAGCGTTATCATGATGAAAAACCACCCCCCTTCTGTTGATTAATTCCGGCCGCTTTCTCTCAACTTCTTGCTTTAATCTCATCAGTTGTTCGCAGTAGAGTTCAGAATCGATGGTCCTGCCTGGTGGTAACAGCTCATAATGAATAATGCCCTTCCAATCCCACCACACACACAGCATCACCTTGTTGCGAGTTAACCCGGGTTTCGCCACAGTCTGTGAAGCTTGACCGGCCTTTGACCACGACCTTTTTCGCACGTTCTTGTCGTACGTGATCCACTTTTCATCACCAGTTATCAGCTTCTTCAAAAATGGTTCGGTTTCATTACGTCGTAATAAAGAATCACAAATGAGTACACGGTTCATTAGGTTTCTTTCAGTGAGCTCGTGAGGTACCCAAATATCGAGCTTTTTTGTGTACCCAGTTTTTTTCAAATGCGCCAAAACTGTTTTGTGGTCAATTCCTAGTTCTTCAGCTACGTCGTAACTACTGATATGCCGATCTTGCTCCACTTTTTCAAAAATGGCATCCATTTTATCCGTAATAGAGCGACCAGAGCGACGTGCATCTTTGACATCAAAATTTCCGGATTGAAAACGCTTAAACCAAATTTGTGCTACTCTCACAGACACTGCACTAGGTCCATAAACATCGCAAATTTTTTTCGCGGCTTGCGTTGCATTTTTACCTTTTTTGTAGTAAAATTTTAAAATGTATCGAATTTCTTCATTAGATTCACTCATTTTGACAGTACGAAAAACAAATGAGAATCACACATTTTCCTAATTTGAATTTGGAATTATGTTCTTTAAAATTTAAACTTTCAATGATACCAAAACCAGCCAGATACAAATAGTATAGCCAAAGAGATTTTATTACAAGTTCATACATACTATAACGCGAAAAGACTTTTTCCCCGACCTATTATATCTACATTTAAAAATCACGAACAATATTGAATGGCGACGAGATACAAATACATTGCAATAAATATGAAAGTAATGATTGCAGATTGCCAATATTTAGGTCTATCGCTATCACCCAATTCATTGCATGTGAAGCATTTTTTTGCTAAGGTTCATGTCTGGCGTCGTATAGTGCATTTCCACATGTGTCGTAGACATGAATACATACATTTGTGTCTCGTCGCCTCACCTGAGTTGATCGCTTAGAGGCAATAGGAAAAATCAGGCATTTTCCATTCTAAATAAGTTTTTAATGATTACATTTGAAAAAACCTCTTCCCCGCAGTATCTATGCATAAATTAAGTACTATTTGACACCGTCGGGTGCTGCCAATACATTATTTGTACAAAAATATACACCTAGATACTCACTTAGAAACTATAGGCAAATTTATTCCTCGAAACACAGTCCTGCCACTGACGAATGTGCCTTCAATACTGATTAATTAAATAAGTTTGATGTGGTCACACTAAGCGTATAACAAAACTCTACCCTTATTAAACGAGCTCTTATTATTGTATAACTGTCACAGTTTACTGTGCAGGAAATAAATTATTTGAAAGCAGAAGTAAGGCTATAGAAGGCAAAGAACTCGATAATATTGTGCTGGAGTTCATTACAATTTAAATTAAGTTTTATTTTCCACTGAATAACACAAGATAATACTTATTCACTCGAACACTTATTTACTTGTGCTTAATAACTACCTAATTCCATATTTTTTAAATTTACATTGTCGCTGCACATAATATTTTGAAAACTTAACGTTTTCTGGTGTTTTAAGTAACTATTTAACTATACTTTTAATTCATATATTCAGCTATCAAATTATCTTGTACAGTAAGATAACTCGGTTATTATAAATGTTGTATTACCCAGTTCTACATGAATCACTCTATCTTTGTACCATAAAGCATTCTTTACACAATTTTCTCGGTCGTCTAGTCCACCCGTGTTAGTACTTAAATGTAGGCGTGCTCATAGGGAATATCCTGCCATGATAGTACCAAGTTATTTCTTGAAATCGGATACATAGAAATTTGATGAAATGTTGGCAGCCCAAAGCATGACACGTACTAGAATTCATGATTTTATGAAATACTAAGGCATATTTATAACTTACTCGTTGTCGATTGCATAAAAATGCAAAATAGGAAAATAGTGTTAACTTAAAAATTACACAGCTCGTAGCATTCTCAAGCATAATGTAATCGATTCACTAACTCATGTACAATCTACTCTAACATGTTTATATACAGTGTCTTTTCACAGTCTTATATAAATCCTTTCACAATCACTATGCACATATTTTAAATGTTATTGTTTCCCCGCTTGTTATACATACCACATGTATTGAGGAAATAATCTTTAGATAGCAAGAAAACCAATAATTATAACTGACTTACTGCAGAGCTTGAAACCTACAAACTTTCTATGGTTATTAAACACATTTTTTACGTTGGTCACGGTTTTTAAAAGAGAAGACGCAGACGGAATTTAAGGAATATGGAACTGTCTAACGGTGTAAAAACGTAGGTACCTTAAAACCATTCGATTTAGTTCAATATGCTTATGTACACAGTCAGATTAATATGAATTTTTAAATATTTATTCAATGTGTGATTTTAAATCAAGTGATATTTTAGATAGCTGTTGGGACAAAAAAATGTAAAAAAAAAACTTTTTAAAAAACAAGGTTCTATTTAAATGCTTCAAAGCTGTGGTTTGAACAAACATATAAAAATTCAACTCCATAGTATAAGGGGAAGTGGTTCTAATTCAACTTGAAAGATTTGACCTAAACACCTATATGACATACATACATGCAAACATACTTACATACATACAAACATAGCAAGACGAAAATAACTTGTAATAAAAATAAAAATATTAACAAACCTATCAATGTTCGTCAAGTGACACGGTGTAGGCATGCTACGGTCATGTAACTGAAGGTAATGTGCTATCATCACAGACATACTTATGACTAATTATTTATATCCTCTTAGATGTTCTAAAGGCGTTAAAGATTAAAATGTCCATTCCGTATGTGATAGAGGGCGCAGTGCATTTACTGATTACCACTGTAGCTCAGTGCCGCATACCTTGAATTCCGTCTGGGTCTTTACTCCTAAAATGCTCTCCTAATGCCGTAACAAGAACTTTGAACGTTCTTATAATCTTCGTAATAGGTGTGTTATACAAATGAAAGACCCCTCAAAGTATGTTCGCAATCATCTCGTAGGTTGATGAATGAATGACGGAAATCTGAATGATTTCAGATTTTCTTCGGAAATCATTTATGACCTTTTCGCATTTATTAAGACTTGTTGGCTGACTTTTTTAATGCTTTGCTAAATAAGCAGGCTGTATGTGGTTATAGTCTGCCAGCCATCAGTTGGCTGGCCTCTCGCTGGCTGGCGAGGCCAGCGTGTCAGAGCGCATGCGCGTGCGCGTGCGGCGGCGGCGGGTGCGCGGCGTGCGCGGGCGGCGCGTGCTGCCGCCCGCCGGCGCCCTGCAGGTACATGTAGTAGTCGTAGGGCTGGTGCAGCGCGGGCCAGCAGCGCGGCGCCTGGTACTGCGGCACGCCGTACAGCGGCGGGTAGAGCGAGCCGCACGGCCCGCCGCCACTCCCGCTCACCGCGCCCACCTGCTGACACACCGGCGCAGTGAGTCGACACGTCTACAGTCTGCGAGATCCGTCTTGCTCGACTACCCGTTGGATGCCCGGGTGTAGATTAGAAAAAAAGCATGAAATTGTGATCTACGTGCTCCTAAAAAGTCTGCACAATCATCGTCGTGGAGGAAGGATGCGGCTGATGAAGGATTCATTTGTATTTGTCGCAATCGTGCCAGCAATCGGTCACGGAGCACCCACGTAAATATCGAAATTATAATAACATTATAATTGGAGCCTTCGCTAGAAGGAGTCTACGCATATCTTATTATCCACCAGCAGTCGGTGGCGGATCAGCTTTTGGTCTTAAGATTGAAGGAGGCTACACAGACATTGTTCCGGCGAATGTGGTGAAAAAGGAGACAAAGGGGGAGGTTATTCCTATCGCACACTCCGTCCAACAAACTGTCGGTCGTGATTATCCCACAAGAATATCAGGTAGTGATATCTAAACTGAAGAGACCTACACATACCTTGTTCCGGAGAATGCAGATGATGGAGGAGATAAAAGGGAAGGTTGTATCAGTCAAAGTCTTAAACCAATAGCTGTCGTTAACGGATCTCCCAGGATATTATCCTTAATGAAGAATTTTGAACAAAGTTTGTTCCTGACCATGCGGCTGATGATGAAAATAGAAAACATGTTGACCTTGTCGCACATTTTGTCTGCCAGTAGTTTAAAGGGGATTAATGTTGTAAAACATGGTGCCGACCACATTAGTTTTCCTTGCAAATGTCAATGCCTACTGTCGCGTTGATGGTGATGCACTCACACACACTTCGTCCACCGCCGGTCGATCAGAGGCACGGAACAGAGGTGTCCTAGGCGGACGTCTGTTTGTGAGCTCTATATTGAAGCACAAACCTTATTCCGGAGGATGCGGCTGATAGAGGAAATAGATGTGACGTTGTATTTGTCGCACACTCCATCCATTCGCGAATCTGTAAGGCTAATTGGTTTGAGGTTTCTAAAAAGAAAAAAAATGCACGTACCTTGTTTCGGAGGATGCGGCTGATGGAGGAGACAGAGGGCACATTGTACTTGTCACACACTCCGTCCGCAAGCAGTCGGTCCCGTATTTCCCACGCGAATATCCCGGGGTCCTTTTGCTTCAGTTCTTTGATGTAAGACACCACCTGCATATTTATAATCACTTTAGTAATTTGAACACCCTTTTCGTACCTGGGAGATACATGTGCTTAGATAACTGTGATGTAACGCACATAAATAAATAAAGGTGGGTACTAGGAAGATCATAGACATAAAACATCTATTGGGAACATTTGCGGTTTTAGAAATAAAAACTCAATGGCAAATAAGGAATGGTCGCCTTCCATGATAACGAGGAAATTCGTGGATGTCATGGAATGTCTTGGAGACGCAGCCGTTCGAGACGCACAGTTGCCGCGAGTTACCGCAGAATCGGAACCAAGATACATCAGCTCCTATGTGTGCAGGTGTATAGATCATAGACTTAGAATGTACGCGCTCATGCTAGGTCCGTGGTATCGAGTGGTTGAACAGGTGGTGAGACCTTGGGCGTGGTGACGCGCGGCTTGGAGCCGCCGATGGCGCCCGGCAGGATGGAGCCGGTCTCGTGGTAGCGGGCGAGGATCTTGGAGACGCAGCCGTGCGAGACGCGCAGCTGCCGGGAGATGTCGCAGGGTCGGATGCCGAGCTGCGCGAGCTCCACTATGCGCAGGCGCACGGCGTTCGGCAGCGGCCGCCCGTTCACGAACACTCCGCCCAGCTGGTTCACCTCCCCGTACTGCTGGACCCCACCGCCACCTCCTCCGCCCTCTGCAACAGATAACACAACCACTCTTAGCCCCGATTGCACGAAGAGACGGCTGAGTTAATCAATGTCCAAACACGTCACTTTTAGTAAACCGCATGGAGTTCCTTCCATACTGCCAATACAAAGTGACGTGTTTAATCATACGTTGACGTTGATTTAGATGTTTTGTCCTTTCGTGCACTCGACCCTAACTATTGTTGCTGATCATTCGTCGATTATGAGGCAAGATATCCTTCTTGCAGATCTGAGATCAACCGTGTTTTGGAAGCGGTGTTAACTTTGGATCAAAACAGTAAGAATGCCATCTATATATCCCCAACTAACTACTACTACTACCTACCTGCTCTCGCCAATTTTCTACGTGCATGCCACACAGAATAGTCGCAGATGTATTGAATAGGTTTATGTAGGTGGGAACTGGGAACTTGTCAAACGCATTTCGGGAGAACATTCGCGCACGGTGGCGATGCTTGAACTATATCGCATACACGGAGATCGACGATCTCTAGTAACGACCACATGATACCCCTTATTATTGCTTTCTTTTGTGACTTGAATACTTTCGCGTAACAAGTGTATGGATTGACATATGTGTCAGTTGACATCTGACTGGACGAAGCGTCAGAGGTCCTCCATGTTGCGTCGCGAATCCTGATGATGTCCACAGCGTGGTGGACGAAAAGTCGAGCTAAATAAGTAAGCTGAACACTGTTTATCCTTAAACGTAAAATAATATGTGGAACAACAGTGAAAATCTAAACAAATGTAAGTGTATGGGTTTCTTAAGGCGTCCAGATCGAAGCCAGGTCACAGAATAAGTAATCCCAGGCTCGAACCGTTTTTTCTCGTTGGACCCACCACACTTCCCTGTGACCTAAGCGGTTAGATTTTTATTATTACCGACATCGGCTGGTCTCAATTTCATCAGTGTTCATTTAATGCTAATGTATTCAGATCCGTCACCTTCCGTAAGCCTTCTTCCCTTCCACCGAATGGAGGAAGATCTCCTATGATGGTACCTGCAGTCATATCACCACATGCACAAAGGAGCTGTGCGTTCGCTGTCCCTCCGCATCCTTCACACCGCACCGCGCGCCAGCTTCAACTATTTACTGAGCGCTATTTTGAGATCAGCGCTTGAAAACTCGCTCGGCTTTTGTGCAGATTCGATTTGTGATGCTGTATACAAACACACTACGTGCGTATGCAACAAACGTTGGACAGGTTCAATAATAAAATTAATAATGTCAATGATTGAACCATTGATTCAATCTTTAGCCTGCCTAAATTGAGAAACTCGGTTAACAATATGGAGAAAATGCAATGAGGTTAGCAGGAAATGTTTGCCTCCGCTCACACCCTAAAATGTTTACAGATTTTCTACCTGCCCTAACTAAGGCTGTGTTTGGGCAACGTTCTCTGAACCATTCGGTGCAAGAAGGAGCAAGAAATAGCGTTTTGGCTAACAGAACGACAGTTCCGCTTCCCGTTCTGTAACGGTACTGTACGTTACAGAACAGGCTGGGCGGAATGGTATCATATTTTTATGTTTATTTTATTGAATTCAGAAAAACAAACAGTCTGAAAAATAACTAAAAACAAAAACATACATAGCTTAAACCAGTAAAGTTTACATTAACATAGTAATACTTAAATACATAGGCAAAGAAGGGGAAAAATACATATGCTCGAATAGCAGAAATTTAACAAATAAACAAAAATAAAAACAAGCAGATTCTCTACAAAATAATTCGCATATTTTACAATTTAAAATACTAACAAAATCTTATGCAATATTGAACAAAAAGAAAAACAAAATAATGATACTTATACGTTTTTAAAAATAATTTAAAAGATGCAACACTATGCCAATTTTATCTTCTTAATAGCGTCAAAAAACGTCATACGTAGCACAACTACGCCGCATAAAAGAATGTTTCATGTAGTTCGTTTTGCCCGAACAAACCTTCAAACAAATAAAATCTCGATTATGTAAATGTGGGTTACTTGGGCTTGACTGAAACTCTTCTGAATAAATTGGAGAACTTACAAAATCTCTGTATTCTCTTTATTTTCAGCTAGCTCAGTGTGTGTAGAAACAGATTATTTTACCGTCCATGCCGTCCCACTATGCAGTAATTTACGTATTTGCTAATTTGTGGAACTGGGAGAAAATGCACAAAAATAAGAACCCACCGATCCTCTAGTCTAGATCCTTTATCAATATGGTCGGAAAGCAATTGAATGCAATCCCTGCCCCTCGGTACAGTACAACCTGAGGTCCTTCAAACGTGCCGTGAAGAAGCACCTGGCTGGCCGGCACGGTTGTTGGTGGCAACACCAAATGAAAACGTTATTCGTGTTTTATAACTTTCATATCGCCTTGGGGTCGTCCTTCAATCACGTGAGGTTCAAGCCAGAGGGAGAGGTCAGAAAAGAGGAAAAACATGACAATTACGTGTAAGTTTTTGCGTTAAGGTGGCCCAACCCGGCGGGCCTAACTCATTCGCGGGCACGGTACAAAACCGTGTTGTTGCGCTCTGGGACCTTCTCTGTTTCAGAGAATAAGACAGGCTCCGTGATGAGGAAGATGCAACATGTCCACAAAAAAGACAATGTGCATAGGGTATGATTTGGTAAGATTTACGGAAATTTTAATTTCAAAACGACTTATAGCTAAAAGTAAACCACGACCGCTGTAATCAAAATCTAACAAAAACCAAATAGATTATAAATCTTGATTAAATAAGCTATGTCTGATGACTAATCTTTTTAAGATGGTCATACTTTATAATAGCGTAATCCACCTCCAAAGTTATCGTATAAAACACGCGAAAAATTCGAAATTTTGGACCTTCTAACTTAGAAACCAAACACAAGTTTACAATGCCAACGGTTATCAGACATCTAGTTTGATCAAATAAAGCTATTTTGAGCAAAATTTTGGATCTCTGACAAGAAATATGGGCGTGATCTTCTTTCCCCTTTTGTATGGGGAGATGGGCGGGATGGGCCACCTTAAGCAAACACATGGTCCGAAGAATCTGCCTTATAAACATTTGTTTTACATAATTGTCACCCACACCCAAATTCTGCCTCTGTGTTTGCAAACCTGTAACCATCATGTCAGTCCGGAAAGCTTAAAGCTTCAAATGCAGTTTTTTAGAATAAAATTTGTATTGTATATTTTTTCATAAACACAGATTCTAAAAATATCTGAATTTTTCAATACCTACTTAAAATACACGTGATGCTAGGAGGAGGCCTAAGTAGCCTAATACCTCACGTGATTAAAGGATGGCCCCTTATACAATAAAATAAATACCAGAACTAAAAACTCCACAAAATACCAGCCATAAGTAGGCATGGCATATTTTTTTTTGCCAGAACTGAAACTTCATAAAATACTAGCCATCTTGGCATAGTCAGTCGAGTATTTAGTTAATGTGCAACCATAAACGTCAGGAAACCGCCAACCGACTTCAAGCGGTTGAAAACATTTTAATGAAGCATTCCAAGCTTTGTTCTCCAAGTCAGACTCAAGCTACAGCTATTTAGATACTAAAATAAACAATTATAGCGTCTGCTCAAATTAATGAACGTATTACATTCGCCGAAAACACGAGTCAAGCGTCAACAGTAAAACGTCAAAGGACAGTCATAAATATTCTTGGCTAAGAAAGATGTTTCCTTCTGAACTGGGAATCTCCCTTCTCGCTCGCACTAACCACTAGTACAATATGGTCGTCTCGCTTCGTATCCAATTAGTGCTGAATCAGAGAGGCTGATTTCAAATGACTTTGAAGTCGTCTCGATGAAGATAATCGTATTCGATTACAGCACGATACATTTTCTAAAAGATATTAACGCGTTTATCTTTGTAGATGTTTGCGTAAAATTATACACAAAATGACTACGAGTGTTATTCGTGTGCTAAAAAAGTTAGCGGTAGTTTTTTTTTTTATTCGACCTGACATGGATGGCTAATACCACACAACTACCGTTATGATATTAGCCCAATACACCACATTCCCGAAGGAATTAGGTGCCATGCCAGGACCTTCCTTTTATGAGCACGGCTACATTGAACTGGATGGAAAACGCGGACAATTTTTCATTGCCGCTTCGACCATCTTTTCATCCAATGCGATGGTACCAACCCGGGCGGGCTTAAACCCTACCACCTAGTAAGGGAAAGGGACCTACAGTTTTACATGGATTCCGAACCATGGAGCAGCTCGCATTCGTGACGAAATGCACTTATCGAACTCTGAAAGAGAAAGACAGTGGTGCAAGTTGGTATTGAACCCGGGCCTCTGGTACGCTAGGCCAGTCCCCGCGCCACTAGGCTACGAGCCGCTCAGTGATAATCAGAATCCGAATGTTTATTCGTCTTACCTAAAAGGAGCTTACAAAGGTGATCTTCCCGCTGATCAAGGTTGTCTTGCATCCCTGCATTCCACATTTTACCAACCCCATAAATAAGTAGGATCGGTCGGTTATTAATTTTGGGAATGTCGACAGAGGATGAGTGCATTCCCTGCTTTTTTCGCGTTGAGTGCTGGTAAAAAATGGACGTGTTACGTTATGCAAGTTGGAAGGGCTTATTCTCATTCTCCTTAGTATTCCGCTTAATCTATAAAAAATCACGTGTCACTATGATGTTAATCTACGAGACCACCGAACCTGTTTTAATAACATTTTGTTAATGTGTATGGTTAGTTCCAGCTTGAAAGATATGGTTTTCCCTTTTTTTGTTTTCGCTGTAGACGATAAAATACTAGACCAGTGGAAAAGATCCTACATGACTATACAACAACAGTGCATATTTTGAACATGTTTCAGTCTTTCATAGACTAAACTTAAACTGGGCACCACCACACCTACTTTCAGATGTTACAGGGGGCCCATTCAGGTAAGAGTGAGTTCGAGTTCGGGAGTGAGTTAACCTAAAAATAAATAAGGAAACCGTTGTTTATACTTCCAACGAATTTACGGGACAGACCAGATTTTTACCTAACTGTAATGATGTTCAAAAAGTGAGTTGATATTTAGTGACGAATTCCCCCATTCAATGAACCCCCTGAGCCCAACAAACCAGATCGAAATTAGGTGACATGCCGGGTCCATTCTATTATTGAACGGTGACTTTGATGCTTCGACCATGGTTCATTCAATGCGTTGGTGCCTACCCGGCCGCACTAAACTTACAGTTTTTCGTAGAAAACGTCGGCTCTAAGGACATGCAAGGAAAGAAATGCCAGCAGGACCACTGTATTCTTCCCACACACCGCAATGCAAGTTTGCAGACATAACTGTTATTGGAAACGTGTACAATGTAACATTATTCGAGCGGCACAATGGTGCTAACTCTTTGAGAGCATTTTTAGATTTGCATTTCTGCGAAGCGGGTCGCCCGCCGCAGCTTTTGAAAAAAGTCGCTCAGCAGATGTGTGCGGGTCGGGGCGGGTCGGGGCGGGGCGGGGCGGCGGCGTTTGATCTCGCTCGACCCGCATTACAGAAGTCAAGATACCCAGGACCGCGAGGATCGTATTAAAGAAAAAAAAATTGACCGAAGTTCGAGCAACATTTTGGGAAAAACGCTTCCGTATGTTCGTGAAATTTTGTTAGCAGGTTTGATAATTTTAAAGTTTTTTTGTCAGATCGGTGTTTGGAAAAATTATTAATAAAAATATATATCAAAAGACCTAGGGCCGAATGCACGAAAGGACAAAAATCAAAATCAACGTCAAAGTATGATCAAACACGTCCTATGTGTGAACAGTATGGAAGGAACTCTATGCGGATCACTAAAAGTGAACATTGATTAACTCAGCCGTCTCTTCGTGCAACCGGGGCCTAGACGTTAGATACTTAACAATACAGTGAGAAAATAATAGAATTTTGTATTAATTTGCGAGGTGAACATTTGTTCAGTTTGAAGCTATGCAAAGACAGACTCGCGAGCTTTACGCTCAGAGAGCCATTAGTGCCCATATCTCATCACCAATGCAGTTCAGAGCCCGTGGTCCCAGTTGTCACCTAAATTGGCATTTACACCAAACCGATCGACTGGCGTTTTCAAATGTATGGAGAAATTGAGGAGCGCGCGCAGTAGGCGTTAAGCGAACTAACATTTGCGAGTCCGAGTTTGATTTGAAAGCTCACTCACCGTCGTCGGCGGTTTTTTCATACAAATCGTAAGTCCGAGTTTGACTTTGACAGCTTGAAGAAGTAAAACCACAGAATAAGTAGTAAACATTTGTATGGAATTTGACGTTTTTACGTAACTTCGAAGTTACGTAAACGCCAACTTAGGTGAGAACTCAGACTGACCACTTATAACCGTGGCCAGCCCCAACGCTGGAAGAACGATTTCCTTCTCAAATGTAGAGACATTGTAGAGTTCACAGATTGATCTGTCACTTCACCTCCAGTTTACGCCAACGAATTTGTGCCTCGCACAGATAGTGCTCGAGATAGTCGTCTTTCCATGCAATATTAAGGCTGTCTTGAAGTCACAAGAAATCTAAGATTAGAAAAAATGCATTATTTGCCCATTGGCTAAGGCACGGCAACTGCCAATAAAATAGCGAAATCGCCTTCCTAACGTTTCCCTACCCCTAAAAGTTGTCAGATTTTAATAAAAATAATTATATCACTTGAAAAAACTTCATTATGTCCGTATGTTTTGATTTTTATGTAAATATCTTTGATTTCCAGTAAAAAAAAAACCAAAATGAACGTAAAAACCGGCCAAGTGCGAGTCGGACTCGCACACGAAGGGTTCCGTACCATCGTTAATTATTTAACACCAAAAAAATCTCATTTTTTGTATGGGCTTTTTTGATTAATATTAATTTAATTTTGAATATTAATTTTGATTATTTTTTAATTTTAATTATTTGTTGTTATAGCGGCAAAATAAATACACACTTTTTGTAAAAATTTTAAGCTGCCTACCTATTACGATTCATGAGATACAGCCCTGTGACAGACGAACGGACGGATGGACGGACAACGGAGGCTTAGTAATAGGTCTCCGTTTTCACCCTTTGGGTACGGAACTCTAAAAAGCTGCGCGCGCATGCTGGGTCTATGGTAAAAACAGACAACTTTTTTCCAATGTTTATCAGCCAATATTTTTCAATCTAAGAAATTAAACTAGACTCGTACAGACATAGATTTCTATAATATATTTTCATCGATACATATTTTAGAATCCAACATTTTAAAATCCTAGTAAAGCATTAAGAACATGGAATCAGTTATTGCCCGTAGTACGGGGAACTGATAGGGTAACTCTCTTATAGTGTAGCATTCGGCTGAAAGTTTACCTCCAGCGGGGTGTTGTGGTGCGGAGGGGAGGCGGCGCGTCGGCGGAGTATTTATGGGTGAGCAGATTAATTGTGACGCCGACACGTCGTGCGCGCGCGCCGCTCCCCGGGACCTACAGGCACACTACAGGCTGCTCCGGGCTGCATCCTCTCTGGACAAGTCAAGTCTGATACTGTCAGCTACAATAAATCATGTTTCCAACATTACAAGAGGCTCAGCTCGTAGGCGACTTGCTTCCCACACCAGAGGTGGCAGAGCTCACGGGCTGGATAAGTGCTGGTCACTGAGCCAGACGGTTTGTGGAGTCGCTTGTTCTGCAGGTACTTCCATGGACGTTGCTCTGTGGAACTTGCATGCCTTATTCCTCCTCATTCTACCTATATCCGCAACACTCGCCGCAGATAATCCGAGCATTCCCTTGTAATTGACAAGCGAACGAACCGTTTCACAAACTCATTTCTCAGTCAGACCGCCAGGATATGGAACCGTCCTGCCGGCGCGGGTGCCTTTCTTTATACCTATAACCTGGAAGCCTGCAAGCGTAATTTGAACAAGCTCGATAGATAAGCGATAGGGGATTATCGGATTACCGGAAAAATATATTTTTAAAGTATGACGACGCAGCACTAGGTAGTTACATAGTTGATACGTCGCTGCTTCTGTTACTCTCTTTAGACCGATCACACCAAAATGTATGAGATGTTTTCTGTATCACCCTGCGCAGGCGCAGGACACTGCTCGTCCGCCGCCGCCGCGCTGCCGCCGCCGCGCGGACAGAGCGGACAGATTTGTACAAATTTGTAGGATTGTCCGGACGTTTGTCAAGCTCTTAGCCAATTACTGGACAGTTAACGCGTTTAGACCATTTGTCCAGTTGATCGTAAACGAAAGCTTAAACCGATTTGAAAACCAATTGGTATGCTGAGATTCAAAGCCAGTCATATATGTAAAACACAATACCACATGAGGTTTAGTTTGAAAATACATATGTATTTTGAAACTAAACTATTGGTTTCAAAATCAATAGATTAACATTCACTTTTAGTGTGTGGTCTGCACAGTTTCCGTCCTAAAAAAGGTACAAATTTTATATAAATGTATTGTAATATGTGTATGTAATGTCATACTAGGGTCTCTTCCATCAAGTAATGATCAACCTAATCTGTAAATTAAAGGGCCTTTCTTACCATAGTGCACTCAATACCAGTACAAGATAATCAGCTCTATAGAAGTAAATGCCCTTAAAGTGTCAATTAAAATAAATCAGCACTTGGTGAAAATCAAGCTTAGTCTCCTTGCAAGATTACATTCTTTTCCCAGAAGCCATCAAAATGTTACTCGGCGGGAACAAAATTAGGGTACAAAACATACATAAAAAAAAGAGAAAAAAAAAAGATTGCGACGAATTGAGAACCTCCTCCTTTTTTTCGAAGTCGGTTAAAAACGATTCGATTGCGGCTAACCCGATGAGTAAGGAGAGTGATCAAGCAGTTTATATCGTAATTGACGGATTTTTGCAGAGCGCGGAGAGCGTTCTCATACCTACCTTGATTCTATGTGATAACAAATAGTAATTAAAAATAATAAAAATTTAATAGGAGCCCCGATACAAAAAACGTGTTATATTTTTTTGTTAACTCTTGTACGATGGTACGGAACCCTTCGTATGCGAGTCCGACTCGCACTTGGTTTTTAGCGTTCCGTACCCAAAGGGTGCCAACGAACCCTATTACTAAGCCTTCGCTGTCCGTCCGGCCGTCGGTCCGTCTGTCACAGAGCTGTATCTCATGAACCGTAATAGGTAGGCAGCTGAAATTTTCACTGAGTGTGTATATATTTATTTTGTGTATTTATAAATAGGCGAGGCGAGGGCGATTTTGACTCGCACTTGCCCGGTTTTTTTGGACATATTCATAGCCTATGCTATCTCTTTCAATTGAATTCGACTTAGATTGGAAACTTGAGCGATGTTATTGGCAGTGGTTGCAGTGTTTGGTAAAACTTCACGGTGGGAAATGACGGTGCAGGGGGGTTACTATGCTAAATTGGCTCCATGAATGAACATGCAAGCGCGAGTGATTACATCCCTCCCCCTCAGAGTCCCCGCTTCGGGGATTTGATTTGCGTCAACTCACATCAACACATTTAAACGATTGAAGAATATGTAGTTGCGCGTCCAAATGGCTGAAATGTTGGTCAGACCTGTCAAAAGATGAGCACATATATTCCCTGGCTTTTATTGACGAGGGTTTACCGAGCACCCGTGTCCACTGGATAATATAATGAATATATTATGCACGCAACAGTTTATAGCTGCTAGTGTCATTTCGAATAAGAAAACCATGAAATGCATTTCTCTAAATTCCCTTAAGGCGGCCCATCCCGCTCATCTCCCCATACAAAAGGGGAAAGAAGATCACGCCTATATTTCTGGTCAGAGATCAAAAATTTTGCTCAAAATAGCTTTATTTGATTGAACTAGATGTCTGATGACCGTTGGCATTGTAAAATTGTGTTTGGTTTCCAAGTTATAAGGTCCGAAAGTTTGGATTTTTCGCGCGTTTTATACAATAACTTTGGAGGTGGATTACGCAATGATAAAGTAAGAACATCTTAAAAAGATTAGTCATCAGACATAGCTTATTTAATCAAAATTTATAATCTATTTGGTTTTTGTTAGATTTTTGACTACAGCGGTCGTGGTTTACTATCTTACCAAATCATACACTATGCACATTGTCTTTTTTGTGGACAGGTTGCATCTTCCTCATCACGGAGCCTGTCTTATTCTTAGAAACAGAGAAGGTCCCAGAGCGCAACAGCACGGTTTTGTACCGTGCCCGCAAATGAGTTGAGGCCGCCGGGTTGGGCCACCTTAACATGTACCTTTGAGCGGCTCGTAGTCTAGTGGCGGGGACTTACCTAGCATTCCAGGGGGTTTGGTTGAAATCTTTCTGAGTTGGATAAGTGCATTTCGACATGAGTGCGAGCTGCCCCCATTCCCCTACTAGGTGGTAGGGTTTAAATCCGCCAGGTTGGTACCATCGCATTTCATGAAAAGATGGTCGAAGCGGCAATGAAAATTTGACCGTATTTTCCATCCAGTTCAATGTAGCCGTGTACGTAAAGGGAAGGTCCTGAAATGGCATCTAATTCCTTCGGGAATGCGGTGTATTGGGCTAATTTCATAACGGTAGGTGTGTGGTATTAGCAATCCATGTCAGGTTGCTTAAAAACGTATCCAACTACTTAAAAATACGTACTCTTGTACAACTTTTCATGCGGAAGTCATTAATTTGTTCCAACAGCAACGTCATGAGACTCTCACAAAAAGTCAATATCCCTTCAGTGGCGCTTAGATTAGACGCGACATATTCCGCTACTGAACAGATGTTAAAGTTCAATGGATGTCTTTGTGCGTCAACATATTTCCCGACAAAGCTGCGCGTGAGGCGGTGACGTTTATTAGGCGACTGGCAACCCGACACCGCGTCTCTTGCCGCCGCGAGGCAACCCCGGTTCCCGCCACAACTGTCAAAATTTACTGTCGCACATTCTGGTTTCGTTTTGTGTCGCGTCGGACGCCGCTTGATATTGACACCGTGACTGGCGGGATCGCTTTGTGGCTCAAACGCTCATTTTATTGTGGAAGAAACTCATTTAAATAGTAGCTCGTGTTTCTGAATTAACTAGATATGAGAAATGGAGCGGCTTGTGGCTCAAGGGCGCGGGGACTTGCGTTTCATGCCAGAGGTCACGGGTTCGGTCCCCGCCCCGTTCAAGTTCCACTTTCTCTCTCCTTTGCGTCACCAATGCCACCTATGCCATGGTTCAGAATTCATGTTAACGGCAGGTTTATTAAGGAACAATATCGTGGGGGTTGGTACCATGGCATTGGATGAAAGATGGTCAAAGTGGAAATTAAATTTTGTTCGTGTTATGAATTCAGTTGATTACAACCTTGCTTGTCACGGCTCCTGGCATGGCACCTAATTAGTTCGGGCTCGTACTGCTGGTCTAAGGCGTTGATGAGGGTTTTTTATGTTTTTTTTTTAGGTCTGCGTGGAGTATTGTTCGCATGAATAGGACAGTTCAGCTAAGCAACTCCTCGGACTCCTATCCTAATCCTATTCTATCCTATCATAAACTATGGAGAGAGCCATATTCATGCAAGGGAATTAGGGCAGACAAGTACAGTGTGACTCAGTTGCAGCCAAGAATATTAAATATCGTTTGGAAAAAAGTTAGAGTAGTTATTCCAAAAATAACATTACAATTTATGTAAAAATACATATATTGCGTCTTGTCATACTTTGAGATTAAATAATACAGAAATACGCATTTACAATGGCTTGTTTAAATAATTCAATAATACAATTTCAGTAGTATCGCCACAAAATATTAATTTTGAGTAATCTCTTCGAGAAAACATATTTCCGAAACCAAGCTTATAGGTTTTTTTAAAGGTAAAGGTATTATCGCAAATACCAACAGGGGGTCCATTCAGAGTAAGAGTGAGTTCGAATTCGCCACTAAATATCAACTCACTTTTTTTAAATAGTTAATGTTTCCACACTTCTAGAACATCATTACAGTTAGGTAAAAATCTGGTTTTTCCCGTAAATACGTTGGAAGTATAAATAACGGTTCCGTTATTTAAATAAGAATATATTTCCCAGCTATTTTTAGGTTAACTCACTCCCGAACTCGAACTCACTCTTCCTTTGAATGGACCCCCAGGTGTAAAATTTAGTAACAAATAAGATAACAAAGGAAACAGATTATTTTATATGTATACCCAGCACCGTACTTCACAAGTAACATTTGCAGAACATTGGCTTGTAATCGACCTAGGTACATAAGAAAAACTAAAAAAAAAACATTTTGTATGAACCATAAAAAAAAATTGAAGGAAAAGAAAATATCGTTAAACAAATTAATAATGCTAATAACCAAAAGCGTAAAATCTACAACAGATATCACCAAAGTCACAAGACTTACACAATATTTGAGGGTCAAATTTACTTCCTATATTAATTCAGTATCATGGCAAAAGTATCGCTGCAACCTTATTCTTAAAAACAAATTTACTGAAGAAGTGTATATCTGTTTGCGTATATATAACCCGCGTAGTACTAAATAAAACTTTGCAAAGGTAGACTAGGAAAGTATTGCGTGAACATTGTACCTATAGAGCCCTCTAATGGCAAGCGATACTACGATAGTCCAAGATTATAGGTTTCAATAGAACAGGACCACACGAGAAACAAGAAAAACAAGCAGTACAGGGAGAAAGCGCGAGTTGTTGCTGCTCGTAGAGCAATAACATTGGTGGAAATGAGCTCGCGAAAGGTGAGAAGGCGTTAATTGCTAGAGCGAATGTCGTGCGCCTGCGCACGGGAACGGTCACTTGATTGCCGAGGAAAATGAGCGGGGAAACTGCTCGAGGTGGGGTTTGTGACAAGTTCTGTGTTCTCACGGTTGGTTCTCGGTGTGGCCGGAATCTGGAGAAAAAGCGTTCTCTTTAGTGTTCTGTAGCTAAAGGGTGCCGACGGAACCCTATTACCTCCGCTGTCCGTCCGTCCATCCGTCCGTCCGTCCGTCCGCCCGTCAGGGCTGTATCTCATGAACCGTAAGGCAGGCAGCTGAAATTTTCACAGAGTGTGTACTTATTTTGCCGCTATAACAATAAATAGGTAAAATAAAAATTACATTTTGTACGATGGCACGGAACCCTTCGTGTGCGAGTCCGACTCGCACTTGGCCGGTTTTTTGCAACAATCAATTTCTGGTCAGCTTTTGGCCCATTCCTTGTTAAGCTTTAAAAGGCGTCGTATGTTTACTAGGTGGTAGCGTTAATCCCGCCCGGGTTGGTATCATCGCATTCAATAAAAGATGGTTAAAACGACAATAAAAAAATTCTGGGTTTTCGATTCAGTTCAATGTATCCGAGCACCTATTTTACTTTCTTCAACCGGTCAAAATCAAACTCGTACTACCGATTTCTATGAAAACGCAGAGTCGGCGTAAACGGCAGCGTCAGCGTATTGACGGCGACGATGCACAGGCTGTCAAATCAAACTCTGACTAACAATTTAGGTGAGAAGTCGTACTACGGGCTCTGCAAGTCTATTCCTGGCATTCCGTAATCAGGTCGTGCTTTTTTCACAGCGATTATGTCTACAGAAAACCTTGAATTAATTAAAATACTAGCCTCCGTAAAAAATAATAATTACTCATTACGGAATTCCAGTATCGAATGTGTGTTGCACTAAATAGCATCCTGTGAAATTCTTACGTGTCGTTGGAACTCGATAAAATCAGTAGTCATCGAATTCGTAAGCAAGCTAAGTCGCCACCCCCATACAAACGAGTTGTGGTTGCTACTTCTGTCCCTCCATGCTCGCTGTCCACTCCCGTCCTCTCTTGCTCAATGTCTCAGAGTAAGGAGATCGGACGGTGGCACAATAATGTAGATAGGCGCACAGAGAGAGACGCCGCCCGCCACGCCCCGTCGGTCGCGAGCGATGGGCGGGCGGCGGCGGGTCCTTTCATCTTCGGAGCGTGACCACCGCACATGCGCACCCCGCACCACACCGCACCGCACCGCACCCAGACGATGTCAACCGATGGCGGGAATGTGACGAGACACATGTTGAGCTTCGCAACGACACCATCACTCTAATCAATGCTGTTGAAAGGACCAAGGAATCACGGTTGAACACAGCGTATTATTGTGTTCAAGCGTGCTGTTTTCCTGTTGTTGCCTGTTCCGACAAGACAATTACTCGGAGAATCGTTCATTTTACTCTTAATTCTATGTAGATGGTAGCATTTAAAGGTTATGTAACTACTAGCTGCGGTACCCGGCTCCGCTCGGGTTAGTGTCGGCTAAATTATCTCATGGATAAAAAGTAGCCCACATGACTGGTCCAAAATAGGGTCAAACTGGTCCAGGACAATGTATCCATGTACCAAATTTAATCAAGATCGTTCGAGCCGAAATAGCATGATTTAATGAGAAACATCCAATAATTCCCATTTAGAGCTTCGTTGACGTTTGGTGGCTATTTAAAAAAAAACATTTGCCGCGAGAACCTTTCAGCACTTTCACTGCTACATTGCTTACCTAGTAAGTAACGTGTAACGTAGGTAAGTTTTGCGTGGACTCCAACCCACAGCCAGCCTCAACATCGAAAACAGTAACCCATCTCGAACCTGACTGCTCCCAGAGATGCTATACATTGATAAAATACGCACATAAATCAGGTAAGTGGTTCGCATGTTATAAGACTTTAAGACTCACTACTTACCCTTCTGGTAATGAAGCGTTATATTATGTAATCTATAAGTTTTTAGTAGAATCAGGCTAGACGTAGATACAATGCACATCTAACCCCTATTTTCACCACCTCCAGTTACCTGAAATCCGATAGTTAACTTTCAGCTACATTGCATGTTTGTATGATGTAACCGAAAGATAACTTTGGGATTTTTGTAGCTGGAGGTGGTGGAACCGGGCGTAAATCGAGTAATTGGTTCTCAAGGATTTTATTCTGTTGGTCGCTCCTCCGGCGATTTAGCGTGATGCCAAGTAGTCCTAAAGTTGCAGGAAATACCAAGCCGTACTTCAGTAAAAGTAAGCGTTGCCGCCGCAAAGCCGAGCCGTGCATAGCATTGCAGTTTGTATGACAGCCCCATCTTAGCGTAAGCGGAACTGAATTCTATTTAGCCAATCCTAATTCTACCTAAATCCTAATTAAACAAGTACTAAGTTTTACAAATCGCTAGTGCCTTGAAAATTCGCCAAACGGACACCAAACAGTCACGACGTCTGCCCTCCCCCCGCCGCCGCTCTCCGCCACCGCCCCCGGCTCCTCTCCCCCTAGTGTGAAGTAGCGCTACCGGCATCGTTTTCGCAGCCCCGTGAAAGTTCTAAAGCCCATGGGCACATAAATTGTAGCCTATGTGTTATTCTGATGTATAAGCTATATTATTGTACAGTTTCATTAGAATCCATTCAGTAGTTTTTACGTGAAAGAGTAACAAACATCCATCCATCCATCCATCCATCCATCCATCCATCCATCCATCCATTATTACAAACTTTCCCCTTTATATTATCTATTAGATTATTAGATTAGATTAGATATTAGATGTGATCAGCTCACTTAGTGGTTTATGACGAAACGAATAGTATTAAAACCAAACGTGCAAATGTTTCACAATGTTGTCTTGTTGCCACTGGAGCAGCGCATCGCGCTTACGAACGCTTGGTTTGGGTTATCTCTTTCCCTAAAATAAGGTCGAGAGAGGTGATGGCTGTGCCCGGCGTGATGCTCGTGAACGGGTGCTGTTTGCAGGTCCTGCACCCAGTTCCTATGAGGTGTGTTAGACCTCACCTTAAAAACTGTCACTCCTGTCAAGTTTGATTTACGATCTTTAGATGAAAGATACACTCCATGATGAAGATGCGGGTTTGGGGGAAAATTAGGGCTTTTCTTTGGCTTCGAATTTATTTTAATGTTCCGACGAATATACAGACCAAACATTTTTTCTGATTATTTTAAAACTCTGATTACAATATGCTTCAACTGATCAGTGTTCAATGTAAATGTCGTTGAACCTCAAATTAACCAGACAAAGGTGACGACGTATCCATGTAATGAATGAAAATATCAGTTTTAATGTAATTTACCAGCACATTTGATTATAGTTATAGGTTATGTTATTGTGATATTTTCCGTCCCCCAACTTCATTTGATTAGCATCATTTGAAACAATTTATTTTCGGTATAATATCGAGGAAATTGAGTCATATCAATTACATATATCGGGCAGAGGTTGAGCCTAGCTATCCAGAGAGGGAATGCGGCCAGTCTTTTGGGCACCCTGCCGCCTGGCAGCGATATGGCTGAAATTTATTATTTGTTATAAATGTGTGTAATTTTAAGGAATAGTTTAATTTATATGATAATGTATCATATTTTAGTTTTTAATTTCTTTGTTGATTTTGTTGATAAGATACCTACAGGAGAATGCAATGTTTAAGTGTTTTTAATTTAGTTTAATTTGTTTTATGTTCATTACTCTATTGTACTTATGTGTTGTGGCAAATTACATATATAGAATGAGTAAATACATTTTTCAAATATATTTTGTAGAGTTTCTGAAAGCTTTGAGTTTGATCTTTTAGGGTAGGTCGCCCACTCTGTGGTCACCCACACGCCACCGGTCGTGATACATATGCAGTCTCCTTACCCATTATATCATGGTGGTAGTCTTATCATTAGTCTAGTCATCTGCGTCCAAAGTTCTGGTTTCATTGAAGTCCCATCATGGTCGCCGAGCTTAGTGAGCAGTACAAATGTGGTACCTACATGCAGTTATTATTTAATCTGTGCCAGCTCTAATAAGAACTATGCAAGGCATTTTACGACCGCTTGTCTCATGATGTGGTTGTCTTGTTTCTGCTCCTACAAAGTGAGTTTACGGTTCACAGTTATTGACTATTAATAGTTAATGGTACGTATTGATTAAAACTAGGCTGGTTGTAGAACCTGGCATCGCTCGCGTCCGTTTTATTGTGAACTAGCGGCCCGCTCCGGCTTCGCACGAGTATAAAATATATAGCCTATGTCACTCACTGAAGAAAACCTCGAAAATACCAGTATTTCTTTACCATGTAATGGATATTATTATACATATAAGCCTTCCTCTTTAATCACTCTATCCATTAAAAAAACCACATCAATATCCGTTGCGTAGTATTAAAGATTTAAGCATACATAGGGATATAGGGACAGAGAAAGAAACTTTGTTTTATACTATGTAGTGAAGAAGTAAGATCCCAATCATGCGGCGTTCGTGTGATATATACAATGTAATTTTTGTTCTTAACATATTTATGGAAATGCAATCAACTTTATGGATCGGAACCCATGCAAGGTTATTTGGTGGTTATTTGCTACAAAAGGAGAAACTGCAAGTCTCAAAAACCATTAACTTTACACGTAAGTTAAGAACACGTAGGTCTGCTGGCGAAATGATCTAAACGCAAAATTATAACTAAACATAGCCTTGGAAATTTGCTATCATATTTCGATAGAAATGGAAGTTGACTTTGGCAGAGAAATATAACATAACATTTCGCCTTGCGAACATTGGAGGCGACGAGATAATTTTGTAAACCATATTAACCAGAGATCTTTGGCCTACCTGGCATATGCCTATCTGCTCTTTCAGTCCCTAACACATTGTAAAATGAATTGTCAGGTTTATTTATTGAATAGATTTAATGTAATGCTTGTAGATTGTAGCAGAGATTGTGCTCTGAGTGGTCAGTCCGAGTTCTCACCTAAATTGGCGTTTACGGAACTTCGAAATTACGTAAAAACTTCATACAAGTTTTACTAGATATTCTGTGGTTTTAGGTACTTCTTCAGGCTGTCAAAGTCAAATTTGGACTTCCGATTTGTATTAAAACCCGAATTCACGTAAACGGCAACGTCCATGTATTTACGGCGACGGTGAGTAAGCTGTCAAATCCAACTCGGGCTCGCAAATGTTAGTTCGATTAACGCCCACTGCGCGCGCTCTTCAATTTCACCTAGCTCCCATGTGGTGTGTTGGGCTAATACCATGACAGAACTTGTGGTATTAGCCATCCATGTCCAGTCACATAAAAAAAAAAAAAAAAAAAAAAAATACATTTCAAAACGCCAGTCTATAGGTTTGGTGTAAACGCCAATTTAGGTGACAACTGGGACTAGGGGTTCTGATCGTATCGCGTTTCGCTCCATCGTCCCTGCCTACCCCTCTGAAAAATCGCTGAGAACACGATAGCGGGAAGACAGACGACATTATTTCAGATATTTCTAGTTATGAAGCAAATTGCGACAAGCATGAAAACAACCTAACTATGCATGTAAAATATTCGTTAATGTTAAGAAAGGAGTATATTTTATTCAAAGTTGCTTGCCTGAGCCGAGAATCAGCCTGACCATGAATGTCTGTTTATATAAACGTATTGCATTATTTGCTACTTTAATTTACGATGAATACATAAAATATAAAACATTTTCTTATCTTTGCAAATTGCAAATAGTAATGGTATGATAAAAATAAATTAAAAAGGATCATTTAAATAGGAAAAGCTATTACATATACCTTCCAACTATAATTTGCCTACGAGCGTTCGTTCTTTCCACTTTGTGTTTACTTATCATGACATATGTTAAATAATAAGGTACATTCAGTGAGATACATTTTGATCAACCAAAAAAGAATCATACAAAATCGGTTGGCGTTATATTGAGTTATTCATCCCTTGGTCGCGCACATACTTAATACAAATTTAAGACTTATATGATTTTCTCATGGATATCATTTTCAGAATTAAGCCACACGGGAAACACGAGTTTTAAAATAAAGAAATACTCATCAAAATCGGTTCACCCAGGCGAAAATTCTGAGGTAACAAACATGAAAAAATACAGACGAATTGAGAACCTCCTCCTTTTTTGAAGTCGGTCAAAAAGGGAATGAATACATAATCAATGACATCTCGAAGTCGACGAATTACTGTACCGACAACCGGTATAATGATGCGCACATTTTCAACAAAGTAGATCCCCACGCTTCAGAGAAACACCGTCGAACCAGAGCACAAATATATCTCTGAAATGTTAAAAGTAGCAGGCGACGAGACCCAAATATATCCCTAAATGGGGTTAACTCGCGGACCATCCATCACATCGGATCTGCGCCGAGCCGCCAGCAGATGTGAAGCATTCGCTCAAGAATCACCTATTTCTAATTAAATTTGCTATGACTCAAGTGTGGTCGACATCTAAATATTGTAGTCAAGGGCGCAGTGTCTCAGGTTCGAATACTGCCATTGGCAAATGTCCAGACCAAACATTATTCTGATTGAATCACATTTTTTTATATGTGCCAATTGGATTAAATACCTTTTCTAAATAATTACAGTAAATTCTTATTTATGAAATAAATAACAAACAGCAATTAATTTAAAACAGTAAGGGCCGAGTGCACGAAAGGACAAAAAATCAAAATCAACGTCAACGTACGATCAAACGCGTCACTTTGTGTGGACAGTATGAAAGGAAGTCTATGCGGATCACTAAAAGTGACGTGTTTGCAACCGGGGCTAAGTGTCGTGACGACGTAGCATCCTACACTTTGAAATGTTAATTTATTTAACAAAAGGGGAAAGAAGATCACGCCCATATTTCTTGCCAGAAATCCAAAATTTTGCTCCAAATAGCTTTATTTGATCGAACTAGATGTCTGATGACCATTGGCATTGTAAAATTGTGTTTGGTTTCTAAGTTATAAGGTCCGAAAGTTCGAATTTTTCGCGCGTTTTATACAATAACTTTGGAGTTGGATTACGCAATGATAAAGTAAGAACATCGTAAAAAGATTAGTCATCAGACATAGCTTATTTAATCAAGATTTATGATATATTTGGTTTTTGTTAGATTTTTTACTACAGCGGTCGTGGTTTACTTTTAGCTATAAGTCGTTTTGAAATAAAAATTTTCGTAAATCTTACCAAATCATACACTATGCAAATTATCTTTTTTGTGGACATGTTGCATCTTCCTCATCACGGAGCCTGTCTTTTTCTTTGAAACAGAGAAGGTCCCAGAGCGCAACAGCACGGTTTTGTACCGTGCCCGCGAATGAGTTAGGCCCGCCGGGTTGGGCCGCCTTAAGTTATCTAATAATTAAGTTAACATTTTTGAGAAAAACACTCGCGGTTCCTAATTCCTTGGGTGAGTTGGGTGCCTTTTGCTAATCGTCGATTTTAGTGCAAACGTAACGTGAAGTGTCGCCGAGTGCTACTTGTAGTACCTACCAGGAGCGTCGAAAGTCGTACGACGCCATTTACCTTTAGGTCTGTATCCAGATTAGGTTAGGGTTCTATCCGATGGTGCCTGCATCGGTCAAGTGATACTGCTTGCTAAAACAATGTCGCTATAAGAATGACTTTCGGTTGTCACTCCTTTCCTAGTAGGTGACGGCATCGTTTGACGTGGCGTGACCCGCAACGCGGCCGCGGCTGACGCGGGCGACCCGCCCGCCGGGTCATCACTTATCTCACTATGTTTACTACGTACATTCATCCTGCACTCTCCCCGCGGCCGCCGCGGCGCACTCAGCGAAATGATCGAGTTACATACAACGGCTCGTGCCTGATTCCTCAGTCAAATTAAGACTGAGGAACGGACGGATATTAAAAAAAGCGAACCTGAATTGCGCACCGAGGGTCACGTATAAATTTGAAAAAGAAATGTGATATAATAACAAATTAACGACTTTTCCAATTTTTTTTATGTGACTGGACATGGATGGCTAATACCACACCTTCTGTCATGGTATTAGCCCAACACACTACATGGGAACTAGGTGCCATGCCAGGACCTTCCTTATATTTGTTGTGTGACCTTACCATCAGAGGCCGGCATCTAGCCGAAGTTTATTATCCTAGGTTAACGAAAAGGTTTCGAGGTTATAAGTTTACATTTACCTATTTGCGTGTCCAAATAGGAGACATAAACAGTAGTTTTTCAATACATCCTAATACATTTATTGACTCATTAAATTATCGCGTTGGGAGAGCATTTTTTACACTCCAAGAAGAATATACTTACCTAAGAATATGATGTTATTTTCAAAATAATAACTCCTAGCTAATAAGAAAAACGGTTTCAATCAATCGATCAAAAACGGTCTTGACAAACAGTAGACGGATAATGAAGTGGTCTTATTGGAGTACCTTTTGTAGGGTTCCGTACCCAAAGGGTGCCAACGGAACCCTATTACTAAGCCTCCGCTGTCCGTCCGTCCGTCCGTCTGTCACAGGGTTGTATCATATGAACCGTAACGGGTAGGAAGCTGAAATTTTCACAAAGTGTGTATTTATTTTGCCGCTATAACAACAAATAGGTAAAAATACCAAAAACGTGATTTTTATGTGTTAAATCTTGTACGATGGTACGAAACCCTTAGCGTGCGAGCCTAACTCGCACTTGACTAGTTTTTCTTGATGAGGAAAAAAAACGATACAGATCGTAGAAGCACACCGTACAATGCATTTACCAATAAATTAACTTGACGTCTGTACTGTATTTAACCAAAATGAAACATATAGTCAAAAACAAGATAAATGTTTACGGTTCACAACAATGTGTGTCCATAAATCTTATGAGTGGAACTCTGAACCCTCCGCAGAACGTGGAACTGGCACGTGCCCACAGCGCAGGACAGCCCCCGCTCACCTTTGACATTCCACGCGCCTCCTGCAACTAATTGTCCTGGGCCTAACATTCGTTTTTGTTCAACATCGTTCAACAATCAATTAATTATTAGTATTATCTTTGACATAAGCACACACAAAACTGTTATTAGGATCGTTGAAAACTCACGCTAGTAGGTAGGTACTTTAACAGGGCCTAAATGGCACCGTTTTATTTAGAATAAAATCCTCTAGAATCTCATAATTTGAGGTTATCCAACGACATCTACATTAAAGTTTCCATAAAATTCTAAGGTCTACGGTATCTTATAGCTGTACTAAATGTATATACGACCACGTTATCACTCGCGAATAAACCAGTGCTACCCACCCGTTCACCTAGAATCATGAAATTTGGCAATAAGCAATGTCTCCACAGCACAAGTAAAGGAAAACTTCCGAAAACCGTTAATTTTCAGATATATCATATCAAATCCCGTGATAGACGAACTATCTTTATGAAATTTTTTACGGAACCCTCGATGCGCGAGTCAAACTCGCACTTGTTCGTTTTTGTATGACTGTTTTACAAATAAATAAAAAAAATAACTGATCAAGTATTTCAATTAAAAAGATCTAAGCCGACGATGCTAGATAGTGAAAATATTGAGGATTGAAATGATCTCATAGCGAAGATGGCGGTGGCGCGTGCTCTTATCAGTGTTGCCAATACGTGTGACATTAATCTATTTATATTATGTCAGTGCCACATATTCCACGAAATACGACCGTCAGACAATGCACAGTGAGAGTTTTATCTGCTCGTCAGTTATGAGGTTATATTTGTGAGCCTAGCAGTTTGGACTACGTGTCTGACACTGCTTTGAATCTTGTCCGTGTCCAATAGTTTTACTTTAGAGTTAGATTAGCGCATTTGTAACTGTGGAATGAACAATGAAATGAACGTATGTTAGCTAATTAAACCAAGGGTTGATACTGCAGATAATTGTAATATCAGGATATATTCTAGTAAGCCTAAAACAGAGGAGACTCAATTCCACGTGGAGAGCTGTTCCTTTCCGTCTTCACTCTGAACAACATGGCGGTCAACCCCCTTCCGCCGCCTCCGTCTTCCGGTGCAACTTCGCTCCGCTCCGCGTTACTGGAGTGTTGCCTACGCTTGAGGCGGATTTGGTTTTACTTAACACCTTGGTCTCTCAGCGCAGCCCCCCCCCCATCCGGTTTTTAAATTTAGAAAACAAATTTAACAAAAAAAATAACCGACTTCAAAGGAAAAGCACTAAAAAGTAAAAAATAATTTTCATTTTTGTAGTTACAATTTCTGTTATTTTTTGAGTCGGCGTCAGCCGGGCACGCGCTGCGCCAATCAAGAGAACCTAACCTAACCTAACCTAACCTAACCTAACCTAACCTAACCTTGGCTGACACCGACTCAAAAAATTACAGAAATCGTAACTACAAAAATGAAAATTATTTTTTACTTTTTAGTGCTTTTCCTTTGAAGTCGGTTATTTTTTTTTGTTAAATTTGTTTTTTTATTTGTTTATTTTTAGTGAATCTGAAGTAAATTTACTAATTTGTACACGTCCTTTCCAATAAAAAAAGAATCACTGAAATCGGTTGGCGTTATATTGAGTTATTCGTCGATTTGTCGCGCACATCTTAATACAAATTTAAGATTTTTATGATTTTCTCATGGATATCATTGTCAGAACTTAACCAAATTAAAATGGGACCACTTGGGAAGCACTAGCTATCATTTAAAAAAATAATCATCAAAATCGGTTCACCCAGGCAAAAGTTATGAGGTAACAAACATAAAAAAAAAAAACAAAAAAACCAAAAAAAAAAAAAACATACAGACGAATTGATAACCTCCTCCTTTTTCGAAGTCGGTTAATAAAAAACAGGCCAAGTGCGAGTCGGATTCGCACACAAAGGTTTCCGTACCATCGTACAAGATTTTACACAAAAAAATCACGTTTTTGTATGGGGCCCCCTTAAATTTTATATATTTTTTTAATTTAACCTATTTGTTGTAATAGCGGCAACTAAATATACACTCTGTGAAAATTTCAGCTGCCTACCTATTACGGTTAATGAGATACAGCCCTGTGACAGACGGACGGCGAAGGCTTAGTAATAGGGTTCCGTTTTCACCCTTCGGGTACGGAACCCTAAAAAATGACCAAGGAGAGTTCACCAAATATGTGACCGAACAGAACTAATAGTGTATTGTAGAATCTTTGTTACATACATATTTAGATAAACGCTTTTTGAGTGACAATTTCCCACCAAAATAAATCTCATCTGTAATGTAGCTAATGCCCTTCCCTAAATGTATATAATCTGCGGCAACTGTAAGTTAATCTGTGCAGCGGTTTAGTAGATATCTGGTTGCCCTGTTTGCGGCGTTTTGTCCGGGAGCTGTGCCCGCGCATGTTTGCGCAGCTAAGTACTTACTAAACAGCGGTGCTCTGAGTGCGCGCGCACTGTCGCCCTTGTTGGTTTAGGCGGCAAGGCGGAGGCGGCGGGAGGGGTGGGGTGGGGTGGGGTAGGGCGGCCGAGGGGAAGGGCGGTTGCACCCTGCAGCGAGGCGCCACGGGATTAGCGTGCAATTTGTTCTGGCATGTTAGCACCGGATCTCGTGTCAGTTTGACATTGGAAAATAAATTGAGAAAAAGAACATTCAAGGATGTTAATGTGCAAATACAAATATTCAAGGATGTTTTTTATAGAGGGCCCCTAGCAAAACTGACGGAGCGAGTGTATGTAATTGGGCGGAATCTCCCTACAAAACAGAGAATATTAAAATAAAATGAACCAGGAAAGTTCTTTCTACTATACACGAATGTGCGTACATCAACGGTGAAGTATTTCGGAATATATGTAGAGAATAGTTTCTTTCAAGTGCATCTGTATCTCTACTATTTTAGTGTTTTATCCGCAGATGTTTTGGTATGAATTGTTTCTATGCAACCTGACATGGATAGCGAATACCACACAACTATCGTTATGATATTTATTAGCCCCCTAAACCACATTCCCTAAGGAATCAGGTGCCATGCCAGGACTTGCCTGTGTTGTATATCTGATTTTGTGTATGTGCCCGTTATAATGTAGAGTCTTTGTTGCTGAACTACAAGAAGATGCACGCACGGAGGAAAATATATATTTTTTGTGATCAGGTTTGATAATTAAATATAATTGTTTAATCTTTGAAATTTAAAAAAAAAATTCAAATGTTCAATAAGACCGACTCGCGAGGTCTACAGTTGAGAGAAACATTCGTTTTAAATTAGAACCTGTTGGTTTCTTATTGAAGAATCTAGCTGTTTCCAAAAATATCGCCTGATAAAGGAATGGTTCTACTACTTACTTTGAAAACCATGTGAAAATAGCTTCTCCCAGCAATCGATTTCCGGCAATTGAAGAGTTTTTCCTCATCCGGGTACTGCCTCGGTTTGAGCAATGAATGAGCGAATTTTCTATTATTTTATCTTCAAATCAGAGATCAGGTGGTCACTAGGCGCAGTTCGGATTATAGAGGCGTTCGGATAAGCGAGCACGGATAACCGAGGCTCTATCAATTAAATGACTTATTTTCTGTCTTTTAATTCAATTTCATTTAATTAAAATTTTCAATTTATTTAAATGTAAATCAACAGATTAGCCTAGGTACATATATTATGTTATTACATTCCTTATTCCTACGTCTATAGGCTATTTCAGCTACTGGAATCCTGCTTCCATTCCCTGTGTTTTGGGAAGCAGGGTCTTTCGCAAAACTTCCCAAACTTTGATTTAGAGGAATAATAGACTCAGTCGCGGCCTTAGTTCTGTAGATCGATGAGAGATGTCGCGATGTCGGCTCCTTGCACCGCTGACGACGACCAATATTGTCTTTACTTAATAGCCGAGCCGTGTCTACCGCTACCGAAAAACACCCGCAACCGGTCCTCAACCGCACCGCCACCGCACCGCCACCGCACCGCCACCGCACCGCCACCGCACCGCTACCGCTATCACCAACACTACCACCAGCCGCAATACAATATACGGTTCTTCTGCATAAGTTACTGACAAGTGACAGCACGCCTAACAGGGCTCGAGAGAAACTCAACATTATCATACTGTTCCTAGCCCACGGAGATCCACGATCTCAGTGCCCTAGCTCTACTACTACCTACGATGGTACATGCCAGAAATTGTAAGATGTATGCATGTTTATTGTTGTTCTGTTTATTGTTTTAAACGCTAATTATCTATGCCTTAAAATAAGAAAATATAACCTGTCTGATTGTACCTTGACTACCAATTTGACGAAAACAAATATAATACAATACAATACAATATTATAAATGCGAAAGGGTGTTTGTTCGTGTGCGCTTCATTCACGCAGTAAACAAAGCAACAGTCGATTCGTTGCAATAAAGAGGAGGTTGTAATAAAGAGGACAAAATACAGCCCATCTGCTCCAAATGGAAGGACAGAAGAAAACAAGGCGTCATAAGAACACTTTAGGTGTTGCCAAAGACTCCAAACTATTAGGCATCCGCTTTGGGTGTTGCAATACAGAGCCCCTAGTCCCAGTTGTCACCTAAATTGGCGTTTACGCCAAACCTATCGACCGAGCGTGACCAGTGGGCTCCGAGTTTGGTTTGACAGCTTACTCACCGTGCGTCGCCGTGAATACGTTGACGTTGCCGTTTACTCCGAATTTGCGTTTTCATGCAAATCGTAAGTCCGAATTTGACTTTGACAGCTTGAAGAAGTAAAACCACAGAATATCTACGTTTACATAACTTCGAAGTTCCGTTAACTCCAATTTAGGTGAGAACTCGGACTGACCGCTCAGATTATGTTTAACTGAGAAATGCGGCGTGGTGAATTACGGGGCAAGTTAGATTCGAGAATGAAACGAATTATTTTGAGCATGGTCAAGTGGACTGGTCACCGTAGGAACTTGGTTTTGATCTCCGAGACGGAGGAGCTGCGCCAATCGAGTCGTGTCCACAGGAATGGCGTCTCCGTGTCGCGCTGTTTGCGCTGCGTGCGGTAGCGGCGGCGGCGCGGAGGCGGCGGCGGAGGCGGCGGGGAGGCGGCTGTTTGTGCGCGCGCGTGTTTGTCCGCAGTGTTTGCCGCCGTGTGTGGTCCAGCGGAGACTCCGAGCGCCCGGATTAAGAGCCGCTGGCCTCTTGACCGTGCTGTGCTGCGGCGATGGGTCGGTTATTGCTCAGGAGGTCCAACGTAAAGGTACCCGTACACGGGCAACTTTTTTTTTATGTTAAGCGCGTCATATGGCGTACGCCAGGACATCTTAAGGTACCCGACGACGCCCATGGGATATCGGACTAACAGGGTGGCTACAAAAACCATGCCGGCCGGCCAGGTACTTCTTCAGGTGCCCAGGTTGTACTTTGGGGGAAATACCTCGGAAGGGAGTTCATTCGATAGTTTTCTTCTAGAAGATCTGTGGGTTCTTATTTTTGGAATATCCACTGTGAATATGTGCATTTTCTCCCTGTTCCGCATTGAACGGAGGTAGAAAGGGAACTTAGGTACAGCGTTATGCAGCTCCAACGAGCATACTCCATGGTAAAGACGACAGAACACAGAGAGAGACCCTCCATCCCTTCGGAGTTGGAGGGTCTCAAAATTCAGGGACACTCGCACATCCCGATGCTGTATCGAGTCCAAGGACCCAAGCACGTGTTTAGCTGAGCCCAAAATTGTTCAAGTTGCAGCAATCTCTGCCGATTTCGTCGTCACGGCAGCAACCAGCAATCTCCGGCATAATATTTTATGGACACGTATAATTACCTGCATGTGGCGAGCAAGTAGGAATTCAATAAACTAAGTACTCAACGGCCACACAAAGTATGGAGCGATGTGGAGCAATATCGCTCCATATAGCTGGAATAATTGTTGAAAATGTATTAGAGTTGCTTTGTATTTCTCCATATATTGCTCCACTATATTTGGAAACAGTTGCCAAGCCATTCATTGCCTCGAAATTACCCACGGTGTACGGGCACCTTTAGGTGGCACTCAATTAGTTATTCGTTAATTTCTCAGAGACTTATCACCCTCGCATTACATGTCGAACGTAGGTCTCTACGTAGAGTGTGCTCTCCATTTGCGGATATTAGAAATGAACTCTAATTATTATTTATCAGAAAATTGGTTGTAAACAAGTTGTAAACGTCTTTAGCTCAATGTATGAAGATTATAGAAATCATGGCTGAGTGCATACATTTTAATTCGATGGAATATTTAGAATAAGTATTATTTATATTTTGCTCTACAATTAAGCTTCTCGGTGTAGCGGTAGCCAGGTGGCGGTAGCGGTGGCGGTGCGGTGGCGGTGGCGGAGGCGGAAGCGGCTACTTGTCGTCTGTTTGCTGCCATTAGTGAAGTGAGGACGGCGGTGCGGGGGTGCGGTGCGCGGTCTGCCGCCGCCGCCGCCGCCGCCGCCGCCGCCGCCGCCGCCGCGCCGCCTCCGCCGCCGCCGCGTGCAAACAAGAGCCTCCTTGGGTGCATAGGTGGGCCTGAAGACAGCCGACGAAGATCCGACAATTCTGTACTATTAGCTGGTGTATTTTCCGTCTCATGAATGCAAATATGGCGGATTATTTTCTCCCGTGGACCCGTATCAAAACCGATCGAACGATTTGATAATAACTGTCTGTCAACCTCAATGGCCCAGTGGCGCGACACTTCGGCGATCGCTCTCCGAAGTTAAGCAACGCTGGGTCCGGTCTGGTCTTGGATGGGTGACCATTCGACCGTTGAGAGAGGCTGGCCGTGGTTCGGATTCCACGTTAAACTGTAGGTCCCCTTCCTTACTTACAAGGTGGTAGGGTTTATCCCGCCCGGGTTGGTACTATCGCATTGGATGAGCGATGGTCGAAGCGGCAATGAAAATGTTTTCCATCCAGTTCAATGTAGCCGTACAATATAAGGAAGGTCCTGGCATGGAACCTAGTTCCCATGTGGTGTGTTGGGCTTATACCATGACAGAAGGTGTGGTATTAGCCATCCATGTCCAGTCAAATAAAAAAAAAACCTGATTTGTCGCATATAATATCAGGTAATTTCATTTTCTCCCTGTTGTTTTCAGAGTGGGCAGTCTGAGTTCTCACCTAAATTGGCGTTTACGGCAATCCGATCGACTGGCGTTTTCTCCAAACTCCATACAAGTTTTTATTAGATATTCTGTGGTTTTACTTCTTCAAGCTGTCAAAGTCAAACGCGGGCTTCCGATTTGTATGAAAACGCGGAGTGGACGTAAACGGCAACGTCGTCGTATTTACGGCAACGTTGAGTAAGCTGTCAAATCAAGCTCGGACTCGCAAATGTTAGTTCGCTTAACGCTCACTGCGCACGCTCTTCAATTTCTCCATACATTTGAAAACGCCAGTCGATCGGTTTGCCGTAACGCCAATTTAGGTGACAACTTAGACTACCGGCTTAGCTATCTATAAGAAGCGGGCGATGCGAACATTTTAAAACAATGTGAAAATGAAATATAGGTACCCACAAAAACGTTTATTATGTCGTTTTAAAAAGTTAACTTCACAAAAAAAACCAACCAAATAGGCTTATTGTTATTTTTATTATTATTTGTATTAGAATGTATGTGTATTACATTAGGTGTCGCCATCTAAAAGCTCTGGTAGGTTTACCAGTCATATTCATATTGGGCGTACTACCGGACTAAATCGCGTTTTATATGATAAACTCAGAGCGAGTCGAGTTTTTAAATGTTGACAGTGCACTCCGAATATGACTGTAACAGTTTAACATATTTTTCCAAAAACGTTGCAGGTTACGGCAGCCAACGAAAGAATAATCCTTTAAGAAATACAAATATCTCTTGAAAAAAAGCCATTTCTGAAATGTTGCTACTCATAATATATTAAAGTAGCTGTCAAAGAGATAAGACGTCAATTTTGGAAAAAAATATATTATTGTAATTATTTTAATAGAATCTTAGTTTATTTAGACGTATTTTATGCTTTTGGGCAACAAAAAAAAATGTAGATATCCAAGTGTAATCATATGGACGACCAACTGGAGTTGGCATCAACCCACATTAGCTCTTCAGCTTCACATTCGGCGTCACTATCAGAACACACCCAGTACAATCGGACAGTTCCTGCAGTCAGCCCCAGAGACTACGATGGAAATCCAAATAGCCCGTCCATACTCGAAAATGGCTCAAGTATCTACGCTTCAGCACACTCAGCTCCGCCGGCGACAACCAGTAACACAGACGGCAGAACTCCATTCATTTGCCCACACTGTCCATGCACTTCCACAGCCCCTCGTAGCTTTAAAGGCTTAAAGGGCTTACGCATTCACCACAGCAGAGCCCATCCGAACTTATCTCTAAATCGTCCGGAATTAATCCAAACACAGCAAACACAGCCAACTTCATCAGAAAGATTCAACAAACATCTAGCAGATTATAAGCAAAACATTCGCGTCCTGCGCCGAATTCCAAAAGGAGCACGACCAGCAGCAGCTGACAAACTAAGCAGCGTGATACGAGGATGTATTAACAAAAATGATTTAAATGCATGGAAGGAATTAATGTACTTCGCATATAACGCATTTCGTGTACCTGATCTGAACCCAACAAATATATCTTTGGTGTCTAAAATAAAAGCCAATCTGTTGACACCAAATGAGAGAACCATTTCTCAATCGAGTATAAAGCACAAAAGCTCACTCGCAAAGCGCGTTGAAGCGAAATGCAGCGATGGAGATGTTCGAGGTGCCGTACGACTACTCTCATCTTCAGATGACCTCGCGCCACAGGACGACGTTATATTTGAAAAATTGAAGTTGAAACATCCAATCTCACTCCATGAATCAATTTTCCCGCCACCATCCACCGATTCTACTGACTGCCTAGCCGTATCTGATTCGAAGGTCTACGACGCCATATCTAGTTTCGCACCCGGTTCCGCCTCAGGAATTGATGGAATCAGACCACAACACCTGAAGGATCTGACAAGTCCCTCTGCCGGCGAAGCAGGACAAAGACTGATTTCTTCAATAACAGCTCTATGCAATTTAATGCTGTCTGGTAAAGTGATCAGCGAAGCATGTGAATTTTTGTATGGCGCTAACTTAATAGCTCTTAAGAAGAAAGACGGTGGGATCAGACCTATTGCCATTGGAAATGTGTATCGCCGTCTCACCGCCAAACTAGCATGCACTTCTATAAAAGATTTCGCAGGGCCTCACTTCCAGCCTTTACAGCTCGGTTTCGCCACCAAGCGTGGTTGCGAAGCTGCAATCCACGCAGTAAGAACCTACATCGATACAAACCAGAATTCAAACAAAGTTGTTTTAAAAGTTGATTTAAAAAATGCATTCAATTCTGTTCACAGGGATACATTGCTAAGTGAAGTTAACGAAGTGACGCCCAAGCTTTATCCGTTCCTATCGCAGTGCTACTCAGCTCCCTCTCTCTTGTTTTTCGGCAGCCAAACCATCTCATCCCAGGTTGGAGCACAACAAGGAGACCCTCTGGGCCCTCTTATTTTTAGTCTTTCCATACACCCCATCATAAAGAAAATTACTTCCGAACTAAATGTCTGGTATTTGGATGACGGCACGTTGGCCGGGGACCCAGATACCGTAATGTGTGATCTTGAAATACTTATTTCGGAATTTGCAAAACTAGGTCTGGAAATGAACGCTCAAAAAAGTGAATTATATTTTTGCTCAACTCACGACACCAACATCGTTGATCATTTTAATAATATTGCTCCGGGAATAAACGTAGCGACCAAAGGTTTGACTCTACTAGGTTCACCGATCACATTAAACTCTGCTAAGTCTATCCTCAATAAAAAGAAGGAGGAAATTACTTTAATGTCCGAACGTGTCAAAACACTAAATTCTCATACAGGATATTATCTGCTCAAAAATTGTTTCTATATTCCCAAATTAACTTACACAATACGTACTACACCAATATGGAAATTTCAAGAGTTTATTGATTACATGGACTCGGTCTCCAAAGATTCTCTTCAGGCAATTATAAATATACATTTCAATAATGAACAGTGGACACAAGCGACTTTACCAATAAAATCTGGCGGAATAGGCATCCGGAAAATAAACGACATAGTACTCCCTGCTTTCCTGGCGTCGGCTCATGGCGTCTCACACTTAGTCTCTAACATGTTAAAATTTACTGGAGACGTGTGTGAGATTAGCCATGTCAACGATGCTTTGAAGGCTTGGAATTTGCTTTGTCCCAATACGACGTTACCGCCCCTGCCTTTTGTCCAAAAAAAATGGGACACCATTAATATAAACCGAATAATAGCAACAATTGAACACGATACACAGGCGGAAGAAGCACGATTCAAGGCGGCCTGCGCACCAGAATCGGGTGCATGGCTACACGCCCTTCCTTCCTCGAAAATAGGTACAGCTCTGGATAACAATACATTTCGGATCTGCGTAGGACTGAGACTCGGTTGCGACATTGTCCAACCACACAAATGTGTATGCGGCGCTGCAGTTGAACACAATGGTCGACACCCCCTTAGCTGCTATAAGAGCGCCGGTAGACACTCACGTCACCATGCATTGAATGAAATTATAAAACGAGCATTAACTTCGGCCCACGTGCCATCTATCCTGGAGCCCTGTCTCAGCAGAGAGGATGGCAAGCGCCCAGACGGGATGACCTTGATCCCCTGGTCACACGGTATGGCTCTCGTCTGGGATGCTACCTGCGTCGACACGCTCGCGGCTTCACATATTAGGTCAACCGCAGGGACCGCGGGGTCTGCCAGTGAGAGAGCGGCTAGAGCCAAAATCTCCAAATACCAGGCAATCATTAGCCAAAATTATAACTTCATCCCATTCGCAGTAGAAACTTTAGGTCCCGTTTGCGCAGCCGGAAAGCAATTGTTGAGCGAGCTGGGCAAGAGGCTGCGCGAATCGTCTGGGGACAGCCGAGCCGGGTCGTTCCTCCTCCAACGCATCAGTCTGGCTGTCCAGAGGGGGAACGCAGCGAGCGTTATGGGGGCCTTCCCGCACTCGGTGCCTATGGATGAGATTTTTTATCTCGTCTGATGGGCACCAGGGTTGTCGGGGGCCCCCGGCACTGCTGCAATCCCGTCTCGACTGCTCCTGGACGGTTTTTATTTTAGCTAGTACGTATTTAATTCTTGTTTTTGATATAGTTTTTATTAAGATATTAACGGATAAAACATTAAATCTCTCAATTACTTATCTCAGAGATTTGTCTATCACGCCAAGGATATCTTCAGGACTCGAAACGACGCGACCTGGAGGACTTCTGACACCTCGCCAAGCCAGATGTCACATGACTGGGCGACGTCGACGTGTCGAACAACAGTGAAAATATAAACAAAAAATACTTATTTTTATTTGACTGGACATGGATGGCTAATACCACCTCTGGTTCTATCGTCTCTACCATGGAGAACGCTCGTCGGAGCTGCATAACGCTGTCCCATCGTTCCCTTTCTACAGTCGCTCAACGCGGAACAAGCGCAGGGAATGCCCAAATCCCAAAATATGAACCGACCGATGCTCTAGAATCTAGATGCTTTATCTTTAGGGTCGGTAAACTATGGATTGCATGGGTTCCCCGCCGAACTATTTCCCCCAAAGTACAACCTGGGGTTCTTCATACGTAGTGGGGAGAAGCATCTGGCTGGCCGCCTCCGTAAAGTAACGCTTGAGGGTTGATCACGGATGATGTGATGTGATGCTCACGCCAGGAGGCGGTGACAATGTATATTGTAACACTTTTGAGTAATTTAATTATTTTTGTCTTTGGCAACCCTGGCAGCGGGCGTCAACGATTTCTGTTTGCTGTCAAAGACTCCCTCAGTACTATTATAACTCTTTGCTAATACCCTTGCTCTACACTGGGCGTTTTTGTGTGGTTAGTTCGGTGCTAATATCGTACTAAGTTTTGACAGGTCCTCTCTGAAAACGATTGTTAGGCGCTTACTGACGAACACATCGATACTCGTACAATAATAGGTACGAATGCGCAAAAAAGTATGCGACAATGTATAGCTCATTTGACGTATTTGCTCTATTGCTTGTAGATACTGCACTTTCTATAAATTTGGCAAATTGAAAGAGTGTGCTGCGCTCTGTGTCATATATCGCATGTACGTACACACAGCTTGCGATATCACTAGGACGGTGTCGCGACCCGCGTCTTTATCTCCGTCACAGACGACGCATGCGCCAACCGAGGGAAACTACTTTCACGTTTGCAATCCCACTGGACTTCAGCATTGCGTTCGATGCTTGAATTCCCATCTCATCTTCGTTCGAAATGAAGACCACATTTTAATGTTAGCTTGGCTAGGACATGGGCTCTATTTGAACACGGCTGCATTGAAGTAGGTTAAAAAAAATATTATGTTCATTGTCATTTCGACCATATTTCATTCAACGTGGTGGGATCTACTGTTTTAAAACCAAAACGTTTTTTTATCAACCTCAGTTATGTAACGTGTTTACACTACGCCTAACTACAAACCACTTGTCGAAAAATCGCAAAGCTCATCCATTCCGCACAGCATTTGAGGGATACACTAAATCCATTGATTTTCATATTTGTGTAGAAATACTAAATAATATAAATAATTGTGTTCAAACATTGCCAGTACTTTCACTAGTCAAATTATTAAAATTTAAAAAATATTATAATACAGTAATCATTGTTCGGCACCCATTTGAGTGTTTTTCTATATTTTTTACTGTTTTGGATTTGGCTATGAAGTGACAGTTGAAACATTCTAACTGTATGATAAATCTAATCCCCAAGACCGCCGACGTGACGATGCGGAGGACGTTACGTTACGACAGCTCACACCCGTGACGCGCTATCTCGCGCCGACAACTCGTTACTGTTCTTAGAAAGTAAAACGCCCATAGTTTACGAGCACCGCGCCGTCGTCGGCCGGAGGGACAATACACGTCATTTTTAAGGGTTCCGTACCCAAAAGGTGCCAATTACTAACCCTATTACTAAGCCTCCGCTATCCGTCCGTCCGTCCGTCTGTCACAGGGCTGTATCTCATGAATCGTGATAGGTAGGCAGCTGAAATTTTCACAGAGTGTTTATTTATTTTGCCGTTATAACAAAAAAAAGGTAAAGTAAAAAATTTAAAAAAATGAAGCGGAGTCACATACAAAAAACGTCATTTTGTGTTAAATCTTTTATATGGTACGGCACTTGGCCGGTTTTTTAAAGTAACTATACATAGGTGGCAATACGACAACCGCCGTCTTGATGTTATCCCCACACGCCGCGCCCGTAGAAATGCCAGGACCTTCCCTTTATGAGCATGGTTACAAAAAATCAGACAGTTTTACAATGGCGCTTCGACCATATTTTGCAAAGTACTTAGTAGGCGCGCTCGATGCCATATCTCTTTCTGATTTATCTATGTTCTCAACTTTTCATTCGGTTCAAATATAACAATAAAATATCTAGTTGTTTTAACTGTTGGTATATTGTTGCCACGAGTTAAAATTTCGGTAAGGTCGATAGAAGACGATAGAGAATGGTGAAAACAACATGAATATTCATTAAATTCTATTGGTATTAATAATTCCGGCAACGTATTTTTTTATTGAATAAAAATTAACCATAGCAAATATTACTATAATGCATAGAAAAGTTGAGAAACTGTAGCCGTTGGTTGAATTTACTTTAAATGGATTAAATATCGTAATTTTGTTCTAAATACTACTTTTATGATTAATGATTTTTTCAACTATATATTTATATCAACAGTTTATAAAACAATAATACTTTCCTTTAGTTTGCCGTTTAACATTACTTCACAGGATTTGTTTCTTATTCCTTGTTCCTTACACTATTGACTGGTGCTATAATACGAGTTGCTTTATTTTTCTCAAAATCAGCTAGTTCGATTCCCAGCTAGGAAAACGATTTTTCCAGTAATCGAATAATGCAGTTTTAGTTTTGGTCAAAATCGGTCTCATGACTCCTTTGAGTGTTTTTCGCTATTTCTTATAGTTTCGGATTTGGCCCTGAAGGCCAACTTGAAAACTTCACCTGCACCTTATTTCTTGCACAACTTTTAGAACAAAATGTGTTCATGTAGGTAGTTGGTTTGAAGGAACGTACGTATTGTCAGGACACTTGTATAACATACTTACTAAATAGTGATGCGCACACTAATAAGGATGCAATGAAAACCCAATTTTCTCAAAAAAAAAATTTAATTATTCCAGCTGGTTAAGAATTATTTATGTTACTTTTAATATTTAATCTTTTTTTGTGAACATTACGTTTAGGTTATGTAAAGATTTATGACTGTCGTTTTAAACATTTTATAATCACCTAAACTAACAAACTTTGTATAGGCTATTATGGACAATATATGTATTATTGTATATGGTAAATTATACATTTTTATTCTATTTTTCTTCCATTTTAACTAAAACTGTAAAAGACTACTAAAAGACTAGAAAGCGCTAAAATCATCATTTTCCAGTACCATATAAAAAAAAATGTATCTTGTAATCTCGCCTGTAATATTATTATTTTTAATTATTTAAAATGTTAAGAATTAATGAAAACATGCACACCTATTGAGTACCCATAGGAAACAGAGTACATCAAAAATCTGATAAGAATCTTGTTAGCTTTCTTATTGAATCAATTTCAACAAAATTATAGAAAATGACTAATTTATTAAAGGGATGAGCAAGCTAGCTTCAATCCTGTTTTGAAGACACTCTCCAAGTAAGTTCTATCCTAAAATGTTTGCCTACGACTCGTCGAGCCGAGAGAGGTGGTGTCTAACCTGCGTCCATCGTGTACTGGGCGTGCAGGGAGCCATACTCCTTGGCACTCATACTCTCGGCGCCCAACATGGCGTCGGCGCCGCCTCCGCGCCTGCGCGCCGCTCAGCAGCGCGGCATCGCGCGCCCTCACCACTCGCCGACGCACCGCGCTCACAGACCGATCCTCAGCCTCGACGCATTCGCTGAACTCCTCAAAAACGGGTACTTCCCTACCGAAACAATATTCAGTCCAACACTACGGCGCATGACATCACACTCTACGTGAAAAGCCGCGAAGGGAACATCGAACTCATCCGATTTCGGCCCTATAATCGATTCCCCGCGAACAAACGCGCGAAAACAAGAAAACAAAGCGAGCGCGGGAAATCTGACGGGTGACTGAGCGCGTCTCGGTCGGCGAGCTGCGCGCGCGCACCGGGGAGGAGCGAGCGAGCTCCGATTGGCCGACACGGATGCCCGCCATTTGTTGCCGCGCCGACCGGAGCATTCCGCGCGTCCAATGGGCACGCTTCATTTAAACTGTTTTTCTTTTTCCTCGAAGCGCGCGCTCCCTCCGCCCTCTCGCTTCCGCCCGCGCCGCCCTGTGGAGTTTTCCCGCGGCGAGAGCGAGACCGACGGAGTTTCGGATGTTGCATCGCTAATGGAGCGGGCAGAGATTTGGGAAAATATTGAAACAACTCTACAGCCGACGCGACGGCAGCCACTCGTGCTTGTAGTTATAATAGTTTAGTTAAATATTCTGCACGGGAGTTTAATTTTCACTTTAATCTCTCTGTTGAATAAGTAGTTGATAATAAAACATCGATATCGAAACATAAAATGTAATGTTGGATCGTAGCTCCCCAGGTTGGCACGCGTACAGTTTCATACATAGCTACATACATACCTACACACACTGCGTGTATCTAATACCTACCTACTAAGGTCTTTGCTGGAAATATCTTATTTGAATGATAGTTGCAGGATTCATTGTGGACGAACTACAAAACTTTCACGAAGAAGCTTTCTGCGTAAATTAACATTAAAATGGGTATATAAACTATCTCGATATCCTCACCAATCTTATGTGGTCACATTTTTTTTTTATGAGACTGGACATGGATGGCTAATACCACACCTTCTGTCATGGTCTTAGCCCAACACACCACATGGGAACTAGGTGCCATGCCAGGACCTTCCTTATATTGCACGGCTACATTGAACTGGATGGAAAACACGGACAATTTTCATCGCCGCTTCGACCATCGTTCATCCAATGCGATGGTACCAAACCGGGGTGGGATTAACCCTACCACCTAGTAAGAAAGGAAGGGGACCTACAGTTTAACGTGGAATCCGAACCACGGCCAGCCTCTCTCAACGGTCGAATGGTCACCCATCCAAGACCAGGACGGACCCAGCGTTGCTTAACTTCGGAGAGCGATCGCCGAAGTGTCGCGCCACTGGGCCACTGAGGCTGACGTGGATCTTTCCTGTGGATATTTATAATTTATGTGGATATTTCCTAGATATAAAAAACAAAACAAAGCGATAACTTTATAATTGTTTTATTACATATTATTTTAATAAATTATTAAATATCAACATAGTAAATTTTGTATCCATTAAACAATGAGATCATTATATATTATTTTAATAAATTATTAAATATCATCATATTAAATTTTGTATCCATTAAACAATAAGTTGATGTTAAAATGGCTGAAAATTTAAATGAAATTAAAAGTCCAATGAAACTAAAAGTCAAACTGGATTTTCACCGAACTTGTCGTGCGAAAATCTAGTAACTTAGAGCAAAATGTCATTTTTCACAAGAGGTGAACTTTGTAACCTTTTTTTAATTTAAATTTTCTAATAAACCCAATTTAATATATTCAGCTTGGGCAAAAATGTTTCCGTACGTCTGTCCCGCTGTTCTCCTCTACAGGTCCCATTTCTCAACTCTTGAAATTTTGTGAGCAGGTTGTATAGGATTGATTGATTGAAAATTCTTTCATACGCCACAAAAACAATTTACAAAAGAAAGTACAGTGCAATAACAACATAATAAAGTGGGGCGCAAAGGCGGGCTTATCCAGCGAAGGGATTTCTTCTAGCCGAAATTTGGGTGTTTGAGAAGTTTAATGGAGATATATTCGTAGGTAGTGGCGGTATGCCTTTTAGGACCTAAAGTGTTTGGAGAAATTAGAAGAAAAACAGGATTTTGTTTAATATAAAGGTGTACGTGCGGGAACATTTACTCAGTGTTAAGCCATGCAAAGACAGACTAGCGAGGTCTACAGCTCAAAGACAGACTCGCGAGGTCTACAGCTCGAAGAGCCACTAGTGTTATATGTTTGACGGTTACGGAGGTCTCTGTGCTAACGAACGTTACACAGAATGGTGCATCGGCATGCATAACATTTACCTGTAGTTGTACATGTTCACATAGCAATTGGACCCACGCAAGTAGTTAGAGTAAGTAGGTGCGTATAACTGAGTCGGGATCGAATATCCAATTTTAGGGTTTAATGTGAGTTTTATGAAGAATTTTAACGGGCGCGGTATTTTCGCACGTAATTCTTATAAAAAGACGTGTGTATTGCGCCGCAGTAAGCGATCTTTACTGCGCATTGTTCTCAGATATGGCGCTCCGCTGTGGTACTGGGAGGTAAAGGCTGCACGCTCCTACCTAGCTTTTGCCTGAGCCCGTAGTCCTAGTTGTCACCTAAATTGGCGTTTACGCCAAACCGATCGACTGGCGTTTTCAAATGTATGGAGAAATTGAGGAGCGCGCGCAGTGGGCGTTAGGTGAACTAACATTTGCGAGTCTAAGCCCCGGTTGCACGAAGAGACGACTGAGTTAATCAATGTGCAAACACGTTACTTTTAGTGATACGCATAGAGCTCCTTCCATACTGTCCACACAAAGTGACGTGTTTGATCATACTTTGACGTTGATTTTGATTGTTTCTCCTTTCGTGCACTCGGCCCTTAGGGCCGAGTGCACGAAAGGACAAAAAATCAAAATCAACGTCAAAGTATGATTAAACACGTCACTTTGTGTGGACAGTATGGAAGGAAGTCCATGCGGTTCAGGAAAAGTAACGTGTTTGAACATTGATTAACTCGGCCGTCTCTTCGTGCAATCGAGGTCTAGTTTGATATGACAGCTTACTCACCGTCGGCGTAAATACGTCGACGTTGCCGTTTACGCCGACTCCGCGTTTTCATACAAATCGGAAGTCCGAGTTTGACTTTGACAACTCGAAGAAGTAAAACCACAGAATAAGTAGTAAACATTTGTATGGTGTTTGACGTTTTTACGTAACTTCGAAGTTACGTAAACGCCAATTTAGGTGAGAACTCAGACTTACCACTCTGAACTGCCCACTATGTGGTGGCACAGGAGAACCAAGCGCTCCCGTGTGGATACATTCAGTTCCTGGAGGGTAAAAGGTTTAGGAATATTTTAGGTTTTTGGACATCAAACGGATGGAGCGCTAACGCGTTCGTTAGTCTGGTTTTGCTAATCCAAAAAGATATGTAATTATAATCCATAGGCTTATAATGTAAGCACAGCGCGCAATAATAGGTCTATGTGATAGGTAATCGTTTGCAAAAAAAGGAAAATGTATGGTTTCAGCTTTATATTATAAAATATGTATATTTATATTTTAAGAAACTCATTCATTCAAGTGTATAGACCCACAATATAGACCCATATGGATTAACTAATATAATTGGTCGAAAATAAAAACAATCTAATAATACAGATTTCGTTATTATCAAACTCGTCCCCATGATTCCAGACGGACGGATAGACGGACGGACGGATGGACGGAAGGATAGTTCCTTTGGCACCCTTTGGGTACGGAACCCTAAAAATGAATAGTACATGAATGATGAATACAGTGCACTCAATAATTAAAATACACGCATCAGCTTGTAGCTGCTAGTGTATATAAAATAGAATAATAATAATAATAATGATTCCTTTGAGTGTTTTCGCTATTACTTATAGTTTCGGATATGGCCATGAAGGCACACCTGAAAAAATCACCTGTAGGTACACGCCTTAATAGTAGCGCTTAACCAAAGATATTTTTCGTACATAATCTTTTTCGCCTAACATTTTTTTTCCTTTATAAAAGTGCACCTTTATAAAACATGCACACATTTTAAGCATTACACACGCACCAGTAATCTCAGGAACATTTTCTAGAAGTCGTGTGCTTATCTCTCATTACAAAAGAATTTTCAAAGTTGAAGTTGAAAGTTGAGGTTGTATACAGCTCTATCTACGTTTTTTTTTTATGTGACTGGTCATGGATGGCTAATACCACACCATTCTGTCATGGTATTAGCCCAGCACACCACATGGGAGCTAGGTGCAATGCCAGGACCCTCCTTATATTGCACTGGATGGAAAACACGGACAATTTTCATTGCCGCTTTGACCATCGTTCATCCAATGGGATGGTACCAACCCGGGCGGGATTAACCCTCCCACCTAGTCAGTAAGGAAGGGGACCTACAGTTTAACGTGGAATCCGAACCACGGCGAGCCTCTCTCAACGGTCGAATGGACACCCATCCAAGAGCAGACCGGACCCAGCGTTGCTTAACTTCGGAGAGCGATCGCCGAAGTGTCGCGCCACTGGGCCATTGAGGCTGACAAAACGTACGGCTACGTACGAGTTGATCGGCTTCACGTGACGTGAGCGGTGAACATGTAACAGTTTTTACTAGCGGTTTTTACCGCGGCGGCGACGATCGGCGGCGACTGATTCTCCGGGAGTGCGGAGGCGGCGGCGGCGAGGAGATAATTAGCAGGGCGCCGAAAAGCCGACAAAGAAGACCTTCCGCGTGTCTCCGCCGCCGCCTCCGCCGCCGCCTCCGCCGCCGCCTCCGCCGCCGCCTCCGCCGCCGCCTCCGCCGCCGCCTCCGCCGCCGCCTCCGCCGCCGCCTCCGCCTCCGCCTCCGCCGCCGCCGCGCGACATTTCTACAAATCAATTCCCCTTTTCATTAAGGTGGCCCAACCCGGCGGCCCTAACTCATTCGCGGGCACGGTACAAAACCGTGCTGTTGCGCTCTGGGACCTTCTCGGTTTCAAAGAATAAGACAGGTTCCGTGATGAGGAAGATGCAACATGTCCACAAAAAAGACAATGTGCATAGTGTATGATTTGGTAAGATTTACGAAAATTTTAATTTCAAAACGCTAATAGCTAAAAGTAAACCACGACCGCTGTAGTGAAAAATACAACAAAACCCAAACAGATGATAAATCTTGATTAAATAAGCTATGTCTGATGACTAATCTTTTTGAGATGTTCTTACTTTATCATTGCGTAATCCACCTCCAAAGTTATTGTATAAAACGCGCGAAAAATGCGAACTTTCGGACCTTATAACTTAGAAACCAAACACAATTTTACAATGCCAATGGTCATCAGACATCTAGTTCGATCAAATAAAGCTATATTGAGCAAAATTTTGGATATCTGACAAGAAATATGGGCGTGATCTTCTTTCCCCTTTTGTATGGGGAGATGAGCGGGATGGGCCACCTTAAGTAAATATACTTACTTAGCGGGTACGTCGCTTATTCCAAGGAATGTACATGTATATATGGATAATCGACCGTGAAGCAAGGACACATTAATTGAAGAAAGAGCCCAGTAAAAAGAACTACTTTACGAATATGCTGCAAGGCTGGAACCGAACCAGCAAAACATACCATTCGCCGGTATTGCGTCTATAAATTTCGCCACCTGCTGTATACCCATAATTTGGAATTCTCCTACAGTCCCTCTTCCCGTAATGAATGCCTCCTGCTAACGCAGTGTTTAAGATTATACCTACATACATTGATTTAACGCTTCATCTGCGTTGGGGACATTGACTGCAAAGATTGAACAACCAAACATATTGCCGTCATAAATGGTATGTTTTGCTGGTTCGGTTCCAGCCTTGCAGTATATTCGTAAAGTAGTTCTTTTTACTGGGCTCTTTCTTCAATTAATGTGACCTTGCTCCACGGTCGATTATACATACATACATGTCACATTGTGACCCCCCTTTCATTTTTCGTCCGTCCGTCCGTCTGTCACAGGGCTGCATCTTATGAACCGGAATAAAGGCGGCAAAATAAATACACTCTCTGAAAATTTCAGCTGCGTACCTATTACGGTTTATGAGATACAACCCTGTGACGGATGGACGGATGGATAAAAGAGGCTTAGTAATAGGGTTCCATTGGCACCCTTTGGGTACGGAATCCTAAAAATGAATAGTACATTTTTTTATTTCCTCCTGTGTCATCTACTGTGAATATACGTTGCATATTTAATGTTTACATTCCAAGAAATTTTTATTCTTTTACATTGCACATTTATATTGCATAACATGAAAAAAAGAGATAAATATATTAAAGTAAGCGTGATAAGGTTTACATAATTATAAAACATATTTAGATGGGTATCTATAAGGTGCTTTTTAACAATCTACAAGCCTCCCAGGGTTGATTCAGCCTTTGCTAAGAATGTAGGTATGTAATTTTTTTTGTTCCATTCTATCTGTTGCTAAACATCAAAGAGATATTGTCGTGTTTGCCTCTTCCCACAAATTATCATGTGCGTTTGTAACCTACCGACATAAATTGTTGACGCATTGACTTCGTTACCATGTGCCCTTTTTTCAGACAAATATGCCAAATAATAATTAACAAATATTCCAAATGCCTATTGGTGCTGTCGGCGATGCAAGGTCGTGATTATCCGAATATACGTATCCTAAACGAATACCTAATTATAACGAAACCAAATCGGTATACACAAAAAGTTGCTCGACAACGCCCATGGTCTTTCTCCAGAGTCCAGCAGGCCTATTCCTGGCATTTCGTAATCAGGAATCAGGAATCCTGAGTCTAGAAAACCGCGTTTTTCAAAACGATTTTCTTGACGAAAATATTCCGGAGCATAGTTTTTTTAATTAATTATGGTTTTTCGTCGAAAAAATCGCTTTGAAAATCGCTATCAAAGCGGTTTTATTGACTCAGGATCCCTGATTCCTGATTACTGAATGCCAGGAATAGACCTGCTGGTGCTTCCTCACACATGTAAAATGACTGTATTTTTAACGACTTCCCTACTGGGCTACAAAAGCCGAAAGTTATATAAATTTAGCCTGGTGTCTTTGATAGAGACCAAGATTGGTTTTCAACAAGTGCTGATTTATCTTAATCGACACGAGCTTTATTAAGTGCTGACTATCTTCTACTGGTATTGATGGCAATATGGTAAGAAATGCCCCTTCGGGTCTTTTTCACCGTGTGGTCATTAACTTAATCGGCGCATAAGCATTGTCTAAGGTTCTTACCATCATACAATCAAAACCAGTACAAGATAATCAGCACATTAGGAATAAAGGCCGTAATTGTCGATTAAGAAAAATCAGGACACGGTGAAAACCAAGTTGAGTCAATACCTATGTGTCGATTGAGCTAATCAGCACATGTCGAAAGAGACTCCAAATCTTGGTAAGCAAAATATATTTATAATTATCAACTTACTTTATAGCTTCCATTTTTTAGGGTTCCGTACCCAAAAGGTGAAAACGGAACCCTATTACTAAGCGTCCGCTGTCCGTCCTTCCGTCCGTCCGTCTGTCACAGGGCTGTATCTCGTGAACCGTAATAGGTAGGCAGCTGAAATATTCACGGAGTGTGTATTTATATTGCCGCTATAACAGCAAATAGGTTGAATGAAAAAATAATAAAAATGTAATAAAACGATATTTTTTTGTATTAAATCTTGGACGATGGTACGGAACCCTTCGTGTGCGACTCCGACTCGCACTTGGCCGGTTTTTATAGACTTGGACATGATGGTCACCGTGCAATATAAGAAAGGTCTTTAATGGCACCGAGCTCCCATCCACCACAGTAGCTGAGATTTTCTTCATGCACATGGATGGCTAAATAATACCACAGCCACAGTCAGGATATTAACCCTACACACCACATTTCCGAAGGAATGAGGTGCCATGCCAAGACGTTTCTGCTATGAGCATAGCTACATTTAACTGGATGAAAAATATGGATATATTTTAATGGCCGCTTCGGTATCTAATGCGATGGTACCATCTCGGGCGAGCGGGAAGTGGACTGAATGTTTTACATGGATTCTGAACCATGAGACAGCTCGCTTTCATGAAGAAATCATTAAGTTTCTCAACTCAGAAAGATTGGTGCATGAACGGGCGGGAATTTGAACCCAGACCTCTGGCATGCAAGGTTGGTTCTTCCACCACTGAGCTACGAGCTGCTCAATCAGTCGCCCATGTCCAGTTCAAAAACCGGCCAAGTGCGAGTCGGACTCGCACATGAAGGGTTCCGTACGATCGTACAGGACTTACAAAAAAAGAACACGTTTTTTGTATGGGGCCCCCCTTTAATTTTAATTATTTTATAATGTTACGTATTTGTTGTTATAGCGGCAAAATAAATACATAATCTGTGAAAAATTCAGCTTCCTACCTGTTACGGTTCATGAGATACAGCCCTGTGACAGACGGACAGACGGACGGACGGACGGACGGACGGACAGACGGACGGTCAGCGGAGGCTTAGTAATAGGGTACCGTTTTTACCCTTTGGGTACGGAACCCTAATAAGAAGTGCGAGTCGGACTCGTAAACGAAGGGTTCCGTACCATTCAAATCACATTTTTGAATGGGGACTCCCTTTTATTATAATTTTTTATTGTACCTATTTGTTGTTATAGCGGCAAAATAAATACACACTCTGTGAAAATTTCAGCTGCCTACCTGTTACGGTTTATGAGATACAGCCCTGTGAGAGACGGACGGACGAACGGACAGACGGAGGGAAAGCGGAGGCTTAGTAATAGGGTTAAGTTTTCACCCTTTGGGTACGGAACCCTAAACAACATGAATAGATAACCTACATTTTCACGAACGAACTAGGTTTCATGCCAGGATTTAGTCCGTTGAGCACGGTTACAGTCATGATTCGACATTCGGATAAAGAAAGTTCGAATGGATGGTTTTAGAGAAAAAAGTTTGAGTTGGTTAGTGCAGCCGCGCCGCAGTTCTGCGCCCGCGCACCCGCGCTTTGTGTGTCGCCGAAGCGTGGATGATGGCATTCTATTCGCGACGCGGCGTCGGCGGCGGCGGCGGAGACGTTATATGGAGGCTCTGTGCATGTCGGCGCCATATGATTAAATCGGGCTTCTTTGAAATGACCACTAATAAACATCAATATGAGACTTTAACCTATATGTAATATTTAAAAAATAATTATAAGGGATTATATTATGACTCGACAAAAAAAGTAATAGCCAACCTTTTAACTTTTGATAATATTTAATTTGCTCGCTACTCCCTCCCTTATTTCCACGCACACACGCACCCTCTCATACGCACCCTCACACACACACACACACACACACGCTACTCTTGTTGTGAAGTACTTTGGAAAAACGAGCTCTGTGTATTTTTTGTGTGTTGTGGCTGAATAAACTATATAAATTTGAATTTGAATAAATATATAAATAAAGATATGTTAATCCCAGTAATCCTACTCTAACAGTAGTATTCAGAGTGGGCGGACTAACTTTTTTACGGGAATTATCGCCGGACTAAATATCATTTAGTATGGTTATTCCGGTGCTAGTCCGCGTACTAAATTTGGTCAGTTCACTCTGAATACGAGGGTTTTAATTTATCTTAAAACTAGAGGCAGTCATGGGCGACGCCATGCCGAATCCTGTAGGATTGTGACTGAATGAAAAAAAACTATTTTCTTTTCCGACAGGGGGAAGCAAGTTCTCCTCCTTGCACCCTGCTGACGCCCATGCGCCCATGCGCCGGCAGGAGGTGAAGACCGTATTGGTCTACATACTCTACTAAATCCACGGATCAAAGATTACATGCTTACTTCAGCAGTTTTATGGAAATGCTGGCTTCTTCTTATGGCTGTCTAGCAAGGCTTGTTCGGGTGTAAGGACAGCGAAAAACAGTAGAGCCGATCTTGAAACACATTTTCACCTATTACCGTAATTGAAGGAAATAGGTTGGGGATTTTGCTGGAACTAATCGCTTAAGGCTCCATATGACGCTAACCTCTAATATTTTTTTCCAAGTTTATTTTAATTCTAGGTTTTAAGTTTCTAAGTTTATTTTAATTATATTTAATTCTAAGTTTATTTTTATTTTATCTCGGCGTGGGTTAAGAATAAACACCGGTAGAAAAATGGAAATATCAAAGTTTAGACTATTATCTAGTTTAAGACCTTAAAACGGCTTTAATGAGGTGCTTACATTCTTTCAGAAAAAAATGTTTTTAAACACCTATGTATTTACTAGGTTTTCCTAAGGTTTCAAGCCGGCGCTTTGAAACTATAAACCATTTATACAATTTTCTTTTTTATAGCACAAGATCACATATTTATCTAGTGAATAAGCGTGAAACATATATTAATTCACTTTAAAAAGTAGACTTTACAGGTCAAAAACCTAAATTTCGCTTCGTCTCGCTCGATTTTCACGCGCATACAACAGTGAACCCTAACGCAAACTCAATGCTTCCGGGATCGCCATTATCGTTTGTTTGCTGAACGCTGGAGTCAGTTGGAGCATTAATGTCTAAAATACTACATTAATGATTACATAAATCAGTCTGTGATACATGGACTCGCGTATCGTCGTAGAAGAGCCAGTATCGGTCGCACCGCGACTCTACACAATTTGTTACTTTCCCGCCGCCCGCCGCCGCGCCCCACTCGAGCGCAGCGCACATCAAACGCGGACGCTGTCTCGTCAGTATTATTCCGAGGAGACATTAGGGAGCTGCAGCCGAGCCGAGCGCAGACGTCAGATCTCCGCGGCGGGCGTCACGCGCGGCCGCGCGCGGTAATAGCACGCCGCCCACCGCCTTCGCCGAGGCGCTCCAACAGCGGACCCCATTTTCAATCGACATTCGACTTTATTTTCATACATATAAAGTTGAATTCCGCTTGCAATGAACCGCCGCTTACGACGTTCTAGGCGCGCGGTCGTGGAGCTGCGCGGGCGCACGCCGGAAGAGCGCCCAGTGTTGTGACAGCGCGGACCGGAGATCGTATCGGCTCGGGCGCGGATTCTTTAATTATCTCGAGTAATTGAGAAATTTAACTTATTTGCTGCACGATAATGAGCTGAGCTCGCGTTCTACGAAGTTCTCCTGCAGCTGATACCACGGTGCGGCGACGGTGATGAGATGGGACTGCTGTGGTGGTTCTGTTCGGAGAAACGCGTTTAATCTGGTCATGCGGCTGCAGTGAGCGCATGCGTCGTATTATCAGATTATTTATAAATATTATTTAAATATTTTTATTCAAGAAAGGCGGATGAGTCTAAAACCTTTTTTTTTTGGTAATCCCATTATTTTATTATATTTTCTCGATTTCGGAGCAATACCGCCCGTGCTTTACCGACTCTATAGGTCAAAGGCCACTATTGGTATATAGCGATAGTAAAAAGGGGACGGAAGGATTACGTTTTGCAGCTCCGAAGAAGCTTCATGGTAAAGACTGTACAACACAGACAGATAGACGCAACATCTCTTTAAAGTTATGTGTCTGCAAATTGTTTGATAACTCGGGGTCGTCGACGCTGTATCGAGTCCAAGGAGCCAAACGGTATTTTTGTTGCCTGACATGGATAGCTAATACCACACAACTACCGTTTTGATATTCTTCGTTCGTTTTTCGCCTCTTCAACCATAGTTTCATCCAATGCGGTGGTACCAACCCGGGCGGGATTAACCTTATCACCTAGTAGGGGAAGTGGACCTACAGTTTTACATGGTTTCGCATTCGTAACGAAGTGCATTTATCCAACTCAGATAGAGAAAGAAAGTGGTGCATGACCGGGCGAGGATTTGAACCCAGACCTGTCGGATGAAAGACAAGTCCTCTAGGAGCTGTTCGGTATTCAGATGTTCCGTTATACAGATGGAAACAAAACTCCACGCAGAACCTTATCTCTCTCCCCGCTTTTTTTGCTAAGTAGCTTGAAAGTTTAGCTTACATAATACACTCGACTATATGATGCGTTGAACTTGACGAGGTTTTGGAGACCCTATCCGAAAACGTTCGAGTCGAACACCGAGGCGCCGCAGATCCTCCTCCACTTCAGCCGATATCCAGGCCGATGGCTATCATTATATTATTAAATAGTCGCCATTCATTTTCGAGAGCATTTTTTGTGAAAAGTAAACTATGTAGAGCTGCAGATCTATTCAGATGAAAACCGTATTGGTGATCGCTTAAACTTATACTCCGCACAATTAATATGTACCTTCTTCATACGGTTAACCCCATCCTAGTTGGTACCATTAGACTAGGAGGTCGCGACAAAAATGGTAACGATAACGTAAATGGCTGAAACTGGGTTCACGGGATAAAGTACAACCCTCTGAATCTAAATGTGTCAGTCTGCCTGTTCCAAGTGGTTGCGTTACGTAGATAAGGCGCCTGAAAAAGTAGTCATGGTGACAAAAAATACATATGTTAAGGTAAATGGATGCAAATGACGAAGCATGAAAGTATCAATACATACTTGCTTAGCAATACAAAAACTGAACAAATCTTTGGTTGCATTTAGTAGTTATAGGCGATTTAGGTTACAGATATAACTTTAGGTATATTTAAGTATTTAATTAAGTAACCGTCTGGTTATTGTTGCATAATTAATAGGTATCAATGTTTCCAGATAATCAGTATATTCATCAGCAGGTACATACCAGCATCTATTTTGTATAGCCAATCTAGAAAACGCAACCACTTGGGACGGGCAGACCGACATATTTAGCATCAGAGGGTTGGTCTCTAACATGTGAACCCAGATTCAGCCATTTACCTTATCGTGACCAAAAATGTCGTGACCTCCCGGAATACATCGTTTGCAATGAACGATAGACGAAAAAAAACATTGGTTTGCATCCAGTTCAATGCAGCCTTGTAAAATGCCCTGGTGGCAATACACGTAGTTTCCATACGGTGTGTAGGCATATCATATATCATGATAGCAGGTGTCATGGCCAGTTAATTTTTTTTTTTTCCAATATTGTATGAATGAAACAGGATACTCGCGAAGAATCCAAGGGTGTGTCTGTGAGTGTTGTGGAAAATATATTTTTTTATGCGACCCGACATGGATGGCTAATACCTAATGACAACTACCGTTATGATATTAGCCCAATACACCACATTTCCGAAGGAATTTGGTGCCATGCCAGGACCTTCCCTTTATGTGCCATGCCAGGACCTTCCCTTTATGAGCCCGGCTACATTGAACTGGATGGAAAACCGGACAATTTTTCATTGCCGCTTCGACCATCTTTTCATCCAATGCGATGGTACCAACCCGGGCGAGCTTAAACCCTACCACCTAGAATTATTTATTCATAGATTAAGGCACTTCGTATCCTATTTACTAGTGCCATGTACCAACCTGCATACAACCAAGAAAACATTAAAATGTTTTATTGAAATTATCTTTGAGGGCAGCTAACTACTAAATCAAATTGGCGTTATGAGCCAGAATCGTATTTACATCGATAAAGGAACCTTTGTAATCAGTTAACATAGCTGTTAAGTTGACGAAGGCGTTTACACCCGAAATAAATACTCAATATGTATAATGATTAGGTTATTAAGTTAAGTAATTGATTTATTTATTAAGACTTTTCACATTGTGGTTTGTTGTTTCCTCGCAGTCCTTAGTTCTTTGCTCCAGACCGTTCTACCAATGTAAGTTTGGCAGTAGCATTTAGGTATGAAATCATAATTGTGTTATATCATTTATGTGGACGAAAAAAAAAAAGACCAAAAAAAAAACATAATTTATAGACCAGTGAAGTTTCTTTGCGGGTTCTTCTTCACTGGTTGATCAAATCCGCGGATCAATCAAATTGTGACATGACTTAGTGTAGTTTTACTACCAGAAGTTGAATAAATAAATGAAATGAAATGAAAAGTTTCAGCGAATCCCTATAATATAGAGAGGTCGCATCCATGTAAGAACTTTACACCATTCTCTCACGTTCTCCCTGATGTTTTCCTATGTAGCGACGCCTATGCCAGTTACAAAAATGTAAACAGGGCGATCACATTTCCAAGTTTCTATTCAGACATGTGTCTGTCATTTCGAAATACATTTCCTTAAACTCTACACCGGCACGACACGGTGACTCAAAAACTGCTGTCTCGCTTACCGGTGGATATGACACGGTTTCAGCTTACAATTTTCTGTAATTTCAATGTGTTCGTGATGATGTTTTGAAATAATTTAGGTTTTTTAGTGAAAATAAAATAATTTATTTTCAAAGCAATAATTGGTCACGATAATGTCGGCGCTAAATGTATACGAGTATCGGGGCGACAGAAAGAAAGGAATGGGAATAATAGGAGGACTTTAGAGTCCTCAATCCCAGGACTCTTCCACAATAAAGGAATAGTGCTTGACAAGCATTATTATTAAAATATAGATAAGGAATACGGAGAATCAAGCAAAGCAATGGTGAAGGGAAAATCTGTTTGAAAAACTGCGGGTATGCTTTTCATGCCAGAGGTCATGGATACCATCCCCGCATCATGCATGCACCAATTTCTTTCACAACCATATTACTAAGCCTCCGCTGTCCATCCGTCCGTCCGTCTGTCACAGGGCTGCATCTCATAAACTCCGCTATAAAAACAAATAAGTAAACTATAAAAAGACAAAAAACATTTTTTTTGTGTTAAATCTTGTACGATGGTTCGGAACCCTTCGTGTGCGAGGTATTGTATGGTTCGCAATTCGTGTAATATTGTAGGAACCCTTCACCAGTCAGTCTTTCAGTTTGTTCATCTGCAAGAGTTGCAAAACATTTGCTCTTCAAGTTCGCACTCCACCATAAATTGTAACAAGTAATGAGGTACAGTTTGTGTGGTGGGACATTGGTCACAGCGTGTCAGCAGGACGGCGGCGGCGCCGCGCCACCGCGCCTCGCCACCGACGCGTGCGCGCCGTCGTCGGAGCGGACTCGAGCGGACCCGAGCGGCACGGCGGCGGCGGCGGCGGCGGCGGTGGCTCAGGTATGCCAACCGAACCGTTTAGTTGCTGGCCAATTAGCGAATACTCCTCGGATGAAGCTGCTGATTCATAACTAGCTAAGTAAGCCTCGGGTTGCGCGACGCCTTGCGGTTTGATAAGGTGAGTGAGCGCGATTGGGTTCTAGATGGGTGACCATTTTCAACAATTGAGGCTGGCCGTGCTTCGGATTCCACGTAAAACTGTAGGTCCCCTTCGTTGTATTGTATTGTATTGTTTAATCATCATCCATAGACAGTACAGTGCACTCGGATTTGTCGCAACCACAAAACACAGCAAAGAAGAACTGGAAAGAAACTCCGATGTTTTTTTTCAACATTACTTATTGTGTCAGGGTTAATCCCCCCCTGGATTGTTTCAATGGCATTGAATGAACGATTTCGATCCGTGTTTTCCATCCAGAGCCCGTAGTCCCAGTTTTCACCTAAATTGGCGTTTATACCAAACCGATCGACTATCGTTTTCAAATGTATGTATAAATTGAAGAGCGTGCGCCACATTTGCGAGTCCGAGTTTGATTTGAAAGCTTACTCACCGTTGCCGTAAATATGTTGACGTTGCCGCTTACGCCGACTCCGCGTTTTCATACAAACCAAAAGTCCGAGTTTGATTTTGACAGCTTGAAGAAGTAAAACCACAGAATAATTATTAACAACTTATATGCGGTTTGACGTTTTTACGTAACTTCGAAGTTCCTAGTTAGCTTAACGCCAACTGCGCGCGCTATTAAATTTCTCGATACATTTGAAAACGCCAGTCGATCGGTTTCGGCGTAAACGCCAATTTAGGTGACAACTGGGACTAGGGGCTCTGTTTGTCGGAGACTATTCCAGAGTGGGCAGTCTGAGTTCTCACCGAAATTGGCGTTTACGCCAAACCGATCGACTGGCGTTTTCTCCAAACTCCATAAAAGTTTTTACTAGATATTCTGTGGTTTTACTTCTTCAATCTGTCAAAGTCAAACGCGGACTTCCGATTTGTAAGAAAACGCGGTGTGGACGTAAACGGCAACGTCGACGTATTTACGGCAACGTTGAGGAAGCTGTCAAATCAAGCTCGGACTCGCAAATCGCTGCGCGCGCTCTCCAATTTCTCCATACATTTGAAAACGCCAGTCGATCGGTTTGCCGTAACGCCAATTTAGGTGACAACTTAGACTACCGGCTCAGAACTGGTTGACACGCCGCCGCCGGCGTCGCGTCGCGTCGTCGCCTCACACGATGCGAGCGGTTCAACATGTCCTGCCATGCTAGTGGCTGGCGGCGCCAGCGGTCACGGTGGCTGCGTGTGCTGGGAAGCCGAGTTCTAAAGGACATCATTTAGTCTTCCGCTTTAAATTATGAGTAATTTATGCGACATTCAGTAAGCGCGCTCTAAACCGCTGGTCAGCACGACTTATAAGTAGAGTTTGTCAGTCTCGGACATACCTCATAGCGGACTCTCAAATGGTCCTTTCATTGGTCGTTTTCAACGATTGGATAAAAAAAAACCGTATAATATCACATTTAGCCTGATTTTCACCAACTGCCAATTTATTTTAATCGACACTTAAAGGGCCTTTATTACCAAAATTGTGATGATCTTGTACTGCTATTGATTGCAAGCTGCTAAGAAAGGCCCTTAAGAACGGCTCGTAAGCTATGCTCCCCATGCAAAAGTAGTTTAGTAATCATTTGAAAACCGCTTTTCCAATTAAATTGATATTTAATATCTAATATCAGCACGTTGGTCAGACGATATACGTCAGACAGCAGGTGACAACTGGCGAAGAAAAACAGAAGCCGCACAACTTGGCGAAGTCTGGGGGAGGCCTACGTCCAGCAGTGGACAACAAAAGGCTGAAGGAGAAGAAGAAGAGATCAGGTAACAAATATCTGTGTCTGCACGCTTTTGTTTTTTTGAAAAATACAAACCGAATGAAATGAAAGCATAAAGAAAATCTTCATACGAGTTTTGTTTTCTCTGTGGTTTGACCCAGAATACATTTACCGAAAAAACCAAGACATGCAGACACAGATATGTGCAGCTTAATATTAGATACCAAATATCAAGTAAGTTGGAACAGTGGTTTTCAAATGATTAGTAAACTACGTTTGTTTTTTTTTTTTTTTTATGCGACCTGACATGGATGGCTAATACCACACAACTACCGTTATGATATTAGCCCAATACACCACATTCCCGAAGGAATTAGGTGCCATGCCAGGACCTTCCCTTTATGAGGCACGGCTACATTGAACTGGATGGAAAACACGGACAATTTTTCATTGCCGCTTCGACCATCTTTTCATCCAATGCGATGGTACCAACCCGGGCGGGCTTAAACCCTACCACCTAGTAGGGGAAGGGGACCTACAGTTTTACATGGATTCCGAACCATGGAGCAGCTCGCATTCGTGACGAAATGCACTTATCGAACTCTGAAAGAGAAAGACAGTGGTGCAAGTTGGTATCGAACCCGGGCCTCTGGTACGCTAGGCCAGTCCCCGCGCCACTAGGCTACGAGCCAGTCGATCGGTTAACATAGCTGTGGCGTGGGGATGTGGGAGGCGAAATTTTCTGATTCTCACGGGCCGACCTTAACATGTGGCGATTAAGGTAATCAGTATAGATAAAAAGGCCCTTAACATTGATAAGATATTCAATTTTGAGCTTGTTGGTTAGATATTATGAAAGATTTACCTTCTAGGAGCTCGGCAGAAACATATGTTCAAGTAAGAAAACATATCTTCATAAAGGGAAGGTCCTGGTATACCAATTTGGTAAGCATGTACAGGTAATTGTTTAACCATACACCTGACATAGTTTGTCAAGTGACGACGGCTGTTACACCAGAGAAAACCTTAATACCATATACTATATTATTAGCGACTTTGTTAGTTATAAGTAATTTACACCGAGGGATGCTGTTTCTTTTATTCTTTGTTCTTTTTATTCTTAGTCTGTTCTGGCAAATAATTGTTTGGCAGAGTAAGGGCCTTTTTGACGTACTGCTAATTAGCTTAATTGCCACATATTATCTGCATTTTTAGCAGCTTGTAATCATTACCAGTAGAACATAATCAGCACTTTAGTTATAAAGAATAAATCAGTACTTGGTGAAAACCAGGCTAAGTCGTAGGATTTGTATTTAAGTGTAAAACCAGTGAAGTTTCTTTGCGCGTTCTTCTTTACTGAGTTGATCGAATCCGCTGATCTATCAGTTTGTCGCGTAACTTTAGTGTAGTTTGACTTCCAAAAGTTTAAATAAATAAGAAAAAAAAGACTTCTTTCTCAAATAAATAGTCCGTTGTACTGGCAAGGTTGGCTATTTGAAACCCCAAATCTTGGACTGCGGCCGCACCTGATCTGGAGCCTGTTCCTGGCCAAATAGCTGACACATCATTTTCTCAGCCTGTTCCTTAGACCTGTCAACGGGAAAGAGAATCATGTTAGTAACCAGATCTGCGACGGCATTTGTGGAACATTCCAAATGCCAAGGATGTCTAGACCGTGAATCGAAAGTTATAAATATGCTAGCTTTATCCAACTGTTAATCGCTCATTCTTACAAGGGCCTTTTTCACCTAATGCTGATTAGCTTAATTGCCACATAATAAGAGCCTTTCTTAGCAGCTTGTCCAGTACAAGATAATCATCATTTTAGTAATAAAGGCCCTTTAAGTGTCGATCAAAACAAATCAGCATTTGGTGAAAACCAGGCTTAGAGTAGCCTGCAAAGTATTTTTAACCGACTTCAAAAAAGGAGGAGGTTCTCAATTCGTCTGTATGTTTTCATTTTATTAGTCTCCTCGTCCATTGCAGATGTGAATTCCGGGAATACCTACTCAATTGTCGGGATGACAAAGTTGTACGAAATCAAGTAGGCAAGGAAAAATATTTAACAAGAAAACCAATTACAATTAGTTTTCTAGCTACTCCATTTATTTTTAATATTGAACTAAACTAATGTGAGAGTAAAGAAGTAAAGAAAAGTTAAATGTGATTAGCTTAGTCGTAGCTGCAAATGCAGTGGGCAGTAATATCGTCCTTAGTGGTTGAATTGAAAGTAGCTGCACAATGAAATAAGAAGAGCTAAGATCATTTGTGAAAGACATTTACGCTTCACGAGGCATAACAAATTCCGTTTAGACACAGTCGGAGCACGCAGACCGGTACAGTGTATGGCATCAAGACACACTTGAATTAATAATATTAAGGATGTTCCGACCCATACAAGGTTTTTTTTACACAGAATGCAAAAAGTATTGCACTTTAAGGCACAAATTCGTCAAAAATATTAAATATAGCCATAGTAGTTGCCGCGAAAACATATTCACAATTTCAGGTTTAATGGTTTCGTTGTAATTGCCGATTAGAAGTTTTACACCGTTAGATGGCGCTGTTAAATAAAAATCGTATTTAAATAAATTGTAACAAAACCAATAATCCTGAAATTGTGAAATTGTTTTCGCTGCAAGTAACATGACTAAATTAAATTTTTATTATTAATTCGTGGCTTAAAGTGCAATACTTTTTGCGTTATGTGTGCAAACAACTTTACATGGGTCGGAACAGCCTTAAGGCGCTAGGACTAGCCAACTACTCGCGCCATACAAATGCACTTTATAACAAATGTAATAATATGTAGTGAAACGCTTCAGCAAATCCAAATAGAACTCCAGACTGATAATGGATTGTTAATATTTTTTTATTCCATCATTTATTTAAATAATAATAAAAATAAAAAAGTTGATTTTTCTCATTAGAAATCTGAAAGTAATTCGATTTCTAGATATAAGCAAAAACAGCATATATGCATAAAAAAAATTCCATTTGCTTTTAGATTTCTACATTTAGTCAAAAAAGTTCGGAAATGGACACCGTTTCCGCAATGTATTTTGTATAGAAAAAGGAAACATACATTAACGAAAATAATTCAATTCCTAGACAAGGAATCATATATTGTAAGAATGACACTTATAATCGTCAGACTTAGTTAGTTAACTTGGGGTGCCTCGTCTAACTTTGCGATTTGGCTAGTACCAGGCCCTTAATCAAAGTAAATTAATAATTGTTTTTTAAATGTTGTTTTTATGGAACTCCGCATGGATTGCTGATACCACACCTTGCTGACATTAGAATAGCAAGCAATACAACACTAGATAACTAGGTGCCATCACAGAATAACTCATAGTGGTGCCATGACCTGGACCTTCGAACCGAAGAACTTTCAAATTCAAATTGATTGATTTGCAAATAGGTATAAGAAAATATCCGATCCTTCACTCTATCCTGCATCGTCTATGTCTATTTACGTTACATTAATATTTTTATTTATTTATTTATTTATTTATTTATTTGATATATGCATGGTAGAAGTGTTCACAAAGATGTATACATAAAATTTTTGCCTTGTAGTAAGTCCAACAGCAGATCAAAATTACATTGCATTGCTACCCAACAAGGTGTGGCCCGTTCTAGGGTTAACAATTATTTGATAATATATATTTAACTAGCTGCGGTACCCGGCTCCGCTCGGGTTAGAGTCGGCTAAATTATTTCATGGATAAAAAGTAGCCCACACGGCTGATCCAAAATAGGGTCAAACTGGTCCAGGACAATGTATCCATCTACCAAATTTAATAAAGACCGTTCGATATGAAATAGCATATGAAATATGTAATTACATGGTATACCATTTTATTATTATATTATTACGTCTAAGTAAAGTTATTGCATTCGATCAAATAATTACATTATTGCAACCTTCACATTGGCGATTGTGCGTAAAATTATTATTATCATATTAGGGATATAAGGCTAGTATTACAAAACATTTTAGGTAGATGTTAGAATTTCTGTGCGAGGAGTCATTCGTGCAAATTTAATTTTAAATGCTTGTCATTTGTTTCATTTGTAATGTATTTTAACACAGTTTGTTAAAGTGTAGGCTTTTTTGTTTTTTTATTATTATTATATGTGTTAATTCAGAGTATCTGTTTGTCTAGTCCTATAGTTGTGAGTGCTATTGCTTTCAAACAATAGCATGACTTTGGTAATTTTTGTTAGACCTGTGCGCCTCACTGGTCTAGGACTAATATCAATGCATCCATTATTATCCTCATCAAAATACGTTCAAAAAATAGTTATTCGATAAATTTTAAGAATAAAACGCTTCAATATACAGGTATGTTCAGCAAAGCGATCGACATTATTTTTTTAAATTTTAAACTCTTGCAACATTTTTATTTATTATTGTTACAGCACGAAATAAAATCTATTGGATTTTAAGAAGTTTCCTTGTTTTTTTAAAAACCATACGATGTTTTTCTTTCTTTTAAAATTACCAAAACCCCTTCATTAATTAGGCACTTGTAACTTTTTGTTTCCAAAGTCCTGACGTGCTGACATTTCGTCTTTTGGAGGTCATAAGTTCTTTTCATAGTGTTAACTTCTTCAAATTAAATGTTTCTAAATACAAATACATTTTAAAATGATATTTATTTTATTTAGTGCTGACAAAAAGAAAAGTATTGCTTGAGTGTGAATCCTATTAATTTTGTTTTCATTGTGATCAATTTTTGTGAAGATTGTGATACGAGTAGTTGCCGTCGTAATGGGAAGTTTGATGCGTGTCGGTGTTCGTTTATTGAAGTGCTTATATTGAGCCCTGTGATACTCCGTATTTTGCTATGAGCCCTGTGATACTCCGTATTTTGCTATGAGCCCTGTGATACTCCGTATTTTGCTGTGAGCCCTGTCATACTCCGTATTTTGCTGTGAGCCCTGTCATACTCCGTATTTTGCTGTGAGCCCTGTCATACTCCGTATTTTGCTATGACGCTTCTCGACTTAATTTATGTTTTGGACCCTTTGGAAATTCTATGTGGATAAGTACATTCAATTCACGATAATCTAGGTAGCTTCTAAACCACTCCAAGGTGACTCCCCAGACACCGTAGAACTCCTTTTTATTTAGGAGTAAAACATGGTTCACAATATCGAATGCCTTGGAGAGGTCCAGAAACCGACCAGCCGTGCGGAATATGCTGTTAGTGTTAGTTAATACGGATCTGTCTGATCGGAAACCATGTCGACAGTTTGTTGATGTAATGTGATTTTTTTTAAAAAGTAATTTAGCCGTACCGTATTACCTGTCCGAAAATTTTAGAGAACGCTTGCTGGAATGATGATAGAATTTTTGACCCTTCTTATATAGGTAGTGGTACTTTTGTTTCGTTTTTCTCAAACCATTTTTACGTTAAAAACCGGCCAAGTGCGAGTCGGACTCGCACACGAAGGGTTCCGTTCCATCGTGCAAGATTTGACACAAAAAATCACGTTTTTTGTATGGGGCCCCCTTCTAACTTTTTAATTTTTTTTATTTTGCCTATTTGTTGTTATAGCGGCAAAATAAATACACACTTTGTGAACATTTCGGCTGCCTACCTATTACGGTTCATGAGATACAGCCCTGTGGCGGACGGACGGACAGCGGGGGCTTAGTAATAGGGTTCCGTTTTCACCCTTTGGGTACGGAACCCTAAAAAGGAATGCACTCGAGACACATCGGCGCTGGTGCGTAACCACGGAGGATAGAGATAGAAGGAGATGGTCTATGCAAACTGGGTCTGTGTCCACCAAGTGGGTCGCTACGTCACAGCCCACGTGATTAAGAAGGCGTGGCTTAGCGACATTCGCGACATGGCGCTGGCGGTGTTAAGTTGTGGGACAATATTATGGTCTGCGGCGCAATTTTCGGCGAACAGTCGATTACACGATGAGATTTTGTGTAAAATGTTGCAAACATTACACAGGACAAAATAAACTAAAGTTTGTAGGTGGAATTACGTTTTATTTGTCAGTAAAACTCCTCATATTTTATTTGAATCAATATTCGAGCATTGTATCGATGTATCGTTCTTGCGTAACCAACCACACATTATTCTTGATGTACTGTTCCAGGACTTTCCCTCAAGCTAGGTGTCGGGACGCGCATCCTGTTACAATTCCACCAGGATCTTCCTATTATCAAAATATTTTCAAGTCGATTGGATCTTATTTGCTTCGATGTGGCTACCGATAATACACCTCCAGCTTTGCATTCGCGATCCACCGATGGTGGTGGTACGTGTAAGGTTACGTAACGAAACAAGATCACGTCGAGAAGAGATTTGTGTGCGCAAGGCGAGTGCCACTAATGCGTTCGTGCCGCGCCACTTGCTGCTGCGAATAGACATCTTCTATTGAGCATTAACCTTTGCAACTCCGAGCATGTAGCGGGGACTAGATGACAACGGTACTCATTACGGGCACGTTACCCGCGTCTCCTTCCTTACTGGATATCTGGAGACACATCTAAACAGAAACATGAATGTTCAATCTTTGCAGTCAAGTTCCGCAACGCAGATGAAGCCTTAAATAAATGAATGTAGGTATAATCTTAAACACTGTCTTAGTAGGAGGCATTCATTACGGTCGGAGGGACTGTAGGAGCATTCAAAATTATGGGTATACAGCAGGTGGCGAAATGGGTAGGCGCAATACCCACGAATGATATGTTTTACTGGTTCGGGTCCCGCCTTGCAGTACATTCGTAAAGTAGTTATTTTTGCTGGGCTCTTTCTTCTAGTAATGTCTCCTTGCTTTACGGCCGATTGTACATTGCAAGATAATTAATTCAGTTCGCCCTAAACAAGTTGACTTCTGCCTCGACTCCTAATCCTCGTAGCTGTGATCACAGAACAAGTATAAAATAATATAATCTATATTTAATCAGTCAATTCTAAATAGGAATCTTGTAAAAATGCATGAATTCAGAAATCGTGCAATCGGGTTGAACCGGAGTTAGCAATCCTCGGGGCACTCATTTATATTGATAAATTATTTTCGAAACGAACGCCTCCTTTGAGATGGCGATATCGGTGTGGGTGTTTTTCGTCATAAAATCATAAAACTCACTTTTACTCATTTCACCTGAAATTGGATCGCAACACATCCTTTGTAATGAGAGTCACTCATTTTCACGACGCCACTAAAAACTTGCTTTTGAAAAAAACCTGCCAAGTGCGAGTCGGACTCGCACACGAAGGGTTCCGTACCATCGAAAAAGATTTAATTAAAAAAATCACGTTTTTTGTATGGGGGCCCCCATTAATTATTATTATTTTATAATATTACCTATTTGTTGTTATAGCGGCAAAATAAATACATACTCTGTGAAAATTTCAGCTGTCTATCTATTACGGTTACTGAGATACAGCCCTGTGACAGACGGACAGACGGACGGACGGAAGGACGAACGGACAGCGGAGGCTTAGTAATAGGGTTCCGTTGGCACCCTTTGGGTACGGAACCCTAAAAACCACAGACCTAGCATGCGCGTTTCTAGCATTTCTATGTGAAAAAAAAACTCAAAAAGAAATCATTGATAAAAACAAAAGAAGCGAGCCATTCTTTTTAAATTTAGAATGGAACGAAAGAAAGGTCCCTTCTTCCCAGCCATATTTAATAAAGATTTTTTATATAAATATGTTTATGAACCACGCAGTGTTGCCAGTTGAGAAACCGTTATATTCAGTAAGTTATATTCGAATTCCCGGGACTTGATTGCCAAACTGCGTGCAAAAGAATCAGGTTTTACTTGCATACATGGTAAGTTTTTTCAAAAGTGAGTGTGTAAACAAGTGACTGGCTAGCACTATTGCTTATTATAAATGTATTAGTTTAAAGCAGCATTATGTCTTTAATCTCAATAAATATGACTTGGACGAGTTCGCATCGCCATCACTGTGGGCTGGATTTTTAGTTTCATAGACATTCATTTATGTTTGAGACAATGTCATGTTTTTCGTATTGAAATATAGTTTAAAGGTATAGACAATGCAATATTATGTGTCGCGAAGACATTTAATAGCTGTAATGCATAAATAAATAAAATATCTGAAAATAATGTATGAAGATGACATAAAAAAGCACAATATCTCCTTAATCGCTCATTTGCGCGTTATTCTCTTTCAGACAGTGGTTCCGCTATTTATTTAAAGATTTTTGGCATCATTCATATTTCGCGCAAAACTGCGTTTTTTTTAAAAAAAATTGTAAACAAATAAATATTTCGCATACTTCCCTACTATGAGAATTATGGCTTTAGATGTTTTATTAATGATGTTTAAATAGGGGGTTTGTAAGCCGGAATTGTAGCGTTGAATTTGCCCACCAAAAAAACTAAAGATTTCTGAACTTAACTCTTTTTAAAATCCATAATATTTGTATTGTGTTAAGTAAACCTCTCTAGGTTTTATAGTTTTAGACTTTTACATAATTATATAAATTACGGGCGAGTTGTTAGTTGCAAGGAGACCAGTGATGATGAATTTGGTCCACAAAAACGGTAAGAGCAATAGAATCCGGCCTATTTATGTTGACATATATAATTGGTTAGGTTAGTTTTTAATAACAAACCATGCGCATTTTTTCATTTCAAATCAGTCTGTCGAACAAAATGGTAAATAAAATAATCAATATGGAGGTTTTATTGATGTCTGGTTATTGCACTTGTAAACCTCGAGCCCTCACTACAAATAAAAAATGCAGATACTTAGTAGCCGGTACGAAGTTGTTTTTTGTTTGTTATTAATCATGAACATATTTCCAAGAAACAATATTCAGATCATGAGTTAAAAGTCAACAAAAGACAAAATGTGACTTTTTCAATAAGTCATTAGGTAATGATAACTTCTACGTACCTAATTACATTATTGTTGTAACATCCACAGCCCTTTTGCGGAATGTTTAATACAATATTTAGAACTAATTAGTTTATTTGATCAAGTTTGAAGGAGCTAATTACTTTGCAATAAAAAGATCTGCTTCTGCAAATATAATTTAGTTCCCTCTGAGCTTTTACATCGCTAACAGTGACAATTTATCCTCAAAACATGGAGAGCCTAATGACTAATCTAGATTTGTTTGTGATTTTGAAGAATGCTGGCAAGATGAGTGATAGTCTCCTATTATTTGAGACAGTAGTATCGCGATTAGACTACAGCCTTTCGGATGAAGATCGATTGACGCTAAGAGAATTTTGTCGAAGATTTACCCAAGCTGCGGTAAAAAGATGGCAGCAAGTCCACCGGAAAATGGAGATTTTTAGAATGGAGTACGAAGATTGGTTGCAGGCTGATATTGATTGGCCAAGTTGCATTCAAGCTAATTCATTTGCAGCTCCAATTGTGGTTGAGCAAGAACCAAAGGATCATCTCATGTGTGTTCAACCATCAACATCATCGGTTGGAACAATGACGAGGACAAAACATTCACTGCGCAAGCCTTTTGAAGATTTGAGCACAAAGCAGAAGAAGAGGCGCACTGAGGAACAGAAGGATTGTGACTCGAGTGAGTTAGCTCATGTAGCTGCAGTCAAGCTGAAAGAAGATGGTCATGGTAAGATTGCATCCGTTTTACAATACATGCTGCAACATCCTGAGGCAGCTGATAAATTCTACCATCAAATTAAGAAAACCACCCCTCACATTATTTTTACACCAGAAAAGGCTCTAGGTATTATTTTGTCGTTAAAACTAACTAAATGGCAGTATATAACATTGAGGGAGACAACCATTCGGGAAGGCGCAAAAGATACATACCCTTCCTACTACAAAGTGCAACAAGCAAAATTACAATGCTATCCACCAAAGCAAGCGATTACTGTGACAGATTCTTCAGCCAAGATAACCCTCCAAGCATTACTTGACCTAACAGCACAAAGAATACTGGATGGAATGGAAGAGGATGTACGCAATAAACAGCTGATTTTAGTATCTAAGTGGGGGTTTGATGGTGCTTCAAACCAAAGTAGATACAAGCAGAAAATGGACGGTGAACAAGATGATTCAAGTATCTTCATGACCTCGTTGGTGCCATTAAAGTTAGAATCTGAAGGTAAAACTGTTTGGCTGAACTCAAAGCCTAGCTCAACTTCATATTGTCGTCCGGTGCAATTTGTCTTCATGAAAGAAAGTGAGTTTGTCGTCACTGAGCATCAAAAGCAAATGGAAGATGAAGTAAAGAACCTTCATACTTCCGACTGTGGCACTAACAAGGTCAATCATGAGCTGATGATGACCATGATCGATGGTAAGGTTTGCACATACCTGTCGAAAGCACAGTCGAATGCCACGTGTTACCTTTGTTTGGCGAAACCTTCAGAGATGAACAATTTACAAACTGTGAAACAAAAAAGAGTAGAATCTGAACTTTACAAATTCGGACTGTCATTGCTTCACGCGCGCATCAACGCAATGGAATGCCTTCTCCATATCGCTTATCGGCTGGATGTAAAAAAATGGGCTGTGAGAGAGGACGAGGACAAGACATTATTGCAGATAAGAAAAAAAACCATCCAGGACCGTTTTAAAGACGAGCTGAACCTATTGGTTGATATCGTCAAGCAGGGTTCAGGAACCACAAATGATGGTAATACGGCAAGAAGATTTTTTGAGTGTCCTGAAAAAACTGCAGCAATCACTGGGGTGGACGAAGAGTTGATTCGCAGATTAGCTGTCATTTTACAAGCAATTACATCGGGAGAAAAAATCAACATTTCCGAATTCAAATCGTATGCCCATAAGACAGCTGAGCGGTATGTAGAGCTCTACAATTGGTACTACATGTCTTCTACCGTGCACAAGTTGCTTATCCACGGAGCGGACATAATTGAAAAAAACGCGGTTGTACCCATTGGGGCACTCTCAGAAGAAGCTTCTGAGGCCCGAAATAAGGATTTCCGAAGATTTCGGGAACACCATTCTCGAAAGAAGAGTAGACAAAGTTCTAATGAGGATATCTTAAACATGCTTCTTCTATCTTCAGATCCCGTGATTTCTGCTACGAGACCTAAAATGGATGCGAAAAAGAAACAGTCATTGTTTCCTGAAACTCTTACCCTTTTGGAACTTGAGAACCGTGACTTCGAATTTTGTGATATTAATATTATAGACTTAGATTTTGATACAGAGGATAGTGATTTAGAAGACTAGGTTAGGTTATATTTAAGCAATAAAGATATTTTTTTACCTTTCATTGTCATTATAATATATGTGAAAATTGTATTTAAAGATTCTAAATATTTTTCGAAGTTCTTTAAATGTTATTTTACAGGTATAGGTTATTTATGTGGGCAACGATCTGTTTAATCAATAAATAATACACATAGCCATAAACATTGCCGGTGTGTTATACCCAGGTCAATGTAGCTGTGCAATATAAGGAAGATTATTGGCACCTACTTCCCATGTGGTGAATTGGACTAATATCATGAAGTTAGGTGTGGTATTTGTCATCCATGTCCAGTTCGTTGAAAAATCACCCACTAAAATGACTAGGCATATTAAATATATAAATATTTTATAGTAATCTTAACTTTACGTAAACAGTTTAAAATACATTTACTATGTAAATCAATGAATCAATAGATTTTTATTATTTAATTACACAATTTAAGTTTTTTGGTGCATTGATAATGTTTTAGATACCAATAATTTGTATTGTGACATTGTTTTATTGGAGTTTTTTTATTAATTACACCTATTATATTTAAGCATGTAACGTCCTTGTTTTATTTTTGGGCTCAATATTTTTCAAAACATTCATTGTTTGGGTATCACCATTTACCTTTCAGTTTTTGGTGGGCAAATTCAACGCTACAATTCCGGCTTACAAACCCCCTATCTAAACATCATTAATAAAACATCTAAAGCCATAATTCTCATAGTAGGGACGTATGCGAAATATTTATTTGTTTACAATTTTTTTTAAAAAAAACGCAGTTTTGCGCGAAATATGAATGATGCCAAAAATCTTTAAATAAATAGCGGAACCACTGTCTGAAAGAGAATAACGCGCAAATGAGCGATTAAGGAGATATTGTGGTTTTTTATGTCATCTTCATACATTATTTTCAGATATTTTATTTATTTATGCATTACAGCTATTAAATGTCTTCGCGACACATAATATTGCATTGTCTATACCTTTAAACTATATTTCAATACGAAAAACATGACATTGTCTAAAACATAAATGAATGTCTATGAAACTAAAAATCCAGCCCACAGTGCGCCACCTCGGACACATTAGTTGCGAGCGAGCGCGGCCGTGATGTTTTCTTTCATAATTACTTTACAGCGTGCTGAAAGTTTTGAGGCGGCCCACTACATTTCAGCATTGCGTGACAACCTGTCTCGTTTGTTCTTGCTACATAACTGATGTCTAACATATTCGGAATATACATTTTACAAAATATTTAGTCTTTATCGATTGCTTTTACTTCTATCTTTCTGCCGTATGCTAAAAACCGGCCAAGTGCGAGTCGGACTCGCACACGAAGAGTTCCGTACCATCGCACAAGATTTCCAAAAAAAAAACACGTTTTTTGTACGGGGCCCCCCTTTAATTATTATTATTTTATAATATTACCTATTTGTTGTTATAGCGGCAAAATAAATACATAATCTGTGAAAATTTCAGCTTCCTACCTGTTACGGTTTATGAGATACAGCCCTGTGACAGACGGACGGACGGACGGACGGACGGATGGACAGCGGAGGCTTAGTAATAGGGTTCCATTTTCACCCTTTGGGTACGGAACCCTAAAAAGGATCCGTTTTCTTTATCCTGACATCGAAATACATACCGCATGTGGCTTAATGGGGAACCAGTATTTTTTTGAAAGTGCACATTGGAATTTTCATCTGAAATACTGGCCGTTTCCAGTACTCAAAAAAGTTTTGATTTTTTTTGGTCAACAAACATTGTTTGTACGCTGACCACAATGTTCGTGCTATCATGGAAAAAAATATGTTTATTGTTTTTATTTTATATAAAATATGTTATATCTTCGGAGTTGGAGAATCTCAAAATGCAGGATACCTCGGGATCATCTACCTATGCCTTTACCGCGCGTATTTTAACAGTTGCTCGCGTTAAACTCGACGATCGTGGCGCCGCATATCCTCCTCCACTTCAGCCTGGCTTGCGGTCTGGTGACTGGTGTACCTGGCTAGCACTGTGCTGTCGTCTGCGTAGCAATCAATGTCGCCCAAATTGAGCAGATCATTAATTTGGAGCAGAAAAGGGGTTGGGGATAGTACAGAACGCTGCAGTACGCCGGCATTCACAGAAATGGCTTTGGAGCAGCAACCGTTAACCAAGACTTTATGCTGCGGCCATTTAGAAAGTCGGCGACGAGGTCGGCAGTCTAGTGCATTGTGCCGTAAATAAGTGTATTGATTAATTGATGCATGTCGCATGCAACAGTTTATGACAAAGATCAGTTTATTTTGTAAACACTATGTTCGCCGTCAAACATGATGGAGCAGGCCAGTCCCCTCAAACTGCGCCCGTTCACGAGCTTCACGCCGGGCTCAGCTATCGCCTTTCTCAACCATATTTTAGCGAAAGGCGTGACCGAGGGCGTGACCCGAACCTGGCGTAACCGAGCGATGCACTGATCCAGTGGCAACAAGAAAAATAATGTGAAACATTTGCAAGTTTAAATAAAAAAAATATACTTTTTCGTACTAAGCAGGTACGTCGCTTATTCCAAGGAACGTGATAACATAGATTCTATGGTGACATGTATAGTAAATGTACAATAAATGTAGGATCCGTTCGCGTTAATGTTCGAAGAAAAATAGTAGACTTCTCTGTATACCCTAATGTATGAAATGAAATGAGTGGTTTTCTAGTTAAAAGTTACTACTCTATTTCTAAATCGAACTGATGACTATTTGTAATGTAGAATACTACACTGTCTGACAAGCTGTTTGGAATATTTGCTTCGGTTTTGCGGTGTCTTGAGAGAATTTATTCGACAATCGGAATTAGCAAAACCATTGGGTGCATCATTCACAACAGTTGAAAGACTTCGCCACATCCCTATCCATCAGCGTTGGCTCTCCCCATCAAAACATTGCGGCCAATCTGTCTCGCTTTCCTCAGAAGATAACCATCCATCTCTCGGCCGCGGCGTGACGAGACGTCGCCTACAAAAATGCGAGCGATCGCACACAGGGCGCGCGACAGAAAGCGGCCATTTTTCATGGCACGCGTGAACGGTTGAACGCTTGCGCGGGCGCGGAGGAAGTGACTTGATTTGTGCGCATGCGCTTCGGCACACTGTGGGCTGAAAAGAGATGGTTAGTATATATAAGGACTTTTAAAATAGATTCCCTTCTCTCTTTAGTGATTGTTTCGTTATTATATAGAATAGACATAGGCCTAGCGCCTTTTCTTGTTATAATTGTTCAAGCTTCACTTATTAAGGTTGCACTTTGAAACCGTAACTTAAATTAAAGTTAAGTATTTGTAATGTACTACTATATACATAATACCTATGCCGATAACCTTTGCAGAGTGTGGAGCAACGTTCATATTTTATTTGTTATCCTACCTTTTTAGGGTTCCGTACCCAAAGGGTGAAAACGGAACCCTATTACTAAGCCTCCGCTGTCCGTCCGTCCGTCCGTCCGTCCGTCCGTCCGTCTGTCCGTCTGTCACAGGGCTGTATCTCAGTAACCGTAACAGTTAGACAGCTGAAATTTTCACAGAGTGTGTATTTATTTTGCCGCTATAACAACAAATAGGTAAGATTAAAAAATAATTAAAATTAAAGGGGGCTTCCATAAAAAAAAGTGTTTGTTTTTTTTACGATGGTACGGAACCCTTCGTGTGCGAGTCCGACTCGCACTTGGCCGGTTTTTAAACTACTGGTAGGCCCATATGTTGCCCCCGAACATTTGAATCGGATAAATTAATTACTCGCTTTATTTAAATGCTCACTTATAAACATCGATGCAAAATTAACCTTAATCTATTTAATCTGAACGGTTAAAATCTACCTTATTCAACATTTTTCACCTTTCTCACCATGTTTAGAAACATACTGAAATATTTTAGTACGCACTTTGGCAATTAAGTCCCGGGAATTTTGATAAAACTCAAGAACTGGCAAACCTTTGTGGTTTGGATGGAAAGGACAAGGGGCCTTTCTTTTGTTCCATTCGAAATTTAAAGTTAATTGCGCGTTTTTTACTATTTACTTTTCTAAAACCAATTTTTTGTGGCTTCGTGAAAATTATCACCTAGATCTTGCACCACCTAGACCTCGCCGGCCCATTCTGCGTGTGCAACCGTTGTTGGCATAAAAAGGCAGTCCAACGTTGCAGCACTCACACTACAGCCTCGATATCGCCTCCCTACAAATTGTTCTTATTCCCCAAGATACATTTTCATCTCAAGGTAACTCATCATGGCGGCGCGTAGGTTAAGGAAGCTGTAACCATAGTGACTGAACGAGTTAACTTCGAAAGATTATCAAGGGTGCTTCCAATCGTGGGAGTAACATGACAAACGTTGTGTAGAGAGTGAAGGTGGATAATAAAATTTTGTTCGAAACTTCATTTGTTTATGTTTTATTGAAAAAGTCTTAGAACTTAATTGGCATTTCTCTAAAGTTTGATCCTACTATTTACTTACATGAGTTGGAACAGTGAAAAATCGTCTTAGCGACCGATTTTACTGTCGCTATTTACGCGTTAGAAGCGAAAATGAAATATTATTTTATTTAATTGAATAATTGTTTTATTAAGATTCAAAATTCGGCCCACGGTGCGAAGGTAGCTCCGCGAGGACAGATTTAGTATTAGCAAGCAATGGCGGCGGCACTTGAATGAAATATCAGCTAATTGCATTTTTGATAATTAGCTGGGGTGCTTTGGGGAGGGAAGAAGAGGCGGTGAATTTTAATGAGAGCGTTATGAGTTGTAGCCGAAACACCACAAGTTAGAAACCACTATTACTTGTTATGTGCTTGGAGCCATCATTTGGCTGAATTAAACTGTATGTAAAACACGAACAATTTTCGAATTCAGATCAAAAAAAGGGGACGTGCCATTTAGTGGGCATACTCTGAGATTTTCTAAAACTACAAACCCATTTTTTTCCAAAATTTAAGCCCGCCCGGGTTGGTACCATCGCATTGGATCAAAATGTGGTCGGAGCGGCAATCAAAAACTGTCCTTTTTTTTTCATCTAGCTCGATGTAGCCGTGCTCGTAAAGGGATGGTCGTGGCTGGCACCTAATTCCTACGGGAATGCTGTGTGTTGGGCTCATGGATATGGTATAAGCCATGCATGTTCAGTTACATAAAAATATGCTTGGTAACGAATATAAGACAAAAATTAATCAACCAAATCGTGAAGATACGGTACAGATGTTCGTAGATACAAAATATCAAGCAAATTGGAATATTTTTTATGTGGGGAACATAATCGGAATAACCGCTCTGGCGGCTTATAAATTAAGTTATGTACTAACAGTAAATAATTTATATGCTATTTATTGACCAAGTTGGTCAAGCCGTTTAACAATAATGTCATATGTAACATAATTTACAAAAAAACTATCACCAAAATTAATAAGTTTGAGAAAAAGGTAAGATATTGAGGTAAAGTACTGAACATCCTTTGATAAGCGGTGTGCTTTCCGAGTGTGTAACAATTGCTCAGACGAACTCCACGCTAGCTGAAACCATAACACCGAACTCTGAAAAGCAGCAAATTTCGGAAGTGGCCATGCATTGAGGTGAATCCTTCAGACTAAATGTTGTGCGCTGAACACAAAGTTCAGGAAAAAGGGTCACCTTGCTGCGTCGACGTGCGATGCTTAGATTCATAGACATTACTCGTGCTTGGCTTAGCCAAAGTATGGCTTCCGACTGTCAACTTTTATATTCGGTTCATACATTTTATGTCAGAACTGACAGTCGAAAGATTGGCTCAGCCAAGTACGAGTAATGTCTATAAATCTCCGCATGAGAGAGTTCTCTTGTAGAGTTTCCAGGCTTGACTTCAGAAGATATTTTGGGGGTGTATCTTATTTATCTAGCTGGACATGGATATTTAATATCACACCCTAAGAACATGGTGCGGTGCTAGAACCTTATTTGATTACATTTTTAACTATGCAATCATTGAGGTAAATTTTTTTAGCGGTCTTAGATGATATTTTAAATTAATTCGATTCTTCTAGTTTGACTCTTGTTAAAATGCAACTCGTTTATACATTCAGTGCGAAAATAAACAAGCGTGGAAATATGGGTAAATTTTCACCTTGTTTTCATGTAATCGGCCGCCCGCCCTTGGCTGCGCCGCGGACTTTGTTATTTTTCCGTAACAATTGAATGAGCGTATCCCGCGAAACGGCAGATTTGATATGAAATTCATTTTAATGCCTAAGAAAACTTTTCATTTTCATATCTTACAAAACTTGTAAATGTGTTTTGCAAAAACGTTTGACATGTGCGGACAATAACCCGACGACCTCAAGCACGCCGGAGAAGTGGTGAGCCCCACATCAGGTGGTAGCGGCAGATGCATCGGCGTCGCCAAGGAGGTACCCATACATCCTTCTCCAAATCTGCATCGCCAATTATTATAACGTTTTTGTTGAGGCACACAGCCCTAACTGCATGAAATATTTAGAAAGTAAATGTATATTACTTCCGATTAATCAGCAAAATGCAATTAAGTTATGGCTACATTATATAAAATAGAATGAACACAGATAAAATTAAACCAATTGAAATTATATAAACAACAATACAAACAAAGTTCAATAAAAATCATAAAATGTCAATGAATAGATTATAATATGCAATCTAATACATTATTTTACGTTTACATTAAGACATATATGGTAAAGCTATCAGACAAAAATAATAATCAGAAACACATTAAACAATTCATTGTTAGATGGTGACACACGATGCAGAAGGGACGCTTTGGATTTGCGGACGATGGCAAAGAAATCTTCGAGCCGGTTGTGTGCAAATATGCTAGATGCCTATTTCCATCGCCAACGAAGGCGCATAGCATAAATGTCCCCAAAAACTGGAGGCGCAGATGCGTCTTCAAAGAGGGTTATGTAACATGGGGGGGAGGACTCCTCAGATGCATCGGCGGAGACGGAGACCAAATAGTTCGGAAAAGTATGCGGGTTTACTCAACAGATTCTCACCGGTGACCTACAGGTAAGAATCTCAAGAGTAAATAGGCTGGACATTATTTTTATACGATGGCAACATTAGGACCACAGAATACCATTTGCTGACATCGTTAGATATATCATTTTGCGCCTGGATGGGGGACCACTGTCGTCTTATGATTAACACAGGAAATAAAATCCCCATTTATAGGGGAACATTTTACAACCGACCTCTAAAATAAACTCATGCTGAGGAATAAAAAGTGGGTAACTCGGTTTGTTGGTATGGAAGCAAATGCCTGTTAAAGTGATGGTGCGCTCAGTGACGTTTTGAAAAGAGATTATTGCCCATTTCTTTCCTTTTTCTCCTCGAAAACTTTTCTCACATTCAAGACAATCTATCGAACTGTACTTTTGATATTTTACACATTTAAAATACTGAAAATTCCTACTACAAAGACAGAGCACAGCACAAGGAGAAATGTGTCAGCCGAATGACGTTCATGATGGCGACCGTTTAGTTTTGGTTTTGGCCACGGGCAAAATAAGCTATGTCGAACAATAATAGATTTTCTGTGATCATGCAAAAAAATTACTTTTTATTCTGTGGATCAGTCTTGTTTCTGTGAGAAAAGATCGGTAATTTACTTATTTCCTTGGCGATGCATGGAAACTTAATTCCCAGCAGTGACTACACGGAGATGTCGGTACAGAGAAATATAGCGTGTCAGTAGGGAGACACAGTGATTTCGCGCCCATTGGGCGCAGGTCCCTTGATCGAATCGAACAGGGTTTGGAGGATGGCGGCGGCGGTGGCTTCTCTTCGAGCAGCGCTGGAGGGCGAGCGCAGCAGCCTGCAGCAGATTGACGCCAGCATCAAGCGCATCGTGCAGTCACACAACGACCGACAGTACAACACTGACCGGTACGACGGCACTACGCACCTAACCTGCTGCGAATGCTACTTCTGCGTTCTGCCACACTTCCTCATTCACCACCACGTTCAAGGCGTTAATTGTATATTACAAACAAATAATTGCACAACTTGGAACGTCGGCAGCGCAGAAGCGCAGTGCCTAGGTCTTCTATCTTCGAGGTTATACATGTCGGATTCTGGATGGGTGGCGGATTGACCGTATAGGTGCGGTTTAGATTGCACGTAAAATTGAAGGGTCCCCTTCATCCATCGCAATATACAAAAGATTGGCAGCTTTATGTCTGCCTGCCTGAATAAAAGATACTGGCATGGCACCAAGTTCTCTCCTGAATGTGTTATGTTGTATTGTATTATGGCAATAAGTGTATATTAGCTACGTACAGTTCCAGAAAACAAAACAATTACCATGTTTGATTGATGAACAATCCTATGGATGTAACTATGTACCTATTCAAAGTCCATTGTTATTTCATGAAAAGCAAATGACAAATGGCTCCCAAGAATTGCGGCAGTAGTTACCTAAAAACACAACTGTTCGCTTGGTACTCATGTATGTTCTACATTTGGAGCGATCATCCATGCCTTGATGTTTTGGCTTGCATCCACTCAGATATCAATTAGTATGAAGCCAATCGGTGCAATCGCTCATGCTAAGCATTAGGTCAATATCATGCCAGTAGGTGTGGTATTCCATCCAATCTTCAGTTAAAAAAAAAAAAAGTTGTCAAAGTATTGAAGTCTTATGCTCCTGCCTAGCGATGCATCTCGCAGACCTAGGGTGAACACAATCATGTTTCTTTCGTTGGTTGTGTAGCTTCCATGGAGTAAAAAGGTAATTGACTACTGTCACATTGCTCCGTGCTCGTGGGTAGTGTAGCTCAGTTTATTTATAAGAATAAATGGGGAACCAGAACTTTATTGGGATAATCAAAATTCTATAAAACAACCGACTCAGATGAGCTCTCCAAGTCTCTTCAAAGAATCCTCTGAAAGATTCCTGTGGAACACAAAACTGTCGTTTTCAAAAGATTATATAATTTTATTTTTTTGTGCATGGCCTGGCATGACATCTACCTACCTACCTCTATCTTTACTGTAATTGAAATAAGAACATCTATTTTATGTTTGGCAATATATAATAGTCAAATCGCAAATCCCCATGTACGCACGGCCGCTTTCATATCTCACACAATATTTCCCGCCAATTCGGACATTTCAGCATAGAGTGAGAGTTACCTGGCGCTGCGCCGACGGCGGATCGGCGGGCGGGGTGAAGGCGCAAGGGTGTGAAATTTTCGGCGTAGTAAGTAGGACGAAGCTATAAGAAAGAAGAAGGCGGTCAACTACGTTCAGCTGGGAGTGGGGCGCGACGCAACGCAACGCAACGCAACGCAGTCATTCAACCCACATACCTAACATATAATATATTCAACCGACTGTGAATGCTTCAGTTTTTGCGAGCTTCTATTGCGACATATTTAAACTTCACGCGGCTTGTTTTCTGGACTTTCCTTTGCCTGAATTTTGTATTAAGAAATATCGACATAGAATAGGGCTTTTTTCCTTATATATTACGGCTACATTGAACTGGATCGAAAACTGTGGACATATTTGGTTTTCGCTTCGATCATTGTTCATGTAGTCAAAACACTGGAAAAACCGGCCAAGTGCGAGTCGGACTCGCACACGAAGGGTTCCGTACCATCTTAAGAGATTTAACACAAAACACATTTTTTGTATGGTATGTTTTAAATTTTACTTATTTCTTCGAAAACTTCGGCTGCCTACCTACTCAGATATATTTTTTTATCAAGAGCCAATTTCCGGAAATTTTGAATTACATATTCATCTAGTTTATTGCAACAAATATTGGAAAAGAAAGATGAAAATATTGGTGATTAATATTAAAGAAGTCAATCATAATAATCAAGTAATATAGTAGGTATTTTTTGGTTTTATAAATATGTAAAAACTCAATAAATTATTTAATAGGCCAGAAATACGGTTACATAAAATTTGCTTTCTTTTGACTTGTAAGACAATTTTGAACGTAAATATGGTTGTTAAAAATATTCAAAATGGTTTTGTATGGACTTCATTTAACTTTGAAACAAGCATTTTTTTAAGAAACATTTTTTTTACATCAGCAGCGTCATTAAAATAATGCAAAGTTGTCAACACCGGCTAGGTATCACATCATGCAAATATTTGCAATCGTCAAATATTACAATTGAATGTCATTTAATCACAACGTTTGTTACTTCATGTTAAAACGGTAATCTGAACCATTTCACCCGGAAACTATCATACATGGTACTGAATGCTATTTATTAACGCTCTGTATACCTACTATCTAAATTGATAACCACGATATTAAATTAGTAGGTAGTGTTATACGTCTTTGAACACCACAAAGAATCCAAAAGAAACGGGGGTAATGTCTAGAATGATACGTGATTACCTACGCGACGGTACTGAGCGGCGCGGAGGCGGTGGCGGAGGGAACCGGGCGGTGCAGCTGAAAACATTATCTATTCATTTTGCATTGAAGAATAGGTAATCGACTCGTAGAGCACACCTGCGCGAGTTAGGTATTTACGCGGTGGCAGCGCGGCGGTAGAGGCGGCGGGCGGTGGCGCCGGCGACGATTGGCAAAGATCGGCCGTCGCAAGTCCCCATGCGCCGCAACAGAAGCGAAATCGAAAGACAAGCATAGAAAATACATTGATCCCTTTCACTCAGGCTACTTGTGTCACGTGGTACGGGTTCAAAGTCTACTTTAGTGAGCAATGAGAGCGGTCGTGCGTACATACATTATCATAACATATATATGTATTATTATTAGTTTTTTCCTGATATGGTTGTTTCTGTTTCAGCTTCAACTCAGGCGATGGAGGTCGCTTCAATCACTCGGGCGAGGGCGGGCGTGGTCTGGGTGGCAGTGGGGGCGGGGCCGGGGCCGGTCGGTTCGCCCCGCGTGGGACAGACTTGCCCACGGAGGCCGGCAAGCGCAAGCTCGAGACGAAGACGGTGTTCAGCCGACTGCGGGCGCGGCCCGACGGCGACGGCGACAGTGACCACGAGGAGGGCGCCGCGGGCAAGCGACCGAGGATCTTGTCGCAGGTCACGCGGGATTTACCTTCCAAAAAGGTAAGTGCCGCATGTTCGTGTAGATCAGGATAGATGACAATATTTTACATTCTAAATTGCCAGATTTGTGTTTGTGTAACATGTTTCAATCACCCGGTAAGCACACATTATTGAGCTTATATGTAGCATAAACTTAGCAATATTTATTGGGTAAATGATTAATAAGTTTTCTGCCAATAGTTGTTGCGTAGTGTAAAAACAGTTTCCAGGCATTATCAAGCTTGTGTTTGTCTTCTCTCCACGGCTGCTCCGCCCTTCCATGTAACCACGCTCAACCATTTTGGACAGACGTCAGACCGAATTTTGCCTAGCGTAAAACGTAGCGCATATGCTTATGTTCGAATTGGGCTCGGCGCAGGAGATAATGAAAGCGCAGTGCGGCGACGAGCAGTCTAAGGTGCGCAACCGGCGCATGTTCGGCTCGCTGCTGGGGACGCTGCAGAAGTTCAGGCAGGAGGAGATCGTTCTGAAGAGCAAGGAGGACAAGCGAGCGCAGGTGGAGCGGCGCATCGAGGAGCAGGCCGTGCAGGAGAGGGAGAACCAGAGGTTAGAAGATCCACAGAAGGGATTTTGCATTACTAGAATACAAGTCACTTCATGATTCAGAAATCTTGTAGAACCGTAGCGGCCAATTTCAGAACTGGTCCCTACATTTCGGCTAGAGTATATACCTAATTTTATAATGCTACTTATTTATTTAGGAAATCAACTGCTTATATTTACAGACATGTTAACAAAAAAAAATATCTTGTTTATTCTGTTAAAGTATTGATACTTTTGTGGTTGCCGCGGTCGTTAGACATGTTTGAAAATGAAATGAAATGTTGGTCTACCTGCCGCGTGAAAAGCCGTAACATTTTTCAAACTTGTTAGAGTATTATATATTTTGTAAGAGTTGTTTCGATCTTTTAGGAATGACCGTGTTCCGGGGAGAAATATAACCTGGAAGTTTATAAAGTATACAAATTTATGTCCACTATCTTCTTCGAAAATCTTCAATATTTTTTCATTGTTGTCATTGTTGTTTTTTCAACAAACAATATCAAAATACACCAAACTACATTATCAATACTATAATTCATACAACAACACCAATAGTTCTTACTAGGAGACAGTTAAATCTGTCAATTACATGTGGACTGAATAGGAAAATGGCCAAATAATCAACTAAAATGTGTTCATGCATTGGCGCAGGCGCGAGCGACAGACCCTGTTTGCAGACCGAGAAATAAAGAAGGCCACAATCAAGGCTCTGGAAGCGAAGCTGGCTCGCGTCACCGAGTTCGACGCTTGGGCGGCCAGGCAGAGCACCCTCGGCAACTTTATCCTGACACGCGCGCGCCCGCACATCTTCTGGCTGCCGCGCAAGCCGCACCGCGTGTCTGACGAGCGTCTCGCTGCCAGCCGGCAGCACCACGAGAGTGAGTGTGCTTTAAGTACTATGAACGAGTGGATAGTTAGTTGTGGTATATATATTTTAACCGCCTAGAGGTGAATTCATCACTGATTATAATATTTAAAAACATATTTTGGTGCTTAGAAAGAAGCTTGGGCACCCCGATTGTGATAAATTAATCTGCAGGGAAGCTAAAATGACTGCCTAGGATTAAAGACGGCTGAAATATTTTCAGTAACATACGGTAGCTGTGTCGTCAGTGAGTAATGTCTTACATAATTTACAAAACTATCATGAACATATTTTTTTATATTCAAATAATTTTTCAATTAAAAATAACGTGGGGTATACGTTGTATAATTGTTTCAATAAAAATTGTGTATTCTAATCAAGTGGAACAGGCTCCCGGAGGAAGTAATTAGTGCCACTTCAGTGAACAGCTTCAAAAACAGACTTGACACTTATACAAAAAAATCATAAACTTTAGACTTTTTATAGGAATAAAAAAAAACAAGTGCACCCCCAGTTACCAACTCAGATGTACACGCATCAGCTTTAAGCTGCTAGTGTATCGAGACAATAATAATAATTAAGGTAACTTGCAGAGGTGTAATTAGTTAGTTGTAACCTAAAGCCAACAAATACATTTATAAAACTGGGGATGACGGTGAGCATAACATTTTGTGAGTTTAGTTGTTCTCAGGGCATATATCGGACTGAATCTTCTCACACAATTTCTTTGAGTTTTTTGTTTGGTAGTTTCTATATTTTAATTCTTCAATTTTGTACTTCTTGATCACATCAAATTGAATATTTGATGTGATCGATATTTGATCATAATGAAATAAATGAGTCAATATGAGAACTGTTGTAAATTTGTATTGTTATTTATTGTTTTCCAGATTACATGGAGAAGAAACGTCAAGAGCTAGAAGAGGAATTAATAAGAATTGAACAGAAGTGCCTGAGGTCAGCTAAAGGTGGGCAGGGGGCCGCCCATTTCACGGCGAGCAAGGAGAACAAAATGGCCGACCGACAAAATGGGGAGGCGGAGAGCAACGAAGAGGCCCCATCGCGCAATAAGAGGGAAAAGTTCGTCAGCGAAGTGAGAGGTAAAGAGAAAAACGGAACTGTCGTCAAGATGGAAGAAGACGAAGAAGAGCAACGAGAGAGAAGAGGATCCAATGACCGTCCAGACGAAATAAGACATCGTAAAAGGAGTCACCTTTCCGAATCTGCAGTGAGGGAGTCCGAGTTGGTGGTAACGAAAGAGGAGCGAAACTCGAAGGGTGAGAGAGGTGTAGGGGAGGAAAGCGAATCCAAGCAGGATGACGAGATAACTGCAGAACGGAACGGCAGTCACCCAGCGACTCCTACTCCAGACGAGTCTCATGAAGGTTAGTTCTTTTTCTTGGTATTTCAAAGCAGATCTGCACTGCCAAAGCCATGTTTCTTGTGCTACTTTTTACCATAGCAAATTTTTTTTTAAAAAGAACGCATTTCTGGGGTATACACCATTGTTCTCATTACCGCTTCGACCATTGTTCATTCAATGCGATGGTACTAACCTGGGCGGGATCAACCCTACCAGTAAGGAAGGTTACAGACATTTTTACTTGGAATCCGAACCACGGCCAGCCTCAACGGTTGACAATGGTCACCCATCCAGAATCTAACTGCGCTCAGAGGTGCTTCACCAAGCTTATGGAATCGCAAGGAGTTGTGCCACTGGGCTACCGAGGCTGGTTATAGTATTCCTGCAGAATTGAAGCATCAGTGGCCATTGCATGGGGATCCAGCTTAGTGGTTTGCGGAGAAAGCCTTGCTAAAGACTGTAGTCCATAAGAAGCAGCAGTCGTTAACACTTTCGTTTGATTTTTCAGAAGCTGGGGATAGTAATGTGGACGGCGGCGCAGAGGCGCGGCGGCCGAGTGACGGGTCCCCCTCCGGTGACCCCGCCCGAGCCTCCAGCCCTGCACCCGGAGACTCCGGGGATTAGCTACCGGCGAATCCAATTCAGTTAAGAGTATCACTCTACTTTAGCAAGAGTCATTTCCAATATTCATAGCTGTATGAAGATATGTCACCAAGCAAGCAGGAAATTTACTATGCGGGCAGTTTTGAGCTGTCAACGTTTACACTGTACAGTCGAACAAAGAGTTTAGGATACACATCCGGTTGAATGAAAATATGAACAGTTGAAATACTTTGACTTTTGGAAACAATTATTGTGTTGAGTATAGATTCAAACATAGTTGAGCATGTCTACTAGCTATTGAATAAACAAAACCCTAACAAAATTTAATCAGAGGTTGTATTTAAACACCATTCATTTTTACGTTTAACCGGAAGTGTATCCTTTAACCTTTGGTTGACTGTACACAGCGAACACAAGGGTCCCGATTCAGGTGGCACGCTTGAAGCTGTCAGCATCACAAATTCGTATCAACTGTAAGCGCGCTTATGAAAATAATGCAGGCGAATCGGACCAACCGTAAACATGCTCTTGGAACCTTAAACTCAAATTGAACCACGTTATCAATAAACGCTACTTTTATTAAGATTAGGTAGATACTGTCCTCTAAGCAAGCGTTTTTCAATGCATCTTTATTACTGTATTTCAACATCGGGACAGGAAAAATACAAGAAGGATTGTATTGTGTATTCTGTTTTCTTGGATAACCATAACATAGCTGTAGGGAATATCTTCTTGGTATGAAATTCAACTTGAGAGGAAGTTTCGGCCGCACAATCTCAATAATCAGAGGAAAGAAATAATTCTTTGGTTACTTTCAGTTGTAGGTTGACATAAATAGACAGAAAGGGTTGAGTTTGGAGTCTGGCCTGGTAATGGAAAAAAGGAAATACCAAACATTGAGGGAAGTCGGGGAAACACTGACGGTTTTTCCTTGGATTTTAACACAGGCGGAGGAGCTAGTGAACATGAAAAATATAATTTAGAACTCTCATCCGAAGAAGCCAATAATTCATGAGCGTGGGCACGTAGACATCTTACGATCCTTTTCTCCATCTCTAGTTGGCTATTTAGTCTAGTTTGGTTCCGAAAGTTTTATTTTACTTTACATGTTGACGGCTGTCAATATTTTGTGTACTTTGCGAAATCTCTCTATCTAATAGTCAATATGAAACAGACGCATAGACGTCACTGACTGTAATTTTTGCAGTCAATGTTTTCATATTCCTATTCTAATATCTAAGTTCATCTTTTGTCATTCAGCGAGCAAAAAAGGGGAATGTGTTTTACCAAAAATTTCATAGTTGAAGCCAATTTTCATTAAATAATTCATATTGATTAGGCTGTGGTCTGCACACTTTTCGGTGTCTTTGCCTTATTGGAATCTGCAGAAAATCACTCGCGGCAAATTAATGTACTTGCAATGGTATAAAATTCCGAAAACATGTTTCATAATTTAAGACTTGAGAGTTCAAACCTTGACATGATTTCTACAAATTTGTTAGTTTACATTTCGAAAGGTATCATCCTCATCCTCCGGCTAAATAACTCCCAACTTTATCCAAACCTGTAACTAGTGGACAGATAGTGAAATGGAAATATGCAGTGTAACTGATGGTTAACTTTTGGATTGATATTAACTAAATGTAATTGGAGATGGTGCAAATGGGCGTTAGTGAAACACTATCGAACAGCGTTTGTTTTGATACAACCTGTTATTTTACTTTAAGCTCAGAAAATAGGGCAGCACAGAAAATAGCACTAGGGCAAAATGCGAGAACTAATGGACAAAATATACCTACAAACTGAAAAAAATACCTTCATGTAAGGAAGCGAAGGGGCATAAATGTCTCCATGCTGAAGATTGTGCCTCTTAAGGGCGTCATAGGAGCCGAATGCGTTCAGCAGATAACGGCGGAAGTAAAACATTTTTTTTTTTAAATAACTGTAATTTCTAAAATGTTTAATATATTGATGGTCTAGATAATTTAAAGATAAAACTATCATTCTCTGGTGCTTTGATTTCTCAAATTAGTCAAATATGCATAAACATTCATAAAAACATTTGATAAATGAATAAGAGCGTCTGATAATTACCGTTATAGGTTCCAAATATCGCTAGACTGTCAATGTATTGTTCTAAAAAATTTAATATAATATAAAAATAAAATTAACTCATTTTAAAAATTTAAATGAGTTGTAGTCATTTTTAAAAAACAATAAAATGCAGTTTCACTGCAATCAGCTGATGTCACGCCCTTAAGATGTGTTAATAATCGAAAATAGCGATTGGCTTAAATTATGTGCCTATTATTGGCGAAAATGTACATTAAAGTGATCCCACTTTCATTATTTGTAATTGAAATGTGTATTGCTAGAATGAAAAGGCATGTAATGTTTTGAAATAAATTAAATATGAAGTGTGAACAATGATTTCAAAGGTAAGGATACGCCCTTATATAGAATTGAAACAAATCTTCTCCATACAAGCAAAAAGTAGCGCCATCTATCCAAACTCGGAAGAACTACGTGAGCTCCGTGTCAAAGCCGTGTTGACAACTCGCCGCCATGTTGCATTAGGTCGAACGATGTAACCTTGTACCTGCGTACAAATTCATTTAGTACAGACGAAAAAAAATCTATTAACAAAAAATAAATTATGAATGAAAAATGTTTTTTTTTTGTAATTTCAAGGTATTCAAGTTAAATACGATTTGAATTTTCTCTTGGTCTGTGATCTACCTGCCTGTCATGGTAAAATTTGTTTTCATTATATCTTGGGAAACCCTGGTCGTAGACCTATCATGCGACCACTCGAAGTAAAGGTCCCGACCTGATCTACCTGACTGTCATGTCAAAATTTGTTTTCGTTATATCTTGGAAAACACTGGTCGTAGACCCATCATGCGACCACTTAAAGTAAACGCCCCGACCTGATCTACCTGCCTGTCATGTCAAAATTTGTTTTCGTTATATCTTGGGAAACACTGGTCGTAGACCCATCATGCGACCACTCAAAGTAAACTTCCCGACCTGATCTACCTGCCTGTCATGTCAAAATTTGTTTTCGTTATATCTTGGGAAACACTGGTCGTAGACCCATCATGCGACCACTCAAAGTAAACGTCCTGACCTGATCTAACTATCTGGAATGTCAAAATTTGTTTTTGTTATATCTTGGGAAACACTGGTCGTAGACCCATCATGCGACCACTCAAAGAAAATGCCCCGATCTGATCTACCTGCCAGTCATATCAAAATTTGTTTTCGTTATATCTTGGGATACGCTGATCGTAGACCCATCATGCGACCACTCAAAGTAAACATCCCGACCTGATCTACCTGCCTGTCACTGATCGTACAGTCATAATGCGACCACACAAAGTAAACGATCAAAACAGATTTAGACATGACTGGCAGGTAGATCAGGTCGGGACGTTTACTTTTAGTGGTCGCATGATGTGTCTACGATCAGCGTATCCCAAGATATAACGAAAACAATTTTTGACATTACTGGCAGGTAGATCAGGTCGGGACGTTTACTTTGAGTGGTCGCATGATGGGTCTACGATTAGCGTATCCCAAGATATAACGAAAACAAATTTTGACATGACTGGCAGGTAGATCAGGTCGGGACGTTTACTTTGAGTGGTCGCATGATGGGTCTACGATCAGCGTATCCCAAGATATAACAAAAACAAATTTTGACATGACAGGCAGGTAGATCAGGTCGGGACGTTTACTTTGAGTGGTCGCATGATGGGTCTACGATCAGCGCATCCCAAGATATGACGAAAACAAATTGTGACATGACTGGCAGGTAGGTCAGGTCGGGACGTTTACTTTGAGTGGTCGCTTGATGGGTCTAGGACCAGTGTTCCCCAAGATATAACAAAAACCAATTTTGACATAACAGGCAAGTAGATCAGGTCGGGACGTTTATTTCGAGTGGTCGCATGAAAGATCACATAAAAAAAATTCATTGATGACCCACTCATACTCATATCCACTCCAAAATAAAAAAAACAGAAATAAAAAGGACGCCCGTACAAGGTTAGTTCACCTACACGTGCGACGCGCGGCATGGCGTCACTTGCACGCTTATGAACTTTGGGAGTTAATTAAATTATCGATTGAAAATGCAATTATTCAATTGTTAAACAGGAAAAAATATTATCTGGGTTTACGTATCGATGATACGTTATTCCATGTGTCTTTGTAACTTTCGAATCGTATTTTATGCACCCTTTTACTACGCAACTAGGCATTTTCACGACTCAACATCACTCTGCCGCGGTCCGCAGACGACTGAGTCGCGTTGGCCCTAAAACGAATATTTTAGGGCCAACGTACTGGTGCCATTAGTCGTGCGCGTTGACCGGGTCCTTACGAAGTAATATATAAGTCAATGAGTGTGAATGTGTTTAATTTTTGTTCAAAATGAATTTAAATGGGGAAACCTTGTAGCAAAGGTCGAAAGTAGGGCAAATGTGGAGGAAGTCGGTCTTAACCACCATTATGTTCAGCAACGTTAAAAATATACTTAGCCTACCTTTACCTTAACCTTACCTTTACCTTATCTTTACCTCATCTTTACCTTTTCGTTATCTTTACCTTATCCTTAACTTTATCTTTACCTTATCTTGTCCTTACCTTTACCTTTACGTTATCTTTATCTCATCATTACCTTACCTTAACCTTTTCGTTATCTTTACCTTATCCTTAACTTTATCTTTACCTTACCTTGCCCTTACCTTTACCTTTACGTTATCTTTACCTCATCTTTACGTTATCTTTACCTTATCCTTAACTTTATCTTTACCTTACCTTGCCCTTACCTTTACCTTTACGGTATCTTTACCTTTACCTTAACCTTACCCTTACCTATACCTTTACGTTATATTTACCTTACCTTTACAATGCATTTTTTATTGAACCGCAAGAAGTCATGCCTCTGGCCGAGGCTGACAAAATGAAGTGGATACTAATTAAAAGGAAAAATAAAAAATGATCTCTTGTATTCTGTCCATTCAAATTCGGCTACACTAAAATATAGGGAAGTTTCTAATATGACACCTAGTTCTATACAGCAAAGAACTGATGATGATATACTGTGTTGTGGTAATTATTGAGTCTCCCATGGACCTATTCTCCAGGGACCAGACTTTATATTGACCTTTGAGGAAAATCGGAACTGTCTCTCTTTACTTGTTCCCCTGATTCTATTTTTAAGGAATCACCCAACTGCAGGCAGCAGCACTCAGCATTCAGACCCACCTCAAAAGATTCAGATTAGTTACAAACCTACTGCTGCTTCGTGGTTCGGAATTCATGTGAAACTGTAGGTCCTAGGGTTGCAAGGTTTGAGCCATCGCATTGAATGAAAAGATGGTCGAAGCGGCAATAAAAAATGCCCGTGTTTTCCATTCAGTTCAGTGTAGCCGTGCTCATAAAGGGAAGGTCCTAGCATGGTACCTTATTCCTTCAGGAATGTGGTGTAATGGGCTTATGTCATAACGGTAGTTGTGTGGTATTAGCCATCCATGTCAGGTTGCATAAAAAAAAAAAAAGTAGAAGCGAGTGTGGTGTCTGGATGGTCTGGGAGAATGTAACCCAACCAGCACTGGTAACCGTAGCATGCTTGAAAATATGTATGTCCGTAGAAGGATCGAAAGAAGTATGCTTTGCTCGTACCGTCTCTGCCTACCACTCGGGGGACCGGCTTGATGATACCTTACCGCCTAGTCAGTAAGGAACAGGACCTTAAGTTTCATGTGCCAGGCGGCAGCCTTGCTTTTCGAGACTTATTTTTATGTATATTGTAATCCAAACATGTGTAAATATAGATACTGAATAATCACAAAACACATAAGGCGTATAATTATCAACGAGAGTGAAGCAAGCGTGAGCGCTGTACAACTGTGTACATAACCTATGATTGTTTGAGTCATCCACACATAGTAACAGGCATGTTGCATGAAAATTGCACATCAGGACGAATCAAGCAAGGTCGACGAAGCCTCTTTGATTTGTGCTACATTACACTATTTTGACAACATTACTAACCTTTCATGCCCAGTAGTATAATATATCTTTTTACTTAAAAAAACTATAGTGCCAGAGAAGCGATTCATTTAAAGCAGTCAACTAGAAGAATGCAACAAAATTGGCCTCAAAACAGGCCTCACACAACATTGTTCATAATCGAGCGGAGACCAGTTAAAAACAGCATGTGTACTGGGCTGTTTTACTCGCAAGTTCAAGTAAAACGGATGAATGGCTATTTTGGTGTTGCCGTATCCATCAAATTTGAAAAGTTAGTGAGCACAAATACGAACTTTATGCCCACTCGAACTCGCAGCTCGTGTTTGTGCTCACTTACTTTGCACATTTGACAGATACGGCAATACAAAAACGGCCACTGGTCTGTTTTACTCGAGCTAGACATTGCGAGTAAAACAGTCCGGTACGGCCCCTGATCATGTGATAACTTGTTGAAGCTGTGGGGCCTTCGTCCTAGCTTGGCAGCTTCTTAGCAGAGCAGGAAAAAGGTAGTGAAAATGCTTATGAATGGATTAAAATGTATTATATTCATATTAGAACTACTTATTAGATCAGAATATATTTGTCACATCTCTGAGATTATGTTCTTTACCTTGTTTATACGAAATTATACGAAATAAATAAAAAAGTTATCACATTTTTCCGCATGTGTATCCAATGTTTTATAAAGCTTATGATAAGTACTGACTAACACACTGGTCACATCCGATCGCATGCTCCGAGCGCTACCTTCGCTTGCTCCAATTTATACAAAATGCATGCATAAATAGCAATAGTATAATAAATAGAAAAATAAGTGTTAATTTATAAATGAAACCCTGAGAAATAACAAAATGCTGGGACTCTCAACCTCCAAAGAGATTTAGGGTATCATTGCATGTACTATTGTACTACCATGGAGAAATGCATTGTTAGGATGTCACGGAATGTGCAATATTTATGTGTGATCATAATCAAATATTAGTCCTGGCCAACTACTCTCGGGAGCCAAATATGGTACCAGCGTTTTGTTTCGCACATACTTCTTTTAGGATTAGTACTTCTAAAATGTTCAGTGCGCTTCTCCTATTAAGTCCTGTCAAGCATGAGTGGACGAGCCAGTCGACGCACGGACAGCTAGTCGAGCGTGAATATCCGCGAAGCGATGTCTCCGAGGAGCCAGTCCACACCCTCCAGCAGGTTCTCCCCCGTCACCGCGGAGCAGTACACGATCTGCCAGTGGTGGCTCTCTATGCCGTCCAGCTCCAGGACCTGGTCAGAAGAAACTATCATAAATTATTACAGTTCATCATTGGCTCGTGGTTTGGGGGTGGGACTTGCCTTTCATTCCTGAGGTCTGGGTTCCTCCCCGCCCCGTTCATGTTTCACTTTCTCTTTCTGAGTTGTAGAAGTGCATTTCGTTACGAATGCGAGCTGTTCCCATGGTTCCAAATCTATGTAAGACTATAGGTCCTATTCCCTTGCTAGGCCTACCCAGGTTGGTATCACCGCATTGGATGCAACTAGGGCACGTACCTACATATGGGAGTTCGCGCGGGGCTCGCTGCAGCTGGTAGCGTGTGCCTGGCCGTGGCGCTGCTCGCGCTGCACAACGTGTCGCACTACAGCTACGAACCGCGCCTGCTGCCGTGGCGCTGGCTCGCGCTCGACGACCTCGTCAACTTCCTCTTCCGCATCGAGTACATCGGCGAGGCGCCCATGTACTCGATGTACATCGACATGTGCCCAACGTGGGTCGCCAGCGGGATAGGCGTTTACTTTCAGTGGCGATTGCGGTTGAGAAAATAAGCCACTTTTTCCGATTTTTTAGAAAAAATATATGGCAGTTCGCGCTCTATAACATTTAACCCAGTGGGGAAGAAAACTGCTTATTAATCACGACAGGTGGCGTCTAGGCGACCTACCCTAAAAGATCTGTCAAAGCTGTGAGAGACCCTACAAAATAAAACAGGATAAATTTTTTATTTACCTTAGCTATGTAATCAAATTTCAACAAATGAAGTTGTGGAAAAGAAAATATCACAATAACTTATTTTTTTTTTTCAATTACATAAAATTTGTTTTTGTTGTTGTTTGTCTCCAAACCTTATTCTAAGTGCATCATGGAGTACATCTTTTATATAAAAACTTGTTAACACTTCGATGTACACGCATCAGCTTTGAGCTGCTAGTTTATCGAGACAATAATAATAATAAAAAATAATAATAATGAAAAATTGTCTATATTTTCCATCCAGTTCAGTGTAGCCGTGCTCATAAAAGGAAGGTCCTCTTATGGCACCTAATTCCTTCGAGAATGTGGTGTATTGGGCTAATATGACGGTAGTTGTGGGGTACGTATTAGCTATGCATGTCAGGTTTCATTCGGGTCTCCTCTTTCCCTAAAATATGGTTGATAGAGGCGATGGCTGTGCCTGGCGTGATGCTCGTGAACGGGTGCTGTTTGTGGGGACTGGCTTGCTCCAATTGGCAACATTCTAGATGGCGGGCATGGTCTTTACTAATAAACTGATATTTGTCATGAACTGTTGCATATGACATGAATTGCTGATTCTCGTCAATTCATATTAATTTAGCGTGTTTATCTGTGAGTCTAAATACTTTTGTAAATTTAGACTAAGTGGAAGTTGAAAAAAAAAAAAAAAAACCAGCGGAGTTTCTTTCCAGTTCTTCTTCGCTGGGATTTCCCCGAACTGGCTAATGATAAAATATGACAAATCCGAGTGCAGTGTACTGTCTATGGATGATGAATAAACAATAAACAATAAACATAAAAAAACATGCAAGTTTATTTATTTTTATGTTAAGATGCACCAAATGTATCAGATTAGCTTTGACGCATACTTTTTTAGGGTTCCGTACCCAAAGGGTGAAAACGGAACCCTATTACTAAGCCTCCGCTGTCCGTCCGTCCGTCCGTCCGTCTGTCCGTCCGTCTGTCACAGGGCTGTATCTCAGTAACCGTAACAGATAGACAGCTGAAATTTTCACAGATTGTGTATTTATTTTGCCGCTATAACAACAAATAGGTAAGATTATAAAATAATGTAAATTAAAGGGGGCCCCCATACAAAAAACGTGTTTTTTTTGTTCGATGGTACGGAACCCTTCGTGTTCGAGTCCGACTCGCACTTGGCCGGTTTTCGGATATTTGTAACACTCCTAGATAAGTTGGTTTTTTTTTAATATCAAAAACACTCTTCATTCCCGCCGCTAAGTTCATCTTCCAAATCGCTCACCAACTAGGTTTCCTGCACCGTCTCGATTTCCCAGTTGCTGCCGCTACTGCTGCAGCAACTCAGGCAGTTCGTGTCGACAGTAGTCTCGCTTCTGACAGTCTGCTGAATCCAGCTCCCGGATCTCTCACCTCTTTGATCTCCTGCGCGGAGAGTGCGCCCGGCAGGTCCCGCTTGTTAGCGAACACGAGCAGCGTGGCGCCAACGAGCCGCTCCTGCTGCAGCAGCTCGTGGAGTTCGCGCCGGCAGTCGTCCAGCCGCCGCCGATCCGCTGAGTCCACTACCCAGATCACTCCGTCCGTACTCTCAAAATAGTTTTTCCAATATGATCTGAAATTGGCAAAAAAATTACCATACTGATGGATTCAGAACCATGAAACAGCTCACATTCTCAAAAAGACAAAGTGATGCATGAACGGGTCGAGGAATCGAACCCAGACCACTGGGTTGGAATGCAAGTCCACTCGCCCATGAGGCACGAGCCGCTGATGAGATCAGATGAGATACTTCAAACACTAAATAGAATAGAATAAATGTTTATTTCCTCATTTATATAATTACAGTTTTGTATACAGTACTCGTAACTTGGAACTAAGAGGAAAAGGGTGGCTCAGCACCCTTTACAACAACTTCCTCTCGATGAGAGCGCTGCAGCGCTGATCTTCCTAGGTCCTAACACACTTAAGGTGGCCCAACCCGGCGGTACTAACTCAATCGCTGGCACGGTATAAAACCGTGCTGTTGCGCTCTGGGACCTTCTCTGTTTCAAAGAAAAAGACAGGCTCCGTGATGAGAAAGATGCAACATGTCCACAAAAAAGACAATGTGGATAGTGTATGATTTGGTAAGATTTACGAAAATTTTAATTACAAAACGACTTATAGCTAAAAGTAAACTACGACCGGTGTAGTCAAATATGTAATAAAAACCAAATAGATTATAAATCTTGATTGAATAAGCTATGTCTGATGACTAATCTTTTTAAGATATTCTTACTTTATCAATGCGTAATCTATCTCCAAAGTTATTGCATAAAACGCGCGAAAAATCCGAACTTTCGGACCTTATAACTTAGGAACCAAACACAATTTTACAATGCCAACGGTCATCAGACATCTAGTTCGATCAAATAAAGCTATTTTGAGCAAAATTTGGGATCTCTGACAAGTAATAAGTGCGTGATCTTCTTTCCCCGTTTGTATGGGGAGTTGAGCGGGATGGGCCGCCTTAAGTATAAGACACAATATATGTAATCAGCTATCACCACTTAGAATAATAGAATACATGGCTAGGCACGTAAGCAGCAAACAATAATCACAGAGGCTATAGAAATAACAAAGTAATAACACGTTTTACACATTAATCTACAAAACATAACATTAGGTGAAAATAAAAGAAACCAAAACAAGGAACAAATACCAACTACCTGAGTGATTTCTGGCCGCCAACATCCCAGATGTTAAGCTTGTAGCCGCGGTGCTCGAGCGTCTTGATGTTGAAGCCGAGTGTCGGCGAGATCGTGTCGATCTCCTCCCCGTTGAACCGTTTCAGGATGGTGGTCTTGCCGGCATTGTCGAGCCCACTATCCAAAGCGCATACTAGTTAAGGAATATATAATGCGTCAGGATTCAAGGTGAACAGTTCTGCCTGAACAATCAGGTACTTCTCGACTTGATGATGATGAAAGAAAGATAGAAAATATTTTTCTAATCAATTACAATCAAAAAGTTATAATAAATTAACAGATATAAAAAGTAACATTTGCGATAGAACATAGAAGTTCTATCGTGGCTGGTTTTAAGTGAACTCCTGTTATCTAAAAAGTAAATGAAATCATAAAATAAAAATTAAAGAAGCAAAACTAATATAATAATAACATATAAACCACATAGAATTAATGTCAACATTGAACAAAACTTCAGACAGGCAATTTTTTTTTTTACAAATAAGAACCGAATTATTAAAGAAATTAATTAACATTTCTCTGCAATTGCTGAAGATTCATTAAAACCATTTTATACTTTGTTTCAAAAAACATACTAGGTACATATTGTTTTAATGGGTGAAAGTGTATTATTCCAACATTTGATAGCGGCATATATGGAAGATACTTCAAAAGCAAATATGCAGCAGAAATAAAATAAGCTGTGTACGGAATTTGTGGACTATGAGAAAGCATTTCATTTTCATTTCATTTCATTTATTTAAACTTTTTGGTAGTCAAACTACACCAAGTTACGTCACAAAGATCCGCGGATTCGATCAACCCAGTAAAGAAGAACCCGCAAAGAAACTTCACGGGTTTACATAACATATTTTTCCGTCCACAATTATGAAATACATACTTAGATCATTGATACATAGATCATACATACATAGATTGACTCCATCTATACGAGGATGTATTATAACCTGAAAGCAATTACATGTGCACATGTTATTCGGGATTATTTAATAAAGGATACAGCATGAGGATCCGCATCTCCTTCTCCTTCTGTCGTAGCTTTTTTAGAATTGAAAGAAAACCCATGTCTATAAAGCGTTAATCACGCCACGGCTATTCACCAAAGAGGATATATTTAAGCGCGCTTGAATTGTTAAAAAACACGCTTCTTTGAATACAAACCAAATTGGGATTAGCGTAAACTGCAAATCCACCTTGTTTTCTGAAGAGAAAAGAAAATTTTAGCGTTCTTCACAAACAAGTTCCTGACAACATTTTTAAATTCTCTTTGCTTGTCAAACTGCTGTCAGTTTGACAGTATATCACAGAATTGAAAATATACTTCCATGATGAAAAGGCAAGGGCTCTCAAAGCTATGAGGCCATAAACAACTCGTCTATCTTTTTATTGTTCTGCATTTCGTGTCTTCGTCTCAAAAGAAGATGGGAAAGATAGCAGATTAGACGCCACCTGTCGTGATAAATAAGCAGTTTTCTTCCCCATTCCCCTTTTTTTTTCTTTTTTCTGAAGTACCAACATTTAATTTTCCTGTTGATCCCTTCCAACGTAGTTGTAAATAGTCTTTCACCTGGGCAGTGCGGCCTTATGGGGTGGCGAGCAAGTCAACCGCCCGGGGCCTCGCGCACTCGCGCAATAACCATAGTAGAAAAATATTAGGCACTAATATGTTTATTTGATTTTGCGCAGTACGTCTCGCAATATAAAACTAACTTTAACGTCACACCACGCGCGCTCTCTTGTTGGTAGTTATCGCGGAAACGATGACATCATTTCGGGGTTGAAATATAAAAGAAAATAATATTAACCTACTATCGAAGTGGTGCGGAAAATTATAGCCAAGACACTGGTAAAAGTTGCGTCGAGGTTATAAATATTAAAACATTTCTGCCAAACCTGATATAATGTCGCCTTTCAGCTCTTGCTAAAATTTCAAAAGAAAATGACGCAGCTCTTTCCTTAAATTATTATGATTTCATTAATAATTTTAGTCTTAGAGAAAGCCGCAAAATAGTACCTTAGTTCATCATGATTAATAATAATTTGTTTTCTATGCATTTATTATTATTTGTTTATTTCCAAAAAAAAATTACCTACTCTATATTTAATTATTCATAACTTTGCATTAAAACTCATTTCTAAACGACAAGGGCTTCGCAAATTTTTACTCGCCAGGGGCCTCGCAATGGCTAAAGCCGCCCCTGCACCTGGGTGTCGGTGAAGCGTGAGATGTGACCGGCCCACGGTTCTTTAGTTTTATGGTCTTTGTGAATTACTTTGGTTTTTATCCAATTATTTCTCTTCTTATATTTTGTGTATTGCTCTAATGTTTAAGATGCTTATTTCAAATGCTATTTAAAAATGTTTTTTACTCTTGATTTACTCCTTTTAACCTTGTAACAAATTATGACAGTTTCCTCTGAATACGACTATTGGTGTTCAGGTCATGGAACCTTATTTTAAGCTTCCCGGAGACTAGGTACAGTTCCACACATTTCCTCATGTTGACATCTTTCTTATTCTTTCGTTACATACTCATTCGCTCTAGTTGCCCAAACCATATTGGCATAACCTTCGCAATTCTAATAATTCATCTTCACTCAGATTAATTCCCATTGTATTTTACAACATCGGTGGCATTATAATATCATGGTTTTCTAATGATTCTCCAATTTTTCAATCACCCCACAGCGTACCACAAACAAAAAATCGATATTTTTTTTCTTTACCAAATGTTGTTTGTTTAGAGACCCAATTTCAGGATCTTTTACGGTTTGTTTAGTGGATGGTTTCATGGTAAAGTTATAGTGTATTTCTTTTTGTCCTATATAATGTAAAAGAGAAAGAACAAATTAAAGATGGAGATTGCGCGGAAAATTAGTGGTGCGATTGCGAGCGCTCAGTAGCTGAAAGTAGGCGAGGCGAGGCGAGAGCCTGTAGCGAGAGCGCGCTCGCTCGCTATCCTCCGTGTGCGTGCTAGGGTCGCCCCCGCGGTGCGGAGAGACGGCACAGCATGCGGCGGGCGTAGCGTTTGTTATTGACTGACTAGTGTAGTGCGGTGCACAGTGCAACATGTTCAGCGGCACGGTGCGCGTGAAGCTGTGCGAAGCCACAGGGCTGCGGCCCACGGCCTTCCAAAAACGGCACAACATGACGTTCGGAAAGCCAGGTATGGCCTTCGCCCTCCTCAGGACCTATTCCCGAAACTACCATGGCCCTGCCTCATTAGACAGATCAACGTCGTTGGATGACGGATGTCAAATGCAATGTTTGTCCCGCTTCCCAACATCTCTGACGCGTTTCCTCCACTAAGAATAACATTGAAATGATGAGTATGTGGAACAGTTGCGGGGATTGTATTTGAATAAAGCCCCTGGAAAACAATAAAAAAAATTATATATACCTACTAAAAACCTCAAAAACATACGTTTGCGCGACATGAGAAGTTGCGGAAACCAAAAAAAAACACGTTTCCAAAAATCAGAAATCATGCTTGAGAAAGCTATCAAAATGGCGTCGGTATCTTGTTTGTCCGCCGCGAAGTAAACTGGAAGCGAGTTGCCCACTGTTAACACTAAAAACAGCGACGCAACACAGAACACAAAGCATAAACTAATGTATCTAACCTAACCTAACCTACACCGCCGCGCCGCCTGCAACGCCGGGGGACGGCGACACGGACATGCTCAATACGTTAAACACAAAGAGAAAACGATAACAGACCACCGCACAGTACAACCGAAAGGCGACTGAACAGAATGTAGGGAGACTGAATCGATTGCATTGATCAATCCAAACCTACTGCACAACGTGTGTTGCCACTATATCATACTATAATTACCCCGACCTTTTCTGTTTATGTATTATGGTTTTTGGATCTATTTCGAAAGCCCAACCAAGTGAAGTTGGTGGCTACGCCGAAAGACTCGCTTGGTCGGCCCCTTCGCTTAAGCGACCGCACTCGACCTTCGCCGCGGCGGGGTGGTCGCCCGCTCGCTTCGCTCGCGACCTCCCACCGCCACGCGGCTACGGTCTCGTACCGCTTGCTACACTCGGGACCTCCTGCGCGAGCTTTCGTCTCCACACTTCTAAAAAACACTCTAGGGATGACGCACACCAACATGTAATGTCGGGGCGGCTAAGTCGGTTTTGGAGCAATTTAAATACATCAAGTATTAATTTACGTCCAAAAATACTACAATTACCCCACAATGTGGGTTTAATGCATTTCACCTGGCAACTACGTAATGACCGTGGACGGAGTCATCCATTAGCGAGCGCGCGCCAATTGTTAAAATTCAAATTTATAGGAAAGTTTGAAATTTTTTTTTAATATGAAGGAATTGTTTCCGCACTATAATATTTTCATGGGTAGGTCCTAGAAGGTCGATCTTTCATCCTATCCATCCAGCTAGCTTCAAATCCAGGGGCATTATATAAGAACACACCCCAGTTGCGTTTTTTCTGATTTATTTATTTAGAATATTTCCAGGCTTATTGGTACTCGAACTTTTTTAATGTGCTGGATGGGTAGGGTGAAAGATTGACCTAGGAGTTCGGCATATACATTTATTTGGAGAGAAATTCTTAATTTAAAATAATTTAACATTTGGAAATTCATTAAAATAGTTCTCTTCCTTCAATGAAATTGAGTCAACGACTTACGACAACTTGAATTCAACGAGTTTTTACTTATCAAATGATATGTACGTAAAATCGACCAGGAAGCAAAGACACATTAAATTAAAAAAAGAGCCCTGTAAAAATAACTACCTCCTTTATGAATATACTGCAAGGCTGGACCCGAACCCTATTAATACCTGATTCTAAATAATATTTGGTCTCATGAAAAAAAAAACATTGTATAAAAATTAACTATTTTTGGATTTCGAGAAAATGCACTTGCTCCGCAACTTCTATCTATAAATCTTAACCTGACCGGTCCATGTCGGCGCTGCCATATCAGCTTCCATGTTATTAAAAATTTTAACTTACATTTTGAAATTATTCTAATGATAAATTATCCTAAAAAAAACTATGCCATATCCATCAAGCGAGCTTAAACAAAAGGTATTACACTGATAATAATCAGGCGACACTTTGTCACACTTTTTTAAAAACCTTGTCCAATTTCCTGGCACTTCTATTTTCCTCCATCTTGAGTATCAGCAGCTGTGTATTTTGGACAATTATTTGGCATATTTTTTAAAGAATTACCTAAATTTCAGGTACAAATTCTGGTCTGTAATTTTGCAACCCTTCATATTCCTTATATAGCTTGTCCATGTCAGAAACCAAACCATATTAATGGACAATACAAACATTTAAGAGCTAAAATAATGTTGATTTTTTCTCTCAGTGCCTACTTGGTATTGAAGTAACATTTTAAAATCGGGGGAACGGCAGAACGTCTAATATGCAGATCGTATAATATCATATTTTAACGAAATTTTAAAACCATGCACAATGTATAATCAGCAGATCGTATAATTTTATACGTAGTGCATGAAGAAGTTTAAAAAATATAATTACTTATTTCTCCATGCATAACGTATAATAGTCACAACGTATAAAATTATGATCTTTATTTAACAAAAAAAGAAAACCATGCATATCATAAAATCCAAAAAAAATTCATACGATAAGCGCCCTTATGAATATACCTTGAAAGCGTATACTCGCACGCGACTTTTCGACCGTCTCAATTATCGTAAGGTGGCCTTGTTACTCTTTAACAAATATCGATTGGTAGCAATTTCAGCCTTAAATGTATCTTTATTAGGGCGCTTTATGCAGTGCTTAAATGGCATATTATACGTTCTGCATGGTTTTCTTTTTTTGTGAATTCACGTTAGGAATATATACGTTGTGACTATTATACGTTATGCATGATGCAAAGAGTTGATTCTATTTGTAAACTTTCTTCATGCACAACGTATACAATTATACGTTGTGAATATTATACGATATGCATGGATTTGATTTTTTGGAAAAAAATACGTTTATATGTTGTGAATATTATACGTAGTGAATACGACTCTTAAAATCTATTATGAATAATGTCAAGAGAGGTTACTTAAATTTTTAACTTGTTTTTTATGGAATTGCAAAAATATCCAATGATTTTTCATATTCTAATTAATTCATATTCATAATTCATATTCGAATCGGTCCTTGACGCTCAAAGATCTGATTCTATGTCATTTCACCTGTGGAACACACATGACATATACAAGCAAATATTTTGTATGAATTTGAAAGAAAAAGCCAAATGAGACTAGATATTTTTTTTTGATGGGAAAGTTTTGGACCTCTAACACATGTTTGTCCACAGACGAGCAGCCGATCGACCCCTACGTGCTGCTGGACGCGGACGAGCACCACCTCGACCGCTCCTCCACCAAGCCCAAGACGTTCGATCCCGTCTGGAACGAATACTTCGTGCACGACGTTCACAATGTCGCTAGGTACGTAGCACCTGTAGCAACACTTTGTCCGGTTTCTACACCCATGATTGCCATGTTAACGTAGTTTGGAAATAATTAATTTATGTTTCTAGAGCCGGCATGTTTTTTTTTTAATGGGTAATATCACACAATTACCATGATATTAGCCTAATACGACACATTACCGAATGAATTGGGTGCCATGCCATGATTCTTCCATTTATGGGCACTTCTACATACATTGAACTGGATGGAAAACACGGACAATTTTATTTTTGCCGCTTTTCATCCAATGCGAAGGTACTAACTTGGGCGGGCTTAAACCCTTCCAGCTAGTAGAGGAAGGGGACCTTCAGTTTTACATGGGCTCCGAACCACAGAGCTGCTCGCATTTGTGACGAAATGCACATATCCAACTCGGTAAGGCTACGAGCCGCTCAATATGGAATATACAAAGACTTCCTCATACTTTACTCTGTATATGTCTGCAGTTTGGGACTGACCGTGTTCCACGATGCGGCATTGCCCCCGGACGACTTCGTAGCGAACTGCACCATCCCCTTCGAGGATCTCATGCATCGGGACAAGGACGCCTCCGACTTCTGGGTGAGTTATTTTTCTTAAGGTGGCCCAACCCGGCGGGACTAACTCATTCGCGGGCACTGTATAAAACCGTGCTGTTGCGCTCTGGGACCTTCTCTGTTTCAAAGAAAAAGACAGGCTCCGTGATGAGGAAGATGCAACATGTCCACAAAAAAGATAATGTGCATAGTGTATGATTTGGTAAGATTTACGAAAATTTTGATTTCAAAACGACTTATAGCTAAAAGTAATCCACGACCGCTGTTGTCAAAAATCTAACAAAAACCAAATAGATTATAAATCTTGATTAAATAAGCTATGTCTGATGACTAATCTTTTTAAGATTTTCTTACTTTATCATTGCGTAATAAACCACCAAAGTTATTGTATAAAACGTGCGAAAAATGCGAACTTTCGGACCTTATAACTTAGAAACCAAACACAATTTTACAATGCTAATGGTCATCAGACATCTAGTTTGATCAAATAAAGCTATTTTGAGCAAAACTTGGGATCTCTGACAAGAAATATGGGCGTGATCTTCTTTCCCCTTTTGTATGGGGAGATGAGCGGGATGGGCCACCTTAAGGTTCGAAAGTTCGAATTTTTCGCGCGTTTTATACAATAACTTTGGAGGTGGATTACGCAATGATAAAGTAAGAACATCTTAAAAAGATTAGTCATCCGACATAGCTTATTTAATCAAGATTTATAATCTATTCGGTTTTTGTTAGATTTTTGAATACAGCGGTCGTGGTTTACTTTTAGCTATAAGTCGTTCAGTAATTAAAATTTTCGTAAATCTTACCAAATCATACACTATGCACATTTTCTTTTTTGTGGACATGTCGCATCTTGCTCATCACGGAGCCTGTCGTTTTCTTTGAAACAGAGAAGGTCCCAGAGCGCAACATCACGGTTTTGTACCGTGCCCGCGATTGAGTTAGTCCCGCCGGGATGGGCCGCCTTAACTCTGCAATACTTTGCTTCATCTGGTTACCGCCATCTCATTTTACATTCGTCTTTTGGCTCCGAGCGTGATATGAGCGTCTATGGCTCGAGCAATTATGATGCATATGGGCAGGAATGTGTATTTAATGATATTGTTAACTTTATGGACTTGCTATTTTTAAAGAATGTGATGTGCATGTATGTTTGTATAGTCGACGTGAAGGAAGGACACATTAATTAAAGAAAGATCCCTGTAAAAGAACTACTTTACGAATATACTGTTATAAGTTATAAGTTAGATGCAAACATACCATTCGCGGGTGAATGGTATGTTTTGCTGGTTCGGGTCCAGCCTTGCAGTATATTCTTAAAGTACCTAGTTCTTTTTACAGGGATCTTTCTTTAATTAATGTGTCCTTGCTTCACGGTCGATTATACATGCATACATGTCACATTCTTTGGAATAAGCGAAGTACATGCTTAGCACGAAAATGTATATTTAAGTCCTATTTATTTTATTATATCTTTGGGCACTTGTTTTTTCCTTGTCTTTTAGGGTCTTCGATTATGCACTGCATTTTATAATCCTTTATCACTAACACGGATTATTAAAAAAAAAATTATTATGTCGCAAACTTTTCAAACTGTTTGCCATCTTAAGTTTTTGTAACTACTCGCCTAATATGATCCATTACACTGACTGACGCCAAGCTTATAATATCACTTATCTCGGCATACAAATGAGTTATCAGATCTCGCGGAATCCCTCAATTGTGAGATGAGATAGTCTTATCAAAGTGATTTGTCTTTAATGTGCGTTCTCTGATAAATCGGTGCAGTTCGCAAACGCCGGCTGTCTCCGAGGAATTTTCCACTTACCGAACGGTCCTAAAGGATTTACGCTTGTATTAAAGTTCGTAAAACGTTAAATGGCAACCAGGAAGTGAGGTGGACTTACCGCAGTGTAAATGTTTCCTGGTAACGGTGTTCTACGGTGTGATAATGCCTTTTGTGATGGCCCACATACTGAAGGATAATATTTTTCCAGGAAAACAAAAGAATAAATATGAAATGCTGGTAAACGAGGTAGCAATAGTTTTAAGTGATTTATTGGTTGGATCGATTGTGATTTTTCTACATGAAGAGATGTTTGAGTAGTGATTCATTATCCAATGAGTGATAGCTTTATTTTATGACTTATCTGAGATTGAAGTGGGTATTTTGTATTGCAGGTGGACTTGGAACCACAAGGAAGGTTACACCTACGGGTAGACTTAAAATGGAACTCGCAAGGCACTCAAGGTACCCGTAAACATTCTCTTTGTTCCACTTTTTTTTAATCAAACTTTTATTGTATTCATAAAATCTTTAATCATTGTTTATTTTTCCTCCGGAGCGTGGGCCGTGGACCGTTCAAATATGGGTCTGATCTATCTCAGTTAAAATCTTGCAATGTAATTTACTATCAGAACCATAGCTGAGAATGTAAAGACAGGCAGAGACCGGACAGACGATAATTGTTTCATACAAAACTCAACTGCCTTTTTGCTAGCGATTTCCAGCAACCAAAAAATGATCCAATAAGTTATTATAATAGTCTTAGCAAACATTACATTTAAATTGTTATATTCAGAGTGGATGGACTAACTGTAATACGTCGATTATGTCCGTACTAAATCGCATTTTGTATGGTTAGTTCGGTGATAGTCCGCATATAAAATTTTGACAGTTCACTCTGAATACGACTGTACATGTTTTTATTTATTACTTTTTGAGCAACAGTTTTTCTAAAAAGTCGTTTCTAAAAAAAATTTAGGGTAGTATGGCCTAGAGTTGCTGGTGTGCACGAATAAATAGTAGAAATGCTAAATGTGGGTGGGTTGTGTGCGCAGCGGAGGCGGCGGCGAGCGCGTGCGAGGGCGCGAGCGGCTCGGGGCCGGCGCGCGGGCGCGAGTTCAAAGAGGGCGCGGGGTTCGCGCGGCGGCGCGGCGCGATGCGGCGCCGCGTGCACCAGGTCAACGGGCACAAGTTCATGGCGACCTTCCTGCGGCAGCCCACCTTCTGCTCGCACTGCCGCGAGTTCATCTGGTCCGTAACGCCTCCTCACGCTTGTCCGCTCACCTCTCGCTAACATGAATCACTTCATCCGCTCTAGTTTTATGCTAGTTCCTTTTCTGTGAATTTTCTTGTAATTTATGTTAAAGGTTTGATGGGTTCATTTCGGGGTAGCTAGTTTTGTAGCTAGCCCAGCGGTGAGCGTGGGCTCTCTAAAGCGATGAATTCATGCGCGTTGTGTCGTCAAATATCTTGAGATAAAATGTAAAATCAATTTCATTGTTTGTGGACACAATATGTCAGCATGCACCGACATATTCTATGCTATATGTATAGCTTGATTGATTTAAGTTGAGAACACCTCTATTTTAACATTGCCAGCTTATGGCAAGCATGGTCCAGTATGGTGACAACTACGACATTTTTAAAAGAAGTGTACTGAGACCCTACTCCCAGCTGTCACCTAAATTGCCGTTTACAGCAAACCGATTGTCAAATGTATGGAGAAATTGAAGAGCGCACGCAATGGGCATTAAGCAAAGTAACATTTGCGAGTCTGAGTTTGATTTGACAGCTTACTCACCGTCGCCGTTAATACGTCGACGGTGTCGTTTACGCCGACTTCGCGAATTTCATACAAATCGGGAGCCCGAGTTTGACTTTGACAGCTTGAAGAAGTAAAACCACATAATATCTAGTAAAAACTTGTATGGAGTTTAACGTTTTTACCTAACTTCGAAGTTCCGTCAACGCCAATTTAGGTGACAACTGGGACTAGGTGCACTGTATTTGAGAAATGTATTCGTGTTCATGCCGTGATCGCCTCAACATAAATCAATAGAGCTATACATCCAGTATTCCGCAATTATTAATGTGAATAACATTCAACACTAAGCTTTACACTTGTTTAATCTTGCAAAGTACAAGTAAGCCAAGAAAGTAAAAAATCTTTGATAATAATTACATAATCGCTTAAGGTGGCCCATCCCGCTCATCTCCCCATACAAAAGGGGAAAGAAGATCACGCCCATATTTCTCGTCAGAGATCCAAAATTTTGCTCAAAATAGCTTTATTTCATCGAACTAGATGTCTGATGACCATTGGCATTGTAAAATTGTGTTTGATTTCTAAGTTATAAGGTCCGAAAGTTCGCATTTTACGCGCGTTTTATACAATAACTTTGGAGGTGGATTACGCAATGATAAAGTAAGAACATCTTAAAAATATTAGTTATCAGACATAGCTTAATTAATCAAGATTTATAATCTATTTGGTTTTTGTTCGACTTTTTACAACAGCGGTCATGGTTTACTTTTAGCTATAAGTCGTTTTGAAATTAAAATTTTCGTAAATCTTACTAAATCATACACTATGCACATTGTATTTTTTGTGGACATGGTGCATCTTCCTCATCACGCAGCCTGTCTTATTCTTTAAAACAGAGAAGGTCCCAAAGCGCAACAGCACGGTTTTGTACCGTGCCCGCGAATGAGTTAGGCCCGCCGGGTTGGGCCACCTTAAGAACGGCCCGTAAGCTATGTTCCCCATACAAATGTAGTTTACTAATCATTTGAAAAACACTGTTCCGATTTGCTTGATATTTGGTAAATAATTCTACAATAAATATCTGTGTCTGCACGTTTTTGTTTTGCCAAATAATATAAAGCAAGTCAAATGACAGGCAAAAGAAAATTTTCATACAAATTTTCTTTTCTCTTTAGTGTGACACAGGATACATTTCTCGAAAAAACAAATACATGCAGACATAGATATTTGTTGCTTGATATTAAGTACCAAATATCAAGCATATTGGAACAGTGGTTTTCAAATGATTAGTAAACTACGATTTTATGGGGAGCGTAATTTTCTGATGCTTACGGGCCCACCTTAATTCTTTAATTCACATTCTATTGCTTTCTTCATTTTTAAATAAATAATGTATTTCGGAAAATTTCTCTCTCTCGTTTTCATTACATTTAACTTCCTGATAGTAGAACAGTTAATTGCAAAGAACAAAGAACAAATGAAACAGCAGCCGTCAATGCAAAAGCATTAAAAATAGAAATTAAATCAACAAAGTTTATGTGGCAATTTAAGCACTGTTTTGGTGCTCGCTTTAGAAGTTAGGCTTATTGCGACTAAGGCTATGATGCACACCACGTTACAGTCCGCCTTTGAGCACTCATCGAAGTCAATTTAGCTCCAATGACAAACGCGAGGGGAGACTTGATGCAACTTTAATGATATTCAATGACTCGAAGAATAAATCATGATTGAAGCGCATCGCACAACTCACTTCCGCTTAAGAGAAAAGTAATATTCAACTGGACAACGCAAAACAATAACAAATGGGCGTCTCTGAAGAGATTTATTATTGTTTTGGTTGATGAATGAGCAGTCAAAGCCGGCATGTTCATATCTTGTTAAAATTTTTGGATTATATTTTTTTATTTATCATTTGAGGTTTATTAACGATGGTTCTAACTGCACTGGGATTCGAGATGGGTGAGTTTGTTCTTACGTGTCATAAGTTACGAGTTTGATCTGTCATGGATTCGTTTATTTCAAAAAGGATAACCTTTTTTTTTGGTGATACAAATTCTGTTCCGATAGTAATTTACGTGGCACAGTGACATCCGTGTTAGAAGTTTGAAAATTTGGATTTTGAGAAGTATACATAAGTATTCGTTTCGATAGCGATAACAATTTCATTAACTAAGTTGTCAGAAACATTTGCCTGGATAAATTATTATCCTGCTTTGAAAAATTATCCTGCTTTAAACAAATGAGGATACCGTCATCCTAAAGCCCTATTGTACACAAATACTTGTTTTGATAAATTCTTTTTAAATCCATTTCAACTATATCTAATACAGATGTTGCAATTTAAACTTAAAAAAGGCATAGTATTTAAACTGTGTATTTAAGACCTGAAAAAACCTGTATAAATGATCCAAGCTCGCAACCCGTCACGATATCTGCTCTGGTATGTATGTGTTAACTTGCTAGCTCACCTTGAGTTAGCGAGTTTACACATGAATTCGGTATGCCCAGGTTGGTCACCTAACACTATACTTATCATGTATTATAAGCAGGTGAGAATTATTCTGACCGTAGCGTTTAGGACACTAACAAAAAGTGTGAAAAACTCATTGTTACCACTGTAGATTCGAATCAAAGAGATTTAATAGGAGGAACCACAGAAGAGAAAAGGAAGGAGTCGTGTCATGTGGTCTTTACTTGCGACGCCGCGCCGTGCTGACAAATTATGTATATAAAATTGTATAGAAAGCCAACGGTGCATCTATACACATTCCTGACATCGCCAGCGTTCGCAAATATGCTCCCGAAATGCATTCACCAAGTCAGTATCTACCGACACAAACCCTCCAATATGTTTGCGACTATGTTTGCGTGTGGCATGTACGTTTAAGTTGGGTTGATTGTTTTAGAAAATTTAAGACAGCTCATGGTAGGCTTCATAGATGGGTAATCTCTTTCCTTTTTTGATCTGAGGGAAAAATACTGATTGTATCTGACATTCTCAGACTTCATCGACAGTGCGCATGGTCAGTTTTTATTAGAAAATGCCGTCCTTTTCCAGCTACAACCCCTCGCTCCCTCTATTCCTACAGTTAAACCTCTTTGATTACAATAGTAATGTAAGTGGGTTTTGGGGTTGTGTGTGTGTCACTAATGCTCATAGTTTTGACTCGGGGTCTCCGTTCTAATTGCAGGGGCTTGGGAAAGCAGGGATACCAGTGCCAAGGTACGTAGCTCTCTCCGCCGTAGCTCTCTTCACTTTATCATTCTGTGGTCAAAACTTTGGTCATATATCTTCTGGTCGGTTGGTTAATTTCGGGGTTTTTAGTGCATGCTTGTGGGAGATGGGCTCTTTACTAATATTCCAATGATGAAACTAACTTGGTAACTAACTGATTTTTGTCTACACAATAGGTCTCGCAGGACAAGTCCGTTGGACTCTAAATGAAATGTTTGAATAACTATTATTTTAAAGTATTTCATCCACTAATTACACACAATCTCAGTTTTAAATTTCATTTCATTTATTTCAACTTTTTTGGTAGTCAAACTACACTAAGTTACGTCAAAAACTGAATGATCCGCGGATTCGACCGACTCTGTAAAGAAGAATCCGCAAAGAGACTTTACGAGATTTCCGTCCACAGTAATGAAATAAATACTTAGATCTAAATGCTACTGCCAAACAATTTTTGGTACAACAGTTTAAGGCTAAGAACAAGAACGAAGGAAACAGCCAGCCTCAGTGCAGATGGATCAGAAATAGAACTAACTAATAATGATACAAACACTGTCAAAAAAATTTAGCCAATCCTCAAGATTGGCTAAATCCTGTGGACATTACAATGATTCGTTATGCTTCATGGTCCATAGTTTCCATCGGTGAATGTACACGTGTGTGTATGATGATGTGTGTCGTGTTGCAGTGTGTACGTGCGTGGTGCACAAGAGATGTCACGGCTCCATCATCACCAAGTGTCCCGGCATGAAGGAGGAGGTGAGCGGACCGTCCCCTTGCAGTGTCTACCTGTCGCAACGAACACTATCCAATACGATGGCTTCTCACAAATATGGTTTTTGATTCCGAAAACAACACGGCACGGTTCCGTGCTTTGAGTGAACAATGGAGGCTGCCGTACTTCTTGTGCACCCATTCTAAGCAATATTTATTTTCGCTTCGCTTTTTCTTTCCTAACTTTGTTGAGGTATATTTTTCGGATATTAGCATTCCCTGAGTGAATTACTGTTGTGGAGTGTGGTTTTCAAATCTATGGTCTATGACCAAATCTAGGTAATTCGAAGAACAAATACTTCAATTCAAAATCTGATAATGCCTCAGTGTAAATGTCACTGTTACACAGTGATGTGTAAAAGGTAAGGATATGCCCTTTCATAGAATTCTGTCGCCTGTTGCGTCTGTCGCCGGTATTACGTCTTTCTTTGGGTTTTTTATGTAATTCTTGCTCGGTTTTACGACACAATTGGGCATGTTATGGGCGCATTATTAGCCAGAGGCGATGCACAGGCGTATGGCGACAGTGAGCGGCTGTCGTGGCGACAAAGTGGTGTCTCCGCAACTTTTTTTGCTCCATTTTTGTTGCATGGAAGCACCTGTCCTTACGTAGTAATATTTATGTCAATGCTGTTACAACTGTTATTGACAGGATGCATGTTCACATAGCTTGTGTGTTCCCCCGCAGCAACAGAACAGCCAGGCGGTGGCGTCGGGGCAGCGGTTCAACGTGAACGTGCCGCATCGCTTCGTGGTGCACTCCTACAAGCGGTTCACGTTCTGCGACCACTGCGGGAGTCTCCTGTACGGGCTCATCAAGCAAGGATTGCAGTGCGAAGGTGACATACAACATAGTCGAAACCAATGTTTTCATAAGCCAGGTGGAGTAGAGTCGGCGATATATACACCGTGTCCTATTTAAGAACGGCCATTATGCTATGCCCCCCATACAAACGTAGGTTAATAATCATTTGTAAATGACTATTCCAATATGCTTGATATCTAGTATCTAATATTCGACAATACATTTTTTTTTTTTTATGTGACTGGACATGATGGCTAATACCACACCTTCTGTCATGGTATTAACCCAACACACCACATGGGAACTAGGTGCCATGCCAGGACCTTCCTTATATTGCTCGGCTACATTGAACTGGATGGAAAACACGGACAATTTTCATTGCCGCTTCGACCATCGTTCATTCAATGCGATGGTACCAACCCGGGCGGGATTAACCCTCCCACCTAGTAAGTAAGGAAGGGGACCTACAGTTTAACGTGGAATCCGAACCACGGCCAGCCTCTCTCAACGGTCTAATGGTCACCCATCCAAGACCAGACCGGACCGAGCGTCGCTTAACTTCGGAGAGCGATCGCCGAAGTGTTGCGCCACTGGGCCACTGAGGCTGAAATATCTGTGTCTGCACGTTTTTGTTTTGCAAGTCAAATAACAGGCAAAAGACAATCTTCAGACAAATTTTCTTTTCTCTGTTGTGTGACACAGAATATTTAACAAACAAAACAAACAAAAACCAAATTGATTATAAATCTTCATGAAACAAAGCTATGTCTGATGACTAATATTTTTAAGATTTTTTTTTTATCGTTGAGTAATCCGCCTCCAAAGTTATTGTATAAAAGGTGCGAAAATTTCGAACTTTCGTACCTTATAACTAAGAAACCAAACACTATTTTACAATGCCAGTGGTGATCAGACATCTAGTTCAATCAAATAAATCTGTTTTGAGTATAAGTTGGAATTTCACTACCCGTGAGATGTGTGCTGTGAGGGTTCCAGCACGTAAAAATAATAGAATTGGGCCAACGGCAGAGTAAATGCAGGAATGGTGGAAGCGGCAATAAATATTTTGTTTTCCTTTCCTGTTTAATATAGCAGTTAGTGTGGTATGAGCAACCTATGTCCAATGACATAGAATAAAAACTACCACATGACTGCTGTGTGCACATATACTATAGTCAAGGTTCCTGTGACAAGATGAGTTAAACCAACTATAATACTTAAGAACGGCCCGTAAGCTATGCTCCCCATACAAACGTAGTTTACTAATCATTTGGAAACCGCTATTACAATTAAATTTATATTTAATATCTAATATCAGGTAACAAATATCTGTGTCTGCATGCTTTTGTTTTTTTGAAAAATCCAAACCGAATGAAATGAAAGCAAAAAGAAAATTCTCATACGAATTTTGTTTTCTCTGTGGTTTGACCCAGAATACATATACCGAAAAAACAAAGACATGCAGACACAGATATTTTTACCCTAATATTAGATACCAAATATCAAGTAAGTTGGAACAGTGGTTTTCAAATTATTAGTAAACTACGTTTGTATGGGAGGCGAAATTTTCAGGTGCTTTGAAAAATCATTGTAACCAGCCTCCCAGAAATTAATTTAGAGCATGCTTCTAAGCAAATTCCAGGTCTTTTGATAAGTGTTCACATGTATATGTTAGTCGTTACAACTTTATAGGTTAGTTCGCTATGCTGTCCATCATTGGACATCTCTAGAAATTCTTACTTAGCCCAGGTACCCAAACATTAAGGTACCACAAGTATTTGGTTGAGTTCGTGAAAATCATTATTTCATTCTGGTAGAAACTATATTTCACTGAGTGATATCCGGAAAACAAAAATTTATTTTAAACCACTACGATACAGTGTGGATAATGCTGTTTGTTTTCCCGCAGTGTGTTCAATAAACGTGCACAAGCGTTGCCAGAAGAACGTCGCGAACAACTGCGGCATCAACACCAAGCAGATGGCGGAGATCCTCAGCGGGCTCGGGATCAGCCCCGACAAGCAGACCCCGCGCCGCTCCAAGGTAACCGCACCCGCACACCCTTGCCACCCGCTCACTCGCACACCCTCGCCACCTGTACCCGAAGTCTCAGTTGTCACCAAAATTGGCGTTTACGGCAAACCGATCGACTGGCGTTTTCAAATGTATGGAGAAATTGAAGAGCGCGCGCAGCGGGCGTTAAGCGGACTAACATTTGCGAGTCCGAGTTTGATTTGACAGCTTGCTCAACGTTGCCGTAAATACGTCGACGTTGCCGTTTACGTCCACTCTGCGTTTTCATACAAATCGGATATCTGAGTTTGACTTTGACAGCTTGAAAAAGTAAAACCACAGAATATCTAGTAAAAACTTGTATGGAGTTTGACGTTTTTTACGGAAAACGCCATTCGATCGGTTTGCCGTAAACGTCAATTTAGGTTAGAACTCAGACTGACCACTCTGCACACCCGCACACCCTCGCCACCTGCTCTTGTACCAACACATTTCACGCAAGACCTTTTCACATGCATGTCATGCCTTGCTGACTGGTGGCTCACATGATGCTCGTAAACGGGTGCTGTTTGTGTCGATTGGCTTGCTCCATTTAGCAATATGTTAGATGGCGGGAATGGTCTTTACAAATTAACTGATATTTGTCATGAGCTGTTGCATACGACATGAATTGTTGATTCTAGTCAATTCATATTAATTTTGTGTTTTACCTGTGATTGTAAGCAGTTGCAAATACTTTTGTAAACTTCGACTAAGCCATCGTTGAAAAAAAAAAAACCAGCAGAGTTTCTTGCCAGTTCTTCGTGGAATTGCTGAACTGGCTAATGATAAAATATGATAAATCCGAGTGCAGTTTACGGCCTATGGATTATGAATAAACAATAAACATTTCCGTGAGTAAGCTGTCTGAACGGTACCCATGAGCATTTGGAAACAATTCATTTTATTTATTGAAATTTTTGGTAGTCAAACTACACTTTGTTACGTCACATACCGATGGATCCATGAATTCGGATTTACTGGTTGTACATAGTTTTTCCTTCACCAATAATGAAATACACACTAAGATCTAAATGCTTCTGCCAAACAATTATTTAATAGAGCAGCTTAAGACAAAGAACAAAGCTGTTGTTATATGTGCGTCTCCTATACAATAGGATATGTAAGGTTCCAATATGTAAAATGTTGTATGTGTGTGACAGTATCTGAACCAAGGCGGCATGGAAGGAGGCACGGACTGTTCGGCTTCCATGGAGAATGATCCGAAGGATCCGTCCTCGGAGAAACGAGAAGACAAAGGTAATACTAGTTGCTAAAGTGTGTGATGAACGTGCAGGTAACATCCCACATTGATACGATTTTATTGCCTTAACTTCAAGAAGTAAATTCGCCAGAAATATTTTTCAAAATCATTCTTATTGGTGGAATTTCGTGAAATCCGCTCCCTAATTGGTAGAAAGTTTCTACTTCTTTTTTAATTTTGTGCGAGTTAAGGCCATGGGCATCAGTTGTTGAAATTTTGTGTTCGATTGAAGTGATGAAGCAGCAATAAGAGAAATGTGTAACACCACTGCTTGTACCTCTCCCCTGTTGTCACCTCATGTGAGGGTTATAACTAGCATATAGTAGGCTACGCAGGTGCCTACCCCCGCTTCCTGCCCGACTTCTCTTTCAGCGCCAGTGTATTCATTAGACGAGAGACGCTGCTGAGGTACTGTGTTGCCACTGGAGCAGTGCATCGCTTAAAGATCCTTGCTTACGGTGACGCTTGGCTCGGGTTATCTCTTTCCCTAAAATATGGTTGAAAGAGGTAATGGCTGTGCCCGGCGTGATGCTCGTGAACGGGTGCTGTTTGTGGGGACTGGCCTGCTCCAATTGGCAACATATTAGTTGGAGGGGATTGTCTTTGCAAATAAAATGATATTTGTCATGAACTGTTGCATACGGCATGGATTGTAAATTTTGTGTATTCATGTGAATTTAGTGTCTTTGTTAAAATAATTGACAAACACTTTTGTAAACTTGGACTAAGTGGACGTTGAAAAAAAAAAACAGCGGAGTTTCTTTCCAGTTCTTCGCTGTGTTTTGTTTTGCTGAACTGGCCAATGCTAAAATATGACAAATCCGAGTGCAGTGTACTGTTTATGGATGATGAATAAACAATACAATACAATACTCTCTTCTACGGCGGGTGTTAACAGAACATTTCATTCGCAGTACGATACTTGAGCGGCGGCGACGGAGACGCGCCGTCGAGCCTGCACAAGGTCTCGCTGGACGACTTCCACTTCATCAAGGTGCTGGGCAAGGGCTCCTTCGGGAAGGTCATGCTCGCTGAGAAGAAAGGCACCGAGGAGGTGAGCTTGGGAACATGCCTGCTTGTTTGTTCAGTGGAGCGTGAGACTGACACGGGGCACTGGAGGGTATTAGTATGCAACTTTTTTTTAAATTTCGTGTTTTTTGGCACATCAGCCATGGGGAGATGCCTTAGCACATACTTTTATGAAACTACCATGATTTATTTATTTTATTTTAGACAGGCAGCCTAGCTGTGTCTAAATAGTGTAAAAGTGTTTTTTGTCCTGATGGTAGTACATCCATGGTGCTGACCTGTGGGAGTTCTTAACCCTGCCACCTTGTAAAGAGGTCTTTTGTGTGTGTCCTTACATTTTTCCACGGGTTTAGTATCATGAAGTGACTTACACTCAGTGAAAACACATTTCCAATTCATAAAATAAATGAAAGCCCTCCCCGCCCACAATCCCAGTAGTTCTAGACACTAGTGATGATAAAATCCAAATCTCAAAGAACATAGAATGAATAAGGTTTAAGAAGTGACACTCCACTTGAGATGAACATATAAACTGTCCACACAAGAAAATGTGCGGACAGTTTATAGGAAATTCAGAGTGTCGTAGGTGTGACAAGAATGTCGTAAGCTGCGGGAGAGATGCGACCATAGATATAAAGGAAAGGAGATATGGCATCGAGCGTGCCTACTATGAGACCTGCTGCCTCCAATTAAAAAAACCAACAACCCAACTTAAACGTATATGCCACATGCTAACATAGTCGCAGACTTATTGGAGGGTTTGTATGGGTGGGAACTGAATTGACAAACGCATTTATATAGCACATCCGCGCGCGGTGGCGATGTTACGAATTTGTGGCATACGACGACCACGACAAATTATGTGGTAATTTTGACCATACAGCGGAGATGTGATATTAACCGCATACCACTTCCCCTTCCTTTCTCTGCTGTGGATTGGCCAAATGTGCAATATTTGTATTCACCTATCAATACTATTGCTACAAAGAAACCTCAGTCTGATGAGAAAATGTGACAATATTTCAGGTGTACGCAGTGAAAGTGCTGAAGAAGGACGTAATCATCCAGGACGACGACGTGGAGTGCACGATGACGGAGCGCTCGGTGCTGGCACTCGCCGCGCGCCATCCCTTCCTCACGGCGCTCCACTCCGCCTTCCAGACCAGCGAGCGCCTCTTCTTCGTCATGGAGTACGTCAACGGCGGCGACCTCATGTTCCAGATACAGCGGGCGCGCAAGTTCGACGAGCCGCGAGCCAGGTGCGTGGAGTGAACATAGAATAAAAAGGGTATAAGAAGCGACACTCCGCTTGAACTTGGAAATGCATCAATCAATCCCTGGCATATTGATCCTAACTGTCTGGCTACAGTTTGGCCAATGCTAGCCATTTTGGCGCGCGCGCGTAGCTTCTGCGTGGTTATTTGTAAGGTGAAGATTGCCAACCCTGCACGCACACACGCACCGCATTAAAACACATGCGTGCGTGAGTTGTTTTTGCTGCGCGGCCGGTTTTTCATAGGAAAAACGGAGAGTGTCGTAGGTGTGGCGTCATGCTCCATTTTGCACAGGAAGCAACGTAAAACGACAATGTGGAGTGCACCATGATGGAGCGGCCCGGTGTTGGTCCGCGCTGCACTTTACCACTTTTTAACCGCGCTGCATTTAGCCTTCCAGATGAGTGAATAGAGCCTATTGTTCGTGGAAATGTTCTCGTAACATTGGTTTAAAAAAAAATACTCTCTACTAAAAAAAAACACATTAGATAACAAAAATTTTACTTGATTTCGTGTTTTGTTAGTCTTTGGTCTTCCAACACAAAATATTTCTTACTGTACGGAGCGCATCACCGCAAACGCCACAGTAGGCATTGTGGGTCAAATTTCAATGTGTGGCAGGGTGATGCCGTTTGTACATATCTTTTGATCATATCTGTAAACACATTGTCGTAGGTGTGTCCGCAAACTTTCCAAATCGTTTCCAGAAATCGATGATTCAGTATGAATGACATGTGAATTGTCGAAATCTTGTATTTTTTCTTCTTCTTTAAACATTCCGCCAATGGAACTGATTTGCCGATAATGTTGTTTCGTTCGGTCGTCGTTTGAGGTGAGAGTTTGCGTGCGTCAGGTTCTACGCGGCGGAGGTGACGCTGGCGCTGCTGTTCCTGCACGGACACGGCGTCATCTACCGCGACCTCAAGCTCGACAACATCCTGCTGGACAGCGAGGGGCACTGCAAGCTCGCTGATTTCGGCATGTGCAAGGAGGGCATGTTCGGTCTGTATCACGTCTTCTATGCGTCGCACCCGGGACGTACAGGCGTATCTCATTTCTATTAAATTTGCAGTAGAGCTGAAGAAGTGATAGTTTTTTGTTTGGTACCTTTGTTTCTACCAGTTGGTAAACTGGTAGAAAATGCCTCCGGCATTAAGTTGTACCTTTTGCCCGAATGTTTTTTGAGTGCAATAAACTTATATAAATAAATAAATAAATAAATAAAAATAACTTGGTAACATCCCGCTCATCTCCCCATACAAAAGCCCATATTTCTTGTCAGAGTTCCAAAATGTTGCTCAAAATAGCTTTATTTGATCGAACTAGATGTCTGATGACCATTGGCATTGTAAAAATGTGTTTGGTTTATAAGTTATAAGGTCCGAAAGTTCGCATTTTTCGCGCGTTTTATACAATAACTTTGGAGGTGGATTACGCAATGATAAAGTAAGAACATCTTAAAAAGATTAGTCATCAGACATAGCTTATTTAATCAAGATTTATAATTTATTTGGTTTTTGTGGACTGGTTGCATCTTCCTCATCATGGAGCCTGTCTTTTTCTTTGAGACAGAGAAGGTCCCAGAGCGCAACAGCACGGTTTTGTATCGTGCCCGCAAATGAGTTAGTCCCGCCGGGTTGGGCCACCTTAAAATACGTGATGCAGTTATGAAGGAAGCACAATTTTTCTGTTGCGGTGCCCTCAAAATTGAATTATTGACGGCCCAAGACGACGTGCTCTACCCTGTGTGGCTGAGCAAGGAGGCCGTCTCAATACTCAAAAGTGTGTTAGCAAATGCTACTTAAATAACTTTCCACATGACGATCAACTTAAACAAATGAAAAATAAGATTTCGACATATCAGCTTAAGCTGCCTGTCTAAAGTAAATAAATAAATAAATAAAATTAAGGTCTTATTGAGCCGACTTGTCATTAGATGGCTGCGCTCATGGGTAAAGAGCAAGACAACCAAAAAGCAAGAGTGAAATACTGACAACCGTAAAGGCAATCCTTCTGATGTGTGTTAACTATACTTGAACTTATCTGGGTGGTTGTTGCTTGCAGAGGGAGTCACCACGACCACGTTCTGCGGCACTCCAGATTATATTGCTCCAGAGGTGGGTCTAACTTTGTGGTTGTTAATTACCTCTGATAAAGGCTCCAAGTTCGAGCTGATTGCAAAGAGACAAGACACATAAGAAAAAAGCTTAAACCATCATTTATATATCATTACAGAATTACAATTATTAGGCTGTAAGTTCTTTGATTCTTCTCTTGTGCCACGTCTGTTAGCTTGTCCCCCGCATTGGCCCAGAGCTGTTAATGGGATATGGGACAGCGCTGAGTATCTAGTAGCGACAGGTCATTTGGTAGTTGCAGTACGACTTCCTTATGCACGAGATGATGGCCGGCCAGCCGACCTTCGACGCGGATAACGAGAATGATGACGAGGATGACTAGATGTCTGATGACCGTTGGCATTGTAAAATTGCATTTGGTTTCTAAGTTATAAGGTCCGAAAGTTCGAGTTTTTCGCGCATTTTATACAATAACTTTGGAGGTGGATTACACAATGATAAAGTAAGAACATCTTAAAAAGATTAGTCATCAGACATAGCTTATTTAATCAAGATTTATAATCTATTTGGTTTTTGTTAGATTTTTGACTACAGCGGTCGTGGTTTACTTTTAGCTATAAGTCGTTTTGTAATTAAAATTTTCGTAAATCTTACCAAATCGTATACTATGCACATTGTCTTTTTGTGGACGGATAAGATAGGCTCCATGATGAGGAAGATGCAACAGCATCTTCCTCATCATGGAGCCTATCTTATTCTTTGAAACAGAGAAGGTCCCAGAGCGCAACAGCATGGTTTCGTACCGTGCCCGCGAATGAGTTAGTCCCGCCGGGTTGGGCCACCTTAAGGTGCCCCCGTAAGCATCAGAAAATTTCGCCTCCCATACAAACGTAGTTTACTAATAATTTGAAAACCACTGTTCCAATTTACTTGATATTTGGAATCATATATCTGGCAACAAATATCTGTGTCTGCATGCCTTTGTTTTTTCGGTAAATGTATCCTGTGTCAAACCATAGAGAAAACAAAATTAGTATGAAGATTTTGTTTTTTCTTTCATCCGATTCTGTTTGGATTTTAAAAAAAAAAACAAAAGCATGCAGACACAGATTATTGTTGCCTGATATTAAGTATCAAATATCAATTAAATTGGAACAGTGGTTTTCAAATTATTAGTAAACTACGTTTGTATGGGGAGCATAGCTTACGGGCCGTTCTTAAGGAGGCCATCCCTATACTTAAGTGTTTGTGTGTTGTGTTGTATTACAATAGATCCTACAAGAGCTGGAGTACGGCTCGTCGGTGGACTGGTGGGCGCTCGGTGTACTCATGTACGAGATGATGGCCGGCCAGCCGCCCTTCGAGGCGGATAACGAGGATGACCTGTTCGAGTCGATCCTGCACGACGACGTGCTCTACCCCGTGTGGCTGAGCAAGGAGGCCGTCTCAATACTCAAAGGTTTGTGATATTGTGCTGTCATTTTTAATTTCATTTATTTCAACTTCTGGTAGTCAAGTTAAACAAGTTACATCAAAAACTAATTAATATTCAGATTCGTTTAACTTAAAAATAACCCGCAAATAGTTCACGGGTTTGTAGATAAAAACTGCAACCTTCAATGCAATTGCCTTAAAATATATAAATTTGTGAACTTAGCAACGATGGAAAACCCAATCTCCCTCGTGTGCCAGCGAGTTATCACCCACTAAAGCCGCCACCCGTCTCGCAGGGTTCATGACGAAGAACTTTGCGCGACGCCTGGGCGTGGCGGGCGGGGCGGCCGGCATCCGCGCTCACGCCTTCTTCAAGGACATGGACTGGGAGGCGCTCGAGGCGCGCCGCGTGCGTCCGCCCTTCCGGCCCAAGATCGTGAGTACACCTCCGCACGCCCGCCGCCAGTCTATCTCTCAATCTTGTAAAACAAGCTGATCCTCACTGTTTGGTTTATGTAAGACCATAGATAAATTGTTCATTTATATAATGTCGAAACGATAAAGGCAGTAGCTTGTCAAGTCTGTGCTTCCCTCTGCAGTCTTTTTAGAGTGTCCTCTTTTGTATTTATTTATTTATTTATTTATTTTATATTAGACAGGCAGCCTAGGCTGATGTGTCCAAATCATGTTCAAGTATGGTATATCACTTTTTATGTTTATAAGTTTTTTTTTGTTCTAATAGTAGTTCACTTAGTCACTTCCTTGTAATCTATGAAAGTCAGTTTTGGTTATTAACACGGTCTTTAATTATTCTTACAAAAGTAGTTTATATGAGTGTCCAAACGGTTTTTGAATTGATTAACATTATTTGCGTTGATTATGTCCTTAGGGAGTTTGTTCCAGTCCTCTGCAACTCTGTTGCTAATGAAGTGTTTGCGTACATTTGTCTTGTGTTCTGTTGTTTCCAGCTTCGAGCTGTGACCACGTAGTTGAGGGTATGTTGAGTGTCCTGCGTATTAAGCTTCTTATAACGGCAATGCCGATTGTGTGGTATAAGTTTAGTGCTACCCGCATAGTGCCAGCGATTGGGCGAGGAGCAGGGAGTGCCGCCAGCAGCAATCCGGAACGTCGAACATTGAACGTCGATTCGTAAGAAACCCATCACTAAGATCTGAATTTAGGTTAGGTTAGGGATTCTTTCCGACGCTTCGGCATCCCTCCTGCGCAGCACATTGACTGTGTGAGAATGCCCATTAACACTCATTAATATTGCACATTCTAGAATATGGACAAATAACATTGAATGTATCCGTGGCCCATTTATTGCATGACATGTTGTTTCTTGCTTGCAGAAGAGCAAGAAGGATGCGTTGAATTTCGACACGGAGTTCACGAAGGAGGAGCCCGTCCTGACGCCCGTCCCCACCGACGTCGTGCGCTCCATCAACCAGGTCACCGCAACTGCACGTTTATACCCTGAAACACCGGACCACACCAATATGTCCAAAAATTCACACAGACACGCACAAAACTATTTACATGCATGGAAACGCCTCTGCAAGACGTGTTTAAACGGACAGATTTACTGTCTGACAGTCTGTCCGACATTTGTTGCGGAATTTTACTCCCTCGTACAAATGGGGCCTTATACACAGACCTATCTTCCTCAAATTATGGTGGCCAGTTCTTTTTGTGTAACAGTTCTGTATGCCTACATAATACCTTACGATACATATATGTACACAAATTTATTTTTTTATGTGACTGGACATGGATGGCTAATACCACACCTTCTGTCATGGTATTAGCCCAACACACCACATGGGAACTAGGTGCCATGCCAGGACCTTCCTTATATTGCATATTAGTTGCAATATTTCATATTAGCTGACCCGGTACCAACTGGGATGGGATTAACCCTACCAAGTAGTGAGCAAGAAAGCTATCGAAAACCAATCGTCCATCCGGAACTCGACTGCAGCCAGGGTTGCTTAAACCTCGATTGTCGAACCCTAAGGTGTTGCACCTCTGTGCTACCAGGGCTGATGTCTTCCAAAACACTCGTTTGGAATGGAATCGCCAAGCAGAGTTGAAATCATATTTTTATTATAATTTACTAGCAGCTACAAGCTGATGCGTGTATTTTTATTATTCAGTGCACTATAATCATATTTTTTAAAGTAAAGTTTAGTTTTTATTTGTTCGTTTTTGATGATTGTAAATTTTTTTTAAAACTGTTTTTACTGTGTGTTTACTCCAAGTGTCAACAACTCTATTAGATAAGAAGTGCTTCCTCGGGTTTGAAGTAGTATTATTCCGGCTAACTTTCAAGGAGTGTCTTTGAAGTGTCTCGTTAGTATTTTTTGTTTTTTGTATACAGTTATTTACTTTTTATTTGGCCGGGTTATGACATCCTGGCTGTAATAGTTTTTACAAGAAGTGACTTGTAAAATTACACATTGACGTAATTTTGTAGTGGCCTTGAACTAAAATTGTTGATAAACCGTGCAGGAGGAGTTCGGTGGGTTCTCGTTCGTGAACAAGGACTACTGCCCGCCGCCGGCCGCGGACAAGACGCCGCTCGCCTAGAGTCCGCCCCCCGGCCCGCGCGCGCCGCCCCCCGCCGCGCCCGCGCGCCTCGGGGCCTTCCTCTCCCTGCGCCTCACCACCTTCTGCTCGACCGTGCGCCGCCGCATCCGCACACCCACCGCCGAGCGCGCCGCCGACCGGGCCGTGTGACGCGCGCGCCGACCGCCCCGCGCGACGCGCGCGCCGACCGCCCCGCGCGACGCGCGCGCCGACCGCCCCGCGTGACGCGCGCGCCGACCGCCCCGCGTGACGCGCGCGCCGACCGCCCCGCGTGACGAGCGCGCCGACCGCCCCGCGTGACGCGCGCGCCGACCGCCCCGCGTGATGTGCGCACGCCTCACCGTGTAACACACCGAGCTTACCGTGTGGAACGCCGACCGCACCGTCCGACTCTGCGGTCCGTCGTATTTAAGGGAAGTGCTAAACATAATTTTTGCTACTCGGCGTGCGCTGCTGTAGCGTAACGCATAGCGTAATGTGTTTAGGTGCAACATGTTTTGTTAGCGGTAGCTCACCACTAGCTTCTTGTAAGCGTAACCGTGCCATTGTTGGGAGGAGATCTTTTCATTATTATATATTATTTATAAGTTTTTGTACACACACAGTTACGTTCTCGTCGTAATGAATTAACCGACGTATCGAGTATTAATTTTTAATAAATTGTGAGATTCTCTCGTGGGCGCGGAAGCGTTCGTTCTAGTCAGGCGTAGCCTCGAACCCGATCTTTATGATTTTTTTTTTATAGTTTTGTCTTTACTCTTTTTAAAGTTAATGTTTGTCACATATTGTTTATGTTGTTTAAAGATCTACATTGTTTGATGTGTCGATTAGTGGTTATATTGTCATTTTATAGTATTTACGGGGATGCGTGGACATTGAGTTTCTAGAACTCGGCATACCAAAGTCATAGTGTAATGTAACGAGAGAATAGTGAGTTTATATGAATAGTTAACAGTTCCAAGGTTTAAATTATGCTTGTGATTCCATCGTGCGGTGTCGCCGCACCTCTCTAGTGTCAGGTGTCATCTGATCGATCTTAAAAAAATTTTTTGAACCCCTAATAGAGACAGCTGTGAAAGTGTAAAGTATGTTGGACCAAGATCATGTTTCTATCATCCAACATGGGTAATTAACGAAAGGCTTCATGCGAGGTCCATCCTCAGTCTTGTTTATAGGTTAATGTGGGCCAGAGATATCGAGAAAAATATAAACTGAATTTGTCCGTGGGGCAGAGGTGCGGCGACGCCTGTAGACGTGTCCGGTGGCCGTACCGTTATCGCACAATGCAAAGCTTATGATATGTAAGAGAACACTTAACATTAACTAGGTACCGTAACGTGATAGCGACTAATCAATCTGCAGATATTGTAAGTATGTAGTGCGGTCCCGGCCGGCGTCGCCGTCGGTCCGTCCGACGTTAACGTCATTCATTAACTATAGAGGATATTTTTTTTGGAAATTCCCTATTTATAGAGAGAGGTTTGATGAACGGGCAATTATTTATTGTTGTAAATATGAGAAGTTTAAATGCGGACGCACGGTGAGGCGCGGGCTGCGCTCGCTTCGCACCCAGCTTCTTTGCGATGCATCATTCGATATTGATTTGACCGGAGCCCGTGTCCGTTCGTAGACGTAGCGTGAACGATGATCGGAAGCGAGCGCCGCTTGCGTCGGAATCAGTAAACCCCATAACGTAAGATAGTGTTATTGTTGTCTGTGTTGTGTGCGCGTGCGTGTGTTTGCGCGTGTGGGTCCACTGGTTTTGTGCTTTTCCCGCTTCCGACTGCCGTAGTGGCTTGAACGTCGACGGTTCAATGTTGCTGTATATTTTTGTCTCGCGCGAGTTGTTGACGCAAGTTATTTGCGTGCCGCGTGTTGCGATGGGTGTGACACGCGATCTCAGTCAGAGGTTATCGGTTGTACTTACCTGGGCATGAGTGATGATCACAAAAAATAGATGCACAAATCGGCACAATGTTTTTTTTGCCATACTACAATATGAATTTACAATTTAAGAATGTAACATAGGTTATGTAAGAGTACATATATTATACACGTTTCTTTTTTGTATTTTTGTAGGTTGTGCTTATACATGTGCTGATGTGAATGTTTTTATTTTGAACGCGCAGTTTATAAAGGTATGGCCATGGTGTGATTAGAGCCGGGGTGGCTGGGTAATTGTTATGTGTTCCTCACCGAAGCCAAAGTTGGAATGAAATCGCTGTTCGGACTGTCGACTCACCGTGTTATAGTGTTTGTGTCTGCATTGTTAATTTATTTGTACAGTATTTGCGCGAGCGGACCACAATATTATATATGTCCATGTTACAAATAAGAAATCACTTCTGAGGTTATTTTCTGCTTGGAAAGTATTTTTTTTTATTGAGTTATGTGATGTTGTCTTATGTAAATTTATACTAGGAATGTAATTCCTATCGTTCTGTTTGTGGATCTACGGAATTGATTATTATTATTTTTTATTAGGAAAGAGAATCTTTTATTGAGTAGCATCGGTGTTGCCTCGAATAAGTGTAGGGTAGGTGCATAACGCTGACAGCAGATCCCACTGTACATACATTTAATTGCAAAATTTACAGCTCATAGTTAGAAACACTTATGCGACCAGTGCTCGCTGTAGATATGTTTTGTCCATAGTGTTTCTAAGTACACATGCAATTCTACAATCAATCGGACATAGTGAATGTACATAGCTATGCAAAACTCTTACGGCCTTGCTAATAAAAATTGTTAATCTCTGCTTTGCTGACTCTGTCACATATTTTCGTGTCGAGCTTAGTGTAAAAATAATTTAGGAATTCTTTTTCTCTTTAGTATTATGAAAATATGTGAAGTTAAAGCAAACAAGCTGACTACAAAACCAGACGTGGCCAAGCCCGGATTACTTTACACAGGACCCAAGTTTGGTAAAGTTATTCAATAAGAAGGATGTTTTAAAATCAGTTGCCAAGGTTCTTTCCTGACAGTTCAGATGACATTAAATTGTCAGATGTATTATACTAGCTGCGATACTCGGCTCGGCTCGATTTGTATTTCCAAAAAATCATGTTGATCTGTTACTCAATTGTGAGAAAGATGTCATACCAACTGTCATCTATTTAGACAAATTGGAGGCAAACATTCTCGAGACTTACTGACCAAATGTCATGATATTAGCCCAACACACCACATGGAAACTAGGTGCCATGCCAGGACCGTCCTTATATTGCTCGGCAACATTGAACTGAATGGATCGTTCATTCAATGCGGTGGTACCAACCAGGATGGGACTGACCCTCCCACCTTGTGAGTAAGGAAGGGGACCTACGGTTTTACGTTAAATCTGAACCACGGCCAGCCTCGAGGGTTGAAAAGGATCACCCATCAAGAACCAAACTGCGCCCAGAGTTGCTTCGCCAAGCTTAACGGACCCGGCAACCGAGGAACCACTGGGATACCGAGGCTGACAAAGTCTGACAATTGTGCTGGTATATGTCATTGTACATGTTTTATTAGTAAGGCCGATACTATTTACAGACATATGTAACATTTTGCAAAATAATGTTTAGGTTTTTTGATTGTGTCGATCTGGGAAACGTTATGTGTTAATTTATCGAAAAATTGCGTGATCAGCCAGCGTGTTTATTAACATCGAATGCGGAGTTGCATGAAATGTGAGATGAGCTACCGATGTCGCCTCGTCCGACCTGTTAAGTTTGGATAAGATGGAGTGTTTATTCTAGATTTATTTACGAAATGCTTTATTCTTGTATTCACTAGAGAGATATAAGTGCAATACCTGCAACGCTACACATACCTACCTAAGATGCAAGTACAATGTAGAGTGCCCGGACGCAGCCAACTACAATATTTAGAGGTAATAGTCTAATAGAACAAATTATATATACATTATATGAGGGACATCTCTTCTCATTAAAACTAGATGCATTTTTAAAGTCCATGCTGTTTTAGCTATAATTTGTGAGTATTGAAGATTGAGGATCACAGAGCGTTCAGCTTCAAAGTTATGCTTGTAGTCCCACATAGAACATTTTGCACGAAATAAAATCCTCCATATAAATGGAGGATTTTATTTCGTTTTCCCATAAGGGGGAAAAATTAACAACCTACCTCTAAAATAAACTCAGCCTAGAAGGAATAAATAGTGGGAAAATTATTTGCTGCAAAGGCAACACATGCCTGTGAGGGCGAAGGCGCGCTCGGTGACGTTTTGAAATGGGATTATTGATTCCGTCCCCGAAGAACTTTCTCACATTCAAGACAATCTCTCGAACTCCACTTTTGTAAATTTTAGGCATTATTTTACGCGTTTAAAATACTGAAAATGTTCCTTCAAAGACAGAAGGCATAAGGAGAAATCTGACAATCGAATGACGTTCAAGATGGTGCCTGATTTTAGTTTCGGTTTTGGCCACTCGCAAAATAAGCTATGTGGGACTATAGAATTTTTGACAGTGTTGCCAGGACTGTCCTTGCGGTTTGTCCGCACCTTGTTGACAGATTAGGTCCGGAGGGCAACCCAACAAACGATTGCTTTTATAAAACTGTGCCAAATACAAAGCCGAACTGCGCTGTTTCGTTTTTTTATATTAAATGTAATTTTGTAGGCGTTTTTTTAGTTTTAATTGAGCGGAGCGTTGGACGCTGTTGATTTACGATTACCAAAAATTAGAGAATTGTTAATTTTACGGACTAATTTAGCTAGTTAAATATTGTTTTCATAGTTTAGTTGTGTTGCCGCGCCCTTGCCAAGGGGCCTACTTGTATATTGTACGGTTAAGGTGGCCCAACCCGGCGGGACTAACTCATTCGCGGGCACGGTACAAAACCGTGTTGTCGCCCTCTGGGACCTTCTATGTTTCAAAGAAAAAGACAGGCTCTGTGATGAGGAAGATGCTAAATGTCCACAAAAAAGACAATGTGCATAGTGCATGATTTAGTAAGATTTACGAAAAATTTAATTACAAAACGACTTATAGCTAAAAGTAAACCACGACCGCTGTAGTCCAAAATCTAACAGAAACCAAATAGATTATAAATCTTGATTAAATAAGCTATGTCTGATGAATGATCTTTTTAAGATAACGAACGATAACAAAGAACTTTATCATTGCGTAATCCACCTCCAAAGTTATTGTATAAAATGCGCGAAAAATTCGAACTTTCGGACCTTATAACTTAGAAACCAAACACAATTTTACAATGCCAATGGTCATCAGACATCTAGTTCGATCATATAAAGCTATTTTGAGCAAATTTTTGGATCTCTGACGAGAAATATGGGCGTGATCTTCTTTCCCCCTTTTGTATGGGGAGATGAACGGGATGGGCCATCTTAAAGCCCAATGTTGGTTAAAGTATGTTTTTTTTCCTTTAGAGCTTATTTGGTTTCCCCAGTTGTACCTATATTGAGTATGCTATTTTAGAACTGATGGTAAGAAAAAAAATTACCTAAACCAATTTTTATTTTTCAAAAAATATGCATATGTATGTATTAATGTTTTGTTTTAAAGGTTATTTCTTCCCAAAAATCCAAAAATTAGCGTATTCGGCATAGGTATTTCTGGGAAATTGTAAGTTAAGGAAAAATAATCTGACTTTAGATTTTAACCGTAACTTATTCATACTTCTGCAATCAAATTCTTTGTCGCTTTACGAAATTCTAACTGCTTTGCGTTGGTCACACTAATGTATCACAGGACAATCGACACATTCCGTTATAATTTTCTTAGGAACTTTGACGGAATGCAAATAGTTCAGTTCTTGGTCACGAAGTAGTTTGTGTCGACACGGCAACAAATGTAGTGGGAAAATTTGTGGCCGCTTTCCTTTTTTTGTGTGTAAATATTGTGTGTGCTTGGTGGATTTTTCTAAAATGAGTACCAACAATGTTTGGTTGCCTTTGAATAGCACCCGATTAATACATATGGCGATGGCTTATCCACCAAGCAAATGTCAGAATTCTTTAGAAGACAGTAGAGTTCCGAATTGTTTTACACCACAGTTAGTTCCTGTGATCAATCTGCTGATTTAGGTTGGATCTTTCCTTAAGGTGGCCCAACCCGGCGGGACTAACTCAATCGCGGGCTACTAAACCGTGCTGTTGCGCTCTGGCACCTTCTCTGTTTCTAAGACAAAGACAGGCTCCGTGATGAGGAAGATTCAACATGTCCACAAAAAAGACAATGTGCATAGTGTATGATTTGGTAAGATTTACAAAAATTTAAATTACAAAACGACTTATAGCTAAAAGTAAACCACGACCGCTGTAGTCAAAAATCTAACAAAAACCAAAAAGATTATAAATCTTGATTAAGTAAGCTATGTTTGATGACTCATCTTTTTAAGATGTTCTTACTTTATCATTGCGTAATCTACATCCAAAGTTATTGTATAAAACGCGCTAAAAAACTTAGAAACCAAACACAATTGTGCAAAGCCAACGGTCATCAGACATCTAGGTCGATCAAACAAAGCTATTTTGAGCGAAATTTGGGATCTCTGACAAGTAATATGTGCGTGATCTTCTTTCCCCGTTTGCATGGGGAGTTGAGCGGGATGGGCCACCTTAAGGTTTGTTATTTGAGGCAAAGCAAAACGTCTTTGATATTCTTCGCATCTTGACATTGTCTACGTTCTAGGTTGCCCACAATGAGTGACTTGCATTTACAAGTGGTCTATGGGAAAACCTATACGTACATATATTAAGAAAATGTAGATTTTTTAAATATGTTTTCAAAAAATTGAATAGAAACTTGTCTGTAATTTTTTTTTTGCATATAATTTGTTTTGCAAAATACCTTACCTTCACACATTGGACAGTTGAATGCATCGATTGACTTTGCATCTGGTCATTGTTATATGTCAGAGAATTGATTCTTAACGTAATATGTCTATTTAAACTTCTCAACTTGGTGTCCCAAATACTACTAAGCATATTGGTTGAACTTATGAAAGAAAGAAAGAAAGAAAATGAATTTATTCAAACAACAAAAAGACACATAAAACAACGTAATTACATAAGAAACTGAGTTAATCTTAAATTTAATATGAAATTTGAAAGAATAAAAAAAATAATACAAAAGCATTTAAAGTACATTTTAACATAATAAACAGTGTTGTTGTATGAATGGGTTCGGAGGCTCAGCGAGAAAATCGCCCGTGAAGTAAGGAACTTTAAAAAATTATATAGTTTTCGTGTCGCCGTGAGCAACACTCAGCCGACTAACCAATGACTGATGCTGTAGCGCCGACATTTTGTTGGGGGCGGAACATACTCCAGTACGGCATCGTCAGTTTGACAAATTTTCAAATGTGGAACAACTCGAAATGTGGAGCAACCGTTCCTAGAATATGCTGCTGTTTTGGGAATAATTTGCTTTGCCTCAAAAATGATAAAAGATTGATTCCCGACATAGAATCTGGCTTTAATATTTTTTTTGTACAAATATGGAATCAATTGTAAAAGTCAATGCCACTAAATTACCAAGTGCTTTCATTTCAGGTTCTATGCTTTTGATTCATATGTCAAACATTTTTGTCCGTGAACATAATGTTTGGTTTATAAATTCGGCCTTCTACTGCATTCTATTGTTCATTTGTATCGCAACCTGTGCTTGGGATGGCGTGTTGGATATGATTCTCTTGTCCCGTCGGAAGGCCCGACCCGGCTTATATCTCGTATAGATCGAGCAAGATAATTTGCATGAATATATTTATGAATCTCCACGTAAGCAGCCGGTGGGGGCCGAGACGAGATGAATTTATGTATGAAAGTAAATGTTCGAACTTTACACTTCTATGACACATGTATTTATGTATGTTAGATAATATTGATTGCATAAAATATAGTTTTATGAGTAACATAATATGTATATGTAATCCTACATGTCTATTAAATAAATAAAATAGATATTACTTGTGTTTTAATGTTCTTAAACGCTAAAAATGGAAATGAGATATTTTGAAAATGTTTTGCTTGGCCTATGAACTCAATTATCTTACAGTGGTGCTCCATCGCCAAGCTTCATCACCAGTATATGAAACGCCAACTTATCTATCGACAATATCTCCATTGCTGGCGAGGCATCTGCGGTCCGGCCGCAGATACACCGCCAGGTATGCAGTTTTGGAGCCCTCATGCCGCATGGCACATCGCACCTAACTTAACTATCCATCCACCCACTTTTGCGACACATCTGCGTCAACAGTTTTTGGAGACGCATTTGCATGTTGGTCATAGCTCCCTCGCCGGCGATGAAGATATTGTCGATGCTATATGTTGGCGATGGATATAAGGAGTACCACACTTTTTCACTCATGGAATGACCGTTTTACCCGTGAAACCTTTGGACACAAGTAAAAGTTGTCCCTTTCTAATTATTCGTATTAGACTGCGATGACATGGTAAATCTGCCTTTCCTATAAATACGGTGTTAATATCAGAAATGCGACACCGAAATCGATTCGTTCTTTTAGTAAATTAAAGACAGATTCAGTTATGTAATTATATCTTTAATTATTAACCCGAAAATACTGTTACAAATCTTATCATATATTTAATTATACTACATATTAAAACTCTAAAAATACAGTTAGAAACACACATAGTGTAGGTACGTAGAAATTAGATAGGTATCTACCGAAATATTCCAAATGACTAATGTATGCAATGTTCGCACTAGTGGCGGGTTTCCCTTCAGGCCGACGAGGTTCGGGCCTAGGGCGGCCAGATAATAGGGTAAAAAAGTTGGCAATAAAAATATACTAATGCGACCATGAAAATCGGAAAATACAGTAACGCTGTGATTCATTTAACTTACCCTACATTGTGGGTGCAAACGATGCAAGAGCATACAGTTCATAATAATCTTAACGAGTCTTAAAGACAACTTGGGGTCGTTGCAAACTTAGCATCATACCATTCAAGTTACCGATTGCATAAGTTTGGCAGACTTGGCCGATCGGGCAGCGTCGTCATGGTGATGGCCCAAATATCTATTTCTTCCATTTGCCTTTTCCCTTACTTTTGCCCTTGGGTACGAGCGGCGGGGTGGGGGGCGGCGTCGGCACCGGCCGCGCGTCAGGCCACAGCCTTCGCACGTACTCTGCCACACCTGCCGATGGAATCCGGCTGTGATCCGGCTCGAAGGACCATTGCTGCAGCATGCATATAGTCCCACATAGGTCATTTTGCGAAATTTTACAACCTACCTCTAAAATAAATTCAGCCTAGAAGAAATAAATAGTGGGCTACTAGATTTGTTGCAATAGCAACACATGCTTGTACTGGCGAAGACGAGCTTGGTGAAGTTTGAAATGGGATTATGGCCCATTTCTTTCCTTTTTCGCCCTCGAAGAACTTTTTCACATTTAATCACGCGAACTCAACTTTTGTACACTTTACGCATTATTTTACGCGTTTGAAATACCGAAAATGTTCCTACAAAGACAGCCGAATGACGTTTAAGATTGCGACCGTTTAGTTTCGGTTTTGGCCACGCGCAAATAAGCTATGTGGGACTATATTTAGTGTGGAGTGATTGTGCGTTCCGTTTAGTCTCTGATTTTAAAATTAAACAATATCTGTCCTTCTTTTTTGCGTGAAGAAGAAAGAAGATAGATAGCTAATAACCAGATATATAATATACGATGATGGTGGACTCCACCTATACAAACACTGATATGATATTTATTGATAGAAAAAAATTACATTGATTGGAGGTTAACATCTTCATTGAATCAATTTAATCAGATTTGAATAATAAATCAGAAACAATATTGGTCTGGTCTGGGCATTCGTCTGAAGAAGGATTGGAGCCTATGACCTTTGGATTCGCACATTATTTTTTATACTTAGGCTTTGAAAAAAACGCCAAGTTTCTTGCCAGTTCTTCGCTGTAATTGTTTAACTACCAAAAAACAATATATGACAAATTCTAGTGCAGTATATTGGTTATGGTAAACGATAAACAAGGACCTATAATCCAGGATCTCTCTTTCTCTGAGCATATAGGGGCTAATTAAAATTTATGGAAAATACGGGGGCAATTTCTCATTGGTGCTGGGAATTTTTTTTTCTACATATTTTCTCTAACTTTCAGCCTTAAATGAACATTTTGACATTGCATCTGACGAAGATGAACGTAAGCAATTAGGCATTACGCTGGAATAAGTACCCTTGGTAGCAATATTAGTCATACCTTCCAAGTTGATGGTCTTGGGGCCCTTAGCTGCCTTGGGACCGGGAAAGATATGCGCTAGCTCATCCACCAAGTCCTCGTCAAGTTGAGCTCCTTCTCCGGCAGCAGACTTCATCAGTTGCTTCGTCTCCACAGGCCCTCCCCTTTCTTTGTACAGCGTGAGCAAGAACACGCTACGAGAGGAATACAGTGTTGAAGCTGAATACTGCCTGCTTGATTGAGAGTCACGTAACTATAATAATGTTTAGTTTATATTATAATGTTACGTCTTAATTGGCTGGTTACCCTGTAATTCTTTAATCTTCACAAGATTGGTTGTGTGCATGACAGTCCTGGTTCGACGGGCCTCTAGGCAAGGAAGTACAGTCAAACACTTCCGGTTAAACGTAAAAATGAATGGTGTTTAAATACAACCTCTGATTCAATTTTGTTAGGGTTTTGTTTACTCAGTAGCTAGTAGACATCCTCAACTATGTTTGAATCTTGATTTGAGTACACTATAATAGTTTCCAAAAGTCAAAGCATTTCGACCGTTCATCTTTTTATTCAACCGGATGTGTATCCTAAACTCTTTGTTCGACTGGACATCCCGGCTACAAGCTACACGTAGCTGGCAGTTTTGTGGATTTCAATCAGAACAGCAAGCAAATTGTCCTTTGCACGAGGTCACGGTACATCGCCGTTTATTTTCAAGCTTGTTTTATTTTCTGAGAAGTAGCAAGTTGCATTCATGCTTAAATCAGCCATAATTACAAACAACTGCGTAGATTTTTCCCTCTTGGAAGTCTGTGAATGGTACACGATCGCTACGCACCCATTAGGCGTTTAAGAGAATACTTCCGACTCTTCTACTAATAAAAAACATGCGAAAGTCACTCTGTCTGTCTGTTGCGTTCTCACTCCTAAATCGCTGAACGAATTTTGATGTATTTCGGTATAGATATAGTCTGGACATTGGAGATTGACAGAGGCTACCCTTTTTTTGATTATGAAATTCAAAGGGTGTGAAATAAGGGATAAAGGTTTGAATGCGGAACTCATTAAATATCCACGAAAAATAATTAAGCCCGACATCAGTCCAAAATGACATTGACCCGAGGGAAGCCGGGTACCTCAGCTAGTAAGTCTATAGATTACTCTGGTCTGGCATTTTTTTGTGATGAGTGTGATATGCTGCGCGCCGCCACAGTAGATAAATTTACCTCTACTGTGGCGCCGCCGTTGCTGCGCACGCATGCTAGGTAGGTATGTGGTAAAAGTAGATGGCGGCGGCGCCAAGGTCGTTTGTAGGAATTTCTGCAGCCCAAAATTAAGCAACTACCTATGCGGTTATACATTCAAGCTCATAAAACAAATAATAAGTATGCCTGCAACTATGTATTTGTGAGATAATTCCAGGAATAAGTAGATAATGACATCAGAAGTCGTAAATGCCTACCTGCCTACTATCAAATAAAAATACTTGGGTAAGTAAAAAAAATATGTATTAAAAATGAACACTAAACATAGAAAAGTATACAATCACACCAAAACGGATAGGTAGTTATTTCTTGATGGCTTTAGGTTTCTCGGCCGGGGCAGTAATCTGAGGCGTCGGGGGCGGAGGTGTGGGGGGAGGCGTAGGCGGAGGTCGCGCGTTCGGCCACAGACGCCTCACGTACTCCGCCACACCTGAAGTTTCATTGGATGTAACGGCATTACCTAACCTAACCTAACTTAACCGCCTCCCCATATTGGTCTTTGAACCGCATCTGTTTTCCTTGCAAATGCCAAAGAATAATATGGCACTTACGGTGTTGCGCTCCTGTGCACTTTACCGACAGTGAACATGTTCCAACTCACATCGATAGAAACATCGCCGAACCCGGACTCATAGGGTTATTTTTATGTTATCGGACATGAACGGTTAAATGTCAATTTAACCGTTCATGTCCGATATAATTTTACTGCTAATCTTCAATGTTTGTGTGCAACCCTCATGTCACACTAATGGACATTAAGGGAAAAGTTAAATTCACTGCTACACAACCCTGGCACTTTTACTCAGACAAGGCACCCCTCGTCACTGCCCCTACAAGACCGACTGTATCCGTAAAATCGTGACGTCTCGCTGATCAGGTCTGGCACTAAATACCACGAGTTGCTAACGATGCATACAATGACAGAAACGGATGCCGACTCAAAAATCTATTCTACAATCACAAGAAGTCATACCGGCCAGCTCTATATACGGAGGCCCCTTGGCGGCCTTGGGCCCAGGGAACAACGTGGCGAACTCCTCCACGAGGTCCTCGTCGAGAGCCACGCCGCCTTCTTCGAGGATTGTCGACAGGTCCTTGGTCGCCATCGGTGCCGGGTGCTCTTTGTACAACGTGACGAAGAACACGCTATGGGAAGTTTAGTCTTTGAACACAAGCTTTTTTTACATGTTCATTTATTTATTTAAGTTCATCTAAGCTTTCGCATGATCAGGGATCAATTTACGGATTGTATGATGGCTGTCGAGTTCGCATAAACTAGTTTTATAGACAGCGTTACTGCCTCATTACGTTTGCATTGCTGTCATCGCGAAAACAAATCCATTTCTGATATTGTGACGTAATCAACGTATACGACAGTACAGTTATCTCATGAATTTATTGTTATGCAACGATGTCTACATTGAAGCATACACAGTTATTCGATTTTGAAAACAATGACAAATTCGTCTGAAGCAGGATTCGAACCTGCGACCTTCGTATCAGTTACATGTCCGCATCGCTCTGACTGCTTACAGAAACTTTCATCAGTTTTTCGATTTCTTTCTAATCTGCATTGTGCCTTTTCCTATCTACTGCTAGATGGCACTGATTTCGAGTATTCATTCTACACTAAGGTATTTTGACTGCAATAATTCTGTCTGGATAGTTCAGAGATCAGAGTAGTAAAACAGACGAAGGACTAGGACTAGACCAAACACATTTTGTTGTTGTATGTTGTTCAATTCAATGATTTCGTTTCATAACCTGAAATTTACTTCTTATGCTGACCTACAGAAAATCATCAATACCTGATTGGCGCAGGGATAAATATTCAAACTATTTTATTATCATGTAACACTCCTAATGTGTACGCAGCGATCAAAATGTACAGGTGCCCAGAAAAGTATATCTTACAACAATTCAAAAGTTCATTCAAGTTGAAACTCTTTGCGCCAGTTGTGCCACGTCAATGCGCTTCATTGAATAGCACTCTGGCCAACCAATGGGCCTCACTGGTCCGAGAGTTTCGGCTACGGGTTGGTTTAGGGGGAAACTCACCCAATGTCAACGGGCCGCTTCTTGGGCTTGGAGGCGAGGAAGGCGGCGCGGCGCAGAAGCAGCTCACGCGCGTCCGGACCCGCCGTCGAGTGGCTGCCGAGCGCGAACCCGTGCGTCACAGTCGCGTGGGTGCGATTCTTCATCTCTCGCACGCTCTCCAGTAACTGCCATCGAAGAGTACCAGCATACCTTATATGCTAAGCTTAAAGTATGCATGCTTGTAGCCTTGTGGCGAGACTTGCCTAGCGTGCAAACCCAGACCGAGTTCAAATCTTCGTCCGGTCATGCATCAATTTATTTCTCATTCTGGGTTGGATAAGTGCATTTCCTCACGAATGCGAGCTGCTCCATGGTTTGTAACCCATGTATGTTCCCCTCCTCTACTAGGACATTGGATGAATAGATGGACGAAGCGGCATTTTTTTATGCAACCTGACATGGATGGCTAATGCCACTCAACTACCGTTATGATATCAGCCCAATTCACTACAATCCCGAAGGAATTAGGTGCCATCCCCGGACCTTCCCTTTATGAGCGCGGCTACATCGAACTGGATGGAAAACACGAACAATTTTTTTGCCGCTTCGACCATCATTCATTCAATTCGAAGGTATCAACATAGACAAATTATACTTTTCTATGCTACCAAACTGGGCAGGATTAACTCTACCACGACTTAGTAAGTTAGGAAGTAAGAAAGTTAACTAAAGAAGTAAGGAAGGGTATTGTCAGCCTCGGTAGCTCAGTGGCGCGCCGTCTTTCGATTCGATAAGTTTGGTGAAGCAACTCTAGCGCGGTTGGGTTCTAGATAGGTGACCGTTTTCAACCGTTGAGGCTGTTCGTTACGTTAGCAGCTCCTCTCACGAACTGTGAGCGTGCAAACAGTTTCGATAATTATCAGGACAGTATGAATTGTAGAGGAAATCGTCCACGTTTCACTCGTCATGTCGCCAAGGCAATACGCCGAGGCGACAATACCTTCTGAGCTATGGGCCCCTGCTAGTGACTCATGATGACAGTGGGAACAGCGCACTTGCTTAATCTCTGGAACAGCGGCTCCCTTTGTTATGTGCAACCTAACGGTTGGGAAGTTGGGAGCCCTATGTAATAAAATACTGAAGGACAATATTCTGAGAACATCTAAGATCTTGTTGTGCAGATTAGTGGGTAGCCACAGACCTGGATAAACTCCGTGTTGACGCACACGTTGTCCAAGCGAAGGGTCTGTATCTTGACTCGGGCCAACTTCAGCTTGCTGAGTAGCTTGATGGCGTCACCCGGCTTCATTGGGTTGTTGGACATGTTCAGCGTGTGCAGTTTCTTCGCTTTGAACAGCCACGCCGCGATGAGGTCTATCGCTTCGTCAGCGAATCTGTGTACAATGCAATTTGAAAATCCGAATAGCCAGAAGCTGTAGTCGAGGTGGGCCTTCCCGGTCAACTCTCCATAATAACCTTCTCTGTTTCAAATAAAAAGACAGGCTCCGTGATGAGGAGGATGCAACATGTCCACAAAGCAGACAATGCGCATAGTGTTTGATTTGGTAAGATCTACGAAAATGTTCATTACAAAACGACGTACAACTAAACGTAAATCACGACGGCGGCAGGCAAAAATCTTATCTTAATGAAACAAGCTAGGTCTGATCTGATAGGATAGGATAGGTCTGAGTAATCCACTTCCAAAGATATTGAAAAAAACTCGCGAAAAAATCGAATTTTCGGACCTTATAACTTACAATGCCAATGGTCATCAGACATCGAATTCGATCAAATAAAGCTGTTTTGAGTATAATTTTGGATCTCTGACAAGAAATATGCGCATGATCTTCTTTCCACGTTTGCATGGGGAGTTGGGCGGGAAGGCCTACCTACCTACCTTCAGAAATATGACTCACTTGTTACTGGAGAGATCTAGTGACTGCAGTGTGGGGATGGTCATCAGATTTCTGATGCCGGTGCCGATGCGGGCGCCGGCCAGCGCGTTCCACGCGAGGTTCAGCTCCACCAGGGACGTGCTCTGCGACAGCCGCCACAGGAGGCCAGCCACAGCTGGGTTGCATGTATTACATGATCACTCACAACACGAAACCAACATGCCAGAGATGATAATTGGATGAACGAGGCCCGAAGATGCGCACTACCGCAAAGGAGTGCCGAGTGCAATGGAGTATCAGAGATATAACAGGAGGCCGGCCTTGTCAATTTGTCGTTTCTAACGCATCTCTTAAATCAGATCAATAGGTACGTTTATCCTGATATTACCTATTTCTAGTTAGTTAAACAAGTTTTCGTTTAAGTTTTTTCCTTTTTCGATACATCGGAGAAATAAAATATTGTACGCCACGCTTTTGCTGCGAACACACCCTCTGCCGATATCGGCAGGATGGAAGGCAAGACAAATTAGATCTCTGCCGATATCGGCAGAATGGAATACAACCGGTTGAATCCATTTAGATTCAATGTTTATTGTAATAAAGTCACTTGGGAGAACGACCATTTACTAATAATACTTATAGGTTATGTACTTGAAGGGATGTTGGAGAACCGAGTAAAGTATGGTGTGTTCTTACCGCATAGAGCTCTATCATATTTGCCTGCTGCTCCGGGAAAACGATGTGATATTATGATACAGATATTGTTTTATATTTATTTGAACAGTTTCTTTAAAACTTAAATGCATTTATAATCCTTGCTGGAGCGTCACACACGAGAAGAGTTTATGTTGAAACCTTGGGGAAGAGTGATGAGGTTCCAGGAGAGGTCGAGGTGTGTCAAGTTATTGTTGTCCTGCAAAGCGTCGACCAGCGCCGTCGCTGATTTGTTGGTGAGCTCGTTGTGTGACAAGTTCAGACTGCGACGGGGCGGCGCGTTGGCAGGAACGTCGTGATCCACGGGGAAAGAGGGAAAGAAAACAATTAGATAATCGATCTCCAAGACATATGGGTCAATAGAGGAAACAAGCCGAAAGGCGGCTCGTAGCCTAGTGGCGCGAGGACTTGCCTAGCATACCATAGGTCTGGGTTCTAATCCTCGCCCCGTTCATGCACCATGTCGGAATCCATGTAAAACTGTAGGTCCCCTTCCCCTACTAGGTGGTAGGGTTTAAGATCGCTCGGGTTGGTACGATCGCATTGGATGAAAAGATGGTAGAATCGGCTATGTAAAATTGTCCTTGTTTTCAATTCAGATCAATCTAGCCGTGTTCATAAAGGTACGGTCCTGGAATGGCTCTTAATTCCTTTGGGACGTGTTATTCGGCCAAGTTCACCTGCTATTCACCTGACAAGTTATTCACCATGGTAGCCCTCCAGGTTGTATAAAACAATCACGAATGACCGTTTCAACAAAGTTCTCCTCGTGATCGCGAAAACGACACCAAATGATCTGTTACCGCACGACGGAGGCCGACTCACTGAGGGCCTGCGCGAGGATCGCCAGCCCTTCGTCGCCGAGGTGGTTGAAGGCCAGGTTGAGGCCGCGCAGCGTGCGGTTGTACACCAGTGTATCGCACAGGCGCCGCATCCCTGCTGGGCCGATCCTGGCGGCCGAATTGGACCGGGAAAGAGAATGAGTGTTTATTGTACACATTATTCATAGATCTGACTGATGTAAAAGCAGCCGTCATCGCTGAACCAGTTGTCAGTCAGGTTCAATCCGAGCATAATCTTACATCATGCACATTACGAGTAGAGTGTTCCTGCAACAGTAGAGGTTATTGTTCTCTAGCAGTAGCCGAGTTGGAAATATCTTTATCACTGAGCCAGTTCAGGCTCGGTCTAAACACAGTTTTGTTGCAGAGCACATTGGGAGTAGAGTTTACCTGCAGCCGTAGAGGTTGAGATCGTTGAGTGTGCTGTTCTCCAGCAGCAGCCTGCCGAGGTGAAAGCAGCCGTCATCCCTGAGCCAGTTGTCGGTCAGGTTCAGTCCGAGTACCGTCTTGTTGCGGGCCAGAGCCATGCACATTGCGCGCACCGCCGATGGTGCAATACCATAGTACTGTGTACAATAATGGTTTCAATCAATGGTTTCATATAGTACAATCATGATAAGGCGCAGCACTTCCGTTTTTTTACTATGCACGCGGGATATGGGATACGCCAGGCCGTCATTTGCGAGGTATCTGACAAGGTTGCGCAAATAATGTCGTTGAAGTTGTTGAAAATGGATTGACTTCCTGGGAAAAATCTGAGTGGGTTTGCTAGTATGGAGAGATGAAAAGGTGGGTTAGGTCTTGAGACCCACGGCTGCGCAGCTGCTCTCCCTCTAGTCGTGACTGCTGAAGTCCACTGTGGAGAGATGAAAAGGTGGGTCAGGTCTTGAGACCCACGGCTGCGCAGCTGCTCTCCCTCTAGTCGTGACTGCTGAAGTCCACTGTGGAGAGATGAAAAGGTGGGTCAGGTCTTGAGACCCACGGCTGCGCAGCTGCTCTCCTTTAGTCGTGATTTGAATCTTGTATATGTGTTAACTCATTGGGAAACTTCGATAGTGCGATATAGACTTCATGTGTAGCGCCATCTAGCGGCATGTTAACTAACTTCTATGCGTCTGTTTGTTGATTTGTGGCATGTGAAACTAGCAGCTCTCAGTAGAAGGCGCTAGTTCGCTACACCAGCATATTTAGACTGCTAATCTGATGAATTTATTTAAGTGTTCATAGGGATCACTTTATAAACAGACAGTGTATTAATTTTATGATCAGTCTAAACGGGAATCCACGTACCCGCTTTGTTCTTAACTCTGGCTGGACTCATAATGAAACTAACACTCAAATTAATGTGATGCCCGAGTAGTCCCCTATAGAACAAGCGCACTGGACATTCTCCCATCTCCGCACACACCTTCAGATATGTATCCTGACCGTCTTCTGGGCACAATTGCTCTGGGTCTGCAACACAAACAAGAATAACTTTTACCAGTCCTCTTCTGAGCGATAGTATACTGGAATATGTACATTATTTGCCTTGATTAATGATTTGCTTTATTTAAGGATAATGGCAACCTAAGTTAGAGAAATATTGATATCAAAACTTGTGAATTCTTGCAGTTGAGTTAATAGTTAAGTCTTTGCAATGCAGTTACGCTGCCCATACGTTTCAGCTAAGGCTGTTGGTCTGTTATGTAAGTTATATCCTGCCCGTTAAGGCGGAGGGCTACGAACCTCGCTCGAGCAGGGCCTTCATTATTCCCAAGTCGATCACAGCAGGAAAGTTACAGTAGAACTGACGCAGCTTGACAGCGCACAGCACGTCAATCGAGGTGCGGACAGAAGCGAGAGGCTACGAACCTGGCTCAAGCAGCGCCTTCCGTATTCCCGGGTCGATCACGGCCGGATAGTTGTAGTAGGGGTGCCGCAGCACGGCGCTATCGGACATGGAGATGTAGGCGGCGCACAGAGCATCGCTTGGCACTGCGTAAAGACCCTGCTCTGCGAGGATTCTTTTGAGATTTTCCTCGGGGATTTCCATCAAGAGGGACGACCTGTCGCGATCGGAGAGACGTCCATATAATTTTAATCATTTCAAAAATAGTTAAATAAGGTTGTTTATTAATATTAAGTAAACAAACTACACTAAATATTGTTTCTGTCCTGAATGTATAATCAAAGCATTTCACAAACCCCCGTTGCGTAATGAAATGGAGCAGTGGAAGTCCGGCCAGGCGTTACGATCCCGGTAACGCAATACTCGTATGTATACTCTCGGTCCTGAAGCCTTAGTCCGGGATTAGATAACTCCACTTTCGTGCGTTAGCGCTGTGAGATAACCCCGGAACCACACAAAATTGTACCAAACTTTGTGTTATCTCATAACGCTGACGTTCGAAAGTGGAGTTCTCTATTAGAAGACACAGGCTTCTAGGAAGTCAAACATGGTCACACAGAAACAATAGAACCACGGACCGCACACGAAGGGTTCCGTACCATCGTACAATATTGAACACCAAAAAATCTGGTTTTTTGTATAGTACTTTATTTTTTAATGTTACCTATTTGCTGTTATAGCGGCAAAATAAATACACACTCTGTGAAATTTTAGCTGCCTACCTATTACGGTTCATTCAGCCCTGTGACGGACGGACGGACAGCAGAGGCTTAGTAATAGGGTTCCGTTTGAGTACGGAGGAACCCTAAAAAAGTAACGTTGTATGTATATTCCATCTAGTTAAGTAGCTTGATGGCAATTAAAAAATAGGAGAAATATACAAAGCTCTATTGTTATAACGAGGTTGGTCCGTGGGAGCGTAGGGACAAATTTGGGATTTATTTTACATTGCGAAACGAGGTGCCTCGCTGGATTCCACGTGGACAACATGTGAACATTAATGAACCCCTTGTTTTGTCACATCCAGGTTACATAATTTAAATTTGGTGCGTATTTGCTTGCGTCGCATCAACAGATGTCACTACGGGCTACGGGCACCTTTCAGTATCCCGTGGACTTTGCAGTTAAAACCTAAAGCAGCCACAGACCATTGCGACACGGGCGTGTCTCCAGACTTCTCGTAGACGACGGCGGCGGTGGGATCGGCGAACAGATCCGCGACATCCATGTCCACCTCCTGTTCATCTGTCTCCACATTCCGTGGAGCACTCATCACGCAGCGGCGGGAAGTTGGACTACAATCTCGGTTCGATTGTTGTCGTGTAGAAAGTAATGTAAAAATCGGAATAAAAATTGCCGTACTTTTCAAAAGGTTGGCCGAAGATGAAATACTCACCTGATGGAACGTCACCTGTCGATGTCATGCACAGACAAATGAGACTGTATTATTGTATGCCAAGGATTTTTTTTTATTTTTAATTATTTCATCCAGCAAGGAAGCAAGGATGGGAGTAGCGATCGAATTTAATGAATTTAAACATTTGTGTTATGTTGTAAATCTTACTGTGTATGTGAAGAATAAATGATTTTTGATTTGATTTGATAAAATAAAATCAGTTCTTTCTTAGTGGTAAAGTGTATTATACTATAAACGAAGCTCTCTCTGATAAAAAAACCTTTTTGTAATTTAATATCATATAGGACCCGTACATATATATGTAATTGTAAAACTTTTTTGACATCATTACTACGCTGGTAATTTTGTTTTAATTAATTATTGACTTGATACACTGCATCCGTATGAAACTTGATGAGGGCTTTATACACCCATACGACATAGGTTGTTAAGTTGACGACGGCTTTTACACCAGAAAATACTACAAGTATTATACATATTATACAAGATATTTATTATATTTATATTAGACTATACATATTATTGTATTATTATTAATTAAGTAAGCTATATTTCTAATCCATTTGCACGGAGGGTAGCTTTTTTTTATTGTTTGGCAGTAGCATTTAGGTAAGTATGAATCTGTGGACGGAAAACTCGTAAAGTTTTTTTTATTTTTATTTTAATCTATGTTGCGAAATGGATTTTACCAAGCTTTAAAATATAAAGATATGCTTCGGATTTAAAAACCGCTTTCATTTAAGTGGTTTTTTACTTGCAGGCTTCTTCGCTCGATATAATCCGCTATCTGATGATGGCCCGACGTTAGGAATAGTGTTTCTCTTTTTAGATTCGTTTAGGTGTTTTTTCCGTTCACTGCTGAGCGCGCGCATACTCCACATTCCGCCCTGCGGCAACCATAAATTTACGTCCCAATTAAATGTATTAATCTGTTCTATCAACATAATATACACTTGTACACGTATCTCACGCGAGGCGATTTCGTTTCCGAACCAATTAAAATTACAATTCTCGGCTGGTTCGCATCGGCTGTTCCTCAAGGCATGTTAGCAGGCCTATTCCTGGATTTCCGTTATTAAGAATCAGGAATCCTGAGTCTAGAAAATAGCTTTTATAGCGTTTTTCAAAGCGACTTTCCTGTCGAAAAGATTCCAGAGCATAATATTTAAATTTAATCAAGGTTTTCCGTCGAAAAAATCGCTTTGGAAACCGCTATAAAAGCTGGTTTTCTAGATTCAGCTCTCCTGATTCCTGATAACGGAATTCCAGGAATAGGCCTGCTGAGCTTAGTTATGTCGAGGTACTATTGGAACTGCATGGTTTACCTGACAAGATATTTTTGGCTCAGAAAATAAAACCGGACAAGTGTAAGTCTGACGCGCGCACTGAGGGCTCCGTGCAAACATGTCTGTAGATAAGATGTTAGAATGCTGGTTGCAGATCGACAAACATCCAAACCGAACATTCAAATATTTTTGACGTTCTGCAATTACATTTTATAATGTTTATTCAGAACGTAGAAAATCAGAACGACAAAATTTGACGATCAGATTTTTTGATGTTCTGCAATGGTATTTCAAAAATAAACATTTTTGTCGTTCTGAATTTTGACGTTCTGACGAGGCCCCATAGTATGCATAGTTGACGGCTGCATGGGTGATACTATCACCCATGCAGCCGTCAGCTCTGAAATAAAAGCTAACATAATTTAAATATAAATATAATGCAAATCGATTTTACTTTAATAGATTATTTTAATTTCAGTTTTTTTATGCTTCAAAAATAGTCAGGGTTTGTAACCTGATTCAATAAAGAAACGATTTAGAAATGGCGGCTGGTACTTGCGAATCGCATGCTATCTCGCTCCCACTATATCGCTGTCTATACTCACACAGTGCGGTACGGCCTGCAAAACAAAATATCAATTCAGAGCGCGCAGTATATGTACTCAGTTGCGTTGTTGGTTCGCTCCTGTGTCTTCTCGAAAACGCGGGAAGATTCTTCGGAGTGTCGCACGTGAAATTGTGTCTCAATTGATTGAGTCGAGACTGGTTGATACGTATCCATATTCACCACGTCAGTGTCAAGTGTGGATCACTTATTTCATCTTACTGGTGTCGTTTGCACGGTATCGCTTATTTCGCATGCAAAAAAATACTGTGCCCTGATCATGGAGGTGATTTACTGGATCTTACGTATCGGTACAACTTATTTTTATAAAACTCCATCGAATTATCGGTGCCCTCGAAGGTGTCTAGTACAATCTTCTTCGAGGCGTATCTACAATGTTCCAGAGATATTCTTTTTCAGCGGGCCGATAACAGATCATCAGAGCACCTCCTTGTGGTTGTCATTAGGCTTTTCAGAACCGCACCGCCACGATATTAAACTATCTGCCTTTCATAATACCTAACCTGGGAGTCTTCAAGCGTAATTTAATCAAGTTCTATAGCTCCGCTAATAGTCCGCAAATCCGAGTGTGTATTTCGCTTTTATGAGCACCTTTGGTCCTCAGCGCAACCACGCATATCGGTTTAAAAAAAAAATAACAACAGCATTATAGTATCAGCGCATCGTGCCAACAGGTAAGTGGCGCCACCTTTTGACCGAGGTCGATCGCGGGCTCATACTTTTTCGCGTTTCGATATTTGTAGTTGCGATTTTCTGTCATAGATGGCGCGCTCGTAATAATATAAAAAAAAAAGATTTAGAAGATAGAAAAATAAACTTCTGAAGGGTTTTGGCTGTTAACCATAACTTAAAGGTTGTGATAAAATACAACGCACAATAGAAAGTTCCACACGTCATTGAGATATGATCTTAGCTAGCCCACGACTTGGGTGAGATTTTCAGTGTCGTCATGGCGAATGCTCGTAAATTGCTGAAATCGTGTTCACAGGATAAAAACCAATCCTCGGAAGCTAAATGTGTCAGTCTGCCTGTGACAAGTGGTTGCGTCACGTAGATAAGGCGCCTGAAAAAGTAGTTATGGTGACAAAAAATATACGAGAAGGTTGCAATTGCAAATAACGAAGCATGAAAGTATCAGTACATACATACTTGCTTAGCAATACTAAAATGGAACAAATCTTTGGTTGCATTTCTAGTCATAGGCGATTTAGGTTACAGATAAAGCCTTAGGTATATTATGGTATTTAATAAAAAAATGGACAGGTTATTGTTGCATAATTACTGTGTAGGTATCAATATTTATAGACGATCAGTGTATTCATCAGCAGGTACATACCGACATCTATATTATACAGCCTATCTAGATAACGCAACCACAACATATTTAGCATCAAAGGGTTGGTCTCTAACCTGTAAACCCAGATTCAGCCATTTACCTTACCGTGACCAAAAATGTCGTGACCTCCCGGAATGTATTATTACATCATGCATTCAACCGTGCCGCGGACCTAACGTAACGGTACATAGGAATGCATCGGATCGACTCATTAGCGAATTTTTTGCATCCGGGAGACAGATGGCTCGTTTCAATAAAGTCAAATCGGCGCAGGGCTTAAATTTAAATTAGGCACGGCCTGAGGTAGAGGCCAGGATATGTGGGAACGTTCGCAGGTAGAGATGTTATCCAATTAAGGTGATAACTTGTTTGGACACCGTTGATATCGCTTTAAATCCAAGGAAATTAAGCTGATGTTGAAAAGACACATGCATCGATTTATCTCAGCACCGACTGGTCCGAGGCACAGAACATATAATATCCGTCCGAGGGTTTCACTATTTGAATTTTTATTTTTGCGCGTGTGCTCATCATGAAACACTTTTGTTAGCCGTACAAACTACAAGCAATTATAATTTTTAGTCCCAAATTACAAGCCACTAGAAAGTGGTTTGCCAGCTTCAGCTGTCAAAGGGAAGACAGTAAGTTGGCAATTTTCTATGGTCGGTTGTCAATCGTGTGAATTCGTGTCGCGTTCCTCGCGCTTTGCCGACAAAAGTGAATATTAAGCCCCGGTTGCACGAAGAAACGGCTGAGTTAATCACTGTTCAAACACGTCACTTTTAATGAACCGCATAGAGTTCCTTCCGTACTGTGCATACAAAGTGACGTGTTTGATCGTACGTTGACGTACATTTTGATTTTTTGTCCTTTCGTGCACTCGGCCCTTAGTGTGGTGCATCGCCCAGGCATTGTGTAGTGGCAGGATAGCCTTCGTGCCCAGGGGTGGAGCCAGGAGGAATCGTCTTCCGCGCAACTGCGCGTGCTTCGAGACGCCGCCGCCGGAACTTGGCGCAACGCGAGGTTAAGTGAGTTCCCGAGTCCCTCCCAACCCAAATACTCACGACCTCTTCCTGCCGGCACAGGAAACCATTTGACGGGGTATGTACTTACGCCTCTAAACAATAATAAAATTATATTTCTAACTAGCTGCGGTACCCGGCTCCGCTCGGGTTAGTGTCGGCTAAATTATCTCATGGATAAAAAGTAGCCCACATGACTGGTCCAAAATAGGGTCAAACTGGTCCAGGACAATGTATCCATGTACCAAATTTAATCAAGATCTTTCGAGCCGAATTAGCATGATTTGATGAGAAACATCCAATAATTCCCATTTAGAGCTTCGTTGCCGTTTGGTGGCTATTAAAAAAAAAACATTTGCCGCGAGAACCTTTCTGCACTTTCACTGCTACATTGCTTACCTAGTAAGTAACGTGTAACGTAGGTAAGTTTTGCGTGGACTCCAACCCACAGCCAGCCTCAACATCGAAAACAGTAACCCATCTCGAACCTGACTGCTCCCAGAGATGCTATACATTGATAAAATACGCATATAAATCAGGTAAGTGGTTCGCATGTTATAAGACTTTAAGACTCACTAGTTACCCTTCTGGTAATGAAGCGTTATATTATGTAATCTATAAGTTTTTAGTAGAATCAGGCTAGACGTAGATACAATGCACATCTAAATCGAGTAATTGGTTCTCAAGGATTTTATTCTGTTGGTCGCTCCTCCGGCGATTTAGCGTGATGCCAAGTAGTCCTAAAGTTGCAGGAAATACCAAGCCGTACTTCAGTAAAAGTAAGCGCTGCCGCCGCAAAGCCGAGCCGTGCATAGCATTGCAGTTTGTATGACAGCCCCATCTTATCGTAAGCGGAACTGAATTCTATTTAGCCAATCCTAATTCCCGGGTAGTTAAATGTACATGTACTAAGTTTTACAAATCGCTAGTGCCTTGAAAATTCGCCAAACGGACACCAAACAGTCACGACGTCTGCCCTCCCCCCGCCGCCGCTCCCCGCCACCGCCCCCGGCTCCTCTCCCCCTAGTGTGAAGTAGCGCTACCGGCATCGTTTTCGCAGCCCCGTGAAAGTTCTAAAGCCCATGGGCACGTAAATTGTAGCCTATGTGTTATTCTGATGTATAAGCTACATTATTGTAAAGTTTCATTAGAATCCATTCAGTAGTTTTTACGTGAAAGAGTAACAAACATCCATCCATCCATCCATCCATCCATCCATCCATCCATCCATCCATCCATTATTACAAACTTTCCCCTTTATATTATTTATTAGATTAGATAGATATATCTAATAGATATATTTTCTAACTCATTATTACCATTTCAGAAAAAAACCAAGAACATTACATTAGATACTTGTTAATTTATGTCTTTCTTTTCTTTTACTCACTTGTATAATCACTATCTTCATCACAACTTTATCAAAACATGCTCTCAATAAGTAATTATACCTGTACAATTTTAATGTTGGGAGCTAAAGGTGAATAGTTGTAATTGTTTGTATGTCTGTTTGTTTTCAAAATAAAGGAAAAAAAGAAAACAACAACAAGCCACGAATTAGTGGAAAACGTCTAACTGTAGTTAGTTCGCTTACGAATTCGGAAAGTGCAACATCGAATGTTCGTTGCACTAAATAGCGTGCTGTAAAGTTCTTACGTTTCTTACGTGTCGTTGGAACTCGAGAAAATCAGTAGTAAGCTAATTAGTAAGCAAACTGACTCGCCGGCGCTACCGTTTTTGTATGTAAGTGTCAACGCCGCCATCTCCCGTCTTTCCATGCTCGCTGGTTTCAAGGAACATTATGATATAACATGCATTTGGAGAGGCAAATCCGATAGCTTCGCGTAAATAGCGCTTATAGAATATGTCATGCGTCCACTTACGCAAACCACTCACTCGATTTTCATGACATCTTCCCACTCATATCAAACTACTTCCCATTACACTGTAGGATTTAATATGAAGAAGACGGAGATAAAACGAGTCCGCTTATAACTTGAGACCCACTTACCCAATTTGGATGTGGTATGATCCATGTAGCCCGGTGCTTCTCATCAATTTCAGACTACCTTCTTTATGTAATCCTTGGGCAGTGGCGGATTTACCAGCAGGCTGAGTAGGCTGGAGCCTAGGGCTGCAGATTTTAGGGGCGGCAAAGGGGCAAAATGGTTTTTTCTTGTCCCAAGCCGAAAGTAACGTCTTTCGACCGAAAAGAGCAACCATTGTTTCCGGCCAGAGCCACGGTGCACTCTGATGGACTTCGAGATATTTGTGGTGTAACCTCTAAACTAAAACTTTACAAACATGTTTAATTTTCCATTTTATTTTATTCGTAAAAGTTCCCAATGTGCCTTATTAGTAGTACATGAGTAAGCTTTTATTAGGAAATATACCCAAAAACTATTTAATGTGCAATCTCAACTAAATCGTTTACAAAATGTTTAAAAATTTGTAGAAATTAGAAATGTTAAAAAACCGAATGATTTTTGTCGGATTTTAATGACGGTAAATCCATACCAATACTATAAATACGAAAGCAACTCTTCTGCCAACCAATTTTGATTACACCTGTGCCGTGCCCATGGCGAAGTTACATGTAAACATGTTCGCCCAGTACGGCATCACGCACCGAAAAGCCGTAAGTTCGACAAACACAATTTTGATACATTTTGGTATTGACATAGTTTGGACCTTGAAGAAGGACAAAGGCTACTTACACTTTACTTACATTTAAGGTGGCCCAACCCGGCGGGACTAACTAATTCGCGGGCATTGTACAAAACCGCGCTGTTGCGCTCTGGGTCCTTCTCCGTTTCAAAGAAAAAGACAGGCTCCGCGATAAGGAAGATGTAACATGTTCACAAAAAAGACAATGTGCATAGTGTATGATTTGGTAAGATTTACGAAAATTTTGATTAAAACGACTTATAGCTAAAAGTTTACCACGACCACTGTAGTCAAAAATCTAACAAAAATAAGCTACGTCTGATGACTAATCTTTTTAAGATTTTCTTACTTTATCATTGCGTAATAAACCACCAAAGTTATTGTATAATACGCACGAAAAAATCGAACTTTCGGACCTTACAACTTAGAAACCAAACACAATTTTACAATGCCAAAGGTCATCAGGCATCTAGTTCGATCAAAAGAAGCTCTTTTGAGCAAAATTTGGTATCTCTGATAAGAAATATGAGCGTGATCTTCTTTCCTCGTTTGTATGGGGAGTTGAACGGGTTGGGCCACCTTAATGGTTAATAAAATAGGAGATGGAAATTTATATGTTGAACTCATACAATACCTTCGCTCAGTGGCGCGGGAACTTGCCTTCCATACCAGAGGTCATGGGTTCGATTCCTGTCCCGTTCATGCATCACTTTCTTTCGCTTAGATAAGTGCACTTCGCCACGAATACGAGCTCTTCCATGGTTCGGAACCTAAACTGTAGTTCCCTCTCCTATTAGGTGGTAGGATTAAGCCTGCTGGCGTTTGTACCATCTCATTTGATGTAAAAATGGTTCGAAACTGGTTCGTGTTTTCCATCCAGTTTAACGTAGACTTGATCATGGCATGGCACCTAATTCCGTCAGGAATGCGATGTGTTGGACTAATCATAATGATAACGACGGATGTGATATTGGCCATCCTTGTCCAGTTACATAAAAAAGACAATAAAGAAAGACAAGTATGCAAAATGGTAGACAACGATCATATTTTTACTGACTTCCGTTAGAAGTTTAACAGAATGTGAAGTCGTTAACGTCGGAGAGTGCATACAGCGCGGCACGACTTCAGCTAATGCGGCTGTAGCGATGCCGCTCACACACCGCACGCGGGAGGCTGCGGAGATCACATCTGGCGCCGCCGCACTTGCGTATGCGCAGCTAAACTCCGCCAGCAGGAACGGTTCACACGGCCAGGGAGAGTATACGAAAACAATATATAGATACTTGAAATGAGCATTGACGTATACATTTTTATTTAATACATATTTTGTGTTTGACCTTTGCGTTAGTTAGATATACACATATATACGCGTACACACTCAAGCGGGTTGAGTTCTCCTATTATTGACTAGACCCTTTTTACGACCAGGTTCCAAACATTGATTTAAATTTTTATGGTGTGTTCTGCCGGATTTGGTTAGTACAGAAATATATTTTTTTTGCATTAATAATGCAGTACATAATGTATATTCACATACAACGGTGATTATAGGGTCTGTCCTGCTGCTGTTTAGAACAGTAAGTAACAGGTAAGTGGCGTAATCTGTAGACCAAGGTAGGTTCATGGGCAAATACTTTTCTCCTTAGAGAGTTTATAGTGCGATATCTGAAGTTACGTTATTTGGTCGTAGATGAAGCGCACTTAACAATATGAACGTGTAAAATTAAAATAATATTATTATTTGTTTTATGCAACCTGACATGGTTGGCTGATACCATACAACTACGGTCGTAATATTAGCCCAATGCACCATATTCCCGAAGAAATTAGTTGCCATGGAAGGGCCTTCCCTTTATGAGCACACTGCTGTGTTCAACACCCAAGGGTGCATAATCGGGGCAAGCATTTGAACCCATAACATGAAAGGCAATTCCTCTAGCCCCTACACAGCGAGCGAAAACATTTAGTTCACAGTCCTGTCAGTTTCACACCCGTGTGCGCCGCGCCTGCGCGTTAGACTCGGTTTGTCTGCGCGCGCACGCCCGCCCTGCTGCCGCCCCCGCCCCAACACGACTGCGCCTGCGCGGTCCGTTACGCCCTCCGCGTCAGCGGACCCGCTGACGGCGCCACACGATTGGGGGGTAAAATTGTCCAACCTGATCAATGTAAATCTCGTGCGAATGTTAACAATGTCGAAATGTATCATGTTATGATCGATTCCGTCAGTCTGGGCCAGGCTTGGCCACTGATATAGGGTAACCGAGCCATTATGGTACTTTTAGTTAGGTTAATTCACCTTCAGAATGACTATGGTCCGATTGCATGAAGAGACGGCTGAGTTAATCAATGTTCAAATACGTCAATTTTAGTGAATTTCATGGAGTTGATTCAGCTCCTTTCCATACTGTCCATAATAATAATAATATATAAAAACAATTATGTATCCCTTCCGTCGCCGATAGTGGTCTACTAAGTTGCCGCGACCACTAGCGACCACAACAAATTAATTTAAATAAATGAAACGAAAAACACAATTACAAAGTAAGCTGAATAAGCAAACATGTAGGAATTAATGAGATTTTTTCTTATGTAACTGGACATGTTTGGCTAATACCAAACTGAACGTCAGATATTAGCCTAACACACCACATGGGAACTAGGTGCCATGCCAGGACCTTCCGTCTTTTGGTCGGCTACATTGAATTGGATGGAAAACACGGAAAACTTGCTGAATAAGCAAACATGTAGGAATTAATGAGATTTTTTCTTATGTAACTGGACATGTTTGGCTAATACCAAACTGAACGTCAGATATTAGCCTAACACACCACATGGGAACTTGGTGCCATGCCAGGACCTTCCGTCTTTTGGTCGGCTACATTGAATTGGATGGAAAACACGGAAAACTTTGACGGAGATGTTTTATTATATATTTATCACATCTAAAAAATATTTAATAAAATAAACTTAAACTTTAATCTTCTATTATAATCACTTACGCGTTTGCGTGTAGGAACAGTTGCGGTTTCATACAAAATGTACCTGGAATGTATCGCACGAAAGTAAGCTTAAGGCCTTATTCACCTACTGCTGATTAGCTTAATTCGCAACCACCAGTAAAAACCAGTATAAGATAATCATCACTTTCGTAATAAAGTCTTTTAAGTGTTGATTAAAATAAATCAACACTTGGTGAAAACCAGGCCAAGAGTAATGAGTTTTCTATGGTAAGCTCGAAACCTTGTAAATTCGATCGAACGGCATTGCGATTACGAAGCGCGCAATGACATGTAGATGGCGGCACCTTCCCCAAAGTGACAGCTTTCGCATGCAAAATCTATCAGTTCACCCTCAGATTGGGGTAGGTGCAGATACCTTATTGTGCGCTTCGTAATCACACTGCTTATATTTAGCTTATATTTATGTAATCTGTAACGCAAGGACCCCGTTACAGATTACATAAATATAAGCTCACAAGAAATACAAGCGATAGTCGGCCTTCACAAGAGTTCCGAGCGGAATTTCGAGTGGAATATCGCTCGTAAATATCTGTCTGGGGAGGCTTCACTCCACCGCTACAAATATTTTCTTCTTGTGCAATGTGTTCTGTATCTATGCAAACACGACTCGAGGATATAAATCTTCATGTTCTCTGCGAATACGAATGGCTCTCGTTACATTCTTCACAATCTTAATTTACATGCAATTTCTACCATCATACTCTTGATTCTACATCTTACATCATGTACATATGTACATCATTCGTTAAAAATAGTAGGAGTTTGGCCTGAAAATAAAATATAAAATATATGTTTTTATTTGTATTAAAAAAACTGTTTGTTTTAAAAAAACCCAGTGGCTCTTTGAGTTCCATGAGTTTTTTTTATAGAACTATACATGGATGGCTAATATCACACCGAATGGAAGAACTATTTGGGACGTCAGGACCTTCAATACGCCTACAATGAACTAGACATTTTTTCGATCATCTTTCATTCAAAGCAAATACGTATTGAGGATTAGTGCGGCATAAAGAGTCCCTGTCTTAGAAAATGTAAGTTTGAAATAATAAACTTTGAAATAACTCTACCAGGAGGAATGCATTGGTTCTAGATATTTTATGATACTGTTTCTCAAAATAAAATGAACGGAACGGATAAATGCGAGTCTGACTCGCACACCGAGGGCTCCGTACCAATTTAATTGTAAATGTATGTTTGTAATAGCACTTTTTAGGGTTCCGTACCCAAAGGGTGCCAACGGAACCCTTTTACTAAGCCTCCGCTGTCCGTCCGTCCGTCCGTCCTACCGTCCGTCCGTCCGTCTGTCACAGGGCTGTATCTCATAAACCGTAATAGATAGACTGCTGAAATTTTTACAGAGTGTGTATTTATTTTGCCGCTATAACAACAAATAGGTAACATTTAAAAATAATAAGAATGAAAGGGGGTCCCCATACAAAAAAACCTGATTTTTTTGTGTTAAATCTCGTTCGATGGTACGGAACCCTTCGTGTGCGAGCCCGACTCGCACTTAGCCAGTTTTTTATGTGATATTTACTTTTGCTGTGCGACCTTGTATTTTGTAAATTTTCAAGATTGCAGGTCAACCTAAAGTAGGTTTTTATTTATTTGCTAGTTTCAAAAGATGCGGCATAAATTTCTCTATTTTTTTTCATTTGCATTGCCCTGGGCGTGTATTCTTGGCATTCAGTCATTGCGGATTCAGTAGAGTTAACAGTAATGTCAAAGTAAATTCTTCTTCTGTTAAGGCGCTAGGACTAGCCAACTACTCGCGCCATACAAATGCACTTTTTAACAAATGTAATAATATGTAGTGAAACGCTTCAGCAAATCCAAATAGAACTCCAGACTGATAATGGATTGTTAATATTTTTTTATTCCATCATTTATTTAAATAATAATAAAAATAAAAAAGTTGATTTTTCTCATTAGAAATCTGAAAGTAATTCGATTTCTAGATATAAGCAAAAACAGCATATATGCATAAACAAAAAATTCCATTTGCTTTTAGATTTCTACATTTAGTCAAAAAAGTTCGGAAATGGACACCGTTTCCGCAATGTATTTTGTATAGAAAAAGGAAACATACATTAACGAAAATAATTCTATTCCTAGACAAGGAATCATATATTGTAAGGATGACACTTATAATCGTCAGACTTAGTTAGTTAACTTGGGGTGCCTCGTCTAACTTTGCGATTTGGCTAGTACCAGGCCCTTAACTCTACTGAATCCGCAATGACTGAATGCCAAGAATACACGTCCTGGAGCGTTTACAGCTTCAAGAGGACACATACATCCGATTTTGATATACATTTCATCTTGATACCTCGACGCGTTCCTGAGAAGAGAAGTATTGACATACATAAGGGCAACATAGAGATTTATTGAGAAAAGATGAAAGCATTTTCTGACATTTAATTGTAATTCCCACGGGTGTGGCCGCGGCCGGCCTAGACACACGCGGATCGGCAACACTGCAGCCGACAACATGCTATTACAAATTAGTTTTGATGCGCCGGAGTCGGAGGAGCTCCGCCGCCATTACGCACGATGGCCTGCGCGCGCGCAGCTCCAACCACCGACGCGACCTCACTTTCCAGCGAGGACATTTCATATCATCTATATGTCGTGTGGGTTCCGGCACTTGAAAATAATAGAAGTGGTCCCAAAGCATTTCTTCCCGTGCGTGTGGTAGAGGCGATTCGTCGTATACGTTACACACAGAACTGTAGGTCCCCTTCCTTACTTATAAGTGGTAGGATCTAACCCGCCCGGGTTAGTACCATGGTATTAAATGAACGATGATCGAAGATGCAATGAAAGCAGTCTTTCATTTATATACTGTGTAATATTTTGGGTGTGGTATAGCCATCCATTTCCAGTTACAAAAAGTACGTTAGATTCCTTTGTACCATTAAATTCCAATAATAAATAAATCCTCCAACATGAATACAGTTGGCTCTTTTAAGTTCTTTTTATTGGAAATAGAGATTAATTCGACATCCCTTTCCGTCATATTAATGTCTACCTTGGAGTGCAAGGGACTTCGGATTAAAGTGTCTGTACAATCAACTGGATCCAAAAATCAAATTAGGACGAGGACTCTGTACCAGTCACGTCGTTACATTGAACATAAAATTATTTCCTCAGTCCATTTCACTATAACATCAAAGATTAGGGATTCTCGATTTTTTTTCTATTTCTAACCTAACGAATAGACCATAAACCAGAACGGTAGCTTGTATGATGAATGATTATAATTATTGCTTCGAGAATTTACAGCTAGCTGCTGAGATACAATCTTACGCATAAATCAGAGAAGCGGGATCGATCTCGCAAACTAGACTGTTTTTCTCAAATCTTATTAAAGCAAATAAACATTGGGAAAAGGTAAGTTGGCAAATATTGCATACAAAAACTATTTCAACCTTATAACATAAGAATAAAGACGTTCTTACTTCTTCTTTATTCAACCAACTTTTGTCAGTATCTTTAGTCATTACATTCCGTTAGCACCTTTAGCCAGAAGCCTAAGTCCGCTAATACATAGATAACTCCACTTTAGAGCATCAGCGTTATGAGAACGTGATGCAGTTGTAGTGGTTTGGTATAAGTTTGCGTAATTCCGGGGTTATCTCATAACGCTAACGCTTGAAAGTGGAATTATCTATTAGGGGTACTAAATTTTATGTTTAGGATGGCTAATATCATCTACTTCATGAAATTAGCTTATCTCTCATATTCCCAACAGAACTTGATAGAACTTGATATGAGTAGCTATCAAGTTCTAAAATGCGTGTTGCCAATTCATCTAAAATGTCCACCAGTGACCAACACATTGTATGAATCGAAATATTATAGGTTATGTTTTTGTGATATTTTCTTTCCTAAGACTTGATTAGCATAATTAAGAACAATTTATTTTCGGAATAACATGGAAAAAATGTGTCATATCACTTACATAAATGGACTAAATCAAGTTTTCAAATCTATTCTGTTTGATTTTGTATGGTATTCAGATACCATACTTCAGATAACATACTTTACTCAAGCTTTGAAAGATCTTTTAGGGGAGTTCGCTTAGACGCCACCTGTCGTGATAAATAAGCAGTTTTCTACCCCATTGGTGCACATAAATCTTATGATAAAGTCTGTTCAATAAGTCAGTTTACATGAGCAATTTTGGAGATATAAAAAATCGCATCTGTTACTTGCTTGTACAGGTAAAGTGCGTCTCTAATTTTATTAAAACTTTCTCCTATTATCTGCGACACAATAAACATTCGTTGATATTGTCTCTGTCTTTTTCTAATTCTACTGAAGTGATAAAGAGAGATGGCAATTTGAGTGCCGCCGTGGAGTAGAGTACGCGCTGCAACTTCTTTCGCGACGTGGTTCATTATCTCTTAGCTGTGGCGGATGACCTCGCACACAGGGGTAGGCAGAGCGAGTCATAATTTCATAGCTGCACGCGCTACTCGCATTCAAATTCCAAGAATTGTGCTGACGTTGGTTACGTTCCGAAAGGTTTTGACATGTTACATGATGTTTAATGATATTTTAACCAGCGAAAAATTGGAACTGTCGCTATTATCAAATTAATATACTGTAATGTATTAATGTATAAAAGGAACGCAGTTAGTTCCTTTTAAGGCGGCCCATCTCGCTCAACTCCCCATACAAACGGGGAAAGAAGATCACGCCCATATTTATTGTCAAAGATCCCAAATTTTGCACAAACTAGCTTTATTTGATCGAACTAGACGTCTGATGACCGTTGGCATTGTAAAATTGTGTTTGGTTTCTATGTTACAAGGTCCGAAAGTTCGAGTTTTTCGCGCGTTTTATACAATAACTTTGGAGGTGGATTACGCAATGATAAAGTTAGAACATCTTAAAAAGATTAGTCATCAGACATAGCTTTTTTAATCAAGATTTATAATCTACTAGCTGCGGTACCCGGCTCCGCTCGGGTTAGCGTCGGCTAAATTATTTCATGGATAAAAAGTATCCGACATGGCTGATCCAAAATAGGGTCAAACTGGTCCAGGACAATGTATCCATCTACCAAATTTAATCAAGATCGTTCGAGATGAAATAGCATGATTTAATGAGAAACATCCAATAATTCCCATTTAGAGCTTCGTTGACATTTGGTGGCTATTTAAAAAAAAAGCATTTGCCGCCAGAACCTTTCTGCACTTGCACTGCAACATTGTTTACCCAGTAAGTAAGTAACGTGTAATGTAGGTAAGTTTTGCGTGGACTCCAACCCACAGCCAGCCTCAACATCGAAAACAGTAACCCATTTCGAACATGACAGCTCCCAGAGATCCTATACATTGATAAAATACGCACATAAATCGGGTTAGTGGTTCGCAAGTTATAAGAATTTAACACTCACTACTCACCCTTCAGGTAATGAAGCGTTATATTATGTAGCCTATAAGTTTTGAGTAGAATCAGGCTAGACGTAGATACAATCCGCATCTAAATCGAGTAATTGGTTCTCAAGGATTTTGCCAAGTAGTCCTAAAGTTGCGGGAAATACCAAGCCGTACCCGCCCCCCCCCCTCCCCGCACCCGCCCCCGTCGGACCGCCCTCCTAATCACGAACTAAACAAACACTAACTAACTAAACACTCTGCACAAAACACGATATACGAATTTGTTTCGTGTATCAGTTGACAAAAGCAAACTCAGTAGATTAGGTAACAGACAACTTTTTTTTTTTTTATTTGATTTGAATATTTATTTAAAATTTGGATATTAAAAACAATAAAACACTGTTGGTAACGCGATTTTTGTTTGACTGATGTAATGACGTGGAAACTGATGCAGTTTATCTCGCGTGCCGAAACTAATACAAAAGAAACGCGAGTTTCGGAACGCGACATTAAACTCCTCCAACTATGTATTCTGTGCTCCAACGCACACACGCACATTGTTTTGATAGATATGATCTTTGACGTTAGGAACACACCTACATTTCTTAGACAACTGTGAGTGCTTGTAATTTAATATGAACTTTATACCATAGCAATAAAGCTCAAATTGACTACGTTTTAGTTACAAATCATTTGTATGGGAAAAAGAAAAGGGCTATTTTTAGGGTTTTTCCAGCAATAATTCTAATTTTTCTCGCCGTAAAAACCATCCTTGAACTTCAACGAACATTTTAAAAAAAGATTTGGCCAAATTGGTCCAGGCGTTGTTGAGTTATGCGCTTACCAACACATTTTGCGATTCATTTTTATATTATAGATTTGGTTTTTGTTAGATTTTTGACTACAGCGGTCGTGGTTTACTTTTAGCTATAAGCGGTTTTGTAATAAAATTTTCGTAAATCTTACCAAATCATACACTATGCACATTGTCTTTTTTGTGGACATGTTGCATCTTCCTCATCATGGAGCCTGTCTTATTCATTGAAACCATTGACGTGCTTTGGTATGTCGATGATTGAAACAGAGAAGGTCCCAGAGCGCAACAGCACGGTTTTGTACCGTGCCCGCGAATGAGTTAGTCCCGCCGGGTTGGGCCACCTGAGTATCGAATACTAAGTCGATTCGAAAAAAACGCAGTGAAAGGCACAAGTGTTCTTTATGGAGAAATTAAAATCTGTATCTGTATCTGTATCAATTCGTTGTTCTTAATTTAAACGTAATTGATTTTTAAGCTTACTATCATAGATTTTACTATTTACAGTTTCAAACCCGTAAATACCAGTCATCATGACATTTACCCAACAAACCGTTCACCCGAAGAAATGATTCAGCATTCACTTTATCAGCAAACGCTACATGGAACTGGATGCAAAACACGGAACATTTTGTATTGCTGCTTCGACCTTATTTTCATCCAATGCTACCAACCCGGCCAATCACCTAGTAGGGGTCATAAACCTGCAGTTTAGAACCGCTCGTATTTACGAACGCACTTATTCAAGTCAGAAAGAGACAGAACGTGTTGCATGAAAGGCAATGTGATAAAACCATTAATCTCCGTCATTGAAAGCAAGTCCCCGCGCCCCTAAGCTACGAACCGCTCAAATTCTTACATCTCTCCTGTATAATGTTCTCGGAATCGTCTGAAAAATTACATTTGATAAAATTAAAGCATAAAAAGTTCGTTATCATGTTATGTCGCGTTCAATCAGAGAGTTAGCATTCGTGGATCTTAAAAACTCTATGCTCCGTCCAGAACTTTCGTTTTCATAACAGCGATTATATAGTCCATCGTTGTCTCGAGCCGACGTCCGCCCAGCGAGCACGGAAGGACGGGAGAGAGCGATCGTTACTCATTGGTACGGCGCGCGGGCGCGGCGGAGGCGTAGCCACGGGTTAGTGCAAAACGTCTACCTGTAGGCCTATTCCTTGAGTTCCATAATCAGGAATCCTGAGTCTAGAAAACTGCTTTTAAAGCGGTTTTCACGGCATTTTTCTGGATGAAGAATCCGGACATAGTATTTCAATATAATCAAGGTTTTTTCCGTCGAAAAAATAGTGTTCAAAACCGCTACAAAAGTGGTCGTCTAGACTCAGGATTCCTGATTCCTGATTACGGAATTCCAGGAATAGGCCTGCTGTATTTCATTCACGAATTCGGGATGCACACCATCAGCCGACGCATTGCGATTCGATAAGCTGGGTGAAGCAACTCCGAGCGCGGTTGGGTGACCGTTTTCAACAGTTAAAGTAAAAGATTCAACGTAAAACTGTAGTTCCTCTTTCTTACTTAGGATTAATCCCGAAATTAGTACCATCGCATTGAATGAACGATAGTCGAAATGGCAATGAAAATTGTGCGTGGTTTCTATTAAGTTCAATGTAGCTGAGCAATATAAGGAACGTCCTGGCATGGCACCTAATTCCCATGTGACGTCTTAGGCTAATATGATGACGATCGGTTTGGTATTATCCACCCATGTCTTGTTAATTACTTCCAAATGTTCGTTGATAATTTTATCTATTTAATGGATACGACAATACCGCTATCACATTGATTTGAGTTTCAGCGACATCTACATTCGAAGGATTGTCAAATCAATGACAAAACGGTAATGTCTTATCTATTAAATACATAAAATAATCAAGCTTAACCAGGGCGGACTCCTAGTGTCCGATACCTAAATCGACTTTGGTGACAACAGCAATAAGCAGTCAAAATGTCTTAGCATAGGATCAATACGGAAAATAATCAGCGCCATCTAGCAGAATATTTTTTGTCGATTCGAATATAATTGAGAAATTCGTTGGCTGACGTAATTTTCGGTAAAGCTCAGTTGGTTAGAGCAGTGAACATGTAACCCAAGATCACAGGTTCGAATCCTGCTTCCGACGAATGTCGCGACCAAAAACTGTTTTCAGTTTATTTTCAAAATCTGATTACAACGCTTAAATGAAGATGTCGCTGAAACTCAAATCTATTACAAATGCTCTTTGCACTAAATAGCGTCCTGTGAAGTTCTAACGTGTCGTCCGAACCCGGGAAACTCGTAAGCGAACTCACTTTCCGGCGCTACCGTTGGCTCCGCCGCCGCCCCTATACAAGTGAGTTTCGGTTGTTACTCCAGCCCTTCCGTGCTCAGCGCTGCCTGCACGGCGCCCATTAGACCCCCCTCCTCCTCCCCCCGCGCCCCCGCCCGCCCCGAGGACCCTGCGCTTGCGCAGCGCCCACCGCTACCTGCAGGCTGCCACCTCGACCCATTCCGCAACAATGCAGCGGCCATTCAATCACTGAAACTGCACACTTCACTCGGACAGTGCGCCGCGCATCCGAGATGGACGTGCGCCATTTCGTCCTGTGAGTGTGTATTGTGTCTGGGACAACAAGGTATACAACAGGGACCAGATGCACATAGCCTCCCTATATCCTTTCTACGAGCTCTCCACCTTAGCTTAGCTTATCAACAAATTAAGCTATTTAACCTATGTATTATCGGAGAAATTTAAGTCACTCGCCTATCACTCTCCTAAATCTTTCAGAACAGAAAAACTAATTTCTAAAGCTTACTATAGCGTTGACGAGTTTTTTGAAGATGATTTATAATGTGTATTGTATGTTTTTTATTCATATAATCTTAACCTTGCATTGAATTTATTAACTTAACTTAAAGATGAAATCGAGTAATAACCTAATTTAGTGATGTGTTTGTAATAAAAATTCTGTATTTATAATGTGTATTTTACGTTTAATTGATGATGGTATGAAATAATTGTAATTTTTATTTTATTGTAATAAGTGTAATCGATTTTTTTCATAATTTAATCAATATTTTTAATGATGTGTTTGATGAAACTAATTCCAATACAAATGTATTTTGTTGTGAAATAAATAATCTTGAATCTTGAAACCTAACTATCTAACGGCTATTTATAGCCTCAGTGGCCCAGTGGCGCGACACTTCGGCGATCGCTCTCCGAAGTTAAGCAACGCTGGGTCCGGTCTGGTCTTGGATGGGTGACCATTCGACCGTTGAGAGAGGCTGGCCGTGGTTCGGATTCCACGTTAAACTGTAGGTCCCCTTCCTTACTTACTAGGTGGTAGCGTTAATCCCGTCCGGGTTGGTACCATCGCATTGAATGAACGATGGTCGAAGCGGCAATGAAAATTGTCCGTGTTTTCCATCCAGTTCAATGTAGCCGAGCAATATAAGGAAGGTCCTGGCATGGCACCTAGTTCCCATGTGGTGTGTTGGGCTAATACCATGTCAGAAGGTGTGGTATTAGCCATCATGTCCAGTCACATAAAAAAAAAATAACTAACTCTAACTTGAAGTTCCTTATGACTTCATTTACAATTTTAGAAAAAAGGAGATGTTGGGAGAAAACACTAAACCTGGTTTCCAGCAAGTGCTGTTTTATTTTAATTGACACTTAAAGGGCCTTAATTACTAAAGTGCTGATTATCTTGTGCTGGTATCGTTTGCGAGATGGTAAAGCCCTCTAAAGTGAAGATTAAGCTTATCCGTACTTGGTGGAAGAGAATATATCACTACTTGGCTACTAAGAAATTACGTTTGCTTTGTGAAGATTCTTTTTTTAATCGGTATGGGTGGCTGTGCTGAGGACGAAAGGTGCTCAGAAAGGCCAAATGCACCTCGCCTCGCGAAACCACGGCGCTCCATCGGATTCGCTGACTATCGCTGAGCTATCGAGCTGGTTTAAATTAGGCTCGATTAAACTGAGAATATTATAGGTGTGAGTAAAGGCACCCTTCGTCAGACAGTTCCATATTTTGGCGGTGCGGCAGAAAAATGAGCTTGATTATCGGTTCGTTCACAGAAGCCTTATGTCAACCACAAGGGGGTGATCTGATTCTCTGCGGCGATATATACCGCGAGATATATAGTCCTCAAGTTAAAAACTGACAGATAATGAAGGAAGAAAGACAGATCGATAGACGTTAATTCTAAAAAAGATTGTGATACTCTATCAGAGATTGGAAATGCCACCCTTTTCAACATTGTAAATCTCTTCTGTTGATGCTTGATTCGTCGCTAGCTAACTCACATTACCATCTATAGGGTTTTTAAAGTTAAAAGTCTATCAACGAGCAATAATGTTTAATGCGCGTTCAAAGAGTATAATAATGATTTTATTGAGTAAAACCATTAAAACAAAATGCTATTAAGGTTGTAGGAAGCGTGCAGAGCCAGACAGGCGTCAGCTCTCCTCGGCGCATGCGCTTTGCAGATCATCTCTCTCCCATAAGTAAACTAAAGTAAACTGAAGCAGGCGGTCCGCTAATCTCTTCTGCCGATTAACTTGCCGTAGCGACAGCAAACTCCTTTCCCGCTAAGCTTGGCGCTTTATCCGCTTCTGTGGAGAATAAGGTCGTTATATCGACTGTGTCGTCTAGGGATCATAGTGATGTTACCAGGTTTCGTCTAAAAATCGTCGACAAATCGCAAAAAAACATTCACATCGTCACTTCTTTTGCGCCGGTTACAATTCTCGGTACAGTTATCTTGAAAGCTAAAACGGAACTTGGAACTAACATAGTTCATATTGCACGTTTGGCGGTTGGGAGCTACACGGGAAAATGTGTCCGAGTGACACTTTTGGTGTCACCGACACGTCAAGCCTTGTTACTTTACGGTTGAAACGAGAAAAAGAAGACTGGAATTAGTGTTAACAACGGAGGAGGTGTTAACCTTCCGAAGCGCACAACAGCCGACACAACAGTGTCCGTCCACTTCATTAGTATAGGCGCTAACGACTAAATTAATGTAATGTTTAACTTGAGTACTGGCGCTTGCGAAATGTTATTCCGTCAGACTTTGATGTGTTTCTTGAGGTAATCCATTATATAGCGAAATGATCTTAGTACCTACCGGGTATCCTACGACACTTCTTGTAAGTTTTTAAAACTAAAAATACGGCATAATGTAATTTAAGAGTATTTATTGTTTTAAGAATTAAAAATGTTTTATTTTTAAAAAAAATAGGCCATAAAACGGATAATAAATTTGTATTGCTTATTGTTTATTCATCATCCATAGACAGTACACTGCACTCGGATTTGTTATATTTTACATATATAGATATAGATTAGCCCATAACCATGTATACACCCAGCTCCCTAAACTAGACCGTAGATGGTACTACACGGGGCAGTGGGTATTCCTGTTAATTTTATTTAGGCGGTAGGGCATGAGGTTACATTTTTATAGCAAAAACTTTTTTTTTTAATAACACTTTAGAATGTGTTAATCTATTAATTTGCATTGACCTGAATAATCATTTCCCGAGTCAGTGCCTGTTATTATTGTTATTATATTATATATCTGATATTATTACATTACATATATTATATTTGAGTGATATGGAGTTGTGTTGCGGACGGTACGCTCCACGGTTCGTGGTGGTGGAGGTACCGCGTGAACTCAGCGGGCTCGACCGGAGGAGGAGTCGATCGAAATTAACCTAAATCCAGGCCGCAATACTTTGTCTACCTACCCGCAGCTCTACCGACATAAATCGATCGTGTTTACCTAGCGATAGTTATTCTGCGATTTTTGACGGAATTTTTGATCTCTGTTCAAGTGGAAATACATAGCAGGGAGTATAGATAAAAACAAAAAAAATAACAAAAGAAAACCGACTTCAAATAATTACAAAAAAAACTTCGATAGGGCGGGCGGCGAACTGATGATGTTTCGATAGGGCGGGCGGCGAACTGATGACGTTGCGATAGGGCGGGCGGCGAACTAATGACGTTTCGATAGGGCGGGCGGCGAACTGATGATGCTTCGATAGGGCGGGCCGCGAACTGATGACGCTATGATAAGGCGGGCGGCGAACTGATGACGTTTCCATAGGGCGGACGTCGAACTGATGACGCTTCGATAGGGCGGGCGGCGAACTGATGACGCTTCGATAGGGCGGGCGGCGAACTGATGACGCTTCGATAGGGCGGGCGGCGAACTGATAACGCTATGATAAGACGGGCGGCGAACTGATGACGTTTCGATAGGGCGGGCGGCGAACTGATGACGTTTCGATAGGGCGGGCGGCGAACTGATGCCGCTCCGATAGGGCGGGCGGCGAACTGATGATGCTTTGATAAGGCGGGCGGCGAACTGATGACGTTTCGATAGGGCGGTCGGCGAACTGATGAAATTTCCATCGGGCGGACGGCGAACTGATGACGCTTCGATAGGGCCGACGGCGAACTGATGACGCTTCGATAGGGCGGGCGGCGAACTACAGATTATGTTAAATGTTCAACACATAATCAGGTGGTTCGGGAAAGGTGTGGAAAAGTACGTTTCATGTCTTTCGCGTGATTCGAAAAACGTTCCGCATGAAGGTGAAAAATGCTTGAAGTTTTTTTTGACGAATTTGGGAAAACCGATTAAAGTGTAGTTTGCAGAATCGCTAATACATGCATACTAAGATTTGCAAAACGCATTATAATATGAAATGAATAAAGAAAGAAAGAAATAAATAAATATGATTGCGAAATAAACACCAATGACCTATTGAGAAGAACAGATATTATTCCACAATGCACCTAACAAAATCCCATCGCAGGTAAGCTAATATTTGCGCGACAGAACGAAATCTAATCGTGCGAAAAATCAACAGAGCTTGTCTTTCGTCTCCACTCGCGCAGCGCGGACGCAATAAAAATGGCGAAAAGTACCGTTCTGTGTCGCGCTAGATCGCGCCTTTCTAATGTGTCGGCCGACCAATAGCAGCGGTGGGCGGGACGAGGCCTCATGCGCCGGCGCAGCCTCCGCTCTCCGGTGCCAACCGTTGCGGTAGAGTCGGAGATGGATATGGTAGGGATCAAATTGCCGTTCTCTACAAAGGTACACAATATACCTTCACGCCGTTTACCGGAGGGGCAGGCAAAGCTGATAGAGCGCCATACGGTACGATCACAGCACACCTCTTTCGCTTCATCTACAGGCATACATCTTTTCGTACATGCTCTACGATTACGGGTGCTGCGCTGTGCGGTGCTGTACGAAGAATTACATCGATTTGGTCGCGGTAAGTTCTTCCATGCCACCCGGGCACGACACTTCCGCTCACTTCTGCTCTGTAAATTTGTTTCGTCATCCATTCGTTCCATTTGTCCGAACCATCTACAAAAGCGCTTGAGTCAATATATAAAGTCAACTTTGAGGAGCTCTCGCAGTTAAAACTAAGTAATAATTTCCTATAACATAGTTCAACAAATAAAACATTGGGAAAAGCGCGGAATATGGTGTATGCCAGGCACTCAACAAGAGGATTGAGTCCAAGGCTACGAGGCTACAAGTCTTGGTCAGCCTCGGTAGCTCAGTGTGCGACGCCTTGCGAATCAATAAGCTGGGTAAACGCCTTTGAGTGCGGTTAGGTTCTGGATGGGTGACCATTTTCAACCGTTGACGCTGGCCGTGGTTCGGATTCCACGGAAAACTGTAGTTCCCCTTCCTTACTTACTAGGTGAACCGCCTCGGTTGGTACCATCGCAAAGGATGAAAATATGATTGAACCGGCAATGAAACATTCGGATGGACCGAATTCCGAGGGCGCATTTTACAGTGCATCTTAAAAATGACCCGAGCGGAGCCGGGAATATTAGATAGTCGGGAAATAACATTCTTTAAAATATACGTAATCTCATTTTGCCCGCCAGGCCGCCGAAGTAGTGTTTTCCAAAAGGAAAAACTCATTTGAAATCAATACGTTCCAGTTATGGTTCTAAATTCGTCTCCATTCGAAAAAACTCTTCTTTTTGCGTAGTGCTACGTTTGGATATACATATTAGTGTATTGGTGAGGTGACGCGGGTCAGAGTAAACGTAACGCAACACGACACGGTGTTGATGTGTGTCGATTGGTCGCTCCCTGACCCCCGCACCATTCGAGCCGATTGTTCCCGGCAAGGAGCGTGCCGTGTCGGGACCATAGACTTAGGCTGAGATGAATATTCGCAACGAATACTAAGGGCCGAGTGCACGAAAGGACAAAAAATCAAAATCCACGTCAACGTACGATTAAACACGCCACTTTGTATAGACAGTATGGAAGTAACTCCGTGCGGTTCACTAAAAGTGACGTGTTTGAACATTGATTAACACGGCCGTCTCTTCGTGCAATCGGGGCTAACTGTTTAGTTTAGTGACCGAGTTGCGAGACCGTAAGTATGGTTTTGGTTTGGTTGGCAAGCTGACATAATTCGAGACATAATTAGTTGCCCGAACTGAGGAGAGGTTGAATTTTGTTAGTAGGCCAACAACACGTGTATTTATGCGGGGTGCGGTTTGTGAACCAGCCTACGAGTCGTGGAGGGATTTTGTGAGAGCTGTAGTGCCGTGAGGTCGCATTTTTCAGCCAGCCAACACCAACCCGCGACGCAGCTCGTCTAGGTTTGAAATACTGTCAATGTTATTGTGCTCGTTTACCTCAAGATCTACAAATTTATAAGGCCCCATGGCTTCGCACATGCCTTTTTTAAAAAAACATGAAAAAGAATAGAATAGTTTGCGAAAAATTATTTCACATTTATCTGTGAAGTTTTAGCACAGAATAAGTAATATTGGTTGTAGCTATACGCAAATTTGATGCATTGGGTACAGTCATATAAATAGGAAGATTGGGCAAAACACCTTAGAACGTGTACCATTTGTCATCAAGGCAAAATAGTGTTAGCTCTTTCACTCTTGCGGTAAATAGCATAACATCAACCTTTCTCACTCCAAGGCCATCTAACGCCAATGGCCCGCACGCGTGCATCTTAGCAGCAACACGATTTGACGGAACCAAAATTTGACGATGCCATATCTTCCTATTTTATATCACTGATCGGCTAGGTATGTTCTATCTCTCTCCAACTCGTAGCTGTGGTGCTTGGGTTGACTTCTCACTCCCGCACTGCGTTCGTCCTGTAAGTACAGCGCCCGTGCTAGGTCTGTGGTCGGGACCCCGCCAACCCCGCCGCACTCCGCGGCACCCCGCCGACGCCGCAAGCTAATTAAAACATGGCCACCCTCGCAAGCCCACCTCATTGGCCGGCCCGCGACGCTCCACTGGAGACAATACCGCAGTGGAAGTTGCACCCTGGCGGCGTTGGACGCACGGAGGTACCTATAGATTGTGCGCGTCTGCGTGTGCTCAACTTCTTTGCGTGGTTGCTGGACGAAAAAGTGCGAGTCGGACTCGAAAAGATCGATGAGTCGGAGATCGTCGGAAAGATAAAAAAAATCAGGTTTTTTTGTATGGGGGCCCCGTTTAGTTTTAATTATTTTTCTTTTAAATATTTTTTTTTGTTATTAAGTTTATAGCGGCAAAATAAATATACACTCTGTGAAAATTTCAGCTGCCTACCTATTACGGTTCATGAGATACAGCCCTGTGACAGACGGACGGACGGACGGGCGGACGGACAACGGAGGCTTAATAATAGGGTTTCGTTGGCATCCTTTGGGTACGGAACCCTAAAAATACAGCTTAGGTACCCGAGTAGAGCGACGACTCGGTCGACGTGCTTCTGAAGGTCCCAATTACTTGCTTTCCCATGTGGTGTTTTGGGCTAGTAAATAAGAGCAGGTGGTGTGTCCAGTATCAAATAAGTACAACTTACAAGGATGGACTAGTACCAGCAAGCATACCACGCGGCTGCGAAAACCGTGCCGACCCGTCCAAGTGCTTCTCACACCATGTTTGAAGGAACGCAGGTTATACTTTGGGGGAGGGGGGTACTCGACTGGGATTTATTTATTTATATATATATATTACTAGCAGCCCGTCCCGGCTTTGCACGGGCTCCCGCCGCCCCGGCCGGCCGGTACCGCCGCAAACGCTACGTCCCGCAATTTTTAAATTTGTAATATCTTCGAAAATATTTATTTAAATCATATGCTGTAAAGGGCCATATAGATCTATATCAAATCAACAATGTATTTAAGGTATTTAATTGGATAAGGGTTAATGCTGTATTGGTTAAAATCGCTTAGAAAATTAGCCATTATTTGTCGTAAAAAGGAAATGACAAAAAATCCATAATATATAGATATATACCATCGCGGAGTTTTCTGTAGACCTTTTCAATGTGTAAAATACTTAGTACATTGTTTTGATAAATCTCGTAGGGTTCAGCCTGCGTTTGCAATGTAATTTTTTAAATGTTTTACGACATTACATTGGAAACCTCAAAAAAAAAAACAGTAATTCTCGACTATTTAATGGATGTTATTATATATATAAACCTTCCTCTTCAATCACTCTATCTATTAAAAAAAACCGCATCAAAATCCGTTGCGTAGTTTTAAAGATTTAAGCATACATACATTTAAGATATAGGGATATAGGGACATAGGGATATAGGGACAGAGAAAGCGACTTTATTTTATACTATGTAGTGAAGTGATGATTATTGTAACCGTCATGATATTAGCCCAACATTAAATGCCATACCTGGGACTTACCCTTCCCATACCGGGCGGGCTTAACCGTATCTACAATCTAGTAGGGAACCCCCCCCCTAGGGTCCCCCTACAGTCTAACATGGATTCCGAACCATGGAATAAATCACGTTCGTGTCGAAATGGTGATAGTAAACAAGGTGTGTGGATTCCACAAAGGAAATTTGTTAACTTAGGTTTCTACAGATGAATATTCCGAAGGAATTAGGTTCTATTCCAGTGCCTTCCATTAAAAATAATAATAATAAAATGGTGTATTTCAGGCAATTTTGCACGCATTATTATGAGCAATCATTTTTAATTGCCGCTGCCACTTTATTTATCAAATGTGATGGTGTAAGCCTGGGCTGGCTGAAAATATGGTCGAAGCAACATTAAAAAAATGTCCCTAGTCATTGAAAGAGCCTTAGGTACAGTCGTTTCGTCTGAAATCTATACACCGGAAATAGAGACAAATTCGAGATCACTTTCTGTCATGCTGACTTCAACCATAGAGTAAAGGGGACTTCGGAATTCCTTCTCTGTCCAGTGTATACAATTGAGAGGACACGACTGTACTCATAAAGCGAAGGTTCATGCATTTCCTACGATTCGTTGGAACGCCGCCAATTCGTAAGCGAACTCTCTCGCCGGGCGGCACTCCCGCTTTTGTATGTAAAAGTGGTTACGCCAGCTCATACAGTTTCAGTTTCCACTTCCTTCCTTCTATGCTCGCTGTCTATATCAGCGCATAGCAGAAGATAAAAAACCGGCCAAGTGCGAGTCGGACTCGCACACGAAGGGTTCCGTACTTTCGGAAAAGATTAAACACTTTAAATTTTTATTGTTTTCAATGTTTTAACTATTTGTTGTTTTAGAGGCAAAATAAATACACAATCTGTGAAATTTTCAGCTGCCTACCTATTACGCTTCATGAGATACAGCCCTGTGACAGACGGGCGGACGGACGAACGGATGGACGGACGGACAGCGGAGGCTTAGTATTTATTCTATTACCTAACCTACCTAACCTAAGCCTCCGCTGTCCGTCCGGTTCCGTTGGCACCCTTTGTGTACGAAACCCTAAAAAGGCTAGATCTATAGTATCGTGCAAACCATTCCCGCGATCATCCCGTTCATCTTTTACTAGTAAAATACAGCATCCAAGCTGATTCCGCGAGTGCCCTCGTGCCGGCGTATTGGCGCCTGTCCCATATATCACTCGGAGCATTTTCTCTATTACTCCGCGCGGGCGCACGCTACGGTCGGCAGCGCAATATCGGGCTATTTAGGTATTGAACAAGGGCATAAATCGGCTGTCGTCACGCGGCCGCCATGTTTGTTTACCCTGGCACGATCTGCATATCGACGGGCGCGATAACCGGCGATACTCGCTGCGGCTACGTGCTGCTCGGCTTCCCATCGCGATAGAGCGAGATGGAGCTGTGCAGATTATCACGCACAAAGGTGTTGGGAGATAGGGACTTCCGCACACTCTACGTTCAGAGCCGGTAGTCTAAGTTGTCACCTAAATTGGCGTTACGGCAAACCGATCGACTGGCGTTTTCAAATGTATGGAGAAATTGAAGAGCGCGCGCAGCGGGCGTTAAGCGAACTAACATTCGCGGGTCCGAGCTTGATTTGACAGCTTACTCAACGTTGCCGTAAATACGTCGACGTTGCCGTTTACGTCCACTCCGCGTTTTCATACAAATCGGAAGTCCGCGTTTGACTTTGGCAGCTTGAAGAAGTAAAACCACAGAAACAAAGTCTCGGACTTCCGATTTGTATGAAAACGCGAAGTCGGCGTAAATGCCAACGTCAATGTATTTACAGCGACGCGACGGTGAGTAAGCTGTGAAATCAAACACTCTTGCAAATGTTAGTTCGCTTAGCGCCCACGCTCTTAAATTTCTTCAAACATTTGAAAACGCTAGTCGATCGGTTTGGCGTAAACGCCAATTTAGGTGAGACCTGGGACTAGGTGCTCATTCAGCGACTATAACTATCACAATTGTTCTAAATACAAACAATTAGTTCAGAGGTCAACAGGTTTTTGTATGGTTAGTCCGGTGGTAATCTCGTACTAATTTTTGACAAGTGCTCTCTGAATACGACTTAAATTGATTTCTGTTTTCTAATGTTCCTGCCTGAAGATAACGAAGGTTCCCATCCATACAACGAATATTCGATGCCCCGAATTCTCCTCTCTCGTCCTTCGCCTCGCTCGCTCCCGTCCAGTGCGGGCCGGGAGAGACCTCGCTTCGGCTCGGCGCGGCAATTTAAAACCTGTCACCCCCTTCAGCCGCCGCCCGACGGAGCGGTGCAGGGCAGCCGCACCCCTCCCCGCCGCGCCCCGCCCCGCAGCATGAAACATCAGCCGGCTCCTACTTCCTTATAAGCGGCGCACGAAGCGGCGGCGGCGTCACGATTGCGGATCGCGGCTCGGCCGTACCCACCTACTAGGAACCGCCGGCATGTTTATGCTTATAGTTCACGGACGAGGCGGCTAGGAGAGCTCGGTGGACTTAAATGAGCTAAAAGTGAAAATTGAGAAGGATTTTTATACTTTGTCTGTCTTACTAATAAACATTCACACTTTTATTACGGTATTTCTAGATGTCAAAAAATACTACTATTAAAGGCAGTATAAGGTAACTCGAGTACATGAGGAATTGAACAAAATGGCGACAAAAGGGTTAGTCTTAAGGTGCGCGGTGAAAATTTATTCAGTTTTAAGCTATGTAAAGACAGCCTCTAGAGCTCTGAGCTGCTAGTCCCAGCTGTCACCGAAACTGGCGTTTATGGAACTTGGAAGTTCCGTAAAAACGTCAAACTCCATACAAGTTTTTAATAGATATTCTGTGGTTTTATTTCTTCAAGCTGTCAAAGTCAAACTCGGACTTCCGATTTGTATGAAAACGCGCAAACGGCAACGTCGACGTAATTACGGCAACGTTGAGTAACATGTCAAATCAAATTCGGACTCGCAAATGTTAGTTAGCGCGCTCTTCAATTTCTCCGTAAATTTGAAAACGCCAGTCAATCGTTTTGCTGTAAACGTCAATTTAAGGCGGGCCATCCCGCTCAACATCAGACATAGCTTATTTAATCAAGATTTATAATCTATTTGGTTTTTCTTAGATTTTTGACTCCAGCGGTCGTGATTTACTTTTAGCCATAAGTCGTTTTGTAATTAAAATTTTCGTAAATCTTACCAAATCATGCACTATGCACATTTTCTTTTTTGTGGACATGTGGCATCTTCCTCATCATGGAGCCTGACTTATTCATTGAAACAGAGAAGGTCCCAGAGCGCAACCGCATGGTTTTGTACCGTGCCCGCGAATGAGTTAGTCCCGCCGGGTTGGGCCACCTTAAGTGACAACTGGGACTTCGGGTACAAAAGCCCACACGAGGTGCGGGGGGGAGGTGGTGAGGCGGCTGGCTGCGTGGGTGTTTCATTCACCGCTTGTCATCGCGCCAGGTGCGTGCCGCCCGGCGCGACGGGCGGCTGGCTCTGTCGACGACGTTAGCGGGTTCCTCCTAATGACACGACACACACGCTCAACCGGCCCATACTTATAGTGTCAATACGCTACAATATTACTTCAATCATTTCCTCTTTCCTTGGATCTTGACTAGTTTAACTATTTCATTTAGGGTTCCTTACCCAAAGGGTGCCAACGGAACCCTATTACTAAGCCTCCGCTGTCCGTCCGTCCGTCCGTCTGTGTGTCACAGGGCTGTATCTCATGACCCGTTGAAATTTTCAAAAAGTGTGTATTTATTTTTCCGCTATAATAAAAAAATTGATAAAATAACAAAACAAAAAAAATAAAATTAGGGCCAATACCGAAAAGTAAGGATTCCATGTAAAACTGTAGGTCCTCTTTCTTACTTACTAGATAGTAGGGCTAATCCCGACCGGGTTTGTACCATCGGATTGAATGAACGATGGTCGAAGCGGCAATGAAAATTGTCCGTGTTTTCCATCCCTGTATCCGAGCAATATAAGGAAGGTCCTGGTCGCATCCAAAATTTTAAATAGACTCATAAATACACGAAAATCGTAAATATCCACCAAAGGCGGGCCAAGCTCGGGTTAATAAATTTTCTATCTTCTTCTCTTTTTTTTTATGTGACTGGACATGAATGGCTAATACCACAAGTTCTGTCATGGTATTAGCCCAACACACCACATGGGAACTAGGTGCCATGCCCGGACCTTCCTTATATTGCACGGCTACATTGAACTGGATGGAAAACACGGACAATTTTCATTGCCGCTTCGACCATCGTTCATCCAATGCGATGGTACCAACACGGGCGGTATTAACCCTACCACCTAGTAAGTGAGGAAGGGGACCTACAGTTTAACGTGGAATCCGAACCACGGCCAGCCTCTCTCAACGGTCGAATGGTCACCCATCCAAGACCAGACCGGACCCAGCGTTGCTCAACTTCGAAAAGCGATCGCCGAAGTGTCGCGCCACTGGGCCACTGAGGCTGACAAGCTAATATTGTTTTCAAACATTCCTTGAAGTTCGAAGAATTGGACCCGGTTGGTAACGCTGTTGTCATTTTACCGGACTCCGCTCGGGTGAATGTTATAACGTATGTTAATAAAACTGTGATGAGCACTTAGCGTGGACTGATGGACGTACTAGAAGGGGTAGGCAGGTACCGAACTCACTAACCTGCAGGTGCGATGTCCCGTTTTCCACACCAGCGTCCGAGCCTGCAGCGGGTTGCTCCAGAGCGGTTCTCACACTCTTACACAGCAGAGGTCTTGCAAGCACGATCACACAATACACTCAATGTTCACAAACAATTCCCAAAATAGTTCGTCTATTTCTTGGATGAAAGGAATTCAACTGACTTATTCGCATTTTCTAATACGATTCATTAACAATTACGGTGATAATAATAAAGCAATGGAAAAGATCATCACAAACACAGACATCATCCACAACCACACAAAGGATATCCTCACAAGCTGGTTAAATTATAAAAATCACCTCCATACGAATGAACAAAAGAAGGGATACAATTTTACGCAGCGCGTCCGAGAAATAACCTTCTGTGCACCGGTACAGCGAAAGGATCTCATTAAAATTAAAATACATGAAACGGCATAAAAATCGGTTCCCACGCGAGTGACCCGACCCCCTCCCTAAGAATAAGATCCGTCTCAATCCCACACTAGACGGTGGCAGACCAAAAACAGGGTCGACCCCCGAATTAATCGGTAGGCGACCTAATAGCATACACTTATATTTTTCTCCAGCAACGAATGCCACAAAAACAAGCGAGCGACATCGACCGAGCAAAGGTAATCTGGCTCTTTTAATTATTTCGTCCGGCGCGGCGCGGCCATTAGGTAAAACTCGGGCGAGCCGCTATCGAGAAAAGTGGATAAAGGAAAAAAAAGGAGCAATAATAAAAAGCCGGTAAACTGAACGCTGCTGACCCTATCCTGCCCCCCACCGCCCCCCTCTCCAGCCCGACGCTTGTACAGGGTGACGGAAACGGATTAAATCATTGATTTGAGGTTTTACAACGGTCTGGTACGTAGCACCCGTAATTGTTGAGCATGTATGAAAAGGTGTATGCCTGTAGTTGAAGCGAAAGAGGTGTGCTGTGATCGTACCATATGGCGCTCTATCATCTCTGCCGACCCCTCCGGGAAGGCGCCGTGAAGGTTTGTATGTGTGTACGTACAACGACATCTAAATGGAACCATTCTGTTCAGATTTTGTAAAGAATTTCATTTTCAATGGAAAAAAACTGCTTATTTATCACGACAGGTATCTAGGCGACCTACCCTACAATATCTGTCAAAGCCTCATGAGAATGAGATGAGAGAGATCATCTCATGAGAGAATGCCTCATGGCATTAATTCCGCCTTTTTGTGAACCATGCTTGCAGGCTTGCAAATAAAGATTTTTTTCATTTCATTTCAAAGCCCTAACGCCTGCCGAGGCCCTAGAAAAATAAAACGGAACAGATTTGATCACTTTGTTTACTCAATCTTTGTAATTGAAATGAGTGTATTTCCGCGATATTAATCCAAAAATAAATGGTTAAAAAAAGAAACAGTACCATAACTTATGTATGATGTAACATTCCAGAATTTGTTTCGCCGATTAAGTTCAAATTAATTTGCAGACAAACAATAGCTCTTCTTTGCCTCCAGACATTATTCCAAATGCATCTGGTCGTACCGTAGACGCAGCTACCTTTCCGAACTCTTTGGGTAGCACATCAAAAAAACTTGACAGTTGTGACATTGTCTAAGGTGAGGTCGCTTATGCGACATCAACATACAATAAGTTTTTTTCTTGTAGAGGTCGTTGTTGTATAAACTCAAATTATTGAGATACTGGTAATGTCGTATCCATCAAATACTTTAAAAAAATCGTAATTAATTTGGAGCATGCTTACGTTAGCATGCTGACAGTGATTATGCTGACCGTGTGAATGAACAAAACGTGTGTAAATAATGTAAGCCTAGCTGATCTGACCGAATGCCTTGTTCTGGTCTTCTGGGGGCTGTGGGCGGAATAAGTGAATGACATTATTAAATGTTATTTGCCATAAAAGACACAGACAGAATACACACAGAATAATACTACTGAACTATATAAAAACCTTTAAGGTGAACCATTTATTTTTAAATCATATTATCCATGTCATCTCCCTTTTTCCTTAATGCATTGTAAATTGTTTTTGAGTCTACCCTTTCTAATACCATATACTGCTGCTAAAGTAGGCGCTAGAGTATGAATGATACAATGAATAAATTCACATGTTACAGTGCAGTCAAAGATTCAGGTAATAATATTCTTTTTATTTTATGATATATTTATGAGGTAACACAAATAACTATTTCGGAATGCCCTGAGGCAGCTTATAGGATAGACCACTTTTTATTTCACAAGTTCTGATAAATCTTACTGTCACACGCGAAGCCGGGTTCCGCAGTAAGTTTAAAGCATGAGTTTGAAGATAATGCTGCTCATGGCATGAGCATTTGTAGTATGTTTAGCTTTCAAGATTTAAACCGAACCAAAGGCAAAACGGTATTGCCTTTGCAACGTTCCAAGCAAACAGGTTAGAGCATCCTGTCTACCACTGACACCCCCCGCCCCGCACGCACACGTTCGCACACACGCCGCACACTCTGCACCCGCGCATCGTTCACGCACACGCACGCACGCACACGCTCGCACACCGCACCTGTATAATTATCTGTGGACGCACAAACAACGTAATAACTACGTCACGCTCGCAGCCGTGTGTGGATAGTGACGGGCAGACGTCGATTATATGGAGCTAAGTTAAATTTGTCGATATTCGTTTAAATTAGTGACCAAGCGTATCAGTGGGGCGGCGCGCGGATTTTTGTCACAATTGTGAGTTGTGACGTGCCATCGACGAACTACATCCAGTAGCACCCTACGGTCGGGTTTTTTTAGCACATCCGGCATGCCCCCTCCGACTGGTCAAACGATGCGATGCCCCGCTTCATAGCAATCGCGTTGGAATGTGCTGCTGGACTTTTGAATGCCACCGTAAAAACGGCATCCCCGCACCCGTGTTTTTAACCTTTACAAAGTAATCAATAGGGTCGTAGTAGGTACGTTCTCCCAGACCACCGGGGTACAGCAATGCAAAGAAAATTGACTCAAAGAGACCCTGGAAAACGTTTCCATACGGGGTCTTCAGACCATCGTCTAGTTTAACGCGAGGGAAATACAGATGTGTGCATTTATTTAGTGCGACTTACTCCGTACACTGCGGCATGGACCGCAGGTTATAACTATGCGTATTACCGACCACATAAATTGCCTGAGCTTCGGACAAGATCGAGCAAAAAGCCAAGCTCGCCTAAAAAAAAAATGGGAGTTATTTGAGTCAATTCATGTCGGACAAAAACTGCTGCAATACAAGGCGAAGACTTGTGTGGAGTATTTTTCGTATCTGTGTGATGTTTCAGCTAAGAAACAGCTTGGCTATTTCGACTCTATATAGCTCGTGCCGTATGTATCCCAGAATTTAGAGACTTTCTACTATGGGAATTGACTCATTCACTGTCGACATGCGCCGAATTGGAACCATCTATTGTTATAAATATTTGATTTACGGGACAGGTAAGATAAAATTCGATTTTAAGCCACTTTGCCCAGATGATAAAGACTATCCCTGTTACTAATAAACCTAGATCATCAGCTGAATAGTTACACAATGTTTTGTCCTTTGCATTGAGAGGCAGTTTCTAATTCGATAGAAAGGGACAAAACATTGTATAACTTTTTTTTTTCAGACGATGATCTGGGATTATAAGTAGCAGGGTTAATGTATATTAAGTACTTTGACGTTTTTATAAATATTTCTTCTGCATCGATAAAACATTTTAAAGGTACAGAAAAAGTTGATAAATTTGATTTGCAATTTTAACGTTGGATATGATGACGGTGGTGTGGCCCGCCGTACGGCGACGGCCGTGTGTGTGCGTGTGTGTGTGTGCGTGCGTGTGCGTGCGAGCCGCGCATGCGTGCCGCGACGGAGGCTGCACGAGATGCGATGAGGCTGTGTACAAATACACTTAGTTAGCTTTATTGGCTCCCTCCGGCCTCCGCCGCCGCCGCCCATGGGCCGGGAGACGAGCTCCCAGCCGGGTACGGTGACGTACGCGTTGGAGCCTGAGTTGTACATCTTGACATCCTGCATGGATAACTGTACTAGTATCAGAGTGGTCAGTCTGAGTTCTCACCTAAATTGGCGTTTACGGCAAACCGATTGACTGGCGTTTTCTCCAAACTCCATACAAGTTTTTATTAGATATTCTGTGGTTTTACTTCTTCTAGCTGTCAAAGTCAAACGCGGACTTCAGATTTGTATGAAAACGCGGAGTGGACGTAAACGGCAACGTCGATCTATTTACGGCACGTTGAGTAAGCTGTCAAATCAAGCCCGGACTCGCAAATGTTGCGCGCGCTCTTCAATTTCTTCATACATTTGAAAACGCCAGTCGATCGGTTTGCCGTAACGCTAATTTAGGTGACAACTGAGACTACCGGCTGAGAGTGGCTCCTAGCTCACGTGCCAGTGGACTGGCCTTCCATGAGTTGAAATCCTAGAACTGACTGCCACATGTACTCGCATCAAGCAGAGCAAACTATTAGTAAATACAAAATAGTTATTATTTAAATAACTTTTAAGGAAAATATCAAACGAAATAATACTAACATTATAAAGAAATGTTTTTTCAAGTTTTTTTTTTTATGTGACTGGACATGGATGGCTAATACCACACCTTCTGTCATGGTATTAGCCCAACACACCACATGGGAACTAGGTGCCATGCCAGGACCTTCCTTATATTGCACGGCTACATTGAACTGGATGGAAAACACGGACAATTTTCATTGCCGCTTTGGCCATCGTTCATCCAATGCGGTGGTACCAACCCGGGCGGGATTAACCCTACCACCTAGTAAGTAAGGAAGGGGACCTACAGTTTAACGTGAAATCCGAACCACGGTCAGCCTCTCTCAACGGTCGAATGTATGTATGTTTTTTGGTATCACTAAATCGGCATTCACATTGGTTCTGTGGATTCATCTAGTACTCGTACGAGACTGACGAAGAAATCTAAGTAACAGAGTGGTCAGTCTGAGTTCTCATCTAAATTGGCGTTTCCGGAACTTCGAAGTTACGTAAAAACGCCAAACCCCATACAAATGTGTACTACTTATTCTGTGGTTTTACTTCTTCAAGCTGTCAAAGTCAAACTCGCACTTCCGATTTGTATGAAAACGCGGAGTCGGCGTAAACGGCAACGTCGACATATTTACGCCGACGCATGAGTAAGCTGTCAAATCAAACTTTGAATCGGAAATGGTATTTCGATTAAAGCCCACTGCGCGCGATCTTCAATTTCTCCACGCATTTGAAAACGCCAGTTGATCGGTTTGGCGTAAACGCCAATTTGGCTGACAACTGGGACTACGGGCTCAGAATTAAAGGAGGCGCCTCACCAGTACAGTGAATTTTAGAAGAAATTGTTCAGCTCTCAAACACCCAGGACCGCGCGTTTCGAATTTTTTTATGCAACCTGACATGGATGGCTAATACCACACAACTACCGTTATGATATTAGCCTAATACACCACATTCCCGAATTAGGTACCATGCCGGGACCCTCCCTTTACGAGCACGGCTACATTGAACTGGATGGAAAACACGGATTTTTTTTATTGCCGCCTCAACCATAGTTTCCCGCCCGAGCGGGCTTAACCCTACCACCTAGTAGGGGAAGGGGACCTACAGCTAATATATGCATTTTTATGGTCAGTAGAATAATTCTTATTTACTAATTACTTGCGATAATTCTGCTTTGTTAACCCATGGCCCCGCGCCGTCGCCTCAAAGCACCGCACCGCACTGCCGCGCCCTGCTGTAGCTGTCCGCCCCGCCCAGCGTAACTTGTTTTGTTGCCAGTGCTTTTGCGAAATGAAGGACTCTTAATGACCTCCACTGGCGCACTTTTGCGGATGGAAAAGCAATATCTGGCAAAGTTTACGATGCCTTACAGCAGCTCGCAGCCATCAGTGGTCAGAGTGGCTAGTCCGAGTTCTCAATTAAATTGGCGTTTAAGTAAAATGTCAAAATGTAATATTTCTACTGATTTTACTTCTTCAACCTGTCAAAATCAAACTCGGACGTCGTAAACGGCAACGTTAACGTATTTACGGCAAAGGTAAGTATTTAAGCTGTAAAATCAAACTCGGACTCGCAAATGTTAGGTCAACACTTGAAAACACTAGTCGATCGATTTGGCGTAAACGCCAATTTAGGTAGCAAGTTTTTTTTTATGCGCGGCATGTGGCGTACGCCAGGACCTAAAGGTGCCCGACGACGCCCATGGGTTTTCGAACATTCTGGTCGTCTGCGAAAACCATGCCGGCCGGCCGGGTGCGTCATCACCGCACCCGGAAACTTTTTCCAGGGTCTCTTCGAGTCTAACAACGAGGCGCCGCTTATCCTCCTCCACTTCACCCTGGCTTGCGGTCTGGTGACTGGCGTACCTGGCTAGCACCGTGCTGACATCTGCGTAGCAATCAATGTTGCCCAAATTGAGCAGATCATTGATGTGTGAAGTGGGACCAGGGGCTCTGAGCATCGGTATGGCTTAAACTTATTAACATGTGCATTTAGAAACTCGCCCGTGGGTAGCGTGGTGATTAGAGTTAAAACCTCCTACGACGCATAGGTATTTCACTAACACCAATGGAGGAAAATACTTGAGGACACTTGGAAATGAAAGTGTAAAACCTCCTACGATGCATAGGTATTCCATTAACACCAATGGAGGAAAATACTTGAGGACACTTGGAAATTAAAGTGTTTAAAAAACATTAAAACTCGACGAATTGTTATTGATATACAACTGAAGTGTTTATTTTCGTCTGTGTTCTGGTTTGCTTAACATCACGGCTAGTTGCCGAGCCGATTTTCTTAAAACTTGGCATGCAGACAACGAATTATTGACGAAAGGGCATATGGTACTAATTCTTCTTGATACTGTCCAAAACAGCGAGTCAGGACAGGAGGAGCGATCGAAACTCATTCGTGTGGCGGCGGCGTAGTCGCGAGGTAGTCCAAAACGTGTGTGGTTAATTCGCTTAAGGTGGCCCAACCCGGCGGGCCTAACTCATTCGCAGGCACGGTACAAAACCGTGCTGTTGCGCTCTGGGACTTTCTCTGTTTGAAAGAATAAGACAGGCTCCGTGATGAGGAAGATGCAACATGTCCACAAAAAAGACAATGTGCATAGTGTATGATTTGGTAAGATTAACGAAAATTTTAATTTCAAAACGACTTATAGCTAAAAGTAAACCACGACCGCTGTAGTCAAAAATCTAACAAAAACCAAATAGATTATAAATCTTGATTAAATAAGCTATGTCTGATGACTAATCTTTTTAAGATGTTCTTACTTTATCATTGTGTAATCCACCTCCAAAGTTATTGTATAAAATGCGCAAAAAATTCAAACTTTTGGACCTTATAATTTTGAAACCAAACACAATTTTACAATGCCAATGGTCATCAGACATCTAGTTTGATCAAATAAAGCTATTTTGAGCAAAATTTTGGATCACTGACAAGGAATATGGGCGTGATCTTCTTTCCCCTTTTGTATGGGGAGATGAGCGGGATGGGCCACCTTAAGAATTTCGAATGGTCATTGCACTAAATAGAACCTGTGAAGTTCTTACGTGTACTCGTGCATTGAGCGGCTCGTAGCCTAGTGGCGCGGGGACTTGGCTAGCCAGATTCCTCGCTGCGACATGCACCACTTTCTTTCTCTTTCTGATTTAGAGAAGTGCATTTCGTCACGACCTCTCAAGAAAGCCGTCGTTTGTTTTGTGTAGGCAGATCCTATTGTACGCCCTGTGATGTAAGCCCATTCGCACCGCCCCGACATTCCACCGCAATTAATAGTCTGCACGGGAATCCCATTTATTCCACTTAAGGGCCTGGTACTAGCCAAATCGCAAAGTTAGACGAGGCACCCCAAGTTAACTAACTAAGTCTGACGATTATAAGTGTCATCCTTACAATATATGATTCCTTGTCTAGGAATCGAATTATTTTCGTTAATGTATGTTTCCTTTTTCTATACAAAATACATTGCGGAAACGGTGTCCATTTCCGAACTTTTTTGACTAAATGTAGAAATCTAAAAGCAAATGGAATTTTTTGTTTATGCATATATGCTGTTTTTGCTTATATCTAGAAATCGAATTACTTTCAGATTTCTAATGAGAAAAATCAATTTTTTTTTTATTGTTATTTAAATAAATGATGGAATAAAAAAATATTAACAATCCATTATCAGTCTGGAGTTCTATTTGGATTTGCTGAAGCGTTTCACTACATATTATTACAATTGTTAAAAAGTGCATTTGTATGGCGCGAGTAGTTGGCTAGTCCTAGCGCCTTAAGGATTTTCCGACGCATACAATGTTTTTTTACACAGAACGCAAAAAGTATTGCACTTTAAGGCACGAATTCGTCAAAAATATTAAATACTAGCTGTGGTACCCGGCTCCGCTCGGGTTAGTGTCAGCAAAATTATTTCATGGATTCATCAGTAGCCCACATAAATGATCCAAAATAGGCTCAAACTGGTCCAGGACAGTGTATCCATTTACAAATTTCATGAAGATCATTCGAGCCGAAATAGCATGATTTAATGAGAAACATCCAATCATTCCCATTTAGAGCTTCGTTGACATTTGGTAGCTATTTTAAAATAAAAGCATTTGCCGCCAGAACCTTTCTGCTCCTAGTAAGTAACGTGTAATGTAGGTAAGTTTTGCGTGGACTCCAACCCACAGCCGGCTTCAACATCGAAAACAGTAACCCATCTAGAACCTGACTGCTCCTGATGCTATACATTTATAAAATACGCACAAAATTGGGGTAAGCGGACACAACCGCCAATGGCGTCTGCCCTCATGCGTCTGCCCGTGTTCGGGTAGCGCACTCAGCGATGAGCGACTTCTTCCTCCACCTCACCCGCCCCCGTCGGACCGGCCGCCCCGCTGCCGCCCACGGCCCCGCTCCCCTCGGTGTGAAGTAGCGCTACCGGCGCCGTTTTCGCAGCTCCGTGAAAGTTCGAAAGCCCATGGGCACAATATCTTTATAAATTGTAGCCTATGTCTTATTCTGATGTATAAGCTATATTATTGTAAAGTTTCATTTAAATCCATTCAGTAGTTTTTACGTGAAAGAGTAACAAACATCCATCCATTATTAAAAACTTTCCCCTTTATAATGTTAGTAGGATAGCCATAGTAGTTGCAGCGAAAACATATTCACAATTTCAGGTTTAATGGTTTCGTTGTAATCGCCGATTAGAAGTTTAACACCGTTGTGAAATTGTGAAATTGTTTTCGCTGCCAGTAATATGACTATATTAAACTTTTATTATTAATTCGTGGCTTAAAGTGCAATACTTTTTGCGTTATGTGTGCAAACAACTTTATATGGGTCGGAACAGCCTTAAGGCGCTAGGACTAGCCAACTACTCGCGCCATACAAATGCACTTTTTAACAAATGTAATAATATATAGTGAAACGCTTCAGACTGATAATGGATTGTTAATATTTTTTTATTCCATCATTTATTTAAATAATAATAAAAATAAAAAAGTTGATTTTTCTCATTAGAAATCTGAAAGTAATTCGATTCCTAGATATAAGCAAAAACAGCATATATGCAAAAACAAAAAAATCCATTTGCTTTTACATTTCTACATTTAGTCAAAAAAGTTCGGAAATGGACACCGTTTCCGCAATGTATTTTGTATAGAAAAAGGAAACATACATTAACGAAAATAATTCGATTCCTAGACAAGGAATCATATATTGTAAGAATGACACTTATAATCGTCAGACTTAGTTAGTTAACTTGGGGTGCCTCGTCTAACTTTGCGATTTGGCTAGTACCAGGCCCTTAATGAATCGCCGGTGATGGTGGTGCGGTGAGGCATCGCAGGTAAGTAGACAAGCGGCGGTGTGTAATGGACGCGCATTGTGCCTTCCCGCGGGCTCTGTCCGGCACCTGGGCGCGGCGGGGCGCGGCGAGGCGCGGCGGGGCGGGTCGGGGCGGCGCGGCGCGCACGCGGGCCCCGCGGCAAGGACGCTCGCCGGCGCGCGCCGCTCCGCCCGCCCGGTGGACTCGCGTACGAGCTCCTTGCTTTATCCACGTGCAGTATTTCTATATAAAATGGGCACTTAAGGTGGGCCCGTAAGCATCAGAAAATTACATTCCCCGTAAACGTAGTTTAGTAATCATTTGATATTTGGGACTTAATATCAGGCAACAAATATCTATGTCTGCACGTGTTTGTTAATCGATAAATGTATCCTGTGTCACACGACAAAGAAAAGAAAATTCGTATGAAAATTTTCTTTTGCCTGTTATTTGACTTGCTTTAGATTTTTCAGCAAAACAAAAACGTGCATACACAGATATTTATTTTAGAATATTATGTGCCAAATATCAAGGAAATCGGATCAGTTTTTTTCTAATGATTAGTAAACTACGTTTGTATGGGGAACATAGCATACGGGCCGTTCTTAATGCTCCATATGACGCTGACCTCCAATATTTTTGGTAAATTTTTATTTTATCTCAGCGTGGGTTAAGAATAAACAGCGGTATAAACATCGAAGTTATCCAGTGTATGACCGTAAAACAGTTTTAATGAGTTTCTTAAATTCTTAAAAAAATATATGTTTGTAAGTTACCTATTTCCTAGTTTTTACTAGGTTTTCAAGCCGGCGCTTGGAAACTATAAATGATTTAGACAATTTTATTTTTGTAGTACAAGATCACATATTTATCTAGTGAATAAGCGTGAAACTTATATTAATTCACTGTAGAAAGTAAACTTTACAAGTCAACAACCAATTTTTACATAGAAGCAGGAATATTTACCAAGGTAAGGATATCCGAAAGTCCGCGAGGAGATGGTATGAAAGTACAACGAAACAGGAATATTCACCAAGGTCAACGGTGTTTATTTTACTCACCTCGTAAGAATGCAACAAAACGCATAAGTAGTTTATTAATAAAGGCGAATAGTGCGTGCCCTTGCAGATGCAAAACCCGTACCCGTGATCTCGATTAATCTGATGTTTTATTATTGAATAACGAGTAGGTGAAATAAAAGGAGATAAAAGTGTCGGACGCAAGCGAAGCCTCGGGCGGCGCGCGGGCCGGTCCGGTTGTGCAGGTTCGCAGGGAATCTGTGGGCCGATTCTTGAAATTCCGTGCTCACGAATAGGATACTATCATTCGAGAAAGCCGCTTTGTTGGCAAAGTGATTTTTTTTCTCGATGGAACTACTTCAATCGTTGTAATACGGTGCTCCCGAATGTTTCCGTCGAGAAAACCGGCCAAGTGCGAGTCGGACTCGCACACGAAGGGATTCGTACCATCGTAAAAAAAAGGTACAAAAAAATCACGTTTGTTGTATGGGAGCCCCTTTAATTTTAATATTTTTTTAATCTTACCTATTTGTTGTTATAACGGCAAAATTAATACACACTCTGTGAAAATTACAGCGTTCTACCTGTTACGGATACTGAGATACAGCCCTGTGACAGACGGACGGACGGACGGACGGACGGACGGACGGACGGACAGCGGAGGCTTAGTAATAGGGTTCCGTTTTCACCCTTTGGGTACGGAACCCTAAAAAGCTGTTTTCTCGACTAAACGATTTCTGATTTCTAAACACTAAACTCTGAATATGCGAATTGGTGTGCTGGTAAAATAGCAAACTGTATCTGAGACTGACTTAATATGCAATAGTCTGATTATTAACCTGCCCCTGTTGGTACCGTCGAATTGGATGAAAATATGGTCGAAGTGGCAATGCAAAATTGTCCGTATGTTCCATCCAGTTCAATGTAGCCGTGCTCATAAAGGGAAGGTCCTGGAATTTCACGAATTTCTTCGGGACTGCGGTGTGTTGGGTTACATCATGATGGTATTAGCCATTCGTGCTATAAATACAGGATGTTTGGCAATTCGATACATTCCTTCTAAGGGGTCACTCTAGAGCTAATTTGCTTATGTGCACATTTAAAATTTTAGCGGTAAAATTATATAAAAATTTTAACTGTACACTTAAATATGTACAAGTACATTCATTATCCACTGGTTTTATACACCTTAATGAGGACCTTTTATACTTAAATAAAAATCAACGGCACAAACCCAACTAAATTAAAAAAAAATGGAACTTGTGTGAATGTGGACAACATATGTAACTTTTCTGGAAGATTATGGAATAATAAAGTTATTTCCATAATTTGTATGCCACGTGTCATCCTAATTTTTAAGTTATCCTCTTTGATTTAAATTAATGTTGTAATTTATTTACACAAAAGTGTCATTTACGGCCCTATGTTTCTGAGATTATGGATATTTTGAATGCATTTATTTTTTTGAAGTAGTCTCTCATTTATAAATTATTAGAAAATCGCTGTAGTTATTTTAACATCATCACTTTTTCATAATAACACGGAACATTTAAAAAAAAACTTAAATAATTAAAAAAGTAATGATTTTAGAGCCCCATTTCTTGGGCCAAATTTATTGCAAATCAGCTCTAGAATGAATCCTTAGAAGGAATGTATCGAATTACCAAACACCCTGGAAGCCTTTTGTGTTAAGAATTTCTTAATCTTAGCCTTAAACATTTTTTCACTTAACTCCCTGACCTCTTCGGGTAATTTGTTATAAAATCTAACACTGTTACATATAAACTCTTAGATGTTTTAGCTAATTTATGACTAATCACTTTAACATTGTTCTTGTGTCTTGTGTTATGGTTATGAACATCACTATTAAGGGTGGAGTCATGTATATGTTTCCTCGCGTAACATAAGTTTTGGAAAACATAAGCACTTGGTAAAGTCAAAATTCCTACCTCACTAAAAACCTTTCTACAGGAGTCTCTCATCCTCATTCCTAGCATGCAATGTAGCCGTGCAATATAAGGAAGGTCCTGGCATGGCACCTAGTTCCCATGTGGTGTGTTGGGCTAATACCATGACAGAAAGTGTGGTATTAGCCATCCATATCCAGTCACATAAAAAAAAAAATCTGGCGATTTTTGAGAAACAAACCTTCCTTCCATCGAGTGTCGGGGTTCTCACTTAAATATTGGCGGAGCACTGCTGGTTCTGTTACTTTTAAAAAAGATGGCCTCGAAGGACCATTCGCGACAGTTCAGCACCGCGAAACTAGCTTAGAGTCCATACGAGCAAAATGTGCCTGCACGCACGAAATCGGGATTTCATATAGGGTTGAGCTACTGGATGTGATCCTATATTTCTCTGTGACCACGTTGCACCGTGAATGGTGTGCGGTCGTCCGGTGTCCAGTGCCCAGGTGCGCACGCGCCGGGGTGCTCTGCATGCGGGCAACGTGCGCACCTATCTTGTAATTAATTGGACGACAAATAGTTTGTTTATTAAAATAGTTGGTGACACGCGACGAGTGCGACCGGTTCCCGCGGTTCGCCGAGAGGGGGCCCTGCCCGCCGCCGCCCCACCCCGCACCGGACCGCTCCGCCACTGGCGGCACCCTCGCATGCGATGCGATTACCCTGTTATTTACGTAATTGGGGATAAATGACGGAAGCGCTGGTCTCTTAACATTATTGTCTCCCATTCCGAGGGACCTTGCTTACTTCATAAATTACTTGCTAACTAAACTGTTTTCTGTAACGATATACAGGCTGTCCCGAAACTCAACATCTAGCGGTTATTAGGCGAGAGGCCAGCTTATTCCCGTTCTTATAAAAACACATATTTAGGTACTGTAATGACAGTTTTCCGAATTTCATAATAATTTTTTTTCATTACGTCATCCTAAAAAAACATTCTATCAATAGCAGTTGAAGCTGAAATCGAATTAAGAAAACTGTGATTACAGTACCCAAATATGTGGACTAGGATGTCGATTTAAAAAAAATCCAAAAAAGCCTATTGCCACTAAACCAACATTGATATTATTTTTTATAATTAAAAGACCTGGAATAAGCTGGTCTCTCACCCAGTTCCCGCTTGACGTTGAGTTTCGGGACAACCTGTATATCTAGCATATTTCTATATATTCGCTTCTAACACTAGATTTTCCTAGTTTCGAGTATTTAATCCTTTTCTATACTTGGGTATGGCCAAACAGGTTGAAACAAACGAAGTAAACAATTATACACGCATACAAGGCTAGGCAACGATAATGGAACTTCTTCTATAGTCGTACATTTTTCCTACATGCTCTACGATTACGGGTGCTACGTACCTGAACTTTACGAGGTAAGAACTTCGAACGTTTGCTCGTGGTACGTTCTTCTAGATGACCTGGCAACAATTCCACTCACCTCCACTCTGTAAATCTGTTTCACCATTCTGTCGTCACCCCTCCACTCCACCTAAATATTCCCATTTCAATTCTCGTAACTTGTTACTACTAGTTGACACTTCTCTCTAACTGATAAAAAAATTCTGAATGTTGCAAACCTCAACAAGAATTAGATTGCATATTGCAGTGTTCTAGAAATAATAATTAAATTGAACCGGCCAGATTAGGCTGGTTATAGAAATCTGTAGCCACATTTGGGAAGGCAGTCCCCAGTACCTGTTGGTGTCCTTAGACTCAGTATAGCGCTGAGCGGTCCGTCTTGTTGGGGACCCACCCATGATGGGGGAAGAAGCGACCTAGCCACTGCCAACCCCTCCGAAAAATAGCGTGATGTTATAACAAGTGAAATGATATTTAAAATCTCCATTACATACTACATGAAATAATAATGCACCTCTTTTCGCTCCGTTCATAGAGTGAGTGCAGGCGACAAGATAGTGGTTCGCAATTTTGTGATTTTTTAAACTGGTATGTATGACCTTTACATTTTTTGTTTCAGACTGGCGTCGTTTCGTTTTACGTACATCAGTACTTAACTACTTTTCAACTGACGAAATGCGAGGTATTTAAGTAAATGGATGAATTCTGGAGGGACGAACAAATATTTAGTTACAACTGCCATCCGCTTGTTTTTTACGTAAGTGAACATGAATGGGTAATATCACACTTAAAATACATACACTGTGAACAAAACAAAATACAACCAGTAACTTACTACTTACTAAAACTATATAAAACTTAATAGAAAATTTTCTTCATGCCCATCTGCTGATGGCCATAGTACCTCAAATGCTCTGTGCGTTTACTCCCTAAAGTGCGGCTAATTCGCCGCATGAAAAATGATTTTGTGCGATGGTCACCGGATTTATCAGTGAGTAGTTTCCAATGCAGTCTGAAATTTTTTTTCGAACGCAAGGAAATCTAAGTGGTCACGCACACATGCATATTTATAAATTTTGTGTGTGTCTGCGGCAGTATAAGCAGCCGCCCCGGCTGCCTTGGAGGAGGCTAAAACGTGGCTAGGAGCCAGCGTGTCAGCACACGTGGGAAAACCAGTGCTTTGCCTCGACACCAAGGTATTTGCACGGGCGTGCAGATGGACTAACTCTATCATTTTAGACTAGTACACAACATTCCAGAAAAGTTGCCGAGACGCTCATGGCTCTTTTATGAACTTGAAATCAATGAGAAAACGGTAATTTCGTATCCATTAAAATACATACAATTAACAGTATTTCAGATTATACTTACAATTAACAGTTATTCAAATTGTACATTCATTTATTTAACGCTTTACCTGCGTTGCGGACATTGACGGCAAACATTTAACATATAAACATATTGCTTGTTTATTCTACATACATATCATATATACGAACGAAAAGGTATATTTACTTAAAACTACAACTATTGGGATGCGACATAATTAAAATATTTGGTGAATACCGGCTGGACGGGTCGAGACAGGAGACACATCGGTGGAGGAGATTCGGCCGATACTATCTCGGATCCTGCATACCTCCCCCCTCCATCCTCCACCCACCTCCCCCCCCGTCCTCCGCGAGGCAATTAAAAGTTCGCGATTGAAATGTGTCCCCGAATAAAGTTAATTCGCCAAGCTTTATAGGCACATCCTTACACCGTCATTCGCGCACAATTATTTTTGAGAATATCTGCGTCATACTTATTAACCTATCTCGGTGCCACTATGCACTATACACTATAAATTTAAAAAAATTATAACGGTTTTCTTATTTTTTAAGTTTACAATATGAGTCAAATCGTTATGAGAGATTTTCAAGTTAGGCCTATGTCGAAATAAGAAGACATCGATGTTCTAGCTCAATATAGTCGTGCTCATAAAAGGCTCATGGCATGGGACCTAATTCCTTCGGGGATGCAGTGCGTTGGGCTTAATCATGATGTTGAGTTTGGTATTGTTGTGAATGTAGCCATCCATGGTGATTTACACAAAAAAATACTATGGTCATATGAAAACTTTATTTCCGGTCTTGGAAATGCAAAACAGACGCCTGTGTCCGCTAATATATAACTCCACTTTAGGGCGTTAGCGTTATGAGAATCACACAAAATTGTTACATTAACGCTCGAAAGTGGAGTTATTTTTTTGGGGGACTCAAGCGAAGTTTTGAGCTTGGATTTATTTACTTTCTTGGCACATTTCAACGTTTTAGTCGGCAAAAACAACACACAAACGTTTAGTCTCATACCTAGAAGCTAGCATTGTAAGAAGAATCCGTGATCCATAATAAAATGGTAAATAAAAACACAAAAACATTTGACCAAAGAGTCCACGTATTGCAGCCACTCTTATCGGGACATTACCCTAGTAATTACAGCGAAATGATTCCATCCATTCTAATAAGTGAATTGTTGCAATTCAAGAATCCTCGGCAAGGAAATAATTGGGAGGTTACGCAACGGAGTCCGCGAAGCGGCTAGCTCCGACTCTACGTAGAGTAGGGACAAAGAGCGTGCACTGGGGCTACCATCACGGCGGAGGGAGGCGGTAAGGCGCGCTCGTGCAAGGAATGTTGCCAGCCGCGTCCGAATAAAACGCAATAAAAATAAATCATTCCCCGCAACCGTAACTCGGCAAGGATTAAAAGATCTAGAAAACGGCGGACCTCCGCCGGGATGTATCACGAGCTCGGTGGCGGGAGGGGGGGTGCGGTGTGCGGTGCGGTGGGGGGGCGGCGGGGCGAGGCTCCTCCCCCCCCCGCGCCGCGCCCCGCCCGCCGCCGCCGGCGCAGTACTCTCGCACCCGCCGGCCGGCGCGCACGCCTCTCCCCGCGCCGCCAGCGACTCGGTCGTGCCCTCGCGTGTGCCCGTGACTACACACTCCGCGCGCGGTGGACAGGTTGCGATGCGCCGCAGAATACCGGTTAGCGCAGGACAGGTGGCGCAGTGATTGCCGCGCCCGCTCCCGCTCCGTGGGAACGGCCGGGGCGATGCCGTGAGCGGAGGGTGGGCCCGGAGATGCATCGCGCCGCGTGGCGGCCGCGCCGCCGCCCCGCCGCCGCCCTGCTGCTGCAGTGCTTCCTGACCCTGATGCACCTCCTCCAAGTATGTGACGGCACCGGCGATGGCGCCTTGCGTCTCATTACATCATCCTGGGGAGAGAATTTTGATCCGTGTTGATTAAGCCCCGATTGCACGAAGAGACGGCTGAGTTAATCAATGTTCAAACACGTCACTTTTAGTGCATGGAGTGAACGGCATACTGTCCTTTCAAAGTGACTTGTTTAATCATACGTTGGCGTTGATTTTGATGTTTTGTCCTTTCGTGCACTGGGCCCTAAGTCGTGAGAACATCTATAAATCCTATTTAGGAGTTTTTTGTCTAACTGAAAGTGAATTATACTAGCCAAACGCCTGATATAGGAATTCGATGCCATGACAGGACCTTTCTTACATTATATTGTTGAATTTAGAAGTCCTGGAATATAAAATTCTAGGTTGGAAATGATAAACATAACCGCGCATTTATTTAAATCTTCAAAGAAGAATTGTTTCCAGCGAGTTACCTGAAAACTTTTTTGCAAAAGGTTTCTTTTTATAATTGTAAATTTTAATGCCAAAACCATTTTTTTTAAATATAGTTCCTGCCTAATATTCAGAAGAATTATATTTTAAACTTGTTTTTAGAAGATTTATCTTTCGATTTAAAAAAACGATTGAGTTTCATTGAGGCTTATTCTTCGCTTATATTAGAAGCTACGGATTTTACCTTAATCGAATTTAATTTTATGCTAATCGAAATATAGATATCCCACCTACAATAACCAAGGTCTCCACAGAAAGTATTATTCAAACGAACAACCTGAAAGGGTCATCGTATGACACCATGGAAATAATAGAGAAATTAATAAAATATAAATAAAATCCGAACCAGATTTTCAAAACTACTGAAAGAGGCAATCTTAAACTCTACAAAGCTTCCTGTGCGGCAAGCGTTGAAGTCTTTTCCTCGCGAGGAAGCTGTGGGAAATGGAATGCACGACTTGTAGTATTCACCTGAGCTTTGAGTTTACGTGCGCGTATTAGATACAGGTATTAGCGTCTATAAGGCCTGTTCTTTGAAGAGACATTTGTAAAGAAACATATAGTGGACGACCCTATTTATAGGCTTTCATTATATTCTTTTCCTGCGCCCGCGCGGGCTCGTTGTTGGGCTTATCTTGTTGTTTATATGGAACCGGAAATGTCCAGACACCTACCGTTATGATGTTAGTCCAATACATCACTTTCGGAAAGGAATTAGGTGCCATGCCAGGACCTTACCTTTATGAGCACGGTTACAATAAAGTGGATTGAAGACGCGGACAATTTTCCATTGCCGCTTCATCCAAGGCGACCCGGCTTAACCCTACCACAGCTCGCATTGGTAACGAAATGCACTTATACAACTCGGAAAGAGAATGAAACTGGTGCATGACCGGCCGTGCTATTTTTTAAATTCTTTGCAATCGCTTGCAGCCAGCGATTAGCAATGCAATCGTAAACGCTAGACAACAGCCAATGGCCGCCGGGCGTCCAAACGTCATTCAAAAATACGAAACTGCGTTTTTAGCGATCGGAATCGCAAATTGCTACAGCAATTTGATAGCGATCGTTTCAAAAATAGGGCAGCGGGGCGAGGATTTGAAACCATAACCTCTCGCATGAACAGCAAGTTCTCTAGCCCCTACACCACGAACTGTGCAAAGAGACATTTCTAAAACAAATTATCGATAAACAGAAAGGACCACTGTATTCCCTTCTTAGGTGAATTTCGCTCTATTGCTGCGCATAAAACCATTGAGAAACAGCCAATCATCTATTTTGTTGTAAGAAATTCAGGTTTTTTTAGCGACACCTTTTGAAATATTTTAATCATGATAGTTATTTATTAAATTATTTTGGTTTGCAATGATGGCAAATTGTAAATAAAACCAAAATAACTAGGAGATTATGATTACCCTGATAAATTAACTAAAAAAACCGGCCAAGTGCGATTCGGACTCGTACATGAAGGGTTCCGTACCATCGTACAAGATTGAAATTAAAAAAACTTGCGTTTAATTATTATTATTTATTTATTTTATCTATTTGTTTTTATCGTAGCAAAATAAATACACACTCTGTGAAAGTATCAGCTGTCTACCTATTGTATAACTACAGCCCTGTGACAGACGGACGGACGGACGGACGGACGGACGGAGGCTTAGTAATAGGGTTTCGTTTAGCACCCTGTGGGTACGGAACCTTAAAAACATTGCTGAAGGTAAAGGAACACAAACCAGGATCAGATTTTATATTTTGAAATGTCTAGGGAAATAACAAACTACACAATTGGGGTAAGTGTAAAAAATATATAGACGGACAATTAATCTGGTCGATTTAAGAACGGCCCGTTAACTATGCTCCCTTAAGGTTATGACCTTAAGACCTTATGACCTTAAGCTGCATGTCCCTTGTGTCTCAGGCGTTTAACGTATCCATCTGGAATGTAGGATGGTAGGAGCTGTTCTGGAACTGTGCTAATGCGAGGGAAGTGCAGGCTCAGGAACCAGGAAAGTCGGCCCTGAAACACAATCATGAACCGTTAGAGAGAAGTGATATTTCGGCGTTCGCCGTTGTCAAACTCTTTTTTATTTTATTTTAAATACCTGGTGTGAACGACCTGCTGATCGTTTCACAACGTTGCAAAATATTACATAGTTAAAATAAAGCACGAAGCTGCCTAAAAGTTCACGCTGTAAATTGCTGAGAATGTTTTGCAATACTCTATTTTGAGCGTAAATATTTAATGAAATATTATGGAGAGTTGGGCATTTATTTAATTTATCAATAACAAATAAACGCCTGTGCTGGTTTACACTATCCTTTATTTTTCAATGTTAATGTCCTATATTCAATTGAGTGCTTAGCCAGATTTTAACTCCAATGATTAATTCCTTTTATTTTAATTCGTGCTATATCACCATATTCGTAGCAAAAGAAACAAGTCTTTTGAATTGCATATCTTTGTATATATTACACTTCTGTACGTGTGTATGTCACTGAACTCTTCCTAAACGGCTGGATCGATTTTGATGATTTTTTTTGTTGTTGAGTGGGCCCCTGGATGGTTTTGATTCACGCGGTAGGTGGCGCTGCAATCGAGTTTTACAGCAGGACAACGTCTGCAGGGACGAATTCTCCGGGAGTACATTTATTTTCCTGAAGTGGATATTTAAATGATGTGGTACATGTAAAGCGAATGGGTGACGAAAGAATGAAGATACAAATGTGTAGAGCGGTAGTGGAAGGATCATGCCCAGGAGTACGTCTTACGATCAGATTAAGGTGATATCAGACATGCGTAGAACCTTAAATCGTAGATGAATAAATATGTCTAAGGATCGAACGAAGAAGCGAAAGAGTTTAATCGTACAGATGGTGCTTTATCATCGCTTACCCGCCCCGGAAACCGGCGTGATGGTATATATAATGTGTGTACAGTTTTGCTAGAAGCACGGAGAACTCATTGAGCGCGACTCGCATGAAGCAATAATTAATTTTTATTTAAAATATAAAACGCGTAAACGACGCTTTGTTCCGAAACGTGAGAAGTTTGTAGCCAAATTTCACTTGTAAAGTGTTTTGCTCTACATACAAATTAATTTTGTGACTATAGCCAGATGTTACAAGATTGTATGCATGTTTTATACATATTGTCGAGCACAGATGACGCATCTTAAATCTTACACACGCCAAACCCTACATACATGTTTAGCAAAATGCTACATCTAGCGTCTGTACGTCCGCTTTATTGCAAAACCATTTACCTTAAAATTTGATTAGATTTAAATTTTTAAAAATGATTATATGTCCGCATGTTTATATTTCTATGTTAATATCTTTTTTTTATAGCAAAAAAATCTAAAATATTAGTAAAAAAAATCAAAGTTTATTTACCAATGTTTTCCAATCTAAAAGGTCGACATAGATGTGTACGTTTTGATAATAATTTTAGAATCCGAAATAAAAAAAACCTCGCAGAATATTTAGAGCGTGCAATCAGTCATCACCCGTAGTATTGGGAATTGATAGAGTAACGACTGTCTTAACTAACCCCATTACTTTCGTTCGGTCGTTATAGAACAAGTTTTAGAGGTCAAAATCTGCCTTATTGCAAAGGGTGGAGGAAGGTCGACATTACCAAAAATGTTGGTGCGAAAATCGCCTTATGAAAAAAGGCGAAGTAAGGGCAAATCTGGCATGCAGGAAAATTATTAAATATTGATCAAATCAAAGTGGAATAATAGGCACTAGGCACAATTTACATTAATATATATTTTCATGTTAATGCCACCATTACAAGTTTCCAAAAGTACCATGCATTTAGTTATGCGCATGTATTTTTCACTTATATCCATATACATGCATGGTTATTTTCATTAAATAAATAAATAAAATTACTTCTAGCTTTAAGATCCATACTGTCATCACTACATAGTATAAAACAAAGTCGCTTTCTCTGTCCCTATATCCCTATGTTCGCTTAAATCTTTAAAACTAAGCAACGGATTTTGATGCGGTTTTTTTTTATAGATAGAGTGATTCAAGAGGAAGGTTTATATGTATAATAACATCCATTAAATATTGGAGAAATACTGTTATTTTTGAGGTTTCCAATGTGATGTCGTAAAAAATTTTTTTTTTCCGCTTACATTGCAAACGCAGGCTGAACCCTACGAGATTTATCAAAATAATGTATTAAGTATTGTATACATTGAAAAGGTCTACAGAAAACTTCGCGATGTTATATATCTATCTTTTATGGATATCCCACAATAACATTTTTTTCTCATTTACTTTTTACGACAAATAATGGCTAATTTTCGAAGCGATTTTAACCAATACAGCATTAATCCTTATCCAATTAAATACCTCAAATACATTGTCGATTTAATATAGATCTATACGGCCCTTTACAGCATATGATTTAATTTAATATTTTCGAAGATATTATAGATTTAAAAATTGCGGGATGTAATGTTTGCGGCGGTACCGGCCGGCCGGGGCGGCGGGAGCGTGCCTCGGAGGCCGCGGTTCTCCCTATAGCACTTTGAATTTATTATTTATAATATCTAATAATCATGTAATAATAATATCTAAGTTTTTTTTTATTTCAAATATCTCAATGTAGGAACTCCATGGAGGTGAATAACCTCCATGAGGAACTCTACGTAAAAATGGTTTATTTGTGTATCATTGTGTCAAAATAATATTTTTTTAAATGACATTATGCCCGTGCAAAGCCGGGACGGGCTGCTAGTGAGATATAAAAATAAAATGTAGTTTTACTAAATTCGGTCACATATTGAATATCACTTTACCAGTCAAGAGATGGAATTTAACATAATTGTTGGAACATGTTACGACTGGTTTCTTTCGGAAACTCATTACAAAATAGTTCAAGATTCTGTTCTGTGCTGTGTAGGCTTCCGGGAGAGTAGTAGGCCTAGTTTTATATGATATACATAAGAAAAGCCTTATAAATAAATATTTTTTTAATACATTGTAACATGCATTTGAAAGTTTGTGAGGTTTAATATTAAAATTCAAGAGAATGAGTTACAACTTAAAAAACCGGACAAGTACTTGTTTGACTCAAGCTCCGAGGATTCCGTACAAAATTGTAATTATTTTATGTGAAATAAAAAAAAAAGATGTTTTTTATAGCTTACTTTACTTGTGTTGTGAGACCTTGCTTTTTGCCAAATTTTTTATAGTTTAAATTAATTAAGGTGGGCTTTCCCGCTCAACTCCCCATATAAACGTGGAAAGAAGATCAAGCCCATATTTCTTGTCAAAGATCCCAAATTTTGCTCAAAATTGCTTATTTTGATCGAACTAGATGTCTGATGACCATTGGCATTGTAAAATTGTGTTTGTTTTCTAAGTCATAAGGTCCGAGAGTTCGCGTTTTTCGCGCGTTTTATGCAATACCTTTGGCGGTGGACTACTCAACAAAAAAGTCATCAGACATAGCTTGTTTCATCAAGGTTTATAATCAATTTGGTTTTTGTGAGATTTTCGACTACAGCGGTCGTGGTTTAATTTTGGCTTTAAGTCGTTTTGTGATTAAAATTTTCGTACATCTTACCAAATCAAGCACTATGCGCATTGTCTGCTTTGTGGACATGTTGCATCCTCCTCATAACGGAGCCTGTCTTTTTCTTTAAAACAGAGAAGGTCCCAGGGCGCAATAGCACGGTTTTGTACCGTGCCCGCGAATGTGTTAATCCCGCCGGGAATTGAATTTAATAAATAGATACGTTATTTAACATATTCATCTGAAAAGTAAATGAACACTCCTAAGCACCATTTATTTAAGCAACAAACAGAAAACATCTCCAACAAGCAAACATCAGCGCTTCGGTTTGCAAATATATAACACGGACATCTCGACCCGACAAATATTGACAAGCCAACGCTTCCGTGAGCCTCAAACCTGGAGCACTGACCTCCAGTTACATAATTAAACGGTTCCATGAAGCCCCAATCGTCTAAACTATTGGAATTATCTCCTCAAAACTAAACCGTGCGCTCGGGTTCCGAGAAAGTTCATAAAATGTAACGATTTAGACGGCGGCCGGTGGGCAGGTAGGTAGGTGGGTAGGTAGGTGGGAGAGGTAATCGCTGCTCACGCATGCGCAGTGCGCGTACATAATTTGGTAGTGTCGTAATCGGGACCGATTAAACGAACGGTTAGTAGGAGCGGGTAGACACGCGATGGTCTCCTCCGAGCGCCACCGCTACCATAGGCTGCCCACCTTTTCTGTATTCATCCTTCTTTATTTATTTTTGAGATCTTATCAAAACAAAGAAATTATCATAATGTTTAAGTAAAATCGAATTGTTCACCGATTCACAATTTCGCAATTTAAGGTGGGCCCGTAAGCATCAGAAAATTTCGCCTCCCATACAAACGTAGTTTAATAATAATTTTAAAACCACTGTTCAAATGTAACTACTTGATATTTGGTATTCGATATTTAAGCTACAAATATGTGTGTCTGCCTGTCTTTGTTTATTCGGTAAATGTATCCTGGCTCAAACCACAGAGAAAACAAAATTCATATGAAGATTTTCTTTTTGCTTTCATTTGATTAGGTTTTGGATTTTTCAAAAAAACAAAAGCTTGCAGACACAAATATTTGTTGTGTATATTAAATATCAGTTTAATTGGAGCAACGGAATTTAAATGATTAGTAAACTACGTTTGTATGGGGAGCATAGCTTACGGGCCATTCTTAAGAAATCGTTAATCTCTGGAACTACCAGTCAGATTTGAAAAAAACTTTTTGCACTTGATATTCCAATTATTGAGAAAGGTTACATACATATATTTGACACAATTTGAGTAAGAGCTAAAAGATAAAAAGAACAAACAAAAAAACGAAGTAATAGTGCGGGCGGGCGATGCGACGCGGTGAATCGGGGGTAGAAGGCGTATTTTATCGGTCTCCGTTCGGGTAGTTGTCCAAAACGAAATTGACGCGAGCGGAGCCGGGAACATCAGCTATTTTAATCATATATTGGCAGTTAGTTGAGTAATATTTTTGCAACAATACAACGCCTACCCGCCACCGTCGAAAGAAAAATAATATCTTATTTAAAGTTATTTCTAACGAACGCTGGGGGAAACCATTCACTGAACTTGTAATAGGAGATGTATGCAACAAATTCACTAAACAAAATAGTATTTTGTTCCCATCCTATACTAAGATTTACTTTTTAGTTCTCTCTTTGTCACGGTCGTCGGGTTTTTAATAATACTAAGCTGGGAGTGGACGATTCCTGTTTAGTAATAACTTTTAAATAAAAATATATCCGGCCTTATTTTTCGTCTTAAGAAGAAAGAAGAGAGAGCTATGATCATAACGATGATCCTAATCAAAGATTGTGCACTCCACCCTAAAACCGGCCAAGTGCTAGTCGGAGTCGCACACGAAGGGTTCCGTACGATATTACAATATTTAACATAAAAATACGTTTTTGTATGGGGCCCCCTTTATTTTCTATTATTTTCTAATTTGACCCATTTGTTGTTATAGCAGCATAATAAATACACACTCTGTACATCTCTGTACACAATCTGTAGATACAGCCCTGTGACAGACGGAGGGACGGACGGACGGACTGACGGACAGCGGAAGCTTAGTAATAGGGTTCCATTGGCACCCTTTGGGTACGGAACCCTTAAAAAATTAACATCTCCATATTTGTTTACAATTGTTGAAAAAAATTTAACATATTTTTATTGCTTAGTAAATATCTATTATTATTTTATGAATTTACTGGTTGGCTCAAAATAATAAAATTATGGTAATAATTTCTTTAATTAAGAAAACAAATGTTAGCTTTAAACTATTACAATTAAGATTATTTTGATTTTACGTAAATTATAATAAAAAATCCTTTTCTTTGAAATCGTAAGGAGCCTCTTCGATATTGCACATTTTCAAATTTCATTACTTACGTGCAGACATTACAAAACAGTTGAGCATCATTCACGTTATATATCACTTCTTTATTCTCGTGCATTCCCGCCAAATTTCCTCCATCGCAGCGGGTACAAGACCGCGACGTGTGTCACGCGGTCGGTATGTTGCCAGTAATTGCTGAAATGCAAAGTGTCCCGCGAATTTTGCCGCCGAATTAAGTAATTCAGCCGGGTGACGTGTTTCTCTTCTGTTCGCGTTAATTCCTGAGATGTTTGATGCTACTTTGAAGTTAACGTTTTAATTTTTGGCATTTTTGAAGTTTCGTCGTAAGGTATTCGAATTTTACCACGCATGGACTTAAGATTGGACAGGGAATTTAAGATTTACATTTCAGGATGAGTAGAAAAAATGTCTTGCACAGTGCAATAGGCAGCTCAATGCTCATTTAAAAGGTTGTGGGTTTCTTGAAATAATCCATTTCTAGCTTAGCTATATAATTAATGATATGTTGTGATGTATGTATGTATAATCGACCGTGAAACAAGGACACAGTAACTAATGAAAGATTCCTCTAAAAATAACTACTTTAAGAATTTACTGCAAGGCTGGACTCGAACCAGCACAACATACCATTCGCGGATATTAAGTCTTCCAATTTGGAATTCTCCTACAGTCTTTCCTTCCGTACATACATATTAGAACCTTGGAAAAAAAACGTACATGCTTAGCACGAAGAAGTATATTTACTTATTGAAATAATGTTTGGCGTAGTGGCATTAAATATGAACTTCTTAAAGTAAGCCGATCACATTGTTGCATACATATTAAAAGCGTTATGAATAGCTTTCAAATTGAGACTTATGCTGAGATTCAGAGAGATTACTTGTAATTGGCTAAGCCAATGTATGCCTTCCGACTGTCAGTTTTGACATAAAATGTATGGGACGAATGACAAATTTGACAGTCGGAAGCTATACTTAGTCAAGCACGAGTAAGGTCTATGAATCTCAGCATTAGAGATTTCAAACTCCTAGGCAATCCAACTGTTTTAAGCATTACAAATAATATGTTGATAGCTTTGAAAAATTGTTTAGGTGGGTGGATGAATTTGTTGCAAAGCTTGATGCAAGAAAATATATCAGTAATTTTGTTAAGTTATGTAAAAAAATACATGTTTGGTGGTAGCCCACCTACCTCCGGTAACGTTAAAACCTGTATTGGGTAGACTTATGCACATCGAGGAATATATACCGATAGTTCGAATAGAGAGATAAACTATGCACATTTTTTTACGAGTAATCCATCGCTGGCTTAGTGTCACGCACGTGAATTTATACCCGCTTTACTAGACGGTATATTTGGTTCGAAAACATGCTATCTGAAATGAAAGACGTTAAATGCAGTCACGTATCACAGATGTCATGTAGTTACATATGGCCGGACAAGTAATTAGTCTAAAGCGACTAATCCCAGCGGTCATTATCCCGTTCGGTCGACTCCACGTGACACTCGGACCGGCCGGAGGTCTGAGTCAGTCCGCAGTCCACGCGCTCCCCTCAGGGCTACACATGTCTCCACGCTAATTGACGTCTCTGTGCCTACGGGCTACAGACGGCCGGGAGACGAGACCAGCTGGACGCCTCGACCTCTTGCAGTGCACTCGATCGATAACTGAGGGCAACATTGTCCAGTTTCGTACCGTTTGATCCGTCTCCGTTTCAGCTTGGGCAAAAATGCTTGTGTATGTCTGTCGGGATGTTCTCCCCTACAGGTCGCATTTCTCAACCCATTTCTCGTCAAATTTTATGAGCAGGTTCAATAATTATATTATATAGATTTTTGCCGAGACAGTTAAAATCTTAAAAAGTGTCACCAACAATGTGTATTGTGTGAAAACCAAAATAGTAAGAAATATAATAGAATTTGGTTTTAAGGTAGGAAGTAAACATATGCAAAGACGGACCCAAGGTCTACAGTTAGAGAGCCAATAGTTTTTGTTAAAAACGTATCTTTATTTCATACGACATACGATCCGAGGCTATCATGAGGCATTCGGATATCTAAATGAGTTAAATTCTCTCATTGACGATATACGGCGTTACAGAATGTTTTTTTTGCTAAATTTAGGGCACCGTTGAAAGCGGGTTGTAACTCAGGGCCGCAGGGACTCGCCTCCCTTTCCAGATGTCGTGAGTTGGATCCCCGCTCCGTTCATGCAACACTTTCTTGCACTTTCTGATTTGGATAAGTGCATTTCGTCACGAATGCACGCTATTCATGGTTCGGAATCCATGTAAAATTTTAGGTCCCCTTCCGATTACGAGGTACTAGAGTTAAGCGCACCGGGTTAGTACCATTGCATTGGATGAAAATAAATCGAAGCGGCAATGAAAAATGTTCCATGTTTTCAATACGGTTCAATATAGCCGTGCTCATAGACGGGTAGTGCTCCTATGGGACCTAATTCCTTCGGGAATTCGGTGTGATATTAGCCATCAGTGGCCCAGTGGCGCGACACTTCGGCGATCGCTCTCCGAAGTTAAGCAACGCTGGGTCCGGTCTGGTCTTGGATGGGTGACCATTCGACCGTTGAGAGAGGCTGGCCGTGGTTCGGATTCCACGTTAAGCTGTAGGTCCCCTTCCTTACTTACTAGGTGGTAGGGTTTATCCCACCCGGGTTGGTACCATCGCATTGGATGAACGATGGTCGAAGCGGCAATGAAAATTGTCCGTGTTTTCCATCCAGTTCAATGTAGCCGTGCAATATAAGGAAGGTCCTGGCATGGCACCTAGTTCCCATGTGGTGTGTTGGGCTAATACCATGACAGAACTTGTGGTATTAGCCATCCATGTCCAGTCACATAAAAAAAACTGTGTCCGATTACCTAAAAAAAACATTGGAGAAGTATTGTATTGATTGAGACTATACAAGAATAATATTTAAAAATTGTTTCACTCATTTAGGAATGTTTACATTCAAGAGAGAAAATTCGCTATAGTTTGCACTCATCTAGATCAGATTAAAAGAGATATGCACAACAACACCAATGTGCAATAAACACCTTAGCATACTAATGTTATACAACCTCTAGTGACGCTGCGCTGGTAAAACGCTTTTTTATAACGAACGCAGTTACAAGTAAGTACTTGAGACGTTTCCAAAGCCCTCGAAAACATCAAACAATAAATAAACAACAAATTAAAAGGAGTGAGCGCGTGTGGGAACACGAGACAGGACGACACGCTATCTACCATTCACAGCGAGCGAAGCCTCTCGAGCTACCATTAGCTCTGTCTGTCTGTCGCTGCACTACCTGCGCCCGCGCAGACCGACCGTGCGTCGTGTGCGACTGTGTGCGTGTGAGTGAGGGGCTGCACTTGTTTTACGTCACATTATTGAGGGGAAATTTGGATGTTATTCATAAATTAAAAAAAAATAACAAAACATATAACCGACTTCAAAGAAAAAGCACTAAAAAGTAAAAAATAATTGTAATTTTTGTGGTTACGATTTATGTTATTTTTTGAGTCGGCGTCAGCCGGGCACGCGCTGCGCCAATCAAGAGAACCTTGGCTACCTTGGCTGACACCGACTAATATAAAAAAAGAATCACCGAAATCGGTTTGCGTTATATTGAGTTATTCGTCCATTTGTCGTGCACATCTTGATACAAATTTAAAACTTATATGATTTTCTCATGGATATCATTGTCAGAACTTAACCAAATTAAAATGGGACCACTTGGGAAGCACTAGCTTTCATTTAAAAAAAATATCATCAAAATCGGTTCACCCAGGCAAAAGTTATGAGGTAACAAACATAAAAAAAAAAAACATACAGACGAATTGAGAACCTCCTCCTTTTTTGAAGTCGGTTAAAAAATACCGTTTTCACGGATGCCAATTTCAAGTCCCGAGAACCGGATTCTGTCTCGGAGTTTCCAGCGGTCAATTGAAGACGGGTCGCCTTCATAACGTCCAATAACCGGCCGAGTACGGGTCTGAATCGCACACGAAGGGTTTCGTACCATCGTACAAAATTTAATTTTTATTTTACCTATTTATTGTTATAGCGGCAAAATAAATACACACTTTTTGAAATTTTCAGCTGCCTTCCTATTACGGTTCATGAGATAGAGCCCTGTGACAGACGGACGGACGGACGGACAGCGGAGGCTTGGTTATAGTGTTCCTTTGGCACCCCTTGGGTACGGAACCCTAAAAAGCATAAGGTCCAACATCCAAAACATCCAAAGGTATGAATTGTTCGTGTGTTTTATAAAATGCGTATAATGTAACCTTACCTAATCTAACCTAATTGAAAATATCCGTATTCATAAGAGTCTCGGACAGTATGGGTTTTGAACCTTGTGCTTTATGGACTTTGTGATGCATCCGCTTGAAGACCTCGTTTTGAATATCTTTAATATATGTACACTAAATAATGCATAAATGTCTAACTTTTAGGAAGGTAATTTAATACAAAGTCAGTATTGTGCAATTAAGAAAACTTGTTCGAATTTGTATTCTTAACGGTTTTATAGCCTATCCTTAAATAGTTTGCATAATTACGAAATCTAGATTTTAAAAAAACTTGCCCTTAAATTGTTGCGTTTAGTTAAAAAATATTTGTTTTTTAATGCAACCTGACATGGATGGCTACCGTTATGATATTTGCCCAATACACCACATTCCCGAAGGAATTAGGGGCCATGCCAGGACCTTCCCTTTATGAGCACGGCTACATTGAACTGGATGAAAAACACGGACAATTCATTGCCGCTTGGACCATTTTTTCATCCAATGCGATGGTATCTCCTTGGACGGGCTTAAACCCTCCCACCGAGTAGCGGAAGGGGACCTACAGTTTTACATGGATTCCGAACCATGAAACATGAAAATACTAAGTCAATAACGAATGTGATATGTATGTTTGTATAATCGAACGCCAATGTCACGCCAGTGGCATGCTGGCTTCTAGGCGAGCAATTTCTAATGTTTCATTGTGCTAGCTCGTTTAAAAAGTCTAACGTAATAGTTGTACAGCCCCAGAATTCCCTGCCCGGTCCCGACTGTCGCTACACGTTGAGTCGGCTGGCAGGCTGGCATTATTTATGAAACCGACGACCGTAAGATGATTCCTGCCGGAGTGGTGTCTCGCGTTTAATTTTCTGTCTGCATCTTTCCTCCATCTACATACATCTTTACAGTGTCACTAGACTTGTCATCTTGAATATATGTTAAATAATAATTATCAATGAGGTTGAATTTTGTAGAGCGCGTTATGTGAGAATGCAATTGTTGATTTTTTAAATTATTTACGAACCTGTTGAATTGGCCAAAAACGTAATTTTAATAATTTTTTTTTTAATTATAAGCTGATATATTAAATACAGCTTACTATCTACTGCTGCTAGAGCATTCTCTATTTGAGCACATTGTTAATTTAATTTAGGATATGTATATTTAACGTGTAATTCTATTTATATTAATTAAGGTATTTTTTTTATTGTATAAATTAAAGAGTATAATCAGCTTATTTCTGCATAGCATGTAATTTTGATCATATTATTTTTTACATTACATTACATTTTACATGACATTACATGCAACAATAAACTTTTCTTATTTCTTATTTCTATTTCATATGTATATTACCTTTGGGTATAGAGAGAGCTACATGGCGGCAGACATAAATAATGATGTAGAGCCATTTAATAAGGCAATAAATTATGTATCACAGATAAATTTATTTTAAAATATCTACGCAGACAATAATACTATAATATGAACAAGATAGACGCACAGAAATTATATAATACGCACATATACACAAATTTATAAGATTAATTTTATCATAGGCGAGAATACAACATTTTAAATTAGTAAAGATGAACTGTAACAGGCATAATAATTGCTAGGTGTTGTCTGTATGCTTGCAGCTACGCGTGTGTATAATCGATTTCTGTTTATATTATAACTTGTTATAATCTACAATTGAGCAAAATCATCGAAATCATTATATGAGTGTGATCGGTGCATTCTACTCGCTTATGGAATATTTTGAACACGATTCACATCTCAAAAACTACAAATGATACCGTTAAGGCGCTAGGACTAGCCAACTACTCGCGCCATACAAATGCACTTTTTAACAAATGTAATAATATGTAGTGAAACGCTTCAGCAAATCCAAATAGAACTCCAGACTGATAATGGATTGTTAATATTTTTTTATTCCATCATTTATTTAAATAATAATAAAAATAAAAAAGTTGATTTTTCTCATTAGAAATCTGAAAGTAATTCGATTTTTAGATATAAGCAAAAACAGCATATATGCATAAACAAAAAATTCCATTTGCTTTTAGATTTCTACATTTAGTCAAAAAAGTTCGGAAATGGACACCGTTTCCGCAATGTATTTTGTATAGAAAAAGGAAACATACATTAACGAAAATAATTCAATTCCTAGACAAGGAATCATATATTGTAAGAATGACACTTATAATCGTCAGACTTAGTTAGTTAACTTGGGGTGCCTCGTCTAACTTTGCGATTTGGCTAGTACCAGGCCCTTAAGGCGTATGCCTTATTCAGCGCTTAACATAAAAAAATATAAAATACACTTAAAATTATATATCCGTACATCTGTGCCATAACCCTATATTTCATCGTAAAACAAATGAACCCTTCACCCAGAGAGACGAGGTATGTTGTGAAGAATTTACGCGGGGAGCAAGAAGTCGCTTCCCCATTGTGTTAATATGTTTAAAGGGGCGGACAAAAAATGTATCTGAATATGAGTAGCGCGCGCCCTCACCTGTCCGCGCCACCGCGACCGGGTGGGACCTACCCTCCCCTCACCCCCACCGCGCCGCGCCGCGCACCCCTCCCGGCGGCAACGTGCGCAGGCGCTGCTTTTTATTACATTAAGGTGGGCCTTCCCGCTCAACTTCCCATACAGATATGGAAAGAAGATCACGCCCATATTTCTTTTCAAAGATCCAAACTTTTGCTAAAATTAGCTTTATTTGATCGAACTAGATGTCTGATGACCATTGGTTTTGTAAAATTGTGTTTAGTTTCTAAGTTATAAGGTCCGAAAGTTCGATTTTTTCGCACGTTTTATGCAATAACTTTGGAGGTCGATTACACAACGATAAAATAAAAACATCTTAAAAAGATTAGTCATCAGACATAGCTTGTTACATTAAAAAAACCGGCCAAGTAAGTGTCGGACTCGCACACGAAGGGTTCCGCACCATCATACAAACATTTAACACAAAAAAGCTCGTTTTTTGTATGGGGGCGCCCTTTAATTTGTATTATTCATTAATTTTACCTATTTGTCGTTATAGCGGCAAAATAAATACACACTCTGTGAAAATATCAGCGGACGGACGGACGGACGGTTCCGTTGGCACCCTTTGGGTACGGAACCCTAAAAATATAGTCAATTAGGTTTTTGTTAGATTTTTGACTACAGCGGTCGTGGGTTACTTTTAGCTATAAGTCGTTTTGTAATAAAAAAAATCGTAAATCTTACCAAATCAAACACTATGCGTATAATAATCATACTAGTTAATTTCAGGCATTGTATCAGGTATTATCTGCTTGTGGACATATTGCATCCTCATATTACGGAGGCTGTCTTTTTCATTAAAACAGAGAAGGTCCCAGAGCGCAATAGCACGGTTTTGTACCTTGCTATTGCGAACGAGTTAGTCCCGCCGGGAAGGGACACCTCAATTCCCAGCGCCGTGTGCCAACGTAAAACCTGTGGTAAAACGCAGACTGTTCAAATTCTATATCGCAAATGCATGCGCTTTATTGCAGTGTACAAAAAAAAAAAGGCGTGCTCTAAAAAGGGCATACCACAACTACTGCCATTATCAGTCTCGGTAGCCCAGTGGCGCGACGCCTTGGGATTCGATAAACTTGGTGAAGCGCCTCTGAGCGTGGTTGGGCCCTGGATAGGTGACCATGGATCATGGATCATGCGATTCCAAGTAAAACTGTAGGGTCGCTTCCTTACTTACTAGGTGGTAGGGTTAATCCCGCCCGGGTTGGTACTATCGCATTGAATGAACGATGGTCGTAGCGGCACTTTTACATCCAGTTTTTCGTTTAATAATTAACTTGAATCTTATTTTTTCATAATTAGGCTAATTATATGTTTGTTTTTCTTCCTGAAATAATAAGCCCTTTTAAAATTTCATATTACATGTGAAACATGGTGCTGGGTACATGTCTAGTTAATTCGTTTTAAATCGTCTTTTGTGTTACCCTAATTTTACACTAATCCAACTGGTTAAGTACCAAACTGTACTGTACCAAAAACACACAACATTATCTGTAGACAAAGTGATCATAATATTATATGGTTCTAATTCAGATTGGGTTGTCGATAATTGTTGTGTTGATAGGGAATATGATACCGACATATCTATACGTGAGCGCAGTACAATAAATATTCTTTAACATGACCAAGTCATTGGGAGTCGGGTAACATCGTATGGAGATCGAACAACATTTTATAAAAATTAATGGAAATATCCTCTGCACGCAGCACTTTGTTAGAAAATCAGCAAAAACAAAACCGGCCATGTGCGAATCCGACTCGCACACGAAGGGTTCCGTACAATCGTACATGATTTAACACAACAAGTCACGTTTTTAGGGTTCCGTACCCAAAGTACGTGCTCCACTGTCCGTCCGTCCATCCGTCTGTCACAGGGCTGTATCACATGAACCGTAATAGGTAGGCAGCTGAAATTTTCACAGAGTGTGTATTTGTTTTGCCGTTATAACAACAAATAGGTCAAAATAATAAAAATGAAAGGTGGCTCCCATACAAAAAACCAGTTTTTTGTGGTTAATCTTGTGCGATGGTACGGAACCCTTCGTGGGCGAGTCCAACTCGTACTTGGCCGGTTTTTTGTATGGACCGTAAAAGCGAAAACGTATGTTCTTTCATTTTTATTTTTAGCAATTTAATATTATTTCCAATTTGTTTTTATGAAATTAAAATATTATCGATCTAAGTACTGTACAGGACTAGACAGATCTATTCTGCATGAGACTGTCGGAAAGAAGTTATTTTTATTTTTAGACGGTCACATGACTTCTTGATCCGCGCTCCCCGCTCTCGCCGTGCCCTCCGACTTCAAAACAGCATTGTGCAAGACATCGCCAGAAAGAAGTCGATTGTCATAGAAGTGTGTTAGAGACTCAGACAAAAAAAGAAAGAAGATATGCCATCTAGCGCGCCTACTGTGAGACCCGCTGCACATATGAGTAATCTACAAAGCTTTATTCAAATTGTTTCGAAACATTATTATGAAATACGGAACTGTCAAGCAATCTTAGGTGTGGTCAGTTCTTGGATGGGTAACCGTTAAAAGTGGATTTTGACATTTGACATTTGACCTACCTGTGGTTAAAAATAGCCCCATTAGTCCTTGGGATAAGGGGTGATATTTCCCCGGTAGTGTAAACCATAACTTACGAAATTCACACTTGAAACTTTGTTTCCATTTCATGTTTATAGGATTTTTTGGAACTATGTACCTTATAGCGCGATTTGTGGATGAGAGCTAGACGGTAAAATGTGTCCGACACTTTTCCTGTCAAAGCGACAGCGACCCTGACGCGGCACTTTTCCTCTCAAAGACACATAGCTCTTTAACTTTAACAGTCGTATTCAGAGATAACCTGTCAAAACTTAGTACGAGTTAGCACTGGACTAACCATACAAAACTCGGTTTAGTCCGGCGTATTAAAGTTAGTCCGCCCACTCTGAATACGGCTGTTAATTTTTTAGGTAATCTTCCGATAAGCTCGGCGGGTGATCCTGTGAAATTTGGTAGCGATCAGATCATCATTTTTTTGTTATTCACGAGCAAATCACTTTTAAATCGCAAAGCGAGAACAGATAGAATTACTCAAATCACTGAACTGACATCCCATACTTCGGCATTTCGCTTCATGCACTACTATTGGATGACAGAACTGATGGCGTTATTCTGTGGCGTTTGTCAGTTTTCAAATTGCGTGAAAAAACCAGTAACATCGTTCTCACCGGGTATCCCACGATACCTATCGTAATTTTTTTAAAACAGTTTTTCAATTTTGTTGCATCCACTTTTTTAAAACAACAGATGCAACGTACATGTCACAGACAAACACAGTCGCAGACGTACTGGAGGGTTTGTGTTGGTGGGAACTGACTTGGCGAACGCATTTCGAGAGCGCATTCTCGCGCGGTGGCGATTATGAGCACACTTTGCCCACAAGGTCTCGTCGCTAGTTACCGAGTAGCAACGACAGCATGGCACCTCTCCTTCCTTCTCTGTTCTGCGGTGCGAGCGGAGAGGAGCTTATTAGCAGCCGTTGTGAAGCCGACCGCTGTCCGTCCGTCCGTCCGGGTGTCATAGAAGGGGCTCAATGATTGCACAATGCGACATATTCAATGATATTGTTAACGAAACCGATCCGGCGGGAAGAAGTGGCGTTTGTGCCATCGTGTGTGTCGCAAGCTGTTCGCCGAGTACACAATCCGAATAAGTATTATTTGAGTGTTTATATTCCGGGAGGTCACAACATTTTTGGTCACGATAAGGTAAATGGCTGAATCTGGGTTCACATGTTAGAGACCACGGAATATTGAATTGTTCTGTGTTAGAGACCGACCCTCTGATGCTAAATATGTCGGTCTGCCTGTGCCAAGTGGTTGCGTTATCTAGATTGGATATATAAAATATATGTTGGTATGTACCTGCTGATGAATATACTGATTGTCTAGAAACATTGATACCTATTAATTATACAACAATAAAGAGTCGGTTTTTTAATTAAATACTTAAATATACCTAAAGTTATATCTGTAACCTAAATCGCCTATAACTACTAAATACGACCAAAGATTTGTTCAGTTTTGGTATTGCTAAGCAAGTATGTACTGATACTTTCATGCTTCGGTGTTTGCATCGATTTACCTTATCATATATATTTTTTGTCACCATAAATAGTTTTTCAGGCGCATTATCTTTGTAACGCAACCACTTGGATTGGCAGACTGACACATTTAGCTTCAGAGGGTTGGTCTTTATCCCGCGATACCCGTTTCAGCCATTTACGTTATTGTTACTATTTTTGTCGCGACCTCCTAGTCTATTAGTCTAACCATCGCGTACTGATACTTTCATGCTTCGTTATTTGCAGCCATTTAACTTTTCATATATATTTTTTGTCACCATAACTACTTTTTCAGGCGCCTTATCTAGGTAACGCAACCATTTAGTACAGGCAGACCGAAACATTTAGCTTCAGAGGGTTGGTCTTTATCCTGTGATCCCAGTTTCAGCCATTTACGTTATCGTTACAATTTTTGTCGCCATCTCCTAGTCTATTAGTGCTGTCACGTCATTTCTTGATGTGTTCTTTGGATGTGTTTTATTTTAGTGACACTTAAAAACAATGTATGTAGGTATAATCTTAAACACTGTGTTAGCAGGAGTCATCCATTACGGGAGGAGGGACTGTAGGAGAATTCCAAATTATGGGTATACAGCAGGTGGCGAAATTGGTAGACGCAATACCCGTGAATGGTATGTTTTGCTGGTTCGGGTCCAGCCTTGCAGTATATTTGTAAAGTAGTTCTTTTTACTGGGCTCTTTCTTCAATTAATGTGTCATTGCTTCACGGTCGATTATGCATACATACATGTCACATTCCATTGGTAGATACATTGGGCTATAACACCTACTCTCATTATATTAGCCTAATATACCTTATAGAAACAAGGTGCCATTCCAGGACCTTTCTCATATTGAAAGGGTAAGTTTAACTGTATGGTGAAGCCTGACCGTATTAATTACCGCTTCGACTATCTTCCATTGAATGCTATGATAGGAAGTAAGAATAAGGAATCCTTGGTGGTAGGGTTTCAGCCCGCCCGGGTTGTTACTATCGCATTGGATGAAAAGATGGTCGAAGCGGCAATGAAAAATTGGCCGTGTTTTCCATCCAGACCAATGTAGCCGTGCTCATAAAGGGAAGGTCCGGGCTTGGCACCTAATTCCTTCGGGAATGTGGTGTATTTGGTTAATATCATAACAGTAATTGTGTGGTACCAGCCATCCACGTCAGGTTGCATAAAAAAAAAGGTGGTAGGGTTAATCCCGCCCGGGTTGGTACCATCGCATTGAATGAACGATGGTCGAAGCAATGGAAATTGACCGTTTGTTCATCCAGTTCAATGTAGCCGAGCAATATAAGGAAGGTCCTGGCATGGCACCTAGTTCCCATGTGGTGTGTTAGGCTAATATCTGACGGACAGTTCGGTATTAGCCATCCATTCCAGTTACATAAATAAAAAAAATCTAATGAAGGAAATAAAGAAACTGAAACTGAAACAATGTTTGCATGTAATGCCTACTAATATAATAAATACTAAAGTAACTCTGTCTGTCTGTTGCGTTTTACTCCTAAATCGCTGAACAAATTTTAATGAAATTCGGTATAGATATAGTCTGGACCTTGGAGCAGGACGAAGGCTACCTTTTGTGGCGAAAAGTGGCCGCAAGGGGATGAAATAGGGGATGAAGTCCAAAACCATATTGACCCGAGCGGAGCCGGGTACCTGAGATGTTATAGTAGTCTCTTGAAGAATAAGTAAAATAAATGTATTAAATATTCAGATAAAAATGTTTCTAACATGCTTAAATTTAAGATATACAGCCGGTTAGATTTAGTACAACCTTAAATTTATATTTTGTAACAAAAAATATGACGCGATAAAATGAAAAAGAATGATAACCTAATAAAATTAACTACATAATTTTTAATAAGCAAAGCATGATCATAAATTGTCGATGTTTCCTGTAGGACGCATCCTCGCAGCAATAAAAGTAATTTGATGGCCTCCTGCGAATTAGCATTAATTAAAAGTGTGCATATAAAATCCAATGAAATTCCAATTTTACTCTAACGAGACTCTTGACCGCTTGCAAAGCGATTAAAAACAAATTTAAACTGTCAACCGAAGCGGCGCGGCGCCGCCACGGTCGACGAGATTGGCATCTGAGCCCGTAGTCCCAGCTGTCACCTAAATTGGCGTTTACGGCAAACCGATCGACTGGCGTTTTCAAATGTATGGAGAAATTGAAGAGCGCGCGCAGTGGGCGTTAAGCGAACTAACATTTGCGAGTCCGAGTTTGACAGCTTACTCAACGTTGCCGTAAATACATCGACGTTGCCGTTTACGTCGACTCCGCGTTTTCATGCAAATCGGAAAGCCGAGTTTGACTTCGTCAGCTTGAAGAAGTAAAACCAGAGAATATCTAGTAAAAACTTGTATGGAGTTTGGAGAAAACGCCAGTCGATCGGTTTGCCGTAAACGCCAATTTAGGTGAGAACTCAGACTGACCACTCTGGTATGGGAACACGACGGCTGCGGCGGATGCATCGCGCTCGGCCCCGAAACTATTCTGTCCTCGCGCGGCCGACTTCACAATAATACTTCCAAGGAGCCCGTTCGATAAATATCTTTAATCGCTGTGGCGAGCGAGAAGCGGCGGGCGGCGGGGCGCGGTGGCGTCGCCCGGCAGACGGCTCCCGTCGAGTAAGGAATCACGGGAGTGGCGACAGAAACTAATCCGTACCTGCTAAAATGTACCTATTACGAGATTTATCACTCAATTGCCATGGTGATTCCCGAGCACAGGACGCCTTTAAATGCAACGAACATTCGATATTACGCGTCCCGAAATCGTAAGCTAACTGCCTGGCCGGAACGTAAAATGTTAAATATAAACTAAAAACATGAAGGGGCACAAGATAAACAAAAACGGTTTTTTGTATGGTTATTTCTGTATTTTTTTTGTTATGGTGGCAAAATAAATACACACTCTGTGAACATTTTAGAACGGTTGATAAGATACAGCCCTGTGACAGACGTGTGGACGGACGGACAGCGGGATGCTTAGTAATAGGTTTTCGTTCGCACCCTGTGGGTACGGAAGTAGTCACAATCCCCCCCTAAATTCGCCCTTGAAGAAAGGGGGTGATCAAAATAAGTTTCTCCCTCCCGTCCCGTCATGAAGTACTTCCGCGGCCCCGCTGATTTGATAAGTTTAGATCACCTCTCCCGTCCTACCTTGCTCGGTGACGGGTCCTGTTGAAGAAGGTCCGAAATAACAAGTGCACATTCCGAAAGTGAACATTATATATACTCTCTGTCATATTTATTGCATTATGCGAGTGCGGACATCGCTCGAAGCAGCCGCGGGCTCGGATCGGACTTGCCAATGCGAATCAAATAAATGAAAAAACCAGCCAAGTTCACACTTCGAACGGACAAATATATACGTCTCGCTAGAATTCAAAATCGTAATACTAACGGTAAATGTGATTCCAGACGACGCTCATAGATCAAGGCGGCGCGGCGGCGGGGACTAGCTTGCTATTTAAAAAACCCTTGCCATGTGTTTGTACCAAATTCATTCTCTTTGAGTTGGATGAGATACATTTGTCAGGAATGATTCGGAATCTATCTAAAAAGTGTAAGTCCCCGATGGTACCATTGCTTTGGATGAAAGATGGTCGAAGCGGCAATTGCCCCTGTTTTCGATCCAGTTAAATGTAGCCTCACTCATTAAGGTAAGATCCTGGCATGGCACCTAATTCCTATGGGAATTAGTCTTGATAATGACGTTGGGATAGGTCCGATCCATGACCAATAAACTAGAAGAAATGTAATAAAATGGTTGTTATTTAATGTTATAGGAAAAAACATTCAAAAATTGAAAATATATATTGTTGATTTTCCGCAACACACAATCAAAAAAATTAAGTAGTTTGTGCGCACAGGATGCATTTGATTTATATGCAGACAGACGGAAGCATACGTTAATACATAACAGTTCCGACTTTTATTTTTGTAATTTAAAAAAAGTGTCGCTTTGCGAAGAGGCTTCACCATGTTATTGACCTCTCAAAATGTGTCGCTGTGTTCATATTGGTATTTGATCATGTAAGCCAAAGAGTTAGTTCTGACCAACTCTAGCAGAGTGATAAGATTTTCATGTGTGTTTTGTTAAAACATAGAAGGACGTGCATATGCAGGTAAGTCTTCGGGTAAACGGTATGATAATATGAATTAATGTTTGTGTGAACAAATACAGGCTGATTCGGATAAATGATAAACTAGCCTCGGTGGCCCAGTGGCGCGACGCCTTGCGGTTCGATAAGCTGGGTGAAGCAACTGTGAGCGCGGTTGGGTTCTAGATGAATGACCGTTTTCGACCATTACGGCTGGCCGTAGTTCGGATTCCACGCAAAACTGTTGGTCCCCTTCCTTTCTTACTACGTTCCATAGCATTTTTCTTTGTTTAACAGGACATGGATAGCTAATGCCTAAAATACCACATAGGCACTGCCAGGACCTTCCTTATATTGCTCGGCTACATTGAACTGAATGGAAAACACGGACAATTTGCATTGCCGCTTCGGCCATCGTTCATTCAATGCGATGGTACCAACCCGGGCGGGATTAACCCTAACATCTACGATTTGACGGGAGAACTGAAATTGAAAGCAAAAGTATCGCGTAGCTGTCTCTTTGACAAGAAAAGTCTCGGGCACATTTTCCCGCCTAGCTCTCATACGAAAAACGCAAAAAAACCCTACCACATAGTGCAAACGCTAACACCCTACAGTTTTACATGGATTCCGAAACATGGAACCGCTCGTACGCGTAACGAAATGCACTTAAAAGGCTTTTACTTTTTATTGTATTGTACCACTGATGTAATCAATTGATATGTATGAAATACTGTGTGAACAGTATTCTGAAAAAAAAAATATGACGTATTTTATAGCATTAAGTGCTTACAATGTAATATTGTATACTTGAAAAAACCGGCCAAGTACGAGTCGGGCTCGCACACGAAGGGTTCCGTACTATCGAACAAGATTTAACACAAAAAATCACGTTTTTTGTATGGGGACCCCCTTTAATTATTATTATTCTTAAATTTTACCTATTTGTTGTTACAGCGGCAAAAATAATACACACTCTGTGAACATTTCAGCTGCCTACCTATTACGGTTCATGAGATACAGCCCTGTGACAGACGGACGGACGGACGGACGGACGGACAGCGGAGGCTTAGTAATAGGGTTCCGTTTTCACCGTTTGGGTACGGAACCCTAAAAATACTCCACTGAATAAAGAATTTGAAACATGAAATACGAAATACTTATCCAAGTCAGAGAGCGGTGCTGATATAAATGTTTGTCCGCAGTGCGCGGCGTCCGGCTACTTCGAGCTGCAGATCCTGGAGATGTCCAACTACCGGCTCGAGCTGGCGTCGGGGCGGTGCTGCGCGGGCGCCGCTCGCCCCTCCGCCGCGCCCGCCGCCGCCGCCGCCGCCGCCGCCGCCGCCTGCGCCGCGCCCTGCCGCACCCGCTTCCGCCTCTGCCTCAAGGAGTACCAGACGGCGGTCACCGCCGGCGGCTGCTCCTTCGGCAACGCCACCTCGCCCGTGCTCGGCACCGACACCTTCACGCTGGCGGAGCCGGCGCGCGGCGCGCTGCTGCTGCCCTTCACCTTCCGATGGACGGTCAGTGCGCATGCGCTCCACTCATACCTATCTTCAAGTACCTTCAGCAGGGAACCCGTCAGTAGATAGCATAAGATGAAGCAATATAAAACAAAAAACCGGTCAAGTGCGAGTCGGACTCGCATTGATACAAATTACATACATACATTAACACAAAAAAACATGGGTTTTTTTGTGGAAGCCCCTTTTAATTTTGATATATTTTTTACTTAACCTTATTGTTGTTGTAGCGGCAAAATAATACACACTCTGTACAAATTCAGCTGCCTACCTATTACGGTTCATGAGATACAGCCCTGTGACAGACGGACGGACGGACAGCGGAGGCTTAGTAATTGGGTTCCGTTGGCACCCTTTGGGTATGGAACCCTAAAAACCGACCAATTCCGAGTCGGACTCCCACACAAAAGGCTCAAACTCGAACTCACTTTTCTTGTTTTTTTTTTATGCAACCTGACATGGATGGCTAATACCACGCAACTACCGTTATAATATTAGCCTAAAACACCACATTTCCGAAGGAATTAGGTGCCATGCCAGGACCTGCCCTTTATGAGCACGGCTACATTGAACTGGATGGAAAACACGAACAATTTTTCATTGCCGCTTAATCCATAGTTTCATCCAATTCAATCAATTGCAAAAATATCTCAGGTTGCATGGCAACATAGGAGAACATGACCTGCAATATACTGAGAGCCTACAGAAGAACTACACAACCACGCAAATTAAATCCTTACACAAACAGACATGTATTGATTATATTTTTATAATAATGTATCCATATAGCCCACAGAGCAGATATAACCTCTGTCAAAAAGTTCGTATAAGTGGCCAGTCCGCTCGCAGCCGGAACTGCAGCTAGGACAATACATTATAATTTATACGTTTATGAAATATTACAAGCGATATTAGGCACATTCGATATAAAATATTCAAAAACCATTAAGAGGCAGGAAGAGCAGAGCGAGTAATGTCGCCTCATTAGGGATCGCGTCCGGGACGGGCGGTGGCTGACCCCTTAAGCGCGGGAAGACGTGTCGCTCAGCCAATTAAATTATATCCAATCCGAATAAAATTATATTATTATCGAATATTAATTTGTAAACAACGAGCTGCCGGCGGGGAGCACGATACACCTTATGCGGCATCTTGTACACGGCTCCAGCAGATTTTTTTTTATTTTTCCCTTTTTATGAGGTTTTTAAAACAATTTGTATGGAAAGGTATAAACTCATGCCGACGTTGATACTTGAGAAATATATAGGGTGTTTCATTATTTCACTTCGGTGATATGGGGTTAATCTGCATCTCGAACTAAATTGATTAAGAACAATAATAGAAAAACACAAAATTAAATATAGTATACTTGCATTGCTTAATTTTCTGAAGTATATTTTTATGTAAACACTATTTTTTCGCTCTATCTCTTCACTTCTCGATACAGTTTAAGAGAACAAAAATAAATATAAATAAAACTTAAACAACGCCTCCTATTTTTGAGTCGTAATATAAACTACAAATAGTGACCGACATGTGCACATACCATTTGAGATTTAAAAGGAATAATGGCTTTTGTTACACATAATATTCCTTCTAGTAGCGTAGACATACTCGATCAAGATCAGAAACGAATAAATAATTTACAAGGAAAACATTATTATTTTTAATACATAGAAAGGTAAAGCAATAACGAAAATATAACATTGTTGCGATGTTTGTCGGCCCCGTGTCCAAGCCCCTCACTGCGCCGGCGCAGCTCTAATCGCATCACACGCCACATCGGGATTAGTTCACTCGTAATGAAACTTCTTTGTGTAACCCTCTCGTCCTGTCAGCGCTGCCATGACACTTCCACACAGAGCTTGAGGCAGACATCTCCGAGGAAAAAAGGACCACATATTGTATATGTTTTGAATGTCCTCAATCCTTTTCATCTTAAGGATGTTCCGACCCATACAATGTTTTTTTTACACAGAACGCAAAAAGTATTGCACTTTAAGGCACGAATTCGTCAAAAATATTAAATATAGCCATAGTAGTTGCAGCGAAAACATATTCACAATTTCAGGGTTAATGGTTTCGTTGTAATTGCCGATTAGAAGTTTTACACCGTTAGATGGCGCTGTTAAATAAAAATCGTATTTAAATAAATTGTAACAAAATCAATAATCCTGAAATTGTGAAATTGTTTTCGCTGCAAGTAATATGACTATATTAAACTTTTATTATTAATTCGTGGCTTAAAGTGCAATACTTTTTGCGTTATGTGTGCAAACAACTTTATATGGGTTGGAACAGCCTTAAGATACGTCTCCTTCATTTTCCACGCATAAAATCGCATCATACAAAACAGAGTGGGCAGAACAGTGGTATGATCATTACCAAAAACTCTGGAGAGAGACACTTGCTATTATGCCATGCGTAGGTTATTAATATACTCGATAATTTATCACCAATAATACGGTCTGCCTGCCTTTCTGTCAGTCTGTCCGCTTATAACTTGAGAACCAATCACCCGATTTAGATGCGGTTTACTCAAAATTTCCAGCGCTCAACAGATCTAAGAAAATAATGCCGGCAGATCATGTGCTTCTTAACACTTTTGAAGCACCTTAGGTGTATATCCTGGTAGGTTTATAACCTGTAGGTATATGGTCTCACAGGATCTGTAGTAGGAACGTGGACAGTGCATTACTGCCTGTTGTGCATTAAGAGATGTTAGAATGCGGACGGAGGAATAACGTTATGCAGGTCCGACGAGCATTATCCATATCCAGTCGATAGCACACAGAAAAAAACGACATCCTTGAAAATTGGAGGGTCTCCCAATTCTAAGATTTCGTCGTGGGTCACAGTACGGCGTCCTGAATCCAGCTAACCAAATGAGCCAAACTCAGCTACCTGATCCGTCCCACAGATGCGATCAATGCTCCAAGCAAGACCTCAAGGAGTTGGTTTTCGTCCACTATCGAGGACCCCCAGCATTGTTAGGTGACCTTAATATGTCATCTCAAAGGTCACGCGTTTGGTTGTCGCACAAGACGAATAGTCACAAACACGCACAAGAAGTAAGTGGTCGCGCTGCTAGTGTGTGTGCAAAGTATGCACAAATTATTTCAAACTTGTTAACAGTTCATATCATTTCAAGGCGACGATCCCATAAATGTGTTCAGTTCGTTGTCATCAGCAGTCTCTAATTAGTGAAGTTTTGGCACTTGACCATGCGGGATCTTGTCACATGCGTCCATTACCAAGCGCTGCTAATTGCACTCATTGTGTGTGACATCAAGCCGAAATACACGCGTGCGTGCAGCGATACTATCAGCAGCTCTTGGCTTGACAGGGAATTGGTGTGTTGTGATTTACGATCCTGTAATTTCGCCAGATGTATCGTTGCTGTCTGCTTGCCCCTCACTGATACAATTGATGTTTTAAAACTTGTCATCGAACCCAACCCGAAATTTTCTACGAGCATAAGACAAAGAGAAGACCCATTATTTGTAGTGCTACATGGCACCTGTCTCCCGTCATCCCCATGTTGTTGAGCTGCGTCAAACAAAGGCACAGATTAGTAAAAAGTGGCCAAAGTGGCAGCGCGTGGCGATCATGACACATGCGGTGTTAATCGATATTCAGCGTGCATCCGATTGGCTTCGCGGTGTAAAATGTAGAACGGCAGAACAAGATTGCAACAAGATTGCTCGACAGATCTCGCACATGGCGTCGTCCGGCGGAGCGGTGTGTGTCGAGCCTTACCGCGGTGGCGAGGCAGGGTGTCGTCAGCCCATCTTGTCGTTAATTTTACGAGTCGTATAATTGGGTTCACCTACAGCCGCATCTCCCGCTGCCGCCGCGCGCCGCGTCGCCGTCACGGCGCGGCGCAGGTCGTCGACATCAGTTTTCGGAATCATCACATAATGAACGAGTGAATAAAGAAGACATTAATTCGTGTGTGAATTATTTCATGACATCTTAATGTGCTTCGCTACCTACTCTTTGTATGCGTTGCCCGGTTCATGTGACCGCCTTTCACTTACCGTTGCGTTTTTGGGGCCGTCTCAGTTTGTAACTGAATTGCACACGTCCCTACCGCACACGCCACTCTAGAAACAGAAGCATTAAGAATTTCATTAAATTCTCGAGTGGCTCTCACCTCGAAACATTCTTCATTTAATTAATTTGCCCATATTGTACGTCAGTTATCCAATTCCGGCGCACAATGCTTTTTCAAATCATCTCTCACCGCGCCCGACGTAATCAATAATTGAGTCTGTACAATTTGATAGAAACCCCATTGAATGAGATCAAACAATGAAGCAATCGAGAGTCCAATCGCACGGTAAAATCGACTCTAATTCCGTCTATTGATCGTCGATGCTCCGCGACGGACGGGCGGCCACGGGCCGATGGGTGATCTCTGATGATCAGCTGTCGGGCGCGTCGCCGGGTCGTGTCGGAGGCTAATTGTAGATTGTGACGCGGTGCGGCCCGTGTGGGAGCTAACTGTATTTGTTTAGGAGACCTCGCGTTATTCGGCTCACGTGTAAAATTAAATTAGCCACTTGTACATGATTGATGACTTCGTGCGGAAGATCGGCGCGTGCGTTTGTCTCGTTATGCAATGCACGGGTGCTCGTCGCCGTTGGTTGTACAACTGAGCCAGAAAGATTGAACAGTACAAAGTTTCAAGTATAATCTGCCGCTCTATTCATATTGTACACACAGCAGCTACAGGAGGTGAGCGTCCTTACAGCTCCGGCAGCTAATATCTGGAGAATAGAGACTGGCAATCGTCCATGTGGCAAAAGCCATTGACAGTATTCAAAGAGCACCTGTCAAAACTTAGTACAAGATTAGCACCGGACTAACCATACAAAAACCGGTTTAGTCCGCCGGATTAAAGTTAGTCTGCCCACTCTGAATACAGCTGTAAGAGTACTAAGGCGATGTGTCAAAGTGCAAAGCAGTCCATACTGACGTTTCGACTTCGTTGGGAACATAGGTATTCTCCTTTTTGCATTAGAAACTCACGGTTATTCATTGGGGGCGCTATAAAATAAACAGCGAAGGGCATTCGATTCCGCAAAACTCATCCCCTTTAGACTTGTTAGGGTTCCGTACCCAAAGGGTGAAAACGGAACTCTATTACTAAGCCTCCGCTGTCCGTCCGTCCGTCCGTCCGTCCGTCCGTCTGTCCGTCTGTCACAGGGCTGTATCTCATGAACCGTAACAGGTAGGAAGCTGACATTTTCACAGATTATGTATTTATTTTGCCGCTCTAACAACAAATAGGTAACATTATAAAATAATAATAATTAAAGGGGGGCCCCATACAAAAAACGTGTATTTTTTTTAAATCTTGTGCGATGGTACGGAACCCTTCGTGTGCGAGTCCGACTCGCACTTGGCCGGTTTTATGTAGTTTAATGAGTGTTTCAAGTTAATTAAGGCGCTAGGACTAGCCAACTACTCGCGCCATACAAATGCACTTTTTAACAAATGTAATAATATGTAGTGAAACGCTTCAGCAAATCCAAATAGAACTCCACACTGATAATGGATTGTTAATATATTTTTATTCCATCATTTATTTAAATAATAATAAAAATAAAAAAGTTTATTTTTCTCATTAGAAATCTGAAAGTAATTCGATTTCTAGATATAAGCAAAAACAGCATATATGCATAAACAAAAAATTCCATTTGCTTTTAGATTTCTACATTTAGTCAAAAAAGTTCGGAAATGGACACCGTTTCCGCAATGTATTTTGTATAGAAAAAGGAAACATACATTAACGAAAATAATTCGATTCCTAGACAAGGAATCATATTAGGTTGGGGAAAAAGTTTCTTCGCATTTTTTAAGAAAATTCAAAACATTTTTTAATATGGTTTATTTACATTTAACTAAAGTATGTAGGTACCATTTTGTTCGATAACTTTTTGCCATCTTGTAGGTAGGGACATGATCCCATGGCTATAGAAATATTGGGACTTCTGATCAATATACCGCGACAAGTGGTTTTGGCAGTCCTCTCGTGATGTTAACCTGACACTGCCTAAAGAATTCTGAAGAGACCTAAACAGGTGGAAATCTGAAGGTGCAAGGTCAGGACTATACGGCGGATGCATTAACACCTCCCAGCCAAACTCTCTTAGTTTTTGCTGAGTGGCTAAAGATGTGTGAGGTCTAGCGTTATCATGATGAAAAACCACACCCCTTCTGTTGATTAATTCCGGCCGCTTTCTCTCAACTTCTTGCTTTAATCTCATCAGTTGTTCGCAGTAGAGTTTAGAATCGATGGTCCTGCCTGGTGGTAACAGCTCATAATGAATAATGCCCTTCCAATCCCACCACACACACAGCATCACCTTGTTGCGAGTTAACCCGGGTTTCGCCACAGTCTATGAAGCTTGACCGGCCTTTGACCACGACCTTTTTCGCACGTTCTTGTCGTACGTGATCCACTTTTCATCACCAGTTATCAGCTTCTTCAAAAATGGTTCGGTTTCATTACGTCGTAATAAAGAATCACAAATGAGTACACGGTTCATTAGGTTTCTTTCAGTGAGCTCGTGAGGTACCCAAATATCGAGCTTTTTTGTGTACCCAGTTTTTTTCAAATGCGCCAAAACTGTTTTGTGGTCAATTCCTAGTTCTTCAGCTACGTCGTAACTACTGATATGCCGATCTTGCTCCACTTTTTCAAAAATGGCATCCATTTTATCCGTAATAGGGCGACCAGAGCGACGTGTATCTTTGACATCAAAATTTCCGGATTGAAAACGCTTAAACCAAATTTGTGCTACTCTCACAGACACTGCACTAGGTCCATAAACATCGCAAATTTTTTTCGCGGCTTGCGTTGCATTTTTACCTTTTTTGTAGTAAAATTTTAAAATGTATCGAATTTCTTCATTAGATTCACTCATTTTGACAGTACGAAAAACAAATGAGAATCACACATTTTCCTAATTTGAATTTGGAATTATGTTCTTTAAAATTTAAACTTTCAATGATACCAAAACCAGCCAGATACAAATAGTATCGCCAAAGAGATTTTATTACAAGTTCATACATACTATAATGCGAAAAGACTTTTTCCCCGACCTATTATATTGTAAGAATGACACTTATAATCGTCAGACTTAGTTAGTTAACTTGGGGTGCCTCGTCTAACTTTGCGATTTGGCTAGTACCAGGCCCTTAAGGACTGGTATTCATTGAGGAATAGAGTGAAAAGCATCGTTTGAGAATTAAAGTATTTTAATGTTGAGGTAAATATGAAACGCAAGCTATCCACAGTGAGAAGTTGGTTCGTTCTATGCTCAAATAGGGAATTTTTACTTACATAATAATCTGCCTTATCGTAAAATAATTTAAGTGAAAGAACCATATCTCAAAGTCGGATTTGAATCCCGCAAATAGATTTCCCATGATTTCTTCAATCATGTGATATGAAACACCGATTGGAGCGGATACAGTTAGGTCAACATGATGTGTCATGCTGCAAGCAGATGCGTCACGGCAGTTGTGACGGAGGCGGCGCCGTGTGGTTCCCACGGGTTTGGTGTTTGGTGACATGTCGCAACTTGTCTCAATTGGCAATAATAATTCCGTAGCGTATACGTCATTTCGGTCGCGGCTCGCGCCCCCGTTCCGCGACGCTGTGCTGCTGCTCCTATTCAAAGTGACTGCTTGGAGCGAATCTTGCCTGTTCTTGGTAAGACACTTTAGAAATCAATATTTGCAACAAAGCGATTTACTGATGATACAAATACATACGAATAAGCCTCGGTAGCCAAGTGGTGCGACGCCTTGCGATTCAATAAGCTGGGTGAAGCACCTCTGAGCGCGGCTGGGTTCTGGATGGGTGAGCATTTTACCCCGTGGTTCGGATTTCATGTAAAACTGTAGGTCCCCTTCCGGGTTGGTACCATCGTATTGGATGAAAATATATTCAAAGCGGGAATGCAACATTGTCCGCGTTTTCCATTCCAGTTCAGTGTAGCCGTGCGCATAAACGAAAGGTCCTGGCATGGCACCTAATTACTTCGGAAATGTGGTGTATTGGGCTAATATCATAACGGTAGTTGTGTGGTATTAACCATCCATGTTAGGTTGCATAAAAAACTGTGGAGATAAAAAGGTGGCTCAGGTCTTTAGACCAGCTGCTCTCCGCGTGCACTAATAAATAATTGACACCATAACGTTACGTCTATCTGTTTCTGTTTGTTTTTAACGTGAGAATGGTCGCCTCGTGTGACCTAAGCTTAATGGCCGAGACTTATCTCGGTCCGCTGCGAGCACGTTGTCATGTAGTTTGCAATTTGAACGTGCCCCTTGTACGCAACGCAAGGTTACTTTTTAACCGACCAGTGCGTGTTTGATTGCGCGCGAAAGTATCTTTGAAACAAGTGCGAGTTGGACAAGCACACGAATAGTTCCGTACCATCGTAAAAAAAATACTAAAAAAATCAGGTTTTCGTATGAAACCACTTAAATTTTTATTATTTTTAAATTTTATCTATTTGTTGTTATAGCGGCAAAATAAATACACACTGTGTGAAAATTTCACCTGCCTACCTATTGCGATTCATGAGTACAGCCCTGTGACAGACGGACGGACGGACGAACGGACAGCGGAGGCTTAGTAATAATAGGGTTCCGTTGGCACCCTTTGGGTACGGAACCCCAAAAATAGCAATTTAAATTATCTGTATAGGTACTGCCTGCCACGATTGTCGCAATAATCTGGCGCATTACTTCAAATCAGGTGTCAGTATTATTTCTTAATAAAGTTCCTTTTTACCCGACTGCGTGTTTGTTACTGCAAATGGATTGCTACACCTACACCTACGGCCATGACATTAGCTCAACACACCACATTCTCGAAGGAATTACGTACGATGCCAGAATCTTACCTAGTTGCCGCTTCGACCATCTCTCTTGTCTCCAATGCGACGGTACCAACCCTGGAGGGCTCAGCCGTAACACCTAGGAGAGAAGGGGACCTTCCCGATTTTCCAAAAGGATTCTGAACCATGGAACAGGTCGCATTCGTGAAGAAATGCACTTATCCAATGCAGAAGTAAATAGTAAGTGGTGAATAAACGCGGCGGGGATTGAACCCGTTACCTCTTGCATGAAAAGCGAGCCACTCGGCTCGCACTAAAGCTTTGAGAAGCCGATAATATTTTATCAAGGGAATTCGATTCCATATTCTACTCGCTTCCTCATAAGTATTTTTATCGCTAATTTGCTCGTTGATTTGGGGAAAATTTAACCACTTGTAGGTAATTAGATTTTTAGGCTTCCGTAGTCAACAAGGAACCCGTATAGTGTCGCCATGTCCGTCCGTCTGTCCGACATTTATTAAACTCTCCATTAGAATCGGGGTAAGGAATTCAAAATTGTGAAGATTTTATCATTCGAATGTAGAGATAAATAATCCATATCGGTCTCCTGAATATACCTCACCGTCAGCATTTAAATGATAATAATGATATAGTGGCTCGTCTGCTCACGTCTCCATTTGGACAGAAAGTACAAGTAGTGGACTGAAGCCCGCGGCAGTGCTTGTCGCGCCGCGCATGCGTCGATAAACCACGCCACATCCCGCTGCACAGTCCAACTGTTCATGCACTCTGTACGAGACGAGATGTCGAGTTTCTCTAATTAATATGTCAGCAGTTATAATGAAAATGTTTAGCTATCATAATTGTTGGAAACTTAGCGTGAAAGTATTTACGTATATAGATATAGAAATTGTGTTATTAATTTGAGTTTCGGCGACATCTACATTTGAAGCATTGTAATCCGATTTTTAAAATAATCTGGGAATGTTTTTGGTCGTAACATTCGTCGGAAGCAGGATTCGAACCTGCGACCTTTGGATTACACGCCCACTGCTCTAACCAACTGAGCTATCCAGACAATTTGATTTGATTATATTTTCAAAATCTGATTACAATGCTTCAAGATGTCGTTGAAACTCAAATTTATCAGATAACGGTAATTCAAGCAATTGTGTTAATACCGTAGGCACAACAATTGTGCGTATGTTGTTGCTTGTAGGTTATTTTAGAATTCGGATAACGGACGCATTTAAAATGTGTATTGGTGCAGTAATATCCCAGACACATGATGCAGGACTGTCTACATACGGAGATTGCTACCTCAGATAAAAAAACTGGCCAAGTGCGAGTCAGACTCGCACACGAATGGTTCCGTAACATCGTACAAGATTTAACACCAACAATCACGTTTTTTGTATGGGGACCCCCTTTAATTTTTATAATTTTTACTTTTTACCTATTTGTTGTTATAGCGGAAAAATAAATACACACTCTGTGAAAATTTCAGCTGCCTACCTATTACGGTTCATGAGATACAGCCCTGTGACAGACTGACGAACGGACGGACGAACGGACGGACAGCGGAGGCTTAGTAATAGGGTTCCGTTGGCACTCTTTGGGTACGGAACCCTAGAATGGAAGGAGATGTGCCATACCCAACACGCAAATATCTTCGCAAACTTATTGGAGCATCTGTGTTGGCAGGAATTGACTTTGCGAACCCATTTCGGTAGCGCGTTCGAGTGCGGTGGCGATGTTTGGACTGAGTGGCACGGCCAGCTTACCATAGGCAGGGTCGAGATTGCTATAATCTAGAAACACGAGATAAAAATGTAATCTCGGCCGTGGATTACCAATAACTAGCATTTCACTGACCGATGGCTGATTTTTTCAGAACAATTTTTTGTGCATAAATAGATAAAATTAGCAAGTTTCTTGTAGTTTGTGCTCGATGTACTCGATTTACGCTTCCATACCATAATCAATATTAGCACGCTTGTCAGCTTACGGATATCTCTCGAATAATCGTACTTTTTACATATCCTACCCGGTTTCAATAATAACAATAGTTTTCATCATAATAATAATTCAATAAGTAACTTTAATATAAATTGTTCACATTCAACGCTTAAATATTTAAAACCCGTATGGACCAGTGACTGGGGCTGAGATAAATAGTCGTAAAAATAAATAAGACTAACGGAAAGTAGTACTTTGTGACGTCTGTTTGCATCACTTTGAGATTTCGTCCATACAAAATGTGTCACAAAGTGCTACTTTTCGTTATCCTTAGTTTTTGTTACGACTATTTATCTCTGCCTGAGAGTGGAAATTAAAAATCGCGAACATCTGGCTCCCTTTTTGCAATCGAACATCAAGGTAATACGAAACACACCTGACCATCGCACACCACCTCACATCTCCTGTCCTCGTCTGGCCCACTATGTAAGACCCTTCGTATGAGAGAGATATACACGGGATAAACATAAGATTTGTTGCGCAAGGCACGTAGGATGCAAATGTGTTTCGGCAATGCGATCAATGCCCGTCACAAAGATAGACCGGGAGCTTGAAGTAGATTTTTGAAATTCTAGATGGTTTGTCAATGAGAAAAATTAAAATGCCATTACAATTAAGGTGGGCCTTCTCGGTCAACTCATCATGCAAATGTGGAAAGAAGAACATGCGCATATTTCTTGCCAGACATTCAAAATTATACTCAAAACAGCTTTTATAATCGAACTAGATGTTTCATGAGCATTGTAAAATCATGTTTGGTTTCGAAGTTATTAGGTCTTAAATTTCGATATTTTTGCGCACTTTATACGAGCGCACTTGGACGTGGATTACTCAAAGATAAAACTATTTTTAGATAGATTATCAATTTAGTTTTTGTTAGATTTAATTTTAGCTATAAGGCGTTTTGTAATTAATATTTTCTTAAACTCTTTCAAAATCAAACACTATGCGCATTATCTGCTTGTGTTGCATCCTCCTCATCACGGAGCCTGTCTTTTTCTTTGAAACAGAGAAGGTAGGAGCGTAATAGCACGATTTTGTACCGTGCCCGCGAATGAGTTAGTCCTGTCGGAAAGGGCCACCTCAAGGCCAAAAAAACAATACAGTTTGATACGCTTTTGCAAGGTTACACAGAGTGCATCCGAAAACAGTTTTAGTTTTCTTACAAACGATTTCGTAAAATCAATCTAAAAGCACCTGATCACCTCTTTTGCGGGGCGGGCTGACGGTTATAGAACGTCCGAGAAAATGGAAATAATAACGGCATGATAGAACCTCAACGAGAGCAAAATACTTCGCCGCCGTCGACGAATCAATCAGCTCACTTTTACCTGTTTCATGATGTAAATATTGCTCACATCTGCCCGCGAGCTAACGCAGGCGACGCGATAACGTAGCGACATGGTCGCGGCATTTGACTACCATCCTGCCGCCACCGGTACAGCCGTCAGCAGCGACGCGGCGAGCGGTCAGACGACGAGAAGCCTCCGAGAAATCGACGCCAAAGTGTTGAGACTGAGAGGCATATACGAAAATAACGTCATTATATAAAAAACTGGTGATAAAAAAACAATTGCGAATCTAATCTGATTACATATTATTTTCTCACAATCTTTTATACCTGTGAAAAGTGTATAAAAGTGTTCAAAAGTGATAAACGTGAATACATGTAAAATTCTATCTCACATGAATCCTTTGAAGTGAGATTGCAGAATCAATCAAACTTGCAAAGTGTATTTCAATGTCTACGTCAGTACATGTGGTTAGTCAGCAAAAAAATTATTAAAGGTTAGTCAGCCACATCGAAATTAAAGGTCCGGGGAAGAATAAATACAGTATCAACATAGTAATAGTATGTGCGGAAATAGAATCGTCATGTGCTTTGAGGGCACATCACCGCTAAATTAGCGTATTGGTTATGTTTTCAACATTGCCACATCATTATATTTCGACAGTGACAGTATGTAACAGTGGCGTTTTGCAGGTCACCTTTTTATCCCAGACAAAACCAAATAATAGTAGATTATCGTGGTCGACATGATGTGATAAAAATCACAAGAAATAAACACGACACAGAAAGTCATGCCAACACGACAACAAGTATATTTTTTGACAGATGGCTGGATTACCATGTAATAATCACAATGTTAATACCCTTGGACGCCTTAACGAAGGCTCTTCTACGACGAAGACTCGAGCTACTTTGACGTTATAATTTTCACACCATCTCTCGGTCTATACCGGCTGCAGGATATTAATTTGGGACGCGTCGCAAAAGAGATTCGGGAAGCGTGGAGCCCTCTTATATTTGCGGAGGGCCGATTCGAGTTTATGTACATTTTCGCGAGTAGTTTACGCGCGACGTTTAATGCCGACGACCGACATAACGTCCACTTTATCCGATGTTGACACTTGTTTACATTTTATGGTGGAAAGATGCCACCACATAAACAACACTTTTATCGAGCCGTAAATGTAGCACAAAATGTAAAAAGACGATACTCGTCCAAGGATGAGATTCTGGGTAGCTGAATTGAATCGCTATTGTGTTGTTAATAAACACTTTAATTGTATTATCTACAATCTCTAATGGAGCAAAATGGCGCTATAATGAGGTGCAAATTTAGCTCGTTTACGCAATAAAACCGATCGAAGGATTTTCCCATACCGCGGGAGGTCGGATCGGCGCCGGAGCGAAATAGTTAATAGTGATTTATCGAGATATTAGCATAGAGAGCAGATGGAAACGTCAAATAGTTGCGATTTACGCAAATTGAACGTCGGACTGGCTGTCAACGCCGCGGCCGCTCGCGACATGTGGTTCGTAGACGGCTCGCGTCCTAGTCTGTGGTCCTAGCCAATCAATAATGCTAAATAACCAGGCCCGATCACGGCCTGTCTGCGTTGGAAGCGGCCTGCCTCAGTTCTCAAGAAAGCGCCGCGCGCCGACTTTCGAAACCGGAACAAGGCTTCATGCCTTCATTTTTGGAATATTTTAAGGCTATTTATAAACTTGACATGGACGGACGCCTCCTGACATATTACCCCAATATTCGTGAAGAAACTAGGTGCTAAGTACCTGAACCGAGACAGCGACGAAACTCTGAGAACTCCGAGCATCTGAAGACCTTCCCACTTCGTAGTGATGTAGGGTCTCACATTCCTGGCTCAATAGGTGAACGAAAGATGGTCGTAGCGACATGAAACAGTTCTCAGTGTTTTCAGTATACTGTAAGGGAAATTTAAAGGAAAGGTACTGGCATAGCGCCATCGGGAACGCGGTGTGTTGAACTCTACAGGAGTATATTCCGGGAGGTCACGACATTTTTGGTCACGATAAGGTAAATGGCTTAATCTGGGTTCAAAGGTTAGATACCAACACTGTGATGCTAAATATGTCGATCTGCCTGCGCCAAATGGTTGCGTTATCTAGATTGGCTATACAAAATAGATGTAGGTATATACCTACTAATGAATATACAGATTATCATGACACATTGAAATCTATTAATTATGCAACAAAAACCAGTCGGTTCTTTAATTAAATACTGAAATATTGCTAAAATTATATCTGTAACCTAAATCGCTCATAACTACGAAATGCAATCAAAAGTTTGTTAAGTTTTGGTATTATGGAGCAAATATGTAGGTACTGATTCTTACATACTTCGCTGTTTTCAGCCATTTGCCTAATCACAAATGTTTTTTGTCACTATATTTTTTAAGCCACCTTATCTAAGTAACGCAACCACTTGGCGCAGGCAGACCGACACCTTTTGCTTCAGAGGGTTGGTCTCTATCATGTGAGCCATTTGCGTTATCGTTATAATTTTTGTCGTGACCTCCTAGACTAGCTAGACTAGTAGGTGTGATATAGTTTTTCTCGTTGAATATAGTCATCCATGTCCAGTTACATAGAGTAACAAAGCGCAGTGCGCCATTTCTGCGCATGCGCGAAACAGTCTGCTGGTCTCCCCCCCCCCCACACCCTCTACTCTGGCTCGCTTGGGCCAATTTGAATAAGCACAGGCTCATGATTATGATAATTTGTTATCTCACGCCGAAGCCTCCGCCACCGCCACCGCCACGCCACCGCCACCGCACCGCGTGGCACTACCAATATGCGCCTATTATACTCACTACTTGCCGACTACTGACCACACCGATCCTTGTTTCAGATTAAAGACATTTTAGATTGCTAGCGTGGGACGTATGCTATAACGTATCCTGTGCTACCTTCTGTTAAATGATTGTGGAGCACATGATGAATGTTGGCGGGTTGTTTAATATTTGTCGTATCTCTATCATGTCTATAACACAGATTTTCTGCTCCAGATACCTAAATCTGTAATGTCTCCAAGAGTCAAATTATGCTGCTTGTTCGGTCGTTGTTCGTCTGCTGGTATAGTTATTTATACATGTTGGTATATTTATCAAGTATATCTATCAAGTCTATTATACAGACTTTATGCTACACCGAAAGCTATAAGAAAAATCACGTGCTGGGTTGTTGCAGTAAACACATTTTTTTTCTCGGTGAACTTGTTTAATTTATTTATTGATTTAATCTAAAATATAGAATACCGGTGTCAAGAACCATTCTGTCGATAAATTCGAAACGATCGGAGACCTCTATCACCATGACAGGGCTGAAACGATACATAGGTACATTGAGATATTAAGGCCTTAACATGGAAAGGAGTCAAGAAACGTTCCACGTTTGCGACCAATGAAACTATCGCCATCCCCGCTAGTGTTGGGACTACGCAAGGATAACATATCGACGCAATAACCGCGCGGACTCGGTGCTCAAAACATATTTTGCCATTTATGCCGGCGCGGGAACTAATCTCCCTAACGAGTACCCAGAGAAAAAGCGGCCCTCTCATGCGCGTAACAAATTACGTGGTTTTCTGCCGTTATGCGGCGAATAAGCCGCGCTGGACTGCACGCATGCGCGGCACTTACTCCGACCGCAGGTGTAGTGGCCACGGCTCACGGCGGAGCGGCGGCGGCACTACGTGCATTGACGTTGGCGAGGCAAATTCAGCGCCTGAGCCGGTAGTCTAAGGCTGAGATAAATAGTCGTTACCAAAACTAAGACTAACGAAAAGTAGTACTTTGTGACGGCAATTTAACACATTTTGTATGGACGAAATCTCAAAGCATGCAAAGTGACGTCACAAAGTAGTACTTTCAATTAGTCTTAGTTTCTGTTATGACTATTTATCTCAGCCTAAGTTGTCACCTAAATTGGCGTTACGGCAAACCGATCGACTGGCGTTTTCAAATGTATGGAGAAATTGAAGAGCGCGGGCGTTAAGCGAACTAACATTTGCGAGTCCGAGCTTGATTTGACAGCTTACTCAACGTTGCCGTAAATACGTTGCCGTTTACGTCCACTCCGCGTTTTCATACAAATCGGAAGTCCGCGTTTGACTTTGACAGCTTGAAGAAGTAAAACCATAGAATATCTAGTAAAAACTTGTATAGAGTTTGGAGAAAACGCCAGTCGATCGGTTTGCCGTAAACGCCAATTTAGGTGAGAACTCAGACTGACCACTCTGATCGCAGTCAGATTCAAAATGTCCGCCGTGTTCGTAGTCGGGCCCCGGTATAGATTGTTCGGATAAGTAGTGCCGTCAGGAAGATCGACATACTCAAAAACCAGCCAAGTGCGAGTCGGACTCGCACATAAAGGGTTCCGTACCATGATACAAGATTAAAAACAAAAAATCATGTTTTTTGCATGGTGCCCACCTTTAGTTTTTATTATATTTTTATTTTACCTATTTGTTGTTATAGCGGCAAAATAAATACACACTGTAAAAATTTTAGTCGCCTACCTGTTGCGGTTCATGAGATACAGCCCTGTGACAGACGGACGGACAGCGGAGGCTTAGTAACAGGGTTCCGTTGGCACCCTTTGGGTACGGAACCCTAAAAAGTGCTCTTTCCGATCTCGATGAATGTTTACAATTTTGTTTTAAGTTTGTTTACGCTTACGCTACGTTCATTTCTGGTTCGATTCGTGCTGAACGCTCTCAAAATGGTGTACCGTGAATGGTGTGACGTCATTGTTACCTGACTCAATACGTCGGTGTATATATGAGTCTGATTTTGACGTTCTGTAGCGTTGGCTGTCGGTTTTCGTCCGTGTTTTTTCACAAACAATCTTAGATGAAAATTTAAATTCAGTTTAGAGGAATTGATTAGATTCAATGTTGATGAGAAATACTTCGGCTAATGTCATTTATTCCACATTTGTTTTTTTTTTGTTTTTACAAGCTCGCGCAAAGTCGTTTGTGATTAATGCTTTGAATGTGCAACTGAATCGGGACGCTTGTGTTCGCCGTCTACAGTGTAAACTTTGACAGTTCAAAACGGCCCGCGCAGTAAAACTTGTAAAACGTTGGATTACATAACGTTTTACAAAATTGGCAATTTCACCATGCAGTGTACTAGTGATGGTAAAATGGATGTCATCTTTATTTGAAGAATAAAGAAATAAGAAAATGAATAAATGTTTTCTAGTCATTTATTAGTTATGCTTTTAGGTGCGGTTCCTCAAAACATATCTTTAGTCTGCGATTTTTCATGCGAGTCCCGACCGCTCGCGTGAACCGCAAATGTGTTAGCGAGGCGTAGTATTAGTTACACAGCTTTTACATTATCCGCCTGGACAGCGGCGTAATTGGTCATCGAGCCAACTAGGGATGCGGGGTGTTCCAATATCGATAATTTCTACATTTCAACCATCTTAGACACGCATTTAGAATTTAGCAAAATAAAATTTCGAAAGAACGGGGTTTGATGGGGGAAGATGTCGAAAGATGTTAACTTCATAACTTTTGCTAGCAGCAAGAGTTAATATAGATCCACCGACCAAGAATCAGTTGCTAATAACCATACCTACCTGCCTACCTATGCGAGTAAGTGTGTAGCTTTTACATGTTCAACATGTACATGTTAGGTATGTATTTCTAGCAGTGAAACGTCGTGGTTAAACGCTCATCCTGACAAATTATCATACAGCCGCCTGAATGGCTCGAGAGAACTCGACTAAAAAGTAGTTTTATATATCCCAGCGAGCATTCTATCGATGCAATAATTGCATGTCCCGCCAAGTGAAATCCGGAGAGATATGCCGTGTTCCCGCTGCGTGGCGGGACGTGTTTGGACGTCCGCGTCGCATCGGCGGGCACGCGGGGGGAGCGAGGGAGGTAATCCACCGCTCCCGCCGCGCCGCGATTTGTTAACGCAATCAATAGTACGAGAGCGGACCGTCGTCAACCCTACGTCATCGAGTAACACCATGGGACCCATTTGTGGTTGTGCGGATTAGAATAGGCTTCCTAAAAATACTAGGTTGCCTGACCAAAACCTGGAACGTTTTGTGCAGTAGGTAATATTAAATCACTTTTTTGGTAGAATTTAACGTCATCGAGTAACAACATGAGACCTAGCACAATCGGTAAAGGTCATCAAGAAAAGCTAAAAAAAAGTAGGTTGGCTCGTCCTACCCTGGCACGTTCTGAGGTTGGCCGGTTTTAAAATGTCAAAAAATTAAAAAAAATACGTCATCGAGTAACAAGTTGACAATACCACCATTCGATAGTCCTATGAACATGCCTCATAAAAAAATTAGGTTGGCTGCCCTCAGCCTGGCACGTTTCCTACGCGGCCATGTTGAACGTCGGATGCGCCCAGTTCTTATATTCATCAATTGTTAAATTAATATAATATAACAGTTTTGTGATATGTCTATCTATAAACAGTGATGTTTTTATTGATCAGAACTCATCTTGAATAGGTTAAAAAAAAACAAAATGAAATATTTGTGATATAGGTATTGATCGATTGCGTGATATTAGGGCATTGTCGTATCTAATTATTAACTAAGTTTAACTCAAGTTAACTTTAGATTATGATGCACATAGTTCCGCATACTTGAAGAGTAAAAACCGGAAGTTTCATATACATATGCTTTCGGAATCTATCGTATGGATCATTCCACGTAGGGAATCGAAACTCCAGTCAGCCCATGCCTACGGCATTAGAGGCGCACGCTTTAAGTTCTGCCACGGCCCTCGTTATTACAAAATTTTAATCAGATTGAATGTAAACATAACGTAATGAAGATGACTATTGTCATAATAAAATAAATCGCCACAAAACTTAAACCCATAAGTGAAGTATCTCAAAGTTACTATTCTTTAATTCACATGAATTTAGGGTAAATATTCTAGTGTATATTTCCATTCTTTAAACATTTCAATGTATATGTTTTTGCCGGGTCTATACAAAAGTACATGTCCACATCGTCACTCACATATTAAGGAAGTTTAGTAAGCTTTGGCGTCACTCTCTTTTCTTTACTTACGTATCTCTTTTATTTTATCATAAACAAGTTGCAATGTATCCAAACCGAAGCGGAATTTTAAATTAACAGCTCTTAAGTCGTAGGTATAGTTTAAATAATACCTGAAAAGCTCTGTAAAATATTTATGTTTTAGTTATAGAAAACATATACATTTAAATGTTTAAAGGATGGAAATAACCATGAATATTTAACCTAAAGTCATGTGAATACAAGAATAGTAACTTTTTGGCGATTTATTTTATTATGAATATTAAAATTCTTCATTACATCAGGTTAACATTCAATCTAATTTGAATTATGTAATGAGGAGCTCCGTCGCAGAATGTAAAGCTTGCGCCTCTAATGTCGTAGGCATGGGCTGACAGGGGTTGAAGAAAGGACCTTAAAGCGATGCACACTCCAGTGGCAACAAGAAAACATTTTAAAACCTGTGTACGATTTAGTCCTTCTGATGAGTCTAGTGTTAGATCCAGAATTAATACTATTATTTCTGTCATGAACTACTATAGTGACCTGTAAACAAAGAGACAAATTACAAAACCTTATTATTCTTACAGCTAAAAAAAACGACATAATATTAAACCTTTAAATGCTACCACCTCCAAAAAAATAAGAGTACAATGGTTTGAGAACAGTCAGTCAATCCGTCAGCGTGTTTGCGACCACTGCGGGACATACGCCTCTCCAATCCTTCTCCAGTCCTTCCGGCCCTCAGCGGTACGGACCCACAGCTTTCCCCGACGCACTTGATGCCGTCTTTTCACCTGGCGGGTGGTCTTCCCACACTCCGTTTGCCTGTCCACGGCCGCCAGTGTAGGACACGGTTACTCTAACGGTTGTCGTCTCGTCAGCTGACGTGACCAGCCCTCTCATAACCGGGAGGACGCACTGGTCATATGTTCGGGTCTTTAAATTTTGCGAAAGGTCAGACCTCAGAGCGAATTTAAGCTTTCCGAAGGCAGCCCAACCCAGTTGAATCCGTCGCTCAACCTCCAAAGACAGTCCTTGTATACCAAGCCGCAGGATTTGACCGAGATAACGATTTGTCCTCCCGTCATACCCTCAGTCGCCATGACCTTGGTTTTATCCCGGTTAATCTTCAGACCTACCTATCGATGCTTTATAAAGGTCTTCCAGCATTGTTTGAAGCTGAACTCGGGATTTTGACAAAAGAACAATGTGATCGGCGAAGCGAAGATGACTGAGGAAAATATTCATTAACGTTGATACCCATGTTGTCCCATTCAAGCGTCTTGAACACATATTCCGATGCGCTTGTGAAGAGCTTGGGTGAGATCACATCTCCCTGCCTAACGCCTTTAGCAAGAGGGATGGGTTGGGTATTTTAATGAAGCCTCACAGTCATCGTCGCGGACCGATACAGATTTCGGAGTACCTCGAACGCCTGGTGATCGATTCTACACCTCAGGAGGGAGTTTTCGACAGCCCATTTTTCAACTGAGTCTCGTAAAGGACTAGAAAAGAAGTGGAAGGCTACAAAGAGCGGCTTGTTGTACTCCTCGTACTTCTGCACCACTTGTCTCACAGTAAATATTTGATCCATTATGCCGTATCTTTTCCTGAACCCAGCTTGCTCACGAGGCTGGTACTGATTCAGCCTCTGTGTCAGCCAACTCGTGATGACTCATGAAAAGACCTTGTATACGTGGCTTAGAACTGAGATAGGTCGATAGTTCTTCAACTTCGCCCTATTTTTTTGAGAACTGCATTTGAGAATTGCACAGTGTTTGCAGTTCCTTCAAGATGGGTCTCCCGCCAGACTTTAGCAGTTCCATCGTTATCCCGTCCTCATCTGGAGCCTTATGTTTTTTTAGTCCTTTCAAAACAGCCTTTATCTCATAGACACTAATCTCCGGCAGATCCTCGGTGTAGTATCTAGTGAGCGGCGCACTCCTATCAGAGTCGAGTGGTTTGCTTGGGCTCGGGGCATGAATTGCTGCGGAGTACAATTCGTCATAATTTTTTACCACCGCCTCAAGTATATCGTCTTTTTTGCAGTGACAACCCTATCCGCTCGCTTGGGTTTTGAAATTTAGTTAGCGCCGGTAGAGAAGGCACGGGAAAACACTTTACTGTCTCGATTTTCCTCTATAACGCGCTCAACCAACTTCATGTTCCCTTGGTGAATATCGCTACGGGATATGGTGCGTAACGTGGCAATCCGCCGACGTACCAAAGTAGTCGATATTGGACACCGGGTGGCTAAGCTAGCTAGAAGGAGGAGTACAACAAGCCGCTCTTTGTAGCCTTCGTGGAATACGAGAAGGCGTTCGACTCAGTTGAAAAATGGGCCGTCGAAAACTCCCTCCTGAGGTGCAGAATCGACCCCCGCTACATCGAGGTACTCCGAATTCTGTATCGGTCCGCGACGATGACTGTGAGGCTCCATGAAAATACCCAACCCATCCCTCTTGGTAAAAGCGTTAGGCAGGGGGATGTGATCTCAAATCAAATAAAATCAAAAATATCAAATCAAAATATTTTTATTCGCAGTGATTACATTACAATATTAAGAATTTGCATAACAGATTATAATATTGATACCAATCATGTGAATTCGACGTTTTACACAATAATATTAAAATAACTTAAATCGTAGAAAGATTTGTCAAGCAACCATGTACTTAACTTCTTTTTAAATCTTATGTTAGTTTCTTCTCGCAAGTCTCTAGGTAGCTTATTATACATATTAATACTATTGAAGTGGACACCCTTCTCAAATTTTGATGTTGAGTGTGCAGCTTGCTGGATCACATTTTTATTTCTCGTCGAATATCCGTGTTCAAAATTATTATATAATTCCGGGTAATTTCTCACATAAAAAATAGTTCTTTGTACGTACACATCATACATAGTATGCAATTTTAGGTTTTTAAACAAAGGCGTGCAAACAAGTGCGTCCCATTTAGAGTGTGTAATTATCCGAATTGCTTTCTTTTGTAGTCTAAATACTGAAACCGCTTCCCCTGAAGAACCTCAGAACTCAATGGCATTGGTCATGACAGAGTATAAATAACCGAAGTAGGCACTCTTCAGGGTATCTAAGTCACAGCATTTAGACAGGGTTCTGAGGCAATAACAAGCTTTTGTTAATTTATCACAAACATGTTGAATGTGTTTGTCCCATCGTAACTTTTGATCCAACGTGAAGCCTAAGAATATAATAGATATTGCAAACGTTATGAATTCATCGTTATATTCGATAAACATCTCATCATTAATTTCATGTTTAATATTTTTCATCTTAAAATGTACACAGTGTGTTTTAGCACTATTTAACATTAACCCATTTGCTGCGAACCATTTACCCAACTCCTCAATTATTTTTGTTCTTTTTGTAAGGAGTGTTTCAATACTTTTATCAGTAACAATTACATTTGCGTCGTCAGCGTAAATTACTATGATTTCGCGAGAAGCACTAGCATAGTGTCTTTTGCAATGTCATCAATAAAAATAATAAACAGCAATGGTGCCATGATTGAGCCTTGAGGTACTCCGTAATCGGTTTCAAATAATCGTGATACAGAGTTATCGAAAATACCATTTGTTCTGTTTTTATATCTTATATTTACGTTACTTTCTCACCGACATTTTCTCACCCAAGCTCTTCACAAACGCATCGGAATATGTGTTCAAGACGCTTGATGGGACAACATGGGTATCAACGTTAGTGAATATTTTCCTCAGTTATCTTCGCTACGCCGATCACATTGTTCTTCTGTAAAATTCCCGAGTTCAGCTTTAAACCATGCTGGAAGACCTTTATAAAGCATCGATAAAGGTAGGTCTGAAGATGAACCGGGATAAAACCATGGTCATGGCGACTGAGGGTATGACGGGAGGACAAATCGTTATCGACGTAGAAGTGATCAAACAGGTTGAAAAGTACGTATATCTCGGTCAAATCCTGCGGCTTGGTATTCAAAGACTGTCATTGGAGGTTGAGCGACGGATTCAACTAGGTTGGGTTGCCTTCGGAAACCTTAAATTCGCTCTGAGGTCTGACCTTCCTGAAATTTAAAGACCCGAACATATGACCAGTGCGTCCTCCCGGTTATGACGTACGGGTGTGAAACGTGGACTCTGACGGTCGCCGTTGTCCAAAGGTTAAAAGTTGCCCAGCGAGCAATGGAGCGAGCCATGCTGGGAATATCGCTACAGGATATGGTACGTAAAGAGGCAATCCGCCGACGTACCAAAGTAGTCGATATTGGGCACCGGGTGGCTAAGCTCAAATGGCAGTGGGCTGGTTACGTCAGCCGAAGAGACGACGACCGTTGGAGTAACCGTGTCCTGCACTGGCGGCCGTGAACAGGCAAACGGAGTGTGGGAAGACTACTCGCCAGGTGGGAAGATGAGATCAAGTGCGTCGGCGGAAAGCAGTTGTTCCGTACCGCTGAGGGCCGGGAGGACTGGAGAAGGATTGGAGAGGCGTATGTCCAGCAGTGGACGCAAACACGCTGACTGACTGACTGACATTGCGAAAATTGTACCCATTTTCTCGAAGCACAGGGCCCATTTCGGTGAAGATATGGTCCTTGTCACACAACCGCTGTGCTCTGAGTCTCAATGCTCTTGCGACCGATTCCAAATGCACCGGAGCATGATGCGAAGTAGCTTGTAGACAACGATTTGTGTGTGTCGGCTTGCGGTACACTGTGTGGCTTAGAATTCCATCCAATCGTCGAGCAACAAGTACTTCCAAGAACGCCAAAGTGCCTTCCTTCTCACAATCTACTGTATATTTTATATTTGTGTGAACCTAATTAAGATGAGAGATGAAAGCGTCGAGTGATTGGCGACCATGTGACCAGATTGAAATCACGTCATCCACGTACCGTACCCAAAACATTGACTTAAGAGGTGAAGTTTGCAATGTGCGGTGTTCCAGCGGTTCCATGAAAAGGTTTGCCACCACTGGTGTCACTGGTGTTCCCATTGCTACACCTTATCGCTGAATGTAGTATTGTCCGTTCCACAGAAAGTATGTCTTAGTGAGACAATATGGCAGGAGCTTGACGCACTCAGTGTCGATGTCGTTGCTGATGACTAAGTTTCTGATGATGTCGAGGGACTCTTGGACTGGTACGTCTGCATACAGCGACTCGACGTCAAAGCTCACTAATAGATCCATGCATGCCAACTTCACTGTAGACAACAATTCCACAAAAAGGGCCGAATCTTTAACGTAGGACGACGTCTTGCCAGACAGGGGTTGAAATATTGAGGCGACATGTTTAGCGAGGAGGTAGGTAGGAGCATTTATCTGGCTGACTTTTGGTCGAAGGGGGTTCCCGTCTTTGTGAATTTTAGGAAGACCGTAGAAGCGCTACCACCGCATTTTCGCTACCACCTCGACCCACACTTACACTACTTACGACCACGGCGAGTCTAGTTGTCAGTCGTCTGCTGCGTACGAACGTGGCGGACAACCTCCTTGACAACGGGCTGAACGATTAGCTCGATACATCGGCGAATGTCTACTCCCGCCGCGTGAAAAGCCGTAACATTTTTCAAATATATTTAACGACCACGGTAATCCCAAAAGTATCACAAGTAAGGTTATTTCTTTAGTTATAGCTGAAGATAGATCATTTGCTGTATTTAATACTTCACAATTCACATTACGTATTTGGGTCCCCAGTGCATTAAACTCGTTTTACTGTCATTTAAACGTAGGTTATTGGCTTCACACCATAATTTAAGTGAGCTATGAAAGCTTGTATTAAGGACTCCCGTAGTTCTGATATACGATTCTTTCAAATTGATGATTTGTCATCAGCAAATAGAATCATATCATTATCTGTTGCGATGCAGCTTGAAATATCATTTATAACAACATATAAAACCACGGTCTTAGAACTGAGCCCTGCGGTATACCCATGGTGATTTATTCTACATCAGATATAGTACCGTTTACTTCACAATTTTGTTGTCTATTTAATATAAATATATATTATTTACAATTACCTCATTTATTTTCCCTAACACCATAAGTGTTCTAGTTTTCCTGGAAGTATTTTGTGATCTACACAGTCAAAAGCTTTTGATAAATCACAGAAAATGCCGTAGGTGCTCATAGATTTAACCAGAGAAGTTAAAATAGATATTAACATCAAGGCAATGGCATCTCCTGTTGACCTACACTTACGAAATTGATTATAATTAATAACACTGTGAATGTAAGGACACAGGCCGATAAATTTCAACATCATTATGAGATCCGTTTTTAAGCAATGGTATTACCCTAGTAATTTTTAATAAGTCTGGAAATGTGCCATCTTCAATACAATTCTAAGAGGTTCTATAATACTGCCCAATATGGACTTTAACAGATTAGTAGATATGTTCCATAAACCTTGCGGTCCTTTGGACTTAAGGTCTGTTACTTTTTGAATCTCAGAACAGCTAACAGATTCAAAAGTGACAGACTTCTTATTGCGTGGTAAAAATATTTTGAGTTCCTCTAATGCGAGATTTACAATTTATTGGATGTATTTAGTTGTATGTATATATTGCGCGACAGAAGAAAAATATTTGTTGAAATTAAATTATTTGCAACCATTGCACCCAATCAATCAATATATCACAAATATTTCATTTTGTTTTTTTTTTACCTATCCAAGGTGAGTTCAGATCAATAAAAACATCACCGGTTTATAGATAGACATATCACAAAACTGATATATTATATTAATTTAACAATTGATTGAATATAGGAACTGGGCGCATCCGACGTTCAACATGGCCGCGTAGGAAACGTGCCAGGCTGAGGGCAGCCAACCTAATTTTTTTATGAGGCATGTTCATAGGACTATCGAATGGTGGTATTGTCAACTTGTTACTCGATGACGTATTTTTTTTTATTTTTCGACATTTTAAAACCGGCCAACCTCAGAACGTGCCAGGGTAGGACGAGCCAACCTACTTTTTCTTAGCTTTTCTTGATGACCTTTACCGATTGTGCTAGGTCTCATGTTGTTACTCGATGACGTTAAATTCTACCAAAAAAGTGATTTAATATTACCTACTGCACAAAACGTTCCAGGTTTGGGTCAGGCAACCTAGTATTTTTAGGAAACCTATTCTAATCTGCACAACCACAAATGGGTCCCATGGTGTTACTCGATGACGTAGGGTTGACAACGGTCCGCTCTCGTACTACAATACACGCGCGCGATTATAGCGAGACGCATACATTATCTACACGCTTACACGCACACGTACGCACGCAAAGGATAGCGTGCATTGCTATGGAAAAGTTCGAGTGCTGTTAGTTGTCCCCTGCGCCGGATTTGAAGATGTACAACGGCATCGCCCTAGAAGCCACACATTGGACTTTGACCCATATCCGTTTATAAATGCAATGCCTATTGTGGCGCCAAGGATGATGCGCTCCGTACGTCCCTGGGCAACACAGAAATGGTCCTTTCATATCGATTGTGGTCGATAAACGATTAGAACAAAACATCTCAAACCACAAATGCTCAAAGCCTACTAATAATTGTGTAACTTTTGAGATTTGGAGGTCAGACGTCAAAATACTAACCAAAACAATTAGGAACATATATCAATTCAATTCGGACAATGTTAACAGGTCCCGATTTGAATATTTAAAGCCATTGATTATGCGTTGTTATCAGAATTGTATAGTGGTAAATTGAAGAATCTAAGGGTATGTGATAACTAATAATAATAATAATAATAATAATAAAGCCTTTTATTTACTCAGTTTACAGTTTTGTTCCTTATATGTATGTTTTGTTATTTATGTTGTAAGAAGTAGTTTACTGAGTTCCCCATTGCAGGGCATAGGCCTCCCCCATCGAGATCCATGCTCTTCTGTCTTTAGCTGCTCTTGTCCATATAGACTAGGAGGTCGCGACAGAAATGGTAACGATAACGTAAATGGCTGAAACTGGGTTCACGGGATAAAGTACAACCCTCTGAAGCTAAATGTGTCAGTCTGCCTGTTCCAAGTGGTTGCGTTACGTAGATAAGGTGCCTGAAAAAGTAGTTATGGTGACAAAAAATACATATGATAAGGTAAATGGATGCAAATGACGAAGCATGAAAGTATCAGTAAATACTTGCTTAGCAATGCAAAAACTGAACAAATCATTGGTTTCATTTCGTAGTTATAAGCGATTTAGGTTACAGATATAACTTTAGGTATATTTAAGTATTTAATTAAAAAACCGACTGGTTATTGTTGTATAATTAATAAGTATAAATGTTTCCAGACAATCAGTATATTCATCAGCAGGTATATACCAGCATCAATTTTATATAGCCAATCTAGATAACGCAACCACTTGGCATGGGCAGACCGACATATTTAGCATCAGAGGGTTGGTCTCTAACATGTGAACCCAGATTCAGCCATTTACCTTATCGTGACCAAAAACGTCGTGACCTCCCGGAATAATATTTTTCCAGCTATCTTTGCGATATCATCGTCCCATCGCTTTCTTTGTCGTCCTTTGTTTCTTTTTCCATCTCTTGGATGCCATTCCGTAGTTATTTTGGTCCATCTGTTGTCTTCAGTCCTCATTAAATGTCCGGCCCATCTCCATTTTAGTGTGGCTGCGTGTACCACGCTGTCTTTTATTTTGGTCCTTTTTCTTATCAGGGTGTTTTTAATCTTGTCCCTCATTCTTATGCCTAGTAAGCTGCGCTCGATTGCTCTTTGGCAGACCCTTAGTTTTCGTGTATGACTTTGATTTAATGACCATGTTTGGCTGCCGTACGTGAGTATAGGCAGTAGACACGCATCCACAACTTTTTTCTTTGCGCTTATAGGGAAGTTACCTTTCATTAAGTCCTTAAGACCCCAGTATCGATTCCACGTGTTCGTGATTCTTCTGTCTATTTCTTTAGAAAGTCTGTTGTGAAACGAGATGGTTTGCCCCAGGTAAACATATTCGTCTTCATATTTTATTTGCACATCATTGAGCACTATTGGTTCTTTGGGACCATTCGTTAGTACTTTTGTTTTTCCTGTTAACTAATAGGTGGATAATAAATATCTGGACAAACATTTAATAAAGCGAATGCCTTCATTCTAAATCCAACGCTGGCTGGGACCCATGCAAGCTCGAGTACACGATAATATGTGTCTGTGGGGTCCCAAGGTCAAACTGATACGTGGGGCTCGTTCGCGCTTGCGCGAGTCCGCCATCACTCATGGCACCACCGTCGTCGTCGGCCCGACTGTTGTGACACTAGACCAGCCGGTTTCGGTCGAGCCGTTCGAAGATTGTATCGATAATACGATACCTCCAATTTGTCTCCTTTTTCAATTAAATTTTAGTGATGTGCAATAACAGTTATGATAAACACGTCTCCATTGACTAATGGGCCCACCGGATAGCGATAACGAAATGATACTATTTTTAGGGCCTTAATTTTATTATAAAATTAAAAACCGCTTAGTAGAATCAACCGTGGAGAAATTGTGCATGAAAAGAGGAAAAAGCTGTAAAAGCCTTTCTTCTATTTTATGTAAACAGTATTGAAATACATCTACAATTCACCTGTTCCTCCATCTTTAAAACATCCCGACTGCATAACCCGAGCGGTCGCTATCGGCCTGCATCGCCGCCTCCGCCACGCCGGATGGTATCGCACGCCCTGCGCCCGCGCAGCGCCACTCGATATATTATGTATGAGGGTATTTGAATACTAGCACATTGTCCCGGATTATCATACGGCAGCGTTCTCGGAAGCGGCGAGATGTGTTTCTGGATACACGGATATCGTAGTGAAGCGGCGGAAATGTCTTGCAAGAGGAATACTGAGCCGAAACCAAGACTAGGATCCATTAGTGAGCGATGCAGAGAACCATCTTGCAATTATTGTTGGACAGTATTCTTTTTGCGCTTTCACAAGGAGCTAAGCTGGAGAGTATGCAATGTATGAGATATCTATTGATTTGCATGAAATTATGTGTAGAAGTATCATATTATAACTGCAGTAAAGTAAAGCCAAATTCGACCTAATACTTCTAGGAGTTAGAAGACTTAGCCTGGTTTTCACCAAGTGCCGATTTATTTTAATTGACACTTAAAGGGCCTTTATTGTTAAAGTACTGATTATCTTGTACTGGTGTCGATTGCGAGATGGCAAAAAAGGCCCTTTGACGTGAGGATTAAACTAATCAGTACTTGGTGGAAGAGAAGTCCAATGCCAATGCAGGGAAAGTGATGATTATATTGAGTGGCAGCTGTTACAGTGTCAGTGAACTTGATCTGTTCTCCAAACAACCAATTATATAAACGTCAAAACAATGATTTGAAAGAACGAAACTGCAAAACGGCAGTTAAACCAATAGTGTCTCGATGCAAGCTGTACGAAGCCATCGCGCGAGGGAATTAGCATGTCGTTACAGTCTCCGGTGCCGCCGCCGACGACCTGCAGATAATCTTAACGCGCCCCCAGCCGGCGAACTGGAACACGCTAATGTAACTCCTTTGCATTTACCGGATAATTGAGTCTATCGCTTCCCGTCCTAATACTACCTACAACCTCTAAACCTTTTAGCGAAATGATAAGATTAAAATGATGCTGTACTGCCTCATTTCCGGTCGGAACAGGCGGAGCATCCAATAATGATTTTATTGTAGGTACTATTGGTTATATTTTTTATGCACCGCATATTCGAGATGACTATACACTTCGAACTATGAGCCATTCTTCTAACGTCATAATTTTAGGTCAAGTGCAAAAAATACAAAAATATAATGAGGTCGCCCGACAGATATAATATTCTGTTATATAGTTATATGTACTAGCAGCCCGTCCTGGCTTTGCACGGGCATAATATCATTTAAAAAAATATTATTTTGACATAATGATACGCAAATAAACCCTTTTTACGTAGAGTTCCTACATTGAAATATTTGAAATAAAAAAAACTTACATATTATTATTACTTGATTATTAGATATAAGAGAAAAAATAAATTCAAAGTGCTATAGGGAGAACCGCGACCTCCGATACATTATTTATAGGCACGCTCCCGCCGGCGCGGCGCCGCCCCGGCCGGCCGGTACCGCCGCAAACGCTACGTCCCGCAATTTTTTAATCTGAAATATTTTCGAAAATATTCATTTAAATCATATGTTGTTAAAGGCCATATAGATCTATATTAAATCAACATTGTATTTAAGGTATTTAATTGGATAAGGATTAATGCTGTATTGGTTAAAATCGATTCGAAAATTAGCCATTATTTGTCGTAAAAAGTAAATGACAAAAAAAAATTATTGTGGGATATCCATAAGAGATAGACATATACCATCGCGGAGTTTCCTGCAGAACTTTTCAATGTATACAATACTTAGTACATTATTTTGATAAATCTCGTAGGGTTCAGCCTGCGATTGCAATGTAAGCGGAAAAAAAATATTTTTTACGACATCACATTGGAAACCTCAAAAATAACAGTATTTCTCCACTATTTAATGGATGTTATTATACATGTTAACCACTCTATCTATTAAAAAAAACCGCATCAAAATCCGTTGCGTAGTTTTAAAGATTTAAGCATACATAGGGATAAAGGGATATAGGGACAGAGAAAGCGACTTTGTTTTATACTATGTAGTGATGTAGTGATGAAGAATGTATGCTTTAAAGTTTGTGCTGCAGGCAAAGGATCTCATAAGCCCGCCCGCTCCCGCCCCAGCAGCTGAGCGGGTAAAGATCCCTTGTTCTGTAAATAAACTCGAAGACTGCTGCCACTCTTGACATTTCACAACGACAAACGTTCCACATCGGATGGCCGCGTCCGATCATGATTCCAAGGAACGTAACTGGTACGGTCCCTCGCACGGCTCTGGCGAGAGCGACGTGACGATGATGAAGTGTGCGAAATTGCAGCATATTTAGTTAGACACCCGATCTCTTTATTCCAATCGTCTGAGTATTCGTATTTTAATGAAAATGTTGTTGGAAAAGTTAAGAAAGTTGTCAATACTGTAATTTCGTTACCATTTAAATACATGCAAATTATTTAATCTGTTATAATAAAGGATTTATATTTAATATAGCCTTTACATCGAGGCAAACGGAATGTGGGAAGACCACCCGCCAGGTGGGAAGACGACATCAAGTGCGTCGGCGGAAAGCAGTGGTTCCGTACCGCTGAGGGCCGGGAGGACTGGAGAAGGATTGGAGAGGCGTATGTCCAGCAGTGGACGCAAACACGCTGACTGACTGACTGACTGACATATACAGCAGAATAAATGAACGTTACTACCTACAACGGTGGTTAGATGTACCGTGTACATCATATGTCTTAGGGAGAAAATCCGTAAATTTCTTAAAGTAGTATTCAGAGTGGGCTGTCAAAATAAAAAAAACGGACTATCTCCGGACTTACCATACAAAATACTATTTAGTCCGGAGATAATACACGTATTAAAGTTAGCACGCCAACTCTGCATACTACTGCTAGAGATTTAGCCAAATCCCGTTGGATAGCATTACCAACCATTTTTTTGCTATCTTATTTGTGATCTAACTTAATCCCTAATACTTTTTATTGGAAAAGACAACATTTTGATTGATTCTGCTGTTTAACTTAACTTTTCTAGTGAAATAGGCGAACACACACAATTGTGTGTTCTTTGGTGTTCCTTGGTAGTTTTAAGTGCTTTTGGTATTATTTGGTGTTTCTGTATTCTTTGATGTTTTTGGTGGTATTGGTTCCCCACCTGCAGGCCCCCGAAATGAACCGGTTGGATTAGATATTTTTAGTTATTTCATTTTCCGCGTGCCTAAAATCTCGTGGCAAATCCAATTCCCACTGCTTGGGACATTAGATGTATATCAGTTCAGAGTAAATGTTAGGTAATACAATTCAATTTGTACAATTATACGAAATAAGACTCACCTGGCCTGGTTGTCGCATATACATCACGGTGGGTGGACAAGTCTTTGTCGAAGACCCCGACGAGGACATGTCCAAATGCGTAAAAACTTCGCTACTCTCCGACGTCCCTCAATGCCACCAATGTTTGTACGATAGCGTCTTTGATAGTGAGCACGCTATCATAGTGTTCAGTCGAGTTGTCCCTTTCGATTCTGCTTTGGGCGATGCAGAGACATGCGGCCTACAAGGATTATCTGCTGCTGCGCTATCGCTGACACATCCGCCGCACGCGCCGCCAACGGATCCGCTTCCGCACCAGATAGTGTCTGCTGCTTACTAAAAGTTCGCGCGTAAACATTTCATTATCATCACGAACTACATAGCGGAATTGCTGGAGTAACAGAGCCTGGCAATCGACCGGTCTTCATTTTGGAACACGCCAGGGAGCGCTTTGCGCGGTGAGAGTGAGAAGTTTCTGGCCCGTCGGCGGAACGAAATAAAACACAGATAAATATTATTTTTGTAATCACAAGTGTGCACCGTGAAATGTGTGAAACGATTTCACGCCTGCGGCCGCGGAGCGGACCACACGCCGACCGCCCGTCCTGCGCGACCCACGGCTCCGCCGCGAGCAATTCCCCGATCACTAATTGCAAAACCATAAAAAAACCATAGGAAGAGCATCGATAGCGAATTGGTGGGAAAGTGGTTTTTGATTTGAGCCGTAACGCGAAACCGAAATGTCGGTCGCACGGTGTTGCGCTGCGACGCCAGGCGACGTGCACTATAATCACGCCTACATGCGGCGGCGTGGCTGTGCGCGAATTGTGTAGTTTCGTCATAGGACGCACGGGTTTGGGTTGCGACTGTGGACGAACGTCGGTATTGGCCGACGGATTCTGGTTGGTCAGTTCGATAGTGATCTAGCATAAGTCGAACGATACCGATGATGTACATAGTTGCAGACAACAACGGCAACGGACGGCCGCACGAGACGACACGGTGCGAAGCGCGACCAACGATGACTCGATAAGTGATCGATGATACAGGCTTGTCGTTGCCACATCGAGCGGTGCGAAGACGAGGATTAGAATTCACACGGTGACGTGTGGCAACAGAGCATTGATGAAAACAAAACGTTTACACACACCTCTTCTAGATATTTAGATGCTGTTCCAATGCTTTATTCCAACGTGCGCGTTGGGACATTTGGATGGGGACCGAACTCAGAAAAATTGCGAACCTTGCGAACGGAAATTCTGTATGACATTAGGAACCGAAATTGTGAACGGTAATAACGTTCCTATTTGAACCGTTTTTTCTTTGATATATATTTTTTGCAGGTTATAGTGCCCATGAGTGATATGTATGCATAAAACAGATATTAAATAATGCCACTGAATCCCTTGCCATGCAAGTTGCAAGAGTTGGCTTTGTGTCATACCTATCACTGCGTCTTCTAGTACTAGACCTAACATTTTAGTACCTATTCAAACAAAATCCAAAAAATGCACGTACGACACGTAACTGTCAATACACATGTCAGAAACGGTCTATTTCAAATAAATATAATAAAACCGAATAGTAGGACCTTAAATACATTACTGAAACGGCTATTAAAATCAATAGTTTTGCACGACTCCATTTCTTTAGTTAATTTTATTAAATTGAACAAGAATAAAAAAAATCTAAATCGATGAATTACATGTTTTTTTTTTTACAATATCCATTCATTTCACAAAATTAAATCGAATAGATATTTTAATCAATTTCTTTATTTAAAAGAACTCCTAAACTTCTAATTTATTTCATTTAACCTAGAACCTGGACATTTTCCTCCTCTAAACAATAAAAATAAATCAGAAATATTTAACATATTATTTTACTAGCAAGTCTCGCTGTCTTTGCTAAGAATCACGTACCCAGCCAACACTGCCGAGAAATTATAATATAACGAAAAAAAATAAGATAGTAACGTTTGCCATCGGTATCGCTTGCAGAGCAAAATTGGCAAATCAAAAATGTTTAATCTTACCAGCTGTGCAGGGGGTGGCCCCCGCTGGTAGATATGCAAAAGGTCTCGTTCATTGTTTATCTTGTTTCTCGCTTACCTATCATCCTGTTGCAGTTTCGTAAGAATTGTCCGTACAATCAATACAGAAACATATGTCCGTTGCGAGCGAGACATGGCGGCGGCGGCGGATCGGGGGCGGATGATTGCGGACACAGCGATGATTTACAACTAGCATTGTTTCCCATTTAATAACAATTTGCTCGCTCGTGACGTAACTCCGCCGTTGCGTCAGGACAATTTTCGATTATGTAGGTGAGAAGTGCCAGCTGAATGTGTAATTTGGGCCGATTAGTGCGAGCGTGAGGCGTATTGTGCTCGCGACTCACGCCACTTCGTGCGCCTCCGCCATTTCCTCAGACCTCACCGGCGAAGTGGGGCACGGGAGGTGTGCCGGAGACATGATCGATCAGGCCCCATTAGATACACGCAATTAGAAGTTGATAATTTATATCGATCGAACGTCCGCGCCCGAGGTTGCCCACAATAATTAAAAACTACGCACACAATCTATTTGGACGGGCGGGTTTGAGTTTCGGTAGCGTCGGCGAGATTCTCCGAGCCGGTCCACCGGTACTTATTTAAATAAAGCAATTAGTCGATCCATTTAGCTGCGAGTGGAGAGCAGCGCATCGAATAAAAACTATGATAATTTCTGTTCGAGTCGATCGTAGCGTCGCGTCGTCATCGGCGAGATATCGACATTTCGGCGCGCGCCGCACCGCACTAGCGCGCCATTTCCGATCTTACCATAGATTGCCATAGGCTTAGAATAGACACACAAAGTCTGCTGCGATTAATTTCTGTGAAGTAAAGTGTTTACATTAAAATTACTATTTTCGAAAACATCTATAAATAGCCATGTAGTAAATAATTATCCGAAATTATACTTTACATTATTATGTTATACTTCAAAAATAAATCTTTGAAATAATATGGAAAATATAAGAAATATTATCGACAAAGAAACAGGGGTTCATCTCTTATTTACTAAAAAAAGACTGCCCTATTCAACTCACAATCTGCTAATGCACAGATCACAATAGCTTCAAAACATGAGATCCTTGAAATAAAATTGGGAAAGATTATACAGTTTGCAAAATGCGTTTCACATTTATTTAGCCTCGGCACTGTGTGGTTATAGCGATTGGAGAAGTTGACGAATCGGGTAGGTATGTTCCATCTCTCTCGAAGTCGCGCTGCGCTAGTGACTTCTCACCCCCAATGTTCCAATCGATTTAGTGATGGCGAATTCTATTTTTAAACTTTCGTCATGCACAACGTATAAAATTATATGTTGTGAAATGTATACGATATGCATGGTTTTGATTTTTTGGATCGAAATATTTTTATACGTTGTGAATTTTATACGCAGTGAATACGACTCACTCGTAATAGGCCTGCTGCGCTCACGCTAGCTCTGTGTACATAACAGTACCTACACCTGACGCGGCGAAATTCATCGGCCATATTCTCCACGCCTGCCGAGCGGCTTTCAAATTTATAAGCCGAGGAGAATCGACGCGGGCCCATCGCCTCGTCGCCGTCTCGCGCGTTCGCCTCCACGCGGTTGAGTCGCGGGTGTCGGCTGGACACGGAACCCCGCATTATGCTAATAGCCACGTATACGTATTTATTAGTCGGAGTCGGGTCGGGCTCGTCGATGGAACTGAGCCGGTAGTCTAAGTTGTCACCTAAATTGGCGTTACGGCAAACCGATCGACTGGCGTTTTTAAATGTATGGAGAAATTGAAGAGCGCGCGCAGCGGGCGTTAAGCGAACTAACATTTGCGAGTCCGAGCTTGATTTGACAGCTTACTCAACGTTGCCGTAAATACGTCGACGTTGCCGTTTACGTCCACTCCGCGTTTTCATACAAATCGGAAGTCCGCGTTTGACTTTGACAGCTTGAAGAAGTAAAACCACAGAATATCTAGTAAAAACTTGTATGGAGTTTGGAGAAAACGCCAGTCGATCGGTTTGCCGTAAACGCCAATTTAGGTGAGAACTTAGACTACCGGCTCTCGTCTCGGGTTTTTTTATCGTGGAGTTCCTCGCTCGGTGCGATGGCGTCGCTGCCCTAGCGCGGCGTTATCTGTAATCATAGTTTTAAATAATAATAATAAGGTATTGTGGGCGCGGGCGGGAGCCGTGAGCTTGTAACGACCGACGGAATCGACTTTTATTTGGTGCACGTCCAGACCCTTAGGATTGTGTATCGCCTTTGAATTTTATTGCCTATTAATTTCGTTGCAGTCCAAAATGTATTTCTTTTCGGGTTCAAACTACTATTAAATGAGTACCATATAGGTATATTAGTCCTTGTAATATTTATAAGAAAAAAAGTATTATTATTATGTAACTAGACGAGGATGGCTAATAACCCAACGCATGATAAAGGAATTTGGTAACTAACATAGTCCGAACAAGCCTTACCACCTAGTAGGGGAACCGGCCCACGGTTTTGATCCATGGCACTGATCCATGGATCAGTTCGCATTCGCGACAAAATACACTTATCCAACTAAGCCCCGATTTAAGAAAGAGATGTCTGAGTTAATCAACATTACTTTTAGTGAACCACAAGAAGTTGACTCAGCTCCCTTCCATACTGTCCATAAAAAGTGACTCGTTTAATAATACGTCGAGGTTGATTTTGATTTTTGCCCTTTCGTGCACGCGGCCCTAAGAAAGGGAAAGAAAGTGGTGTATGAACTGGAATGGGAGTGAACCTATGACTTCTGATATGGGAACCAAGTCCTCGCGCCCCTGAGTTACGAGCCGCGCGGCATTATTCTTTTCTGCGTACTTTTGACTATATTAAAATGGCGTCGGCGCGGCGCGGTGGCTGCGAGCACGGGGGCAGGATAGCCGGTGTCGGGGGTCCCGTTATACCTCGCGCATGTTGATCGTTCGTCATAGCGTCTGCGCATGCGCGGGCGACGCCATTCGTCTTCATAACGAAAGAAAGGAGAGTCGTAAAGCTCGAGGAAGCCACAATTAATTACGGCGGCACCGCGACAAGATCCGCCGCGATTAATACTAAAACCATAGAGACAAAATACATTACGTTGAATATATTAACTGTACTGAAACAAAAAGTTGTTTGTCCCTAGCTGCGCGTTCGCATCGCATCAACATAGCGTGCGTCGGTTGTCTGTACTCTTCTTTGAACGATGGACCAGGTTTGCTGCTTTGCACTTTTGTTTACGGTTCCTCATTAGTCATATATTGTAATGCCGTACAGGTATTTATATAGTGTTATAGTGAACAACTAAATATTTAGTTCGTCTTAATTTCAGTAAAAAAAATGTCAAAGCGCACGTTACCACCCGCAACTACCCACGCTTTGCTCCAATTACTGATTTTAAGAATCGTGCTGAGAAGTTGCCTCTGGCCATAGATACTCGTAAGCAGTCTGCAGGTATGAACGTGAGGATTTCCCTTCGAACTTATTTAGACATTCTTCGACGACCTGAGAGCAGTTCTACAAAACGGATAGCTTCAAACGCTCTACCATTCAGATAAATATCTCGTCCTTTAACGATGTAACAATCGGTAAGTGAACTGAAATTTACCAGTTAGCATGGTACGAAATGCAACTAAACGTCAAATTTCATCACTATGGTAATCCAGGGTGGTTATTAGTCATATTCTTGGGATTTCCATGCTCAGATATAAGGAATATTTCGGTCGCCTCGAATCATTAATATTCCGGGAGGTCACGATATTTTTAGTCACGATAAGGTGAATAGCTGAATCTGGGTTCACAGGTTACAGACCAACCCTTTGATGCTAAATATGTCGGTCTGCCTGCGCCAAGTGGTCGCTATACAAAATAGATTCTGGTATGAACCTGATGAATATACTGATTGTCTAGACATATTGATACCTATTCATTATACTTACAACAATAACTAGTAGATTTTCTTATTAAATACTAAAAGATACTGGTAACCTTTACCACCTATAACTACTAAATGCAACCAAATATTTGTTCAGTTTTGATATCACTAAGCAAGTTTGTATTGATACTCGTACGATGCTTCGTTATTTGCAACCATTTACGTTATTTTACGATTCTTTTTGTAACGATAGCAAATTTTTCATGCACCATATCTAGGTAACCCAACCACTTGGCGCAGATAGACCGACATATTTAGCTTCAGAGGATTGGTCTATATCCTGTGAATAAAGTTTCAGCCATTAACCATTTTTTTCGCGACCTCCTAGTCTATAATGCTCCTGAATAGCTATAAGACTGAAATATCCACGATTCCTGAGCACGGAATTTCAAGAATAGGTCTGCAGGGCGGAACAGAGATGGCACGGGGGCGGTGCGGTGTGCCCAGCCCACACGTCCCGCCGCGCCGCCTCTATTCACGTAATCCCAGCGTACATTTCAATTTGTCACCAACTAAATGATCGTGCGCGATAGATCATATTTAGAGCTGCGTGCGAGCGGCGTCCGTCCGTCCGTCCGCCGCGGGAGGTGTCACCTGGAGCCTGATTTACTGCCTCGCATTGTGCCCTGCGCCGGAGCCTGTCCTCACCTCCGCCTGCGCGGCGACCGCAGATCAAAAATGGAAGGAGATGTGTGCCATCCGGCGCGCCTATTATGAGACCTCCTGTCGCCAGCTTTTTATAAATACCAACACCAAATTTAGTCGCAGATATATTATACGTGTTTCGTACGACTTATAGGGCAGGGGCGCGGGGACTTACGGTCCAAGCCAGAGGTAATTGGCTCTATCCCCGCCCCGTTTTTGTCGTGAAGGCAGAGGAATTATTAAAAAATTTGAAAATACAGGGTGTTAACGGAGTTATGGTCCAAACGTTAACCACGTGTTCCTTGGCATATTTGGAGCAAAAAAGGTAGAAAATTTTTTTTTGTACGACTGAAAAAAAAATTGCTATCCCCATACATTTTTGTAAATACCTACACACAAAATGTATGGGGAGGACGATTTTTTTTTCAGTCGTACTAAAAAATGTTATCTACCTTTTTTGCTCCAAATATGCCAAAGAACACGTGGTTAACGTTTGGACCATAACACCCTGTATATGGTATGGCCATATATTTTACTTCTTCGATTACTTCAGATCTGTGTTGTCAACAATAGCAAAAAAAATATATTTTATTGAGTCTCGCTCCCACAATGTTTTCAGCTAAGGAATCAATGAAATATAACATGGCTAAAGTTCATAGACAACAATGTTACATACTTTGATTGTTTTTTTTTTTCATATATAACGCCAATTTCATATTTAAGAACCTAATATTATAAATTAGGTCATAATGCCTAAACAACATTTAATAGCAATATTTTCTTACACACTAATCCCAAAGGATCCATTGCAAAATTAGGATGAAAAAAATCAAAATTATACATATATATATGAGAACCGGAACGGAAAAGTAAGTCCCAAAATAAAACAATTTAGTTGCCAAACGGGATTAAGATCGCCGGTTTGACAGCGGGCGTAGCTTATAACTGCAATGTTTATGCTCGAAGCCGTACAGAGTATGGCTAACTTATCTTAATCCACTAATTGAATGGCAGATATCATATAAAATAAGAGCTCCTAAACTAAACCAAAATAAAACTAATTCTGCAAGAAATAATCTGTCTTCGGTCGCTCGTCTCGCCTCGCCGAGGCTTTAGCCTGTCTCGATTCGCGGAATCGTCTCGGCGATGTCTAGGCGAAATTTAGCGGACACATTTTTTTCTTGTCAATACCTGTGTATAGTGAGATTTTTGTATGTATTAAATGGATGCGACATTACCGTTATATTATTAATTTGAGGTTATGCAAGGACATCATATAGATGAGCTTTTAACTCAGATTTCGTAAATAATCAGTTTTTTTTATATGGATCTTCGTCTGAAGCAGCAATCAAACCTACGAGCGACCTACTGTACTCTGACCGCTGAGCTATCCAGACAATTAAGTCGGACAACGAATTTCTCGATGTTATTCAAATCGGTCATAACCCCCGTAAAAAGTTTTATTAAGATGAATTAATTAAGAATAATATATACCATATTTGTTTAATTTTTTTTTATTCAATGTGTTTGCTTTGGCCGAATACCAACATATCAGTTCATAAAACATGCCCTGACAGATCCAATAGCAAAATACTCACAAACGGCATCACCCCAGACGCCATACATTGGACTTTGAACCACATTGACAAGTTTTCCTTGCAAATACTAATGCCTACTGTGGCGTTGAGGGTGATGCGCTCCGTACGTGCGAAGATTTTGTTTGCCTAGTTTTTCTACCGACTTTATTTTATGTTAAATCAAAACTAACTTCTTGTTATGCTTTCAAGTTCTTATTAATTAAGAATACGTGCAATAACTGCCTTCACCGATGTCTGAGAAAAAAAGAGAGAGAGAGAGATAGAAAAATATATACTTCAGTGATCTTGGTGCAATGCGGTCTAAAATATACATAATTCCCGTTACTGATAAACCCAGATCATCGCCTGAATAGTTATACAATGTTTTGTCCCTTTCTCTCGAAACTGCATGTCAATGCTAAGGACAAAACATTGTATAACTATTCAGACGATTATCAGCGTTTATTAGTAACGGGAATTATATATATCTTAGATCGCATTGCTCCAATATCGCTGAAGTATATATAATATGTTTCGATCTCTCTCTCTTTTTCTTCGCAGAAATCGGCGAAGACAACGTGCAATAGTATTCTTAATTAATAATAACTTGAAACCATAACAAGAAGTTAGTTTCGAACCAGTTGCATCTATTGATAGTTGGATCATCGCTCGACGATCGAGGGAAGGCAGCTCTCACGCCAGGCTAGGCTCACGCTGACTCACGCGCACCTCATTTAGGTATTTTAATTAAATTTTCGCAAAATTCCGGTCCCCGCGCACCGATTCATTCCAACGACGATGTGTCTTATCTCTTCTTCTTAATAAGGAGACTCGAATGCTCAATAAAAAGTCCTGGCCGGGTCTCGCTCGGTCCGCCATAATTCTTGTTTCATACCTGACTTGTCTACGTCTGGTCTACACCCACGCGAATTATTTTATTTCGCTAGGTGAGCTTACAATCGGAACGAAATTAAGGCGCAATAGACCAAGATAGCACGAAAGGACAAAATATCAAAATTAACGTCAAAGTATGATTAAACACGTCACTTTGCGTGGACAGTATGGAAGGAACTCTATGCGGTTCACTAAAAGTGACGTGTTTGAACATTGATTAACTTTGCCGTCCAAACTCGGACTCGCAAATGTTAGTTCGATTAACGCCCACTACGCGCGCTTTTCAATTTCTCCATACATTTGAAAACGCCAGTCGATCGGTTTGCCGTAAACGCCAATTTAGGTGACAACTGGGACTACGGGCTCGGATCAAAAAACCGGTCAAGCGTGAACGTGTTCGAAGGTCGAGGGTCCCGGAACTGCTGGACATAAACGTAAAAGTAATAAATTCTACGAGACAATACATATTATTTTATTGTCTAAAATATTAAATTTTCTAGTCCTAACTATCAAGACAAAGGTTGTAAGGATTCGCCGCACAAAATATGATTAAAATATTTTTTTTTTGCTTTCATTTTAATTTTGGATAAAATTCATTTAAAACGTCAAAGATTCAAAGATTTTATTCAGCGATTTTTTAGTATACACTTTTTTATCACTTCGTCAAATGGCATGCATATTACGAGTATCATTTAAATAAACAAATAAACAATATCGTTACAGCATCATACAATTTTTTTAATTACAATCAGAATAGAGCAACCTTTGCCTCTTAATATAAATTTAAAGATATCAATGAAATAAAGATAAATATAGAGTACAATAATGACAAAAATGTTGTAATGTTTATGGAAGATAATTAAACTCAATAAATATTTGTATAACTCACATGAAGTATTTCAGGTCGTAAAACGTTTTTGTGAGCAGCCAATTATGCAAGTTTTTCTTAAATAGTCTGTCATTTTCTTCTTTTTTTATTTCGTTAGGTAACTTATTATAGATATTGGCGGCTTGAAATTTTAGGCTTTTTTGAAACCCCGTGGTGCTGTGGCTTGGTAGTTGGAGAAGGTGTTTGTGTCTGGTGAGGTAGGTATGGTCACGTGTGTTGAACTCCGACCTGCTACATCTCGCAAACAACGCAACTCTCTTAACGTACGCATCGTACATCGTCAGAATATTCAGCTCTTTGAATATGGGTGCACAATGTGCATCCTAGGCTGAACGATTTATTATTCGCACAGCTCGTTTTTGTAGAAGGAATACTCTTTGAGCTTCTCCGATCCTACCCCAGAACTCATTAAAACACTCATATTTAGTCACTTCACTATCACTATCATCACTACATAGTATAAAACAAAGTCGCTTTCTCTATCCCTGTATCCCTATGTCCATATATCCCTATGTATGCTTAAATCTTTAAAACTACGCAATGGATTTTAATGCGGTTTTTTTTAATAGATAGAGTGATTGAAGAGGAAGGTTTATATGTATAATAACATCCATTAAATAGCGGAGAAATACTGTTATTTTTGAGGTTTCCAATGTTATGTCGTAAAAACTATTTTTTTTTTCGCTTACATTGCAAACTCAGGCTGAACCCTACGAGATTTATCAAAATAATGTACTAAGTATTGTATACATTGAAAAGGTCTACAGAAAACTCCGCGATGGTATATGTCTATCTCTTATGGATATCCCACAATACATTTTTTTTTCATTTACTTTTTACGACAAATAATGGCTAATTTTCGAAGCGATTTTAACCAATACAGCATTAATCCTTATCCAATTAAATACCTTAAATACATTGTTGATTTATTATAGATCTATATGGCCCATTACAGCATATGATTTAAATGAATATTTTCGAAGATATTACCGATTTCAAAATTGCGGGACGTAGCGTTTGCGGCGGTACCGGCCGGCCGGGGCGGCGCCGCGGCGAGAGCGTGCCTATAAATAGTGCGTCGGAGGCCACGGTTCTCCCTATTGCACTTTAAATTTATTATTTCTCTAATATCTAATAATCATGTATTAATAATATCTAAAAAAATATTTATTTCAATATTTCAATGTAGGAACTCTACGTAAAAAGGGTTTATTTGTGTATCATTGTGTCAAAATAATATGTTTTTAAATGATTTTATGCCCGTGCAAAGCCGGGACGGGCTGCTAGTGTATTAATAATTAAAAGTCTCTATACCCCTTAATTATTATTTTACCTCCGTGTATATTTTCTGCTTGGGTTTACTTTGTTTTCCATAAAATATTAATAAATTATTATTTCCATAATTAAAACGTTATGTATGGGCCTTAATCTAAATGGATTATCTATTAGGTGCTTTAAGAAATAGCTCAGAGTAACGTAGGTCAAACAAATTCATTCGTCTCGCCTTTATTAGGTTTATAAAAGTCTAGTTATATGTCTTATCCAATGCGTTCTTTCGAGCCAGAGAGGAAGGTAGGCCGAGAGTGGTAACCGAAAGCGCGGATAGGTTCTGGATGGGTGACCATTTTAAACCGTTGAGACTGGCCGTGGTTCGGATTCCGCGTAAAACTGTAGGCCCCTTCCTTACTTACTAGGGTTAATCTAGCCCGGGTTGGTACCATCGCATTGTATGAGCGATGGTCGAAGCGGCAATGAAAATTGTCCGTGTTTTCCATCCAGTTCAATGTAGCCGAGTAATACAAGGAAGGTTCTGGCATGGCACCGAGTTCTGACATGATATCTTACGGTCAGTTTGGTATTAGCCATCCATGTAACTGGTACATAAAAAAAATCACTTTTACTTAGAATAACGGTAGCGCCAGTCAGTTCGCTTTGAAATTCGCTCACTGCTGATGTTGTCGAGTTTCGACGACACGTAAGAACTTCATAGGACCCTATTCAGTTTGTTTTAATGTTTAATATAAAAAAACCGGTACTGTGCTGTGAGAGTGTGCTCAGAACAATACACCTAACCTTGCGAAAACACGCTCAGCGAGGCAACGCACTAGCTAATTTGCGGAGCTATCGAGCTTGTTAAAATTACGTTTGAAGACTCCCAGGTTATGGGTATGAGGAAAGACACCCGCCGTCGGACAGTTCCATATCCTGGCGGTGCGGCAGAGAAATAAGTTTCTACGAAGGTTCGTTCCAAAAGCCTAATGTCAACCACAAGGGGGTGCTCTGATTCTCTGCAGGGGTGCTCCGGATATAGGTTGGATGGGGTGGAATAAGGGATGCAAGCAACGTCCATGATACCTTTAGAACAGCCTGAGTGGACCAGCCACGGGCAATTGTGGGTCACCAACGGACGCCAACAGGTACTACTTCCTATATGGCTACAGTATTCTATCACCGGCCTTATCTGTGATTTGTAAAAAGAAGTAGTTGTGCCAGTGAATAGAACCTTCTGCAACGGTAGACGATCCCCCATTTCTAAACGAACATTCGATATTGTGCGCCCCGAATTCGTAAGGGATCTAATTACATTCACTGCATTTACGCTAATGCTGAGATTTATAAAGCTTACTTGTACTAGGCTACACAAAAGTATGCCTTCCGACTGTCAGTGTTGACATAAAATTTATGGAACGAATGTAAAATCTGACAGTCGGAAGCCCAGCACGAGTAAGGTCTATGGCTGAGATAAATAGTCGTAACAGAAACTAAGACTAACGAAAAGTAGTACTTTGTGACGTCACTTTGGCTGAGATAAATAGTCGTCACCGAAACTAATGCTAACGCAAAGTAGTACTTTGTGACGTCACTTTGACACATCTTGTATGGACGAAATCTCAAAGTAATGCCAATTGACGTCACAAAGTACTACTTTTCGTTAGTCTTAGTTTCTGTTACGACTATTTATCTCAGCCTTTGACACATTTTGTATGGACGAAATCTCAGGCTGAGATAAATAGTCGTAACAGAAACTAAGACTAACAAAAAGTAGTACTTTGTGACGTCACTTTGACACATTTTGTATGGACGAAATCGCAAAGTAATGCAAATTGACGTCACAAAGTACTACTTTTCGTTAGTCTTAGTTTCTGTTACGACTATTTATCTCAGCCTCAAAGTAATGCAAAGTGACGTCACAAAGTACTACTTTTCGTTAGTCTTAGTTTCGGTTACGACTATTTATCTTAGCCTTTGAATCTCAGCATAAGTCGTGGCTACGCTGACGCTGTACGAACGAGTAGAGTCCGTGCGGGAACCGGCGTGGCGTACAATGGAACTAACATTAAGATTTTCACATAACATTCACTGAGACAAGTATTAAGACCTGAGAATCTGAAAATATTATATTCTAACACAGCCTCAAAATATCAAGTAATTACAGTCATACCATATGAAGTGCCAGTGTTGTCAACAGGACAAATACGGTAAATGTGCACATGTGCGCCCTCAAATCTTTTGACGGTTCTCTTTCCGCACGGATTCTAGAGATGTTTTTTTTCTACACAGAGTTTGACAGAGCCGAACACGACAGCTTCCCGTGTTCGCGTCCCTGAGTAGACCTGCAGCCTTCCTTGCTCGCCGTTTCGTGCTATGGTTATAGATAGCTAGGAGCGGATAATGGCCGAAGCGCGAGTTCAGAGGTAGTGCTGGGGCGAGGTCGCCTCACTTAGCAGACAATGGCGGATGTACGTGGACTTTCTAAAGCCTTATGAGTTCGATTACCGACTTCGATCAGATAAACTCAAAATAAACTGTATTTTTATGTCGGCGCGTTCCGTCCGCGGCCGGGCCGCGTCTCCGGTGCGCGCGCGACTTCGCGAGAGATCTGAATTCCTGGCCAGGGGGGTAACCGGCGTAAGATGTGAGAAAATATGCGAGGGAATTCGATCAATTCTGCACCAATCAGAGGCGCTTATCAAATACCGTTTGCACTCTTACTGGCTAGAATATTTGGCAACCATTTAGTGCAAAATTGATCGAGTTCCCTCAAATACTTTCTCACATCTTATCCCGGTTCAACCCTTAAACGTGAATAAAACCATATTTTTTTTAAATTATTCATATGATAAGCAATCTATAAATAATATATGTCATATACTCTGCAAATCTAGCTTACCACATTTTTTCCACTCGCCATCTCCAGTCTCTGTTTCTGCCTTATGCCTCAATAAATCAAATATTACACGAAGTCATTTGTTAATATTTCAAAGTAGCTATTTGTATTGATTTTTGGTGTCTAAAATATTTTTCCTGCACGTTTTAGTTTTATTTTATTAATCTTGGGTTGCAACGACAGAAAAAAAAAGTAAATTTTCCATGAACATTTGTCATATTGATTAACTGTTGTCGAATACAAAAAATCGGGAAATTCGTTTCAAAATTATTTCAAAGTTTGTATGGGGTACATAGCTTATGATCGTGTCGGCCATGGACTCATCGTTAGACCCCAGCCCATGGCAACGTTGAACGCATTGATTGTTGCAGTAATTAATTTCATACAACTCCCCAAATGTAACGTAAAATCCTGCACATTAACTTTATATGAAAAAATTACTACACATTTGTTCACTCAAAAAAGATTTAATTCAAATTCCTTTTCGCTTTACCAATTAGCCAAGCCCATTAGCGAATTAAACAGTGCTTTAAATGTACGTCTCTTTCCCCGGCCAGCGAGTATGCCTTGCTCGCGTCACATCGCTTGTAAATAATTCTGGCCACTCGACCCGACAGCAACTCGAACAATGCGAGCGCTATCACGGCTCCGCCGCCGTCGCACATTCTTCCACAGCACCTTACATAACTCCGTCATAGAGCATGTATCTCTCTAAAAAAACTGTGCCCAAGCATGCATACACGGCGATATGAAAAGAAAAAATATTTGAGAATTTGTAAAACTCGTCGCGTACACACTGTGACGAACGATTGTACATTTAAAATTGCTATTATAGAAATTACTAATATATTAATAGGTCAGTTATATTCGCAAGTTGTAAGAACTGCAAACGTGCTTGGTGTGAAAGTAAGAGAAGATGTCAATATTTATACCCTAAGTTCAAATCATTCATAAGTTTGATATATCTGCGATAGTCCGTAAATCCGTTGGATTTGGAATGCAATGACTGCCTCCATATTTCCCGAGCGTTGCAACGTGGCCTGTAAGTATTGTAAGAAGGTTCCTGATGAACCCATAACTAAACATAACTAAATCTACACATAGACATGCTTAATGATATAAAAAACTAACTTATTCGTTACTAGCAGCCCGTCCCGGTTTTGCACGGGCATAATGTCATTTAAAAAAATATTATTTTGACACAATGATACACAAATAAACCATTTTTACGTAGAGTTCCTACATTGAGATATTTAAAATAAAAAAAAACTTAGATATTATTATTACATGATTATTAGATATTAGAGAAATAATAAATTCAAAGTGCTATAGGGAGAACCGCGGCCTCCGAGGCACGCTCCCGCCGCCCCGGCCGGCCGGTACCGCCGCAAACATTACATCCCGCAATTTTTAAATCTATAATATCTTCGAAAATATTCATTTAAATCATATGCTGTAAAGGGCCGTATAGATCTATATTAAATCGACAATGTATTTAAGGTATTTAATTGGATAAGGATTAATGCTGTGTTGGTTAAAATCGCTTCGAAAATTAGCCATTATTTGTCGTAAAAAGTAAATGAGAAAAAAATGTTATTGTGGGATATCCATAAGAGATAGATATATACCATCGCGAAGTTTTCTGTAGACCTTTTCAATGTATACAATACTTAATACATTATTTTGATAAATCTCGTAGGGTTCAGCCTGCGTTTGCAATGTAAGCGGAAAAAAAATATTTTTTTACGACATCACATTGGAAACCTCAAAAATAACAGTATTTCTCCAATATTTAATGGATGTTATTATACGTATTCACCTTCCTCTTGAATCACTCTATCTATTAAAAAAACGCATCAAAATCCGTTGCTTAGTTTTAAAGATTTAAGCGTACATAGGGATATAGGGACAGAGAAAGCGACTTTGTTTTATACTATGTAGTGATGATATTGGAACAAACCATACAGTTTAAGACGTTGTAATCGGTATACTTTTCAATCATTGATCGCTATCAACATTTCAGTTCTCACACTTTTTTATGTTTTTTTTCTTATTCCGGTACCGATATATTTTTTATATACTCATATTATTTAAGGTGCTATACAGATTGACTTCCTAGAAGGCTTGCTTTTGATACAATTACAATATAGATGGATTTGCGTAACATTTGTGTTACGCTTATGTGAAGAATCCTTTTTTCAATTATCTATATGGCTTAGAGGCAAAGCATTGATATTGTTATTGATAAAACATATCCTGTACTTTACCCAGGACAGTCTAACCTTTTACGCAACCAAAGAATAACATCCCGCACAATCTTCCGGCCCGCATAAGCGTGCGTTCTGTCAAGCTTGCGCCCGCACAATACTTGACACGCGAACGCACACACACACACCCTCTCACACACCCTCACACGTATCCTCAAACACCCTTACATCCTCACCTTCTCACACACCCGTAGGTACACACCATAAAAATAAATTTGATGCAATATTTATAATTAGATTAAGTGGATATATTTTTGTATTAGTTTGTTATAAAGTGAAACTTTATTATTGGCTGTATTGTTTGTGTAGCTTAAGTTTTTCAATATCGTTTAATTTAGCTGTTAAGTTTCCGAATAAATAAAATAAAATAAAATAAAAAATCTAACTAAACGATTTTAACGTTAACGGTAATGACGTTTATAACATACACCTAAAGTAAATCGCATTGGGTGCTGGAGATGAACAAGCGCCGCCGGCACGAGTGGGAGGCTCTATCTCCTGCAGATAGCCTGAAACTCGGAACTTGTCGATTTAATAACAAATTCACTCGAAATATGTGGCTTTATTGCCAGCGCCGTGTCTATAAACTGTGAGTAGATTCGAGAATGGGGTTTTTATGAGGCCGAGTTCGGTAGTTGAACGAAACGTTCCGAATACAGTTTTATTACCGGCATCATCGCCTTCCGATGACGGTGATATTAGTGGTGAACATCTCGGAACTGCGTCGTTCGGCTGCGTTCCAAAAAGAGCTTCGTTAAAAATTCGGCCTCAAAAGAAACATTCGAAAATCTAAATATTTAAGCCATTCGTTGGGAAATAAAAACAAACACTAAAAACTGAAGTAGAAGTTGCCAGAGAATTATTTATATAGCAACTACTTTTTTATAAACATAACTACTATTACATACTATATTCCTTTATTCTTAAATTTTAATTTGATTTGAAATTCACTGGTAAATTTGAATGCAATTTAAAAGGTTTCTTCAATATCAGCAATTATCAGCATATTTTTTTTATTTCTAGTTTAAATTAAATTAATTCTGGTTTCCAGCTAAGTTTTGTTTCATTTATATTAATGTTTTTTTTTACGCTGTTGTTTCTTGATTTTTTCTTTATTCTCTATTTACGGATAACCGTAAGTGTTTTTCTCGAGATTTTTTTAATTATTTATTACGTTGCTGGGAATGTATTTAGTTCTATGTAAATATATCTCAATGTATAAATCCTATGACGGTTCTCTTTCCGCACAGAATATCAAGATTTTCAAACAAATTTTCAACAACTTTCTTGTTAACGAGATAGTCTCGATTTGGCGGCGATACGAACGAAAATATGACAAAAAATCTAGGGAGAGTTGTCGGTGTGCGACGGTGATGTACTGCGGTGGCGCGCGGCGCGGCGGCAGGAGGAAGTCAGGGTTGTCAAAAAACCAGCCCCGGCGCATGAGAGACCGCTGCGCGACGCATACACTCGCTCACTTTCACGACTTGTCAGGATATGTTTGGTGAAACCATTTCAGATAGAAAAATTAAACAAAAATGCACACCATTTTTATATCAGTTTCACTAAACCGTTAATTTACGTAAAAATTAATGAGCACGGAAATACTAATTGGATTCTTTAACGTTTTGTTTTATTTTATTTATAAACAAATTTAAAATGTGGTCACTAAACCTGGCATATTTGACACGTAAAGGGCCTTTATTACTAATATTCCGGGAGGTCACGACATTTTTGGTCACGGCCAGGTTAAGGCGGCCCAACCCGGCGGGACGAACTCAATCGCGGGCACGGTACAAAACCGTGCTGTTGCGCTCTGGGACCTTCTCTGTTTCAAAGAATAAGACAGTCTCCGTGATGAGGAAGATGCAACATGTCCACAAAAAAGAAAATGTGCATAGTGTATGATTTGGTAAGATTTACGAAAATTTTAATTACAACACGACTTATAGCTAAAAGTAAACCACGACCGCTGTAGTTAAAAATCTAACAAAAACCAAATAGTTTATAAATCTTGATTAAAAAACCTATGTCTGATGACTAATCTTTTTAAGATGTTCTTACTTTATCATTGCGTAATCCACCTCCAAAGTTATTGTATAAAACGCGCAAAAAATTCGAACTTTCGGACCTTATAACTTAGAAACCAAACATTATTTTACAATGCCAATGGTCATCAGACATCTAGTTCGATCAAATAAAGCTATTTTGAGCAAAATTTTGCATCTCTGACAAGAAATATGGGCGTGATCTTCTTTCCCCTTTTGTATGGGGAGATGAGCGGGTTGGGCCACCTTAATGGCTGAATCTGGGTTCACATGTTAGAGACCAACCCTCTGATACTATATATGTCGGTCTTTCCGTGCCAAGTGGTTGCGTTATCTAGATTGAATATATAAAATAGATTCTGGTATGTACCTGCTTATGAATATACTGATTGTCTGGAAACATCCGATACCTATTAATTATACAACAATAACCAGACGGTTTCATTACTAAATACTTAAATATACCTAAAGTTATATCTGTAACCTAAATCACCGATAACTAAGAAATGCAATCAAATATTTGTTCAGTTTTTATATTGCCAAACAAGTATGTACCGGTACTTTCATGCTTCGTCATTTGCATCCATTTACCTTATCATATATATTGTATGTCACCATAACTACTTTTTCAGTCGCCTTATCTACGTAACGCAACCACTTGGAACAGGCAGACCGACACATTTAGCTTCAGAGGGATGGTCTTTATGATGTGAATCCAGTTTCAGCCATTTACGTTATCGTTACCATTTTTGTCGCGACCTTGTAATCTAGATTTTGATCCGGTTTGCGTCTTCGCATAAATTAATTATTTGCATCAATTATTATAGGCTTCTTACCATCACGCTAATTCACCTGAGGGATGAGAACCGGAAACCTTCCATAAAATAAGATAAATCGCGCTTTCATCCACTATTTTATGAACATTTCTTCACGTCTTAACAAGGTATTTTAAGCACCGAAGAAAAAAATAAGAAGTGTCAAGTGGGCGTTGACCGGAATGCCGCTGTATGGACAAATTGTGCATATAATTATATTGCAAGAGCGCGTGTCGTGTTTCTTTTTATATGACTGGACATGGATGGCTAATACCAAACTGACCATCAGATATTAGCCTAAAACACCACATGGGAACTAGGTGTCATGCCAGGACCTTGCTTATATTGCTGTATTGCTTATGGTGCCACACAATCCAAACTTCGCCCCCGCTTTTGCTCCCTAAATGCGTTCGCTAAGTCAGTTCCCACCCACACAAATCCTCCAATACGCCTGCGGCTATGTTTGCGTGTGGCACGTACTTTTAACTTGGATTAGTAGTTTTAGAAATTAATTCTCATAGATGACACATATCCTTCCTTTTGGAGGGACAACTTCTTTAGCACCGTTGTAACGTGCAACTCGATGAAACGAAAACCGGCCAAGTGCGAGTCGGACTCGCAAACGAAGGGTTCCGTACCATCGTACAAAAAAATAATACAAAAAAATCACGTTTTTTGTATGGGGGCCCCCTTTAATTTTAATTATTTTTTAATGTTACCTATTTGTTGTTATAGCGGCAAAATAAATACACACTCTGTGAAAATTTCAGCTGTCTATCTGTTACGGTTACTGAGATACAGCCCTGTGACAGACGGACGGACGGACGGACGGACGGACGGACGGACAGACGGACGGACAGCGGAGGCTTAGTAATAGGGTTCCGTTTTCACCCTTTGGGTACGGAACCCTAAAAAGCGACACTAGAAACAAATAGAACAAATAATACAGTGTTTATGTATAACGTATATTACACATATGTTGTTTCTGTTATGGCATTTTGTTTCTTCTTTCTTTTTCTTTTGTTTTATCATTGCTAAATGTGGGAAATGGGTTGGTTTAGTTGATATTTTATCCGTCATCTTATCTAGCTATTCAAAGAATTTAAGTGTTTCATTCATTCATCCATCATATATTGTTTCATTTTACATTATGCCTACTGTTGTTAAATCTTGTACAATCGTACGGAACCCCTCTTGTGCGAATCCGACTCGCACTTGGCCGGTTTTTTTATCTCAGGCCTTAAAACACTTTAAATTATTTTGATCTTAGACTGGGCTAATTTCTTTCACCTTAAACTCAACACCTTAAATCAACAAAACAAACAGTTCGCAAATAAGAAACCCTATGGTCTTGGGTCAGCTACTTACTGTACTTGGGATGTACAGACGTGTAATGCACATACAATAATTTTCTCTTACCTTTAATCTGCAGACTTGTTCCAACGTTCTTGCTTGCTCCTATGAGTTGTCTACTGCATTCTGCGCCTTTTTGCTGCAATCGATTAGACAAATATGTGAGAAGGGTAGTAATATGAAGTGGTAATGTTGCACTTACGATGTAATAATGTCGTACCGCTGTAATATTTATGCTTTTGAGGATATATAAGTAAGATAAATGCTTCCTGGCGAAATATACTGCAAAGTTTCTATGGGCTAGAAAATCGTGACTTATTTGAGTGCTTATGAATAAAATTGTTTTTTTTTTATTTTTTGGATAATATTACATCAAATTAGCCTTCCCGTTTAACTCCCCATAAAAACGGGGAAAGAAGATCATGCCCATATTTCTTGCCAGAGATCCAAAGTTTAGCTGATGTCTGATGACCATTGGCATTGTAAAATTGTGTTTGGTTTCTAAGTTATAAGGTCCGAAAGTCCGATTCTTTCGCACGTTTTATGCAATAACTTTGGAGGTGGATTACACAACGGTAAAATAAAAGCACCTTAAGAAGATTAGTAATCAGACATAGCTTGTGTCATAAAAAAATGTAATCACTTTGATTTTTGTTAGATTTTTTACTACAACGGCCGTGGTTTACTTTTAGCTAGTCGTTTTGTAATTAAAATGTTCGTAAATCTTGCCAAATCAAACACTATGCCAATGTCTGCTTTGTGGGCATGTTGCATCCTCCCCATCACGGAGCCTGTCTTATTCTTGCCCGCGAATGAGTTAGTCCAGTGGGAAGGGCCACCTGAACTGAGTGCCGTCACACAGCGCGGCGCCTTCGTTAGTTCAACGTCCAGGTGCGATTTTTTCACCTCCGTCCGCGGCCCGCCTCGAGCTGCGGAATTAATACAGTCGCGGTATTTATGACTACAGCGACCAACGAGATTTTCTCGTTGACAGCGACGCACGGACGCCGCAGCCTTCATCCGCCGCACCCGCGGCGCTGTCGAGCCTTCTCCCGGCTCGGAGGCAACTCTGACAGAAGCCTCTTTTAGAGCATAGGAGCTGCAATATTTCAGTATTGATACTGATTTAGCGGCTCGTAGCGCAGGGGCGCGAGGATTTGTCTTGAATGCCAGTGGTCATGGGTTCGAATTCCCGGCCTGTTTTTGAACCACTTATTTTCTCTATCTGAGCTGAATAAGAATGAGAGCTGTTCCATGGTTGGAAATTAATGATTTTACGTATGTTGTATGTTCCATATTGGAAATTTTACCGTATAGAATTTCGGGAACTAGATTTTAATAAATTCTGTTCTTAGAAACTTGTCAAGATAAATTTATTATCTTGAACGGAACGCAACGGGCACGTCCGAAGAAGATTACAAGTATAACTGAAAACTGACAGGATTAACCTTTTCTTTAAAATGCAAAGTGTGTTATGTCAACCGAATAGTGAGGATTTTATTGTTATGTTAGGTTTTGTAAAAGAGCCTTAGCTCTAAGGGATTCTTAGGAGGCAGTGGCTCTTTTTATTTGTTTCCTTGGTATTATGTTTTAAAGGCACTATGAGACTGGCATAGGCTTAGCTCAAAAAGTCCTAAAAATAATTACGATAAAAAAATATATATTATATTGTAAAAAGTGCTGAGAAACTTCTCAAGACCGAATAAAGTACAAGAACAGTCTTCGACGCTCTCACGCGCAGGCACCCCAGTTGTCGCCTCCAGGTGTAGCTCAAGCGACTGACCACCCGCGCCACGCTCCCCCTCCCGTGCCGCGCACCCCGCCCCGCCCGCCGCCCCTCCAGCCCGGCGGTGTTTGTCCGCGCGTCGAGTCTGTTTGTAAATTGATTTTGAACGATGTGTGGGTAGGAGCTTCCTTTAATTTGTTTTGTGTGTTGTGAGGACCGAAAATACGACGGGATGATGTGTTACTTATACAAACACACAGCGGACATCTTTGTAAAGTTAGCTGTCTGTCGATGTATGTTGACGATAATGTATCTGTGTCATTTTACTTACTTAAAAGTACTGCGTTCAAGTCATTGGTGTCCTGATTTGGAAGGTCATGTTTTTTTTCCTCTGTATGAAACATAATATGTTACTAAGGGCCGAGTGCACGAAAGGACATCAGTGATCAAACATGTCACTTTTTGTGGACAGTATGAAACGGAGCCGATTCAACTCCACGCGTTTCATTAAAAGGGACGTGTTTAAAAGACGCCCGCCACACAGAATTCCATTCATTTGTCGAAAACTTTAGCATCTCCTTAACCAAAATAACTCGTTTCGTCCTGATCTAATGGACAGAAAACTTAGATGGCATCTAACAATCTATCAATATACGAACTTAACATTATTTTTTATATTATCAGCTTGGGTAGTCAAATGGCGCAACGGTATCGGCGTTCGTTCATCGAGGTTAAGCAACACTGGATGCGATCAGATCCGGCAGGATGACCGTTTAACTGATTAGGCTAGCCGTGGTTCGGATTCCAAGTTAAACTGTAGGAAGGGGTCTTTACTTACAAACATATATAATATAAAAATATAATTTACCTCCCCTCTAAATGTTAGGCCGAGAGACATTCGGTAAGAAAATTGCGCGTGTAAATATTGTTTGCAACGTCACGCGCTCAAACATGTCGGAGGCTCGTCCGACATGATGGGAGTGCAGTGATGTCATCAGTCGCGTGAGATGCGCTGACAGATTGCATCTACACACAAGGGCATGCGCCTGCGCATACTGCGGCGGCGCTGTGGGAACTGGCCTTGCCACTGCCGCCATAGCTAGAGCAAGAAAGGGCAACCATAGTAGAATTCTATTGCCATAAACAACACGTGAATGAATCAAACTAATGAAAGTTAATGCACTCTTCTTAAATTTTAGATTCACTTATATTCTGAAGGATAATAAGAACCGTGTTTGTAATTATCTAAGATATCTCACCACTTTACATTCGACACCATTCCTATGGTGTTGGAGATTTAGCTTTGGAAGGCACACGACATGTTGAAAACGAGGTTCCAGCTCTTGTCTCTCATGCATAAGAATAATAATGTGCTCATCATAAGTATTATTATGTTCTCCTAACTCTACATTTCTTTTTTGTTTTCTTCTACATTTTCTTCTACGTTTGGAGGTTGTACTTCCATTCACATGGAAAATACCTCGTCAGCATAGCAAAGATGTGTTCTACAGTTTCGGTTAGTTCGTGGCACAATCCACGAACTAACCTAACTAAACACGAAACTGTACCACCTTTATAACAAACAGAAAAATATAATTTAGACTAAAAAGTTTATTCCCAGTACTGTAATGGACGTCAATGACTTAAAGTAAAATTTAATTAAAGCGAGGGTAAAGATAATAGAAGCCAAACAAAAATCGAAAACATGGTGTAGTTAATTAATACAATAGAAACTGAAACTAAATAATAAAGTAAGATATTAGCGTGAACATATTGTAAGAAAAGCATAACACAAACACACACACAAAATACAAATTGAAGATACCTATAAATAACAAAAGCAACAGTAGTACTAGTAATTAATATTGATTAAAAAGTTAGAGTAGTTGAATTCCAACGATTCTGACGTGCTCTCCTTCAGACGAATTTCAGTTTAGCCACGGCTACCTTCTAGAATTGATGAAGGTTCAGTGTGTTCACGTCGATGAACATGTGGATTTAAATCAAGCAATATCGACAGGTTGTTTTTGGTGATCCAACAGTGCACAGAACGACACTCTGGCAATTCACTCATGGCAATCAGCTACAAGGAGGCAAGAACGGAATTTAGATTTGCTCTCTCGCGGTCACGCTCGGGCCCGCCACAGCTCCGTCGGCGAGCGAGATGTCGCCCGGTGGAGGAATGTAGGGCCGCCTTATGTGGCCGCCGATTGATCTGTTAATTTATCGATCCATTCAGCCATCGCGGCCGCGTCGCACTTCGCGCCGATCGCGACCCGATAGCTGCGCGCCGCGCCGCGTTAACAGATGCACGGAAGCACCGGATTGAATTATTTCGCCGGTGTCCGCGCGGCATAAATCTCCGGCGTGCTGAGAACTAGAGCCTCGCGTCCACCGGAGACCTGCGCCTACGCGGACGTCCATTTTCGGATTGATGAAGCTGACCAGAGGGAAGCGCCCCACGAGGGTCTCTAGTTTGTCGGCATCTTTACTCTTTTTTTTTAAATCGGTATGAGTAGCTGTGCTGAGTGACCTAAAGTGCTCAGAAAAGCCAAATCCCAAACCACCTCACCGAAATCACGCTCAGCGTGACACCACCGGATTTACGGACTATCTCTGAGCTATCGAGCTTGTTCTAGTTACGTTTGAAGACTCCCAGGTTATAGGGGTCTTTGCAGTATTTGCCTAGCTGTCACTCTGAACTATCGGTTACTGTTGCCGGTGTAGACGTAACATCCAGTTAAATTCATTTGTTCCTCTCTGTGCCCTAATCGGAGCCGGCATACTGCAAGGCTCTGTACTGTCCCCAACTCTTTTTCTGCCTCTCTTAATGATTTGCTCAATGTTTGCGACTTTGATTGCTACGGAGATGACAGAAAGGTTCGAGCCAGATACAGCAGTCACCAGACAGCAAGTCGGGATTAACTGGAGGAGCATAGGCGAAGGCCATATCCTAATACTGAAATGTCACATAACATAAAGATCCGGATATAATTTAAACCATTCAGTTGTTCTCCAAAATTATTGTTTTTGCCGCCCGTATTGCAAGATTTATCGACGTAAAGGGACTACACAACACTATATTGTCAATATTTATCTCGCATGACTAAAGGCTGAGAGGCTGCAGTCAGGAACCTGTATGGCCAGCGAGCGGCCGACTCGCAAGTTATGATCGAGTAATCCCGCGGTAACACATCGCGATATCGCATAAACGGTGCGTAACATCGCGCCGATAGTGCGGGGACGACAGCGTTGCACATTCGCGTCGGCCCGGGCGCTTTATGACGTGCGCACGCGCAGATAACTGCGAGCTTCGGATGTTTCTATTACCCCTGCCTGGGCAACGTGCGACCCGGAGGCTCTTGCGGAGTTCTTTACCATTATTGTTCTACCAGTGTTGCATGAGCACCTTAGGGCTCTGTTATCCGACTCGCGAATATCTATACATCCTTAAGAAAGTGCACGAAAAGATTGAGAAGCGGTTTCTAGACTATTTTAAAATATCTACAAGATCAACAAGGCTGTAGAAAAAGATTGGGTTTAATAAATACATACACCATCAATTATTTGGTTTCATGATTTCATTTCATGTATTTATTGACTTCTGGTGAACTGCACCATTTGATTGATCTGCGTATTCGATCAACTCAGTGAAGAAGGAATCCGCGAAGTAACTTCACTGATTTGTGCTTTTGATAAGCAAAGCTCAGAAATTATTTGAGATTTATTTTTAGAACATTAAGGTTTATAATGGACTGCAATATTTTGGTTAAATGTGTAAAAAGAAAGAATGAGCACATGAGGGAAAAACGGGACTATAGTCAGTTAAGATTGATAGCCGTTTTATGACGCAAATGCACGTCTATTGAGAAATCGGTATAATTTCGACCGTTGCCATTGTCAGGCTGAGGTATTGATAGGTTTTGACTACAGTTAGTGGCTATTAACTTTGAGATAACGTCGTCAATTGCTAGCATCACATACCAATAATATCGATCAATTGCTGCACATTGGCGCTGGAGTGGATTGTAATACTCTGGAATAACTCTAATTTAGGCACTTTAGCAAAGCTTGTCTTTAGCTTTTTTTTTTATGCGACCTGACATGGATGGCTAATACCACACAACTACCGTTATGATATTAGCCCAATACACCACATTCCTGAAGGAATTAGGTGCCATGCCAGGACCTTCCCTTTATGAGCACGGCTACATTGAACTGGATGGAAAAGACGGACAATTTTTCATTTCCGCTTCGACCATCTTTTCATCCAATGCGATGGTACCAACCCGGGCGGGCTTAAACCCTACCACCTAGTAGGGGAAGGGGACCTACAGTTTTACATGTATTCCGAACCATGGAGCAGCTCCATTCGTGACGAAATGCACTTATCGAACTCTGAAAGAGAAAGACAGTGATGCAAGTTGGTATTGAACCCGGGCCTCTGGTACGCTAGGCCAGTCCCCGCGCCACTAGGCTACGAGCCGCTCAAAGCTCTTACAAACTAAAGTTCTAAAAGCACTTAAGCTCTACCAACTCAATCTTATAAGATTGAGTTGGTAGAGCAAGAGCCGATACTGGCGATACAAACGCTTTTAGTGTCAGCTTGAACTACCGATGGTACCCGACAACGCTTTCGGAAGCTACTTATTGTACAATATTAAAATGAAATTAAAATATTCTTAATTGCTTACAACTATTACATAGTATGCAAAGGCGAGCTTATTGCCAAAGGCAATCTCTAACAGCTAACCTTAATATTAGACAATAAATTAAGAGGTAGCAAGAAACATCAAATTACTTAAAACTAAGCACCATAATCACACTTAGAACACATTAGATAACTAAAGACTATACGAACAGAAAATAATTGATTAATTTAATTGTTGTAATGTGTCAAGTACCAAGATTTAAATTTAACTTTAAAAATAGACAAAGAAGCCCTTTCCCTAATAGTAAGAAGCTAATATTAAATGGTCTTGTGGATGCTGTAGAGGGAAAATATTTTTTTAATGGCGACCGTTACGTTTAAAATAGACAGCAATTTGTAAACGTTCCTGCAAATAAAATAAATAAAACAAAATGCCAATCGCTCTTTTCTACGGTACCGAGTGAGTCTCGAAAATGTTAATTACGCCCAGTTTCGAACGCTTTTGTCTGCGAATCGTTCATGGTTATTGCGTAAAGATACATTGTTATGCAGAGTAAGTAGGTGCGTGCTGTGGTGGAATCTAAGATGGGCAGATCTAGTACCCCGTGGCGAGGCATTCGGCTGAATAGACCGACCCGCTCTGACCCGAATACCGTGGGAGGTCATGTGGTGCCGTGTCTCAAATATTACGAAATATGGTCATTGTGGACTCGTATGACCACGGAATTGTACCTGAATACGAGGTATAGTTCTCTGAAACATTCAGAAAGGAGAAGTTCAGCAAAGAAATAATCAAAACTGTTTCTCCAAAGAAGGTTGTTAAATTGGAAATACCCCATAGTAAACCCACTTTTGAGATACCTTCACCTAGAATAGTATAAAAAACTTAGGAAGGGCTGGCAGAGCTGCGAAGGTTTGAGTGACGGACTCAGATCAAAAAAGGAAATAAGACGCGAAGCCGCCATTTTTTTGCCAAACCCTAGACGTCACACATTGGACTTTGACCCACATACGTTTTCCTTGCATATGCCAATGCCAACTGTGACGCCGAGCGTGATGCGCTCCGTGCATGCCACATGCAAATATAGTGTCTTATATCGTCACCATATACCCGAAGCTTTTCAGGGGATTTATGCAGCATACGCATACCGGCAACCAAGATACTATCGCTTATGCAAGCGAACAGTCTGATTAGCAGAAACCATAAAATAGGGGCCGAATCAAACCAGAATTAGACCAGCAGGCCGATTTTAGCAATTCCATGCTTATGACTGAAATGTTTTCGATCGAGAGAAGAGCTTACATAGATATTGTCAAAGCGATTTTCTCGCCGGAATACCTTGAATGAATTATGTTTTAAGTCTAATAAAAGTAGCATTAATCACACAGGTCTAAAAACAATGACGTATCTTATAGTAAACAGAAATCTTAATCAACAGGAGTCCTGTCTGAAATTTCTGTCGAGCCAAAAGGATCACTTTAAACCTGAAAAAAAAGCGGACCGGAATCCCCAAGGGCCCCCTGCTGCCTTTGTCAAGCCGACAACTGTGCTAGAGCCTGCAAAAAGTACTAGGTACAAACAGTGCAAAATAACTGATTTTGTGACACAGTCAAACAAGGCATGTTTTTTAGAAAGAATTCTCAAACCAACCTCAGTGAAAATTTAGGAAAAAAAATTTGGCTCTCCAAAACAACCAAAAATAAATTTGTTGTAGCACATCAAAATGTACAAGGTTTACGCGGAAAGGATCTTCAGTTAGATATGTGTTTTCAAGAAAATAAAATTGATGTTTTTTGTATGACTGAATCATGGCTGGACGCAAATGAGGTTGAAATGTACAACTCCAACGAATATGTAGTAGTAAGTAGTAGTTCTAGAAATAATTTTATAAGAGGTGGTACCATCATATTTGTAAGGAAATGTTGGAAAGCCAAAAATAGACATGACATTGTGAGATTATCTGTGGAGAAAGAATTTGAGGTTAGTTGCATAGAGATAGAGAATTTATTAATCCTTGCCCTATATCGATCACCTTCGGTCAGTATACATTTATTTTCTGATAAATTAGAAGAATGCCTCAGTATTTTAATAAAAAACAATAATAAATCATTAATTATATGTGGTGACTTCAATGTTAACTTTCCACTTGCTCAACGGGAGTCACATGAGTTATCAGACTTAATGGATAGTTTTATGTTAAGACAACAAATATTTGAATATACAAGGGTAACTATGACTGCGGAGAGCTGTATTGATAATATTTTCACAGATAGGGAAGTATCGGAAGCAAACATCTTCAAAAGTATTAAATCTGATCACTTTGGTCAATTAATTTCAATAGAAATAAAAAGTAAAAATGAGTGTTCAAGAAAAATTGGACAAATAAGGAACATGTGTAACGAAAATGTGCTACTGCTTAACAAGGCGATCCATCAGGAGTTCCAATCAGTAAACATAGATTTTGAAACATTTTTTAAATCATTTGTTCGGCTCACTGAAGCATATATACCCCTTAGATGTAAATCGATGAATAAAACAAAACAATTTAATGATTGGGCCACCAGCGGCATACGCACATCGAAAACAAAATTATTTTTGCTTTATGACTTATTGAAAATCTGCGATCATGAAAGCTTTAGGATATATGTTTCTAAGTATAGTAAGTTATTTAAAAAAGTATCAATAGTAGCCAAGCAAATGAGTTTAAGGGACAGAATCTTAAGCGCAAAGGATAAAATTAAAACGTCATGGCAGATAATAAAACAAGAAACTGGAAAATCAGTGGAAAAAAATTACTCAGATATAGAATTAAAAATGAACAATGAAATTATTTTAACTGACCAATTACAGGTAGCAGAACTTTTTAATAATTATTTTTGTACAGAACCAGATCGTCTGACAACAAAATTAAACTCAAATGTTACTGTGGCATCCGATTTTTTAAATATGTACAGTAAGAGAAACCCAGAGGCAATCATATTTGAACCTGTAACACTTTCAGAAGTAAGACTGATTTTCAGACGCATGAAGTCCAAACTTTCGCTAGATTTATGGCATATGTCACCCAAGCTAATTATGTCTCTTTCGAATAGTTTAGTATATCCATTAACACAAATCATAAATCGCTGTTTAAAACATGGAACTTTTCCGGATTTGCTGAAAATTGCTCGAGTTATACCACTTTACAAAAAAGGAGAACACAATGAAGTGACAAACTACAGGCCGGTATCACTACTGCCAGTATTTAGTAAAATATTTGAAAAGGTGATAGAAAGAAGATTGACTCAATTCTTTAAAGAGCATAATATGATTAACCTAAAACAGTTTGGTTTTCAGAAAGGCAAATCAACATGTGATGCTATAGCCAGCATGCTCAAACTAATACTAGTATCATTAGATCAGTCTCATAACACGTATGGATTGTTCTGTGACCTCACAAAGGCCTTTGACTGTGTTGATCATAACATATTGCTTCGTAAATTGGAATATTATGGCATTAGAGGAAGAGAATTGTTAATCTGCAAATCATATCTTGAGAATAGGACACAGATATGTGATGTTAATGGTGCGAAATCGGAGAAACAAGCAGTAACAATGGGTATACCACAAGGCTCAATTCTGGGTCCACTTCTCTTTATTATTTACATTAATGATCTCTCTGGTTGTATACAAGAAGAAATTGAAGTGATTATGTTTGCTGATGACATATCACTTTTGCTTAAAGACAAGAATTCTAAAGAACTTCATAAACATTTAAATAATGTTTTACATTCACTAAATTCTTGGTTTGAGGCTAATAATTTGTTACTTAATATAAGTAAGACAAATCTGATGCACTTTGCCTTAGGAACCCACAGACGACTCTTAGACATAAACTTAAGCAATTCAATTAAAGAGGCCTCATTAAATGTAGCGTCTGAGATCACATTCCTAGGTGTAGTATTTGACGACCAATTGAAATGGAAGGCGCATATAGATAAAATCGCAAAAAAACTAAGCTCGGCCTGTTACGCCATAAGGAAAATAAGGGAGCTATGTGGATGTAAAGCTGCTAAAACGGTCTACTTTGCCTTCTTCGATTGTGTGATGTCTTACGGCCTAATGTTCTGGGGGACTGCCGCAGAGGCGAATAGGATATTTGTATTACAAAAACGAGCCCTGCGAGCTATATTAGGAATGAAAGCGAGGGACTCATGCCGTGAAGTGTTTAGGGAATTAAATATAATGTCAATGCCAAGTGCTTACGTCTACCATAATTTATTGTACGCTAGAAAACATATTCAGGAAACACCACTGAACCGTGATGTGCATCCACATAACACACGTTATAAAGAAAATGTTCAGCTTGTTAAGCATAGGCTAGCCAAGATGACGAAAAGCTTCGTGTGTAATAGTATAAGGTTATATAATAAGCTGCCTAAAACGGTTCGAGCAATGGATGAAAATGAATATAAAACCAAGATTAAATCAATAGTTATTTCTAAAAGCTACTACACAGTAAATGACGCCTTGAGCGATAAGAGCCTGACAATCTGATTGCATTCGATCTTTACTATTTTGAATATTGACTATAGACTTTTAGAATACGTATGACTTCACCGTCATTACTGACGATGCCTTCTTAGAGTACATTTTACTCACTATTCTCATTATATTTTTAGTTTAACTCTATGACAAAGCCACTTTACAGCCGATTGTTATAGTTACTATTGTTAATTATTTAAGCTATGTTCGAGTTATATTTTTTTTCAATTTTACTGAAATTTTAAATGTTATTTGTGTTTGAGTATTGACCGGAATTTTATATATTTTGATATTTTACTCCAATGAATTCAGTTAACTTGTATTGTTTTTATTATGAATTTAATGTAGATCCTGAATTGTTTATTTTGATAATTTATTTGACAATTTTGAATTCTATCGATTTTATACTATTCTTAACGTGATTTTATTATGTACCTTTTTTGACGTGTCTAAGTGTATGATTGTATACCAAAAAGACCTAATAAAATGAAATGAAATGAAATGAAAAAAATCATGGAATTTTGCTTGGTCGGGAATCTTTCCGTCAATAAAATTGCTTTGACAACGGCTGCAAAAGAACAGCAAAGAAAACATTTCTGATTTCTAAGCTTGGAATTCCTAGAATTGACCTGCAGCTCCTGGCGTTGTCTGATGCTGCTGAGGTTTTCATTTCTCATTTAAAACATACTTTCATATTGGACTCTCGATGCACGATCATTGTCGATCACGAATGTACAACAAGAACATACCGGACGATGTATCAAGCGTATCGTGGCTCTATTTCGATCTCCATCTGTTGCTTACATGCACTTTACATACGTGCATAGGTATACGAATGTGGAGGCATCCATTAGAAGCCGACAAGCCGGATCTTATGCAAAGTGCGGCAGACATTTTTACTGTAACTTGTCGAACTGTCAAACTAACGAACCGGACGCGATATCGATCTCGCCTGCCGGCTCCGCGCCGTTTCACGCCGCGTCGCGCCATCTCGCGGCGCCCGGTAAAAACTAGAAAACTGGCGGAGCCATCGCACACATTCCGGGCCGGCGCAGCAGCAGCGGCTACAATACATCAATGATAGCATCGGATTGACAGCCCCCTCCCCCTCCGCCTGCTTCCCTCCCCCCCCTGAGCCCCGTGCGCCGGCGCATCTGCCGCCGCCGCCGCTTATCCCGGCACATAACTCCCAAATCGATTACTTCTGAAGTTGGCTGTCAATAACATTTTATTACCACTGATGGCATGTATATTAATTAATGCGTTGGATATCTTACCCGAACCGTCAGTTTCGTGGGTCAGAATCGTAGGAGATTTTTTTTTTTTTTATATGCGACCTGACATGGATGGCTAATACCACACAACTACCGTTATGATATTAGCCCAATACACCACATTCCCGAAGGAATTAGGTGCCATGCCAGGATCTTCCCTTTATGAGCACGGCTACATTGAACTGGATGGAAAACACGGACAATTTTTCATTGCCGTTTCGACCATCTTTTCATCCAATGCGATGGTACCAACCCGGGCGGGCTTAAACCCTACCACCTAGTAGGGGAAGGGGACCTACAGTTTTACATGGATTCCGAACCATGGAGCAGCTCGAATTCGTGACGAAATGCACTTGTCGAACTCTGAAAGAGAAAGACAGTGGTGCAAGTTGGTATTGAACCCGGGCCTCTGGTACGCTAGGCCAGTCCCCGCGCCACTAGCCGCTCATGTAAGTTCAGTTGTATTCACACGGAAGCATGGACGATTTGGCCAATGTCAACAGAGTGTCAGTGATCTCCTTTTACTGATATGTCTATAGGTATTTAAATCGGTTACGATATATCAAAGCTGAATACCAAAAATATTTATTCAAACAAGCTATCACCGGCTAACTAATGTAATTCTGATTTCTGTGAATAAAGCGTTACTTTACCCGGATTCCAGAAAGATACGTCTGAGTTAATCAATGTTCCAACACGTAATTTTTAGTGAACCGCATAGAGTTGACTCATCTCCCTTATATAATGTCAAAGTGAGGTGTTTTGTGTCCTTTCGTGCACTCGAACCTTAGTTCAGACGATTTTGTTTCGATAGCAGAATCGTTGGACGAAGATCTCGTTGGAGAAGCAAATTTGAACCAAAGATGTCTCTCTGGCCAAGATGATATCAATATATCACTGTCTTACCTCAAAGTACTGTAACTTTGCGTGGTTCAGACAAGAAATATAGGGTCAGGCGCGGATACGGGAATGGTTGCAATCCCCCTCCCCCAGTCACGATCAACCGACTTTATGTCGACCATTTCCAAAGCATGATATACAATTGCCCCTCTTTTGAAAAGGAGTTGCCCCCTGAGCCTTTGTCAGTGCCGTTGTAAAATCTGGCAGATCCGTCGGCGTTTTTAATGGCAAACTCATATCAATAAAGGAAGAATATTGGCCACTATGATACCTCGAGGATTACCATGGTAAATTTACTTGCTGAGTCTTGCATCAGGAAAGTGAGTGATTGATGAAAGACGTGCTATTCATACAAGTGAACTGAAATTTACCAGATACGCGTTTTCACACGTTTTCCAAAACAAGTGTCCGAAATCTTCGAAATGAAACTCAACGTCAGATTGAATCGCTCACTTGCCTGTTCACTCGGCGAGTTAATTAACTATTTAATTTTGAACCTAACTTAAACGTACATGGCCACACGCAATTTGATTTATATTGTAATTCAAACTATACAAAAGATAACTATGTTGAGTATCATGTGGGATGCCGAGTTCCATGCACTGAGGAATACTTGGAAATTAATGTTATTTATAATAAAAAAACTATGCATTGATTGAGTCGTCTCCAATTTTTCTTAAAGACCCTTCTCTCTGCCATAAATATAGTAAATATAGCGACTATCGCATGTGTATTAATTTTATTAATTTATTAAGAAGCATCCCACCGTCGAACATGTCGATTGACATGATTCTTGACCCATATTTTAATGAATTCATAAAAATGTTCAATGTTGTAAATGTAAAAAAAACGTGAAAATGACTTGTACCTTTTTAATAAAAAACCCAAGTAAAAAATAATATTTAATAATTTCATGGTTTTAACAAAGAAGAACCACTAGTCCGTCGCCACCTTACGTGTACACGCTACCATAAGGCACAATCAGAAGTTAAAATAATTATTAGAAACGATTTACTTTGATCATTAATTGTATTCCTTTTTTTTATTTGTTTATACATTTATATTCAAGTTACATACAAATTTACAATATAGATTAAACATAAATTATCTTATAAACTAAAATAAATAATAGATTTCATCCAGTTCAGCGAAATCCCCCAGAGTCCCCCAAAACGCTGTCTGCATTGCCTCTCTGAATAGTTTGGCAGATATATTACTTGACAGAATAGTTTGACCAAACACCTAGGGTCTCTACGGTGAATGCTGTATTACTTGTAATATGTAGTATACTTAAAATTCAAAATCAAAACCATAATTTTAACATTAATATAAAATGAAAACAGCCTATGCACTTCACGAAAACAGGCAGACAGCCAACTTGCTAACTCTACGGTTTTTAAATTCGTTGCAAACCGTAGCTTCTACAAACCACAGAAAAGAGAAACCAAACATAACAAGTTCGTGCCAGCAACGAAAGCTTCCAACGAAGCGCATCCATGCCATGCGCAAATTGCGCCTTATCGGGTGCTACGAACCTCCGCTCGCGAACCAGGCACGACGCTAATAGAATCATTTACTAGATAATCTAACATATCTTCATTTAGCTTACGACGATAACTAATCAGCGCGACACGACTTTCCAATCAAAACTAATGTCCAATATCAATTGTACCCGCCGAGGCACAATGCGTTATTACTGCTATCTGGCGCGGCGCGACACCCGCCGCGGTCACCATTGTCCGTTAAAAAAGGAAATCGTTACATATTCTAGTTAATGTCCCTCGCTTAACCCACATCGGCGATGCGCGGTCGCTTCACGCTTTCCAACGGTGCGGAACTTAGAAATTACATCAGTAGCAGCGTTTTGGAAACTATCTATGCGTTCCGTAGATTTGCCCGTGTCTTCTATGCGTGTATCTATGAAGGACGTTTACTTAATCACATTGCAGGAGGCTTGATTGAGTTAGTGACGCCGTATCAAATTCAATATCCTAAAATTGGCAATGAAGATTGTCTGTGTCTTCGTTCAGTTGAATGTATCCGTCAAGGCGATTGCTTGGGGCCTGGTTTTTTTCGAAAAAATCTGACGTAGGCTTCGCGGCATGCCGGAGTTATTAATTGAATTCAAACTGCTGCCGTTACGTTAAGCGTCCAAGTCCGGGCATCACTTCCCTAATCGCATTAAAACGCGATCAAACCTTATCGTAATCGCATCGCACCGTGCCGCCTCCGCCGCGCCGCGGCTACCGCACTACTCTCCGCCTCTAATCCGACAGCGCTTTTCTATTTATCTATAAATATTTAACAAAACATTTCAGTTATTTAAATGTCAATTTGGTGTTATCGAGCTCTCGATCGCAATTCAACTACAATAAAAAGCGTTCGGCTGAGTGCTCTGCGCCCGCGCCGCGTCGGCCCGCCGCCTCTTTCCCCTCCGCCCGCCGCAGTCTCCTAGGCTAAGTACTCGAAGCGGGTGATCTTACAACATGTTATGCTTCGTTTATTGTAATAATAATAATAATGATATTTCTTTAATTTAGTCTCTGGTACCAACGGTACGGAACATACTATTTTAAGGTAGGTAATGTTAACACAATATTACATAGTCAACGGTTATACAGAAACTGCTAAGAACCTCTTGAGTCACAATCCTCTGATAACATTGTTTGTGGGGACTGGCCTGCTCCAATTGGCAACATGTTAGTTGGTGGGGATAGTCTTTGCAAATTAAATTATATTTGTCATGAACTGTTGCATACGGCATGAATTGTAATTTTTTGTAAATTCTTGTTAAATTATTGTTTTACCTATGATTTTGTTAAAAAAAATGACAAACACTTTAGTAAATTTAGACTAAGTGGACGTTGAAAAAAAAAACAGCGGAGTTCCTTTCCAGTTCTTCTTCGCTGTGTTTTGTTTTGCTAAACTGGCCAATGTTAAAATATGACAAATCCGAGTCTATGGATGATGAATAAACAATACAATAAAATTGTATCGTTCCAAAACATATAAATTCGTTCTTCGGATAAAAAAATAGGATTTTTGTCGCACATTCTCTAAAATTACCAACCCCACAAGCACGGTGATTTTTAGACCCGCAACCAGCTTTCCATACGATCAAATAGACATTATGTCCATACGACGTCGCGGCCGGTGACTCTGACGCCCACATGACCCTTATACTTTATTTTTCTTCTGTGTGCATTCATTTTGTGATTTCAGTATCCTTGCACTATCGTCTCACATACACAATTTTTTAAGAAGCCTGGTGTGCTATCATATTATTTCTGGCCTATAAATAACACCAATTGTATTATAGCGGCGCGTATGTTATTTTCAGTTATGGCTCACGTTTTATATTTACTCTCTACTATTTAAAAAAATTGGTTCTACATGTGAATTTTGTTGGATGGTTATTTTTATATTTTCGTACAGCTCAGGAGGACTCGTGTTTCATGAGTGAGATATGGGTTCAAATCCTCGCCCCGGTCATGCTCAACTTTCTTTCTCTTTCTGAGTTGGATATGTGCATTTGGTTCGAATGCGAGCTGTTACATGGATCGGAACCCATGTAAAACTGTAGGTCCACTTTCCCTACTAGGTGACAGGGTAGAGCTCGCCCGAGTTGGTACGTAAGGCAAGTCCCTGAGCCACTCAGCCGTTCTAGAATTTTTAATTTTTTTCGAACAGATTTCCCTATTAACATTGTGCAAGCTGAAAATAAACCGACCTTAATCACAATTGATTTATGCAAACTTATTTATTGGATGTGATGTTAAATACGTAGATAATAAGAGTACACATAAATTAAACGTATGTGATGTGTGTAAGTTCTCAATCTCTCCACCCAATAGGTAATTTGAAAAGAATTCGTTGAGCGTGGGACAACAGTGGGCTCGATAAATTGTGCATTCCTCAAACCCACGACATTTGGTCTGAAACCAATTAGTGGTGACGTTGACGCAGCGACTGTGTCGCGGGGCGGGGCGGGGATGCAGTCGTCTCGTGTCCAGGAGGACAATTCTGGGAATTCCGGGTTGATGAATCAGGAGCGTTCTCAGGAGAGAAATTCACTCAGACATTCCTTTCCAATTCTGATAATCGATCGCAGCGCTACACGGAATGAGGGCACGAAATTAAACATTTCCATGCGGTGTTTCCGAATCCGGAGCTAACGATAATTACATATACATTTGAGTAGGCGAACCGTCAATCCGTAAACAGGTTGGAAGTTATTTACTGATTCAGTGAGGATTCAGGAGTGTCGATTCTGTATGTAAACTAATTTGTGCATTGTGTACGGTACCAGAAGGGCAACTAAGTTGCCCTCCTGGTACCGTATTCATAAAGTAATTTTTAAGCAGGGCTAAATTGAACTGGTCAAAAATCACAATTATAATTTAAGCTTAAACAGCTGTCTTGTGATTTGTGGGTTCCGGTAGTAAATATCTGCTGAACCCGTTTCTTACTTACTAGGTGGTAAGGTTAACACTGGTCGGTACAATCGCATTGAATAAAAAATGGGCGATTACCATTTACCCGTGAAATTGTAGGAATGTCCTGCCTCGCACCTACATACCATGAGAATCTAATATGACAGTAGATGTGAAATTAGCCATCCATTTCAAGTTACATAAAAAAATAGAGCATTCTTTAAAGTTGGTCGGAGAATATTATTTAAAAACAGCTCCGATCCATTTTATAGTACTTTATTCAATCAGCTTGCAACGATTCATTCATTTCATAGATCAAAATTAGCCTCAACTTAAAAATTGTTGTTATCTATCCAAAAAAGGCTAAAAATTGCTATCTAGTTGTTATCTATTGCTATCTAATTGCTAGATATATGCATTGGGAGAGTATCATTTCTTCTTATTTTTCTTGTGGTTGTAACCGTCAAAACATAAAATACCACTATTTTTCTCATTAGCTCTCGGTATCGAATCCATGTACTCTACCCTACCACAAGGCCACGGGCCACTTTTACCCGCGTTACCTATCGAATTCATTTGTCCAAGAGAAGGATACATCACGCCACATAATAAATAGCATTTCGTTAGCTACAAGAGAGTCGTTACTGAGATCGGCGATAGCGAAGCAATCGATATAGAGATAGGGTGTTGTACACGAGGCACCTACGGCCTCGCCCGCGCCACATCATTCGCTGGCAACACTATCGTTCGTTGGTGAAATTTCGTGTGTTAGCGATGGATACTTACGATAAACATAACTAAGTGGTGTGCATTAGGGCACTGACAGTCGACGCTGAGCCAAGCGTACTAGGCCGAGATAGTTAAAGTTCGAGGTGAAATAAATAATTACAATTGTTTTTATGTCACAAGATAAAGACCTAAAGGCGTCCATGTAGATGGCGCCACAATCATTCGTGGCTATTTTTATCTACGACTCCCCAAAAATAGGAATTTACAAACTACTTATAACTGTATTAGCGAGCATAGCAAGCGAGTATGTATTTAATGTCATAGAATAATGTATTAAAAAAAAAGATTCCGACGAATTTAGAACCTCCTCCTTTTTTCGAAGTCGGTTAAAAAGAGGTATAATAAAAAAATTGCTAATTGTGAATAGCAATATTTTGCACATATCCTTACACTCTTTTAAATGTTAGCTTATTTTAATTTTTTTTTTAGGTTATTTAATATGCAACAGCTTATGTTTCGGCACTACGGTTATAGTTTCTAACTTAATGTTAAGGAGTTAAAACAGAAATAGTACAAACGACCATGACGCCATCTTCTTTGACACATCTACCCCTTATTCCTCGCTCAATTACTTGGGTCATGTAGACAATCCTATCTTTTCATCCAATGTAAAAATGTTGTCCAAACATGTATTAAAAGTATACATAGAGGAAACGAGAAAACGAATCATGACTATTACTAACTAAACTAAAAATAAAACGAAATCTGACTCGATTCTTGTATACTATATAAATAGATGGATATAACTTTGATTGTTGAATAACCGTTTCGAGATCCACTGATAAGACGATAGGTACTCGTAGAGTTTTCTAGAGATCTATATATGTCTAAAAAAAATTACCTGTTTAGTTCAGTTCATAAAAAGCATTACGTTTTTAGGGTTCCGTACCCAAAGGGTGAAAACGGAACCCTATTACTAAGCCTCCGCTGTCCGTCCGTCCGTCCGTCCGTCCGTCCGTCCGTCCGTCCGTCCGTCCGTCCGTCCGTCCGTCCGTCCGTCCGTCCGTCTGTCCGTCTGTCACAGGGCTGTATCTCAGTAACCGTAACAGGTAGACAGCTGAAATTTTCACAGAGTGTGTATTTATTTTGCCGCTATAACAACAAATAGATAAGATTAAAAAATAATTAAAATTAAAGGGGGATCCCATACAAAAAACGTGATTTTTTTGTTTTATTTTTTACGACGGTACGGAACCCTTCGTGTGCGAGTCCGACTCGCACTTGGCCGGTTTTTTATGAACTGAAATTTCGTTGGACTCTCCTTTGCAACTTCTAAATCATTCTTAAACGATTGTAACTCAAACACAGCAGCACAGCATGTATGTAGTCATAGTTTGCATACTGTAAACTATGACTATGAGTATTGTAAGTAAATTGTCAGTATATAAGGATGAATCTTATGCTTTTTCTAAACAATTTGTAAATGTCTAGGCTGGTTTATTTAATGTTTCCTTATTTTTAATTTAGAATAATATTTTTTATTTTATGGGAATTATAATACTATCAGTAATGTTCATACTTAGGATTTCCTCCAGCCAATATATGCATATATGTAATCAGTTACGAAATTGTACAAGGTGCCCGCTATAATTACGTTATTTTTCCTGACCTAGAGCGAGGTGCTATAAGTAAGCAACAGCCAAGTACGTATTTGAATTGACTGACGGCTGAATGTGATACCTTATTTTTTTGGTAAATAAGGTATCAATTAAAAAAAATCTTGTTCACCATGATAATTTTATGTATTCAATGGATACGATATTACAGTTATCTCATAAATTTTATTTGAATGATATTGTATTAAAAAATTTGATCAAAATGCTTCAAATATAGATGACGCTGAAACTCAAATTTGTTAACCATGTCTCCAAAAAAATATTTATAATACGTAATCACACGTTACGCTTAAGTTTTTACATTATAAGTATGTATGTATTGCAATATTAAAATTGAAAATAATTCTTACTAATCCTAAATACATACTATTGAACCATGCATATATTTATGTATCTGTTCATGTCGTCTAGAACGTTCATTGTAATCTTCTTTTAAAAAGATCAACATAAAAAAATACTAGGTACATATTATATAATAAAACATATTACTTAATTTAACAACAGTTTTTTTTATACTTTAAACTCGAACGTTTATTCAACTCATTGAACTTATTCAAATTGGTAATTAACACGGGGCCACTGTATTCATTGTGAGTCTTTTAATAGATGACTCGTTTATTTTTAAGCGTAATTTAGTCCTGTAGCAATTAACATTTTTAATCTAAATAAATAAAGGTCGCCGGTCGCATTTGCAAGAAACGACTGTCTTTAGACTTGAAACAATGGAAAGCTAAAATAAATAATTTCATTTCTCATAAGTGCATATGTGGCCGGCTGCCGTAAGCGTGTATAGCTGGTTTAAGGTCGGCTTTCCTGCTCAACTCCTCATACAAACGTAGAAAGAAGATCACGCCCATATTTCTTGTCAGAGATCCCAAATGTTTCTCTAAATAGCTTTATTTGATCGAATTAGATGTCTGATGACCATTGGCATTGTAAAATTGTGTTTAGTTTCTATGTTATAAGGTCCGAAAGTTCGAATTTTTAGCTCGTTTTATACAATAACTTTTGAGGTGAATTGATCAAAGATAAAATAAAAACATATTTAAATTATTAGTCATCAGACATAGCTTGTTTCATGAAGATTTATAATCAATTTTGTTTGATTACAGCGGTCGTGGTTTACTTTTAGCTATAAGTCGTTTTGTAATAAAACATGTTCGTAAATGTTACCAAATCAAACACTATGCGCATTGTCTGCCCTGTGGACATGTTGTATCCTTCTTGTCACGGAGCCTGTCTTTTTTTTAAACAAAGAAGGTCCCAGAGCACAATAGCACGGTTTTGCACCGTGCCCGCGAATGAGTTAGTCCCGCCGGGATGGGCCACCTTAAGTCAAATGTGGACGGACAGAAGCACCAGCACTTTGCCTGCTACAATGGGAATGTGTCGCCTCACGCGCCGCGCTGAGAAGGCCAATTCTTGTGCCCATTAGTTTACGTACGGAATACGCACTCCTGAATGCTCACCGAATCAGTAAATAACCTCCGACCTATTCTGGTGCATTTACGGATCACTTATGGCAATGGATATGCACATTTTCGTTTGAGCTGAATTCTTGAAAGATGTGGAATTATTTCATTTATTGCTATACATTCCGTGCGATGCTGCTATCGACTACAAGTAGGGTTACCATGGTAAATGAACTCGTGAGTGATTACATGTTACGTTAAGTTGTATTTCGTACCATCTGCCAAATAACATGACATTTGTCAGTAATCATTGCACGAAATGAAACAGATTTATACACCTTTCCGTTCACCTGGCTAGTTCATTCACCATGGTATCCTGTTAAATGTCAATGTGAATTCCTCTCCTGAGAAAACCCTGATTCATCAACTCGGAATTTCCAGAATTGGCCTCCAGCACTTCGTCTGCTGCAATCGGTGGGTGTCGCCTCCCGGACGCCGGAAACGCGTCAGGCCGGGTCTCGAACCTCGCCTCGCAGGTTTATTGCACGTAATATTCTCGCCTGCGGCTTAGAACAATATCCAATCAGCCGCAGGAGTCAATCGTTCGACCGCAAAGTGGTCGGATCGCGCCGCGCCGCTACCGCCCCGCGCCGCGACCGCGCCGCAACCGCCGCTATTACTCAGCGCGACCGCAGCCGCCGCTCGTTGTGCGGTTTTCGCTCGGCGGGCACGGGAAAAAAACGCAACAAAGCTAAAATGTCGTGCGGTGAGGGCAAATTGCGACAAAGGGGGCACCGCCATCTTTGAATCGGAAGAGGCAATTTATGTAAGTACTTAGTTGCCGAGTTTTAAGGTGGCCCATCCCGCTCATCTCCCCATACAAAAGGGGAAAGAAGAACACGCCCATATTTCTTGTCAGAGATCCAAAATTTTGCTCAAAATAGCTTTATTTGATCGAACTTGATGTCTGATGACCATTGGCATTGTAAAATTGTGTTTGGTTTCTAAGTTATAAGGTCCGAAAGTTCGCTTTTTTCGCGCGTTTTATACAATAACTTTGGAGGTGGATTACGCAATGATTAAGTAAAAACATCTTAAAAAGATTAGTCATCAGACATAGCCTATTTAATCAAGATTTATAATCTATTTGGGTTTTGTTCGATTTTTTACTACAGCAGTCGTTGTTTACTTTTAGCTATAAGTCGTTTTGAAATTAAAATTTTCGTAAATCTTACCAAATCATACACTAAGCACATTGTCTTTTTTGTGGACATGTTGCATCTTCCTCATCACGGAGCCCGTCTTATTCTTTGAAACAGAGAAGGTCCCAGAGCGCAACAGCACGGTTTTGTACCGTGCCCGCGAATGAGTTAGGGCCGCCGGGTTGGGCCGCCTTAAGAGAGTCGTTACTCTATCAATTCCCCATACTACCGGCGATAACTGTTTCCATGCTCTTAATGCTTTAATATGTAGGTTTTGAAATTTTGGATTTTAAAATATGTTGTAGAAATCTAAGTTTGTGTGTATACATTTTTTTGGGTATGGTGCTGTCTCTACAACAAACACAAAAACAACAATGGTTGTTATTAATATTATGTCTGCCTACAGACATTTGTTTAATATAACCTTTAGATTGGAAAATATTTGCTAATAAACATTGAAGAAAAGATGTATTTTCTTCGCTATTTTAATGGCAGTCGCCGTGCAATATTGTACCTTGGCCAATGGACAAAGAATTAATTTCTTAAAATTTTCGAATCTTAGATTTCCTGCGAAGAGACTTCGTTAACAAATATTTTTCTTTTAAGGCTCAAACCCATACTAAAGTAGCTAAGTCTGGCGATTAGAAGTCGAATCATTGCAATAAGCTTGGTTTTCACCAAGTGCTGATTTATTTTAATTGACACTTAAAGGGCCTATTATCTTGTACTGGTATTGATTGCAAATTGCTAAAAAAAGGCCCTTAATGTGTGGCCATTAAGCTAATCAGAAGTAGGTGGGTCCTAAATATACAAGTATAATTACATTCGACATTTGCGAGCTCCTTTTCTGAATTTCATTCATAATTAAAAAATACCAAGTCTGTTGTGATCTTAATTCACGAGAAGCAAAGGCATAATGGGATCCCCAGATAGATCGACGCGGGTTTGACTTACAGCCGCGGGTTATCGGGAAACCGGAGCCGAGACCCGGTTTAGAAACGGGAGGCGACCGCTCAATAATTCATACTCCACTCGCGGCGGCGCGCGGTCGTCGAACCGATGTTCTCGAAAGAAATGCACCGGATCGTATCGTATATTTGCGAACTCCGCAACAGGTTACCGGCGTAAACATTCCCCTTTAATAATAATTAAATTGGATTCGCTCGGCCGTGCGCCGCGCAGCCACCTCCGTCTGTCGGCCGCGGCCGCCATCTTGAATTCGTAGAAGTCGTCCGATGGAGTCGCGCTCTGTACATTCCGTGACGGTTCGGATTGTTTTTTTTATTGAACTGGTTGCGGATGGCTCCTGCCATGGTATAAGCCCAGCACAGCCCATGGGAACTAGGTGCCATGCCGGGGCTGGGACCTTCTTTATATTGCTCACATATGATGAAAAAAATGACAACTTTCTGATTGAGGATAGTTGTATGTTGAATCCAAAGCACCTATGCTTAAGCTGCTAGAGATTGCCTTTTGCAATAAGCTTGCCTCTTGCACTATCTCTCTTGCTTTATATACTCATAGTGGTAAGCAATAATACATTTTCATTTAATTTCGATTGTATAAGTCGACCAAGGTAGAAGAGTCCATCCTTTCATATTTCGAATCATATGGCGAGTTCAATAAATTTTGGATGTAATCCACTAGCAGCGAGCACGAAAGGCGGAAGTAGCGATTGAAACTCGTTCGTATGGCGGCAGCATTCATGGACACAGAATGATGCCCTACCGAAGGCAATACGGCCTACCGCCAATTCAACTTTACAAATTTTTATATTGTGCCATTTCATGCAATGCAATTTGATAGTGGCTATAAATAACTAAACTGTGTTCCCTCTACATACAGGCGATGATAATTTAGTTTCATATTAATGTGTTAATTCTATTATTTATTATATTTCACTTGCTCGTCAAGTCACAATAATTACGTGAAGCAACGGTTATATATGATTAGGAATCAACCCGATATTGGTTACTTTACGTAGGAAACCAAGCAAATGTTTGTATGAAAATGGTCATGGATGACTTATGCCACACCTGCTGTCTGGTGTCACGCCAGGACCTTTCATATTTTGCACGGATACATTAAAAATGGACATCGTTGCTCTTCGATCATCGTTCATTCAATGCGATGGTAACGACCACGCAAAAGACGTAAGTAAGGAATCTCCGGGAATCCGAACTTTGAACGACAAACCCCTGTGTCGCTTCTCACGACATCCACGGGAAGTATTGCAGTGGGCTTGTATTCCTTTTACGTGTCGGAACCTACAGAGCACATATTGTGTGACAGATCACCCAAGTCGCCAGAACCGAACGCCATGATTTTAATGATTTCAATGAAAAAGTTAGTAAATTCTGAGTGATGCAAAAGTCGTGTTAAGAAGAAAGAAGTAATTAAGCACAAGTGGTTCATCGTAAAGCACAGCATTACAAGGCCTCGGTAGCTCAGTGTGCGACGCCTTGCGAATCGATAAGCTGGGGAAGCACCTGTGAGCGCGGTTAGGTGCTGGATGGGTGGCCATTTTCAACCGTTGACGCTGGCCGTGGTTCGGATTCGACGTAAAATTGTAGGTCCCCTTCCTTACTAGGCGGTAGGGTTAATCCCGCCCGGGGTTGGTGCCAGCGCATTGAATGAAAGATAGTCAAAACGGCAATAAAAATTCTCCGTGTTTTCCATCCAGTTCAATGAAGCCGAGCAATATAAGGAAGGTCCCGGCATGGCACCTAGTTCCCATATTAGGCTAATATCTGACGGTCGGTTCGGTATTAGCCATCCATGTACAGTTACATAAGAAAAAATCAATACCGTGGCTGCGCAGAGAAGAGGAACCCCACCGAGGTTCTATTTATTTGCCGGTACCTGTACCCCAAAACGGCCGATAGCACGCAGCTCCTTGGAGACAAGACCGATCGCGCTGGTCTGCTGATTAATCTTAATTAGCAGACGTCGCGGCGGAGGGGAGGGCAGATAGGAATGCCCTAAGCGGAGATACGGCGACGAGCGAATGAACCCGGCACTTAATATCGACTGAGCATTTTAATTGGGATATATCGCGATTTTTACGAAGCCTAATTACGTGGCTAAGCTTCCAGAATCGTTCGAAACCGACCGGTGACGGCTGCGCGATGGTTTTTAGGGTTCCGTACCCAAAGGGTGCCAGCGGGCTGCACCAACGTATGTCACAAGGCTGTATCTCATGAACCGTCATAGATAGGCGGCTGAAAATTTCACAAATTTCGCCAATTTCGAGATCTCGCGAGATTGACATTTTGTGTACAGTCGAACAAAGAGTTTAAGATACACATCCGGTTGAATGAAAAGATGAACAGTCGAAATACTTTGACTTTTGGAAACAATTATAGTGTTGAGTATAGATTCAAACATAGTTGAGGATATCTACTAGCTACTGAGTAAACAAAACCCTAACAAAATTGAATCAGAGGTTGTATTTAAACACCATTCATTTTAACGTTTAACCGGAAGTGTATCCTTTAACCTTTGGTTGACTGTACTTATAACGATTCGAAAAATTGTCGCATCGGGTAGTTATGTTTTGACTCTTTCCAACTCGCGGTCGCGGTGCTCGAGTTGGACTTCTCACTCCCACGCTATGTTCGTCTTGTCAGCACAGCGCAGTCTTCCTAGGTCTGTAGATGTGCTGCTCCAGCGCCTACACCGCCGTGTGATGCGGCCCAACCCCCCACCGGAGCGATTCGGTCTCTCCGCGGTTTTTCAACAGTTTTTTCGCTTCAGGCTCCAAATGAGTTTGGTTCCGGCGGCGGCGGGATCACGCCCGCTTCCATTGTGCCCGTAATTATATCTCTTTGCGGAGGGTATTGGAATCTAGCGGCATTGTGCCCCCTAACTCCGGCGAGCGCGACGACTATTCATCGTCTAATTCAATTCTCGTGCGTGCTGCCGCGTCGGTGGCGGTTGGACGCTCGCTGCAGATGAGTTGAGAATCGGTTGCGCTCCGAAACGTCGTTGTGTTTTGACGGAGAAAGGGGTTCGATTTAAAATCCCCCTGTCCATGTGGTCCTTATCTGAAGGATGGATCGGGTGGGGTTCGCAGACCGAACTTCGGCTGTTTGTACTAAGGTAATACGGGCGCTGGGGGTGCCCACATTGTCGATATCAGGTGTTATCGACACTTTCAGCGATAAGTCATTTAAGTGTGGCACTGAAAAGAAAACGAATATGACAGATTTGACAAAATCGTTACAAAAATTGGCTTTTGGTAAAATTACCTGTTTTGGAAAAGATTTTAATACATTCTTGTTTGTTTAGATATGAGTTATTTTATCTAAGTTGATGTTTCTGTTCAAATCAAAAAAGATCCCTTTCCCCTTTCTACGAATAGTCAAAATACAAACATATATTCATACATTTTTGTTCAGAGCTTTCTCAAATCAATCGAAAGCTCTTGAAATACTTTAGATCATTTAGTCACTTGTGACATCTCACATAAATCTCTCAAGATTATTCGTTAAACTCTGCTGTAGCCACGCACACGCAAATGGCATGATTTCCCAAAACATATTAACATTAAATCAGCGGGCAGCCCAGCCATTCGGCATTTATGCCTGATCGTCATAAAGTGATTGTTCGTGCTCCGTATGTAATTATCTTCACCTGCCTAAATGAATAAACTGTGCGGATACGGCCAGCACTGAATATCGTAATTTGGCAAAGTCCCTGCCTCAGCTCCGCTACCGCACCGCCACATCACCGCCACCAGCGCACCGCGTTTCAAAATTATCTTGCAAAAGTTTGATGTTACGCATCATCACTACATTTTTAACCGACTTCAAAAAAGGAGGAGGTTCTCAATTCGACTGTATTTTTTTATGTTTGTTACCTCTTAGAACTCTCGTCTGAGTGAACCGATTTAGATGACTACTTTTTTATTTGGAAGCTGGTGCTTTCCGTGTGGTCTCATTTCAATTTGGTTTAGTTCTGACAATGATATCCATGAGAAAATTATCAAAGTCAGTAGCCAATGTTCTCTTGACTGGCGCAGCACGTGCCCGGCTGACACCGACTCAAAAAATAACAATAATCGTAACTACAGAAATGTGAATTATGTTTTTACTATTTACCAACTACTGCCTGTCTTTGTTTTCGCTTAGATTTTGCAAAGCATCTAACCGATTTTTATTCGGTTTGTACCTATATATACCTACTTAGATTGATTATTGTTATCAATATTATTAGGCTAAAATTACCATGCGTGGCGAGCAACAGGGCATTAAAAAAGTCTGGGAAGAGGGAACATTTTTGAGCGGGCTTTAAACTCTGGTGAGGTCATGGGCAAATACTAGTCTGTATTCAAGACGCAATAAGTCAAACAGGCTTGCCAAATATTAGCGAGTGCTGTTGAATGGTACTTCCTAATTAATTACTTACTTATTTTATTAGTCGTGAGGTGAACCCGATACATCGAGCTCATACAATCGCCCGAACTTAACCAAACTAGAATCATGAAATTCGACAAGATTTTCGGATTGTACTGTGAGACCTTGGTTTGTGTCTCACAGTACAATCCGAAAATCTTTGATTTACGTGCTGGACAAACTACCTACATACAAATTTGTAAAGAATGCTCAGTGCGCAAGCCAAACTAACACTTGTCCAGTTTTTTAACCATAATGTCAATTAATGACTTCTCTAAGTCATCGTTTTTGACCACAGTACTGATTCTATGAAGATCAATTAAAACTTGAGCTATTCGGCTTTTGGGTCTCTAACGCACAGTTTAAAACAATTTTTATTTATTTATTTATTTAAGGAAAAGACACAGAAACAAGTATACAAATACATACAATGCAAACAATACTTAAAAAAAACTTAACTTATTTCCACTACGCTTTCCACCGAAACATACAGATCTAAAAAGCAAGGTACGTGAAGAAAGATAAAATAAAAAACAAAAAAAAAACTAACCAAAGGAAAAAAAATACTTTGAAATGGAACAATAGTGAATTCGTAATATTAGGCACATATTACAATGTATTTCTTAAATGGATGTGAAATACGGTGTGAAATTACTGTAATTTATTTTTATTTATATTAAGGCTTTAATAATGTTTTTCATACTAAGTACGGGTTATTAGTAACAATATAACAACAAAACAGCTTGTAAGATTTTCACTGCAAACCATCCAGCAGTCTCCGAACATGTTTTTTAAAAGTAATAGAAGAACAGGAAAATATGTCTATGCTGGACATTTTTTTATTGTAAATATCACAAATCCTGTGAATAGGTGCACGAAATCCAGAATTCGTTGCAGCTCTTTTGACATGAAAGAGAGTCACAGAACGTGTAGCCCTGGCAGGGGTATGAAGTCCAACAAGTTCAAGTAAGTCTGAGCAATTGTATTCTGCAACAATAATGTTGCGTAAGGCAGACATATCGAGTAACGAACGGCGGTCAGACAAGGAAGGCATATTATAATTTTTTAGGAGATGAATGTATGAGTCTTTTTTAAATGTAAGTCGGTAGTGCAGCGCCCGGAGAAATTTCTTTTGAACTGACTCGATTCGCTCTGAATGTACAGCGTAATTCGGGTTCCACACTACCGACGCGTACTCAAGTTGAGACCGAACAAGCGCGTGATAAAGAAATTTGTAGGTTCTGGGCAAAGTGAATCTTTTCGAGGATCGCAGCATGAACCCCAGCATTTGGTAGGCTTTATTGGTGATTCGGTCAACGTGAGCATCCAGGTGTAATTTCTCATCAATCGTAATGCCAAGGTCACGTATGCATTCTACACTATCTAGGATGTGGCCTCCAATGTGGTAACTGTGTGTGAATTTGGTTCGGTTTTTTGTAAATGAAATTTTCTTACATTTTTCATAGCTTAAAAATGATTTGTTTTCAAGACAGTAATTAAAAAAACGATCTAGATCTTGCTGAACCATAAGGCAATCATTTTGATGGCCTATTGTTTTAAAAATTTTTAGGTCGTCAGCAAATAAGAGAACTTTGCAATGATTGAAACAATTTGTTACATCATTAATAAACAAAATAAATAATAATGGTCCTAAAATCGATCCTTGTGGTACTCCAGAAGTAACGACTACAGAAATTGACGTGTGGCCATTGATCACAACAGATTGGCTTCTTTTATGGAGATAAGATGTAAACCATCGTAAAAGGTTTCCTTTAATACCATTGTATGCGAGTTTTTTCAGCAGAATGACGTGATCAACTTTATCAAAGGCCTTTCTGAAGTCTGTGTAGATTGCGTCTACTTGTACACGTCTGTCCATATTCTCGAACAAGAAATTTGAAAATAGTAAAAGGTTAGTAGTTGTTGATTTGTTTTTTACGAAGCCGTGTTGCTGATTTATGAAAGTTTTCTCAAGTACTGGATATATACTATTGTGGACCAATTTTTCTAAGACCTTGGGTATAGTTGAAAGGATAGAAATTGGTCGGTAGTTTTCAATCTTTCCTTTTGGACCGCTTTTGTGAATAGGAGTTATGAAAGCTATCTTCCAGCGTTCAGGGAAAATCCCTTCGCGTAGGCAGGCATTAAAAATAATGGTTAACGGCTTTGAAATAGACATACATGTATTTTTTAAAAATATAGGGCTTATTCTGTCCGGACCGGGTCCCTTGTTTATATCTAAATTGCTTAAAAGGTCTATTACAGTCGTCTGGCTAAATAACAGTTCTGAGACGTGGTTTGAACTAGGACCATTTATTGATTCAAACTCGTCTGTGTTAACGGTGCACGTGGGTGGTTCGAAAGCAGACATAAAGTTGGATGAGAACATTTCGCATATCTCTTCTGGTACTTCTGAGGTAGTCAGACCGAGTGACATTTTAGCGGGATATCCTACGTTATTTTTTTTTAATGATGATGTATATTGCCAAAAATACTTTATGTTATCAACAGTACAATTTTGGACATTCTCTGTGTAGGTTCGGTCACACACAACTAGCTGATCTTTAAATCTTTTTCTCAAGTATGAAAAATCTAAGTAATTGGCTTCGCCTCCGTACGTTTTCCATTTCAACCAAGCTTTCTCCTTGCTACGAAAAATTCTGATAAGAGCTGGGGAATACCATTTTGGAAATCTCTGTGTCCTTTTTTTAATCAATGGGATAAAGTTGTCTATTATTTCATAAATTTTATTATAAAAAATATGAACGGCTGACTTAGGGTCTAAGTTGGATAGCTCATTTACCCAATTAATTTTGTTGATAGCAGTGTTTACATCTTCGTAGTTACCTTTATGAAAATTGTATTTGGGAATAACTTTCACAGGCAGTTGTTCCTGATATCCAGTAGCAAAACTGAATTCAAATGCGGGGTGATGCCTGTCTTGTTTTGATAGGGGTGTTGAAGATGCTACTACTTCGCAGTTAATATATATAGATTTTTAATTTATAATAGAGATAACCCTGAAAATAATATAAGCTACTAAGCGTTTCAAATAAGCTATTATGATAATCTGATCAAGCAATGTAATACGATGCCGATATGACCAAATGTGACAAATATCCCTTCTTAAAGTAAGTACGTATTTCTCGCCCAAATGATTACGTAAGTTTGGCCCGCATGCCCCCAGGACAGTCCAAATTCATTTTCGTTCCGCCGCCGCCGTCGCGATTTGCATACAAATAGAAACAGCTCGCGCTCATTAGCTGACATCAGCGGGCAGGAACGGCCGTAAATATCGCAAGTTTGACAGCGGACTGTCCTAATATCGCGTTTCGCGTATGAGCTGCTAAACATCGCGCCTCCAGCCCACCGCCTATTGGTTAAATAGTTAGAGATGCTATAAAGACAACGACATCGTAAAGCGAGGCTCGTGAGAAGCTGCGCCTTGCAGCGCCCCGCACAGTCCCTCACCAACCTACCTATCTTTCCTGAATCGGAGGAGTCTAAAAAACCGGCCAATTGCGATTCAGACTCGCACACGAAGGGTTCCGTACCATCGTACAAGACTTAACACAACAAATCACGTTTTTTCTATGGGATCACTCTTTAATTTTTAAATATATTTTTTACCTATTTTTTGTTATAGCGGCAAAATAAATACACACTCTGTAAACATTTCCACTACCTACCTATTACGGTTCATGCGATACAGCCCTGTGACAGACGGACGGACGGGCGGACAGCGGAGGATTATTAATAGCGAGATTAATAGGATTCCGTCGGCACCCTTTGGGTACGGAACCCTAAAAAGGAATTTCTGAAAATGATTCCTTTCTTTATTTTTATTATCAGTACTTTGACGGCACACTAACTAGACGTACAAATAACTAGTTAATGTTGTATTTCGCAAACAGTAAAAAATAAAATCTCTATAAAATTTCCAACACACGTTTAGCAAACACGAAACGCGTTTGGCTAGGAGTATTGCTCTGTCGCAGAGATAAGAAAGAAATACGTTCAACATTAGAATGATTCTAATAGGCTGAACTAAAAATATAACAATCTTCGTTCATTTTTTTTAACTAAGGTGACGTTTATGATAGTTTCGCTTACCCTTCAGTGGATAATTTAATGATAAATTATATTAATTTCAATAAACGAGGTGTTTATTATAATGATAGCACAATGTGTTATACATTAAAGCGGTTGTCCCCCAAGGCAGTGTACTAGATCCACTACTATTTAATTTACATAAATAATACGAAATCATAAAGAATCGATACACAACTGTATAAAATTATTAACCAATCACGATTCGTTTTATTGAACGATTGTAATAGCTTTGCGTAGAAGGTGAGATTGCCATAGAATCGGATACGTTAAGCGTATTAGTCGGTAGTAATCGATAGTGAACGGCGTGGCGCGTATATTATGACGCGGTGGGTGTGACGGAGCGGTGCGTGCGTCGGTCACTCTCTAGCATGAGACACCCGCGGGGACACATCTCCACGGTAAACTGTTCAATTTAATGCATGCGCCCACGCACGTAGAGACACAGGGGAAAGAAGTAAGCAGTAGGTACTGACGGCCCCGTGTCATTGCCCGCATTATGTGCATCAGTTGCTGCGTCCATCCTCTAGTTTTCTGATCCTTTATATAAATGATCTTAGGAGGTATAAACATACATTTAATGTTGTTATTATAAAATTTAATTGTATTTAAAATCAAAGTAGTTAGTCAAAACATTTTCAGTTTCGTGTACAGAATGGCCCAGAATGTCTGTTTTTACCCGACTACGGCGAAGCAAAAAGAAAGGGTTATGTTCTTAGCAGCCTATATATGTATGTTTGTATTTTTACCAACGGACCAATAGACTACTCGTGAGGTAGACACATGACCACACAACTGTACAGCAGATTATGCTCGAGACCTACTGCTTTGTCAACACGTGTGACATTGTAGTTCCGCTGTCTCTTTCCAGCGTAGCAGCGCTGCGCCCGCGCAGCCGGAGGACGCGACACCGCGCGCGCTCGCCCGAGCCTCTGTGAATAACGACGGCCGTGATAATCGATTCTTTATTAATCGTCGCCGTAAAATCATTTCGATAAGCATTTGTTGCGAGGCGAAAATAAATCGGTTAATGCAAAATTAATCAAAATTAAAATAATTTCCTCGGATTGGTGGGCGAGATAACGACGAAGATATTATTTTTATATGTTACTGGACATGGATGGCTAATACCGAACTGACCGTGTTAGCCTAACACACCACATGGGAACTAGATGCCATGCCAAAACCTTCCTTATATTGCACGGCTACATTGAAATGGATGGAAAACACGGACAATTTTCATTGTCGCTTCGACCATCGTTCATTCAATGCGATGGTACCAACCCGGGCTAGATTAACCCTACCACCTAGTAAGTAAGGAAGGGGACCTACAGTTTTACGTGAAATCCGAACCACGGCCAGCCTCAACGGTTGAAAATGGTCACCCATCCAGAACCTTACCGCGCTCAGAGGTGCTGCCCGAGCTTATCGATTCGCAAGAATTCGCACACTGAGCTACCGAGGCTGACAATATACAGTTATAATCCTTTAAAATATGTGTGCATTTCCTACTATCAATGTTAAAAATAAAAAATAATTATCAAAATCAATTCATAATAGGCGGAGGAATCGCGTAACAAACATACAAAAAAACATACAGTCGAATTGATAACCTCCTTTTTTTGAAGTCAGTTAAAAATAATGATCGACCATCCGCATTTCCATCTTTCGTTCTTAGATCTCAAGTCAATACTGTCCGAAATTGTTAATGGTTATTTTGGAGAACCCAATGAAAAAGAATGCTTTAAATGTTTCGGAAAAATAATCGTTAATTTTGTTGCGCTATAAAAGTATGTATGTTCTGCCATTAACTTGAATGGACCGAAGATGAAAAAACTTAAGACGGATTAATTAAGTATGGCAATACGGAAAATGGTGCTTACACAGGCTATCAACCCAGGTGGTGTTAAAAACGTTTGATGTGCAACATAAACTTTTTAAATTTTCTTTTTTATTCGTTATCAAGTTTACAATCACATTTTTTTTATGAAAGGAAGTAATAAATATACCATACAGAAATAAGCGATAATAATCGGCAAGATTCGATCGGATTATCAATTTAAAATTACTTTTGAATCAAAGACTAAAACGAATGCATTCATTATTCAGTTTATTTACCATTATAATGAGGGCATCGCCCTCATATAAGACTTCTCAGTTGAAAAAGTACAGGCTGGATGGTCCACGACGCGTATTAGTGAAACTCAGCGCTCCATACACAATGCGCTAGCGACAAACTGTGAACTGTCATTACGACGCGTCTCGTAAAACATAACAGTCCACTTTACAACTATATCCGCTGGGAACACAATATCATCAGCTCTTTTATGCCCATGAATACGAAATCAATTGATTTTTTTATGTCCCGGATTAGCATACTATTAAATAATGATGTGGTTCGAACCAATAGAAAATGCAGATCAGAACGCTAAATTTAAATTATGCCGATGTGTTACGTTGACGGTTTTAAAATTTATATAGTTTTGATTCTTTGGGTTATAGGAGATCGCGATATTAATTTCTCAAAACATACCTAACTTTCATACATTCATACATAACTTCACTTCGCTTTCCCGGAGGGGTAGGCAGAGATTATAAAGCATCATATGGTAGAACATAGCACACCTCGTTTGTTTCATCTACAGACATGAATCTTTTCAACATACTCTACGATTACTGGTTCTACGCCACCAGCCCTTTACGAAGAATTACATGGTGTATACTTAATTTTCAAGCTTCATTTGATGTTTATATAACTCTAGGTATATCCGCATCGGATTATCCTACAGGATATTTTTTGGCTCCAAGAAAAACGAGTAAAACGAGCCAACTGGAAATGGAAATGAAAATCAATCGTTTGGTGTGGATATACGTGGAGTTATAAAATGTAAAATTTTAACTTGAAAAGTTAATTACTCTCTGAGAAATTACATATTTAATAAATAATTGAGTATCATTAGGCAGGCGAGCCCAAACTAAACACATTTGTTTAATACCGTACATTAATTTATTTTAATATGAATTTCATTTCATTTCATTTCATTTCATTTATTTATTCAACTTCTGGTAGTAAAACTACACTAAGTCATGTCACAATTTGATTGATCCGCGGATTCGATCAACCAGTGAAGAAGAACCCGCAAAGAAACTTCACTGGTCTATAAATTATGTTTTTTTTTGGTCTTTTTTTTTTCGTCCACATAAATGATATATAACACAATTATGATTTCATACCAAAATGCTACTGCCAAACTTACATTGGTAGAACGGTCTGGAGCAAAGAACTAAGGACTACGAGGAAACAACAACCCACAATGTGAAAAGTCTTAATTAATAAATAAATTACTTAACTTAATAACCTAATCATTATACATATTGAGTATTTATTTCGGGTGTAAACGCCTTCGTCAACTTAACAGCTATGTCGGGTGTACAGAGCCCTCGTCAATTTTGATACAGATAAAGTGTATCAAGTCAATATAATATAATATATACAAAATACTACCATTGTAAATGTATGACTTTAATAAAAAAAAACAACTTTCGATATTGAGAGAGATGCCAAAGTTGAGATCTTGCAGCGGAGGCTAAGTTTGAATATGAAATTCTAGCGCGAGCACCGTGCGTAAAATATCAAATTTGCATTTTTGAACTGCAAAAAGTCCATAAATTGCAAAGCGGCATAATTAATGAAATATTTATTGTAGTTTGACTACCAAAAAAGTTGAAGTAAATGAAATGAAAAATTAAATTATACTAAAACAATTCTGTCTTTTTTTCATCAACAAATTGATGCCTTGCGGTTCTAAAAGCTTGGGTGACCGTTTTCAACGTAAAACTGTAGTTAGGGTTAGTCCCGCTCGGGTTGGTAGAATCGCATTGAATGAACAATGATCGAAGCGGCAATAAACAATTGTCCGCGTTTTCCATCCAGTTCAGTGTAACCGAGAAATACACCGAAGGTCCTGGCATGGCACCTAGCTCTCATGTGGTGTGTTAGGCTGATATCAGCTATCCATGTACGTTACATAAAAAAAATCTAAAAGCAGATACGCAAAAATAAAAACCGGTAGTGGGATCGGACGTTGAAGTCTTTTGCAGGCAATGCATGTCTCGAGTTGTAATATAGGGCTCTTGTTCATCGGTCAACTGGGGAAGGCCACTGTTAGTGAAGCTTTTCTCGACAACTATTAGAATGTTATGGAAGATGTTACTAAAACTTTATTTTTTTCAATTTGAAATGTTTATTGATTGAGAATCAATCGCAGTTCGAGAAAAAGCTGCTTTTCATACAATGTAATCCTCAAATTTACCAAAACATCCCCGGATTACGAAGTAATTATTAAATTTTTACGTTATTACGATGCCAGAAAGATTAAGTTATAGTGCACATATGTATCGCAACTGTCAGCACACTATGAATAGGATCAGTTTGAATTAGGTAGGTATGTACAAAAAAATATATTAAAACTAGTTTTATCTCACAAGATTGTTCTTAAAACCTTTAAGTATTTTTATGCTAACGTTATAAAACCATGCTGTACAATATGATTATACAGATGTAGTGAGCACGCATAGCTGGAGGGAGGTAATGTGGCCATGATACAATCCAAATGGTATCTCCCGCGCCGGCGCATGCGCCTCGCGCTAGTGTAGTCACGTGTGGTGCTCGGACATCGCACTTCGCACACAACCTGCGATATAAATCAGAACCGCACCTGCTTCCCTTGTGCTTCCCGCCAGCCCCCCTCCCCCCCTCCCGCCAGCTCCGCCGAGCGGTGCGCGTGCGCAGCCCGAGTTGCCGCGTCCCGCCGTGCGGTCGTCAGTCTTGTTAGGTTATGCGCCCATAGTTTGAGGGTTCATTCACTATTTCAGTAAGAACCACTTTTTCAAAGAAGTAATGTTAATATATCTAAATGCAAATTTTTTCGGGAAATAAAATCATCAATTATTCAAAACATTCTAAACAACTTTTTCCATGAAGCAATGTATCCGATTTAGAATCGTTTTAGGGAAATAATCGAAGTGGTAGGTCAAAGTCCTTGCGCTCCCAACAGTCGGTTTGGGATTCGCTATCCATGTCTAGTTACTTAAAAAAAATCAAAGGACGCTATTTTATGCGTGCATACATTGAGGCGGTATATTTTAAATAAATTTTTGTCTATCCACTTGGTTAGATTTTTTTGTTTTTTTTACGTAAGTCTTATTTGAGATGTACTACTTTTATTTGTATGTTTCTGGTGTTTTTTATGTAACAACCTGTTTGGTAACTAAAAGTGCTGTTTTTCAATTAGTACTAAATTTATTGTAGTTAAATTATTAAGTGCAAAATGTAAAAGGCCTGTGAATTATTTCCTTTCGTATTATTTTATTAGTTCATTACTATGTGTCCTTGTGTGTGTATGCCTACCTTTCTCTGGTTATTAATATCACCACCCGGGCCCACCATAACATCAGCGCTATAGACATACCTATTATCTATAGCATATGCTGCGATGGGTCAATTTTGTCTACTGTTATTACTTAATTTAATAAAAAAAGAGACAAATAAACGAATTTTCTTTTCTTTCTTTTTCTTTTCTGTGTGAAAATGTATCGATGTTACGCGTCCCGAATTCTTAAGCGAACTAACTATAGTTACACTATATTGTATATCACTTGGCTCATCACAGGTATGCGGTCATGTTACTGCGCATTCCGATTTGAACTGTAATCGATTAGACTGCTAAAAGCAGTAAGCATTATAGACGATTCGAACCGTTTCTGTAAGCGTTTATGGAAACAAAACAACAAACATGGAACAAATGACGTTCATTGTAGTAGTTCACCTCAAATTTTAGTCTAATCAATTGTTCTAAGTTGAACTTGAATATTCAACTTAAAGACATTCTCCGGTTTGTGAAAAAATACGGTGGAAAGACGATGGACTACTCTTTAGAAACGTCAAAATGTGACACTGACAGTTCCACACACAGTGCCCTACCTACAAAGCGTGAGCACTGTGTACGGCTTTGCGTGACGCAGCGCTAACTTCATACCGTTCACGGGACGCGTGACGGGGCTGTAAGCGCGAATCGGACCAGCTTTGAGCGTGCTTTTGGTAACTTTGGTTCAAATTGGACCGCGACCTTATCTGACGTTTAGGACCGTCGCGTGCGGTCACTAACTCGTGACCACGCGCGCCGCCTCCATACGAATGCGTTCCAATCGCTTCTTTCGTCCTACCATACTCGCCGATCGAGACAGACTGACTCTGCTCATTGTTGGCCAACAATCGCTATTATAATTGAGACAGAAACCGTCTCAACGTGTACCAACATTTCTTTTGTACGCTCATTTATTGAGTCGAAGAATGAAAACATCGCATTTCGATTAACTCGGCGCGAATCTCTGTCTCGATCTAATCGGGCGGCGTATCTCCGTCTGTTCGTCTGTCCGGAGCTAGCTCGATGTGTCCGGGAGATACGGCGCGGCCTCTGGCGAGCGATCTCGCTAAAACCTTATCGGTTTTTTTAACAAACACACGGTTACCTGTGTTGGCAGGGAGCGAGATTGCGCGGGGTTTTACAAGTCATCTACTATCCTTGATGATCTGCGAACATTCGATACGGCGCGTCCATTTTGGAATGGAAGCGGCCCGAGTCATGGGGCATCCTTTGGATGTAATAGCTCAAGCCGTGACGTAAAATAACTCTTCTTTAAAGGCGTGATAAAAGCAGATTGCGTTCAGTTTGATAAGGACGTAAGGAAAACAACAGTTAATTATATTTTTAAATAACCACTAGGAATTTTGATAATCGAAAAAGTAAATATGTAGATTGATGGTCGAGCTATAATTTCAAGACAAAACTGCAAGTATCTGGTTCTCTATGTCCTCAAATTAGACTATTCATAATCTTTTATAAAAAAAAGTTTAAACGCAGAATATGAGCATCATGTATGTATGTGTTTCAAATATAGCTGAACCATCATCTTTTTAAAATTCAAAAATAATTTGAATTCATTGAAAAAATATGGTTTCACTTATGTGGTTTCACGGTCGTTTGGAACTAAATGCAATCAGGTGTTATCAAGCCCTTAAGTAAAATATGTCGTATTGAGTACTTTAACGAATATTTTATGCATGTAGGCTCTACCGTGAAGCAAGGATATATTAAAATAAAGCTAAAATGAATGACTAAGTAAGTTATAAATTTAGGCCTTGTCTAACGAATCCACCACCATCTCTATACCAATAACATTGAATTCTCCTACAGTCTCTCCTCCCGTAATCAATACCTCCTATTGACAGTGTTTAAGGGCTTAACGTTTTACATGGATACCAAACCATAGAACAGCTCGCATTCGTGATGAAATGCACTCATACAAATCAGAAGCAGAAATTGGTACATTGACGGGGCGGGATCGTTCCATGACCTCTGGCATGGAAGACAAGTCCCCTCCGCCACTGAACTACGAGTCACTTGAACATATAATAATAATAGCTTATATGCCGTCGCCGCCTTGCCGAATTCAGAGTGGTCAGTCTGAGTTCTCACCTAAATTGGCGTTTACGGCAAACCGATCGACTGGCGTTTTCTCCAAACTCCATACTAGTTTTTACTATATATTCTGTGGTTTTACTTCTTCAAGCTGTCAAAGTCAAACGCAGACTTCCGATTTGTATGAAAACGCGGAGTGGACGTTAACGGCAACGTCGACGTCTTTACGGCAACGTTGAGTAAGCTGTCAAATCAAGCTCGGACTCGCAAATGTTAGTTCGCTTAACGCCCGCTGCGCGCGCTCTTCAATTTCTCCATACATTTGAAAACGCCAGTCGATCGGTTTGCCGTAACGCCAATTTAGGTGACAACTTAGACTACCGGCTCTGATCCCTAACGGGGGTCATGCTAATGAACTAACGTCAATTTAGATATGTGTTAATGTAGTGTCTGCCTACCCCGGCGAGCTCTGTGAACGTTTTGATCGGTCCGAACGGCGCAGCGAGGAGGCGCGAACGACAAGACGACGCGACGCAACACAATTTGTCACAGCGCGCATAATCCGATCGAATATGTTAATATCGGGCACAACACGTGTAAACACGCCGGCGTCGAGTGGTGCCGCCTAATTCCACGTGATGGATCACTCCTAATGCCGCAGCATCACCGGCCATCGCCATTAAATGTATATTTAAGTAATAATCCGTTGGAATTAATTTATATAAATAAATAATATGACCGGAGCTGTCGCCGGCAATTAGATGCGTGCCGTATGATCTGCGCGGCGGGGCGGGCGACGAGCGGCGAGCGGCGCGCGGGCGGGGGGCGACGAGCGGCGCGGCGGCGGAGCGGGGCGAGGCTAGATTAGTCGCGGTCGCAGCAATAATTTGACTGTATTTTTGAGAAATGTAATCTTTTCGTATATTGATGGCTTTCCGTTCTCTATTTATCATCGATAGACAGACGACCGTTTCGGTACGGAACACGATAAAGAATATTTTTAAATTATCCAAGACACATTTTTTTAATATAGAACGTTTAGAAATGGTGTTTGCTTGTTACAAATCTCGTTACTGATGGAAGATACTGTAGGGACAATTTTTATGGCTATTAAATTCAAAAGTAGACTCTGTGGCTTTTAGAACAAATTAATTTTAGTGTCCATCCAAATGTACGCGTTCATAAAGCGATGGATTAAATTTTTTTGTAGATTTAAAATATATTAAAAAAGTGTTATTTATTGTCGTCTAAGAAGATTCAATCGTACCTTGCAAATAAAGTGTGTAGTTTTTCATTGTGTGATAATTTTGTCTGAAACTTTTTATTTTCGTCATTTAGGAAATTGCTAAAAGTGGCAACTTCGCTATTTTTTGGGTCTGTATAATAAAATATAATTGAATTAAAAATACACTGCGCTACACTTTTTATTTTTCCATGTATGTAATCTATTAATCACAACTAAGAAACTTCGCTGTAAACGTTTTGAACTTTCAACTGAGCCTGCGTTTGCAACATATGAGGTTATGTGGCCACTGTCTCCACATATTACAAGCCTTAATTATTTATAACATACAACACAGTTATGCATCTATAAAACATAGCACGTTGGCAGTTAAAGCAGGCCGGTCTCCACAAACAGCGCCCGTCTACGAGCTTCACATCCCATCCGCTTTACAACTGTTCCGTCCGAGGTCCGAACTGCCCATCCGAGGCAACTTTTTAAGGTGGCCCAACCCGGCGGCCTCAACTCATTCGCGGGCACGGTACAAAACCGTGCTGTTGCGCTCTGGGACCTTCTCTGTTTCTAAGAATAAGACAGGCTCCGTGATGGGGAAGATGCAACCTGTCCACAAAAAAGACAATGTGCATAGTGTATGATTTGGTAAGATTTATGAAAATTTTAATTTTAAAACGACTTATAGCTAAAAGTAAACCACGACCACTGTAGTCAAAAAGCTAACAAAAACCAAATAGATTATAAATCTTGATTAAATAAGCTATGTCTGATGACTAATCTTTTTGAGATGTTCTTACTTTATTATTGCGTAATCCACCTCCAAAGTTATTGTATTTAACGCGCGAAAAATCCGAACTTTCGGACGTTATAACTTGGAAACCAAACACAATTTTACAATGCCAATTGTCATCAGACATCTACTTCAATCAAATGAAGCTATTTCGAGCAACATTTTGGATCCCTGACAAGAAATATAGGTGTGATCTTCTTTCCCCTTTTGTATGGGGAGATGAGCGGGTTGGGCCACCTTAAAGCGATGCACTTCGATATAGGTACACAGATATGGCTAGAATAAGCCCAATTAAAAAATATGATAAAGGTAGAACGGCTAAGGAAGAAAGACATGTAAACATGGCGAGCTCAGCGAAACGAGGGCCGCAGCGCGGTGTAAATGAACTGTTCACGATCGTAGCTAATGTAAACTGAACGGCCGCAGCTTTCGCGTCGTCCTAAAAGGTAAAATAAAATATGACCGAGATAAAAGGTAATGCGTCGGAGCCGGATGTAATTGGCAATTACGTTCATGAGCGAAAATCCCCGATGTCGTGACCGCTCCTAATAAAATGGGTCTGCCTTGCAGCGAGCTAATATTTCAGATGATCGCCGTACATAGAGGTTATTAATCTGCGCGGGAACATTAGTGCGCGTCCCGACCGCGGCGGGCGACGTCAACTCCACGCGTTCGATGTTTTAATTTGAATATAACGATCCATCGAATGTTCTTCGTTAGGCGGCGGCGACTCCCGGTCGGCCATCTTGTGGTTGAAAATGGCGGGACAAGAAGCGAAGCCCGTGCGTCTTGCCCCCTTCTTGAATAATGTAGGGTTATTGTAGAGTAAAGTAGGGAGCAGAAGAATATAGTGTCGACTTTTATAGTATAGCCACCGAATAATTATATGGTATTGTAGGAACGTGTAGAGTGAAGTTGAGAAGATTAGGGTATACTCGTAGTACTTACTTGCTAAGAAAATAGTTGAGTGTAGAAGAGTTTAAGATACACTATTAGAGAGTACTTGATAAGAGTAGAGTGAAGTATCACTACCACTAACAGAGTTTAGCAGAGACTAGTAGAGTGTAGTTGAGAAGAGTCGATTTGACACTAGAAGAGTATAAGTCATATGTAGGTATTTACGTTTTCAATTTTTGTATTTGGTGCGATTCCGCACCACTGCATTCAATGAAATATGCTTGAAGCAGCATTAAAAATAATTAGTGTTTTCCACCGATTTCAACTAACCATCATTTATTCAAAGGACTGTATATAACTTGAAAAACACCCGTTTTTGATGTGGTAGATACCTGCATAGATTTGTATTCTCCCTGTCAACTTTATTTTAACCATCAAATACTTAACATAAAATACATAAAATACAGGTTAAGGAATGGGATTAAAAATAATAGAGGTCGGGGAACAACTGTTTGTTTTCTGGACTTGTAATTCTTTCACAAAGCACAGTCACACACGCAGGTGCGCATGGAATGCGCTGCCCAGACACAGCGAGTAGGTATACCGGTCGAATAGTCGCGTAGGGCGCAAGTACAGTGCTCCGAGCGAGTATGTAGCTGTATAGGCCATTAGTAGCGTCGTATCTGCGCTTGTTGGCCAATTTCCGGCCATTTTGTTCGACTGACGGACAGTATCGCTCGCCCGGCCGCCCGCCCCGCCCGCTCGGCTCGGAGTATCGATGCGATCATCTATCTAATTACGCTCGCGAAGAGATAAGAAGTGGGTTAATAAGACTGCCGGTACCTAGAGCGGTATTGGTATTGGATTATGCAGTAAAGAGCATGACTCTGTCCTGCCCTTTCCATTGATGTCAAGCGAAGGGTCTAAACAAAATGTGAGGCTCATGTTTACAGAGTTAATATAAAATTTGGCGTATTTTGTTTTTAGGGTCCCATCGCAAAAAAACTAAAAAAGGGACCCTTACGGTCTGGCTTTGGTGTATGTCGGTCACACGCATTTTGTTTCGAACGGTTCGGAAAATTCTGAGAACAATTACCAATAAAGGTACATTTAAGTAATTGTGCTATAACGAATTACTTTACTTCAAAACGTCATACTTATTCATAAATATCTAGGTTTCTCTAGCGCTATTTTTAGGATTCCGTACCGAAGGGTGAAAACGGAACCCTATTACTAAGCCTCCGCTGTCCGTCCGTCCGTCCGTCTGTCACAAGGCTTTAACTCATGAACCGTAATAGGTGAAGAGCTGAAGACATGAAGAGCTCTATGCCAGCTACAATACTATTCGATATATGAGCGTTCGAGAGAAACCCTTCGACTATCGACAGTATTAAATTAATGGTTTATTACAAAGATATAATAGGTAGGCAGCTGAAATGTTTACAGAGTGTGTATTTGTTTTGCCGCTATAACAACAAATATAGGTAAAATAAAAAATAATAACAATTGAAGGGGGGGCACATACAAAAAACCTGATTTTTTGGATGCTGATGGTACGGAACGGCGAGGAGGGCGAATTTCTTGGTTTCACAATCTGTCTCGTAGTGATTCCCAACATGACCTTTGTCCATGTCTAGCAGTGACGGAACCCTTGGCACGTGATCAAGCTCACGCTTGACCGGTTTTTTATATAAGCGTCAAGATGTTAGCCGAACACACCGCAATTCGATGCCATTCTAGGATTTTCCGTTTATAGGCACTGAATTGAATTGGATGAAGGAAATTTTTTATTGCAGCTTCGGCCTTCTTTCCATCGAATGCGATGGTATAACCCAGGTGGAAATAACTCAACCACTTACCTAAGTTACGAACCGTAAACGGCAAGTCCCTTAGTCGCCTCTTACTACCTGCACGGGATGAAACGCAGTGGTACCACTAGTATTTTGAAGGCAATTATAATTAATACCACTGATACACAAATACATACATTTGTGTTGATATTTCAAATATGAACGGTCCCCAAAGTTTAGGTACGTAGCAACCGTATTTTGAGATAATTAGATAAATAATTAAATAAATAAAAAATAATAAAGAATTTTCAATCAATCAATCAACCGTAATCGTAGAGCATATACGAAAAGATGAATGTAGATGAAGCGAAAGAAGTGTGCTGTGACATTTGTGTATGTATTGTGTATGACATATTATATTTACCTACTCCTCCAAAAAAGCGGCATGAAGGTATATATATTTAGGTATATGTAACGGTCCTCCCATTGCACGAATTAATACCAAGCGAAAATGTCTTATGATCGAAAAGCCACCCAAAAGGACAGATTGTGTTGTAATTCACTACCATTATCCTGTCTTTCAAGTCGTTGCGGTGATAAGATTTCGCGGCGATACCATTCCATTCGGAAGCATTTCATAACACCAATGAATGCACAAGGAGGCCGTATTCCGCGGAACCCTTGCGCTCCGCGTCACGTCTTGCGCCAGCGCAGGGACATTTGTCTCGGCGCAGATTATGATCTAGAATCATACCATTTATTTATGTAACTACACACAATCCTAAACTGCGCCCGCGCTGAAGTGACGCGCGCGGAATACGCGATCAGTTTCGAGCTCAGATCGAAAAACGATGGAGATGTGCCATGCCATCTAGCGCGCTTATTGCGAGACCCTTTATAGCCATTTTTATGCAACTATTTACTTAGCTGCTAGTCCTAGTTGTCATCTAAACTGTAGTTGATGGAACTTCGAAGTTGCGTAAAAACGTCAAACTCCATACAAGTTTTTTACTAGATATTCTGTGGTTTTACTTCTTCCAGCTGTCAAAGTCAAACTCGGACTTCCGATTTGTATAAAAACGCGAAGTCGGCGTAAATGGCAACTTCGACGTATTTACGGCAACGTTGAGTAAGCTGTCAAATCAAACTCGGACTCGCAAATGTTAGTTCGCTTAACGCCCACTGCGCGCGCTCTTCAATTTCTCCATTCATTTGAAAACGCCAGTCGATCGTTTTGCCGTAAATGCCAATTTAGGTGACAGCTGGGACTATGAGCTATGTTAGCACAGTTAAGATTCAGTCATTTATGGTATCATATTTCTCATTACTATCAATTTATAACGGTAATTATCTATTAATGAGCCAAAACAGTTCATATTAAACGGTTATTTTACCTTATTGAACAGTACCGCTTGGTATAAAATAACAGGTGTGACTGATCAGATGATTTTGAAACGGTTATCTTAACTGATTGAACATTACGGCTGACTACAAATTAGGCGTGCAACTGTCCAACTTCAATAGGTACAGGAATTTTAACAGATTTTCACTGAATATAAGACGTAAGTAAGAATGGAACAAATACTAAAGCTAAAAACAGTTTTCGAAACAGTAAGAGAAAACAGTTATGACACACAGTTAAGAACAATAAAAAAATACAGTAATATTTAATTTTTAACACTAACTGTTTTTTACTCAAAGAAACCGATTTACTTAATTGGCTCTATTTTAACGTTGAAAGACAGTTGATTTTATTGGAATTATGTTTAGATTGCAATGCCAGGACCTTCCTTAAATGTTTCGGTTACATTGCACTGGGTGGAACACATGGACAATTTCCATTGCCGTTTTGACCATCGTTCTACCTTCCTTACTAGTTGTTCCCATACGATTGTAAATACATTTTGCCATGCAGCGGAAACGCCCCGGCGACACTACTCCTTCCTTTTCAAATCTGTGCTTTCGATTGGACATTTGAAATGAAACTGAAATACGTAGTCGCTTGCGCTGGGCGTGGATCGCGGAGGGCGCGGGGAGGGCGCGGGGCGGACACAGGCCACGTTCTAGTCTTGCGCCACGCACCACGCTCACAACGCACTCACAAGCTATTGAGCTCACAAAATGCTCTAATCACGCGGCACGCTTGCATTATTTATGAATTTAAAAAAACGAGTGTGAACACGCGTTGCGCACGCTGGGCGTTAGGTTTCGTACACATATATTTTTATAACTGCGCATGAGTCGTATTAGTAACACACCTGTCGTGATAATAGCTCAAAATATGACATGGGAAGTAGGCGCCAAACCAGGACCTCCCTTATGATGCATGGCTACATTGTACTGGATCTAAAATTCGGACAATTAGCAATCCCGCTTCGAACATCAATTCGATGGTACCAACCCGGGCGGGATTGCAATGTTTTCAGATAGTCAGTATTATATATATAAAGTAAAAACGTTTTTTATCAAGGCAGTGAGTTGTTGTTATAACCTGTACTTGTACAAAAGCAATGAATTATTTACACTTATGTATTCTGTAATTTTTTGCTGAAGTCAAAATCGAGTAGATCTGGTAAATACGAAACAAATGTATTGACATTGCTTTTCCACGCATCTTTTCTTTTTTTTTTCCTTTGCCTTTATTCTACCGGAAAACAAAGGGCCGTGTTAAGTAATGGGCGCCGTTGTGTGTATCATTAACTTTTACAATTAGCTGAACATGACTGCCAATATCCCATAACCATCTGCACCCATGTCTTTAAGGAGATTGCGGCGGTGGAACCACAGAACATAAAGGAAAGGATATGAGATGTAGCATCACAACAAATTTTGCCAGTTTAGAGGTATGGGGCCACAGTTGAGGATATAAGCAACCTAAGGTAAAATATCGTCACTTTTTTAACTGGATATACTCGTTAAACTTGCACAAAGTTAGGCTGTTTTCAAGAAAATAGACAGGTTCAGATTTTTTGTTACATAAATCTAAAAGTTCTATTAAAAAACTAAAGGTATGGGGCCTTATGTAATAGTTGCGCTTTCAAATACATATTTTTAATGATAAGTAATTTTTTTGCATGTGCTATAAATGGGTGTTCAAAAAACTACAATTTCACAAATATCGCACGATAAAGGCTTAAAGGTACATGCCACACGCAGGCGTATTTGAGGGTCTGTGTTGGTGGGAATTGACTTGGCGAATGCATTTCAGCAGTGCACTTGCGCGTGGAGGCGATGTTTGGACTGTGTGGGACACAATTCATATATTATACGAAAAATTTGAGGGCGCGTTGCGGGTGACGACCACATAAAAGTTCTTCTTATTTTTTTCTTCTGTGGGTGGAACAGTCCTGTAGAGCGAAGGACTTTAAAACGGTACAAATATGCTATGGGCGGGCGGGGTATTTTAATAGCATTGCCTACAGCGACAGTTGTGTTTTTTAAGGATTTTATCCGTCCACATTATTTTAATCGCTGTAATGTTGACATTTTATATGTATTCAAATGAGCGAACATTTTATGTTCACATTAGTAAAATTTATGAAAACAAAAGTAGTAATCATATCGTTCACAATTAACAACACATTTGCTAAACCACAAATAAGAGTCAGCTATACCAGATTAAAACAAAAATGATCAGATTCCAATGCCAATAATATTTTAAAAAGTTACCAGATATCATTCGAAATTAAAAAATGTATTATAATCATAAAAGTAGCAACATGTTTGTCGCTAAGCATTCCCTTTTACAATCTAACCAACTTTAAATATTTACATAAGTACATTTTTCATTTGGATTTTATCCTAAAACTGCTTATTCCTTTTTTATTTTTTATTTATTTAGGAACATAAATAAAGAAAATCCCTGAAAAAATAACAATATATAGTGACAAAGTATATCCTTCTACTATTTTTTCCCCTGAAATATTAGATAATACGTCCATATTATTAAAAAAATGTCGAATGGCTATTAATTGTAACATCATACTATATTATATCTCATCTACACTAACAGACAGAGATAAATATTAAGAATTGTTATTCCGTGCATTTTATATCAATACTTTTAATTTGAATATAGACAAGACAACGGTTACTTAGATTGCGTTATATTACGAACGAATTAGATATGTTTTGTACTTATGATTAGAAAACTTCTTAGATGGGCTCAACGAAAATCATATGCAGATGACCTGCCCGGGACGCATTAAGGAGGGAATCGACGTCGTTAAGTCTCACATAAATTCGGTCAAATGTTCTGGAGATTGTTTTTAATTGCCTGCGTGTGCGGTGCGGGCGGGAGGGAGCGGAGGTGAGGGGGAGATATTACTGGAATATCTGTCGCCTGCGCGATCATTACCAACCAGTCTGAACATGTTTGTGACAATCTATTTTGAAGGAAATTCGAAATGGTCAACTGAAACGAAAATCAAGTGGCGATGTTGAGACGAATGGTAGTGAGCAAGTGAGTGACGAAAGAATGAGAATACAGATTTCATCGTCGAAAGTGTGTAGAATTGCCGTCGGAACGCAGTAAGAGCAGTTTAAGGGCCGAGTGCACGAAAGGACAAAAAATCAAAATCAACATCAACTTTATGCGGTTCACTAAAAGTGACGTGTTTTTACACTGATTAACTCAGCTGTCTCTTCGTGCAATCGGGGCCAAGTAAGTACTTCGTTAATTTAACCTGTAAACTTATTGATCTGAGGCTGTCCAAAATTAAATGACCAATTTTTTACAATAAAAACGATTTTGCTTCGTCTGTTATATTTATAAATGGTAGCGCGCTTTGGCAAAGTTGGGGCCGGTCTTAGCATGAGACATGAACGTTAGATTAAAAAAAAACCATGTAAATGTGTGATTAAACACGTCACTTTTTGTGAAAAGCACTGAAGGAATCTTGATCTGCGAATGACCGAAATAGATAATGAATGTGTCTCTATTTCCAGAGTAATAGAGTGAATGTTACTGTTACCACTATTATAAGATTTACGTGGTACTTATAAGATTTTTTTTAAACTTCCACATGAAAACTTTCATTGTAATGCGGCCTTGTTGAAGGTTTCAATGAATAGAAGTGGGCGTTTTGGCGCCGGCGCCGCCGCCGAGCGATCTATTTGTCGCTCGACGCTCCGTATCGATCCATCTAATCGCTCGTTATACGATCACACCGATCGATTACAGCCCCGCCCCGCCCCGCCCCGCCCCGCCCCGCACGTGACACGCGGCGCCCACGCCCGTCAACTGACATGCTCTGTGTTTTGTTCCAGGTAAGTGAAGCTCGCTCACCTGCGGCTCGTCTCCTTGTCTTGGCATGGGCGCAAGTAAGTGAACGACAAGCCTTCTTTTGAACAGGAGAAGGTAGGAAAGGTTGTGTATTTATTTATATTTGGAGAAAATATGTTTTATTAAGAGGGTGTTAGCACCTGATCGCATTCAGTTCCATAAGGGCGTAAGTGAAAGCACATTTTATTAATTTTAAACCGACTTCAAAAAAGGAGGAGGGTATCAATTCGTCTGTATGTTTTTTTTTTGTTTTTTTTTTTATGTTTGCTACCTCATAACTTTTGCCTGGGTTAACCGATTTTGATGATTATTTTTTTACATGATAGCTAGTGCTTCCCAAGTGGTCCCATTTTAATTTGGTTAAGTTCTGACAATGATATCCATGAGAAAATCATAAAAGTCTTAAATTTGTATTAAGATGTGCGCGACAAATGGACGAATAACTCAGTATAACGCCAACCGATTTCGGTGATTCTTTTTTTATTGGAAAGGACGTGTACAAATTAGTAAGTTTACTTCAGATTCACTAAGATAAACAAATAAAAAAAATTAACAAAAAAAATAACCGACTTCAAAGAAAAAGCACTAAAAAGTAAAAAATAATTTCCATTTTTGCAGTTACGATTTCTGTTATTTTTTAAGGTTAGGTTAGGTTAGGTTAGGTTAGGTTAGGTTAGGTTAGGTTAGGTTAGGTTAGGTTAGGTTAGGTTAGGTTAGGTTAGGTTAGGTTAGGTTAGGTTAGGTTAAGTTAGGTTCTCTTGATTGGCGCTGCGCGTGCCCGGCTGACGCCGACTCAAAAAATAACAGAAATCGTAACTACAAAATTGGAAATTATTTTTTACTTTTTAGTGCTTTTTCTTTGAAGTCGGTAATTTTTTTTGTTAATTTTTTTTTTATTTAACTACACCTGAGTTTAAAATTTCAAAAAGATTAAAGATAAATCCAAGACAAGTCCAAGCTTGATTTGACAGCTTACTCAACGTTGCCGTAAATACGTCGACGTTGCCGTTTACGTCCACTCTTCGTTGTCATACAAATCGGAAGTCCGCGTTTGACTTTGACAACTTGAAGAAGTAAAACCACAGAATATCTAGTAAAAACTTGTATGGAGTTGACGGAAAACGCCAGTCGAACGGTTTGCCGTAAACGCCAATTCAGGTGAGAACTCCGACTGACCACTCTGATCATTTCATAATTACCATAACACGTAGCCCCGATTGCACGAAGAGAGGGCTGAGTTAATCAATGTTAAAACATGTCACTTTTAGTTAACCGCATAGAGTTCCTTCCATACAGTCCACACAAAGTGACGTGTTTAATCAAACGTTGACGTTGATATAGATTTTTTGGCCTTTCGTGCACTCGGCCCGTAGTCTTTTATTTTTTAAATAGGCTCGGCGACGACTGACATTCGGAGCGAGAGTGAGGGAGATGGAGCAATCTTTATTATTTTTTAAACATACATAATTATTTCAAGCGGCCTACTTTGAGGTCCGTCGTTCACAACACCCCCTTAAGGATGTTCCGACCCATACAATGTTTTTTTTACACAGAACGCAAAAAGTATTGCACTTTAAGGCACGAATTCGTCAAAAATATTAAATATAGTCATAGTAGTTGCAGCGAAAACATATTCACAATTTCAGGTTTAATGGTTTCGTTGCAATTGCCGATTAGAAGTTTTACACCGTTAGATGGCGCTGTTAAATAAAAATCGTATTTAAATAAATTGTAACAAAACCAATAATCCTGAAATTGTGAAATTGTTTTCGCTGCAAGTAATATGACTATATTCCATTTTTATTATTAATTCGTGGCTTAAAGTGCAATACTTTTTGCGTTATGTGTGCAAACAACTTTATATGGGTCGGAACAGCCTTAAGCAAATATCACGAATGCCAGCCGCTTCACGAATTCGGAACATATGTTTACAGATTAAGAGAGGAAACTTCTGGAATCCTTGAAGTTCGCTAGAAACAATAAAGTAGACAAACATGAGCTAGGTGCAGTACGGACGCTTTGTCCCGACCCGCTCGCGCACAACTCACACAGATTTACGCGGACGGAGCCACTCGTTAAACACTAGCAATTATCAGCAGGAGTCATCGCGAGATCTCATAATTACCCGGAGCGTCCAGCTCGGAGTAAACGGCTCTTCCACGTTTAAGTGTGGCATAAATATTGCCAGCTTCGGTGAAAAAATGTTATAATTATTTCCTCAATTAATGTTGACTCGTCCATTAGCTCGGGGCAATATATTCGGTGGTATCCATTAGATTTTACTGTCAGTTTACCATTTTATGGTGTAGTTTCGCGCTCATATAGCTCGTAGCTCAGGAGCGGCTCGTAGATCAGGGGCGGGACCACGTGCCTCGCATGCCGGAGGTCACGGGTTCAAATCCCCGCCCCGTCCATGCACAACTTTCGGTCTCTTTCTGGTTTAGATAAGTGAATTTCATGCTAATACGAGATGTTGAATCTAAGTAAAACTGCAGGTCCCCTTCCCTTTCGAGGCGATAGAGTCGAGGCCACCGGGGTGGATACCATCGCATTGGATGGATAGATGGTCAAAACGGTAAATGAACAGTGTCTGTGTTTTCTATCCAGTTCAATATATTTTTTTAATGTTTCATTCAGCACGTGGCAAACGCCAGGCCACGATAAGATGCCCTTGACGCCCATGGGCTTTCGATCTTTCACGGTGGCGGTGAAAACAATGCTGACCCGCCGGGTCTCTCTTCACACCAATGTAGTGAATTTAAAATTGCAGGTCCTGGAATGGCACCTAATTTCTCCGGGAACACGGTGTATGTAGTATTATTAGCCATCCATGTTCAGTTACATAAGAAAATCGGCTAAGTGCGAATCAGTTCGCACACGAAGGGTTCCGTAGCATCGTACAAAATTTAACAAAAAAAATCACGTTGCTTGTATGATATATGATTTAATTTTCACATAATTATAATTTTACTTTTGTTTTTATAGCAGCGACAGAAATGCACACTCTGTGAAAGCTGTCTACCTATTACGGTTCATGAGATACACTCCTGTGATAGAGGGACGGACGGGCAGCGGAGTAATAGGGTTCCATTTGGTAGCCTTTGGGCTCGGAACCCTAAAAAGCGAACACGGCGCGCCAATTCGCGTAGGTAGAGTTTTTCCTTGTAGCGTCGCACCTCGCGCTGTCGTCCCGCTATAAATCAAGAAGCGGCGTAAATCTGCCATCGAGGACCGCCGCAATGTAATATTACTATTTTCTATTAATTGATGGTATCTTAATTAAACCGCGGGCCCGGGGCGGCCTCCGCTCCGCACCAGCCGCCGCCGCCGCCGCTGCCCCGCGACGCGGTCAGGAGGCGGACCAACATAATTGATACCATGTCCACGTCTATGGCATACAGGAAGTATAAACATGGAACTCTACGCATACTTTCGGTTTAAAGAAATGGATATCTTACCTTCTCTCGTGATATTACTAGACCGAAGAGAGGGAATAGGTACACTGAGAAAAAAGATTACAACTCTATTTTGGTTAAATGTTATTTAGTTCCACCAGGACAGTTTTAGTAGATTTAACTATACAATCGGACTGATAGTACTGATCTCTCAAAGACAGATAGTCGTTGCCGGAAAATTATATCTTTTATCACAATTATCTGACTGTAATTTTACTAATAAAAATATGGACTTAATAAAACGGAAATCCTTTTTAGGAAAGCAGAGGCGTAAATAAATCCGTCGAATAGTTATCTGGCGAATCATCAGACTATTGAAAAATCAGCCCTAAGTGTTATCAGAATAACCTATCAGTTGTCATAACTAACATGATTTAGTAAAAGTGGTAGATTTAGCTAGATTTTAGGCAAGATGATTTAGGGTACAGATATAACTTTACGTATGAGCGGCTCGTAGCCTAGTGGCGCGGCGACTGGCCTAGCGTATCAGAGGTCTGGGTTCAATTCTCTCATCACACCTGTGCTTACATCTGGTAATCTGTGCTTACAGCTATTAAATATATATTATCAAATAATTGCTAACCCTAGAACGGGCCACACCTTGTTGGGTAGCAATGCAATGTAATTTTGATCTGCTGTTGGACTTACTACAAGGCAAAAAATTTATGTATACATCTTTGTGAACACTTCTACCATGCATATATCAAATAAATAAATAAATAAATTCCTCGCCCCGACATGCACCACTTTCTTTCTCTTTCTGAGTTCGATATGCGCATTTCGTCACGAATGCGAGCTGCTCCATGGTTCAGAATCCATGTAAAACCGTAGGTCCCCTTCCCCTACTAGGTGGTAGCAGATGACTGCTGCGTACGAACGTGGCGGATGCCTCCTTGACAACGGGCTGAACGATTGGCTCGAAACGTCGGAGAATGTCTCTTCCTGCCGCGTGAAAAGCCGTAACATTTTTCAAACATAGCCTCTATTTTGTATAGCGATCACTTGGCGCAGGCATTTGACACATTTAGCTTCAGAGGATTGGTCTTTTTCCCGTTAACCCAGTTTCAGATATTTACGTTACCGTTACCATTTTTGTCGCGACCTCCTACTCTGAAGAGTTCGTTCGCTTGTCAGCTGTGCACTGAAACCCCTCTGCCGCCGTTCAGCCAATGCCCGCGGCGGTGGGAGGTGCCGCCCCGCGGGTGTCGCAAGCGCCGCCGGATCTAGGCCGACTAGACAGCGCTAGGCTGACGAGGCCGAGAGACAAAGGCGACCTTGCCGGCGGTTCCCACGGCGTGATCGTCTCACTCCGAACCGTGATGCTCGCCGTGATGCGGCGAACTGCAGTTTGGGCTCTGGCCGAAGACCTATCGGAAGACAGACGCGATGCCCCGAAGCACCGTCTCTATTCGTTTACACCCTCTATGACTCTGGTTATCGCGCTGATCACGGAAGGTTGTGAATCACCGTCTTCGGTGAAAATTGCGTTTGTGTCATTGCGACGAGTATGGTCAGTCCGAGTTCTCACCTAAATTGGCGTGTACGGCACTTAGAAAGTTACGTAAAAACTGCATACAAGTTTTTACTAGATATTCTGTGGTTTTACTTCTTCAAGCTGTCAAAGTCAAACTCGGACTTTCGATTTGTATAAAAACGCGGAGTCGGCGTAAACGGCAACGTCGACGTATTTACGGCGACGGTGTGTAAGCTGTCAAATCAAATTCGGACTCGCAAATATTAGTTCGCTTAGCGCCCACTGCGCGAGCTCTTCAATTTATCCATACATTTGAAAACGCCGGTCGATCGGTTTGCCGTAAACGCCAGTTTGGGTAACAATTATGGTCTCAGACCGTAGCAGACAGACGCGATGCCCCGAAGCACCGTCTCTAGTCATTTACACCCTCTCTGACTCTGATTATCGCGCTGATCACGGTCGGTTGTGAATCACCGTTTTCGGTGAAAATAGCGTTTGTGTCGTTGCGACCACTTGACATTTGACCGAGCTATATGTGAGTCGTCCGTAATGGCTCATCAATTTATTACATTCCGACCACGGAGGTGAAGAAATTACCTCACCTCCGTGATTCCGACGTTTTCGCTGTCATGCGTATGTCTGTGTTTAAACCACCAAGCGCATCACTTCCGTGTAAACGTAACTAATCGGGATAATGAATAATTGTATTTCTATCCCATTTCTATCTAGTTCAATGCATGACGGTTATGTTTTAAAGAACTGTACATGAATGACTAACAACTCACCTACTGCCATGATACAAACCCATCACACCCCAGTCCCGAAGGAACTAAGTGCCATGCCAAGACCTTCCCTTCAGTCACATTGAACTGAACTGAATATATGGACTTCATTGGCGCTTCGACCATCGTTCATTCAATGTGACCACCGGGCGGACGTCCGGAACAATGCAGTGACTCGGATTGTTCATTTCAATATGAGGAAGAAGAATTAAAGCCCTTTGCTTTCGTTGACGACACTAAACTATGAGAATCTGAGCCACTAAATTTGGCAACAAACAGTGTTGCCAACAAACTCTACCATCACTCAACATGGGTTTTTTCTGTGTGTAGTTATATCATTTTCGTTTTATTCCCTAATGGAGAACAAAACATGATTCTTGCGGGAATTGCCTTGTTTGGTATTGATTTGTTTGTGAGCGTCAAAGTATGGGGCATACATTTTTTTTTGCTTTGACTCAGAAGCTCAATTGTTTTTACAGCTTTAGACTTTATGATTTGATATCCATTTCAATTTAATATTTCCGAGCGTTCCTTTTCTCAAGACCTTGACGGTCAGACAGACGGACAACAAACTGATCTTATATGGAGTTCTTGTTTTCTGTTGAATAACGAAACTTTGTAAGCAGCACTTTGTAACCGCGAAACGGAGACACGGAACCCGTACTCTACATTCGAGTCGCACGCCTGCTCTCTTTATGGTACTTTGTAATGATATCTTAAACTGGAGCCACGTCTCTAAATGTCACAGTTGTAACAATAAACTATCTACCGCGATATGGAGATAGTAATTGCTACGATTTATATTCTCTTCGCAAAACGATTTTATCATCGAGCCGCATCGCGTCGCAAGTCGGTACCGTCCGGACCTGCGCCACAGAATATATAAAGGATTACATCCAGTAGCTCAACCATAGACCTAGCATAGCGCGCTGCGCTTACGAGACGGACGAAGCGTGGGAGGGAGACGTCAACTCAAGTACCACTACCGCGAGTTAGAGGGAGATGGGACACATCTGCCCGATGAGACAACTTCTGAAATCGTTATCGATACATTAGAGTCGCGCTCATGGAATGTGACATGTTTTTGTTTGAAATCTTTATGATTTCGTTTCGTTTTCCTTAAAGACGGCATGATGACTTATGCATTTATAGATTGTTTAGTGAACGGGAGTAAAAAACCCGGACAAAAACCTTATTTTGATGGTAAATAAGGGGTGACTCAGTGATTCCTTCCATCAAATTTCTTGACTTTTCTTCTATATTTTAAAGTAAAACTTAAAACATAACTTCATATCATTAATTTGAAGCCATACAGCGATTTAGAATGTTTTGAGTAAAAAAAAAATTCAGAACAATTTGTATGAAACGATTTTGGTCTCATCCGTCAGTTGCTCTGTATGTCTTTACATTTTAAGCCTATGAGCTCAACTCCATACAAAGTCCCGATTTCGTGCACCTGTACAAGCACGTTTCGCTTGTGTGGGCTCTAAGCTAGTTTCGCGGTGCTGAACTTTCGCGAATGGTGCTTCGAAGTCATCTTTTTAAAAATAACAGAACCAACAGTGCTTTGCCAATATTTAAGTGACAACCCCGACACGCGATGGAGGGAAGGTATTTATCTCAAAAATCGCCTGCGTTGAGCTACTGCTTTGGCCTTAGCCGCACAGCTTACTGCGCCTGCGCGTACGGCGCAGCATGAGAAACGGCCCACGACTGTTTCCTGTGCGCCTTACCCATACCGATAAATCTAGTGTAGTCGGCAATAAACATCATTTTGGAATTATAAACTCACTGTCAAAGCTTTGAAAGAGCAATCAACAGATACCAATGTTTGGATAAATTGAAGAGCGCACCCAGTGGATCTTTAGCGAATGAGTCCGAGTTTAATTTTGACAGCTTTACGGCTACCACAGAATGCGTAGTAACAACATGTATGGGGTTTGACGTATTTACGTAACTTCGAAGTTCCGTAAACGCCAATTTAGGTGAGAACTCTGATCAGTGCATCTAGTCGGAATTCTTGTTGAGTCAGTTGAACTCACCGAAACTTTGTAAGTAAGTTTTAATATATATATCGTTGCAATCTCGCCAACACACGGCGCAGACCGAGTCCTGGAGCCCTACTACGAACCCTATCGAGTAGGAGCTATCGAGGAGGCGATTTCTCCTTTCAAAAATGTTATATGCGTTTGACTGTTGGTGTCGACAGCGCTTTCCGTCAAACGTATACAATAATTTTGACAGGCGATATCGCCTCCTCGATAGCGCCTACTCGATAGGGTTCGTAGTAGGGGCCCGGCGCAGTGTTCGAGGCAGTGTTTCAGACAGCAACGCGTTACGTCCGGACTCAGTGACGCGTAGACCGACGAATTATGAGATACGGCCCTCACGTAACGGTCGGTCCCGCGACGCGACGCTTTTGGGCATTTAATGCCGCGAGATGTAATTGCTCGCGAGATGCGGTCGAGATTCGTGGCATTAGGGTCGATTAGTATTCAGGCGGCGGCGGCGGGAGGGGGAGGTGCGCGGGCGCAGCGCAGTCGCTGACCCGCGTCACAGCTCAGTGATGTGGCAGTTAGTCAACATACAACATTTTAGTTGGTGGGGATAGTCTTTGCAAATAAAATGATATTTGTCATGAACTGTTGCATAAGGCATGAATTGTATTTTTTGTAAATTCATGTTAATTAAGTTAAAAATTTGACAAACACTAAGTGGACTTTGAAAAAAAAAACAGCGGAGTTTCTTTCCAGTTCTTCTTCGCTGTGATTTGTTTTGCTGAACTGGCCAATGTTAAAATATGAAAAATCTAAGTGCAGTGTATTCTCTATGGATGATGAATAAACAATACAATACAAACGGCAGTTTCGAGCGAAGCGACGACGCCTGTTAATTTGGCGGGTAGTTTTACGATGCATTACGCAGAAATGTGAAGTTTGTGTGCGTGCATGTTGAGTTGCTTAATATTGTGTGAAATATTTAAACTAAAAATATGTTTTATGTATTTAATGGATTAAACTGTACTGGATTACCGTTATCGCATGAATTTTGTCTCATTTAGTAATGAGATTTTTAAAATAATCAGTTTTTTTGTCTGGACATTTTTCTGAAGCAGAATTTGAACCTGTGAACTTTGGATTAAATGTCAACTGATCAATTTCTGACCTATCAAGACAATTACGTCAATAACAGAATACCTCGATTATATTCGCATCGACTTATATATTTCGACGAATTGAATTTAAAAATGACGAATTCAAGAGTGCGTAATCACCTAATGGAGGAAAGCAAACGAATCAACGACAAAATTCTTCTCCTGTCGACTATTACATAGCGCGATTTCGCATATTAAGGTGGACCTTTCCGCCCCATGCAAAGGTGTAAAGTAGATCTTGCGCACATTTCTGGTTGTAGATCCAAAATTATACTCAAAAATGGTTTATTTGATCGAGTTAGATGCTTGATGAGGATTGGATTCTTAAAATTGTATTAGGTTTCTAAGTAATAAGGTCCGAAAGATTGCGCGTTTTAAACGATAATTTTGGACGTAGATTACTCAACAATAAAACAAAAAAAAAATCTTATCATCCCGCCTAGCTTATTCCATGAATATTCAAAATTAGTTTAGTAATTGTTTGATTGTTACTACTGCGTTCGTGATTTACATCTAGCTATAAGTCGTTTTATAATTTAAAAAAATGTAAATCTGACCAAACCAAACACTATGCGCATTGCTTGCTTTGTGGACGTGTTGCATGCTCCTCATCACGAAGAATACAGAGCCAGTACCAGAGCATGATAGAACTATTTTGTGCGTGCCCCTGATTTAGTTAGTCACCGGGAAGTACCAGCTTAATCCTTGATTGAGATATCAACAGGGGGACTGATCAACAACTGATTTTAGCTGTATTGAAAAACAGTAAAAAAATCTAATACGTTTACGGCTAAAAACTGTTTTTGCTTGCAAAATCACCATTATTATTAAAACTTGCATAATAGTTCTAAAATGGCTAGTTGACATACTGGCAATTCCATACATCCACCGTGCCCGCACGCACGATGTACTTTTGGTACTGCACCGTAAAGAGTGGTCGCGCGCGCTTGTTTGTTCGGAATATTTTTCTGATATTTGATTCTATGTTATTGTAAGCTCTCGACATGGATTCCCTCTACTTTCTGTCCACATCGTCATCGCATCGCCTGCGCTGTGTTGACGTTTGCCCGAGCTCGGTTAACCAACTGGCAACCGTGCTCCATTAGATGATCCTTCACTGGTTGCCAAGTCGCTCAAGCGCTGTCAGTGTCTGATGTTATCTATACTATTTACTATTTTACTAATATAATCATTATAATGTATTAAAGACTGCGATTTTTTATTTATTTTAAAGCTTTAATTTCTGGAACTACCTGTCGGATTTATACTGATTTTTTTTTTCATTTGATAGCTCAATTCTCCTGAAAGGTTATGACCCTTTGGTGCCGAGCAAAAGAAGTAATAGCGTGGGTGGGCGATGCGACGTGTTCCTTCGGGGAATTTTACCGGGTTCCGCTCGGGTGATTGTTCATAACGAAATTTACCCGAGCGGAGCCAGGAACCTCAGCTAGTACCTACATATAATTAGCCCACAATGTTAAAAATCTGGTTGGCAGAACCTCGGGCAGAACAAATGTAATATTGTATTATTGTGCAGCACATATACCTGACACTTAAATTAATCAAAAACAATCTGGGAAAATACATTATTTTGCATGCAGAGAAGAAACAAGATTGCAGGCATTAAAAAAAAGTTATTTTAATCCTTATATATGGATATTTATTTACAGTACAGCATATGTACAATATTTAGTTTGACGGCTTACCGCGCGTGTGAGGAGCAGCACGTCCTGCTCCTCACACGCGCGGTAAGTCGTCAAACTAAATACCTATTGTAGTTATGTCCCGCGTAAGTTTTAAAATATTAGTACAGCATATGACTAAATCGACGCTAATAAGGCTGAGATAAATAATAAGACTAACGAAAAGTAGTACTTTGTGACGTCAATTTGCATCACTTTGAGATTTCGTCCATACAAAATGTGTCAAAGTGACGTCACAACCTACTACTTTTCGTTAGTCATAGTTTCTGTTACGACTATTTATCTCAGCCTAAGAAGACAAAAACCTAGTCCTAAGTTGAAAACGCTAGTTGGATTAGCGTGTATATAAATCGCATATCAGCAGTATTAGAGAATCTGAGAATCTTACAAATGTATAATGAAACCGCAACAAAAATTCTTCCATTAAATTGTGTTCAAATAGCTCCGCGGCCGTAATTTTCCTGCAGCGCTGCGCGTACGCAGAGCCGTGCCTCCTACCGCCTCCGTGCCGCCACACCGCCTCCACCGCCGCCCGCGCCGACATCGCAAACTATCGCCGCAGTAACGTCCCGTCGTAAAGTGGCACTGTTTTATGCCGCCGCCGCCGCGCCGCCGGGACGTGCCAAATAGAAAGGTGCGACACCGGCGCGGTGCAGTGACCGCGACGGACGCGCACGCGGCGAAATGACCCCGGCGGCGAAACTAGCCGAACTGAACCGAACCATACAGTCAATACAGTGTAAACTAGATGAAACTACCGTCCGTTTGGTCGTCGAATAAATTAGCACGCTGTTACTCGGTCATTAAGGTTCAATGTAGCTAGTTAATGCTCCCGAGGCGGTCGCAGTTGCTCCGGAGTCCGGCGCTAATGACATGCGCCTGCGCATCGCGTCACCTCGCTACACTTAAGAAACACAAACGATGCGGGAATAATATTATCGGGAAGTAGATCGACTCACGCGGTACTGTAAGATCGTGTCGGGAGACGCGAGATCAACGGTTCACCATTGAAAGCGCAACATCGACCATGAGACCCGACAAAGGTTGAAAGTGAAAAAATTGAAAGTGAATTCTATAGTGTAACCCAATTGTTGCTATTACCCAGATTTGTGTGTGAATTTGATACTTCAAACGAAACGTTTGTAACATATGAGAGCTATCGGGAGATCGAACCGACTATTTTGTTTCTTAGACTCGATACAGCGCCGTGTCTAAAGAGGTATCCAAGAATTTGGAGACCCTCCATGTCCGAAGGGGTGAAGAGTCTCATTCTGTGTTTGTCGTCTGTACCGCGGAGAATGCTCTTTGTAACTGTTAAGCAGTTACAAAGAGCATTCTACCATCGCTCAACGAGCAAAAGCCAGGAAATACATCCATTACCTGTACACATTCTTCTGTTACCAATAGATCCTGTAGAACATTTATCTGTAGGGTTGAAAAACTGTGGAATTCACTTCCTGCTGCAGTATTTCCACCAAAGTATAACCTAGGGAAGTACATTCCTACAAGAAGTACATGACCAGCATGGTTTTTGCAGCTCTAAAGATTTTTTAAGCCTAAGGGTATCGTCAGGAAAGTTACCCTAGGGCCGCTGCATGGATTGTTTTTATGCTTCATCCACAATCCTTATTTCACATTTTAAGCAATATTACAGGACCATTCAAGAATATGTACATCAAAAACCGAGTTGCCATAGTTAATCTGGCAACAGTTTTTTAAAAATATGTTAAAGGACATCGTTGTCATGGCTCAAATTGAATCTTCTGTCATCATAATACCCAAATATCACTACCTACTAGTGTGCACCTTTTTTTTAAATGACGTTTGTGTATCTCAGTGTATTCTGTGTACTACTCTGTTTGTGAACCTATTACTAAATAAATAAAAAAAATAAAAAAAATCATTTATGCCCAGGTTCCATAACTACCAGGTACCATACAGAAAATAACCGAAACTTACATAAACTTCATTTATCCTTACATTGTTTTCTTCCATCCAGCTTCGCAGCATATTATCCTGAATAAATCGAGACGTCAACCGAGACACACACCTAAACATTTGCCTTCCTTAGTCGCTTATGTGGTGATGCATATTTTATACTCGTATTTTCCTATAAGGTAATTGCGTTTTCCAGGAGTTGAGAAGGGCGTGTAGGTAAAATCTTAAGATAGACGAACGACTATCTGCAGGGCGCGTGTAGTGGCTTGCGGTCTCTCCGCATCATTACGACCACAACTTGTTGCAACGCCGCACGCCGCCGCTATTCCGCAGCGCACGGCTCCGTCATGAGACGTACCGCCGCCGCCGCATTCGCCGCTGATTTATTCCGCTCAGCGGCGCGGCGGGGGCCTCGTTAGAGAATGGCATTATGAAAAAATGCGCAGAATCTAAATTAATTCACCGACTGCGGATGTCGTCGTGTAAAAATAAGCGATCGATAGATAGATGGAAGGACGGACTGGGCGTGGAATGCGGAAGCTGTGAGGGTATATGTGCACCTTGGGTATGCACTGACTAAACGTCAAGCTTGCCTTCTAGCTGGACATTCAATGATCACATCCTTGCAGATTACTGGCAGCTTTGTAGTAGAGCAAAATAATTCCCGTCATGTTCTTTTGGGTGCATGGTTCGTATGCTTTCCTGACTATAATTCCCTAGGCAATACAGACATTGCCTATACTCAGAAATCTAGATCGATAGATGTGTCGTCGCCATATAATTCGAATGTCAAAACATGTCATGAACGAAATGTTTGGCAGACCAATGTTACACTGTGACGTATATACGTGAAGTGATACCATTTATGAGACATTTTGTCGCATTTCCAGTTTATCCATTCATGTAAATCTTTTTATTTTTATGTGACTGGACATGGATGGCTAATACCACGCTTTCTGTCATGGTATTAGCCCAACACACCACATGGGAACTAGGTGCCATGCCAGGACCTTCCTTATATTGCACGGCTACATTGAACTGGACGGAAAACACGGACAATTTTCATTGCCGCTTCGATCATCGTTCATCCAATGCGATGGTACCAACCCGGGCGGGATAAACCCTACCACCTAGTAAGTAAGGAAGGGGACCTACAGTTTAACGTGGAATCCGAACCACGGCCAGCCTCTCTCAACGGTCGAATGGTCACCCATCCAAGACCAGACCGGACCCAGCGTTGCTTAACTTCGGAGAGCGATCGCCGAAGTGTAGCGCCACTGGGCCATTGAGGCTGACAAAGATCATTGATATTTGCAAGCAAAAACATTAGGAGGTCATCATTTCTACACGTGTACATGCAAATAACGTGTATACAGTTTTGAAGATTTTTTTTATTTGTAATATTTCGGATCGTTAGGTAAATATATTTGGCAGATGTCGCGCTCGATGCGAATTTAAACGGATATATCCGGATACATTTTTAACGACGCACGTCGGATCTCGCCGAATATCACCATGCTTCCGCACCTGCTGAATTCACGCAAATGCTTATTTGTTATCGAACGTAGGAGTGTGCTCGACGACACGTTAATGTCGATTTTTCCACAATAAACAATGCTTCAAAAACCGGATCCACTAACTCTGGAATTCAACGTCACAGGCGCCCAAGTCCAGAGTTTGCGCGCACCCATGCCTGCCATTGTAACGCAACCGGCATTCCATTCTAGTTGCGGCGAGACGAGCAGCCCGTGAGAAGTCGCCGATCGCCCGAGTTGTCAATGAAAAGAGTTTTTCCCTGGAATATTTTATCGGCGCTCGCCGCTCGTAAAGAGCCGCGTTCCCCGCACGGAGAACGGTCGCAGGGAGCAGCAGCGCACAGCGCATGCGTGACGTGTGCGACTGGTTAGTATGCGCGACGCGCACGCGCTGGGAAACGCGGCTCGTTATGGCGCTACTGCTCTGCCTACATGGCGCGGGACTCCTCATTTGTCACTGTGACAGTTCCCAGCGACTCTTTTTTCGCACATTTAAATGGAGGGCCCCGTCTGCGGCGCCCTGGGACGATACAGCAATTTGGGCGCTGTTTTTGCTGCCATTTGTCGCGTGCGTCAAACGACTGACCATTACTGGTTTTATCCAGATGTTTTCGTTGAGAAGTTCTCATATTAAGGGCCTGGTACTAGCCAAATCGCAAAGTTAGACGAGGCACCCCAAGTTAACTAACTAAGTCTGACGATTATAAGTGTCATCCTTACAATATATGATTCCTTGTCTAGGAATCGAATTATTTTCGTTAATGTATGTTTCCTTTTTCTATACAAAATACATTGCGGAAACGGTGTCCATTTCCGAACTTTTTTGACTAAATGTAGAAATCTAAAAGCAAATGGAATTTTTTGTTTATGCATATATGCTGTTTTTGCTTATATCTAGAAATCGAATGACTTTCAGATTTCTAATGAGAAAAATCAACTTTTTTATTTTTATTATTATTTAAATAAATGATGGAATAAAAAAATATTAACAATCCATTATCAGTCTGGAGTTCTATTTGGATTTGCTGAAGCGTTTCACTACATATTATTACATTTGTTAAAAAGTGCATTTGTATGGCGCGAGTAGTTGGCTAGTCCTAGCGCCTTAAAGACATCTGTTTAAAATTAATTTATCTTTAGTAATGCCTCTTGTTTTGTCGGTCGTGTCCTCTGAGCAAAGAAGGAAGACTTGCCATCTAGCGCTCCTAAACGAGACCCGCGGTCGTCAGGTTTCTCGAACTACCAGCCCATCTTAAACGTACGACATGCACACCACACGCAAATATAGTCGTAGACGTATTGGAGGGTTTGTGTTGGTGGGAACTGACTTGAAAATCACATTCTGGGCGCACATTCGCGCGCGGTGGCGATGTTTGGACTGTGTGGCACACGACGCGCGGCCAGATTCCCATATGATAATACTCGTGATTATATCATGTGTACAATTTGTCTATACGTCGGCGTCGCGGCTAACAACCACATGACACTTCCTTTTCTATTCTGTGGTCATGTGCCTCCATCAAAGTCTGCGTGACACTCCGATGCTGCAAATTCTGTAATTGATCTAGCAGGAATTTACCGCCATTTCTGCCAGCCCTGCCCATACTGGCTGAATTACCCAGAAACAAGGTGTAGGTGCAATAAATGGTTATCGATTGATCCAAATGTTGCTAATGTTGAGCGAACACGCCACTAGCCGGTCGTGAGACTCCGCACCCGGGCATTCTTTACTGTCCGGATAATCTGCACAGCTCGACGTTACGGCACAGTAGACAGAAAGCACAGTAGGTCAACTACTACATCGCTTGAACAAACTTTTTGTTCGTTACTATCAACCATTATTTTGTAAACGAATAGTTTAGTACTTTAAACTTAATGAGATAGGATAAGGGAGGGGGTTTAACCTTACTCCTTGAGTTTAAAGTACTAAATAGAATAAGGGCGGCGCCGCGGCGGGGGGAAGGGGGTGCTTATCATATCTTCTTGAGAATGTGACAGGTGATTTTTGCTCTTTACTGCCGGTAGCTCGGTAGCAACCCGATACCAAATATTTCCAAAATATTTGTCAATTTAGACGTAACTTCACTCTTTGCAGCATCCTGATTCAGTCGAATGTGCGGACCGTTGTTCTGACTATATCAGATTTAAAATCTGATTACGATTTTTCAATGTATTTGTCTTAACGGTAATGTCGTATATAAAATAAAAATAAATCGTCTATTAAATACATAAAAATACCAAGTTAATTTCCGGCTGACTAGTATCCGATAACAATAACCGACTTAGATGACGAAAGAAATTAGGTTGATATCTCTATATTTGCAGTCAAAATGCCCTAGCGTAGGATTAATACGGAAATCAGCATCAACTAGAAGGGGATAGGCAAAAAATTGTGTCGATTAAAATCTAATCGGGAAATTCGTTGATTGACGTAAATGTATACCAGATACTAGCCTAAATAATCTGTTTATGATAGGGCATTGCTTACTTTTAACTGCTGTCTACTGTGGCCGCAGCGTGCGCCATCTTGATGTAGAGAATGAGTGGCTTCATAAAATGAATCATGGGGCGAAACGCATGGCCGATTTGTCTAGCTGCTCCGAGAATCGCTACCGGATATAGAAAGAGGGGCGATCCTAAAGTAAAGATTGAATTGAAATTATGTTTGTGCAATAATTAAGCAACCTTCAGTACTGTGGTTCACGCGAAGTACTGAATCTAAATTGTCGATCTTTGAGGAACGCTCTTAGCTGTCGTGAAGGCAGCGGAAATCTAAGATTTAAACAAATTAAGAATGTTGCACGGTGACTGCCATTAAAATAACGAAATCGTCTTCCGGGCCCTAACGCTTCCTTCCTCTAAAGGTTGTCAGATTTTAATCCAAAACCTAGTAAAGCATTAAGCGCATGTTAACAGAGACCGTAGCCCCAGTTGGAGAAATTGAAGAGAGCGCGCAGTGGGCGTTAAGCGAACTACCATTTCCGAGTCCGAGTTTGATTTGACAGCTTACCCAACCGTAAATACGTCGACGTTGCCGTTTACGCCAAATCCGCGTTTTCATATAAATCGGAAGACCGAGTTTGAGTTTGACAGCTTGAAGAAGTAAAACCACAGAATATCTAGTAAAAACTTGTATGGACTTTGACGTTTTTACGGAACTGTGAAGTTCCGTTAACGTCAGTTAAGGTGACAACTGGGACTATCAGCTCACTTATCAACAGTAGTATGGGGAATTGATTGATAGATCACATTTTCGCCTTTTGCCTAAATTAAACTATAAAATTGTATATTTTGTAAAATTATAAAAGTTAGTATACAACATATATTGTTGAATTGTTTAATATATTACTCTATCCTGTTCATCAATCGCTACGTACTAAAATCATACAGAATGGTGCAACTAAGATATTACGCCACGGTATGTAGCGCGTTCAACATCAAAGTGCAAGTGCAATACTGCACTCCACTGCACCAGGTGCAGCGAGACGGACCGCTCATCGGCCAGTTGACCTGGTGTCCATTACACTAGTTAAGTCTCGGATTAACTCAATTAGAAGATGCCCTTCTTGCCGGTTATCTCTCATCAAAGCTTCATCGTGTGTGAAACTGCTCTTTTCGTCAACTTGACCAATAAACACAATATTTTATGTAATACTAGCTGAGGTACCCGGCTCCGCTCGGGTCAACGTCGTTTTTGACTGATTGCGGGCTGGTCAAGTTCAGCCTGCGTTTGCAATGCAAGCGGAAAAATAATAATTATGTACGACATCACATTAGAAACCTCAAAAATAACAGTATTTCTCCACTATTTAATGGATGTTATTATACATGTAAATCTTCCTCTTCAATCGCTCTATCTATTAAAAAAACCGCATCAAAATCCGTTGGGTAGTTTTAAAGATTTAAGCATACATAGGGATATCAGCAGCTCGTGGCCTAGTGGCGCGGGGACTGGCCTAGCGTACCAGAGGCCTGGGTTCAATACCGACATGCACCACTGTCTTACTCTTTCCGAGTTCGATAAGTGCATTTCGTCACGAATGCGAGCTGCTCCATGGTTCGGGATCCATGTAAAACTGTAGGTCCCCTTCCCCTACTAGGTGGTAGGGTTTAAGCCCGCCCGGGTTGGTACCATCGCATTGGATGAAAAGATGGTCGAAGCGGCAATGAAAAATTGTCCGTGTTTTCCATCCAGTTCAATGTAGCCGTGCTCATAAAGGGAAGGTCCTGGCATGGCGCCTAACTCCTTCGGGAATGTGGTGTATTGTGCTAATATCATAACGGTAGTTGTGTGGTATTAGCCATCCATGTCAGGTCGCATAAAAAAAGAAACATAGGGACAGAGAAAGCGACTTTGTTTTATACTATGTAGTGATAATATGTAAATATAATACGTAGAATTGGACGCCTGTGCTATAAATAACTCTTAAAATACGGATAAAAACGTTTATCAGTATTCTTCTCTATTTCTTTGCTTCACCAACGATTCCACTGGCATCTCCTTAAGGTGGCCCATCCCGCTCATCTCCCCATACAAAAGGGGAAAGAAGATCACGCCCATATTTCTTGTCAGAGATCCAAAATTTTGCTCAAAATAGCTTTATTTGATCAAACTAGATGTCTGATGACCATTGGCATTGTAAAATTGTGTTTGGTTTCTAAATTACAAGGTCCGAAAGTTCAAATTTTTCGCGCGTTTTATACAATAACTTTGGAGGTGGATTACGCAATGATAAAGTAAGAACATCGTAAAAAGATTTAACATCAGACATAGCTTATTTAATCAAGATTTATGATCTATTTGGTTTTTGTTAGATTTTTGACTACAGCGGTCGTGGTTTACTTTTAGCTATAAGTCGTTTTGAAATTAAAATTTTCGTAAATCTTACCAAATCATACACTATGCACATTGTATTTTTTGTGGACATGTTGCATCTTCCTCATCACGGAGCCTGTCTTATTCTTTGAAACAGAGAAGGTCCCAGAGCGCAACAGCACGGTTTTGTACCGTGCCCACGAATTAGTTAAGCCCGCCGGGTTGGGCCACCTTAAGATGTAATAATGGTGGATTAAGAAAAAAGTTCTAACGCAAGGAGAAAGCTCTGCATCATGTCAACAAGGAACAATAATTATGTTCCGACCACAGAAAAGAGAAAATGAAATAGAGATATCATGCGGACGTTGCTCGCGACGCCGCTATATGGACAAACTGTTCATATAATCGTATGGAAGACGGCGTTTTCAAATGTATGGAGAAATTTAAGAGCGCGCGCAGCGGGCGTTAAGCTAACTAACATTTGCGAGTCCGAGCTTGATTTGACAGCTTACTCAACGTTGCCGTAAATACGCCGACGTTGCGGTTTACGTCCACTCCGCGTTTTCATACAAATCGGAAGTCCGCGTTTGACTTTGACAGCTTGAAGAAGTGAAACCACAGAATATCTAGTAAAAACTTGTATAGAGTTTGGAGAAAACGCCAGTCGATCGGTTTGCCGTAAACGCCAATTTAGGTGAGAACTCAGACTGACCACTCTGGTACCAGACAAGTGATATTTTCGAAGAAATTTAAGGCATGTGTTGACATCGCCGGCGTGGCGCGTCTACAGTCACCACACTTCATTACAATTCGGATAATTACAGATTAAAAATAATTCCTCCTTTTTTGCGACGATTATTATGTGAGCGTGTCGATGAGCCTAGATTCCGTTCGGTTGTTGGGTGCCCGCTACCTCGTTCGCGCTAAGTGTATGTACGTACGTGCTGGCTGCACGCGTACGTTGGCGGCGCCTTTCATCTGAAAAGCAGCCAAATATGGAAAGACGAGTTGGTGTCACACATTGTTATCGTTATCTGCTTCGATCGAATATCCATGTTCGTATTTTTAACCGACTTCAAAAAAGGACGAGGTTATCAATTCGTCTGTATGTTTTTTTTTATGTTTGTTACCTCATAACTTTTGCCTGGGTGAACCGATTTTGATGATTTTTTTTTTAATGAAAGCTAGTGCTTCCCAAGTGGTCCCACTTTAATTTGGTTAAGTTCTGACAATGATATCCATGAGAAAATCATATAAGTCTTAAATTTGTATTAGGATTGCGCGACAAATGGATGAATAACTCAATATAACGCCAACCGATTTCGGTGATTCTTTTTTTATTAGAAAGGACGTGTACAAATTAGTAAATGTACATCAGATTCACTAAAAATAAACAAAAAAAAAAATTAACAAAAAAAAATAACCGACTTCAAAGAAAAAGCACTAAAAAGTTAAAAATAATTGCCATTTTTGTAGCTACGATTTTTGTTATTTTTTGAGTCGGCGTCAGCCGGGCACCCGCTGCGCCAATCAAGACAACCTTGCGTACCTTGGCTGACACCGACTCAAAAAATAACAGTGCTTTTTCTTTTAAGTCGGTTTTTTTTTGTTAATTTTTTTTTTTCAAACATATTTTGTGGGATCGCTATACACTTTGCCACCATTCGTGCCTTTAACACTGATATCTACTTATCAGTAAACTAAGAAATCGATACTCACAGAAATTTGCCCCAATTTTTTGGGACAATATTTGTAGATGATCTACATTGTATATAAAACGAATGCAAAATAATCCAACAATTCTGAATAATGATTGATTATGAAGTCCAAAATGTACGAGATTCTAAACCCAGATAACCCAAATAATATCAAAGTATACCTACATATTCATAAGCTCCAAATAGCACAAAGTCCAAAGTGCTTTCAGGAACATATGAACAGTTTAACATATCCCTAAGCATTAATAAGTATCAATGCAATTATGTTTGGTTGCTCGGGGTTGAATGTATTGTTTTTTTTTAATTGTATGCTTCCTTGATCAGAATGAAAGTCCAAACAATATTTCACAGTCTCATAATTTTGAATAGAAGATATCGAAAAAACTTTTCAGAGTCAATCCATATATTTGGAAAAGACTTTACCTAGGAGTTCAGGGCATTCCAATTCACCGTTTTATCAGTTTGTAGAGGAAAGTTAGGTCAAGTAAATGACCTCTATTGCTAAGCGAGACCATATTAAGTGCTTCAATCGAATACTGTAACTACCTCCGTGACTTAATCCGGATGCCAGAAATGCAAGGTGTCAAAATGACAGAATAAAATCATGGAAGTGTACATCAAGTGCCAACAACCGCTTCGGTTGTGTCATGTTGGGTTGAACTCTCCCACATTACGCAACTAGCGCCTAATAACCACCCGCGAGCCATGTTTTAATTACCATTACGAGCTCCCCCGCCGTCCAGCCGTGTCGTAAAATGTCGCATCGTGCGCATCGCCGTGCGCCTCGACTCCTCTCACGAAATATACGACCCGTATACGTCTACGTTTTATTATGACTGCCCTTAAACACGGCCGCTGTAACTAGTCATATTCGTAGTTTACGCGGGAAAGAAAGTTTTATCCAGTATTTATGTTCAGTCTGTTGTCTGTCGGTAACACGCATTTTGTCCCGAATTTCTGAAACAATTACCAATATAGGTACACATGTACGACGAGGCCCATGGGCTCTCGAACTTTCACGAGGGCTGCGAAAACCATGCCGGCCGGCCAAGTGCTCCCATCGTAATGTTTTGTGGAAGCCAGAGTGGTCAGTCTGAGTTCTCATCTAAATTGGCGTTTACGAAACTTCGAAGTTACGTAGAAACTTCAAACTCCTTACCAGTTTTTTTTTAGATATTCTGTGGTTTTACTTCTTCAAGCTATCAAAGTCAAACTCGGACTTCCGATTTGTATGAAAACGCGGAGTCCGCGTAAACGGCAACATCGACGTATTTACGGCAACGGTGAGTAAGCTGTCAAATCAAACTCTTACTCGCAATGTTTAGTTCGCTTAACGCCCACTGCGCGCGCTCTTCGATTTCTCCATACATTTGCAAAACGCCAGTCGACCGGTTTCGCGTAAACGCCAATTTAGGTGACAACTGAGACTTCGGGCTCAGGTAGTACTTTGAGTAAAATACCTTAGCAGGGTGTCCTTTCCACAATTTGCTGACCCTATAATAAAGGATTGAATGGTTCGGTTGGCTCTTATTTTTGGATTGTCGGCAATGAATGGGTGCATTCCTAGCCTACTCCGCGTTGAGCTATGGTAAAATGGGACGGAGGGACAGAGTTATGCAGCTCCGGTGAGCATTATTCATGGTAGAGACGTTAAAACACAGAGATAACCTAAATCCCTTCAGCCCGTGTAGATTTACACTTTTGCTCAATATACTCGTATGTATTACTTAAGAGGATAAAAAGGTGATCGAGTTCCATACAAGGGCTCGTGCCTGATCTGTCACTCAAATTAAGATATATTTTTCTGATATTTTGCACATTAAATAAATCAACTGAGAGCTAGGTCCGTACGTATTGATTTGTTTAATAACTTATGTTATATCCATGACATAATCCTCTAAAATGTTTAAGGGCGAATGTTTTACAATACAGTTAAGTTGTCAATAAAAGGAAGCTCCTGGCATGGCACCTAGTTCCATGGGGTGTATTGGGCTATTATCATGACAGCAAATGTGGTATTAGCGACCCACGTCCAGTCACGTAAACAATGAGGCGAGATGTTATACAGGGTGTCAGCGGAGGTATGGTCCAAACGTTAACCACGTGTTCCTTGGCTTTTTTTGTACGACTGAAAAAAAATACATCCTCCCCATACATTTTGTATGTAGGTATTTACGAAAATGTATGGGTGACATTTTTTTTAAGTTGGACAGCAAAATGTCTTCTACTTTTTTTGCTCCAAACATGTCAATGAATACATGGTTAGCTTTTGAACCATACCCCCTGTTAACATCCTGTATATTTGAGCGGCTCGTAGCCTAGTGGCGCGGGGACTGGACTAGCGTACCAGAGGCCTGGGTTCAATTCCGACTTGCACCACTGTCTTTCTCTTTCCGAGTTTGATACGTGCATTTCGTCACGAATGCGAGCTGCTCCATGGTTCGGAACCCATGTAAAACTGTAGGTCCCCTTCCCCTACACTAGGTGGTAGGGTTTAAGCCCGCCCGAGTTGGTACCATCGCATTGGATGAAAAGATGGTCGAAGCGGCAATGAAAAATTTACCGTGTTTTCCATCCAGTTCAATGTAGCCGTGCTCATAAAGGGAAGGTCCTGGCATGGCACCTAATTCCTTCGGGAATGTGGTGTATTGGGCTAATATCATAACGGTAGTTGTGTGGTATTGGCCATCCATGTCAGGATGCATAAAAGAACCGGCCAGCGTTGCGGTCGCTTTCGAAGAATCCGCGACTGTGCGCGGGCGTGGTGCGCAGGCGCAGGTCGCGTCGTCCGGTGCGCGAGAGTAATGTGCATTATTGAGCGACGCAACGAGACCGCGATAAAAAACCGGCCAAGTGCGAGTCGGACTCGCACACGAAGGGTTCCGTACCATCGTACAAAATTTTACACAAAAAAGTCACGTTTTTGGTATGGGGCCCCACTAAATTGTTATTTTTTTTTCACTTAATCTTTTTGTTAAATCTTCTTTTCGGCAAAACAATCACTCTGTGAAAATTTAAGCTGCCTACCTATTACGTTTCATGAGATACAGCCCTGTGACGGACGGACGGAAGGACAATTGGACAGCGGAGGCTTAGTAATAGGGTTCCGTTGGCACCCTTTGGGTACGGAACCCTAAAAAGAGCCGATAATGAATCGGTCGGCCGGTCCCGTTATGGATCGTCTGAAATCATAATCTGTTGGCCGGGGGACGACATTCCTGCACTCCGCGGTCGGCACGTGCCCTCTTAAATTACCATTCACAATCGCGATGTTCTTTCATTAAGGTGGCCCATCCCGCTCATCTCCCCATACAAAAGGGGAAAGAAGATCACGCCCATATTTTTTGGCAGAGATTCAAAATTTTGCTCAAAATAGCTTTATTTGATCGGACTAGATGTCTGATGACCATTGGCATTGCAAAATTGTGTTTGGTTTCTAAGTTATAAGGTCCGAAAGTTCGCATTTTTCGCGCGTTTTATACAATAACTTTGGAGGTGGATTACGCAATGATAAAGTAAGAACATGTTAAAAAGATTAGTCATCAGACATAGCTTATTTCATCAAGATTTATGATCTATTTGGTTTATGTTCGGTTTTTTACAATAGCGGTCGTGGTTTACTTTTAGCTATAAGTCGTTTTGAAATACAAATTTTCGTAAATCTTACCAAATCATACACTATGCACATTGTCTTTTTTGTGGACATGTTGCATCTTCCTCATCACGGAGCCTGTCTTATTCTTTGAAACAGAGAAGGTCCCAGAGCGCAACAGCACGGTTTTGTACCGTGCCCGCGAATGAGTTAGGGCCGCCGGGTTGGGCCACCTTAATGGAAGGCCTCTCCAGTGAATGTTGATATTCTCTTAGTGGCTGTGTGACGTCACTTTGCATTACTTTGAGATTCCGTCCATACATAATGTGTCAATGTGACATCACAAAGTACTACTTTTCGTTAGACTGAGGCTGAGATAAATAGTCATAACCGAAACTAAGAATAACGAAAAGTAGTACTTTGTGACGTCACTTTGCATTACATTGAGATTTCGTCCATACAAAATGTGTCAAAAGTGACGTCACAAAGTTCGCCATGTTGCTGGGAAATAATTACCTGACCCTATTGTTCAAGTTTTATTTTTGAATATAAGGAAAAGATAAAAAATGTGATGGAATCAGTGAGTCATCTCCTAATTATTAAAAAAATGTGTTCGGGCTGTTACGGCCGTTCACCTCACAATCCAATCGTCATAAACGTGTCCTTGCTTCACGGTCGATTCTAGTTTCAAATTACAATCGTTGAAAAAAGCGACTTAAATACTTAGTACGAAAAAGTATATTTCACGAAGTCAACGTAGGACTATCTCTAGCGTCTGATGGCAAATGTGGTTTTGGTGACGATGGCAGTATGACAACACAAGTAAAGCGTTAAATCAATGCAGGAGGTATTGATTATAGCAGGGACTGTGGGTAATTCCAAATTATGGGTGCAGCCACAGCAGGCGAAATTGGAAGATGCAATACTCGCTAATGGTATGTTTTGCTGATTCGGGTCCAGCCTTGCAGCTTATTCTTGAAGACATTATTTTTAAAGCTTTTTTTATTTAATTGAAGTGTCCTGGCTTTATGACCGCTCGTGCGTACATATCCTTTTTGTCAAAACGTATAGGATACTTACCGTCAACCAAGAATCATGAAATTTGATAAGAAGCGAAATCTCATATCACAAAAAAAATAAAAAAATCCGAAAATCGTTCATTTTAGATCTAAAATAAAGAAAATCCCGCGATGGAGGATATATGTACAAACAAATTTGTACGGAACCCCCAGTGCGCGAGTCATACTCGTACTAGACCGGTTTTTAAGTACTCAAAAGCAATCGAACCTGCCCTGCGTTCCTTCTTACAATCTTATCAGTTGCTCTAGCTAACCCGCCCATCGACACGTTGTCCGTCGAAAGAGCAGACAAATCGCCGTCGACGACACGCTATCGATATTATCGTGGGAAGCATCAGTGCGAGCGGAGTTTTATCGATAGTTTACGGCGGGGGTTAGATAGTTGTCGGGGAAGCACTAACCTCGCTCGTAAACACTAGAAACAGCGTCGCGGGACGCTAGAGAAAAAACAAGAAAGGGTTTGACTCGGGCGCTAGGGTTCCGCGCTGTCAATATTTTACGCAGTATACTAGGGCTGAAATATTGCTCTACGAAATGAAATTGTCTTTTCAAATACTTTCATACTTTTAAACGTTCTATTCACAATGTCGTTTCTTGACGAATTGGTAGACAAAGCTCTTTATGCCCTGCTTAATCCAACCACAACCACGCAACAGAAACCGACCACAGAACTTGCTTCTGATTAGCTGACCACATTTTATAATCTATGAATAATAAAGACATTAAATAACTAAGTTATGAAATTAATGAGACGTTATTAATGTTAAGACATTAAAAACTAAGTTATACAAATACCCTAGCAACCACACACACTCTCTCTCTCTCTCTCACACACACACACACACACACACACTACACCCTCACACATCCTCACATCCTCACCTTATGTGCGTAGAATTGACCGTAAAGCTAGGACACATTCATTTGGAAACAGTGATGTAAACAATATTTCTTTTATAAGTTTCAACCATTCCTTGAATAAATCGACACACTTGCTGAGAAGACACGACAAAGTCAATAGTTCCTTCCTAACTCTTGTAAAATATGTCTGTCTGTTTGTTAGTCCGCTTATAAAATGAGAACCACTTGCTAGAATTCAATGCGATTTACGTCTACGTCAGAATTATCTATGCGGTTGATTCTTTCCATCCATTGTTGGCGACTACCGTCACACTAATCCTCGCTAAGGGGTGAGAACAGGGTTTGAATATTTAAAAAGTCGGGAAAATACCGGCGGTTTTCGTTGGACTTGATCTAGTAAAAACAATATTACGACCGACGATAATGATCGACGCATTTAATCTTGATGTATCGGAAATGCCTGAAGTCCTCCCTGATTGCATTATGCTTCATCAAGAATTGTTTACAATAAATGTGTTTAAAAAACTAAGAACAGACATAATTACAGGAACAAGGTTTCCGAATACGGAACCCTAAAAACGGATCCTAGAGTTGGTGCCTATGGTTGCAGCGTGGTGAACTGGCCGCAAACACCTCTATTACCAGCCGATGTTATCACGCTGGTGGCTGGCAAAGGTGAACTGAATCTAGCGAGGCACGCCTACAGTTTCATTGCTTATACATTGTACTTCGAACCGTTATGTATTGGCCGAGAATCAATATTGATCTCCCTTCTTTACTTGCTCTGACATTCAGAATGACAGAACAATGATTTTTTATCAGTCTTGAAAACATTTTATTTTCAAAACTTGCAAGTTTTTTTTTTTTTTTTTTATGCGACCTGACATGGATGGCTAATACCACACAACTACCGTTATGATATTAGCCCAATACACCACATTCCCGAAGGAATTAGGTGCCATGCCAGGACCTTCCCTTTATGAGCACGGCTACATTGAACTGGATGGAAAACACGGACAATTTTTCATTGCCGCTTCGACCATCTTTTCATCCAATGCGATGGTACCAACCCGGGCGGGCTTAAACCCTACCACCTAGTAAGGGAAGGGGACCTACAGTTTTACATGGATTCCGAACCATGGAGCAGCTCGCATTCGTGACGAAAATGCACTTATCGAACTCTGAAAGAGAAAGACAGTGGTGCAAGTTGGTATTGAACCCGGGCCTCTGGTACGCTAGGCCAGTCCCCGCGCCACTAGGCTATGAGCCGCTATCCTTATTGATATACTGTGGGATAAATTCATAAAACCACAAAAAAATCTCAGAATTTCGAAGACTTCTCTTTGTAAGGTAATTAAATAAAAAATATACCACTTTTATAAAAATGTAACAAACGAACTCGTAGGATGTAGAATACTATTCATAAAAAAAAAACAATTATTATCACTTTTACGATTTTTATTTGAAAACATTGCGATCATTTAAAATATAGTTTGAATATTTGTACCCTCGAATGATTGCTCAACATTTTCAGCAATTTTAATATATAATGCAATAAAGGCATTATGCTTTTACGACATCAAAGTCTCGTTGCATCGATGCGGAGGTGCAAACATTTACGAGAAAAAGTATAAAGATAAACAACCACGTTGGAAATCATTTTTTTTTATTATAACTTCTCTTCGACTACTGTAATTAATATCGTTTGTGAATCTTTTATCGCTATGTACTTTTTCCATATTTATAAACAACATTCTAGTCACAAGGTATTTCCCGCACTGGATTTATAACGAGGGCGCCTATGACCTTATCATATCCATACAACTCCGATATATGAACTACTTCGCATTCATTAAATATTGAATTATTGATGTGACCTAATTACAGGTCAAAATGACTAAATGAATAAATTCTACACACTCGCAGATTTTCGCTACTCCGTGTTAGGAAACTTAGATAATTTTTTTTGGCTATTAATATTTCTTAAAAATGTAATTAATTTCGTTTCATTTATTTATTCAACATCTGGTAGTCAAACTACACTAATTCATGTCACAATTTGATTGATCCACAGATTCGATAAACTCAGTGAAGAAGAACCCGCAAAGAAACTTCACTGGTCTATAAGTTATGATTTTTTTGTCTTTTTTTTGTAGTCCACATTAATAATATAATACAATTATGATTTCATACCATACATTGTTGGTAGAATGGTGTAAGGCAAAGAACTAAGAACTACGAGGAAACAACAACCCACAATGTGAAAAGTCTTAAATTATAAATTACTTAACCTAATAATTATACATATTGAATATTTATTGCGAGATTTTTCGGGTGTAAACGTCTTCGTCAACTTAACAGCTATGTCGGGTGTACAGAGTCCTCGCCAATTTTAATACAGATAAAGTGTATCAAGTCAATATAATATAATATACAAAATACTATTGAAAAAATAAAACCAAAATACCGACATGCACCACTGTTTTTCTCTTTCCGGGTTCGATAAGTGAATTTCGTCACGAATGCGAGCTGCTCCATGGTTCGGAATCCATGTAAAACTGTAGGTCCCCTTCCCCTACTAGGTGGTAGGGTTTAAGCCCGCCCGGGTTGGTACCATCGCATTGGATGAAAAGATGGTCGAAGCGGCAATGAAAAATTGTCCGTGTTTTCCATCCAGTTCAATGTAGTCGTGCTCATAAAGGGAAGGCATGGCACCTAATTACTTCGGTAATGTGGTGTATTGGGCTAATATCATAACGGTAGTTGTGTGGTATTAGCCATCCATGTCAGGTCGCATAAAAAAATATGGGTATGAAATAATTTGACTAATGAAAACAAACAATAAGTGCATACCTAATACAAAAGATAATAAAAAACATATAACCTTATGAACTGGCAGTTTATATGTATATTAGAATAGTTTTCTAGTCTTTATCCTAAGCTTCATTAGTATGAACTGCCCAATTTAGTTAAGTTTTATATGGTAAATTAACAATCTGACGTAATGTCTCAATCGAAGGTCAAATAAGCCAATTATTCTGTTTAACTTACCACTGCTGACTAACCCAAATACATTATGGTTGTTACGGTTGAACATTCGCATATAAATGTTTGTAAAGCAGAAAATAACATGACTAAATTAATAAGAATCGTAAAGAATTACAAAGCCAGCAAGCAATACATTCAATGTGCGAATATTTCTGATATTTTTATTTTTAATTTTCACGACCTTTTCTCTAAAAGTGAGACGGCAAAGAGGGGAGTATTTTCCGCGGGGACGCATCATAAAGTCCAAAAAGCACAAAGTCCAAAACCCATACCGTCCAAAACACTTATGAATACGAATATTTGCAATTTGGTTAGGTTAGGTTAGGTTAGGTTAGTTATATGCATGTTATAATACAGACGAAAAATATATACTTTTGGACGTTCTGGGTTTTGGACTTTATGCTTTTTGGACTTTATGAAGGCGACCCTTTTCCGCCTCAATTAAAAGTTGAAGAATAGAGTAATCGTATTCATATTTTTTTCTCGTTAAAAATTATGGAATGGATTTATATACGCCGGTCGATTGTTAAGGCGCTGGTCATAGCCAAAATGTGAAAAATAAGTCTGACGACTGGAAATCGACGTACATATGTCTACTCTTCTAACGATCAATTTTAGTTCGTTTGTCATTATTTGCATTTTGTATGGAAAAAATATTATATCAAAAATTTCAATGTCCGAACTACTTTTACTAAACCTAGAAATCTAAATGGAATCCCTATTTTTTATGCATATATGTTATTTTTATTTAGATATAGCGATTATGCATATTTGAAATGAGAATGATGATTTTTTTTTTAATCTTACTAATCGAAATCCAAAAAAAAACGACTTTCACAACATGCGAACTGACTACCCAAACAGACGAACTCATAGATAATGGACGTCATATCATGGAATCCGGCAGTAATTATCGTATGCCTACCCATAGTATATGTCCCAAGTTACTAAACATTAACCAGAGAGCGATCAAAAGTAAAGCTTACATAAATAGAGGTTGTATCTGCCACCAAATTGAGATTTAATTATACTGGCCCACGGCCTCATCGTTCAATTTGCGATACCGCCCGAGAAAGTTGATAAGTCTCGTTTATAAACTTTAGTTGCCTCCATATCGGTCATTAGCGATGAACTCGGATCACTACTCCGGTGTCAGTCCGCAACAAGCGATGATGCAATGAAGGTATTTCAAAATACGCCTCGGTGCGCCTCTTAATAAATGCCTGATTGTTTTGTTGTTGTAGCACAGTGTGTGAAATCAAACAGTAGCGTTATTTATATTTTTAAATTAGCTTATGCAACAGAGCACAAACATGTAAAATGGTATAATCGGGTAGTACAGACACAAACACAGTGGCTTATTATGTCGTATAAGGTATATTCACGGTTTCACCTAGTGGCACTAAAAAGGACGTGATTGTATTTTAGATCGTAATTCTGTATTCTCGAGTCTAGAGCCACCACTGAGCTACCCGGCTAGTCTTAGGCCCAATATTGTGGCCAATAGTGTCTGTACACATATATAAAAATTAGAAGTCATACTTCAAAAAAAGTGGTGATTATGTTTCCGTAACTTTAGCACCTGTAAACTGACTGTCTACCTGAGCTAGCAAGTATGCATGCATTCAAAGCACACAGTAACAGTGTCCTAAAAAAATTATTTCTTAGAATATAAGTCGCCACTGGGTGGGCTGGGATCTTAATCTAAAAGGGAAGGTCCTGGAAAGTTCTTCGGGAATAAGGTGTTAGTCTAATACTGAGTCTAAATCGAATACTAAAATATCATCCAACACTTCCCAAAGTGGGAGCGCGGCGCGGCGGCGCGGGTGGGCGTGAAGCGTTAACGTGCATGCAGACGAGATTGTCAGCGAGTGGCCCATTACTGTTTGTCACACCGTACTGTGGTGACGCGATGACACGATGCGTTTACTGCTACCGTTCCAGGACGCCTGTCGCCGCGTACTCTCGCCCTATCTGAGAGGCGAGGGGTGCATATGATCAGGTAACATTGGTAATAAAAAGAGGCTGGGGCATCAATCAGCGCGTTTACGATGCCTGTTAACGTCTCGCGGCCAGGACGGGCCCGCCCGCCGCGTCGCCCGCCACGCCGCCTGTCGCGCCTCTCGCCGCCTTAGCACAGATTATATAGGATTACATCCAGTAACTCCACTCCATGTTAAATCCCGTTTTTGTGAACCTGCACAAGCGCATTTCGCTTGTTGGGCCCTAAGCTAGTTTCACGGTGTTTAACTGCCCTGAATGGTCCTTCGAAGCCATCTTTTTAAAAATAAGAGCACCAGCAGTGCTTCGCCAAAATGTAAGTGACAACCCCGACACTCCATGAAGGGAAGGTATTTATACCCGGAAGAAAATAATGCACATCGGACGTTGGAAAAGAACAAACAGCTAGTTTCGACTTAGCAAAGCTTAATCTCTCTCGCACGTAGTACACAGGCACTGAGTGACAACGTGTGACAGCGACGATGCTCTACAAAGCCGAAACTAGCCGACTGTCTCTTTCCACCTCCCGACGTGCATAATTTACCGCCGGGTACTGTATGTTTGCATGTGCAACGCATTTATGAACATGAAACGTATAATTCTTGCCTTCCGCATTCCGACGTTCGTGCCAACTACCCGCCATATCGCACGCCCCTCCCCCGTAGGAAGCGGCCGACGCGCACAAAGCCGCTAGCCTCGTATTTTCTTTTACAGCACGGCTCATAAAACTGCCTACTAGTTAAGTGTCATGCGCGAACATCTGCAGAGTGCCTCCGTGGATACCTCAGATCAAACGAGGAATGAGATGTGCCACCTGTTGCGCCTATATGAGACTCGCTGTCTCTAATTTAGTAAAACCACACGCTAAAATATGCTGAGATAAATAATCGCAACCGAAATTAAGACTAACGAAAAGTAGTACTTTGTGACGTCATTTCGGGACACTTTGTATGGAAGAAATGTCAAAGTAATGCAAAGTTACGTCACAAAGTGCTACTTTTTGTTAGTCTTAGGCTGAGATAAATAGTCGTTACAGAAACTATGACTAACGAAAAGTAGTACTTTGTGACGTCACTTTGACACATTCTGTATGGACGAAATCTCAAAGTGATGCAAATTGACGTCACAAAGTACTACTTTTCCTTAGTCTTAGGCTGAGATAAATAGTCGTAACAGAAACTAAGACTAACGAAAAGTAGTACTTTGTGACGTCAATTGGCATTACTTTGCGATTCCGTCCATACAAAACGTGTCAAAGTGACGTCACAAAGTACTACTTTGCGTTAGCATTAATTTCGGTGACGACTATTTATCTCAGCGTTAGTTTCTGTTACGACTATTTATCTCAGCCTTAGTTTCTGTTACGACTATTTATCTCAGCCTTAGTTTCTGTTACGACTATTTATCTCAGCCTTAGTTTTCTGTTACGACTATTTATATCAGCCTCAGTTTCTGTTACGACTATTTATCTCAGCCTTAGTTTCTGTTACGATTATTTATCTCAGCCTTAGTTTCTGTTACGACTATTTATCTCAGCCTCAGTTTCTGTTACGACTATTTATCTCAGCCTTAGTTTCTGTTACGACTATTTATCTCAGCCTCAGTTTCTGTTACGACTATTTATCTCAGCCTTAGTTTCTGTTACGACTATTTATCTCAGCCTCAGTTTCTGTTACGACTATTTATCTCAGCCTTAGTTTCTGTTACGACTATTTATCTCAGCCTCAGTTTCTGTTACGACTATTTATCTCAGCCTCAGTTTATGTTACGACTATTTATCTCAGCCTTAGTTTCTGTTACGACTATTTATCTCAGCCTCAGTTTCTGTTACGACTATTTATCTCAGCCTTAGTTTCTGTTACGACTATTTATCTCAGCCTTAGTTTCTGTTACGACTATTTATCTCAGCCTTAGTTTCTGTTACGACTATTTATCTCAGCCTTAGTTTCTGTTACGACTATTTATCTCAGCCTTAGTTTCTGTTACGATTGTTTATCTTAGTCACAGACGTATTGAAGGATCTGTGTCGGTGGCGATGTTTGGACTATGTGGCATACGAGTTGCGGCCAGCTTCCTAAACGATTAACTACCACGTGGCACTTCTCCTACCTTCTTTCTTCTGTGCTCGAAACCGTGTTTCTGTTCTAAGTCTCTTTGAACGCTGCATATGATTCGTCAGACTACTGGATTTTGCGCAGTGGACAATGGAGATGTTGCGTGCATGGGTACTTGAAATTATTTACGAGTTGGCTATCTTCTCCGACGTAACGGGTAGGGAGGTAATAAAGATAGAAGAGGCTATGCAAAACGATCTCATCTTCTTTCTCTTCCACAGTAATCAACAGTCAGATGTATATTTCCATGCATGCTCTTAAGTTACGAGTGCTACTTACCTGACCTTTACAAAATACTTCTCTAATATAGTAGGTAACAATACATATATAGAATATATACTTTTTCGTACTAAGCAGGTACGTCGCTCATTTCAAGGAATGTTTGAATGTTCAATCTTTGCAGTCAATGTCCGCAACGTAAATGAAACGTTAAACAAGTGAATGAAGGTACAAAATTGAACACTGTGTTAGTAGGAGGCATGCATTACGGGAGGAGAGACTGTAGGTGAATTCAAAATTATGGGTATACAGCAGGTGGCGAAATTGGTAGACGCAATACCCGCGAATGGTATGTTTTGCTGGTTCGGGTCCAGCCTTGGAGTATATCTATAATCCAAATGTAATAAATTTTTGTACCTTAAAATGTAATTTCAATGGTTAAACTTCATTGTTGGTATTTTTTTTATATTTATTCGTTTTCCTATTACAGCCCATTACGTTGGAGACCATAAATTTACCATATAACAATCAGTGTAACTTCGATGCCCGCGGAAAATAAGTGAGAAAATGTTGCAATATAGTTATCTTTAAGTAATCAAGTTTAGGACCATTGCAACTAATGTTAATGTTAAAATGCCAAGAAAACAATTACAAACATTATTGTTTTCTTTAGCTAAAGCTTCACTCAGTAGAATAGATTAAAGATTGATTGATTGATTGAAAATTCTTTATTACGCCACAAAAAAAAACAATTTACAAAAGAAAGTATAGTGCAATAACAACATAAGTGGGGCGCAAAGGCGGGCTTATCCCTCGAAGAGATTTCTTCCAGCCGACCTTTGGGTGTTTGAGAAGTTCAATAGGTATATATTGGTAGGTAGTGGCGGTCAATATCAATATCAATCCACATATCAAGAAAATATTGACTTTGTATTCAACGCGTCGGACAAAAGTCGTCAACGGAAAGATTTTCCGTAATTTTCTCTTTTTGTTTTTCTGCCGGTTCGATATTGGCGATGAAAAACCAAAACCGAAGCTTTGCCTTTAGTCTATAGTTTTCTTTGATACTTACTCCTTACATATAATAAATGCTGGCTTAGACGTCACTATTTATGAAATCAGGACTTTTCATGAAAACAAACACTTTTGATGAGTCATCTACTCGTTACGTAATCAAAGTTTCCAAAATATGCAATCCGAATGGGTAATTTGTGTTTTCCTCGAAAACCGACATGCTGAGCAGGAAACGTGTTCGCAGGACATGTCTGCGTTTCGCACTGCGCGATACCCACAGTACTCCAGCTTTGTAAGACATCAAAATGGATTCCATGTAAAAAAAACCGGCCAAGTGCGAGTCGGAATCGCGCACGAAGGGTTCCTTACCATCGTAGAAGATTTAAAAACAAAAAAAAACACGTTCTTTGTATGGGGCCCACCTTTCATTTTTATTATTTTTTAATTTTATATTGTTGTTATAGCGGCAAAATAAATACACACCCTGTGAAAATTTCAGCTGCCTACGTATTACGGTTCATGAGATACAGCCCTGTGACAGACGGACGGACGGACGGATGGACGAACGGACGGACGGACGGACGGAAGGACGGACGGACGGACGGACGGACGGAAGGACGGACGGACAGCGGAGGCTTAGTAATAGGGTTCCGTTTTCACCCTTTGGGTACGGAACCCTAAGAATACAAACTAACGTGTGTTCAATACTCGTACTAATCGTTAGAATCGTAACGCAGTCGTTCATTGCACCATAAGAAAGAAGCGAGGTGAGTGCAGTATGTATACCTAGACGTATAGAGTATGAAAGGATAACAGATGAGCGTCTAGCAGGAACCGCCACAAACAAATGATTATCTACGAGCGCAGTAATTCCTCCCCGCCGTGATCTCGTGCCGACCGCGGACGCGCCGTGCTGGGGGAATCAGTGGGAGATGTTCTCTCGAGGTACAATCCAGATAATCTTCGGACACTAGTCGAATGGTCAGTAAAGTTCAAATACACGTTAAGTCTCAAATGTTCCAGTGAACTTGCAATGAGTTATTGCAAATAGGTTACCTTGTATACCAGAGGTCAGCGTTCAAATTCTCGCCACGTTCATGCACAACTTTTTTTCTCTTAATCTAATTCCTTCGGGAATGTGGTGTACTGGGCTAATATCATAACAGTATTTGTGTGTTTTAACCATTTACATTACGTCGGGCAGTAAAAAATCGGAACTAATCTAATTAGCGAAACCCGAACTTATAAATAAAAAGGTTGAAGAGTTTGTTTGCTGTTTGTTTGTTTTTGAACTAAAAACTTCTTGAACACCACTTGAATCTCGATGAAAAACTAAAACTATACAAAATCATGCAACTATAATATGATTTCGCGATTAGAATGAGATAGTTTAGCATTCTGAAGGTTTCATTTTTACCACGTGTGAACTGCACACATGTTTTTTTTCACGCACGGATTTGAGTGTTTATTTAATAACCCAATTCTTGAGGAAGGCTATTCAACATCACGCTACGAGCCTTGGGGTTTGAGAAAAAGAAAAAAAAACGCTAAGCGAAAAGTAAGTAATTAGATGGGTCGACGGCGCATTTTGCTCCGCTCGGGTGATTGAACAAAACTAAATTGACCTGAGCGGGTTTTTAAATAAAACTACTAACTTTTCGCGCTAAAGCTGCGATTCGCAAAAGACTGTCACATTAATTGCTTCGATAAACCTTAGGCAATACCACTCCGCACGTAAGGAAAAAACCGGCCAAGTGCGAGTTGGACTCGCACACGTAGGGTTCCGTACCATCGTAAAAGATTTAACACAAAAAATTACGATTTTTGAATGGAACCCCTCTTTAATTTTTTATTTTTTTTATTTTACCTATTTGTTGTTATAGCGGCAAAATAAATACACACTCTGTGAAAATTTCAGCTGCCCACCTATTACGGTTCATGAGATACAGCCCTGTGACAGACGGACGGACGGACGGACGGACGGACGGACGGACGGACAGCGGAGGCTTAGTAATAGAGTTCCGTTTTCACCCTTTGGGTACGGAACCCTAAAAACGCCGCACCCATATCTCATCGTCGAGCTCCGCTCGCGTCCGTCTCGAGTCGCCCTTAATTAATGAGGACTTAATTGCGGCGAGCGCGGCCACTATGATCCGCGCCTGCTCTATTCGACGGTAATGCTCGGAGCGATTTATAACCTAAACGAGACCTTTAATTGATCGAGGGAACACGATTCCGAGTAAAGGCAGACGTGGATCCATCAATCTAGTTGAGCGCGCGTCCCCCCGGCGGAGATCTCGTGAGATCCATATTTAAATCCGCCGAACGGTACCAGTGCTGGAATCTGGAGCCGGGGGATAGGTGACGGTTACGAATGCGTGGCTGGTCGCACGCTAACTGGCCCTTCCGAGCCGGATCGAGTGGACAGCCTAGCTTACGGCTGCCTCTGCCTCTAAGATATGACTTGTACATTTTTATAATGTTATTGGCTCTGTACTCACCTCTTAATTTTATGGTTGCGCAGATGTTAGGTGTGAGAACACATATATTAAAAAATAAACGCTATTTGCGTCAATGGTGCTATTTCTGGCTCTCCCCAACCGATTTACGGTTCCATAGGCACCTTTCACCGATGGTGTTTTTGGTCACACATAATGAGTGATGGCTGTGTCACCTAGCTTTTTTTAGAAAACCGAACACCACCGACGTAATGGGAATCCTCATGAGATTTTTCCCTCACCGTGAAGCTTTTGTGTTACATATGTAATGGACTAATTAAACTCCAAACTAGAAAGGCAGTGGTGCAATCACCGGGTATCAAACCCATTCCGGTTGAGAATCTGGCCGGATCGAGTGGACAGCCTAGTTCCTAGACTGCGGCTGCCATAAAGGGATTGTGTAATTTAATAATAGTAATGTATAGTAATGTCATTTATAGTAATATATAGTAATAGCTGACGTTCCCGGCTCTACTCAGGTAAACTTCAGTTGGACATTCACCCGAGCGAAGCTTGGTAAAATTACGTTACGATACCTGGTAAGACCTGACATCCGATGCTGCTTTAGATAATAAATCAGGCCGGTTGTTAAAATATACCGAGCATTGTTTTCAATGGACAAACGCCATTTTGGAAACATCAGCAAAATGTTTTACGCAGAACTAGAAACCATTTTGTAATTTGTAGTTTTCTTCGAAAGGCAGTACCTACGCGCTTTAATCCTATTCGAAGACGTTTTGCCTAATAATTTTTAAAAGATGGCGCCACTACAAGCGTTTCTGTGCTGTTGTTTTAGCATTGTTGGAATGCAAATCGTCTCTGATAATATTGTTGCTATCCTCTACACTAACAAATGAAATTCTATTGTCAATACGCTAGTCACCTTACTTGACCTGGGATATTATTGCTGAAGCATCTAACGGGTATATGAAAGGATGTGCAGTTGCGGCGTTAAATAACGCTTGGGGAAATAATTTAGTATCTGAACGCGACGTCCGAGGGCAGCGAAAGCGGCTGCGGTATAAATCATTGACCATTCCCTTGAATGGACAACTATGCTACTAACCATTTCGTTCAGCCGGGGCCGTGGCTTGGTCGTGGGTATATGATGCCCTGTATTCGCATCTCCAATAACTCCGCCTCCAGGCTGCATCACCAATATGTGTACCTTCAATATTTTCACCGCCGATATCTCCGCCTTGGGTGGCTTAGAAACGTTAACTTTTTTAATAAAACCTGTATAACCTAACCTATTCTAATTGGGGCTCGCCTGTCTATCGCTGTAAAATTGGAGATATAGATATTGTTTATATATTGTTGTTGTTTATCCATCATCCATAGGATCTGCACTCTAATTTGTCATAATTTATCATTTGCCTAGTCAACAAAACACAGCAAACAAAAAGCTAAAATCCATCAAGCCATTTAGGCTGCAGAGAGCGTGCCAACGAAATATACGTAAATACAAACAAATATACATACACTCGAAAAACATAACTCAGTCGGGTAAAAACAGACAAGAAACTTCGCTAGACATGTTTTCAACTTAGTCTAGATTTACGATGAAAAAGTGTTTAAAGAACATACGTACAAGTTAATGGGAGTATTGCAGCTTTTTGCATTCGAGGTTCACAAGGTGAATTTGTGTGTACCGCGAAAACTATCGCCAGAAAGAATCATCTACATACATAGGTAAGATCACAGCAGTGGGCTCACCATTCAATCTGTTTGTCTAATAAAAAAAACTTTTAACAAAAAAAGTAACCGGCTTCAAAGAAAATGCACTAAAAAGTAAAAAAAAATATTGCCATTTTTGTAGTTACGATTATTGTTATTTTTTGAGTCGGTGTCAGCCAAGGTAGCCAAGGTTGAATGGCACAGCGCGTGCCCGGCTGACCCCGACTCTAAAAATAACAATAATCGTAACTACAAAAATGGCTATTATTTTTTTTCCTTTTTAGTGCTTTTTCTTTGAAGTCGGTTACTTTTTTTGTTAAATTTTTTTTTATTTGTTAATTTTTAGTGAATCTGAAGTACACTTACTAATTTCTACACGTCCTTTCAAATAAAAAAATAATCATCAAAATCGGTTCACCCAGGCGAAAGTTATGAGGTAACAAACATAAAAAAAACATACAGACGAATTGAGAACCTCCTCCTTTTTTTAAGTCAGTTAAAAATAGCAAGAGACCGGGCTGACACCGTAGATCCGATTCTCGGGTGCCATAAATGGTACTCACGATGATAATGTAAAGAGATTAATGAACGCATGACGAATACAGAACGTATAATTAGCGAGTGGCACGGACGCAGGATATCGCACGCGCCTCTCGCAATTACTTGTTCTATGTCGTCTTTGCCTCGGCCAAAGAATATAATAATACATACTTTGAGCGGCTCGTAGCCTAGTGGCGCGGGGACTGGCCTAGCGTACCAGAGGCCTGGGTTCAATTCCGACATGCACCACTGTATTTCTCTTTCCGAGTTCGATAAGTGCATTTTCGTCACGAATGCGAGCTGCTCCACGGTTTGGAATCCATGTAAAACTGTGGGTCCCCTTTCCCTACTAGGTGGTAGGGGTTAAGCCCGCCGGGATTGGTACCATAGCATTGGATGAAAAGATGGTCGAAAAAGCAATGAAAAATTGTTCGTGTTTTCTATCCAGCGCAATGTAGCCGTGCTCATAAAGGGAAGGTCGTAGCGTGACACCTAATTGCTTCGGGAATTTGGTGTATTGGGCTAATATCATAACGGTAGTTGTGTGGTATTAGCCATCCATGTCAGGTCGCATAAAAATACAGAAAAATAACTCCTCCGCCGTCATTTGCCCACTACTCGGCGCACGGTTCTTTCAATGAGATCCAAAGCATTTTCCTAACGACACAACGCATTGTGACACCAATCGTAATGTATGTGTTAGCTTGTTTAGTCAAATGTCTGTGTACACTTCAAATGGTTGTTAGTATAAGTAATTATATCAGTCGGTTGTTCGTTTATCAGCTTATAACTTGCACACCGCTTACCAAATTTAAATGAAATTTGAATCAGCGTATAGCTTTATTATTTCCATCAATTATAAGCCATGAAGCTAAATTATATAAAGGGAACAATTGGGCCAAATATGACAGAAGTAGGCAATAACCGACTGTTCTTCCATGTACTTTAACACGTTCGGAGCCTCGGAAATCTACTAGTATAGTATTTATATAAACACACAAAGGGTACTAATACTACATCTAACATCACACTGCATTTTTGAAACCACAGGGTGCCATGCTAGGACCTTCTCTTTATTGAGAAAGTTTTTTGTATTTCCGATTCGACCATCTCATGTTCCGATTATAGATATTTCGTACCAGCCCGGGCGCGTCCAGGGACCACCGGGGTAAGGGAACCTACACTTTTAAATGCATTGCGTACCATGGAACAGCTCGCATTCACGAAGAACTTAGAAAGAGATAGAAAATGGTGCTTGAACGGAGCGCTAATCGAACCCATGGAGAATACATATGATTATAAGAAAATAAGTTGCAAAAATAACTACTTTATCCATATACTTCAAGGCTGGACTTGGACCAGCCATGTTTTTCGCGGGCAAGACCCCATCATATGCATGGCATTCAGAACCCATGACCTCTACCATAGAAGGCAAATCCTCGAACCCCTGAACCGCTCGTTCAGACCAAATCAAATCGATGCTCTCAGTTACTTTACAAATAAGGTTAATATTTTAATGTAATGTTATGGAAATCTCACGATACCCGCGACGTTATCGCTAACGGTAGGAGCCGTGCGTCATAACGTCGTGTCGCCATTACGCTCCGATCCCGGATGGTAGTGGAGCCAATTTATCCTTTCGCGGCGACGTCGCTCCTGATGAATAGCTTCATTGCCGGCGCAAACAAAGACGAGCCGGGGCCAATATGGCGGCGCGGGGGGGGGGGGAACGATACATACATAAATCAATCGCTGATGTATCGGCGTCGCGGGAGTCGGTGGCGGTAGAGCCGAAGTAGACGGCGGAGCCAGGTGGGGGCAGGGGTGGGCACGGCACCCCCCAGAATGTTCCCTTAGAAACATCCAAAATTTTGTTGTACTTGCTCAAAAAAAAAAATAGAAAATATAGCCATTCATTAATCAGGGACATTTCGTGACGTTACTTATTTTGGTCACTCGCAAATTTCAGAACCATTTCATGGCATAACTGTTTCTTTGCCGTTCGAAATTTCCGGAAACATGGCATGCCCTTTTTCTGGTCATTCGAAATTTTCTGAGTCATCGCATGGCTTTTATTTGGTCATTCGTAAATTTTAGAACCATTTCGTGACAGGCCTTTTTTTCTCGTTCCAAATTTATTCATAAGTTCATACATTTATTTATTTATTTATTTATAATAAGGCACACCAACAGTACACACACTAAGTTAACAAAAAAATATAATTAAATATACTCCAAAGTTGAGTACTACTCTCTCAAGGTGTGAGCACCTATTATAGGTGTACACAGCATTCAGTACATAGTTGTTCTTTAAATGTATAAACAATTTACAAATACTGAAAAATACAAAGAAAATAATACTATAGATGTAGAAAAAAAATAGAAAACATAACGAAAAATCTTTACAATGTGCATCTTATTAAACTAACTTTATTAATAGTAATCTATAACTAACAAATTAGGAATTATCATAATATCAAATTAGGAAAGGCATACATTCCAGACATATGGTTAATAAGAAACTTAGACACTGTTGGCAAGGTGATCAAGAATTTTTATTTTCTAAAATTCTTGATCACCTTATTTTTATACATATACATACCAGGGTATAAACTTATTTTTATTCATTCGTTATTTTCAGAGCCATTTCATGATTATTCCAATATTTCTCGGTCATTCCTATCAATATACACTGCAAGATTTTCTAAATTTGTTCCCTTCTCCCCACACCACAGCAGTTCCTGGCTGCGTTTCTGCGTGTGCATATATGTAGACGGAGGCAACCGTGTTGGAGACCGTATTATGTCGTATTTATTACCAGGAACTCATAAATTCCTGAGTTTACCCACCCAGATAGAGCACAATGATACGTTTTGATTTTGAACTTTTTTTTTAATACTAAATTAAATCATAACATTTATATTTAGTTCAGTGGAAAATGCTAAAAGATCAAGAATCTATGTTTTTTGTAGGGATTTTGTATGTATATATGAAAAACCAGTAAAAAAATATTTCAGTGTTGATTTAGGAAATATTTAAGACAAAATTTAAAAAACCTGCCATCTTTCATTAGCGCTCATTCCTTAGACTAGCATTATTCTCAAGCCCAACCAGTCAAAATAAAATATACAGGTCGCCCTTTTCAGTTCGCTATAAGGGGTGATTCCGGAGGCAAAAATTATCTCCTTACCATTATTAATATTTGTCACTCCGATAAAATTTACGACAACTGCGATTTTTTTCGCGATTTCAGAAGAATTTAACATTGTATTGTGCTTATTTTTTCCTCTAGAATCACCCCCTGCAGTGGTGTGCGCATTTAAAAGAACAGCCTGCATACCTAATAATTATATCCTTCTATCGATAGACGTTTCATAACGCTTGTTTGCACCACTTCATCAACTCCCGTTCGGCGCTCGCGCAATCGAACCGTGTATCCGTACACCGCACGCTATCCGCACCGAGATCTCGATAATTCAATAAGCCGAAGAGCTTTTGTACGCAGTAATTAAATATCAAATTAGATTAAATGTAAATCGTGCGCGACGCGACGCGACGTCCGTCAGTCTCGCCGGAGAATTAATCTATCGTGTGACAGTCTTTGTGGGTACGTCAAAACTCTACAGCGATCCGAGGTCGACGGCCAATCATACGCTGCCGCCGCAGATAGCGTGTTCCTACCGACCTAGACGTATGTGTGTCGGCGCAATGCTGGTGTCTAGTTTTTGCTGCGTTCGTAGTTTCATTTCGAACTAGATAACTGAGCGTCTCGCCTGTCATTATGCAGAATAAGGCCGGTGTGAGCGGAAGACGACACCCAGGTTTATTTGAACCCCTACAATGCTAGCCATCTTGCAGGGCGATCGGATCGGATTAGCGGCCTTATTGCCGAACAGCGATAGTCGCTGCCAGCAGCGTCAGTGTCGCTGCTAATGAGCCATCGCATACAAGATTTTTCTGCTACTATCGACTTACCGATACCGGCGACATAGACTATGTCGATGGCGGCTACGGATAAAAATTAATTGCGGTTGCCTATCTTTTATCCGAAGTAACGGTAGCCGCAAAATTTGGGATGCGACGTCTCGTTAGCAGCGACACTGACGCTGGCAGCGACAGTCGCTGTTCGGCAATAAGGACGCAGAACGGCATCAGAAATGGACTAAAGGCCCTAGTCTGCGCCAGTCAACGTTTTGATTGAACAAATAAGCGGCAACCTACAGATGGCGTCTTAGGATGACACTGCCTAGACATCAACGTTCTCAACGTTGAGGTAACGTCAACATGTGAACAAAACGTCACTTATTTAACTTATAGTCAACTGAGCTTGCTTAAAAACTGCAAAAAATTATATTGTCAATGCTTTTGATCTGCAATATTACAGTGTGTAAACCTTTCTCAAAACCGCCTCCCAGGCACGCTGGCCTTCCAGATAATAACAGGGCTAGGCAACGCTATCAAAAGCTACTCGCCGGGATTAGGCAATTTGTAATTACCAGTGCATGCATAGTTGTGAGAAGTAGAGTAGTGGAGCTCGCGACGCGACGACGGGTTAAACATTAACCGGACCATTACCTTGATTAACGACCGCGCGTTATCAAACACGCGGAGCCGCCGCGCCGCCGACCGCCACCGCCACCGCCGACGCGATCGATTAGACCCTGTAGTCTGAGCCCCTAGTCCCAGTTGTCACCTAAATTGGCGTTTACGCCAAACCGATCGACTGGCGTTTTCAAATGTATGGAGAAATTTAAGAGCGCGCACAGTGACGCCCACTGCGCGAACTAACATTTGCGAGTTCGAGTCTTTTTTTTTTTTATGCGACTGGACATGGATGGCTAATACCACAAGTTCTGTCATGGTATTAGCCCAACACACCATATGGGAACTAGGTGCCTTGCCAGGACCTTCCTTATATTGCACGGCTACATTGAACTGGATGGAAAACACGGACAATTTTCATTGCCGCTTCGACCATCGTTCATCCAATGCGATGGTACCAACCCGGGCGGGATAAACCCTACCACGTAAGGAAGGGGACCTACAGCTTAACGTGGAATCCGAACCACGGCCAGCCTCTCTCAACGGTCGAATGGTCACCCAGCCAAGACCAGACCGGACCCAGCGTTGCTTAACTTCGGAGAGCGATCGCCGAAGTGTCGCGCCACTGGGCCACCGAGGCTGATTTGACAGCTTACTCACCATCGCCGTAATTACGTTGACGTTGCCGTTTACGCCCACTTCGCGTTTTCATGCAAATCGGAAGTCCGAGTTTGACTTTGACAGCTTGAAGAAGTAAAACCACAGAATATCTAGTAAAAACTTGTATGGAGTTTGACGTTTTTACGGAAAACGCCAGTCGATCGGTTTGCCGTAAATGCCAATTTAGGTGACAACTGAGACTACAGGCTCTGTAGTTTGGTCGTGGTGAGCTGGTCGTTCATACTGACTGGTGTCCATGTTGTTGAGCAAGGTGCGGCATTTTTGCTCAAATTATGTGAAACGGTGTCTAGGTGGCCTACAAAAACATGCCATGACCAGTCTAGTGGACCGCCTCGTAAATTTCAGTTACGCGGCACTCGTAAACGAAGAGCATATATAAGGCGCAGGCACAGGTGATATAGTGTCATAACCTTATAACGCGACATTACCTTTGCCTGAAGCGAGACGATGGTATAAAAATAAGTATGTGGAATGCCGTGTGTAACGTTCTAAACTGTTCGGAAAGCCCTTCCTAGAACTGCATTCGGTTGTTCGACCGTTATGTTATAGTGTACGCTCTCCTCTACAATATGATTCCGTACGCATTTGAGTGTCGAAACCACGCAGTCATATTTAATTTTGCCCAAATATGTTTTTCATGGGTTGAAACGCAATAGAAAGAAAGAAAGAAAATACGTTTATTTTTTTCCCAACACACAATTTAGAACACTTAAAATATCCAACATACACGTTTGTGGTGAAAAAAAAGGAGCCAACTCAGCATTTTGTGCTGCAGGTCCCTCTTGATGAGTGAACTACAGCGCTGATTTTACGCTGGTCCGGACACACTTACGACTAACATAAAGTGAGAGCAACAGCTGTTTGTCGTCAGTGAGGAAACATAATTACTCCAGGAACTTTAGCCTTAAATCAGCATTAAAACATTAAATCCGAAATGCATTTTTTTTTCTCATAAACGTAGTATTTCATGTGGACGTGTGTACATTAAGTTTGCAACATTTTGGGGTTAGGGAAGATAGAAATAAAATATGAAATATGTTTAAAAAAATATATCTCCTAAACAAATATTTAGAAATGTTATTTAAAAATGTTATATGTTAGCTTATTTTAGGTGTAATATTACTGTGAATTTGCAACAATTTCTTATTTACGGAACTGTGTAAATATATATTTTTTGTACTATTTTCATAATATCTGCAAAGCAAATAATGAAAATTCTATTTTATTTTCTGAAATTGGAAACCGACCGCAAACTCTATATTCTGTGAAATTTGTATAATGTTGCAAATATTAAAAGCACATTTTATTTTCATTTATTATTTTGCATTCACACACAAGCTAAAAAAAATACGAAATACGTATAAAATCGTTCGTTGTATAGTTTTTAAAGAATTTAATTCTCTTTTACATATTCTAGAAAGAAATATAGCAATAGCAAGTTAGGTTCGCGGCATGGATTTTTTTTAGTAAAAACATTTTTTTAAATACATTTCCGTAATTACAAAATTGTTGCAAATTCACAGTTACATTACGCCTTAAAAGACTTAACATATATTTTTTTTAATACCATTTCTAAAAATTTGTTTAGGAGATATATATTTTTTAATAAATTTAAAAAAAAAATTCTATCTTCCGGGCCCCGCTAAATGTTGCAAACTTAATGTAAGCATATGAACATGAAATTATATATTTCTGAGAAAAAAAAATCATTTCGGATTTCATGTGCTTCTCAAACCGTATCTATTCCGTTCTAAGTACATAAAACCAGGAAAAAAAACCCTAAGTAAACCCTTAAAATCATTTTAGCATAGACCAATTCCCTCGAATAAATCTTAGTACAAAATATATTCATTTTATTTTACATTATTGTGTAAACTTTACGATTAAACAAACTTTTAGCCGGCGTTTTCGCATAATTAGCTCTTCTGTTCCGTCCCGCCTTGCCCCTTTTCTTAGCAGAAGAGCCTCGCCTCGCCGGTAAGTTAATAATCTTTGTTCGTACTCGATCCAACGACTAATCAACTAATAGGGGGTGCACCGCAGCGGGGGGACGACACGACGGGTGGGGGGGGGGGGGCTAGCTGCGCCGGCGTCGCCGCTTGACGTATCGGTCGGGCGTGCGCGGAGGTGGCTTATGATCGCTCCCATCCGAGCGGCCATCAATCACGCCCGCTCACGTGAAATATCGTTCGAAATAGATCTCTGTTGTCGATAATGCTTAAGAAATTAATAACCAGTAAGAAGCGATCGGTACTCATTGGACGTGAAACGGCCCGGATTTATCGATCGCAGCCGGGCGCAATGAAGAAGGATGTGTGTTGTTCGTATTCCGCGCGTGAGGCTGGCTTTGCGCACTAGATAAATAGGTGTCGTTCTTGCGCCGGGCGCAGGTAGTTGTCCGTCAGGCGGCCTAATGAGGTGTCGTGCACATTTGTCGGGTGTCGCGGAGGGGAGGCGCGGCGTGCGCGGGCGCAGGGCGACATTATACGGCGTCACGAGCGGCCGTCACGTGTCGACTGCACCGGCTCTGTTTCCCTACCTTCCTCCTTAGGGTCCGTTCACACGGAGACTTTCTTTGGGATGTCCGAACCTTTTTTACCGCTGCATAGGGTATGTATCTTCCGTGAGAGCGTGGAAGCGGGTGTCGCCAGCTCGCCGGAGTAATAAATTATTTATATAATATACATGCTATAGTGTAAACCGCCCTGCCGCGCTGCGCTGCGTTGCAGAATCACTACCGTGAAACGGACTCGGCGTGTGAACACGGCAGATTAGGCGGGGTGTTAGCTACAGCCGCTCGCCACCACCTTGATTCGTTGATTTGGGTTCTGGGCATAGAGTTGCTGATTTGTCAGAGGCTCCAGTCGCCTCTAGACAGTAGCCGTTGTAATCGAATATGTTCTCCAATAGTACTGGATTAGTAACGATTAAGATAACAAAATTTGAAAAAAAATATAGTCAAACCTCCGAAAAACCTTTCTAGTTCACCAATTTTTATTTCTTCATTTAGTTTTTATCAATATTAAAACTCTATAGAAATTTTACATTCAGAATTTAAGCCATTATTTTTATTGTAGGTTATTATTAATATCATACCAATATGAAACAAAAACATATCACACAGTTGTCCTAATCAAAGTGTATTTCAATTGTTTCAGGTAAGTGTGTCTACCTTCCGGATGCTTTTCAACACTAAGCATTGTCTGGGGTAAGAATATCAAAGTATGATCTAATTTATTGAACGAGTAAAAAAAATAACCCTACTACTGCGCGCTGGGGTTTCATGTGACGTAAGGCATGTTTCTTGTTACGTTAGACATTTAACATAAAACATGAAACTGAAAATATTCAATGAATAGCATGTAAACTTCGCACATGTAAAGTCACACATGTGACGTAATGAAATGAAATTAATAATATTAAATATCACTTGTAACGTAACAAATGTAACGTTCTTAAACGATACATTCTATTTTAACAACTGACCCCCTACTCTGTGCTCCTGATTATGATACGTGAGCTTGTAAGAAGCCGAGAAATTTGTCGTTTGTGTTATTTGTCAGGAACCGTGTACCATAAAATGTCGCAGTCTCCGTCGCCTCCCGCCGCACCGGGGCAGGTAGCGCGATCTTGACACGTGTTGTTACGCTCGTAAACGTCACAACGCTAATCTGAAGAGCGGGCGCGGCGGAGCAGGACGAACTAATCGTCGAGTCCTCACCTCTGCCAACTGTGACGAAGATTGCGTTTTTCGTAGAAGAAAACAGCGCTCAAATAAACACAACTGATGTATCAAATAATGCGAAAGCGTAATATTAACGTTGATATTTATTTCTTCTAATAGTCCTGAAACTCAGATCAAACTTTAGCTAACAATTCGACTAAAGTTTTAATTCATTGTGACGTTCAACGTGCCAAGTCATCCCTCCGTCATTTCAGGCAATATTTTAGCGAGACCCTATTCACCTGTCACATTCAATTAAACACATAACCCCTTGTTAAACATGGAATCTATTCTGGAGATGAAAAGGTGTGGACACCGCGGCGTAACTCCTCCTCCTCCTGGTTTGAATATTGTATGAATAGGATATATATGTATGTATATCATATGTCCAGAGATTTGATATGCAAAATGTCAGCGCCATATATTGCAGTACACTCTAACTTGCTTATATGCATCTGTTTATTGCGTTTGTTGGCATGGTGAAACTAGCAGCTCTCTCTTCCTTTAAAAGTGTTCACTTATGAGTTAAAATCATTGTAACGCTGATATATTTTGATTTTTGTGTATGCATTATTCATAATGTCAAATGTTACGTAAAGCATCACATAGTAACTAAAGCTTCACTGATGAACTCTCGTTGCTTCTGGGCATTGGTGTTTACGTGAATGCTCGATTGCCGTCATAACCACTTAATACTTGAGCAATAATCGTATACCACCACCGCCGCCGCTGCCGCGCCACAACCGCGCCAATAACCGCTTCGCACCAGTGGTGCAACCAGCCCCTTTACTCTCGCGAGAATATGAGTCACTTTCATTCGGATAACGCCATCGCCACGTTGTAGCATCGCTCTCCAATTAGAATAATTAGAAAAGGACAAACCTAGGGTGACTCGTGTGAGAAGTACCATTCTACGAGTGACAAAGGGTAAATATTCATATTCACCGATAAGTCTCTGATGACTGTGAATGACCGACGATTGTTAATTTCCAGATTATATACACTCTACTCATGTAATTCAAGTGGACAGATGTATGTGAATCACTTACATTTCGCTTTCGGGCGACGTTATCCCCGTCATTGTTTCCATAGTGTCATCGCACTTTTATTAACAAAATGGAAAGGGAAAAACAGAGTGACACATGTAAAAAGGTTTCACGCGAGTAACTGTCATTCCTTAAAAACAAAAAAGTGTTAGTATTCACCGGTTATTAACCCAGCTCCTCCCGAGTGCACCAGCCTCGCGGCTATAGCACCCGCACCGATACCCGATTTCGTCATAGACCATCATCCAAAATCAAGGTCGCAGAGAAGCCGCAATTAGAAGACGGTCGTAAAACCGACCTCCAAAAGACTCACAAAAATGGTGGTCCGGCCCCCCCATGGAGGGAGTCCCTAAAGACGTTCAGGACCCCTCCCTTCGAGCACACCGTCTCGGATAATGCCCCACACTACCATCCAGCGCATTCACTGTCCCCAAGGGAATGGACAAACACAAACCGGTTAGTCAGAGGTGACTGTGAATCACTGGCGAATGTGAATTTTAAGAATAACCCAACTGAGCTCTCGTGAACGACAAATATATTTTGTCGCCTTTGGAACTTCACGTATGATGTACATTCCCAACTGCTACTTCAAAATAATTGCGAGAAAATATGTTATTGTCTAACGAAATGTTTAAGTTATTTGTAATAATCTGGATGGCTAACATCACACCTATAGCCCAGTCCCATTAAACACATTCCCGAAGAGGAATGATAGGTACCGTGATTAAACAATTTTTAGTATAATACTAGTTAATAAACTGTAGAGTATTAAACTGAATGCTGAAAAGTCCGTAGTATCCAATTTTCTTTTAAATATTTTTATTTTTTTCAATATTACCAAAGAGTGCCTACAGTGTACATGGGGTTAAACCACAGACCACCCGGGCAACTGCGCAGCACTGAGCTGCTTGCAGTGACGTGCGTACTCTGGCACATTTTGTCACTGACGAGGCGTCCAACCGACCGACGGGAAATACGAGCCTACGGAATAAAACCAAAAAAATACCAGGAATCAATTCCTCGCTGAATGCGCCGCGAATCCTTCGGCCGCCTTCATAAAAAAGCGCACCAAAGAATGTTGTCGATTCATAAAACGGGACGTCCAAACGAAAATTGCCCATTGACTCGGGAGATTGAATATTAAATTAGATTTTTACGGCGCAATAGGGGGAGATATCTAAGTGGGAATTTTATGGTCACTCGTTGCTGGAGTCTCTTTGAAATTAAACCTGCAGATCGAATCGCCCGCCGCAACATGTAGAGGAATACAACCGCAGTGCGATCTCGCTAATATTCTCGCGAAGTGAATGATTCCCTTATTAACGGGGCGTGAGTTACGTCGCCGGCGGCGTGGGCTAATGTAATCTGTGTCCGTCTGATCTGCACCCGAATATGGCGCGCGTAATTGTCCGCTCCCCTGCGCGCGCGCACCTCGCTCGGGACATTACTCTCGCGCAGACGCGTCCATAAACAATACGGTGCGAGTAACGGTGGCGATTGCGCGGCGCTAAGTCTTCCTGTGTCACGGACACGCCGTGGTGTCGCGGTGCAGCGGTGTGGCAGTACAGAGCGGCTCTGCGGGCAGTGCCTCAACATTGGAAAGCCCGTAGATCGGTCTTGTGATCTGAGAACCTAGTCCCGGCTGTCACCTAAATTGTCGTTTACGGCAAACCGATCGACTGGCGTTTTCGAATGTATGGAGAAATTGAAGAGCGCGAACAGTGGGCGTTAAGCGAACTAGCATTTGCGAGTCCGAGTTTGATTTGACAGCTTACTCACCGTTGCCGTAAATACGTCGACGTTGCCATTTACGCCGACTCCGCGTTTTCATACAAATCGGAAGTCCGAGTTTGAGCTTAAAGAAGTAAAACCACAGAATATCTAGTAAAAACTTGTATAGAGTTTGATGTTTTTACGTAACTTCGAACTTCATAACTTCTTTGTTGTCAGTCCGAGTTCTCACCTAAATTGGCTATGGAACTTCGAAGTCGAACCCATACAAACGGTTCCCACATATTCTGTGGTTTTACTTTTTCAAGCTATAATATTTAGTTTGACGGCTTACCACGCATGTGAGGAGCAGGACGTGCTGCTCGACGTATCAGAGCCTCAGGTGGACTCCATCTTCAGGAGAACGTGCCTTTCGCGACGGAGGTAGGCACGTTACAATGTCGTACTCCATTAAATAAATGCATACAAAATATTGAGCGCTATACTTTCGGTTTTTGTATGGTTAGTCCGGTTCTAATCTCGTACTAAGTTTTGACAGGTGCACTCTGAATACGACTGTTACAGTCGTATTCAGAGTAGGTGGACTAGCTTTAATACGCCGAACTGAACCGGTTTTTGTATGGTAAGTCCGGAGTTAATATCGTACTATGTTTTGACAGGTTTTCTCTGAATACGGCAGTAATTGACATTACCCCTCGTGACATTTTTATAGAACGTGCGTTTGCCGGATGGAGATCATAAGCATCCGGAAACATTGGTGCGAACAATATTCTAGTTTCTCCTACTGCTCATAGACATCCCTAGCTCAAGCTGTGACTAGAAAATAGCACAAAACATCTCCCCAGCCCAGCTAGATTGCGGGTCACGGCGGACCGCACTAATGAGCTGTGCCGTGCGACATTACGCCAGCGAACAGGCCGGATCTAGATCCGACACGCCACGTGTCGTGTCCTGTCAACGCGGATATCATGACACACATCCTCGTGTATATCAGTGTTGTATAAATACACACTTATACGACGCTCCCTGGTTAATTCCTCACGGATAATAGCGCCATACGGCGCAATCGAAGCAACTTCTTCTAGTAAACTCATCTATTCATAGGCCCTTTTCGATTTCGGGTCTTACTTCAATTTTTAACTAAGCACCACAACCACGTACACCGACTGATAATATTATATCAATCCCCGTTATCACGTACACCGACTGATAATATTCTGTTAATCCCCGTTATCACGTACACCGACTGATAATATTCTATCAATCCCCGTTATCACGTACACCGACTGATAATATTCTATCAATCCCCGTTATCACGTACACCGACTGATAATATTCTATTAATCCCCGTTATCACGTACACCGACTGATAATATTCTATCAATCCCCGTTATCACGTACACCGACTGATAATATTCTATCAATCCCCGTTATCACGTAAACCGACTGATAATATTCTATCAATCCCCGTTATTACGTACACCGACTGATAATATTCTATTAATCCCCGTTATCACGTACACCGACTGATAATATTCTATCAATCCCCGTTATCACGTACACCGACTGATCATATTCTATCAATCCCCGTTATCACGTACACCGACTGATAATATTCTGTCAATCCCCGTTATCACGTACACCGACTGATAATATTCAATCAATCCCCGTTATCACGTACACCGACTGATAATATTCTATCAATCCCCGTTATCACTAAATTCTAGCAACGTCACTTTCATCCATTCTGTGCAATTTTAGATATTCGTAAGTCCATTCAATAACTGGACCTAACCTTTACTGTTTATAAATCAATGTAATAACGGCCTCACTTTTTTTTTAACCAGGCACGGATGGCAATATCTAGGAATCTCAATGGTCGATTCTGGGTGCCTTATAAAATTTATAAACGATATAATCAAATATTTTTCCTTCATCCTTCTTTACGCTGATGACATCAAAATATTTTCGCATGTGCAAATTTTGTCTCACATTTTACTATTGTAGCAAGATCTTGATAATTTATATTTGTATCGAACATTCTAATAATAGACAAACCTAACTAACACACTATTCATTCTTTAGTATACTCTCGTAAGATCTCGGCTATAATATTATACACAAGCTGTAGTCCATACTGTAAGGTCAACAAGCACGACATTGAGCGGGTCCAAAAGAAATTCCCCTGTGCTGGCAGTTTTAGAATTAGGACTCCTAGAAGGTCCTACCCCCAACTAAATATTAATTTACTACGCAATCACTTCTCTCTTTAGCAAGAGAAATTATTTAAATATGACGATACAAGATATGCAACATCTTCTTTGACTGTCCATCAATGGTTCAATTAATATATTTTCGAACTCGTTCACGAACCACTAGATCATCGACCCTATTTCATCTCTCCAGCACACGTCGTCCTTGAACCGATACGAAGAATGTGTCAGCTGTACAACGATAATGTTGCACCGAATTGTGACGTCTCGATTGATAAGATATAGGTATGGTTTTATAGAAATGTTGAAGTTAAAATGTGTTTTTGACCGACTTCATTTATACAATATCTACAATGCCTCAACATTAAAACCTATCTATCTCTCAACAAGAAATAGTGGTATATTTATATTTTCGCTTCGTGGGCTAGACTCGAAGCAAGCGATGCCCTCCGTAACGCACGGCGCGGCGGCGCGCGGTGTCGTGCCGCGCGGGCGGGCGCGGCGGGCGCGGCGGAGCGTGGCGCGCGCGCGTTGGCGCGGCGCGACCACGCCCGGCGCGCGGACCACGCCTCCCGCCGTCACGCTGACGCGCCGCTGCCTTACATACCACACTCACGGAGCCGCCAATGAAACTGTTTGAAATGAGTTTCAGGAAAATCATTGGTCCTCGCGTTAACTTGCTTACACTTAGGGAATTTCCAAGATATAGATGTATAGTTAGGGCATATCTATCCATATTTGAGGCATATCTATCGATGATGACGAAAATGTCTTATAAGCTTGACACATAGATGTATCTGTGAGTGTGAACATACAATTAAACGCTTAGGCACACGTGGCATTATTGTAGGACTTTTTTTACGAAAAACCGGTATGGGTGGCTGTGTTGAGGACCAAAGGTGCTCAGAAAAGTCAAAACGACCTCGCCGCGCAAAACCACGCTCAGCGAGGCGCCATGCCAGCGGATTTGCAGACTATGGCTGCGCTATTAAGTTTGTTCAAATTACGCTTGAAGACTCCCAGGTTGAGACTGGATTCTCAGGTAGATATTTCCTCAGAACAATATCAAAAGCAGCTCGTAGCTTAGTGGCCTTGCATGCTTGAGGTCTGGTTTCAAAAACCTGCCCCGTTCATACACCGAAATATGTTCGAAATACATCCTCAGCTATCCTGCATTGCATTGGATGAAAATATGGTCGAAATGGCAACGACAAATTGCCCGTGTTTTCCATCCAGTATAATACAGTCGTGCTCGTAAAGTGAAGGTCCTTTCATGACACGTAATTCCTTCGGGACTTATTATATTAGGCTAATTTCATGACTGGGTGTGGCATTAGCCATCTAGGTCTGGTTACTTAATAAAAAATACAACAATATTAATTGAATTTAATAAAAAAAATATTCTGCACAGTATCGAATGCGAGAGCAGTATTTTATGAATTGATTACGTGAATACTACGAGAGTATGGTCAACCATATTTATTTAGTATATTTGTGGTGAATTTTGTGTAGAAATAAATACCTAAAACCTGAAATAAAGAATAAACACTTTTGTCTTGCTAAGTAAAACAGATGAACACTGCTTTGAGTTGAGGTTTTCTCGAGCGTTGAATTCTATTTCATCTAGAAACGCCGGTATGAGATTCAATGAAAGCTTTTATAATTTTTAACGAAAACAACCTTTTTAGGGTTCCGTACCCAAAGGGTGCCAACGGAACCCTATTACTAAGCCTCCGCTGTCCGTCCGTCCGTCCGTCCGTCCGTCTGTCCGTCCGTCCGTCCGTCTGACCGTCCGTCCGTCTGTCACAGGGCTGTATCTCAGTAACCGTAACAGATAGACAGCTGAAATTTTCACAGAGTGTGTATTTATTTGGCCGCTATAACATCAAATAGGTAAGAATAAAAATAATTAAAATTAAAGGGGGCCCGTCGTTTTTAGGGTTCCGTACCCAAAGGGTGCCAACGGAACCCTATTACTAAGCCTCCGCTGTCCGTCCGTCCGTCTGTCACAGGGCTGCATCTCAGTAACCGTAACAGATAGACAGCTGAAATTTAAACAGATTGTGTATTTATTTTGCCGCTATAACAACAAATAGGTAAAATTAAAAGATAGTTAAAATTAAAGGGGGCTCTCATACAAAAATCGTGATTTTTTTGTATTAATTCTTTTACGATGGTACGGGACCCTTCGTGTGCTAGTCCGACTCGCACTTGGCCGGTTTTTTTACTGTTATGACATATATGGCTAATATCTCATGCTATGCGTCCATGATATCAACCTATCATTCGCGATTTAACTCGATGCAGGACGTTCCTGACAGCAAAGATTATTAACTTCTGGCATAATACATTCAATGGATTTTCTCCCAATGCGAAATAATTGGTTGACTAAGTAACTAGTCTACAACTTAGCAAAAAAACATTACATTGCATGTAAAAAGTGCGTGTAATCCCCTTTGACCTATTGCATACTTTGCTTAGTTAAGTGCGAGTTCAGTTATCAACTTGTTCGATTAATTAAAAAATGTTCCCACTGTATTCGTCATTGTTCTGTCACCTTATAACCGTGAGCAGCAAGTAAGAAGTGGCAACATAACTCGCTACTAGACTAAATATACTATGCACTGGGCCTAAACTAATGCAGCAACCTATTTTCTGACCATTCGCTTAAACCTATAATAAATAAACCCGTGGCTTAATGGTCTGGTAGAATAATCCTCGTAATCTAAGCTTCGAAACATGCCTAGCGTGGTAGAAACAGTTTTATTTTCTTCAACACTGTTAGAATATTACCTGTCGGTGGGTTGTCGGTGCACAGGACTTGCATGCCTCGATGCCTGAGCTCAATGGAGTAAGAAAGGACGTGACTGGATTTTAGATGGTTGTTGTTTCGTAGTTATTTTTTCTTAGCCTCAGACTATTTTACTAAAAATGTAAGTTTGGCGGTAGCGTTTACGTATTCATTTATGAGTGTATTATAGCATGTTTACGTGTAAACGAAACAAAATCATAACCTATAAACCAGTGACGTTTCTTCGCGGGTGCTTCAGACTCTGGCGTGAGTTATGTATGTGACTACAAGAGTGGTCAGTCTGAGTTCTCACATAAATTGGCGTTTACGGAACATCGAAGGTACGTAAAAACCGGCCAAGTGCGAGTCGGATTCGCACACGAAGGGTTCCGTACCATCGTAAAAGATTTAATACAAATAATCACGTTTTTTGTATGAGAGCCCCCTTTAATTTTAACTATCTTTTAATTTTACCTATTTGTTGTTATAGCGGCAAAATAAATACACAATCTGTTTAAATTTCAGCTGTCTATCTGTTACGGTTACTGAGATGCAGCCCTGTGACAGACGGACGGACGGACAGCGGAGGCTTAGTAATAGGGTTCCGTTGGCACCCTTTGGGTACGGAACCCTAAAAACGACAAACTCCATACAAATTTGTAACGACAAACTCCATATAAGTTTGCACGAGATATTCTGTGGTTTTACTTCTTCAAGCTGTCAAAGTCGAACTCGGTCTTCCGATTTGTATGAAAACGCGAAGTCGGCGCCAACGGAAACTTAAACGTATTGACGGCGTAGGTGAGTAAGCTGTCAAATCAAATTCAGACTCGCAAATGTTAGTTCGTTTAAAACCCACTGCGCGCGCTCTTTAACTTCTCTAACCTTCGAAAACGCCAGTAAATTGTTTTGGCGTAAACGCCAATTTAGGTGGCATCTGGGACTAGGCTCTCAGAACTACAAATAAATGGAAAAATAATTGGAACTGTCGTCGGTATCGCAGGCTAGTTCTCATACGAATTCGTTCACTCCACTGCCACGGTAAATCTACTCGCAGGGTTAGCAGGCAAGTGTGCGATCAAATCTGACTTTTAGTCGCATTTCGTACCTGCTAACTGTAAAACGATGTGTTATTTTTCCAAGTGAACTGAACTTAAATATTAAGCATGGTATGAAATGCTACTAAATGTCAGTTTTAATCACTCCCTAGCCTGTTCACCTGGCGAGTGAATTTACCATGGTAACTTTCCCGAAGGTAAAGTTACCATGGTAAATTCAGCATGTTGGTATTCCAACGAAACTTCAGAACGGCACAGGCCGCCATTTAGTGCAACGGCCATTCGATGTTGCGCGGCCGAATGCTTCAGCGAACTGCCTGGCCGGCACTACCGCTGCCGCTGTACGGACGACTCGCGGTCGCCACTCTCGCCCTTTCATGCCAGGTGGAGCCGGCGCAAGGTCGTGTCGGAGTGCGGATGCTAATTATGCTCAGGGAACGTAAGTTGATGCATGGCGCCGGACGAGAGAGCCTGCCTGCCGTGCCCACCGCAGTGCCTCGCAACCCGTTTGGATTCCGTGTATGCAATCACCGACAAGACAACGCGAAGGAACCTATATGTTTCTCCTCTCGATATAAGTAGGTAATTTGCATTTCGATTAAACATGTTACAATTATAAAATATCAGTTTTAATGTATATTTCGATACGTTGATCTCATTGACTTATGTGATGTGACCTTTAAGCTACGTAACAATTTCTTTAGGAGAATACTCTTACTTACATAACTATTACTTTTAAATTTCTTTAGGGAAATATATCCGGTATTTCTTCAACTAATTGTACTTTTTTAACTTATGGTGTTGAAAAACATGTAACTGCAAGTTGTTTTAACATAATGACGTCACATATTCTTTATAAGTTCCTCACTCGATCTGTTTAGCCACAGAGTTACTGTTTTTTCTGTGAATATATAGCTGTCACATTCTTAGTCGAGTCTGATCGGTTGTTGGTCAACGATGCGTGTTTTCGGCGCTAGGAGCCTATTTAGGATAGCCTACATGTCGTGGAGGGCCTTGTGAGTGCAAAGTGCATCGAGAACGCATATAGTGCAACGAGCGTTGCGTGCAAACGGCCGAGCTTCAGTCAGCTGATATCGGGCGAAGAGACGCCGCGTGTCACGTCAAGGTTTTGTGGGTTCCTATCCCTTCCCTAACCCATATACCCACGCCTTCTGCAGCTGGCGTGCAGCGCAGCATTTTGACGGGGTAAGCTCCCGCCTTTTAAAACACGATCGGTTGCAGAAATCAAGTACCTAGATAACAGTCAGTCAGTCAGTCAGTCAGCGTGTTTGCGTCCACTGCTGGACATACGCCTCTCCAATTTTCCTCCAGTCCTCCCGGCCTTCAGCGGTACGGAACCACTGCTTTCCGCCGACGCACTTGATGTCGTCGTCCCACCTGGCGGGTGGTCTTCCCACACTCCGTTTTCCTGTCCACGGCCGCCAGTGTACCTAGATAACAGCTAATAAAACATAGTTCGATAGGCACTGTCAATGGTGTAAACAGGCCTTACCCACCGCACGCAGGCTAACCATAAGGCACCAGCTGTCCCTAGATCGGAGACGAGAAATCACCGGGACAGTTATGATTGGCCGAAGATTGCGACATTGCGGGCCAATCAGTGCGGACAGTTCCAACGAGTCGCAAATTGTCGCAATTTCACTTCCGTTAGGCGATACGTGAATCACGTGAGGACACGGCTCCGGGAGAGTCGCCGCGTGCCATGAGAACTGAATACGTGACGGACTTTCTAAACGTAAACTGCGGTTATACTTGCTGCGTTTCAACAACCGACACCTACGCGTTAACGTGCATGACGAATTGTTTTTGATAGAAATGGATTCAAGAACATCTCATGCCGCTTCATAGAAGTCACATGGAATCGTATAATTCCATCATAACATGATCATGTTTAGGGTTCGTACCCAAAGGGTACCAAACGGAACCCTATATTACCAAGCCTCCGGTGTCCGTCCGTCCGTCTGTCACAGGGCTTTATCTCATGAACCGCAATAGGTGAGCAACTGAAATTTTCACAGAGTGTATATTTATTTTGCCTCTATAACAACAAAGAGGTAACATTAAAAAACAAAAAATATATACAAAAAACGTGAATTTTTAAATTTTGTACGATAATACGGAACCCTTCGTGTGCGAGTCCGACTCGCACTTAGCCGATTTTTAGTCACAGCTTGCGTCGAGGTGCGAGCGTGAGTTGCTTGCCATGCCAGAGGTCATGGGTTCCATTCCCGCCCTGTTCATGTACCACTTTTTTTCCTATTGCGTTGGATAAGTGCATTTCATTACGAATGCGAGATGTTGCATGGTTTGGAATCCATGTAAAACGGTGGGTCCCCTTCCGCTACTAGGTAGGGTTGAACCCATCGTTGGTTGGTACCATCAAATTGGTTGCAAAGATGGTCGAAGCGGTAATGAAAGATTCTCCGTATTTTCCATCCAGTTCAATGACTTTAAAAGGAAAGGTCCTGGCATGGCACCTAATCCCTTCGGGAATGCGGTATGTTAAGCTTATGTAACGGTCTGTGTGGTAAAAGCCATTCATGTCCAGTTCGATTACGTCGACAGTTTGCTGTCTGATTGAAATATTTTTCGATTATGCACTTTACTCACCGCTGTTCGACTAACGCCCGGTTCCACCACCTCCAGTTACAAATATACCAACGTTATCTTTTAGTTGCACCATACAAATATGCAATGTAACCGAAAGTTAACTAAGAGCTTTCAGGTAACTGGAGGTGGTGAAAACAGGGTTAAGACAAACTGAAGTGCGAATTTTAACCGGCATCAAATCGATAAAATGTTCACGAACCGTCAAATTGTCGGGGTCATATTTCAATCGCTATTATTGTGTTTTTATATAAACTCGTACATAAAACAACGCAAAGGATCAAAGCAAACTCAACCTTATCATATTGCAACCCTTCCAAGCATGACGGTGTACGCGTTGAACGAGCAGCGGGAGCACAGAGCTACGCGAGCGTCCAATTTGCCGCTAATCAACACAGCACACTCACACACACGCCGACACACCACCGACACCTACATTCACCACACCTCTCACACACTCACACTATCACACCGTTCCAATAGACGTAGCCTTCTTGTGCTACCTTCGATAACATTGTTTTATTGTTTTTGCATTTACGACGAATCGAAGAAAATTATGTTTTTAATGTATTTCTAGAGGAGAATACATAAGAGAAATCTCTATGAGACATATCCCGCTAATTATAAATTATATTACTTTATTGCAGATGAGTAATACCTTGTAAGATTTATTATTAGTAAAGTCTGCGTAATGTGATTCTTGTAGGTTTCCAATACGGATTGATTTTTTTAATTTTCCCCATTTGCTGTTATAGCGGCAAAATAAATACTCAGCTGCCTAACTATTACAGTTCATGAAATGCAGCTCTGTGACAGACGGACGGACGGACGGATGGATTATTAATAGGGTTCTGTTGGTACCCTTTGGGTACGGAACCCTAAAAACTACTTCATACGCAGTGCTTTGCTTTACCTACCCTGGTCATTTACTGTTTGATGCATACATTAATAATGATTCTGTTTGTTTATCAAAATAATCGGAAAATTATTTACATTCAAAATATTTTTGTGACTGGCAGCCTCGGATGACATCTCTCAATCATATTTAATGGTTATTGTAAATTGTATTAATTTTTTATTTAATTATTTAGATATTGTATTCATCTTGTGTTTTTAAAAATGATCCAACTGTAAATTTATTAATACATCGATTCGAATTCAAGGGCATGCACGATTCAAGTGCGTCTTAAATAAGTTAAAACATGTTTACTTAGGTAAAGCTAGTTTTAATACATTGCTTTGGCGATAAGCTTACCTATGCAAGCATACTTATTGCTATTACATAGATTCACGGTATAGTTTCAGTTCGGGGTCGCGGGTACAAGAGAGACGTAACCTCTGGACTGGATCGTATCTCTCAACTTCACTTCATCGCGAACAAAATGAGCGGGCAATTTTACCACGTAAGTGGCTGCGAGAGACGGCGGCGGTAGAGGCTGCGGTGGCGGCAGCGGTGCGGTCGCGGTAGCGGAACCCGAGAGCAACAGAAACCAGTGTTCAGCAGAAGTCAGCCTTCCTTAGATGGTTATATTTGATGTTAAGCATTTATCCGTTCCGCACATTTCGAAGACAATACATCACTGTATTATTCTTCTTTGAAGGCTTTATACCCAGCGAGCATGGAAGGACGACAGTAGCGACCGAAACTCGTTTGTATGAGGTACCCGGCTTCGTTCGTCGTTTTGGATTTTTTTTTTGATAATTCTACAGTAACCCAACATTTTTCCGGGATAAAAAGTATCCTTTATATTTATCCGGGTATTAAACTATTAATGTGCCAAATTTTATCCAAATCGTGCATTATTGAGTAACAAACATCCAAACAAACAAACTTTCACATTTATAATATTAGTAGGATAACTATGAATCAACCATTTTGCCAAATTTTATGATTCTAGACCAAAACCTATAGGTTTTGATTCATTTTCATGCGTCAAAATATGCGGCTACTTGAAAAGCTTGGTTTTTTTAGGATTCCGTACCCAAAGGGTGAAAACGGAACCCTATTACTAAGCCTCCGCTGTCCGTCCGTCCGTCCGCCCGTCCGTCCGTCCGTCCGTCCGTCCGTCCGTCCGTCCGTCCGTCCGTCTGTCCGTCTGTCACAGGGCTGTATCTCAGTAACCGTAACAGGTAGACAGCTGAAATTTTCACAGAGTGTGTATTTATTTTGCCGCTATAAATATAGTAAGTAAAAAATAGGTAAGATTAAAAAATAATTAAAATTAAAGGGGGCTCCCATACAAAAAACGTGATTTTTTTGTTTTTTTTTCTACGATGGTACGGAACCCTTCCTGTGCGAGTCCGACTCCCACTTGACCGGTTTTTATTTTACTGCTCCAAGGGGCGATAGATCTATTCAACTCAAAATCTCCACGCGTTTCTGAGAAAAATGGTCTCGACAGATGGACGGACACGAAGTGATTCTATTAGTATTTATTTTTCCTTTTGCGGAATGAAACTCTCAAAAGAGTCCCACAACCCTTTATCCGTTTCAGGTGCACTGCACGTGCAGCCACACGCCTCATTCCGTGTGTATTGAAAAAAGAATTCGCGCAGCTTCCGGAAATCTACAAATAAGCCGATCTAGATGCGGTGCGCAGATAAAATTTAAATAAACGTTAAGTGGTTTAATGTGTATCTAGTGAAGCGTCACCCTTTGAACACAATCAAACGGGTATTGTGGCCGACAATGGGTGTGTAAGTGCGCGCGCAACTGTTTGCAAATTGCAATAAATTTACATAAGAGCTCGACGATGTGCGGCGGAGGCGCGGCGGCGCCCCCTAGCGCGACACACTGTCACATTCGTTTACCCTCCGATATCACTTTATTGCACCGCTTTTTAGGCGACAAGTGCCCGGGGCAGAAGGCACTTGCGCTGCGGGCGGAGGGGAGGGTATTAGCTGACATTGTGCGCTCCCGCTCACTTCACATTTGCCACAAACCGCACCGACCCTCGCGTGTCAGTGGTTAATAACAATTTCCATTTCAATTTATCGTATAGGCAAAAAGCAAACGCTGTTTACGCATGTCTCTATCTATATCGATGCTTTTAAACTAACGCTTTCCGAGAAGTGTAGAGAATGCGTAAGCTCGACGAAAATTCCTCCGCCTACGGCCAGTCCTTGGTTCGGTAATATTATCAGAATAACAATGTTATTCTGAGTATACATTTGTGAAATATTTATTTTATCTGTTGTTATATTGTGTGATATTTCATTCTTCTTTGAAGTGAAAACTCCTTTAGAACCATTGTGATTTAGAACTCAAACGAAAAGTATACCCTATCAAGCAAAAAAAATGTATCCAATTCGATCCAAGCGTCTTCGAATAATCGGGGAAATACATTAAAAAAAGATTCCGATGAATTGAGAACCTCCTCCTTTTTTTAAGTCGGTTAAAAAAGGAATACTAAAAAGAGACTAACACGTACATCTATTTTAGCCTACGAGAGAATAAGGGCCGAGTGCACGAAGGGACAAAAATCTAAATCAACGTCAAATTATGATCAACCACGTCACTTTGTATGGACAGTAAGGAAGGATCACTAAAAGTGACGTGTTTGAACATTGATTAACTCAGACGCCTCTTCATGCAACCGAGGCTAAGAGAGTTTATTTTTGTGATGGTTTCACTACTGCCATGTATTATCTCAACACATTGCATGGGAAGTAGGTGTCATGCTAGGAACTTACTTATATTGCACGGGTACATTGAAATGGATGGAAAACTTGGACTATTTTCATTCCCGCTTCGACAATCTTTCATTCATTGCGATCCAGCCCGGGCGTGATTCAGCATACAACAAAAGAAGGTTATCTATGGTTTCAAGAGAATACGAACCACGACCAGTCTCAACGGTCGAAAACGGTCACCCATCCAGCACGTCCAGGGTGCTTGACCTTAATTATATAATGCCTATATATGAATGCTCTTCTATTATTTCGGTATGCCATGCCCAACCTGCTACACGTTATCAATATCCGTGTATTTTAACAATTTCAATTCTTTATTCGTCCTTAGGTAGACTTTGTTACACTTAGACAACGTCAAGTATTATTTATAAGGGTCCTAGCAAAACATGGCCCTCATATATACAAAATGTATACCTAAATCTTAAATACAATATTACACAATTAATATATTTTCTACAATACCATATTTTTATATCAATCATAAATAATTTAGGTCAATACGAGTTCAACAAGCGTAAATATTATTTCATCACTAATTTCTTTAATATGTTAAAACTGTTTTATAAACGAGCACATTGTGTTAGTTGTTAGAAAAAAACCAGTAAACGACAATCCAAAACACAAAAAAATATTTAGACGGAAAAGGTTGCGAGTCTCTGTCTTTGTATAGTGGCGCACGCGCAGCCCCAATGATCCGCCTAAACAATCTAATCTCAATATACTAACTTCCCATTGTATGCTGTGGGCTCCACATCCTCCAACAATCTGTGGTGAGCTCTATTCCTCACAAGGGTAAAAGTACTTCATCCCCGTTATTAAATGTCCGATGTTATGTTCGATGTTTAGTTGTTTTCATGTATTTTAACCATATTTCCATATCGAATGTAATGATGTATATGAACGTCAACTCATTTAAAGGGCATTTAAATGTCAGTAAAAAATGGCTATTGTACTTAAACTATTTTCTAAATAAATGTATCACATCAAGTACAGTGAAACACAGACCAAACTTACCACTTCCGGATGAAAAATAACCGTTTTGTTTTTAATTTTCCTAGGTTTTTCGTAGGGTTACATATACAGTTAGATAATAGATGTTTTAAACAATGATTTTATGTATAGTCTCCCTTAAAAGTGGTGCCAGAAGTCAATCTATTTTGTCTGTTCACTTTTGCTTGAGTTATTTCCGGTAGCTTTGGTCCGTTGCTTACTGTACATCTACACGTTAAATATATTCATATATCAGCTGATCTGCAAAAGCAATTTATTGGCAGAAAAAGTACTCTATTTTTTAATTTATATACCCAGTTACCGTACCTAAAACATAATAAACCTTTTTTTTTATTATTTTCATTATTTACTACTTGAACATTACATACAGATGTTCTGCATTATATATATATTTTTAATACACCTGACCACTTGTTTATGCCTCCTTGACATCTTTGTCTGGATTAAGTCTTGGAAATTATTTCTCGACAATGATCGTCGCTACTTAAGTGTATTAAAAAAAAACTTTTCAAGCAATTCATCAGATAGAGTTCGAGAAAGATGAACTGATACATTTCGTTATTTTGTCACTGCAAGCGGCAAGCGTTATATAAAAGCGAAATAAATCCCTTCCTATCATTCATCGATTTCTATTCCAAACAAAGTTAGGAGAGAACAGACCGCACTGGTAATGTGCGACATACGGACGGCAGTTTATCCGTTGTTTAGTTAACCGCTTTGTCCGTACTCGCACCCCTGCCTACCCACGTGGCTACCATCGCGGATGCTTATACTCGATTGTGATATAGTCTAATTTTTAGGAGGGTCTCTATTTAATTTTTATCGACAACACATATTTCAGTTTGAGGGTGGCGTCCCAAATGTTGATAACATATTGCGTGAAAGTTTGGCCACCTGATTACTGGGTATGAAAAACAAGGAATAATGTTCAGGATGGTTCCCTTTTTTATGTAACTAGTAATGGATGGGTCATACCACATCCACAGTCCTGATATAAGCCTTACACATCGAATTCGTGAAGGAATTAGATGTGCTACTTCTATGTGCTATTACGAGCATGGCGAAATTGAACTGAATGGAAAACATGGGAAAATTTTTCATTGCCACTTTTCATCAAATGCGATGGTGCCAACCCGAGCGGGCTTAACCCTACCACCTAGTAGTGGAAGGGACCTACAGTTTTACATGGGTTCCGAACCGTCGTAACGTCGTAACAGCATTCGTAACGAAATGAACTTACCGAACTCAGAAAGAGAAATAAAGTCGTGTACGGACGGGGCCGGAATTGTTTGTTTTTCTTTCTGAAATAGTAAGCCCTATTATATTTTTATATTACATGTGAAATGCGGTGCGGGGTACATGTCTAGTTAATTAGAATTAAATTGTCTTCTTAAATACACCTTTGGCATGGCAGGCAAGTCCCCACGCCCCTGAGCTACGAGCCGCTCGTGATCGTACAGACGGACTAGTAGTACTATTACAATTTTGCATTAGAGTTCATTGTTGTATGCGCTAAAAAATCGAGCGCGACGAAGCGATATTAATGTTTTTGACCTGCAAAGTCTAATTTTTAAACTGAAATAATTTATGGTTCACGCTTATTCACTAGATAAATATGTGATCTTGCACCACAAAAGGAAAATTGTGTAAATCATTATAGTTTCCAAACGCCGTGCCGGGTTGAAAACATAGTCAAAACCTAGTAAATATGTGAATTTTTTTTTAAGAATCTTTAAAGCAACTAAATAAAACCGTTTTTAAGTCATACACTAGACAATAGTCTAACTAAACTTTGATATTTCGATTTTTCTACTGGTGTTTATTCTTAACCGACGCTGAGATAAAATAAAAATAAACCCAAAATATCGGAGGTTAGCGTCATATGGAGCCTTAGTTCTTTTCGTCGGCACCAGGAGCCCTCCAGCCCGCCGCTGTGGCGTCGCGTCCCGCCGACGTGAGCGTAGCTAACGAGAGTGTTAACAGGTAGCCGCCGCCGCCGCCGCACACGAAGCGGACGACGCGGCGCGGCGGGGAGGCAGGGGGGAGGGCCGGCGAGCTATTTCGTAACTTATTACTTTTTATTCGAGAACGAGTTTAAAGTGAATCTAATCTAATTTGTGTGAGTCGCCTCCGCCGCCGCCGCCGCCGCTCGTCCGGAACGCATGCGCGGTGGCGGCGTTGGAAATTGATGAAACACATTTTACTCAGACAGCGCTGCTAATCATCTATAGCCGACACTGAGGATCTCATTTTAAGAATGGAGAATCATGTTTCGTGGAGTTTGAGGTTGTTCGGTGTGAATCTCAGTCATGCCGATATGGTGCGATCTGGCGCACCTGCTATGAAACCAGTTGCCTTAATTTTTCCGAAACTTCCCAATAAATATATAAATAGTCGAATTCCGTGGCGCAGCGGGCGAAATATGTAGTCCGCATATACATTTGTGGAAACGCAGACGATACTAATTGATTTGATGATTGATTTTATAGAAGTCACTCACAATGACTAATTTGGTAATCAACACCATAGAAATAGGATTTAGAAATAGCGCGCTGCGCGCGCATGTTAGGTCTATGATCAAAACCAACAAAGTCAGCCTCGGTGGCCCAGTGGTGCGACGCTTTGCGATTTGATAAGCTGGGTACGCACCTCAGAGCGCGGTTAAGTTCTGGATGGGTGACCATTTTCAGCAATTGAAAAATAGTTCGTGTTTTCCATCCAGTTCTAAGTAGCTGAGCATTATAAGGAAGGTCCTGGCATGGCACCTAGTTCCCATGTGGTGTGTTAGACAATTATCTGACGGTCAGTTTGTTATTAGCCATCCATGTCGATTGGACTTTTTTTCCTAATTTATGTTAATGATATCGGTAAAAATATTCGTCATAGTAAATTCATAATGTATGCCGATGACCTTAAATTATATCACATTATTAAAACGAATGACGACTGCAAGTTACTTCAAGAGGACCTTAATGGAATCAGCGCTTGGTACTTAAAAAATGATATGTCCCTAAACATACCCAAATGTAGTCATATAAATTTCACTCGTAAACGTACCCCTTTAAAATATCAATACACAGTTCAAACCAAAATTTAATCGAAGTTGATCATGTTCGCGATCTAGGTGTTACTCTAGACAAAGCTATGAGGTTTCACATTCATATAGATCATATTTCAAAAAAGGCCTCCAAAATGCTGGGCTTCGTTTCTAGGAAGACAAAAATTTTTAAACAACCTAAAACGTTCATAATTCTTTATAACTCCCTTGTACGGAGCATTTTGGAGTATAGCAGTACAGCTTGGTGTCCGGTGTATCATATTCACGTTAATAGGCTAGAACGGGTGCAAAAACGGTTTTTATACCAATTAACATACCATCAAAAGCTCTGCCGGACATTATTAACGTACGATGACCGATTAAGTCACTTTAAAATGGAGACACTTGCTCTGCGTCGATCATGTACGGACATAATATTTTTGAACAAACTACTGAATGGAAGCATCGACTGTCCTGAACTTCTGATACAAATAAATTTAAGTGTGCCTCGGGTGGGCAGTAGAATTCAAAACCGACTGACTTTTGCTCCCTGACGCTGCCGTACGAATGTTGGCACCCACTCTGCAGTTGTTAGAATGTGCAATGAATGCAACATTTGGCGTAATTTTTTTGATATTTTTGCAGACTCCCCACAAATCATTAAAAAAGCTAGCAGTACCTATTTATAAGTTAATATATATAAAAGCGTGTAGTTAGTAAGTATACCCATATATATATTTTTTTAAATAATATTCTTGTTGGTTCAGAACTTTTCTTTTGTTTAACATTTTTTTTTATTTTTAATAAAATGCTGTTTTGTTTTGTTAAATATGTTAGGTTAAGTTAAGTTATCATCTGTTATTATTACGCATGCTGTGTTCGCCACTTGTGGGGTGTACACGAACGCTATATTTTTGTAACACATCTCCTTTTGTAAATTGTACGTGTATTACCCTGTTGGCGAACCTTAATAAAGAAAAAAGAAAAAAAAAAAAACATTTACATAAACTTAAATTTCCCCTTAGATTAGAATCGAATACGATTGGTTAGAAATAGGCATTAACAAGAACAAAACAATTGAGTTCTTGAGCCGACAACACAAAAATGTTGTCTATCTTTTATTCAGTGTACTAGCCTCGACCTCTCCATAAACTCAATCTCAACTCAAAATACTGATCTGTTATAATACGGACATACTTACTTACAAGATGTTGAAGCGACAATAACACAGCTGCCATATGTATAACCAACGGAACCTTAATGCAAGTACTCTAGAAGAGTGATGGATGAGTCGTCGGCGGGCGACCACCGGCGGTGGCAGATACCGCTAATGCGAGGCGAGGCACATTCTGGCAATCTTCGCTCGATAAGATATCCCGCACCTACACCCCTCGATACAATCCCAGACGGGCGCTACGAGACAATACTGGCAACAATGCGATAGATGTGGCTATTGTCCCTTACTGGTCCGCGCTCGGTACAACTTAACTTGCGTAATTTAGAGCGTCGTGCGCGAGTGTTGCCAGTCCGCGGCGCCCGGAGTCGCCGTCTCGTCGATCAGCTCGGCGAATGTTGCCGTGCCGCTCGGAATGTAGCCGGGTGCGTGTTTGGGCTGGCAGAAATAACAAGAAATAACACTTTGGGTTACAGAATGACATTTCTGTCGTCAATGACACTTGACGTTTGCGCTGATCAAAAACAAAAAACTGTCCTCTACCTCACCGTTCCGAGGTGAAACTCTGAACAGGAACGAGATATGTCAGGCTGCCACTGAAATGACAACGTATATATTTTTTTTGTTTTGTATGTCTGTCTAGTGAGTTTTTTAGTTTTCGCATTCGAACTGGAGCACTTGGTCCATGCTATTCTGACAGATTTACAAACAGAACAGAATAGAGTGGAACTGTCCTGCCCGAACAAACTTAGTGGCTAGATTATCCGATTTACCCGATACGCACTTATACAAAAGTTCAAGCCCAGAACTAGTAGCTGTCATAGTGACCATTTAGATTTTTTTTCCAAATATTTAAATCAACGGATACCGCAATGACATGACACGCCATCTAACCGTCATAGTTACATATATTACAGTCAGTTCCTTCGCGGAGACACAAATATGCACAACTATTGCAATAACTTATGAAATGTGACAGAGATAGATATATATTCGTTGTGATGTGACGTTTCTCGGCCAAAGATTGTTCCGCTCGGCGTGTCCGTGACGCGTGCGACCGGACGCGACGCGACCGCGCGGACGCGACCTGTCGCACGCCTGTCGCCGCCTTTGTCGCCACGTCGGGGCTCAGTGTCTATCGGCCGCGACTAATCGCCACCTAAGCTCCGAATTAGAAGAACAGCCAGAATGGCGGTCCGATGATCGCGTTACGGAGTCACGCTAAGACGCAAGACACGCCGAAATTCGTTTATTAGAAAGTATTTACACCGCTGCGGACAGAGCATGCGCGCTGATAGATAAATGGCTGCCATTTATGTAAGCGTGTATACATGTGTTTATTTGAAGTTGATTGAGCAATTATTCATCTGTTCTCGATTAAGCGTGCATATATCATCAAACAGTCCGCGATGATATATCATCGCGGACTGTTTTATTTAACACGCTCAAGTTAATCGATCTACAGACGGCCATGAAACATGTTTTCTTCTGTGTTTTATAAAGAAATCCCACAGAACAGATGAATAAGCGAGACTTGGGATTGGTAGAACAGGCCCTGGAGTGGAATAAAATCAGTAGTAGTGCAGCGGCAGTAGTGGGTTTACCGGACTAGTTGGATGAGAGGGCATTGTCAACTGAAATAAAATTATAGTGGCGAGTTAAGAAATTCGATATGATTGAAAGGTTAGTTACGCTATTGAATAGCAGAAATGTGTAAAACTGTACCATGACCTACTTCGGTTCGGTTCGCAATGATCAGATACGTAGCACACGTAATCGTACAGCATGTATGTAGAGACAGTGTTTAGTTTGTTGTACGATTGTATGGAAAATTATTTTGCCTACCCCCCTGACAACAACGTTGTCAAAAGAACAAAGTTGCCTTTGACATCGGTCTGTCAGTGTGTGACAGATCGATTTGGAATTCGGTGGTAGGACATGAGCCAGCGAAATCCGTTGATTGATTGTTGTTTTCCGCCAGCAAAGATGGCGTATCTTATCTGTGTGTGGTGTGCCTTTTGCTTATAGTCGATTTGAGTTTAAACTGTAGCCTAAGACCATGGCTATAGCCACCAATATAATGACCGTCAGTCGAAAGACACCCTATCTCTTTAGATCTGGTTCTAGGCCAAGGCAGGGCTAATATCTGATGGCTTGGCCCCAACTCAGGACGCCTGCATCGGTCAGTTGAGACTGACTTTATACTTAAACAGAAATCATATAATGATGTCCGTGGACAGTGCAGAGTGTCAATGGAGGCGGCGTGATGGTATGTATGCACCCATATATTTATTGCGATAGAGTAGTCACCTTAAATGTAGCCTCTCTCTGCCGGTGTGTGCGTGTGTTCTGCGGCGGCGTGAGCGCAGCCTCCGTGAGCAACAAGCGAGCACTCTCGCCTACACGGTACCTGCCCCGCCGAGCGATACATCATTTTCTAATTATAAAATTATCGACGTCGGTTCGATCGGATCTACAATTTGTCGGCGCGCGCTGCGCGGGCGCAGGCTGCGCCTGTGTGTGTGCGCGTCGCCGTGTCCGTGCGAGGGTGCGCCGCGGCTGTGCGCGTGAGGTCGTCGACTGCCGGGTGGAAGATGCGATGCTGTGCCACTGCGAACAGTGTGGCGCACTTTTAGCAGAACCTGAAACCCTACGAACGACTCTGTATTGACGCTCACGTATGTGATGTCGACCTGGCGCGTGACCTTAATTTCGGACGCTATATCGAAAGTAATGCCAAGCTCGCCTCAAAAACTCGCGGTAGCACCGAAAAAGTAGCAATGAGCTCAAGTGAAGTATCTGCACTAAGCCGAGATTGCACGAAGAGACAGCTGGTATGGCATGGTTAACGAAACTAAAACCGACAACACGTTGGGCGGGCGGCGGCGCCCAGGGTGGTGGGCGGGCGGAAACCAAACGCTTCGCAATCACTACAAATGAACGCGTTGTAGAGTTTAGTGATAGGAACGGAGTGTTTCGGATATCCTATACGTCTGTAGTTGCGTCCGGAGCCGGGTCTGACCGCGGCGTGCGCCTTGAATTAATTAAGAACTTGTAAGTCGGCCGCAGACCGCAGGAAACTATGTTTTCGTGCCACCTCCATCTTGATGAGATCTAACTTCGAACAAGAAAATTGTTTTAGTTTTTTTTTAATGTGAAGTTGTATAACGATATCTATATTGAAGCCTGTAATCTGTTTCTTTAAATAATACGAATTTATTTTATTTTGGACATCAGTGAGACCAACAATGTTTCTTATTATTTAAAAATATCAGACAATGAGATAACGGTAATGGCCAATCCATTAAATACATAAAAATATTTTTTTTTATGAATCCAGTGGCCAAATCAATGTTTTTTTTATATTTCTATATCACATTACAAAACCGTCTATAATTGGTAATGGTGGTGGTGTTTATGGCATAGATAGAGTAAGGTATTCTAGTTAACAAACTTAATGTGTCCCCATAACTATGTAATTATTGTTCCGTACCGCTGAGGGCCGTGAGAACTGGAAAAAATTGGAGAGGCGTATGTCCAGCAGTGGACGCAAACGCCCTGACTGACATGTCGATCATGAATGGTGCATTCCCTGCAGAAAATGCACAGAGGGAAAGCTCAATGAGTACTCTCCATGGTATGCAGACGAAAATTTGGGGCTGCTATGATTAGGCATCAATATCGTTACATTAGAAAACTGCGATTCGCGGTGTTAGAGTTGCAACGGATATCACAGTTGAGTGGTGCGTTTCTTACTCACCCCGGCAAACTGACTGGCCAGTCAGCTGCTGCGAAGTACGGCGAATCGAATAGGCTAAGTTGATGACGGCAGATCATTACTCTATTTGCGCAGGATACCTTCTTTTGAGGACTTCCACTCTACTATTACTCTACATGCCGCGGGTGGCTATCGCCGGGAACAGCTCTATCGAGACGGAATCATTCCGCTCGCGGGGGAGCGGGGGAGCGCGGGGGATGGCAGGTTTATGCAGAGAGCGATATAAATCAGGCGTCCCGGGAGTTTCATTAGACAGTTCTCGGAGATTTATTCAAATCATTAAGATAGGAGCGGGCACCGGCCGCAGATCGAGCGAGATTCGCCACACGCGAGCGCCGCGGGCCGTGCGCGAGCCGACGAGCGAGGAAGGACGGGGGTGGCTACCACATTGACATAGAAATTGCTTTACACACGGATAGCAAATACCACACGATAGCAAATATCACACAACTACCGCTATTATGTACTCGTATTTTCATTTCATTTATTTAAACTTTTTTGGTAGTCAAACTACACTAAGTTACGTCAAAAACTGAATGATCCGCGGATTCTATCAACTCAGTAAAGAAGAATCCATACTAATACATGCTAAGATCTAAATGCTACTGCCAAAATTTTTTTTGTAAAACAGTTTAAGCCAAGGAACAATAACAAAAGAAGCAGACACCCTTATTTACCCAATATCAACCCAATAAACCGCATCCCCGAAGGAATTAAGTACCATGCCAGCACCTTCCCTTTATGAGTACGGCTACACTGAACTTGATGAAAAAACAGTATTTTTTTCAGGATTTGAACCCATAACCTCTCGCATGAAAGGCAAGTCCTCTAACCCCTATACCACGAGCTGTAGAATGTAGTGAACTGACGGATGAGACCAGAATTGTTCGAAACAAAATGTACCGACATGTCAGACTTTTCGCAAAGGCATCTCTAAATCGGCACGCAGCTTCAAAACAATGATCTCCAGTTATGTTTTAAGTTTAACTTTGAAATAATAATAGAATAGAAACCCTAAAAAAGGATATTTTTACTTTTTTTATTTATTTATGAGTTAGACAAACAGAACACGAAACATTTATATTATAACATATCTAAATGTTTTACTTAATGTATTCGTGTGTTTGCAAGCCGTGTCGTGTATTCAATCGCGCATAAAATGCCTGTTTCGCAATTTATACGATATGAATATATCTTCATTCGCTCGGCCGCCCAGCCACTGCTAGAGAAGGAACATGTTCTTCCTGAGTGACACATGTCCCCGAGTTTATGAGCCCGGCGCCGCCATTACGGTGGAGTGAGTTCACCGCTAGCGAACTACTCACTTTTAAGTCACGGTTCAGTCAACATCATTTGTTGATGTCATTGAGAACTTTGTACGCTAGGATCCAGGTCGGTTTTTATGGTTACGTACCCAAAGGGTGCCAAAGGAACCCTATTACTAAGCCTCCGCTGTCCGTCCGTCCGTCCGTCATAGGGCTGTATCTCATGAACCATAATAGGTGGGCAGCTGAAATTTATTATGAAAGTTTGTATTTCTTTTGCCGTTATAACAATAAATAGGTAAAAAGTATAAAAAACAAATTGTACGATGGTGTGCGAGTCCGACTCACACTTGGACGGTTTTTTTTTATCATCATCACCTTACTCCGTCGTGGCCGCCAGGTGTTTCTTAAGGCGCTAGGACTAGCCAACTACTCGCGCCATACAAATGCACTTTTTAACAAATGTAATAATATGTAGTGAAACGCTTCAGCAAATCCAAATAGAACTCCAGACTGATAATGGATTGTTAATATTTTTTTATTCCATCATTTATTTAAATAATAATAAAAATAAAAAAAGTTGATTTTTCTCATTAGAAATCTGAAAGTCATTCGATTTCTAGATATAAGTAAAAACAGCATATATGCATAAACAAAAAATTCCATTTGCTTTTAGATTTCTACATTTAGTCAAAAAAGTTCGGAAATGGACACCGTTTCCGCAATGTATTTTGTATAGAAAAAGGAAACATACATTAACGAAAATCATTCGATTCCTAGACAAGGAATCATATATTGTAAGGATGACACTTATAATCGTCAGACTTAGTTAGTTTACTTGGGGTGCCTCGTCTAACTTTGCGATTTGGCTAGTACCAGGCCCTTAATGAAGTCATTTATCAATTTGGTCATAAAACGTATTCCTGCACTGTCCAGGTAAGGCAGTTCCACACACTTCCGCCCTGTAAGTAAACCTAGTTTATCATTCTTTCGTGCCTCTTTCTCTCCCCTATTATCTCAACATACCCTTCTCAATTATTGTAACGTTCTCCTTTTTTAGGGTTCCGTACCCAAAGGGTGAAAACGGAACCCTATTACTAAGCCTCCGCTGTCCGTCTGTCCGTCCGTTCGTCCGTCCGTCTGTCCGTCTGTCACAGGGCTGTATCTCAGTAACCGTAACAGGTAGACAGCTGAAATTTTCACAGAGTGTGTATTTATTTTGCCGCTATAACAACAAATAGGTAAGATTAAAAAGTAATTAAAATTAAAGGGGGCTCCCATACAAAAAACGTGATTTTTTTGTTTTTTTTTTCTACGATGGTACGGAACCCTTCGTGTGCGAGTCCGACTCGCACTTGGCCGGTTTTTTTACTTAAATTGAGATTTTATTTTATTTATTTTCAGGCATATAACAGCAGTTATGAAATATGTAAAAAATAATAATTAAATCTGAATAAAGCCAATGACAAAATGGCATGAATGGATAACCTTCCTACAGTATATAAGGCCAACACAGCACTGGAAACTAGGTGTCAAGCCAAGACCTAGCTTAAATAATACGGCTAAATTGAACTGGATGGAAAACATGAACAATTTTCATTGGCGCTTTAACGGCAATATTTCAGTTAATGTGATGGTATCAACACGGGTGGTATATATATGCAAGGAAGAGGAACTATAGATTTATGCTGAATCCGTACAACGACCTGTAGAACCCACAAGCGCCCAGTGTTGCTCAACCTCAAGAATCGAAACTGAAACGTCGCCCCACTGGTCTAGCAAAGTTGACACAATTAACTGGTCCGATAAACTTACTCCGTAAAAACATCAGTATCGTACTCCAAATTTCCAACAAGCAAATAGCTAGTCTTAAGGTGGCCCAACCCGGCGGCCTCAACTCATTTGCGGGCACGGTACAAAACCGTGCTGTTGCGCTCTGGGACCTTCTCTGTTTCTAAGAATAAGAGAGGCTCCGTGATGAGGAAGATGCAACCTGTCCACAAAAAAGACAATGTGCATAGTGTATGATTTGGTAAGATTTACGAAAATTTTAATTTCAGAACGACTTATAGCTAAAAGTAAACCACGACCGCTGTAGTCAAAAATCTAACAAAAACCAAATAGATTATAAATCTTCATTAAATAAGCTATGTCTGATGACTAATCTTTTTAAGATGTTCTTACTTTATCATTGCGTAATCCACCTCCAAAGTTATTGTATAAAACGCGCGAAAAATCCGAACTTTCGGACGTTATAACTTGGAAACCAAACACAATTTTACAATGCCAATGGTCATCAGACATCTAGTTCAATCAAATAAAGCTATTTTGAGCAAAATTTTGGATCTCTGACAAGAAATATAGGCGTGATCTTCTTTCCCCTTTTGTATGGGGAGATGAGCGGGTTGGGCCACCTTAAGGCGGAAACAAGAGCCAACACGTGAATAACCGTAAATTTAAAAAATATTGTTCAAGTTATCCATAAAGACCAAAAATAAGTAAAACATTTATTTCATACTCTAATCTTAAAACTATAAATGGAGTTTTATATTATTGGTATATTACTTAGCATATTTTTTGTAACTATTTCCAAATGACGTCAAAAAAACACCAACATAGAGCGTTATATTAAAATGAGAACCGCTCATCGTTTTAACATTAAACTAATGTAAAAGGTAAATACCTTTCAAAGATCTTCACAAAAATAGGTTTTTTGGTTATATATTTCTTGTTTCTTCAGCGCGGAAAGTAATAAAAAGAGTTATTTTGCCACGCGACTCTGACTCTTACTATGGCAACTTCCTGAGTCTTGTTTGCGCCTTAAACAAATATGTCTGCCTCAGTTTGCACTGCCGATCTCCATCTAGTTAGGGGGCGACACGCGGCGCGACGTGTTAGCGGCGAACCCGCGACACGCGTGTGACCCGTGACGCAACTAACCGACAATCACACCGTGAACCCGGGACCTCCACTTCTATATTCGGACCGTTGCCGCTGTTTCTCTTCGTAAGAGCTAATCGTACAGCCCGAGTGGCTTGGCTCAGGTGCGCGTGGACTTGCCTTCCATCCCAGAGGTCCCCCGATTATACTAGTTTCTTTCTCAATCTGAGTTGGATAAGCGCATTTCGCTATGAATGCAACCCTCCCTCCTAATGAAGACACGCACAATTATTCCGGGAGGTCACGACATTTTTGGTTACGATAAGGTAAATGGCTGAATCTGGGTTCACATGTTAGAGACCAACCCTCTGATGCTAAATATGTCGGTCTGCCCGTGCCAAGTGGTTGCGTTATCTAGATTGACTATATAAAATAGATGCTGGTATGTACCTGCTGATGAATATACTGATTATCTGGAAACATTGATACCTATTAATTATACAATAATAAGCAGGCCGTTTCTTAATTAAATACTTAAATATACCTAACGTTATATCTGTAACCTAAATCGCCTATAACTACTAAATGCAACCAAAGATTTGTTTAGTTTTTGTATTGCTAAGCAAGTATGCACTGATACTTTCATGCTTCGTCATTTGCATCCATTTACCTTATCGTATGGATTTTTTGTCACCATAACTACTTTTTCAGGCGCCTTATCTACGTAACGCAACCACTTGGAACAGGCAGACTGACACATTTAGCTTCAGAGGGTTGTACTTCATCCCGTTTCAGCCATTTACGTTATCGTTACCATTTTTGTCTCGACCTCCTAGTCTAAATGTTCATTGGCGCTTGGACCATCGTTCACCCACGACAGTACCCTAATCAGCTTTTATGACATGCACGGTAAGAAGCGCAGTGGGACCTAAATTGCACTTTATCCCTTTAAAAACTTCCACTTACAGAAACCACAACCAGAGTATAATTGTTTGTAAAAAAAATATATATTAATTATATAATATTATTAGATACTGAAACTTACATAGAACCAAATACATTTACTAGTGGGTACGACATTATCAAAATCTCATAATTTTAGGCTTAAAAATGCCTTAGCGTAGGATTGATAAACGAAAACAGCGCCATTTTGTAGTAGTTGTGTTGATTCAAACAATCGAGAAATTCTTTGACTAACATAATTATTTAGATAGCTCAGCTGCCAGAGCAGTGGGTGTGTAATCCAAAGGTTGCAGGCTTGATGACAAATGTCCAGGCCAAAGCCTTCATTGGCTCGATTTAATTTTATAATTATTTTCAACATCTAGTTACAATACTACAGTTTGTATAGATGTCTTGAATAATCTGAAATTAATGAAATCCGTGCGGTCTGGGCCATCGAATACGAAATTCTATGATCTCAAATTCTTGTTTTGTTATAAATTGTAAACTACATATTTTTATTTGGTCGTTGCGACAAAGACGATGTCCTCAGAAACCACACACGTTGAGCACAAATATTTGCATATTAATGAAAGCCTCCTCACATAAGGAAGCGAGCCACTCTAGAACGCTTAAACCGCGGGCCAGCCTATAGCATGTCAAATCATATTTACTGACAGTCCGTATTATACCTTTCGGAAGCCGCCGTCCACCGCATATTACTTACCGTCTGTGAAACGTTATGCTGCGAAATTATAGGCTGCTCGCTCGATACCGGAGCTATGGCGCAAGTGCCCCATTTCGATATTAAGGCGGGAAGAGAAGTGATTTTTTTAAACTTTTACGATTTCGAACGCTATCAATGTTTGGCCCCATCAGTGGCAGGCAATAACAAAGTAATGCTCTGGTTCATTTTATGTTTCATGGTGCTCTAGAATTTTGATTTATTTGGTTCATAAAACAGAACATTTACCATACAAGAACAATAATTAACATCTCATAAAACATATACTAGGTAACATTCCGATAAAATTGTGCACACCGCATTCATAATTCATAATTAACTAACAATGAAATGTGATATCAAAATTATATGTTAGCAAACAAAAAACACGAATTTAATTTATTTTTAAACCTGGCTACATTATAACAGGCAAACATGTCGGGGAAATGTTGTTCGCAAGACAGAGTGTCATGCAATGTGCACATCCTTGCAATCGGGTTGTTTGAGACATTTTTTTGTTTTAATGACCGGCAAGTTGAAAAATTTGCGAAATCTTGTTTGAAGCCGAGCAGCGTTAAATCTGAGATCTTCGCGGATGGAAGTACTCACCTTACTACTGATCACCTTATATAGAAAGACGAGATCAGATATTTTTCAGCGCCTTCCCAATTTTTCGAGTTTAAAGTAAAAAAGTCTATTTGGGTATGAATCTAATTTACGCCGGAGTCCAAACCTATTGCACAATAATCGAAGAAATCTTATTTGGACAGACTCATTTCGATTTATATGTACAGCGTAGAAAGGAGACCATACCAAGCTTGCGTATTCCATCTTGCTTCTTGCAATGCTATTGTATAGATAAATCATACTCTGTGGCCGACGAAAATAACGAAGTTAACATTTTTTAACAATGGATTCAATGTGATCGACAAATATCAACTTTTCATCCACTATAAAACAACACATCCACAAAGTTTCCTTTTGGATGTCCATGTGGCCAAATTGTAAAACCGGCCAAGGGCGAGTCCATCCCATCGTGGTTCCGTACCATCGTAAAAGAATTAATACAAAAAAATCACCTTTAATTTTAATATTTTTTTATTCTTACCTTTTTGTTGTTGTAGCGGCAAAATAAATAAACACTCTGTGAAAAATTCAGCTGTCTATCTGTTACGGTTACTGAGATACAGCCCTGTGACAGACGGACGGACGGACGGACAACGGAGGCTTAGTAATAGGGTTCCGTTTGCACCCTTTGGGTACGGAACCCTAAAAAGGCATACATTAAAATGGCAAGCAGTAAAATCTGACAGGTACAACAACAAAATGGCTGAGGTAGAACGGTTCGTTTCGGTAGGAGCCATTGAAGATATACTCCCTTTACGCACTAATTTACGACGCCTTTTGGTAAACTCTTATTAATTTGTTTTAAGAATTGTATCACCATTATTGATTAAATAAACAAAAATAAACTCCAAAATAGGGAGGCAAACGAGAAAAAAGGAAAAAAAGAAGTACAAGGAAATACTAAAAAGTAATAGTACCATAAAGAAGTAACAAAGTGGAAAAATGTGTATCTAAATAACTCGACATTGCCAGAATGAGTCTTTTCAAATGACCGATTACCACTTAAGGACGATTTGTTCTCGCAAAAAAAGGAACGTAAGTTTTCGATACCGTAGTATTGCATTGATTGGACCATTTAAAATAAGTGGCCCTAATTCAAATCTTCTGGAGCTTTGCAAACAAGTAAAGTCAAACGACTTCAGTTGTCAGGGTGTATGAAATGCCTGAGCGGTAGAGAGAATCCGCGATCTCCGAGAATATGGTTCGGTTGACACGCGCCGTGGCCCACTTTTGCTCCAACATAAACATTTTGGGCCACCTTAACTCTTTCCTAGAAAGAGTCGGGTGGCCCTTTCCGACGGGACTAACTCATTCGTGGGCACGGTAAAAAACCGTGCTATTGCGCTCTGGGACCTTCTCTGTTTGAAATAAAAAGACAGGCTCCGTGATGAGGAGGATGCAACAAGTCCACAAAGCAGACAATGTTCATAGTGTTTGATTTGGTAACATTTACAAACATTTTTATTTACAAAACGACTTATAGCTAAAAGTAAAAAGTAGTAATAAATCTAACAAAACCCAAATTTATTATAAATAAAATAAGATTTATCTGATTACTAATCTTTTTAAGATGTTTTAATTTTATCGTTCAGTAATCCACCTCCAAAGTTATTGTTTTAAACGAGCGAAAACTTTTTGACCTTATAACTTAGAAATCAAACACAATTTTACAATGCCTACGGTCATCACACATCTAGTTCGATCAAATAAAGCTATTTTGAGTAAAATTTAGGATTTCTGACAAGAAATATGGGCATGATCTTATTTACACGTTTGTATGGGGAGTTGAGCGGGAAGGCCCACTTTAATTACAATGACATTACATACAAAGCATTGTAATAACATTTTGAAAATTAATGATCCGATATAGACTCATCTTAATCGGGATTGTATCGCAAGACACTAACGCATTGAATCCGTGCATTGCAATGCTGTTTAAGCGAACAAAAAGGTGTGCAGGCTATAGATTGATTACTACAGCCTTTGTTCTTGCCTTAAAGCAGCATCGTGCCCGTGCGCATCAGCGAACAACAGACGTGGAGTCAAAACCTTGTGACAGGTCATGTCACGGCTCGATTCGTGGGTCGGCCTGCTACACTGACATTGCGACCGATTGCCCGACCACTTGCAACTTGCTATGCTGCGATCTGAGCCCCGAGTCCCAGTTGTTACCCAAATTGACGTTTACGCCAAACGGATCGGCTGACATTTTCAAATGTATGGATAAATTTCATTTCATTTCATTTCATTTATTTAAACTTTTTGGTAGTCAAACTACACCAAGTTACGTCACAAAGATCGCGCGCGCGCAGTGGGCGTTAAGCGAACTAACATTTGCGAGTCCGAGTTTGATTTGACAGCTTACTCAACGTTGCCGTAAATACGTCTACGTTGCGGTTTACGTCCACTCCGCGTTTTCATGCAAGTCGGAAGTCCGAGTTTGACTTTGACAGCTTGAAAAAGTAAAACCACAGAATTACTAGTAAAAGCTTGTATGGAGTTTGACGTTTTTACGTAACTTCGAAGTTCCGTAAACGCCAATTTAGGTGATAACTCGTACTGACCACTCTGCACACCAAACGCAGTCGCCTAAACCATTTTGTTGCCTAAGCGAATTAGCTTAGCAACATTTTACAATCAGTAGTAACATGGCGTTGAGAAACTAAATGAGTGATGTTATTTACATGTTTATCGTTTTTATTTTTTTCCAAAGTATTTAACGTCAAACAAATTATATAATCTATCTATCTACTATCTGACAACCTTGTTTATTAAGATATATAAGAGGATGTCAATCACCATCCTTTGTTGCTAGGGGGGAAGCAGCAATCAAAATATTTCTTGTTTTCCTTACAGTTCATATTGACTTATGTTCTGTCATCTTTACCAGAGCTTAGTGTGCGCTTTGATAAACAATTAAAAATAGATGCGTAGTTTCTTGGCGAAAGTTGTTTCATATGCTGGGCATAATATATTCTTTTAATTTCTCAAAAAAACTATGATTTCAGATATCTAATCAACGCTGAAAATGTAGGTAACTTTTTTTTTTGTCAGACTCAGTGGCCCAGTGGCGCGACACTTCGGCGATCGCTTTCCGAAGTTAAGCAACGCTGGGTCCGGTCTGGTCTTGGATGGGTGACCATCCGACCGTTGTGAGAGGCTGGCCGTGGTTCGGATTCCACGTTAAGCTGTAGGTCCCCTTCCTTACTTACTAGGTGGTAGGGTTTATCCCGCCCGGGTTGGTACCATCGCATTGGATGAACGATGGTCGAAGCGGCAATGAAAATTGTCCGTGTTTTCCATCCAGTTCAATGTAGCCGTGCAATATAAGGAAGGTCCTGGCATGGCACCTAGTTCCCATGTGGTGTGTTGGGCTAATACCATGACAGAACTTTGTGGTATTAGCCATCCATGTCCAGTCACATAAAAAAAAAGCAGTGTTTTCTCTTTTTTTTTGTTCAGGAAAACAAACAGTCTGAACTCTAATAACAAAAATTTGAATATAGCTTGAACCAGCAAAGTTTCAGCAAATTTTCTTTTAAATGACTGCGCAAAAGTGCGGTAGTGATGCGAAAAGATAGGCACTCCTAAGACCCGATTGCATGAAGAGACGGCTGAGTTAATCAACGTTCAAACACGTCACATTGAGTGAACCGCATAGAGTTCCTTCCATACTTTCTATACAAAGTAACGTGTTTTACGTTGACGGTGATGTTGGCGTGTACGACCGTACGTGCAACCGGGCCTAAGTCCCAGTTCTTTGCTATTTAGAAATTGTATTTTCAGATCAGTATTACAGAGGCCTTTTCTTGGAATTCCGTGCTTAGTGATCGGAAAAATTTCAGTCCGGAGCGATATTTTAACGATGCAAAGTTTTCCATCGAGAAAATCGATGTGACAACCGCTATTAAAGTTGTTTTCTCAACTGAAACATTCCTGAGCACGTAACTGCAAGAATAGGCCCGCAGTCCGCCTAATCGGGCCCGCCGCCGAGGCACGCGGCGTGTCTCGGGTCGCGCATGCGCCGCCGCCGCCGCCGCCGCGGGACGAGGCCAACGCAATTTCCGATGACTTTCTTATTTGGTGAACAAGCCTTTTGTTTAATTGGCCGATGTTTATCTGTTTCGTAACCCGCGATGTTCGGTCGAATGGGTCGTGGCGCGCCGCGCTGGCCGTACCGACATTCGCGCCGGCCGATCGTGGTTGCTCTATTCGTCTGCGAAATCTGAAGCAATCAATATACTATCGTACATGATTTAACACTAATAAATCACGTTTTTTGTATGGGGGTCCCCTTTAATTATTTTTAATTGTACCTATTTGTTGGTATAGCAGCAAAATAAATACACAGTCTGTAAAAATTTCAGCTGGATGGATATTAGCGTTCATGAGATATAGCTCTGTGACAGACAGACGGACGGACGGTCAGCGGTGGTTTAGTAATAGCTTTTTGTTGGCACCTTTTGGGTACGTAACTCTAAACATTTTACATAAAGCTAAAGTTCTCAGCACAATTACCCGAACGAAGCCCAGTAAACTGCGCCCTCGGCCGCAGAGTCCTGGGCCCTGAGCCACCGCGTCGCATCGCTCTGCTCGCCCGCGCTTATTAGTACTTCGTTTTCGCTTAGCGTTTTTTCTGACTTTTTGCTGGGCCCTCAGCGGTGGTGGCGTGAATAATGCCTGTTCCAGAGATTAGCCCATTTAAAAAAAAACAAAAACTCTTCTGCTTGATTATTTTTTGTGCAACCTAACATGGATGGCTAATACCACAGTCGCTCAGTCAGTCAGCGTGTTTACGTCCACTGCTGGACATACGCCTCTCCAATTTTTCTCCAGTCGTACGGCTCAGTCCTCCCGGCCCTCAGCGGTACGTAACCGCTGCTTTAGTCTGCTAATACCACACAACTACCGTTATGATATTAGCCCAATACACCACATTCCCGACGGAATTAGGTGCCATGCCAGGTCCATTCCTTTATGAGCACGGCTACATTGTAATGCATGGAAAACACGGACAATTTTTCATTGCCGCTTCGACCATCTTTTCATCCAATGCGATGGTACCAACCCGGGCGGCTTAAACCATACCACCTAGTAGAGGACGGGGACCTACAGTTTTACATGGATTCTGAACCATGGAGAAGCTCGAATTTGTGACGAAATGAATTTATCGAACTCAGAAAGAGAAAGATAGTGGTGCATTTCGGGACGAGGAATTGAACCCAGACCTCTGGTACGCTAGGCCAGTCCCCTCGCCACTAGGCTACTAGGCTACGAGCTATATATATATATATATGTATATTTTAGTATAGATTATATTAGAAGATTATATTAGTATATATAGTATGGATATATTATTATAGATTCTCTATTTGAGTTACCGCAGGGCTCTCTACATAGTACTGGTAGTTGCAACATGACCAACAAACTCAATAAACAGACCCATCAGTTCGTGCCGTACAGAGATTTCCCGTACCCAAGGAAATGGAATAGAAAGTATATATCTGGAAAACTATTAACCCTCGCAAGCTCTTCGAATGAGGCATATATCCTTGCATGTCCAGCCAGCTGTCAGTATAGCCCACACCGCCTGCGCACCGCATCCGCCTGCTACGGTGACGCGTGCAATACGCCGCGGAAAACTATAAACATGCCCGGTTAATTACCTATTAAAAGCGCGAGCAGATGTTAGCTTGGGAAAGCTGGGACGTTGTAGATACATATCGACGGGGGAAGGCCGATATCCGCTTCGTTGCTGAATAATGAGAGTATGTAACGGTGCTCTACCGGGCTGGGCGGCCCGGCACACACTGACGTTTAGCGTTTTAGGAGTTCTGTAGTTTACCTAGAAACTTGAACAATAAAATCAAGGTTATTTCGCTCAGATTGTTTTAGACTAGTTAACTCATCCGTCTGATGTAGGCGCGCAGTGTTAACACCTATTCGTCGGAAGGAAGGCTTACCTATACTGATACCAGAGCTCGTAGTCCCAGCTGTCACCTGAATTGGCGTTTACGGCAAACCGATCGACTGGCGGATGTATGGGGAAATTGAAGAGCGCGCGCAGTGGGCGTTAAACCAACAAACATTTGCGAGTCCGAATTTGACTTTGACAGCTTGAAGAAGTAAAACCATAGAATATCTAGTAAAAACATGTATGGAGTTTGACGTTTTCACGGAACTTCGAAGTTCCGTAAACACCAGTTTAGGTGACAACTGGGGCTAGCAGCTCAGAGCCTCAAGTCAGAGTTCTCACCTAAAGTGTCGTTGACGCCAAACCGATCGACTAGCGTTTTCAAATGTATGAGAAATGAAGAACGCGCGCAGTGGGCGTTAAGCGAACTAATATTTGCGAGTCTGAGTTTGATTTGACAGCTGTATTAGCTTTCAAATCAAACATAAATATGTAATAAATACATGATAGTATATTACTCGTTAGTTGTTTATTTAATAGACGATAAACATTTAATTATTTGTAAATAAGTACATCAGATTAAATTGTTTTGTTTATTATTTTAGACCGTGATTTTTCAGTAGTCGTAAAATCTGATTACAATGCTTCAAATCTAGAAGTCTCTGAAACTCAAATTAATAAAATAACTGTAAGTCGCATCCATTAAATACATAAAGTTATCAAGTCGGGTTATATTTTTTGCACTTACATTTTTTTACTTCTAAACGCTTCGAAGTTTAAATTTGACTGCACTTGACCCGTATTATATGCCCCCGCCAGCTATTCGGCTTCCACGTTAAAGTAAAAACCTTTCGTTATACGTTTGCACTACAAAACAGTTGGTTCAGTACAGGCGCGCGAGGCTAGCCTTCCGGAGGCCTAACAAGATGCGGCGAGCGCGCGGGTCAGTATTCGCGGCACGTCCGTGGTTTAGTGCCGCGCGGAGAGTCGACAACGAGCCGCCGCGGAATGGCATTTAGCGTCCGTGGCAGCGCGGACGCATCCATTCTGCTATCTGCGTGCTGCGTGTCACGCGACCTATAGCGTCCTGCGCCTTCCCTACCCCCGCCACGCGGCACTCTAACTTGCTAAAGGTCAATGCGTCGAATACCTTTCGAATAGCGCGTAGATTGGCGTATCTTACGGTTTGTGTAGTACAGTGATTAGGGAAGGACGAGACAGAATCTCGACCGAAACTCACCCGTGTCAGCGGCTCGTAGCTTAGTGGCGCAGGGACTTGCCTCGCATTCCAGAGGTCAACGGGCCTATTCCTGGAATTCCGCAATAGCGTCCTGCCCCTTCCCTACGCCCACCACGCCGCACTCAAACCTGCTAAAGATCGATGCGTCGAATACCTTTCGAATTAGATTGGCGTATCGTACGGTTTGTGTAGTACAGTGATTAGGGAAGGACGGGACAGATTCTCGACCGAAACTCACCCGTGTCAGCGGCTCGTAGTTTAGTGGCGCAGGGACTTGCCTTGCATTCCAGAGGTCAACGGGCCTATTCCTGGAATTCCGCAATAGCGTCCTGCCCCTTCCCTACCCCCACCACGCCGCACTCAAACCTGCTAAAGATCGATGCGTCGAATACCTTTCGAATTAGATTGGCGTATCGTACGGTTTGTGTAGTACAGTGATTAGGGAAGGACGGGACAGATTCTCGACCGAAACTCACCCGTGTCAGCGGCTCGTAGTTTAGTGGCGCAGGGACTTGCCTTGCATTCCAGAGGTCAACGGGCCTATTCCTGGAATTCCGCAATAGCGTCCTGCCCCTTCCCTACCCCCACCACGCCGCACTCAAACCTGCTAAAGATCGATGCGTCGAATACCTTTCGAATAGCGCGTAGATTGGCGTATCGTACGGTTTGTGTAGTACAGTGATTAGGGAAGGACGGGACAGACTCTCGACCGAAACTTATCCGTGTCAGCGGCTCGTAGCTTAGTGGCGCAGAGACATTCCTTGCATTTCAGGGGTCAACAGGCCTATTCCTGGAATTCCGTAATCAGGAAACCTTGGTTAAATTCAAATGTTATGCCGGAATCTTTTCGTCAAGAAAAACGCTTGGAAAACTGCTGAAAAGACTGAGGATTCCTGATTCCTGCTTACGGAATTCCCGGAATAGGCCTGCTGGGCTCAAATCCCCGCCCCGATCATGCACCACTTTATTTATCTTTCTGAGTTGGATTAGTATCATTATATATTGCGCTTAACCAATTTCTCCTTGGAATTCTCCTACAGTCCCTCTTTCCGTAATCAATGCCTCTGCTAACACAGTATTTAAGATTATACCTACATACATTTATTTAACCAAATTATGGGTATATAGCATGTGGCCAAATTGGTTAGACGCAATACCCGCGAAAGATATGTTTTGCTGGTTCGGGTCCAGCCTTGCAATATATTCGTAAAGTAGTTCTTTTTACAGGTATCTTTCTTTAATTAATGTGTCATTGCTTCACGGTCGATTTTACATACATACATGTCACATTCCTTGAAATAAGCGACGTACATGCTTAGTCAGTCAGTCAGCGTGTTTGCGTCCACTGCTGGACATACGCCTCTCCAATCCTTCTCCAGTCCTCCCGGCCCTCAGCGGTACGGAACCACTGCTTTCCGCCGACGCACTTGATGTCGTCTTCCCACCTGGTGGGTGGTCTTCCCACACTCCGTTTGCCTGTCCACGGCCGCCAGTGTAGGACACGGTTACTCCAACGGTCGTCGTCTCTTCGGCTGACGTGACCAGCCCACTGCCATTTTTAGTCGAACCTTAGGTCTGGTGCTTAGTACGAACAAGTATATTTACTTAAAATACAAGTTACACATATATTAAGGCGCTAGGACTAGCCAACTACTCGTGCCATACAAATGCACTTTTTAACAAATGTAATAATATGTAGTGAAACGCTTCAGCAAATCCAAATAGAACTCCAGACTGATAATGGATTGTTAATATGTTTTTATTCCATCATTTATTTAAATAATAATAAGAATAAAAAAGTTGATTTTTCTCATTAGAAATCTGAAAGTAATTCGATTTCTAGATATAAGCAAAAACAGCATATATGCATAAACAAAAAATTCCATTTGCTTTTAGATTTCTACATTTAGTCAAAAAAGTTCGGAAATGGACACCGTTTCCGCAATGTATTTTGTATAGAAAAAGGAAACATACATTAACGAAAATAATTCGATTCCTAGACAAGGAATCATATATTGTAAGAATGACACTTATAATCGTCAGACTTAGTTAGTTAACTTGGGTTGCCTCGTCTAACTTTGCGATTTGGCTAGTACCAGGCCCTTAAACTACTTAATCCGTCACTCTCTCTTTAAAGTCTGAACGTTTTTGAGCTGCCGAAAATGAGATATTTTAAAACGTGACGAATTGCTGAACAGCTTATGAAGATAAACTGCTACAATCAAACCCTCCTTTGTCTTTTCCTATCTGGCCTCTTCTTGATGTCATTTTCTGTACACAACCTAACCCTGACTACTTCGGAGGTTGAGTCTTCCTCGCGCATAAGTCGTCCACTCGATATTCCATCGGATAGCGGCAGCAGCTTAATTATCCACTGTATCCGATGCCGGAGAGATGTACGATGCGATCGGCGCGGGCGCACGACTTGCACATAAAAACTGCGAGCGCACGCGCAGCTCCGTATCCCCTGCGACCAGGAAACTGGAGGTATCGTTCTGTCGTCTACATCTATTAAACAGACGTCGCATTCAATATTAACGGTATATTTATTCTCATTTACATCACTACAATTTTATTCCAACGTGAATAACACAATTTAATCGAAAACAATATTTCATAACAATAATTAAAATAACTATAACAAAACTAAATAAAAATATTCCTTTGCAACGTCTTTTTTAATGTTCCTAGAACACTAGCGGCGTTTCCGCGCTGAATAGCCAGACAAATTTTTTGGTAAAAGTAGGCCCCCGATTGTGGGACCCGGTTTCCTCCCTTAATTTGACACAAAGTCTCTCCGAGAAATCTCACTACATAATAATATGTAGTGAGATTTCTCGATAAATATAATAATAACTAAAAATTGCTTTAAACTTAAGAAGGTCCTGGGACACATCCTATAAGACTGCTCTGAACTACAGAGACAGAAACCTTTGAATTCTCGTTTTCGAGAACAGAACAGCTTTCTGCATCTCAATATTCTATTTTTCAAGATGTTTGGACCAACTCTTTGGGACAAAGCCGTTCTTAGACATAACAATTTAAACGATGGTGATTTTCCGTGCACGCCGGCAGTAACCCCACGAGGTTACCGCCATGTGCCATGCGCCATGTGCCAGTTCTAAATATTTCATCTGCTTCTCATTTTCAGCCTTATCGAGGTTTTCGTCACCTGGTATTCTAACTAGTGTATGAAGATCGATCGATATCGCGCTGGTACGATTTTTATATGGGTTCCGGAAAACCCTTAATCAGTGTCTGTAGCTCAATGTCACTGCGGCCTGAGTCAATCTATTGTATCATAGCTCGCTCTCCAGCCCTCCTCGTTATTGAAGTGTAGTAGTTTTTGGGGGGCGATTGATCCAATATTTTCTGTGTGCACTTGGGTGGATAATTCTAAACGTCCACAGTCGCGTTGAATGTGTAGAGGAGTTTCTTACTCTTGGAGACTAAATGTGTAAACCACTATTTCAGACAATCTCATGGTATTCAAGCGTTCGTTTAGTTTGCTCCTGTTAGAGCTCTTACAGTGAACCTAAGTCGGTTTCGTGTGAGATTAATTAGTTTAAGATACGGGTATTTCCATGGGTGAGTCCCAGCCACTTGTGCTGGATACACAGGTTTACACAGGTAGGCTACACAGGTAGGTTAGGTCTTTACTTTCCTTATTTGCCCACAGTTTTATTTTGATTAGTGCGGTACTTTTTGCTCTCCCACAGAATAAATCAGGTCCCATTCTGGGCTATACATCCCCTTTAGCGAGTTCGTCGGACACCTCATTCCCCTTCGCTGCATGTATTTATGTAGCTGCTTAGTGCAGCTCAACCTCTGGGGTGAGTTTTCATCTGAAAAGGTCGCAAAGTGTGAACGGGTCGGCTCGTACCATCACGACGATGTTAATTATGATAATGAGCAGTTCGTGAGGCGGTTGAGGCGGCGGGGCCTGGACACAGAGCTCTCCCGTCGTCTGCAGCCAGTCCCTATTAGCAGCTAATTACGCTCTTATTCCGTAACGTATGCGGCTCTTTAGGAAACTAACGTCCAGTAGTTCAGGGGACAGACTAAGCAGTCTATATACTCTTTCGTGCTCCAAACACAGTGTGTTGCCACTTATTCTCCCTTCTTTTCCACGCTAATTTATGGGTTGATATTTCTGTTCTTATGGAATCATTAGCTATCTGTAGTATAGCAGAACACCTGTGGTATCTTATGGGTATCGTGTGTCCCTCATTCCTCTTAATCTGCGATTGCTGGTTTTATTACCAGCCAGGATCTAAAACTATGCAAGCATTTTTTAAATTAAGATAAAAAAAATACTTTGCCGACTTCGAAATCGAATCGACTTTTCACTTCGGTACCTTATTCCGTTAATTAAAGGGTAATCATTTTCTTCTCGGCCCTAAGTTAATATAAAGAGGGGATTTAAAACACAAAAATATTCGATGAATGACAAATTCCGACCGCTCCATAAAATAAATGGAGGTGACACAGCGATACTGATGTCGCTTCCTGCTTAGTGTCACGTCCACTAATATTAATTCGAGGGTTGAATTCAATCGCTCATTAGCTTTGAATCGCGCGAAGCTATTGTCTGTCCGTCCGTCCCCCGTCCTTACGCTGACCCCTGCGTTATAAAACAAAAAAATCTCTCCCCTCGCCCGAGCTCCCAACACGTGCTCTAAATTCTGTCCATGCCCAATGTCCGCGCGTTGCTCCCCTTTTAAACGATTTTAAATGTTTGTTAAGTTTAAATAAACGTCGCATTTTAATGTGTTTAGCATTATATGTATTTACGGTATGGTGGTGAATTCGTATGTATTGTAATTTTTTTATTACGCATATCAGGCCGTTATTTTAATAATTTTTAGATCACATTTTAGAGAATGATTGCTTCTTTAAAACAATATTAATATAGAGGTTGCATTGGAACTTAATCTTATACCTTTATACTATCCCTAAGCCTGGATCATCCTCTGAATAGTTATACAATGATTCCTCCCTTTCTCTCAAATTCGAAACCGCAATGTAAATGCAAGGGACAAAACATTGCTTAAATGATGACTTGGGTTTATTAGTAACAGGGACAAAGTCTAGCATCTGGCGTCTGTCTGTTTATCTTTTCCGTTTGTCCGCTCATAACTTGAGAACCGCTTACCCGATTTTTATTTGGGGTGAACTGTGGAGTTAAATATTACAGAACTCATGGAATACTGAACTCTTTTCTCGGATTCCAAAGCGGGCGGAGCCGCGGGCATATAGTATAATATTTTCCTCGATCATCCGGCACAATATAGTCAAGAGGCACTGTCTTCCTGGAGTTGGTAGACCCGGCATACACTGCTACTTACACGATGAACACGTTTCTGAATGCACACTTGAACACTGTGGTTTTTCTGATTACTGAAAAATCCGCCAGTCGAGAATGTATTATCTCTGTCGGAAGTTTCCCTTACACGTATTCTAGGAAACGTGTAACATACTTAAACTTACGTATATTCTAGGAAACTTGAAACATCCGTTAACTTTCGTGTACAATTGTAATAAACTTGTAATTGTATGAAATTTTAAAATTTTTATACATTTATTTACCTCACCAAATTCTACTTAAAAAAACATAACCATAATCATATTTGATTATCAAGTCGTTCATAAGATAACATCACTAAATGGATATAGATAATATTCATGGAAAACTTAAAAATACCTAAAAACACTCAATAAATACCTAATTAGAATCAACCGATTTGTTTCGCCAGTCCGGTAGGCGTGTAGCACCTAGCGGTGATGGCGGTAGAACCAATGGCTGGCCTTTATCGCATATTTATTGAAATGAATGCTTAATCTATGCAAAACCTTCCATAATCACACAAATACTTGGGCGACAAGTTCACATTTCGACGCCATCGCTATGTTTATGGCACGGGGTTACCAGTGTCGATAAGACATTCCGCTGCGTTCATTTGAAGACGAGGAATGAGTTAAAAACCGGCCAAGTGCAAGTCGCGCGCAAGGCAAGGGTTCCGTAACTAAACTTTGAGTTTCTAATTTTTAAACTATTAATTTTAATCTCCATTGCAAAAACTTTTTATGGGTTTCTGACAGCGATATGTGAAATGGTATAATAATTCAATGGTTTCTAACAATATTTCTACGGGTTATTTATTCATTATTCCCTTAATTTAATTAAAGTTTTTTAAGTCAGTACAATCACTGCCTAAATTTCGATTGCGGAAATCCTTCAATTCCAAAAGCTATGATGATCATATCTGCCAAATCATCTACCGTCTGTGCAACCACCGGTACAAATGGAGCTCGGCGATGCGCTTAAAAATAACTACTTTGAACGCTTGTTTCTTATATGGCAAGAATACATCAGACGAGACTCTTATTTTTCTAGATTTCGCATTTTATAATAATTCGGATTTTTTTAAATATCTGTAATCCCGTAATATAAAAGCAAGCTAACATTGGAAGAGCTCTAAAGCTGAGATAAATACTCATAACTTAAATGAATACTAACGAAATGTTACACTTTCTTACATATTTTATGAACGAAATGACAGTGACTTTTGACACGAGATAGTAATTACTCTCGGTTAGTGTTAGTTCCAGCTGCGACTATTTCTCTCAGCCTAAACGATGAAGACCCAAAAGTAAAGTAATACTTTTGCCTCATTTCGCTTGCATCCATAACTTTCATAGAAAAAATCATGCTCAAAAGCAATCATGCACAAACCAACCGAACCGTGAATATAGAGGAAACCCGCCCCAAAGTACTACCTGCGGCCGTTCAGAAAGTGTGGTTTCCTCGGCATGGTTTTCGCAGCCCCTGAGAAAGGTTTAAAACCCGCATTGGGTTCGTCGAGCGAATCTTTGACGGCATGGCGTATATGCTGCGTTTTACATTTTAAAATCCTAGGAAACGTCTAAGTAAACGGATGTCACTATTTTTTACAGCTTTAATACAATTAATAATAAAAATAATTACAATTGTACATATTACCTGCCACACATACAAGTTTTGTTTATACGAAAATGTACAGTTAAGATATAACTGTTTCGTCTTTACCTAAATCATTACAACCTTTAACCTAATTCATCCATCCTCTGACGCACGGATAAAACAAAACAAAGTGGCGACTGGGCTCACGAAACCCTAAAAAGAAAGGTCCGGCGGCCACCGCAACGTCTCCTCCGCGCCGCTTGGTCGCCGGACGGCGCGGCGGCCGCGGCGCGGGCGAGTGACTCGGCAGTTCGTCGCATTAGAGCGATGCTAGTTAATTACACGCTATTGTTACTGGCAACAATGACAACTTTCATGTTTGTACTTTTCGGTGTAAGACGTCAGGCGACGCCGACTGGCCGGTGTCCATCGCAGGTTGTAGCCGCGATCCGGACTCGCTTTAACTTGTTCGAATGAACTTTCTAGGATTTACTTCACGGATTGATTCAGACAATGGTTACATAATGTTTTTATGTTTGTTTATGATCACTATATTACTTAATTTGCGGTTATACAATGACATCTACTTTGAAGCACTGTAATCAGATTTCGAAAGTATTTGGAAAAAAGTTTAGTCTCTACATTCGTTTTAAGCAGGATTTTAAATTGAGATTTTTGGATTTCATCTCCAGACAAATGCCCAGACCAAAGCGTTTTCTGATTATTTTAAAAATCTGATGTTATGCTTCAATGCAGATTTCGTTTAATAATCGCAAATAAATAAGCGGTAAATCGAGCATTAACGGTAATGTTCTCTCTATTAAATACATAAAAAACACGATATCATGTTCAGTTTTTAGGGTTCCGTACTCAAAGGGTGCCAACGGAGCCCAATTACTAAGCGTCCGCTGTCCGTCCGTCCGTCTGACACAGGTTTTTTATTATATGAACCGTAATAGGCAGGCAGCTGAAATTTAAAAAAACTGAAATTTTGAAAACCATTTTCTCGTAATTTAAATAATCGAATGTACTCGGAAGTAGTACTCGAACTCTCACCTGAGTTGTCGGATACCCAATTGAGCCGCCGCTGCGCCGCCGCCAGCCACGGCCTTAAGGTGGCCCAACCCGCTCATCTCCCCATACAAAAGGGGAAAGAAGATCACGCCCATATTTCTTGTCAGAGATCCAAAATTTTGCTAAAAATAGCTTTATTTGATCGAACCAGATGTCTGATGACCATTGGCATTGTAAAATTGTGTTTGGTTTCTAAGTTATAAGGTCCGAAAGTTCGAATTTTTCGCGCGTTTTATACAATAACTTTGGAGGTGGATTACGCATTGATAAAGTAAGAATATCTAAAAAAGATTAGTCATCAGACATAGCTTATTTAATCAAGATTTATGATATATTTGGTTTTTGTTAGATTTTTGACTACAGCGGTCGTGGTTTACTTTTAGCTATAAGTCGTCTTGAAATTAAAATTTTCGTAAATCTTACCAAATCATACACTATGCACATTGTCTTTTTTGTGGACATGTTGCATCTTCCTCATCACGGAGCCTGTCTTATTCTTTGAAACAGAGAAGGTCCCAGAGCGCAACAGCACGGTTTTGTACCGTGCCCGCGAATGAGTTGGGGCCGCCGGGTTGGGCCACCTTAATGCTCTTTATAGGCGTAAAATGAACTGAATTAGGGCGAGGTGAAAAAAGCATGAAGTTCGTGTGCGGTCGGCGCGGAGACGTCCGTTGGAGGCGTCGATCGCTTTATTTGCCGTCGATACGTTCATAATTTTATAGTCCGGGGCGACAGCCGTAAATGGGTCGCTACCCAAATGCTCCATGGTTCGGAATCCATGTAAAACTGTAGGTCACCTTCCCCTACTAGGTGGTAGGGTTTAAGCCCGCCCGGGTTGGTACCATCGCATTGGATGAAAAGATGGTCGAAATGGCAATAAAAAATTGTCCGTGTTTTCCATCCAGTTCAATGTAGCCGTGCTCATAAAGGGAAGGTCCTGGCATGGCACCTAATTCCTTCGGGAATGTGGTGTATTGGGCTAAATATCATAACGGTAGTTGTGTGGTATTAGCCATCCATGTCAGGTCGCATAAAAAAAAAAAACACAATGCTGCTTTTATCATTAGCGGTTGCATTACCGCTAATGATAAAATATGACAATTCCGAGTGCAGTGTACTGTCTATGGATGATGAATAAACAATAAACAATGATACTATGCATATACGAAATAAATAAATAAAAATAATAAATAAATATTCATTTTCATCTGAAAGAAATAAAAAGGGCAAGGAAGAAAGGAGGCAAGTATAAATAATCCAGAGGAGGCGTAACGCCGACCCGAGTATCACACCTCGTTATCTCGGCGGGCGCGGCATCCGCCCAGCCGAGCGCCGCCCGCCCCGGGCGTCCGCTACCGTCACGCCGCACGCCGCACGCCGCACGCCGCCCGCCCGCCGCCCGCCCGCCGCCCGCCCCGGGCGTCCGCTACCGTCACGCCGCACGCCGCACGCCGCACGCCGCCCGCCCGCCGCCCGCCCGCCGCCCGCCCCGGGCGTCCGCTACCGTCACGCCGCGCGCCGCCCGCCGCCCGCCGCCCGCCCGCCGCCCGCCCGCCGCCCGCCCGCCGCCCGCCCCGGGCGTCCGCTACCGTCACGCCGCACGCCGCACGCCGCACGCCGCCCGCCCGCCGCCCGCCCGCCGCCCGCCCCGGGCGTCCGCTACCGTCACGCCGCGCGCCGCCCGCCGCCCGCCGCCCGCCCGCCGCCCGCCCGCCGCCCGCCCCGGGCGTCCGCCGCCCGCCCGCCGCCCGCCTGAGCTTGTTTATCGCCGCCCCGAGCGATGCGCGGACCGCTCCAATACGCTAACGCATCCGACACTCGCGCGCGCACCTGGCCGGCTTTCCGCGCTGCATTGTTGTGTGCCAGGCTTAAGATGGTTATACTAGCCAATGCGGATGGTTTGATTGCTCTCTATGGAATGAGAACATGAAAAAAAACCGGCCAAGTGCGAATCGGACTCGCACACGAAGGGTTCCGTACCATCGTAAAAAATAAAACAAAAAAATCACGTTTTTTGTATGGGAGCCCCCTTTAATTTCATTTATTTTTTAATCTTACCTATTTATTGTTATGGCGGCTAAATAAATACACACTCTGTGAAAATTTCAGCTGTCTACCTGTTACGGTTACTGAGATACAGCCCTGTGACAGACGGACAGACGGACGGACGGACGGACGGACGGACGGACGGACGGACGGACGGACGGACGGACGGACGGACGGACGGACGGACGGACGGACGGACGGACGGACGGACGGACGGACGAACAGCGGAGGCTTAGTAATAGGGTTCCGTTTTCACCCTTTGAGTACGGAACCCTAAAAACATGTATAATTCCAGCTAACGTTCTACCAAAACAGAAAGAAAAATGTTACAGACATTGATATTTGATGCATGGAACATTTTTTTTAAGTCAGAACTCAAATATATTATTTTTCGAGTTTGCGGCTTATATTGATATTAACTAATATTTATTTTAATACCATTTCAAAGATCTTAACATTTTCTACCCATTTAATTATATAAATTAGTTTAACTTTTTCCCAATTTCTTTAACGAAACAATAAAAAACCGGTTTAACGCGTTATGAGGGTTGTTCTCATTTAGAAAGAATTATTTCGAGCTGCTCTAACTAAGCGACGTCGGGCTCTGGCTATCTCGTTTTAATCGCAAAAATTGGTCCAAAATGTTTAGGTATGAGGATGCTCTTAAAACCAGCGTCATCGATTTATGCACCTAGCATTGTCAATGAAATATGCTGCGCCTGGAACCGATTTATCATAATACCGTATTATTTAGTTAATTACCTTATTACTAGTTGGTCTCTTAGATTATTTTAGTTATGTTATTAAATTTCAGTTACAAATTTTAATACATTTTTATGTGTTATTTTTAAGGTTTACATAAAATTGTATTTTTTTTTTGTTGTGGTAAATAAACGTAATTTCATTTTATTTCACTTAAGAATGGCCTGCAAGCTATGCTACCCATACAAACGTGGTTTCTAATCATTTGAAAAATACTGTTGTGATATTAGGTATCTAATATTCGACTGTAAATATCTGTGTCTGCATGTTTCTGTTTTGCTGAACATTCTAAAGCCAGTCAAATTACAGGTAAAACAAAATCGTCATAGAAATGTTCTTTGCCCTGTTGTGTGACACATGATAGATTTTTTGAAAAGACAAACATATAGACATAGATATTTGTTCTTTTATTGTGCCTATTCTTCTTGTCTGTCTTTATAACTTTTCACTTGGCCTGTTTGACCACTCTTCCATAAATTGGTTCATAATTAAGCATGACGCACCACTAAGCATCATTCAAATGTATTCCATATTACAATTCCATGTTCTACCTGCTAAGTGCTACCCATAAATTGTTGCGATGCTACCTAGAACAATAACTTTGAGTGTGATCTTATTGGGTTAATTTTTTTTTATATATATAATTTAATTTTTATATTGTAGATAAAAGAAGAAACTATGAAGAAAGCGTGATTTAAAAAATATTTCTTACTGTCTTTGCTCGTCCAGGCAAAATGCGAAGCAAGTGATGCTTACGTCGTTCCCTAAACTTATGCGTAACATGTGTTTAGTAGTAACAGCGAATTCGGAAAAGTCATTTTATTTATTTATTTGAGATGGTACAGGAACAGATAAGAAACATAACTAATATACAGAATATGAAAATGTTATCATTAATCGTATCCAGCACCGTGTGCGATAGGTAATAAACGAACCATGTTTTATCGTAATTCTCAACCCAAGATATAATTTTTAAATAATCCTACAACTCCGAACAATATAATCATGCAGTAAGTAAATAATATTTTATTACAAATATTCAACCTTAATTTAAAAGAAATGGACACAATTAAAGAAATAGTAAATCAGACAGGTGAAACAAAAACAATAATGAGTAGTTTAAAAAGAGTATAGAAGTCGACACATTGCCCCATCATCATATAATAGCCACAGAGACGAAACATATATTTTTTATTTGATTTTTTATTAAACACACACTTGTTTAAACCATAGGCTAAGAATTTAAAGAAATACAGAGTCAACTCGCGGATGAGACCAAAATCGTTTCATACAAAATGTACTCAAATTTCTTTTTTCACCCAAAACATTTTCCAAAATCATGGAGTCGCATTATCAATGGCAACACTTTTAATCTCGGATTAGATGAAATGAGTTGACGCGTACCCTGTACTTTAAAAAATAGGCCGTGACGGTAAGTGTTTGGCACATTTTCAAAGCCAATTCAACCTATAATAAAAAAAACACCGGTAGCACTCCAGGAGTGCCGGCAGAAGTGAAAACTTTAGTATTAACGTTGTGTTTAATTATAAGTACAAAAATACTATCATTTATGAGGTAGAATACAATGTTTATTTATAGCGCTATCGTACACAAATATGACAATTTACATGTTATTATTCATAATATTATATTTATTTATTTATTTTATTTATATAAGTTTATTGCACTCAAAAAACATTCGGGCAAAAGGTACAACTTAATGCCGGAGGCATTTTCTACCAGTCTACCTTTGGGTATCGTGAGCAGTAGTGCGAGTAGTAACTATGGAGAAATAGCTTTAGAGGAAACATAATTCCTACACAATATACAACAAATACACATTATACTTAAACTTAAATATATAACTTATATAACTGTACATAAATATAACTACATAAATATCAATAAATAAATACTAAATACTACATATATATATTATAAAAACAAATAAAAGATGATACTTAATACAATATAATTTTAAGGAAAAAAAATATATATATTGGCAAAAGAAATAAAAAAATAAAAATAAATACTGACCAACTTAAAAAAGGATGAGGGAGAAAATTAAAGAAAACATAAAGACAGAAAATAAGATTTTAGATTTTTTTTAAAAACATAGATAGAGGGGGAATTTCGTAAATGGGGAGGTAGCTGATTCCACTGCCTCGCAGCGTGCACTGTAAAGGAGTCTGAATACGTGGAGGATGTGTGCGAGGGAATGGCCAGTACCGAAGAGCCGGTCGATCTAAGTGGGAGACCATGTGAGCAAAGATATGAAAACCGATTACGAAGGTACGAGGGAGCATTGGGATCATTAAGGATGCTGTAGAGAAGTGAAAGGACATGAGTATTCCTTCGATGACGAATATCGAGCCATTGAAGACGAGTTCGGAATTCAGAGATGTGATCAAATTTACGAAGCCCAAATACGTAGCGGATACACACGTTGAGGAGGCGGTCGAGTTTGTTAAGGAGCTCTTGATTGAGGTCAAGATAGCACACGTCACCATAATCAAGTAAAGGGAGAAGCAAGGATTGTGCAAGCGTAATTTTGGTAGCGAAAGGAATAAAGTTCTTTAAGAGTTTCAGAGTATGCATGCTAGCAAACATTTTGCGGCTTACTTGACTAACTTGTGGTTGCCAAGACAGAGTTTCGTCGATCATGAGTCCCAGGTTTTTCACGCATTTAACGTAAGGAATGACAGTGCCATTGAATAAAAGATCCGGTAGCTCGTCTCGATTCAGCTTAGCTAGAAGTTTGTGAGTACCAATAATGATTGCCTGCGACTTAGAAGGATTGACTAGAAGGCTATTATATCGTTATTTATTTATATATTACATTAATTTTTATCTCTTAGAAAAATCAACTTTCATCCATAATTTCGACGACTTTTTCACCATCGTTTGCTCAGCGCCGCTAAAGAAGTTTTCACTTCAATCTTACGCTTTTTCGATCAGCATCACGTGACCCTGACGCGAGTTTGGAAGTTTTTACCCATCCAAAAAAAGTGCTCAGCGCCGCTAAAGAAGTTTTCACTTCAAAAAGTATTTTTCTTTTTGTTTCAGCGTTCCTTCACTCTGATTCTGCAAGCGTTTGATGACTTCAACTCCACCGACCCTGGTAAGTTTCTCATCCTTATTTTCATGATATTTTGTATCATATAATATGTTTAGAACATTTTAAGAAATGCATTTTTTGTCCATTGAACAAGGCACCATTTTTGTACGGCGACCGCCATTGAACTAACGAAATTCCAGGACCTAACGGTTTCCTACCCTGAAAAGCTATCAGACTTAATCAACATTTTTTAATCACTTGAAAAAGCTTCTTTCTATGTTTGTATGTTTTCTTTTTATTGTAAATATCTGTATTATTCATTGAACAATATTTTTTCCAATATTTGAAGCCCATATTTTGTAATCTAAAAGTATATTAAAAAAATTAAACATACAGACGTAGATTTTGACAATATGTTTTATGTAGAATCCAAAATTTTAAAAATCTAATGAAACACTGGGAGCACGTAAACAGTTATCACCCGTGTAATAACTGTTTACTGAATTGATAGGGTAACGACTGTCTTAAGGTGGCCCAACCCGGCGGGCCCAATTCAACGGGCACGGTATAAAACCGTGCTGTTGCGCTCTTGGACCTTCTCTGTTTCAAAGAATAAGACAGGCTCCGTGATAAGGAAGATGCAACATGTCCACAAAAAAGACAATGTGCATAGTGTATGATTTGGTAAGAATTACGAAAATTTTAATTTCAAGACGACTTATAGCTAAAAGTAAACCACGACCGCTGTAGTCAAAAATCTAACAAAAACCAAATAGAGCATATATCTTGATTAAATAAGCTATGTCTGATGACTTATCTTTTTACGATGTTCTTACTTTATCATTGCGTAATCCATCTCCAAAGTTATTGTATTAAACGCCCTTAGAAACCAAACACAATTTTACAATGCCAATGGTTATCAGACATCTAGTTCGATCAAATAAAGCTATTTTGAGCAAAATTTTGGATCTCTGACGAGAAATATGGGCGTGATCTTCTTTTCCCTTTTGTATGGGGAGATGAGCGGGTTGGGCCACCTTAAAGGCTACATGTAAAAATGCTAACAAGACGTTGGTGGTCCCCAAATACTGTCTGAATATCTATCGCAATAAACATTCGTTATTACTCTCAAATGACAGATGGCATACCGGATAAGGTAGAATATTCTAAAGCCGTTATTACATATTAACTTTCCCGCGCGTTGTTTAAGCTATTTTAACTGGTTGGCCTCAAGTTACACAGCGGTATCATACCCACATACACGTATAAACCCATTGATAAAACCGGGTGCGAGGCAGATTTCGGATGTCATCTTGCAGGTAAAGATTTACAACAAGGAACAGAAATCTTCTATTTCGAATTCAATAATAATGACGTTCTTATATACATTTTCGTCGAACGAGGAGAGTTTTTTTTAGATGTCGAAAAACAGGGAGAGGATAAATGTCATGACTCAAGGTTTACAGAACGTACCCTTTAGGTTTCCATTTATTTGCGTATGTCAAAATATGCGACTTAAATATCCGTATTATTTGGTCGCGTTGACTTTCTCTTTCTTAGTTGTATAAATGCATTTCGTCACCAATTCGAGCTGTTCGATGGTTCGGAATCCATATATAACTGTAGGTCCCCTTCCCCTAGGTGGAAGGGTTAAACCCGCTCGGGTTGGTGCCGGCGCATTAGATCAAAATACGTTTGAAACGGCAATGAAGAATTCTCCTTGTTTTGTTGTTAAATGTAGCCGCGCTCATAAAGGGAAGGTCCTGCCATGGCACCTAATTCCTTCGGAAATGCAGCTATATTGGGCTAATGTCATTACGATGATGGTTGTGGTATTAGCTAATTATATTATTATTAGTTACATAAAAATTACAGACCGATAGGCGGACAACAAAGTGATCTTATAGGCTTTATTTTTCCCTTTTGATGTACTGAACTCTAAAACCCCTAAATTTTTGAAACATCAACCTAAATACAAATACATAAATTGAGGTATCGACAGAGGCCATCCATTTCTCATCTCTCTACATTACCCCTACAAATTACCCCGACGCATTATCATTACGCGCCGAGAACATTGATTATTTCGTAAGATATTACTCAGATAGCCACAAATGAGGCTCCTATTTCATTCGATGTAAAAGATTATGTTTACCCACTCGCTAATCAGGCATCGATGAATATTATTTATGATCCAATCAAACTTTAATAACATTCGAGTGAGGTGTCGTCGCTGCTACGCGATACAATCACGTTTCTCGTAGTGTGAGATCGGCGGCGAAGAATCCGCTTCTGCATGGGCTTACCGTAACATTTCGACGTAGTTCGTTTGGAGTAGCAGGTACACTGGAAACAATTATGTGCACTGTGTTAGCACAGTTAAAAGTCATTTATGGTAAAGTATTTCTCATTACTATTAATGTATTACCGTAAGTTTCTATTAATGAGCTAAAAAGCAGTTAATATTAAACAATTTTTATAACCGATTGAACAGCACCGCTGATTACAAATTAGGCGTGCAACTGTCCAGTTTTAAGAGTTACATGAATTTTAACAGATTGGGCGGTACTATTAACTGAATAAAAGATGTAAATAAAATAGAAGAAATACTAAAGCTAGATACAGTTTTCACACAGTTAGTGATATATTTTTAGTTTTACCTATCGGTTGTTATAGCGGCAAAATAAATACACGTTCTATGAAAATTACAGCTGCCTACCTATTACGGTTCACGAGATACAGCCCTGTGACAGACGGACAGCGGAGGCTTAGTAATAGTGTTCCGTTTGGTACGCATTGGGTACGAAACCCTAAAAACACAAGCATGTATCGTTTGTCGCAGAGGAGAGCGGCCTGATCGAGGAGGCGTCCTACTCGGGCATCATCGAGCCATCGGCGGAGTGGCACACGCTCAAGCACGGCGGGCGCGCCGCGCGCGTCACGTACCGCGTGCGCGTGCAGTGCCAGCCCAACTACCACAACAGCACGTGCACAACCTTCTGCCGGCCGCGCGACGACAAGTTCGGCCACTACGCGTGCGGCCGCGCCGGCGACAAGCGCTGCCTGCCCGGCTGGCACGGGGACAACTGCGAGATACGTGAGTCTTCCGCGCCTCGAAATGTCCAACTGTCAATATTTCTAAAGGGCTCGATCAGCAGGTCTATTCCTGGCATTCAGTAATCAGGAACCAGCAGAAAAACGCTACAAAAGCGGTTTTCTAGACTCAGTTCTACATTCCTGATTACTGAATGCCAGGAATAGACCTGCAGATGGGGCTCGCAGCCGGAACTACGGGTCCGGCGGTTTGGACCAGAGCCGGTAGTCCTCACTTCTCACCAAAATTGGTGTTTACGTAACTTCGAAGTTCCGTAAAAACGTCAAACTCCATACAAGTTTATACTAGATATTCTGTGGTTTTACTTCTTCAAGCTGTCAAAGTCAAACTCGGACTTCCGATTTGTATGAAAACGCGGAGTCGACGTAAACGGCAACGTCGACGTATTTACGGTAACATTGAGCAAGCTGTCAAATCCAACTCGGACTCGCAAATGTTAGTTCGCTTAACGCCCACTGCGCGCGCTTTTCAATTTCTCCATACATTTGAAAACGCCAGTCGATCGGTTTGCCGTAACGCCAATTTAGGTGACAACTGGGACTTCGGGTAGTGAGCACTAGTCCCAGTTGGCGTTTACGTCAAACCGATCGATTGACGTTTTCAAATGTGTGGAGAAATTGAAGAGCGCGCGAACTAACATTTCCGAGACCGAGTTTGATTTGACAGCTTACTCACCGTCGCCGCGAATTCGCCGACTTTCACACAAATCGGAAATTGTCGTTTTGATATAAGAAAGAACTTGTTTTCATACAAGTCGGACTTTGACAGCTTGAATAGGTAAAACCACAGAATATCTAACAAAAACTTGTATGGAGTTTGACGTTTTTACGTAACTTCGAATTTCCGTAAACGCCAATATAGGTGAGAACTCGGACTGACCACTCAGAGAGCACCTGTCCATACTTTATTGCAATTCATACAAAAGTATACGCATACGCAAAGGCGGATTTATTGCCTCAGGCATTTTTCTAACAATCTACCCTATCATAGGGAAATTTTACAGGTTAGGGTATGCAAAGCTTATTACTTATAAATTAAATACAGAACAATACAAATGAAAACTTAACTAAAACCAAGCATATTTATTTATTTTTTAAATATTTACCTAAATGTAGGTATTCAATTTCAAAACAATAAATTAAATTTCGTTAAATAATAGTAAACAGTCTATTACTAGGTGCCAATACTTATTAATATTATAAACATAAATAAATACTACATGATACATAATTAATACATATATATTCATCTACTTACTATACATAAATATATATTATTTCATACATAACAACTGAACTTTCAGGGGCCTTCCATCAAAACGATCTTTTTTCACTCATCCCTTTATCTGACCATTCACGCCCCACACCAGACCTAACGGGTCCCCGAGTTCACTCGTTCAGGAAGCGTTATCCAAAACATGCAGTTAGCAGATTCGCAGTTCTCGTTCGAATGCAAATGGTCCTCTAAGAGCTCACCGGTGACGCAAGAGCACGCAGTCCAGAGAGCAGTTTACGAGTTTTTAGCTTTGAATTTAAATTAATTCCGCATTAGCGGCTCCGCTCGTGACCCGCACACACTCGCAGGCCGCCGATCGCATTAAGGTGGCCCTTCCCGGCGGGACGAACACATTCGCGGGCACGGTACAAAACCGTACTGTTGCGCTCTGGGACATTCTCTGATTCAAAGAAAAAGACAGGCTCCGTCCGTGATGAGGAGGTTTCAACATGTCCACAAAGCAGACAATTCCACAATAGTGTTTGATTTGGTAAGATTTAGAAAATGTTTAATTACAAAACGACTTATAACTAAAAGTAAACCATGACCGCTGTAGTCAAAAATCTAACAAAAACCAAATAGTTTGTGTCTGATTATTTTTAAAATGTTTTTATTTTATCGTTGAGTAATCCACCCCTAAAGTTAATGTATTGTAAATTCGAACTTTCGGACTTTATAACATAGAAACCAAACACAATTTTACAATACCAACAGTCATCAGACATCTAATAAAGCTATTTTGAGTAACATTTGGGATCTCTGACAAGAAATATGGGCATGATCTTCTTTCCACGTTTGTATGGCGAGTTAAGCGGGAAGGCCCACCTTAAACCTTCATTACCATCGCGTGCAGAGTATTCCTCGCATCTCTCGGTACCGACGTTGCATTCACACTACTTAGGTAGGTAATTGTCTGGACTTCTTTATTGCATAGACCTCTGTGCTGCCGCCTATTCGTCTGTGAAACCACGATGCTGATTGTTTGATGTGAATGGTCACGCATGGCTAATACCACACCATCCCTTCCGAGTTATTTCCCCCAAATTACGACCTGGAGTCCTTCAAACGTGGCGTGAAGAAGCACCTGGTCGGCCGGCATGGTTTTCGCCGCCCCCCTTAATGTTCGAAAACCCATGGGCGTCGTCGGACGCCTTTAGGTCCTGGCGTACGCCATATGCCGCGCTTAACATAAAAAAAACCAACGCACCGCATTCCCGAAGAAATTAGGTGCGGTGCCAGAACCTTTATTTTATGAGCACGGCTACATAGTACTGGATGGAGAACACGGACAATTTTCATTGTCGCTTCGACCGTCGTTCATTCAATGCAACGGTAACAACCCGGCGGGATTAATCCTACCACCTAGTAAGTAAGGAATGGGAATTACAATTATAAGTGGAATCCGAACCACGGACAGCCTCAACGGTTGAAAATGGTCACCCATCCAGAACCCAACCGCGTAGAGAGGTGCTTCACCCAGCTTATCGAATCGCAAGGCGTCGCGTCAATGGGCTACCGAGGAACTAAACTTCATGGTTTCACAGCACAGATAAAGGAAAAAAACTGTAAACAATTACGACCGTATTTAGGGTGGGCGGACTAACTTTAGTACGCGTTTTAAGGTCGGCCTAAACCGGATGTCAGGTTTTCTCGGAATACGACTGATAATTTATAGTTAATTCACATTAAAACCTTGATCGACGAACTATCTACATAACATTTTGTACGAAACTCTCGGTGCTCGTGTCAGCCTCGTACTTGTCCGGTTTTTAGGGTTTCGTACCCAAAGGGTACCAACGGAACCCTATTACTAAGCCTACGCTGTCCGTCCGTCTGTCACAGGGCTGTATCTCATGAACCGTAATAGGTAGGCAGCTGAAATTTTCACAGAGTGTGTATTTATTTTGCCGCTATAACAACAAATAGGTAAAAAGTGAAAATAATAAAAATGTAAGGGGGGTCCTATACAAAAAATGTGTTTTTTTTGTGTTAAATCTTGTACGATGGTACGGAATCCTTCGTGTGCGAGCCCAATTCGCATTTGTCCGGTTTTTTAATGTTAAGGTGGCCCAACCCACTCATCTCCCCATACAAAAGGGGAAAGAAGATCACGCCCATATTTCTTGTCAGAGATCCAAAATTTTGCTCAAAATAGCTTTATTTGATCGAACTAGATGTCTAATGACCATTGGCATTGTAAAATTATGTTTGGTTTATAAGTTATAAGGTCCGAAAGTTCGAATTTTTCGCGCGTTTTATACGATAACTTTGGAGGTGGATTACGCTATGATAAAGTAAGAACATCGTAAAAAGATTCGTCATCAGACCTAGCTTATTTAATCAAGATTTATGATCTATTTGGTTTTTGTTAGATTTTTGACTACAGCGGTCGTGGTTTACTTTTAGCTATAAGTCGTTTTGAAATTAAAATTTTCGTAAATCTTACCAAATCATACACTATGCACATTGTCTTTTTTGTGGACATATTGCATCTTCCTCATCACGGAGCCTGTCTTATTCTTTGAAACAGAGAAGGTCCCAGAGCGCAACAGCACGGTTTTGTACCGTGCCCGCGAATGAGTTAGGCCCGCCGGGTTGGGCCGCCTTAAACTAGAAAGTAAAAGTGACGTTAATACAAAAAGGTGAAGTCCGCATTGGCTACCCCGGCACTCAGCCACAGTGTAGAAGAACTTCAGTAGGTGTTAAAGTGTTGGTGGCGGGTCGCCGGGGTCGGCTCGTGCACCTGCCGCGCGGGCCGGCGCGGCGGCTGCGCCCGCGCATGTAGCGGTCCGGTGACCTCCGCGACCCTCGCCCCACCCCCTCCCGCCGCCGACGCCGCCGCACTACATGCCCCGCGAGCCTCGCGAACTGACGTCGCTAGCGCCAATTACAGCCGCGCTCGATGGCTGCGCATGCTCATGTTAAGAGGATAATAAGATGATCGAGTTATTATTCAATGGCACTTGCGGGTTTCCTCGTTCAAATTAAGAAGAATGTTTCTGAAATTTTGCACATTAAGGTGGCCCTCCCGGACGGGACTAACTCATTCGCGGGCACGGTACAAAACCGTGCTATTGCGCTCTGGGATCTTCTCTGTTTCAAAGGAAAAGACAGGCTCCGTGATGAGGCGGATGCAACATGTCCACAAAGCAGATAATGCGCATAGTGTTTGATTTTGTAAGATTTACGAAAAATGTTAGTACAAAATGACTTATGGCGAAAAGTAAATCGCGACCGCTGTAGTCAAAAATCAAACAAAAACCAAATTGATTTTAAATCGTCATATCAACAAGCATCTGATGACAATTTTTTTAAGTTTTTTTTGTTTTATCGTTGAGTACTTCAAGTCCAAAATCATTCCATAAAACGCGCGAAAAAAACCGTCGGACCTTATAACTTAGAAACCAAACACTATTTTACAATACCAATGATCATCAGAAATAAAGCTGTTTTGAGTATAATTTTGGATCTCTGACAAGAAAATCTCCTTTCACAGCCACGCACGGACTGCGGAGGCTTAGTAATAGGGTTCCGTTTGAAACCCTTTGTGTACGGAACCCTAAATAGAGAATTTAGACTACATCTTACTGGCTGGCGTTGCAAAGAATCCAATCCCTCTGCATCCTTCAATCTCTATCGGAAACGGAGTAGCAGCGAGCGTAACTTTTTGCCCTAAGGCCCTCTTTGTATTAGTTGCATCCCAAAAGTACTCACGTCGGCATTTTACAGAGCGATAAAAGAGTAAAGCACCGCTACTTACCGATCTGACGTTTCAACACATCCATAAATATTTTTTAAAACATTTTGACAGGCCTTTTAAATGATACAAATCTCTCCATTAGGCCGCGCCGCGCTCCGCCGCCAGCAGACACGAGTCGACTCGATGGTAGAGCACGGAAATGTTACGAACCAAAACTCTCTCCGCTTCCATTACATTTTGAACTGTATTCTTTTTTCGAATCTATGTAGGTTTGAAAAACGAATACGGTGATGCATTCGTTTTCAAAACTTCGAATTATTTTGTTTTATGTAACTGGACATGGATGGCTAATACCACAATCCCCGTCGTGATATAAGCCCAGCACACAGTATTCCCGAATGAATAAGGTGCCATGCCAGGACCAGTCATTTATGAGCGCGGCTACATACAAATCTATGGCTACATCGAAGTGGATAAAAACACGGATATTGTTCAATGAGCGCTTCGACCATCTTTTCATAAAATGCGATGGTACTAACACGGGTGGACTTCACCCTACCACCTCTGTAGTAGGCGAAGGAGACCTACGAACACGAATTGTTCCGTGGTTCAGAAACCATGCAAAACTATTCCCTTTCCCCGGGTTGATACCACCGCATTGGATGAAACTGTGGTTGAACCAGCAATAAACAATTGTCCGAGTTTTCCATCTAGTTCATTGTAGCCGTGCTCATAAAGGGAAGATCCTGGTATGACACCTAATTCCTTCGGGAATATTATGTATTGGGCTAATATCATAACGGTAGCTGTGTGTTATTAGCCATCCATATCAGGTTCCATAAAAAAAAACGAAGTGAACTCTTCTCCTGAGAACACTCCTGATTCATAAACTCGGAATTCCGAGAATTGGCCTCAAGATGTTCGACATTGACATAGAAGTAACACTTGACCGCGGCGATAGGAGACCGTCTATCTTCGTACAAGCTCCGCGATGAGGTTGTTAGATACGCGTTGTTTTATCGATAGTTCAAATGACATATGCGTTTTGAAACGTCCACTGTTATTTGAAATAGCAGTTTTATTGGTGAATGGTGTCCACAGATTAGTCGTTCGGACAGTATCTACATCTGACGTTATAATTTGAGATAACTAGCTGGTTGGCTCAGTTGGCATGGATGGCGGCCGACTTGAATTCGATGCCCGTGAAACAGTGATGATATATTCCTTCTTTTTTTTTGTAGCAGGCACTGAGAAGTCCAGGGTCTGTGGTGGCAGGTAAACTACATAGGTACACGAATATATTATGTGTGTAGAATCGACCGTGAAGCAAGGACACATAAATAAAGTAGAATATCCATAAAGTAGTTATTTTTACAAGTTTCATTTGTTAATGAATAATGAATGAATAGATTCTTTATTGCGCATAAATAAAAATACAATTCAAAGAAAACATACAGCAAAACAACGATACTGGACAAAGGCGGACTTATCACTAAGAGTGATTTCTTCCGGTCAATGTGTTCACGGTATGCAGTAGGTCTTTTCTGGTAATTTCGTGCTCAGTTGTCGAAACTGATTTCTCTACGGAAAGATTCCGAAGCAGGGTATTTGAATAATTCAAGGTTTTCCGTGCATAACAACGCACACGAAGGGTTCCGTACCATTATACAAGATTTGACCCAAAAAATCAATTATATGTTACATAAATATGTGTATGTTATGTTACAGCGGTGTGCAAGCATGGCTGTCACCCCGTCCACGGCAAGTGCGACCGGTCCGGAGAATGCGAGTAAGTATCTCCGTTCTCTCTCACTCCATCACACGTAGCACTTTTATCCCGTGCCACTGGCCTCACGCGCCAGGTACACAAGAAATCACCAATGCCCGATTGCCACTCACTTCACAATTAATTCTCTTAATGGCGGCTAACTAGAAGCTAATGCCCCATATCCGCTCGCTGCTGCATTTACGGATACCATCGTCGATAAATGCTTTGCGGAATCGCTCGTCCATCCATCCGATTGCACTGCAATCGATTTGCAAACTTCGGAGACTCCTCATTCGATACGACTCGTAAAGGACAGTCGATATCGGATAATACAGGATACCAGTTCCGGTGGGCAGCACAATGGACTGCGAATTCCCGCGTCGGGCACTTGAAAAAACTGGTCCTATGGCCACGGACGCGGTTGCATTCCACCTGCGCGCGCGATCGCTTCAATCGCCTTTATGAATGAGCTCTCCCGTTTCCCTCTCCCTCGCAGTTCTTCTCTCTCTCCCGATCCACTCCTCGCTAATTTATTCGATCGATCTTCGCGTCCGTAAGTCACCTGCACACGACTGCGTGTCCACTCGGCCGGACGAGTTACCTACACGTGCGCCGCCGACGGCCCTCGGATGCGCCCACGCAGCGCGCTCTGGCGCGGCGGTGGCAGCGTGACAGCCAAGAGTGTATTCAGAAACATCTTCGAGTAGCACTCGTGTGTGCGATGGTTGATTCCGATTCGTAGTGTAAGGCAAGAACTAATACATATGAATGGAAATATTGACGCGTGAAGGCAAATTGTATCTCGCCAACTAAGCGTTTTCTTATCTCCAGTAATTTAAAAACAAGATCGATATTTCGACTTCATATTTTTACTTCACGTAGTACCTACTAAAGCGCAAAAATATATAGGGTACTGCAGCAGTCAATATTTTAATAGTCATGTCACGTAAAATTACCAGAGACGGCGAAACATTGCAACACAAGGTCGTGTTTGTTAGGTTAGGTAACACGCTGAACCACAGTAACAGAGTCTTCCTTCCCGTTGTCTCAAAGTTTATACTCGCCACTCCGATGCCCGCTCTTCCGCAGTCAGCGTAACCGCCTGAGTCTTACATTGCGCTTCACGAGTTAGTTTGTATGATAAGAAAAACTCTTTGATACTCTAAATGTATTCTTAATTATTGGTTGTATTGACCATAAACACATGATACATATTTACGTATGTCGGTAGTCGATTTTATTTACGACATTGTATTCTATAAATAAAGATTATCATTGGTGTCGTTTCTTACTTCCGAAAACAGAATATAGGGTCTCGGTTTCGACAATGTTTTAAGCAAGAAAGATCACGGATATTCTTATGCATCGCATGTTCCCAATTTACGTTCCTTTTCTCAGCTGCCGGCCCGGCTGGCGGGGGGAGTTTTGCGACGAGTGTCAACCCTACCCGGGCTGCAAGCACGGCTACTGCAACGGCTCCTCCTGGGACTGCACCTGCGACACCAACTGGGGTGGCATCCTCTGCGATCAAGGTGCGTTCCCATTCTAAGCTACTGACCCGGCTGGCGGGGGGAGTTTTGCGACGAGTGTCTACCCTACCCGGGCTGCAAGCACGGCTCCTCCTGGGACCGCACCTGCGACACCAACTGGGGTGGCATCCTCTGCGATCAAGGTGCGTTCCCATTCTAAGCTGCTGACCCGGCTGGCGGGGGGAGTTTTGCGACGAGTGTCAACCCTACCCGGGCTGCAAGCACGGCTACTGCAACGGCTCCTCCTGGGACCTCACCTGCGACATCAACTGGGGCGGCATCCTCTGCGATCAAGGTACGTTCCCATTCTAAGCTGCTGACCCGGCTGGCGGGGGGAGTTTTGCGACGAGTGTCAACCTACCCGGGCTGCAAGCACGGCTACTGCAACGGCTCCTCCTGGGACCGCACCTGCGACACCAACTGGGGCGGCATCCTCTGCGATCAAGGTACGTTCCCATTCTAAGCTGCTGACCCGGCTGGCGGTGGGAGTTTTGCGACGAGTGTCAACCCTACCCGGGCTGCAAGCACGGCTACTGCAACGGCTCCTCCTGGGACCGCACCTGCGACACCAACTGGGGCGGCATCCTCTGCGATAAAGGTACGTTCCCTTTCTAAGCTGCTGACCCGGCTGGCGGGGGAAGTTTTGCGACGAGTGTCAACCCTACCCGGGCTGCAAGCACGGATACTGCAACGGCTCCTCTGGGACTGCACCTGCGACACCAACTGGGCCGGTATCCACTACGAGTTTTGGTTACAGGTTTTAGACAAGACAATCATGCCGGCACTTTTGTTACCGAGCACGTCAACTCGACCCCGGTGAAGAGACACGATTAGGAGAATAAAATGAACGAAGGTGTTGGTGAGTAGGGAGATGGAATCTAGTACATCATAAAACAGTGGGAAGAATTTCACAAAAGATACCACAGTAAATACAGTTTAGTCCAAGCTTTAGTATGTCTGAAAAGTAACAGTTGCTAGTCTGGTGGTGTGGTTGGTTCTCAATATTGACAGTTGCCCGAGTGTCGCGGCGGGCGGCGACGACGTTTCGAGTTGAACAGATGCTCAGATGGTTCTATGCAACAGATCCCGTCCGCCGGCTCAAGTGGCGCCCTCGCGTCTGCCTGCTCCGGGGTGGCATTGTGTATTTTTTAGTGATTATCTCGATAGGGGAGGGTGCGGTGATCGATGACCGCTGGGGTGGTTTTTTATGATCCGATTCGAACTCGCCGCAGTGCAATGGGCTCGTATTGTGCACGATTATAATGTAACATTTCTCGGATTAATTGATTTGAATTTGAGCTGCGTGACATGTCTCGCGAACACTGCGATGATGGAGTAAGTACTAATGGATGTATATGTCTGTAGGTTGTCCATTGCGTAACCATATTTTCATTGAAAATATCTTCCTGGCTCAGTATTAATAGCAATATCATATCGCGCCACATTGATGCCTATACAGAGTGATTCAATAAATACCTACACTGCTTTAGGGGTTGTATCTGTATAAAAAAAATGGAAATTAAAAATTCAAATTGTTTTCTCGTAATAAAATTGAACAGTTTGGAAACATTTACATAACGAACTTTTGTGCAGCGCAGGGATGTTTGTTTACCTAGGGGTCACGTGATCTTACGGAGGACTTTGGATATTTTTTTAGCGGAATAAAAAAAAAGTTTTTTTCCGAAACAGGAATGAATTGTCAATTTTGTTTTGTTTTATGTTACTTCATCTTATGTTATCTACTAAGGGATTCACTGCTGCAAGTAATGTTTTAATCACCCGGGATATTGTTTAGGAAATACTTTTTCTTTCTCGGTTGGCTTGGCGAAATATATGTATATCACCAATGTTTATGTCATCGTTGTTCAAAATCCAGCTTGAGATCCCCAAGCCAACGTTGCGTGATAAACGGAATGTTTCTAAGCGTATTTGTTTTCCAAATATATTACTCATAAGTCAGAGCCAATCGACAAGCGATTCTTTGCATTAAATCCAACAGAGCTTCATTTCCTTCATTCAGACCGTGATTGTAAGAAGTGGCAAATACTTAGTAAAAATAATACTTAGTAAATTTAGACGAAGTGGAAAAAAAACCCAGCAAAACTGGCTAATATGTAAAAAATATGACAAATCCGAGTGCAGTGTACTGTCTATGGATGATGAATAAACAATATAACAATGGTTCGGTACCCATCGAAGACTGTAGGTCCCATCCCTCAAATAACTAGGACTCCTAAAATGTGAGCTGCTGGTGCAACTGATGTCCGTTGCGCGTTCCAGACCTGAACTACTGCGGCACGCACGAGCCGTGCCAGCACGGCGGCACGTGCGAGAACACGGCGCCGGACCAGTACCTGTGCACTTGCGCCGACGGCTTCTCCGGCGTGAGCTGCGAGGTGGTGGACAACCCGTGCGCGCCGGCGCCGTGCCGCCGCGGCGGCGTGTGCAGCGAGAGCGCCGACCCGCCGGGCTTCGTGTGCGCCTGCGCGCCCGGCTGGAGCGGCCCGCTCTGCGACATAGGTCACTATCTTCATTTCAATACAATTTAGTACTTTCAAGCATGTTTGGATATGGTGGTTGGTTACGGGAAGACTCGCAGAACTATGTAACATCAGTTCTTGTTTTTTAAGTCAAACAGCAACCAATATGTACCATCCTTACATGATATATGCTGGTTTGCTCTATGATATCCACTAACTTCACTCATATTTTGTATGCAAATGGTTAATATGATGACGGTCCAAAGTGAGAGCCTTGGGCGACACCAGCTTTTGGAGAGAACTACCAATGTCGTTACAATTCTAATTTCATCTGTATTTCCAGTGCATCCTTATAGGAATACCTGACCTTACCGCAGATGTGGAAACAATTATTTCTTTCGAAATTATTTACTTTAAAATAATCATGAAAGTTCAGGCGGAAAATCGCGATTCTCTAATACCTCGAGTCACAGAAAAAAGAATGCCATTGCACTTGGAACGCTATTAAATGTGCCAAATAATTATACGTAAAATGGCCTATTATAAAATTATGGTGTACGCAAAACCAGTACAAAAGTTAGCCATCTGTGCGTCATGGTTGCCTCACGTCCGCTAGTCGCACGGCATCCGATTACCTGCACAACCTCTCCGTGTCTCAGCGCTCACAAATTATCCGAGCAAGCAAACAATCATAATATTTGAACTCGCCAAAGAAAACGACAGGTCCGCGGCGAGCCCGCGTCGACAGCTGAGCAAACACCAAATTGTGGAATAACCTTGTTTAAACAGCATTTCTTGACAAACATAGGAGCTCTCCGCTCGCCCCCGCTCGTGTGAGAACGCCGACTGATATCTAGCATCCTTCGATGCACATCGTTTGTCTAGGTTAGGTTAGGTCGACACCGATTTTTCTATGATCTCGACACATATCATTCTATATGATATTCTTTAGTCAGCCTGACAAAACTACTCGGCACCACGCGCTTTTCCATCATCTTCCGCCCGCGAAACGGAGTTTGCCTGTTTTCCGTGGTCGATTTCGCCGTCTGCATCAACAGACAGGTCAGGGATAGCCTTGTTTAGGTCGTGTCTTGTGTACCCAGAGGTTGAGTTGTCTCCTAGTAGTTGGTAGTTGGTGCTAGACTTCCGATGAGTCATCACCTTCATAGGAGATGAGGTCGCGCAAGCATTAACCTTTTTTTCCAATCTTTCCTGCACGTTATACACAGCCAGATAAGCCCCTATACTCATGAAATTTTAATTTTTCTTTCGGATCATCATCATCGCTGTCATTTTATGTTGTGTCATCGCACTCTAATTAGAATAATTAGCAAGAGACAAAACTATAGATGGTGATTCATGTGAGAAGGTTTAGTAGCTGTCATTCCCCGTGTAAGAACCGGTGAGTAACAGGATACCGTGAATCGCGTTCTAGCTTATTTTCTGGTTATATTTCCCCGTACTGTCCAGTACCGAAAGATACATTAATCTGACTCAGACGAGCTGGTTTTTAGACTTTCCAATTAAATCGTCCTCCAACCGACAGCAATACCCTTAAAGTGTAGGTATATGTGGCAGCGGCTAGTCAGATTACAAAACGAAACATGGGCAGTCACTTGTTCACGGCTGGTCTGGAACATAGCCCAGCCGGGGTGACGCAATATGAGCACCGCCTTGCCGCCATGTCAGCTTTGTTCTCCATTTTATCAGGCTTTCGCAGGCATTTTATGTTGCACCTGCAATACCTCGGAGCGAGCAGGCGCGTTTTGTCCGACTCGTGTTAAATGCTAATGTGTGCTCGCCCAACTACTTAAATTAGATCTAAATACATTATACATGTTTGTTAAGATTTATTCAGACAGCGATAACACAACGAGACGGCGCTTGCGATGTCTCTGCTTGATACTTACGTTCGTTTTATGTACTTAAGTAAGACTGTTCGACAAGGAGACATTCCATGATTCCCCCCCCCCCCCCCATTCAATCTTTATTTCAAAATGAATGATGATGTTCGCTTTTGAGAAAAGATCGTATGAGTGTCTAGGACGGAACCTCTATTATCAAAATAATCAAAATCAAAATGTAAAGTGTTTATTTTCATTTTATTCTACAGCTAGAATCTATATTTTTCATCACAGTTAACTATAAATGTGTGTAATTTCAAACAAAACAAGGAATCGTTGAAAACTGCCAACGAAACGAACAAGTCGGATTTAGTATATTGCTGGCGACTGTACCACTACCTTAAGGAACTATCCCCCTGCCCTTGTCTTGATGTCTCAACATAACACCAGACATCAGAATACCGACGCGAGGAGTGTGTAAGTCGCTGTCGTGTGAGCGCGAGTCGTAATCCCAGTTCGAGATTCCACCCGAACACTAATCAGATTACCTTCACATGCCAACGCGCGGCCGCTTGTGACAAGTCATCCTGTTAAATAAGGAGCAGCGTTTTAATTCGATAATAAGGTCAGGGTACCTGCGCATGCGCCAGTCCGCCGCGCCGCGCCGCGGCCAACCTGCCCTGAGCTTCTGATTAATTACAAACAATGACTTGACTGTATCGGACTCCCACTCGCTGCTGAGGACTCCCCGTAACACGGCTCTAGACCTTAGTAAGTACGTAACGTCATCGTTCGTCATCACCCTGAGCTTTTAGGCGATCTTTTTGTAAGGGACAATTTGGGTAGATAAAGAAAAATGATTTTTTCATTCAACATAGTCATCGTTAGGTCTTGCGTGGAATATTGTTCATTTAATTTCATTTATTTAAACTCTTTGGTAGTCAAACTACACTAAATTACGTCGCAAATATCCGCGGTTTCGATCAACCCAGTAAAGAAGAACCCGCAAAGATACTTCACGGGTTTACATTATTTTTCCATCCACAATTATGAAATACACACTTAGATCTAAATGCTACTGCTATACAATTCCTTGGTAGAACAGATTAAGGCAAAGAAACAAAGAACAATAGAAACAGCAACCCTCAGTTTAAATTACTTACAACAAAGTTACTAATGCAATAATATAAATTAATGTAATTTATAGCATTCCAAGTATTCTCTGGTGTAAAAGCCGTCGTCAACTTAACCTATGTCAGGTGTATAAAGCCCTCGTCCAGTTTGATACGAATGAAGTGTCTATTCACGTCTATGAGACGGTTCAGTTAAGCCGTGCGTGTCGTCGACGACCATGAGACATCCGAGAATTCAGAGACCCTCGAACTGACTTCTTATGGATGTATGACTTCTACGCCTTGTGCCTAAGCACCGCTCGCATCGCCCAGTTATAGCGCCGCGATTTTGTTTCCAGGACGAAGGGTCAGTCACTGTAGCAAAAAGTGCTCACCCAGATTACCAGTAGTCAATATTACCAGGATTACCTTGTGATTTCGAAATTACCAAGGATCCCTAAGGCACTACCAAATATTCCTGGTGATGTCCATGATTCTTAAAGGACTACCAATCCTAAGGGTTTTTTAAAGAATCTTTTCGCAAGGATTTCGCAAGATTATTAAGGAATACAAGATTGCCAGTGAATCCGATTTTTTTTAAAATGTGTTTCGTTTGAGCGGGGATTTCGAATGAGCAAAAAGAGTCATTGATTTTTTGGAATACCGCAAAAAAAATTCGCAGCATAAAACAAAAGTTATATAGGACTGTGTTCGGTTTTCGGATTTTCGAATGATTTCGGGAATACTCGCCAATTAGTAGTAGCAGTTTCATTTTCATTCTCACACTAAAGATTTACTTTCCCATGAATTTAATGAGATGGCCAATGATTTCCTTGGGATGCCCAGCTCGAACTCTCACTTAAGATCACTTGGGATTGCTAAAATTACCAAACATTGGTACACCAGATTCCCCTCGGTCCAGAAATATCAACAAATTACTAGGAAGCATTCATGACCAACTTACCAGACATAAAGTAGCCTCCATGTGCGTTTTACAGACATCGACGAGTGCGCTTCGAGTCCGTGCCAGCACGGCGGCACCTGCGTCGACTTGGAGAACTCGTTCCGCTGCAACTGCCCCGCGGCCTGGCAGGGTGACCTCTGCCAACACGGTGAGTGCCGCTCTTCCCTCAACTACGGTCAGTCTGGTCGTCTAACAGTACAACTCGTAGCGCAGCGGCGCATGAACTGGTTTTCCACTTCAGGTCCTGGGCTCGATCGTTGCCCTGATCTTGCACCACTTTATTTCTCTTTCTTAGGGCCGATTTTTTAATCCTAAGATAGTACTTATCGGACTGATAGTACAAATTCGCGTTTGTCAAAAGTTATTTCTTCTATAAGAGTTATCTGACTATAATACTAATTAACATACGGACTTGCTTTATCAGATGGATAAGCAGAAGCGTAAATAAATCCGTCGAATAGTTATCTAGCTGTTTATCTGACTATGGAACAGCTCTTAGTGGGATAAGAGCATTTCGCCACGAATGCGAGCTGTTATATGATTATAGAAATCCATAAAAACCCTACCTCTCCTCTACTAGGTGGTAGGGTTAAAGCTCGCCCGGGTCGATAACATCGCAATGAATGAAAAGATGGTTGAAGGGGGAATGAAAATTGTCTGTGTTTTCCATCCACTTCAATGTACCCGTGCTTCCAAAGGGAAGGTACTGGCATTGCACCTAATTCGGGAATGTGGTGTATTGGGCTAATATCATTACGGTAGATGTGGTATTAGCCATCCATATCAGGTTGCATAAAAAAACCAAGCCTATCGAAAAGTAAAGTGTCGGGCCACTGGGCTAGATAGGCTAGAGTAGTTGATTGAAAAGGAAGGTATTGTTTGGCTTGTACTATAACATTTATAATCTACCTCTCTCCCAGCTGCCAGAGCTAGTTACACGTTCATTCAACTAAGCTTGTTTCCAAATTTCGACTAGGTAGGCGTGATGAAAACGTTAAATTTTTACTATAAATTAAGTAATGTCATTGTAAATAAAAAATATCATTGATATTCGTTGGTTTGTATTAAATGCATTTATGTGGATTTTTATTATGTCTATTCAACACTGTTACGATTTTGTAAATCTATAATCTATGCCAAGGCTGACATACAAACTAAACATGGAGCCTTATACAGAGCAGTAAGTTTGAGAGAGTCGTCTCATTGCAGACACGGACGAGTGCGAGCAACGGCCGTGCGTGAACGCGCTCTCGTGCACCAACACCGTCGGTGGCTACTCGTGCGCGTGCGTCGCCGGCTGGAGCGGCCGCGACTGCGAGCGCAACATCGACGACTGCACCGGCCAGTGCCTGCACGGCGCCACCTGCATCGACCTCGTCGACGACTTCCACTGCGCCTGCCGCGCCGGCTACACGGGCCGCCTCTGCGCCACCGACGTCGACGACTGCGCCTCGGCGCCCTGCCGCAACGGCGGCGAGTGCGTCGACCGCGTCGACTCCTACCGCTGCATCTGTCCCGTCGGCTTCACCGGTCTTCACTGCGAGGTACGATCCTCTACATCCACATTCCCGGTATTCTACTTACCTACTCATCGACGTTGGATCCTACCACTCCATCTATCCTGTCGGCTTCACTGATCTCCACTTCAATTTAGAATATCTCACACACTCCACCCGTATGGGTACCCGTTCTTACTTTTAGACCAAATTTTAACTATCTTTAAGCTGCCGCTCTCCACTGCAAGGCATACAATCTCCCACACTATTTCTCACTTAACCGCTGTTCTACTACCCTTCGACTCGAACAAAGGCAGAGAAGTGCAATATCTCATAATCTCCATCCACAGTGCTTGATTATAGCCAGCAGTGGCACCAATAGTGAGTCTACCAATTCCACGATCTGCTTTATAAGCCATAACCGAATTACCGGAGCATTCATAATACTAACACAGTTTTTAAAAATTTACATATCCTTCTCATATTGTTAGTCGCGTTACAGCTTTCTGCCATTAAATAATTTGTCCCTTCCTTACTGTCTATTTTGCATGCAATTTTATTGTTTGAAAAAAAAACCTAGTCTTGACAATATCGAATACCATCCTTTTTTCTCAAACAACTTTATCATTATCAACTGCAATACATACTATTTCATACTAGTCATTTATATGCTTGCTCTCATATATATTAACGTGATAATGTTTTAACTATTCTTCATCGACTGCATTCAGGCCTAATACTGTATCTGTTTCTATCCCTTTAAATGTATATTCTTCACACTTTTCGTCCACATAACCCACTTAAATAACTATGCTTGTATCTTCTATTCAAATCGTTGAATACATATTTTTGCTTCAATTTCTAATAAGACATTTATTTATTAACCTACCATATATAGGCTCTCGATGAAACTGTCTGGTATAACAACTTAATCCCGGTTCTACCTGGTACTTTTTCACGTTTTGGATTTAAAGAACCTCTAACATAAACAATGATTTTACCAGACAATTTTATTGACAGAATTTAATATTCTTATGAAATTGCTTGATTTATTTGTTTTCAGTCTCCACTAACACACTAACGTCTTCCGCTTATCACTTTTAGCTGCTTGGATGTACTGGACGGTACTGCAAGGTAAAACTGAACAAATTTTTTTGGCCAATTTTACGGAGTTATAGATGTGATGATAGAGTGTTTTAATATCTAACTCTTCGATTTTCACGAACTAAAGGTTCAATGACTTACCCACAGAAACCAATCCATATGTTTTGTATCTTCGTAAAATATTTAATGGTGCCAATAAGTAATGTGTTTATCTCCTTCTATTTGAGATGTCTTTTATTGAAATAACTAAAATCAGCGCTCCTAGAAAACAATTTTTTATGCTAACTTACTTTTTGCAGGACGACCGCGATCACTGCACTCCGGACCCGTGCCAGCACAACGCACCCTGCTACAACACCCAAGGCGATTACTACTGCCACTGCCCACCCGATTGGGCTGGCAAGAAATGCGAGCAGCGAAGTGCCCACTGTGCGAGCGCCGATTGTGATGGTACTTACTAATCTACTTGCCCTCAAAATCCGTACGAACAATCACTTCTACCGACAAGGTTGAAATTCATCGCAGGCACTACCATCTTCAATACATATTTTAATTAAAAGTAATGGACTTAACTGACAACCTTGAGGTACTCCAGCTGGGATATGAACCTTGTTTCACATACTATATGCACATTAACTGAGTATGTCGCTGGAGCTAAATTATATTAAACAATGTCACTTAGACTTATGTTTGTTAAAAAATCCCAGTTTCCATGTTATCTGGAGGTGTGTATCAAGCGGTGTGTGGTTACAGGTATGGAGGCGTGCACGGGTGCCGGCAGCAACTCGTCGTGCAGCGGACGCGGTCGCTGCATGCGTGCGCCCACCGGCTGGCACTGCGCTTGCGAGGCTGGCTTCGGAGGGACTTACTGTCACGAGAGTAAGTTCTCCTATACCATACAATTAATGAATCTGAGAAACTTTGTTGTTCATCACTGGAAGCCGGGAGTAAATTTAAAATAATAATAATAAATAATAATAATAAATTCTTTTAATTCAGATGCAAGATCCATATAAATTACAGTAAATTAACTTAAACAAACATTCAGAAGGTGCGTCAACTGTTACCTGAAGACACTTTACGGCTCCAGAAAGTATAAAAAGGACAAGTCATATCCGTGGCTACACCGGCGACTAGAGAGTTTCGTGATTTCAGTATCCTTGCACTGAAACTCCCAATCGACTTACGGTGTAGCGCATAGAAATCGTCCACTCTGTGCTCCGCAAACATACCTGAGGCGCTGCACCAGGGAGGCAGACGCAGCAGTGCTCGGAAGGCGTTGTTATATTGTACTCGAAGTGCGTTGTATGCACGCGCTGTATAATTTGTCCAAAGTTGACCGGTATACAGCGACTGACAGAAGCTTTTAAACAACGTCACTTTTACGTCCAACGAGCACAACACAAACCTACGGGCCAGCATGTTGGCTTTGACCGAGATAGATCTCCGCTCTCTCTCCATATCGGCATCGTCCTTCATGTCCCCCGTGACAATGTGGCCCAGGTAACGGAAGCGGTCTACCACCCTGATAGCAGCGCCATTCAGGTATACTGGCGGAACATGACTCGGACCCTTGCCCGACCTGAACACCACTATCTCAGTCTTTTTTATATTGTAAATAAGGCCATGCCTATCTGCGTAAGCTTCACATGTTGCGACCAATTTTCTGAGACCTTTGATCGAGGGGCTGAGCAGGACCATGTCGTCCGCATAACTGATATTGTTGCAACACCTCCCAGCAACATGACAGCCGATCCTGGTCCTGTTCAGCTCCCCGATCAGGTCATTCACATACAGATTAAATAACGCAGGTGATGTCAGTCCTCCTTGTCTCACGCCACACGCCATGGTGTACTCAGTTGAGTAAGTATTACCCCACCGAACCGAGTTGACCTGATGTGTGTACCAGTGTCTGTACAGGTTAATAATATCTTTAGGTATAGTCGTCTTAAGCATTTTGTCCCAGAGTGTGTTATACTGAACGCGATCGAAGGCCTTGCTGAGATCTAAAAAACAGCCATATACTGACGTTGATCGCTTCACATAGTACTGGGCACAATGCTTAAGAGTAACAATGGCCATGTCAGTGGAAGTTTGCGGACGGAACCCAAACTGTGCCTCCTCAATGTGCATGCTATCCATCATGATTGGTTGCGTTAGGCGTTCCAGAATCTTACTAATCACCGGAGCCAGAGATATAGGCCGGTAATTGTTAACATCAGCATTGTCTCCAGTCTTATTCTTGATTAAAGGAACAACTGTGGTCTTCATAAGCGAAGGTGGAAGATACCTATGAGCAATGCAGATGTTGAACAAATCGGTTAAAACACGATACAGCTCTGGCCCAGCATGCTGGATGTGTTCGATAGATAGTGCGTCGTGGCCAGGAGACTTCCCACGGCTCATGCCCTTCACCGCAGCCCGAACGCAATGTTCGGTGAAGTGCACGGTCCGCGAGCCGTCGTCATCTCCGGCATGTACACGTGCGACAGCAGCGTCGCCGGTTCCGGCTCCGCAGCTGTCGCTCCTGTCTTGGACTGTAAAATGACATCGAAATCGTTCGGCAATTACTTTGGGCTCCGAAACCCCATTCACACTGAGCGGCAGGGTTGGCTTGGAGCTTAGAGTCTTTGTTGATTGCCAAAATTTTGCAAAGTTTTTATCCATCCTGTGCTTTGTTAAAATGTTCATTTTTATTCGTTCTTGATTTTTCTGACACCATTTAAGTGCAGTTTTAAATGTCCTACGAGAATTACACATATCATTGTAGATATTTCCTTCCTTAGGTTTACCTGAAATGAGCCACGCCTGGAACTTTAGCCTGGCATTTTGGTGGCTCTCTCTGACATATAAGTTCCATCCTGCCAGCTGTTTGCCTCCCCTGCCGCCCCGTTCACTGGAGCCGAAGCTCATCATGGCTCCGTCTTGCAATATATTTACAATCATATTATATGACTTATCAATAGTGTCACAATGACTAGAATTATCACAGAACTTATCACAATTATCGCATATATTTTTAGAAATAATTATTTTTTTAAGATTCTCTGTACAATATTTTTTATATAAATTCCTTTGAAACTCATCCCTATGACCCCATCTAATTTTATTTTTTAATTTATCATCATCATTTTTAAATTCAATTACATTACAAATCATATTCAAATTACAGCCAAATACAACCGGGAAATGGTCAGACCAAAATACGTCATTTAATACTCTTACATCAGTAATCGTCACAAAAGCTGCTTTCGTTACTACGCAATGATCCAACCATCGCGTCGTTCCATGTGCATCACTTAGGTATGTAAATGAGTCCTTGTCTAAAAACTGTGCATCTGCACATATCCAGTCGCGTTCATCACAGAAACATGATAACTCACTCGCAAACAACTCGCCCGGGTGAGCATTATAATCACCGAGCATGTACACCGCTTGCACGGCACTACACTCACACAGAGCTTCGAGCGTGCCTAGGCACTCCGTGAACACAGGCAGGTTCTCGTGCGAGTCCGTCGGCATATACACACTGCACACGAGAGCCTCACGATGAGCGCCCGCGCCGCTAACGCCGCCTCCGCCGCCACCTCCGCCGCCGCACGCGAGGTCGATGCGCACCGCTACGATGCGCGGGCTCTCGCATTCGACCCGCGCGACGTTGGGGAACACGGACTTCCGCCACAGCGTGTAAATGAAGAATTAAAGTGTGAATGAAGAGCGTAAGCACGACTGTTCTGGAAAAGCTAAACAAGAACAAGTTAAAAGATTTTTAAAAGATGTTTATAACCTCAATTAGTCATTGTGCCTTCTTCAAATATTCCTTTATCATCTACTTTTACCATTTCAGAGGACATCCTAGATTGTGACCAAAATCGAAGCGACCAAGTCCAATGAAACGGTTGTTCTGTTGTAGATCTGAACGAGTGCACATACAATCCATGTCAGAACGGCGGCACGTGTGTCGACAAGGTCAATTCCTACCAGTGCATCTGTCGCGAGGGCTGGGCCGGAGAGCTATGCTCTATCAGTGAGTACTATTCCTCGATTCACCCTTACCTTCGGTATCCTAAAGAAATCTATCTTTGATTGATTCATAGCACTGTTGTAGTTCGGGACCCAGGACCATGGGTGAGAACCTCAGTGACACATATATATTTTAGTCCTTAAATTCAACTTTTCTAATACACGGCCACCTTGGGAGAGTGATTTCTTTCTGGTAGAACGGTTGCCCGTCGGAGTGCCGATGAATTAACAATCTAAAAGAGGCATACCTCAACAATCTTATGCCTAAAGAACCTCGTTTTTGATCTGCAATGACAAATTTGTAGAGTTTTCAAGAATTTTTGTAATTGAAATCATGTTACGACCACTGGTTAGTTATCCCAGAACGTAGTAATATTTGTGTTCTGTGCACTACGCAGATATTGACGAGTGTGCACCAAACCCTTGCCGCAACAACGGTACGTGCGTGGACGGACTCGCCGACTTCTCTTGCGCTTGTCACGACGGTTGGAAAGGTATGTTCGCTTATGATAATTTAATGCCAATTATAGAAAGCAGTTTTTCCGTACGTCCTGTTTATGTAACGCAGGAATAATACATGAATACTGTCAGCATTTTTTCGCTTGGTTAAGCCCGCCCGGATAAGTACACCCACAGAAAATTAAAGGAAAAGTGATTTGTGTCATTAATATACATATTAAAGAGCATCGTACAAAGTACGCTAACCTGAGGCACCCCAAACTCGACTTACTACATCACCTATCCTAACACACTGGTGTCTAACCAAAAGGTAACTTGTAAACCGAGTCAGTGGTAGTCCTCTGATTCCAAATTGTCGTTCCATCTTTTTTAGCAGTACTTATAGGTAGGGAGACAGTGTCAAATTCCTTTGCTAGGTCGAGAAAGAGTCCTATGTGGAATATAATCATGAGGATATTAGCGATCTATGACATACATTACATAAAAACTAACCATAAACTTCAAACCTAGTCATTTTTCTTTACTTATTGCAGAAACTTGGATCGAATTCAAATAGAGGGGTGTCATGGCTTGGCTATCTGTTTCTATGGCAATTTGGGATAATCTTAGCCACCCAAGTTTAGCAAAACAAGTAATGCTACTCTTGTCATCAGCCTTTCTCTCTTCAGCCCCAAAGTATTTGTAAGCTTTATATCAACAAAACTTTCGTTACCGATGCAGGCAAGACGTGCGCGCTAAAGGACTCGCACTGCGAGCACTCAACATGCCGCAACGGCGGCACCTGCCAGGACCTGGGCAGCACGTTCGTGTGCCGATGCCCGCCGCAGTGGGGCGGCAGCGCGTGCCACATCGCGCGCGCGCCCGCCTGCCGCTCGGCGCCCTGCCTCAACGGCGCCACGTGCGTCAACACCGGTGACTACTACACGTGCATCTGCAGGGACGGCTTCGAGGGCGAGCGATGCGAGATCGACGTCAACGAGTGCGCCTCGCAGGTCAGTCGCCGTCTCATTCACGGATTCAATCTCATCACTCATCTTCCACCTCTTGTCACGCGAGCAAGATACAGGCGTGTGTATGTGTTTAGGACGAAGAGGACACCGTACACTGCAGCTCCAACATTCCAGGGTACAACCACAGAGTTATATCCTTAGAACAACGTAGAGAAAGGGCGAACTCATAGAAACATACAAGATTCTCAATGGTTATTACGACTGTCCAGAACTGCAGAACCTCTTCACTAGAAACACAAATAGTAATCTCCGAGGTCATAGCCTAAAGCTCAATGCCACTGTCAGCTCAACAAACCCGAGACAACTTTTTCTGTCGAATAGAGCAGTGGAAATGTGGAACAAGCTGACAGAAGATATAATTGAGTTGTAGGTACCACCACCAATTCCTTTAATAACAGGCTTGACAAATACCTAAAAACACTAAACTACAGTAACCATAATAACAACGCACCAGTGGACCCAGACATGAACACATCAGCTTAGGCTGCTCGTTTATCAAATAAATAAATAAATACAAATATATAGCTATGCGGCCGGGGCCACAGCAGTAGCTTAACTCAGGCGAGTTTTGAGATGAAGACCTTCTACCCTTCATCGAGTTTCGGGGTTGTCACTTAAATGTTGGCAGAGCACTGCTGGTTCTGTTATTTTCAATAACATGATTTCGAAGAACCATTCGCGACAGTTCAGCACCGCGAAACTAGCTTAGAGCCCATACAAGCGAAATGTGCCTGTAAAGGTGCACGAAATTGAGTTACTGGATGTAAATCTTTATATATTATGTGGTACAGCTCTGCTTATTGACAACCATATTTGAATTATCTGTGTCGATCGTGGCCATATAGACGATAAAGCCATGCTGGGAGTCTTCAACAGAGTGAGTCAGTATTTCAGGCTGGATCAAAAACCGTTGCGATTCAACTCGCAGAAATCCATAAATATCATCAATCTCCTATGTCAATTCATTCCAAACAATCAGCTCGAGTAGTTTAAAATTAGAGCATTTATGCACAATTTAGTCGATTGTGCATAAATGCTCTAATTACATGTAAGAATATAAACGTCCTGGTTTGAAGCTTTTGCATAGAAGAAGCTTTGCATAGTAAATGGAAATCCTGCTAAAGAAATGTATTGAATTGCTCGTTATCTTTGCATGCGCAGCCATGCTACAACGGCGGCCGCTGCGTGGACGGCGTGAACTGGTTCCTGTGCGAGTGCGCCGCCGGCTTCGGCGGGCCCGACTGCCGCATCAACGTCAACGACTGCGCGTCCGGGCCGTGCGCGCGCGGCGCCACCTGCGTCGACCACATCGCCGGCTACCGCTGCCTGTGCCCGCCCGGCTTCACTGGCCCCGCCTGTCTCGACCGTCAGTACTTTTCCTCCTTTCGATTCGACCCAGCCAGCCTCGAGTGTCAGTTCTCTCTGTTCTATCTGGCTCCACTCGTCAGTTCTTTCCCTTCTCTTGATTCGGCTCAGCCAGCCTTAACTATGATTTCCCACTCTTCTACGTGGCTCCACTCATAAGCTTTCTTTTTATTCGGCCCTGCCAGCCTTGACTGTTTTTTTTTTTTTTCTTTATTAAGGTTCGCCAGCAGGGTAATACACGTACAATTTACAAAAGGAGATGTGCTACAAAAATATAGCGTTCGTGTACACCCCACAAGTGGCGAACACAGCATTGTTCTCTCTCTTCTACCTGGCTGCACTCGTCAGTACTTTCCTTGCTTTTTCTTTGACCCAGCCAGCCTCGACTGTCAGTTCTCTCTTTTCTACATGGCTCCACTTGTCAGGACTTTGAGGACTTCATAGACCAATAGGTCAGAACTTTCTTTATCCCGCACCGTACAATGTGTATATCTTTTATGCAGTGAACATGGATGGCGACGGAGAGACGGAGGCGCTTGAGGAGGGCGCAGTTCTAGCGGAGGGCGGCGGGGCGTGCAGCTGGCGCGGCGGCGGCGGCGGCGGCGGTGGCGGCGCCCCCGACAACAGCAGCTGGTGGTGGGGCTGCAACGTGTGCTCGTGCGCGGGCGACTCGCCGGCGCCCGCCTGCACGCGCGTCTGGTGCGGGCTGCCCAACTGCCTCGGCGGCGCCGCGTGCCGCGCGGACGAGGTGTGCGTGCCGGCGGCGGGCGCGCTGTGTCTGCGCGCGCCGTGCGCCGGCGTGGGCGAATGCCGCGCGGTGCGGGGCCGCCGCGTGGCGCCGCCCGCGCTGCCCGCGCCGCCCTCCTGCTGGCCGAACCAGGCGCGCCTCTCGCCGACGTGCGCGCGCCTCACGCTCGTGCTGGAGCGCGCGCGGCTCGCTCGCGGCGCGCACGCCGAGCGCGCGTGCGCCGCGCTGCGCCGCCAGCTCGCCGCCGCGCACGCCGCCGCGCGCCTGCGCGTGCGCGAGCCCATCGTGCTGCTGTGCGACCTCAAGGCGCAACACGACGATACACTCGAACTTACTCTTGTGAGTCACTTTCATCTACTTCAACTATCTATCTAGTAAATACGTTATGTTCCTTTCCCATAGATTTTGGTATGAGCATTAACTTTTTTGTATGTTAAGCGCGGCCAGGATCTCTTAAGGTGCCCAAAAACGCCCAAAAAAGCTAAAAGTGGTCTGCCTGTCGCCAGTAGATTTTACCTAACCTAGAGATAAATCGTCAAACCCTGTTGACTTGTATAGGTTAGAATCTGTTTCAGTGTTTTATTGGTGGGGGAAATATGTCCTATCAGAGGCAATGATGGGAATATCTTGTTACTACTCGTTCCAGTCCCAGATGGCCACCACTCGTGACTGGAAAGTTGGTTTCCAACGAGATCTGACAGGTCTTTATGTCTCTTTTTGTACCAATTTTCCCTGAGAAGGCTGGTCCCTGTTCAGCTTTTTAAAGATACCTATTTATTTAGTTTGGCAACATCTGTGGCCGACTAAACGCCGCTGAACTGTAGAAGTTATGTCGTGATGTGCAAATATGGTCTTCTTGAATCGGGATAAATCAACGGGATAGTTTAGCATTATTTTAGAATACTGCATTGCTCTGGATTCAACCATACACCGAACCAATAAATACTTCAAAGTGATACATAATTTAATATCACCAACTACCTTTGGTTGGACGTTTCTTTCTGTAAACCCACAGCATTTTTTACTGGGCAACTAAATTTCGTTAACCCAAAACAACACCTCAGAATACGCATGTCGTAGGTATTGTAATGCCAGCAAGTAAGGCGAGGGCTGCAATTGTCTGATAACGTACATTCAATTTGCTGCCGTTTTCTCTTGTCATTTGTAGATGGCTCGTTGTAATGTGGTTTTGGTGTGAAACGACGCGCAGCAAGGCACTATTATGGATTATGGTCTCTTCTAAAAAGACAGAAGACGCAGAAACACAGAAAAGAGCATTGTAAAATGTTAACCTGACCGACAACATTGTTCTAGTTTAAGCACATGCCGATCTCAGTCAGCAATTAATGTTCGCATGAATGGTCCCGCAGTCGGTGTCGGACGAGAGCGACGCGGCGGCGCTGTCGGCGAGCGTGCGCGCGCTCGGCGAGTGGGTGACCCGGCAGCACGAGCGGTACCCGTCCGCCGCGGCCGCCGCCGCCGCCGCCAACCTGTCCGCGCACCACCTCGCCGCGTCGCCGCTCGCCGCCGTGCTCGAGGTGCGCGTCGAGACGGCGGCGGCGGCGGCGGCGGAGGCGGGCGGCGGCGGCGCGCTGTCCACGGCGCTCGCCGCCGCGCTCGGCGCGCTCGCGGTCGCCGCGGCGGCCGCGCTCGGCGCGCTGCTCGCCGTGCGCCGGCGCCGCGCCGCCGCAGCCGAGCTGCGCCGCCGCCGCGACGAGGAGAAGTCGAACAACCTGCAGAACGAGGAGAACTTCCGGCGGTACGCGAACCCGCTGCGCGAGGAGGGCGCGCCGGAGGCGAGCGGGGAGCCCAAGGAGGAGGCCGCGCCGCCGGAGCGGCTGCTGCTCTACAAGGCGCAGAACTCGGACGCGCGCAACAACACGGCGGCGGCGCTCGACGACCACGCGCGCCCGAAGGAGTTCAACAAGCGCGCGCTGGCGGCGGCGCACGTCGCGCACGCGCTGCACGCCGCGCCCGCGCCGCCGCCGCGCGCGCCGCCGCCTGAGGTGCTCACCGTGCTCGTGTGAGGAGTGCACAGACCTGTCCGCAGTGTCGCGATCTTGCCGCAACATAACTATTCGGACGTTAATGGTCGACTCCACACTAACTGCTCTGAACCCCAGCCCAATTGTGCTTCTGTGGTGTATTGGAACATTCATTTCACAGCAGCCAGGAATCTGCCGAACGTCAGTATTTCAGGCTATTGGGGGTTTAGCTTTGGAGCATTCCACGATTTCGACGTATGGTTGTTTACTCTGAAACGTATACACTGGAAACAGCCACAACTTAGAAATCTCTTTCTGTAACATTGCGTTAACCACAGAGTAAAAAGAAACAGGTCCTTTCTTTTCCAATGAACTTATACATTTGAAAATAAACTACCGTACCTAGCTCGAACAGATCTCTCTACGTTTGCGGCGACGGAGTCCGAATTGAAACAATTGGACGAATCGCCGTTTGGTGCAATCTAAAAATGAAATATATTTGTATACCTACTTACCTAGTAATACAGTTTAAATGATTTAGTTACGTGCATTAAGATCGGCGATAGAGTCATTTTTCTCCATCGGAATATTTATTTACAGAGACCTTAGCTTATACAGCCTATTTTGCTTGTAAGAAGTAGGGGTAAGTAAGTACAGTGTAATGAAATAATAATGTATTATAATATGTATGAAGCGTATGTATATGTTGAATAATTAATTTCACTTCTGAACTCACACACCCTGTATTTTTAATTAATTATTAATATTTAGGATATATTTTAATATGCCGACGAGTTTACTCAGTGATTTAGATCAAAAGCTTTGATCTCTACCATTAGTGATACTTGATTTTAATACCACTTAAATTTTACAAAATATTTAAAGGTTTTGATTGATGGAGAAATAGGAACAAAATTCACAAAACTTGGTTAGTTGATACCATGGTTATTAAAGAAGTAATGATCATTGTAAAGACTGAAAAATTTTTGAGACCATTGTTCTTGGAGTTACAAAAAGGGAATAAAAATAATTATTTTGTTAATTATCTCGTTTAATAGCTATTTCTCACGCTATATTGAATAGTGTAAGAGTTAATAAATCATCTTCATAAATAAATAATCTCATAGTATGGAGCAAAAGCGATTTGAATCACCTGTACTGCTTGTCCCAGTTGTCATCTAAACTAACGTTGACGGAACTTCGAAGTTCCGTAAAAACGTCAAACTTCATACAAGTTTATATTAGATATACTGTGATTTTACTTCTTCAAGCTGTCAAAGTCAAACTCAGAGTTCCGATTTGTATGAAAACGCGGAGTCGGCGTAAACGGCAACGTCGACGTATTCATGGCAACGTTGAGTAAGCTGCCGAATCAAACTCAGACTCGCAAATGTCGCCAGTCGATCGGTTTGCCGTAAACGCCAATTTAGGTGACAGCTGGGACTATGGGCTCTTGCGTTAGGTAGAACTTCTACTCATTTTTAAGATCTGTCAAAAATGCAGTCTTTGCGTCGTTTAAATTGTTACTTAACTAAACTGTAAACGTTTTTTCCAAAAATACTTAAACCCGATTACACTCACGAGATGGATGAATCGATCAATAATGGTTAATGATGTTTACTCATAAATACCTTTGCACAGTATTGATTTGCGGAATCAACGCCATCTAGTGAGCAGATTAATTCGACAAGGGTGTGAATAGTTGAAGGCATTTATTTTATCCTATTCGATGCTTACACAGCTAATTTGCTTTTAAAATTACAGTTATTTTGATGTGAATATCGCATACAAAATATCATAATGTTTACTTGAATGTACTGCCAGTGCTATGTTTTACTTGAATTGAAAGATAAAAGTTGATATTTTTTTTAAAAGGCATGTATTTATTATAAATGTATTAAATTATTTAATTTAAGCACTACATTAATGAATTGTTAATAATTTAAATATGTAATTGAAAACACTACCTAAAATTTACACTTGCTGCTGAAAGATAACCGACTGCGTAAATTGTCTAACCCATATTAATAATATAATAATAATAAATAACCCATAATGACAGGCACCATCATAAAACTTGTCGTGTCAGCAGTTTTATAATTATCCCAATAGTTCGGTTTTTTCTGGAAACTCCAAAATATTTACTTTCTGTTAAAAATCCTAGATTGTACGCAACAGTTGAACAGAGATAATGTTAGGTAAATCATGAAAACGTATTGTGCGCTGGGTGTTGGCGAGAGATACAGATGTGGTGCCAACGTATGTATGTACATAATGTATTAAGTATTCGATCTAAGTAAATGTGTGATATTACTATTATATAAATAGTTCTAATTATTGTTCTCTTTATTTTGAATTGCAATTAGATAAGTCTTTCTAATGCTTTCTATGGACTTGATGAAAAAACAAGTAAGCACCTAAATAATTTGTATGCATAGAATAGTGTTTTTCTGAACATCGTTGAAATTTGCATGCATACATTTTGCTATTATATTGCTGTATTTATACATACTTGCCACCATGCTAATGTAACACGAATTTTAAAGTAATGTTTCTTGTAACGGATATAAAACTGTGGCACTTGCCATTCCGCCACCATATACATATCTCAATATTTTATATGTGCCGTAATGATTTCGCACCAACCAGGGGAGGTAATTTATAGGGACGAAACTAAAATCAAAATTGAACTTGTAATAGCTGCTGTCTTATGCCTTTAGATCATTCTTTGAAGTGCCTCAACGGATCAACTGCATTGACACTAGTCGGCCCACCGCAATTATGAAAACGATTTGAATGAATGAATAAATTGTTTATTGTGCAATACAATAACAAGAACAATTCAAAACAACGATAAAATTGCACAAAGGCGGACTTATCACTAAGAGTGATTTCTTCCAGTCAACCTATTTGTCATGATGTTTTTTTATTTGAAATTAAATAAATAAAGATTATGTATTTCCGACTACCCCGAAGACTTTGTTACGTAGGTATTAGGTACAGTTTCTGTTGTTTTGTATTGACATCTGACAGATTTTGTAAAAATGAATAATTATCTACTCTAATAACACAATATTGCTTGTTACATACTTCGACGCAATTTCATGGATTCAAATTGTGACTGAGTTCACTTGACAGTTTTAACAATGTATATTATTAATGAAAGATATTTCTCCATAATGTTTGCACCTCAAAACAGTTCAGAGCTTTTCAAAGCCGTTCAAAGCTGTTCTAACCGGTTCAAAGCAGTTTTAAAGCTTAAAAAAAATGCCACCATATAGACTAGGAGGTCGCGACAAAAATGGTAACAATAACGTAAATGGCTGTAACGGGTATCACGGGATAAAGACCAACCCTCTGAAGCTAAATGTGTCAGTCTGCCTATTCCAAGTGGTTGCGTTACGTAGATAATGCGCCTGAAAAACTATTTATAGTGACAAAAAATATATATGATAAGGTAAATGGATGCAAATACCAAAGCATGAAAGTATCAATACATACTTGCTTAGCAATACAAAAACTGAACAAACATTTGGTTGCATTTCGTAGTTACAGGCGATTTAGGATACAGATATAACTTAAGGTATATTTAAGTATTTAATTAAAAAAGCGACTGGTTATCGTTGCATAATTAATAGGCATCAACAATCAGTATATTCATCAGCAGGTATTTTATATAGCCAATCTAGATAACGCAACCACTTGGCACGGGCAGACCGACATATTTAGCATCAGAGGGTTGGTCTCTAACATGTGAACCCAGATTCAGCCATTTACCTCATCGTGACCAAAAATGTTGTGACCTTCCGGAATAATAGCCAGTTTATTAATTGCATGCAGTACATACGACGCTATGAGTAAGCTCGAATACATTCGTTAATAGATAAATATATTGTACATTGAGCGTTTGTAAATATCGTTTGGCGCGAGCGACGAGTTTCTTAGAGGCGTTTTTATAGTGACTAAGTAAATTAAATTCATAGAAATACATTGTAATGGAAGTGATCGTTATCTACTGAGTAGAAGCGGTTATATTGTTACGTCGCGTGAAATTCCGTCTTCCCTTCGTAGTGTTGCATGTATACATGTGCTTATATGTGTATATAAATGGGGGGTAAAGATGTTTACTCGGCGAATGGCTCTCGATACTCAGTACTTATGTGGAGATTTTAATGTACATAAAGGAGATGTTTGAAAATTAAATGTTTAAAACAAACTGTGTTGATTTATTTTTATTCACGTTCCATAAATTGTTTCCTGGTAGGACTTAAACAAAATAACTACTGATTATGCAAGGCGTGATTCCATCCGTTCACATGTTTTATGAGCGTTCATGAGAAAGATACATGATTTTTTTAAATATAAAATACAAATTACTTACCAACAATGTATCTTCTATGATTCAATTTAATGGATGACGTTCGATGAACTAATCGGAGAAAAGTTAACCTCTTCTTGCAAGAAAACATTAATTATTTGATTGTGTGTCTAGAACATCAATAAATTAAAAATCACAAAAGATTTAACCATTATTTTAAGAATAACATTGGCATTCTCCAGCCTTGGAATGGCATATCTCCTTCCTTTTATCTATGACGTATTATGTGGATGAAAAGATGGTCGAAACGGCAATGAAAATTGACCCTTTTTAGGGTTCCGTTCCCAAAGGTTTAAAACCGAACCCTATTACTAAGCCTCCGCTGTCCGTCCGTCCGTCTGTCACAGGGCTGTATCTCATGAACCGTAATAGGTAGGCAGCTGAAATTTTCACAGAGTGTGTATTTATTTTGCCGCTATAACAACAAATAGGTAAAATAAAAAAAAATAAAAAATTAAAGGGATACATACAAAAAACATGATTTTTTGTGGTAAATCTTGTACTATGGTACGGAACCCTTCGTGTGCGAGTCCGACTCGCACTTGGCCGGTCTTTCTATCCAGCCGGCCTTTCTTCGGAAATGCGGTGTATTCTCATGACGGTGGTCAGTAAGTAAGACTAGAGAATCACTTATCCGATTTCATTGCTACCGTTTCTGTACTACCTACACTAAATTAACAGAGGGGTGACCCGTAGGATAAAATGCTAATAATTGGAGAACCAATTACCCAATTTAGGTGCGATTTTGTATCTATGTACGTCTAGCCTGAGGCTAATCATAACTTACCTAAATAACATCATACTTATTTATCGGAGGGGAGGGTTTTTTTATGTAACTGGACATGGATTGCTTATAGCTACCTAATCGTCCGATATTAGCCTAACACACCACATCTAGGTGCCATGCCAGGACCTTCCTTATTATGCTCGGCTTCATTGAACTGAATGGAAAACACGGAAAATTTTCATTGCCGCTTCGATTATCGTTCATTCAATGCGATGGTTCCAACCCGGGCGGGCGGGATTAACCCTACCACCTAGTAAGTAAGGAAGGGGGACCTACAGTTTTACGTGCAATCCGAACCAGCCTCAACACTGGAAAATGGTCACCCATCCAGAACCTAACCGCGTTTAGAGGTGCTTCCCCAGCTTATCGAATCGCAAGGTGTCGCACACTGAGCTACCAAGGCTGGCAGATAGATGGTGGAAAGTAACGGCCATATTATCTAAGCGAAAGCTCGGCGCGAAGAAGTCCACGAGAAGACCGGCCTTATCCGTGGCGGAAAACGCTACAGGCCCTAGGCACGGTTTTTGAGCGGTTCGTGGCCTAGTGGCGCGGGGAATGGCCTTGAATACCAGAAGTCTAGGTTCAAATCCTCGCCCCGTTCTAGCACCACTTTCTTTCTCTTTCCAGTTGGATAAGTGCATTTCGTCACGAATTCGAGCTGCTCCATGATTCGGAATCCATATAATCCCCTAGTGGTACATTGCATTAGATGAAAAGATGGTCGAAGCGGCAATGAAACAGTGTCCGCGTTTTCCATCCAGTTCAATGTAGCCGTGCTCATAAAGGGAATGTCCCGGTATGGCACCTAATTCCTTCGGACATGTGGTATATTTCCATCTATGTCAGGTTGCATAAAAAGGCAGTGATAGAAGTGAGGACTGGCAGAGGCCAAAATATCTCCTTCGCCGGCGAGGCATCCTAACCTGAACTAACCTCACCTAGCCTAACCTTACCGAACCTAACCTTACCTAACCAAACCTTACCTAACCAAACCTTACCTAACCTAACCCAACCTAACTTACATTCCCCAAACCACAACCCACTTTGGCGACGCATCTGTGCCTCCAGTTTTTGGCGACGCATATGCGCCTCCGGTCCGGTCTTTGGCGACGGATCTGCGGGCAGACCGCAGAAGCGTCAGATATTGGCGAGGCAGATATTGGCGATGCAGATACAGGCGATTGAAGATACTGTTTGTTTGTGCTGTTGTCATCCTTTGCTGTCATCCAAAGTCGATTTTCCACCAATGACTATTTTCCCCGTCCCCGTGATCAAACGGCAGAAATTCTTGTATTGTTATCTTTTGCAATTGCAATCGTTTTTAATAGCTTGTGTAAGTTTCCTACATAAATTGATAGCAATGGGTGACGTAGGCGAGCGCTATAACACCAAGTGCCCGGGGGTGAAGCGACTAATGCGCGAAGCACTGGAACTCGCTGAAGCTACAGAGGAGTACTGCGCTCGGCCGCTGGAGGACAACCTATTCGAGTGGCACTTCACCGTGCGCGGTCCGCCCGGCACCGACTTCGAAGGCGGCGTGTACCACGGCCGCATCCTCCTGCCGAAGGAGTACCCGATGCAGCCGCCGCACATCATCCTCCTCACGCCGAACGGTCGCTTCGAAGTCAACAAGAAGATCTGCCTGTCGATCTCGGGGCACCACCCGGAGACGTGGCAGCCGTCGTGGTCGATCCGCACGGCGTTGCTCGCGCTCATCGCGTTCATGCCGACGCCCGCGGAGGGCACCATCGGCTCGCTCGACTACTCGCCCGCGGAACGGAAGCTGCTCGCCAAGAAATCGCGCCTGTGGGAGTGCTCGCAGTGCGGCATAGCGGCGTTGCTGCTGTCCACGATGGCCGCCACGCCGCCCTCCGAAGAGGAGCGCTCCGTTATCAGTCAGATCGCGCTGAAGGGCGAGGCGGAGAGTCCGCGGCCCGTAGAGGAACCTGCGGAGGTTGTGGCTCCGGCCCCTGAGGAGGGCCCGGCGCTGGAGTCGGTGGCATCGTCTGGGTTCCTCGACCAACTGATGGAAGTGTTGCTGGCGCTGCTCGTGGGAGCCGTCGGTATCTTTATTTACCGCCGCTGGGGCCTGTTCACGTCATCTGACTCGGATTTATAATTTGCTTTGTTCTGTTAATAAATTATTTATTCATACAGTTGGTGCCTTACTCTGGTATTTCGATAAGGACATCTTAGAAAAGACCAGAAGCACAATTCAGTTCATTGCTTGATGTCCTTTCTCTGCATTACTTTTACATACATGTATGTAAATTATATGATAAATTTAATTTTAAATAAGTAAGTAAGAAAAGTAATTTTTCATTATTCGACTTAATGCAGGTCAGGTTATGAACGATCTTGTGTTGCATTTCAACTGCAATCAAATGCCATTGGACATTAATATAAATTATTGGTGGCATGTGTATCTTTAAAATTAGGGGAGATATTCCAAAGGTTTTGATGTTGATAAAAAGCAGCACCTACTTACATTTGTAAATATTCATTTAACCATACCATGTTTCTGTAGATAATGTTTGAATCACTAATAAAATTAGTTATATAAGTTTTTCAGTTTAAGTATGTATTGAAATATATGACCCTCGCCATACATAGGTAAAGAGTGGCATCAGGGGGAGCTATAATACTGTTTAGTCTATAACATGTTCCCTTAACTGGTTTGAAAAACCACCTTCTTTCCAATTAATTACCAACTTAAGAAGGCTGTACTTGAGTTCCACAAGAAAACCTTTGCCAACTTTAATGCAATACATAAATAAAACGTTCCTGTCTCCTTTCACATATTTAGACAACACTTTATAAATTACATATTATGTCAACAGTTTTCTGTCGCAGGGAACTATAGACATACCCCCTTACTAATAAACCTAGATCATCGTCTGAATAGTTACAATGTTTTGTCCCTTTCTCTCCAATTCGAAACTGCATGTCAATGCAAAGGACAAAACATTGTATAACTATTCAGATGATGATCTGGGTTTATTAGTAACAGGGATAGATTTTTAAAAACATGTTTAATCTGAAAAATTAAACTGACAGACTGTAAATGACAGGCCATAATAAAAAATAATCAGGAGAAAACACTATTAAACTACCGTCTCTATTATCTAGTGCTGCGGACAAGGGAAGGATCTTGGGTGATATGATCATCCATCTGTGATGTGAGTTAAGGTGACGATGTTATGTGCGCTTGGCAAAATTGAAAGTCAAATGCAACCATTTATTTTTTCTTGATAATCCGGTTCTTCGAGAACTTAGCTACTCATACGAAAATTCCGTTTTGATTTAAAATTAAAACCATATTTCCACTTTCATGTTTCTGCCAACTCTCAACTTTGCCTCCAGTTTTGTTTTGGTCATTGCCATTTAGATCTTGCTGCATCCTTAAACTAGCCTCCAGCCGGTGCTGAGTGCATCGGGTTAGATCACGTCTACCATCCTCTTTATCGAGCGTACGATAAGATGTGTTTCTGTGTTAATATTGTGTGGTCTCAAGTCATATTTATACAGCTGTACAAGCCCGCATCATAGTGATGGTGATATTGTAAATTATAACATGTATCCATTTGTTAATTCCTTGTTTTAGTTATAATGTAAAAGCTATAGCTGATTTTCCCGGCTCAACAGCGCCAATTGTAAATGCAAACCATTCAGAGACCCACGCGAACACACACAAAAGATTTCACCAAAATCGGTCCAGCCGTTTAGGAGTTCGGTGACATACACATGTGCAGAATAATTATGTATGTTAGGATTTACAAAATGGAATGGACAACTAAAACAGTTTAGAATTGACTTGATAGTTGGGAGACTTATCTTAAGGCGGCCCATCCCGCTCATCTCCCCATACAAAAGGGGAAAGAAGATCACGCCCATATTTCTTGTCAGAGATCCAAAATTTTGCTCAAAATAGCTTTATTTGATCGAACTAGATGTCTGATGACCATTGGAATTGTAAAATTGTGTTTGGTTTCTAAGTTATAAGGTCCGAAAGTTCGAATTTTCCGCGCGTTTTATACAATAACTTTGGAGGTGGATTACGCAATGATAAAGTAAGAGCATCTTAAAAAGATTAGTCATCAGACATAGCTTATTTAATCAAGATTTATGATCTATTTGGTTTTTATTAGATTTTTGACTACAGCGGTTGTGGTTTACTTTTGGCTATAAGTAGTTTTGAAATTAAAATTTTCGTAAATCTTACCAAATCATACGCTATGCACATTGTCTTTTTTGTGGACATGTTGCATCTTCCTCATCACGGAGCCTGTCTTATTCTTTGAAACAGAGAAGGTCCCAGAGCGCAACAGCACGGCTTTGTACCGTGCCCGCGAATGAGTTAGGCCCGCCGGGTTGGGCCACCTTAACTCGCAAGCAACGAACTCTGGATATTTCCAAGTTGAGATCCAGTCTTTGAAATCGAGTTCTCGACTACAACTCAATATGGTACTTCTAGTGCTAACCTTGGTTATTTCATGATTTCTCATATTGTGCTTTATACGTTTTTATTAAAGTAATTCTAAAGAAAACATTCCAAATGCATTGTAGAACAACAAAGAGGTATTTTCGTATGTGTGTTTTCGTAATGTGCAAAACATGTGATAACATTACTAGTTATGGGAATAAAATGTGTAAATATGTACAAGTAAGTAGTGCACAGAAAAATCACTCTCCAAATCCTTATTTTTCAAAATCAAACAGGTGTTTTTTGTAAATGAAAAAATAATGATTTTAAAGTAAAGGGTTAGGTTAGGTTCCCAATGGCTACGAAACTGAGCCTACGAGAGTAAGCCTCGTTTTCACCAAGTGCTGAATCATTTTAATCGACACTATTACTAAGGCCATTATTACTAAAGTGCTGATTGTCTTGTACTGGTATTGATTGCAAGCTGCTAAGAAAGGCCCTTAAAATGTGGCGATTAAACTAATCAGCAGTAGGTGAAAAAGGCCCTAAGCCAATTACCACAATTACTCATTATCAGGATAATATAGCTTATAAAGAATAGGAATTGTTGAAATTAAACAATCTGTCCTGGGCAAAATGTGTACTCAAATTCGTAGTTTTTTGTCCATGCATGGTTGAGTAGCCACTTGCCTCCATATGGCATGTTTTTCAAGGATAGTGCAGAAAGATGTGGAACTATGGTACAAATCGGTAATGTTAGCTGAAATTAACGGTTTCGTTCAATGTTAAATAAAAACATTTTAATGTTGTGTTGAGGCTCTAAATGTAGTTAAGGAATATTTAATTTAATTAAATGTTTTATTATTTGTGATCTTAATAAATTATTTGTGTTAAGACAAAATATTGATCTTTCATTGGTATTAAATTATATATATAAGGTCCTGGCATGGCACCTAGTTCCAGTGAGATGTATTACACATGTTGCATAAGTCTCAGTTGGTTAGACCAGTTGCTTCACTCTATTTTGCGTATTTCTGGATTCTTAAATGCGCGATTGACTAGGGGTTTCAGTTTTTTTTACGTATAGCATGACATGGCATACGCCAAGCCCTTAAATAGGCGCCAAACGACGCCCATGGGCTGCAAAAACCATGCCTGCCCTCCAGTACCCAGATTGTACTTTGGGGGAAATACCTTGGCAGGGAGTGAATTCCACATTTTAACGACCCAAGAAACATTATATACAGGATCGGTTGGTTCCGATTCGAGGAATGTCGACAGTGAATGGGTGCATTCCCTGCCTGGTTGAGCGCATTCTCCGATTTACAGATGATGAAACAGAGTTGCCCAGCTAGTGTGAGCTAAAAAGTCCATAAAGTTAAGACATGGAGGTCAAAATTAGACGGAACATCATATGTGTCATTTTGACGTTTGACTTCAAACTTTTTTTTTATTTGACTAGACATAGACGGCTAATACCAAACCCACTGTCATATTAGCCCAACACGCCTCATTGTCATCTATACTAATATTATAATGCGAAAGTTACTCTGTCTGTTACGTTTTCAGGCCTAAATTTCTAAACCAATTTCAGTATTTAGACTGACCTTGCAGAAGGGCATACGCTTCGTTTTGTGGCGAAAATTCAACTCGAAGGGGTTGAAAGTTTGTATGGGGAACTCATATAATTTCCAGGACATGATTCAGTCCAAAACAACATTCTTTTATATCCCCTTCCTACCATCGTTCATGCGGATCAAGCTGGGAATCAAAGAAGCAACCTTAAGGTGGCCCATCCCGCTCATCTCCCCATACAAAAGGGGAAAAAAGATCACGCCCAGATTCCTTGTCAGAGATCCAAAATTTTGCTCAAAATAGCTTTATTTGATCGAACTAGATGTCTGATGACCATTGGCATTGTAAAATTGTGTTTGGTTTCTAAGTTATAAGGTCCGAAAGTTCGAATTTTTCGCGCGTTTTATACTATAACTTTGGAGGTGGATTACGCAATGATAAAGTAAGAACATCGTAAAAAGATTAGTCATCAGACATAGCTTATTTAATCAAGATTTATAGCACGGTTTTGTACCGTGCCCGCGAATGAGTTGGGCCACCTTAAAACAAAAAAAATTATAACATGTTTTAACATTTTCACACTAGGCTAATCCAAGTATAGGAAATGTTTTCAGCTAAACAAGTAGCTCAGGGGCGGCTGGACTTGCCTTCCATGCCTGGGGCAATGGGTTCAAATCCCAGCCCCATTCATGCACGACTTTCTTTCTCTTTCTGAGTTGGATTACTTCATTTTGTTAGGAATGCGAGCTGTTAAAAGGTTGAGAAGGTAGGGTTTAAGCCCACCCGGGTTGGTATTTGATAAAAAAGATGGTCTAAAATTGTCCATGTTTTCCATCCATTTCAATATAGCCGCTCATGAAAGGAAGTTCCTGGTATTGCATCTCACTCCTTTCGGAATGTGATGTGTTGGGTTAATATTATGATCGGGGTGTGGTAGAAGCCACCCATGTCCCAGGCACATAAAAAATACCACTGAAACGCATTTGAATGATCAAGCAAAATTTTACATGTTTGAAACATGTTACGGCTTTTCACGCGGCAGGAAGAGACATTCTTCGACGTTTCGAGCTAATCATTCAGCCCGTTGTTTTGACATTTTTCAAACATGTCTAACGACCGCGATAATCTCAAAAGTATCATAAGCTGAATTTTAATTTCCCTGTGCATTATCTACAATTCGAAAACGCCACTGATTAAATGAAACCAAACTTTCCATAGTCGAACAAAATTATTTATTCACAGTAATAAAATTATCTCCTTAGCCTAAAAGCTTGAGAAAACAATGTTCCCTAAACATTTTATCGGAATTTACTTCCATAGTCCATTCCAACTTATAGCATTTGAAGACCGCTGGGGGGTCCACACAGCAAGTCAACACGCGGTGTACCAAGAGTAAGTATGAACTGGGATACCAGCAAAATTATCACCAATTAAAGATTACAAAGTAACAAATACTGAATCTGGTGATGCTTCAATCATTTAATCCAAAAAAAACAGTTTGTCTCATCAGAAAAAACCAACAAGGTTTAGGAAAATCGTCTATAAAAAAATACTTTTTAAAGTTATATTTTTATTGACATACATCTATTTATCATACCACTCTTTTACAAACTGTTTCTCTTATTCACATAAGCCATCTACAAGGGCCGGTCACATTGATGGTCATCTCGAACTGTGTCCACTGCTCGGCGCTACGTGTGGATACAAAATAGTTCGCGCGCTTACAAAGCTTGGGCGGTGGCACGAAATGCGGTCCTAGCCGATGAAACGGTTTCTGTGAGTATTTGCTTGTGTGGTGATACAACAGCATAGAAGAAATTGTGTAACGTGACACAAGAAGTGGTCTACATGACGCTACAATACTGCACTCCTTAACTTAAATGGCGGTAACTACATATGAGGCCCATATGTAGTTACCGCCTTTTAATAAGGAGGACAGAATAGAAAACTATCGGCGTTTGCCTTAGTGTTAATTAGGTTTTAAAGAAATACAGCTATAGGCGATGTGTCTCATCATCATTTTTCGGTTATAGCTGATGAGCGCGCGAACGTGTTAAGGGGTGTTATCACCCGATCACATTCAGTTCCAGAAGGGCGTACATGAAAGCACATTTTAATATTTTTAAAAATAACAACAACTGATTTTTTTATTTAGAAAAAATATTAAATATAAATTAGTTTCTTAGCTGTATCTAAAACTTATAATTATTAATATCTGAGGCTCCCCTTCTTCGTTAATTTTTTTTCATGCATTTGTATACATATTTGCCTTGTCTGAGCAATCAAAGCAAATGAGTCTTACAGTTTTGTCTGTAAATTATGTCTAGACCATCAAATCTACAAATGTATTTTCTTGATTATCAAAATTCGTTGCAGTTACTTTAAATTAAATTAAATGATGTTTTACTTATGCCTTTATGGGACTGAATGTATTTAGGTGCTATGCGATTAGGCGCGATGCGTTGGAATTTGCAGTCAAGCGGCAGGTCGCAGTGTATACCACCGAGAGACCTATATAAGATCGGCAACATTCATGGGCATCTCATCGATCTGCGTGGAGTAGTACTGCTCGATGTCTCGCAGGATACGGATGTCGTCGGACTTGACGAAGTTGATGGCGACACCCTTGCGGCCGAAGCGGCCCGAGCGGCCGATGCGGTGGATGTACAGCTCGCGGTTGTTGGGCAGGTCGTAGTTGATCACCAGCGAGACCTGCTGCACGTCGATACCGCGCGCCCACACGTCCGTCGTGATCAGCACACGGCTGCGGGGCGAAAGAGTAAGAAAGACTAAGAGAGCAAATAAAAAAGAAATTTATAGAGGTATCCTTACTAAATTGTATGAATCTAATAATATTTGAGGGGCTAATAATTGCTGAACGCGTGGTCTTGCTTCTCATGCCGGATGTAATGGTTTCTATAAATGTGTAAATATCAGCTCTCAGGGTAAATCTCAGTTCCGTTTCACTTTCTTTCTCTGTCTGAGATAGATAAGTGATCTTCGCAAAGATTGCGAACCATTTGGAATCACGTTAAACTGTAGGTCCCCCTCCCCCTCCCAAACTTAAGGTCCCCAGGGTTATTATTTTTTTTATTTAACAATGTTAAAAGCGGTAATGATAAATTGTCCATGTTTTTCATCCAGATCAAAGTAGTCGCGCTCATAAAGGGACGGTTTCATAACGGTCCAGTTACATAAAAATATCCTCACCTTTGCCCAGAGCGGAACTCCTTCATAATGTTGTCCCTCTCCTTCTGCGGCATGTCGCCGTGCATGGAGCTCACCGTGAAGTTTGCCTCACGCATTTTCTCCGTCAGCCAGTCCACCTGTAAACAACACACACACAGTCCACTTTGGGTGAATCTACAAATCAGGGCTAAAAAATCCTATTAATAAACTGCACAGCAATTTATGACATAACCTTACCTGCCAACTAGTAAAATTAAATATGTTGACCGACAAAACATACAAGGATTGTTTGGGAAAAGATGATTCCGTCCCGCCCCGTACTGTCTGTTACACAACGGAATCAGGCAGAAGGGCTCAGAGCAACGCTTCAGTCCGAATGCCAAACAAAAAAAGTGCAGAGACATTACACGAACTGAAATAATTCTAGTCTCACGCGCAAAACCAAGCAATTTCTATCTAAATTGATTAAAAACTCACTTTATTTCCAATCGATACGAGATTCAACTCAAAATAACCTAAATAGCTTACCTATTTGGTATCTGATGTATGTGACTTGATAGATTGGAGAAGTGGAACAAAAAGGAGTGATTCCAAGAGATTCCAAACCATTCTATGGTCAGGGAAAACGGCTGAGGTCAGTCATTCGGTCAGCCAAAAAGCAATTACTTGCTCCTTCTTGCACCGATTGGCTCGGTGCACTTTGCCCGAACACCGCCACAGATCGAAATACAAATTAGAGGTCAGCGACGCGCGGGGCGCTACCCAACCCTGCGCAAACCGGGCTCTGATTGTGTTCAGACCGGCCAAAAAGTTTAGCTCGAGCTGCACAATACGATTAGACTAGGAGGTCGCGACAAAAATGGTAACGATAACGTAAACGGCTGAAACTGGGTTCACGGGATACAGACCAACCGTCTGATGCTAAATGTGTCAGCCTGCCTGTTCCAAGTGGTTGCGTTACGTAGATAAGGCGCCTGAAAAAGTAGTTATTGTGACAAAAAAATATATATGATAAGGTAAATGGATGAAAATGACGAAATATGAAAGTATCAGTACATACTTGCTTAGCGATGCAAAAACTGAACAAATCTTTGGTTTCATTTCGTAGTTATAAGCGATTTAGGTTACAGATATAACTTTAGGTATATTTAAGTATTTAATTAAAAAAACCGACTGGTTATTGTCGCATAATTAATAAGTATCAATGTTTCCAGACAATCAGTATATTCATGAGCAGGTATATACCAGCATCTATTTTATATAGCCAATCTAGATAACGCAACCACTTGGCACGGGCAGACCGACATAATAGGTCGGGGAAAAAGTCTTTTCGCATTATAGTATGTATGAACTTGTAATAAAATCTCTTTGGCTATACTATTTGTATCTGGCTGGTTTTGGTATCATTGAAAGTTTAAATTTTAAAGAACATAATTCCAAATTCAAATTAGGAAAATGTGTGATTCTCATTTGTTTTTCGTACTGTCAAAATGAGTGAATCTAATGAAGAAATTCGATACATTTTAAAATTTTACTACAAAAAAGGTAAAAATGCAACGCAAGCCGCGAAAAAAATTTGCGATGTTTATGGACCTAGTGCAGTGTCTGTGAGAGTAGCACAAATTTGGTTTAAGCGTTTTCAATCCGGAAATTTTGATGTCAAAGATGCACGTCGCTCTGGTCGCCCTATTACGGATAAAATGGATGCCATTTTTGAAAAAGTGGAGCAAGATCGGCATATCAGTAGTTACGACGTAGCTGAAGAACTAGGAATTGACCACAAAACAGTTTTGGCGCATTTGAAAAAAACTGGGTACACAAAAAAGCTCGATATTTGGGTACCTCACGAGCTCACTGAAAGAAACCTAATGAACCGTGTACTCATTTGTGATTCTTTATTACGACGTAATGAAACCGAACCATTTTTGAAGAAGCTGATAACTGGTGATGAAAAGTGGATCACGTACGACAAGAACGTGCGAAAAAGGTCGTGGTCAAAGGCCGGTCAAGCTTCACAGACTGTGGCGAAACCCGGGTTAACTCGCAACAAGGTGATGCTGTGTGTGTGGTGGGATTGGAAGGGCATTATTCATTATGAGCTGTTACCACCAGGCAGGACCATCGATTCTGAACTCTACTGCGAACAACTGATGAGATTAAAGCAAGAAGTTGAGAGAAAGCGGCCGGAATTAATCAACAGAAGGGGTGTGGTTTTTCATCATGATAACGCTAGACCTCACACATCTTTAGCCACTCAGCAAAAACTAAGAGAGTTTGGCTGGGAGGTGTTAATGCATCCGCCGTATAGTCCTGACCTTGCACCTTCAGATTTCCACCTGTTTAGGTCTCTTCAGAATTCTTTAGGCAGTGTCAGGTTAACATCACGAGAGGACTGCCAAAACCACTTGTCGCGGTATATTGATCAGAAGTCCCAATATTTCTATAGCAATGGGATCATGTCCCTACCTACAAGATGGCAAAAAGTTATCGAACAAAATGGTACCTACATACTTTAGTTAAATGTAAATAAACCATATTAAAAAATGTTTTGAATTTTCTTAAAAAATGCGAAGAAACTTTTTCCCCAACCTAATATTTAGCATCAGAGGGTTGGTCTCTAATATGTGAACCAAGATTCAGCCATTTACCTTATCGTGACCAAAAATGTCGTCACCTCCCGGAATAGATAAACGTTTTGAAGGCGCGTAGGACGTACCTTCCTCTTGGTGTTGCAGAAGATGACGGCCTGCGTGATCGTGAGCGTGTCGTAGAGGTCGCACAGTGTGTCGAACTTCCACTCCTCACGCTCCACCGCCACGAAGAACTGCTTGATGCCCTCCAGCGTCAACTCATCGCTGCAACCGGGCGACACCTCGTTATTTGTTAGCACACCAGTCATGATAGAAATGAACGGAGAAAAAAAATTAACTTTGCCGAGATAGTATATAATAAATAAAAAATATAAAAAAACCATTCGTATTATGAACACTTAAAATAAAAATAAAACAATAAAATAAAAACAATGTGCACTCAATCAGTGAAGTACACGCATCAGCTTGCAGCTGCTAGTGTATATAATAATAATAATAATAATAATAACTCTATGGTCAGCTGTCACATGTGACGGATGTCGAAATTTTTCGCAAAATGAAAATTATTTAATTGCTTAATAATTTTCATTATTGCTGAAGGTTTTCGACAAAAATCACATGTGACAAGTCTTACTGGATCCCGCGGCCATAGATCCTAACCACTACCGCGCCACTCAAGACCTTGGTTCCCTGAAAAGGGGACCAGCAGACACGGCCCCGCTACCACCTGATGCGGGGCCCACCACTTCTCCGGCGTGCTTGAGGTCGGCGGGCTGCTGCCTGCACCTGACCTCCGCCGCCGGAGGACCGAGGCGCATCACCAGGCGCCGCGCGCAAGATATTCTGCGTGCCGGCGTCCAGCAGTCCGGCGGATGCGGGGCTCTCCGAGATGGGGGTGGTGGAGGCCTGCGTGTCAAGGCCACCACCTACCGTTCGAAGCCTGGCTCACGTCGTCCCGGAGAGCGTCGCCACCACGGCCTGCGCCCACCGGCGCGCTTGGAGGAGCCCCCTCTCGCCGCCGGTGGATTCTCCGTTTCTTAATATTATTTTTATGATTTTTTATTGTAAATATGTAAAAATAATTTTAAAAAACGTGCAAATAAATATATACAGTATAATAATAATAATAAATAGTCCATCAGCAACTTGCCTTTAAACACGGCCTCATAGACTCAGTAGTGCCATACTATAAGTACAAACCGGAAGACGCATTGGAAAAGGATGGCACTAAGCTCTATTGGGATCGACCAATACAGACCGATAAGACAATTAAGAGCAATAAGCCCGATATTGTATTGGTCGATCCCAAGTCCAACCAGATCTTCCTCGTAGACATAACAATACCACATGACGAAAACCTCGACAGGGCCGAAAACGAGAAACTTATGAAATATTTAGACCTGGCCCACGAGGTTACCGCCATGTGGCGTGCACGGAAAACCACCATCGTGCCAATTGTTGTGTCTACGAACGGCGTTGTCCCAAAAAATTTGGCCAAAAATTTAGAAAAATTAGACATCGATATTGGGCTCCGATTCCAGATGCAGAAAGCGGTTCTACTCTCGAACACGAGAATCGTTCGGCGGTTTCTGTCTCTGTAGCTCGGAGAAGCCTTATAGGATTTGTCCCAGGTGGGACCTCCCTAAGGCTAAATTCAGTTTTAGGTTTATATTTTTTAAGACTTCTTTTTTTGTATTTTTGTACTAAATAATATAAACCTAAGATATGTTATATTAATATATACTGTGAATAATAATAATAATAATAATAGTCATAATTTCAGTTTCACCCACCAGTGAATAAGGGTCATAACTTTGTATCGATTCAATTCAATGTAGCCATGTAATATAAGGAAGGTCACGGCATGGCCCCTAGTTCCCATGAGGTTGGTTGGGCTAAGATCATGAGAGTATAGTGTTAGCCAACCATATCCATGTAGTTACATAAAAAAAGGACTTAAAGAGACCCATTGAAAAAAACACGGATCACTTTAAGAGGATCATGAGATGAACATGTTCCATACAATGGCTCTTCAGGCAAATTAAGGAATATTATTCTGATATTTTGCACATTAAAATAAATCAACTGAAAGTTGCATCTGTACGTTTTGGTTTTTTTTTTTTGATAGATTAAGTTAAATCCGTGATATACGTCTCTAAACATTTTTATACAAATACACAAAAGTGTATATCATGGATCTTGTATCTCAGAAAAACAAAAATGTACAGATATAGCTCTCAGTTGATTTATTAGGGTTCCGTACCAAAAGGGTGAAAACGGAACCCTATTACTAAGCCTCCGCTGTCCGTCCGTCCGTCGGTCTGTCCGTCTGTCCGTCTGTCACAGGGCTGTATCTCATGAACCGTAATAAATAGGCAGCTGAAATTTTCACAGAGTGTGTATATATTTTGCCGCTACAACAACAAATAGGTAAAACAAAAAAATTATTAAAATTAAAGGGGGGTCCCATACAACAAAACGTGATTTTTTGTGATAAATCTTGTACGATGGTACGGAACCCTTCGTGTGCGAGTCCGACTCGCACTTGGCCAGTTTGTTAATGTAAATGAGAAAAATACTTCTAAATTTGACCGAGGAAACAGGCACGAGCAGCTGTACGGAACTTGATGACCTCATCATCCGCTTAACACACGGTTTTAGCTACTCGATGGACAGGACGACAACTTTATTGATTCTCCACAGAGAGCTCACCGCTTGACGAGTATGCGGATGGGGTCCGTCATGAACTTGGAGGTCATCTCGAGTATCTCGTGCGGCAGCGTGGCGGAGACGAGCACCACCTGCGTGGCGGGCGGCAGGTAGCGGTACACGTCGTAGATCTGCTCCTTGAACCCCTTGTTGAGCATCTCGTCCGCCTCGTCCAGGACGAGCATCTTGATAGCTCGCGTGCGCAGCACCCGCCGGCGGATCATGTCTGCGATCGAGTCGGTGTCACTGATTGCACTTAAGTAAATATTCTAAGCAGGTACGTCGCTAATTCCAAGGAAAGTGACATGTATGTATGTATAATCGACCGTGAAGCAAGGACACATTAATTGACGAAAGAGCCCCCTAAAAAGAACGACTTTACGAATATACTGCAAAGCTGGACCCGAACCAGCAAAACATACCATTCGCGGGTATTGCGTCTACCATTTTTTTCCAATTTTCCATTCGTAGACGCAATACCCGCGAATGGTATGTTTTGCTGGTTCGGGTCCTGCCTTGCAGTATATTCGTAAAGTCGTTCTTTTTACTGGGCTCTTACTTCAATTAATGGGTCCTTCTTTACGGTCGATTATACATACATACATGTCAAATTCAACTGATTGCACTGTTTGACGCAAAGTTTTCGAATAAACAATGTTTGTGGTTTTATTTTATTTCAATGGCAAACAAAACAGAACATTTACCACAAAGCAACAATAATTAACACCTCATAGAAATAAGACAATTTGGCACGGCGACTGCCATTAAAATAGCGAAATCATCTTCCAGGCCCTAACATTCCCCTACCCCTAAACGTCAGATTTTAATCAATTTTAGATTAATTTAAATCATTTTTAGATTTTTATCACTTGAGAAAGCTTAATTCTATGTCCGAATGTTTTGATAATTTTGTAAATATCTAGATTTTTCTGTAAAACAATTCAAAAAAGAACGTACAAGAAGACAACTTTATTTCAATGTTTATAAGCCAATCTTTTCCAATCTAAATGGTATATTTAAAAAATTAAAACATACAGACATAGATTTTGCAATACCTATTTCTTAGAATCAAAAATTTCAAAAACCTAGTAAAACATGAAGAGCATGGAAACAGCCATCGCCCGTAGTATGGGAAAATGATAGGGTAACGACTCTCCTAAGGCTGTTCCGACCCATATAAAGTTGTTTGCACACATAACGCAAAAAGTATTGCACTTTAAGCCACGAATTAATAATAAAAGTTTAATACATATTATAATATAAATGACTATGACTATAATATAAATTATAGTCATATTACTTGCAGCGAAAACGATTTTACAATTTCAGGATTATAGGTTTTGTTACAAATTATTTAAATACGATTTTTATTTAACAGCGCCATCTAACGGTGTAAAACTTTTAATCGGCAATTACAACGAAACCATTAAACCTGAAGTTGTGAATATGTTTTCGCTGCAACTACTAGGGCTATATTTAATATTTTTGACGAATTCGTGCCTTAAAGTGCAATACTTTTTGCGTTCTGTGTAAAAAAAAAACATTGTATGGGTCGGAACATCCTTAAGCTACAATAGGACATTGGAACAAGGTATAATTCAAGCAAAGGCAGGAGTGGTTATAAATATAAAGCAGAAAGACCGACAAGAAGCCAAGACCAAAAACCATATAAAGAAAGAAGTTTCTAGCAGGTCTTGCACTGGATGTCTCTCTTTAATTGCCCCTTACAACATGCACATGAAAGAATAAAAAAAATAGTTTTATTTGAAAGGGGTTCAGAAGAACTAAAATAAAATTGGACTGTAGAAACCCTATTGTATTTACAACCAGTTATTACTTAAGTTAAGTGAAAACGTAATGTACCGAAGACCCGTCCGGGTGTGCCGGAGACGACGTGCTGCCCGTAGTCGAGCTTGCGTATGTCCTCGCCGAGGTTGGTGCCGCCGATGCACGCGTGACACTGCACGTTCATGAAGTCACCGAGCGCCAGAATAACCTGTCACACCGACACACGTGAATGCTTTTCCTGAATATTATTGGCCTGCATCCTTGCCCACACCGAATTTCGATGATGATACCAATTTATTAACTTGAAGAAAATGTATTTCTGTAAACTACGGCGGAGGAAGGACCAATTTATTAAATTGATGAAAATTTATGTTCATAAACAATGGCAAAGAAGGGACATTACCAGAATTCTTTAAACTTCACATTACATTATAATTATCAAGAAACCAAAATAGTCAACCAGCAACTTGCTATCGACTCGGTGGTGCCTTGTTATAAATTGAAACCTTACAATATCACAAATACAAAAAATCTGAAATAAAACATGTCAGGAACCAAATCACTGACATTTTTAAATCTGAAAATTTTGAGATTTGATGCATTTTACTACTCAAACAAGGCAATAGCAAAGGATCTAAATATTATTTTTTGATGTTGTGAGTGCCGAGAGGATTACAATCATGGTACCTTCTGAATCTGTGTGGCGAGCTCGCGAGTAGGCGAGAGACACAGCACTTGCGTCTCGCGGAGTGTTGTGTCTAACGACTGCAGGATGGAGATGGAGAACGTGGCTGTCTTGCCCGTGCCGGACTGCGCCTGTGCGATCACGTCGCGGCCCTTCACAATCGGCTTGATGCTGCGCTGTTGAATCGCGGACGGCTTTTCGAACCCTAAAGCATGTAAATAGCGGTAAGAATCTACTTGGAACTTAGCTAAAAATTTAACAGTTTTAATTGATTTCTTGAGATAATCAACTTTAGGAAGATTGCATGCCTTAGGACCTCGCAAATTCAGTATTAACCAAAATATGCGTGCGTGAGGCAAAGGACCTAATGCCAAAGAATATTAGAAAGTGGATCACATTGGGGTTAAGTGGACAGGTACCGTAGGCGTAGATGCCGCGCAGGAGCTCGTCTCGCAGCTCCATGGTGTCGAAGGTCTGTATAACTTCCACATCCTCGCTAGTATCAAACTCCACGTTCGAGAGATCTTCGGATAGGAGCTTCCGTGCCGCAGACGCGGCCACCGACATTTCGGAGACCGACATCGTCAATAACCTCTATTCACTGCTCAACCCTTAAATCACAATATAAGGAACAGTTAACTCCAGCGAGTTATTAGCAAGATGAACGCAAAGCGATGAATTTTTGATTGAGAAGACCTCATGAAAAAAACAAGCGACACTGCCGTGAAAAAACGAAAACGCTCCCACGACACAGAACATAAAAGAACTAAAGAAGATAGAGTGTTATCACAGAATAAACTAAATATTCTTTTTTCGTAAAAATCTCCACAGAATACAATATCCATTGGCGGGGAGGTAAAATTAAATGCTGCCAGCCTATTAGCGCAGTAACTTTATAATCGCTGATGGATTTTGTTCTGAGTGGATTTCGTTTTTGTCACAGCCTGAATTAATTATTGACGAATTATTTTCATTTAGAATTAAATGTTTTCCCGCTGTTTTAATAGCGTCAATCTTCTAAACGTGTTGCTAAGGGAAAAACTCGAGAATAGCTTGACCAATTCGGTTATTTTTTAAAACATTTTCTTAAGCCCAGATGAGGTTCTTTGGTATATTTTGACCCGGTAGGTGGCGCTTTTGTTTAGGTCCAGATTTAAAAAAAAATGAATTACGTGTCCTTAAGCGGTGACCCGGGTTTATCCACATTTTACCGGCCTCCGCTTGGGTAAATCTCTCAAAGAAATCGGCCCGAGTGGATCCGGGAACCTCCGCTAGTAAAAAATTAAAATATAAAATCGTGAGAACACCAAAGAGTTCGGAAAAGTGAGAGCACAGACAGTTAAAGTGAATATGTCTGCCAATCTTGTTTGCTTCAGTGTTTGTTCGTGCGATATCGTAAGATCGAAAGAGATACAACAAAAGTAAAACCGAAGCTATGGTACACAAAAGCATAGCCAATATTCATTGTATGTCGGCGTTCAATCTTGTTCGAAAAATAGTATGCTGCCTTTTTTAATGAAATCTTTGAGTGTAGGAATTAAAATAATATTAAGGTGTAAAAAATATATTTTATAAACACATGCTACATGCAAATGACAAACAAATTTAATGAAATAACAGTCTAAAAATATTGACTTCTAAAAGTGCCACTGCCACTTGGTCGTACTATACGTCGTAACGAATCAAAATGGCTGGGTGTGAATGAACTAGTAAAAAACGAACCAAGTTGGTTGGCGCTGTGTCGTGGTCGTGCCGTGTGTAATTTATGAATTTGTGTGGTATTGGTGTATATGTTCGGTCTTGAAGCGATGGGCCGACGGTGAGAGCGGACGCGGTCGGAGGAGATGAGATGCGCATGGTGGAGGCGCGCGCGGACTCGCCGCTCGCGACAACATGTACGATGACCGAGGAGACGCGCGATCTTGCGCGCGGCGCTCCGGGCGACCCCGCGCGCGCGGGCGGCCGCCTCAAATTCTTCAAGGGTCAGTCTCCCCCGCCCACTCCCTCTAGCTTCCACATCGGCGGGCGGGTGCATTCCTCGCCCGCACGTCAGCTGCTAACTTCTCCCACGCTTATCTGCCAGTGATGCAGCGAGGAATGTTGGGTGATTGTCAGTTGATTCTGAAACTCGTTACGTAGGGATTTTTTCAACCCACTGAATTGGTCGGAAAGGTATGTGGTTGAAATGTGACACCTAAACATTTTACAATCTCAGCTGGTTCCTTTTACGGCCACTTCTCGATCTGCTGTTTCACTTTCATTTCTAAGTGTTCCTTGCGATTACTAAATTAAATAAATATGACCAAAAGGGAAAGACACTACTTTTCCTGATTATTGAAGTGTTGTTTTCCATGAACAGTAAAGTAGTATATTTATTAATTTTTTAGGGACCAGAAAATATGTTAATTTACCCTAATATGCCAGAAATTGTAAGCTGAATCTATGTTTGCCTGTACGCCTTAAAATAAGAAAAAATGACCTGTCTGAGTGTAGCTTGTCTACCAATTTGACAAAATGATATACAATACAATACAATATTTTTTAGGGATAATTTTCCACTTATCCTATCAGTTTAATAAGAAATACGGGTGTGTTCTTATATAATGCCCCTGGATTTGAAGCTAGCTGGATGGATAGGATGAAAGATCGACCTTCTAGGACCTACCCATGAAAATATTATAGTGCGGAAACAATTCCTTCATATTAAAAAAAAATTTCAAACTTTCCTATAAATTTGAATTTTAACAATTGGCGCGCGCTCGCTAATGGATGACTCCGTCCACGGTCATTACGTAGTTGCCAGGTGAAATGCATTAAACCCACATTGTGGGGTAATTGTAGTATTTTTGGACGTAAATTAATACTTGATGTATTTAAATTGCTCCAAAACCGACTTAGCCGCCCCGACATTACATGTTGGTGTGCGTCATCCCTAGAGTGTTTTTTAGAAGTGTGGAGACGAAAGCTCGCGCAGGAGGTCCCGAGTGTAGCGAGCGGTACGAGACCGTAGCCGCGTGGCGGTGGGAGGTCGCGAGCGAAGCGAGCGGGCGACCACCCCGCCGCGGCGAAGGTCGAGTGCGGTCGCTTAAGCGAAGGGGCCGACCAAGCGAGTCTTTCGGCGTAGCCACCAACTTCACTTGGTTGGGCTTTCGAAATAGATCCAAAAACCATAATACATAAACAGAATAGGTCGGGGTAATTATAGTATGATATAGTGGCAACACACGTTGTGCAGTAGGTTTGGATTGATCAATGCAATCGATTCAGGGCCGGGTGCACGAAAAGACAAAACATCAAAATCAACGTCAAAATGTGATCAAACACGTCACTTTGTGTGGACAGTATGGAAAGAACTCTATGCGGATCACTAAAAGTGACGTGTTTGAACATTGATTAACTCGGCCGTCTCTTCGTGCAACCGGGGCTCAGTCTCCCTACATTCTGTTCAGTCGCCTTTCGGTTGTACTGTGCGGTGGTCTGTTATCGTTTTCTCTTTGTGTTTAACGTATTGAGCATGTCCGTGTCGCCGTCCCCCGGCGTTGCAGGCGGCGCGGCGGTGTAGGTTAGGTTAGGTTAGATACATTAGTTTATGCTTTGTGTTCTGTGTTGCGTCGCTGTTTTTAGTGTTAACAGTGGGCAACTCGCTTCCAGTTTACTTCGCGGCGGACAAACAAGATACCGACGCCATTTTGATAGCTTTCTCAAGCATGATTTCTGATTTTTGGAAACGTGTTTTTTTTTGGTTTCCGCAACTTCTCATGACGCGCAAACGTATGTTTTTGAGGTTTTTAGTAGGTATATATAATTTTTTTTATTGTTTTCCAGGGGCTTTATTCAAATACAATCCCAGAAATACGATAGCTTTAGTGTTTGCAAGACACCAGGCTAGAAAGTTTGTTCATGCTCTAGTAACCAACCTGTTGTCGATTGTCTACCGAGGCTCTGCTATTGTTGTGATGTTGCAAGCAGTTGTGTTCAGTGCGGCGGAAACCAATCAGACTGTACCAATGCACTGAACACCTTCACATTCAACGAAGGTAAGCCAGAAGCATATAATAGTAGATTTTCTTAGTAGTTAAGAACGGCCCGTAAGCTATGCTCCCCATACAAACGTAGTTTACTAATAATTTGGAAACCGCTGTTCCAATTAAATTGATATTTAATATCTAATATCAGGTAACAAATATCTGTGTCTGCATGCTTTTGTTTTTTTGAAAAATCCAAACCGAATGAAATAAAAGCAAAAAGAAAATCTTCATACGAATTTTGTTTTCTCTATGGTTTGACCCAGTATACATTTACCGAAAAAACAAAGGCATGCAGACACAGATGTTTGTAGCCTAATATTAGATACCAAATATCAAGTAAGTTGGAACATTGGTTTTCAAATGATTAGTAAACTACGTTTGTATGAGTGGCGAAATTTTCAGGTGCTTACGGGCCGACCTTAAAGGTTTGCACATTAGTCTGAAAGATAGGTACTTATTTGCCTATATTAAACAGTTCCAATTCCTCTGACCATTTGGGTTCCTTAGGTCTTTCCCGCCTGCCAGATTTACCCTACTTTTCTCTGTCAATATTGACCTCACTTCGTCCTTTGCCAGTATTTCGGTGCCAAAAACTCAGTCAATATTGACTAAACAGAAGCCAATCTGTTACCACTTCCGATTTGTCCGATATCGGTCTAGAAATATATGCTAAAAGAAAGTGCGATGTGCTGAGGCAAAGATGTTTTGACTGAACAGAATTCTCTGTTAATATACCTAGATATTTCGAAGAGTTTCCGAAGGTAAGACATGTGTTTTACATTATTAAGGACATTCAAAACTGATATATCTAAGCAAATTATTTTTAAGTTTGTTTTGATTGAACTTATCACCGATATATTTATTGTCCAGTTGACCCTCCAAACACTATGAACACGAGACAATGTAAAATGAAGTCTTCTCTACCCTTTATAGCTACATTTACGCAATGTCGCAGCATTTACGAAATGTCGAACAAACTGCCTGAAGATATTGTTCAAGCACCCACCATCAATTGCCTAAAAAACTGGCTTGACAAACACCTAAAACACTTAAATAAAGTAATCCTAATAGCAAAGCACCAGTGGATTCTGAAATTAACAAATTAGCTTAGGCTGCTCGTTCATCAATTAAGGTGGGCCATCCCGCTCAACTCCCCATACAAAAGGGGAAAGAAGATCACGCCCATATTTCTTGTTAGAGATCCCAAATTTTGTTCAAAATAGCTTTATTGGTCGAACTAGATGTCTGGTTTCTAAGTTATAAGGTCCGAAAGTTCGAATTTTTCGCACGTTTTATACAATAACTTTGGAGGTGGATTACGCAATGATAAATTAAGAACATCTTAAAAAGATTAGTCATCAGACATTTAATCAAGATTTATAATCTATTTGGTTTTTGTTAGATTTTTGACTACAGCGGTTGTGGTTTACTTTTAGCTATAAGACATTTTGTAATTAAAATATTCTTTTTTGTGGACATGTTGAATCTTCCTCATCACGGAGCCTGTCTTTTTTTTTTTAATTTTTTTTTTATGCGACCTGACATGGATGACCAGACCACACAACTACCGTTATGATATTAGCCCAATACACCACATTCCCGAAGGAATTAGGTGCCATGCCAGGACCTTCCCTTTATGAGCACGGCTACATTGAACTGGATGGAAAACACGGACCATTTTTCATTGCCGCTTCGACCATCTTTTCATCCAATGCGATGGTACCAACCCGAGCGGGCTTAAACCCTACCACCTAGTAGGGGAAGGGGACCTACAGTTTTACATGGATTCCGAACCATGGAGCAGCTCGCATTCGTGACGAAATGCACTTATCGAACTCTGAAAGAGAAAGACAGTGGTGCAAGTTGGTATTGAACCCGGGCCTCTGGTACGCTAGGCCGGTCCCCGCGCCACTAGGCTACGAGCCGCTCGAAAACAGAGAAGGTCCCAGAGCGTAACAGCACGGTTTTGTACTGTGCCCGCGAATGAGTTAGTCCCGCCGGGTTGGGCCACCTTAAATATATAAGTAAATAATTCGTAAGTGTTAAAACATGTTTATAGAACTATACGTGTATTGATATAATTACACTGACTCACATGATATTAGCCCAATAAACTGAATTCCTGAACACTAGTGGCCATGCCATGACCTTTACCCTACCACTTGGCAAGCAGGGAAGGTTAACTATGGAGCGACCTGGATTCTCAGTGAGCAATGCAAATTTAAATCTCAGATCAGAATAAAATTAGACATACATTTAATTTTTTTTATTTTTTTATATAGGTACACCAACAGTAAACACACAGACAACCTCTATAACTATACTAACATTACAATACTACAAGAGTAAGTGCCACATTCAGGGTGTGAGTACCAATAATAGGTATACACAGCAATCAAATTAAGCTCTTAAACTAAATTATTATTACAAAAGATAAATTATATAATAATTTGTATTCATCTAATAAATTTCTGACAAATAGGAACCAATATATTATTTAATCCTGCTGCTAATAATCCCAGATCATCGTCTGAATAGTTATACAATGTTTTGTCCCTTTCTATCGAATTAGAAACTGCCTGTCAATGCAACGGACAAAACATTGTATAACTATTCAGCTGATGATCTAGGTTTATTAGTAACCGGGTTACCCTGTATAATTACTAAGGTTAAAAATATCAAATTCTATTTGACCGGGGAGATCATTATACATATTATACATTATATACATTATACATTCTTGGCAAGCTTGACACTGATGACAATTTAGAAGTTGAAATTGAAACTTCAAAAGTTTTGTTGTTACATAACCTAGAATTTAATCGTGGCAACAAAATACCGACTTTACCTAGGAGTTCAGGGCAATCAAGTCACCGTTTATCAGTTTGTGGGGGAAAGTTAGGTCAATCAATTGCCTTTTATTGCGAAGTTAGACCATATTAAAATACTCCAAAACACTAGGTGCCATGCCATGACCTTTACCCTACCACTTAGCAAGCAGGGAAGGTTAACTATGGAGCGAACCACATTCTGAGCAGGCAATGCAAATTTCAATCTCAGATCAGAATTAAAATAGATAAACACTAAATTTTAACGCCTTAAAAAACGTAAATAAAAAATGTTGTTGCATCGTGTGGCGTTACAGATGGCAAATTTATTCTGGAGCTGGTGCGGTCGGGCGGGTGCGGGGAGGGCGCCAGCGGCGGCGGCTGGGTGTCGGTGCCGCGCAAGACGTTCTGGCCGCCGGCGGCCGCGGCGCCCGCCACGCCGCCACAGCAGCCGGCCGGCGCGCAGCAGACGCGGGCCGACCGCGCCGCCTCGCTTAGCGGTAACTACACCGCAGAATATAAATAGGATTACATCCAGTAGCTCATCTCCATACAAAGTCCCGATTTTGTGCACCTATTTTGGACCCCCATCAACATGATATTCGCCTAACACACCGCATTCCCAAAGAATTAAGGTGCCATGTCAGAACCTCCCCTTAAGGTCGGCCCGTAAGCACCTGAAAATTTCGCCTCCCATACAAACGTAGTTTACTAATCATTTGAAAACCAATGTTCCAACTTACTTGATATTTGGTATCTAATATTAGGCTACAAATATCTGTGTCTGCATGTCTTTGTTTTTTCGTTAAATGTATTCTGGGTCAAACCATAGAGAAAACAAAATTCGTATGAAGATTTTCTTTTCGCTTTCATTTCATTCGGTTTGGATTTTTCAAAAAAACAAAAGCATGCAGACACAGATATTTGTTACCAGAAATTAGATATTAAATATAAATTTAATTGGAATAGCGGTTTCCAAATTATTAGTAAACTACGTTTGTATGGGGAGCATAGCTTACGGGCCGTTCTTAATGAGCATGGCCACATTAAAATGGACGGAATAAGTGGACAATTTTTCATCTAATGCGATGGTACCAACCCAGGCAGGCTTAACTGTACCACCTAGGTGAGGATACCTACTTTACCACATGCAACCTATAGTTTTACATGATACTGAACCATGGAACAGTTCGCATTCGTAACGAAATACTCTTAACCAACTTAGAAAGAAAAATAAAGTGGTGCATGAACAGAGCCGGGAATTGAACCCATGACCTCTGGCATGGAAGGCAAGTCCACGCGCCCCTGAGTTACGAGCCGCTCAAAGACCAGCATCTTCTATACACACGGTTTTATGGATATCTCAACATTAGTTCATTTTTAGGGTTCCGTACCCAAAGGGTGAAAACGGAACCCTATTACTAAGCCTCCGCTGTCCGTCCGTCCGTCCGTCCGTCCGTCCGTCCGTCCGTCCGTCCGTCCGTCTGTCCGTCTGTCACAGGGCTGTATCTCAGTAACCGTAACAGATAGACAGCTGAAATTTTCACAGAGTGTGTATTTATTTTGCCGCTATAACACCAAATAGGTAAGATTAAGAAATAATTAAAATTAAAGGGGGTCACCATACAAAAAACGTGATTTTTTTGTATAAATTTTTTTACGATGGTACGGAACCCTTCGTGTGCGAGTCCGACTCGCACTTGTTTAAGTAGAATGTGGAAATGAGATTATATTGCAATTTAACCGGTAGGTTAAAGTAGTAAACCCTACATTAATTCTTAGTTAATCGTGGGAAATCCATGACAGTTAGTGGTTATTCCAAGGACTAATGAAATAAAACTGACTTGCAGCAGGTAGACCACAGCTAAAGATGTCACCACAAATGTGGAATTCATTTGCGTATCGTCATTGTGGTTACATGTACGGTGGATGATATAATATTATGTATTATTCTTTACTTCGCATCTCACTTGCAGGCTGTTAATATGGGTACATATCATAAATGAAGCAAAAGAAGGTTTTTTATCTAACTGGACATGGGTGAGTAAAGCCACACCTAATGTCATGATATTAGCCCAACACGCCTGAACTAGGTGCCATGCCAGGTGACACTGTATCTCCAAACTCTACCATCTATGCCTCTACCCCTCCGGATAAGCGGTGTGATTGTATGTGTTCATACATAATACGTCAACGTAAATATTAGTCCCTAAGTATGACGAAATAAGTTGGTGAAATAATTTTAGTTACTTCAAATAGAAATTGATTTAATAGATGTTGAACATATTGCGCTCTCATAATATTTTGAGTTTATACAATTTTCGTATCAAAAATGACACGGGCACCCTACGCCCGAACTTTGGTTATATTCATTTCTAGCTAGATGTCAAAATCTCGTACAGGAATTGAATTTTTTTCATATGTTACCCTCAGACCCTTAAACTCTTGTTATTTTTTCGGTTTTAGTTTTAAGAGTAAAGATATTTATGGCATTGTGTACAAATACATGTGTATTATCACTCCCGGTAAAGTTTCTCGTTCGTTTTTTATTACACTTTGAACCATTAATAGACTATTCTCTTGCACTAGTAATGTGATATCTACAAAGCTGTCATGACTATGTAAGGTCATATATTTGGTAGGTGTAGGTGTATTTTCATTGCACATATATGTAATGTACACAAATTATTTATTTCATTTTAGACAGGCAGCCTACGTCTAAATCAAGTTCAAGGGCGAAATGCCCGTTGCCAAATGCCAGCTCTATTCAATGGTGTAAACCTGGGGAATCGAAGAGCTAAGCGAAATTTTGATATGTGATGTGTAACTTGTAATGGAGGTTCTGAGCACCATCAGCGCTATTCGGACCAACTATATTCACGCTGTCAGGGTCTGAGCGCAATTCGGACTGCGACTGCGTTCCTAAATTCGTATATTGCAGAGATTGCAACAATGCGTTGACAACCGTTCCGGATTGCTTATATTCACTCCCCTGAACGCCATGTTGACATAAGAGACGTGAATCTAGACCGCACGCGGATTCACATGCACGGGTGAGTGCATATCCGCCGTGTACGCTGTCAAATGGCTTTCATCGAGCTGTCATTAAGCGTGTTTATCCGTAGTTTTCTGAACGTATGCACTTGTATTTTGATATAACGATGACCTTTCGCCGTTTGTTAGTCTAGTTAGACAATTCTAGGCCTGAAATAACCACTCTAGAGGTAGTTCCAGGCAGTTAGGTTAGGCTCTGACACATATTCCTGCTCAAATTCGTTCCGATTTGATATCGTGCAATTGTAGCTATGAGCAGTAATATCAATTCGGAACACTAGTATTCACTGTTCATGCTTTCTCTGCGATCTTTGCAATGTACGCATTTCGTAGCGTAGGGGTAGTTAACATTTAAATGACAGATGGAAAGTGAGCGCTGACATTCAAGTGACAGTGGACATTTAAGTGACAGCTGCCATTTAGGTGACAGTTGAGAGATATACTTCCGGTTATGAGTTCCAGCAATGAGTTAAAGGTGTAATGCAAATACGTAATCTTTAATGTGAGCACTTGTCGCTTTGCAGTGTCGGACGACAACAGTTCGGTGCAGTCGTCCCCGTGGCAGCGCGACCACTGCTGGAAGCAGAGCACTCCGCGAAGGAACATTTCCAAAGAGTTAGCCCTATACTACTGCCGGCCGAGCAACCTGCTCAACTCCACCATCAACAGCGCCTCGCGGAGCAAGCGCAGAAGACCGTACGACTCGGCGCACGCGCACGCCCTCTCCAACGGCGCCAAGAAGGGGCTCAGCAACGGCGTCGACAAACCACGCAACGGTAACACCGACGCCTCCAAGACGAAGAGCGAGGACGCCGTCGACGGAAACCGAGCCGACACGAGCGACTCGAGGAACGACGAGGTCGACCGCTGGATGGACCGTGAGCGATATTACCACATGAAACTAAAGAAACCATATCAGTATCATAAGTTAAGGGTGTACAAGAAGTGCAAGCCGCCGGCCAAGCGGCGGGAGCTTCGGCAGATCGTCGACAAGCTGCGCGAGAAACTCGCAGTGCCGCCACTCGTCAACGCGAAGCTCGCGAGCTGCCGGCAGGAGCACGCGATGGTGTCGCCCCGCAAGCGGGTCCTGCGCGAGCTCGAGCGGGTCACCCTCGAGGAGCAGGGCGGCAAGCGGCGCGCGAAGACCGCCGCCGCGCCGCCGCTCACCGCCGCATACCCGGGGCCGAGCCACGCGGCGGTCGGCTCCGCCCCGCGGCCGCCCGCCCGCCACGTGAGCAGCTACAGCATCCACTCGCTGCTGAGCATGCCGGAGGAGGGCCCGCAGGAGGGCAAGCGGCGGACGCCCTCGCTCAAGACCGAGTCGCCCTCGAGCGTGCGCTCGCCGGACCTGAGCCCGAGCCCGGACCGCTACCGGTACGCGCTGGCGCTCGGCTCGCCGACGGCGCGCGACTCGCCGACGCCGCCGCGGCCCGCGTACCCGCCGCACCCGCCGCCGCCGCCGCCGTACCGCGCGGCGCCGCTTCCGTACGGAGCGGCGCAGTACCGCGGCTCACCGGCGCCTCTCGAGTGGCGCGAGCTGTACTCCCCGTACGCGCCGCACGTGTACCGCGCGCCACCGCCGCCGCCGCCGCTGTGGATGCACTACGCGATGTCGCCGGGCATCCCGCCAGGACCGTGGGCGCCGCTCGCCCACCCCCTGCTCACGCATCATATTCCTAAAGAAGAACCTAGTTCAGGTGAGGTACCGATCTATACAAACAATACATTTCTTCAGTTTAAACTGAAAAGGTTAAACCATGGAATAATAATTACTGGCTTAAGTAGATGGCCCACCGCCATGACGGAAGTTTCATACAATATGTGTTAAGCAAGCCGGCACTCTATTGCAATAAACGTTTAACTAAGATGGTAATTTCCATTCAATCGATCACAACAAAAAGAGTGTTTGTACTAAGAGATGGCGCAGCTATCAGGCTCACTGCTTTAAAACTATTCAAAAGTTGTTTGATTTTATAGATTGTCAAAAAATTTGTGTATCGATTCAAAATTGTATTGTTTCCAACTTTAAAACAAAATTGTAGTATTAATCTATGAATGATCGGTGCCCGATTCCCGATCCTGCACTCCCTGCACCCCATTGCAGCTCCAGGGGCGCGGCTCGCGCCACCCGATCCGCATAGAGACGGCGGCGCGGGACACAAGAGGAAACCTGATTAGCTGTTTCTCTTATTAATTTATTTATTTTTTGTATTGGTTCTGTAGGCAGACATAATATTAATCTATGAATAAATCCTATATTTGTACAGTGCTATCTATTGGCTATTTCGCAAGTTCTTGGTGCATTCCTATTTCCATAGCCGTAAACGTGTATCCATGCCAGGACTCCTGAGCTGTCTCAGTTGTCACCTAAATTGGCGTTTACGGCAAACCGATCGACTGGCGTTTTCAAATGTATGGACAAATTGAAGAGCGCGCGCAGTGGTCGTTAAGCGAACTAACATTTGCAAGTCCGAGCTTGATTTGACAGCTTACTCAACGTTGCCATAAATACGTCGACGTTGCCGTTTACGTCCACTCGGCGTTTTCATACAAATCGGAAGTCCGCGTTTGACTTTGACAGCTTGAAGAAGTAAAACCACAGAATATCTAGTAAATACTTGCATGGAGTTTGACGTTTTTACGGAACTTCGAAGTTACGTAAACGCCAATTTAGGTGAGAACTGAGACTACCGGCTCTGAAGAAGAAAACATTTTAATAATAATGTGAAACAACAGTGAAAGTCTAAGTAAACATTACAACATCTGTTTTGTTCTCTAATTTCAGATTTGCCGCTCAACCTTTCGAAGCATTAAATGCTGGTGTGCGGGTGCCGGCAGCGGCGGCTGTGTGCGTCTGTGCGTGCGGAGCCGAGAGCTTAGACTGAACATACACAAAGACATTAACTCTAGCCGTAGTTGTAATAAGGTTAAGAATGCGATGGCGACGTGCGGGAGCATCCGGGACCGCCGCGCCGGGACCACCTTTATGTCCCAAGTGTCTAAACTGCAACTTGTCGAAGAGGTTATTTCCTATTATTTTGATAGTCGAGTGACGATTGCGTAATGGACAGCTATTCATATGATTTTCACTTTTCAGTCAGAGCGATTGTATTGTTTAATAGAGATATTGTTTTCTTAACTTTTGAGCAATCTTACAATTCGCTAAAAACTCAAAAAAACCAAACAATAGCTGTGCTTAGAGTCCCGTCGCGAAAACCGACTAAAGAATTCCTTATGGTCCGGCTCGGTGTCTGTTGATCTCACACGTTCTGTCCCGAATCATTCTATAATGGTTGTTTGAAAATTCTGAAAAAATTACCAACATAATTACGCTTTTGTAGTTGTGCTCCAACTAATTGCCCAAAACTCCTGGGCCATTAGTTGGAAACCAAACTCTTTGATAAAATGCTAGATTTCTGAAGCCAGCAGTGACGGGACCCTTGGCACCTGAACATGTTCACTATTAACCGTTTTTTTTTTCAATAGACCATTGATACCGTTTATGGAACGTTTGACTATATGGTGGTATTTCTTTGGTACTATGGCTATCTTACCATGGTTTTTCTTACCGATATGAGCCCAAACATTTACCGCAGGTTAATTTTATGCATCAATGTGAAATGCCTCCTTGTAGACAGTCTCCTAGAATTTCCATTACGTTTCATCATTCTTGCTATCGATAATAAGGAAAAGAGCCGAAATTTTTACTAAACTGCCATCTCTATGGAACGTTGGTTGAAACGCTGATGCTCGGTATCTCTCGGGTTGCACTATTATTTAAAACTAAACTAGATTCGTCAGTATACTGATAAAACCCTTTAAGTGTAGAAATTAAAGTTTCGAAATAAATGAACTTGAAAGTTTAATAGCTCATAGTGGTTGGTATAATTGTCAATGTGCTAACACAACCTAACTTTAAAACTAAACGTCATAGCAATGTATGGGTTTTACCATAAGACAGAGCTTGGTAAATTAAGTAGAACTGCATTATAAACTCATTTTACTAAAATATGTCAAGTAGCGGGTTTTACCAGTATACCGACCAGTATAGCAGAGCCAAGTGTGGCGTATGTCTATTTCTTTTTTCAAATATATCCACGCTCTCCGAGTTGAACCGTACCGCCGTAGTTACGGAATTCTGTAAAGATATTGGAGTATTTTATACTAGTGTAATTGAATTTATCAGAGTCACGCTTGTATTTTCATATGAGACATATTGATTGAGGTTTTTTTTTAATATTTTGTATCGGCTGTTATACTAAATTAGAGGTTAACTAACTATCGTGCAAGACAGTGAAGATATTGTGCCTTCGAAGTGTACTTTTGTAACAAAAACAATTAAAAAATTATAGTGATGTTTTTTGCTCTCTCTTCGATATTTTGGACCCTTTCATTTCATCATGTACATTTTTAAACTGGCATGAAAAGATTATTTATTCTGCCGACTCTAATTTAGGGCGAGATTGCCCTTTCTCTAAGTGGAGGAGAACTTTCTCTAATTTACTGTCGTGAAATGCAAATGTCAATTAGTTTCACCGTCCAAAATATTGAAGAGATGCAAAATTTCAAAAGATATGAAAACTCTAACCCTAAACTGCCTTACCCAATCTTGTAAACTTAATTATTCGGTCTTTACAACGAGAAACATATCGGTAGACTTTTTTTCTAATCTTGAATATTGTCACGGAGATTTGGAAGAAATAATAATTTTCATTGATAAATGGAAATGTTAAAATTGTATGTGAATGCTGATAATCCATGCTAACCTAGTTTGCGGTGATGATTTTTTATTCGTTATATGTCCAAAACGAAATTTAAAACATTTAATATACACGGTGTTAAACAAGTTTGCGACATTCCCAAAAGGGGGTTATTTTGGGTCTCATACTGATTCCGAAAAAAAGGATTTTTCTTGTTTTGACATTTTGTTTTAAAATTTTCTTTTTCTAATACTAGTTAGTTAGTTAGTTGGGCAAAATGTTTTCCGCGCTAAGCCTACTTCACAGACCATTATGCGTAGCAAAGGTGACTATGTAAGCCATCCCAGCTTGTCCCAGAAGTCCAGCATACCCTTTACATTACCACAGGCCTCTGCATTCTAATCTAATTCTAATACTAGTATGAAAACATGTACATATTTCGTAATAGGAATCGCAGTGCATTCATGAAAAGTTCTAAAGTAGGACATTTTTGTAAATAAATGTGAAAAATTACATTCGGATCGATGCGATACAATTGGCGGCGGCGCGCAGTCAACTGCGAGACAGCAAACGCGTGACCTTGGCAGTGGCGCGTACACATGGCGTGCTTACACCATTCCAAAGGGAAATTGTCGCTGAGGTAAAAGTTTGGATTAAATCTGCAATTTTTTTTTTTACTATTTTAGATTGAATTTTTAAATACCACAAAATGATCAGTATACGAAATAGTTAAATAATCGGTATTAAAATAGTAATGTCGCGAAAAAAATTAACACCGTGTATATGAATAATGCTGAACAGCACAGATTCATTTTATGAAAAACTTGTGCAAGGTGCTTCCAAGAAAATCACCATCTCCGTACTCTCCGTCTCATTCATGTAACCCAAAACGTATGGGGACGCGATTTTGCTTATTTATGCCTTCAGAGTGGTCCGTGTAAGATCAGGTTAGTAAGATGATCGGCTTCCTACTATACATGAAACCTATATAGTGTTTTAGTATTTTTATGAATATTTCTCTCTACTATGACATTTTCACCATTTTCCTGACCAATACAGTGTATTGAGTTTTTCAGAGAAATAATGATATCCCACCTTTACACATATAGTGGTAGGTTCGCATGAACTCGTTCAGAGATCAAAAGTAATTTTTGTAAATACGACACCGAAGATGTTAATAAAACGCTGCCTCCTTCATTATAATATGCTGATATGTATTGATTTATTAGTTTTAGATGCGAGGCTGATTCCTTGGGAAGGCCGTACGCGTACACGAATAGTTAGCGAAGTGATCGAATTGGATGTACGACGTGAGAGAGGCCACACAATTATATTCCGGGAGGTTACGACATATTTGGTCACGATAATTTTAATGGCTGAACCTGGGATCAGAGGTTAGAGACTGATCCTCTGATGCTAAATAGGTCTGCCTGCGCCAAGTGGTTGCGTTAGCTAGATTGGCTACATAAAATAGAGTTTGGTATGTACCTGCTAATGAATATACTGATTGTCTGAACATATTGACACCTTTTAATTATGCAACAATAACCAGTTCCTTTTTTAATTACATACTTAAATATACCTAAAGTTTGAGTGTAAACTTAATCGCCTATAACTACGAAATGGAACCAAAGATTTGTTCAGTTTTGTTATTAGTAAGTAAGTGTGTACTGATACTTTCATGCTGCGTTATTTGCAGCCATTTACCATATCATGTATTTTTCTTGTAACGATAACTACTTTTTCAGGCGCCTTATCTAGGTAACGCAACCACTTGGCGCAGGCAGACTGACACATTTAGCTTCAGAGGATTGATATCTATCCCGTGAACCCAGTTTCAGCCATTTACGTTATCGTTACCATTTTTGTAGCGACCTCCTAGTCTATAATGGTGCACACAGGTGCTGTCTCCCTCTTTCTCTTTGTGGTTTAGTAACAATACGTACTTGTTCACGTCTGTCACGGCTCTCACCCGCGACAGACATTTTGACTCTCGACAATTTATCTTTCCGAAACAAATTCCACGAAGATTACATTCGATCTCATTATTTAATTTAGAAAATAACAATGAGGTAAAGACTACAGGCTTTGGGATCAAATTTTGTATGTGTGTATGTGAATTTTACATGTATAATGCATGAGGGTTCCTGTAAATAATATTGTGAATGGTGTATTATTGATATGAAATGAATTATTGAGACAGAATCATCGGTCTTGGCAATTTCGATTATTTTATAATAGTTTTATATCTTTTTATATGTTTAGAATTGTACAGTATTTTTATGAGTATTTTATAAGTGCGTGCGGAGAGAGGGCACCGGGGGGCAGGCGTGATGGTGTCCCCCCGCGCCCGGCCCGCGACCCAGCGCCCCGGACTTGAGATTAACGTTTAGGGTACATAGGTTACTGCAGTTTATATAAAACTACGGGAGAATGTATATTTGGTCTACGGCGTGGATTATATCAGTATGGGACTGAAATTAATGTATAATTATATTGGTAGAGTTTGTATAAAATAGGTACGCGTTCGGAGGCCTAACACAACACTATGTCTGCCAACAAAGTTGACTTAAGAGTAAATTATCATATAGACATTATAGTGCCTGCTCAATTAATGTAACAGTGACCGTATGAAAATATTTATAAGGGTGCGTATTTTGGATGTGTTATTGTATCGTGTGACTATTTTTACTAATTCATGCGGCATGCAACCTGTCTACCACTGGCAAAATAATGAATACTTTTGAGTGGTCAGGAGACTTGTGAAACTGTAATATAATTGTTTTTAAGGACATTTTATTACAGTTAAGCACAAGTTTCAAAAAGTACAGTAGAGCCTTGATTATCTCTATGTGCAAAAACCCAGGCCATGGTAAAATATCATGTCATTCAGAATGTAGTATGGTTTTTAGGGTTCATCAAAAGAAACCAATTAACCCATGTTGGATTAGTTTTGTGTCCGTCGCTGTCTGTCTGTCATAGACTGTTTCCCTCAAAAACGCTATGTTCTTGGGTCTATAGGCCCTTGAAGCTACTAAATCAAACTTTTGAGTAAGGGCTGATTTTTCAATATTCAGATAAACAGCCAGATAACTATTCGACGAATTTATTTACGTTTCTGCTTATCCTACCGACATAGTAAGTCCAAATGTTTAATAATTGTGGTAGAAGATATAATTCTCCGGCAATGACTATCCGTCTTTTGACAAACGTGAATTTTTACTATCAGTCCGATAAGTACTATCTGAGGATTGAAAAATCGGCCGTAATTGCGATAAATAAATATGGCTATTTATGCCGCATATTACTACATTCGCAAATTAATCAAAACCTATACGGTCCTTCCTTTTTTTTTTTATGCGGCCTAGACATGGATGGTTAATACCACACAACTACCATTATGATATTAGCCCAATACACCACATTCCCGAAGGAATTAGGTGCCATGCCAGGACCTTCCCTTTATGAGCACGGCTACATTGAACTGGATGGAAAACATGGACAATTTTTCATTGCCGCTTCGACCATCTTTTCATCCAATGCGGTGGTACCAACCCGGGCGGGCTTAAACCCTACCACCTAGTAGGGGAAGTTTTACATGGATTCCGAACCATGGAGCAGCTCGCATTCGTGACGAAATGCACTTATCGAACTCTGAAAGAGAAAGACAGTGGTGCAAGTTGGTATTGAACCCGGGCCTCTGGTACGCTAGGCCAGTCCCCGCGCCACAAGGCTACGAGCCGCTCATCTGTCAGCCTCAGTGGCCCAGTGGCGCGACACTTCGGCGATCGCTCTCCGAAGTTAAGCAACGCTGGGTCCGGTCTGGTCTTGGATGGGTGACCACTCGACCGTTAAGAGAGGCTGGCCGTGGTTCGGATTCCACGTTAAACTGTAGGTCCCCTTCCTTACTTACTAGGTGGTAGGGTTCATCCCGCCCGGGTTGGTACCACCGCATTGGATGAACGATGGTCGAAGCGGCAATGAAAATTGTCCGTGTTTTCCATCCAGTTCAATGTAGCCGTGCAATATAAGGAAGGTCCTGGCATGGCACCTAGTTCCCATGTGGTGTGTTGGGCTAATACCATGACAGAAGGTGTGGTATTAGCCATCCATGTCCAGTCACATAAAAAAAAAAAAAAAATCATGTCAATCATAAAATTTGGCAAGAAGCAACGTTTCGTAGCATAAGCAATCTGAAATTTGTTAATTTGTAGTTACATCACATAAAAATATATGATGGACCAACTTATCTACATACAAATTTGTACAGAATCCTCGGTGTGCGAGTCAGACACGCACTTTTTCGGTTTTTTATTATTCGATCGAGACACTTCCTTGATGCAAAATATGCTGAAACGATTTCAACGCTTACGTGGTGCCACGTTTAAAACAATATGATCGACAAAAGAAGACTGACTGTCACTAGGCAAGACCATCGGCTTTGTAACGCTGCCACCAGCTGTCTGAATTGCCACGTTCACCGGACTACTGCAAGTTCGGATCACGGGGCTCTACTGTATTATTATTTTAATATTTTATTTGCTCATTCATACGAAACCCCCATAAGATGCTTGTTGTACAGTACGGTATTTCTAAAAGAATTCATGCAAAAACACATCCAATATGCTTGCATCACGAAGCCGCAGTCAGGGAAATTCAATGAACAGCATGAAACCCCCAAAATGATTCCTTAATATTAAAACAAAATTTGTGGCAAGGCAGTGAAGCAAGAAATATGTTACAATCTTAGGATGCCATCTGTCATTATTCCATACAATAATTGATACTAACCAAAATATTTATTTATTTATTTTTATCGTGTAACCTTTCTCCCGCCGCAGTAAATCTGAAGTGACGTTAAATTGTTCCAAGATAATCAACTGGGAGGGGGGAGGGGGGGATATAAAAACGTGGGGGCTTACACGCAAGCCGCTAGGTATACTACTGTAAATAATAATGATTGGAAAAATATATTTTTGCATTAAAAAGGCTAACGCAGGTACTTTTAGTCCACATGAATGATATTTATCGTGCTGACAAATATGGAATATCCATTTGTATTAAGATGTAGCTATGTACTCGAATAAATATAATTTTTCAAATGTGGTGTTGTTATTATGCAGTCTAACGCTATGGGTGGTATAGCCATTGCCATAGACGTTGAATTTGTTTTTGTCTCAGATCAAACAGGAAGGAGATGTGCTATGTAGCGCACCTACTTTAAGACCCGCTGTCTCAAATTTTATGAAACTACCAACTCAACTTAAACATACATGCCACACGCTAACATAGGTCGCGGTCCGATTTGAACCATCGTTACCAAAAGCATGCTCAAAATTGGTCCATTTCTATTCTATTCTATTTGTCTACACACACAGTGCTCACGCTTCAGAGGTAGGGCACCGTGTGTGGAAATGTCAATGTCACTTTTTGACGTTTCTAAAGAGTAATCGTCTTTCCACCGTGTTTTTTCACAAACCGTTGAATGTCCCTCAGTTCAAAATTCATGTTCAGCTTAGAGCAATTGATTAGATTCAAATTTGAGGTGAACTACGAGCACTGATGTCATTTGTTTCATGTTTGTTGTTTTGTTTTCGTAAGCGCGTACACAAACGGTCTGAATTGTTTATAATGCTTACTGCTTTGAGCGTGCAATCTGATTCGGCACGCTTGTAAACGCTTTTAGCAGTTTAATCGTTTACCATTTTCTATGTCTGTATCACTTTTGAGAGCCGTTCTGACAGTCTGGGAACGCATTTTTAGATCACTTTCAGTGGTTATGGTGCTGTCTCTACAACAAACACAAAAACAACAATCGTTGTTATTAATATCATGTCTGCCTACAGAACCAATACGGTGAAAACAAATAAATAACAAACTGAATCATTGATAACGGCGAATGCCGAAATATTACTGCTGTTTACGATATCTATGTTATGTTTCAGGATCGGCTCCCGATTCCCGATCCTGCACTCCCTGCACCCCATTGCAGCTCCAGGGGCGCGGCTCGCGCCACCCGATCCGCATAGAGACGGCGGCGCGGGACACAAGAGGGGGCGTTCAGCTACATACAACCAGATTAGCTGTTTTTCTTATTTATTCATTAACTTATTTATTTGTTTTCACCGTATTGGTTCTGTAGGCAGACATAATAGATCACTTTCACGCGCATTGGGGATTTTTTGACTGTGGCATACGACGCGCCGCCGGATTCCCATACAATTATATGTTCATTTTGACCATATAGTGGAGACGCGATGCCACTGCTCCTTCTTTTCCTCTTCTGTGCCTGTTGTCATCTTCGTCGTCGTTGCCGCGCTTTCCGGGCAGGTTCAGTGGTTTGAAGGAATGGACTGGAGTCGTACGGTTAGCCACCCCTGGATGCAAACTCTACAGAGGGTCACCCTCTTAGAGTGGATATATATTTTTTAACCATTATTTTTGGCCATGACCTGCCAGAAGATCAATCACTGTGCGTAACTTACTCCTAGGTAACTTACTAACTAGGTTTTTTTATGGAATCTGACATGCATGGGTAATGCCACACAACTACCGTTATGATATTAGCCCAATACACCATATTCCAGAAGGAAATAGGTGCCATGCCATGCCCTTCCCTTTTTGAGCACGGCTACATTGAACTGGATGGAAAACACGGAAAATTTTTCATTGCCGCTTCGTACCATCTTTTCATTCAATGCGATGTTACCAACCCGTGCGGGCTTAAACCCTACCACCTAGCAGGGGAAGGGGACCTACAATTTTACATGGATTCCGAACCATGGAGCAGCTCGCATTCGTGACGAAATGCACTTATCGAACTCAGAAAGAGAAAGAAAGTGATGCATGTCGGGGCGAGGAATTGAACCCAAACCTCTGGTACGCTAGGCCGGTCCCCGTGCCACTAGGCTGCGAGCCGCTCAAAGTTAGACATACTCTCAATGCAAACATTTGCATTGTTCCTCAATTCAGAGCCGGTAGTCTCAGTTCTCACCTAAATTGGCGTTTACGTAACTTCGAAGTTCCGTAAAAACGTCAAACTCCATACAAGTTTTTACTAGATATTCTGTGGTTTTACTTCTTCGAGCTGTCAAAGTCAAACTCGGACTTCCGATTTATATGAAAACGCGGAGTCGACGTAAACGGCAACGTCGAGTAAGCTGTCAAATCAAACTCGGACTCGCAAATGGGCGCGCTCTTCAATTTCTCCATACATTTGAAAACGCCAGTCGATCGGTTTGCGGTAAACGCTAATTTAGGTGACAACTGGGACTTCGGGTACAGGAAAGTAATGTCATACCTGGCTGAGGGTGTCGATGAGCTGGTTCTTAATTGTGACCACCGGCATTTTCCCTCTATGTGAGTTCTCAAATCAGACATTACCTCCATAGGGTTTAATGTCTGGAGGATTTCTTGGTCAAAGAAATACCTTTAAATATTTCTTTACTGACTTCATGGCAAAGTGCGGTGTTGTGAATAACCACATACTCCTGGCCATTAGAAAACCTATGTATAACTTTTATTATTATGATTATGTTATTTATATCACTAGCACTCCGGGAAAAACGAAATTCACGCATCAGCGTGTATTTCGTGACGCGTGAATTCACGCATCAGCGTGAAAAGTGCACTTGGATTTTTTTTTTAATTTTTAAATTGGTATTACTAATCTTACTTATTAACTTTTTTTTTACTTACTTAACTTTAATCACTTATCATTCACATTATATATTTATATTGATTTTATTTATTGATTATTGATTGTTTATTATTATTATTGATTATTTGTTATTGCCTTTAAATGTTACTCTAGTCGGTTTTTAAATCCATTTACAGTTTCAGCACTAATGACCTTGAGGGAGCAATCGGTTTTAAATAATTTCCGTATAGGGTCCTGCCCGCCCTTATACGACGTGAAGACGATGGCTTGGAGGATATGACGGGCCACACCTCATACTGAGAAGGTTTGGACCCGCTCCCCGCTCCCCAACAGTCCTATTAGAACTAATCCCCTGGCTATCGTTGGACGAATGATTTTTTGACTAAATTCGAATGGGAGGACCTTCAAAAAAATTACCATTGTCATAAAATAGTGTTTCTTGAAAAAGTTTTAGCGTTTTCACCAAGTGCTGATTTATTTTGATCGACACTTAAAGGGCCTTTATTACTAACGTGCTTTTCATCTTATACTGTTATTGAACGCAAGCTGCTAAGAAAGGCCCTTAAGAACGGCCCGTAAGCTATGCTCCCCATACAAACGTAGTTTACTAATCATTTGGAAACCGCTATTCCAATTGAATTGATATTTAATATATAATATCAGGTAACAAATATCTGTGTCTGCATGCTTTTGTTTTTTTGAAAAATCCAAACCGAATGAAATGAAAGCAAAAAAGAAAATCTTCATACGAATTTTGTTTTCTCTGTGGTTTGACCCAGAATACATTTACCGAAAAAACAAAGACATGCATACACAGATATTTGTAGCCCAATATTAGATACCAAATATAAAGTATGTTGGAATAGTGGTTTTCTAATTATTAGCAAACTACGTTTGTATGGGAGGCGAAATTTTATGATGCTTACGGGCCGACCTTAAGGTGGCCCATCCCGCTCATCTCCCCATACAAAAGGGGAAAGAAGATCACGCCCATATTTCTTGTTTAAGATCCAAAATTTTGCTCAAAATAGCTTTATTTGATCAAACCAGATGTCTGATGACCATTGGCATTGTAAAATTGTGTTTGGTTTCTAAGTTATAAGGTCCGAAAGTTCGAATTTTTCGCGCGTTTTATAAAAAAACTTTGGAGGTGGATTACGCAATGATAAAGTAAAAACATCTTAAAAAGATTAGTTATCAGACATAGCTTATTTAATCAAGATTTATAATCTATTTGGTTTTTGTTAGATTTTTGACTACAGCGGTCGTGGTTTACTTTTAGCTATAAGTCGTTTTAAAATTAAAATTTTCGTAAATCTTACCAAGTCATACACTATGCACATTGTCTTTTTTGTGGACATGTTGCATCTTCCTCATCACGGAGCCTGTCTTATTCTTTGAAACAGAGAAGGTTCCAGAGCGCAATAGCACGGTTTTGTACCGTACCCGCGATTGAGTTAGTCCCGCCGGGTTGAGCCGCCTTAATATGTGGCGATCAAGCTAATCAGCAGTAGGTGAAAAAGGCCCTAAGCCTATTTCAGAAATTATGAAAGTTATATTTATTGTTAAAAATGGGTGTAGTCGAAACTTACTTCCCCTGAACGCAGTAGGTTTTGTTAATTATCTGAGAGTTTTCAACATATTTTTCGGGAGCTCTACCGCTGAGCTATCCAGACAAACGTCATCGATCGAATTTCACAATTATATTCGAATCGGCACAATGCTTATGCTATTGCTAATAGATGGCGCTGATTTCGCGTATTAATCCTACGCTAAGGTATTTTGACATCTGGTTCAGATATGAACCTAATCCTTGTCATCACCAAAGTCGATTTTAGTATCTGACTCTAGAGTCATCACGGATTTAACTATATATGTTTATGTATTTAATGGATACAACAGTTAAAATAAAAACATCTGATTACAATATTTAAATGTCTGTTTACATGTCGTTATATAAACTAAAATTTATGAGATAACGACAACGTCGCTAGATGGCATATCTTCTTTCTTTTTTTCACGCTTTTTTATATACGGTCGGAGTATTCATTAAATACGTGAAAACTACATCATTTTCTATTCATTTCTTTGGTGCGAAACTTCTTTCTGCGCGAGTCGAAATCCCACTTGAACTCAATATATCAACTTATTATGCTAGTCGTTATCACAACTAGCGTGTCCTCAATCAGTTCTATTGCGAATTCAATTGCGTGTTCAGCCAGTGAGGTTTCATAGGTGCCGACGCAAGTTTTTACACTACATGATTTCATTGAATGAACACCACCGAACACCATTCACATTTGTTATGGCACCTGGTGAATCCGGGCCCCCAGTGCTTGGGTCCCTGACATATGTTGAATTACCCTAAAGGTCGGTGGCGTACACAGAAATTCTGATTTCTGTGGTGGCGTAGCTCTTGCTGTTATAAATCACCTGGAAGACCTGGATCCCTTGAGTAAGCTTTATTTAAACATTACTAAACTAAATCCCAGGACACCATCGGTAGAGCTGCTCTCTATAAAGGAGAATGGCAAAACGCGTTTCCAATGTTCCAAAACTTGTGTCATCCCGACAACGATGCCTATACACGTGTATGTGTGGTATGCTTATGAAGCATGCCGGCAAACACTAAATGGCGTCTTTTGAAGTTCTTACATATTCTTACTTGTCATTGGAGCGCAAATTCATAAGCGAACTCACTTGCCGCCGCCGCCGCTTCCGTTCTTGTATGTAAAGTGGCTACGCCGCGCCGCCCCCATACAAACGAGTTTCTATTGCTACTTCCATCCCTTTATGACGGAAGAATCATTATTGACAAATGATTAGTGTTTGATGATTTTAGTGAGATTTAATTACTAAAACCTATAATTGGTTGATCTATTTAAGGATCTTGAGAATAAGATATGTGTTTAAATATTTTATGAACTCAAAAGCTGAGAATTCGTTCGACAAAAGTTATGGCATTTGAAAGTGGACACCAAAAACTATATGATGAACCTGCACAATTAAAAAAATTTGGAAACCGCGGTCCATAGTGATCTTGCCATTCTCCTTTCCATGTCATTCTCCGTTCATGTCATGGCGTCATAAATAGGAATGGGTATGTATCCTTGTCAGTTCATATCTTTCGTAAAACTCATGTGTTTATTCATGTTATTGATGCCTAACCTTCTGTCATGGTACTAGCCCAAAACACCACATGGGAACTAGGTGCAGGAACTAGGAACATTGAACTGGATGGAAAACACGGTCAATTTTTCGACCATCGTTCATCCAATGCGATGGTACCAATCCAGGCGGGATTAACCCTACCACCTAGTAAGTAAGGAAGGGGATCTAAAGTTTAACGTGGAATCCGAACCACGGCCAGCCTCTCTCAACGGTCGAATGGTATCCATGGATTACATGGGACCTATCCAAGACCAGACCGGACCCAGCGTTGCTTAACTTCGGAGAGCAATTGCCGAAGGTCGCGCCACTGGGCTATTGAGGCTATAACCTTGTAGTCGCTGCCACCTGTACCGAAATAAGAGATGCAGAGGTACCTACGAGTATCTGTGCAATTTAGTCACGTGGGCAATTGTTGAGATCATTCTGCTTACGCATATCTTGTTCAGGGAGTGATCAGAGACGACCACTTCCACTTGTTTTTCGAGAAGCTTATCTGGGAGATATTTGTCACTGCGCACTTGCCTGGCCCGCCGTGTGACCTATCACCACAGAATAAGTCTGCCAATACGACCATATGGGCAACGCCTCATCCAGGCGTGCACCAGCAGATCTGGACGTTTCGTATGTCAGGCGTATAAAAACTACGTTTGAGTACTTTACCAGCAGGTTTAACTAGAATTCATACGGTTGGATAATTTGCCACGGATTTCCTACAAACCAACGCGAGTCCTGCTACGACTAGGTGCAAGAAACGTTCATGACTAGGTAAATTGCTTGGGTAGTTTGCAGCAGATTTCTACAAATATCCGGCAATGGACAACCATCTCCAAATCTACAAACACAAAGTGAGCGCTGCTGGTATTTCAAAAGTGTATTTCTTAATTCATAATATACCAAGTGGTTTTATCATTGGGTTCTAGCGGCTCGTAGCCTAGTGGCGCGGGGACTGGCCTAGCGTACCAGAGGCCCGGGTTCAATACCAACCTGCACCACTGTCTTTCTCTTTCAGAGTTTGATAAGTGCATTTCGTCACGAATGCGAGCTGCTCCATGGTTCGGAATCCATGTAAAACTGTAGGTCCCCTTCCCCTACTAGGTGGTAGGGTTTAAGCCCGCCCGAGTTGGTACCATCGCATTGGATGAAAAGATGGTCGACGCGGCAATTAAAAATTGTCCGTGTTTTCCATCCAGTTCAATGTAGCCGTGCTCATAAAGGGAAGGTCCTGGCATGGCACCTAATTCCTTCGGGAATGTGGTGTATTAGGCTAATATCATAACATAATATAATACCACACATTAGCCATCCATTTCAGGTCGCATAAAAAAAAAAATGTATTATCCGAAGCTAAGAATATACTGTACTTAGGGATTCATTTTGGGCGTGCTAACTTTAATACGCTTTCTCCGGACAACATTTTGTATGGTAAGTCCGAAGATAATCGGAGTATTAAATGACTGATGATGAATATTAGTCATCGAACTAATTTGTTATGCACAGAATGACCCCTACTTGAAACAATTGCTTGACAATGAAATGTGCATTTTTAACAAATCGTAAAAAACCGAAATTTGTAGAAATCTTCAGTGGTTCAAATCGTAATCAACTTTCAAAAATAAATAATGGCGAAGTCTGAAACGTATCTTATTTGTCCGACCTCTAACATCGTTATTATCATTTAACTATTTTCATGACAGCGGGAGCCACGGCAATAACAAGTGTACCTGCTCAACAGAGTAACTCTTCCGCTGTCACGGACAGACCGTCAATAAATAAAACCTAATAAAATAAATACAGTCAAGATGATAACATTACTGGCCGTTGTAGTATTTTTGTGTGCTGCTTTATACTATTTTGGAGCGCGAAATCGATCATATTGGAAGAAAAGGAATGTACCATCCAGTCCGCCGAAATGGATGGTGGGAAACTATATGGAAGTCCTAACTTGCACTCGACACATGGGTCTTGTGTTTCAGGATATGTACAAGTAAGTGTGTTGTCAGTTCGCTTATTATGACGTTTTTACTGGTATTATCCACAGATTTTGTTAACTGTGGCGCTAGCTTTTCTGAAATATTTATTTTAGCGAATATTTTTAAATTACAGTTTTGATGTCACTCATGCGACATCTATCTATACTAATAATAAATATGTAACGGGTGTTCATGGAGTAAGTTCCTTTGTTTTCAAGGATACTTCGTTTGTAGACTTTATGTATGATACTAAAACTAAATTGACGATTTTTAGAAATCAGTTCTGTATGCATGTATGTGTGTATGTTCCTCCATAACTCTCCATTTCTTCCCCATTGAATACTCTACAAGAAAATACATGTATGAATTAGGTACATATTTGTTTTGTACCTAAGATGATTTCTTATGTATTAAATGTTTTTATTCTATAGGGGTAGGTTTAACTCCACCCAGTTAAGATAAGTTCAGCTAAGTGAAGATGGTAGGTATGTTTCTTTGCACAAAACTAGTGATGCATTTTTATAAACTGGTCATAAAATACTTCTACAGTTTTGTCATAACCTAACCTAACCTAAGTAAATATACTTTTTCGAACTAAGCATGTACGTCGCTTTATCCAAGAAATGTGACATGTATGTATCTATAATCGACCGTGAAGTAAGGACACATTAATTAAAGAAAGATCCCTGTAAAAAGAACTACTCTATGAATATACTGCAAAGCTGGACCCGAACCAGTTGGCGAAATTGGTTAGACGCAATACCCGCGAATGGTATGTTTTGCTGGTTCGGGCCACCCTTGCAGTATATTCATAAAGTAGTTCCTTTTACAGGACGTTAAGTTGTGTCCTTGCTTCACGGCAGAATGCGCCAGCCCTGAATCATGCTGCGCGACCCAGAATGCATTCAGGCCGTTGCTCGCCAAATACTTCCCCAGTTTTGGTATAGCCCCTCACTGACCTAACTGCATTTCTTTTCCACCAGGGCCCACAAGGACGCGCTCTACGTAGGATACCTGAAGATGCGCCAGCCCTGCGTCATGCTGCGGGACCCAGAATGCATTCAGGCCGTTGCTCGCCAAATACTTCTGCAGTTTTGGCATAGCCACTCACTGACCTAACTGCATTTCTCTTCCACCAGGGCCCACAAGGACGCGCTCTACGTAGGATACCTGAAGATGCGCCAGCCCTGCGTCATGCTGCGCGACCCAGAATGCATTCAGGCCGTTGCTCGCCAAATACTTCTGCAGTTTTGGCATAGCCACTCACTGACCTAACTTCATTTCTCTTCCACCAGGGCCCACAAGGACGCGCTCTACGTAGGATACCTAAAGATGCGCCAGCCCTGCATCATGCTGCGCGACCCAGAATGCATTTAGGTCGTGCTCGCCAAATATTACCCAAGTTTTGGCATAGCCACTCACTGACCTCACTGCATTTCTCTTCCACCAGGGCCCACAAGCCCAGGACCCAGAATGCATTCAGGCCGTTGCTCGCCAAATACTTCTCCAGTTTTGGCATAGCCACTCACTGACCTAACTGCATTTCTCTTTTTCAACCAGGGCCCACAAGGACGCGCTCTACGTAGGATACCTGAAGATGCGCCAGCCCTGCATCATGCTGCGCGACCCAGAACTCATCAAGACCGTACTAACCAAAGACTTCTCTAGTTTTGCTGATAACGACATTACAGTAAGTGGCCGTGACAGTTTTGACTGTTAGACCAACAGATTGACTGAGTTCTGGCGATTGGCGTAGACGGAGTAGACATTCGCCGCCATTCGAATGAGTTTCGATCGTTACTCCTTTTCGCTTTTACGGGCCCGCTTTCAATAGAAAAACAGAAATAGCATGTTTAGATATAACATACAATGCGATTCAAATAAGAATAGGATGGGGCTCGTGACTAACTACACTCGAATTCGCGAGGGAAAGTACGCGGCAACACCGCGGCAAAGTACTGATGTTTGTGAAGTGAAGTGAGGGTTTTAGCAGTTTGACATTCAAAATGGCGGTGATCCTATTCTATTCTTATTTGAACAGCATATACTTACTTATTAACAAAAAACGTAACCGTGTTTTTTATTTTCAGGTCGATAAGGAGGCTGACTTTTTGTTTGGATACAGTCCGTTCGTTGTAAACGGAGAGGAATGGAAAAGGTCCAGAAACCATTTCATACCCACGGTATCGGGAACTAAACTAAAAACCTATTTCCCGAGCCTATTGCCAGTCTGCGACAAAATGGTTAAGTATATAGAAGGAAAAGTGGGAGAAAAAGGTGTTGCTGAACTGGAAACTAAACTAGTAAGCTTATTTAAGTAATGATATTATCACAGGTTGAGTTGACTCACCTAGGAATGTTCTTTCTAACCATGAATTATAAAATTGTCACAGCTGGCCGGAAACTTCACTACGGACGTGGTGGCCAACGCCGTATTTGGCATCTCCGTTGACACTTTCTCCAACGAAAATAACCAATTTGCGAGAGCCACACGGTCTATCTTCGATGGCACTCTACTTAACCATGCGCAGGTGTTAATGATCCTGATATTTCCTCAGTTGACAAACATTTTCAAGATTCGGTGAGTTTATTGCTACAATTATTGTTTTTTCAAAATTACCACGACGAAAAGAACCCAGTCAGAAATACGCGTCCTCGCTTTGAGTTTGAGGTCGTGACTTGAATTAATTTGTTTTCTGTATAGCGCGACATTTGACGTACTCCAGAGGTCCTCATAGAGGTACCCAACGACGCCCGTGGGAGCCCGCCGCTGCGAAAACTATGCCAGCCTGCCAGGTGTTTCTTCACACCACAGTTGGAGAAAAGTCGGCTGTGCATTCCCTCCCTACCTGTTGCGTGTTGAACTATGGTTAAATGTGGACGGAGGGTTGACGTAATGAAGTTCAAGGACATGCTCCAAGATGTAGACGATAGAACACAGAAAGATACCCTAAATCCTTACGGATTTAGGATTCCTTAGGCGATGACACCTACGTCACGCCACTGTATCGAGTCCAAGGCGCCAAGTAGTTACATAGGTTTCTGATCCGTCCCAGAGATTCGAACAATATTCTACGCAAGGCATAACCTTATCTGCGCCTTACAGAGTCGCAATTTTTTATGCGGCCTAAAATAGATCCGGCCTTGACTCCCAGATTGTTTGAGGTTAGCTTGGCTTTATCCCAGATATGGCGTCGGAAGTTCATGTCATGCGTAAGGTATAATAACACTAAGAATCCCGATGTGGTAGTCGATTCTCAGACTTGTATGACAGACAGAATTTCGGAGCTGGATTGAACAGTGTCGGCTTCGCCCCTTTGGGCTTCGCACTAAATACACATGACTTTGTCGCTTTCGCGGTTCTGGAGTAGTTTTTCACCGGACCTGCTAGAGTTGCTAGCAGGTCAACAACTTTTTAAATATGTTATCAGTGGCAGGATCAATCAGACCGCTTTATGTTACAAAATGTTTTATTCTGTTAAGCCGTAGATGACTCTGTAATTTTATTTTCAGATTCGTTTCAAAAGAATGTGAAGATATTGTGATGAGCATGACAAAGAAAGTTATGAAACACAGGATGGATACTGGAGAGAAAAGAAACGATTTCTTTCAACAGATGATATCTTACAAAGAAAACGACCCTATGGGAGGTGGGAAAGTTATATTACTACTTTTAATGCCATGTTCTCCATTTAGTAACATTTATGTTCTGGTTTTGTGTTTTTCTACTTACAAAGTGTGTTTTCAGTTTTCACGGACAAATACATCGCTTCTCACTGCGCGGGATTCATGACTGATGGATATGAAACTTCAAGTGATGTCATCTGTTTTACTCTATTCGAGGTTCGTTGCATTTGTTGATATTTGAACAACTTTAAGTGACTCGATCTGTAACGGACAAGACTAGCGTGTGAAGCATCTCAGCAAACGCCACAGCAGTCGTCTTTACCATGGAGAATGCTCGCCAGAACTGCATAACGCCGTCCCTCCGTCCCCTTTCTACCTTCGCTCAACGCTGAACAGGGAGAAAAGGCCGAATGGTTTTCGCACATGAAAAAGGTATTGTCATTTTCAGAAAGTATTTTTGAATCATATACCAATGCACGGCCGATATGGTGATGCCGTTTAGGATTTGAGGCAGTTTAAGTATAAGAGGTGGAGAGAATTTGAGAACCAAACGATCACTGCACGCGTTCCAGTATTATGGAGAATCTTGGTTCTTTACTCTAGCCAGTTTTTGGGTTGGCTAAGAGGTATTACAGGTATGATCAGTTCTGGACCTGTCAGTGCTGGATCCTTTCTTGCAGGGTACGTCCTTTTATCCACTGTAGAGTTGAGTATATTATTGTTCTTGCAACTTCTTCTAAGAATTAGCTTCTTTAGGTTTTAGTGTATCTGAGATAATTTTAATATTATAGTCACACATCTTCTTGATTTGTATGGCTTCAGTCTGCCATTCGGACTACACCAATACGATCCACCTGCAATATAGTGTCTAAAAACGCATAGGGTTGTTTAGATTTTATTACATCTTAGGAGAAGATACCGGCACCAGTACCCTTCTCTGATTTTGACCCGTCCTCCAACTCAGATTGGTCGGTTATTTTTTCTTTCAATTGGATGTTTGTCGCAAAGCCTATTCCTCGATACGTGTGTGAGGACTGCCGTGACTTTATTTAGATGTCCCTGCAGGTCACAGTAGTAGTGGTGATATCGTATTTTGAAAGTTAAACAGTTCCCGAGCAATACTTGATTTTATTTATTTATATACTAGGATAGCAAATAATTTATGTATAATCGTATTTAATCAACGCATAGTAAAATTGTGAGTTGGTCAGTAACTCTGAGAATAAACGAAAAATATTTACCCTTTAGTATTTTTCACCTTCATGTACGAGCTGATCACGTAACAAATATGCAAAATCTGATGCATTACTAAAGCATCAAGATTCAGATACCTACGTAAAAACGTATTCTTTCTCCTTCAGCTGGCCTGGCATGACGACGTCCAGGACAAGCTGCGTGAAGAGATTAATAACATGCTAGTCGAGACAGGCGGTGTGATGACATATGAAGGCATCACCAACCTCAAGTACTTGGACATGGTTGTATCAGGTCAGGTATATTTATTATCAAAATATCTATGCAAACTATGTTACTGCACATTGTCAAACAATGATAGAGGTTGATAACCTAAGCCTTAGCAGATTCCGTGGATGCCACGGCATTATGAAGCGCCGCGTGTAGTCGGCGAAGAATAGTAGTCAAATCGCGACTATAGTGTTGTGGTCTTTTCAGATATCGACATTTAATTGTGGTCGTTTTTTACAATGTGCAACATATTTTTAAAGAGAAGAGAGAGTAGGCCTTATTTTTTTTCCCAACGAATTTTTATTTGATAAAATATTAAGAAACTAAAAATTAAAATTATCACAAATTAAAATATTCTTCCATGGGGACAGATGACATTGTCCCCATAACGGAGGCAGCGTTTCCCCGCTGTATGGCCTTATTTAAATGTATGTTATGTCACTTCTTCCTTTTCTATTGCTGAGATTCATAGACATTACTCGTGCTTGGCTTAGTCAAAGTATGGTTTCTGACTGTCAAATTTGACATTCAGTCCATGCATTTTATGTCAAAACTGACAGTCGGCAGCCAAGTACGAGTAATGTATATGAATTTAAGCATTAGTGATGACGTTAGCAATCTTTCCCTAATATAATTTATTTATGGTCATGTACAGCGAGGAAGGGAAGTTGGGAGCTGCAACTTGACTCAGAAAGTCATCACTGTGCAATCTAAAATATGGTGTTCTTCGATCGGTCCAATTCAGAATCGCTCCGCATGCACCCGCCGGCCATGTTGATGACGCGCGTGTGCACGGCCAAGTCGTACCGTCTGCCGGCGGCGGCGGCCGACGCGGGCGCGGCGGCGGAGGGGGTGGAGGTGGGCGCGGGGCTGCCCGTGTGCATTCCGATTTACGCCCTGCACATGGACCCGGAGCACTACCCCGACCCGCACAGGTTCGACCCGGAGAGGTTCACGCCGGAAGCCGGGGCCGCCAGGCACAAGTATGTCTACTTGCCGTTCGGCGAAGGACCCCGGATATGCCTTGGTCAGTATGACGAAATACTCGTATTTGATGTTAAATAACGTAGGAGCGTGTTCTTTTAGGCTCACCTACTCTGCACTGGGCTAGCCCCGTCTCGCAGAGGGGTGACACAATTCTGCAGTACAGTCGTATACTTTCAAATACGTGAGAGGAGAAACAGTTCCGATGTTATTATACAATGTTATACATGATGTCCAGTGGCGGATTTAAAACTTCGAAAATAAAAAAGAAATCACCTGTTGTACAAATTATCTTTAAAAACAATATTATATGAACGTTTCCAATTAGGCAGGTAGCTTTCGAGATTGAATGTCTTTACACCGGAAAATAAAGTCCCTTGACATCATGAAAATATGTACCAAAGTTAAACTACGTGGGTCCCGAGTTTTTAGCCATTATGGCCATCGAGCTAACAATGGACAGCTCTATTATTATGATTGTAGGTATATTATTATTAGCAACACTCTATCTGTTACAAATTGATTTATTCGCTTTTATTTTTAACTTATTATATCTGGTTGCAGGAATGAAGTTCGGGCTGATGCAAGTGAAGGCAGGACTGGTGGCGGTGCTCAGCAAGTTCCGCGTGCGTCCGTCGCCCCGCACGCACTACCCTGTCGAAATCGACCCCCGCATTTGGATCAAGAGGCCTCTGAACGGCGCTTGGGTCTACTTTCAAAAGCTCTGACTCAATCTTAGTAGTTTTAGAAATTTAAGCATCCAGATTATAGCCAGCGGCTATTTACAGTGCATTCCTATTTTAACCATAATCGCGTGGCTAAAAGCGTACACAAGCGTCCCGAATCAGATTGCGCGCTCAAAACAGTAAGCATTACAAACGATTCGGACCGTTTGTGTACGCACTTACCGAAATAAAACAACAAACATGAAACAAATCACATTAGTGCTCGTAGTTCACCTCAAATTTGAATCTAATCATTAGCTCTAAGCTGAACTTGAATTTTCAACAAACTGTTGAGTGACATCAACGATTTGTGATAAAATACGGTGGAAAGACGATAATTACTCTTTAGAAACGTTAAAAAGTGACATTGACAGTTCTCCTCATGCGCATGAGCTTTTTTTTATTCAGCTTCCGGAAATTCGGGCTTCAAAAGTAGTATTCTTACTCATGGGGACAAATGAAATGAAAAAATTCAAATATCGTTTATTTGCTCGTTTTACGCTAAACAATGGCAAAAAGGAACACAATTATTTGAATTTAAGTAAAATTATTAGGTAAGGAAAGGATATTAACTACATGTAATGAGAGCGTTGCATGAAAATATTTAAATAAACGTTTATTTGATAATACTGTTTGATGAATCGGTAAACTACAAATGAGATGCCTACATATTAGCAGTTTTAGATCATCTTCTTGGCTTGGATATTCCTACTTTTTCAGTATTTTTTCAACCCTACCAAAACATCAGCACAATGAGAATGCATTTAAAATAATAAATAAAAATGTGTTGTGTAGGATGACGATGGACTAAACGCGTCCAATAAGTCCCATAATGTCCCATAAAACAGTTTTAGTACCGCCCCCTAGCGGTCGTGTCGTCTATTTTTATATATAGCCGCCAGTGCACATCCGAAAGATAAAATAGATGACGTTAGTAAGTTATAAGTAGACTGCTACATTATAAACTCGCCGAAAGGTACAGAAAGAGCCAAGCGATTAAAAGGGTTGAGAAGACGAGTGGTGGAAGGTTAAACTATACCCGAGAACTGGGCCAGCTTTCTCAAAGTCGACGAAAACAAGACAGGAGCTGTATATCTACTCAGGAATGCGAACACGAGAAGTACGTTAGCACGAAAACGTAGGCATCTTTTTTTCTACACAGATTTAACAGAACCTAACACGAGAACTTTACGTTTTCGCTTTCGTGAGGAGATATACTGTTAATTTTCCTCTCTGACGTCCTCACGACTCATTCGATCCCACCGACAATGGCAGTCCTGGAGCAGCACGTCATAAGAGCTGTATAGGACATGTCTGGGATCGGGCCCTGGCTCCTGCACCAACACTGCCATCACGAAACGAACAACGCTACCCGAAGCAGGCATTTGAAAAATACACTAAATCGCCCGTCCACGGATTTTTATTAGTGTATCCACGGAAGAGGGAGGTCCCTCCTCCGTGACTGTATCCTTCAAATGCCTGCTTTATTCAATTGTGTAAACCTGCTGCATCTATGATCTTACCAATTTTTCGATAAGTGATTTGTAACACGTAATAGAGTCTCGATCACTCCTTCAGTCGCCGCCGCCCGCCTGTCCTCTCACCGTTCATATCGCTGCGTGCGGGTATTTGGAACTTCCCGCACGGCTGCGTTCCAAAGTGTGATAATTGAAAAATAATTGTTATGTTTTGTATGGTTTTTTTTTAAACTTACAAAGTAGATGGCATTCTTTTATTCAAAACATTCACTAAAATCTTAAGCAACAAATTTAATCTAACTTCTGTTTTCTTTCGGCTGTCCAATAGCGGCCATTTTAGAAAACGGCCAGTTCAGCAAAACAAAACACAGCAAAGAAGAACTGGAAAGAAACTCCGCTGTTTTTTTTTCAACGTCTACTTAGTCTAAATTAACACTAAATTAACATGAATACACAAAATTTACAATCCATTCCGTATGCAACTGTTCATGTTCAATGGTTCCACATTGAAATGTGTGCATATTACATCGGTCCATCTCCATGCCAAAGGTTATCAAAAAGATGCAAAATATGTTGAAATATCCTAGCAAAACTGCCAGACTACTTACAATAGATAATATCAACTTAAATATTGATAAAACAAACTATTAAACTACTTCTCAAACTTCAGCAGAAACACGGTAATTAATTTTAACTTAAATATGTATACAAACAATCTATTTCTTTTCTTGAGACATAAAATTAGGACCCATCAGTAAATGTCCATTGTCTATAGCGACTATGGAACCCGTCATCCCTCTCGCTTTGTCCCCGGCGAGGTATACAATCATATCAGCTATTTCGTCGCCGTCGGATACCCGCTTCAGGGGGTACACCCCCGATGCGATCTCGTAGAAACCGGTGGATTGTTCTTCGCTCAAGCCCATCGCCTGAAGAAATTTACTCCTCGTGACCCCCGGATTGACCGAGTTGACCCTCACGCCGTACGGCGCGAGGTCTAGGGCGACACACTTCGTGAACATGTCCAAGGCCGCTTTAGAGAGGCGGTAGGGAAGGGAACCGGCCGACGGATTCTCCGAGGCGACGCTGGACACATTGATGATGTTTCCCTTCGTTTTGATAAGGTGCGGCGCAGCGAGACTCGTCAGCAGGTACACTCCCCGCACGTTGGTCGCCATCAGGTTGTCGTAGGGTGCGATGCCGTCGAGGATACCGGCACTGTTGGCGAACGCCGCATTGTTGACGAGAATATCCAACCTCCCGAACTTGGCGATGGTTTCATCGACGATTCGCTTCACGTCTTCGTCCTTGCTGACGTCGGCGACGATCGTGAGAACTTTCGCGTCTTTGAACTTGGCCAGCGATTGGCCGACTTTGCTAAGATTCGCCGAGTTGCGACCGACGATCGCCAGGTTTGCGCCTAGCTCGGCGAACTTCGTGGCGGTAATGGCCCCTATGCCCGCACTGGCGCCGGTTATGAGGACAGCTTTTCCAGCAAACGCCATATTTGTGAACGTTGATCTTGGGGGTTGAAGCACGTATGTAATTGAAACGTCGTTAGAAGTGGCTTATATATGTTATTTTGTTTGCTTGCACAAGATTACCACACATTACTCAATGTTATGAAATAGGGCTGTTCATTTATTACGTAAGAAGATTGTTTCTACTTTTCGACAACACCTATCCCTATTATGAGCAAAAAATTAGAATGAGGATAAATAACACTCGTTCAATTCTTGTGAATAAAATATAAAACAAAGAGATACAAATTTCAATCGCTTGGGGTCGCTCGGCCCCGGCGCGGCGAGAGTGGAGGAAGGAATATATTATTTTATCGCTTGCACTTACGTACCGTTACCTTACATTACTAATTGTTATGAAAAAGGTCTAGTCATTTAAAACGTAAGAATATTGTTTCTACTTTTCGACAACACCTAGCCCTATTAAAAGCAAAAAAATTAGAATGAGCATAAATCAAACCTATTCAATTCTTGCGAAATATCTTCTTCTTGATACTTATCCAAAAATATTCTACTTCACGAAGTATGCGAAAACACTTTATTTTAGGTTTAGATGTGGGGGCACGTATAAGTGAACGTATTTTTCAGTTTGCATATATTTATTCTATCTATAGCTACAGTTAAAGCCAAGTAAGTGTAACTGTTATCAAATGATACTACAAGTATCTACTCCCAGGTAAGGTTGGTCACCCAGGGAGGAAAATGACCACAACCTCAAAACCTCTAAGGTTGAGAGAGGCCTAAGCCCTGCATTGGGTGGCACTAGAGCGATATAAGATAACTTTAGGTCAAAATAGTAATATGTGTGCTAGAAAGGCTTAAATAATAATAAATAATAATATATTTATTTCATGCATGATTTCACAACAAACGGTTACAATACAAAACACTGGTGGCCCCTTATCTTCCTTACGTAATATGTGAATGGCGCCATGTTCATTTTATCACTCATCATTCACTCAGGTCGCCACAGCCGGCCGGTCTCGTCGCGTTCGCGATGATCGCCTCATCACAGAATAAAGTAAGCGTTTCCCCCTCGTCTCCACGCGCGCCGTGCCGCCGCCCCGCACAGCCCAGCGGCGACAGCGGGCGGGGAGATGGGATCCCTGCGCGCACAATACCCTCTGTACTAGCTGAGGTACCCGGCTCCGCTCGGGTCAATTTTGGACTCACGTCGGGCTGAACTATATCCTGGAAAACATGTAACTCGTAATAGGGCCTTAGGTTGTCGTAGGGAGTGATGCCGTCGAGGAAACTATGCTCCGGAAAAAATTCGTCAAGAAAACCGCGATGATACGGAACCCTTCGCGTGCGAGTCCGGTTGCCGGTTTTATTCATTTAAACTAGTACAAGTCAACATTATTTCAAACACAATCCATGGAAACGATTCTATATAAAATATAAAAGTTAATACACAAATAATTAAAAAACCGGCCAAGTGCGAGTCGGGCTCGCACACGAAGGGTTCCGTACCATCGAACAAGATTTAACACAAAAAATCACGTTTTTTGTATGGGGACCCCCTTTAATTCTTATTATTTTAAAATGTTACCTATTTGTTGTTATAGCGGCAAAATTAATACACACTCTGTGAAAATTTCAGCTGCCTACCTATTACGGTTCATGAGATACAGCCCTGTGACAGACGGACAGACGGACGGACGGACGGACGGACGGACGGACGGACGAACGGACGGACGGACGGACAGCGGAGGCTTAGTAATAGGGTTCCGTTTTCACCCTTAATAAGAAACAAAGTACGGCCATAATGTACCGATTATTATAGAGATATCTTAAATTAATTTGTCATTGGATTTCATGTGGGTGTTAATTCGCTTGATTCATCCTTGCTGACGTCAGCAACGATTGTGGGCTTTGAACTTGGCCATCAATTGGCCAACTTTTCTGAGATTCGCCACATTGCAACGGTTATGAGACAGCTTTTTCCAGCAAACGCCATATTTTCGTCACGACAACGACGGCGAGTTGCTCCATTTTTCGGAATCCATGTGAAACTGTAGGTCCCCTTCCCCATGAAGGGAAGGCCCTGGCACGGCACCTAATTCCTTTGGTTATGGTTTTTGGTTTAATTTCACTTCAACTTCCTATAGGGGTTTGATTGCTGCAGGTATCTTTAAGGTCTCCCTGTATATGTATGAGCAGAAACCTTACACCTAGTAGGGGTATGAGTAGGTTAAACAGTGTTACATGGGTTCCGAATCATCGAGCAGCTCGAATTCTTGACGAGGTGCACTTATCAAACCCAGAAAGAGAAATAAAATGGTGCATCAACCATTGAACATTTCACAACAGATTAAAATATAAGATCATTAACTCTGCACCGATAAGCAAGTCCGTACTGACCGTCAGATATTAGCCTAACACCTCGCCTAACACACCGCATGGGAACTATAGGTGCCGTGCCAGGACCTTGCTTTTATTGCTCGGCTGCATTGAACTGGATGTAAAATGCAGACCATTTTCACTGCCTCTTCGACCATGCGATGTTTCGATTACCCAGGTTGATCTCATTGGAAATACCTACCGAAGCGAAATAGACTATGTAGAAACGAAAATAGCCGCATGGGGACGCCACATTATGGTTCTCTCTGCCAACACAACTAATTATTACTCGCCTCATTGCTAAGATTATTTCGAATATTTATCTTTCCACTACAACATAGAAATACTTGATTGTTAGTTCATCAAGGTGATAGTCGCGAGGTTTCCTTCGCCAAGTGCTTCCCTAGTAGCGCACTCAAGTTTTACGTTGTACAGTGCACATACGCGTGTGGGTATCGTAAGAAGGGTCTTCAAAATAAAAAGAGCCGCAGAAGGGGCCTTTTTTAATGAAAAATGGATGGCTGTGCTGAGGACCAAAGGTGCTCAGAAAAGCCATGAACACCTCGCCTCGCGAAACCACGCTCAGCGAGGCGCCATGCCAGCCGATTTGTGGACTATGGCTGAGCTATCGAGCTTGTTCAATGCCTGTAACGTTTTCAACAATGCGGTGAAAAATTATAAAAAAATATTGTAGCAGAACTTAAAAAACACTTTTACGGAAAATTGGTTCGAATAAGACATGTTACGTTGTTTTGGAGATATGGGATATTTTCTGTTTCGTACCACACTGACTTGACCGCTTTTAAGGTCCCGGGGAAGGGCCCGTAAGCATCAGAAAAACCGGCCAAGTGCAAGTCGGACTCGCACACGGTTCCGTACCATCGCACAAGATTGAAAAAAAAACACATTTTTTGTATGGGGCCCCCCTTTAATTATTATTATTTTATAATGTTACCTATTTTTTGTTATAGCGGCAAAATGAATACATAATCTGTGAAAATTTCAGCGTCCTATCTGTTACGGTTCATGAGATACAGCCCTGTGACAGACGGACGGACGGACGGACGGACGGACGGACAGCGGAGGCTTAGTAATAGGGTTCCGTTTTTACCCTTTGGGTACGGAACCCTAAAAAACCGGCCAAGTGCGAATTAAACTCGCACACGAAGGGTTCCGTACCATCAACACCATAAAAACATGTTTTTGCATTGGTAAATATTTATATTTCTTTTATGTTACCTATTTGTTGATATAGCGGCAAAATAAATAAACACAAACAACAAATTTCAGCTGCCCACCTATTACGGTTAATGAGATACAGCCCTGTGACAGGCGGACGGACGGACGGACGGAGTTTAATACTGACGCACATCTCCCAGCTTTTTTGGGGCGATATGGCGTCCAAAATTAAGGTCATGCTTCAGGTCCCTATTTGGTCGTCAACACGCTGACCCTGGAAGGTCGAAGCTAAGGTTCCTAAGGGATTACCCAAATACTCCTAGGATTACCAATGATTCAGGACTACCAGATTGTCAGTAAATCCAGTAAGTCCAAATATGTCAAAAATTAGTTTCGATTGAGCGGGGATTTCGAATAAGCAAAAAAAAAGGTCATACCTACCGGTCGGTGTTCGATTTTAGGATTTTCGAATTATTTCGGGAATACTCGAAGCAGAGTTGGCGTGCTCACTCCGGACTGAATCACATTTTGTGTTGTAAGTCCGGAGATAGAACGCGTTTTTAATTTAGACCGCCCACTCTGAATAAAGCTTTCACTATTTAACATTGATAATTAGAGAAAGTCCGGCTTGGGGGACGGCAATTGCACCCCCCTCTCTTACTCCCCTCTCCCGTATCCCTATCACTATCACTATCACTATCACTATCACTATCACTATCACTATCACTATCACTATCACTATCACTATCACTATATATTATAAAACAAAGTCGCTTTCTCTGTCCCTATATCCCCATGTTCGCTTAAATCTTTAAAACTACGCAACGGATTTTGATGCGGTTTTTTTAAATATTGGTTGGGGAAAAAGTTTCTTCGCATTTTTTAAGAAAATTCAAAACATTTTTTAATATGGTTTATTTACATTTAACTAAAGTATGTAGGTACCATTTTGTTCGATAACTTTTTGCCATCTTGTAGGTAGGGACATGATCCCATTGCTATAGAAATATTGGGACTTCTGATCAATATACCGCGACAAGTGGTTTTGGCAGTCCTCTCGTGATGTTAACCTGACACTGCCTAAAGAATTCTGAAGAGACCTAAACAGGTGGAAATCTGAAGGTGCAAGGTCAGGACTATGCGGCGGATGCATTAACACCTCCCAGCCAAACTCTCTTAGTTTTTGCTGAGTGGCTAAAGATGTGTGAGGTCTAGCGTTATCATGATGAAAAACCACACCCCTTCTGTTGATTAATTCCGGCCGCTTTCTCTCAACTTCTTGCTTTAATCTCATCAGTTGTTCGCAGTAGAGTTCAGAATCGATGGTCCTGCCTGGTGGTAACAGCTCATAATGAATAATGCCCTTCCAATCCCACCACACACACAGCATCACCTTGTTGCGAGTTAACCCGGGTTTCGCCACAGTCTGTGAAGCTTGACCGGCCTTTGACCACGACCTTTTTCGCACGTTCTTGCCGTACGTGATCCACTTTTCATCACCAGTTATCAGCTTCTTCAAAAATGGTTCGGTTTCATTACGTCGTAATAAAGAATCACAAATGAGTACACGGTTCATTAGGTTTCTTTCAGTGAGCTCGTGAGGTACCCAAATATCGAGCTTTTTTGTGTACCCAGTTTTTTTCAAATGCGCCAAAACTGTTTTGTGGTCAATTCCTAGTTCTTCAGCTACGTCGTAACTACTGATATGCCGATCTTGCTCCACTTTTTCAAAAATGGCATCCATTTTATCCGTAATAGGGCGACCAGAGCGACGTGCATCTTTGACATCAAAATTTCCGGATTGAAAACGCTTAAACCAAATTTGTGCTACTCTCACAGACACTGCACTAGGTCCATAAACATCGCAAATTTTTTTCGCGGCTTGCGTTGCATTTTTACCTTTTTTGTAGTAAAATTTTAAAATGTATCTAATCTCTTCATTAGATTCACTCATTTTGACAGTACGAAAAACAAATGAGAATCACACATTTTCCTAATTTGAATTTGGAATTATGTTCTTTAAAATTTAAACTTTCAATGATACCAAAACCAGCCAGATACAAATAGTATAGCCAAAGAGATTTTATTACAAGTTCATACATACTATAATGCGAAAAGACTTTTTCCCCGACCTATTAGATAGAGTGATTAAAGAGGAAGGTTTATATGTATAATAACATCCATTAAATAGTGGAGAAATACTGTTATTTTTGAGGTTTCCAATGTGATGTCGTAAAAAAATATTTTTTTTCCGCTTACATTGCAAACGCAGGCTGAACCCTACGAGATTTATCAAAATAATGTACTAAGTATTGTACACATTGAAAAGGTCTACAGTAAACTCCGCGATGGTATATTTCTATCTCTTATGGATATCCCACAATAACATTTTATTGTCATTTACTTTTTACGACAAATTATGGCTAATTTTCGAAGCGATTTTAACCAATACAGCATTAATCCTTATCCAATTAAATATCTTAATACATTGTTGATTTAATATAGATCTATATGGCCCATTACAGCATATGATTTTAATAAATATTTTCGAAGATATTACAGATTTAAAAATTGCGGGACGTAGCGTTTGCGGCGGTACCGGCCGGACGGGGCGGCGGGAGCCATTCAGATATATTTCATACCCGTGCGAAGCCGGAGCGGGCCGCTAGTACTTTCATAATTTCCAAAGTCGGCGACCTTCGCGTGTGGCAATGTCAAATTGCGCGTAGCACGCGAGTGGACTGTCGAGTTAATCGTTAAATTATACAGAGTGTAATATGTATATGTAATATGTTTTGGATGATTTGGAGCAAAAACGTTTTATAAAATTATGTTCCACGACTTAAAAAAATATCTCCCCATTTATTTTGTGCGTTGGTATTTACAAACCAATATGGAAAAGACGATTTTTTTAAGACGTACAAAAAATGTAATCCACCTTTATTTCTCCAAATGAACCTAGACATACCTGGTACAGGTTTCGATCATATCTTACACATTATATCTGAAGTGATGACATCTTTATCGATAATGATGATCTAGAATGTATTTAATATGAATTTAGATTTTATGTAATTAAACTGGCATAAACCATTTTAAGATTTAGATAAGATTAACAAAAGGTGATCCTTCCTATTAAAATTCAAGCCATTAGGCTCTATGTGAAGTTAATCTCCAATATTTTGGGGTTATTTTTATTTTAAAAATAAACACCCCTAGGAAAATGACAATATTAAAGCTTAAACTATTATCTTGTGTATGACCGTAAAACTGTTTTAATGGGTTGCTTATATTCTTTAAAAAAATATGTTTGTAAACACCTATTTACTAGATTTATAAGCCGGCGCTTGGAAACCATAAATGATTAAGACAATTTTCTTTTTTGTAGTACGAGATCACATAATTATCTAGTGAATAAGCGTGAAACATATATTAATTCACTTCAAAATGTCGACTTTACAGAAAACATAAATTTCGCTCGCCTAAAAACGCTGGACTCAGTTGGAGCCTCCCGTTAACTCCTGCTACATAAGTATACAGTGAGGGCATTTTATTTCCAGAATCGCTTATGTTTTAATTGATTGTGATTAATTTAAAGCCAGAATAAATAATATTTACAAGCGCGACACTCGAGAATCGTAAAAAGAACCACTTTATGAATAGACTGCAAGTCTGGATCAGCGCCATCGCCACCTGTTGTATATCCATAATTTGAAATTCTCCTAAAGTCCCTGCTCCCGTAATCAATGCTTCTTGCTCACCTACTCTACTTACAGTATATAAAATTATACATATATTTATTTACCACTTTACCTGCGTTGTGGGCATTTGAAAGCTTTGAAACATTTTTCCATCGTAATAAAATAAAATCGTATTTGCATTGAACTAAAAAAACAACGTGTTTTTTTATATCGATGCGTATTTGGCATCAGGCGCTAGAGCCAGTCTAGACATAAATTTTTGAACAAATTACTTTCATGGAAATATGCATTGGGTGAATTCCGTCACAGAATAACATTCCGTTCAGTGGCTAGATATTGGTTATCGATATATTTTTAATTTTATCGCCGACATCCCTTAATCCTACACATAATACCAACGGGTCACTTTACGTGGTCGCACTCTACCAAATTAAGGCTTTTTCGCGATTTCATAATTTGTTGACGGTTATTCACTAGATAAATATGCAATCTTGTACTTTAAAAAAGAAAATTGTATAAATCATGAATAATTTCCAAGCGCTGGAACAAAAACCTAGTAAATGGGCGTCTGCAAACTTATTTTTTTTTGAAGAGTATGAGCATCGCATTAAGCCCGTTTGACGGTCATACACTAGATAATAGTCCAAACTTTGATATTTAATTTTTTTTACCTGGTATTTATTATTAACCGGCTCTGAAATAACCATTGAAATAACACCAAAATATCGTAACGTTAGCGTCAATGGGCCTCTTAAACCATTTCAATGTCAGCGGGGCCGCGCGGGGATACCTACAATAACAAGCAGTCGTACTCAACAGTTGCACTCTTTCGCTGCCCCGAACAGGCCTTCTAAAATAAAAAAATAATAATAACCTTACGATGATAACTTTGGCTGTGATAACATTATTGTGTGCGGTTGTATACTATTTTGGAGCACGAAACCAAACCTATTGGAAAAAAAGAAATGTACCATCCAGCCCGCCGAAATGGATGGTGGGCAACTTTATGGAAATTTTAACAAGTACTCGACACATGGCTCTGGTATTTATGGACATGTACAAGTAAGTAATATTGTGTTTCTTGATGAGTTATTTCTGAACTGAAAATAAATAAAATCACTCGTTCACTTAGTAGGTACAATGTAGTCATGTAATGTAATCATGTCATGATTGAATACTCGAAAGAGAGCTTCATGTTTACAAGTAAATAACAGTTTTATTTTTATTTTCTAGAGCTTAGGTAGACTTTGGAATCAAGTCTCCTGACAATGGGGGCGTTCATTGTAACCACTTATTCTATATATAAAAATGCGCAACTTTTGAAAACTAAAAATATTCTTACTTCCCTATTTCGAATAATTTGTTACAAAAAAAATGGGGAAGTAATATTTTGTTTAGTTTACTCGCTAACTAAGGTCACGGAAAAGTCACTTTCGGATTCGGAAGGTCCTGGGCATGTCACCTAATTGCTTTGGAAATGCAATATGTTAGGCTAATATCATCAATTTGAGTCTGGTACCAGTTACAAAAAGAAGTTGGAAATTTGAACAATGGTGCCGATGGTAAACCTGTATGAAACAATTAAAATCCATGCAACTTTTAACCACATACAATTTCCCCCTCTCCAATCCCCGCCTCTAATTCTACCGCAGACGCCTAGCTCCATAAAACGAAGCTGTTTTCATTAATATTTTGGATCGCAGACAATAAATGTGCGAATTTTATCGGGAGATGACATCACGCATAATGAATGTTCGCATGGCCAAGCGGCCGGGCTTCATTCCTTGTGCCCATTCATAGACGCTCACGCGCTAAATGAGATCATTTGAACGCATAGATAAATATCCATTGTCTTCGAGCAGGATTTTTATGGTTCTCATAATCAATAACTGACTATGCATCTAGCTTCCACCAAGCCCACCGGACGCGCTCTACGAAATATATTTGATGATCCGACTGCCCTGCCTACACGACCCAGAACTCATAAAGGCAATGCTCGCCGAAGAGGTCTTTTTTTCCATAGCCACTAACGGACCTAACTGCATCTTGCTTCCACTGGGGCCCACCCGGACGCGCTCTACGTAGGATACCTGAAGGTGCGCCAGCCCTGCATCATTCTGAACGACCCAGAACTCATCAAGATCTTTCTCGCCAAAGATTTCTTTATTTTTTCATAGCCAATAAATAACCTAACTGCATCTTACCGCCACCAGGGCCCACCCGGACGCGCTATACGTAGGATACCTGAAGATGCGCCAGCCTTGCATCATGCTGCGCGACCCAGAACTTATCAAGACAGTGCTCGCTAAAGACTTCTCTAGTTTTGCCAACAACGATATTACAGTACGTACTGATATTTTGTAACAATGATTATGCGTCTATTATTATTATAGAGTGAACTAAAAACATGGTAATACTCTCTCAAGCAAAATACAATGGTTAAAGCTTTGTTATTTAAAAGTTAACATAGGAAAAAACATACACATAGACACAATGGTCTCTTTAGACAATAGGTATGATGATCAAGAATTAGAAGCTGTAAATTAGATTACATTTTTAGGATTCAACCTCGACGCTGACATTGCAATTGGCAGTATCACAAAGACTCGGTGTGCTCAAGGTTAAATAGATTGGTGCATGCTCTCAAGGTTACCTGATGACGCATCCCAAAAAACTGCTGCATCATGGTTATGTGGCGTTTATTGTGAGGAAATTCGACCAACGCACAAAAAGCATATCAGTAGAAAGTTAAAAAATGCTTGATTTAAATGAAGGGCAGTATAATGAGTACCTACGAGGGTGGTCCCAAAAATATCCGACGTAACAGAGAAACACATTTTTTTAAATTGCTTTTTATTTCTCTACATACCTAGTCTCCTTTTAACTCAATACACTTTTACCAGCGATCAGTCTCATAATCGAGGAGTACCTGGCTGAGTGAGTGGCGTTGTTGCTATGAGCCTATACAGGCTGATTTTTAGGGTTCCGTACCCAAAGGGTGAAAACGGAACCCTATTACTAAGCCTCCGCTGCCCGTCCGTCCGTCCGTCCGTCCGTCCGTCTGTCCGTCTGTCACAGGGCTGTATCTCAGTAACCGTAACAGATAGACAGCTGAAATATTCACAGAGTGCGTCTTTATTTTGCCGCTATAACAACAAATAGGTAAGATTTAGAAATCATTAAAATTAAAGGGGGTCCCAATACAAAAAACCTGATTTTTTTGTATACATTTTTTTACGATGGTTCGGAACCCTTTGTGTGCGAGTCCGACTCGCACTTGGCCGGTTTTTTCAAGGTGTATAGAATTTTGAAAGAATAAACTAAAGTAGAATAATGCAGTTTTGTTTTGTTTTTTTAATCGGTCTGATGACTCCTTTTAGTATTGTATACTTATAGGTTCGGATTTGACCATGAAGGCACACTTGAGATATTCTTTACAAATGTATTTTTGTGCTTGCATGAATTCGCCGATTAATTTTTCAGGTCGATAAGGAGGTCGACTTTTTATTCGGAAACACTCCGTTCGTTTTGAATGGAGAGGAATGGAAAAGAACCAGAAACCATTTCATACCTATGGTATCGGGAACTAAACTAAAAACATATTTTCCGAGCCTTTTGCCAGTCTGCGACAACATGGTTAAGTTCATTGACGGAAAAATAGGAGAATACGGTGTTGCGGAATTGGAAACAAAACGAGTAAGTTATTTATATTTAATTCCGGTATATTTATAGCATGACAGGTATGCTGTAGAAGTAGAAGAAGATTGACAGTTTTGTTCAGACATTAACGCGGGATCAAAGCAGATGGCGCCACGGTCCTTTATAGCGATTTATGCTGCACTAGCCAATGCGAATAGTTTAATTGCGTTAATTTCCTGATCTCTAAGGAACGCGAACTTGAAAAAAAACATGTATAATTCTAGCTAACGTTCTACCAAAGCAGAAAGAAAAATTTTGCAGAAATTTATATTTTATGCATGGAAATTTCTTTTGAAGTCAGGTCTCAAATATATTATTTTTCAAGTTTGCGGCTTATATTGATATTAACTAATATTTATTTCAATACCATTTCAAAGATCTTAATATTATCTACCCATTCAGCGAAGAACATGTTTAACTTTTCCCAATTTTTTTAACGAAACAAAAAAAAACGGTTTTACGCGTTATGCGGGTTGGTCACATTTAGAATTAATTATTTCGAGCTGCTCTAACTAAGCGACGTCGGGCTCTGGCTATCTCGTTTTAATCGCAAAAATCGGTCCAAAATTTTTAGGTATGAGGATGCTCTTAAAATAATAAATTGCATACTAAAACAGTATTATTCAGATTGGGCGTGCCCACTTTAACAGGCGGTCTCCTCCCTAATAAATCGTATTTTGTATGGTTAGTCCGGTGCAAATCCGCTTATTAAATTTTGACAGTTCACTTTGAATACGACCGTAAATCTCTGTAACAATTAAAAAATAAGCGGGAATATAGATAATTGTGAGGAAAGATATGTATTATGTTTTTTATTTCGCTTTTCGTGCGAGCGGAAACGATAAAGATAGAGGTTTATCGGACGATATAGCCGTATCGTTCGTTTGTGATCCCGCTGCTGGCAACGTTTTGTACGGTATGTTCTTATCCAACCTCTAAAACCCACAGATGGGAGGAGATTTCACCGTGGACGTTGTGGCTAACGCAGTATTTGGCATCTCGCTCGACACTTTCACTAACGAGAACAACATGTTTGCCAGAGTCACACGGGCTGTGTTCGACGGAACCCTGCTGAACAATGTGTTGTTGATGATAGGCATGATGTTCCCTCGGCTGACAAAAGTTCTGAGGATTCGGTGAGTTTATTCCTGTGAGCGTTAACTATCCTTTTCCCGTAGACATGAATTCCATCAGGGAATCAGCAGAACCGCCTGCTGGTGCATGTTGGTTGTGTCTTTCCAACTAGCGATAGTTTCTAACGGTCGTATTCAGAGTGAACCTGTTAAAACTTATTACGGGATTAGCACCGGACTAACCATGCAAAAACCGGTTTAGTCCGGCAATCATTCGCTCACAAAAGTTAGTCTGCCCACTCTGAACGCGACGTTTAATGTTCTGATAATGGCAGAAACAAGGTTTCTGGTCATGGATTCGATCCCCGCCCCAATCATGCATCACTTTTTTTCACAGAGATGATAGACAGCTATGTGGAAAGATCACACCATACTCGCATGGCAGTTCATAACAGTACTGTGCTGGTGGATTATTTCCCATATAAGGTCTTATTACAAACTTTAACTTAAGTGCCAACTTTTTTCGATGATACCTCATAAACTTTGAACTTAACTATTCCCCGAAATGAGCTACACAATGAGCTGTCAACCATGATTTTATCATTTAATTTACAGATTCGTTTCAAAAGAATGCGAAGACGTATTAATGGACATGACCAACAAAGTGATGAAACACAGAATGGACACTGGAGAGAAAAGAAACGATTTCTTTCAACAGATGCTATCTTACAAAGAGAACGACCCTCTCGGAGGTGGGGTAGTTGTTAGATAGGCAGTGAGTAAAGAAGGGTGTTCACATGCAACTATAGGGGATACTCACCGAGATCGAGTATTCAAATGCCATTGTCTTTTTCAAAGCCTAGTTAGAATAAGAACAAAAATGACCCTTGAAAACATTGTTTTATGTATAGCGCCCAAAGAGGCCCTCAAAGAGCTACCCAACACAAAAATAATTCACAATGTGGTCCTTAAAGCTCCAGTGAATAGTGCCTGCTTTCCACTAAAGACACGCGTCTGTTTCTTGATCGCATTAAACTCGACGAGATTCTGGAAAATTCACCTGGAAATCTTTTCCAGGGTCTCTTCAAGTCTAACTACGCAGTTCCGCCTATCGTCGTCCACTTCATCCCGGATTTCGGTCGGATGATTGGTGTCCCTGGCTAGCACCGTGTTGTCACCTTTGGAACATTTCATATCACCCAAATTGAGCAGATCATAAAAATCCAGTAGGAAAAAGATTGGTGACAGTACGGAGCTCTTGGTATGCCGGCTCTTTGATAAAAAGGTCAACCAAGACTTTTAAATTACGGCCATGGAGAGAGTCGGCGATTCAGACACATAGGTCAAATAGAAGGCTATAGAAGCCTTGGAAAGGACTGCCTTGTGCCAGATCCTTTCCCATGACGAACAAGACGTCGTTTGATAGTTAGCACGGTACGAAATGCAACTAAACGTCAGATTTAATCACTCTCTTGTCTGGTCACCTGCTATACCATGGTAAACCCATTTAGGCGGCTGACCCTTAGGATCGCGGTGGTACGAATTTCTCCACTTATTTCAATACGTTTTATGTTGGTACCAACTAGTAACTATTAAATAATTAATTTTGCAAAGACCCCATGCACACATGTGAAAATCCTGCTTTACATGATTCAGCGACTAGGTTTATTTTAGGCAATAAAAGGCTTTTATTTTTTGCTGTATCTCAATGCTTTTAACTCATCTTGTAGTTATGGTGTACAGTCACATAGGTTCATGTCACAATAACACCGGAAATTGATAGAAATTCGGCATCCCTTTTTTTCATATCGATATCTAACTTGAAATGAAATTAACATTACGTTTTTTTTATAGAAAACTACATGAGAACCATGGCTTTGTCCGTGCCAAGTGGTAGAGTAAGGCTGTGCTGAGTCAGTTGCAATCAATGTAAAATACTTTAATAAGTAAGTAAAAGAATTAACGGTTGCTATTCGATTGGCGTGCTCGGCGTTACCTATGGCGTTACTCGACCACTCGGCGAAGGCACGTGGGTTGTGTTCTCTTTATATGTGTTTTTTTGCAGTTTTCACGGACAAATACATCGCTTCACACTGTTTAGAATTTATGACCAATGGATTTGAAACATCAAGCGACGTGATTTGTTTTACTCTGTTCGAGGTTGGTTGTATTTGTAGATATTTCAAAAGATCGTAGGTGACCTTATGAATACCTGCATGGCTTCAAGTGGGTATCAGAAAGAAATCAACCATATTTAAAAACGTCTACAATAAAACATTTCATACAAGCTGTTCTGAAGGCATCGATATGTTTTTTTAGTTCAATGGCTGAAGGTCAAAAAGTTTCTCACACTTTGGATATTTTGGGCGGATTCAAAATTAAATGTTTCGAAACTCCCAAAAAATTCAAAGACTCTAGGTTACTTTCAGTTGACCTAGAATCATGAAGTATGGCAAGAATCAAGGTTTGACAGCACAAGTAGGGATAAAAACCGGCCAATTGCGAGTCGGACTCGCACACGAAGGGTTCCGTACCATCGTACAAGAGTTAACACAAAAAAGTAACGTTTTTTGTATGGGCCCCCCATTTAATTTTTATTATTTTTTTATTTTACTTATTTGTTGTTATAGCGGCAAAATAAATACACACTCTGTGAAAATTTCAGCTTCCTACCTATTACGGTTGATGAGATACAGCCCTGTGACAGACGGACGGACGGACAGCTGAGGCTTTGTAATAGGGTTCCGTTTTCACCCTTTGGGTACGGAACCTTAAACATTGTTAATTTATTATTTTACATTTGCGGATAAACAGTGTTCAGTCAGCTCCATGTTGGATGTTTCGTCCACCACGCGTAGTCCACCTGTATGCGCTCGCCTGTATGTAGTTGACATCTGAGTGGGCAGTCTGAGTTCTCACCGAAATTGGCGTTTACGGCAAACCGATCGACTGGCGTTTTCTCCAAACTCCATACAAGTTTTTACTAGATATTCTGTGGTTTTACTTCTTCAAGCTGTCAAAGTCAAACGCGGACTTCCGATTTGTATGAAAACGCGGAGTGGACGTAAACGGCAACGTCGACGTATTTACGGCAACGTTGAGTAAGCTGTCAAATCAAGCTCGGACTCGCAAATGTTAGTTCGCTTAACGCCCGCTGCGCGCGCTCTTCAATTTCTCCATACATTTAAAAACGCCAGTCGATCGGTTTGCCGTAACGCCAATTTAGGTGAGAACTCAGACTGCCCACTCAGAATGGACGAAGCGTCAAAGGTCCTCCAGGTCGCGTCGCGAATCCTGATGATTTCCACAGCGTGGAAACTAGAACACAGAGCGAAACTAGCCGATTGTCTCGACCGTGCGACACATTTTAACGTAACCCTAGGTGCGCAGTCAGACTCGTCCGTTTTTTTACTGTAAAATCAAAACCTACAAATCTCGCGGGAAGGCCTTTATAAATAATCGTTATTTTCAAAGTTCTACCGGAAGTATATACTTTGGACTGACCCCTAGTGTGCATGGTATTACCACGGAGGGTATGACAGACAGATCCGCAAAGCAAATGCCCACCTTTGTGTATGAGTCGCTAATATTTTAAGGCTGTAAAGGTGTGAAAAGATACATTTAAAAAACCTGATGTTTCTCCTTCAGCTTGCCTGGCGTGAGGACTTGCAAGATAAGCTCCGTAAGGAGATCCAGGATATGCTGGCCCAGACAAGCGGTCAGATAACCTACGAAGGCATCACCAACCTCAAGTACTTGGACATGGTTGTGGCAGGTCTGGAACGTTTAATATTAGCGCAATCATACACATGTCTATGTTATTGTTAGATATATCATTATTCTTTTAATATATGTATATAGAGACACAATGAGTCGTATTCAGAGAGAACCTGTCGAAACTTAATACGATATTTAGTCCGACGTATTAAAGTTAGTTCGTCCACTCAGAATATGGCTGATAGTGTTAAACAAAATAATTTACATAGTACAGTAGTTTTCTTTGAAATCTATAAACCGGAAATAGAGACAAATTTAAGATCTCTTTCTGTCATGCCGACGTCCACCATACAGTAACAGGGACTTAGGAATTCCTTCTCTCTCCAGTGTATACATTTGATAGAAAAATACTGTACAATCTAAAATATGTGTTGTTTTCTATGAGTCCTATTCAGAGAGCACTTGTCAAAACTTGACACGTGCTCTCTTGGTACGATATTAGCACCGGACTAACCATACAAAAGCCTGTTAAGTCCGGCGGATTAAAGTTAGTCCGCCCACTCTGAATACAGTTGTTTGTGTCCAAATCAGAGTCGCTGCGCATGCACCCGCCGGCCATGTTGTTAACGCGCGTGTGCACGGCCGAGTCATACCGCCTGCCGGCGGCGGCTGCGGAGGCGGGCGCAACCGCCGAAGGGGTGGAGGTGGGCGAAGGATTGCCCGTGTGCATTCCGATTTACGCCCTGCACATGGACCCGCAGCACTACCCCGACCCGCACAAATTCGACCCGGACAGGTTCACGCCGGAAGCCGTTGCCGCCAGGCACAAGTATGTCTACTTGCCGTTCGGCGAAGGACCCCGGATATGCCTAGGTAAGTATGACGATGAACAGACCTGTACCTAGTAATTATGTACCTTAGTTGAGTAGATACCTATTTTACCCATGTTCAGTTAAATATTGTAGTTTTCACCTAGGCCTGAACGCCGTCCGGTTTACAAAAAAAAAATTTATCTCTTCCACTACATCACTTCATTTACAAATGAATACCTACAGACGACTAAAAGACTAAAAGACTGAGGGGTCTAACAAATTATCCATAACTACGGAAAAAATATTTTTGTAAAGGATTTTTGGACATAGCTCTATACCGCACCTAGAGTTGCGTCCCGGAGTTTTCGATCGGCGAAATATAAATAATGTGAAATTACGAGAAAGATCTTTTTTAGTCCTCCCTAAACAAAATGTATGCACGAGCTGTTTTTAATCTTCCCGGTGCGCATGAGCTATGGATGACTGCTCGCAAGCGACTCACCAATGAAAGTGAGATTCAAGAGTACGTATGCACCCGAACTATTCAGGAAGTGAACACTAAGATCCGAGTGCACGAAAGAACAAAACATCTAAATCAACGTCAACGTCTGATCAAACACGTCCCTTTGTGTGGACAGTATAGAAGAAACTCTATGCGGATCACTAAAAGTGACGTGTTTGAACATTGATTAACTCGGCCGTCTCTTAGCACCGAGTGCACGAAAGGACAAAAAATCAAAATCAACGTCAAAGTATGATCAAACACGTCACTTTGTGTGAAGAGTATGGAAGGAACTCTATGCGGACCACTAAAAGTGACGTGTTTGAACATTGATTAACTCGGCCGTCTCTTCGTGCAACCCGGGCTTAGTGCGACCGGGGCTAAAAGTTACTCTCTATGCAAAAATAAAATCTGTACAGTTTTCTTTAATATGGAGGATGACAGCTAGCTACTCGTTGTGAGAGCTTCTCGTGTTCGCTTCATGAGTACATACCATTCCGGGAGGTCACGACATTTTTGGTCACGATAAGTTAAATGGCTGAATCTAGGTTCACATGTTAGAGACCAAACCTTGGATACTAAATATGTCGGTCTGCCTGCGCCAAGTGGTTGCATTATCTAGATTGGCTATATAAAGTAGATGTTGGTATGTGCCTGCTGATGAATATACTGATTGCCTAGAAATATTCATACCTATTAATCATACAACAATAACGAGTCGTTTTTTTTATTAAACAGTTTAATATACCTATAGTTATATCTGTAACCTAAATGGTCTATTACTACGAAATTGAATCAAAGATTTTTTCAGTTTTGGTATTGCTAAGCAAGTATGTACTGATACATTCATGCTTCATTATTTGTAACCTTTTTATCATATAATAGGTCGGGGAAAAAGTCTTTTCGCATTATAGTATGTATGAACTTGTAATAAAATCTCTTTGGCTATACTATTTGTATCTGGCTGGTTTTGGTATCATTGAAAGTTAAAATTTTAAAGAACATAATTCCAAATTCAAATTAGGAAAATGTGTGATTCTCATTTGTTTTTCGTACTGTCAAAATGAGTGAATCTAATGAAGAAATTCGATACATTTTAAAATTTTACTACAAAAAAGGTAAAAATGCAACGCAAGCCGCGAAAAAAATTTGCGATGTTTATGGACCTAGTGCAGTGTCTGTGAGAGTAGCACAAATTTGGTTTAAGCGTTTTCAATCCGGAAATTTTGATGTCAAAGATGCACGTCGCTCTGGTCGCCCTATTACGGATAAAATGGATGCCATTTTTGAAAAAGTGGAGCAAGATCGGCATATCAGTAGTTACGACGTAGCTGAAGAACTAGGAATTGACCACAAAACAGTTTTGGCGCATTTGAAAAAAACTGGGTACACAAAAAAGCTCGATATTTGGGTACCTCACGAGCTCACTGAAAGAAACCTAATGAACCGTGTACTCATTTGTGATTCTTTATTACGACGTAATGAAACCGAACCATTTTTGAAGAAGCTGATAACTGGTGATGAAAAGTGGATCACGTACGGCAAGAACGTGCGAAAAAGGTCGTGGTCAAAGGCCGGTCAAGCTTCACAGACTGTGGCGAAACCCGGGTTAACTCGCAACAAGGTGATGCTGTGTGTGTGGTGGGATTGGAAGGGCATTATTCATTATGAGCTGTTACCACCAGGCAGGACCATCGATTCTGAACTCTACTGCGAACAACTGATGAGATTAAAGCAAGAAGTTGAGAGAAAGCGGCCGGAATTAATCAACAGAAGGGGTGTGGTTTTTCATCATGATAACGCTAGACCTCACACATCTTTAGCCACTCAGCAAAAACTAAGAGAGTTTGGCTGGGAGGTGTTAATGCATCCGCCGTATAGTCCTGACCTTGCACCTTCAGATTTCCACCTGTTTAGGTCTCTTCAGAATTCTTTAGGCAGTGTCAGGTTAACATCACGAGAGGACTGCCAAAACCACTTGTCGCGGTATATTGATCAGAAGTCCCAATATTTCTATAGCAATGGGATCATGTCCCTACCTACAAGATGGCAAAAAGTTATCGAACAAAATGGTACCTACATACTTTAGTTAAATGTAAATAAACCATATTAAAAAATGTTTTGAATTTTCTTAAAAAATGCGAAGAAACTTTTTCCCCAACCATATATTGTTTGTCACCATAAATATTTTTTCAGGCGCCTTATCTACGCAACGCAACCACATGACGCAGGCTGACTGACATATTTAGCTTCAGAGGGTTGGTCTTTATTCCGTGAACCCCATTTCAGCCATTTACGTTATCGTTACCATTTTTGTCGTGACCTCCTAGTCTATACACTTTGGCATGATATTAGCACCAAATTCCCGAAGGAACTAGAACATGCCTATCTTTCAGCACGGCTACATTGAATTTAATGGAAAAAAAAATAATCCTTTGCCGTCATCGTTTAAAACCCTCCAATGTATAACGGTGGGTCCCCATTTCAGTTTACATTAATTTATCACCACGATTTCCGCATTCTCAATGAAAATGCACAAATAATTATTTCCCATGGTTTTTGACACAATACATTACAGGTGTTGCCCCTAAGCTACCGGATAATCTTACAAAATTTGCTTTATTTGGCAGGAATAAAGTTCGCACAAATGACAGTGAAGGCGGGACTGGTGGCGGTGCTCAGCAAGTTTCGCGTGCGTCCGTCGCTCCGCTCGCGCTACCCTGTCGAGATCGACCACCGCATTTGGATCAAGAGGCCTCTCAACGGCGCATGGGTCATCTTTCAGAGGCTCTGATTAAACTTCGTTGTTTTACGTACATATACATGCATACAATGTATACGTAGATACGTTGAGCAACAAAATTATTAGTATATTTTACTTACCGTTATATTATGAATAGATTGTTCAAGCATGCCTTTTTTACTACACTTTTATTAAAGTTTAATTGAACGCTGTAGAAGTTTATTTACAAATGTTCCTCTATTCTGGCACACACTGCTTTGGGGCAGGGACCGCCGCCCGCGCCGTAGAGACTAGCACACATGATTACTGTCTTTTGAATATGGAAAGCTACTGACAGAATGGAAAGATGCCATAGTCACCCCCATATACAAACAGGGTGGCAAGCTTGATCCTGCCAACAAATGTCCAATTAAACCACCACGCCGGTAAATGTACAATGCTGAACATCGGGCCCAAGAGCCCGCACACGCAATACCTAATTTATTTTGCTGATCCTGACATGCAGGTCCTGAATACGTTAAAGATTATAATTGTAATTAAGTCTTGACATTAATGTGCGACTAATATTATATCAATTACATACATATATGCGACTGGCCCACAAGTGACCCTAATTAGTCCACCGTATAGACGGGTATATAAGAGTGGCGTCCAAACTAAGCCCTGGTTGCACGAAGAGACGGCTGAGTTAATCAATGTCCAAACACGTCAATTTTAGTGATCCGCATAAAGTTCCTTCCATACTGTCCACCCAAAGTGACGTGTTTGATCATTCTTTGACGTTGATTTTCATGTTTTGTCCTTTCGTGTCGCCCTAAATCTCGCGAAAAGCTTTAATCTCAAATTCAAAAATATAATAATGTTAATAGTTGATGGGTTTGATCTAATTATAATCTAATTAATAAATAAAGTTAATTTTGTTCTTGTAAGAGAATTCAAAGAAAAGCTTATTTTTAAAATGTTTTTACAATACATTTTGCGATAAATTATGTGTAACTTTTTAGTTTAATGTGTGTAACTCTTAAAAGAGACTCTGCGGGTCTACTCATGAGATTCTCACATGTGAGTCACCGGTGATTTACATAACTTTCTTCGAAGCTGATATTTCGTGAGTACGAAAGTTTTGTGACTCACGTGCATATACATACTCTTTGCTACAAGCCAAAGAGTTCGGAGAAGTCATGCGCTCTATATTCTCGAGATTCTCTTTCTACGCTGCAAGCTATATAAGCGCAGCGACTTATCCAAACTCTTTGCTGCAAATGGAACATTGAAGATACAGAGAACCATGGCACAGAACATAAAAATCCTGACGGATAAATATTGAATTGAACACCAGAGTAGGCTCCCTAGTCTGTGTACACCATTTTGAATGATGAAGACAGAAGTCAACCGACCAACTTTGAACCCATATTTCTATATATACATGAGACAATAGAAAATATTTAACTACATGACACTCCAGAATGGACTACAATCCATAAGATACAATAAAGAGAAGGCTGTATAGCGAAAGCTTTTGCCTGTCCATTGGATAAACAAACAAACAAAAAAAAATGATGAAGACAGTGACACCTCCGTATGCCCACACTGCAACTTAGCTGATCAATCCCTGGACCACCTCTTCTTTCATTGCTGTGCTTTTGATGAGCAAAGAGAAAAACTATATAAATGCTTAGAAATTACATACAAAGAAAGAGAAAAAATCCCGCTCGACCTGAAAAAGATATTAAGGTGGCCCATCCCGCTCATCTCCCCATACAAAAGGGGAAAGAAGATCACGCCCATATTTCTTGTCAGAGATCCAAAATTTTACTTAAAATAGCTTTATTTGATCGAACTAGATGTCTGATGTCCATTGGCATTGTAAAATTGTGTTTGGTTTCCAAGTTATGAGGTCCGAAAGTTCGAATTTTTCGCGCGTTTTATACAATAATTTTGGAGGTGGATTACGCAATGATAAAGTAAGAATATCTTAAAAAGATTAGTCATCAGACATAGCTTATTTAATCAAGATTTATAATCTATTTGGTTTTTGTTAGATTTTTGACTACAGCAGTCGCGGTTTACTTTTAGCTATAAGTCGTTTTGAAATTAAAATTTTCGTAAATCTTACCAAATCATACACTATGCACATTGTCTTTTTTGTGGACATGTTGCATATTCCTCGTCACGGAGCCTGTCTCATTCTTTGAAAAAGAGAAGGTCCCAGAGCGCAACAGCACGGTTTTGTACCGTGCCCGCGAATGAGTTAGGCCCGCCGGGTTGGGCCACCTTAAGTCAACCGATCAACTTTGAAACCATATTTCTATATATACATGAGACAACAGAACATATTTAACTACATGACACTCCAGAATTGACTACAATCCATAAGATACAATAAAGAGAAGGCTGTATAGCGAAAGCTTTTGCATGTCCATTGGATAAACAAAACAAAAAAAAAAATTTAAGACAGTGATTTCAAAGCGAAGCGTTTACATACTCTTTGGTGATTTCATTATATTTGGTCATATTCTGAAATTTACCCCTTATAGTCTGTGATTTAAGCATTGTGTAAGAATGGATTCTGAAGTGTTTAATTGTATCGTCTGTCTTGAAAATTTACAGAACGATAATGATACTGTGGTCGTCGTACGTGAAAAAGGTACCTAAATTCAAATGCTTGTAAGCTCCTCAAAAGGGTATTTAAAAACGGCCCGTAAGCAATGCTCCCCATACAAACGTAGTTTACTAATCATTCGGAAACCGCTATTCCAATTAAATAGATATTTAATATCTAATATCAGGTAACAAATATCTGTGTCTGCACGCTTTTGTTTGTTTGAAAAATCCAAACCGAATGAAATGAAAGCAAAAAGAAAATCTTCATACGAATTGGAATTTCTCTGTGTTTTGACTCAGAATACATTTACCGAAAAAACAAAGACATGCAGACACAGATATTTGTAGCCTAATATTAGATACCAAATATCAAGTAAGTTGGAACAGTGGTTTTCAAATTATTAGTAAACTACGTTTGTATGGGAGGCGAAATTTTCGGATGCTTACGGGCCGACCTTAAGGTCCCATCACGAAAAAGCATGAAACTTTGCATTGAACTTTCATGTATATGTTTCAACGTAGACATGACACTGAACTGAACACGTTGAAACTGCGTTAAAAATTACAGTCCCCATTTCCCTGGCCCATCCTACTCTTTCTTTAATTAATATGTCCTTGCTTCACGGTAGATTGCACATGCATTCGTCAATAATATATCTGTCAGGCAATTCTCAACTCCAAAGTTGGAACATATCCACCTGGTTCTCGAACAATTGTCGACAAAATATCTATGCATGACGAGTGCTGAGTGCGGGGGGGGGGGGGTCAGTCTTAGAGTGAAGAGATTTTAAGTTTGAATAAATGTGAACTACTTAACGGTGCGTTTAATCCTCAAATTAATGCCTAGCAGCATCATCACCCCTCAGCCCGCCTCCGCGCTGCCTCCTACAGGTCATCAATGCCACCTCTTTCATTCGTCCCTCCACCGTCCGCTAGGCATGCACGCATAACTTGCAAGTAATAAATTGAATTTAATAGATTTTTTTGCCAGTTCAAGAAAACACAGCAAAGAACTGGCAAACAAACGTAAAAACACCAAATTATAAATAATTCACGAAAATCTACAATTTATGCTGTATGGATATACGTATGAAAATCAGTTTATTTGGAAATACAATCCCCGCCATTTAACATGTTGCCAATTGGAGCTGGCCAGTCCCCACAAACGGCACCCGTTCACGGGCATCACGCCGGGTTCAACAGCAATACACTTCTTTCTTCTACCAAGTTTTATGTGTACTTCCACCCAGATCAGAAAAGGAAAGAGATGTGCCGTCGCATCATTTTGGAAGATTTGTGTTGGTGGGATCTGACATGGCGAACGCGTTTATGGAGTACATTTGCACGCAGCAGTGATGGTTGGACTTAGGTGTAGTCCAAATTATGCGTCTGGATTCCCATACAATTATATGCAAACAGCGAGGGCCAGGAGAACTTCATTTTCTCTTCTGTGCGATAGTTTTTGAAAGCTCAGGAGCTAAGCCACCTCCATAATTCTATCTACCCCTCCTAACCTACAGTTGTAATGATGCCGCAGTGATTGTATCTCAGTATATATCGTTCATTCTTAAAAATGTTTCTAGGCCCGCTAGGAGTCTTCTATCGAGACGTCAGATGCGACGCAATCAGTTGTACCATCCCGGCTGGCAGCTACTTTAGCCATCCAAATTCCTCCATGAAATGCAGGATCCTTGATGTTTGCCCCATACCTCACGAAGGCTCCTTGCTGGTGCAAGCAACGGGAGCCGCTATTGTGCCACCCCTGGGCACTTCAGCATGGGAGTCGGTTTCTAGGCAACATCGGCAGAGTGGGCTGTCAGTGACACCTAGAAGCGAATCGTTTATCCGGCTTAGGAAAGAACTCATTTTACTGCCTGCCGTCAGAGTGGTCAGTCTAAGTTCTCACCTAAATTGGCTTTTATCGCAAAACCGATCGACAGGCGATTTCCGTAAAAACATCAAACTCCATACAAGTTTTTACTACAAATTCTGTGGTTTTACTTCTTCAAGCTGTCAAAGTCAAACTCGGACTTCCTATTTGTATAAAAACGCGGAGTCGGCGAAACGGCAATGTCGATGTATTTACGGCAACGTTGAGTAAGCTGTCAAATCAAATTCGGACTCGCAAACGTTAGTTCGATTAACGCCCACTGCGTCCGCTCTTCAATTTCTCCATTCATTTGAAAACGCCAGTCGATCGATTTGCTGTAAATGCCAATTTAGTTGACAACTGGGACTACTGGCTCAGTAGAGTTGATCCATCGCTGTTCGTGCACCCGATGGGTTCTCGTCATATGTAATAATCTCTCTAGTAACAAATATCTTCTGTTCTATTTCATAGGTCTCAAGACAATCAAAGCTTGCAGCGCCGTGATAGGCGATGGCTTACTTGACGTTTTAAGCAGAGTGAATAGTATAAGAATTCATTCCAAGTGTAGAAAACGTTACACAAGGAAGATTCCGACAAGCACGAAGATAGAAGATGACTACTCCAGGGATTCGACATCTTCATCTGATTCAATGGCGGATGCGCCACCACCGCTGACCGCTGTTTATATGCCATCGGCAACATCGCACGAAGCTTGTTTTGCAGATGCATGTTTCTTGTGCTGCGCTCCAATAACTGATTTCTTCATGCAAAAAGAGAGAAAAAAATCTTTGCGAAAGCGAAATAATGTCATTACAGTGCGAGGAATTCTTACCAAAAAGACCATAATGAGAGCTGCACTTGCCAGGAACGACCAAATTGGCAAAGATGTAAGTAGTTACTAGTCTCTTTTTAGGAGCGCAACCCCAGATGCAATTAGCTTTTAATTTTGGATAAGATTTTTTCCAGCAAACTAACTGTTCAAATATTAAAGTGTTGTGAATAATTGATAATGTTTGACTTGTGCGTGTGTGAGATTTGGGGCCAGTCAGCGAGCTGCTTCCATCAGTATGTTTATTCATAGGATAGCACTCATGATCATCACTCAGACACACTGTGTCTGGAAGGTTCCATGTGTAACACAAAGGTTGTCATAATTTTTTAAATGAAGTTTTATGATGCTGGACATTATCAAAAGGAGGACGGACGGACGGACGTTTGTTATTATGGTGGTCCGTCTGAAAGTGGCTGTGTGTATAAAGTTATAGCTAAAATAAATCTATAAAAAGTAGTTTATTCCATATATGTATTATAAAAACTGCTCCTTTCATTGCTGTCATTTAAAAATATTCCTATGGATTCTGGACCTATGCATTCTGAACGAAGTAAAAATAATTTAAAAAAATGTATGGGGTCATCTTACGACCATTGTGAGAAAAAGTTTTAAACTTTTATTCATTTATTTATTTATTGATATTTAACTGATAATGCAAGCATCTTAGAACGAGCGGCCGCTCGCAAAACGTGGCGTCGTGTAGCTGATCAGGCGCTGCGCCATAATGCCCCCCCCCCCCCTTCCATAAAAACAATGCCATAGCAATAAAAATAACAGTTATTATAATATATAACATATAACATATAGTGCAGAAAAGAGCATTCCAACAACATAGTCTGGTTGTTATTGGTCGCTAGGTACATACGTTTTTGCCAGTGCTCCTTCGATGTAGTTATTTTTAAAGTCGAACTGAACGCAATCGGCTCATAAAAAAGGGTCAAAAAAAATCAAAGATGCAATGTTATAGCCAATTAATTGTAACTATAACTCTTAAACTCGGTTTTTTCATACATTATTAATGTTTTTTTTTATGTAACTAGACATTGATGGCTAATACCGAACTGACCGTCAGATATTAGCCTAACACACCACATGGGAACTAGGTGCCATGCCAGGACCTTCCTTATATTGCTCGGCTACATTGAACTGAGTGGAAAACACAGACAATTTTCATTGCCCCTTCGGCCATCGGTCATTCAATAGTAAGGAATGAAGGGGACCTACAGTTTTACGTGGAATCCGAACCATGCAGCCTCAACGGTTGAAAATGATCACCCATCCAGATCCTAACCGCGCTCAGAGATGCTTTCCCAGCTTATTGATTCGCAAGGCGTGGCAAACTTAGGTCAGTGTAGGCTGACAGTACTTAAATAGGGGCTGGTGGCAACTCCCTTCCAAACGTCGGGCTTAAGAAAGGTATTGAAAATGTATCTTTCGTCAGAATTGTAACTAATCTGCACTCACTGCTATTTTCAGGTGCTGAGCCGCATTGAAAATGTTGATTTAGTTAAAGAAAAGGCTCGTTATCATCATAAATGCTATAGAAAGTTATTGGATACGAAGTCAGAACATGGCAGGAAAGGACGGCCTAAATCAAATGAAGTGTCCACTGCTATGGAAGCCATTTTCAATCACATAGAAAAGCATCCGCGTGGCAATAAATATTCCCTAACAGAATTAAAAGATGTTTTGTCCGACCAGTATGTTCCTCATGACAGAACATTGAAAGAAGAGCTGAAGAGAAAGTATGGTGACAATCTTATCATAACTCATGTGCCAGGATGTACGCCGTTAATATCGTTAAAAGAAGATGTAATCAAAGAGGAGGCTGACAAAGTAATGGACGAATCCTGGAGCGACAACGAAGAGGTACTTGTGATAATTAAACTTTGTTTATTTAGAAATATTACGTAATGAAATTGTACAGCATTTCAGTGGGTTCTGAAAGCAATGGTATATGACTTGTGGTTGCGCTGTCGGCTTTTATATCCATTTATAGCTCGTAGCCTAGTGGCGCGGGGACTGGCCTAGCATACCAAAGGTCTGGGTTCAATTCCGACAATATAAGGAAGGTCCTGGCATGGCACCTAGTTCCCATGTGGTGTGTTGGGCTAATACCATGACAGAAGGTGTGGTATTAGCCATCCATGTCCAGTCATAAAAAAAATAAAATTAAAACAGCAAATTAATAATAAAAAAAATGGTAATGACTTATTACAATTTCACTTTACCAACGCCCATGCGACACATCGCGCCGATAATACAGGCCGAAAGGGGGTGATTCTGAACATAAAACTGAACATATTTTGTTATACACTTTGAATTTTTAAGACAATTTAAATTTCATCCTCCCCATACCCTGATACGTGCCCAAGAATGTATGGAAAGGATATCCAAAAATTCAGTTACCTCCTTTCGGCTTGTATACTGCTAGTTGTACACCCTCGTTGTCAGCTTCGATAGTCCAGTATTGCGACGCCTTGCGATTCGATAAGCTGGGTGAAGCAACTCTGAGCGTGGTTGGTTCTGGATGGGTGACCATTTTCATCCGTTGAGACTTGCCATGGTTCGGATTCCACGGAAATCTGCAGGTCTATCTTACCAGGTGGTAGGGTTGGTACCATCGTATAGAACTAACGAAGGTCGAAGCTGAAATGAAAATTGACCATGTTTTCCATCCAGTTAGCTGAGCAATATAAGGAAGGTCCTGGCATGGCACCTAGTCCCCATGTGGTGTGTTAGGCTAAAATCTGACGGTTTATTTGGTATTAGCGATCCATGTCCAGTTACATTAAAAAAAAAAATGTACACTATTCATTGCAATATTTAATTTGACAAAAAGCAATATTCTCCCTCAAGTGTTACTGCATAATCTTGTTTTTTTTTTACAGATGGTCAAAGATGAAAATCTATCGACGATTCTCAGAGCTGCAAACATTGTGAGAAATGACATCAGAAGTGAGCCCAATGAAACAGAGTTTTACTCATTACCAAAATTATGCGATGCCAAAATAGCTGTTCCTGATTCCCTGCTTTACTTTTTGGAAACTGTAATAACCAAAGACAAAAAGGAATATTCAAAAGCCAACATTCTGGCAATAGCACACGCAATTGTGAAAGCTTCTAGACCTCGGTCCTAGATGTAATAAAGGGAGCGTTCATAAACTACGTGACAGAACTATGTGGGGATGGATGGGTCCGGCTGTCAATCAATTCTGGTCGTGAGGGGGGTGGGCCGAGCACTCCTGCCGCGCGCCGCTCGCCACCGCTCTTCATTCCCAAATGATAGCAGCATATAGTTAGCTTTGATCAGAGAAATAGCAGGCTTTTCAAATAGTTGTGTAATATGCGTTTTTTTCTATATGTCACGTAACTTGGGTAGGTGGGGGTTAGGCTCTCGGTCTGTACACGAGGGGGGAGGGGGATCCAATAGGGGTCTAAAATATGTCACGTGGTTTCCGAACGCTCCCTTAATGGTCCACCAGAACCAAAAGGTTCAGAGAGCCTTATTTGCTTTTATTACTTCTTTTAATACTATAAACTGGCCTTACCTACACCATGGTTCGATTTGAAAATAGAACAGAATAGAATAAAATACAACACGCTGCCGGTACATTCAAAACTGGTCCGATTCATGCTGAACAGCCCTCAAAATGGGGTACTGTGAAAAATATGAAGTCATCGTTATGTCATGTGTATACATTACTACACGCTTTGGGGCACTGTGTGTGTGCAACTGTCAGTGTCACATTTTGACGTTTCTATAGCAATGTTCTGTCTCTTAGGTGAAAATTCAAGTTTTGCTTATAGGAATTGATTTATTACAACTTTGAGGAGCACTGCTTCAACTAATGTAATTTGTTCCATGTTTGTAAGCACGAATGGTCCGAATCATTTGTGATGTTGACAGCTTAGAGCGTGTAATGTGCTTGTTTTCACGGTGAGCACTGTAAACGTTGACAGTTCAAATCACATCGGATCACGGTGCTGCTGTGCATAATTCGTGAGAAGAAACAGTTGTAGACACCTGGGACATTCCGCTTCACTGCCAGGTATGAATAAGGATGATGAATAAAGTAATTACAGTACCCGGCTTTGTAAAGCAATCTCTCTCTCGCACGTAATTCACAAGTACTGAGACAGCGTGTGACAGCGCTATACAAAGCCGATTCGATTTCCAAGTTCCGATGTGCATTATTTACCATTGTGTACACTGTACTATTATTATTGGATTAATTCATTTAGAATGCTATGTTCGATTATTACACAAATTTGTACTTATACTCTGTTTCAAATAGCAAGCTCCTAGCAGCCATAATATTGACTTCTTACTGGTCGAAATAATAAAATTCCTATCTGGTTTTAATGGTAGTATTTCACGTTATGTAAGACTCATTAACCCTTTCACCGCCAGGGTTTTTTGGCATAATCCTTCTCAATACGCCACACTACAATTATTTCGATAATATGCAGTCTTGAATTGTTGTTTGTTTTGTTGCAAATAGTGTGTTACCACTGTTGAAACAGTAGAAATCTAATGAACGCTAGTATGTACTGTGCAATTATGTAAATAAAACACATTATTTCGTAATCAGTAAAGTTTTATTAATGTTTGAAGTGGAGTTTTCTGTCGGATATATCCGACGATGGCGCCTGCAGAATGTCTTGCTCTGACGGATATATACGTTCCTGGCGGGGAAAGGGTTAACTAAAGCAGCACAACCATATATTGTTCTTCAATTCTACGTTGTTTTATTAACTTTGTGTTAGATGTATATGTACCAGCTAAGGGTGTATGTTTGCATGCATGTTGCTATGTAAAATAAGAGCCGCCGCATTTCAGTGCGGCCAGTTAGCAATTAAAGCACCTGACAATTGGACGCGTGCAGTTTTACTTCTTGAATAACCTAGTGATTCCTGATCCAACACTGCTGACTGGTAAAAGGTTTGGAGTAAATGGTTTCATTCATTTACCCCTTTTTGATAAATTCTTCTCAACACTAAAAGTAGTTAGCAGACAAAATGGCGGCTGTTGGAGTTGTTTGTGTCCGTCAACTAGGCACAGCTTGCAACAATCTTTATGGCTAATGTGAAATCAGGTGTTTTATTATGCAAAATTGTAGGTCCTGCACTCCTCTGGGAACCCACTCGCAGAAGGGCACAGGGGCACAGTAGATATATACTATATATACACTACAAATTTACTCTATCTATGATGTGTTGATAAAATATTGATCTCTTCCAATCCCTTGAAATAATAAATTACAGAAAAACCTGTCACTCAGTCCGCGTGTCTGCGTCCACTGCTGGACATACGCCTCTCCTGCGAATCTCTAACGCTATCTAACATAACTGCAATTACTTTGTTTCGTAAAAAGTTAGGCAAAGATGAGTAAACCATTGTAAACCTTTTGAGTTTTCCTCATTTTGTAATTTCACAATTTAAGTATACATAGCTGCTTTTAAATAAAGTAATTAGTCAAAAGTAAAATAAAGTGTTTTATTTAAAAATATCGACATATGTAAGTAGCAACCAAATTTTTAATGTTCAAAGATTTCATTCAGTGATTTTTGTTTACACTTTTGTCACTTCGTCACTGACCTAGCAACACAGAAGGTGGCGCGACATCTGCAAGAATTGCACTATTCTTTGCTGCGTGTGTGCTTTTCCAAATAAATAAATAAATTAAATTATTTTTTTTACAAGGACGAAATGCTATTATATCGAGAGCTATTGCCTTTCCGAAATAACAAGTAAATTACAAAAAAAATTGTGAAGAGCATTCAGTTGCCGATTTGCGTGTAATGAGGACTCCAATGCGCAGCCATGTAATTGCGTGTAATGTAATTTTGATCGAAAATACCTAGCGAAAATCAACAAAATCCACTCATTTTTAGTGCCTCCGGCTAAATCGTGAGCTTAGAATCCTTGACTAAAAATTGTCCCTATTCAAATATTGCTAGATAGCAACACCAAACTTACTGAACTGCATTTTACTGGCAAATATTATTTAGAACCACTACGGACCCACAATACCCCTGGCGATACCCCTGGTGGTATCGTGGGTCTTTTAAAATCAAACGATACCCCCAACAAATAGTGTTGAACACTCCCATACAACGTCAGAAATGGTAAATTAGGTAAGTTCTTTCCCCTTTCCACCCGTATACGATTTATGGCAGCACGTACGTAATCCCTGTCTCTCAGGGACAGGGTCAAGTAGTAAACGACCACCTATGGGCTGGACACACACAAGTCTATCGGAAAATCACCCCACAGCGGGGCTGGAAACGCTTGAGTGGATAAAACATTGGACTGACACAGACTAGGGCCATTTCTCACGCCACCGTCGTAGGATCGCCCTGGGCTAAGACCAGAGAACCAAAAAATCTGTTTCGCTCTGCTTGCTGTACAGTTCGATTAGTTTATGGAGAGAATCGTGTGTGTAGTGGTACACTGTGTGCACCTACATCGCAAAGCGCAACGTATTATGAAAATTAATGCAAGATACAATTACGCTCCCGCACACACGCGTTTTCTAAGGAGGCAAATTGAACTGTAAAATGATACCAACGTTTTAATTGTATTAGAAATATAGAATACATATAAACTTAGAAACATGAAACATTCGGCGAGATTGTGCTGTTGTCAGGCTGCAGGTCAATTTGATATTCGTCATTTTCACTCTCCGTTCGTTGCAGAAAGCGCAACATGCTTTCGGTATCCGCTTCATCGTCAAACATCGTTTCACCGCACAGCTCTAGCGAATGGGTATATCGTCACGCGCGTTTATATCCGACGTTGGCGTAGGGCGGACTGACATTAGGATGACAACACCGCTCTGTGCATTCAGGCGATAATGTCGCCAAATTATCGACAGAGTATCAGTATCGATATGTTCTATATGCGTTCGGGATTGTTCGAAATTGTTGTAAATTGTTTCTTTGGGTAAGTTAATAGGACTTTAGAATGTGTAGTCTTAACGATATAGTTGCGTGACAATACATTTTTATGTCATAAATTAAAATAACTCAAAGTTTTCGTTTTTAATTATGTAACCACACTTAGGTTTTATATGTATTCGAGTAGATAGAAATAGAACGATTTTCACAAATTATCAAGTGCATTGTTTTCGATAAATGTTGACTTTGCCACAACTCTATCGACGGATAGAGCCGTCGCTGGCGTGTGGTGTTAGGACAATTATTTCGATAATATGCAGTCTTGAATTTTTGTTTTCTTGCAATTTTTTTTTTCATGTGACTGGACATGAATGGTTAATACCACAAGTTTTGTCATGGTATTAGCCCAACACACCACATGGTAACTAGGTGCCATGCCAGGACCTTCCTTATATTGCACGGCTACATTGAACTGGATGGAAAACACGGACAATTTTCATTGCCGCTTCGACCATTGTTCATCCAATGCGATGGTACCAACCCGGGCGGGATTAATCCTACCACCTAGTAAGTAAGGAAGTTTACAGTTTAACGTGGAATCCGAACCACGGCCAGCCTCTCTCAACGGTCGAATGGTCACCCATCCAAGACCAGACCGGACCCAGCGTTGCTTAACTTCGGAGAGCGATCGCCGAAGTGTCGCGCCACTGGGCCACTGAGGCTGACAGTAGGCACACAAATAGTGTGTTTCCACTGTTGAAACAGTAGAAATCTAATGAACGCTAGTATGTACTGTGCAAATATGTAAATAAAACACATTATTTCGTAATCAGTAAAGTTTTATTAATGTTTGAAGTGGAGTAGTTTTCTGTCGGATATATCCGACGATGGCGCCTGCAGAATGCCTTGCTCTGACAGATATATACGTTCCTGGCGGGGAAAGGGTTAATACAATACCAGCATAGAAGCAGACTAGAAAAAAGGGAAGGCCATCTTTTTTTGCTTTGATATGTAATATCTTGAAAGGACAGTATGTTTTATGCAGATGTATTTTGTATGTAATCAAAATATTAAATAATATTGTAATAAAATAAAAAGTAAATTTAATCTCTGATTGATTGGTAAAGAGACGCTGCATATGTTTTATAATCTCACTTCAGTTACAATTATTAGGTACTTATTGGAGGGCTTGAGAAGAGTCTGATCCACGGCAATATCCCTCAAGACATGACTTCACATTGACATAACATTTTTTTTCTTTACACAATTCTGATTACACGCCCAACTCTTATAACCCCTGCTGCATGACTCGTCAGGTTTTTTCCTGTGAGAAAAGGGAAGATTACTAAATGTATAAATGAAACAATAAATTACTTCAATTTGTGCTTTATTTATGAAAAAAATTGTAAATTATCCTACAATGAATCTCCGAATGAAATAGACTTACATAATCATTTTATGTATCAAATACATTAATTTCGCTCGAAGTCAGATTCAAACCACTTATGAACAATAGAATTAATAATAATATTATCTACAGCATTTCATTCTCGGCGATTCATTTTACCAAAAATACAATCTCCAATTTTCATCAACTCCGTCCCTCGCAAGAGCTCAAGCACTAGAGTCCACTTGGTTCGAGTCCTCGCCTCGTCCACTAACCCACTTCTCACTCTTCCCCCTACGCGCGTCCACCGCCCCCCCCCCCCCCTCCCACTCCGTAGACTTACACTGGCCGAGCGAATGCTGACTTACACTAGCGGTCACCTCCCTATTTACAAGATCATGTGAAACTTCAACAAACAGGCAGCTATACTATTCGACAACAACTCAAAAAAAAACAGGAGCATCCTTACAACCGGCGACAGACGCCCGCCTAACCTAACCTAAAACGTTCACGTCTCGAACGCTGCGTCCGCCGCGACGCTCGCTCGATTGCCGTGCACAAATTTTAAAAGCATAATTTGATCCACAATAAAAATAGTCACTCTCTCGATCGATAGATTCTTAGCATACAAAATGAATTGTCGTTTACGTATATCTAGTGATTTTACGCGAACATGAGCAGGTGAAACTAGTTCTTCAACAAAAGCCAGATGGCGCCATTATATCTAGACGATAAATAGAAATTGTATCTTTGTAAATTAAACATAATTTCACATATTTACATATCCACATTCCTCACATGTACATAACACATCTATCAAACATGTTTTTCCCAAAACATTGCAAAATAACAAATGCAGGTTCATGTTTAGGTCACATTCCCTTCCTAAATAAGTTTTCTATGCATTTGGTATTGGGCAACGAATACTAAAATTTTACGGATACACAGTTTTAAGCATACTTCTTTCCCTCCGACGATTCGTCCACCGTGTTATGGATATCAGGATCGCGGCGCGACCACAAGGACATCTGTCAGAAGTCATTTGAAGTAAAGTTTAACTCTGTATTCGTAATATTTTTGATTATGTCAAACAACAGTGAAAATCTAAATAAACATAATTGGGAAATTATTGGTATTTCATAGAATAGTCTAGATGCGATGAACGCCCAAGATGTACAAATGAAAATTAAGTTGATGCAATAACGTTACAATTCCTGGCGCCACCTAGCCTCCGTTGAAGAACTAGCGAGTGTTTCACCTCAACATGACGTTTATGTACAGCGGCAATATACAGAGTGGGTGTGTGTGTGTCGGGTGGTCGTCCCGCGCCCCCGCGCCCCCGCTCCCCGCCCCCCCGCGCTAGCCGAGCAGCGCCTCCATGGTGTAGGGGTGCGGGTGGTGCGAGGGGGGTGGCGGGGGTCAGTCGAGGATGACGAGCTGCAGGCCGGGCGGCGGCGCGGACACGTCGCCGGCGGACTTGCCGCCCGGCACGCTGGCCGCGCCCGCCGCGTCGCCGCGGAGCGCCCGCCAGGGGGCGCGCGCACCCCGCCGCAGCTCCCCCGTACTGAGGGTGCGACGCGCTGACCTGCCGTGCGATGCGGTCTCAGATTTTAGGTGTCCATACAACAACAAAGGGCAGCAAAGATGCCATGAAAGCATGGAATTGCATACTGGGAAACCTTAGGATTGCAAACTAAGGTTGTCTCAAAAAGTAAATCTTTTATAACTGGCTTTTATTTTATTTTTAAACCAGTATAATGCGCATGCATCATAAATTATTGCCGTCAAAAATTGATTGATACACCGCATAGAGTAGAAAGAAAGAAAGAAATTATTTATTGTGCAAATTACATTAAAAACATACACAGAACAATTAAATCTAACAGAGAAAAACTGCACATAGGCAGACTAATCACGAAAAGTGATTTCTTCCAAATGTAAATTTGAGGTGGTGAGGATAAGAATTGAAAAACAAAATGTAGGTAATTCGTAATGAGTAAAGGTTGACAGAAACCAATCTATACATATTTATATACATATATACACAGAACAGAGTGGTTGATTGTAGGTTAAGTCAATTTATAATTTAGTTTCCTGACCTTCCCATTTCTATACATTAAACAAGATGATAGTGACATGAAGAGATACGATACTCGGTCGTAGATCAACGGGGACTCACTTGGCCTGATCGGTGGCGCGGAAGTAGAGCTCGTCCGGCACGTCCATCCACGAGATGACGCGCCGACGCCCGCCGCGACCCGTGAGGTTGGTCGGCTTGCCATTCACCTGTAACACGCAAACAACTCCCATCTACACATCATCTCACATCATTTCCAGATAGAATCTGATATGCACCTTGAATATCATGTTCCATTCGAATTCAAAAGTTTCTGTACCAAGTAGATTTTATCTTTTGCGGACTTTTGGGATGGGGATCTAACTCCGCCCAACTAGTCCCACTGCATCTTTTGCCATGCAATTAAATAGTCGATTTTGTGTCACCTCATCATGTAAATAACAAGCATCACACCAAAATTATACCTAGTTCAATTGTATCATATCTTGGGAACCCATCATTTTAGCACTCAAATGAAAGTTTTTGTCAAGAATTGTTCCAAATCTCTGGAACTTTTGGTCCATGACTCATCATGTTGGTATTCGAATGAAAGAGTTTAGGTGCAATATAATGGGCTCCTCTTGCTATAACCATGTCTCAAATGCTCAGTAAGCAGAAGAGTGTCTCATGGCAATATGGCTTTCCTTCTGATATCATTCTTCTTTTATACCGTGCTTGACAACCGAGAACCGTGGCATATTTCTCAACCATTCACTGAAGAGTAAAGAAAATATGTTAGACATGAGGATAGGATGAAACAGGACAGGGTCTTCCGTTATGCTAAATGAGAATATCTAGGATTAGGAAAGGAAGGAATGGTTACCAACACTTTTTCTTAGGTTGGTCTTGCCATGTTCACTTCGTTCTTCACTCTCTTGACAACCGAGAACCGTGGCATATTTCTCAACCATTCACTGAAGAGAAGAGAAAATATTTTAGACATGAGGATAGGATGATACAGGACAGGGTCTTCCGTTATGCTAAATGAGAATATCTAGGATTAGGAAAGGAAGGAATGGTTACCAACACTTTGTCTCGGGTTGGTCTTGCCATGTTCACTTCGTTCTTCACTCTCCGCACCTGCATAAGTCCTATTTATTCAATTAAAGAAAATTATTTGATCATTATAAAGGAACGCTTTATAACTTGACTGACATTTATAATACCTGAAGCCGTAACACATATGAAAAAAATTACAGCAGTGTGTATTAAGAACGGCCCGTAAGCTATGCTCCCCATACAAACGTAGTTTACTAATCATTTGGAAACCGCTATTTCAATTAAATTGATATTTAATATCTAATATCAGGTAACAAATATATGTGTCTGCATGCTTTTGTTTTTTTTTTTTAATTCAAACCGAATGAAATGAAAGCAAAAAGAAAATCTTCATACGAATTTTGTTTTCTCTGTGGTTTGACCCAGAATACATTTACCGAAAAAACAAAGACATGCAGACACAGATATTTGTAGCCCAATATTAGATACCAAATATCAAGTAAGTTGGAACAGTGGTTTTCAAATTATTGGTAAACTACGTTTGTGTTTAGTTTTCGTAAAAGCCAAATGTGCTTGTCACACTTTGCTTATGACTGGACCTTTTGATTTAAATAATGCAAATTCTATTGTCTATGGCACCATTCAAATTTTAAAATCAAACTGCCATTTTGACATTTGACCACTTTTTCATTGAGCTTCCTAGAAGCAGCATCTCTTGATTTTCTCGCTTTCGTTAGTTTTCGACAATTGCTAAAAGACAGTGCCTTCGCTACTATTACTAAGCCCTGGTTACCCTCGCGAAGTGCAGTAGCTAAGATAATCCTCGGCGGGATCCCTAACCGGCGGAGAGTTGCGGCGTTGCACCTCAACGGCGCCAGTGTAAGGTAACTCCGAGCCCCCGCAAAGGTACTGTCTGCACTAATTAATTATTCGTCGCCTTTTTCGTCATTATAAATCCTTTTTCTTCGTTTAACCTATACAGTCCACCCTTCTCGTTTTCTCACAGTTTGTATGGGAGGCGAAATTTTCAGGTGCTTATGGGCCGACCTTAAGTACACAGCGCACTGCAACTAACACTTGCCTTTTAGGGTTAAAGAATGGCTTACTCACGATGTATCAATGAATGATGGGACGTTTCAGACCAAAAATTTGGTCTATCATACATCGGGCAGGCGAAGAGAAGTGTTACACGGATTTCTGAGCAGCAAATAAACAAGACCATACCACAGTAGATATATAGCGTGTGACCACCTCCTGTAGAGATAGCTACCTTCCCTCCATCAAGAGTCGTGGTTGTCACTTAAATATTGACCGAGTACTGCTGGTTCTGTCATTTTTGAAAAGATGAGCTCGAAGGACCATTCGCGATGGTTCAGCTTCCGTCCACTCTCATCCTTGGGCATTCCTCCCAAGCTTTGCTCATGGATCGCCAGCTTTCTGTCGGGCCGCTCCTTGTACGTTGCCATTGATGGTGCGATTTCGGACGACTTCCCGATTGAGGCTGGTGTACCACAGGGCTCGGTGCTGTCACCAACGTTATTTTTAATCTTTTTTAACAATTTACTGTCCCTCGGCATGATACACAGTTACGCTGATGACAGCACGGAGCATGAGGGGTATGTCAGGGACTGGGGGAGCAGAGATGCACAGCCCATCGAGGCGCAACGTTCTGGGGTAAATAAGGTGGACACTGTTCTCGAGAAAGTAGCCAACTGGGGCCAGGAGAACCTTGTCGCCTTCAACGTTCGGAAGACCCAATGCTGTGCTTTCTCTGCCAAGGTAGAACCCTTTCCTCTCCTCGCAAGTTTCCAAGGCAACGTCGTACCTGTCTCGGATCACCTGGACCTACTGGGCTGCAACATCTCCAAAGACGTGGGTTTTCGGCGTTTCATTGAAGCCAAGGCCAAAATTGCATCGCAGAAACTGGGGATCCTATAACATTGCAGTAGGTTATTTTCACGGGTACAACTACTTCTTCTTTATAAATCACAGATTAGGCCGGTGATAGAATACAGTAGCCACATATGGGAAGGTAGTTCCCAGTACCTGCTGGCATCCTTGGACTCAATTCAGCGCCGAGCGGTCCGTCTTGTTGGGGACCACCGCGGAAATCACCGCTGGCTTGGAGTCACTGAGCCACAGACGGTTTGTGGGGTCGCTTAGTCTGTTCTACAGGTACTACCATGGACGTTGCTCTGTGGAACTTGCATCCCTCATTCCTCCCCATCCTACCTATATCCGGAGCACCCGCCGCAGAGAATCAGAGCACCCCTTGTGGTTGACATTAGGCTTTTGAGAACGAACTGTTTCTCAAACTTATTTCTCTGCCGCACCGCCAGGATATCAAACTGTCTACCGGCAGATACCTTTCCTCATACCTATAACCTGGGAGTCTTAAAGCGTAATTTGAATAAGCTCGATAGCTCAGCCATAGTCTGCAAATCCGCTGGCATGGAGCCTCGCTGAGCGTGGTTTCGCGAGGCGAGGTGTTTTTGGCTTTTCTGAGCACCTTTGGTCCTCAGCACAGCCACCCATACTGGTTTTTCATTAAAAAAAAAAACTAGCTTAGAGCCCATGCAAGCGAAATGTGCCTGTGTAGGTGCACGAAATCGGGACTTTGTATGGAGTGGAGCTCCTGGATGTAATCTTATATATATTCTATGACCATACTGAGTCAGCTGTTTGTGAGCACATGAACTCCGGAGGATTAGGTTTTACCAAATGGAAACACTGGCAACAGAATCTCCTTACATTCTCCGCATAGTCAGTCAGTCCATAGAAACCTTCAAATACAGAAACTTCAATAGAGAAGACTTTGCTATAGAGCGAAGTTGTCATCTGCGTAGAATTCGGTGCCGGCTCTGCTCCGAAGAAGAGAGTACAGAGGCAGTACCGCAGAAGACACCGTCAGTGCGTACTGCAGATCATGTAACCTCTGGAACAAAGTTCAAGTTTCTACAGACTATCCTCACCCACAGCTTAATATTCGTCAAGTACGTAACACCTCAAACCATCATTTCCCATATTGGCTGCCGCCGGCACTGTTGCTCGCCTGATGATGGACAAAATGTTTGGCTTGAAACGTCGCATCATACACCGACACACTGGTGGTAAGCCATTCTTACAAACCCTAAAGTAAGTTTTAAATACGGAAATCTCTTAATTCGTTTGGCAGGGGGGAGGGGTGGTGGGAGGGAGGTTTGGTGTTCACAAAGTCCTATGAATCCTTTTTAGTAATAATAATTCATTCCTTCATGGACAATCTGATAGCTCACAATTACCTTTTTAGGGTTCCGTACCCAAAGGGTGAAAACGGAACCCTATTACTAAGCCTCCGCTGTCCGTCCGTCTGTCACAGGGCTGTATCTCAGTAACCATAACAGATAGACAGCTGAAATTTTCACGGAGTGTGTATTTATTTAGCCGCTATAACAACAAATAGGTAAGATTAAAAAATAACTAAAATTAATGGGGGGCCCCCATACAAAAAACTTGATTTTTTTGTAATAAATCTTTTACGATGGTACGGAACAATTCGTGTGCGAGTCCGACTCGCACTTGGCTGCTTTTTTGTGTTAATTAGGTGGTATTTATCGGGCAGTTGGCATTTGAGTTGAGATGTGAAGTGTAGGGACACACGTATGTGAACATAGGAATCATCTCCAGCTCATATTTGACATAATCCCCACCTACCAAAATGCGTATATTGCAGAGATTGCAGCACGCGTACACAACCGTTCCGAATTGATTATATACACTCCCATGAACGTCATGTTGGCATACGTGACTCTAGACCGAACACAGATCGTACAAAGCGCGTTTGGTTGAGAGCATGTAGCCGTGTACGCTGTCGTAAGCGCGTTTTTCTGTAGTTCTCTGATCGTATGCACTAGTATTCTGAAATAACAAAGGCCTTTCGCCGTTTGTAAGTCTAATTAGACAATTCTAGGCCTGAAATAAGCACTCTCGAGACTTACTAGGCAATTTCGAAGTAGTTAGGTTAGGCTCTGACAGATAGTCAGTCAGTCAGCGTGTTTGCATCCACTGCTGGACATACGCCTCTCCAATCCTTCTCCAGTCCTCCCGGCCCTCAGCGGTACGGAACCACTGCTTTCCGCCGACGCACTTGATGTCGTCTTCCCACCTGGCGGGTGGTCTTCCCACACTCCATTTGTCTGTCCACGGCCGCCAGTGTAGGACATGGTTACTCCAACGGTCGTCGTCTCTTCGGCTGACGTGACCAGCCACCCGGTGTCCAATATCGACTACTTTGGTACGTCGGCGGATTGCCTCGTTACGCACCATATCCCGTAGCGATATTCCGAGCATGGCTCGCTCCATTGCTTGCTGGGCAACTTTCTGACAGATAAGTCTGCTCAAATTTATTCCCATTTGATATAATACAATTGTGGTTGTGAGCATTGCTATCAATTCGGAACACACATATTCACTGTTTTCTCTGCGATTTGTGCAATATATGCATTTTGGAATATGGGGAATGTAGTCAGGATTAGAATGTAGCTAGGTAAGATGTAGGTACGATTATAATCAATTGTAAAAGGTACTGACGTGCGTGAAGATGTGCGGCGGCAGCGGTTGTCCGGTGGCCTGAGCGCGCGCGCACATCGCCGCGTACTGCTCGGGCGACGGCCGCTGCATGGGTTGCGGGTGCTTGTTGGGCCGCTTGGCCGGCGGCGGAGCGAGCGCGCCCCCTCCGCACCCGGCGCCCCCGCCCACCGCGCTGCCAGCTCCTGCACAACACCACACCTCACATGACCCTCTTAAATAACTGGACGTGGTTGCCTAATACATTGACTATTGTGATGTTTTTGTTTGGAGGTGGTGACCGCCTGCATTTGGTTCCACATTGTCTGGTCCTTTTATACAAAAGCCCCCTAATTTAAGTACTATAAAATAACAAACTCGAATAAGCAGACACAGTGCTACGAGTCAATCAGGTCGGCGGTGGGGAGCGTCGGGGAGGGCGGGGGGGTAGCATGTTGCGTGCGTTTTTTATTTTGTATTGGTGCACAACCCACTGGCGCGGTGTGGCTGAGCGGCCGTGCGCGGCAGCGAATCGAAGAGCGGCTCGTACGCAGCAAGACTGCCGCGTGCGATTTTGTATGGACTTTAGTTGGATATAACCGACTGCCGCGATGGGTCGCGCGCGTCCAGCGCTTTGGAACAGTGTCATGAGTTCGATCGAGATGGCTCCGCGTTCGTCAAAAGACTTAACATTCTTGTATGGATCTAGAACTTTTCATTATACACTAAACTAAAAAGGCCCTTTGTATGCCGATCTCTAAGAAAAGGATGAATCCAACGAAGAACAGAACAGCTGCTATTACTTCAATATCATATTGCAACTGAAAGCACATGACGCGCGTAAAATTTTTGCCGCCCCAATGGGTTGTGACTCATAAAGGATTTGAAGTAGTGGTCATGTTCCTCCCAGACCAACCCTATCTGGGAGAAGATGCTCGTAGTATCATAGTAATAAGAATACAATGGATCTAATGTCAGCGGATCCCACGACGATAATGCACCGGATCAGAAAACAATAAAATGAAGTACCTTCCGAGGTGATTATTATTATTTTCTCCATACACTAGCAGCTTAACGCTGATACGTGTACATCGAAATTGGTAACTGGGGGTGCACTTATTTTTTTTTTGTTTGTGATTTTTGTAAGAGTCAAGTCTATTTTTGAAGCTGTTCACTGAAGCGGCACTAATTACTTCCTCCGGGAGCCTGTTCCACGACTCATCTACACGATTGGTGATAAAGTGTTTGGGTTTGATGTGCTCGAGGTTCGGTTCAGTTTTGGTGAGTGTCCACGTAGGTGATCATTGGTATTCATTGTGAACATGAGTTTGAGATCTGCAACATCACAGAGTTCTGATAAAATTGTAACAGTTTCGATGAGATCGCCTCTACGTCTTCGTTCCTCCAGCGTGGTGAGGCCCAAAGCTTCTAGACGGTTCTCATATATTTCTTATGGAGGCCACCATCTTTGTCGCCCGCCTCCGCACTCTTTCCAGTAGTTCCATTCCCCCAAAGCACAACCTGTGGTCCTTCAAACATAGTATGAAGGAGCACCTGGCCGGCCCCTGTAAGTTCGAAATCCCATGGGCGTCGACGGGCACCTAAGAGATCCTGGCATACGCCATACGCCGTACTTAACTTAAAAAAAATGTGAGCTGAATTGAGCAACGGCAAAAGTGATACTGACTGTCCATGCCGTTGATCTCGTCGTACGCTCGCCGCTTGAGGGAGGGCGAATGGGCCGCGGGAGGGCGCGCGCGCGCCGCCGCCGCCGCCGCTGCCGCCGCCGCCGCCGCGACCGCCGCCGCCTCCACATCCTGCTTATTGGGCACCCGCTCGTACATCAGGCTCCCGTCTGCCAACAAACAGCTTGGGTACAGTCGCAAGGCGACACACGTACACTTTGGGCAATGGTGGCATTATGAACCCACCCTCTGCTTGCCTTTAGTGCAGGGCGAGATACTCTAAAAATTGGAGCATTTTAATTTTTTTATCACACAGTTAGAGAGGAACGAATAAACAAATGGATTTAGATTGAAAAAAACATTGGTGCGTTGTAACAGTTCAGTATGCTATCAGAAGAATTATAAAAAATCAAGATAATAATAAATATCTTCCTTGTGATATTATTTGTGAAGCTATTGATCATCGATTGATTTTCAAGATGTTGTAAGTTTCACATTTTTCATTGAACTTTTATATATGGAGAACATGTCCATGGATTTGCCACTTTTTAAGATTTCTTTTTATTTTTTACACGCAAAAACGTGAGAATTGGTCCTTAGAACATTTTTGCAAAACTTATGTTTAGTAAAAAGTAAAATTCTTTACTCATTTGGCGTCGGCGCAGTCGCAGTGTATAATTTTGGATTTATGAAAGAAATATGTGCATGATCTTCTTTCCACATTTGTGTTTGTTTATTTACTAACTTATATTTGATTTGATATTACCTTGATGCCTTTATACACCTGAATAATTAAGGTGGCCCACCGCGGCGGGACTAACTCATTCGCGGGCACGGTACAAAACCGCGCTGTTGCGCTCTGGGACCTTCTCTGTTTCAAAAAAAAAACACAGGTTCCGTGATGTGGAAGATGCAACATTTCCACAAAAAAGACAATGTGCATAGTGTATGATTTGATAAGATTTACGAAAAATTTAATTACAAAACGACTTATAGCTAAAAGTAAACCACGACCGCTGTAGTCAACAATCTAACAAAAACCAAATATATTATAAATCTAGATTAAATAAGCTATATCTGAGGACTAATCTTTGTAAGATGTTCTTACTTTACCATTATGTATTCTACCTCCAAAATTATTGTATAAAACGCGCGAAAAATGCGAACTTTCGGACCTTATAACTTAGAAACCAAACACAATTTTACAATGCCAATGGTCATCAGACATCTAGTTCGATCAAATAAAGCTATTTTTAGCAAAATTTGGGATCTCTGACATGAAATATGGGCGTGATCTTCTTTCCCCGTTTGTATGGGGAGTTGAGCGGGATGGGCCACCTTAAGATCATAATTCCTATTTATGTAGAATAGGATGTCATTATGGTAGGCGAGAGTTTGCTCTTCAGCAATGTATATACATGGTGTTTGTGAGCATCAGCAATAATCGTTGTAAAATAATTTGTAAGTATCAATGAAAAAAAATACAATGACGGTTCGGAGAAGTTTCTTGTGGGCTCTTCTTCGAAAAATGACGAATTCGGGTGTGTAATATACATCTAATGGAGGAAAAAAAGAAATTGAAACTGTATGGGGAGTTAAGCAGAAAGGCCCACCTTAATTTGTTGGGTAAGGTTAGGTAAGGCAGGTGTACGTACCGGGCGCCTTGGGCGGCTTGGGGAAGGCGACGCGCGCGGGCGCCGGCATGCGGTCGCGCGGCGTGAGCGCGAGCCACTCGTGGCGAGCGTGCGGCGCGTGGTGCGCGGCCGGCGCGCCGCTGCCGCGCGACGCGAGCCGCACGGCCACCGCGGCGACGGCGCCGCGCGCGCGCGCCACGCCGCCGCCCGCCGCGCCCAGCGCGCGCAGCTCCACCGCGCCGAGGCCCGCCATCGCCGTCGAGCCTGCGACCAATATTATTGTTATTGATAGTATACACTAGCACCTTAAGGCTGATTTGTGTACTTTAAATTTTGATATTTTGAGTGCACTTCTACTAATATTATTGTGTTTATAGTTAGTTTAATACTATTAAGGTGTTTGTCTAACTCAGAGGTTCTCAAATTTATTTTGTCTACCGCCCACATTAAGAATATTAATATTTTCTCTAATTGATTTTGTTCTACGTTTTTTTTTGCCCGCCTCACAGCACCTCTCCTACATCTCTAAGGTTGAATGGTAGAGAATGCCTTATGGCATTAATTTCCGCCTTTTTTTACCGTTTGGCTGCAAATAAAGTATTTTTTCATTTCATTTTCAAGAATCCATTATTTTCCAGCGCTCCCCAAAATGTTTAGCTTCACCACATCTTACAAATAACAATCGCAATCATTAATTTAATAGGTTTAATTTAATTATGTATTTATAGTGTGCCACATGTGTTTGCAATAAAACTAAACTTTTTAAATAATATTTAGCCAAATAATCAATGTAGTAGGTAGGTTTTCATTTAAGTTTAAAGTAGCTACTATAAATCAGCCATCGCCTCCCTAAACCACTTCATCTGAGCCCTTCACCGCGCCCCTGTAGGCTTCTAGCGCCCACATTGGGGCGTTATCTTTGAGAAAGACTGGTCTAACAGGTTTTTAAAACCATTAACTATGATAGCACTAATCACTTCTTGAGGCAATTCATTCCAGGAGTCCACTACTCTGTTTGAAAGAAAGTACTTCCTTGGTTTTGAATTAAACCTGGTTTGATTAAGCTTTAGCGAATGGCCACAAAGTCCCGACTGCACCGGACTCGATTACAGCAAGTGCCATGCCAACATGAGGGACTAACTAGGAATGCAGTTGATATAAACAGGGCACCCGCATTTGACTTCGGAAAATCAGAAGCTCGTGAATACCTGTAGGACCGGAGCCCATTCTCAGACCCTCGGTCAGCACTCAAAGATCTTGACATTATCTCACATGGGAAGAGCGTGAGGTGGGCCAACCGACTAGACTGTAGGCAGTCTGTCAGTGACCCTGTGCAATTTGGAAGTTTAGGAGCTCCACTCGAATCGAACCGAACGGCGCCGGGTACCTCAGCCATTATTTATTTATTTTCGCAATTACAAGGTTTTGTGCAAGCAAGAAATTCCAAGTAGGTATTTTTGAAAGGTACATGAAGATTTTCAGATGCGGGCAGCGGTGTCACTTTGCATTATCTAGGTTGTGGCTGAAGGCAATCGAACTAGGCGGTGTCGCCTGTACCTCGACTGATGCTTTTGTGTGCAATGAGCGGCACTTCTTTAAATATATTATGCAAGCATTTATACATAAAAAATAATAATAGAATAGTCCCCCCACCATACGATACATACATTAAATTTGAGTAAATATTTAATTAATATCTATAAAGTTGTAATTATAATTATTATAAGTATTACAACGATATCGCGCGCAGGTCCCGCGCTCAGTACTCACACTCGTGCTTGACCTGGTGCAGGTTGATGGGCGTGAATGGCGAGCGCGCGTGGCGGCGCGGCCGGCGCAGCGCGCGGCACAGGCGGCGCGCAAGCCGCGTGAGCGGCGACGCGCGCAGGTAGAACGCGGCGCGTGTCTTCATGACAGGCCGCGCGCCGCCGTCGCCGCCGCCGGCGCCGTGCGCGGTCGCGCAGTGCCGCGCGAGGTGCGCGCGCAGCTTGAACTCCTGCAGCAAACACCGCACCGACGTTTATTAGTCAACGCTCATAGCCCTTACTCTGGTTTTCACCAAGCGCTGATTTATTTGAATCAACACTCAAAGGACCTTTATTACTGAAATGCTGATTACCTTCTAATGGTATTGATTGCAAGCTGCTAAGACTCTTAATATGTGGCGATTAAGTAGATCAGCAGTAGGTGAAAAAGGCCCGTAGTCCGACATAGCCCAGTGGTGCGACATCTTGCGATTCGATAAGCTTGGTGAAGCACCTCTGAGTGCGATTAGGTTCTGGATGGGTGACCATTTACAACCGTTAGGGCTGGCCGTGACTCAGATTCCACGAAAAACTGTAGGTCCCCTTACTTACTAGGTGGTAGGGTTAATCCCGCATTGAATGAACGATGGTCGAAGCGGCAATGAAAATTGTCCATGTTTTCCATCTAGTTCAATGTAGCCGAGCAACATAAGGAAGGTCCTGGCATGGCACCTAGTTCCCATGTGGTGTGTTACGCTAATATCTGACTTTCAGTTTGGTATTAGCCATCCATGTCCAGTTACATAAAAAAAAAAAAACCTCACCTAAATTAGCCTTAACTAGAGTTTTCAAATGTATGGAGAATTAAAGAGCGCGAGCAGTGGGTGTTAAGGTGGGCCTTTCCGCTCAACTTATATGTATTATTAGCAGGTATTTTTTGTAAAAAACTGGTATGGGTGGCTGTGCTGAGGACCAAAGGTGCTCAGAAAAGCGAAAAGATGGTGGGTGATGTGTGAATTGAGCATAGGATTATTAGTATGTATAGGTGGTGTATGGGTGACGTGTAAATAGTAAGTGGGCGATGTGAGATGTAGGTCAGGATTATGCGTAGGTGTTGTATATGGGTGAGGTATAATTTGTGAACAAAAAGAATGTTCATACAATTGGAGCCGTATGTTAGTGACGTAAATGTGTTGGGTGGTACGTGTCAACCATGTAACTTGGCACAGTTAAGGTGGTTATGTGGGTGATGTGTAGGTAGTGGGTGTTGTGTGGGTGATACATAGGTGTGGGTGAGCAGCAAGCGTGGGTGGTGTGTGTGGTTGAGCAGCATGTGGTGGGCGGCGTGTGGTCGTTGTGTAGGTGCTGGGTGGATGAGGAGTAGGCACAGGTGGTGTTCGTGGGTGAGTTTCAGGTGGTGGGCGGCACGTGTCTATGGTATACCTTGGCACAGTTGAGCACGGTACAGCGGTGCGGACGGTGTGAGGTGGAGAGCGCCTCGCCCTCTCCATCGACCCGTGGACGCACTCCCGGCTCCGCTTCGCCCTCAACGAATGCGCTCGCCGTCTGCGTACAAAAAAGTATCAACCCACAATGCAAATAGAAAAGGTACTTGAGTCAATGCTGAGAAAACAAAGGAAATCGTAAACAAATCGTTTCAAACTGCAACTAGGTGACATTATTATTATTATTATTAAATTTTATATATAGTGTATATGCAGCTACAAGCTGATGCGTATATTTTAATTGTTGAGTGCACTGTATTAATATTTTTGCAAGTAAAGTTTTTTTTTAAGTTTAGTTTTTATTTATTGCTTCTCGTTTTTTTATATTTGTCGAATTTGTTTTTAAAACTGTTCACTTCTTCTGGCAATTTATTCCAAGTGTCAACAACTCTGTTAGATAGGAAGTGCTTTCTCGGGTTTGAAGTAGTATTATTGCGGTTAAGTTTCAAGGAGTGTCCTCGAAGTCTCTCATTAGTATTATTTTTATACATTGATTTAAGAATTTCCAAACTATTGTTTACATGCGTTTTGTTAAGGCCAAATCGCAAAGTTAGACGAGGCACCCCAAGTAAACTAACTAATTCTGACGATTAGAAGTGTCATTCTTACAATACATGATTCCTTGTCTAGAGATCAACCTATTTTCGTTAATGTATGTTTCCTTTTTCTATACAAAATATATCACGGAAACGGTGTACATTTCCGAACTTTTTTGACTAAATGAAGAAATCTACAATCAAATGAAATTATTTGGTTATGCATATATGCTGTTTTTACTTATATCTAGAAATCATATTACTTTCAGATTTCTAATGTGAAAAAGCGACTTTTTATTATTATTATTATTTAAATAAATGTTGAAATAAAAAAATATTAACAATCCATTATCAGTCTGGAGTTCTATTTGGACTTGCTGAGGCGTTTCACTACATATTATTACATTTGTTTAAAGGTGCATTTGGCGCGAGTAGTTGACTAGTCCTAGCGCCTTAAACAACTTTTTTGCTTGTCCGCATAGCTTTGCATAAATTGTTGCCTCACTATAAAAAAAACAAAAATAAAACTCATTGGGGGTAAAGCAATATAGTAAAAATAATTCAATGTAAACCTTTAAATGTAAATGCATAGTAAAATGTTAACCTTTAGGCCGCCATATTTCTTCCAGTACTGCCAACACGTAACGCACAACCTGTACTGGAGGTGCGGCGGTCCCCATGCATACCATTGTGAAGAACTTGTTACTGAAATTGTAAAAAATGTTTTATGGTGTTTGTCCATGAAAAGTAATGAAAACGAAAACAATAAACGATCAAATAAACACGGTGTTAAACAAGTTGGCGACATTCCCGAAAGGGGGTTATTTTGGGTCGCATACTGATTCCGAAAATGAAAAATTTTTCTTGTTTTGAGCTTTTGTTTTAAAATTTTCGATTTTTAATACTAGTATGAAAACATAGTATTTCGTAATAGGAATCACACTGCATTAAAAAAAGTTCTAAAGTAGGACATTTTTTAAAATAACTGTGAAAATTTACATTCGGATCGACGCGATAAATTTGGCGGCGGCGCGCAGTCAACTGCGAGACAGAAAACGCGTGACCTTGGCAGTGTCGCGTATACATGGAGTGCTTACACCATTCCAAAGGGAAATTGTTGCTGAGGTAAAAGTTTGGAATAAATGTGCAATTTTTTTTTTTACTATTTTAGATTTAATTTTTAAATACCACAAAATGATCAGTATACGTTATAAAAGGGGGCCGATTCTTTGGCAGGATCGTTCAGTCAATGTAATGGTACGGACCTGGGTGGGATTGAACTTATCACCTTTCTATTTTTTATGGAACCTGGCATGGATGGCTAATACCACACAACTACCATTATCTTAGCCCAATACACCACAATCCCCGAAGGAATCAGGTACCATGCTAGGACCTTCCCTTTATGAGCAATGCTACCATAATTTCATGCAATGTGGTGGTACCAATCTGGTCAGGTTTAACTCTACCACCTGGTAAGGGAAGGAGACCTACAGTTCGCATTCGTAACTAAATGCACTTATCCAACTGAGAAAGAGACAGAAAGTGGTGCATGACCTGGGCGATGATTTGAACTCAGACCTCTCCCGTGAAAGGCAAGTCCTCTAGCCCCTTCGTACATACAGATAGAGGCCAGATAGTCTCTCTCTCTCTAGTCAATAATGTACTTACTGGCGTCAGCAGATGGCCCACCGCCATAGTGACGGAAGTTTCATACAATATGTGTTAAGCAAGCCAGGCCCTCTATTGCAATAAACGCATAACTAAGATGGTAATTTCTATTCAATCGATCACAACAAAAAGAGTGTTAGCACCAAGAGATGGCGCTGCTATCGGGCTCACTGCTTTAAATCTATTAAAAACTGGCCAATTGCGAGTCGGACTCGCACACGAAGGGTTCCGTACCATCGTACAAGATTTAACACAAAAAAATCACGTTTTTTGTATGGAGCCCCCCTTTAATTTTTATAATTTTATAATTTTACCTATTTGTTGTTATAGCGGCAAAATAAATACACACTTTGTGAAAATTTCAGCTACCTACCTATTACGGTTCATGAGATACAGCCCTGTGACAGATGGGACGGACGGACGGACGGACGGACGGACGGACGGACGCACGGACGGACGGACGGACGGACGGACAGCGGAGGCTTAGTAATAGGGTTCCGTTTTTACCCTTTGAGTACGGAACCCAAAAAAGAAAGTTGATTTTATGGGTTGTCAATTATTTTTTGTATCGAAAAATTGTATATTTTCCAAACCAAATTGTACTTTTAATCTCTGTTCCTAAATGTGTACATTGCAAAGACTGCAACTACCTCGAAAATGCCCTGTATGTCTCGAGAGTGGTCAGCCCTAGAATTGTCTAATTAGACTAACAAACTACAAAAGGCCTTCGTTGTTTCAGAATAAAAGTGCATACGATCAGAGAACTACAGATAAACGCGCTTAATGACAGCTCCATGACAGCCATTTGACAGGGTACACGGCGCACATGCTCTCAACCGTGCGCACTTTGTACGATCTGTGTGCGGTCTAGAGTCACGTCCCTTATGTCAAAATGACGTTCACAGGAGTGAATATAAGCAATTCGGAACAGTCGTGTACGCATGCATTGTTGCATTCTCCGCAACATCACATTTCGGAATGCAGTGTATCAATAAATCCTACGTTTGACAGCTCTATCGATTGGATATTTCGCAAGTTCTAGGTACGAAAGTGGCGCCATTCTATTTCCATAGCCGTAAACGTGTATCCATGCAGTTGCGCCATTGTTCATCCCTTCGGCTTTGACCTATTGGTGAAACATCTAGGTCTTCATTCATCCATGGTCTCACCTTGGCACGAGGCGCAGAGGTCGGCGGTAGGGGTGGCGGCGGCGGCTGCGGCGGCGGCGGCGGCTGCGGCGGCGGACGCGGACGCGGAGGCGGCGGCGGCGGCAACGGCCGCGCCGTTCGTGCCGCCGTTCATGACGGCAACCGCGCCGGTGCCCTTGCCGCTGATGAGCGCGGGGTTCGGCTTGTTGCTGCTCAGAAACATCACGCTTTACACAAAGGGAGACAAGATTTCCCAAATCAGAGCGTACATGTTATGTTTTGCAATTCTAGCGTAAATCTTTTAACCCTTGCTCCTGCTTGCCTTTCGCGGACCAAAGTTAGCTTAAAATTGGGCCATTTTCGATTTCATTGCGCAGTGAGAAATGTATTTATTTATGTGTATTACACATGTATTAAAATGAACAAAATACACAAACCAATATATAAATGGCAAACATTCATAATAGAATAATGAATCAAATTCACATTTAACGAATTTAAATTGAAAGCATTGGTGCATTTTAATACATCAATTAAAAGCGAATTAAATGGACTACCTGATAATGTACTAATATTTTTTAAAAGTTATTTGTAATACATATTACAGTGGCAATTCACTAAAAAAGTGTAACCAAATACTAAACGACTTTCCAAGCAAAATTAAATCAACTCAAACTAACGAAAAACACGATTTAAACATATCAGCTCAGGCTGTCCGTCTAAAAAAAATAAAAAAAATATTCAAAATTACAATCACGCATGACATTTAAATGGAAGTGTAATAAGATGAGTTTGGTACAAACACTCACTAGTTGGGAATGTACACTTGCTTCAGCTTGGACTCTGCTTCAACTGCCTTCACCCTCTTCTGTTGCACGTAGCGGTCGGTCGTCTTCCACATGTAATAATATTCTACTAGGTTCTTCAGGGTCTTCCATGGCAGCTGAAACAGATGCAAACCACCGCGATATAGCTCCATGTAGATTTGTCAGTTTAAAGCTGCAAGCTAATTAATAACTATGCGATATAACAAGTTCAGCAAACATATTTAATATTTATTTTTCGTACCCTGAGATCGGTGGAAGGAATCAACTACCGACCATAGAAACGAACAGATGTGCATTTTTAACGCTGTTAAGCTTTGCCTCTGCGTGTATATTTACTGATATGCTGTTATGGACTGATTGATCTATGCCCATAAACAAGCCGTCAAGAGATGGCGCCACAAGGGGGCCTACAATGCAACACCGTTAGCAGTTCTTTAAGACGTAAAATCTGATTTACTTGCCACTGCACAAAGAGCCTTTCAGAAGGTTCAATTCTGGTATATCCTGGTTCAATAAAGAAACAATAAAATGGCGGCTTGTACTTGCGAAACGCATGCTATCTCACTTCCACTATATCGCTATCTATACTCACACAGTGCGGTACCGACTGCAAAACAAAATATCAAATCAGAGCACGCACTGATATGTACTCAGTAGCGTTGTTAGGTCGGTATAGGGTTTTACTGGTTGAACTGAACAGAACTATGACTTCTAAAAATCGCGGGAAGATTCTTTGGAAGATTTGTGAAATTGTGTTTAAGAGATTCATTATCCTATCATAAAACTACGGGCGATAACTGTTTACATGCTCTTAATGTTTAACTATGTTTATGAAATTTTGGATTCTAAAATATTTTTTTTAAAATCTACGTCTGTATTTTTATTTTTTAGGTACGGGTAATGTATGAATACTGGAAGATTTTAATCAGTTTATTTAAAATCAACACTTTCCTTTAGTTTGTTGTATAACATTACTTCACAGGATTTGTTTCTTGTAAGCGACACTATTGACTGGCGCAATAATACAGGTTGCGTTATTTTTTTCAAAATCAAATAGTTCGATTCGCTGTGACTTCTGGACAGCCTTAAGGTAATTACTTGGTTCAGATGAATCTTCTAGACCTAGTGGCATGCAATAATGCCTTTTAAAACATAAATAAACACATTTAAACGAACCACAATTTTATTAACATTTTCCTACCTCTTGAATGAATACATTATTAGTAAATATACTTTTTCGTACTAAACAGATACGTCACTTATCCCAGGGAATGTGATATGTATTTATGTTCAATCTATAATATAAATAAATTAAATTAAATATTACAAAAATCTTAAAACATAAATGTATACTTTTTAACAATATTATGCTGACCGTACCGTCCGTTAGACAAGTACAAGCCGCCATTTCTATATCGTTTCTTTAATGAACTGGCTCATAGAACACATGTCTTGCCTGTTCAATGATGGAAGGTTTTGGATGAGCTTTCCCAAGTAGACAAGGTGCCCCGAGCATTAGGGCCAAGAGAGATCTTTTGATGAATTCTAACCTACAAGTGATACAAGCGACAGAAGTTCTTTTCAAGCCAAACTGTTTACAGTTTTAGAAACGACGTGCTCCACTCCTCTGTCAAGTCGCGGCACAGTATCCCTCCGAGACTCGCGACAAGAGACAAGCGACGACTTACAAAGTCCTGACGTATGTCGGCGAAGTCCTTGCCGTACTTGTCGAGCGCCTCCTCGAAGAGGTTCGCCTCGGACGCGCTCCACTCCTCCATCTCGTCGCGGCACAGCACCGGCCCCGAGGCCGGCACCAGCGACGCCAGCGCGCGCTCTATGCTGTAGCCGGACCGGTGGAGCATGTCCATCGCATGGAACTGCGAGCGGAAATATCACAATTACATTGACGCTTGCAAACTAAGAGATGTATGGACGAGATTTGAACAAGGTATTTGGGGATGGTCACTTTTGCAGATCGTCATGATGTGTGAAATGTATGTATAAAATAGTCCCACTGCATCTTTTGCCGTAGAGACGGTTTTAATGTCATATCTCTGGAGATTCCAAGTCCTAGATCAAAAATGTGGGTATAACCCGTTTTAGGAGCGAAGACCTAGATGGAATTCAAGGTATGGAGCACTAAGCCAGTGATAATCAGTAAATGCAAGGTGTGTTTTAAGCTTTTACGCACAAACATATAGATGTAGATGCTGTTTCATGAACTAACTGGAAACATTTAAAAATACATGGAAAATAAATTATAAATAAAGAAAAAAAAATACTCATCATGTGTGTACTCAAATGAAAGGTCTCATCGAGAGCTACTTTCCTGTCATGTTCAACCTGTATGGTGTTATGAAACTTCTAGTCCCGGGCTGAGATAAATAGTTGTAACAGAAACTAAGACTACCGAAAAGTAGTACTTTGTGACGTCACTTTGCAATACTTTGAGATTTTGTTCATTAAAAATGTGTCAATGCCTTTGCGCCCCACTTATGTTGTTATTGCACTATACTTTCTTTTGTAAATTGATTTTTTTTGTGGGGTAATAAAGAATTTCCAATCAATCAAAGTGACGTCACAAAGTACTTCTTTTCGTTAACCTTTGTTTCTGTTATGACCATTTATCTCAGCCCCAGTGTACTCAAATGAAAGGTCTCATCGAGAGCTACTTTCCTGTCATATTCTTCCAATATTGTTTCATGTAACTTCTAGTCCTAGACCCATCATGTGTGAACTCAAATGAAAGGTCTCATCGAGAGCTACTTTCATGTCGCGTTCAAACTGTATTGTGTCATATCTCTGGAAGCTCTGGACCCAGAACCATCATGTTGGTACTCAATTAAGAATCTCATCGAACTTCTTTTCGTTAGCCTTAGTTTCTGTTATGACTATTTATCTCAGTCCTAGTGTAATGAAATGAAAGGTCTCATCGAGAGCTACTTTTCTGTCATGTTCTTCCAATATTGTTTCATGTAACTTCTAGTCCTAGACCCATCATGTGTGTACTCAAATGAAAGGTCTCATCGAGAGCTACTTTCCTGTCGCGTTCAAACTGTATTGTGTCATATCTCTGGAAGCTCTGGACCCAGAACCATCATGTTGGTACTCAATTAAGAATCTCATCGAACTTCTTTTCGTTAGCCTTAGTTTCTGTTATGACTATTTATCTCAGCCCTAGTGTAATGAAATGAAAGGTTTCATCGAGAGCTACTTTCCTGTCATGTACTTCCGATATTGTTTCATGTAACTTCTAGTCCTAGGCTGAGATGAATAGTCGTAACAGAAACTAAGACTAACGGAAAGTAGTACTTTGTGACGTCACTTTGACACATTTTGTATGGACGAAATCTCAAAGCAATGCCAATTGACGTCACAAAGTACTACTTTGCGTTAGCATTAGTTTCCGCTACGACTATTTATCTCAGCCCTAGACCCATCATGTGTGTACTGAAATGAAAGGTCTCATCGAGAGCTACTTTCCTGTCGCGTTCAAACTGTATTGTGTCATATCTCTGGAATATGAATAATCTCGAAGGTACTCACCAGTGTGATGTCCCGACTGGCGGCGGCGGCCGACATGTGAAGCGAGGGCTGCTTGACGCTGCTCGAGCAGTCCAGGGCGCGCGCGAACGTGCCCACGGAGCGCGACACCACGAGGAACTGGTCTATTTGCCTATCCGTCAGTCCGTGCTCCGGGGTCCACACTAACGTTTCTACATCTTCTAAGTTTCGTGGGTCCTCTTCACCTGAAATTACAGTCCGGTAACATTAATATCCCTGAAGTATACAGCAGTGAAAAGAGCATTTTTTTAACTTTATATTAGTTTTTTTTTAATGTAGGACATGGATGAGAAATAGCGCACCCACCATAAGGATATGAGTTCAACACACCACATTCCCGAAGGAATTCGGTGCCCTGCCAGAATATTCCCTTTATGAGTACAGGTACATTGAACTGGATGGAAAAACTGTCAATTTTTAAATGCCATTTTTATCCATTTTTTTATCCAATGTGATGGTACAAATGCACTTATCCAACTAAGAAAGAGTCATTTGAACCCTTGACCTCAGGCATGCAAGGCTTGTTCCCGTGCTCCTGAGGTACTAGCCTCTCATAGCTCACCAAAGCTTTATTTAACTTAGCACCAGTGGTTAGGCACGAAATGATGATGGAATTGTAAACCAGCATTTTTTTATCAAATAAAGTAAAATACACACCTATGCGTCGGGCCACTGAGCTACCGAGCTGGACTAATCATAAAATTATAAAAAACTAGCAGCCCGTCCCGGCTTTGCACGGGCATAATATCATTTAAAAAAATATTATTTTGACACAATGATACACAAATAAACCCTTTTTACGTACAGTTCCTATATTGAAATATTTGAAATAAAAAGAAACTTAGATATTATTATTAGATGATTAAGAGATATTAGAGAAATAATAAATTCAAAGTGCTATAGGGAGAACCGCGGCCTCCGACTCACTATTTATAGGCACGCTCCCGCCGCCCCGGCCGGCCGGTACCGCCGCAAACTCTACGTCCCGCAATTTTTAAATTTGTAATATCTTCGAAAATATTCATTTAAATCATGTGCTGTAACGGGCCATATAGATCTATATTAAATCAAGAATGTATTTAAGGTATTTAATTGGATAAGGATTAATGCTGTATTGGTTAAAATCACTTCGAAAATTAGCCATTATTTGTCGTAAAAAGTAAATGACAAATAAATTTTTATGGTGGGATATCCATAAGAGATAGACGTATACCATCGCGGAGTTTTCTGTAGACCTTTTCAATGTGTATAATACATAGTAAGTTATTTTGATAAATCTCGTAGGGTTCAGCCTGCGTTTGCAATGTAAGCGGAAAAAATGAAATTTTTTACATCACATTGGAAAACTCAAAAATAACAGAATTTCTCCACTATTTAATGGATGTTATTATACATATAAACCTTCCTCTTCAATCACTCTATCCATTAAAAAAAACCGCATAAAAATCCGTTGCGTAGTTTTTAAGATTTAAGCGTACATAGGGATATAGTGATATAGGGACAGAGAAAGCGACTTTGTTTTATACTATGTAGTGATGTGAAGCTTGACCATTTGGGAGAACTTGGCCAGGTATTAAACAGGTAAAAGCCAGGTTCAGTTTCAAATTATTGGTTACAAAATGCAATTATTAGAATGTAAATTTCTCATTGAACCAAGGAGAACTTTGTGACTGGCAGACATACAGATGACAATGGCGGTACGACAGCATGCACAATCTGTTAACAGTGGATTGACTCACCTTCTTTTAATAAATTAGTCATTTCAGTCTGATATCTAGTTCCGACGCGAATTTCACCCTTATCTGCTAATAAAGTCTTTTGTGTAGGATCAAATACTAAACAGTAAAAAAATGCATCCTGGAAAGAAAGAAAAACACACGAGTTAGCATCTTGTGATGGTAGCATTATCGTCTGGGGGCCTATGTGATGTTAAAAACACATTAAAAGGTGAGAACCCAGCGCACATTATTTAACCCTTACTCGGCTTGCTTCTAGACCGAGAATTTTTTTGTTAATTTTTTGCAGCCTTCAAATTGCTTCTTTCGTTGACTATCCTACTTTGGAGAACAGTCAAAAGTAATGTGATGGCTCCACTGATTATCTAATGAAAATGAGGACAACATTTTACAGAAAGTTGTAATTTTATTGACAATGGCATAAAACGGTTTTCAAACAATGGGTCAAAAACATTAGGGGATTGTAGTATTTTACAAAAATAAATTTTAATAAATCTTCCATTCACATTTACTAGTTTTCAGGGCAAAACGGACAATTTGACCATACTTAATTTTAACTATTTAGTTAATTTTGGAGGATCTATCTGTCACACGATAATTTTGTATGGAGGCATGTTTAAGGGATGAAGGCAGTAAGCATAGAAAATTAGAATCCCATTATTATTTTTTTATGCCAAAACCACAGAGAAAAGAAAATGTGTATTAAGATGTTTCTTTATGCTGTCATTTGACTCGGTTCTAATTTTTAATAGAAATGTGCAGACACAGATATTTGTGCCCTGATATTTGATACCCAACATCAAGTGAATTTAAAATTTTAATTGGATTTCAAATTATTAGTAAACTATGGTTATGGGGATTTTAAAGTTTGTGTGAGGAATTTGATTGGGCAGGATACATAAAGGGCGGCAATTTCGATTCAATTTATAAAAACTAGGTGTCGCATGAGCGACCTCACCTTAGAAACGTCAACACTGTCATTCCTGTCAACTTAAGATTTACGATTTTTAGCTGCAACATGTATTATGCAGTAAGAATAATAAAGAAAAGAAGTGCTTTTTTTTGTCAATATTATAGGTTATGTTATTATGATATTTTCTAACCTATGACTTCATTTGATTAGCTTTAATTACAATAAATAATTTTCATTTTAATTATGTAGGTTGAGTAAATATTTTTTTAAATCTATTCTGTTTCGTTTTTCGTTTCTGACAGCTTTGAAAGATCTTTCAGGTGAGCACGCTTAGACGCCACCTGTAGTGATAAATAGAAAGTGTTTTTCCCCATTGCATATCTTGCTTAGAAATAGATCGAAGTAAAAGTGAGAGTATCAATTGCCCTCAATGTTGGGGGAACGCACGAAGGAAAGAAGGCAGCGGGTAGACAGCGAGTGCACGCCACATGTCCGGCAGTGCGATTACGACGCGCGAAATGAGTTGTAGGTGCGGCACCTACCCCAAACTGACAGCTTTCGCATACAAAATCCGTCAGTTTGTCGTCAGATTGGGGCATGGAGGTGTAGAAATAACAGGAGAACGGACGGAACTAAAAAAGTGTCGACACCTAAATTGTGCCGCCGCCGGAGGCCGCCTTTGTTTCGGTATATATTCTTTGGTCTCGGCTATCGCTAAATACATCATTACCAATCAAGAATGACGTAACGACCATAAATTTTTTTGAAAAATAATTCTTATCTTCATCAGTTTACCTACCAATTTGAGAGACTTCAAATTGGATTTTTCTCCGTTTTCATCGCTGCGCTACAAATAGACTAGGAGGTCGCGACAAAAATGGTAACGATAACGTAAATGGCTGAAACTGGGTTCACGGGATAAAGTACAACCCTCTGAAGCTAAATGTGTCAGTCTGCCAAGTGGTTGCGTTACTTAGATAAGGCGCCTGAAAAAGTAGTTATGGTGACAAAAAATACATATGATAAGGTAAATGGATACAAATGATGAAGCATGAAAGTATCAATACATACTTGCCTAGCAATACAAAAACTGAACAAATTTTTGGTTGAATTTAGTAGTTATAGGCAATTTAGGTTACAGATATAACTTTAGGAATATTTAAGTATTTAATTAAGTAACCGTCTGGTTATTGTTGTATAATTAATAGGTATCAATATTTCCAGATAATCAGTATATTCATCAGCAGGTACATATCAGCATCTATTTTATATAGCCAATCTAGAAAACGCAACCACTTGGCACGAGCAGACCGACATATTTAGCATCAGAGGGTTGGTCTCTAACACGTGAACCCAGATTCAGCCATTTACCTCATCGTGACCAAAAATGTCGTGACCTCCCGGAATAAAATGTGTACGGCGATGTAATGTTATAAGTCGCGTGGCGTAATTTTCTGCGCGCTCATTGTGTGGAAGTTATTTCTCCATACATTCCTCACCTCCATGGATTGGGGTAGGTGCGGTACCTCCACCTCATTTTGCGCTTCGCAATCGCACCGCTGGCGAGTGGGTTGGACGGGTGGGTAGAGTACATACTCACATCCTTATTGAGATAACTTAGTAGGCTCTCGGTCTCGTTGAGCAGCGTGACGGAGCACTTGCCGCGGATGTGCGTCGCCGGCAGCGTCTCCACGTGCCGCGACAGGAACAGCTCGCGGTGCTTCGCCTGGTGGCGCTGCTTGGGCGCGAGCCCGTCGGCCGGCTCGGCGCCCGCCGCGCCCGCGCCCGCCGCCGCCGCAGCCGCCGCGCCCGCCGCCGCCGCGCGCGCCAGCTCCGCCGGCTCCTCGTCCATCGCGACTGCGGGGAGGAAACGCAACAGCGTTAGAGCATCGTGCAGTTTTTAAGTACATTTTTTTATTTATTTATTTATTTAAGCCTTTTTAGCACACATATTACAATTATTATTGTTTTACTTAAAGTTATCATATATAGCTCTAGTGCCACCCAGTGCAGGGCTTAGGCCTCTCTCAACCTTAGAGGTTTTGAGGTTGTGGTCATTTTCCTCCCTGGGTGACCAACCCTACCTGGGAGTAGATACTTGTAGTATCATTTGATATCAGTTACACTGACTGACACATGAATTTAACTATAGCTATAGATTCACATATTATACAAAAAGGTAATCATGGTGAGTCCCGAAAACAATTTACAATATTAATATTAAGCACACAGTTATACATATACACAATACAGAAATCAAATATAAACGCAATACATTCTCTCTGTTTTTTTTGTCCCTTTTTTTGTCTTTTTTTTATTTTTTTTATAGCCTGTTTTTTATATATATTATTAATATATTAATTTTAATATGTATTAATATAATATATTATAATATATATATATATATAAACACCCAATTATTGTTTTTTTTATGTAACTGGACATGGCTGGCTAGTCCTCCTTCTAAAGGCTCGCTAAACTATGGAATGCACTCCCTGCCGAGGCATTTCCCCAAAGTACAACCTTCTCTGTTTCAAAGAATAAGACAGGCTCCGTGATGAGGAAGATGCAACATGTCCACTAAAAAGGCAATGTGCACAGTGTATGATTTGGTAAGATTTACGAAAATTTTAATTACAAAACGACTTATAGCTAAAGGTAAACCACGACCGCTGTAGTCAAAAATCTAACAAAAACCAAATAGATTATACATCTTGATTAAATAAGCTATGTCTGATGACTAATCTTTTTAGGATGTTCTTACTTTATTATAGCGTAATCTGCCTCCAAAGTTATTGTATAAAACGCGCGAAAAATTCGAAATTTCGGACCTTATAACTAAGAAACCAAACACAATTTTACAATGCCAACCCATCAGACACCTAGTTCGATCAAATAAAGCTATTTTGAGCAAAATTTGGGATCTCTGACAATAAATATGGCCGCGATCTTCTTTCCACGTTTGTATGGCGAGTTGAGCGGGTTGGGCCACCTTAAACTAGCGAAATCGTCTTCCAGGCCCTGACGTTTCGCTACGCCTAAACGTTTTTAGATTATTATTATTATTTTTTCATTGGAGAAAGCTTCACTCTAAGTCCGAATGTTTTGATTTTTTTATAAATATCTGTATTATTCAGCTCACATTTTAAAATGAACCAAAAAAAGTTTTTTTTCCAATATTTATAAGCGAATATTATGCAATCTAAAAGGTTTATTGAAAAAAATTAAACATACAGACAAAGAGTTCGACAATATATTTTCGAGTAAACAATTTCGAAAACCTAGTAAAACATTAAGAGCATGTAAACAGTTATGGCCCGCAGTATGGTGAATTGATAGAGTAACGACTCTCTTAACAAGCTTACTTCGCAAGTAGGCTAGGCAGGTAAGGCAAACTGTTAAATTACCATACAAAATACAATAGATAATACATCCAAGGCCATGGCGTTAGCCCACTATGTTTAATAGCCAAGGGAGTGGTAACATACTTTAATGACCGCGGCAACAAATAACTGATAAACTGATGGATGGACAATGGTCATTTCCAATACGACAATTTTATCGTGCTAGCGATCAGGCCGGGCCGGGCTAGACTAGGAGGTCGCGACAAAAATAGTAACGATAACGTAAACGGCTGAAACTGGGATGCTAAATGTGTCGGTCTGCCTGTGCCAAGTGGTTGCGTTACGTAGATAAGGCGCCTGAAAAAGTAGTTATGGCGACGAAAAATATATATGATAAGGTAAATGGATGCAAATGACGAAACATGAAAGTATCAGTACATACTTGCTTAGCAATGCAAAAAAAAAAGCCGGCCAAGTGCGAGTCGGACTCGCACACGAAGGGTTCCGTACCATCGTAAAAAAATGTATACAAAAAAATCACGTTTTTTGTATGGGAACCCACTTTAATTTGAATTATTTCTCAATCTTACCTATTTGTTGTTATTGCGGCAAAATAAATACACACTCTGTGAACATTTCAGCTGTCTATCTGTTACGGTTACTGAGATACAGCCCTGTGACGGACGGACGGACGGACGGACGGACGGACGGACGGACGGACGGACGGACGGACGGACGGACGGACGGACGGACGGACGGACGGACGGACGGACGGACGGACGGACGGACGGACCGCGGAGACTTAGTAATAGGGTTCCGTTTTCACCCTTTGGGTACGTAACCCAAAAACTGAACAAATCTTTGGTTTCATTTCGTAGTTATAAGCGATTTAGGTTACAGATATAACTTTAGGTTTATTTAAGTATTTAATCAAAAAAACCGAATGGTTATTGTTGTATAATTAATAGGTATAAATGATTCCAGACAATCGGTATATTCTTCAGCAGGTACATACGAGCATCTATTTTATATAGCCAATCTAGATAACGAACCACTTGGCACGGTCAGACTGACATATTTAGCATCAGAGGGTTGGTCTCTAGGATGTGAACCCAGATTCAACCATTTACCTTATCGCGACCAAAAATGTTGTGACCTCCCGGAATATACAGTTCTGCTATTCAGCAATGCCAGCTTCGAATGCCACGAACTCCTGCGGGGAATCACTGAATTCATTCCAATGGTACGGCATGGAGTCGCCAAAAAGCCACGACACCGCATTCTGACTTGTAGGATTCAGTCAAGTGTTATCTGAATAGGATCAGAAGAGCAGTAGCCTATATGTCCGCTAATTGTTAACTCCACTTTTGAGCGTTACACTTTTGTGTGATTTCGGGGTTATCTTATATCTTATCACTTATGAACGTAATCATTATACGGAAAGTAGATTACCTATCTGTTAGCGGTCTTAGGGCCGAGTGCACGAAATGACAAAAAATCAAAATAAAAAATCAACAAAATCAAACACGTCACTTTGTGTGGACAGTATGGAACGAACTCTATGCGGATCACTAAAAGTGACGTGTTTGAACATTGATTAACTCAGTCGTCTCTTCGTGCAACCGGGGCTTAGGCTTCAGAACGCCGATGTCAAAGAAAAAACAAATGGCTCGAAAACAAACGAATCACTTAATTCGACACGCAAATTTGAAATAAATTCGAATTTGGAATGTCCCAACCGAACGCCAGATATTTGAGATCAAAGTGGCCAGTTCGACGAAACGCCAATTTCATATGTAGGGGGGGGGGGGGAGGACCCAATACAAGCTCGCCATTAGCTTCATGGACACTGTGGGTCGGCGAGGTCGGGGGGGGACGGGCAGGGGTGAGGGCGGGGGGGGGGGGGGGGGAGGAACCCTCCGGCACCCTTGCAGTGAGCCCCCCCCCTGCCCCGCCTCCCCCAAGACACCGCGGCTAGGTTTATAATTATCCCATGGCCGCCTCCTCCACCGCGCCGCCGCGCTGGCTCCGCGGACATGTTGACGTTCTCATGGCGCAGTTCAACAATTACTTTACGTAAACCAAAGAATATATAATTAATACGCAACTTAACTGCTATTGTCCAAATTCGTTTTTACTCATTTAGAACCCCCTTTTCAGGGCGCGCGACCGGCTTCCCGGTTAATTATATACACAATGACACGTCGAGCTATGAGCGCGAATCGTATGCTATGTTGGGTTCCGGCACGTAAGAAAAAGGATACAATTTGCCCCAATGCAATTCTTCCCGTTCGTATCGTAAGAGCCAACTAAAGTATTCCCCATTCGTGGTTAAGACTCCACTTCAATTGCAGGTCCCCCTTCCTTACTAACGAGGTAACTTACTATCTACAATCCCGCCCAGATTAGTACCATCACATTAAATGAACGATGGTCGAAGCGGCAATGAAAATTGTCCGCGTTTTTCATCCAATTCAATGTAGCTGTACAATAAAAAGGAAGGTTCTGGTATGGCACCTAGTTTCGCAGACAAAAACGGCCAAGTACGAGTCCGACCAACACGAAGGATTGCGTCGTTCGTACAAGATTTAATACGACTGTGAATATATTTTCGTGCGACATGTCCTATCTTTCATTTTCTACAAATAAAACCAGGCATTTACCTTATTACTTAAACAGGCTGGACTATTTTAAAGTGCAATCTCTGGAGCAGCGTAGATTTATAGCTGGTCAAACATTTATTTTCAAAATTACAAACGATAAAATTAATTGTCCCTTCCTATTAGAAAACCGGCCAAGTGCGAGTCGGACTCGCACACGAAGGGTTCCGTACCATCGTAAAAAATGTATACAAAAAAATCACGTTTTTTGTATGGGGACCCCCTTTGTTATAGCGGCAAAATTAATACACACTCTGTGAAAATTTCAGCTTTCTATCTGTTACGGTTACTGAGATACAGCCCTGTGACAAACGGACAGACGGACGGTCGGACGGACGGACGGACGGACGGACGGACGGACGGACAGCGGAGGCTTAGTAATAGGGTTCCGTTTTCACCCTTTGGGTACGGAACCCTAAAAAAGTAGCGTTTAAAGTTCCCAGGCGTGGTGCTAGAGCAACTAATTTGATTCCTCTTAAAATTTATAAATTTAGAACAAATCTCGGTTTTCATTCGTCTCTTTCAAAAATATTTACCAATTTCAACGCAATATCAAAAATTAAAGATTTTGATTTTTATTTGAATGTGTGTTCTGGAATGACAATGGAGGGAAAAATTAAGAAAAATCTCGGAAAGGTGGTAACTTTTTATCCAAATATATATTACACGTAATATTAGTTTTAAATTATTTATTTTTTTCCTTTATCTTCTTGTTCTATTATTGTGTTTTGCTTGTTATGTGCTAGTGTCATTTGAAATTTTAGCTCGAATTGTGCTAGGTTAGGTATTAATTTGTAGTGAATGTTGTGTTCGTCTATAATTAAGAATACGCTTAGTCTTTTATCCTCTATCTGTATTTTCTATGTATATTTGAGTGGTTTTCTTGTTGATGAACCTAAATAAAAAAATTAACGTTAAAGTTGGGGATTGGAAGTCTTAACAAAATTTACGATAGCGGGCCTCATATGGTCGGAAGATGGCACATGCCCTTCCATTTTTAACCGACTTCAAAAAAAGGAGGAGGTTCTCAATTCGTCGGAATCTTTTTTTTATTATTGATTTGAGGCTACAAATCACTAAAGAATACAACGTAAACATCTAAGATATTTATCCTCCGATTTCGCAAGAGCCAATGGAAAGTCTGGGGTCGCCTTGATCGATACAAGCCAAGCGCCATTATTACAATCAACTAAACGAAATCGGCGCCACCCCGTACCACCACAACCCCGAAAGATGTTCATAGTTTCCCATAAGAGCCGGTAGTCCCAGGTGTCACCTAAATTAGCGTTTACGCGAAACCGATCGACTGGCGTTTTCCGTAAAAACGTCTAAATCCATACAAGTTTTTATTAGATATTCTATTGTTTTTCTTCATCAAGCTGTCAAAGTCAAACTCGGATTTCCGATTTGTATGAAAACGCGGAGTCGGCGTAAACGGCAACGTTGAGTAAGCTGTCAAATGAAACTCGGACTCGCAAATGTTAGTTCGCTTAACGCCCACTGCGCGCGCTCTTAAATTTCTCCATACATTTGAAAACGGCAGTCGATCGGTATGCCGTAAACGCCAATTTAGTTGACAGCTGGGACTACGGGCTCAGTAGGTACTAGGACTATGAAACATCTTACTCCAGGAACTTTAGCCTTAAATCAGCACTTAGAAAAACATTAAATCCGAAATTCATTTTTTTTTCTCATAAACGTAGTATTTCATGTGGACGTGTGTACATTAAGTTTGCAACATTTTGGGGGGTCCGGAAGTTAGAAATAAAATATGAAATATGTTTAAAAAATGATATCTCCTAAACAAATATTTAGAAATGTTATTTAAAAATGTTATATGTTAGCTAATTTTAGGTGTAATATTAATGTGAATTTGCAACAATTTCTTATTTACTCTTAGTAAGGAAAGGGACCTACAGTTTTACGTGGAATCAGAACCACAGCTAGCCTCAACTGTAGAAAATGGTCACCCATCCATAACCCAACCGCACTCAGAGGTACTTCACCCAGCTTATTGAATCGCTAGGGGTCGCACCACTGGGCAACCAAGGCTGACTGATTTGGCTTTTCCTATCACCTTTGGTCTCTCAGCACAGCCAGCCATACCGGTTTTTTAACCGACTACGGCGAAGCCAAAAGGGTTACGATTTTAGCAGCCTATGTATGTATGTATGTATGTTTGTATTTTTTTTTAATTCATTTATTTGGTACACAAAACAGAACATTTACCATAAAATAACAATAAATAACATCACATAAAAATATATACTAGGTAACATTCCAATAAAATTGTGCACACCGCATGCATAATTGCACAACTATTCAGTACTTACCTAATGTATGAAAACAAATTAAGAAAAAAACAAAATTGAAAAAATTAAATATAAACTTAAATTTAACTTAAAATAACAATGAAATGAGATTTCCTAATTGTACGTTAGCAAACAAAAAAAGAACATGAATTTAATTTATCTTTAAACATGGCCACATTATAACAGGCAAACATGTCGGGAAAATGTTGTTCGCAAGACAGAGTGTCATGCAATGTGCACATCCTTGCAATCGGGTTGTTTGAGACATTTTTAGTTTTAATGACCGGCAGGTTGAACAATTTGCGAAATCTTGTTTGTCGTTTACAAACAACATGTACAACAAACACTCTCAGCACAGCCAGCCATACCGGTTTTTTACCCGACTACGGCGCAGCTAAAAGGGTTATGATTTTAGAAGCCAATGTATGTACGTATGTTTGTATTTACAAACAATATGTACAACAAACACTTCCTTACTCTATGAATTAGAGCGTCGTCGTCGGCGCAAACTGTGCGTGATGGAGGGCGGGCAAAATGAATGGACACGTTGCGCGCCGCGTCCAACCCACCCGCTCGCGGTGTGAGAGCGTCAGCGTACGCAGTGGCGCTGGTGGCGCGGCGGCGTGACCGTAGCTCGACGGAGGAGGGGGGGGGGGGGGCTGCGAGGGAGGGTGTGGCGTGTTTGTTGTACTCTCGCAGTTCCTTGCCGAGTGGACGCGGCCGCCCCGGTGCGAATCTGGGGGAACTCTCTGCGGCGACAGATCGATAGCGGCCGAAAGGACAGAGATGCAGTGCTAATTACTACTGACTCTGAGCTGTAGACCTCGCGAGTTTTTATTTTATAATATCTCTGACATAATGAGTACTACATTTTAGAAATCATTTGTTTATTTACGGTTTATTTATGGTACCCTTCCTTACTTACTAGGCAGTAGGGTTAATCCAGCCCTGGTTGGTAGCATTGCATTGAATGAACGTTGAATGTAGCTGAGCAATATAAGGAAGGACATGGCAACTAGTTCCATGTTGTTTTATTTGATCGTTCGTCTGAAGCAAAAGAGGAACGTTCTATTACCGAAAATTAATAAGTACGGAAAGAAGCTGAGTTCACTAAAAGCGATGTGTTTAAACACTGATTAACTTAGACGTCTCTTCCTGAAATCGGGCCCAAGTTGCCTAAACCCAAAGACACAAATCGTGTGTCGGCACTCCCCCCCCCCCCCCCGTCGACATTTATCGCCTCCTCACCCCCTCCCCTCCGACCGACCTCCACCCCGCGGCGGAGGGGACCGCCGAGGGATACAATTGCGGGGGATTTACTTTATGATAATTATTTCGATTGGCATCTTCGGGAGCGAAAAGAAACGGAGGGCGCTCGTAAAATGGCGTCGCTCCGGGGCGAGAGACGCGTCGCGTCGGCGTCGGCGGCGGCGGCGGCGGCGCCGGAACTGCGGCCATTAGCGCAGCGCCACCCTTTCGCAGCACCGAGCGTTTGTCGTAAAACGAGGCGACATTTCAATACTGCACCAATCGTACATTTGTTTACGGCAATCCGAAAGGGTTGAGCGGCAAGAAGTCGGTGAAAGGGCACTCCGATCGACCTAAATTACTTATCCAGACGGCAAGCGTAAATTCTGTTTTGGTTTCGAGCTTACGGGAAGGGCCTCCGCGCTTTAAAAAGCCAGTGGACTACCCAGGAGGAACCGTAGGTGCAGCCAGTAAAGACGGGAGCGGTAACCGATCGTATAGCTACGCACTTTACATGAATTTACTTTGAATGGCTCGAGATGGGTTCTGAAAGAATTTTTGTTTCCGCCACTACATTCAACGTTGCGTCCGCAGTGTCATAATCTATACTAATATAATAGCTGAAAAGTTTGTTTGTTTGTTTGTTCGAACGCGCTAATTGTAATTACCAGTCGGATTTAAAAAAAACCGTTTTCAGTCTTGAGGAAGTTTATGGGCCGTTTAACATCACGTTTCGACCCTCAGTCAGTCAGCGTTTTTGGGTCCACTGCTGGACATACGCCTCTCCAATTTTCCTCCAGTCCTCCCCCGACCCTCGCGGCCCCTTAGAACCCGCGCAAAAAGGAATAAGTCAGAAACAACGCTAAGCGAAAACCAAGTAAGAGCGCGGGTTTCGCCGGTAAACAAAATGTAAATTAAAATAAATAAATATATCAATAAAAATAAACTAAAACTAACGAAGCGGGGTGAAGAAGTCGGGAGTCCTATCCCGCAAACCGCCCCGCTTTCCGCAAATGGCGAGATTGGAATAGGGATGTGAGTGAGTCGATATTGCGACTTCGCAATATCGACTCACTCACACTGACTTGACTGTGACTGCCGCGTGGTATTCGTCTCAGCCGCTAATTCATATATTAGCGGCAGCGCACGCTGCTATGGAATATCAGAGCTCCTAATCTCAGATGTCACCTAAATTGGCGTAAAAACGTCAAACTCCATACAAGTTTTTACTAGATATTCTGTGGCTTTACTGCTTCAAGCTGTCAAAGTTAAACTCGGACTCGCCAATGTTAGTTCGCTGAACGCCCACCGAGCGAGCTCTTCAATTTCTCCATACATTTCAAAACGCCAGTCGATCGGTTTACTGTTAACGCCAGCTTACCCAGCTGTCACCAGTTAGGTTAGGTTAGGTTAGGCTAGGTTAGTCACCAGTTAGGTGACAGCTGGGACTAGGGTCTCAGTAAGTTAACTAACTACGGGCAAAGCAAGCGTGTAGAAACTACTTATTATTTGTCTGCGGCGCAGGAATATTCGCAGCCCTTGTACCTATTATACTCAGATCATATGCTTTAGACGCTTTTTATTAGGGTTCCGTACCCAAAGGGTGAAAACGGAACCCTATTACTAAGCCTTCGCTGTCCGTCCGTCCGTCCGTCTTTTACAGGGCTGTATCTCATGAACCGCAATAGGTAGGCAGCTTAATTTTTCACAGGGTATGTATTTATTTTGCCGCGATCACAATAGCTAAAATAAAAAATATATAAAAATTAAATCATACAAAAAACGTGATTTGTTGGTGTTGATGGTACGGAACCCGTCGTGTGCGAGTCCGACTCGCACTTGGCCGGTTTTTAGGGTTACGTTGCGCGCACGAAAGGCAAACAGAGAAGGGTTATACGTAAGGATGTACATATTGAAGCGAATATAAATGTTCTTAAACGAATAAACAAAAAAACATAGAATCTGTCTTTTATTTTTAGTATACCTCAACCAAGCTCTTTCTTAATTTGAGTTTTAGCGACATCTACATTTGAAGCATTGTAATCAGATTTTTAAAATAATCTGAGAAAGTATTGGTCAGGATAGCTCAGTTGGTTAGAGAAGTGAACATGTAATCCAAAGGTCGCACGTTCGAATCCTGCTTCCGACGAATGTCACGACCAATACTTTTTCTGATTATTTTCAAAATCTGATTACAATGCTTCAAATATAAATGTCGCTGAAACTAAAATTAATGAGATAACGGTGATGTCGTATCCATTAAATACATAAAATTATCAAGCTCTTCCTATTAGCTTTACCGGAGTATCGATATGTGCAAGAGCTCCGCTTTAGGTCATCCTTATTTGCGATACATTCCGGAACGTCAGCCACAGCGCATCCGTCGTACGTACGGGCGATACGGCCGTACATTCGATTGCCCCTCCGAGGTGGCGTCCGTGGCCGCACATTCGGCCGGAGCGGACGAGGCGTCGCGTTTGAGCCGCCCGGTGCGCGGCGCTCCCCGGCAACAGTGTGTCACGATTTAAAAAATTAATTACATGAAATAAATCGCAGAAAATAAACTGAAATAGTTGAATATCGTAATTTAATAAATGTTTCCATCCGTATAATGAATTCCCTTATTTAAGGCGGCCCATCCCGCTCAACTCCCCATACAAACAGAGAAAAAAGATCACGCCCATATTTATTGTCAAAGATCCCAAATTTTGCTCAAAATAGTTTTATTTGATCGAACTAGATGTCTGATGACCGTTGGCATTGTAAAATTGTGTTTGGTTTCTAAGTTATAAGGTCCGAAAGTTCGAGTTTTTCGCGCGTTTTATACAATAACTGTGGAGGTGGATTACGCAACGATAAAGTAAGAACATTTTAAAAAGATTAGTCATCAGAAATAGCTTATTTAATCAAGATATACAGGCTATTTGGTTTTTGTTAGATTTTTGACTACAGCGACCGTGGTTTACTTTTAGCTATAAGTTGTTTTGTAATTGAAGTTTTCGTAAATCTTACCAAATCATACACTATGCACATTGTCTTTTTTGTGGACATGTTGCATCTTCCTCATCATGGAGCCTGTCTTGTTCATTGAAACAGAGAAGGTCCCAGAGCGCAACAGCACGGTTTTGTACCGTGCCCGCGAATGAGTTAGTCCCGTCGGTTTGGGCCACCTTAAGCGTCAAAACGTTTGTAACTAAAACAATCGGTCACGCTGCAAAATGGCATTGCAACTTATCGATATGTGCAAGAGCTCCGCTTTAGGTCACCCTTATTTGCGATACATTCCGGAACGTCAGCCACAGCGCATCCGTCGCACGACCGGCAAGCGGGCGATACGGCCGTACATTCGATTGTCCCTCCGAGAGGTGGCGTCCGTGTCCGCACATTCGGCCGGAGCGGACGAGGCGTCGCGTGTGAGCCGCCCGGTGCGCGGCGCTCCCCGGCAACAGTGTGTGACGCCCGGCCAGACTGGCAAGGACGTTACCGAGACGGCGGAGGCGTATTTAGGTCGCGCTTTTATAAAGGCACCCCTTTCCCATCCCACCCCTCGCCCCACCCACGCTTAATGAAACCTTCAATGTTTTCCCTGAACTCTCTCAAGGACCACTTCACCTGAAACTGAGCGAGCGAACTCTCAAGAACGATCGTCGATGAGGACTACATAAATAATGTATTCATGATATCTAGATTCTATACTAGAGATACAGGCGAAAACGCCTAGTTCGATTGTATTTCAGCCACAACCTAGATAATGGGAAGTGACAACGCTACCCGCATTTGAAAATCTTCATGTATCTACTTTGCATTTCTTGCATGCACAAAATCTTGTTATTGCGAAATAAATATAGCGTTGCAAAAGGATTTTTCACGCGTACAACTACTTCTTCTTTATAAATCACAGATAAGGCCAGCAATAGAATACTGTAGCCACATATACGGGAAGGCAGTCCCCAGTACCTGCTGGCGTCCTTGGACTCAATTCAGCGCCGAGCGGTCCATCTTGTTTGGGACCCACAACTCACCGCTGGCTCGCAGACGATTTGTGGGGTCACTCAGATCTGCACTGTACAGGTACTATCATGGACGTTGCTCTGTGGATCTTGCATCCCTCATTCCTCCCCATCCTACCTATACCCGGAGCACCCGCCGCAGAGAATCAGAGCACCCCCTTGTGGTTGACATAAGGCTTTCGAGAACGAACGGTTTCTCAAACTCATTTCTCTGCCGCACCGCCAGGATATGGAACTCTCTGCCGGCGGATGCCTTTCCTCATACCTATAACCTAGGTGTCTTCAAGCGTAATTTGAGCAAGCTCGATAGCTCAGCGACAGTCCGCAAATCCGCTGGCATGGTGCCCCGCTGAGCGTGGTTTCGCGATGCGAAGTGCGTTTTGCTTTTCTGATCACCTTTAGTCCTCAGCACAGCCACCCATAGCGTGGCACGTCCCGGACGCCCGGTGCAGTGTATGCACGCAGCACGGGGCGGCCGGGCCCACCCCCACCACCGCCCCGCTGGCCCGCGCGCCGCGGCGGGGCGGGCGCGGGGTGGCGCATTCGGGGCGACGACGCCGCGTCACGCCGCTCACCGCGCGCCGCGCCGTCAAGCCGCGAGCATCTTCCTTTATTTTTCTCTCGCGTTCGCACCGCGCCCGTCCAATCAAAACGTGCGCGCGATGCGATCGCATTTCGAACGGCACATGCACATCGGCACGTCGGCGTCGGGTTTTCGTTGGCCGCGTCACCGGGCAACTAATTACCGCGTGTCGTCACGGCGCGGGGCGCGCGGAGAGGTGGTGGCTAGTCGGCGAGAGAAAATGCCAATCTGCGGAGAGTGCGCGTCGGGCGGGAGGGAGGGAGGGCTGGAGGGGGGACCGACACCCCCCCCCCCGCCCGGCTAGTGGAGAGACTCGTGTCGGTTACGTGTGTCCCTCCCGCCGCCCCCCCGCCCCGCCCCGCCGCCGCCGCAGAGGGCTGTATGGTTTTTCTACTCGGGCATCCTTTGCTTACTTATTGATCCAGTCAAATGTGTGGAGGTCGGCGGCGGCGGCGCCACCCCGCCCGCTCGCCCCCCCCCCTCCGGGCGACCCGCACCCCCCCCCCCGCCCGCGCCGGGCCCGGGGGGGCGGGGGGAGGGCGGAGGGGGGCTGTGGGGTCACGTCCAAATAAATCTGCCGCCCGCGAAACACCGCAGTGACAATACGAAACGGCAAGACATACTTACTCCCCACGCACTCGATTCCATGATACCGAAACCATTTAAATAAATAATTAATTATACTGTATTCAAATTAAATCATTATTGGAGATTTTATTATTCAGAGCAACATTAGTACCTTATATACATTTCATCGTTTTTTCAACCGAAAAGAGCAGCATTTCACTCAGCGCTGAACAGCTATCGTTCCGTAGCAAGAACGCTTGTTCCGTAGCATCAGTTGAGTCGACGGAATATCGGAAGGGAATACGGAAATTTTAGTATACTGTTTTTACTATCGGAAGTATCTCGAATCAAGAATACTCATATCGTTATTATCTTTTATTACTTCATAAACATGCTTGACAACCGCCTCTGGCGCGTCCCGTAGGATGACGTGGCGGTTGCATCCGCGTGCGGCGGTCGCGTCGATGCGCTATATCGCTGCATTGCATTTCTACACCACCACTAAATGATAAGAGATGAGCCTAACCCACCATATTCCCAAAGGAATCCATCACTCCATTTTTTCCCGACCCTACAAATAAAGTATCTAGCTGGCGTTTTCAAATGTATAGAGAAATTGAAGAGCGCGCGCAGTGGGCGTTAAGCGAAGTAACATTTGCGAGTCCGAGTTTGATTTGACAGCTTACTCACCGTTGCCGTAAATACGTTGACGTTGCCTTTTACGCCGACTACGCGTTTTCATACAAATCGGGAGTCCGAGTTTAACTTTGACAGCTCGAAGAAGTAAAACCACAGTATATCTAGTAAAAACTTGTTTGACGTTTTTACGTAATTATAAGTTCTGTAAACGCCAAATTAGGTGACAACTGGGACTAGGAGTTTTGGTTCTTTTTTTAAACCATTTCGGCGAGTCTATGACGATTTCCAAATGGACGAAACCTGCAGACAACCTACAAGTGCGATGTCACAAAGGCGATATCGACGGCAACGCTTCGCGCGACGTGATGTCACGGAACAGCGTCGCGCGGTTCGGTGCCCTCCGCGGGGACTGGAGGAGTGAACTAAAGTGCCACAAGACGCACTAAAGTATATTTCTATTGCTTTCGAAAATACGCGAATCCCATCGGCAATGAGCAGTGTTAATCTATCGAACACTGTAAACTAGTTTGTAAGTATAAAAAAAAAACGGGCAAGTGCGAGTAGGACTCGCACACGAAGGGTTCCTTACCTTGATTGAACACCAAAAAATCATGTTTTTTTTAATTCGTGAATAAATGTATGGCTATAGAGTAAGATAAACAACAATCACACACAAATTCAGTACACAAATTATATCGTGGCAGCTGAAAGGTGCCACGATAAACGAAAGACAAATAGCTAAAATAAAAAATAAATAAATGGGACACATATCTAATACAATACATAACAGATTACAAAACAGTGGATTTTTTTGTGTTAAATCTTTGACGATGGTACAGAACCCTTCGTGTGTGCTTCAGACTCGCACTTGGCCGGTTTATTGTGTTCACCCGTTTCACACGAGGGCTGCAGGCCTATTCTTGAAATCTTTCATCAAAAACAGGAATCTTTCAGTCGAGAAAATCCCTTTGACAACTACTATGAGCGGTTAACGATAACGTAAATCTATGTAACATTGAAATAACGTACTCCGGAATCTTTCCGCGGCTTTCTCGACTGAAATATTCCTGATTCCGGTGCACTGAATTCTAAGGACAGTGACGCGGAACATTGGGAGGGCAGTACTGCTATATCTTATATCATTATCAACATATTTTGTGTTCATGATTACCCTTGTGTCTCATAAACAGCATTATTATTAGAACTGTATATGCTCCTTATCGAACGTTTAGCGGATGAGGAACTAGACAGGAAAATGTGTCCGACACTTTTCCTGTCAAATAGACAGAGCTTCAGTACTCTCATCAATCTCGTGTTTAACTTTTAGGAAATTTTCAGATTAGCCCGGCGGGTGATCGTGTAGAGTTTGGAAGTTTAGAAGCTCCGCTCGGATGAAAGTCCAAAATGCAATAGCGGCGTCGTGACCGATTTTTTATCAAAGTTATATGGAGGTTGTTCCATAGGTCAGATTCTTGGTTACGGAAAATCCAACATAAAGTTCTGACGGCTAATGCAAGTACATTTTCGTATCGGCCAACAGACTTGCAGTCGTATTCAGAGAGCACCTGTCAAAACTTAGTACGAGATTAGCACCGGACTAACCATACAAAAACCGGTTTAGTCCGGCGGATTAAAGTTAGTCCGCCCACTCTGATTTTTTTTATGCGACCTGACATGGATGGTTAATACCACACCACTACCGTTATGATATTAGCCCAATACACCACATTCCCGAAGGAATTAGGTGCCATGCCAGGACCTTCCCTTTATGAGCACGGCTACATTGAACTGGATGGAAAACACGGACAATTTTTCATTGCCGCTTCGACCATCTTTTAATCCAATGCGATGGTACCAACCCGGGCGGGCTTAAACCCTAACACCTAGTAGGGGAAGGGGACCTACAGTTTTACAAGGATTCGGTACCATTAAGCAGCTTGCATTCGTGACGAAATGCACTTATCGAACTCGGAAAGAGAAAGACAGTGGTGCATGTCGGAATTGAACCCAGATCTCTGGTATGCTAGGCCAGTCACCGCGCCTAGGCTACGAGCCGCAATACGACAGTTATAGTACTAAACCTAAACTCCATTTCGCACATAAATGGCAAGTCCAGTCGACGCGTATTGAATCGCAAGGATCGCCGAGTCGGCCGCAGCCAGGAATGCGGGCGCGCGATAGTTTCGCAGTCACAGAAACGAATGCAGCCGCCGCCTCCACCGCCGCCGCCGCCGCGTGACGAGATCCGGTTCCTCTTGGTGCTGGGGGGCGGGGGGTGGTGATGGGGCAGGGGGGGAGCGGCGAGGTGAGGTCCCTAATCGATAGCGGGCGGCGGTGGCGGCGGTGGCGGCGGCGCACACGTGATGTGACAGCCGGGGCCCAATCAAATTACCGGGCGTGTAACGCAAGCGGCGGCGGTGGCGGCGGCCCCGCACTGCACGCACGCTCCAAGACCGGACCGGGCTCGGGCTTCCGCCCCCCTCAAACCGCACCCAACACCTCACCCCCCCCCCCCGCACCCCCCCCCCCGCACCCCCCCCCCCCGCCGGGAGCGCCGCGCCCGAGCCTCCCCCGATCCGCAATCGTCCGACTCGGGTGCAGCGAAAGTCGTGCGAACCGCCATCGCACACCAAATCTGCACAAGGCGATCGCTCCCTGGCAGCCCCGACGTCGGAGCCCCTTATGCCAGTTTCACCTGAATTGGCAATCCGAACGACGGGCGTTTATTTATTAAGGTGGCCCATCCCGCTCAACTCCCCATACAAACGGGGAAAGAAGATCACGCCCATATTTCTTGTCAGAGATCCAAAATTTTGCTTAAAATAGCTTTATTTCATCGAACTAGATGTCTGATGACCGTTTGCATTGCACAATCGTGTTTGGTTTCTAAGTTATAAGGTCCGAAAGTTCGAATTTTTTGCGCGTTTTATACATTAACTTTGGAGGTGAATTACGCAATGATAAAGTAAGAACATCTTAAAAAGATTTGTCATCAGACATAGCTTATTTAATCAAGATTTATAATGGTTTTTGTTAGATTTTTGACTACAGCGGTCGTGGTTTACATTTAGCTATAAGTCGTTTTGTAATTAAAATTTTCGTAAATCTTACCAAATCATACAATGTGCACATTCACTTTTGTGGACATGTTGCATTTTCCTCATCACGGAGCCAGTCTTTTTCTCTGAAACAGAGAAGGTCCCTTGAGCGCAACAGCACGGTTTTGTACCGTGCCCGCGAATGAGTTAGTCCCGCGCCGGGTTGGGCCACCTTAAAGTTATTGAAGAGCGCGAACATTCGCGAGTCCGAATTTGATTTGACAGCTCACTCACCGTCGCCATAAACACGTGGGCGTTGCCGCTTACTCCGACATCGCGTTTTCATACAAATCAGAGATCCGAGTTCGACTCCGACAGTTTGAAGAAGTAAAACCTCAGAATATCGGGGCCCTGCATCTACATCACCAATATCTCCGTTGCCGAGGTTCATCATAAAGTTAGGTTATTTCATTTAGGTTAGTTAGTTATCCTAACCAAACCTAACCGAATCTAATCAAACCAAACCTAACCTAACTTAACAAAACCAAACCAAACTGTACCTAAATAACATAACGTAACCCCAACCTAATTTACATATCACCATACCCGCTTTGGCGACGCATCTGCGCCTCCAATTTTTGGCGATGCATATGCCTCTGCGGTCGTTGGGGATGGATCTGCGGTCCGGCCGCAGCTCCGTCGCTGGCGATTGAGATATTGGCGACGCAGATATTGGCGAGGCAGATGGTGGCGATGCAGATATTGGCGATAGACATATGGACTTCCCAGAATATGGAGAGAACTAGTATGGAGTTTGACGTTTTTACGTAACTTCGATGCTCCGTAAACGCCAATCTAGGCGAGATCTCCGACTTCCCGCGCAGGGAGCGCGACCATTTGAACAGTCTCACGGTTTCCCCCGGCGAGTCGACGCCGCGTCTCCCGTTCCGGTTATTCCGGGAGGTCACGACATTTTTGGTTACGATAAGGAAAATGGCTGAATCCGGGTTCACATGTTAGAGACCAACCCTCTGATGCTAAATATCTTTTCTGCCTGCGCCAAGTGGTTGCGTTACCTAGATTGGCTATCGTGCTGATGAATATACTGATTGTCTAGAGATATTGATACCTATTTATAATACGACAATAAGCAGTCGGTTTTTAATTCAATACTTAAATATACCTAAAGTTATATCTGTAATCTAAATCGCCGATAACTACGAAATGCAACCAAAGATTCGTTCAGTTTTGGTATCGCTAAGCAAGTAACTACTGATACTTTCATGCTTCGTCATTTGCAGCCATTTACCTTATCATATATATTTTTCGTCACCATAACTACCTTTTCAAGCGCCTCATCTACGTAACGCAACCACTTGGCGCAGGCAGACCGACACATTTAGCTTCAGAGGGGTCGGTCTTTATCCGGTGAGCCCAGATTCAGCCATTTACGTTATCGTTACCATTATTGTCGCGACCTCCTAGTCCAGGTCGCACGCGCCGGGGAATGCGGGCGAAAGACGCGCGCGAGAGAGCACCCGCGTCTATAAATAGGCGGCGGCGGCGGCGCTGCGGTCGGCGCGACACGGGGACAGGTCGCGGTGGAAGGCCGAAATGGCATTATTCCACGCCGAATCGCGGAAGACTTCGCTGTGAGACGCGGAAATCGGGGGAAACTTGTATTCCGGAAGGTGACGACATTTTTGGTCACGATAAGGTAAATGGCTGAATCTGGTTTCACGTGTTAGAGACCAACCCTCTGATGCTAAATATGTCGGTCTGCCTGCGCCAAGTGGTTGCGTTAGCTAGATTGGTTATACAAAATACATGTTGGTATGCACCGGCTGATGAACATATCGATTGTCTGGAAATATTGATATCCATTAATTATACAACAATATCCAGTCGGTTTATTGATTAAATACTTAAATATTCCTAAAGTTATATCTGTAACCTGAATCACCTATAACTACGAAATGCCACCAGAAATTTGTTCAGTTTTGGTATTAAGGTGGCCCAACCCGGCGGGCCTAACTCATTCGCGGGCACGGTACAAAACCGTGCTGTTGCGCTCTGGGACCTTCTATGTTTCAAAGAATAAGACAGGCTCCGTGATGAGGAAGATGCAACATGTCCACAAAAAAGGCAATGTGCATAGTGTATGATTTGGTAAGATTTACGAAAATTTTAATTTAAAAACGACTTATAGCTAAAAGTAAACCACGACTGCAGTAGTAAAAAATCGAACAAAATCCGAATAGATTATAAATCTTGATTAAATAAGCTATGTCTGATGACAAATCTTTTTAAGATGTTCTTATTTTATCATTGCGTAATCCACCTCCAAAGTTATTGTATAAAACGCGCGAAAAATGCGAACTTTCGGACCTTATAACTTAGAAACCAAACACACTTTTACAATGCCAATGGTCATCAGACATCTAGTTCGATCAAATAAAGCTATTTTGAGCAAAATTTTGTATCTCTGACAAGAAATATGGGCGTGATCTTCTTTCCCCTTTTGTATGGGGAGATGAGCGGGATGGGCCACCTTAATAAGCAAGCATGTACTGATGCTTTCATGCTTCGTTATTTGAAGCCATTTACCTTATCCCCTTTTTTTTTTGGTTACTATAATTACTTTTTCAGGCGCCTTATCTAGACAACACAACCACTTGGTGCAGGCAGACCGACATATTTAGCATCAGAGGGATGGTCTTTATGCTGTGAACCCAGTTTCAGCCATTTACGTCATCGTTACCATTTTTGTCGCGACCTCCTAGTCTATTGATACCACGACCGTGAAAGACGGTAATCGTCGGAAGATTAGGGTGGGCGTTCCCGCTCACTTCCCCGTACAAACGTGGAAAAAAGATCATGCGTATATTTCCCAAACTATGTACGGAGCGCATCACCCTTAACGTCACAGATAGGCATTCGCTTTTGCAAGAAAAACGTATGTATTTTAGACATGTAACTATTTTTCCTTTTCATATATATATTATTCTCTTTATCTTTCAGTACCTACTTCTACATATTAATTTTTTTCTTTAAATTGCGCGTAGTTCACGCTTCACTCAAACACCCAACATCACTAACAAATGTTTGGATTTTAAATAAAATCTTTCGATTTAAAAAAATGTGTACACACTTCCACTGACGCTTCTGTAGGTGGCGGTGGCGGAAGACCAGCGGCCAGCGGGTTCGCCCCTGCTGACATCCAGCTGAGCCACAGCCATTTTTCACACATCGCACATCTTTCGATATTTCTTTACTTGGTTCCTACAACTGTTTTTAATTGTGTCTTGATACTGTATACTAATTATTGTACTGTTGTGTGTGAAAATAAATCATTTTATTATTATTATTATTATTATTATGTATGGCAAAGTGGTGGTGGTAGGTGGCAGCTACGGTGGTGTCATGCGTTGTATACATGCCACATTTTTATTTTATTGTTCATATTTTGATATTTAATTTTTAATTTGATAGTATTACTCTTAAGGAAGTCTATAGGTTTTATAAACATCACGTTACGACCCTTAGGAGCCACGCAATAAGTAAAAAACCGGCAAAGTGCGAGTCGAACTCGTACACGAAGGGTTCCGTACCATAGTAAGAGATTTGACCTAAAGAAATCACGTTTCTTGCATGGTCGCAATTTTTATTTGTTTTGAATGTTTACTATTTATCGTTATAGCGGCAACCGAAATACACAGTTCAGTGAAAATTTCAGTTGTCTACCTTTTACGGTTCGAGATACAGCCCTGTAACGGACGGACGGACGGACGCTGTCACAGGGTGGGGCTTAGTAACAGGGTTCTGTTTGGCGCCCTTTGGGAACCCTAAAGAGGTCAAAAACAACGCTAAGCGACAAAGTATACAGGGTGTTAGCAGAGGTATGTTCCAAACGTTAACCACGTGTTCCTTGGCATATTCGGAGCAAAAAAGTTAGATGACATTTTTTTGTACGACTGAAAAAAAAATCGTCCCCCCCCTTGCATTTCGTGTGTAGGTAATTTTATAATTTTATATTTATGGGGATAATTTTTTTTTAAGTTCGACACAAAAATGTCTTCTACCTTTTTTGCTCCAAATATGTCAAGGAATACGTGGTTGGCTTTTGGACCATACCTCCGTTGACAGCCTGTATAATAGTGCGGGCGGGCGGGCGAAGCGAGGCGAGTGTAACGTATTAGACTAGGAGGTCGCGACAAAAATGGTAACGATAACATAAATGGCTGAAACTGCGTTCACGGGATAAGGACCATCGCTTTGTAGCTATATGTGTCAGTCTGCCTGTGCCAAGTGGTTGCGTTAAGTAGATAAGGCGCCTGAAAAAGTAGTTATGGTGACAAAAAATAAATATGATAAGGTAAATGGATGCAAATGACGAAGCATGAAAGTATCAGTACATACTTGGTTATCAATACAAAAACTGAACAGATCTTTTGTTGCATTTCGTAGTTATAGGCGATTTAGGTTACAGATATAACTTTAGGTATATTTAAGTATTTAATTGAAAAATCCATTGGTTATTGCTGTATAATTAATAATTATCAATGTTTCTAAACAATACGTATATTCATCAGCATGTACATATCAACATCTATTTTATATAGCCAATCTAGAATAACGCAACCACTTGGCACAGGCAGACTTACACATTTAGCATCAGAGGGTTGGTATCTAACCTGTGAACCCAAATTCAGCCATTTACATTATCGTGACCAAAAATGTCGTGACCTCCCGGAATATATGTGGAGATGCGTGCACTCACTGTCCGCTATCGCGGTGTCGAGCGGCGCGTGCGCATGCTGCGACTGCTCCTCGCCCAGCGGCGTCTTCAGCCACATCTTCTTGAGCTTCATTGCCACCGGCGAGTCCTCCGACTGCGCCACTGCAACAACAACAACAACACAACCAAATCAATATACACACATTCTCGTGTTTTATAAATAATGTTTTTTTTTTATGCGACCTGACATGGATGGCTAATACCACACAAATACCGTTATGATATTAGCCCAATACACCACATTCCCGGAGGAATTAGGTGCCATGCCAAATTAGGTGCCATGCCAGGACCTTCCCTTTATGAGCACGGCTACATCGAACTTGATAGAAACCACGGACAAGTTTTAATTGCCGCTTCGATCACATTTTCATCCAATCCGATGGTACCAGCCCGGGCGGGTTTAAGCCCTAACCACCTAGTAGGGGAGGAGGACCTACAGTTACATGGAATCCGAACCATGGAGCAACTCGCATTCGTGACGAAATGCACTTATCGAACTCAGAAAGAGAAAGACAGTGGTGCATGTCGGAATTGACCCAGGCCTCTGGGTACAACAACTGGGACTACAGGCTCATAGTGGTCAGTCTGAGTACTCACCTAAATTGGCGTTTACGGCAAACCGATCGACTGGCGTTTTCCGTAAAAACGTCAAACTCCATACAAGTTTTTACTTGATATTCTGTGGTTTTACTTCTTCAAACTCGGACTTCTTCAAACGGCGACGTCGACGTATTTACGGTAACGTTGAGTAAGCTGTCAAATCAAACTCGGACTCGCAAATGTTAGTTCGCTTAAGGGCGCTAGGACTAGCCAACTACTCGCGCCATACAAATGCACTTTTTAACAAATGTAATAATATGTAGTGAAACGCTTCAGCAAATCCAAATAGAACTCCAGACTGATAATGGATTTTATAAAAAAAAATTGATTCCATCATTTATTAAAATAATAATAAAAAAAAGTTGATTTTCCTCATTAGAAATCTGAAAGTAATTCGATTTCTAGATATAAGCAAAAACAGCATATATGCATAAACAAAAAGTTCCATTTGCTTTTAAATTTCTACATTTAGTCAAAAAAGTTCGGAAATGGACACCGTTTCCGCAATGTATTTTGTATAGAAAAAGGAAACATACATTAACGAAAATAGGTTGATTCTTAGACAAGGAATCATTTATTGTAAGAATGACACTTATAATCGTCAGACTTAGTTAGTTAACTTGGGATGCCTCGTCTAACTTTGCGATTTGGCTAGTACCAGGGCCTTAACGCCCACTGCGCGCGCTCTTCAATTTCTCCATACATTTGAAAACGCCAGTCGATCGGTTTGCCGCGAACGCCAATTTAGGTGACAACCGGGACTACAGGCTCGGATCACCGTCAATGTCGCGTCTAGAGTTGCCGTGTCGCGATGCAGGCGCACCGCCGCCGCGCCGCCCGCCGCCCGTCTCGTCGTCGGTGTGCGCGACAGGTGACGGTGTGCGGTGGGGGCGACCGAAGCCAGGCGCGCTACGCGGCTGGATATACCCCGGTCTTTAGCGGCGAAGACCCAGACGGAATCCAAAATATTCGTGATAATCAGAAAGTGCACTCTCTGTCACACATTGAAGGCGTGTTTTATTAAAGCTTTTACGCGGAAATATGTGAATGTGAGGATGTTTCATAAATCAACTGGAATGGTATTTTTACATGGAAAATAATTGTTCTTAAGTATTTTTTTTCATGTTAGCAAAATTACCTGCCTTAAGGCTGTTCCGACCCATATAAAGTTGTTTGCACACATAACGCAAAAAGTATTGCACTTTAAGCCACGAATTAATAATAAAAGTTTAATATAGTCATATTACTTGCAGCGAAAACAATTTCACAATTTCAGGATTATTGGTTTTGTTACAATTTATTTCAATACGATTTTTATTTAACAGCGCCATCTAACGGTGTAAAACACAAATCGGCAATTACAACGAAACCATTAAACCTGAAATTTTGAATAAGTTTTCGCTGCAACTACTATGGCTATATTTAATACTAGCTGCGGTACCCGGCTCCGCTCGGGTTAGTGTCGGCTAAATTATCTCATGGATAAAAAGTAGCCCACATGACTGGTCCAAAATAGGGTCAAACTGGTCCAGGACAATGTATCCATGTACCAAATTTAATCAAGACCGTTCGAGCCGAAATAGCATGATTTAATGAGAAACATCCAATAATTCCCATTTAGAGCTTCGTTGACGTTTGGTGGCTATTTAAAAAAAAAAAATTGCCGCGAGAACCTTTCTGCACTTTCACTGCTACATTGCTTACCTAGTAAGTAACGTGTAACGTAGGTAGTTTTGCGTGGACTCCAACCCACAGCCAGCCTCAACATCGAAAACAGTAACCCATCTCGAACCTGACTGCTCCCAGAGATGCTATACATTGATAAAATACGCATATAAATCAGGTAAGTGGTTCGCATGTTATAAGACTTTAAGACTCACTACTTACTCTTCTGGTAATGAAGCGTTATATTATGTAATCTATAAGTTTTTAGTAGAATCAGGCTAGACGTAGATACAATGCACATCTAAATCGAGTAATTGGTTCTCAAGGATTTTATTCTGTTGGTCGCTCCTCCGGCGATTTAGCGTGATGCCAAGTAGTCCTAAAGTTGCAGGAAATACCAAGCCGTACTTCAGTAAAAATAAAAGCGCTGCCGCCGCAAAGCCGAGCCGTGCATAGCATTGCAGTTTGTATGACAGCCCCATCTTAGCGTAAGCGGAACTGAATTCTATTTAGCCAATCCTAATTCCCGGGTAGTCAAATGTACACGTACTAAGTTTTACAAATCGCTAGCGCCTTGAAAATTCGCCAAACGGACACCAAACAGTCACGACGTCTGCCCTCCCCCCGCCGCCGCTCCCCGCCACCGCCCCCGGCTCCTCTCCCCCTGGTGTGAAGTAGCGCTACCGGCATCGTTTTCGCAGCCCCGTGAAAGTTCTAAAGCCCATGGGCACATAAATTGTAGCCTATGTGTTATTCTGATGTATAAGCTATATTATTGTAAAGTTTCATTAGAATCCATTCAGTAGTTTTTACGTGAAAGAGTAACAAACATCCATCCATCCATCCATCCATCCATCCATCCATCCATCCATCCATCCATTATTACAAACTTTCCCCTTTATATTATTTATTAGATTAGATTATTAGATTTTTGACGAATTCGTGCCTTAAAGTGCAATACTTTTTGCGTTCTGTGTAAAAAAAAAACATTGTATGGGTCGGAACATCCTTAAGGTGGCCCAACCCGGCGGAACTAACTCATTCGCGGGCACGGTACAAAACCGTGCTGTTGCGCTCTGGGACCTTCTCTGTTTCAAAGAAAAAGACAGGCTCCGTTATGAGGAAGATGCAACATGTCCACAAAAAAGACAATGTGCATAGTGTATGATTTGGTAAGATTCACGAAAATGTTAATTACAAAACGACTTATAAGTAAACCACGACCGCTGTAGTTAAAAATCTAACAAAAACCAAATTAATTATAAATTTTGATGAAACAAGCTATGTCTAATGACTAATCTTTTTAAGATGTTCTTACTTTATCATTGCGTAATCCACCTCCAAAGTAATTGCATAAAACGCGCGAAAAATTCGAACTCTCGGACCTTATAACTTAGAAACCAAACACAGTTTTACAATGCCAATGGTCATCAGACATCTAGTTCGATCAAATAAAGCAATTTTGACCAAAATTTGGGATCTTTGACAAGAAATATGGGCGTGATCTTCTTTCCACGTTTGTATGGGGAGTCGCGCGGTCAGGGCCACCTAAGTGGTGTAACTGTTGCATGGCCACACTGTGACAATTTTGTATTATAATTTGTTAGTATCGTACAAATTGGACGAGCAGTGACAGGTTTTTATTTTCTCTTTTTCTACAATTTTCTCATTTCCTTCAGGTTTTCTAAAATCGACATTAGAAACGTTGATTTAAAGCACAAGTTCATTTTCAACGTATACGTTACAGATAGAGATATTAATCTGTCTTTGTATTCGAACGTACTGAACCAAAGCTAATGGTTTTTAAGATAGTTTGTACAACATTCAGTGGGTACACATTCCTTAAATTCTGCCTGGGACTTCTCTTTTTGGAACTGCTTTATACTTTCCTATTACTTTGTTCGTATAACATATAACCTAAATAAAACTACTAGATGACCAACTAAAACTACTAGACCATTAACTGACCCCGCGTACCAGGTAGGATTCCCTGCAGGTCAGTGTTACACACGCTGAGCTACGTCAAAGTAGGTTGTGAAAAATACGGTGTCGAATGGTTGTGTTGACGAACTTGCTACGAGGCGTTTATCGATAATTCAGAATTCCCCCCCAAACAGAGAAGCCGCCTCCCCTGCTTTCATTAACTTCTTGAAACGATCCTCATCAACTTTACTGCTCCAATATGGGCAATAACCATTGCAGAGGTGGCCTACAACCACTTCAGAGGCGCTTATGGAAATTCGACCGGCGCGGCGCTTGATTTTCGGAAGCCCATTGGGTCGATGGGTTTCTTTCAGGAGACAGAATCCGGCTCTAGAGGAGCAAACCCATTCCGGGAGTGAAATTATAGCCTTTAAGGATTTTGGTGGCTCTTCATTCCGGAGGTCTTTCCAGACTCTTGGAGCCAGATCAAGTTAGCTCAGTTGTATTTATCCGAAATTGAAAAGTGCATTTTTATGCATAGTTGGACTTGATGGTTCCGGACCCGTGTGGGTCCACTTCCCAACTTATACTTTGTGGATTTTTTAATGTAACTGGATATGGATCGCTAATAGCAGACTGACCCTCAGATATTAGCATAACGCACCACATGGGAAGCAGGTGCCATGCCAGGACCTTCCTTATATTGATCGGCTACATCGAACTGGATCGAGAACACGGACAAATTTTCATTGCCGCTTCGACCATCGTTCATTCAATTCGATGGTACCAAACCGGGCGGGATTAGCCCTACCGCCTCGTAAGTAAGGAAGGGGACGTACAGTTTTACATGGAATCCGAACCACGGCCAGCCTCAACGGTTGATAATGGTCACCCATCCAGAACCCAAACGCGCTCAGAGGCGCTTCACCGAGCTTATCGAATCGCAAGGCGTCGCGCCACTGGGCTACTGGGAAGCTCGGCCAGGTTGTCATCCTAAACAGGTCAGTTCGGGCGTTCCACTGCGCGGCGACCACTGAGCGCGGCAGCGGCGGCGGCGGTTCGGATGCAGCGCGCGCGGCGGGACGGGCGGTGGGAGGTAGGAGGTGGGAGGCGGGAGGGAGGTGGAGGTGAGGTGAGCGGTGCGAACACATCTTGACAGATCGATAGGCTGCGACCGCCCGACGCATTCGCCGCGGTACCACACTCGAGTGACGTTCGAAATGCGACAATTCTAACTGCGATTTGAATCTTCCGTGGACTCTCAGCCGTATCCCCCGCAGTGACTGTAGAGAACGGCCCGTTAGCTATGTTCCCCATACAATCGTAGTTTACTAATTACTTGAAAAACACTGTTCCAATTTGCTTGATATCGATTTGAATTGCTTGGCATTGTAAAATTGTGTTTGCTTTCCAAGTTATAAGGTCCGAAAGTTCGAATTTTTCGCGTGTTTTATACAATAACTTTGGAGGTGGATTACGCAATGATAAAGTAAGAACATTTTAAAAAGATTAGTCATCGGACATAGCTTATTTAATCAAGATTTATAATATATCTGGTTTTTGTTAGATTTTTGACTACAGCGGTCGTGGTTTACTATTAGCTTTAAGTCGTTTTGTAATTAAAATTTTCGTAAATCTTACCAAATCATACACTACACTGAGAAAAAAGTAGGCCGACAAAGTGACAAAAATCACGTTGTCAGAAAAAAATTGTTGAATCATCAAAATAAGTTGTTACTATAACGAATCGAGCTTATTTCTCAGGACAGCTTTTATTTTGTCAATTGCTTTTTGTCATTGAAACAAAGTCGTATTTGTTACTGAAACAACTTTGGTCACTGTTTGTTAGTGTAACAAAGTGGAAGTTGCGAGCGCAACAATGTCTAGTATGTTTTGCTAGAATTACTTTGTTAGATTGTATATATGGTCGACAAAATAAAGGTTGTCGTTGCAACCAATTCACTATGACGGCTCTCCAGGGTTAAAGTTTCTTTGTTGGGCCAACAATATTTTTTTCTCAGTGTATGCACATTGTCTTTTTTGTGGACATGTTGCATCTTCCTCATCACGGAGCCTGTCTTATTCTATGAAACAGAGAAGGTCCCAGAGCGCAACTGCAAGGTTTTGTACCATCCCCGCGAATGAGTTAGTCCCGCCGGGTTGGGCCACCAATCAAACTCGAACTCGCAAATGTTAGTTCGATTAACGCCCACTAAGCGCGCTCTTAAACTGCTGGACTCCGAGGGACTGGGAGGCTCATGTAAAACAAAACCAGGAAATAAACGAATTCTGATTAAATTTCTCCATACATTTGAAAACGCAAGTCGATCTGTTTGCAGTAAACGCCAATTTAGGTGACAATTGAGACTACAGACTGAGAATAGCTGTGAAAATGTCAACGGTACATCCAGGATCTCACTTGTTAGCTTCGGTCATCGCCTGCGACGATTCGTTAAAAGTACCTGTCATCACATTTGTTTTCAATATTAACAAGGAAAGTGATATCGAACGGATATTTTTAAAGAATCGTTGAAAACTCGAAACGAAGTGAAATCCTTAAACCCCTGGGCTTGAGCCCAGTAAGGATCCCCAAGCGACTATATGCTCAACTGTAACCGCTGCCCCGCGGCGCACAGCCAGCCACCACCGTTAAAATATTTAAGCGGCTGAATGCCGAGATTCATAGACGTTACTTGTACTCGGCTCGACCAAGGCATTGCTTCCGATTGTCAATATTGACCTCAGATTGAAAACCGCCCAAGTGCCAGTCGGACTCGCACACCAAGGGTTCCGTACCATCGCAAAAGATCTAACACAAAAAACCGGTCAAGTGCGAGTCGGACTCGCACACCAAGGGTTCCGTACCACCGTAAAAGATTTAACACAATTATTTTGTTATTTTACATATTTGTTGTTATAGCGACAAACTAAATACACATTCTGTGAAAATTTCAGCTGCCTACCTATTACGGTTCATGAGATACAGCCCTGTGACAGACGGACGGACGGACGGACAGCGGAGACTCAGTAATAGTGTTCTGTTTTTACCCTTTGGGTACTGAACCCTAAAAATCACGTTTTATGTATGGTTCAATTCTTCGGTGGAAGATCTAAGAGACGGTCGCGCGCGGCGCACGTAATGATACGTCACAGCAGTCAGGTTGCACGTTATGCAGCTTGCTGTTGCAAGACCAGCTGTCGACAATGTTCTAAAGCTACCAATCCAAATGAAACGTATATGACAAAATAAAATATAGTCGCAGACGTTTTGGAGGGTTCGTGTGGGTGAAAAGTGACTTGGCGAACGCATTTCGGGAGCACATTCGCGCGGTGGCGACGTTTGGACTGTGCGACTTTAACTTTTGCGCCTTAAATTCGATACAACAACTGACATCCCGAAGGTCCAGGTAGATGTCGCCTCCTTACCTTAAAAACGGAAAAACTGTCATTCCTGTCAAGTTGATTTGCGAGTTTTAATTTTGATGATATTAAATTAAATTTTAATGTCATTAACCAGCATAAAGTATGAAACGATATTATGTTTCCCAAGACTTTTTTTGATTAGCATAATTAAAAACAATTTATTTTCGGAACAACATGAAGAAAATCAAGTCATTTCGATTACATAGATTGAGTAAAAAATTTTCAAATCTATTTTGTTTTATTTTGTATGGTATCTGACAGCTTTGACAGATCTTTCAGGTGGGCTCGCTTAGACGCCACCTGTCGTGATAAATAAGCAATATTCTTGCCAATTTTAACTCTAAAAGACTCTCCTTTATTTAGGGGCATTCGGCGGATGAACATAAAACGTAAGCGGTGCTAAAGGATTCAACCAAACCGTTGCAGAGCAGTAAATTTCCACGTTGCCCGTTCGCGCGGCGAAGTGCGGGCGCCATTAACATTCGCAGCCCCGCCCGGCGGACGGTCCTCCGCGAAGCGGCGCGGCGCCATGTTCCGGCGCGCAGGGTCGCCAACCTCGTCGCCGAACTCACCAAAACACGGCGGCGACGAGATAGAGCGAGCGAGGGTCGTAAACGAACCCGCGACCTACGCCGAGCGGCTCGCGTGACCCACTCGCCGCCGCCCGCCGCGGGGGACCGCGCCGCCGATACCATCTACGCGTACGCAAGGTCTGCTCGCAACAGAATCATATACAAAAGGAATAAAGCAGCATTTACACTTGCCGTATATTACACCTTGTACTCTCATCAGTATGTTCCCGCCACGGAATATTGAGGAGGCAGGAAGTGAAACGTTTGTAAATTTGTTCCAGGACCGCTGTTACCGTTTTACTTAAGACCTTTTTGCTCCGCGAATGTATAACAGTCGCAATTGGCTATCCCTTCTTAATCGATAACCAAACAACAAATCCACATTTGTTTAGTAAATATGAACCTTAACGTAATGACTCTATGTTGGAATTCCAATACTGTTTGTAATCAAATGTTACGTCACTTTCGAACACGGCCGAGCGCCTCACACGCACGTGATCACAAACAACGTAGCGAGACATGCCCCGGCGAGCAATACGACGCCGCGACGCCATATTATTTCGTATATATATATTATGTCGTAAGTTTTATCGCTATTCATGTAAATGAAACTTACCGGTGATACGAAACTCCTCCATTATGAAGGTTGTGCACCGGCGGTCGTGTTTGCACGTTATTATGGCACAGTACGGCATTACTCCTTTTCAATTTTAGATTGTATCACGGATAAGTTAATGCACAGGACAGCCGCAGAGGAGTGAATCATGCGCGTATTAAGTGAGCGGGTCCCCGCTAAAGACCGGCGCGCGAGTTCCGCCCACTACACAATTCTTACCTCCTAATTGTTCTGTGGTTCCCGCCGCCGCGGCCTCTCTCTCTCTCTTTAGGCCCGGCCCGAGCACCAAAAACATCGCAACGAATTTCAGTGGTGTATCTCTTTACTCAATGGTACGCATCGCAATTGGATTATGTCTGAATTCTATGCTAATATGAAATAACGAACAGAAGTGTGTAAACCTGAGTTTTTTTTTTTTCATATTTCAGTGTTAATATCTTTGATAAAATCGTTTCATTATTTTATTTGCGGTGTCTTCTTTCTGAAAAATTGAGCGAAAGTAAAATTCAAATTGAATCAGACTTGGGCCTTCAGTCCAGTTTTGACGCATCTGTGAATGTATTTAGTCCGTCGCAAGTAGCAATATTTCCTTGCTCGCCCTGTCGGGCTAACACGCCGGTTTTCGGATTGCAGCATTTACAGATGCTTACGACTAGTATTTATGCTGAGATTTATAGACATTATAGACAATAGAGATTTATAGACTATATAATTGAGATTTATAGACTCAACTTTGACAATTTGACATTCGGTCCATAGTTTTTATGTCAAAACTGACAGCCGAAAGACATACTTTGGCTCAGTCAAGTACGAGTGATGTCTATGAATCACAGCATTAGACCGACATTCTCAAAACTATGCAGATTTAAGCAGATTTTTTGACGTTCTGCAACCAACCATTAAGACCTTGATAAACTCCCGTCATTCAGAACGTCAAAAATCCTATTCACATCACATTACGCTTTTAATTTCGTTTTCTAGAAATCATTGCAGAACGTCAAAAATGCAATGCTGTACTCGACAAAGCGCTCTGGTCCAATGAACTTAAAGCTTGAATTACGTTGAAGTATAGCAACCTTTAAAAATATTATATTACTGAGACCTCCTTGCTCTCCAGCCCTCTAACAAGCTTGAATTTTGAAAATGGAACGACACCCCCTCCTCGACGCCTCCGCCGCTGTCGGCTCCCATCTGAAACGCTGCCACTGCTAATGTGCGCTTTAAGACTAACGCTCCAGGGCGCAATATAGTTTAAGGAAGCCATATTTTTGACGTTCTGCAATGAATTTCCAATCGGAGTTTTTATTTGATGTTAGAATGCTTGGTTGCAGATCGACAAAAATCCAAACCGAACATTTAAATATATTTGACGTTCTGCAAGGGAGCTGAAATACATTTTATAATGTTTATTCAGAACGTAGAAAATCAAAACGACAAAATTCGACGATCTGATTTTTTGATGTTCTGCAATGGTATTTCAAAAATAAAATTTTTTGTTGTTCTGATTTTTTTACGTTCTGACGAGGCCCCGGATTACGGCCTAAGCGAGCCCATAACTTGACATGTCTAAATACGTCTTTAGGTTGTTCAGATCGAGCTCGCTCTATCGTACGTAGCGCGCGTCGCTGCGCCCGTGAATGGACGGCTCGCCCGAGCGGCGGGGAGCGGCGCGTCGTGACACAGGTGCGGAAGGCGCAACTCCACTGCGGACCCGCGCGGGCCAACTTGGGCGAACAGGGGGTGAAACTCTACATTCACAGCCGTATTCAGAGTACGCGGACTAACTTTAATACGCCCGACTAAACCGGTTTTTGTACGGTTAGTCCGGTGCTAATCTCGTACTAAGTTTTGACAGGTGCTCTCTGAATACGACTGTGTGTCGCTGCCGCCGCTTCGCCACATCGCAGAAGACAGTAAAAGTGCACTGCACGACCGGCAGAGCGGGCAAGATAATTTTGTAACTTGTGGTGCACAGAATACGATTTCGGGAACGTCAAGCCTGGACTGTAGGCCCAAGTCCGATACAGTTTGAGTTTTACTTTCGCTTAACTTTTTCATAAAAAGAAACGGTGGAACCGGAGATTAATCTCCGGAAGATACTCCACTCAAAATCGTTGCATCGAATTGCGAATTCACCTGGCGAGTAAATTTAACATGGTAGTCTCCCTGTTTGCGGGCGATGGCTTACCCGGCTGATAGAGGCGCCGCGCCGTGTTGACACCGACTCGTCGGAACGAAGGCCTACCAACAGAGTCTCTATTACAAGTTACAAATCACTTATGGAAAATTCGCTAAGATCATCGATGCCGCAGGTTTACATCATTGAATCGAGCAGGCAATAAAACCCTGACTATGTCTTCAGGCCGGCATCGTTCGTCGAGTCAAAAGTTTTTTTTTTTTTATGTGACTGGACGTGATGGCTAATACCACACCTTCTGTCATGGTATTAGCCCAACACACCACATGGGAACTAGGTGCCATGCCAGGACCTTCCTTATATTGCTCGGCTACATTGAACTGGATGGAAAGCACGGACAATTTTCATTGCCGCTTCGACCATCGTTCATTCAATGCGATGGTACCAACCCGGGCGGGATTAACCCTACCACCTAGTAAGTAGGGAAGGGGACCTACAGTTTAACGTGGAATCCGAACCACGGCCAGCCTCTCTCAACGGTCTAATGGTCACCCATCCAAGACCAGACCGGACCCAGCGTTGCTTAACTTCGGAGAGCGATCGCCGAAGTGTCGCGCCACTGGGCCACTGAGGCTGCGGGGACATATTTCAACGTGGGAATTACGCAAAAGGGCTACAAGCCGACGTTTGCGGTCGGAACGATTTTTTTTTTCTCTCTTTTTTGAATACGTTTCGAAGGATATGATGTTTATAAGGATTTGTTTTTTAATATTATGTTTTTAGCGACCAGGCGTATATCAGCGTTGCTGCTCACTGAGTGAAATACAACTTATGCTGAGATGGCCCTTTTTATTCATTACTACTTGCTAACTTATTGTGCTACTTTTATGTTTATATTTTATACACCAACTGCATACTAGATACTTCTGATTGTTTTTATTGTTCTGTTTTTGTTTTTGTAAGTAAGTGCAAATAACTGTTTTTGTTTTTCTTTTATGTTACTACTTTATTACTTACTATGTTAACTTGTATTTATCTATGCGAAATAAATAAACTTTTTACTTTTAAAAAAAAAAAAATGTTATAAATCTTACTGTGTATATGAAGAATAAATGATTTTTGATTTCATTTGATTTGGATGATATTTTTTTTTAATAAATTAATTAATCTTAATAAATTAAGGGGGAAAAATGGTAAGCCTTGCGAATTATCACTTTAGCCATGTATTTTCGCCGACGGATTTCCTAATGTTTGAAAAGTTCTGAAGTAACTTTTCAAACATTAGGAAATCCAGAGATTTAATACAAAATAATCACGTTTTTTGTATGGGGCCTCACTTTAATTATTATAATTTTTATATTTTACCTATTTGTTGTTTTAGCAGAAAAATAAATACACACTCCTTGAAAATTTCAGCTGCCTACCTATTACGGTTCACGAGATACAGCCCTGTGACAGACGGACGGACGGACAGCGGAGGTTTAGTAAGAGGGTTCCGTTTTCACCCTTCGGGTACGGAACCCTAAAATCCCACGTATATAATATTTTGATGGCTAAGGTCGCCGTGCCGCAACACCGACGTATGCACTGCAACATTCCAGGCGATATTCGTAGCTAGATTTGTGGAATGTAATATGGTTCTTGTTTTTATTGTTCTTTGACGTTAAGGCTCCATATGACGCTAACCTCCAACATTTTGGGTTTTTTTTTATCTCAGCGTCGGTTAAGCATAAACACCGGTAAAAAAAACGAAATATCAAAGTTTTGACTATTATCTAGTGTATGACCGTAAAACGGTTTTAAAAAGTTACTTATATTCTTTAAAAAAATATGTACGTAAACACCTATTTACAAGTTTTTTACTTACAATTTTCTTTTTTTGTGGTCCAAGATTACATATTTATCTAGTGAATTCGCGTGAAACATATATTAATTCACTTCAGAAAGTAGACTTTACAGGTCAAAAACCAAAATTTCGCTGCGTCGCATTTTCACGCGCATACAAAAATGAACCCTAACGCAAACTCAAATGCTTCCGGAGATCACCATTATCGTTTGTTTGCTGAACGCTGGAGTCAGTTGGAGCCTTAAATCGTGTTAACATTTGAAAACTCAGATAGCCAACAGCAAATTGTTTCAATCCCAGGCAGAGCTTCTTATGCCGAGATTTATAGGCCCTACTCGTGCTTGGCTTACGCCCGTTGCCACCACCTCCAGCTACAAAAATCCTAAAGTTACTTTTCGGTTACACAATACAAATATGCCATGTAACCGAAAGTTACTTATCGGATTTCAGGTAACAGGCGGTGGTGAAAACAGGGGTTAGCCAAAGTATGCCTCCCGACTGTCAGTTTGGACACAGATAGTATGGAACGAATGTCGAATTCGACAGCGGGAAGGGATACTTCGGTCACGCCAAGCACGAGCAAGGCCTATGAATCTCGGCAGTCTCGCGCAGGTGCGCGCGCGCAGGCGTGGTGGCGGCGGAGCGGCGCGTGCGCGGCGCGCGACGCGTCGACCGCGCTCGGCGCTCGTGAAACAATGACGGGCGCGCGGGTGGGGGGTGGGGGGTGGAGGGGGGGGGGGGGGCGGCAGCGCGCGAGGGCAACGACACGCGGCGACCGACGCGACGCGGCCGGACTCACTTTCGATGCGTTCACACGCGTCATAAACGTAACACCCGCGCCGGTCGCGCCCCGGCCGCCGCAACGCTGTCCCGAGTCCCAGTTGTCACTAGGGTTGTCATCCGTCCGGGTTTCCCCGAATTTGTCCTAGTTTAGAGGGCATCCGGGGAGCGTCTGGGCGGGGCTTCATTTTTAGTCCGGGTTTACAAATTGACTGAATGTTTAAAAAAAACTGTTGACATGTCCGGGTTCTGGGCTCTAAAATTCGGGGTTTCACGCGTATGTTCACGTCTTGTCCTGGTTGCCAAATTTTAGAGATGGCAACCCTAGTTGTCACCTAAATTGGCGTTTACGGCAAACCGAACGAATGGCATAAGTAAATATACTTTTTCGTACTAAGCAGGTACGTCGCTTATTCCAAGGAATTTGTTATGTGTGTTAGATATGTTATAATCGGCCGTGAAGCGAGGACACATTAATTGAAGAAAGAGCCCAGTAATACCGCGAATGGTATGTTTTGCTGGTTCGGGTATTCAGTGGTTCGGGTCCAGCATTGCAGTATATTCGTAAAGTAGTTTTTTTACTGGGCTCTTTCTTCAATTAATGTGTCCTCGCTTCACGATCGAATGGCGTTTACAAATGTATGGAGAAATTTAAGCGCGCCTACTGTGGGGCCAGCTGTGTCCAATTTTCAAAAACCAGACCACCCGCCAAGTGGGACGACGGTACCGCTGAGGGCCGGGAGGACTGGAGAAAAATTGGAGAAACGCATTCTAGCAGTGGACGCAAACACGCTGTCATGACGAAAACCGGCCAAGTGCGAGTCGGACTCGCACACGAAGGGTTCCGTACCGATTTTAACACAAAAAAGTAACGTTTATTGTATGCCCCCCCCCCCCCTTTAATTTTCATTATTTTTATATTTTTTGTTATAGAGGCAAAATAAATACACACTCTGTGAAAATTGCAACTGCCTACCTATTACGGTTCATGAGATACAGCCCTGTGACGGACGGACGGACGGACGGACGAACGTGATCGAATTACGTCACATATTGATTGTCTCACATTTAACGCCGGTCGTAGCAGCAAAATCCTTCGCGAATGCGTTGTGTTAGGCTAATATCATGACGGTGTCAGTTACAAAAAAAAAACTAACGGCAATCATACAAAAAAGCGGCATCGTCCGATGAGAGCAAATAACATCAAAATTGACAGCCGGAAAATAATCTTTAGCCAAGAAGTTTAGCGTACGTTTATGTCGTCAGAATTGATGTTATTCCCGAGTCTCTTTTACTCCAAGGTCGATGACAATATGACAGAAATTAGAATGTATCTTTCTTCCTTCCAGCGTAACGATATGAGAGTACGTGACTGTCAATGTGTGTCGACATCAGCGACGACGTTATGACGGCTGTCTGCAAATGGGACGCACGCTTGTATCACCAGATAGAGTGCTTGCATCAACGGACCCCCGCATGGATTAACTTTGTTAACTCGCGGGCCGAGGACATCGAGGACGGAAGGACGGAAACGGCGATCGAAACCCGTCCGTATAGCGACAGCGTAGCCACGCATTAGTGACTAGTAGACTAGGAGGTCGCGACAAAAATGGTAACGATAACGTAAATGGCTGAAACTGGATTCACGGGATAAGGTACAACCCTCTGACGCTAAATGTGTCAGTCTGCCTGTTCTAAGTGGTTGCGTTACGTAGATAAGGCGCCTGAAAAAGTAGTTACGGTGACAAAAAATACATATGATAAGGTAAATGGATGCAAATGACGAAGCACGAAAGTATCAATACATACTTGCTTAGCAATACAAAAACTGAACAAATCTTTGGTTGCATTTAGTAGTTATAGGCGATTTAGGTTACAGATATAACTTTAGGTATATTTAAGTATTTGAGTAAGTAACCATCTGGTTATTTTTGTATAATTAATAGGTATCAATGTTTCCAGATAATCAGTATATTCATCAGCAGGTACATACCAGCATCTATTTAATATAGCCAATCTAGAAAACGCGACCACTTGGGACGGGCAGACCGACATATTTAGCATCAGAGGGTTGATCTCTAACATATGAACCCAGATTCAGCCATTTACCTTATCGTGACCAAAAATGTCGTGACCTCCCGGAATATAGCGACCCGGCCCGGCTTCGCACGGGAAACACCAAAGGAGAATGCCCAATGCCCCATACATTTTGGGCCCCTCAAAATTTTAGTCTCTATCTGCCAAACCAGTGCTATATTTAGAAAATAATATAATTTTGAAGACCAAATTCATTGCAATGTTCAATTTATTGACAAAATGCTGTTTTGAGGTTAAGAATATTTTAGAGACACCAGAGAGCTCAGTGTAGAGCAAAATTATCCAGTCTAAATGCAATAAAAAAACCGGCCAAGCGCGAGTCGGACTCGCACACGAAGGGTTCCGCACCATCGTACAAGATTTACAAAAAGAACATGTTTTTTGTATGCGCCCCCCTTGAATTGTTATTATTTTATAATGTTACCCATTTGTTTTTATAGCGGCAAAATAAATACATAATCTGTGAAAATTTCAGCTTCCTACCTGTTACGATTCATGAGATACAGCCCTGTGACGGACGGACGGACGGACAGCGGAGGCTTAGTAATAGGGTTCCGTTTTCACCCATTGGGTACGGAACCCTAAAAATGTTCAGAGTTTAATGTCTCTTTGTTATTTCATAAGCAAACAATCCTTCACATCGGTCCTAAGGATGATTTTAGATACGTATTTACGCATTTTCTTCTCCCTTACCGGACGGAATGGCACGGAGCAGGCTACCCGAACACGTCTTGTGGCAACGGAAGTACTAAGCTATGTTCTGTCCTTGTCTTATTCATATTGTTAATAGGAAAGGAAAAGAAGTAATTGTGAATGATTCCTTTTAATTCATGGACAGGTCATGAAAAATGGGGATTCAGATAGTTCAAAATATGTTTAAATAATAAATATAAATGATCGCATATGTGTCAATAAAAGACACGAATGATTTCTAAGGGGCCTGGACTTGGGCATTCTCCTTTCTATAGCTAGACGACTTCTGGGAGATGGGTCACGTCACGAAATTTTAAACTGACATACGCTAAAGAATACCGCAATTCGTTCAATCACCTGTCACGCTTTCGAAGCATGAAATGACATATACATATAAAATTTACATACAAATAAAAAAAAACGTACATCAAGGATACAAGTTAAGTTATTAATTCAACGAAAAATCTACAGATGTAGCTCTTAGCCGCGGTTGCACGAAGAGACGGCCGAGTTAATCAATGTTCAAACACGTCACTTTTAGTGATCCGCATAGAGTTCCTTCCATACTGTCCACACAAAGTGATGTGTTTGATTCTACTTTGACGTTGATTTTGATTTTTTGTTCTTTCGTGCACTCGGCCCTTAGTCGATTTATTTAATGTGCAAAATAGTCAGAGCCGGTAGTCTAAGTTGTCACCTAAATTGGCGTTACGGCAAACCGATCGACTGGCGTTTTCAAATGTATGGAGAAATTGAAGAGCGCGCGCAGCGGGCGTTAAGCGAACTAACATTTGCGAGTCCGAGCTTGATTTGACAGCTTACTCAACGTTGCCGTAAATACGTCGACGTTGCCGTTTACGTCCACTCCGCGTTTTCATACAAATCGGAAGTCCGCGTTTGACTTTTAGGCCCGTCCCCGGACGGTTTGAGAAACACATGAAATCCGAAATGAATTTTTTTTTCTCAGAAATATACAATTTCATATTTATATGCTTACATTAAGTTTGCAACATTGAGTGGGGCCCGGAAGATAGAAAAAAAAAAAATGTATAAAAAAATATATATCTCCTAAACAAATATTTAGAAATGGTATTATAGAAATGTATTTGTTAACTCTTTTAAGGCGTAATGTAACGGCGAATTTGCAACAATTTACTAATTACGGAAATATATTTAAAAAAATGTTTTTACTAAAAAAAATCTACGCTGAGAACCTTACTTGCTATGGCTACCTTTCTTTCTAGAATATGTAAACAAAATTATATTCTTTATCCTGTAAAGTTTTTAGAATGTTGCAAGTCTTAGAACAGTATTTTTTTTTAAATCCAAACTTTCTAATGCTATAAACGGTAAACAAAAAATCAGAAATAAGATTTCCGTCATTCAGTGTTAACATAAATCAATTGTGAACATTTCCCTAATTTTGCAACATCGCAAGAAGTCTGGAACAAGGTAAAAATGAATTAAATCTGCAAGCGTTTTACAGGTGCCGCTCTCACAGGTGTATTTGTTGCGCAGCCATATGCAGACATTTATCAGTTGTAATTGTATGAGTGAGTAGGCAGCGGCACGGGGAGACGGACGGAGGACGCTATCGCCGGGTGGTGCGGGGCGGGAGTGGCACGTGCGTGCGACAGTTACATGTGTAGGTACTTTCGGGTATTACGTCTTGTAAGACGCAATATCCACGAATGGTATTTTAGATGGTTCGGACCCAGCCTAGCAGTATATTCTTACAGTAGTTATTTTACGGGGCTCTTTCTTTATTTCATATGTTCTTGCTTCACGGTCGAATAATAGATATTTATTTTATTTATTTAGCATGAGTGACCCTTGCGAGCCGTGCACATTTTATAACATAAATTATTTATCTTAGAGTTTATAATAAAAAATAATTATAAATACATTATTAAAATTCACAATACATTTTCAATACATAATCTGGTTCAATAAATGTCAATATTAAATTATTCTAAATAACAATTAAAATTATTGAAAAATTCTTCTATATTATAAAACGGGTTACTTAACAAATATTCGTTGAAATTAATAAAAAAATTGGTTATTGTTAAAAATTGTTTGATGGAAATAGGTAAATGATTGTAAATTTTTACTCCAGTATAAAAAGATTAATTCTTAAACAATAAACATTTTGGGCCTTTTGGTCGAAAACTGTCGCTATTTCTTAAGTCATATATCTGCAATTCCTTCACTTTATCTAATTATTAGTTTTTCTTTTATACTCCAATGCATATTATATTACAGTCATGATTTTTTAGGGTTCCGTACCCAAAGGGCGAAAACGGAACCCTATTACTAAGCCTCCGCTGTCCGTCCGTCCGTCCGTCCGTCTGTCCGTCTGTCACAGGGCTGTATCTCAGTAACCGTAACAGATAGACAGCTGAAATGTTCACAGAGTGTGTATTTATTTTGCCGCTATAACAACAAATAGGTAAAATTAAGAAATAATTAAAATTAAAGGGGGTCCCCATACAAAAAACCTGATTTTTTTTATACATTTTTTTACGATGGTACGGAACCCTTCGTGTGCGAGTCCGACTCGCACTTGGCCGGTTTTTTATTTTACGAAAAGGGGTCGGCAACTTTCGTCATATTTTGCTCCACAAATAATTCGTATAAATTTCTTTTGAAGGATGAGAATACTTTTTTTAACATTACAATTGTTTCCCCACACATCTATTCCGTACCTTAAAATCGATTCTATATAGCTAAAATCAATTATTCTTAAAGTTGATATGTGCACAGTGTTTTTTATTGATCTCATCGCATAACATGCACTGGCTATCTTCCATACATATCATAATATAACATACATATCACACTCCTTGGAAAAAGCGACGTACTTGTTTAGCACGAAATATTATCTCTGTTACTAATAAACCTAGATCATCAGCTGAATCGTTATACAATGGTTTGTCCTTTGCATTGACAGGCAGTTTCTAATTCGATAGAAAGGGACAAAACATTGTATACCTATTCAGACGATGATCTGGGATTATTAGTAGCAGGGTTAATGTACATATTTACTGAAACTGCCTGCTTTAGTATTTGTTCATAACGATATCTTAATCAAAATTTAAATATTTATACGATCGTTTTTGTTTGAGTCGGTATTGTAATGATTTTTTTAAAGAACTATAAATGGATGGCTAATACCAAACTGAACGTCAGATATTAGCCTAAAACACGACATGGGAACTAGGTGCCATACCAGGACTTTCCTTAAATTGCTCGGCTACATTGAACTGGATGGAAAACACGGTCAATTTTCATTGCCACTTCGATCATCGTTCATTCAATGCAATGGTACCAACCCGGACGGGATAAACCCTACAACATAGTAAGTAAGAAAGGGGACCTACGGTTTTACGTGGAATCCGAACCACGGCCAGCCCTAATGGTCTAAAATGGTCACCCATCCAGAACCCAACCGCGCTCAGAGCTGCTTACCCAGCTTATAGAATCTCAAGGTGTCCCACCACTGTGCTACCGAGGCTGACAATGATAAAAATATCTTTAGGGTGGCGTAGTTTGTCTTCGAAAGAGTATTTACTACTTCACGTTTCATGGTAGTTCGGATTAAACATAAAACTGTAGGGGCTGTACTATCGCATTGAATTAACTACGGTCAAAACGGCAATGAAAATAGACGATATTTTCCTTCCATTACAATGTAGCCATGAAATATAAGAAAGTTCCTGGCATGGCACCTCGTTCCTATATGTTGTTTTGGGCTAATATCATGACACTAGAGGTGATTATAGCTAAAGATGTCCACTTTTTTATTTTGTAATTTGCTGATTTTGTAAAATTTAAGTGGGGTTATAGTTTATTTAAAAATCTAGACTTAAGGTGGGCCTTCCCGCTCAACTCCCCATACAAACGTGGAAAGAAGATCATGAGCATATTTCTTATCAGAGATCCAAAATAATACTCAAAATAGCTTTATTTGAACGAAATAGATGTCTGATGACTGTCGGGCATAGTAAAATTTTGTTAGGTTTCTAAGTTATAAGGTCCGAAACTTCGAATTTTTTGCGCGTTTTATACAATAACTTTGGAGGTGGATTACTCAACGATTAACTAAAAAATCTTAAAAAGATTAGTCATCTGACATGGCTTGTTTCATGAAGATTTAAAACAAATTTGGTTTTTGTTAGATTTTTGGCTACAACGATCGTAGTTTACTTTTAGCTATAAGTCGTTTTGTAATACAATTTTTCGTAAATCTTACCAAATCAAACACTATGCGCATTGTCTGCTTTGTGGACATGTTGCATCTTACTCATCACGGAGCCTGTCTTTTTCTGTATAACAGAGAAGGTCCCAGAGCGCGATAAATCGGTTTTGTACCTTGCCCGTGAATGAGTTAGTTCCACATTCGTAAAGTAAGGCAATGTCTTTGATGTGTCCGTTGATTCTGCATTAATAACACATTTGTTGAACAAAGCGACGTATGTAATTTTAGTACTAAAATTTATATTTTATTCAAATATTTGCTTATCCGTCCTGAAAGAAAATAATAATAATAAAGAGTTTACTTACACCCATTTTCACTACCATCAGCTACAAAAATCCCAAAGTTATCTTATGGTTACACCATGCGAATATGCAATCTAACTGAAAGTAAGCTAACGAATTTCAGATAGCTGGAAATAGTGAAATCAGGGGTTAGTGGAGTGGCTGCTCTATAGACGGATACCCCCTTCCCCAGCCACTGGCCGTATTTACTTATTTATTTATTTATTCATACAACAATATACCTAACATTACAGCGTATTGGCCAAGGCGTTAGGCAATTTATAGATAAAGTACACACCTTATTTAAAAATTATGCAGCTTCAAAGTAAACAGCAACTGCCTTCTGGAACTCGGCCAGAGTGCAAGCATAGATGTCTATTTTGTCAGATATATCATTTAGAGCTGTAAGCGCATGGGTGAGCGGCGCGTGACGCAGCATGTTGGTGCGCGAGGAGGGCAGCGCCAAGCGAGGATGAGAGCGCGCGCGACTGTAATTTTCTGGGGCGAACAGATTACTAGGTATATTAAGCCTCATTAGGGTTCCATATCATTGCATTGCATTCTAGCTTGCTTCTCACAAATGTGTTGTACAGGATTTTTACGGCATGTGTACTGCGCAAATGGTACGCTTGTCTCAATACAACACCCAGGGTCAGAAAGGAGCTTTTGCATAGTTTGTCGACGTGATCATGAAAAAAGACAATTTGGTGTCCATGATGACACCTTAATTTTTCTGACTTGTCACTCTCGAAAGCAAGACATCACCAAGTCAATTTTGGTATTGAATAGGCTCTCTGGAGTGACTCAATGTCAATATAGCGCACTTGTCAGTGTTGAAATAGAGCTATCGCCAGTTATCGCCCGTAGTATAGGGAATTGATAGAGTAACAACTCTCTTTAGAGGTTTTTATGCTAGTGTGTCGAGATCAATCTCGTTTAAAAAAGGCCGAGAACTCGCGAAAACGAGATCTTGCGAGATCGGGATTGCATTCTTGGTATTAATCAAATCTAATTAATAATCTTGCTATATCTCGCGGAGTTAGGGTGGTTAACCTTAAAATTTAGAAGGGAAAAATAAAAATACTAATATTGAGTCCGCGATTTACGTTTGTTTGTTACGATACGGGGTCATATCAAAACTTCTTGTTATGTTTTTCGCTTTTCTGATAATTTTTTCGTCGGTTGAATTTCTTGAAAAATTTTTTTTCCTGGTTCAAATCTTCCTATTATTTCAGATAATGACTATGCGTGGCGAAATCGGTAAAAAGGTGAAATTATTAAGGCGAACAATTTATCATCCAAAATAAAAATATAGATAAAACAAGCATACCATAAGCATACTAAGAATGTTAAAAATAAAAGGACTAGAGGCACGGTCGGCATCCCGTCAAAACATTCTTAGTAATTGCCAATTATGATCGCATCAATTCTATTCCATTTTCATCTCAACACACCGCATTTACGATGGAATAAGTGCCATGGCAGGACCACCCCTTTTATGAGCACGGCTTCATCGAACTGGATGGAAAACACGGACGGAAAATCCGTATGATGGAACCAACCCGGGAGGGCTTAACCCTACCCCCTAATACGGGAAGGGAACCTACAGTTTTTCATGGATTCCAAACCATGGAACCGCTCGCATTAATGACGAAATGCATTTATCCAACTCAGATAGAGAAAGATAGTGGTGCATGTGCATTGTGGGGATTTGAACCCAGACCTCTGTCGTGTAAGACAAATCCACCCGACACTGTGGCACGATCGCTCTATCGCAAATGTCCACAGCCATTCTGTATTATCAACAATGTAAATCAATTTACACATGAAAATTGCTCCCGAACGAACACAAATTAAATGCGGCGATGTTTAGGTAGCAAGGCGGGGAGAATCTGTCGAGCCGACCGGCCCCATCCCCCCGCGTCCACCGCAGTCTTCCTAGCTATGTTTACACGCGCTACACTCACACAGATAAGTGGCTTTACGTCCGTGTACGAGTGAAAACTGGTAATTATAGTAATGTTTTAATTGAACCTAGTTCCGGACGATTTGTATTGTTGCAAAATTAATAGCATATTATTGAAAGATAAAACTACAAAATGAATGATTCAAACCGCATTTCGAATTTTTTGTTTAGCTTATATTCGAATCTAAAAATTATAAATGAAAAAAAATGTGCTTCTAAGTTTTGCAACATTTTAAATTTCTCACAGAATATAGAGTTTTAGGCCATTTACATATTCCAGAAAATAAAACTGAGTTAGCAGTATTTGCTTTGCAGATATTACGGAAATAGTAAAAAAAAAATTTATTTACACAGTTCCGTAAATAATAAATTGTTGCAAATTTACAGTTATATTACACTTAAAATTAGTTAAAATATTCGATTTTGAAATACCATTTCTAAATATTTGTTTAGGAGATATCATTTCTTAAACATATTTCATATTTTATTTTTATCTTCCGGGCCCCCCAAAATGTTGCAAACTTAATGTACACACGTCCATATGAAATAATACGTTTCTGAGAAAAAAAATTGCATTTCGGATTTAATGTTTTTCTAAGTGCTGATTTAAGTCTAAAGTTCCTGGAGTATTTGACAGCTTGAAGAAGTAAAACCACAGAATATCTAGTAAAAACTTGTATGGAGTTTGGAGAAAACGCCAGTCGATCGGTTTGCCGTAAACGCCAATTTCGGTGAGAACTCAGACTACCCATTCTGAAACATATTCGTTCATTTAACTGAGGGAACAGGCACGAGCCATTGTATGCAACTTGATCACCTCATTGTCCTCTTATCTCTTGAAACTATCAGTCGCGTTTGAAAAAGACTTTTTGCCATCGATAGTCCGAAAATGTGAGAAAGAAAGCTAAGTAGCAGCGGGGCGCGCGATGCGACGTGGTGGGGCGGACTCCTCTCGGTCGATTATTCCAAAACGCAACCTACACGAGCGGAGCCGGCAACCTCCGCCGTCGCCCAACAGGTGCACTCGAGCAACCAGAGCCAACGATGCAGGAATTAGCCTCGAGCTCGGTGCAGGCGGGCAGGCGGATCCCGGGAGCCGCGCCGCGCCGCGTCGCCTCCGGGAAATTGCGAGTCAGACAAAGATCGTGTGCGCGTTAATTTGGACGGTCGGCACACGAGCTCACCACCACCCCCCCCCCCCCGCCCCGCCGCCCCCCGGGGGTCACCCTCCCCCCACCCCCCGGCTAGTAAACATAATCACGCCCCCCCCCTCCCTCCCCCGCAGACTTCAGTAGCTAAATGGGAATGAAGAGTACCTCCTCCCCCTCCCTATATATTCCATCAGCGCGCCGCCGCCGCCTTCACTCCCACACAACAACCCCTCCTCGGCGCCGCACCCGCGCCCCCGCACCCGCCCGCCCGGCCCCGCGATATCGATCGCGGCGGCGGCGGCGGAGGTCCTCCATCTCGGCAGGTACACGCGGAAATACTTATCCCGTTTAATTGTCGCCGAGCCGACCGCCCGGGGGTGCGATTACGATGTCCGCACCGCGGCGGACACTCTCCCGGCTCGGTCGGAGGTTCCCCCTTCTCGTGGACGGTGGTGTCAGGCGCGCTTTGGGAACGTTCGGCGTGTGGTGTGCCTAAGGCGTCAAATGGTAATCGCACCCCAGCAAATACACAAAGAAAACGTGTTTATGTACTGCTCGGTTTACTGTATTCTATCTGCCGTCTAAGATCACGTCACCGCGTCTATACAGATTGAATACGAGCTAGTTTCAGTAGAGAACTTGTATACTAAATTAGAGTAGGCAATAACACACACTGAATGAGACCAATCGAGATCACGATACGACACCATTAAGGGCCTGGTACTAGCCAAATCGCAAAGTTAGACGAGGCACCCCAAGTTAACTAACTAAGTCTGACGATTATAAGTGTCATCCTTACAATATATTATTCCTTGTCTAGGAATCGAATGATTTTCGTTAATGTATGTTTCCTTTTTCTATACAAAATACATTGCGGAAACGGTGTCCATTTCCGAACTTTTTTGACTAAATGTAGAAATCTAAAAGCAAATGGATTTTTTTGTTTATGCATATATGCTGTTTTTGCTTATATCTAGAAATCGAATTACTTTCAGATTTCTAATGAGAAAAATCAACTTTTTTATTTTTATGATTATTTAAATAAATGATGGAATAAAAAAATATTAACAATCCATTATCAGTCTGGAGTTCTATTTGGATTTGCTGAAGCGTTTCACTACATATTATTACATTTGTTAAAAAGTGCATTTGTATGGCGCGAGTAGTTGGCTAGTCCTAGCGCCTTAAACAAATCCGCGAGGAAACCAACGCAACGCAGTGGGAATAGATATGTTTACAGTCTAGGGAGCTCGGTTGCTAAGAAGACATTGCCTCATGTAAATACGAGTATGTTAACATACAAAATAAAGCGTACCAGAGGTCTGGGTTCAATTCCTCGCCCCGACATGCACCACTTTCTTTCTATTGTTACGAGCGCGCCATCTGTTGGAGTTCGGCTGCAACGTCGATGCGTTTCGTCAACAGATGGCGCTGCTTACAACTTCTATCGCGATAGTGATTCGGTGGTGCTGGTACAATATAACAAAAATGTTTGGCGCATCTGGCTGAGAGCAATTTCTGGAACGGTCGGGCGATTCCCGATGGAGATTGTTCTCGGCTGGCCCGCCAGGTGGGGGGGCGCCTAGAATTCGGTGGAGTTTTCTAGAAAGAAGCTCCACCGATATAAAAGGCGCCTCAGCCAGCACTGCCGCCAGTCTATTTTGAATAGTGAAGCGAGCGACAACAAGCGATAGTGCAGTGAGTGAACTAGCTCTCAGTGATACAGTTCAGCGATATTTAGAAATTGGTGATCGAAGTGACACAAAATTTTCTTTGTTTGTGTTTCATTTGTGAATTGTTTTCAATAAAGGAACATTTGTTAACTTTTGGTGTTTGTACTCTAATCCGCACCCTACCCGCGTAACAATTGGTGTCAGAAGCGGGGATTTAGAGATGCCGATCACACCAAGGGAAGACAAGGAAGGTATGAGGACCAGGAGCCAGACAGCAGCCGACCCAACTCTGGCTGAGGATGGGGCTGCTTCAGGGACGCAAGGACTCGAAAGCCATCAAACAATGACGCCGAATCCTGCATTGGACTTGGCTGCGCTGATACAATTCATGCAGGAAAAATTCCGCGAACAAGCCGTCCGTCAGGAAGAACAGTCGCAGGAGCAGGCCCGCCGTCAGGAAGAGCAGGCCCGCCGTCAGGAAGAGCAGGCCCGCCGTCAGGAAGAACAGCAACTAGAGTTAATGCTGGCCCTCAAGGAATCCAACGCTAAAATAAAGAGGCAGTTGGATGAGGTCAGCTCAAGAATCGAAGAGCAAGACCAAACCCTTGAGCGTCATGAAAAGCGGCTGAACGGGCTTGAATCAAAGATAACTGAAGAAGTGCAAAAGATCAAGACTTGTGGAGTGACTATGACTTCATCGGCAACAGGGGGAACAAGATTTAAGGTTCCTCCTTTCGATGGCACAACATCTTGGGCGGCGTACAAACGCCAGTTTGAGTCGGTCATCAAAGCGAATGGATGGAGTCAAGACCAAGCCAAGACTGCTCTGACCTTGGGATTACGAGACAAGGCTCTCCATGTACTTGAAGCTCTTGGCGACGAGGTCACTTATGACGAGCTTCTTGAAGCACTTGAATCAAGATTTGGTGACAAGCACTTGGAGCACGTTTACCGCGCTCAACTTCGTGACCGAGTGCAGCGATCAAGTGAAGGACTTCAGCAGTGGGCCCTGGAAATTGAAAAACTGGTTCGAAAGGCCCACCAATCATCACCGAAGACTTCATTAGACGATTACTTGGTGCAGGCTTTTGTGGATGGCATCAAGGACATCGAAGTGCGAGCGGCTGTACGACTAGGCCACCACAAAACGGTGAAGGACGCTCTTGCCCACGCATTGGAGGTTGAAGCAGTCCGATCAGATCCTCGAGCGCATCGGGTAAGAGAAGTGGTAACTTCGGAAACCAGAACACCTGGTAGACGTAAATTTACTCCACGCTGCTACGGATGCAATGAGCTGGGGCACCTTCGAACCAACTGCCCCAAGACCAAAAAAATAATCTCCGATGCGATGCGCAGCAGGGAAACGAGTGAAAGCCAGTACCGGGGGGCGGGTGCTGGCTGGTAGAATAGAAGCCCCGAAAGTCACAATTTCACAGGCATTTACTGGGAACAGCCTGCTCGTTGAAGGTCAAGTGAACGGGATAAAATGCAACTTGACCTTAGATACCGGAGCGTCCCGTACAGTTGTTAAGTCGAAAACCTTTGGCCACGTGACATGGAATCGTCGCCAATATTTCAATGTTTGCAGGCTTCAGACAGCTACCGGCCAGCACATACCTGTCCATGGAGAGATGGAATGGTGGAACGATTTAATCAGACATTGGAAAGACACTTGGCCAAATTGGTGGAGGAACATCAAAAGGATTGGGACCAGTATATACCTCTCTTTCTATTGTCTTACCGAACAGCTGTGCATGAAAGCGTAGACGAAACTCCAGCCTACATCAACTTTGGACGCGAGCTTAGACTACCAGCTGACCTTCTGACGGGATGTCCACCGGAGGCCTCTCGTAGTGTAACAGAGTACGTGTCAGATCTTCGAGGGAAAATGGACACTGTATATAAACATGTCCGAGAGGTTGGTCTACGAACAAGCGAACGGATGAAGACACGTTATGACCGCCGGGCTCATGGCAACGTATTCGAAGAAGGATCTTTAGTTTGGCTTCATAATCCTTTACGTAAGAAAGGAAAAAGTCCCAAACTGCAGCCAAAATGGGAAGGTCCTTATACAGTGGTGACTAAAATGAATGACGTGACATATCGTATCCGCCGGAATGATAGATGTCAGGCTAAAATTGTACACGTAGATCGTCTGGCCCGATACCACGGAGACAATTATGCTCGAGACGAGCATAACTAAGGAGGGGGCAGTGTTACGAGCGCGCCATCTGTTGGAGTTCGGCTGCAACGTCGATGCGTTTCGTCAACAGATGGCGCTGCTTACAACTTCTATCGCGATAGTGATTCGGTGGTGCTGGTACAATATAACAAAAATGTTTGGCGCATCTGGCTGAGAGCAATTTCTGGAACGGTCGGGCGATTCCCGATGGAGATTGTTCTCGGCTGGCCCGCCAGGTGGGGGGGCGCCTAGAATTCGGTGGAGTTTTCTAGAAAGAAGCTCCACCGATATAAAAGGCGCCTCAGCCAGCACTGCCGCCAGTCTATTTTGAATAGTGAAGCGAGCGACAACAAGCGATAGTGCAGTGAGTGAACTAGCTCTCAGTGATACATTTCAGCGATATTTAGAAATTGGCGGGGCTTCTGTCTGCGCACGCGGCGGCGACGGCGGCGGAGAATTGTCTTGTGTCAGTGGGTCACGGACGGGTCAATGCCCCGTGGTTGACCTATATTTTTAATTAGGTAGTTGAAGAGTTAGTGCACTTTAATAAATTATTTTCTTGGAAACCATTACAGATAGGTGCATAGATTCTTCGCAAAAGTTGTTTAAAATACTGGGAAGAACATACTGTTTAAATTTCTCAAAAAATAAAATGGAACAAAAAAAATTACATACCTACATTCTTAGCAAAAGTTGTTCTATATCTGATACTGAATCAACCCTATAAGGCTTGTAGATTATTTTAAACTCACCTTATATAATAATAAAAATTAAAGGGGGCCCCATACAAAAAACGTGTCATTATTGGGGTAAATTTTGTACGATGGTACGGAACCCTAAAAACCGCAAACCGACATCACCGGTAAAGTAATAGACATATAACCAAATGAGACAAATAAAATGACAGAGGTGCCTTGCACAAAACGAAAGAAACACATATTATATGTTTTTCTTTCATATACAAGAAGCCCATACTCAACCTAATACAAAAAGCGACAAAAATGTCAGGAGAACGCAACAGAAAATATCGCATATCTCAAAAGCTGCACGACATTTTTATTATACAAAAAGCAATGTACGTACGTCGAAAGTCATATTTTTTATTATACAATCATATTTTTTTTCAGAATTTCATAGTTAAAAATTAGAGGGGGGGGGAGCACAGTTTTTGCGACTTCAGAAGAGCATACATCACAAACTATTAAATTAAACAGAAAACTCACTTTGAACCCCATACATGCATCATTCACCTATCTACGGTTATGCTTACGAAAACTTCTTTAGCACCAGTACCAATAAGTCTCCGAATAAAATGACTGGCATACGGATGGACGGAACGAAATTATTAGGATCTCCTCAATGTTATTTGGCTACGGAACCCTAAAAATGTGGCTGCCAAAGGTGTAACAGCACGTCGCGACGTAGCGTCGCGGGCGTTCGGCAGGTAAGTACTTGTGGCCCGACAAGAATGGTACTGATCCGACAACCATAACTAATTATTACCAGTTTAACAGCTGTATAATCGATGTCGCTTCAAAGAGGGTCTGGCCCGGGCTAAATTTCGCAACGTTCGAAAGCGACGTTATCGTGGTGTCTACATATTCCGGGAGGTCACGACATTTTTGTCACGATTAGGTAAATGGCTGAATCTGGGTTCACATGTTAGAGACGAACCCTCTGATGCTAAATATATTATGTTGGCCTGCCTGCGCCAAGTGGTTGCGTTATCTAGTTAATCCCGGAATATAGTTTCGGTGAAATTTTCGGGACTTTTCGATTGAGCATCAAAAAAGAGTGATGCGGCTTCCCCCTCCGCAAGGCGGGTTCTCGGAATTGGGTGGACTCGGAATGATCCATCCCTGGTCTGCACATTCGATTGCACGAATGCGAGCGAACGCGTCGCGCGCGCACGTATGGACCGAGCATTACATAGGTCGACGGTACGCGAAGAGTTACGCACTCGCGCTACAATAATGACAAGTCGTGTCACTCTAGGCTAGGACACGCCGAGTTGGGCGTGTGCATTCGTTAAGAGGCGAACCGGTTCGCTAATCGTTCGCAGCACATACCAGCTCGTACATAGACGAGCAAAAAAAGGCTAGTTCCCATCGTTGGCCATTACACGCGGTGGAATTAGCTTTAGCACATGTCTGCGCAACCGAGTGACCGTTGCTGAGCTGGCAAGGCAAAAAAAGGACGAGATATCTCGAAATGTATTCTCATACTTAACTGATTTTCTAACGCGGAAAAAAGGAAGAAAACCATTATAATAACAGCAATGCTAAATTATTCACCAATTGAAGCGGCTCGTAGTTCAGGGGCGCGAGGGCTTTCCTTGTATGTCCTAATGTCATAAGTTCGATCGCGAAAAACTAAAAGCGTATATTTTAAGGGTATTAACTGCGGTACCCGGCTTCGCTCCTCGCTTCGCTCCGAACAATATATATATTTTTTGTAATAAAACGTAACCTAGTTATATCACTCTACGGCCCATAAATGATTTGATTGATTGCAAATTCTTTAACACGCCACAAAAATCAATTTACAAAAGAAAGTACAGCGCAATAACAACATAAGTGGGCCCAATGGCGGGCTTATCCATCGAATTATCTCTATTATAAAAACAGGACAAGTACGATACAGCCGAGCGCCCTCTAGATTCCGTTCCGCGAACTAGCGAAAGTTTCGAATCACCCTAATAGAATATGCTATTTGAAATTGAATAATCATCGATATCTCCTATTAAAATACTGGAGGACGCGGCCGCAGTGCTATTAATTTTGCTTTGAATTGGCTCCCCAGACGATTTTAATCAGCCTTAATTAAACACAAGCGCCGCGGCAGTTTTCATTTTCCCTTACCTCCCCGACAGGAGACGCCGCCCCGCCGCCACCCCTAACCCCTCCCCTCCCGCGCACGTCTTGCGAGTGCTCGCGCAGAATACGTATCGGCTGCTTTAAGCCGCTCTCCGATGGACCGCGAGCCCCTTCACCAAAGATGTCGGAACTCCATCGACATAAACTGAAACTACAAGATGCGCCATCAGCTTTTCCCCACGTCCCACCTAGCGTATGTCCTGCGGACCCGCATATATCCTCCTTCATGTATTTCACTTCAGTCCGGCTCCCGGTCCGGTGACTGCTGTAACTGGCTAGCACCGTGCTGTCTGCCATCTGCGTAGCAATCAATGTCGTCCGAGTTCATCATTCGATCAACAATTTTCAGCAGAAAAAGGATTGGGGACAGCACAAACCCCTGCGGTACGGCGGCATTTACTGACATACCTTTGGAGTAACAACCTTCAACAAAGACTTTTATGTAGCGGCCATGCAAAAAGTCGGCGATCCAGTCAGGTAGAAGGTTGGAAAGCAGTACCTTGAGCATGTGATTTAAAAAGTTTTGTGATCAGCATGACCTAACGTTACCTAACAAAAGCTGAAAAAATCGAAACCGGTCCCAATACACCTAATTCCTTCGGGAATTTGGTGTATTGGGCTAATATCATAACGGTAGTGTTCACACACACAAAGTCAATTGACGATTTGTTCCATACAAAATGTACTGATTTATTTTATTTTACTTAAACTTTAGCCCTGTTACTAATAAACCTAGATCATCCTCTCAATAGTTACGGAAGGTTTGCCCTTTGCGTCGAGATGCATTTACGAATTCGAGAGAAAGGGACTCAGAAGGGGATCAGAGGATGATCTGAGTTTATTACATTAGTAACAAGTAGCTGCAAAATAATAATCTGAAGCTTCGCTTTGAGTTCCACCTTAAAATATTGATTTAAAAGATAAGGTAAAATGATCGACCAAAACATCTGTCATGGGGATCAATGCTGTCCTCGACGCCTATTCTATAAATAAAGCATAGTGGATGTGACAACACTCTGGTGGCAGTCGGTAAGTAGGATGAGCAACGTTGACGACTCGTCTCGAAGTACCTAGAGAGTTTGCGCGGATTCTACTTCCCTTCGCTTGATTACTACATAGCGCTCGTAATGTCCAGCCGTAAGATTACACGCAAAGGGAGACGCTTCCCGTAATACAGTATAGGTCTTGCCGCCTCATCATATCGTTTCGGTAATCTTATTGGCGAGTCGAGTGGACATGGCATGTCCAATCACTATTCTCCAGATGCGTGCTGGAGCTGTAATGTACGCTCTCCCCCCGCATCTGGAGCTGCTAACGTTTTAATCCACGCTCTTAGATAGGCTGACTTCATATCTTCAGTATGGTAACGGAATTGTTCAACTGGCACACTCACTTCCCTATGCACATAATGCTCTACTCCATTCAATGCACTTCTTTAATTCTCCAGACTAGGACCGGCGGTGTCTTCCGACTTAACAAACGCGAGTCACCTGCCCCGCGCCCCGTTCTCTCATCACCCCACTAGGTCAGACCGGACGCAACGTGCCGACCGGACAAAAGACGTTACCCACTCGTGCAGATAACCACAGCACTCCAGTCGAGTCCAACCTCAATAGCCTTTAAGACCCCAGCCGAGAGTGAGCGCACCCCCAACTCCCACAGCACCCTAGTCCAAACGGCCCGAACTACGGCTCGGACTCAGCGAACCCCATCTGATTGGTTCCTTCAGACAAGACACAGAGACGGTTGGACATAGAGACAGTGGACGTGACTCTGGTGGCGATCCCAGCTCCCCGCAGCACCCTAATACAAACCGCCCGAGCCGTAGTTCAGGTTGCGAACCCCATCTGAACGGCTCCTCCAGACAAGACGGACATATAGACAGTGGACGTGACTACAACACAACACTCACTCTGGTGGCGGTCGGCGAGCTGGATGAGCGGGCCCGGCAGGTCGCGCCGCCGGTAGAAGCACATCACCTTCGCCTCGACGTTGCCGGAGCCGCTCTTGCTGAGCTCCTCGATCCGCCGGATCTGGTACGGCGACGTCGACGACGTCTCGAAGTACACGTAGTCTGTAACAAGACGGACGCAATGCTCATTCGGGGACGCGGTAGCGATCTCCTCGACCGCGCTGCTAGCTGCAACTGCAACGAAATATCTGTGGACTTGTGAAATCAACATCTCGGGTGGGTTTCGGTTCGAGCGAACAGCGAAGCTCGAACGTAGCGTCTGCCTTCGTCTTGCCTAATGCTTTCGTATGTCCGGCTGTTCTTCTCTACAGGTCGCATTTCTCAACCGATGCAAAAGACATTTTGTGAGCAGGGGGGTTACCATGGTAAATAACTCACCAGGTGAATAGCAGGTGAAGTGAAGTGTATAAATTCGAAGTTTCAATTTAATTTCGAAGATTCAAACGCCAACTGGGAAATTTCTGTTCGTTTGGCAGAATAGCACGTTTGACAGTTAGCATGGTACGAAATGCAACTAAACGTCAGATTAAATCACTCCCTTCCTGTCCACCTGCAATTCACCAGAAGAGTTAACATACCATGGTAACCCCCCAGGTTCCGATACTTAAATATATTTTTTAGTCAAGACAGTTTTTTTTTATGTCAAATGTACAAAAAGACAGACCCACGAGGACTACAGCTCAGAGAGCCACTAGTGTAGAATTTGTTGTTATCGAGCATATAAACAAAATACAGCTTGGTTAGTGGTGCTATGGTAGACGCGAGGTCTGCCTAACGCCACAAGACACAGGGCCCACAGGTATTCGGGTGGGGTTACTTCGACAAGCCGAATAGGTTTGTGTAGCGTCAATGTGAATGTATTAAAAATGAACAAGAGCGCAAGCGTTACATGGTTCATCGGCACAGAATTCCTCCCCATCCTACCTATATCTGGAGCACACGCCGCAGAGAATCAGACGACCGGCTTGTGGTTGACATTAGGCTTTTGAGAACGAGCCGTACCTCAAATTCAAATTCATTTCTCTGCCGCACGGCCAGGATACCGGCTGGTGTATTTCCTCATACCTATTACCTAAAACCTTGAATACTTCAAGCGTTATTGGAAAAACCGGCCAAGTGCGTGTCGGACTCGCACACAAAGGGTTCCGTACCATCAACACCAAAAAAATCACGTTTTTTGTATGGGCCCCCCCTTTAATTTTAATTATTTTTTTATTTTACCTATTTGTTGTTATAGCGGCAAAATAAATACACACTCTGAAAAATTCAGCTGCCTACCTATTACGGTTCATGAGATACAACCCTGTGACAGACGGACGGACGGACGGACGGACGGACGGACGGACAGCGGAAGCTTAGTAATAGGGTTCCGTTTTCACCCTTTGGGTACGGAACCCTAAAAAGCACGATAGCTCAGCGATAGTCCGCAAATCTGCTGGCATGATAACGCCAAGAGTATTTTTCTTTTTCGAGCACCTTTGTTCCTAAGCATAGCCACTCACACCAGTTTTTCATAGAAAACTAATTTTCATAGAAAACAAAACTCCATACAAGTTTTTACTAGATATTCTGTTAGACTAGGAGGCCGCGACAAAAATGGGAACGATAACGTAAGCTGCTGAAACTGGGTTCACAGCATAAATACCATCCCTCTGACGCTAAATGTGTCGGTCTGCCTGCGCCAAGTGGTTGCGCAGTCTAGAAAAGGCGCTTGAAAAAAGTGACAAAACAAATTGTGATAAGGTAAATGGCTGCCAATTACGAAGCATGAAACTATCAGTGCATACTTGCTTATTAATACCAAAACTGAACGTTTCTATGGTTGCAATTAGTAGTTTAAGGCGATTTAGGTTACAGATATAAATTTAGGTATATTTAAAAAAACCGACTGGTTATTGTTGTGTAATTAATAGATATCAATATTTCCAGAGAATCAGTATATTCATCAGCAGGTGCATAACAATATTTATTTTGTTTATCTAGCTAACGCAACCACTTGCCGCAGGCAGAACGACATATATAGCATCAGAGGGTTGGTCTCTAACACGTGAAACCAGATTCAGCCATTTACCTTATCGTGACCAAAAATGTCGTGACCTCGCCGATGAAAACGCGTTGTCGGCGTAAACGGCAACGTCGACGTATTTACGGCAACGTTGAGTAAGCTGCCAAATCAAACTCGGACTCGCAAATGTTAGCTCTTCAATTTCTCCATACATTTAAAATCGATCGGTTTGCCGTATCCGCCAATTTAGGTGACAACTGGGACTACAGGCTCTGGGCAGTAATTGGTTTTGAAGTTAACATAGAATTTATATTATTATAGCTTCAATACGAATCGAGAGGATAGTCATTTCTAGCACATTCTCATATCTGTGTGCTCGTAAGATGAAGGGATTCGTCCTCACGCGGGCGGAAGTTGGCTCGGATCGCCGAGACCACCTGCCGCGGCCGCGCCCCCCGGGGCGCGGGCCTGGGGACCCGGGTGCCGTGGGGGAAACACGTGCGAACGTCGAAGGTCACGACGACACACGTGCGTACACCACCATCCCGAGCCAGCGAGCGTGGAAGGACGCCAGTTGCGACCGATACTTGTTTGTATGGAGGCGCGGGCGGCGGCGGATGGCGCGGCCACACAAAACTCAGCCAAGTGCGAGTCGCACAAGTAGGGTTCCGTACGATTATAAAAGATTTGATGCAAAGAAATCACCTTTTTATTGTATGCTGGCCCCTTATTTTTTTTATTTGTCGTTATAGCGGCAAGAGAAACTGACACTGCGAAAATTTCAGATGTCTAACTATTACGGTTGATGAGATACAGCCCTCTGACGGACGGACGGACGGACAGCGGAGGCTTAGTAATAGGGTTCCGTTTGGCACTCTTTTGGGTACAAAACACTGAAAACGGAAACTCCGGCGAGTGAGTTTATGAATTAGTTTACTACACATTTTCTTGACTTCCAGTGACATGTAAGAGCACTTAAGGTGGCCCAACCCGGCGGGCCTAACTCATTCGCGGGCACGGTACAAAACCGTGCTGTTGCGCTCTGGGACCTTCTCTGTTTCAAAGAACCCTTTCTATGAGGTTTATTCTGATAGAATAGAGAGTGTGCAGAAAAAGTTTCTTAGATTTCTAAGTTTTAAAATGAATGATCGAAAGCGGTCTTATGCAAAAATGTTGATAGATTACAAGTTCTCCGCCCTTTCTAATCGGCGTGCACACTTTGACCTAATAATGCTACATAAGATATGCAATAATGTTCTTGACAGTCCAAACCTGCTCCAACTTGTATGTCTTAGAGTACCGTCAAAAACACCAGATGCAGTGACTTATTCCACCTTGGTCGGACACGCACCAACGCTGGCCTTAGGGACCCTTTACATAGAATGTGTTCGCTTTATAATAAGAACTTATCTGACCTAGACATCTTCTTTGACTCTCAGCGCAACTTCAAGCACAAAATAAAAAACATGGCTCAATAGGACTGCTATACTGTCACTCTAATTTATGTATAAATTAATTAGCGAGGAATAGGTTAGGATGCAGGTTAGTTCTATAGTCTTTTGTTAACTTACTGTTTTATTACTTTATCTGTATCTGTGTTTCCTCCAAATAAATAAAAAAAAAAAAAAAAAAGACAGTCTCCGTGATGAGGAAGATGCAACATGTCCACAAAAAAGACAATGTGCATAGTGTATGATTTGGTAAGATTTACGAAAATTTTAATTTTAAAACGACTTATAGCTAAAAGTAAACCACGACCGCTGTAGTCAAAAATCTAACAAAAACCAAATAGATCATAAATCTTGATTAAATAAGCTATGTCTGATGCCTAATCTTTTTACGATGTTCTCACTTTATCATTGCGTAATCCACCTCCAAAGTTATTGTATAAAACGCGCTAAAAATTCGAACTTTCGGACCTTATAACTTAGAAACCAAACACAATTTTACAATGCCAATGGTCATCAGACATCTAGTTCGATCAAATAAAGCTATTTTCAGCAAAATTTTGGATCTCTGACAAGAAATTTGGGCGTGATCTTCTTTCCCCTTTTGTATGGGGAGATGAGCGGGATGGGCCATCTTAAGAACTTCACAGGGCGCTGTTTAGTGTAACAAACATTCGATGTCTCGCGTCCCGAATTTGTAAGCGAACTGACTACAGTACCTCGTGGCTTCACTGCCGCCATAACAATGAGTTTCGATCTTTTCTCCCGCCCTTCCAAGCTCGTTGTCTCGAGCGCACTCCGGTACGCAGCCGCTTCGTTGCTTCGGAAACGTGTCGCGGAAAGCAGAAAAACTGGCCAAGTGCGAGTCGGACTCGCACACGAAGAGTTCGGTACCATCGTACAAGATTTAACACCACAAAATCAGGTTTCTTGTATGGGTTCCCCTCATTTCTTATTATTTATTTATTTTACCTATTTGTTGTTAGGGCGGCAAAATAAATACACACTCTGTGAAAATTTCAGCTGCCTACCTATTACGGTTTATGAGATAGAGCCCAGTGTCGGACGGACGGCCAGCGAAGTCTTAGTAATAGGGTTCCGTTAGAACCCTTTGGGTACGGAACCCGAGATCTCGAGCGAAAGATAAGTTCGCACGAGGGTCTTTGACCAGAAAGCTACGCCACCGAGCGTCCGTTAGACAATCTAATCGTCTCAACCATTGAACTAAAAAAAACAACTAGAAGCGCCATCAGAGTCAAACATCATACAAGTGATCGTTTCAACTCGTTTTCCCCTCTAGCCTATGGCGTTGTCTTCATGAAATTTTTATATTCCCGCTCTCAGTTATAATTTTTAATCAGCAAACTTTTTGCCATCGAAATTATTCATAACATACTCATATTACTATTCATAACCAAATATTAAATTTGAATATTCGATTAACACACAAAACATTACGCAAATCAGGTATTTTAAAATTTCAACTTTCTTATTAATCCTCATCTCAAAGATCTTTTCTTAACCTGGTATCACCCAGTTATCCGTCCATTCTGTTGCATGAGAGCGAGAGGGACCTAAATAGGAAAATCATGTACGCTAGAAAGGGCGCGCACTTGTCTTGAGAGAACACCATCCTCCGGTGAACACGATACACACACACTCACACCACAAATGCATGACAGACAGAGACCTATAGTGAAGTACTTCATGGGATATACGTATGCTAGAAAGAGATACCGGCTATTCCGATACTTTTGTCGTTCAATGTCGGATATCACGATAACGACACCGCGCCGTACGCCATACTTGCTACACATATCACCATAATATAACGCCATTTGATAAAATTTTGATAGCAAACATGTGATATGTGATTACATCTTCCTTCTTGGCTTTCCCGTTATCATTCTTACACTACAAACGACAGCATAATTCTTTCTTTCTTCTACCATAGAGCAGCACATATACAACCGGCAAATACGCGCGAACGCCGAGACGGGTGTATCGAAACTGACAGCTCAGGTGCTCTAAATTGTTCGAATTAGAGTACCTGACTTGACACGCAGGGGAAAGCTCAGAACGGATCTAAATGTTTTTCTTATATCGATGGTCTCAACGGTTGATGTTTATGGGGGTGCATGCGTCGAAGTATTTGGCGCCACAGTCGTTCATAGCCATTTCACTTCTCAAAAATAGGAAATTACAAAGTACATATAACTATATTGAGAGGACACTGAGCAGTTGTATTAAGGCTGTCGTGAAGACACAGGAAATCCACGATTTGAATAATTGCATTTTTGGTCATTGGCCAAGGTACAATTTAGGACGGCGTCTGCCATTAAACTAGCAAAATCGTCTTCCAGGCCCTAATGTTTCCCTACCTCTAAAAGTTTTTATCACTCCGTATGTTTTCCATTTTTTGTAAATATCTGCATTTTTCGGCAAAAAAAATTCTAAAATGGAGGTAAAAAAGACAACTTTTTCCCATTGTTTTTAGACAATATTTTTCAATCTAAATGGAATATTAAAATTAAAACATACAGACGTAGATTTTGACAATATATTTGATAAGATGCAGCCCTGTGACGGACGGACGGACGGACAGCTGACGCTTAGTAATAGGGCTCTGTTTGGTACTCTCCGGATACGGAACCTTAAAAAACAAATTTAACAAAAAAAATAACCGACTTCAAAGGAAAATCACTAAAAAGTAAAAAATAATATTCATTTTTGTAGTTACGATTTCTGTAATTTTTTGAGTCGGCGTCAGCCGGGCACCCGCTGCGCCAATCAAGAGAACCTAACCTAACCTAACCTAACCTTGGCTGACACCGACTCAAAAGATTACAGAAATCGTAACTACAAAAATGAATATTATTTTTTACTTTTTAGTGATTTTCCTTTGAAGTCGGTTATTTTTTTTGTTAAATTTGTTTTTTTTATTTGTTTATTTTTAGTGAATCTGAAGTAAACTTACTAATTTGTACACGTCCTTTCCAATAAAAAAAGAATCACCGAAATCGGCTGGCGTTATATTGAGTTATTCGTCCATTTGTCGCGCACATCTTAATACAAATTTAAGACTTTTATGATTTTCTCATGGATATCATTGTCAGAACTTAACCAAATTAAAATGGGACCACTTGGGAAGCAATAGCTATCATTTAAAAAAATAATCATCAAAATCGGTTCACCCAGGCAAAAGTTATGAGGTAACAAACATAAAAAAAAAAAAAACATACAGACGAATTGATAACCTCCTCCTTTTTTTGAAGTCGGTTAAAAAGGGCGCCTACAATAAAACTAGCTGTCGCATATTTTCGAAAATGCTTGGCTCCTTTTGTGGGCGAAAAATTTGCAACGGAGTACGGCATCGCGCAATGAAAAATATATCAATTATTTTCGGAATTGAAAAAGCGAATATAGCACGCTATTTATTGGGACAGGTTTCATAATCGTGGGATAAGTAGACAGATTTAGACGGAAATTTAATTTGAAAAGGAACATTAAGGATCAATTAAAAAGTTACATTCACACACACACTCACATTATTTGCTATAGTCAAAGAATGAGTAATAGCATATAGCATCTAACGCCTCTGCAGATACATACAAGCACACAGATAGGCGCCAAAAAGAACCACTAATTAGAATGCTAATACAATTTCCGGCTTAGGTTAAAAACGACACACATTCGCGTGAGTAGTGAAGTGAGTTGGCCGGATATCAGGATGGTTACCATGGTAAATTACACGACGGGTGAACTCTCCGTTTTGACCACCGCATAGGTACTCTCACGGCTGACCTGACGTATGCTCTGAACCTCGGACGCCATATCAAAGATAAAGCCAAGCTCGTCTCAAAAAAGCTGGGAGTTGTCAACAGGGTGCGCCAGTATTTTACGTCAGGCCAAAAACTGCTCCTCTACAAGGCGTAGATAAGGTATTGCGTGGAATATTGTTCGCATATGTGGGAAGGTTCAGCTAACTTACTGCTTGGCCCGTTGGACTTGATACAATGCCGTGCCTCGAGTCTCGTCAACGACCCCCAGGCATCCCTAAATAGACTAGGAGGTCACGACAAAAATGGTAACGATAACGTAAATGGCTGAAACTGGGTTCACGGGATAAAGACCAACCCTCTGAAGCGAAATGTGTCAGCCTGCCTATTCCAAGTAGTTGCGTTACGTAGATAAGGCGCCTGAAAAAGTACTTATGGTGACAAAAAATATATAATATGATAAGGTAAACGAATGCAAATGACGAAGCATGAAAGTATCAATACATACTTGCTTCGCAATGCAAAAACGGAACAAATCTTTGGTTGCATTTCATAGTTATAGACGATTTAGGTTACAGATATAACTTTAGGTATATTTAAGTATTTAATAAAAAAATCGACTGGCTATTGTTGTATAATTAATAGGTATCAATGTTTCTATACAATCAGTATATTCATCAGCAGGTACATACCAACATCTGTTATATAAAGCCAATCTAGATAACGTAACCACTTGGCACGGGCAGACCGACATATTTAGCATCAGAGGGTTGGTCTCTAACATGTGAACCCAGATTCAGCCATTTACCTTATCGTGACCAAAAATGTCGTGACCTCCCGGAATAAAAATTTAGAGGCCCTCTAACTCAGAAGGGCGGCTCGTAGCCTAGCGGCGCGGGGACTTGACTAGCATACTAGAGGTCTAGGTTCAAATCCTCGCCCTGTTCGTGCACCACTTTCATTCTCTTTCTGAGTTGGAAGAGTGCACTTCGTCTCGAATGCGAGCTGCTCCAAGGTTTGGAATCCATGTAAAACTGTAGGTCCCCTCTTCCCTTACTAGGTGGTAAGGTTTAAGCCCGCCAGGATTCCTACCGTCGCATTGGATAAAAAATATGGTCGAAGCGCCAATGAAAAAATTGTCCGTGTTTTCCATCCAGTTCAGTGTAACCGTGCTCATAAAGGGAAGGTCCCGGCATGGTCCTAATTCCTTCGGGAATGTGGTGTATTGGGCTAATATCATAACGGTAGTTGTGTGGTATTAGCCATCCATGTCAGGTTGCATAAAAAAAAATTGCCTCCCTCCATCTTCGTGAACATCTGAAACACCCAAAAGTCGGCTGGAAGAAATCTCTTCAAAGGATATGCCGGCCTTTGACTAATTATCTTGTTATTGCACTGTACTTTTTTTTGTTACGAGATCCAAACAAAGAGACCCTCAACATTATTACCTGGAATGTTTCACAGTTCCTTCCAGAGAAGGTTCCACTAAACTGTACTGAAACAGAATGGACTGAATGGCTGAGACCGAAATAAGACAGATGGATGTATGTACATACGTTGACACGTACTATATATAGTTGCACATATCGACGCCAAGGCAGCATTACGCGGCTAATACAGATGTTAACGGCCGTATATTTTGCCAAGAGTTTCGTGTATTTTTGGAACATGTCAATAAGGTGAGAAACCAAAAGTCGCAATGCATTTAAAACCTCACACCAAATACGTGGGAGAATCACAAGATATAAAAAAAAATTGCCTATAGTCGAGCCGTTCTAAGAAGCGTTTTTTGACACAGCAGTGTGGAAGGAAAGCTAATGACTAAATTATGGAACAGACCACTTTACCCCACGTTTTATATTTTTGGGACCAAATAATAACAGCTTGCTGATGTGTTTTTTTTTATTATGACTTGTAGATTATATTTTATTCTATATTGTGTCAATTAATTACTAAACAATGTATGAAATAATATAATTATGAACAAAATAATGGTACAGTACCAGCACTGGGAGTAAATTGAAATAGGGATTCACATCCCTATTTCAATTTACTGCAAAATAATATCTACCATTTAAGTTTTTATATCTTTTATTTTCATAACTGTAATAGTTATGAAAATAAAAGAAATAATCTTACAAAGGAAAATCAAATAGATATCATCACGATTGCCAATGTTGGCTTGCGAGAAAGAATATATGGTTTCGGGATTTCCAGCAATTAACTAAAGCCTCCTTCATTTCTTAAATGATATGTTTAGGCACATATAATAAATGGAAAGTTCATTGCAGTATCATCTAGCTTTTTCTAGTCAGTTTACTTTACATCGCTGAAGAAGACAGTCATCTTAGGTGAAACAGAATAATAACAATCGGCTTAGATTCATTTGCACGTCGCCCTTTTTTCCATTTTGGGTGGTTATGTTTTCCCTTTTTCGGTTCTCAGTACTGTTTTTCGACAAAAAAAGTGGTGCTCACGTCAAAAGTTGTCAATTTCTACTGACAAAAATGTATGTGGAGGACGATCCTTTTAAGGTGTACAGCAAAATCTGAATCAAATGTTTTGCTCCAAATATGCAATGGTTAATGTTTGGAACATTATTCCGTTGAAAGCTGTATATGTGCAAAAAATCTTGTATTTAGGTTTTGAATCACCTTCCGGAATCAGATAGTCAACTGTCCATCGGTATCAATGTGTTTTTTTTTAAGAAGATTGCCTATTAAGAGGTTTTTGTTTTTCCGTTTTGAAATGTTATCGATATAAAAGTAAAACTCTGGTTTTTACCCTTCCCTATTCCTCTCCTGTCAAAAAACGCTTCTTAGAACGGCTCGACTATAGTTGTTTATTTGGGGATTACGCCGTCACGGACTATGCCAGCCCCAAAGTGATTTTCTGAATATGGTTGCTTCAAGCTATCAGTTACTCCTTAGAATCAATGACAGCTTAAAAAAATATATATATTCTCTAAACCCGCATGACCCGGGCCTTCCTAATGCTTCGTGTATCTTCCAAAATATTAATTCATTCGATTTGTGCTGTCCTTTCAAGATTCAGTCGAAGCCTCTCGTTCAGAACACACTCAATAAATAGGTGAAATTGATCTTCTGGTTTTTTTTTTTTTTTATGCGACCTGACATTGATGGCTAATACCACACAACTACCGTTATGATATTAGCCCAATACACCACATTTCCGAAGGAATTAGGTGCCATGCCAGGACCTTCCCTTTATGAGCACGGCTACATTGAACTGGATGGAAAACACGGACGATTTTTCATTGCCGTTTCGACCATCTTTTCATCCAATGCGATGGTACCAACCCGGGCGGGCTTAAACCCTACCACCTAGTAGGGGAAGGGGACCTACAGTTTTACATGGATTCCGAACCATGGAGCAGCTCGCATTCGTGACGAAATGCACTTGTCGAACTCTGAAAGAGAAAGACAGTGTGCAAGTTGGTATTGAACCCGGGCCTCTGGTACGCTAGGCCAGTCCCCGCGCCACTAGGCTATGAGCCGCTCAACTGGTTACTGGTTTGACACAAGTAGAACAATTTGGAATCCAGTTTCTTCATCATATGTCCCATTCTATTTGTGTGTCCTGATCTAAGTCTTAAGCCAATTTTAATTATTCCTCTAGGGAGATGGACCATGCTTAACCAAGGAATACATAGTTTTTAAATATGGACCCCCTTTGGCTACCACCTGTGACATCGCCCCTCCAATGACTTTTCCGTAATCAAACACACTTCGCATTATTGACCTGTTGGAGCGTACTGTGAAGTAGATATTTTCGCGTCGTTACAACAGTAATATAGATGTAAGATTAGGTCCTTTTCTGTCATGTCCATGTCATCTCATATTTAGCGCCTGTTCTAAACGATAAAACATAATGTGCATTCTTGAATGTAAGGAAATCCAACCCTATTCCGAGCCCCAAGCCGCCATCGCCTGCTGTTATTACTCCTGGTAACACTCATCATCAGCATTATCTAATCCTATTTCCATTCTCACTTATTAAAACATATCCATTCCACTTATACTTCTTCTTCTTCATACTTCAAATTCTTTATTCAATTGAGCAGTGTACAATACATAATTGTATACAATTAATACTATAGAATATGTCCAAACATGTAAATTTCACAATTTCCAATAAATAAGTACACAGTAAATTAGATACAGTCACAGAAGCCTTCACAGTTGTCAAAATTTAAAATTAACTGCAGTTGTCCATACATGAAAAAATAAATAATAATAAAAACAAAATGTAAAATAATAGGCAGTGAGATAATTACAGTAAATTCATCATTAGTAAGTTATTTAAATTCATAAGTTAAAAAGTAATCAATAGAATAAAATACATTTTCAATTAGGATAGTCTTCACGCTGTTTTTAAATTGACACACTGGTAGAACAGTTAAATAGCCAGGTAAGTGATTGTATAATTTTATTTTTAAATGGTCAGCCTGTTTCTTAACTCGAGACGGATGTGTATGCCGCAAGATGAGATTATGTCTTGACTGAGTTGGATATCTGTGAACCATTTCATGTGTAGAAAAGCTTTCACGATTTTTGTGGACACATAAGAGACATTCTAATATATATTGTGCAGGCAGCGTCAAAATTTTTGCCTGTCTGAAGTAAGCACGACAGGAGGTTCTGAATTGAAGACGAAACATTGTACGAATAGCTCGTTTTTGTAAAATAAATACTTTATTTGCTTTGGTGCTATTTCCCCAAACAAGTAAGGCATAGCTCATTACCGCATGAAAATATGAGAAGTATGCGACTCTATGTGCGACGTAATCAGTGACATCCAGTAATATTTTTAGAGCAAATATTGCTGATGATAGTTTTTTGCAGAGAATCTCGATGTGGTTGTTCCAGGTTAAAAGTTTGTCCATCACTGCTCCTAGGAATTTTGTATTTGTGTCACTGCATAGGTCAGAGATTTCTTTAATACCAATATTTTGTCTGTTAGAGGAATGGAATTGCATTATTACCGTCTTATTGTTGTTCAAGCTTATATCATTCATTTCGAACCATGATTTCGCTTTGTCCAAGGTAACCTTAAGTTTGTGACTAAGAATTTCATTTGTAGGAGCCGTGATTGCGAGATTATAATCATCAGCGTACAGTGTTGGTGTGCATGTGTCCATTAAGTTTAAAGGTGAAATCATTTATATATATTAGAAACAATAGTGGTCCAAGAATAGATCCTTGCGGTACTCCAATATTTTGTTCGCTGGTCGTAGAATTACTCCCATTTGTTTGCACAAACTGAGATCTCTCGCTTGAATATGATTTTATTATTTCTAATGGTGCGTTTGTAACCCCATAGCATTTAAGTTTACAGTTTTAAGGTAAAACATCATGTCGAACGCAGTCGAATGCCTTCGACAAGTCACAGAAAATACCAGCGCCTTTGTGACGTTTATCCAGAGTTTTCCACATATCACTGACGAATTTATATATAGCCATGAACGTTGACTTACCTGCTCTAAACCCAAACTGTGTTTGCGATAGAAGTTTATTGTTTTCAAAATAAAACATTAGTCTTTCGAAAATTGCCATTTCGGGAGGATACAAATAGGCCTATAATTATCCATGTGGTCTTTTATGCCTTTTTTGTGCAAGGGTATTATTTTACCTCTCTTAAGTTGGCTTGGAAATTTACCTAATGTACGGCAACAGTTTGTGAAATGTAAGAGAGGGAGCTTTAGTTCCTGTGAACATTGTTTAAGCAGGCGAGATGACATATGAAAGCAATCTAAAGATGGTTTGGATTTAATTTTGTCCATTATGTGGAAATATTCTTTTTCACTCACTGGTTCAACATTGCTGAGCTCACAGTCCGATTTAATAAAATTACGAACAGAATCAATGGCAGAAAACACATCGATTTTTAATGTTGTTGTTTAAGCAGTTTTATGTGGAATCTGTAAAAAGTATTCGTTAAAAAGATTTGCGATTTCTTTATTGTCTGTTATCTTCTTATCATTCCCGGTCAAAAATTCAATTCCAGGCGAGACATTTCTTGACTTATTAGTTTCAGTTTTAATAATATCCCACATTGTACTAATTTTGCTGTCTGATGTATGTATCCTATTAGAATTGTGTAATAATTTAGCTGCTTTGAGCACATTTTTGTAGATTCTTTTGTATTTTATAAAAAACTGCTTTTGTTCCAAGCTTTTTGGCTTCTGACTATAGTCATTCGATGCCTGCCATATAATGGTTATTCCAGACCACATAACATTTCTTGCGGATTTTTCTTTACTGAGTTGTACGTAACTTAGTGTAGTTTGACTATCAAAAGTTGAAAATAAATTATGTGAAATAAAAAAAATCCAGATCGTTGAATAGGGAAATGCTGCATATTATTTTATTGTTAAATCATTTGAAAATACATAGTGAAATCCATTCCGGATTTTTGGGGGTTCTCAAAGTTAATCCTTTATTCCGGAGGTCATTCCATGCTTGTGGAGCAGGAATAGGAATGCATTCCTCTTTGGAGACGGAATTACTCATCACTGGTATATCACTTTTAAAACACATTCACTAATTAAAAGTGAAATGGAGTTAAGGATGTTCCGACCCATATGGTCGCTGGCGCTGGTCCATGGCGCTGTTAAATAAAAATCGTATTTAAATAAATTGTAACAAAACCGTATTTAAATAATCCTGAAATTGTGAAATTGTTTTCGCTGCAAGTAATATGACTATATTAAACTTTTGTTATTAATTCGTGGCTTAAAGTGCAATACTTTTTGCGTTATGTGTGCAAACAACTTTACATGGGTCGGAACAGCCTTAAAAGCCCACATTTATATTAGGATTGGACATATTTTGAGAATGGGGAAGAAATTAGCTTATTTATCACGACAGGTAACGTCTAGGTGAGCTAACCTAAAAGATAAGTCAAAATTTTTTGAGAACTACAAAATAAAACAGAATCGATTTGAAAATTTTATTTACTCAACCTATGTAATGGAAATTACTCAATTTCCTAGTAATTATTCCGAAAAGTTATTGACCCAAATTATCACAATAACATAATCAATAATATTTAATTTCAAACGTTGTGCTATTCTATTACATTAAAATTAGTTTGATGACAAAGAAAATCTCATCTTTTACTCTAAACCTAATTCTAATTGCATCAAGGAGTACATATTTCATCTAAAAACTTGTAAATCACACTTGACATGAATTACTGTGTGAGGTCGCTCACACGACACCTACAATACCTACCTAGCTACTATAATCTTTGAGTTTTTTTAACCATTGAACCAAATCAAGGCATGGTCTTCTTCGCAGCCCCCCTGAATGTTCGAAGAACCATGGGCCACCTTTTAGGTCGTGGCATTCGCCATATGCACCGCTTAATATAAAAAAAAAAGATCACCTCATACCTAAACATTTTGGACCAATTTTTGCGATTAAAACGAGATAGCGAGAGCCCGACGTCGCTTAGTTAGAGCAGCTCGAAATGATCCTTTCTAAATGTGACCAACCCGCATAACGTGTGAAAACGGATTTTTTATTGTTTCGGTAAAGAAATTGGGAAAAGTTAAACATGTTCTTCGCTGAATGGGTAGATAATGTTAAGATCTTTGAAATTGTATTAAAATAAATATTAGTTAATATCAATATATCAAAAATAATATATTTGAGATCTGATTTCAAAAAAAAATTCCATGCATAAAATATAAATTTCTCTAACATTTTTCTTTCCGTTTTGGTAGAACGTGTTCTGGAATTATACATATATTTTTTTATGTTCTCATTCCATACAGATCAGGAACTTAACGCTATCAAACCATTTGCATTGCCTAGTATAACCATCTTAATCGTGGACTGGGAGATATAAATTCCCGTTCCGCTCAGGGAGCACTCAGGAGCAAGATCCACTAAAAACACCTAATTCCGGCTTCTGGCAAGTATCCCCATTGAACTGTCCACACCAATTGGGTCAAGTAGTACGAATATAGATTTCCCGGGAAAATATCAATTTATTCAACACTTCAACCAGCCGACTAGCCCAGTGGTGCAGTTGGATAATATTGTATCAGAGACAACAATTCAATGCCCAGCCAAGACCAACAATGGGCAAGTTGTATCTTTGGTTTGAGCGGCTCGTAGCCTAGTGGCTCGGCGACTTGCCTAGCGTGCCAGAGTTCTGGGTTCAAATCCTCGCCCTGACATGCATCACTTTCTTTCTCTATCTGAGTTTGTACATTTCGATGTATGTGATAAGTGCATTTCGTCACAAATACGAGCTGCTCCATGGTTCGGAATCCATCTAAAATTGTAGGTCCACTTCCCCTACTAGGTGGTAGGGTTTAAGCCCGCCCGGGTTGGTATCATCGCATTGCATGAAAAGATGGTCGAAGCGGCAATGAAAAATTGTCCGTGTTTTCCGTCCAGTTCAATGTAGCCGTGCTCATAAAGGGAAGGTCCTGGCATGGCACCTAATTCCTTCAGGAATGTGAAGTATTGGGCTAATATCATAACGGGAGTTATGTGGTATTAGCCATCCATGTCAGGTCGCATAAAAAAAATGTCTAATGACTGTTGGCATTGAAAAATAGTGTTTGGTTTCGATGTTACAACATCCGAAAGTTCGAATTATTCGCGCGTTTTATACAATAACGCTGGAGGTGGATTACTCAACGATAAAATAAAAACATCTTAAGGTGGCCCAATCCGCTCATCTCCCCATACAAAAGGGGAAAGAAGATCACGCCCATATTTCTTGTCAGAGATCCAAAATTTTGCTCAAAATAGCTTTATTTGATCGAACTAGATGTCTGATGACCATTGGCGTTGTAAAATTGTGTTTGGTTTATAACTTATAAGGTCCGAAAGTTCGAATTTTTCGCGCGTTTTATACAATAACATAGCTTATTTAATCAAGATTTATGATCTATTTGGTTTTTGTTGGATTTTTGACTACAGCGTCGTGGTTTACTTTTAGCTATAAGTCGTTTTGAAATTAAAATTTTCGTAAATCTTACCAAATCATACACTATGCACATTGTCTTTTTTGTAGACATGTTGCATCTTCCTCATAACGGAGCCTGTCTTATTCTTTGAAACAGAGAAGGTCCCAGAGCGTAACAGCACGGTTTTGTACCGTGCCCGCGAATGAGTTAGGCCCGCCGGGTTGGGCCACCTTAAAAAGATTATTAATCAGACCAATATTCGTAAATTTTACCAAAACAAACATTATGCGCATTGTCTGCTTTGTGGACATGTTGCATCCTTCTCATCACGGAACCTGTCATTTTCTTTGAAACAGAGAAGGTCCGAGAGCGCAATAACACGTTTTTTTACCGTGCCCGTGAATGAATTAGTCCTGCCGGGAAGGGCCACCTTAACAAATACATTTCAATACGGTGTTTTTCTCTGTTATGGCAATAATAACGCTAACAGTCCTTTGGTTTGGTTGGTGCGACCATCCATGTCCGTCGGACTCCTGTTGTACTACAAGATATTATGATTATTATATCCCATAGAATAGGAATATAAAAAAAATCTCTTATATCAGTAGTCCTACCGCACCAATAGGGTCATCACCCTACAAGAACAGGACACAGCGGCGGCGCATATACTCGAGGGCACTAATGTCAATTCATGAATTGGTCCGTAGTGTCTGAAAAATGCCTTCATTTGAGGTTTTAAAAACTTCTAATATGATTTAGTTTTGCTACCAGATACATCCATTGGCAAAGTAATAGTGGCAAGTCGCGATAATGCTTCTTATTAAGCTCCGCGAAGTACGATTTTGATGGGATGAAGATGTAATTGATAGGAGGCATTTCGAAGACCATACAGTGTCTGAGATCTATCAATTCGGATTCATCTTGGCCAAAAGAATTTAACCATAGAAGTTTGAACGACAAACACTAAAATTTGTAAGAATTTTTTAGCCCATACAAACTTTGCAATCTCCTTTAAATTAAAGAACTGCAATTGAATGCAACGAATAGTGAGAAATGAGTTGCAAATTATTTTTTTTTTATGTTAAACAAGTCGGAACAAGAGGAATACCATCGAAATTGGTCTACAGTTTCTTTAATAATCTAGGTGTGCCAACATTGAAGCTGATCTTATACACGGAGAGAGCTGCAAAGTCATCAGTTCAGTCATCCTACAGAGCATGGATAGGAAACGTAAGTCGACAGCAGGACTGCATATTCTGCGAGTCATAGTCCGTAGGCTAGCTGACACGGCTTGACACGAGCCAAAACACAAAAACTAGTGATAATGAAGGTGGGCACCCCCAGTCCCGACTTCAATTAAAACCCTGCTCCACTGCCAATGGGATATGTTCGTCAAGCCATTGAAAGCTGAGTGCCACACTTTTAAACTTGCAAGTAACCACAATTCAATGTATCAGAAGGACCAATTACTCGGCTTTTTTCCTCATATGAAACATACATTTTTACCATGTATTTTCCTTCCACAGGCATAGGTCATATCTGACAGGACATCGAAATATTAAATACAATATTGCAGAAAGGAAATGATCTCAACTCCTGTCCGCTGGCAACCCTACCGTACTCGCTGCAGTACTGAGATTTTAGTTTAGTAACCTCAGATAAAAAAAACCGGCCAAGTGCGAGTCGGACTCACGCACACATAGGGTTCCGTAACATCGTAAAAAATAAAACAAAAAAATCACGTTTTTTGTATGGGAGCCCCGTTTAATTTTAATTATTTTTTAATCTTACCTATTTGTTGTTATAGCGGCAAAATAAATACACACTCTGTGAAAATTTCAGCTGTCTACCTGTTACGGTTACTGAGATACAGCCCTGTGACAGACGGACAGACAGACGGACGGACGGACGGACGGACGGACGGACGGACGGACGGACGGACGGACGGACAGCGGAGGCTTAGTAATAGGGTTCCGTTTTCACCCTTTGGGTACGGAACCCTAAAAAGTAGGATATCTGGGAGGCCAATCGTTCCATTGTGCAACAGGAACATTTGTCAATATGATCTCTAACACCAGGGATTTTGGCGTACATTTCCAAGTCCAGTGCGGTCACCAATAAATGGCCGAACTTGGTGCAGCCACCCACAACAACTTGTATGGGGTATTTTTTTCACATGGTGCAGTATCGCGCAAATGCACGTTTGGCGGGTTTCTAATAGAAATACCTCCCGATGACCGAAGAAATAAAATAGTTTGGATAATTTTCAGCAAATCATATTCTACTAGCGCGATTTGGAAAATGTGTGCATTGTGTTTTGTTCGCAAACTCGTAAGACGCGCCATGTGTTCTCGTGGGCCGTGTTTCACCGAAAACTTGCCGTTTCAAGAATTACACTTTTGTCAAATTAAATAGTATTGAGAACAAATAAATTTCTTGAAAAATTCAATGCAGTTGCGTGTTATTAGATTAAAATTATCTTTTTATGCACATATATTTGACAAAGTAATTTATTTTCGACTCTTAATTCCAGTTAAACATATTAATAAATATATACGAAGGAAAACAAATCTTATTACAAAAGAGGTAGTATTTTTATGCAAAAGTATCGCTAGATTTCTACAAAATTTTAAAGTGACATCACTATTGTAATCACAAAATTGGCATTGTCTAAAAAGCTATGGGCAATTACATTGCATCTGCATATTGTATACCTATGTATGCAAGTATAGGCAAATGAACAGAGTCAAGCGCCACTCTCGCAGGTTTATACTTGCTTCGAGGCAGCGCTTCGCCGAACTGTGAATATCACTTTACTACTTTTCGTTGGTTTAGCGATGTCTCTATCTTTTCACGTCATATTTGTTAACTGTCAAAAACATATTCATTATTCTACCCTTTAGGCGGCACGCAAGACAAACCACTCCACGGACAATAACACATATGTGGTGTATTAAGCTATTGTGTGGTATTAGCCATCCATGTCAGGTTGCATAAAAAAGCTATTTATGACCAAAACTTGTTTATTCAGCAAGCATTATGGCTATTTCCGGTGAAAGATTTAATCGAAAGGTTTTACAGCCAATTGCGATGCATGCTTCTTTAATTTAAAGGCATTATGGCTGTTGAGAAGGAAAGTTTCTTTATTCAAAAGGCTTTAAGGCTATTTACGACGAAAGCTTCTTTATTCGACAGGGTTTACAGCAGTTTAGAATAAAACCTTTATTCAGGAGGCTTTAAGACTATTTACAAAGAAAGCTTCTTTATTCGACGGGCTTTTCGGATATTTACTACGAAAACTTCTTTATACGGCATGCTTTATGGCTATTTACGACGAAAACGTCTATATTAGACAGGCTTTACAGCTATTTACAACGAAATCTTATTCATATGCACCTAGCTGTATCAATTTTAAACAAAGAAGGTAACATTTTTTACTAAGAGTGATACTATGGTAACTAAAGAAATTTGAGACAAAGCATATGAAAATTACATAGAGTACATAAGGCAGGATCTTAATATTGGTAAAATAATGCTTAACTGTAAAAAAAATTTACTAAGTAGGTATTACACATTACTATCTCAATTTATTTCAGAGAATAGTGTAACCAATGAGTTTTCAATGTTTATTTAGGTACACTGGGTACTTTCATATAGGAGTCAACTGGTTACACAGCGTAAATAGTGATGATCCAATGTTAACAAAGATGCTAATTGGTTGATTGAACGTAGGAACTGCTATGGCACAGGAAGTGCTTATTATACATTGACTCCCAAATTCATCTTTCTTGAGTACATAGGTAGCTAGTAAGGTGTACTGCAAGATTCAAGTGCAGTATTTGTTCAGCATAGGAGCAATAGCAGCAATCAAGTAATAAGTGCCCTATGTTTATGAATATTAGGATCTCTATAAGCATAATCTCGACATAAGGTGCCCTAGGTCGGGCACTATAACAACGAAGCTAGTTCTATCAACAACAAAAGCTTTGAGGTTCCCCGAGACCGGCTAACATGTGCGAACATTAGATAACAGCGACAGGAGCCGGCAGCGCGGCGCGGTGTTGTGACGCGACCGACCCTGAACGCGCCACGCCGCCGTTTCCACCGGACCAGCGCTACTAGCTTGCGGAACCAAATGCTAATGCCCCCCAAGCTAGGTACGTAACCTGACGAAATTTTGACAATATAAATATAGGCAACGGCCAATGACACCGGGGCGCGGGAGGCCTCACGGGTCTGCCTCAACGATAGATCCCGGTAGTCCTACACAATCCACCACCCGCGCACCGGGCCCGCCGCCCCACCGCACCGTGACAACACTCACCGCCGACCCGGTACATGTTGGCACTGACGTTGGTCGCCATCTCCACACACACACCGTGCACTTCACTGATCACACAGTCCGCACTATAGCGCCCGCCGGCGCCGCACGGAGCGCGCGGCTCGCTCTTCGTTCAATCACACCGTCGTCCGACCGAGCGTCGCCGCGGGACGCCGAGCGCCGAGCGCCATTTTCTCACGGACTAGCGGTGCGGCCAGTGCGCAGCCGCAAACGCCGCTTCCGCCTCCGCCGAACGGCGGGCGGCGGTGAGTTTTTAGGACTACACAAGGAAATTTATGTGACTCCGCGACACCTCGCAACACAAGAAAATGCGACAAGCGCGAAATAAATGGAAAAATCTAAATTATTTTACAAAAATAAACTTTTTGGAGGCCAATAACTTGCGAAAAGTAAAAAAACCATAGACAATATATTTTTTTCATCGACGGTCACCGGCTGCACAAGCAGGCAACGCGTTTCTGGAGTTGACAGCACTTAAAAAGATTGCTTGCGTTGCAGTTTACCCTTTATTTATTAATGACCACTACTCGTGTGACGGGAAAGGTTCTCATGTTAGTTCCATGAGTAAACCTGCAGGGTTCTTGTTGAAATTTTTATTTTCACTTTCACCAGGTACTTCGCACGCAGCTCCGATTATCCGTTATCAACAGAGAAGAAAAACTGGTCTCTACAGTGACAGCGTGTCTACTCAGGAAAGCGAAAGCGAGTAAGTCACAGATGAAAGTGGAACGCTTTTGCCTGACGTCATCAAATATAAAATGTTATGTTCGGTCATCGCACTCTAATTAGAATAATTAGAAATGGACAACACTAGTGTGACTCGTGGCTGTCATTTGATGAGTATAAACTGAACGAGTATAAATGAATATGACTCACAGGTGAGAACATCATGAGTAGACCCCCGAAAATGTATCGTCTGCGCCGATATACTAAACATATAAAATATTGTGGGTAGTGGGACTTAGGATGCGGATGGGTTGGGGATTACACCATCTTTTTTTTTATTAGAATTTTAAAATTAAAATATGTTTGAAGGACGAGCAAAATCACAGAACGGCACCCGCATAGACACAGTCCGCGTTGAAGTAGAGCCCGTCCTGAAAAATATTCACTTAGATGTATTTGCAACTTCAACAGGCTCCAAATTGGGTTTCTTAAAGGCGTTTTTATTAACGTTATTAACTTATTTATTATTTTATGAGCCGAAGGAATAGTATAGGAGCGGGTCGTAGTTTAAAGGCACGGGGACTTGCTGTCCACGCCATTGATCAAGGGTAAACCCTCGTCTCATTCAAGCCCCATTTCTTTTCTCTTTCTGAGTAGAATACACGTAATATTTCGTCACCGATTCGAGCTATTCCAATGGCCACAATATATTACTTGTTATTTCCAAATTCCTGTACGAGACGGAAGAGTTAAGAACGCACTGGTCCATACCATCATACGATAGATAGCCAATGTGGTAATGAGAAATGTTTTGTCTATCTAGTTATATTTAGCGGTATTTACAAGGGGAAGGTCCTTGGGTGGCACTTTATTTCTTCAGAAATGTGGTCTGTTGGACTAATGTGTGTATTAGCAATCCATGTTCAATTAGATAAAACAAGCACGTTTATAGCCCAAGGTGTAATATTTTTTGTGATATTTTAATTCGGTCGTATCATGCTTTTTATAAGTTGCCGCTACAGTGAATTTATTTGGGTTGTGTTGTTTATTTGTTCATTAGTTTGACTCGACTTGGCAGGCTATCTTGTGAGCCTATCCTCATTACCCATTCTCCACAGCAACTTGATTGACTGGCTGAATTTTGACTGACCCAACTGCTGGTCACCGGTGAATCACAGGTGAGAGGTAGTCCCGCTGTGTATGTTCACAGTGGACAGGTGGGCTACTCATGGAAGCGAACCCGAATGATTCTCGTCAACTCTTTGTAGAAAAAACCATGCCTATTATTTTTCAATTTAGCTGATGACAGCTCTCAAGCGACTTACTGACGCCGACGCACCGATATTAAAACTTTCTTAATAATTAATTGACAGCCACCAGTAATTCTAGTATTGTTCTTTTCCAGTTATTCTGATTAGAATGCGATGATACGAACATAAGATTTCATGCTTGATGGCGTATATGCTGCTTATCTACTCTTTAAAGCAAACGGAAGAAGTTCTCGTGTTCATTTTTTTTCAAACTCTATGTAGAAAAAAAGACGCCTACTTTTTTTCTATTTAGAGTTTGACTGAAGGGAACACAAGAAGTTCTCGCATGAGAAACTGTCAAACTCTACTAGCGGATGACAGCTCGCAAGCGACTCACCGACGGAAGTGAGATTCAAGAAATACATAGAGCCGGTATTGCCAGGTCCTTGAATTGTAGACAATATGACGTGGCTATTGTGACAGCAATAGTTTGTCTATGGTGTGCTGCCAAATCATTTTGTGAATCGTGGATGTTCGTCTTTTCGTCTTCGTTCGTTTCGTCTATTTTCAGTAATGCCGATAGTAAACCCTTGCCATTCCTGAAATTAGTCTGGTAGTCATAAAGTTGTAAAATATGGGTGTATTGTAGCCCCCGGAAGAGGACTTTCTTCTTGATTCAACGGAAGTCACATCACCGGTGAGACAATCGTCCCTTTTATTTTTTGAAGTTTTCATGATTCTTACAGATTTCTTGTACTGTACTTGTAAGAATGCGACCAATACAATTGTACCCTGTCGTCTTCGTATCTCTATTGGTACAGGCAAGCAAACAATATGATTTAAGACGTCTTAATACATTCAGAATACTATCACAACATACCAGTATTCTTTCATTTTCTGTCTATGTACTCGTTCTCCAGACGTTATTCATCAGAATTCATAAGAAATACAAAAGTGCTTACATTACATTTCATCGGTTATGGTGTTAACCCTTTTGGAAATAAGGTTGGGGTTTCCATTTGCCACGCAAACCTTGCATCTCGCTGGTTGGATAGGATATAAGTCTGACTTTATAGGAACTCACCAGTGAAATATTTTTGTTCAAACATTTCTCCTTCTTATTTACTTAATTTACTGAATACCCCAAATTAGGCATTGCGCGTGGCTGTGCCAAAAGATCGTGCTCTCGGAACCTACCGCAGGACCTTTTGGCTCCCCACTTCTAAAAAACACTTTAGTGATGACAAACAGTAACAGGTAATAGCGGAGCAGCAATGTCGGAGATAATAATAACTCACATTTAAATATGTAGCTAATTTCCTAATAATTAGTGAAAATACTTGACGGAACCCTACAATAAAACATTTTTTTAAAAAGTGTATTCTTTATTAATAAGCATAATAAAAGTACAATGTAACTGATACTAATTATTACTTACTTTACCACATGGCAAGTACATTATGAGAAGATATTAAAAAAGTATGAGAAGATATTAAAAAAGAAAAAACTTAACTAATGCGAGGTATGAAACGGTTTTTTATTTTTCATTAATTGGTTGACATCAGGTTTATGTTTGTCTGTCACCTGTATGTTTGTATGTTTTTTTCTAAATTCTTGTGGAACCCTTACAGGGGTATCGCGGAACCCTAGGGTTCGGCGGAACACACTTAGAGTATAGCTGCAGTAGTGAAATTACCTCAATTTGCGGGTTATTTTGTTGCTAAATGGCAACAGTGGCGAAATATTGGCCGCGTTCTAAAAGCGTGAGTGTTTTAGCTACAAATTTTGCATGGAACTTTTTTTGTATGGAATTAAGAACTTTTTACATAAATTAGAGCTCTCTGAGCATTTCTTCAGTTATTGATCGCAGATAATACAGGTGGAATAATTCAAAGTGACCGAATTTTATTTTTACTAAGAAGGAGATAAATGGAGTGGAGGAATATTTAATAAAAAAGTAAAACCAATTAATATTACTTTAATGTAATATAACCATAATTCTATTACTGGCCTTTTGTAGCCCTAAAGTCGGCATATTTCAATTAAGTTTTTTGTTACTTCCAGGTAACAATTCGAGCAAAATAAACATGAATCGGTTGCAATATTTTGGTTGTCACACATTAAATAACATTTAAATTTATAAGTCAAGGGTATAAAAAAATAATGTATTTTAATAAATAAAATAAATAAAAAATATCTAAAACAGCCGACATTGAGTAACGGTGAAATACGAATGATTTACTTAAGGTGGCCCAACCCGGCGGGCCTAACTCATTCGCGGGCACGGTACAAACCCGTGCTGTTGCGCTCTGGGGCCTTCTCTGTTTCAAAGAATAAGACAGGTTCTGTGATGAGGAAGATGCAACATGTCCACAAAAAAGACAATGTGCATAGTGTATGATTTGGTAAGATTTACGAAAATTTTAATTTCAAAACGACTTATAGCTAAAAGTAAACCACGACCGCTGTAGTCAAAAATCTAACCAAAACCAAATAGATTATAAATCTTGATTAAATAAGCTATGTCTGATGACTAATCTTTTTAAGATGTTCTTACTTTATCATTGCGTAATCCACCTCCAAAGTTATTGTATAAAACGCGCAAAAAATTGAAACTTTCGGACCTTATAATTTAAAAACCAAACACAATTTTATAATGCCAATGGTCATCAGACATCTAGTTCGATCAAATAAAGCTATTTTTAGCAAAATTTTGGATCTCTGACAAGAAATATGGGCGTGATCTTCTTTCCCCTTTTGTATGGGGAGATAAGCGGGATGGGCCACCTTAAGTCAGCCGTCTTAAATTTTTACCGGAATAGAAGGAATTTTGGTGGTTGGCTTTGGGTTGTACGTGTGTAGATATATTGTATAGTTTATGTTTGAATATTTATTTATTTATTTATTAAAATGTAATGTAAATTCAAATGTAATGTAATGTAAAAAAAAATATTTAATGTAAATAATAGGTTCTCAAATTTATTTCCTCCACAGCCCACTTTGAGAATTAATTATTTTCCAACGCCCCCCAAAATGTTTATCTTTACCACATCTTAAAAATCACAATCACTATCAGAATTTTAATAACTTCAATACAACTATTTATTTATGGGATGCAAAATGGGTATTTTTATTATTAGTACTAGTCTGGGCGGTAAAGCCCCACAGGAAATTAGGAGGTATTGAAACGGTTTAGGAGGAACAGCTGATTTGTGCTTTTCTAATATTTTGGCTTTAAAATTTTTATGATTTATTCCGTGCAATCAAACTGAGCAGGACTAAGAACGAAATAATCAATTATGTGTAGTAGTAGGCAGGTTTTTATTTTAATTTAAAGAAAAGCACAAATCAGCCATTGCCACCTAAACAGCTTCAACGCCCCCCAATTTCCTCTGGGCCCTTTACCGCCCCACTGTAGACCTCTAGCGCCCAATAGTGGGCATTATCGCCCACTTCGAGAAAGACTGATGTAAATGAACCTACACTTACCCCAACACAGGTGTGTGCTCGACTCTGGGTGCAGTTACAAGCTCACTTTATTTATTTACTTATACTTTATACTCTATGGATTTTCTTTACCAAATGTCTTCGTGGACTCTCTGCATGCATTTAAAAGATCTTAATTTTTATAATTACTCTTAATTCTTTGGTTCTTTGTATTTAAAAATAACATCTGGAACACTAACCTGGATCTGGTGTGCTCCCCGCAGCCATGGCTACGTACGAGGAGTTCATCCAGCAGAACGAGGATCGCGACGGCGTGCGCTGGACGTGGAACGTCTGGCCGAGCAGCCGCATCGAGGCGACGCGGCTGGTGGTGCCGCTCGCCGCGCTCTACCAGCCGCTGCGCGAGCGCCCCGACCTGCCGCCCATCCAGTATGAGCCGGTGCTGTGCACGCGCGGCAACTGTCGCGCCATCCTCAACCCCATGTGCCAGGTGGACTACCGCGCCAAACTGTGGGTGTGCAACTTCTGCTTCCAACGAAATCCGGTAAGTGTGCCTGTTTGTACACAATATAATAATTTGAGTTTCTGTGACATCTACATTTAAAGCATTGATTTTGAAGCAGGATTCAAACCTGCGACCTTTGAATTACATGCCCACTGCTCTAACCAATTGGTTGATAATTTTTGGTAGAATCCGAACCAAGAATGACATCCCTTTTAGGATATGTATGCGAAGAAATCCACTGGCACCAGTGTCATTTAAAATATTATTTTATGAGGAAGTAAATTTTCAAGTCGTTCGCTCTGCCCGCAGTTCCCGCCGCAGTACGCCGCCATCTCGGAGCAGCACCAGCCGGCGGAGCTGATCGGCAACTTCTCGACGATCGAGTACACGATCGCGCGCGCGCAGAGCATGCCGCCCGTGTTCCTGCTGTGCGTGGACACGTGCCTCGACGAGGAGGAGCTCGGCGCGCTCAAGGACTCGCTGCAGATGTCGCTCAGTCTGATGCCGCAGAACGCGCTCATCGGCCTCATTACGTTCGGCCGGATGGTGCAGGTGCACGAGCTGGGTGAGTTTTTGAGTGAGAATTTAACGGCTTCTGTAAATAAATAATCTAGTGGATCATGCCAGGACCTTCCCTTTATGAGCATAGCTACATTGAACTGGATGAAATTTTATTTTATTTTGTTTTATTTTTTCGGAGAAACAACAGTGCATTAAGTGAACAACATAAAGTGAATCAACTTAAAAAGATATAAAAAGACTTAAAGACTTAAAAAGTAATAAAAATAAACACCTTGCACAAATGCACGACAATTTTTCATCCCCGCGTTGACCACAATTTCATCAAATGCGATGGTACCAACCCGGGGGCGAGCTTTACTGCTTTAGTGTTCTTTTGTATTAGTTAAATTTTTTAGACACAATTTACTGCAGTGAATGGGTTGTTCATCGCATTGGATGAAAAAATGGTTGAAGCGACATTGAAAAATTGTCCGTGTTTTCCATCCAGTTCAATGTAGCTGTGCTCATAAAAAGAAGGTCCTGGCATGGCACCTAATTCCTTCGGGAATGTGGTGTATTGGGCTAATATCATAACGGTAGCCATCCATGTCTGGCTGCGCTCTTAACAAAACACATAAATGGGATTTTCAACCTACGGTCTACACCAATACAATCACCCGGGACATACAGGCGTATCTCAATTTTATTTAATTTAGAGTAGAGTTGAAAAAGGATAGTTTCTCTGTTTTATTTCATATTTTAGTGGATATACTGCAAATGATGCTGTAAAAAATAATCTGGTCAGAAGCTTTGCTAAGAGTGTAAACATAAATAAATAGAGCAAATAAATTAATATATGTATTCTATATATTTATATACACGGTGTTAATTTTTTTCGCGACATTACTATTTTAATACCGATTATTTTACTATTTCGTATACTGATCATTTTGTGGTATTTAAAACTTAAATCTAAAATAGTAAAAAAAAAACTGCAGATTTAATCCAAACTTTTACCTCAGCGACAATTTCCCTTTGGAATGGTGTACACCCGCCATGTGTACGCGCTGCCGCCAATTGTATCGCGTCGATCCGAATGTAAATTTTAACATTTATTTAAAAAAATGTCTTACTTTAGAACTTTTTATGAATGCAGTGCGATTCCTATTACGAAATACGATGTTTTCATACTAGTATTAGAAATTGAAAATTTTAAAACAAAATCTCAAAACAAGAAAAATCCTTCGTTTTCGGAATCAGTATGCGACCCAAAATAACCCCCTTTCGGAAATGTCGCGAACTTGCTTAACACCGTGTAAAAGCTATAATTGTGAGATACGCCTGTATGTCCCGAGTGCGACGAATCATTCAGTCTGAGGCTGGCCTCTCCTTATTTTGAAACGCTCCTATGTTCGCAGGCACCGAGGGAATATCCAAATGCTACGTATTCAAGGGCACCAAGGAGCTCACGGCGAAGCAGATCCAGGAGCAGCTGGCGATCGGCCGCGTGACGGCGCCGAACCCGCAGCAGGCTCGCGCGGGCGGCGCACCCCCGCAGCAGCCGCCCGCGCACCGCTTCCTGCAGCCGGTGCGCCAGTGCGACATGGCGCTCACCGACCTGCTCGGCGAGCTCGGCCGCGACCCGTGGCCGCTCGGCGTCGGCAAGCGCCCGCTGCGCAGCAGCGGCGTCGCGCTCTCGCTCGCCGTCGGCCTGCTCGAGGTCACCTACCCCAACACAGGTGTGTGCTCTACTCTGGGTGCATCTGAAAACCCACTTTATTTAACTACTAGCTGAGGTAGCTGGCTCCGCTCGGGTCGATGTCGTTTTGGACCTATGTCGGGCTGAATTATTTCCTCAATGAAAAGTTACCCGCGACTGGCTGATATCAATCAAAATAGGTCGAGCTGAAATAGTGCGAACAATCTCTGATTAGCCTAGAGGGTGATTTTTTTTTATGTGACTGGACATGGATGGCTAATACCACTCCTTCTGTGATGGTATTAGCCCAACACACCACATGGGAGGACCTTCCTTATATTGCACGGCTACATTGAACTGGATGGAAAACACCGACAATTTTCATTGCCGCTTCGACCATAGTTCATCCAATGCTATGGTGCCAACCCGGGCGGAATAAACCCTACCACCTAAAGCAAAAATAAAAATAATAGGAGAGAACGCTAAGCCAAAAGGAATGAATAGCGCATAGTTTATTATCGCACTTCCAAATAGGAAACATCCCGGCAATCCCCTCGCCCGGCTGCGCTATTCATTCCTTCGGCCTCGCGCGCCAGGAAACCGTAAGTTTAGCAAAAAAACCAGCCAAGTGCGAGTCGGATTCGCACACGAAGGGTTCCGTGCCATCGTAAAAGATTAAATACAAAATAAACACGTTTTTTGTATGGGGGCAAAAACCGTGTGTACCGTACGTGTGTTTGAGCGACTCGTAGCCTAGTGGCGCGGGGACTGGCCTAGCGTACCAGAGACCTGGGTTCAATACCGACATGCACCACTTTCTTTCTCTTTCCGAGTTCGATAAGTGCATTTCGTTACGAGTGCGAGCTGCTCCATGGTTCGGAATCCATGTAAAACTGTAGGTCCCCTTCCCCTACTAGGTGGTAGGGTTTATGCCCGCCCGGGTTGGTACCATCGCATTGGATGAAAAGATGGTCGAAGCGGCAATGAAAAATTGTCCGTGTTTTCCATCCAGTTCAATGTAGCCGTGCTCATAAAGGGAAGGTCCTGGCATGGCACCAAATTCCTTCGGGAATGAGGTGTATTGGGCTAATATCATAACGGTAGTTGTGTGGTATTAGCCATCCATGTCAGGTCGCATAAAAAAAAACCTTTAATTTTAATTATTTTTTAACTTTACCTATTTGTTGTTATAGCGGCAAAATAAATGCACTCTGTGAACATTTCAGCTGTCTGTCTGTTATAGTTACTGAGATACAGCCTGGTGACAGACGAACGGACTGACGGACAGACGGACGGACAGCGGAGGCTTAGTAATAGGGTTCCGTTGGCACCCTTTGTGTACGGAACCCTAAAAATAATGTACATCAACAGTGTAAACTTAAGAACATATCACAATAGGTGGTCCTCTCCGTCAGGTGCGCGGATCATGATGTTCCTCGGAGGGCCGTGCTCGCAGGGCCCCGGTCAGGTTGTCAACGACGAACTGAAACAGCCCATCCGCTCGCACCACGACATACACAAGGACAACGCCAAGTACATGAAGAAAGCGATCAAACACTACGAGGCGCTCGCCCTCCGAGCCGCCACCAACGGGCACGCCGTCGATATATACTCGTGTGCGCTTGACCAGACCGGCTTGCTCGAGATGAAGCAGTGCTGCAATTCTACCGGGTGAGTGGTCTGCTGTTTTTGTCTGTGGGTTTCTTAAAAATCCTAAACTTTACACGTGTTATGGTCAAATGCAAAATGGGATCTCTACAAATGTAACTGACTTTACTCAACCTAACCTCAAAATGGTTTGATTAGGTTACAGACCGACACAATATCACTTCAACCAGCACAATTTATGTGTGACTCAATATTATTTAGTTGGTCCGAGAACTGGAAACTTATCAGTGTTGATCTATAGATTAGATTAGATTAGAAAAGGTTAGGTTAATTTGGGTTTCATTCTCAAAACAATAGCAATCATTCGAAATATTGCTTAGATAAGGGGGCGTTCATTAATGACGTGAGGTGTTTTTGGCGATTTTTCGATGCCTCTCAAATCTCACTAAGGTGAGACGTCGTGAGACTTGGCGACACTCTCGCCCTCCCTTCTAATCTCATGTAAAAGTTTTCAAAATGCTTATTTTTCGTGTTAATATGTTAATCTGCGCTTGATTGCGTTGGATTTATTCGAACGGGTCATTCATCACACAAAGATTTACGATGAAAACTTCTATATTTCGCAAGAAACATGTTTTACTTAATTTTACCCAGTTTTCTTGCAATTTTACACATTTTCTTGCGGAAAAATTAATTAAGTGATATTTTCCGAGACCCCCTCTCCCCCACAAGAGATTGGGTGAGATTCTGCTTGACCTCTCTACCTCTAAATGCCCACGTAATTAATGGGCGCCCCCCCCTATACTAGGTTGATATTAACATGGTAAATTAATGTATGGTTCGTTGTATTAAACTAGTTCTTTCTTTAATATACCAATATTTCAGTGGCCACATGGTGATGGGAGACTCTTTCAACTCCTCACTGTTCAAGCAAACATTCCAAAGGGTATTTGCCAAAGACCAGAAGAACGACTATAAGATGGCATTCAATGGTACCTTTGAGGTCAAGTGCTCCAGGGAATTAAAAAGTAAGCAAGCTCATTTCCATTATGTATTCTATGCCTTCTAGACTAGGAGGTCGCGACAAAAATGGTAACGATTACGTAAATGGCTGAAACTGGTTTTACAGGATAAAGACCAGCCCTCTGAAGCTACATTTGTCAGTCTGCCTGCGCCAAGTGGTTGCGTTACGTAGATAAAGCGTCTGAAAAGTAGTTATGGTGACCAAAAATATATGTGATAAGGTAAATGGATGCAAATAACAAAGCATGAAAGTGTCAGTACATACTTGCTTAGCAATACCAACAAGTCTTTGGTTGCATTTCGTAGTTATAAGCGATTTAGGTTACAGATATAACTTTAGGTATATTTAAGTATTTAATAAAAAAACCGACTGTTTATTGTTGTCTAATTAATAGGTCTCAATATTTCAAGACAATCGGTATATTCATCAGCAGGTACATACCAACATCTATTTTATATAGCCAATCTAGAAAATGCAACCACTTAGAGCAGGCACACCGACATATTTAGCATCACAGGGTTGGTCTCTAACATGTGAACCCAGATTCAGCCATTTACCTTATCGTGACCAAAGATGTCGTGACCTCCCGGAATATTCGTGAAATGTCTAAATTTGTTTGTGGTCTTAATCTTTAGATTTTAAGACTTTTTCCACATTTACATTATAGTAATTGCTCAAACTTGAGCGGCTCGTAGCTCAGGTATGCAGTACTGGTCTTCTGAGGTCTTGGGTTCGATCTCCACCCTGTTCTTAAACCGCTTTCTTTCTCTATCTGTGTTGGGTGGTTGAGTTGCATTGCATTGCATCACGAATGTGAGCTTTTCCATGGTTCCGAATCTATGTAAAACTTTTCGTCATCTTTCCCTACTAGGTGGGGGTTAAGCCCACCTGCGTTGGTACTGTCACATTGCAAAAAAATATCATCTAAGTGGCAATAAAAAATTGTCCGTCTTTTTTTATCCAGTTCAATGTAGCGGTGCTCATAGAGGGAACTTCCTGGCATGCGGCATGACACCTATTTCCTTTGGAAATGTGGTGTCAGCCATCCATGTCCAGTTAATTCACAAAAACTTACCTAATGTCGCTTTGACATGCTCTAGCATTACGTAAATATACTTTTTCGTGCTAAGCATGTACTATGTATGTATGTGCATGTATGTATGTATAATCTATCGGTCCAGCCTTGCAATATATTCGTAATGTAGTTCTTTTTGCAGGGATCTTTCTTTAATTAATGTGTCCTTGCTTCACGGTCGATTATACATACAAGCATGTCACGTTCCTCTAGCATTAAGCTACACATAGTGAATTTTTATGGGGGAATGTTATTGCCTATAATATTGATGCATGCACTTTTACGCGACATATACATTAGAAGCTTTTGAGAAAAAACAAAAAAAAAGATAAATGAGAAATCAATGAAGAAAAACATTATCTGTCTACTCTTCGGTATATATGAAGCTAACCGAGATTGTGAACTACCCGGATTAAGAGTTTTGGGGGTATAATAGTCCACATCCATTCTAATTTATCATATGTATCCTGTATGGGGTATCCTTTTGCCTAAGTTTCGCTAATAAGCGTATGTTTACTTTCTGAATTGCAGTATCGGGTACAATCGGTTCGTGCGTGTCTCTCAACATCAAGGGGCCATGCGTAGCGGAGACGGAGGTGGGCATGGGCAACACATGCCAGTGGAAGCTGTGCACCTTCACGCCGAGCTCCACCCTGGCCGTCTTCTTTGAGGTACGCCTTACTATTTCATTTCATTTATTTATTCAACTTCTGGTAGTAAAACTACACTAAGTCATGTCACAATTTGATTGATCCGCGGATTCGATCAACCAGTGAAAAAGAACCCGCAAAGAAACTTCACTGGTCTATAAATTATGTTTTTTTTTTGGTCTTTTTTTTTTTTCGTCCACATAAATGATATAACACAATTATGATTTCATACCTAAATGCTACTGCCAAACTTACATTGGTAGAACGGTCTGGAGCAAAGAACTAAGGACTACGAGGAAACAACAACCCACAATGTGAAAAGTCTTAATTAGTAAATAAATTACTTAACTTAATAACCTAATCATTATACATATTGAGTATTTATTTATTTATTTTATTTATTATATTATATCTTGTATGGAAAATATCTAATTATAATGATAATATAATAACTAATATATAATAACTAATTATAAAAAATCTATTATAGCTTGTATGGAAAAAAATATTGAATAGACGTATACAGAGCGAGATAAGAAAGGTTCTTAGTTGATTGTTCTATCAAGAATATGCAGTAAAATATTTTTTAAAAAAATCCGTAGAAATTTATATGTAGACAGTTTGTACATCACAGAAAGTACTTTTATTTTATGTGACATAATTACAAATTAACTATTTTCGTTTTTTTTTTCTGTACTTATTCTGTGAGAATTTGCTTCTTGCCGAATTTCATGATTCCTGGTCAACGGGAAGTACCCTATAGGTTTTGATTAATTTGCGATTGTCAAAGTAAGTGCCTTAAATGGCTGTATTTTTTGATCTTGTTGACGCTAGATTTTTTTATTTTTCCAATAGATATAAGAATTTGATGAACATTTCAACTTCACACCTCCACGTTTTCCTAGTAAAAGGATCTTGACAGATGGTCAAATGGATTTAAAAAAGTCATGGCTTTTCACGCTGCATACGGGCGTAGGGCTTGCATCGTCGACAACAGGCTGAATGATCAGCGCGAAACTTTAGAGATAGTCTCATTTAATTTCATTTATTTATTCAACTTCTGGTAGTCAAACTACAATAACCCCTGTTTTCACCACCTCCAGTTACCCGAAATCCGATAAGTATCTTCGGTTAGATGGCATATTTATTTGGTGTAACCGAAAGTTATTTTTGTAGCTGGAGGTGGTGGAAACGGGCATTAGTCATGTCAAAATTTGATTGATCCGCGGATTCGATCAACTCAGTGAAGAAGAACCCGCAAAGAAACTTCACTGGTCTATAAGTTATGTTTTTATTGGTCATTTTTTTTTTGTCTACATTAAAATAAAAAATCAAAATCAAAATCAAAAAAATGATTGCATATTTGCAGAGGTGTTACAGAACCCAAATGAGGTAAATAAAAGCGAGTGCCATCTACAAATTGCCTGGGTAGGCGTACAATAGCACGTGGCTCTTAATAAGAGAGCAGTGCAATCACTATATTAGCTTAATCTAACCATGTGTGTAAATTTAAATCAATTAACCTCTTTTAACGTTTTCTTATCTAATTGAGCCATTTATATTATAAAAACTATTAATGATATAGCACAATTATAATTTCATAATTAAATGCTAGTGCCAAACTTATTTGGTAGAACGGTCTAAGGCAAAGAACTAAGAACTCCTCCGGCCGCGTGAAAAGCCGTGTGTTTTTTTGGCTCATGGACAAAAAAAGTGGACAAAGAGAAGGGAACCTTTCCAGGGTTCCCTTCCTCGAAAGGAGAAAGGGAACCCTGGAAAGGAATGTCTAGCAGCCGGCGTGCGCTCGCGCAGGTGGTGAACCAGCACTCGGCGCCGGTGCCGCAGGGCGGCCGCGGCTGCGTTCAGTTCATCACGCAGTACCAGCACTCGAGCGGGCAGCGGCGCGTCCGCGTCACCACCGTCGCCAGGAAGTAAGCGGAGCGGAAGGGACCGAGCGGCTCGGGGCGCGGGGACTTGCTTTCGAGGCCAGAGGTTATGGGTTCGATCCCCTCCCTGTTCATCTCTTCTCTCTCTTTCTGAGTTGAATTTTTTTTTTTTATGCAACCTGACATGGATGGCTAATACCACACAACTACCGTTATGATATTAGCCCAATACACCTCATTCCCGAAGGAATTTGGTGCCATGCCAGGACCTTCCCTTTATGAGGACGGCTACATTAAACTGGATGGAAAACACGGCAATTTTTTATTGCCGCTTCGACCATCTTTTCATCCAATGCGATGGTACCAACCCGGGCGGGCATAAACCCTACCACCTAGTAGGGGAAGGGGACCTACAGTTTTACATGGATTCCGAACCATGGAGCTGCTCGCATTCGTAACGAAATGCACTTATCGAACTCGGAAAGAGAAAGACAGTGGTGCATGTCGGTATTGAACCCAGGTCTCTGGTACGCTAGGCCAGTCCCCGCGTCACTAGGCTACGAGTCGCTGAATAAGTGCATTTCGTTACGAGTTCCATGGTTTGGAATCCATTTAAAACTTGAGACCCCTTTCCTCTACTAGGTGTTAGAGTTTAAGCCTGCCCGGGTTTGTACCATCGATGGGTGCAACGGCAATGAAAAATTATTCATATTTTCCATCCAGTCTAACGTAGCTATATATTGAAAGGGAAAGTATAAGCACCTCATTGAGTCGAGAATGCGGTGTGTTGGGCTCATACTATGATGGTGGGTATGGTAGCCATCCATGGCCAGTTGCATCAAAAACATACTGTCCATTACAGTGTTCGACCTCTGGCATGAAAGGCATGTCCCGCTCCCCCGAGCTACGGGCCGCTCAAACAACTAAATTAGAATCTAACTTATTCACACTTCTAGGAGGCTGTGAATGGAAATACACTCTTTGAAAATGTCCACCGTTAGCTGTTACGGTGTATGTTATACAGCACAGTGACAGACAGACGGACGATCGGAAAGCCAGTGGAAGTTTTTAATAGGGTCCCGTTGGTACTCTTGGGTACGGAACCCTAAAAAAACTGGCTAAGTGCCGGTCGGACTCGCATATGAAAGGTTCCGTACCAACGTACAAAGACTTAACACGAAACAATCGCGTTTTTAGTATCAGGGCCTTATTTTTATTGATTTTTATTATTTTTAAATTTTACCTATTTGTTGTTATAGTGGCAAAATAAATACACACTCTGTGAACATTTTAGCTACCTACCTATTACAGTTCATGAGATACAGCCCTGTGACAGACGGACGGACGGTCGGACAGCGGAGGCTTAGTAATAGGGTTTCGTGGGCACCCCTTGGGTACGGAACCCTAAAGAGGACTATTGTTAAGTGGTTTCCGAGAAGTGTAACGGTCGGTGTGCGTGCAGCTGGGGCGACGCGGCGGTGAACCTGCACCACATCTCGGCCGGGTTCGACCAGGAGGCGGCGGCGGTGGTGATGGCGCGGCTGGTGGTGTACCGCGCCGAGCAGGAGGACGGGCCCGACGTGCTGCGCTGGGTCGACCGGATGCTCATACGGCTGGTGCGCCACCACTCTATAACGTCACGGCTGGTGGTGTACCGCGGAATCTACCTTCCACCACGGACGGTTGCTTTTTTGCGCCATGTTATGACATCATAGATGGCGCACCCATTTAAATAGTGAATATACTAAAGATATCGAGTCTGTACAATTCTCGATCTTTCGTTTCCTCTATCCGTACAGACACACATCTTTTCATGCATGCTCTATGCAGTATGTACTTGATCTTCACGATGTACTTTCTCAATCTGGCCGTGGTATGTGCTCCTAGGCCGCACGGGCATAATAACTCTATTCACGGTCCATGGCATTATTTCATTCCCATGCTAACGCCCTTACAAATTTTATATGTTTTTTGGTGGTGCAGTGCCAGAAGTTTGGAGAGTACGGCAAGGACGACCCCAACAGCTTCCGTCTCTCGGAGAACTTCAGCCTGTACCCGCAGTTCATGTACCACCTGCGGCGTTCGCAGTTCGTCCAGGTCTTCAACAACTCGCCCGACGAGACGAGCTTCTATCGGTGAGTGTCCGCTGAAAGAAATACTACTGAAATGTGTGCTGGTTGCAGCCACAGTGTTAGATTGTGTCCGAACTTAGATTTAACTTTTGGGGGGTTCCAAGGTTCTTTTATTTTAAGCACGGCATATAGCGTGCGCCAGGACCTCTCATATGAAGTGCCCGACAACGCCCATGGGCTTTCGAACTTTCACAGGAGCTGTGGAAGCCATTCCGACCGGCCAGGTGCTTTTTCACCCCCTTTTGAAGGACCCCATATTTTACTTTGAGGGAAACACCTCAGCAGGGAGTCGATTTCTTAATTTACCGGCTCTATAGCTAAAGGATCAAGAGGATCGGTTCGTTCTTATTTTCGGCATGTCGACATTGAATGGGGGCATGCCTGCCTGTTCTCCGATCAGCGACCATCGAGGGACAGCGTTACCGACGTTATTTTGTTATGGTGAACTGACTGGCCAGTTGGCTTCTTCCTAAACACATCTCCTGTCCACCGCATTTGTCCAAGACAGGACCGTCGAGTGTAATGAGGTGCACGTTGCAGGCACATGCTGATGCGAGAGGACCTGACACAGTCGCTGATCATGATCCAGCCGATCCTGTACGCGTACAGCTTCGGCGGGCCGCCCGAGCCCGTGCTGCTGGACACCTCCTCCATCCAGCCCGACCGCATCCTGCTCATGGACACCTTCTTCCAGATACTCATCTTTCACGGCGAGGTGAGGCTGACTCGCTTTGTGCTGGATTATTATTCTACTTGCAATATCTTAAATCTGTCACCGATCAGTGGACTTCGCTATCACACAACTTGACCAAATTATGGGTAAAATATTTAGTGACCGGGTCGTGGCTCGGGGCGTGGGGATTTGCTTTCTATGCCAGAGCTATTACATACTTCGATAGGTACTTTCTCTTTCTGGCTTGGATAAGTCCATTTCGTCATGTATACAGGCTGTTCCATGGTCCGAAATCCATGTAAAACTGTAGGTCTCCCCTCCACCTTCCCCTACTAGGTAAGCCCGCCCGCATTGGGACTATAGCATCAGATGAAAAGATGGTCGAAGCGGCACTGAAAAGTTGTCGCAAGTTTTTATACATCCAGTTCAATATAGCTGTGCTTATAAAGAAGGAACGGGATCCTGGCATGGCACCAAATTCCTTCAGGAATGTGTTGGGGTAATATCACGAGGGTGTGTGTGGTTCTATCTATGTCCAGTTACGTAATTTAGTTTTTTTTTCTAAATATGTCTAAAACAAAAAAGTACATGTACAAGGTATCATTTGAAAGGTAAAAGCTGCCACTAATTTACTTCATGTGTTTCACCCTGTTCAAAGCCTGAACTGGGCCGATTTATTAAAAACACAAACTTAATATATAAAAATCACATGTCGATACGTTCGAACATGCTAATCACCAAAACCACCAAACCAATTTCAACGAAACTTTGTGAATGTGTATGATTTTGCCCGCTTATAAGATAGTTTACTTTTATTTATTTATTTTAGACAGGCAGCCTAAGCTGATATGTCTAAGCCCCGGTTGCACGAAGAGACGGCCGAGTTAATCAATGTTCAAACACGTCACTTTTAGTGATCCGCATAGAGTTCCTTCCATACTGTCCACACAAAGTCACGTGTTTGATCATACTTTGACGTTGATTTTGATTGTTTGTCCTTTCGTGCACTCGGCCCTAAATCTTATTTTTCATTAGATTAAGTTGATCGTCATGTGGAAAGTTATTTAATTAGGATTTGGTAACACATTTATTTATTTGTTTTTGTTTTTTTTATTATTATTTTTTAGTCAATTGCCATTGTAATATGAATTAACTGGTTCTTTGTTTTATTTTTATTTAAAATGAGTGTCCAAACGATTTTTGAATTGATTGGTTGAGTTAGCATTAATAACGACTTCGGGGAGCTTTTCCATAACTCCACAACTCTATTGGTAAAGAAATGTTTGCGGATGTTGGTGTTATGTTCCGTGCAGTTGAGTTTCAAGCTGTGTCATCTTAAGTGAGTGTTTTTATTTAAGGTGAGCATATTTCCAAGATTTGCGCAATCACACTTCCCGGTCATTATCTTGTATGCTTCTATGAGGTCACCTCTCTGACGGCGGCTTTTATCTCAAAAAAAAAAAAATATTCGGTGTGGTCCCGAACGGAGCCGGGAACTAAATTAAGGAACCATGCAAAGTAAAAATGGTGCAACATCCTACTAAACAGTTTTGTCGCTCCCTACAGACGATAGCGCAGTGGCGCGCGCTTCGCTACCAAGACATGCCCGAGTACGAGAGCTTCGCTCAGCTACTGAGGGCGCCGGTGGACGACGCTCAGGAGATCCTCCAGAGCCGCTTCCCGGTGCCGCGCTACATCGACACGGAGCAGGGTGGCTCGCAGGTACGCTTGTGTGTTCCTTCAGATTATAGTCAGCTTCTCTATCAAGACATACTTGAGAACGAGAGCTTCGCTCAGCTACTGAGGGCGCCGGTGGACGACGCTCAGGAGATCCTCCAGAGCCGCTTCCCGGTGCCGCGCTACATCGACACGGAGCAGGGTGGCTCGCAGGTACGCTTGTGTGTTCCTTCAGATTATAGTCAGCTTCTCTATCAAGACATACTTGAGAACGAGAGCTTCGCTCAGCTACTGAGGGCGCCGGTGGACGACGCTCAGGAGATCCTCCAGAGCCGCTTCCCGGTGCCGCGCTACATCGACACGGAGCAGGGTGGCTCGCAGGTACGCTTGTGTGTTCCTTCAGATTATAGTCAGCTTCTCTATCAAGACATACTTGAGAACGAGAGCTTTGCTCAGCTACTGAGGGCACCGGTGGACGACGCTCAGGAGATCCTCCAGAGCCGCTTCCCGGTGCCGCGCTACATCGACACGGAGCAGGGTGGCTCGCAGGTACGCTTGTGTGTTCCTTCAGATTATAGTCAGCTTCTCTATCAAGACATACTTGAGAACGAGAGCTTTGCTCAGCTACTGAGGGCACCGGTGGACGACGCTCAGGAGATCCTCCAGAGCCGCTTCCCGGTGCCGCGCTACATCGACACGGAGCAGGGTGGCTCGCAGGTACGCTTGTGTGTTCCTTCAGATTATAGTCAGCTTCTCTATCAAGACATACTTGAGAACGAGAGCTTTGCTCAGCTACTGAGGGCACCGGTGGACGACGCTCAGGAGATCCTCCAGAGCCGCTTCCCGGTGCCGCGCTACATCGACACGGAGCAGGGTGGCTCGCAGGTACGCTTGTGTGTTCCTTCAGATTATAGTCAGCTTCTCTATCAAGACATACTTGAGAACGAGAGCTTTGCTCAGCTACTGAGGGCACCGGTGGACGACGCTCAGGAGATCCTCCAGAGCCGCTTCCCGGTGCCGCGCTACATCGACACGGAGCAGGGTGGCTCGCAGGTACGCTTGTGTGTTCCTTCAGATTATAGTCAGCTTCTCTATCAAGACATACTTGAGAACGAGAGCTTTGCTCAGCTACTGAGGGCGCCGGTGGACGACGCTCAGGAGATCCTCCAGAGCCGCTTCCCGGTGCCGCGCTACATCGACACGGAGCAGGGTGGCTCGCAGGTACGCTTGTGTGTTCCTTCAGATTATAGTCAGCTTCTCTATCAAGACATACTTGAGAACGAGAGCTTTGCTCAGCTACTGAGGGCGCCGGTGGACGACGCTCAGGAGATCCTCCAGAGCCGCTTCCCGGTGCCGCGCTACATCGACACGGAGCAGGGTGGCTCGCAGGTACGCTTGTGTGTTCCTTCAGATTATAGTCAGCTTCTCTATCAAGACATACTTGAGAACGAGAGCTTTGCTCAGCTACTGAGGGCGCCGGTAAACAACGCTCAGGAGATCCTCCAGAGCCGTTTCCCGGTGCCGCGCTACATCGACACGGAGCAGGGTGGCTCGCAGGTACGCTTGTGTGTTCCTTCAGATTATAGCCAGCTTCTCTATCAAGACATACTTGAGAACGAGAGCTTTGCTCAGCTACTGAGGGCGCCGGTGGACGACGCTCAGGAGATCCTCCAGAGCCGCTTCCCGGTGCCGCGCTACATCGACACGGAGCAGGGTGGCTCGCAGGTACGCTTGTGTGTTCCTTCAGATTATAGTCAGCTTCTCTATCAAGACATACTTGAGAACGAGAGCTTTGCTCAGCTACTGAGGGCGCCGGTAAACGACGCTCAGGAGATCCTCCAGAGCCGTTTCCCGGTGCCGCGCTACATCGACACGGAGCAGGGTGGCTCGCAGGTACGCTTGTGTGTTCCTTCAGATTATAGTCAGCTTCTCTATCAAGACATACTTGAGAACGAGAGCTTTGCTCAGCTACTGAGGGCGCCGGTAAACGACGCTCAGGAGATCCTCCAGAGCCGCTTCCCGGTGCCGCGCTACATCGACACGGAGCAGGGTGGCTCGCAGGTACGCTTGTGTGTTCCTTCAGATTATAGTCAGCTTCTCTATCAAGACATACTTGAGAACGAGAGCTTTGCTCAGCTACTGAGGGCACCGGTGGACGACGCTCAGGAGATCCTCCAGAGCCGCTTCCCGGTGCCGCGCTACATCGACACGGAGCAGGGTGGCTCGCAGGTACGCTTGTGTGTTCCTTCAGATTATAGTCAGCTTCTCTATCAAGACATACTTGAGAACGAGAGCTTTGCTCAGCTACTGAGGGCACCGGTGGACGACGCTCAGGAGATCCTCCAGAGCCGCTTCCCGGTGCCGCGCTACATCGACACGGAGCAGGGTGGCTCGCAGGTACGCTTGTGTGTTCCTTCAGATTATAGTCAGCTTCTCTATCAAGACATACTTGAGAACGAGAGCTTTGCTCAGCTACTGAGGGCACCGGTGGACGACGCTCAGGAGATCCTCCAGAGCCGCTTCCCGGTGCCGCGCTACATCGACACGGAGCAGGGTGGCTCGCAGGTACGCTTGTGTGTTCCTTCAGATTATAGTCAGCTTCTCTATCAAGACATACTTGAGAACGAGAGCTTTGCTCAGCTACTGAGGGCGCCGGTGGACGACGCTCAGGAGATCCTCCAGAGCCGCTTCCCGGTGCCGCGCTACATCGACACGGAGCAGGGTGGCTCGCAGGTACGCTTGTGTGTTCCTTCAGATTATAGTCAGCTTCTCTATCAAGACATACTTGAGAACGAGAGCTTTGCTCAGCTACTGAGGGCGCCGGTGGACGACGCTCAGGAGATCCTCCAGAGCCGCTTCCCGGTGCCGCGCTACATCGACACGGAGCAGGGTGGCTCGCAGGTACGCTTGTGTGTTCCTTCAGATTATAGTCAGCTTCTCTATCAAGACATACTTGAGAACGAGAGCTTTGCTCAGCTACTGAGGGCGCCGGTGGACGACGCTCAGGAGATCCTCCAGAGCCGCTTCCCGGTGCCGCGCTACATCGACACGGAGCAGGGTGGCTCGCAGGTACGCTTGTGTGTTCCTTCAGATTATAGTCAGCTTCTCTATCAAGACATACTTGAGAACGAGAGCTTTGCTCAGCTACTGAGGGCGCCGGTAAACAACGCTCAGGAGATCCTCCAGAGCCGTTTCCCGGTGCCGCGCTACATCGACACGGAGCAGGGTGGCTCGCAGGTACGCTTGTGTGTTCCTTCAGATTATAGTCAGCTTCTCTATCAAGACATACTTGAGAACGAGAGTTTTGCTCAGCTACTGAGGGCGCCGGTGGACGACGCTCAGGAGATCCTCCAGAGCCGCTTCCCGGTGCCGCGCTACATCGACACGGAGCAGGGTGGCTCGCAGGTACGCTTGTGTGTTCCTTCAGATTATAGTCAGCTTCTCTATCAAGACATACTTGAGAACGAGAGCTTTGCTCAGCTACTGAGGGCGCCGGTGGACGACGCTCAGGAGATCCTCCAGAGCCGCTTCCCGGTGCCGCGCTACATCGACACGGAGCAGGGTGGCTCGCAGGTACGCTTGTGTGTTCCTTCAGATTATAGTCAGCTTCTCTATCAAGACATACTTGAGAACGAGAGCTTTGCTCAGCTACTGAGGGCGCCGGTAAACGACGCTCAGGAGATCCTCCAGAGCCGCTTCCCGGTGCCGCGCTACATCGACACGGAGCAGGGTGGCTCGCAGGTACGCTTGTGTGTTCCTTCAGATTATAGTCAGCTTCTCTATCAAGACATACTTGAGAACGAGAGCTTTGCTCAGCTACTGAGGGCACCGGTGGACGACGCTCAGGAGATCCTCCAGAGCCGCTTCCCGGTGCCGCGCTACATCGACACGGAGCAGGGTGGCTCGCAGGTACGCTTGTGTGTTCCTTCAGATTATAGTCAGCTTCTCTATCAAGACATACTTGAGAACGAGAGCTTTGCTCAGCTACTGAGGGCGCCGGTGGACGACGCTCAGGAGATCCTCCAGAGCCGCTTCCCGGTGCCGCGCTACATCGACACGGAGCAGGGTGGCTCGCAGGTACGCTTGTGTGTTCCTTCAGATTATAGTCAGCTTCTCTATCAAGACATACTTGAGAACGAGAGCTTTGCTCAGCTACTGAGGGCACCGGTGGACGACGCTCAGGAGATCCTCCAGAGCCGCTTCCCGGTGCCGCGCTACATCGACACGGAGCAGGGTGGCTCGCAGGTACGCTTGTGTGTTCCTTCAGATTATAGTCAGCTTCTCTATCAAGACATACTTGAGAACGAGAGCTTTGCTCAGCTACTGAGGGCACCGGTGGACGACGCTCAGGAGATCCTCCAGAGCCGCTTCCCGGTGCCGCGCTACATCGACACGGAGCAGGGTGGCTCGCAGGTACGCTTGTGTGTTCCTTCAGATTATAGTCAGCTTCTCTATCAAGACATACTTGAGAACGAGAGCTTCGCTCAGCTACTGAGGGCGCCGGTAAACGACGCTCAGGAGATCCTCCAGAGCCGTTTCCCGGTGCCGCGCTACATCGACACGGAGCAGGGTGGCTCGCAGGTACGCTTGTGTGTTCCTTCAGATTATAGTCAGCTTCTCTATCAAGACATACTTGAGAACGAGAGCTTTGCTCAGCTACTGAGGGCTCCGACGACACTACTAAGTCCAGTGTCGCTTTCCAATGCTGGGGGTCCATTCAGGGAAAGAGTGAGTTCGAATTCGTCACTAAATATCAACTCACTTTTTTTAATAGTAAATTTTCCACACTTCTTGAACATCATTACAGTTAGATACAAATCTGGTCCGTCCCGTAAATACGTCGGAAGTATAAATAACGGTTCCGTTATTTAAATAATAATATATTTCCCAGCTATTTTTAGGTTAACTCACTCCCGAACTCGAACTCACTCTTTTCTGAATGGACCCCCTGATCTACATCGATATGGAGCAGGGTGGCTCGCAGGTACGCTTGTATGCTCCTTCAGATTATAGCTTCTCTGTCAAGGAATCACTTGAATGTACCTCTTGTTGAAATTATGCCTGTGTCGCTACACTAACATGTGCATTGTTTTCTGAAGTTTTTTTTATTTTCAGTAGCGTAAAGTTTAGGTGTTGGATTTGGCAGCTTAGCGCGAAATGCCAATCAACAATGCCAATCAATGCCAATGCTACAGTGATTTTGTTGTTTTCAGGCACGTTTCCTGCTGTCGAAGGTGAACCCTTCGCAGACGCACAACAACATGTACGCTTACGGCGGGGTAAGTGTGCTCCTGTCCCCCTCCCTGCCCCTGACATCCCTATTCCATCCATCTTCAAGACATAAAAAACCATTGACACTAATTTCATAGACGTCACAGTTGATTTTTTAAATTTTGATCAATGCATCAAACACGATAGAAAACCTTCATCTTTTATGTGTAGCTTGCTAATACAGTGTCTCGATAACTTTTTTCTAAATATGTTAATTAATTTTCAAATAACAATACAAACAACTTCTGATGGCAGGAATCGTTGAAGGATTTAGCATAACTTTAATTTGATGTTGCTATGCTAGTAGTTACTAAGTGAGAACAGCTGTAAAATATGGCTTGTTTATAAAAAAAAATCGAATCACCCATGATAAGTTAGGTGATTATACTGTAGTCCTTTTTAGTTGTGTGATTTTACCTTTCAGTATTCCTTGCATGTTATAACTCTATGTAGGTCCCTCTTATGAAAAGGGAGACATTACACTTTGTATGACATTTTGTCAGCCTCGGTGGCCCAGTGGCCCGACACTTCGGCGATCGCTCTCCGAAGTTAAGCAACGCTGGGTCCGGTCTGGTCTTGGATGGGTGACCATTCGACCGTCGAGAGGCTGGCCGTGGTTCTGATTCCACGTTAAACTGTAGGTCCCCTTCCTTACTTACTAGGTGGTAGGGTTGAGGTAGGGTAGAGGTAGGTGGTAGCATGAGACATAACTTATTTTGATTGTTTGATGAGTACATTAAAGTGGGACCAAGTAACGGAGGTATATCTGAGATTATTATTATAATCATAGTCCTGGCAAAACTCAGTACAAAAGTTGTTCAGTTTGAGATACAGCATCACTCCTGTAAATTTGGTAGAGTTCTACCCAGTCGTCCTGTATTTTATTGCAAGGGCTCACAATTGCGTGAGAGCACAGAAGCGACCTTGATACTTTCAATTTACAATTTTTTACAGTTGTTTTTTTTCTATGTGACTGGACATGGATGGCTTATACCACAAGTTTTGTCATGGTATTAGCCCAACACACCACATGGGAACTAGGTGCCATGCCAGGACCTTCCTTATATTGCACGGCTACATTGAACTGGATGGAAAACACGGACAATTTTCATTGCCGCTTCCACCATCGTTCATCCAATGCGATGGTACCAACCCGGGCGGGATTAACCCTACCACCTAGTAAGTAAGGAAGGGGACCTACAGTTTAACGTGGAATCCGAACCACGGCCAGCCTCTCTCAACGGTCGAATGGTCACCCATCCATGACCAGACCGGACCCAGCGTTGCTTAACTTCGGAGAGCGATCGCCGAAGTGTCGCGCCACTGGGCCATTGAGGCTGTTTTCAGCATGGCCATTTTAACAGGACTGTGTGTTGTATGAGATTAATAATGTTTTTATTTGCATCGCGGTGGCGACTCCAGGCGATGCCGATACCCTCTGCGGTAGTGTTCCATTTCTTTTTGTTCACTCGGGGGCGCTCGGTGGCATTGTCGCTAACAATACTAACGTGACGTGTCGCTTCCATGTGCTACTTATGTGTGACATTGTATGGGTGCTTGTGTTCGTTCTAAAATTACTAAAGAGTCTAATATTTAAGTAAATGTACTAAGCAGGTATGTCGTTTATTTCAAGGAATATTTTTGAATGTTAAATCTTTGCAGTCAAGGTCCGCAACGCAAATGAAGCGTTCATGAAATGTATGTAGTTATAATCTTAAACACTGTGTTAGTAGTAGTCGTGGGACGAGAAATGAGAAATGGGTTTGTAAACTGTTACTAGTGTAAAAACGAAGTATTCATTTTACGCCGAGCAGTATGGCCGCTACAAATTTCTTGTAGCGCGCCGCGTGCACGTAGGTTGCGAGACGTCTAGACGCAACGACCCGCCAGCCGCGACTGTCTCGCTCGCGCAATGTAGCTCGGCTCGAAGCCGGCGACTCTCGTAACTGGGGTTACGAGTAATGTTAGTAATATTAATAATTACTTCGTTGCTGCTTGTAGCCGGCGACTCTCGCAACTGGGGTTACCGCCGAAACTGTAATGCGCGCGCGCAGTGCGCACTGTAATCGAAGCGGGGCTACATTGTTAACGACCGCCGTTGTGGTTTGCTTACAGAAAAGTCCAACGATTGATATTTCTAAATGCTAATAGGCATATAAAATAAATGATAATTATGTTTATTTATCATTTGTGTTATATTATTTCTAGGGATTATTTTGTCGAGGATAAAAAGTTTTGTCGGACTTCTTCAGTGTTTGCGATAACTACATAGTAACAAAACCTCTTTCTTGATTTAGATTTATGTTGAGAATACAGGTCACTGCACTCGAGATTCAGAATTCATGTGGAGTGATCGAACCGTGCTAGATGTCCAGCCAAAAAAAAAAAAAAAGAGGGGAGAAAAAGGGAGAGGGACTTTTCTTTCATTTCTTTTTGAAACCGTTTCCGCTAACGGCTATCGGCATCAGCAATAACGGTTACTAACGTTTTCGAAGACCAGTGGAAACGCCCACGACTAGTTAGTAGGTGGCATTGATTATCAGAGGAGGGACTGTAGGAGAATTCCAAATTATGGGTATACAGCTGGCGTCGAAATTTTGCTGTTTCGGGTCCAGCCTTGTAGTATTTTTGTAAAGTAGTTCTTTTTACTGGGCTCTTTCTTTAATTAATGTGTCCTTGCTTCACGGTCGATTATACAGACATACATATCACATTCCTTGGAATCTAACATTGTATTTGCAAACAAGCGAGAGGATACCATTACCATTGTTCTAGTCCCTTTTTTTTTCGTCTATTCAATAATTAATTTGCCTTTAAGATTGACTAAAAGTGATATGGGGCTTCTACAGATTTATGAAAATAATTAATTCTAAATGTATAGCACATTTACATTCATGCTTACTAACATACATATTAACATACTTCTATTAACCAACTCAATGCATTAATTTCGTAGAATTGTTGTATTGTAAAATGGAGGATAATCATCCTTAACAACTTGCTAAGTAACCCATTATTATTTGCTAAAAAACTTCTATTAACATCATCGTGCCAACGAGTATGGTATGTACAGCTTTGTTTCTTCAATTAATGTGTCCTTGCTTCGCGTCGATTCTACATACCTTCATGCATGACATACAACAGTTGAAGTAAACAAAATTTTATTACATCTCAGTTCCCTAATGTTTAATTTCACTCATCCTCAAATTTGTGTGGACAATAATTTAAATTTCAAATCCTATCATAAAGTCCAAAAAGACAAGATTCTTACTGAAGAAGAAGAAGATACTCTAGATTCAAGAAATATAGAAATAGACCATAAATAAATAAACAAAAAAAAAACAAGTGCACTCAGTAGTTCTAAAACCTGATATGCATCAGCTTATAGCTGCTAGTGTTATGAACCAAATAATAAATTCAAAATCGAGGACATCCAAATGTATGCGTTTATCGTGTTTATTATAAAAAAGAAAATATAACCTAACCTTACCTCTATCCGTGGTAATAAGAGTTTTGGACGCTATGGGTTTTGAATTTGTGCTCTTTGGACTTAGTGATGTCTGTCAATTGTTGTTTATTGTTTATTGTTTATTCATCATCCATAGACAGTACACTGCACTCGGATTTGTCATATTTTATCATTAGCCAGTTCGGTGAAATCCCAGCGAAGAAGAACTGGAAAGAAACTCCGCTGGTTTTTTTTTTCAACGTCCACTTAGTCTAAATTTACAAAAGTAAGCTAAATTAATATGAATTGACGAGAATCAGCAATTCATGTCATATGCAACAGTTCATGACAAATATCAGTTTATTAGTAAAGACCATGCCCGCCATCTAGAATGTTGACAATTGGAGCAAGCCAGTCCCCACAAACAGCACCCGTTCAATAGCATCACGTCAGGCACAGCCATCGCCTCTATCAACCATATTTTAGGGAAAGAGGAGACCCGAACCCAGCATCGCCGCAAGTAGGGACGTTAAAGGGGGACTGTATGTATGTAATGCAAAGACAATTGACTATTTTAGCAACAAAAGATTTCGTGTTTTAATCACCTGTGGCGGCTGGGATTTGGCATCAGGCGTACTTTGTTCTGTCCGTCTGTTTTGTAATTCTTTAAGTAGTGACTGGGTTCCTCTCGTCGGTATTATGATAGTGGAATGGTTACCGCGTTTGCGAATCGAAATGCTTGGGTGTCTCACAGGACGCAAATTTGTTATCAAAAGACTAATGCGGTTGGGTAGAATTTTGCATATCGTCGGTGGCAAAACCCGTTAAGTGAAAAAATTAGAGTTTCGAGATGAATGGACTTGAAAGTAAGTAAAGAATAATAATAAAAAAAACCACTTAACAACTAAATTTATCTAGTTAATCGCTGGATTTAGATGCATCAGCATTTGCTGCCTATCTCAGTCAGTGAGTCAGCGTGTTTGTGTCCACTGCTGGACATACGCCTTTCCAATTTTACTCCAGTCCTCCCGGCCATCAGCGGTACGGAACCACTGCTTACCGCCGACGCACTAGATGTCGTCGTCCCACCTAGCGGGTGGCCTTGCCACACTCCGTTTTCCTGTCCACGGCCGCCATTGTAGGACAAAATGGTTAACCACCGTCCGTTTATCTATGGGTTAAACATGTAGAACAACCTCCGCGCCGCCACGACAGATAAACTGGAATTGTAATGACACTGCGCAAGGGTGGATGCAAGCGAGATTCCGGTATTGAGAGAATTAGATTGGATATCATGCCTCCATTCATCCTCTAAAACTTAAAAATAAATAAAAAATTTAATGGCTGTTAATGTGTGGTATAAGTGTGCATGTGTTTGCACAACCTAACTTTAAAACCAAACATCATATCAATGTATAGGTTTTACCAAAAGAAACAGCTTGAAAATTTCAGTGGAACTGCATTATTAACTAATTTTGCTCAAAAATGCCTCTTAACGGGTTTTACCTGTACACCGACGATATTATCATGACATGTCGCATTTTGGCGACTCGAACTAAGGGAACTGTCAAAAAAAAAATTCAAAATCTGCGTGGTGGTTTTTGAGTTTGGTCCGTTCAGTTCAAATCAGTTATATTGCCTAACGGTGCTGTGTGTGCAGGACGGCGGCGCTCCGGTGCTGACGGACGACGTGTCCCTGCAAGTGTTCATGGAGCATCTCAAGAAGTTGGCCGTCTCGTCGACGGCTTAGACTCTTCGTCTGATCCCACCCTCAGAGTTTTTTTTTTCATATGGTGTTAAGCACTTTAAAGGGGCTGTATATGTTCGCAAGCGTGGGGATGTTTTTACGTGTGGAGAATTTATGTCAGCATGCATGTGAAGTCACTCTGGAAAGCCGGTTCTTCGAGGGAAAAGAGATTAACAAATTGAATATCAATACAACATAAAAGCATATTCATAGACGTTACTCGTACTTGGCCGAGCCGAAGTATGGCTTCCGGCTGTCAAATTTGACATTCGGTCCATACATTTTATGTCAAAACTGACAGTCGAAAGACATACTTTGGCTCAGCCAAGTACGAGTAACGTCCATGAATCTCAGCATCAATGTACTGACATTAAAAACTCAAAAACCAAGCAGAGATAGAACCGAGGGATTCAGTTTTGGTTCCTCATTCTTTCAAAATGTTAGTGTGCAATTTCTAATGGGAACTAGGTGCCATGCCAGGACCTTCTTTATATTGCTCGGCTTTATTGAACTGGCTGGAAAACACGGACAATTTTCAATGCCGCTTCGACCATCGTGACATGCCAGGACCTTTCCCATATGGCACGGCTGCCATTGAACTGGGTAGATAAAATGGACAATTTTTATTTGCCATGGTCCTATGCCACTATAGGGCCCTCCTATGTCACTATAGATTGATTCTGTGCCACTGTAGGGAGTTCTTGTGATCCTATTAAGGCGAACATGTGAAACAATATATATTTTGATTGGTTCATGCATTTATGTACGTAGAGGGATGAAGAGAGTATGAAATACAGTATTTATATATCTGTTCCAATCAAAATTTTCATGACGGCAATGTATATCTAGAATTATGTAAGTTAATGAAAGAATAATAATTATTAAATGAATTTATTATCCAATGCAGTGTTTTTATTCATTTCCTTTGTAATTATCATAAAATGATTTTATGAGTAGAATAGGTCACTAGTATAATCCGGAGTTTTCGTAGTGCCAGATTAGTAAGACTGCTGTATGCTCGACCCAGCGAGCATGGAAGGACGGAAATGGCATCCGAATGGAACTGGCTTGTTTGTGGCGGCGCGTAGCCTCGTGCACATACAATGGCCGTAGCGCCGGCGAATGAGTTCGCTTAAGAATTGACTGATGTTCTCGCCTTCCAAGACCACGTAAGAACTTCACAGGACTCTGAGCCGGTAGTTCCAGTTGTCACCTAAATTGGCGTTCACGGCAAACCGATCGACTGGCGTTTTCCGTAAAAACGTCAAACTCCATACAAGTTTTTACTAGATATTCTGTGGTTTTCTTCAAGCTGTCAAAGTCAAACTCGGACTTCCGATTTGTCTGAAAACGCGGAGTCGACGTAAACGGCAACATCGACGTATTTACGGCAACGTTGAGTAAGCTGTCAAATCAAACTCGGACTCGCAAATGTTAGTTCGCTTAACGCCCACTGCGCGCGCTCTTCAATTTCTCCATACTTTTGAAAACGTCAGTTGAAAAAATCAGTCAGTCAGTTTGAAAGATCAGTTTGCCGTAAACGCCAATTATGGTGACAACTGGGACTACAGTCTCTGTTTTGAGCAACGAACATTCGACTTTGCGCGTTCCGAATTCGTAAACGAACTAACAACAGTTTGATGTTTTCCACTAACTCGTGGCTACGCTGCCGCCATACGAATGCATTTCGATCGCTACTCGCGTCATTCCATGCTCGCTGACGTCACCGAACCGAAACACGTCATCATAATCCGTCGGAATCCCCTTTAAGGCGGCCCATCCCGCTCAACTCCCCATACAAACGGGGAAAGAAGATCACGCCCATATTTCTTGTCAGAGATCCCAAATTTTTCTCAAAATAGCTTTATTTGATCGAACTAGATGTCTGATGACCGTTGGCATTGTAAAATTGTATTTGGTTTCTAAGTTATAAGATTCGAAAGTTCGAATTTTTCGCGCGTTTTATACAATAACTTTGGAGGTGCATTACGCAATGATAAAGTAAGAACATCTTAAAAATATTAGTCATAAGACATAGCTAATTTCATTAAGATTTATAATCTATTTGGTTTTTGTTAGATTTTTAACTACAGCGGTCGTGGTTTACTTTTAGCTATAAGTCGTTTGTTATTAAAATTTTAGTAAATATTACCAAATCATACACTATGCACATTTGCATCTTCCTCATCACGGAGCCTGTCTTTTTTTTTTTAAACGGAGAAGGTCCCAGAGCGCAACAGCACGGTTTTGTACCGTGCCCGCGATTGAGTTAGTCCCGCCGGGTTGGGCCACCTTAAACGTATTTTATGGTTATTATACCCATCTCGGAGGCAACAAGGATAATAAAAATAATATAAATAATATGCTTTATTGCTTCCATACACATAGGTACATGCAAGGGAGGACTTATTGCCTAAAGTCAATATCTTCCAATCAACCCGATTATTAAAGAAAAATATACAGGTAGCAAGAAAAGTAGCCTAAGATTGTTTCTTGTGCACTATTAATAATTGAAAAAAATGTTATATAAGCTTAAAAATATAAAAATAATAATACAATAAATACATTTAATAAAGTGTAACATGATAATAAAACTAAAATATGACATAAGTAGAACATACTCATTTTGCGAGGAAGTATGATTTTATACGTTTACGTTATACGTTTAAGGATACTAGGATGTGATAGTGCAATCGGCGCTGTAGAAGCTTATAAATCTCGTTGATAATTCCCGCGGGCTCAGTTGCGTTTTTGCCGCCACCCGATACGCGCGTCTCGGCCGTCAAGCGCTGCGCCCGTTGCTGACACCGTCAAGTCCACCTATCGCTGACAAGTGCGCCCGTTGCTGACACCGTCAAGTCCACCTATCGCTGACAAGTGCGCCCGTTGCTGACACCGTCAAGTCCACCTATCGCTGACAAGTGCGCCCGTTGCTGACACTGCGAGTCTAGTCCACCTGTTGCTGGCAAGATGCTGTGGCTCCCGTTTCTGATGGCCGCTTGCTGGCACTGCGCATGCGCTCAGTTCATCTCGCCTTACTCCTGCGACGCGGCAGGAGTCCAGGGGCAGATTAACTTTAACTTGGCACAGGTACCTACGTTATTTCTAAAGAGTATTACGGAATATGTATACCTTGAATTAAACAATTTTAAAGTACTTTTTAGGGTTCCGTACCCAAAGGGTGAAAACGGAACCCTATTACTAAGCCACCGCCGTCCGTCCGTCCGCTGTCCGTCCGTCCGTCCGTCCGTCTGTCACAGGGCTGTATCTCATAAACCGTAATAGGTAGGCAGCTGAATTTTTCGCAGAGTGTATATTTATTTTGCCGCAACAACAAATAGGTAAAATAAAAAAATAAAAAAATTAAAGGGGGGTTCCATACAAAAAATCTGATTTTTTGTGTTAAATCTTGTACGATGGTACGGAACCCTTCGTGTGCGAGTCCGACTTGCACTTGGCCGGTTTTTTTACAAGCTCTTTTGGACTGGATGCTTCAATTGGACACCTTCACGATATTAGACCAACACATCGCAGTCCTGAAGAAATTAGATGCGGTGCCAGGACCTTCCCTCTATGAGCACTGCTCGTAACCTAGCGGCGCGGGGACTGGCCTCGCGTACCAGAGGGCTGGGTCCGATTCCCCAACCCGACAAGCACCACTTTCTTTCTCTTTCTAAGTTCGATAAGTGCATTTCGTCAAAAATGCGAGCTGCTCCATGGTTCAGAATCCATGTAAAACTGTAGGTCCCCTTCGCCTACTAGGTGGTAGGGTTTAAGCACGTCCGTGTTTTTCATACAGTTCAATGTAGCCGAGCTCATAAAGGGAAGGTCCTGGCATGGCACCTAATTCCTTCGGGAATGTGGTGTATTGGGCTAATATCATAACGGTAGTTGTGTGGTATGAGCCATACGTTCTACTTTGTAGTTTTTTTACATGTTATTTTTATGTAAATGGACATGGATGGCTAATACCGCACTCACCGTCACGATATTAGTCCAACACATCGCATTCCTGAAGGAATTAGATGCCGTGCCAGGACCTTCCCTCGATGAGCACTGCTACATTGAATTGGATGGAAACAAAGGACAATTATTAATTGCCGCTTCGGCCATCTTTTCATCGAATGCCATTGTATCTACCCGCCGGGCTTTATACCACCTAGTAGGGAAAGGGGATCTACAAGTTAACCATGGAACAGTTCGTGTTCGCACTTATACAACCTTCTACGACCTTGCCCAATCAGACCGATCTTCGTATTCGTAGATGACTCAGTATCCTTGATGACGTATTCTTTCTGAAATAACAAGGCGACCGCCGCCGGCGCCGGGCGCAAAAGATTAATTTGCCAATTACGTTGTCCAGGCTCGAAAACATTCCAGGACACGTGGTACTCTATTATTCTTAGTCAAGATTAATTTGACGTCTGAATGATCTAGAATTTGTGACCGCCGTAGAGCCACGTATTTTCATGTCGTTATCCCAGTGGGAAGAGAAGTAAGTCCCAAGTTCCTTACACTCTCAGATGGAGGAGGAGACGTGACATCTAGCGCGGCTACCTCAAACACCTGCTGTCGCCTATTTTCTACAACTACAACTTGAACGCACACGCCACACGCAAATATAGACGTTTTGGGTTGTGTTGGTGTAAACTGACTTGGCAAACACATTTCGGGAGCAGATTCGTGCGCGGCGGTGATGGTTGGACAGTGTGGTACACGAGCTTCCCATACGATGGTGTGGACAAATATCGATAAGGCGCGGTCTTCCGTGCATCCATCCCTAGGTCGATGTCAATACAAATAGAAACGTACTCGGAATTTGTCTCTATTCTCGGTGGAACGAAATGGCAATACGAACGGTACACTTACCTCGTGCAGGATACAGTGCCTGCCGTAAGAACCGACTAAAGGATTTGTCGTTCGTGGTTTAGATTCCACGTGCATAAAGCTGTGGTTCCCCTTACCAACTTAGCAGGTGGTAAGTCGCTGTTCGAAGCGGCAATGGAAATTGTCCGTTATTCCAATCCAGATTAATGTAGCTGGAGATGTTTTGTGCAGTGACGCATCCGAACCTGTTAACGTTTCAATTCACGTTTGGGACGGCAAATAAGTTGACTCCCATATCTCCAGTATGGTAATTGAGTCATTCAATTGGCACACTCAGTTCCCGATGCACATACTTGATCTCTCAATTCCATGTCTACGTGGCTGGATCGCCCGGTGCAACCGCTGGCTTTTACACTTATTGTTCTCCAGACTAGCATCGGAGTGACGTCCGGTTTTCTCTCCGTTCCTAACTCTCCGCCATGTACCTACCAACTTATCGAGGCACACTCACCCCTTGCGCCCCGTTTTCTCATCAGCCCACTAAGGATGCTCGCTGTGCACGGAGAGGACAGCCCGAATGCAACGTACTTGCTGGACAACACACGTTGCCGGTCCTGCAACCACATAGCCCCTTCGAATCCGATCTCAATATCGGGGGTCGAAGTCTGAATCTGACGTTGGGTGCGCCCTCAACTCCCATGCTCTAGTTCAAATAGTCCGGGCTGCGAACCCTATCTAATCTTAGATCTTATGTAGCTGTGCTGTGGGAGGGAAAGTAGGTTCCGCCATGGCATACAGGTCCCATGTGGTGTATTTGGCTAATATTTTTACAGTCGTCGTTCTGTCATTAGCCATCCATATCCCGTAACATAAAGACTATCACGAATTGTGTTCGTCGGCGCAGTTCGCCGGCTCCGGGCCGTGGCACGAGGTCGCGCGCGTGGTGGAGGGCGCGCCGCTGCAGGGCGCGTGCGCGAATGCGACGGTCGCGCACGACGCGGCCGTCGGCGCGCTCCGCGTGCGCTACGCCGACGTGTGGGAGCGCCGCCACCGCGAGTACAGCGCCGCCGGCAACCGCAGCGTCGGCGACACGAGCGGCCGGCTCGCGCTCACCGTTGACCTTGGCGCGGGCGCTTCAGGTCAGCCACAGCTTCGTTAAAAATGTTTGAAGAGCACTGGACACGTCGCAGAAATCCTGTGGAATTTTCTGCGACTTATCCAAGGCGTTTGACTGTGTACGCCACGACACACTTCTAACTTGAACATCATGGCGTTAGAGGTGTAGTATCAATAATTATGGAATAATACCTTAGCAATCAAAAACAGTGTGTATATGTAGGTGAAGCATTTTCAGATTGGGCTGACATTACACAAGGAGTACTCCAAGGATCAATCTTAGGCCCACTACTTTTACTTATACACATAAATGATCTTTCTAAGCGAACTCTGCAGAATTACATTATTTGCTGATGATACTAGCCTGTCAGCCGCTGCTTGCAACAACAAAACACAATAAAATAAGTGTACATCCATAATTGATAATTGTCTAGATGGTTCCCCATTAATGAAATTTCACTGCATAAAAACAAACATTCTAACTCGCTATTATTACCTTATAACAGATTAAGTAAAGCCGATCGACATGGATGTATAGTTACATATCTCAAGCTATTATGTCTTTGGCATCAGTTATGTTTAAACAATATTTAAGATTATACCCACATGCATTGATTTACCGCTATACCTGCGATACAGAAATTTTAAACACTGTGTTAGTAAGAGGCATTGATTACGGGAAAAGGGACTGCAGGAGAATTACAAATTATGGGTATACAGCAGGTGGTGAAATTTGAACCCGCGAATGGTATCATTATATCGTGGTTCATACACATGTTAAATTAGGTCGGTATTTTTTGGCATTGTACACATAACTTTAGTACGTTTCATGAGGGACATAAAACCTCTATTGACTGCAATAAGCCCTGTCATATTCGTGTCAACAGAATGACTATAAATGATACAATACAAACTACAGTATATGGAGCAGGCAATGTGTCTTTATGTATCATGCCATAAACGAAAACACTTGCGCGTAGAATGTTACGCACGAAATGACTGAACCTTACTCATATTTCGTTGAAGTCCAAGTACCCAGACTGATAAGGGCTTGTGTAGTTTGCGTTGAGATAACTTGCAGGATGTTTTTTTCAGAGAACGCGCGACAAATCAAGGTAGGCGATGATGACTATGAACATTTGGAAATGGAATGAAAGGAAATGGAAAGGTGGATGACGACAACACATCCCATGCCAGTTTATCGTGATGTGCTTAGAGGGAACGGCAGAATGTATAAAAATATGTTTTGACCAAAAAACCAAACCATGCCCAAAGTATGATAGGCAGGTCGTCGAATTTTATCCGTAGTGCGTGAAGAAGTTTAAAAAATATAAAAATAACTATTTTATTCATGCGTAAAGTATATAACTCACAACATATTAAATTGGATGATCTGCATGTTATGCTTCTTAACGTATACGCTTATTTTGGCGCTTTATGCAGTGCTCCATGTTATTTCATACGTACTGCGTGGTTTTTTTTATAAACATTATTATATCGAAATTCGTGTTAGGATTTTTTCACAGATGACGTTTATACTTTCTGCATGGCGGAAGGAGCTGATTTTATTTTTAAACTTTCTTCATGCACAACATATTAAAATTCGGAATAAATCATTGTGGATTTTATACGATATGCATGGTTTGGAATTTTTGCAAAAACTTCTTTCATGCATACGACTCGCCGTATTTACTACACCTTTGTTTATTTCAGCGACCTACCCCCTGTATGTGCTCTCCACTGACTATGACAACTACGCTCTGGTCTACACCTGCCGACCGGTCAACACCACCAGCTCTCAGGGTCGGTGGCACTTCACTATTATCGAAATTTTACTATGCCGAATTCAAGGAGCCGAAAGAACAGGGACCATGCCTGAAATTCTCTTTGAACTGTGGGGTTAATTTTGAAATTAAAATTCACCGGCGATTCATAGTCACCTGTGAATACTTACACTTTTGTTTCATCATCCATAGGCAGTGCACTGCACTCGGAGTTGTCATATTTTATCATCAGCCAGTTTCGACCATCTTTCATTCAATGTGATGGGCGGGCCCGGATGGTACGTATGGAAGGGGGACCTATAGTTTTATATATATAGGTTCCGAACCATCAAGTGATATCGAAAATATTTCCGCGATTTTTTAAATACCTGAGGGATTTATTGGTAAGTTGGCGCAAAATGGCGCTTTCGATTTTTTTTATAGAACCTGACATGGATGGCTAATACCACACAATAACCGTTATATTAGCCCAATAAACCATATTCCCGAAGGAATGCCAGGACCTTCCCTTTATGAGCACGGCTACATTGAGCTGGAAGGAAGGCACGAACAATTTGTAATTGCCGCTTCAACTTAGTTTCAATCAATTAAAATCCCCAAAGCCGAAGAAACGACGACCGTTGGAGTGACCGTGTCCTGCACTGGGGGCCGTGGACAGGAAAACGGAGTGCGGGAAGACCACCCGCCAGGTGGGACGACGACATCAAGTGCGTCGGCGGAAAGCAGTGGTTCCGCACCGAGAGGGCCGGGAGGACTGGAGAAAAATTGGAGAGGCGTATGTCCAGCACTGGACACAAACACGCTGACTGAGTAAAAGATCCAGCGGCTTACTGCCCCACATCCGTGACTGTATTTGTCAATATTTTATTAAAGAATGATTCCGTTATTGAGTGGAGTACGTAGAGATCTTCTCATGCACAAATTAACCTTAGGGTGACCCACCTTTATTAGACTAATTCGTTCATCACTCAGAGCCCGTAGTCCCCAGCTGAGTGGGCAGTCTGAGTTCTCACCGAAATTGGCGTTCACGGCAAACCGATCGACTGGCGTTTTCTCCAAACTCCATACAAGTTTTTACTAGATATTCTGTGGTTTTACTTCTTCAAGCTGTCAAAGTCAAACGCGGACTTCAGATTTGTATGAAAACGCGGAGTGGACGTAAACGGCAACGTCGACGTATTTACGGCAACGTTGAGTAAGCTGTCAAATCAAGCTCGGACTCGCAAATGTTAGTTCGCTTAACGCCCGCTGCGCGCGCTCTTCAATTTCTCCATACATTTGAAAACGCCAGTCGATCGGTTTGCCGTAACGCCAATTTAGGTGACAACTTAGACTACCGGCTCTGTTACCTAAATTGGCGTTTACGGCAAACCGATCGACTGGCGTTTTCAAATGTATGGAGAAATTGAAGAGCGCGCGCAGTGGGCGTTAAGCGAACTGAAATTTGCGAGTCTGGGTATGATTTGACAGCTTACTCAACGTTGCCGTAAATACGTCGACGTTGCCGTTTACGCCGACTCCACGATTTCATACAAATCGGAACTTCGAAGTTCTGTAAACGCTAGTGTAGGTGATAACTGGGACTACCAGCTTTAGGCTACGAATATATATTTTAAGCGACTCGTAGCCTAGTGGCGCGGGGACTTGCCTAGCGGACCAGAGCTCCGGGTTCAAATCATCATCATGCACCACTTTATTTATCTTTCTGAGCTTGATAAGTGCATTTCGTCACGAATTCGAGCTGCTCCATGGTTCGGAACTACTAGGTGGTAGGGTTTAAGTCCGCCCGGGTTGGTGCCATCGCATTGGATGAAAAGATGGTCGTAGCGGCAATGAAAAATTGTCCGCGTTTTTCATCTAGTTTAATTTAGCCGTGCTCATAAAGGGAAGGTCTTGGCATGGCACCTAATCCCTTCGGTAATGTGGTGTATTGGGCTAATATCATAACGGAAGTTGTGTGGTATCAGCCATTCATGTCAGGTGGCATAAATATATAGATATATTTATAGATATACAAAAACAGGCCAAGTGCGAGTCGGACTCGCACACGAAGGGTTCCGTATCGTTGTAGAAGATTTAACACAAACAATAAGGTTTTTTTGTAAGCGGACCCCCTTTCGTTTTTTATTATTTTAAAATTTTACCTATTTGTTGTTATAGCGGCAAAACAAATATACACTCTGTAAACATTTCAGCTGCCTACCTATTACGGTTCATGAGATACAGGCCTGTGACAGACGGACGGACGGACGGACGGACAGCGGAGGCTCAGTAATAGGGTTCCGTTGGTACCCTTTGGGTACGGAACCCAAAAAGAACGAGGTGAATTTGATAACATGTTGCACTTTGCCATTGCTTGCAGTGTTCCTGTCAAAGTTGAGCCGCACCGAGAACCTGACGGACAGCGCCTCCTTCATCATCAGCAACTACCTGCAGAACAACGTCGCGCTCAGCGGCAAAGTGTTCACGGGCGTGGAGCGCACGGCGCAGGCGTGCAGCGCCGCCTCCGCCGTCGCCGCCGCCGCCGCGCTGCTCGCCGCCGCACTCCTCGCCTTCACGCTCCGCTGCTAGATCAGAGTGGTCAGTCTGAGTTCTCACCTAAATTGGCGTTTACGGCAAACCGATCGACTGGCGTTTTCTCCAAACCCCATAAAAGTTTTTACTAGATATTCTGTGGTTTTACTTCTTCAAGCTGTCAAAGTCAAACGCGGACTTCTGATTTGTATGAAAACGCGGAGTGGACGTAAACGGCAACGTCGACGTATTTACGGCAACGTTGAGTAAGCTGTCAAATCAAGCTCGGACTCGCAAATGTTAGTTCGCTTAACGCCCGCTGCGCGCGCTCTTCATTTTCTCCATACATTTAAAAACGCCAGTCGATCGGTTCGCCGTAACGCCAATTTAGGTGACAACTTAGACTACCGGCTCAGAGACCCACATAAAATATAAAGCAGCCTTCACCTAAATTCGCGTTTACGGCAAACCGATCGACATTTTTACGTAACTTCGAAGTTCCGTAAACGCCAATTTAGGTGAGAACTCGGACTGACAATTTAGAGGCCCTATTACAAGTTACAAATCACTTTCACACCTCAGTTTTTAAGGATAACTTAGTATTGTGATCTTTTTAAAATACAAAGTATAAATAGCAATGCATGTTTTTATTTTGATTCTGTCGTTACTCAGACATAAGAGAAGCATGTACATTTTCGGTCACCCAAACGACTGCTCCCCTGTCTACTTGCCCTAAGGTTGTCGCTACCCGAAAATCGCAGCTACGCCTACACTGCCTTTCCCTTCGCTCACCGTACCTACAAATGCGTCCTTCACCAGAGCACGTCACTGATAAAACTACATTTTATATGTATACAGATATAGTAGAGGTCAATTATACGAAAAACAATCGCCCTTCGTTTGGTTAATCGATGCTCCACTGTTTTTTTATGCAACCTGACATGGATTGCTAATATCACACAACTACCGCTATGATACAAGCCCAATACACCACATTTCCGAAGGAATTAGGTGCCATGCCAGGACCTTCCCTTTATTAGCACGGCTACATTGAACTGGATGGAATAACGGTATTTGTGTGCCATCCACGTCAGGTTGCACAAAAAAAACATGCAAACATAGTCGCAGACGTATTGGAGGGTGTTGTGTGAGTGGGAGCTGACTTGGCGAACCCATTTCGGGAGCACATTCGAGCGACAGCGATGTTCGGACTGTGTGGCACACGATGCGCGGCCGGCTTACCATACGATTATAAACACAATTATTCCAGACGACGGAGTCACAAGTAACAACCGCATGACACTTCCAATTCTTCTTCTCTTCTGCGATAGGAGCCAAAAGTAAAACTAGAAATATATTTGTTAAGAATATTTATTTTATACAATCTTTGAACAGCGCCACAGCCCCACACAAACCAGATAATTCCAATTCATAAGTATACTATGTTATATAAAATATGTAACTAACCTTTTTTAAATGACTACTTATTAACTATGATGAAATAAAAGTGAATATAAAGTTTATCCATATATGTTACACACATATAAGTTAAATCCATAAATGCATTTATCATTTTGTATGCATAATGCCGAAATAAATATGCAAAGCATGATTAAAAATAAATGCTTTTATGAAACATAATATTTAATCATTAAAACACTAATAGAAAATTCTGTGGAAATTATTTTTTGGCAAACACAACAACTTCAATAAAATAAAACCCTAATTAACCCTATTAAAACGGCAAACATTTTCTAAATAATTATTCTACACATCACTTCAATAGAATTTTCTACAAAAATCACGTGTGATACATTCAAACAGTTATTAGTAAACATGAATGACTTCTATCAATTTTTGTCATGGAATGTCTAAAAAAGCATTGGACAGTAATCTAAATAATTTGATACATACATATGTAGGTACAGGAGGACCTGTTTAATCTGAACCCCTTATAATCCGAACACCTCTGTAATCCGAACCCCTTCTAATCCGAACACCTCTGTAATCCGAACCCCTTCTAATCCGAACACCTCTGTAATCCGAACACCTGTGTAATCCGAACGCCCCACCCCAGCCCGCGCTCTTTATGCGCCGTCTCGCATCTCGCCAGTTGCTTATTGCCGAGTAGGTGCCACTCGCAACTCGTCAATTCGTTATTGATACTTGTCCGCCATTTTTGTATGCGTCGCAATACCATGTTGGTATTGCGACGCTCGTGCATCTGGACGGTCATTTGTGTTTTTACATCATGGCTTCGATGTCAAAGAAAAGGGCCCTATGAATTCTCTGCACTATAATCCTACTTTTCGGAGTTCAGGTTAAAGAGGTCCTGCTGTATATGAATACCATCATGCGTAAGAGATAAACTTTCGAATTGACGTGATTCTTACGATTTCTTTTTTTATGCAGCCTGACATGGATGGTACCACACAACTACTGTTATGATATAAGCCCAATACACCACAGTCCCGAATAAATTAGGTGCCATGCCAGGACCTTCCCTTTATGAGCACTACTACATTGAACTGGATGGAAAACACGGACAATTTATCATTGCCGTCACCATCCCTTCGTCCAATGTGGTACCAACCCGGGCGGGCTTAAACCCTACCACCTAGTAGGGGAAGGGGACCTACAGTTTTACATGAATTACATGATGCGAGGATTTGAACCCAGGCCTCTGGTATGTTAGGCAAGTCCCCGCGCCACTAGGCTACGAGCCGCTACGATCTATTAGAATAAATGACCCATCATAATTTTACAACAGTGGCGTTCTTGCACAGTAGCCTTCATTAGCATGACTCTGTACTCGCACTTTGCAAAACATGGGTCGAAATTGAAAAACATGCAAAAATCACGCCAATAGGCGTTCGCAGCGATTTCGCCATGCGGTTTATCTTGTCTGCCTACCCCTCGGGAAGCGCTGTGATGGTATATCTGTATGTATGTTAAAATCACTCTTAGATCTTAATGTCCTTAATGCAACCTGTACGTTCATTCACCCATTTCATTCACTAGCAGTCCAATGTGCTATAATTCCGTCGTCTATATCTGCATATTTGGGTTTAGTATTCCATATCTGCATCCTCAAATTTTCTCTCTTCCGTGTTTAGATTTCAGTTCGATATTGACGATCAGTCCTTCCATTAAATGTTGTCCAGTCCTATATTTTTATGAATGCTGGGTGCAATAACTACAATATGCTAATCGAATAGGAGCCGCAAATAAATATTGTTAAGATTGTTGAAATAATAGAAGAAACGAAAGAATATGCTCAGATCGTATTCGGGCACGTTCTTTCGTTAGCATAGTTAGCGTAGTCTTTCGTATCATAAGTGTACAGTCGTTTCCTCTGCAACCTATACACCGGAAATAGAGACGCAAGTCGGGCCTAGCCCGGGGCAGAGCAGGTGAGCCTAAAAAATCGCCTAAAGAACCTATCAAATAAATAAGTAGTGATGATATGGCAATGTCATCTCTGCCTACCCTTTTGGTGGAAGCGGCATTATGGTAAACATGTACATACAATACATGTATGTAGATTCTAAATAATTGCAATGAAGACCGTAATACGGACGATCGAAAAGCCGAAGACAGCGATGCGGAGACAGAAACGTAGAGGTGTGAAAGGCAGACGAGCCTACCAGTCGCCGGGGGTCGCGCACGGCAGCCACGACGGACAGAGGCGCCGCAGCAGCGGCAGCCGGGATCAGTTGAGGAAGCGGATTGACATCTTCTGCTCGACGTCGGTGCGCTCGAGCGCGTGGCAGAACTCCTCGAAGCAGATCATCTGGTCGTTGTTGGTGTCCGCTTCCAGGATAGTGCGCTCCGCGATGCTCGTCAGCTGCTCCTCGCTGCCGAATACAATTCGCACTTAATTTTTTGATTAGAACGGGTTGTTCCAATCCAATATAATGAGATTATTTTGATATATTAAGGTGGCCCAACCCGGAGGGCCTAACTCATATGCGGGCACGGTACAAAACCGTGCTGTTGCGCTCTGGGACCTTCTCGGTTTCAAAGAATAAGACAGGCTCCGTGATGAGGAAGATGCAACATGTCCACAAAAAAGACAATGTGCGTAGTGTATGATTTGGTAAGATTTACGAAAATTTTAATTTCAAAACGACTTATAGCTAAAAGTAAACCACGACCGCTGTAGTCAAAAATCTAACAAAAACCAAATAGATTATAAATATTGATTAAATAAGCTATGTCTGATGACTAATCTTTTATAAGATGTTCTTACTTTATCATTGCGAAATCCACCTCCAAAGTTATTGTATAAAACGAGCCAAAAAACCGAACTTTCGGACCTTATAACTTAGAAACCAAACACAATTTTACAATGCCAATGGTCATCAGACATCTAGTTCGATCAAATAAAGCTATTTTGAGCAAAATTTTGGATCTCTGACAAGAAATATGGGCGTGATCTTCTTTCCCCTTTTGTATGGGGAGATGAGCGGGATGGGCCACCTTAATATATTGATAGATTTGGGAATAATTTAAAAACACTGGACCGATATACTTGCTTTTTTAAGGTTCCATACCCAAAGGGTGCCAACGAAACACTATTACTAAGACTTCGCTGTTCGTCCGTCAATCCGTCCGTCCGTCCGTCCGTTACAGGGCTATATCTCATGAACCATACTAGATAGGCAGCTGATATTTTCACAGAGTGTGTATTTATTTTGCCGCTATAACAAGAAATAGGTAAAATGTTTAAATATTAAAATATAAAGGGGGCCCCAATACAAAAAATTCGTGTGCGAGTCCGACTCGCACTTGCCCGGTTTTTTTATTAAACTTTTAGTTCTTATTAAATAAAAATTTTGTTAATTGTTAAAAAAAAAACAAAATATGACGAAACAAATATTCTCGCTCTAATGGGAAATGGGACTTTTTCACGAGAAAGTAAATTTTCGTGAGAAATGTCGGACAGACTGTCAGACAGTAAATCTGACCATGTAAACACATCTTGCATAGGGGTTTTTTTGGCATTTAAACAATAATTTACATTAAGTAAGTAAGGACATTATTGTCCAACAAAGAACAATAGCTATCATCAAACAAAATTTTAATATAAAAAAAAATTTAATAAAAAATATTAACTATGTCGGTCAAGTGGTTTTTAACTTATTTCCAAATCAAAAATTCAAATCAACCCAAATCAAACCAAAATTATATTTTGATCAAATAGTTTTCATACATTTCTTCCAGATCTAGGCGATCATGGTGGGCACAGAAAGGTGCTACAAATAGGGTGGTGGGGGCTCACCTGATGTTGACGCCGACCAACATGTGCAGGATGGCGAGCAGCTCGTCGCGGGATATCTTGCCGTCATTGTCCAGGTCGTACATAGTGAACGCAACTGGAACAGAGCGTCCATTACATATTACAATGTGTACAGCTCGTGGTCTAGGAGCTAGAGGCCTTGCCTTTCATGCGAGAGGTCTGGGTTCAAATCCTCGCCCTGTTCGTGCACCACTTTCTTTCTCTTTCTGAGTTGGATAAGTGCATTCCGTCACGAATGCGAGCTGTTCCATGGTTCCCCTACTAGGTGAGAAGGTTAAGCCCGCCCGGGTTGGTAACATCACATTGGATGAAAGATGGTCGAAGCGGCAATGAAAAATGTTAAATGTAGCTGTGCTCATGTAGGGCAGGTTCTGGCATGGCACCTATTTCCTTCGGGAATGTATTGTTGGTCTAATATCTAATGTGTGGGTGTGGTATTAGAATCCATGTCCAGTTACATAAAAAAAAAGTTTTGCACATGAAAGTAATGTGAATAGTGAACAATGTAAAAGATAAACTTATAGTTATTGACATGATAATATAGGAGAGGTTGCTGTACAGTAGAACAAAGAGTTTAGGATACACATCCGGTTCAATTAAAAGATGAACAGTCGAAATACTTTGACTTTTGGAAACAATTAGTTTTGAGTATAGATCCAAACATAGTTGAGGATGTCTACTAGCTACTGAGTAAAAAAAACCCTAACAAAATTTAATCAGAGGTTGTATTTAAACACCATTAATTTTTACGTTTAACCGGAAGTGTATCCTTAAACCTTTGGTTGACTGTACTCACAGCGCAGTTTCTTCTCCCGGCTGTTGAGCTTATTCTCCCGGTTGCGCTTGATGGGCCGGAAGTGCGCCAGCACGCGCATGAACTGCAGGAAGTTGACGCGGTCGTCGTGGCTGTCGGCGAAGAACGAGTGCACGATGCGGTCGCCGAGCGGGTTGATGGCGAGCTCCGGGATGCGCAAAAAGTCCTCACGCGAGAGCGTCCCGCAGTCGTTCTTGTCGAGCGACGTGAAGCGGGAGTACAGACGCTCGATCTGGTTGGCCGTGACTGCAATGCAATAGGGAAGATATACAAGCAACGTTTTTAGTGGAAAATATTGCTCCGATTTCAGTAGACGGTTCCGCTGGCTTGCCATGGTTCAGATTTCACCTCAAGCTTGAGGTCCCCAAGGAGGTAATATAAATCCCACTCGGGTTAGTAGGTACAATTACTACTAATCTAGTTAAATGTACAATATAGGGTGATAGCGGAGGTATGGTCCGAACGTTAACCAGATATTCCGTAATCAATTTGGAGCAAAAATATTTACACACAAAATGTATGCAAAAGACAATTTTTTTTTAAGTCATACCAAAAAATTTTATCTATGTTTTGCTCTAAATATGCCTAGGAATACCTGCGTAGCGTTTAGACCATACCTCCGTTAACACCCATGAAGGTCCTAGAATGGCACCTAGTTCCCATACGACAGTGAGCCCAGTGAAGATGATGTGGAGACCTGGCATTACATTTTATGATAGTGGGTTAAAGACAGAGTTGGACTTGCCAATAGGCCGTAAAGGCCGCGGCGTCCAGGCGGCAGATTTTAGAAGGTTGCTGGTAGGTTTAGGACACTTCACTTTGTAAAAGTAAAGTGAAGTGAAATACATCACTACATAGTATAAAACAAAGTCGCTTTCTCTGTCCCTATATCAGTATATCCCCATGTGCGCTTAAATCTTTAAAACTACGCAACGGATTTTGATGCGGTTTTTTTTAATAGATAGATTGATTAAAGAGGAAGGTTTATATGTATAATAACATCCATTAAATAGTGGAGAAATACTGTTATTTTTGAGGTTTCCAATGTGATGTCGTAATAAATTATTTTTTTTCCGCTTACATTGCAAACGCAGGCTGAATCCTACGAGATTTATCAAAATAATGTACTAAGCTTTATTATATTAGTATAGATTTCTTTAGAGTAATGAACATAAAACAAATTAAACTAAATAGAGAATATAGTATGTGCATTATAAATAAAATATCTCCTCTAGGTCTGCCGAGGCAGCCATTGTCCCTAAAATACTTATAGCATTTCCTCTTTGAATTTCAATGCTTATGCGGCGAACAAAAAACATTTTGGAGCGTGAATCGCCCGAGGTCTCGCTTAAGAGTTTTCCAAGCACATCTGCGAAAGCTAAGGACTCGGATGACCACGCACCAAGAGTTTCCACCGCAAAAGGTAAAAAAAGTATTGTACACATTGAAAAAGTCTACAGAAAACTCCGCGATGGTATATGTCTATCTCTTATGGATATACCACAATATATTTTTTTTTAATTGTCGCTTGATAATATTTTGTTGCTTGATGATAATTAGTTTAGTAGGTAACTAAACGCATTCAAAAAGTTCTTTTCAGAACTAGACCCATTAATATATGTTGTACATTTAGTTATCCTAATAAATAAGTGACTTAAATAGTTTTTTTGATTTTCGATTAAATACTATTTAGTTGTAGGTTATAGTAGTAGTTGTAGGTAGCTAATAACAGTTAAACATGTTTGAAAAATGTTACGGCTTTTCACGCGGCAGGAAGATACATTCTCCAAAGACATTCTCAAAAGCCGTAACGTTTTTCAAACATGTCTAACGACTGCGGTAATCTCAAAAGTATCATAATAACAGTTAAGCTAATTATTTAGTGAAAAATAAAACAACATCAAATAATGTTTACTCCCTGGCTTTAACTCAATAAATTATTTATTTAATGGCTTTGTTTTGTGGTTATGACCTTTTGAAAATAATTAATATTATGAAAAATATATAAAAGTAAAAAATACAAAAAAAGAAAAAAAATACAAAAAAAATATATTCACAAAATTTGTTATTGTAATTTTATTTCGAATATATCAATGTAGGTATATGCTCTTATTTTAGGAACTCTATGTAATAAGGGGTTTATTTGTGTATCATTGTGTCAAAATAATATTTTTTCAATTATATTATGCCCGTGCAAAGCCGGGACGGGCTGCTAGTATACCATAACAGAGGTATAAGTCCCACACTGGTTCGAGTCATTGTAAGGGCTTTTAAAAAAAAGACATTATTTGGCTTTGTCGAATCTGTTTTAGAAAACGAAACGTTGAGAAGCCTCAGCATCATCGGGCAATAAGAAGTCATAACATAAAAAAATACAATAAAAATAGCAAATGTAAAAAAATGGTCCGAAGGGTTCATAGGGATTAGAAAAACGTAGAATTATATTTTATTACAACCTAATTTCTGGGGCCTCACAAACCCGCATACTTTCATAAATGCAACGCTGTAGCAAGTAGTCAGCCTCAGTGGCCCAGTGGCGCGACACTTCGGCGATCGCTCCCCGAAGTTAAGCAACGCTGGGTCCTGTCTGGTCTTGGATGGGTGACCATTCGAAAGTTGAGAGAGGCTGGCCGTGGTTCGGATTCCACGTTAAACTGTAGGTCCCTTTCCTTACTTACTAGGTGGTAGGGTTAATCCCGCCCGGGTTGGTACCATCGCATTGGATGAACGATGGTCGAAGCGGCAATGAAAATTGTCCGTGTTTTCCATCCAGTTCAATGTAGCCGTGCAATATAAGGAAGGTCCTGGCATGGCACCTAGTTCCCATGTGGTGTGTTGGGCTAGTACCATGACAGAAGGTGTGGTATTAGCCATCCATGTCCAGTCACATAAAAAAAAAAAAGTATGCTATAAGCCTTACGGTTAAGGGTACGCATGTCTGGAGTGCCTTGTAATACGCCTATGTTGCTTGTACTATGTTTGTGTTGCTCTCAACCTTGAATTTATATTCACAATAAGTAATCGGTAGCTCAAGTTTTGATGAACACACCTGAACTAAAGGCAGTTTTCCGTTGTTCATACATAAATGTGAAATAACACTTATTGCAGGGCTGGGTTTCAGCAAAGTGGCTCTAAACATTGTTACAAAATGATGGGTTCGGTGCAGTATTGTCCATTTAAGGTGGCCCAACCCACTCAACTCCCCATACTAACGGGGAAAGAAGATCACGCCCATATTTCATATCAGAGATCCCAAATTTTGCTCAAAAGAGCTTTATTTGATCGAACTAGATGTCTGATGACCGTTGGCATTGTAAAATTGTGTTTGGTTTCTAAGTTATAAGGTCCTAAAGTTCGAATTTTTCGCGCGTTTTATACAATAACTTTGGTGGTTTATTATGCAATGATAAAGTAAGAAGATCTTAAAAAGATTAGTCATCAGACATAACTTATTTAATCAAGATTAATAATCTATTTGGTTTTTGTTAGATTTTTGACTACATCGGTCGTGGTTTACTTGTAGCTTTTAGATAATTTTCGTAATCTTACCAAATCATACACTATGCACATTGTTTTCTTTGTGGACATGTTGCATCTTCCTCATCACGTAGCCTGTCTTTTTCTTTGAAACAGAGAAGATCCCAGAGCACTACAGCACGGTTTTGTACCGTGCCGCGAATGAGTTAGTCCCGTCGGGTTGGGCCACCTTAAGCTTTATTTGGTCTTTTTTAGTCTAACTCTCTATTTTCATGCTGCAACCATTAAGTATTTTAGGTAAAACATATTTATTAACCTTACTTGTTTTCCTATTCACTTTATGATATTTCTTTGTATTTGTTTACTTTTCTCTATTAGTTGTAAGAAAATCACACTCTTGAATTAGTATTTTTTTTTAAAACGTTGGACTACCATTCAAGGAAGAACCGGCAATACGCCAGGAGGATAGGAGGGAAGAGGAATAAAAGCCCAAAAGTAAATGCTTCCTGAAATTATTGCCTAGCAACATTCTAGTATAGGCTTTACCACAAAATATATAGGACCAGAAGGCCAGCGTGCACCTGTTTTAGCTCTCTGTTTGAGCCGATTGATTGATGATAAAAAAAATGCAGCACTTACAGCCGGTTTCTTCCTGGATCTGTGCTATCTCCTCTTCCCGCAACAACAGCGAAGACTTATTTCCCATGTTGCTGGCCGATATTCGCTCGGTGAGCTAACACTCGCGATCGACGTGAGCCTAGCGTGATCTCTGACAGCCAGCAGTGACCTCCGCGCAGCAGATAAGCAAATCCGCGGATCCACGAAGATCGATTAGCGACGCGATAAAGATCGAAGTTCAGGTAAAGCAAAAACACAAATCATAACCTAACTTTCTGCGACTTTTGTAATTTATAAAAGCTGTAGTACAGCAGCTGTGCAGATTAAACAGTTGTGAGGTAAAAAATTTAGTCGTTTTAGAGAAACGCGACTTTCGGATTATTTTTGTTTACAAAAAGCAAGCGAATGACACGAAAAATTGTTAGATAACTGATTGACATTGACAGATTGACATCAGTGTTGCCAACAAGGCCTACGTGAAATTGGTAGACGACTGGAAAACAATGCTAAAAATGCTGTAAATAAAATATGGTAAAAAAAAGTTTTGTTTATTTATTTGAAATATTTGATAAGTAGAAGTTAAAGTTTGAATATGTTTGATCTGATAAATGAAAATAATAGGAAAGCAAATGTGAATTTCAAGATTTATCCCCTTTGTCCTCATGGAACGAACAAATTCACAGGTGAAACATTTATGTTTCGTTTTCGTATGACTTCCTCTCTGATTATGTTATTTTGTATCAGCGCACTGTGATTACATAGAGCCGTTATATAGGAACTCGTTTTAAAATGCTTAAAAGTTAAGAAAGTGAATGTGAATTACACGATTGTGTAATTCAATCACTGACTGTGTGCTCAGCAATACCTCTATAGATAGGCATTATGGCGTGGGGCACAGAACATGTAATATTCTGCGTTGGGTCGGGTTTCACAACTCACAGAACCATATAAATCTTCCTTTGAACAAATGTATTAATATGTATGTAGCGAAACGCCTCAACAAGTACAAATTGAATTGCAACTGACTGTTCGTGTCGCGAACGACAGAAATTAGTAAAAATGACAGCTGTATTTAAGAAAAAAATATTCTCAAATGTACACCTATTTTTGAAAAATTTAGATGCATACATAATCTTAAGCGCGAAACGCGTCAAAAGTTCTAACAAAAGTATGTGTCACTTCAAATGCAGCCTATCTACTCATTCATTAAAGGTGAAATCGAAAAGTCCTCTTGTTCGGTTCTGTCAAACTCTATGCAGAAAAAATGATTTTTTTTATACAAACTTTGACAGCAGCGAACTCGAGAACTTCTCGTGTTCGCTTCTGTCAAACGTGCGGTACATACAGATTGTACGCTATTCCCACTGAACGCCCGGGAGCGTCCATGTGGAACCCATTAGCCCCGTAGGTCTTCGGTAGGTCTTTGCGCCTCCTTGTCCAATCCACATTCCCTAGATAGGTACTGATAATATTGATAACTGTAGGTGTTGGTCAGAATATCTTACAGGAATATTATTCGTATATGGTCGCTCTCAAACCATTGTACTCTTAATTTTGTGTGGTCTGTGTAGGTGGTAGCATGTAAGGTGGGCCAACCCGCTTAACTCCCCATACAAACGGGGAAAGAAGGTCACGCCCATATTTCTGGTCAGAGATCCAAAATTTTGCTCAAAATAGCTTTATTTGATCGAACTAGATGTCTGATGACTGTTGGCATTGCACAATTGTATTTGGTTTCTAAGTTATAAGGTCTGAAAGTTCGAATTTTTCGCGCGTTTTATACAATAATTGTGGAGGTGGATTACTCAAAGATAAAATCTATACATTTTAAAAAGATTGGTCATCAGACATAGCTTGTTTCATGAACATATGTAATCAATTTAGTTTTTGTTAGATTTTTTACTACAGCGGTCGTGGTTTACTTTTAGCTAGAAGTGGTTTTGTAATTAAAATTTTCGTAAATCTTTCCAAATCAAACACTATGCGCATTGTCTGCTTTGTGGATATGTTGCATCCGCCTCATCACGGAGCCTGTCTTTTTCTTTGAAACAGAGAAGGTCTCAGAGCGCGAAAGCACGGTTTTGTACCGTGCCCGTGAATGAGTTAGTCCTGCCGGGTTTTTTTTAGCTGTAAGAATAATAATGTATTTTGTATTTTGACTCTTTGTTGAGAGGTCACTGTAGTAGTTCGTGACAGAAATAATCGTATTAAAACTAAATCGTACAAATATTTCACAACTTGTTAATGTTGCCACTGGAGTAGTGCATAGCCCTTGCTTCCGGCGACGCTAGGTTCGGGTCTCCTCTTTCCCTAAAATATGGTTGATAGAGGCGATGATAGGGGCGAAAATGCCCTTTTAACTTAGATTAAAAAGGTCTAAGCCTTTTAATCATCATTTCCTTTTACATGTTGTTTTGGGCTAATAACAAGATTAACTATTCAAAGATAAAGATTAACATTATATCAATTCATATTTTTTTTTTTATAAATACTGAATTTCTGAAAAAAGGTCCCCAAGCAAGTAAGGCTTAAATTATGTTCAAATTCTGAGGTTTCGGTATACGTAAAGTAAGTTTGAATGTTGTTTACCCTGGTTGCATATTATCCTCGATGGTATCGACAACACAACAACTGAAAATTTCAGCGCCATTCATGAAAATGAAAACATCGACCAAACGTGTCGCCTAGCAACCGCTACAGTAAACCGCGCACACGTCAAACCACTGAGCGCGCCAAACCGTCCCCTCAGCATGCTCGGCACCAAGAGCAACGGATCCTTCCACCAGGACAAGAAGATGGACGCGGACACCCTGGACCCAGTGGTCGAAGTAAGCGAGTCCGGCGGCGAAGACTCGCACCGCCCTCCGGACGACGCCGAGGTGCCGCCCAGGATCCTCGGCGTGTTCGACGTGGCCAAACCGCTCGACCGCGAGGCGCTCGGCAACGCCATCTACGAGCTCGGCATCGTAGACCTGTGCTGGCCGGAGCCGGACGGCTCCCGCGCGAGGCTCTGCTTCCCGGAGAGCTACTACACGAACGGCAGCAAGGAGCGGCTGCTGCTCGCGTACGCGGAGAACTTCCGCCGTCAGTTCGTCTTCCGGCGGGCCGCGCACAAGGCGCTGCTGCTCCAGGCGCCGAACGAGTGTGGCTTGCAGGTGGTGTCTTCTTACTTACCGGAACAAGCGCAGGTTCAGACCTCGCTGATGGAACCTATACTACAGTAATAACTAGTTTTCTTTTAAGAAACAGGACATAGATTGCATCAAAAGATTAGCCCAACACACCGAATTACCGAAGGAATTAGGTGCTATGCCAGGACCATCCCTGCACGACAAGGCGTTGGATGGAAAACGCGGAAAATATATCATTAACGTATCGACCATATTTTCATCCAATGCGATGGTATCACCCCGGCCGACTTAACCCTACCACCTAGTAGGGGTCTACAGTTTTACATGGATTCCAAACAATGGAGCAGCTCGCATTCTTGACGAAATGCACTCATCCACCTCAGAGAGAGAAAGTGGTGCATATGGGGATTTGAACCCAGACCTCTGGCATGCAAGGCAAGTGCCTGCGCCACTAAGCAATAAGCTTTGAGCTGTTCGTGTAGCTCATGCGGCAGTGGTACTATTGCCTCCCATGACAGAGGTCATGGGTTCGATCCCCATCACCTTCATGCACCGCTTCATTGGCCTTGCTGAGTTGGATAAGTGCATTTCGTCACGAATGCAGGATAGGAATTCCCTACTAGGTCAGCCCGGGTTTAGCGCCTCGCTTGTCGCCGACTATTTCGTCTGCTAGACCCTGACGAAACCCATGCTATAGTCTACGGTGTCTGGTTGATGCATAAAATGGTGTGCACGACGATCCGGCCTACGAAGCTCTGCTACCGCGGTTTGCACACGTGGCAGGGCTGCGCCTCGCTTGTCGCCGACTACTTCGTCTGCTTGACTCTGACGGAACACATGCTATAGTCTGCGGTGTCTGGTTGTTGCAGAAAATGGTCTGCACGACGATCCGGCCTACGAAGCTCTGCTACCGCGGTTTGCACACGTGGCAGGTCTGCGACTCGCTTGTCGCCGACTACTTCGTCTGCTTGACTCTGACGGAACACATGCTATATAGTCTGCGGTGTCTGGTTGTTGCAGAAAATGGTCTGCACGACGATCCGGCCTACGAAGCTCTGCTACCGCGGTTTGCACACGTGGCAGGTCTGCGCCTCGCTTGTCGCCGACTACTTCGTCTGCTTGACTCTGACGGAACCCATGCTATAGTCTGCGGTGTCTGGTTGTTGCAGAAAATGGTCTGCACGACGATCCGGCCTACGAAGCTCTGCTACCGCGGTTTGCACACGAGGCAGGTCTGCGCCTCGCTTGTCGCCGACTACTTCGTCTGCTTGACTCTGACGGAACACATGCTATAGTCTGCGATGTCTGGTTGTTGCAGAAAATGGTCTGCACGACGATCCGGCCTACGAAGCTCTGCTACCGCGGTTTGCACACGTGGCAGGTCTGCGCCTCGCTTGTCGCCGACTACTTCGTCTGCTTGACTCTGACGGAACCCATGCTATAGTCTGCGGTGTCTGGTTGTTGCAGAAAATGGTCTGCACGACGATCCGGCCTACGAAGCTCTGCTACCGCGGTTTGCACACGTGGCAGGTCTGCGCCTCGCTTGTCGCCGACTACTTCGTCTGCTTGACTCTGACGGAACCCATGCTATAGTCTGCGGTGTCTGGTTGTTGCAGAAAATGGTCTGCACGACGATCCGGCCTACGAAGCTCTGCTACCGCGGTTTGCACACGTGGCAGGGCTGCGCCTCGCTTGTCGCCGACTACTTCGTCTGCTTGACTCTGACGGAACCCATGCTATAGTCTGCGGTGTCTGGTTGTTGCAGAAAATGGTCTGCACGACGATCCGGCCTACGAAGCTCTGCTACCGCGGTTTGCACACGTGGCAGGGCTGCGCCTCGCTTGTCGCCGACTACTTCGTCTGCTTGACTCTGACGGAACCCATGCTATAGTCTGCGGTGTCTGGTTGTTGCAGAAAATGGTCTGCACGACGATCCGGCCTACGAAGCTCTGCTACCGCGGTTTGCACACGTGGCAGGTCTGCGCCTCGCTTGTCGCCGACTACTTCGTCTGCTTGACTCTGACGGAACCCATGCTATAGTCTGCGGTGTCTGGTTGTTGCAGAAAATGGTCTGCACGACGATCCGGCCTACGAAGCTCTGCTACCGCGGTTTGCACACGTGGCAGGTCTGCGCCTCGCTTGTCGCCGACTACTTCGTCTGCTTGACTCTGACGGAACCCATGCTATAGTCTGCGGTGTCTGGTTGTTGCAGAAAATGGTCTGCACGACGATCCGGCCTACGAAGCTCTGCTACCGCGGTTTGCACACGTGGCAGGGCTGCGCCTCGCTTGTCGCCGACTACTTCGTCTGCTTGACTCTGACGGAACCCATGCTATAGTCTGCGGTGTCTGGTTGTTGCAGAAAATGGTCTGCACGACGATCCGGCCTACGAAGCTCTGCTACCGCGGTTTGCACACGTGGCAGGGCTGCGCCTCGCTTGTCGCCGACTACTTCGTCTGCTTGACTCTGACGGAACCCATGCTATAGTCTGCGGTGTCTGGTTGTTGCAGAAAATGGTCTGCACGACGATCCGGCCTACGAAGCTCTGCTACCGCGGTTTGCACACGTGGCAGGTCTGCGCCTCGCTTGTCGCCGACTACTTCGTCTGCTTGACTCTGACGGAACCCATGCTATAGTCTGCGGTGTCTGGTTGTTGCAGAAAATGGTCTGCACGACGATCCGGCCTACGAAGCTCTGCTACCGCGGTTTGCACACGTGGCAGGTCTGCGCCTCGCTTGTCGCCGACTACTTCGTCTGCTTGACTCTGACGGAACCCATGCTATAGTCTGCGGTGTCTGGTTGTTGCAGAAAATGGTCTGCACGACGATCCAGCCTACGAAGCTCTGCTACCGCGGTTTGCACACGTGGCAGGGCTGCGCCTCGCTTGTCGCCGACTACTTCGTCTGCTTGACTCTGACGGAACCCATGCTATAGTCTGCGGTGTCTGGTTGTTGCAGAAAATGGTCTGCACGACGATCCGGCCTACGAAGCTCTGCTACCGCGGTTTGCACACGTGGCAGGGCTGCGCCTCGCTTGTCGCCGACTACTTCGTCTGCTTGACTCTGACGGAACCCATGCTATAGTCTGCGGTGTCTGGTTGTTGCAGAAAATGGTCTGCACGACGATCCGGCCTACGAAGCTCTGCTACCGCGGTTTGGCAGGTCTGCGCCTCGCTTGTCGCCGACTACTTCGTCTGCTTGACTCTGACGGAACCCATGCTATAGTCTGCGGTGTCTGGTTGTTGCAGAAAATGGTCTGCACGACGATCCGGCCTACGAAGCTCTGCTACCGCGGTTTGCACACGTGGCAGGTCTGCGCCTCGCTTGTCGCCGACTACTTCGTCTGCTTGACTCTGACGGAACCCATGCTATAGTCTGCGGTGTCTGGTTGTTGCAGAAAATGGTCTGCACGACGATCCGGCCTACGAAGCTCTGCTACCGCGGTTTGCACACGTGGCAGGTCTGCGCCTCGCTTGTCGCCGACTACTTCGTCTGCTTGACTCTGACGGAACCCATGCTATAGTCTGCGGTGTCTGGTTGTTGCAGAAAATGGTCTGCACGACGATCCGGCCTACGAAGCTCTGCTACCGCGGTTTGCACACGTGGCAGGGCTGCGCCTCGCTTGTCGCCGACTACTTCGACTATGAACCCCTGACGAAGCCTATGCTGCTGGTGAGTAGAAAGTGCAAATAAGGTAATTACGTACCTACCCTAAGTACGTCTATGCTTATTTGTAGGTCTACCCAGATATTCAAATGGGTTAAGGCTGTTCCGACTCATATAAAGTTGTTTGCACACATGACGCAAAAAGTATTGCACTTTAAGCCACGAATTAATAATAAAAGTTTAATATAGTCATATTACTTGCAGCGAAAACAATTTCACAATTTCAGAATTATTGGTTTTGTTATAATTGATTTAAATACGATTTTTATTTAACAGCGCCATCTAACGGTGTAAAACTTCTAATCGGCAATTACAACGAAACCATTAAACCTGAAATTGTGAATACGTTTTCGCTGCAACTACTATGGCTATATTTAATATTTTTGACGAATTCGTGCCTTAAAGTGCAATACTTTTTGCGTTCTGTATAAAAAAACATTGTATGGGTCGGAACATCCTTAAGCTTTTTCGCAAGTTTTTAAAGTAATGAATTTTAAAGAAACAACTGTAACGAAGCACTTAGCGCATCTCCCTTTCCCGCCAAAATACCAAACCGATTTCCTACGAGCGCGCTGGTTGCGTGTAGATCGATGGTACTTACGCACCGGCGGCGGAGGAGCGCGGGAGACGGCAGTGGACAGACAATCGCGCGGGAGACGAGACACGAACGTTTTTTGAAGTGGAAGACAATAGACGATCTATTTCGGAAATAATTTTGTGAACATTGAGTGTATTGTGTGACCGTGCTGTAAGAGTGTGAGAACAGCTCAGGAGCAACCCGCTGCAGGCTCGGACGCTGGTGTGGAATACTGGACATCGCACCTACAGGTTAGTGAGTTCGGTATCTACCTACCCCTTCTAGTACGTCCATCAGTCCGCGCTAAGTACTCGTTACAGTTTATATTATCTTACGTTATACAACATTATTATGTTATGTCAAGTAAAAATAATACAATTGGGCCTGCTGCATTTCTTCCAGTCGTTCATAATCTGGATTCCGCGTAGAGCTGTAGGTCCCTCGCCACATCAGTCAAAGCTAATTTCTGCCTGTTCTCATTTCGGTTGGATGGTTCACTCGCTTTTTCCACCAAAGAGTAGGCCGACCTTCTCCCTTCTCGTGGGCCTCTGCGGCGAACGCTTGGATTATGACGCTTCCATTCCGCCATCCATACCTGGATGCGAAATTTCTATGCCGAATATACCATTCCGTCAGTGAACAGTGCGGTGTGAGCTCTCGAAGGCGATTGGCCCTGATGATATGCCTGCTCTGGTATTGAAGACATTTTCTCCAGAATTAGCTCCTGTCCTATGCCGCCTTTACCGCCTAACTTGCTCCACTAGATGTGTGCCTGAAAAGGCAATCACACCGACCCATAACAATTACATCTCTACTTTGCAAAGTGATAGAGCGCATCATCTCCCAGTTGATCAGGTATCTATCTAAAGAGAAAATTTGGGGAGTTAGCATGGAGGTACCAACCCCCCGCGCGCGCCGGGTCGTAGCTCCATGGGAGTTAGGTATAGCTGAAATTGCGACTCATGACAGTGGCGCCATCTACATGTACGCGCACACCTTGGATTAGCAGAGCAAATCACAGATGGCGCATTATCATATGTATCATAGGTAGCTCGCCCCTATCAAATCCTTATTTCTGTGCTTTGCGCCATATTTTGAAATTATTTTCGTGTAGACTTGTTTAAAATGCCGTCCTCTCTCACTAGGTGGCAGAGTTTACCATGTTTCTTGTCTGTTCCATCCAAGGCAAGCGGAAAAACTCTCACACCCACTGCTCACACCAATCTTTATCATCAAACGCGGCAAGGTGCATAAGCGATTACCTACTTTGTAGCTAGAGCGATAACTGTCAATTATCGTTCTGCGCAACATAATGCGTTAGGTCATCCTCCCTGCCCTAGAAACAGACAATAGTAATCTATTTATTACTATTTTTTAAAATTTTATACGAATTTATTAAACTCTATGTACTATTTGAATTATTAATTACCCATATTTTTTAGGGTCACGTGATCTGGCTCTGCAGTCCAGAGAGTTTGTCCTGATTCGTTCTCTACTTTTTGAGAAAAAACTAGATTTGTGAACGCTTACTTTGTCTGAAATTGCAAAATAAACATCGTGTGTCTTGAGGCCCCTGGGCATGTAAACAAGTTCACGATTGACCTTTTCTGTTGGATTATACTTACCTGCATATGATAACTAGAATTATTTTATAAACTTGCGTGAAATGACTACACTATAATTGAAATCTCCACTAACTATAAAACACTAGGAGCATGTCTGTAATTTTGGAATTTACCAAAATATATTTTTCGAAGGGCTTATACTAACAAAACTGATGATAAAAAAACGGAAGTGTTTGTCTGTCTATCTGTCTTCAACAATGTTTGGCCGCCTTTCACGATGAAACGGCTAATACTATTTAGATGCGGTTTTCACTAATAGAATCAAGCACATCTCGAAGAAGTTTTTGCCAAATGTCATTACGATATGTTTAAAAAGGGAGGGAGCAGTGAGCGAAAACGCAAATAAGCAATTTTGACCACTGAATTGACGCGTTGCGGGGAGGCGTGTCGGCAGCCGACCCTAAGCCTGTGTTCACCAAGTGCTGATTAATTTTAATCGACACTTAAAGGGCCTTTATTGCTAAAGTGCTGATTTCTTGTACTGGTATTGATTTCAAGCTGCTAAGAAACACCCTTAACATGTGGCGATTAAGCAAATCAGCAGTAGTTGAAAAAGGCCCTAATTTTCACAATCATAACGTGAGCGGCGAGCAGACTGTACAATATCGGACTTTAACGCGAGCCGGGCCCGGGCACAGCTAGTAAAAAATAAAACAACATGTAATCTTTTCGAGGATCAAATATAATTAATCAACATTTCGGAGATCACAAACACTTGTCAACGAGAACCCTTTAGTTTAAAATTTTTCAATTTTGTACAAAATATTTTCTCTCCCAATCTCTCACATATAAGCTTTACTAACGCAAGTCCAGCACAAACGTACAGCTAGGGGTAGAAAGAACTTACAAAGTTTTTTAACTCTAAAAGTCATCCCTCTTGGGATAATTCCCGCATTCGAACCCCGTGGACGATCAATTATCGGGTTCTACGTATCATTGTACTGTTAACTATATGTAGGAATGTACACTATATAATAATCTCTCAATCATATAATTTTGATCACAGTTGCCTTAACTGTTAACGACTACACAGAAGCTCTGTTTCATATTCTCTCAGCAACTTATTATACAGACACGGAAATTCTTTTACTATATCGACATACAGGTAAATAAATTTTTTACCGACTTCATATAGCGTCCATTACACTATCCTATAGTCTGTCCAAGCATTTCTCTTACTTTTGACAGCTCGAGTACTTAGTGATGCCCTCATGCCTTACATATTCTATTTATTACAATAATCGACTTTATTTGCGTTGAAGCTTTAATCGATTTAACACAGTGATATTTAATTTTTGCTCAACAAATAAAAAACAGCGTGTGGCAAGTACCTATTGTTTTGTTATATGGTTGCCTTTTCGTGAAAGAATGCTCTTTGTGGGGACTGGCTTGCTCTAATTGGCAACACGTTAGATGGCGAGCATTGTCTTTACAAATAACCTGATAGTTGTGATGAACTGTTCATACGCCATGGATTGTTAATTCTAGTCTATTCATATGAATTTAGTGTTTTTTCCTGTGATTGTAAGCAGTGGCAAATACTTTTGTAAAAATCCAGAGGAGTAACTTGCCAAATAAATATGACAAATTCGAGTGCAGTGTCTATGGTGTCTATGGAACTGTCTATAGATGATGAATAAACAACAAAAACAGTAATTATGGAACTTTTTGGCGTGCTTATGTCAAAAGTAAAATGAATGGTTGGACGACTGTAGTCGCAGTGTCGTCGCTTCCAAAGCAGTTTATGAAATACTCTATAAGCTGCGAGAGGTCATGGCTGCCGTCACTGATAAGCCTATGTGACACTATAATGCAAATGATTCGCAGAATGTCTCCTCTGACAGTTACATTTTTTGTAGTGGAATACTGAGCGATGTAGGTAAACCATAACATACAACAATCTCTTATAACTTAATAGCTATATTTTAATCACAATACCATGCGTTATCCGCTGGAGTTGGCACGAGAATTTCAGATCTTAAAGAATCCTTAAATTTTTGCTTAACCTACAACCTATACTATATTTGCTTGTACGGGCGTTTATTTTCCATTATAGACTGGAAAGAGAAATAATTCCTAAGTACCTTTTCCTCTATAAGTGACGTCAATATGACGGAAAGAGATCACTAATTAGTCTTCTGGTGTACAGATTTAAAAGTAAACAACTGTACACACATCGCTTTGATCGGGCCAGTGTTTACACGGTGAGTGCAAAATCTCTGGTTAGTGATAATTTTGAAATAAAAATATATACATCCATATTTTTTGCCTGAATAAGAAAGACGATAGAACTATAATAGCAGTAACTATAACATTAACCGGAGATGATGCACTCCAGCATCAGGTTTATTAAGGTTTGGGAGTATAAAAATGTGTGATTTTATCTCAAAGATTTGGTAATACTATACGCTGTATTTTATTTTTGTAAGCATTGGCCAGTTACCCGGTGGAACACCATTGTGCAGAGCAGACTGCACCTTTATCTCTTACGTGAGGTAGGCGGGACTCTAAGTTAGAGACAGTGATTGGTACTAGAAGGATTTCCTGGAATGTAGCTCCTTAATAGACTTTGGGGAATGGCGTATTTGGCTTAAAATCATGTGTAATCGAATGACGGTACCTACTAATGCAAGCGACGTTTCTGCCTAACTCTAATAACAATAGGAAACTAAAATTCCACTTCTGATTCGTAAACTTGTTACAAACAAATTGAACTCGAAGGTGCCGCGGCTGGTAAACACACGACAGAACTTAAAGAGACTCCTTAAAATAAAGAAAAACGATTCGATTTGGCGGCACATATCACAAATAAATCTCTCTTACGAGCGAACTAACACTATATTTACATAATTGATGAATTCCCTGTAGCAATGTCTTTGTATGGAGTGTCGATCGGGGGGCGCGCGCGGGGCGGGCGTTACTTCCGCCTGCTGACGCGGTCGCCGGCGGCGGCGGGCAGCGCGGCGGCGGGCGCGGCGGGCGCGGAGGGCGCGGCGGCGGCGGGCGCGGCCGGCGGCGCCTTGCGCTCGGCGCGCGTGCGGATGTTGTGTATGAGGCCGCGCAGCTGGTGCACGTGCAGGCGCGTCACGCTCGGGTCGCGGCACGCCTCGAGCCACGCGAGGAACTTGTCGCCGTGCGCGAGCGCCTCGGCCACCTCGCCGTCGAACTCGTTCTCGGCGTTGCAGCGCGCGTCCTCGCCGGCGCCGCGCGACACGTTGTCGCCGTTGAAGAGCAGGTCGTCGAGCACGGTGCGCGCGCGCGCGTGGCTCGCCGCCTCCGCCTTGCCCTTCGTGAGGTGCGAGTAGAGGATGTTCTCGCTCTTGTCGCGCGCGGGCGCGGGCGCCGGCGCCGGCGGCGGGAGCGCGCCGCCGAAGCGCTTGCAGTACTGCCAGAACCACGAGCTCTTCGCGTCGAGCGGCGGCGCGTGCGCCTTCGCGCCGCGGCTCGGCTCCTTGGGCGCGGCGAGGTCGAGCATCGCCTGCTGCGTCTTGAGCCAGTACCAGAGCGCGTCGTCGACCGGCGGCGGCGGAGGGGGCGGCGGCGGCGGCTCCTTGGCGCGGTGCTTGTCGGAGAGGTTGAGCGGCGCGACGGCGGCGGGCGCGTGGCTCGGCTTCGGCGAGCGGACCGAGCGCAGCGTGCGCGCGCCGGGGCCGATCGCGCCGAGCGCCGGGTTGAGCTGCGCGATGAGGCTCAGGTTGGTGGCGATGTCGTTGAAGCTGACGGCGAGGTGCGCCGGCGCCGCCGACAGGTGGTTGAGGCCGCTGAGCGGCGAGATGGCGGTCATGGAGACGCTCGCGGGGTCGGGGTGTCGCGCGGGCGGCGGGTGAGGCGGGCGGGGCGGGGAGCGCGCGGCGGGGGCGAGCGCGGGCGCGGCGGCGGAGAGGTCGAGGCAGGCGTCGGGGGGCGGCGGCGCGGGGTCGGCGGGGGGGGTGGGGGCGCGGGGCGCGGCGGCGGGAGGGGAGGCGAGGTCGCGGCGCGCGCGCTTGTCGGGCGGCGCGCAGTCGCCGTCGCTCGACTTGTCGGTGTCGGGCGTGGAGTGGCGCGTGGACATGTAGCGCAGCTTGTCCTCGTTCTTGCACCAGCCGCGCAGCGTGGACTCGGGCACGCCGATGTCGCGCGCGACCGACGCCTTGGACTCGCCGTCGTTGACGCGCTGGATGGCGTCGATCTTGTCGCCGGCGGTGAGCGCTCGCATCGGCCGCTTGCCCTTGGCCGCCATGCTGCGGACCTCCTGCAACCGAGGGGAATGGAATATTTAGAATGATCACTAAACGTGGAAGCTCTGAGGTTAAGCTCGTGGTCTAGGGGCTAGAGGACTTGCCTTTCATCAGAGAGGTCTGGGTTCAAATCCTCGCCCGGTCATGCACCACTTTCTCTTTCTGAGTTGAATAAGTGCATTTCGTTACGAATGCGAGCTATTCCATGGTGAGGATGTAACCCCATGTAAAATTGTAGGTCCCCTACCCTACTAGGTGGTAGGGTTAAGCCCACCAGCGCATTGGATGAAACTATGGTTGCAGCGGCAATGAAAAATTGTCCGTGTTTTCCATCCAGTTAAATGTAGCCGTGCTCATAAAGGGAAGGTCCTGGCATGGCACCTAATTCCTTAGGGAATGTGGTGTATTAGGCCAATATCATAATCAATACCAATATCGTCCATATCAGATTGCATAAAAAAAGGATACACGGGAGATATGATGCATGTATGTCCGCGTGAATGAGCCGAGCCGCAACTCAACCGCAAAGAGTTGTAGTTCATTACAACCAAGGTTTTAATAGTAATTAATTTAGACTTTACGTGGAACCCGAACCAGCCGCGAAATAAGTTCGAAAGATAAGAAGTAGCTATCTACATCACAGAATAACTAACAGTCCTACATTGTTAGCAAATAACGATCTTTCAATAGGAACGAAACATTTAAATTGCGGTCCATTTTGGCTGTCATAATGACACATCTTTTTTTATTTTGATTTTTTTTTTCATTAAGACACATGATTATGACATGGCAGATCATTGATATGCCCATAGAAATTGCGCGCGCATGCTAGGTCTATGGATTTGCCGTGTCGCCCGCGAAACATATTGCACGAGTTATTTGCTGATCGATAAATAAATAAATTTAAAAAAAATAAGCCTTCGAATCGTGTGCTCTTATTGAAATATCCCTTTACAAGTAATACGTGAAGATTGGCCAATTTCCCGCTTGCGAGCCTTTCCTACCTGCAATGCAAGAGCTGGAAGTTGGCTGGCATTTTTAGGGTTCCGTATTGAAAAGGAACTCTTATAGTTTCGCCGTATAGTTTGGGCGTTAAGCGAACTAACATTTGCAAGTCCGAGTTTGATTTCACAGCTTACCCACCGTGTCGTCGGCGTAAATACGTCGACGTTGCCGTTTACGCCGACCGACTCCGCGTTTTCATACAAATCGGAAGTCCGAGTTTGACTTTGACAGCTTGAAGAAGTAAAACCACAGAATATCTAGTCAAAACTTTTATGGAGTTTTTATAGAGACGTTTTTACGGAACTTCGAAGTTCCTAACCTAACCTAAACCTACCCGCTGTGATGCCATATATCTACTTATGCTGTGGTATATGTATATCTGTGGCAATAGTCAAAAATAAAAACGCGCGCCGACAAGTATCTTGGCTTACTAGGTAGGTAGGTATTCTGATGCTCAGTGAGCATAAGTAGCAAATGTCACTGGTAAAATAATGCGCGACGCATCCCCAGTGCTTGGACAATTCCGCTATTTACATTGCCCGATAACCATTTGATTCCATTCGGCCTTGATAGTTAAAAAAATGATGTTGTTCGGACTTCACGCGCGAGGCGGCGCGGCGGCGCGCGGCGAAGTGACGGATGGGTAAAAAGTAGATAAACAAGAGTGCAGCAGGTGAACGACTGGCGCGACCTTGCGCAAGTTGCGCGCGTCGCGTCGCGTCGCTCCGGGCGCGCTCGCGGACCGCGCGACCGCGACCGCGGCAGCGACCGCGACCCGCCGACCGCTGTCGCACCTTGGCGGCGCGGCAGCGACGCACGCGACGCGCGGCCTCGATTTGTCTATATACCTACTCATGTGTTGGTCTTCTTGCTTATGCGCTTTTGCGCGCAAATTAAAGTGCATTGTGTCATCAAATATAATACGCGTATAAGCTAGTAAAAAGTTATTTAATACGTAGGTTTTGTCACGGTGATATTTTTTTCAATTTAAAGGTTCGTCCACATAGAATCGATTCTTACATTTGCACATATTACAAGAAAGAAACACCGGCCAAGTGCGAGTCGGACTCGCACACGAAGGCTTCCGTACCATCGTAAGAGATTAAAAAAAACACGTTGTTTGTATGGGGCCTCCTTTAAAATTTTATTATTTTTAAATTTTACCTATTTGTTGCTATAGCGGCGAAATAAACAGACATTCTGAAAAAATCAGCCTCTTACCTATGACGTTTCATTAGATACGGACCCGTGACAGACGGACAGACGGACGGACAGTGGAGGCTTAGTAATAGGGTTCCGTTGGCACCCTTTGGGTACGGAACCCTAAAAACCTTTCGGTTTGGTTTGGCTATCTACAATTATTACAATAATAATAAGATATTGACATACGTTACGTGACATTATCATTGTACCTACCTAATTCAAGTTTTGGTTGCGGTTTTAAAAATAAGCATAGGGTTTTAAAATAAACTGTATTAATAACACTGTAAACAGGCATTTAGATATATATTTAAATTTTATTTGAAAAACGGCCTACATTTTATTTAGTTTAAAAATTAATCGTTATTTAATAAGCCCCGGTTGCACGAAGAAACGGTTGAATTAATCAATGTTCAAACACGTCACTTTTAGTGAACTGAATAGAGTTCCTTCCATCCTGTTCACACAAAGTGACGTGTTTGATCATACGTTGACGTTGATTTTGATTTTTTGTGCTTTCGTGCACTCGGCGCTAAGTCACGCTCAGTTAGAGGAAGAAAAAATCAATTAAAGGGTAGGTCTTTGTTGGGAAAGTTAGTACAGAAGCCTAAGTCCACTAAAAGATAACGCCATTTTCGAGGCTTAGCGTTATGAGATAACCCCGGAATCACACAAAATTGTACCAAACCACTACAACTGCATCACGCTCTCATAACGCTATTATCTATGAGACTTAGGCTGAGATAAATAGTCGTAACAAAATCTAAGGCTAACGAAAAGTAGTAGGTAGGTACTATGTGACGTCACTTTGCATTACTTTGAGATTTCGTCCATACAAAATGTGTCAAAGTGCCGTAACAAAGTACCTAGGTACTACTTTTCGTTAGTCTTTTTGTTACGACTATTTATCTCAGCCTGTAAGCTTCAGTACGGGTTGCACTGCACCATTACTTTTTACAACACCGATCCTTTATTATTATAAATAACGATACCAACATTGCCCTTTGCGATGAAAATCATACTTTTACTACTTTAGCGACTCCAGTCCGAGTTTTACGTTATCTTCAATATTTTTCAGGAAAAAGCGATAAGAAAGAAACATTTTTTTGCCGCCAAAAAATCAAATGAAAATAAATACACTTGACCGCACAGCTAACTATGCAAGCCGTATATATCTACGATACCATATGCTGAGATGCATAGAGATAACTTATATCTCTAAGAATCTCAATATAACACTATAGCTAAGCCAAAGTATGCCTTCCGACTGTTTGAAGATTGTCGAAATTGACAGTCGGAAGCTATACTTTGGCTAAGCCAAGCACGAGTAAGGTCTCTAAGGCTGAGATAAATAGTCGTAACATAAACTAAGACTAACAAAAAGTACTACTTTGTGACGTCACTTTGCATTACTTTGAAGACTTCCTCCATACAAAATGTGTCAAAGTGACGTCACAAAGTACTACTTTCCGTTAGTATTAGTTTCTGATGCGACTATTTATCTCAGCCTAAGGCTGAGATAAATAGTCGTAACAGAAACTAAGGCTAACGAAAAGTAGTACTTTGTGACGTCATTTTGCATTACTTTGAGATTTCCTCCATACAAAATGTGTCAAAGTGACGTCACAAAGTACCTACTACTTTTCGTTAGTCTTAGGCTGAGATAAATAGTCGTAACAGAAACTAAGACTAACCAAAAGTAGTACTTTGTGACGTCACTTTGCATTACTTTGAGATTTCTTCCATACAAAGTGTGTCAAAGTGACGTCACAAAGTACTACTTTTCGTTAGTCTTAGTTTCTGTTACGACTATTTATCTCGGCCTTAGTTTCTGTTACGACTATCTATCTCAGCCTATCTCAGATATGGAGGGTAGGTACCTACACACCTTTCTAGGGTTAGAAGGCTTCTAAAGTTTAAAATTCGTTTTCAGAAAGCATCTGTCAAAACTGAGTGCGAGATTAGCACCGGACTAACCATTCAAAAACCGGTTTAGTCCGGCGGATTAAACTTAGTCTGCCCACTCTGAATACAATAGTAGGTAACTAGGTAGGTACGTACCTAGGTTAAAAACCGGACCGAATTCAAAAGCACCCTACCTAAAACATTCACAGATCATAAATTGTCTTGCAGACTAGGTAGGTAATAGGTCCTAGTAGGTATACTCGGCGACGTCGGCCAGTCTGCTCTGTGCAAAAACACGACATGAGAAAATAAGTAAACAAAATGTTATAAGATACGGAAGAGATGCAAATTTTTAAAATTATTAACTTATCAACCTACCGATGAGATAATCGAGTATCTAGGTACGTACCTATCCTACGAAACCTAAATTATAATACCTACTTATAGCTAAAAAACGGCAACTCAAAGCTGTTACCTAAGTGGTTCAAAAATATAACATGCCTAGTAATCGGAAAAAGATACACCTACCAATTAATGAAGTAAAGTTTGTACTGTGTTCTTCTAAATTTTACATTGTCAAATTTAATAATTTTGCACTGCATTGTTCAGTTTCCTTAGCTTCACTATTTTCTTTTAAACATATTGTTCAATCGTAGACATATAAACTTCCTTAGCTGACTACCTATAACTGTACACGCTGTGCCAAATACCTGTAGGATGATTCGTTCGTTTTTAATACTGTAAATGTGTTTATATTTGTGCAATACGGATGTATCCTGTATGTGAGGTATATTGATAAATAAATAAAAATCTCCCGAGAAAATTTACCTAGTAGGTGGGTGATGGCTTTCACACTACATAATATATTCATGCGTGTCACCCTGACTGACGTAAGAATTTTAAGATGCCTACACAAATCGGTCCAGGCGTTTGAAAGTAGGTATGGTGGAATAACGAAACGCACCCCACATTCATACATAAATCATGGATTATTTTTCAGGCAGTCTGGTAAAAATATCGCACCACACTTTATACAATGTCCACAGCGAGTTTCCTTCGCGATTCACAGTTAAGTACCTACTTAGTCAGACATTTCACAGATGACACGTGCGCAAAAGAACACAGGAAACTGGAAACTTACTTGGTGCATGCGCCTCCGCGCCGCGCCGCGCCGAGCACGTGCGGCGATGTTTACAAGCGGTGACAGTTCCAACGATCCTCGCAATATCCGCCGGTATGAATGGCCACCTCACTCCACCGATAAAAATATATCGACAATGCGCAGGTCGCGCGGGAAAAGTTGCCGCCGGGACGGTTCGCGGCGCGCACTCGGGCGATAAGACGCGTCCTTTGTCCGGGCGGGCGGCGCGCGGGATGTCGCCGGCGCTGCGTCGCGAGGGCGAGTGGCGACTGGAGGCCGCGGCCGCGAGTCGCCGGTCGCCGGGCAGCGGTCCGCGGCCGCGGCCCCCTCCCCGCACGCCCCCGCTCGCCCCAGCTCGCGTCGTCAACACGCCGCGGCCTACCTACCGCCCGCGTCGCTTCCGCGCGCCCGTCCGCCTCCGCGCCCGCCCCGCTACGCGCCGTCGCTTTATTATGATAATTAATTCCCTTCGCTTGCTTTTGACGCGACGACGACGTTTGGAAACTTCATTTGGAACTTTTCGCAACTTAAAAATATATTTGTATATCACTTCCGTCAACCAAGGGCGTGATAACAGCTGATTGAATTCAGTTTCATTCGGGCGGAAGTGAAAGCATATTTTATGATTTTTAAAAATAACTACTAGTTAGGTAGGTACTAATTTTAGAATTTCAAAAAGATGAAAGTTGCGATGATGATGTTATTTGAAACCTACAAAGGTAAACGACGCTCATATTCTGTGATTCATGACTGAGTAGTTATTCTGTGTTAAACTTTGTTGTATCGTTTATATATATTTGTCCAATTTGAGAACACAAAGTACCAGAGACTTGCAATTTTATCTATAAACTATGCTACTTATATTTTTTGTTATCGTCAAAAACGTCAGAATACTTCGTTTTACTTAGGTAGGTACCTACGTAGGTAACTGAAAGCCAGTGTTTCAGCGGGTGGCCGGCAGACATTTCCATTTATATTAGTGCTGAACTCCAATGTGTAAAGTAATAAGAGTTAGTACAAAATAGCTAACCTAACCTGTACAGTCAACCAAAGGTTAAAGGATACACTTCCGATTAAACTTAAAAATGAATGGTGTTTAAATACAACCTCTGATTCAATGTTGTTAGGGTTTTGTTTACTCAGTAGCTAGTAGACACCCTCAACTATGTTTGAATCTATACTCAACACTATAATTGTTGCCAAAAGTCAAAGTATTTCGACTGTTCATCTTTTCATTCAACCGGATGTGTATCCTAAACTTGTACACTTGTGGTTGAAGGAAAATATATACGCCCGGTTAGACCATCTCCGGCTACAAAAAACCCAGTTACCTTTCGGTTACGCCATAAAAATATGCAATGTAACCGACAGTTAACTATCGGATTTCAGGTAGCTGGAGGTGGGGAAAACGAGGGTAAGTCTAAAATGGTTGTTTACATCTATATTGATCACACACAACCCATAATCAAACACAATACACCATATCTCTTTCATATTACCTATCGTCTTTTACTTTGATCTGTCTGTGACTGTACAAGACACGCTTTGAGTTTAGAAGTGGTATACATACATAGAGCAGCACCTATGGTAGGAAGTAGGAACACGTACTCACTTGATATCCCCGGCACAGCTCAAATTTATTTATGCCGCCTGAAACATGGTAACAGACCAGTCAACCAGGACTAGTGTGCGGGCCGCAGACCCTGCAGTGTGAGGTCTGTGAGCAATGAGCAGCACGCTTGGCAAGCGGCGGTGGTGGCTGCGGCTAGGGGGGCGCCCCAACTGGCAGTTGGTTTACGGCAGTGGACGCCGCACTCAGACCAACCTCGCGTATATCCCGGCCGCTGGCGCTGCGCCAGCTTCCCCTGTCTAGCGGCGTCTGGAGACGCGCCTCCTCCCCTCCCTCGCCCGGGCGCCCGACCCTTGCGGGCCCATCACGTAGTTCCGTACGGAGCCCCCCACGAGATACAACGACCGCGGTGGCCAAAAACGTCCTTGCTCGACGGTCGCTCAACTTGTATTGCGGCCACCGCGTTCTTTGGCAATGCGGGCTTGTCTTGGCGAAAGAGGACTATCGATGATGCTGAGCAGTTTTTTAGGGCTACAAACACAGGAAACCACTACTTCTGTGTCCAAGTGGTACCGATTTGAGAGATAACCCTAAAAGTGCTCTAGAAATGCTGCTATGTAATTATATGTAGAGCTAGTAGAGCTGAATACCTACCTGCTTGAACTGATACTTATGTTCTACGCAAATATAGGAGCTAGTACCTATTTTGTTTTATCCTTTGTATTGACATGCAGTTTCCAATTAGATATAAAGGGACCAACGTGGATGTTCTGCGTTGCGTTTGGCTCAACTGGGCCCAGCAGCTCGTTAGAATAACATCAAAACTATCTATCTATTGAAGATTGCGCAGCACTCGCTGACGCTGACGTGTTTGGATCTCTTAGGGAGCGGTCGGCTCGGAGGGGGCGGTGCGCGGGGGGGCGCGAGGGGGGTCGCGATCGCCTCTTCTGCTCCTCCCGTCCCCCTTCCCCTCGCTCGGCGACGACGCGGCCGCGCGCCCCCCGGGCCGCGTGTCGCGCCGACATCCGACGCCGCGCGCCATTTACCCGAGCGGCTGTCGCCGCTCCAACGACCGGCACATGCCTCTCCCCTCCCCCGACCCCTCGGCCGTCGCCCCGCACCTCCGCCGCGCGCTCGTCGCCCCCGCTAAAACTCATTAGCCCGCGCCGCGCCGCGCTCGGAACGCCGTCGATCGCCCACGTGATCCTCGAAACTTTTAATTGTTATCTCTGAAAAAATGCGACCCGAACTGGCTCACCGGCTCGCCCGCGCGGCCGAGCGGACGCGGGCGCAACCCGACGCGAAGCGATAGCGTTTCGAGTCCAATGAATTGCGAACTGCATCTCGTCATAGTTATTCTGTGATCTCGTCTCGGTGTCGCGGGCGTTGTTGGTCGCGTCGCGAGTACCTACCGCGGGCCACATGCGACGACGAACAATGCGACGCACACACGCGCGCCACTATCGCGAGCTCGACCCACGTGCCTTGTGTGTGTGCCGTGCTGACCGACAGCACCGCGCCTCGGTGCAATACGGGCCGGGCCTAGGCGAGGGCGAAAGCAAAACTTTAGCGAAATTTAATATCCGCTGCTCAGCAGAGCAAGCGAGCGTGCCGCCAGCCGACGACCTGTTGATCCGCAGTACTCGCGCAGGGACGAGCAAATAAAATGTTTACGTCGTCCCGTTTACTAGGCTCTCTGTGTTGTTTTATTGTTATGGACAGTTACGCCGAAGCGGTCGGTTACGTTAACGATGTCGTTATTGCAGGGATAACAGAACTAATCGCACCCGAGGGAGGTGCTCTGTAGGTTATCTCTGTATCATCTATTCTATTGGATTGGAGGATTCAAAGTAATGCAATTCTTTGTTAGTAAACAAACATACATACACAGACCGGTCAGTCACAAATTAGGTTGTCACGGGATTTGTCTCCTTTTCGAGTCAATAGTTCCATTATATCTTATTTGTTGGTATGTCATTTGGCAATTTCCAACTTTTATTAGTATTAGCCCCGATTGCACGAAGAAACAGCTGAGTTAATCAATGTTCAAACACGTCACTTTTAGTGATCCGGATGGAGTTCCTTCCATACTGTCCATCTTAAAAAAAAGGAATAATAAAAAAACCAACGATTATCGGATACGGTCGTTCTGGGGTCTTATATCACCTTAAATAAATAATGTACAGTCAGAGACAGACGAAAGTATCCACTTGCTGTGGTAGGAAATTGTTTTTTTTTATATTTATTAATTTATTAAGGCGAGTTCACAGTGCATTTACATAACAATAGAAAAATAATATAAATGAAAATAACACCAATTACGAGCTCACACAGCTGGAAGAAACATAAAATAAAAACGTGAGAATTACCGTGGCACGATCTAATATAAACGAAAGAAAAAATACATTAGTTATCTCATACAGCTGAAAGAAACAAATAATAACAACGAAAAATGAAGCACAAAATTAACATATTAGGTTAGTAGCAGAAATAATAATCAAACAGTTCGAGCAGACAAAATTTAGACAATGTGAATTACACAAAAAAAATGTAAGATAAATCCCTCAGCAGCCTAAATCTGGAGTTATTATGTTATCATCATCGGTTATCATTGTTCGCTGGTTGACTAGGTAGGTACAACCTGTTACAACCATGGTCGAAAACGTCTATTGCTACACATCTGCGACTACGCCCCGGTTGCACGAAGAAACGGCCGAGTTAATCAATGTTCAAACACGTCACTTTTAGTGATCCGCATAGAGTTCCTTCCATACTGTCCACACAAAGTGACCTGTTTGATCATACTTTGATGTTGATTTTGATTTTTTGTCCTTTCGTGCACTCGGCCCTACGTTTTCATATGGTAGTTTTGTTTTGTTATCTATGGTTAGGGTTAACTACTCATCTTTCAACGTTCTTGCTACCATGGGAGCCAACCATCAACCGCTGCCGCTGGCGGATGCTCAGCCATAATAGGGTCACTACATTTCGCGGGAACTGATATCAGATCAGCAACCCTTCCCTTTGTTCCACAATTCTCACGAGCAAAGCGGTGGATTCACTCTACACCTTTCGTAGGACTCGCAAGGGGGAAATGGCTTTTTTCAACTATTTGTTATGCACGTAAGAAGAAACGTGTGCTTTAAAAAAGAACTTGAGATTAGTGTATGCTTGCTTGGGCATATGTGACGACTGTACTGTGACTAGGTGTGATGATAGTCTTAGATATGGCTAGGCACCTAATTACTATCTAATCAAGCTAATATCTGTGCTAATATAGAGTTTACGGTTCAAAGATGTCGATGGTCCAAAGAATTGATATGGTGAAAGAGATACAAGTTTATAACTGTTATAGGCTCTACCACTGAATGTCCCACCCACTGAAGAGAAAGGAAGGTTCCATCGTTCTGTGGTTCCACCATATTCCAAGTTCCCCTTTCAGAGCTCGAGTAGAGTATTTACCGCATAAATTACCAGCAGCGCAGAGTAGCGTCTCGTCGTCGGCGTTTTGGCAATTCCAGTGACATGGCGGCCTCCGCGGTGTCGCCGCCGGCCTGAGTAGGCAGACACGTCCACGACACGCAGGTAGGTATTCTATAGCGGAGTGTGTATACTCGTCGGTGTAGGTAGGCAGGCGAGGCACCCGCGAGTTCGATAATTGATCGCGCCGCGCCATCTGCGTGTCGCGTCGCGTCGTCTCTTCGCCGTCGGCTCCCCGCGCCAATTTGCATATTTCGCGTCTCGTCCGCGCTCGTTTATTTTCCGCGCGCCCGTTGGCACGCCTCCGTACCTGAGCCCGCGGTATTTCTGGACGGCGAACGCGGCGCAATAAAAAGAGGCCCGGGTTATTATCCGGCGGGATCTACCTGCGCACGCAGCACTGGAGCCGCCGCGCCGGAGCCCCTAATTGTCGCGAGACGGCTCGCTGCGGGCGCCCTTTTCGGCTTTTTTCCGCGGACGCGCAGGCTCTGTTCGCGGTGCCAGTGGAACACGGCGGCGAGGCTGTTCGGAGTTGCGCGTTAGAACCGAGGGGGGGCAGTCTGTTAGAAACTTAGTACTAGTAGGATTTAAAAACATATTTTTGCATTTGTTAGCCCTATTCTTTAGGAAGATTTTATGTTCTTAACATCACGTTACGATCCTTAAGACCTGAGCAATGAAAAAAGTCAGAAAGAACGCTAAGAGAAAACGATGCAATAGTTAAGTTACTTTATTTAAGAGCGATTAATAATTTCATTTATATTTGTAAAAACTTGTTAGGCTTATTTTGAATTCTAGTGTATTTTGTGTATTTTTGTCCTTTAAATAAATAAATAACGTGGCGGGCTATGCGACGATCGGAGGCCGAGGGCGCGTTTCACCTGGCTAGACTAGGAGGTCGCGACAAAAATGGTAACGATAACGTAAATGGCTGAAACTGGGTTCACGGGTTAAAGTACAACCCTCTGAAGCTAAATGTGTCAGTCTGCCTGTTCCAAGTGGTTGCGTTACGTAGATAAGGCGCCTGAAAAAGTAGTTATGATGACAAAATATACACATGATAAGGTGAATGGATGCAAATGACGAAGCATGAAAGTATCAATACATACTTGCTTAGCAATACAAAAACTGAACAAATCTTTGGTTGCATTTAGTAGTTATAGGCGATTTAGGTTACAGATACAACTTTAGGTATATTTAAGTATTTAATTAAGTAACCGTCTGGTTATTGTTGTATAATTAATAGGTATCAATGTTTCCAGATAATCGGTATATTCATCAGCAGGTACATACCAGCATCTATTTTATATAGCCAATCTAGAAAACGCAACCACTTGGCACGGGCAGACCGACATATTTAGCATCAGAGGGTTGGTCTCTAACATTTGAACCCAGATTCAGCCATTTACCTTATCGTGACCAAAAATGTCGTGACCTCCCGGAATAGGCTCCGTTCGGGCAATTGTCTCAAACTAAATTGACCCAAAGGGAGCCGAGAATCTCAGCTAGTTCCAAATAAAGAAGAGAACAATGAATCGACACAGGGCCGATTTTTCAATCATCACACAATACCGGACTGATTTACGTTTGTCAAAAGACGGATAGTCATTACCGGAGAATTATATCTTTGGTAACAGTTTTTTGCCTGTAATTTTACTAATAATTATATGGACTTTCTATAACGGATGGATAAGCACAGGCCTAAATAGATCCGTCAAAAAGCTATCTGACTGTTTAAACACGATAAAAACTGTATCCTTTAATATTCGCGATTTCCGTCTGGACGGAACTCGGAACTGTGTCCGAACCCGCAGCGTTGGCGCGATCGGAGGCAAACTATCCCTCGCGGTGCGGCCCGCAGCGGATATTATATGTTCTGTGCCCGCAGCCGTCATCGCGCGCCGGAGCGGCACGAAAGGGTGCCGGGCGGACGCGGAGAGATTTGTTGCGTCAAAAAAATGGCGGCATATCGGGGGCGCAGACATTGTCCGCGGCGCGGGCGCGGCGCAGCGGGCGCGGCGCGCATTGTTGGCTTCCGAGAAAGATCCCTTTGACTGATTAGCTCCAATTGCTCACCCGCCGCGGTGCCGGTGAATGTTGGCGAGATAATGGAACGCATTTTTACGACGGTTACCAAATGGTTAATTAGTCACAACATCGCTATGCGTGGCTCTAGGTGCATATCGTCGCTTCTGAGAATCGGTTTGCTGTTTTCGATGGAGAACTCGCCGGTTTCGCTGTGCCGTCATTCACGAGCAGTCGTAGAAGACCTGTCAAAACTTAGTACGAGATTAGCACCGGACTAACCATACAAAAACCGGTTTAGTCCGGCGGGTTAAAGTAAGTCTGCCCTGTCTGAACACAATAGTTTTTATTTAAGCATTGACATTTGATCATGTAGGCGCACATGCTTAGCGATGAGCGCACGCAAGGACAAAAAATAAAAAAAACAACGTTGGAAGGAACTCCATGCGGTTCGTTATAAGTTACGTGTTTGAACATTGATTAACTCAGCCGGCTCTTCGTGCAATCGGAGCTTAGACCATTTCAAATGATTCCAAGCTTGCATAACCATGACATAGATTTTTAGGTCCTTTCGAGCACTCGGCCCTAAGTCACCGAGTGCGGCATTGTATGTCCCACTGTCGAGCTCGAGTGGTATAGTATATTCCTATTCCACCTACAGTTTATGTGGCGAGATGGTTCGCCGCGGCGCGGCAGAGGACGGCGGAGGGTAGGCGAGTCCGCCGTTGCCGCTGCCGCCCTTACCTGAAGCGCGGTCTTATTACAGCCTCGGGCGCGCGGCCGGGAAAAAAAGACAAAGGCACCCCGGGAGATTTATGCGCGACGTGGGGGCGCCCCCACCCCCACCCCCGCCGCGCCGGCCCGTCGGCGGGGGAGGGGGCCGAGTCGCTTCCAGGAACCTGGGAGAGTCCGGGCGCGAAATTCGGGCGACCGCGGCGTTCGGCGGCGGCGATGCGGCGCGGCGGCGGCGGAGGGTAGTGCAGTATTGATTCGACACGCGGCCTATATGTGCTCCTCCATACATTATTTATGCACTGTGTCCCGGGGCGTAAAAATAGTTTTTTTCCTGTTCTGTAACTGTCTCCGACAAAAAGTCGGTCAGTTCAGTATTCTGCGCGTAGCAAGTCTGTGCTCGCCCTGACTGAGTCGCGTTGATACATAAAAAAACCGGCCAAGTGCGAGTCGGACTCGAACACGAAGAGTTCCGTACCATCGTATGGGGACCTCTTTAATTTTTTAAATATTTTGAAATTTTACCTATTTGTTGTTATAGCGGCAACATAAATACACACTCTGTGAAAATTTCACGGTTCATAAGATATAGCCCTGTGACAAACGGACGGACGGACGGACGGCGGAGGCTTAGTAATAGGGTTCCGTTTTCACCCTTTGGGTACGGAACCCTAAAAACCGCTCAGACGCGTACGACTACTGCTCCCGCTATCGTTGACCTCTCGGTTGACCTTCGCGATGCCATGCCAGGACCTTCCATTTATGAGCACGGCTACACTGAACTGGATGGAAAACCGAACAATTATTCATTGCCGCTTCAAAGTTCTATCCAATGCGATGGTACCAACCCGGGCGGGCTTAACCCTATCACCTAGTAGGGGAAGGGAGCGTACAGAATTAGGTGCATGGGTTCCTAACCATGGTACAGATCGCATTAGTAGCGAAATGCACTTATCCGATTTACCTATAAAGATAAATAAAGTGGTGCAAGCGGGGCGACGATTTGAACTCATAGGCTGAGATAAATAGTCGTAACAAAAACTAAGGCTGAGATAAATAGTCGTAACAGAAACTAAGGCTGAGATAAATAGACGTAACAGAAACTAAGGCTGAGATAAATAGTCGTAACAGAAACTAAGGTTGAGATAAATAGTCGTAACAGAAACTAAGGCTGAGATAAATAGTCGTAACAGAAACTAAGGCTGAGATAAATAGTCGTAACAGAAACTAAGGCTGAGATAAATAGTCGTAACAGAAACTAAGGCTGAGATAAATAGTCGTAACAGAAACTAAGGCTGAAAAAGTCGGTCAGTTCAGTATTCTGCGCGTAGCAAGTCTGTGCTCGCCCTGACTGAGTCGCGTTGATACATAAAAAAACCGGCCAAGTGCGAGTCGGACTCGAACACGAAGAGTTCCGTACCATCGTATGGGGACCTCTTTAATTTTTTAAATATTTTGAAATTTTACCTATTTGTTGTTATAGCGGCAACATAAATACACACTCTGTGAAAATTTCACGGTTCATAAGATATAGCCCTGTGACAAACGGACGGACGGACGGACGGCGGAGGCTTAGTAATAGGGTTCCGTTTTCACCCTTTGGGTACGGAACCCTAAAAACCGCTCAGACGCGTACGACTACTGCTCCCGCTATCGTTGACCTCTCGGTTGACCTTCGCGATGCCATGCCAGGACCTTCCATTTATGAGCACGGCTACACTGAACTGGATGGAAAACCGAACAATTATTCATTGCCGCTTCAAAGTTCTATCCAATGCGATGGTACCAACCCGGGCGGGCTTAACCCTATCACCTAGTAGGGGAAGGGAGCGTACAGAATTAGGTGCATGGGTTCCTAACCATGGTACAGATCGCATTAGTAGCGAAATGCACTTATCCGATTTACCTATAAAGATAAATAAAGTGGTGCAAGCGGGGCGACGATTTGAACTCATAGGCTGAGATAAATAGTCGTAACAAAAACTAAGGCTAACGAAAAGTAGTACTTTGTGACGTCACTTTGACACACTTTGTATTGCCGAAATCCAAAGTAATGCGAATTGACGTCACAAAGTACTACTTTTCGTTAGTCTTAGGCTGAGATAAATAGTAGTAAGAAAAACGAAGGCTGAGATAAATAGTCGTCACCGAAACTAATGCTAACGCAAAGTAGTACATACTTTTTGACGTCATTTTGACACATTTTGTATGGACGAAATCTCAAAGTAATGCCAATTGACGTCACAAAGTACTACTTTTCGTTAGTCTTAGTTTCTGTTACGACTATTTATCTCAACCTTAGTGTCTGTTACGACTATTTATCTCAGCCTTAGTTTCTGTTACGACTATTTATCTCAACCTTAGTTTCTGTTACGACTATTTATCTCAACCTTAGTTTCTGTTACGACTATTTATCTCAACCTTAGTTTCTGTTACGACTATTTATCTCAGCCTTAGTTTCTGTTACGACTATTTATCTCAGCCTTAGTTTCTGTTACGACTATTTATCTCAACCTTAGTTTCTGTTACGACTATTTATCTCAACCTTAGTTTCTGTTACGACTATTTATCTCAGCCTTAGTTTCTGTTACGACTATTTATCTCAGCCTTAGTTTCTGTTACGACTATTTATCTCAGCCTTAGTTTCTGTTACGACTATTTATCTCAGCCTTAGTTTCTGTTACGACTATTTATCTCAGCCTTAGTTTCTGTTACGACTATTTATCTCAGCCTTAGTTTCTGTTACGACTATTTATCTCAGCCTTAGTTTCTGTTACGACTATTTATCTCAACCTTAGTTTCTGTTACGACTATTTATCTCAGCCTTAGTTTCTGTTACGTCTATTTATCTCAGCCTTAGTTTCTGTTACGACTATTTATCTCAGCCTTAGTTTCTGTTACGACTATTTATCTCAGCCTTAGTTTCTGTTACGACTATTTATCTCAGCCATAAACTCTCGCACGAAAGGCAAGTCCTCTATCCCCTACACCACGAACTCTACATATTACGTCTCCACGCGTCTGCCTACGGATACTGAGATCGCTGCGCCGTGGCCTGTGGCCTGTAGCCTGCGGAGTTGTCGCGTAGGTATACGCTAATGAACGGACCGCGTATCTGTCTAGCTAATGCGTTGGCTCATTATGTTGGCCGGCCGCACCTCCGCGCGCCGCCCCGCCGCCGCACCGCCCCGCATCCGCGCCATTGGGAATGCACGCGCGGTATTTCTTCGCGCTCACCCCAAACTGCGCTCTACCATTGTATCTATGAATACTTGACCTATGAATAGTGATTCTTCTTAATTTTTAATTTTTGCGAGAGTTTTTTTTGCTGTTTGAAATGTAAATTTTACAGAAGCCTCAGAATTGAAATGTAATTTAGGCATAACTTGATTTTTAGGGTTCCGTACCCAAAGGGTGCCAACGGAACCCTGTTACTAAGCCTCCGCTGTCCGTCCGTTCGTCCGTCCGTCCGTCCATCCGTTCGTCCGACCGTCCGTCCGTCCGTCCGTCCGTTTGTCCGTCTGTCACGGGGCTGTATCCACAGAAAATAATTCCGATTTCTGTGGCTGTATCTCATGAACGGTAATAGGTAGGAAGCTGAAATTTTCACAGAGTGTGTATTTATTTTGCAGCTATAACAACAAATAGGTAATATCGAAAAATGAAAACAAATAAATGGGGCCCCCATACAAAAAACGTGATTTTTGGTATTAAACCTTGTACGTTCCGTAAACGCAAATTTAGGTGAGAACTCGGACTGACCACTATGTTTTTCGACCGAACCGCTGACATAGCCGAGTGCTCAATTTCTGTGGCATTATGTCGGTGCTATAGTTACGGGCTGTCGCATTCTACGAAGCGCGCGGTAGGTACCCGCCCGGGAGAGATAAGCGGGGAAGGCCGGCGCGGGGCGGCGCGGTGCGGCGCGGCGCGTGCGTCTACCGGGAACGCGCCCCTTCCCCTCGCCCTGCCCCCCCCCCCCGCTCCCCCCGGCGGCGCGTCCGTCGGTGCGTGCGTCACGGGAGCGGCCGACCGTGTAGGCGTCATTCACACGCTTCATTTTTAGGGTTCCGTACCCAAAGGGTGAAAACGGAACCCTATTACTAAGCCTCCGCTGTCCGTCCGTCCGTCTGTCACAGGGCTGTATCTCAGGAACCGTAATAGGTAGGCAGCTTAAATTTTCAGAGTGTGTATTTATTTTGCCGCTATAACAACAAATAGGTAAAATAAAAATAAAAAAATATATAAGGAAGCTCCATACAAACAACGTGATTTTTTGGTGTTGATGGTACGGAACCCTTCGTGTGCGAGCCCGACTCGCACTTGGCCGGTTTTTAGCATGCCAATGTCGATAGTCGCAAAGTCGTAAGCACGACTAAGTAAGTATATAAGAGTACAGTAAAACCTCAACAATACAAACCCCTAAAAAGACAAGGGGTTTTCACAACAATTTTGTAACAACTCGTTTGTTTTGGTCGTACCTACCTAGGTATCTACTGTTTAGCAACAATAAACGTTTGTTTCTTGTTACTTGGTTATTTCCGAAGATTACGATCCGTCGTTATTTCGCACTCTAACAGTCGTATTCAGAGAGCACCTGTCAAAACTTAGTACGAGATAAGCACCGGACTAACTACACAAAAACCGGCCAAGTGCGAGTCGGACTCGCACACGAAGGGTTCCGTACCATCGTACAAGATGGTATGGGTACCCGCCTTTAATTTTTTTATTTTTTTTTATTTTACCTATTTGTTGTTATAGCGGCAAAATAAATACATACTCTGTATAAATTTCAGCTGCCTACCTATTACGGTTCATGAGATACAGCCCTGTGACAGACGGACGGACGGACGGACGGACGGACGGACAGCGGAGGCTTAGTAATAGGGTTCCGTTTTCACCCTTTGGGTACGGAACCCTAAAAACCGCCGCCCACTCTGAATACGGCTGTAAATGGTTAACTATATTTTCGTTTGGCTGTTCGTCCAAACACATCACTTCTATTGAACCGCATGGAGTTCCTTCTATACTGTCCATACAAAGTGACGTGTTTAATTATACGTTGAAGTTGATTTTTGTCCTTCGGTGCACTCGGCCCTAAATGTCGCTAGATTTGTAATTTTTTACTCGTAAACTCTTATTCGTCTCTATATCCGCTGCAGCGACGTGAAAATACGTGACTGTACCAGTGCAATGTCTCACGTAGCAAATGCATATAGGTACCTATGTACGTTAACTTAGGCCCGATTGCAGGAAATGTTTTAAGACCCTGGTACTAGCCAAATCGCAAAGTTAGATAAGTCTGACTATTAGAAGTGTCATTCTTACAATATATGATTCCTTGTCCAGGAATCAACCTATTTTCGTTAATGTATGTTTCCTTTTTCTATGCAAAATTAATTGCGGAAACTGTGTCCATTTCCGAACTTTTTTGACTAAATGTAGAAATCTAAAAGCAAATGGAATTTTTTGTTTATGCATATATGCTGTTTTTGCTTATATCTAGAAATCGAATTACTTTCAGATTTCTAGTGAGAAAAATGAACTTTTTTATTTTTATTATTATTTCAATAAATGATGGAATCAAAAAATATCAACAATCCATTATCAGTCTGGAGTTCTATTTGGATTTGCTGAAGCGTTTCACTACATATTATTACATTTGTTAAAAGGTGTTTTTGTATGGCGCGAGTAGTTGGCTAGTCCTAGCGCCTTAATACGTCACTTATAGTGAACCGCGTGGAGTTGACCACAGGAGTTTCCACAGATCATTTCCATAAAAAAATTGGGTTTACGTTGATTTTACATTGAGGTCCTTCCGTGCACTCGGCCCTTAGATTGCACGTGAAATATTCAAGATTCGCCTATTAGTCTACAACATGGCAAATGGAGGTAAATACCTTGGAAAAGCGATGTATTTCCTTAGCACGAAAACCAGCTAAGTGCGAGTCGGACTCGCACACGAAGTGTTCGGTAAACAGGTTTTTTGTATGAGGCCCCTTTAATTTTTATTATTTTGTAATTTTATCGATTTGTTGTTATAGCGGCAACATAAATACACTCTGTGAAAATTAAAACAGCTACCTAACTATTACGGTTCATGAGATACAGCCCTGTGACAGACAGACGGACGGACGGACGGACGGGCGGACGGACGGTCGGACGGACGGACGGACGGACGGACGGACGGACAGCGGAGGCTTAGTAATAGGTTTCCGTTGACACCCTTTGGGTACGGAACCCTAAAAAGTACATTTACTAACTTATGAATGGTTTGTCTCGCCATATCCACCCGACTAAAATAATACAGACTCCTGCATGTTACGTAATCCCGCCTGCTCTGAGTGCCCACCCCTGCCGTGCCGTCGCGTCGCTTTGCTGGGTAGCTCTTATTTGTTTAGACGTCACGCGCGATCGGTTATTTCTGCGACGCCGCCGCCGCCGCCGCCGCGCACCGCCGCCGCAGACGCGCGAGCGACGACGGCACAATTCACTGCAGGGAGTTGACGCGACGTTCGCTCCCGCCGCCGCCGCCCCGCCCCGCGCCCGCGCGCCGCTCCGCGGAGACACTTATCGCAGATTATGGCCGACGCGACGCGCTGTCGCCGCGTGGCAGGCCGGTGGCCACGCGGCGGGATCGCCACGCTAGGCCGACCGCGTCTATCGGATTCGTCTGGACGAGTCAGCGATAAGGAAAGACGGGAGTGACGATCGAAACTAATTCATATGGCAGCGAAATCCACTTAACCTCCCGAAAGCACGCTCAGAAAGGCACCATGTAGTAGATTTGTAACCTCTTTGTTCTATGTTTTGTTTGTTTTTATGCATGTTGTGTTCACTACCAGTGGAGTGTACACCTTTTAGTTTACGTATCTCAGTGCGTCCTGTTTACTACTCTGTTTGTAAAACGATTACTAAATAAAGAAATAAGTACTAGCGGATTTGCGGACCATCGCTGAGCTATCAAGCTTACTCGAATTACGTTTGAAGACTCCCAGGTTTAGGAAAGATACCCACCGGCAAACAGTTCCATATCCTGGCGGTGCGACAGAGGATTAAGTTTGAGAAACGGTTCGTTCTCTAAAGCCTAATGTCAACCACAACGGGGTCTTATGATTATCTGCGGCGGGTGCTCTGGATGTAGGTTGTATGGGGAGGAACAAGGGATGGAAGTTCCGCATAGCAACGTCCGTGGTAGTACCTGTAGAATAGACTGAGCGACCCTAAAATACGACGTCTGTGGCTGAGGGACTCCAGGAAAACGGCGAGTTGTGGGTCACCAACAAGACGGACCGCTCGACGCTATATTGATTTCAAGCATGCAAACAGATACTGGGGATTGCAATTCCATATCCAAGCGTAATCAGTGATTTGTAAAGCAGAAGTAGAGGTACCGGTGAAAACGACGTTGTGTTACGGTATAGGCTCCTCAGTTTCTGCGATTCAATTTCGGCCTTCGATTCAATAACGCGGCGAAAATCCACGTATTAGGAGATGTTGTAGCCCAGTAGGTCCAGGTGCTCCGTGACAGGTACGATATTGCCTTGGAAACTTGCTAAGATCATAAAGGGATCAAACTACAGAATCTATAAATACTATTGGGTTGCGGACTCTCCGGCGTCCTCTATTTTGGCCCCACCTTGTGCCGAAGTTTAGAGCGCCAAAATTTTGCACCGAATTTCCTTTAAGTGGCCAAACAAAATGTTTCCCAGTATTATTCGACAAACTTTCTTTTTTCTTTAAACAATGTACACGATTTCGCTCTACCCTGCAATGGGTCCCTGGTCGAACACGACTCGGAATTGGGGCCTTTCTCCACTTAATTCTTGATCTATTGGCGCCAAATTTAAAATCGTATCTAAACACACCATCATTATTTGAATCTGGCTAGCACACGAGTTATCACGCTTGTAGTTACACGTAACAGATAATATCATTACTGCGTTGCGCGCGTCCCCCCCACCTCACCCTACTTGTCGTGGTCATCGATCTAGTACATTTATGCTGGCGCTGAGATGCCGGAGACAAGTACTATTTCCGTAACTAATATTATAATTAATTATTAAATTAATTTCATTTCAGACACGATACCGTTTGCCAAAATGATTAGATAATTATCGAATTCACGTCAAAAAAGCGTGTGCGCCTGATTTCAAACTACACTATACTGTACAACTATGGTTTTCGCAGCCCCCCTGAAATTCGAAAGCCCGTGTCAAGGCGTACGATATATGCCGCGGTTAACCTAAACAATATTCTTTACCTATTTTACCTGGATTTTTTTGGTTTTTTCATATAAAATCGACACATTTAGAATTTTCGGCATCTGGTAGATCTCGACGAGACGCGTCATCCGACACCCCACTCATATCGTAGCCCGACCACACCATGCACAATGAAGACATAACATTCAAAGACAATGCTGTCGCGCATTGGGGTCTGGATATCGCAGCGCTGCCCGCAGACCGCGGCCCGGCTCTTATCTCACGTAGGCGGTCGCGCAGCCATTGTTTATGTACATTGAGCTGTCTCGACCGCGCCGCCATCGCCGGGTGTCACGCCGCCGCCTCCGCCGCGGCCGCCGCCTCGTCGTCGCGGCGCCGTCGATCAATATCCGAGTCTGCGTCGACAATGCGTGCGTAATGCGCGCACGTACAAGTCAATATCTGAGCCGGTAGTCTCAGTTGTCACCTAAATTGGCGTTACGGCAAACCGATCGACTGGCGTTTTCAAATGTATGGAGAAATTGAAGAGCGCTCGCAGTGGGCGTTAATCGTAGTAACATTTGCGAGTCCGAGCTTGATTTGACAGCTTACTCAACGTTGCCGTAAATACGTCGACGTTGGCGTTTACGTCGACTCCGCGTTTTCATACAAATCGGAAGTCCGAGTTTGACTTTGACAGCTTGAAGAAGTAAATCCACAGAATATCTAGTAAAAAATTGTATGGAGTTTTGAGAAAACTGCCGTAAACGCCAATTTAGGTGAGAACTCAGACTGACCACTCTGAAGATGTGTATAATTAGCGGGTGAGTTCGATTTTTGCTGCCGTGCTCTCTCTCGCTAGTGTTGGCTAGACAACGCGCTAATTCGACTTGTAAACTCAAATAGTAGTATTTAGAGTCGGCGGACTGCCTTAGATACGGGGATTATCGCCGAACTAAATAGCATTTTTTATAGTTAGCCCGGTGTTAGTCCGCGTACTAAATTTTGACAGTTCACTTCGAATACGACAGATAGATTAAGAAAGGTAACTCAACCGTATGCAGTAGTCACTTTTTAGTTATTTTTATTTATTTTATTTTATTTTATTTTATTCGCGAAGAAAACAGTTAATACACATACATATAAAATAAACATAACAGAAAAAAGCATAAACCAATAAATGTTCGACATAAAATTAAACTAAGTAATATTAAATTTAATTAATCTCTAACGCTCATCCTAGCTACCAAAACTACCCGTTATGTTACCTGTTCAAACTTAAAAATATTTATCAGAAACAGTAAATAACAAAAATTACCTAAATGTATTTATTTGTTGCAAACATTTCTTAAATTTCCCTATATTAACATTAAATATCGATATAACATTTTTTATTGATGACGAACGAATGTGTTTTTAAAATAATTAGTATGGCATTTTATTTTATGAACATATCTAAAATGTGTCGCCGGAACGGGTGAGTCTGGTAGGGCATCTGATCATCATAGTTCGCTTACAAATTCGCTCATTCCAACTACATGTACGCCCGATGCTTCATGGTTCCGAATCAATGTAAAACTGTAGGTCCATTTCCCCTTCTAGTTGTAGGGTTAAGACTGCCCGGATTGGTACCATCGCATTGTATGAAAAAAAATGATGGAAACAGCAATGAATTTTCTTTGTTTTCCATCCAGTTCAATGTAGCCGTGCTCATAAAGGTAAAGGTCTTGGCATGGCACCTAATTCCTCCGGGAATGCGGTGTGTTGAGCTGATATCACATACCTTTCTAATCATTCTTGTACGGTGACACATTAAATTAATGAGCGATTAATGTCACGCGAAAGAGAAACGTATGTTTTCATCTGTGAATTGAACTTGTGTTGACAGCAGACTTCTATGATGGCTTCTATGGCTGATTCTTTTATAGACCTACGAGATTGATATTATATCGTCTGGTTAATGTTAAATGGCTTTCGTATATTATGAAATAATGTACAATAAAAACAGATTTCTAGTGTTGTTTCCTTTCACTTCGGAGAAATAACGAGTTTTTGTTTGTATGGATTAAAATAAAACTTCACTTCGAAGCGGCGCGTTGAACTCGTAAATATGAGCCGAGTTATTGTTATTGCTACGAAGGCTCGGATTCCGGAAGGTGATTTTCTATTTACCTTTATGTATCAACGTGCGTCTAGTGTGCGCTCATTGCTCAATGAGTTGGAGCTGGTAACTACATGGAGATGAAAGGCGAATTGGTGGCCGAGATTGCTTCGGAGACGGCTCGTCCCGAAACTGTCAGAGAAATACGGTACCCGTTGTTTTATTTGAATCATCGAAAACGTGTTTTCGAACGATCGGCATTGCGATTACGAAGCACGAAACGGGGGAAGCTTGGTTGTGTCTGGCAGCTATTGCGATTACGAAATGGAAGCACCGACAACCGCCAGTGCGATTAGTCAGTCAGTCAGTCTGTCTAGGATATAAACGGAGGATTGAATTTATCTCCTGCAAGTTGCTGCTTCATCGTAAGATGGGAAAGAATCAGCGGAGAAGAAATCCTTCCTCAATTTCCGACTCTCACCTCCTTGCGGTGTATCCCGGAAAATTAGGTGCGTAATTCTTCCGGTAGGCATTACTACCCTCCGATTCAAATCAGTGCGATTACGAAGCGCGAAATGAGAAATAGGTGCGGTTAGTACCCCAAACTGACATAATTTTTAGGGTGGTACGGAAACGGAACCCTATTACTAAGCCTCCGCTATCCGTCCGTCCGTCCGTCCGTCCGTCCGTCCGTCCGTCCGTCCGTCCGTCCGTCCGTCCGTCCGTCCGTCTGTCACAGGGCAGTATCTCATGAACCGTAATAGGTAGGCAGCTGAAATTTTCACAGAGTGCGTATTTATTTTGCCGCTATAACAGCAAAGCGGTAAAATAAAAAAAATTACTTATTACCTTATAATTTACAAGAAACGTGATTTTTTTGTGTTGATGGTACGGAACCCTTCGTGTGCGAGTCCGACTCGCACTTGGCCGGTTTTTTTTTACTCGAAAGCCTTCAGTTTGCTGTCAAACCTCATGCCGCGCTTCGTAATCGTACTGCGGATTGATCCAATCGACACTGTCGAAAGCGCCGCCACACCCCGTCGCGGCAGCTGCGATCGGGCTGGTCAGCGCGAGCGTTTTTTCGTCGCGTCGGCGGTTCTTGGGAGTGTCGGGTGTCGGCTCGGACCCCTCCCCCGCGCCCTCCCCGCGCGCGTCTAAATATCGTCCCCCGCCGCCCCCTCGCGCGCACCGCCCGCGCTCGACGCTCCGCGCGGAGCCCGAGATCGGGGCACATGGGGGCTCGCCGCGCTGTTGCGCGAAAGACCATCGCTTCGGTTCAGTGGCGAATACATGTGAATTTAAATCAATGGAATTATATTCTTAAAGAAGTTTTCTGAGATTACAATTCTGTGTGTAATGAAAATAAAAAATAAATCGTTACCTTAATAATGACTGTTTTTTTTAACTTTGTGAATGTATTTCAAGTGCCCCTCACCACCCAATATAAATTTTTTTTATGTACATAAATGTCGCACTACCTTAATAATCCATCTAGGTACCTAAGTTGTTACTTCGTTTTACTGTGGGGACTGCACATCTTTGGTAGCTTTAATTTCACCACGCTGTGAACTCACTTTAACAATAACAAAATTCCTACTGCAAGGTTTACAAAATAAATTAAAACAATAATCTCACCTTGCTTAATACGTTTAAACTAAATTATTTAATACGCTATCACTTTCGCGTGAACTAAAACGAAATTCCGAACAAAAAAACAGGTCTCATTCCATCGTTTGGGCAAACTTCGTGCTCGTCACAAATGACAGAGAATGGTTTCAGCTACTTAGCTAGCTCTTTTATACTCGGTGCCTAATAAAACAGAAGCGATTGGATTGCGGTACAGCATTTGTATAAAGCTAGACGCTCTGGATATATTGCTTTGGGTCAAATTCTCTTAATTCTTCACTCTTCACCATTCTTACTCAAAAAGTTTGATAAGTTGCATACTTAGATTGGCATGAATGAACATGACATGAAAAAATAGAATTGGTAGCAATAAAGGTTATGTTTAAAAGAAATTTCAGTTTCAGTTTCAGTTTCTTTATTTCCTCCATTAGATGTATATTACACACTCGGATTCGTCATTTTTTTTTCCTGTCGGTTCGATTACTTCTGGCGAAGAAGAGCCGACAAGAAACTTCGTCAGGTTGGTCATTGTATTATTATTTTTTCCAGTGATACTTACAAACTAGTTTACAGTGATTGATTGATTACTACTGCTCACAAAGAACATTATTATAAGAACATTATATACATTGGTGAGGAGCAAACTCTTGACTACTATAATGACATCTTATTCTAAATTAATATTTTAAATTAATAGGAATTATGATCTAAATTATTCAGGTGTAAAAAGCCATCGTCATTTTTGATACAAGGTAATATCAAATTAAATATAAGTTAGTAAATAAACAAATTCATACTACAATGTAGTACCCATGTCAGAGAAAATAATAATAATAGAAAATAATAACAATAAAAAAAAAACACGATACAGAATTGTATCGATTGTCAAGTTGTTAGCTTAAAAAAAAAAAAATTAATAAATTGGTAGTACCGTGTTAGGTACCCGATTGGTACAATGATTTGCACGCCGAGTGTTTGCACCCAAGCGATGCCTCGGCGCGTGTATCCGCCGTTGCTCGCCCGCCGCGCCGCTGCTGCTCGCGTTGTCGCGGCGACCCCCCTCCCGCCCCACCTCCCCCCCGTCGCTATAACGACGTGCCCCCCCCTCTCCCCACCCGCCACCTTCCGCTCATTAATATGGACGCGGTCCGGCGACGGTCAGCTAGCGACGTCTTTGAGCCAGGCCCGGCCAGTCAATTTGCAAGCGGCGCGATTACGATTCCCTCTCGCGGTGAGGAATACTCCCAAGGACGTAATAAGAGCCGATCGCAGTTTGATGAGGGCGTAAGTGAAACAATAATCAATTATTTTTGAAAATAATTATGACGAATAATTAAAAAAGTTAAAATGTAGATTGATGGTCTAGCTGTAATATAAAGATAAAACTGTAAGTCTGGTTTTAACCAAGTGCTGATTTTTAATCGAAACTTAAAGGGCCTTTATTACTAAAGTGCTGATTATCTTGTACTGTAGCGGGAGAACAAACGCATCGATACGGCTGTATCGGTCGAAAACTGTGTTTTTCTTTCGCTTTTAGTGCGAGCGCAAACGAGAAGGATAGACGTTTATCGGACGGTATCGCTGTTTCGTTCGTTTATGCTCCCGCTGCTATCGATTGCAAGCTGCTAGGAAAGGCCCTTAATATGTGGCGATTGAGCTAATCAGAAGTAGGTGAAAAAGGCCATATGTTTCTGATGATTTGTGTTCTCAAATTAGTCAAATATTCATAACCTATCATTAAACATTTTGAACATAGAATATGAGCGTCTGATATTTACCGTTATATTTTTAAAATGTAGCTAGACCATCAATGCATCTATCATTTTTTTATTCCAAACCAAGTAGTTGTTATTTTTATAAATAATAAAATATGGTTTCACTACGACTTGACGGAACTCCCTTAATGTAGACAGAATGATGGTTCATTATGATGTAGTCTCACAACTTTCGACCCGTCATAACGCCACGGACAGTTTGTATGGATAAGAACAACTGTAAAACAGACTAAGCGAATCTGTTTTACAGTTATTACCACGGATGGTGCACTGTGGAACTTGCATCCCTCATCCCTCCCCAGCCAACCTATGAATGTATATGCGGAGCACTCGTCGCAGAGAATCAGAGCACCCATTTGTGGTTGACATCAGCCTTTGAAGAACCCACCTGTTCCTTTAACTCGTTTCTCTGCCGCACCGTCGAAGTATGGAACTCTATTTCTTCCATCGCTAACGCGGAACAGGCTGGGCATTCCATTCACCCATTCACTGGAAACCAACTGATCTAGATACTCTACCCATCGGGTCGGTAAACTATGGAATATACTTCCCGAGGCATTTCTCCCAAATTACAACATGGTGTGAAGAAACCCTTGGCCGGGGTGGGATGGTTTTCGCAGCCCCCATATAAGTTCAAAGCCCGTGGGCGTCGTCGCGGTCGGGCACCCCTAATGTCTGGCATGATATAGGCCGCGCTTAACATAAAAAAAACCGGCCAAGTGCGAGTCGGACTCGCCACGAAGGGTTCCGTACCATCGTACAAAATTAAACGCAAACAAAATCACGTTTGTTGTATGGGTTGGATATTTTGTTGTTATAGCGGCAAAATAAATACACACTCTGTGAAGATTTCAGCTGCCTACCTAGTACGGTTCATGAGATGCAGCCCTGTGACAGACGGACGGACGGACAACAGAGGCTTAGTAATATTTTTTTTAGATGGTTAAAATCATATCTAACAAACAGGACTTAGGTGGTATCGGTAAAGGGTTACATTTCTAGCTTCACACCAATCAGTTCTGGGGTACCCCAGGAATCCCACTTGGGACCGTTGCTGTTTACCCTGTACATAAACGATATTGCCAAATTTATCAAAAAATCGAGTCTTTTACTCTAAATTTTATAAAGTTATATCTTCAGATGACGACTGTCCCTTTTGTCTAACTAATCAACTATTTTTAAATTCTGAAAAATGTTTTGTAATTACATACTCTCGTAAACATATTCCCTTAACTTATGAATATAATAACAACATTACACGCGTAACACAAATTAGAGATCTCGGTGTTATTCTCGATAACAAATTACGATTTCATTTGCACATAGACCACATTCTAAACAAAGCGTATAAACAACTGGGTTTTATCTTGAGAATTGGCAGACCTTTCTGCCACGCCTTAACATACAAAGTCTTGCACTACAGCTTTGTTAGAAGTCACCTGGAATTCGCAAGTACCACCTGGAACCCTATTTACGTTACTTATATTAATCGCTTAGAAAGAATACAACAGAAATTTGTGAAGGCCCTTGATCATAGAACTGGACGCGATATATATAATTACAGGGCTTCTCCCTTGCGTTACCAAATTCCTTCCTTGCAGAGCCGTCGTGGTCAACTCGATGCTATTATTTTATGGAAAGTCCTCAATAACCGTGCGGGCTCCCCTTATTTGCTTGAAAATATTTGCTTTAGAGTGCCGAAAAGATTTACACGTAATAAAGACCTATTTCACATTCCGAAATGTACGACTAGTTATGCTCAAAACACTTTTATAGGACGTAGCACCAGTAACTACAACACTTGTCATTTTCATGAAATAGACCTGTTTCTAAATTCCTCAATGGTGTCATTTAAGAACCAGATAAAAAACGGAAACATCTTTTAATAAATGCATTATTTTTATCTCACATACTATAAACATTTCATTTCCTTATTCAATTTTTGTTTTTTTTGTTTTCCTTACCTTCGTTATTTAGTTCATTCATGTTTTGTTTGTTTGATATGTATTTGTATGCTAGCTATGTATGTGCTGAACTTTCTGCGTGAAATAATAAATAATAATAAAACAGTGATTATTATTATTATTTTGTTATTTAGTTAATTTTGTCGGATCTATAGGTCTACGCTTGATTGATTTTATTTGACAATTTGTGATTGTTTGAATCCAAAATAGATGAAAAAAATAAGGTTCCGTTGGCACCCTTTGGGTACGGAACCCTAAAATACTGTGTAAACGTAATCGGCCCGCCCGAGCCGCGCCCGCCCTGGGGCGGCGCGGGCGAACGTGGACTCACTGTTTGGATAGTTCAAACCTCAGATCAAATAGAAAGGAGATGTGCTAATGGCAGAATAGAATAGAATAGAAAAAAGCGTTGCTTAAAGCCTAATATGAGACCCGCTGGCTCTCCAATTTTCTAAAACTGCCAACCCAATTTGAACGTACATTCCACATGCAAACATAGTCGCAGACATATTGGAGGGTTTGTGTAGGTGCGAACTTATGTAGCATTAAAAAAATTCAGTCGACGGGTATTTCGCATTGGCGAAGTACTCAGGCTGTGCTGTGCGCAGGCTAGCAAGTTTGAGTGAAGACGCACCACTTAAATAGTTTTCTGTGTTAATTTAATATTCAAATTTTTAATATGGGTATAAATAGTAATTCGAGTATGTTATGAATTATTTAGCAAAACGTTTGCTGATTAAAAATGGTAACTGAGAGCGGGAAAATAAAAAAATAATGAAAGCAACAACACCGTAGGATATGGGGGAAAACGAGTTGAAACGATCGCTTGCATGAAGTTTGACTCTGAAGTTTTTTAGTTCAATGGTTGCTACGTATTTGGTGCTGGGGCCACGGCTTCTGATACGATTGTATGTTGTGGAGTAGCGATAACGAGCACATGCCACTTCGTCTTCCATTTCTCTTCTGCGGTTCGAGCCGAGGACTGGCCGGGCGCACCGCACCTATTAGCAGATTTTAGAGAGGAGAGGTGCAGAATACGTTATAGCTGGAAGACACGCCCGGAGAATCGACTGAGAACCAATTGGAATATTAATAATTTATTCCGCGCAACATTTCGGTCCCAATCGATTGGTATTTGGGATTGTAGATAAAAGTGGAGGGGCAGGCGGGGGCATTACGGTACACACTGAGGTGAGTCCGGCATTTAAAACAACTTACTTTTTTTTTTCATTTTCAAGTGTTAGCCCGCAAAACTAAAGAAATTTTTATTTGAAGATTTTAAACGATTTAAATATTTTTTTTACTCACGTTTATTACATTATATAAGACCACCGATATTATTTACGTTTAAGAAGAAAGTACATCTCAAATAGGCCTTTTCATTTCTGAAACGTAATATAGTATAGGTAACTAGCCTCACAGAAATTCGAATGATTGTGAAATTTATCTACAATCCTAAAGATCTCGAAAACGGCAAGATCTTCCATGGGAAGTAGATAACTTTAACCCATTTATAATTAGAATGATGGTACACCTTCCATGATCCCTTCAAAACGTTCTGTTGATCATCTTTATGTGTACAAGTGTACACATAAAGATGTACCTCATTGGTTGAAGACATAATTATGTTTTTTTTTATGCAACCTGACATGGATGGCTAATACCACACAACTACCGTTACGCTCAATACACCACATTTCCGAAGGAATTAGGTGCCATGCCAGGACCTTCCCTTTATGAGCACGACATTATGAAGACACTGAAGTGGATGGTAAAAACTGTCACCCATGTCAGGTTGCATAAAAACCGGCCAAGTGCGAGTCGGACTCGCACACGAAGGGTTCCGTACCATCTTACAAGATTTAACACAAAAAAATCATGTTTTTTGTATGGGGCCCCCCTTTAATTTTAAATATTTTGTAATTTCACCTATTTGTTGTTATAGCGGCAAAATAAATACACACTCTGTAAAAAAATCATCTACCTACCTATTACGGTTCATGAGATACAGCCCTGTGACAGCCCTGTGACAGACGGACGGACGGACGGACGGACAGCGGAGGCTTAGTAATAGGGTTCCGTTTTCACCCTTTGGGTACGGAAACCTAACAACATAATATAGTGGAAGTTCCCGGATAATTTTAATTACAAACGTTTTAGTAACTGGTGCCAGACTTTTGGGCTGTCCTTTTTAGGGTTCCGTACCCAAAGGGTGAAAACGGAACCCTATTACTAAGCCTCCGCTGTCCGTCCCTCCGTCCGTCTGTCACAGGGCTGTCTCTCATGAATCGTAATAGGTAAGCAGCTGAAATTTTCACAGAGTGTGTATTTATTTTGCCGCTATAACAAATAGGTAAAATAAAAAAAAATAAAAAATTAAAGGGGGTGCCCATACAAAAAACGTGATTTTTGGTACGGAACCCTTCGTGTGCGAGTCCGACTCGCACTTGGCCGGTTTTATTTAACCCGATTCTCGGGTTGCGGTGACAGACGGTCTTGGTTGAATTTAACCATATTTCCTCAATGTGTGCGTTATTTTTAAGTCTCTATTATTGCGAACCAATTTGCCTCCGCGGCCGACCATTAACGCTTCCAAAAACTGATTATGTATGTTCCGTCAAACTCGCCAAGTCACCGCGGCGATATTGGATTATAAGCACGCCGAGGCGACCGCCGCCGGGCCGCGGACCGGGTCGGGCAAACACGCTCCCTCGCGCCAATTAATTACGGTCGGGCGGGGGCCGCCGCGGGTCGGTTCTTGAGGGGGGCTCCCCCTCGCCGCCCGACACGCGGCGCCCTGGCTGAGGGCCCGGGTGGGAGGGGGTCGGGACTGATGGACAATTTGCTGGCGCGCGGGCGGGGCGCGTCAAAGGAAGCCGCCGGTCGTTGGTTCGGTGCGGGTGCGGTGGTACACCTATAGGGTACCTTCTTATGAGGTTATATTACCCGGGCCGGAATCAAGCGTCAGCGGTTGCGCAGAAACCAAATCCGACATAGTTTTTTTGCTTTGGTCACGCGCAGCCGCTAGGAGGGTGGTAAGACTAGCAGGCTTATTGCTGGAATTCCGTAATCAGTAATCAGGAATCCTGAGTCTATAAACCCGCTCCTATAGGTGTATGGTGTATGCTAACTTGAGTACGCACGTATCGTGCAGGAAAAACATTTTAGTTTAGTTCCTTGCATACTTGGATTAAATAGGTACCTACCGGGGCAGAGTATCCGAGAGTTTAAAACGAATTTTAAACCGCACGAAAACGGCACTACAGTTCATACCACAGAAGAGAAAGGGAATGAGAAGTGGCATGTGGTAGTTTTATCCGTCTCGCCGCTGCTATATGGACACACGGGTGTTAGCTGAGGTTTCCCATTTGAAGCAAAAAGGTAGATAACATTTTGTTGTACGGCTTAAAAAAATATCGCCGTCCCCATATACTTTATTACTTAAAATGTTAATTGATAAAATGATCATTTAAAATGTACAGAACGCATCACCCTCGGCGGTCAAAGTGCTTGGGTCAAAGTCAAATTGTGGCGTCTAGGGTGATTTTTTTTATTTATTTTTTATTTCAGGTTTATCAACAGTGATACATTTCAAAACATATTAATAAAAATGAAGCAAGAAAACAAGATGGAAATATTCACTAATTAAAGATAAACACAACATGATTATGTAATAACTTTCACATACTTATTAAAGATAAAGCTAATGTTTAAGATAAAGTAAATTAATGATAATATAATATATATTTAAAACAAAACAAAACAGAACTAAATTTAGACGATAACTGCTCGACAAGTACATTTTTTTTTATTAGGCAGAGGTACCTAATGTATGTCCTGCAAATGATGGTGTAGTGCTCGTTAAGTATCATATTGAAAGAATTTATATTAAAATTTAGATTATAAGTTCTAAGTTTCAATAACTTTTCGCAAAACTTTTTTGAAGGAAGTTAAGGAGGATGGTGGATATATATTTAGTGAGTGCGTTCGATAAAGTTCATTAAAATTACGGCATATTCTATTGAGAGGAGAGTGTTTACCAAAATTGGTCCTGTGTTTTTTTATATGAAATGGAATGTAGTTTGACGGTCTAGCGGATAGTCTAGGAACGTTAAGACCTAATTCTGATAATAGCGACGGACAGTTAATAAGATTGTTAAGTATTTTAAAAAGAATTGTAGTGTCAGATATTAGTCTTCTAGTTTCGAGTGAGTGGACTTCATAAAATTTTAGTCTGTCGTAATAATGAGGCAGGAAACGAGCATTTTTGTCTGAAAAAGATAGATAGTACATAAAGTTTTTTTGCACTCTTTCGATACGATTAATGTGTACTTTGTAGAATGGATTCCAAACAGAACTCGCATATTTTAGCACGCTACGAACAAACGCGTTAAATAGTATTTTTTTTGTTTTATAATTTTGAAAGGCCTTGTTGGTACGTTTGATGAAACCTAACATTTTCAAAGAGCGCTTAATTATGGCATCTACATGAGAAGATGATGCCGTTTCTACCTTGTTTTTGCTTCTGGTTAACGTTTGAACCATTAACACCTATGGACGGACGATTTAGTGTATCCGTCAAATACCTGCGCTCTATTCAATGGTGCAAACCTGTGGAAACGAAACGCCCAACGTTTCGATAAGTGGTTTGGAACTCGTAACAGGGCATCCGATTACCACCAACACAATCTCTCCAATATGTAGGCACCTATGTTTGCGTGTAGTTTTTAGAAAATTGGCGACAGCATGTCTCATAGTGGGCGCGTCAAATCTTACATGTTATTTTCATGTTTGCTCTGATGAACATGGTAAAGTAAAGTAAGTAAAGTAAAAAAGATTTATTTGTTCATAATATTACATACATCGGTATAATTACAACCATGGGTTACAGTACATAGTTTTGATGAACAGGTAGTATTTTAAGCCCTGGCTCCCACACTATGATTCCCTGTGCTGTGGGAGTCAGTGTCTTTCGTCGCACTAATTGTGCACTGTTGGCGTTAGTAATGTATGAGAAATAATATATAAAGACAATAATGTAATGTATTAATGTATGTATATGTAAACACGTGTAAACAAGGGTGTTTTTATATATATAGATAGATAGATAGATATATATAGAGGTGATGTTTTTTCATTTAAAAATATAGCACACTCCCACACTGTGCTCGCCTTGCAAGCGCACTGCGCCCTCATGGCTAGGTCTGTGGCCTGACGATGCCTCTGTCGTTGGAGGTAAAAGATGGTAAATATGTAGGTACAATATTGGCTACGGTCTCTTTTTAGAATGAGGCAGATAGAAATATCCCACGAGATAGATGTGTGTATGTACCGCTGTGCGGAGCGTAGATAGACGATCGGGCGCGGGTGGCGGCGGAGGCGCGTCACGCTCGCCACACGTGTGGAGACGCGCTGAGGTCGAACGGGCGCGGCGGACGCGGCGGCCGGATCTAGGGCTCGGGAGCGGGCGCCGCGCGACCTTGCCGCGAAGGTGAGGCGCCCGAGCGTCCGCGGAGCGCTCGCGACCTTGACGCCGTCGGACGTGATGCTCGAACCAGATTTACGCCGCCTTGACGGATAGGGACGCGCTCTCGTGATTGCAAGAAGGGCTTTAAGGTGGCCCATCCCGCTCATCTCCCCATACAAAAGGGGAAAGAAGATCACGCCCATATTTCTTGTCAGAGATCCAAAATTTTGCTCAAAATACCTTTATTTGATCGAACTAGATGTCTGATGACCATTGGCGTTGTAAAATTGTGTTTGATTTCTAAGTTATAAGGTCCGAAAGTTCGAATTTTTCTCGCGTTTTATACAATAACTTTGGAGGTGAATTATTTAATGATAAAGTAATAACATCTTAAAAAGATTAGTCAGCAGACATAGCTTATTTAATCAAGATTTATAATCTATTTGGTTTTTGTTAGATTTTTGACTACAGCGGTCGCGGTTTACTTTTAGCTATAAGTCGTTTTGAAATTGCAATTTTCGTAAATCTTACCAAATCATACACTATGTACATTGTCTTTTTTGTGGACATGTTGCATCTTCCTCATCACGGAGCCTGTCTTATTCTTTGAAACAGAGAAGGTCCCAGAGCGCAACAGCACGGTTTTGTACCGTGCCCGCGAATGAGTTTGGCCCGCCGGGTTGGGCCGCCTTAACGCACCTGTTCATTACCAGCAAATAGTCGTCCGTATGGCGGCGCGTAGCCACGAGTTAGTCCAATACGTCTAACTGTAGTTGGTTCGCTTACAAGTTCGGCACGTGCAACGTCGAATGTTCGTTGCACTAACTAAATAGGGTCCTGTGAAGTGCTTACGCGTCGTTGGAACTTGAACAAAATGGTAATAAGCGAACAATCGCCTGCAAACTAGTTTCAGTTTCAAATCCTGTCCTTACATGCTCGCTGGCCATTACCAAGCGACCGTCTTCTCCAATCCGCTGTAGAAGTGTTTGAGTTGCCTTCTCACTCCCACACTGTGCTCGCCTTGCAAGCGCACTGCGCCCTCATGGCTAGGTCTGTGGCCTGACGATGCCTCTGTCGTTGGAGGTAAAAGATGTCGGCCAAGCAGACCGGGAAACCGTAAGTTATCAAAGCATTACACATAATGTACATCAACATCTTAGCGCGTGTGGTTGTTCGTCACGCGTGTGCGTATACGGGCTCGGCGAACATACACCAATCTTCTAGGATCTTGGGAAGCAGGACTGAATGCTGACCACGGCGCAGTGTCGCTTCTGGACTAGCTATAAATACTGTACAGTATTGATGGTCGGCGCTGCGCATGCATAGCGGTCGGCGCGCGCGCAGGTCATTCCACCTATTCGCGGGCGAAGCGCGCGTGCGCACCGTGTCGCGTCCGTGCCGCAGGCCTGCGCACACACGACTCTATACCACGCTATTCTCGAACCACTGTCGTCGCGTCGTTCCGAGACGGCTTTTTCAATTTCCAATCTGACACAGGCATTGAATATAATATCAAATATTAAATATCAGCTAAGTTGTTGACAGATGGCAAGCACTGCTTGCTCATGATACACATATCGTCGTTTACTTTTCTACGCTTTTCTAGTTATCATCCATGGATAGCATCCATAAATGCAGCAACTTATGTCAAAGTTCGGTTTCAGTACAGTATATAAAACATTAGATGTGGCCAAATGGAGCAAGCAGCAGCAGAACAAGTCTTTACAAACATCACCTGTTTCCAAAGCACAGCGGGTCCAACTAAGGAAGAGCGGTGAAGGACCCAGTTTAATTATAGGCAAATAACTGATGCACTACCCCAAAAAGGCAACATACAATGTTTATCTTATTTACGAAATATTTAAACGTTTAGTTTTAATCATAGTATTTGTTTAAAACTTACTATTCCTGCTGATTATGTCATTAACTACTACAATGTATCGCATCAGTCATTACATTACAGCAATTGTAAATGGTGTAAATCTAAGAACATAAGTTGTTCTTAGATTTACACCGTCGCTGTAAATCATATTTAGAAAACTTACGGTTTCCCGGTGTGCAATGCCGTGCTTGGCCGACATGTTTCGCCTCCAACGACCGAAACATCGCCAGGGCCACTGCTTTGCCCCGGAGTTACGTCTGACAGCCCGGCTCGTCAAACTGTAACTGGCGGGCGTCGCCGGCTGCGAAGATTGTAGGTGTGGGTAGGTTCGGGCTGCCTCGTGGATGCGGGTAGGTTGTCAATTTGCTGCACCATAGACATATAGGGCTCCGTGCATACATAACTAACGGTGTCAGCTGGTGCCACTGTGACTTGTGTGACCTTCGGTCTATGTTGAGCAAGAAGTGGAGTCCAAGATGAAGAGAGTCTGGTACTGTCGTCCCTGTTGAAGTTTGCATGTCTGGAGATTTCAATGGATTCTCGAACCAAGCGTGGCATGGAGGCGAAACATGTCGGCCAAGCACAGCATTCCACACCGGAAAACCGTAAGTTTTCAAAGCAATTTTAACTAAAATTTTTGTGATTCCAACAAAATATTATGTATACCTTATGAATGAATGAAATTTGTATAAAACATACCATATAATTATCGGCTGGCAACACATCATAGAAGGAGTGACATTGCTCATTCGGGTGACATGGTGGCGATGGTAAGCAAACAAAACAGAAGACGCACTAGGGAGGGAGACACGTCTCGTGCCTTCACTTGGTCGGCACTTGCGCTGTTCGAACTTACCGTCTTCTTGACTACCTATTTCACAAGCATATTGCAATCGCGTCCCTGATGATGCCAAGACGGCTGCAATCAAATTGTGTGTAGTATGCCTGACCTACAGATGATAACGTTGATTGAGCTGCGCAAAGGATAAGCGATCCTCCAGGTTTTCTAGTTCTCTGCAGGTACCTAACAACTCTTCTATAGTATATTATTTAGATATTTTATTTATTTACTTATAAAGGTTTGCCAACAGGTTGACACATTTACATTCACGTTTATACAGACATACTAAATATAACAGTGTGCAGACCCAATAACAGGCAAATATATTATTATAGTATGGTACATAAGCTTCACTGTACACAAACTAACAAAAACCTCACACCTTCCCTGCCTTACTCTAACACACCCTTAGGTAAGTAGTTAGGTCATTTTATTAACTTAAAGTATTAATATTTTAAAACTTACGCGGGACATAACTACAATATTTAGTTTGACGGCTTACCGCGCGCGTAAGTAGCAGGACGTGCTGCTCGAAGTTTCAGAGAAGATGGAGCCCATGTGAGACTCCGAAACGTCGAGCAGCACGTCCTGCTCCTCACACGCGCGGTAAGCCGTCAAACTAAATATTGTAATTTAAAGTATATTCATATAATTAGTCACGTATGCTGTTAAGTTTTCCTAAAATAAATAAAAATAAAATAAATATTATAAAGCTCGCGGAATATAGCCGCATGTGGATGACCCGCCTTCCGCGGCCGCGAGGCCGGCGCGCGGCCGGCGGCGGCTGGCGCGGTGTCAACGATTCCGCGCGGCGCGCTATCGGAGCGAGCGGACGCGGCGCACCCCCCTCCCGCCGCCCGCCGCGTCTCGCGGTCGCGGCGACCTCTGCGCGAACCCGCCGCCTGCCGCCGCCGCGCCGCGCCGCCCGGCTGAGGGTTCGTGACAAATACGCGCAAAATATCACTTACGCACTGTTATTCGCTACAATAGGCGCGAACGAAACATAGGTGGTTAAGGCGCTAGGACTAGCCAACTACTCGCGCCATACAAATGCGCATTAACCCGTGATTTCACCACCTCCAACTACCTGAAATCCGATAGTTAGCTTTCGGTTACATTGCATTTTTGTATGATGTAACCGAAAGATAACTTTGGCATTTTTGTAACTGGAGGTGGTGGAACCGGGCGTAAAACAAATATGTAGTGAAACGCCTCAGCAAGTCCAAACAAAACTCCAGACTGATAATGGATTGTTAATATTTTTTTATTCCATCATTTATTTAAATAATAATAATGATAATAATAAAAAAGTTGATTTTTCACATCAGAAATCTGAAAGTAATATGATTTCTAGATATAAGCAAAAACAGCATATGTGCATAAACAAATAAATCCATTTGCTTTTAGATTTCTAAATTTAGTCAAAAAAGTTCGGAAATGGACACCGTTTCCGTGATATATTTTGTATAGATAAAGGAAACATACATTAACGAAAATAGGTTGATTCCTAGACAAGGAATAATATAAGCAAATTATCTCTCATATTGTAAGAATGACACTTCTAATCGTCAGACTTAGGGCCGAGTGCACGAAAGAACAAAAAATCAAAATCAACGTCAAAGTATGATTAAACACGTCACTTTGTGTGGACAGTATGGAAGGAACTCTATGCGGTTCACTAAAAGTGACGTGTTTGAACATTGATTAACTCAGCCGTTTCTTTGTGCAACCGGGGCTTAGCGTTGCACGATGAGACGTCTGAGTTAATCAATGTGCAAAGTGACGTGTTTGATCCACAGAAATCGGAATATTTTGATCATACTTTGACGTTGATTTTGATTTTTTGTCCTTTCGTGCACTCGGCCCTTAGTTAACTTGGGGTGCCTCGTCTGACTTTGCGATTTGGCTAGTACCTAACCTAACCTAACCTTTTCATAGGTACCTGTCGTGCTGCTAAATTGTGAAATGTGATGCCTGCCTCGGTATTTCCATGAATCTACAACGTGGTACAACCTATGGCCCTTTTTGTCAAGCCGACATGGCATTAGATTACGTTGAATGTTCGTGGGTTCCGTCGTCACTGTTTCTAAGCCCCGGTTGCACGAAGAGACGGCCGAGTTAATCAATGTTCAAACACGTCACTTTTATTGATCCGCATGGAGTTCCTTCCATACTGTCCACACAAAGTGACGTATTTGATCATACTTTGGCGTTGATTTTGATTTTTTGTACGTTCGTGCACTCGGCCCTAAGTGCGACGACACCATAATATGAAAACCTACAAGACATTGAAAACACGCGCTCTTTTTAGAATCTTCTTCAACGAGCATGAATAGCTTGTGCGTGTGGGAGTTTTGGGGAAATTAAACTAACCTAGGACTATCAAACCCAACCTAATAAAGATTTCCGTAGCGATGGATTTTGCCATCACATCTGTAAACTGTCACCACACTCTATCGTCACCACTGGGAAACTGCGTCTTACGACTCGACGGTGCTGGACTGAGAACTTAGTCCGTGTTCTACGTTTGAGGCGGGTCGCTCCGACACGTTTCGAAACGTAAATGCGTCTAAAGTCGTTGTAAGTGTCGTTGCTGTGGGTATTACGAGAAAAAAGATCACGTTTACACTGACTCGGCGTTTTCATACGAATCGGAAATCCGAGTTGTCATATTTTTATTGAACCGGGCATGGGTGGTTAATATCACACCTAACGCTACGATATTCGCCCAACGAAACGAATTCCCGAAATAACTAGGTGTCATGCCAAAAAAGATGCTAAATTGAACTGGATGGATAAAAACTGTCTTTCATTCAATGCGATAGTACCACCCTGGGGCGAGTTATCCCTACCAAATTGTTATTAAAGGACACACCTTCACATATTTTCATTGGTTCCGAACCATGGTCTGACTCACAATCTCAAGGAATTTTCACATTTCATTATTGTAGAGAAATAGTTGCGTACCGTGCGTTGGAATCAGAGCCCGTAGTCCCAAGCTGTCACTTAAATTGGCGTTTACGGCAAACCGATCGACTGGCGTTTTCAAATGTATGGAGAAATTGAAGAGCGGACGCAATTTTACTCAACGTTGCCCTTAAATACGCAGATTCCGCGTTTCCATACAAATCGGAAGTCCGAGTTTGACTATGACAGCTTGAAGAAGTAATCCCACAGAATAATTAGTAAACATTTGTATGGGGTTTGACGTTTTAAGGTAACTTCGAAGTTCCGTAAACGCAAATTTAGGTGAGAACTCAGACTGACCACTGTTTTCGACACGGAGTATCACAGACCGACGCAATAAACCTCCAATAGACGTTTTCAGAGTGAACCGGTCCAAACCTTCGTACGAGATTAGCACTGGAATAACCATACAAAATCGGTTTAGTCCCGTAATAATCTGCGCACTAAAGTTAGTCCCCCCACTCTAAATACGGCAGCAAGCGCTTGGCGGCGCGACATTGCAAGTCATTCATCGTGCCGTCGTCAGTTGCAAGAAAATGCTTCGGAAAACGGATCTATTTATCGTTGTCAAAATGTAATACTTGGATTATCTCCGGATTTACCATAGAATAGATTCAGGAGTTAATCCCCGCTTTACACTTAGCTGCACATGAATATGACTGTTCATTTTGGCCGGGTTTATCGAAGGAAGATAGGTGTTAACGTAATACTCGGACTAGGACCTCAACGTCGCAGGTCCAAATAGTTGGGCGCTTGCACTGGCAACCACTCGACCACCACACAGAGCTCAGAGAATCAGACCTTCGCTGCCGGAAAAAAAATTAATGCATGTCTCGATTGTTCAGCCCGCTAAATTTATTTTAGGTAACTAGAAATGGATGGCTAATACCGAACTGACCGTCAGATATTGGTCACATGGGAACTAGGTGTCATGCCAGGACCTTCCTTATATTGCTCGGCTACAATGAACTGAATGGAAAACACGGACAATTTTCATTGCCGCTTCGACCATCGTTGTTTCAATGCGATGGTACCAACCCGGGCGGGATTAACCCTGCCACCTAGTAAGTAAGGAAGGGGACCTACTGTTTTACGTGCAATCCGAACCACGGCCAGCGTCAACGGTTGAAAATGATCATCCATCCAGGACCTAACCGCGCTCAGAGGTGCTTCCCCAGCTTATCGTTTCGCAAGGCGTCGCACACTGAGCTACCGAGGCTCACACACGGAGAGCTAGCGCTGAAGCGCTGAACTGTAGCGGCTGGAAGCTGGATCCCTGCTTTAGGCATTGCCGCGCGTTATCTATTCAAATGCGGTCACGCGACAACGGAGGCTGTGAGGCTCGACCCTCTGCATCTCAACACTTAACGTGGAGCCATTGATCGAAGGCCTATGACATGATACTTGAGCGGCTCTTAGCTGAGGGCGCGGGGACCTCCGTTCATGTACCATTTTCGTTCTCCTTTTGAGTTGGATAAGTCCATTTCGTCACGAATGCGAATTGCTCCATGGTTCGGAATCCATGTTAAGCTGTAGGTCTCTATTCCGTTATTATTTTCTTTTAAACCTGTAACCAAAGGTGTTTCGAAAAGCCGAAAGCACCTCATGCTGGCGGATTTGCGGACTATCGCTTAGCCTACGAGCCTGTTGCAGACCCACCACCAGCGCGCGCGAATGTGCTCCCCAGTGGTGCTCCCGAGTTCCCACCCACACACTCTGCCTCCAACGTGTCTGCGCCTATGTTTGCGTGTAGCATGCCCGTTCAGTTTTAGATAATTGGGGACGGTGGATCCTATTAGGCGGGCTAGAAGACACATTTCGTACCTTTTTTATCTGAGGTTGTATCTTGCACACTAACCCAACATAACCACACAAGCCACACGCAAACATGGTAACGTATTGACGGTACGCGGGCATGTCTTGGTAGGAACCATAGTAAGGAGATATGGCATCGAACGCGCTTACTATGGGACCCGCTTTCTCCAATTTTCAACAAGTGCGAGTCGGACTCGCACACGAAGGGTTCCGTACTATCGCTCAAGATAAAAAAAAACGCGTTTTTTGTATGGGGCCCCCCTTTAATTATTATTATTTTATAATGTTACCTATTTGTTGTTATAGCGGCAAAATAAATACATAATCTGTGAAAATATCAGCTTCCTATCTGTTACGGTTCATGAGATACTGCCCTGTGACAGACGGACGGACGGACGGACGGACGGATGGACGGACGGACGGACGGACGGACGGACGAACGGACGGACGGACAGCGGAGGCTTAGTAATAGGGTTCCGTTTTTACCCTTTGGGTACGGAACCCTAAAAACTACCAAGCCAATTTAAGGTGGCCCAACCCGCTCATCTCCCCATACAAAAGGGGAAAGAAGATCACGCCCATATTTCTTGTCAGAGATCCAAAATTTTGCTCAAAATAGCTTTATTTGATCAAACTAGATGTCTGATGACCATTGGCATTGTAAAATTGTGTTTGGTTTCTAAGTTATAAGGTCCGAAAGTTCGCGCGTTTTATACAATAACTTTGGAGGTGGATTACGCAATGATATAGTAAGAATACCGTAAAAAAATTAGTCATCAGACATAGCTTATTTAATCAAGATTTATGATCTATTTGGTTCTTGTTCGATTTTTACTACAGCGGTCGTGGTTTACTTTTAGCTGTAAGTAGTCTTGAAATTAAAATTTTCGTAAATCTTACCAAATCATACACTATGCACATTGTCTTTTTTGTGGACATGTTGCATCTTCCTCATCACGGAGCCTGTCTTATTCTTTGAAATAGAGATGGTCCCAGAGCGAAACAGCACGGTTTTGTACCGTGCCCGCGAATGAGTTGGGCCCGCCGGGTTGGGCCACCTTAAAGGTACATGCCACATACAAACATAGTCGCAGGCGTATTGGAGGGTTTGTGTGGGTGGGAACTGACTTGACGAACGCTATTTTAATAAAAATAATAATAAATTCTTTTATTTCAGATCCACGATCCATATAAATTGCAGTAAATTTAATTAAAGTCATATGCAGCAAACATTCAGGAGGTGCGTCAAGTGTTACCGGAAGACATTTTACGGCAATTTATTTTAGAACACATTCTCGCGCGGTGGCGATGTTTCGACTGTGGGGCATGTGGGGGTCGTTTTGACCATATTGCGGAGACGCGATATTGACCGTATGCCACTTCTATTTCCTTTCTCTGCAGTGGTAGGAACCGTAGCAATTCGGGAGAGAATTCGCGCAATGTTTGGACTTTATGTTAGACGACGCGAGGTAAAAAATGCCCACACTGCGGCGATTACGGGTAACGTAAACGTGTTACTTCTCTATCCTTTTCTCTTCTGTGATACCAACCTTACCTAAAATGAGCTTACACCATAGATCAATAATTACTTATTCATCTATGTCCCGAACGTAAAAACAGTTTTGAGAGAAATGGTCTTGAAAGTTTAATAGCTCATATTGGTTGGTACAATTGTCCATGTGCTTACACAACCTAACTTTAAAACTAGACGTCATAGCAATATATGGGTTTTACCATAAGAAAGAGCTTCGAAAATTAAGTAGAACTGCATTCTCACTTTACTAAAAAATGTCAATTAGCGGGTTTTACCAGTATAGGTACTGAATTTCGTTGTGATTCGCGATTGCTGGCTCCACGTCCGAGGGATCGATCGGGTTGGGAGCGTCCGCGGGCGCGGGGGTGGGGTCCCATGCCCGCGCGCGCGGGGGGGGGGGGGGTCGCTAATCAAAATCCGATCAGCCATTAAGTTCCCGCGCTATCTGCGCCTAGTTTACGGGCTTACGTCCCGCGTGCCCTCCCGCCCTCACCGCCGCGCCCCTCCACCCCGGCGAGGGGAACGCTCGAGGAGTCGCCAGGGTACGCCGCGACCGGCAGTGCAATCACGAAGCACAAAATTCGGTGTAGGTTGCTGTACTTACAGCAATATGACAGCTTTTGCGATTACGAAATCGATGCATTCACAATTGGTGCGGCACTCAGCGCTACCCGCAGCAATTAGGTCAACTCCATACATTTGGCGTCGAATAGGTATTACGAAACGCCAAAGAACTGTCACATGCGGGGAGGTCGCTGCGTGAATGAACCCGCAGCTGTCAAAAGTTGACCTATCGTGTCGACACAGATTGGTCCGTGCTGGATGTAGGTGAATAAAAAACGGCTTCATAATCGCGCTTTAGTAATGACGGGGGCGCACCTACACGTGCCGCGGCACCATCCTCAAATTTTGCGTAATCGCACTGCGGGGCTGGGACTAGATCCCACCAAGCATGCGAAAGATGCATGTGCTAATCCACGAAGACCATCTACACGGAAACTGACTTGGCGAACGCATATCGGGGGCATATTCGCGCGGCGGCCATTTTGGAATGTGTCTTGTAAATTTTCAAAAACTACCAACCCAACTTAAACGTACATGCCAATGCAAACATAGTGGCAGATGTATTGGAGGATTTGTGTGGTTGGGAACTGGCTTGACGAACGCATTTATACAGCAAATTTGCGCGCGGTGTTTCGACTGTGTGGAATACGACTCGCCGCACGTTTCCCACATAATTATATGGTCACTTTGACCATACACCAGAGACGCGATATCGAACGCATGCCACTTCTCCTTCCTTTGTCTTCAGTGGTTGCATCAAAGACCAAAAATCGTGACAAACCTGGAAAATTGTCTTCTCGGATCTTTGCAAGAATTATTCGAGGCGGCAGACAAAAAAATACATAGTTGATGAAGTGTGTTATACCATACAGAAAGTAAATAAACTGAAACGATTCAACAAGTGTCATCCGAATTCAATCGACAGAAGCGACAGCCAATAAAAAAAAATGCCATTTAAAATATTGCTCCGTTGACTTTAGTGAAACTTAATTATAGCCTGTTCAACCATTTATTGTGCTTTTGACAGCTCGAGTACTAAAGAATTAATGAGGTACGCGTCACCGATTCAATTTCTGATAAAAATCGGAACACAAGTATTCACTGTATTCGCTTTCTCTGCGATATTTGCAATGTGCATTTCGGAAAGTAAGGACAGTGCTCACGCTTTGGAGGTAGAGCTCTGTGTGTAGAACTGTCAGTGTCACATTTTGACGTTTCTAAAGAGTAGTCTATCTTCTTTCCACCGTATTTTTTCACAAACCGTTTAATGTCCCTTAGTTGACAATTCAAGTTCAACTTAGAGCAACTGATTAGATTACAATTTGAGGTGAACTACTACAATTAACGTCATTTGTTCCATGTTTGTTGTTTTGTTTCCGTAAGCGCGCTCACAAACGGTCCGAATCGTTTGTAATCTTACTTCTTTGAGCGTGCAATCAGATTCGGGACGCTTGTATACGCTTTTAGCAGTGTAATCGATTACAGTTCAAATCGGAACGCACAGTTAAGGTGGGCCATCCCGCTCAACTCCCCATACAAAAGGGGAAAGAAGAACACGCCCATATTTCTTGTCAAAGATCCAAAATTGTGCACAAAATAGCTTTATTTGATCGAACTAGATGTCTGATGACCGTCGGCATTGTAAAATTGTATTTGGTTACTAAGTTATAAGGTTCGAAAGTTCGAATTTTTCGCGCGTTTTATACAATAACTTTGGAGGTGGATTACGCAATGATATAGTAAGAGTCATCAGACATAGCTTATTTAATCAAAATTTATAATCGAAATGGTTTTTGTTAGATTTTTGACTACAGCGGTCGTGGTTTACTTTTAGATATAAGTCGTTTTGTAATTAAAATTTTCGTAAATCTTACCAAATCATACACTATGCACATTGTCTTTTTGGTGGACATATTGCATCTTCCTCATCACGGAGCCTGTCTTATTCTTTGAAACAGAGAAGGTCCCAGAGCGCAACAGCACAGTTTTGTACCGTGCCCGTGAATGAGTTAGTCCCGCCGGGTTGGGCCATCTTAATAGGCGCGCTTATGTCAAATAAATGGTTGGACCCACTATAGTGTAATTTATTTTATGCACCTAGTACCAAGTGAAACATGAATTTATTTATTTATTTATGCATAAAAAATATTGTTTAACGGCATGAGCTACCCCTTAATCGGGCTCAAATGTTTTTTTCAGACCGGCGCCATAAACCGCTCGCGAGGCCACACCTCGAGGGTTTCCGTCAGCGAGTAAGGAAGGACCGAAATTCATCCGTATAGCCACTTATTAGTGGCGATAGGCGTCGGCCAGTCAGTTCGCTAACGAATCCGCTCATTTCTGATATTCTCGAGTTGAAAACCGCTTTTATATCTGTTGTCAAAGCAATTTTATTGACGAAAAACTCCAATTATTCGTAATGTTTAGTTTGACGACTTACCGCGCGTGTGAGGAGCAGGACGTGCTGCTCGACGTTTCGGTTCTTCAGGAGAACGTGCCTGTCGCGACGAACGTAGCCACGTTACTGGCTACCCGTCGCTGTGCTTGACATCTCAGCGTCCATGGCAACACTCGTACATTTGCTTGAGGATTAGCTGCGGTCCGACTTTTGTGTGACCGTGTGCCCGCAGCTAATCCTCAAGCAAATGTACGAGTGTTGCAATGGACGCTGAGAAGTCAAGCAGAGCGACGGGTAGCATTGCTAACGTCATACCAGTGTCGGATAGGGATAAAAAAAGTTCACAGGTGGCGTTGCAATTCAGTCAGCCTCAGTGGCCCAGTGGCGCGACACTTCGGTGTTCGCTCTCCGAAGTTAAGCAACGCTGGGTCCGGTCTGGTCTTGGATGGGTGACCATTCGACCGTTGAGAGAGGCTGGCCGTGGTTCGGATTCCACGTGAAGCTAAAGGTCCCCTTCCTTACTTACTAGGTGGTAGGGTTTATCCCGCCCGGGTTGGTACCATCGCATTGGATGAACGATGGTCGAAGCGGAAATGAAAATTGTCCGTGTTTTCCATCCAGTTCAATGTAGCCGTGCAATATAAGGAAGGTCCTGGCATGGCACCTAGTTCCCATGTGGTGTGTTGGGCTAATACCATGACAGAACGTGTGGTATTAGCCATCCATGTCCAGTCACATAAAAAAAATATCAACATTTTTTTATTTACGATGACGTTAGCTAATTTATAGTTAAAATGTAACGTTTTCATCACACCTACATAGGCAAAATTTGGAGTTAAGCTTAGTTTAATGACCGTGTAATTAGTTCTGGCAGAGACGGGAGATGGCGCTGATTAGAAATGTCATAGTACCGGCGAAATCAGCAGTTTTTGGAGAGTTTTTGAGGTTGTATTTTTTTTTATTATGTTCACACACAGAATGGTATGCTATACACGGTGAAAACATAGATCTATGAAGTAATCTAGCATATACTCTAAGAACGGTGAACACAACATGGACTATATACGTATACAGTAGACACTAGCTTATTTAAAACAATATATTATAAGAAACAAAAGATGTAACAAAAACAAAAATTCAAGTTTTTAAATGTGCTTAAATTACAAAACAATTTATAACATATTAAATAATTAATTTGTATGCCGTTAGCTTTATAATAAAATATTTTAAATGTAAAACATATCTTCGTTATTGCGCTGTGCTTTCTTTTGTGAATTGTTTTTTTTGTGGCGTATTAAAGCATTTTCAATCAATAAATCAATCTTCCTGTTTAATGCATGCTAAAAATTTGCTACGCTCCCGCCATACGGTTGACTTCCGGTCGCCGCCTCCGTCCTTCCTTAGTTGATGGTTTCGATTATTTATTTACGTGGGGCCGCGCGGGTCCACGCTGAAAAACTGCCCGCCCCGGCGCGCCCTCCCCGCGCCCGCCCCGCGCCCTCCCCGCGCCCGCGGACGCTTGTAAATAACTTGGCGGCGAGGGCGCGCCGCGCCCGAGAAATTGCGCGGAGATTTTGCCTTTGTTACGTGTGCGCGCCTGACCAGCGCCGCGGGCCCCAAACTGGCCGCCTGTCGACTCCGAGGTCGACTCTAATGAAACTTTGTTTTATTGTTTACTAGCTGAGGTACCCGGCTCCGCTCGGGTCAATGTCGTTTTGACTGATTTCGGGCTGGTCAAGTTCAGCCTGCGTTTGCAATGTAAGCGGAAAATAATTAATTATTTGCGACATCACATTAGAAACCTCAAAAATAACAGTATTTATCCACTATTTAATGGATGTTATTATACATATAAACCTTCCTCTTCAATCACTCTATTTATTAAAAAAAACCGCATCAAAATTCGTTGCGTAGTTTTAAAGATTTAAGCATACATAGGGATAAAGGGACAGATAAAGCGACTTTGTTTTATACTATGTCGTGATTCATCATCCATAGACAGTAAACTGCACTCGGATTTGTCATATTTTATCATTAGTCAGTTCGGCAATCCCAGCGAAGAAGAACTGGCAAGAAACTCCGGTGGTATTTTTTTCCACGTCCACTTAGTCTAAGTTTACAAAAGTATTTCGAATCACAGGTAAATACTGGCCAACTGCCAGTCGGACTCGCACACGAACGGTTCCGTACCGTCGTAAAATATTTAACACAAAAAAAACAACATTTTTGTGTGACCCCCCCCTTTAATTTTATTAATATACAAATTTTACCTATTTGTTGTTATAGCGGCAAAATAAATACCCACTCTGTAAAAAAATCAGCTGCCTGCATATTACGGTTCATGAGATACAGCCCTGTGACAGACGGACGGACGGACGGACGGACGGACGGACGAACGGACGGACGGATGGACGAACCGACGGACAACGTAGGCTTAGTAATAGGGTTCCGTTTTCACCCTGTGGGAACGGAACGCTAAAAAACCTCTCTACTCTAGTGACGACAGCAATTTCGTTGATATCTCAATCATTGAAGTTAAATGCTAAATCAGCGCCATCTGTAGAGCATTGTGGAGATTCAAATATAGTCGAGAAATTCGTTGGCCGAAGTAATTGTCTGGATAGCACAGCAGTAGAGCAGTGGACATGTATCCAAAGGTATCCAAAATCCAAAGATTCGAATCCTACTAAAAATGACTTAATATTTTTTGGATTTTTTCAACATCGCATTGCAATGCTTCAATTCACCCAAAATTTTAAATAATTTTACTCTTAGTATTGAGTTGAGCTGTTAAGTTTCTTGAAATAAATAAACAGAACTTCTGGTAAGCCGTAATATCGTAAACTTACAAAAAGACGACTCAAAAGCTCACAGAGCGGTGCGAAGCGTGTTCGCGTGTGTGTGCGTCGCGTCGCGTCTCGTTGTGGAGTCGTAGTGGCGTAATTTCAAAATATACAATGCAGCGACGCCCCATAGAATCACCGATTATACACGGTGTTAGTTTTTTTCGCGACATTTCTATTTTAATACCGATTATTTAAGTATTTCATATACTGATCATTTTGTTGTATTTAAAATTTAAATCTAAAATAGTAAAAAAAAATGCAGATTTAATCCAAACTTTTACCTCAGCGACAATTTCCCTTTAGAATGGTGTAAGCACGCCATGTGTACGCGCCACTACCAAGGTCACGCGTTTCCTGTCTCGCAGAAGACTGCGCGCCGCCGCCAATTTTATTGCATCGATCCGAATGTAAATTTTCACATTTATTTTAAAGAATGTCCTACTTTAGAACTTTTTGTGAATACAGTGCGGTTCCTATTACGAAATACTATGTTTTCGTATTAGTATTAGAAATCGAAAATTTTAAAACAAAAGGTCAAAACAAAACAAAAAACTACTTTTTCGGCATCAATATGTGACCCTAAACAACCCCCTTTCGCGAATGTAGCCTACTTGGGTTAACACCGTGTATATATTACAGAGATTTAAACAAAATGCTCTCCTAAAATATACCCGATTTTGGCGCCGGAGTATATTTTATATGAAAGTAATGACAAAATGTTTCGTAGTAAAATAATCGCTTTGGCATCATGGTTTAACTGGACTAGTATGGGTCACGCATTACCTAAACGTAAGAGTAGTTCATGAAAGACTTCTTTACATTATCCTGTGGTATTTTTTTATGAACCATACAAAACCAGGCCGATCATGAAACTTAACCTTACCTTTTCTTACCTAACCAAGCGGCGCTGCTACGTTGTATATATAGTTTAAAATGTTTTTTAACGAAATCATTATTATAAAACATACTCGATTGTAGCGCCGTACTGATGTTTGTATTTAACATCGTTGAACAGTCCATTTTGAAAGCATAGGAGACTTTCGTCGACGCGATCACGTGGCCATAAGAGCCCGTAGTCCCAGCTGTCACCTAAATTGGCGTTTACGGCAAACCGATCATCAGCTTACTCAACGTTGCCGTAAATACGTCGACGTTGCCGTTTACGCCGACTCCACGTTTTCATACAAATCGGCTTTGATTTGACTTTGACATTGTTTATTGTTTATTGTTTATTCATCATCCACAGGCAGCACACTGCACTCGGATTTGTCATATTTTATCATTAGCCAGTTCAGAGTTCACGGCGAAGAAGAACTGGCAAGAAACTTCGCTGATTTTTTTCAACGTCCACTTAGTCTAAGTTTACAAATTTGTTTGCCATTGCTTACAGAAATACGGGTTATTGGTACCCGTTTATGTCAATACATTAAATTAATATTAATTCACAAAAATCTACCATTCACGCCGTATGCAACAGTTCATGACAAATATCGGTTTATTCTGCAAAGTCATGTCCGTCATCTAACATGTTGCCAATTGGAGCAGGCCAGTCCCCACAAACAGCACCCGTTCACGAGCATCACGCCGGGTCCAGCTTGAAGAAGTAAAACCATAAAATATCCAGTCGGAATTTGTATGGAGTTTGACGTTTTTACGGAACTTCGAAGTTCAGTAAACGCCAGTTTAGGTGACAACTGGGACTAGCAGCTCCGGCGTCGCTGCGTTGTATATTCTCGAATTACGCGTCGTAGTCGCCGGCGTGCACACAGACGAACGGCCAGATATAAAATAAATATGAAATGTACGCGCCGAGATAAACTTGTAAAAAGTTATGAATGAACTCGTAGTACGAGACCGCCGCTCCCCCGCTCCCCCGCTCCCCCGCCGGCGGAGGGACGGAGGGGGGTGGGGAGCGGCGACCAACTGCTCTATGTGTAGAGTTTGTTTGAAGGTTTAACTTTTGGTTTAGTTGCTTTGCTCCAGTTATGCTGCGCCGGGGAAAAGTTGTTTGTTGAAATCTGACTGTGCGTTCGACCCGTAGTTTATTCTGAATTTGTCTCCATAGATTTGTCGAAATGATTTTAAGGGTTCCGTTCCTCAAAGCGATGAAAGGAACCCTTACGATAACTTTGTTGTGCGTCTGTCTGTCCGTCAAGAGCCCTTTTCTCGGCGTGGAGGTATTAGGTTGTCATTAATATCAATTTCTTAAGGTGGCCCAACCCGGCGGGACTAACTCATTCGCGGGCACTGTACAAAACCGTGCTGTTGCGCTCTGGGACCTTCTCTGTTTCAAATAAAAAGACAGGCTCCGTGATGAGGAAGATGCAACACGTCCACAAAAAAGACAATGTGCATAGTGTATGATTTGGTAAGATTTACGAACATTTTGATTTCAACGACTTATAGCTAAAAGTAAACCACGACCGCTGTAGTCAAAAATCTAACAAAAACCAAATAGATTATAAATGTTGATTAAATAAGCTATGTCTGATGACTAATCTTTTTAAGATTTTCTTACTGTATCATTGCGTAATAAACCAGCAAAGTTATTGTATAAAACGCGCGAAAAATTCGAACTTTCGGACCTTATAACTTGAAACCAAACACAATTTTACAATGCCAACGGTCATCACACGTCTATGATCACACATGATGACCGGGTTGGGCCACCTTAAGGTCATCTCCCCATACAAAAGGGGAAAGAAGATCTCGCCCATATTTCTTGCCAGAGATCCAAGATTTTGCTCAAAATAGCTTTATTTGATCGAACTAGATGTCTGATGACCATTGGCATTGTAAAATTGTGTTTGGTTTCTAAGTTATAATGTCCGAAAGTTCGAATTTTTCGCGCGTTTTATATAATAACTTTGGAGGTGCATTACGTAATGATAAAGTAAGAACATCGTTAAAAGATTAGTCATCAGACATAGCTTATTTAATCAAGATTTATGATCTATCTGGTTTTTGTTAGATTTTTGACTACAGCGGTCGTGGTTTACTTTTAGCTATAAGTCGTTTTAAAATTAAAATTTTCGTAAATCTTACCAAATCATACACTATGCACATTGTCTTTTTTGTGGACATGTTGCATCTTCCTCATCACGGAGCCTGTCTTATTCTTTGAAACAGAGAAGGTCCCAGAACGCAACAGCACGGTTTTGTACCGTGCCCGCGAATGAGTTAGGCCCGCGCGCCGGGTTCACCTTAATACTAACCAATGCGTAGCTACACATGCTGGCTAATGATAAAATATGACAAATCCGAGTGCAGTGTGGTGCCTTAGGATGATGAACAAGCAATAAAAAACACACAAATAATTAGACATTTTATGGGGTTGTTCTAGACAAATTGTTTCAAATTGGTATGGCTGCGGGCCGAGAATCCTGCCCACCAATGCGGTGGAGGAAATCGAATGGAACTTGATTCTTAGAGACGAACTGCCGGGGGACGGCCGGAGCGGTCAGTCCTTTGTCTCTAGCGCGAATTATTAAACAGGGGGCGGTGGGGTAGGCCCGCGCCTCCGCCCCCCGCCTCGTGCCACCCCCGGGGGTGGGGGCGGGGGTGGGGTGGGGCGGAAGGCTAGGCCAGCCTGACCGCCGCCGCCGTGCCGAGGTGTTTGAGGGATGATCGATTTGAATAATTCGTAATGTAATGTTGAAAATTTAATGAGTTGGAATTAGAAATATCTTCTCAAAATCCATAGATTTGGTTAGAGACAGATACCAATTTGAAAACATTTAGAGCATAACGCAGAAACCCATTAATTACTTCATCCCGGTAAAACAGAATTCATTAAAGAACAAGAAGGAAATGAATTTGTACTTTAAATTAACTTCTCTAATGTCGATTTTAGAAAGCTGTTAGGACTGGATCACTGCTCGTCTAATGTATGACTCTTGATATGCCTACATACAACATGTAAAGTAATGTGCCATCACGACGTACATACTTCTGAACAATTATTTTCCAGGTATTTTTAAATAAGTTTCCAGTTAATTCATAAAACACCCTCAACGTCTACATAATTGTGCGTAAAAGATTAAAACACACCTTAAATATGTGATAGAGTGCGCAGTGCATTTACTGATTACCACTGTGGCTCAGTGCTGCATACCTTAAATTTCGTCTGGGTCTTCGCTCCAAAGACCGGGGTATACTAGCGTGCTGTTGCGCTCCGGAACCTTCTCTGTTTCAAAGAAAAAGTCAGGTTCCTTGATGAGGAGGAAGCGACATGTCCACAAAGCAGACAATGCGCATAGTGTTTGATTTGGTAAGATTTACGAAAATTGTAATTACAAAACAACCTATAGCTAAAAGTCAATCACGACCGCTGTAGTAAAAAAATAAAACAAAAACCAAATTGATTATAAATCTTCATGAAACAAGCTAGATCTGATGAGTATATTTTTAAGATATTTTCATTATATCGTTGAGTAATCTACCTGCAAAGTGATTGTATAAAACGCGCGAAAAATTCGAACTTTCGGACCTTAGAACTATGAAACCAAACACTTTTTTACAATGCCAATGATCATCAGACTAGATGTCTAGTTCGACCAAATGAAGTAGTTTTTAGTGTACTTTTGGATCTCTGATAAGAAATATGTGCATGATCTTCTTTCCCCGTTTGTACGGGGAGTTGAGCGGGAAGAGCCACCTTAAGATCCATAAGGGAGTAGTCCACTGGGCCAAGAGCAGTCCACGTCCGCAGTTGCGTGGAATGGACGGCGGCCATTACGAAAGTGTCGCGAGAGCCGAGAGGTTTTTTGTGTCAGGTTGGATTTTTGTGTCGATTTTGCTTCCTCTCCGTGTGCGCTCCTGTGCCCGCGGCTGAGTGCACTCGGCCCACGGACTATAATCCAGCACTAACGCCATCTAGTGTACCTTGTTCACATTAGGGGAGTCTGCTGTGGAGTTGATGGAGAACTAAATATTACGCTCACCAATAGACCAAATAACAAATTGATTCGGAAAAAGAGGCAGAAAAAATGTGTACATATTACACATTAATATACACTTCGCAGGATTTGTTCCTTATACGCGACACTATTGACTGCTGCAATAATACAGGTGCTTTATTTTTCTCAAAATCAACGAGTTCGATTCTCGGCTAGGAAAACGATGTTTCCAAAAATCAAATAATGCAGTTTAAGTTTTTATCAAAATCGGTCTCATGACTCCATTAAGCGTATTTCGTTATTTATTTTCGTTTCATATTTGGCCCTGAAGGCCCACTTGAAAAGTTCACCCTGCGTGAATAAATATAAATTCTCTTGGTAAAAGTAGAAAATTGTGTATGTATGAGCTTAACTATGTAATCATGGTATTGTACGTACTCTTGTTTAATTCATTAGCTTTTTTTTTATGTGACTGGACATGGATGGCTAATACCACACCTTCTGTCATGGTATTAGCCCAACACACCACATGGGAACTAGGTGCCATGCCAGGACCTTCCTTATATTGCACGGCTACATTGAACTGGATGGAAAACACGGACAATTTTCATTGCCGCTTCGACCATCGTTCATCCAATGCGATGGTACCAACCCGGGCGGGATCGACCCTACCACCTAGTAAGTAAGGAAGGGGACCTACAGTTTAACGTGGAATCCGAACCACGGCCAGCCTCTCTCAACGGTCGAATGGTCCCCCATCCAAGACCAGACCGGACCCAGCGTTGCTTAACTTCGGAGAGCGATCGCCGAAGTGTCGCGCCACTGGGCCACTGAGGCTGACATTGAAATTCATTCATTGAATTGAAGTTCTGTTCACGCCATTTTGTCACTCAGGGTTTCGCGTGTACCAATGTGTCTTTTTAAATGTAATCATGTACGTACATATGAAATAAACACCTAACTGTGTGGCACCGAATGCATTTCTTGCTGCACACGTCTGCTCCTTATGTTCGCCCGAATTGTTGCTGTCATTGCATTTTAATCTTAGATTATCTAATTTTAATTTACCGGTTTCTGTTTCACTTTAATTTAATACAAGTTTAATCCTTTAATGTTTGCAGGCAACAACTAGTTGTATCTGCACGTTTTGCTGTTTCGAAAATCGTATCCTGGGTCAAATATTAGAGAACGGTTTTTTTTTCAAAGATTTTATTTTTGCTTTCATTCGAAGCGGTTTTGATTTTGCATAAACAGAAAAACGTGCAGACCAGACACAGATTTCGTTGCCTGATATTAAATACAAATAGGGAGTAAATTTTCGGAACGATAATTAAGTGACACTGAAAATAGTAATAAAAACATAAATTATGTGACACATATTTTTTTCTGCATAAATATTTTCTTAACTCTTTACATAAACCAATTCACAGGTTCGCTTACTCTTACTTCAATAATGTATGCAGAAATCGCATAATTTCTATTTAATTACAGTTTCAATGTGCGCAGTTACCGAGCGAACACCCTCTAGTTGGTAATCGCCGATGACCGAAGCGCGGCCTTCACGCTGGAGCACCTTCACGCAATGGCGGCGGGGGCGGGGGCGGGGGGCGGCCCACCCCCGGGGGTGGGGGGTGGGCCTCCCCGGGTGTGGGGGGTGGGGGGCGCGCGGGCGGCGTGGACCCGTCTTGCGAGTGCTTTGAGCTTGACGCGCCGCTCCCGAACCAACTAGTAATTATGTCGATGTTGACATGGCGCGGAGCGATATTGGAATCGGTTACATAGAGAACCTTACCTACGTAGTGGAATTATACATAGTAAGCAGTTACACATGTTAGATTACCACACAAATTATATATAAATACTGTATTTAGCTTTATTTATTTATTTATTGGCTTACATACAGGATTGAATCACATTTAAAACAACAACAACACGTATAGTAACAATATCATATGAAACATCCCACAAGTAGTAAGCACAGCATGTGCTAGCAGTATTTAGAATTAACAAAATACACAAAACAAATGTATCAATATCGAAATAGCAAAGAAAATTAAAATGAATAATATTACAATAAAGAAGTAATAATAAACGACAAAACTGTTTCATTTGAGTGAGTGTACAGCAACAATAAAGAAAATAAATTAAGTTAAATTAAGTGTAAGAAAAACAAAAACAACATTAGGCTTACAATGATGCATGAATGGTCAAAAGGTAAGTGGTAACAAGCGATACTTATATGAGTTTTTTTATACTTGATTCTGAACATGAAAAGATGTCACACTTATCCCTAAAATCGTTGCATGTTTTCAGCATTCTGTTAAGGGGAGAATGGGAACCTATGTTCGTGCGAGATTTAAAGGTCTGGAAAGGCATTCTATTTTCTAATCTACTTGTAAGACGAGGAACTTTAATATCAATTCTTTGTAGGAGGTCAGGGCAAGCGATCAGTGCATTGAAAATTTTATATATGAACATTAAGTCAGCCCGGGAACGGCGTAGTGCTAAGGTATCCATTGAGTAATACTCGAGGCGAAGTTCTGTGCTAGTGAGTGACTGACAACGATTGTCAGCGAATTATTTTAAGTAAGTTTGATTAATTAATACTCAAAACCATTAATATTTCGATTAAATAGTAGTTATCTTGACTACTCGGTTTACTGCGCAGGCGCGAAGGCGCCAGCTTATGTCAGGGCACTTATTTTTGGGAAAAAATGCAATGAGATGTGATTTATAAAAATAATCATTTAAAAATTATAAAATCATTGTGAAAGTTTATTATCTTGTTGCTGGACCAAAAGAATGTAATTGCTATTCATATCAGATGTTATTACAAGTTTTCACCCTGAAATTATTGTAGTGTAAATGGAGTTCCTGTATCACATTTTGATTGAAAAGTTTGTTTGTATGAAATATGAATAAATTGCGATAATTTCGTATAATGGTCGTTTCCCTTTTACACAGTACGCAATTATTAATACGCCGCGGCGCCGGAGACAGTAAATTATGAAAAAATATGCCTTGGAATAGTGGGTGCTAAAGTTAGGGTTATATGCACTTTCCCTTCTTCCCAAATTTTGGGATTTACAAAAGAGCGGTGCATGGAGGTAGACGGAAATAAATTATTACAGTATATAAATAAAATAAAATAATTACAATCATTATAAGCACTAAACAATAGATGGTAAATAAATATCTTTGCTATTATTTAATGAATAAATTCTTAAGCAATGCAATACTAGGCGAGAAGAATTCAACAATTTCTCGTGGGCTCCATCTTTGGTCAAAGAACTCAGTCCTAAGGCTCCTTTGGGTATTTAGTAATATTTTGATTTTTTCACTTCTTGTTCGTTGTAAGTTATACCTTATTTTAGTTTTAACTTTTTATTTTTATTTTTGATTTTAGTAATCTACATAAGTAAACCACTTTTCACTCACTGCTGCGAAAACGTAAATCGCATGCTGTATCTGGGTGGTCAATACTGTTCAGACACGTCAATCTGTATGTGAACCTTGTACATAATCAATACAAATCAAAATAGTTTTATTCACAGTGATTAGAGTATATAATACCTACTGATACATATAATGTGGATTCGTCGTTTTACACAATAATATTAAAATAACGGATATCTTGGAAAGTTTTTTCTAGTTGCCACAAGCCCAACATGTTTTAAAAGTTAATGTTAGTTTTTTCTCGCAAATCTCTTGGTAGCTTTTTTTTTTATGCGACCTGACATGGATGGCTAATACCACACAACTACCGTTATGTTATTAGCCCAATACACCACATTCCCGAAGGAATTAGGTGCTATGCCAGGACCTTCGAAAACACGGACAATTTTTCATTGCCGCTTCGACCATCTTTTCATCCAATGCGATGGTACCAACCCGGTCGGTTTTAAACCCTACCACCTGGTAAGGGAAGGGGACCTACAGTTTACATGGATTCTGAACCATGGAGCAGCTCGCATTCGTGACGAAATGCACTTATCGAACTCGGAAAGAGAATGAAAGCGGTGCACGTCGGAATAGAACTCAAAACTCTGGTACGCTAGGCCAATCCCCGCGCCACTAGGCTACGAACCGCTCATCCAATCCAATGCTCTCTTTGAATTAAATACTCGCGTAACCATTGTGCGTACATCCAAGTCTCACATTCCTCACGAAACATTGCCCCCCCTATCGCTTCTCCGCCGCGTAAATCCGGACCCCTTTCCCGCTCGGCGCGCCGGACATAAATAAACCCGGAGTGGCTTACTGCAAAAAAAAAACCCCGGAATAATAATCGGCGGAGGTTGCGCGCGGGTGCCCCTCCCCCCCCCCCCCCCCCCGCGGCACCCCTACCTACCCCCCGCCAGTGACGTCACTTCGGCGCCTCCACTCATTACTACAGGCGCGGTGACGTTGGAGTTTGATATAAATAAATAAATAAATTAATAAATAATGTGCAAGACGTAAATACCGCTGCCCGCGATCAACCACGAAACCTCTGTAAAAAACCGGCCAAGTGCGAGTCGGACTCGCACACGAAGGGTTCCGTACCATTGTAAAAAAATTAAACCAAAAAAACACGTTTTTTTCCTTTAACCTATTTGTTGTTATGGCGGCCAAATAAATACACACTCTGTGAAAATTTCAGCTGCCTACCTATTACGGTTCATGAGATACAGCCTCACGGGGCTGTATCTCATGAACCCGAAGACGGACGGACGGACGGACAGCGGAGACTTATCAATAGGGTTCCGTTGGCACCCTTTGGGTACGGAGCCCTAAAAAGCTTGGAAAAATCACCTTGCGATTTCAGTTAATAAGCTCCCGACTCAGTGCCTCGCTTAAAAAAAACCGACCACGAACTCGCATACGAAGGGATTCGTACCGTGTGAAAAAATTCAGGATTCTTTTATGAGAACCCTCCAATTTTTTTTATTTGTTGTATAGCGACAATAGAAATACACACTCTGTGAAATTTTCAACTGTCTACCGTTTACGGTTAATGAGATAATGCCCGGTGTCAGACGGACGAATGGACGGACATCGGAGGCTTAGAATTAGGGTCCCGTCTGCACTATTTTGGTACGGAACCTCAAAACCGAAATGAAATTATCTTTATGATTTATGTATTTTTATATTGAACGCTCAAGTCTGTAAATATCTTTGATACTAATATTGTTTTTACATTTTTTTATTATGATGTGATTATTTGTTCTTTCAGCATTCCGTGCGTTGCAGTCTACTGTAATTTAGCTTTCTGAATACGTCCCTCGTTTCAGCAAAAATGTTCCCAGCTATTATATTTTTATTATAAGACTTTAAACCCTTTTTTTTTTAACACGCTTTTATTAGCTTGGGTTGTATCTATGTATCTATGTAATCTTTGAACTTAATTTTCACCAGTTTCCAGAAGTCTGATTAATTTGAAACTTTGCATACGTATCAAGGACCGATGACAATGCAATAATTTCATAACAGTTTCCCATTATCCTTATTAGGACCGCCAGGATTAATCAATTCTTTTTTTAACACGCTTTTATTAGCTTAGGTTGCATGTATCTATGTATGTAATGGAATCTTTGAGATAAATTTTCACCAGTTTCCAGAAGTCTGATTAATTTGAAACTTTGCATTCTCAGCCTCAGTGGCCCAGTGGCGCGACACTTCGGCGATCGCTCTCCGAAGTTAAGCAACGCTGGGTCCGGTCTGGTCTTGGATGGGTGACCATTAGACCGTTGAGAGAGGCTGGCCGTGGTTCGGATTCCACGTTAAACTGTAGGTCCCCTTCCTTACTTACTAAGTGGTAGGGTTAATCCCGCCCGGGTTGGTACCATCGCATTGAATGAACGATGGTCGAAGCGGCAATGAAAATTGTCCGTGTTTTCCATCCAGTTCAATGTAGCCGAGCAATATAAGGAAGGTCCTGGCATGGCACCTAGTTCCCATGTGGTGTGTTGGGCTAATACCATGACAGAAGGTGTGGTATTAGCCATCATGTCCAGTCACATAAAAAAAAAAGTATCAAGGACCGATGACAATGCAATAATTTCATAACAGTTTCCCATTATCCTTATTAGGACCGCCAGGATTAATAAATTATTTTATAGATCCTCTGTAGTGGAGTAAAAGAGACAGAGCTAGCGCGAGATCTGCGCATGCCCGCACTTTCGGACTTACTCTTTCGCTCGGGCACTTGGTACTATGGAGTGTAGAGACTCTGTACACTCCATACTTGGTACAGTACAACGGAGGCAAAAATGTTTTCAGGATAATTGCGTTCTCACCTTGTTCATTCTTTTTGCATGTGTAGGTACTAATGAGTCTAATATCAAATTACTGTATATAATATTCATAAAATATGTAATATGATAACCGTGATTCACAAAAGGCTTTTTAGTCACAACAAAATAATCAGAGGCGCAGTAAGGCTGCTATCATCATCGGACAGTATCGCTCCTGATAATGCTGAAACACTGGAATCATTGGAATCAAAACACCCAGCCCCGTCACGGCCACAAATCTTCCCCGAAGTAAATATTGAAGATATCTCAGTTGTAGTTGCAACAGATACATCAGTTTTACACGCTTTAAGGTCTTTTCCAAACAACTCATCGTCAGGTATCGACGGTATGACACCGCAACATTTAAAAGACCTAATCTGTTTTAACTCGGGCGTAACAGGTAAAGAGCTTGTCAGCCTCAGTGGCCCAGTGGCGCCACACTTCGGCGATCGCTCTCCGAAGTTAAGCAACGCTGGGTCCGGTCTGGTCTTGGATGGGTGACCATTCGACCGTTGAGAGAGGCTGGCCGTGGTTCGGATTCCACGTTAAGCTGTAGGTCCCCTTCCTTACTTACTAGGTGGTAGGGTTTATCCCGCCCGGGTTGGTACCATCGCATTGGATGAACGATGGTCGAAGCGGCAATGAAAATTGTCCGTGTTTTCCATCCAGTTCAATGTAGCCGTGCAATATAAGGAAGGTCCTGGCATGGCACCTAGTTCCCATGTGGTGTGTTGGGCTAATACCATGACAGAACTTGTGGTATTAGCCATCCATGTCCAGTCACATAAAAAAAAAAAAACTACAAAGCGCACTCACAAATGTGATAAATTTGATGTTGTCAGGAAAAGTGAACCCAGAGTTTTTACCATATCTCGATGGAGCTAGATTAATAGCACTCAAGAAAAAGGATGGAGGCATCCGACCGATAGCGGTTGGGTGTACACTACGACGAATAGCTGCCAAAGTGGCCGGTGCCTCAGTCAAAGAAAATCTTGGATCCATTTTCCGCCCAAGGCAACTTGGTTTCGGCACAAAAGGAGGAGCAGAAGCCGCCGTTCACTCAGTGCGCACGTATCTTAAAAGCTCTAGGGCAGATATTGCTGTGAAGATTGATTTAAAAAATGCCTTTAACTCTGTCGAAAGGGACTCCATGTTAACAGCAGTTAATGATCATATTTCATCCGCATATCCATTCATCTACCAATCATACTCAAGCCCGACTTATTTATTTTATAATAATTTCAAAATTCTGTCAGCGTCTGGATGCCAGCAAGGGGATCCTCTCGGTCCAGCTATTTTTAGCTTGACAATACAATCAATAATCGAGACCCTCAGCTCCGAGCTAAATCTTTGGTACCTCGATGACGGTGTGTTAGCGGGCAGCGCTGAACAAGTTTTGAACGATTTAGAAAGTGTAATCAAACAATTCAAACTAATCGGCCTAGAGCTGAACCCTACAAAATGCGAAGCAATATTCTCGAAATTAACCGCCGATAGGACAACAGAAATCAAAAGCCTTTTGGAAAAAATTACACCGGGAATCAAAACTCTAACTGAAGAGAACAGATTCTTCCTGGGCGCCCCGTTGACGGAACAATCCACAACAACGCTTTTAGAAAATAAAACCAATATGTTGGAGATATTCACAAATCGCCTTCGTGCTATCCAACCTCATGTCGGCTTACATCTCCTTAAATTTTGTTTTGGTATCCCACGATTCACATACTTTATGCGCTGTTGCCCTTTATGGCGCAATACAGAAGCACTAACTAAAATAGACGCTATTGTCAAAAAAGGCCTATCCCAAATAACGAACATTCAATTAGAAGGAAATGCTTGGATACAAGCCTCTCTTCCCATAGGCTTCGGCGGAGTTGGCATACGATGCACAAAAGATGTTGCACTTCCAGCATTTTTGAGTTCCGTCCACAGCAGTTTACCACTCGTGGGTAGTATTCTTTCACCATCACTTGGCTGTGATTTCGAGGTAGACTGCTTGAACAGGACTATCGAAGGTTGGAAATCCAGGTGCCCAGAAGAACCTATTCCAATCCGTCTTAAACTCCAAAAAGCCTGGGATTTGCCGATTATAAAATCTATACACTCTTCCCTCTTGATGAATAGTGCTGACATTGACAAAACTCGCATTCTAGCATCATCAGTCGCCGAATCCGGGGCGGGGGGCCTATCCATCACCAAGCCTAGGCACTCTGCTTGACAGTAACACTCTCAGAATTTCAATAGGCCTTCGAGTCGGTGCTAGATTGTGCCATCCTCATACGTGCGTCTGTGGTACCAACGTTACCGAATGGGGCCACCACGGTTTATCATGCCAAAGGAGCGCTGGTCGTTTATCCCGCCATTACAATATAAATAACATTATAAAAAGAGCACTGGTGACAGCAAACTACCCCAGCATCACCGAGCCCCCAGGAATCAGTCGCTCGGATGGTAAACGCCCGGACGGGGTGACCTTAGTGCCGTGGGCAAGTGGAAAGGCATGGGACGCCACCTGTGTGGATACTCTGGCGCCGTCCTACATTCAGGCCACTTCTCGCGCGGCCGGAGCAGCAGCTGAGAGGGCAGCAGCAAATAAACATCAAAAATACAGCTGCGTGGCGAGTTCTTTTGAGTTTTTAGCTTTCGCCGCCGAGACACTCGGTTCATGGTCACCAGAAGCGATAACTTTTGCTTCAAAGTTAGGCAAACTTTTAAATGAAAGTTCTGGTGATCCCAGGTCCGGGGCACATTTTGTCCGGCGAATAAGCCTCGAAATCCAAAGAGGCAACACCGCCAGTATTCTAGGTACAGCTGGAGCTCCGGCTCTTTTAGAAGAAGTTTTTTATCTTTAAGTCTAAATTAAATATGTATTTTATTAACATTAGTTCCTACCTATCTAATAAAGAGATTGTACAACCGAACATAAATTTTTAATCTATTTATTTTACGGGACAAAATTTGGTAAACACCAATGCTTTGAAATTACAGTCGATAAGGAAGGAATTTAATACGATCAAAAAACTTGTAATTATAAAGTCTTATTGATTGGAGTACAAATAATTTATATGAATTCGAAAAATCGAACTAAAAAATGAAAAATAAATAATAGTTTAAAAAAACTAAAAAAACACGTTTTTATAGCTAACCGAACTAAAAAATAGAAAATAATTTTTAATTTTAAAGAGTTTATATTACAGTAGTAGAAGATCGAACAATCAATCAGAATTTATCACCTCAAGATAAAATTATAATAAAGTATCAGTTATTAACAAAATAATTCAATTCAGAGTAAAAAGCGTGGGGTGCATTTTACTACTTTTCATAACTCTCCTCTGATAGACAGTTGCAAATAGAATGATTGTTACATTTACTTTATCAAGCACCCCACGCTTTTTACTCTGAATTGAATTATTTTGTTAATAACTTAAACTTTATTATAATTTTATCTTGAGGTGATAAATTCTGATTGATTGTTCGATCTTCTACTACTGTAATATAAACTCTTTAAAATTAAAAATTATTTTCTATTTTTTAGTTCGGTTAGCTATAAAAGCATGTTTTTTTAGTTTTTTTAAACTATTATTTTTTTATTTTATTGCAGACCGTATGATAATGCTTATCTCGGTTGCACTAAATTGATGGCAATAAAAATAAAATGACAGTAACTTTTTCTCGTTTGTTGTTAAGTTAGAATGTACCCAATCATTGATTGTGATTGTGACTGTAATGTTTGTAAAACTCAAGATCAGTGTGTAGGTGAACATTGTTGAACATAACTAGCCTACCACTTATAATACAGCCTTTGGGCCAGTTTAAGTGGTAGCGAATATTATTTGTTGTTTATATTTGTGTGAATAAATAACAATAAATAAAAAATACAATAAAGTCATTTCTATTTTAAATCAATTTGCATTGAGGGTTGCTTTTTAGGGTTCCGTAACCAAAGGGTAAAAACGGAACCCTATTACTAAGCCTCCGCTGTCCGTCCGTCCGTCCGTCCGTCCGTGCGTCCGTCCGTCACAGGGCTGTATCTCAGTAACCGTAACAGATATACAGCTGAAATTTTCACAGAGTGTCTATTTATTTTGCCGCTATAACAACAAATAGGTAAGATTAAAAAATAATCAAAATTAAAGGTGGCCCCCATACAAAAAACGTGATTTTTTTGTATTTATTTTTGTACGATGGTACGGAACCCTTCGTGTGCGAGTCCGACTCGCACTTGGCCGGTTTTCTTATGTTCTTTGTCTTAAACTGTTCGAACAATGTTTTTGACAGTAGCATTTATAGCTTTCTAGGCCGTTATTGTGGATAAAAAATCTGTAAAAGTTTCTTTGCGGGTAATTCTGCACATACATAGTTAATCGAACCCGCTGATCAATCAGTTCATGACATAACTTTAGGCCTTGTCCCCTACTGCTGATTAGCTTAATCGCCACTTGCAATCAAGCAAGGCTAAGCTTGGTTTTCACCATGTTTTTTTTTTTTATGTGACTGGACATGGATGGCTAATAACACACCTTCTGTCATGGTATTAGCCCAACACGCCACATGGGAACTAGGTGCCATGCCAGGACCTTCCTTATATCGCACGGCTACATTGAACTAGATGGAAAACACGGACAATTTTCGTTGCCGCTTCGACCATCGTTCATCCAATGCGATGGTACCAACCCGGGCGGGATTAACCCTGCCATCTAGTAAGTAAGGAAGGGGACCTACAGTTTAACGTGGAATCCGAACCACGGCCAGCCTCTCTCAACAGTCGAATGGTCACCCATCCAAGACCAGACCGGACCCAACGTTGCATAACTTCGGAGAGCGATCGCCGAAGTGTCGCGCCACTGGGCTATTGAGGCTGACAAAAAATACGTGTATTGTTAAAAAAAATACGATAAAAAGATGTACTGATACAAAAATACGGCCATTTATGATATGATATAATGATACAAGGTTTTTCAGTTGAAAGATTATCTTCGAAAACTGCTATAATAACGCCTTTATATACTAAAAGATTATTGATTCCTAAGAACGGAATTCCAAGGATAGATCTACAGATTTAAATCACACCATCATAATCTTCCCGCTAAATAAGATCACCGAAACCCAAGGCAGAAATTCTACACGAGGAAGGCAGTGTTAGTGAGCACGACACGGCATACACTGCCTTATGGTGTTTGCATTCCATGGATCAGGCCCGACTGGCGCCTATGTAGGTGGGCTATGTACAAGCAGGGCACATAGACCGCTCTATGTGCATGCCCCGCAGTACATAGGGCGAGAGCGGCTCGAATTTCCCATAGCACATAATGTAACCTGCTGAGCTCGCGTCCGCGGCGCCTCGAGCGTCTCGGGGGATCCGCACGATAGGTCGACATAGCAGCTGCCTTATCTGGGTGCCGCATTGTTAATGTTTTGTATTAGACAATTTGTTGTAATGTATGTTTTCTATTTGTTATTATTTTATATGAACTCAAAATGTTACGCGTCCCATCCCTCGGGAGATGTTGGTTTGATACCTTGTGGCGGCGTTTGTTCCAACAAAAATAATGATGTTTGCTAAGTGTTAGGAATGTGATGTTCGCCCACGCGAGGATAACAATAACAATAAAATTTATTGAAACTTTTTTTATAGTACCTTTTTCCCAAACTAGTTTCGGACTGTATCATGGGAAAGAGGTTGCGCTGTACAAACACATTGAATAATGTTAAAACCATTACTCATGAGGATGTAGGAGTCAGCCTGTCGTTCGCTAGATACGTCGCGGACAGTTCAAAGTTGTTTTAAACAGGATTCATGGATAATTCGCACATAGAGTCTTACTATAGAATAATAGACAATGGCTTTAAATATATTTGTGTGTGGACTCCAAGCGCAATAGAAATAAAACTTCTTACATATGTGTAAAATGCTACGCATGTACCTCCCTCCCGCTTCGTATCAAACCTTACACCACTTTTGTATGTATTTGTTAGAGTGAAGGCACTCGCACCAAACTATAATTCTGTAGCCCCACTGATTCTACCCCTCCCCTGCCATTCCCCCCATCCGAGCGTTATAATTAGCATATGACTTGCTTCGCATGTCCTCTACGGGATTCTCGCTAAAATCTGGTTACTGTACATGTGTACAGGTTGTATGGTATACCCAATATGTGTTTAAATAAACAAATGAATTAACCTTTCCCCTCTACCCCCGCTTTCCACCTACCGTCTTCCCTTTCACAACCAGTTTATTCGTGAGACGCTCCTGAGGCTGAGGCACTGAAACCCAGTTATTCCCCACGCTTGATTTTTTTAGATTCGCCAGCAAAGGAGTTTCACTTCAACATAGCATACTTAATCACTGTGGGCAAATTACGTGGTATTTCACTTTGGAGTGTCTGTAACTGTGATTAGCATATGGTAATTTTGTGTTTTATAGTAATAGTGTACGTAGCGTGCCTTGATTGAATATAATTACCTATACGACCCTCCTCATTCAAAAGGCGGTTACAAAATTGTAGGCACATATGTAGGTACAGCCTTTTGAATAAGGAGGGCAGTATACTGGTTTCTGCTTTTCCCCATGCCTAGGAAAGTCAGTGGCCGCGAAGGTATTTATGCAGTCAAGTCGCAAAGTCGACGTATCGTATGGAAGCGCCGCCGCGCGCCTCCTGCCGCCCGGCTGCTAATTGACGACGGAGTAGCGGCCGGCGGCGGCGGCGGCGGCGGCTCCGTCCTCCGCCTCAGATACGTTTCTGGTCAAACGCGGGGGTGGCCGCCCCCTCCCGCCCCCACCGCCCCCACCGCTCCCACCGCCGCCGCCCCCGCCCGCTAGGCGCGGAGCTGGAAACGCTACACGTCGCGACCGTTTGAATTATGCAAATCGAAATTAACGTACCGTCACGCTCGCAATCCCAACGAAATTGACTACGACGATGTTGGTCGATATAATATCGAACTGTAATGTGAGGTCTTATGAAAAAGTTGAAGAATTCGAGATCCAGGAAAGCACACTTTTCTTACTTCTATTTTTATTGAGTTGTTTATTTTTTACCGAATTAATGTAACTTTACTTTAATTACTGGAAAATACACATATAAAAAAAAGATTAGGACATAGAATGAAGCTTTCTCAAGTGACTTGCTAATTTTGTAAAAAATAAGTGTAGTTATAGTTAGCCTCTTGCGATGATAACGACAGATAATAAACTTTTTATGATTTAATTTTAATTGTATTTAATTGTAATTGTAAATGTTTGACGATTCCAAGTGTTCCCTGCGTCCCAAAGGAGGATTCATAAATACAAATACAAAAAAAAACTTATTAAAATCGGATAACTTTTAAGGTTAGGGAAATGTTAGACCTGGAAGACGATTTCTCGAGTTTAATGGCAGTCGCCGTACAAAATTGTGCCTTCATCAATGGACATTTCTTACATTTGTCAAACCCTGGATTTCCTGCGACTTCACGACAGCCTTAAGGTCGAAAACATATTCGCCGTCAACCCATACGTACCTCTCGCCTTTCGGTCGAAAGGCCCGCGAAATACGCGCTATAAAGTAAGCTTTCCTCCGGCTCGCGGCGCGCGGTCGCAGCGTGCGCCGTAATTGGAAAGCCGATAGGTGGCGCGGGGGTGGCGGGGGGTGGGGCGGTGGGGTGGAACGCGGGCTCCGGGGGTGGTGTGGGGGTGGCGGCGGGGGTGGAGGGCGGCGGCATCGACTTTGTTGTGCTCCACTAATTAATAAGGGACGCGGCTCGCGGACACGTGCTCTATATTGAGTCTATAGACGTGCGCACATGTACGATAGGTTCTGTGAGACGGCCTAAGACTATTATTAATAGGTATTAGCTATCCAGGTTTCTATTACCCTAACCGATCAGTAAGAGGCCTAATCTTTGGTAAATAGATTTATAATCGTCTTTAACTGTTGAACGAATTGTTTGATTTTTGTGAATTCATATTAATTTAGTGTAATTTCCTGTGTTTTTCTCCAATAATCAATGAGAGATACTTACCATTAATGTTTTTAATTATATATTTTTATTTATTTATTATTATAATTTTTAATTAATGATTTTTTTCCCATTTAATCAAGACGTATGTCTGGAAGAAGTGGTAAACACTTTTGTAACCTTAGACAAAGGCGAACGTTGAAGACATTTTCAGCGAAGTTTCTTGCCAGTTCTTCGCTGTAATTGTTGAACTGGCTAATGATAAAATATAACACATCCATTTTTATTTTTTATTGTATATTTCATTTCATTAATTTAAACTTTTTGGTAGTCACACTGCATTAAGTTACGTCACAAACATTCGCGGATTCGATCAACCCAGTATAAAAGATCTCCATTGGCTCGATATACGAAAACGCAGAAACGTTCACGCTCTGTCCCTTCTCTTCAGCTCACTGACCCTTTTGCTCCTAGTTATTTAAAAGAACGCTTTGATTATCTTTCTTCACATGGCGTTCCTCTCAGGTCCTCGGAGAACTTACTATTAGGCATTCCTGCACGTAACAGCTCTTATTTCACCAACTCATTCACTGTCAAAGCCCCGCGTTTATGGAATCTGCTTCCTCTTGAAATTAGGTCCTCCTCATCTATTTAATTGTTTAAAAAGCGCTTGAAGTCATTCTACTCAGACCAAAATTCAAGTTGGACCAATACATTTTATCTTTGAAATTATAATTTTCTCTGTCATGATGATATCTTACCCCTGAGACACATTTATCTCTGTCAATTTGTGTATATATTATTGTATGTAGTATATATATTTATATTATTATGTGTATCTTGTTTATCTATATTATAGTATTCTTATGTATGTACATTTTTATATGTATGTTTATATGTTAGACAAAAAATATTTATATTTTTAATAACAGTGATATATGTTTTATCTTTAAAATGCTATAAATTCTTTCTGTCTGCCGCCATGTAACTCTCTCTACATCCCAAAGGTTGGTAGGTAGAGAATGCCCTTCGGCATTAAGCCCTCCTATTGTAAACATTGTTAAAAGGTGTACAATAAATAATTTTATTATTATTATTATTATTAATATTAGAAGAACCCGCAAAGAAACTTCACAGGGTATTTTTCCATCCACAATTATGAAATACACACTAAGATCAAAATGCTACTGGCAATATTCCTTGGTAGAACATATTAAGGCAAAGAACAAAGAACAATATAAACATCAATCCGAGAGCAAAAATATGGCTTAGTAATAAACTTATGCATCAGTTCGCATTGCTTTGTCGTTTTCGGTTTATCTTGTGTCTCGTAACTCAATGTATACTTTGGACCAAACCCGATGACACTACGCACGATACGAACTTCCAAAATATCAATTTGTTTCCCAAGTCAACAGTATAGATTCAAATTCAAATTCCGACAGTACTTAGGTAGCTCCAAGTTTCGATACTTACCAGACTTTCTCCACTGGGAGTCGGCCCTCCGTGGGGCGCATCCGGTGGGTCCGCCGCGGACTTGGGGGGCCCGGCGCGGTCGCACCCGGCGGCGCGGCGGCCTCGGACCACGCCGTCGCCATGCCGACGGTGGCGCGGCTTTGGGAGCCGGACGACCGCAGGAGCGCTGCGGCAACGGCTAGCTAGATAACGCCTCGGTGAGAGGGGGGTTCCTACGAAATCCAGTAATAATCACATTTTAACTGGCTGATTAAGGTTTGGGAAAAGTAACTAAAATAATATCACAATATTCTGACGAATAACTTTATTTTGCCAAAATAACACGAAGGCACGCACGTACGCTACGCTTGCTCGATTCAACTCGACTCTTTTAAAACAATAGCCATGGCTAGAGATGGGAACACTTCCTAGCGATGTTATCAATTGTATCGACTCGATATAATTTACTCTATCATAACCTGAATCAACTACTGAATTAATTTTCTACTTGGATCAGTTTTAAATACATACCTTTAAAATCTTAACATCTGCAACATTGACACTGAATTGTGTCTTGTGAGAAGGTGGTCGTTTCTGTAAAAGGGATGTGAAAATGCGGGAGAAGCGTTTATGCAGTATTCGAATAAGAGATGATTTATAGTATTCAACGAAAGATTTCTTACTACGTGACTTTATATTTGCTTTGAAAATCCTGACAAAAATAATCCGAAATACCTGCCTTCCTGTGATCAAACTAAATATGAAATCAACCATTTTAAAACGCGAATTTCGTAGCTCAGTTATCGGTTGCACGTATAACTTGGAGAAATTAATGGCCCTAATTCGTGGATGTAGCATGGATTGTTTAATGTTATTCGAATCTTTGTATTTTTTATTTCAATGTAGATATCAATAATGGTTAATAGTTTTTACAAGACTTTTCCTTTGAGCTTTTAGCGCGGCGTTGTTTGAAATTACAATTTTGTCCAATTTTTATTCTAAGAACATTCGTTCGATTTAAATAAATAAGGCAGTGTTCGATTACTTTTTAAAAATCTTGTTTAAGTTATAGAATTATGGTAGCTCTTTTTAAACAAGGAATATTTTTTTCTTGAGAAAAATGCTTACAATTGATGAGTCTTTGTGCGTAAGATTTATCAATGTTTATCAATTATTACTGCACCTGTGTTTTGGAGCATCTTTTTAATTTAGAATATCGTATTGTATTGTATTGTATATATATTCATCCCTTTGGTGGCTTTGCACACTTGAATACGTACAGAGATGTATGTTTCATATGCAGACCTTGACTGAGCTGCATGAGTTTTTGCGGAACACGTTTGCACGTCGCTCGATGCTGTTAGGTTACGTCCTATAAGTAAGTCATTCAGTCAGTCAGCGTGTTTGCGTCCACTACTGGACATACGCCTCTCCAATCCTTATAACTCATAAGTAAAACTTAAGATATTAAAAGTGGAGCTTTTGGAAGTTATGAAAATGATTTCTATATCAAAAAAACATTCATTTTACATGGTTGAATTGTATTGGGCTGAGTTAAAGGACGACATCTGAGAGGTTTCAGAAAACTCTGAAGCACAGACTGAACATAGTGCTCAAGCTGGAATCTCATGTTTGCATGTATTTCAACAAAGTGTTCAGGTTACCAGAATGAAATACCTGTCAGACGACAAAAAACTCACTATAATGCTTTTGTAGAAGGTTAGGCAACAACGATGAGCGGCTTGTTTGTCAGGGACGCGAGGGACTTGCGTTCTATGCTAGAGGTCACGGGTTCGATGCCAGCTCCGTTCATGTACCACTTTCTTTCACTTTCTGAGTTGACCAACTGTATTTTGTCACGAATGCGAGCTGAATCTATTCCCTTGCTCTACTGGGTCGTAGGGCGTAAGTACGCCCGGGTTGGTACTGTCACGTTGGATAAAAATATGATCGAAGCTACAATGAAGAATAAATCCGTGGTTTTCATCCAGTTTATTGTAGTATAAAGGGAATAAAGTTCCTGGAATGGCACCTAATTCCTGCGGATACACGGTGTGTTAATGGTGGGATGATGGTGTGTGCGGTATTAGACATCAATGTCCAGTAACATAAAAAAAAGTAACATACAAAAAGTAGTATCATCAGGCGGCAGGAGTGTGCGACGGCGACAGGTCTGGCTATCGTGCGTGTCCCACGAGACATATCTCGCCGGCGCGGCGTCCAGTTAACGAGCGCTGACCGCAGCCGCAAGGGCCGCGTCCATACATCCTTCCACCGTCCCCTCCACCCCTCCGCCCCTCCGCCTCGCCGCCCCCGCAGCCTGCAGCACGCCCCCGCTCCCGCCCCCGACCAGCTATCTAATGTCTTCATTTGTATTCGTATTCGCCAGCCTCGGGCTCGGCTGTCGGAGGTGGGAGTCCGCAGTGGAGATGTTGAGGACGGTTTAAGGTTGCAATTCGAAAGAAATTACTATAAGGGCCAAACTAGGCGGGTCTCTTCCACCAAGTACTGATTAGCTTAATTCTCACATTAAAGGGCCTTTCTTACCATCTCGCAATCGATACTAGTACAAGATAATCAGCACTTTAGTAATAAAGGCTCTTTACGTGTCGATCATATCATAATGCAAACTCTTTGGACGTGTGTTAGTGTGTATTCCAACCAAATGCACAAAGTACAGTGAGCTACACAAGCTTTTTTTATGTAACTGAACGTTGATGGCTAATACCACACTCACAGTCATGCTATTATCCCAAAATACCGCATTTCCGAAGGAAGTAATTGTCATGCCGGGAATGGATGAAAAACACTGGCAATTTTTAATTGCCGTTTCCGTCCATTTTTCATGCAATGCGATGGTACCGAACTGAGCGAGATTAACGCTACTACCTAGTAGGGGAAGAGAAACTACAGTTTTACATGGATTCCGAACCATCGAACAGGTCGCATTCGTTACGAAATGCACTTATCCAACTCAGAAAGAGAAAGAAAGGGTACATGACCGGGGCGGGAATGTGAGCCCATCTGGGATGGAAGGCAAGTCCACACGCCCCTGAGCTACGAGTTGTTCCTGATTCCTATTCAGTAATGGATTTTTTACTTTCTATTCATTTTTCTCCTTTCCAGCGAATTCGGCAGCAAATATTTCATGTACGTCACATTTTCCATCTATTTGTTTACCAAAACCTCAATACTCTTGGCTTCGTGTCGCTCTTTCATAGTTCTATCTACCCGACTAGCTGTAACCGTCGGCTTCGCTCGCGTAAGATCGAACATCACGCCTTCAGTTTTGAGGGTTCCGTACGCAAAGGGTGAAAACGGAACCCTATTACTAAGCCTCCGCTGTCCGTCGGTCTGTCACAGGGCTGTATCTTGTGAACCGTAATAGGTAGGCAGCTGAAAATTTCACGGAGTGTGTTTTTATTTTGCCGTTATAACAACAAATAGGGAAAATAAAAAAAATATAAAAAATAAAGGGGGGCCCCCATACAAAAAACGAGATTTTTTTTGTGTTAAATCTTGTACGATGGTACGGAACCCTTCGTGTGCGAGTTCGACTCGCGCTTGGTCGGTTTTCTGTCTGCCTTCGTAAAAAAACATTTGTTTAGCCGTAATGACCTAGCAAACAAATAAACTTACTTTCAAGTGTGAAACTATTATTGGCATGGAAGCATGGATTTTCTCTGAAGCTGATTACACAGGCCATCGCGCTTTGCTATACGTATCTTCTATGTATATGCCTGTACGAGGTGATTGAGGTGTTTCTAGAACTACGAACATCGGCTCTACTACCGTCTTCGGATGCAATCTGAGCCGGTAGTCTCAGTTGTCACCTAAATTGACGTTACGACAAACCGATCGACTGGCGTTTTCAAATGTATGGAGAAATTGAAGAGTGCGCGCAGCGGGCGTTAAGCGAACTAACATTTGCGAGTCCGAGCTTGATTTGACAGCTTACTCAACGTTGCCGTAAATACGTCGTCGTTGCCGTTTACGTCCACTTGTTTTCATACAAATCGGAAGTCCGCGTTTGACTTTGACAGCTTGAAGAAGTAAAACCACAGAATATCTAGTAAAAACTTGTATGGTGTTTGGAGAAAACACCAGTCGATAGGTTTGCCGTAAACGCCAATTTAGGCGAGAACTCAGACTGACCACTCTGGGCAGCGAATGGCTGAGGTGCGACTGCTTCGGTTACGAGGTGTACGATAAAGATAGCACTACGTTTGTTTATAAGATGTACACAGTACGGTATATTCATTCTGGTTTAGATTCAAGGATAACTTTACCCTTCTACAAGATAAAAAAAAATACATAACATGACTGCCGGAATGTTTAACGATGTCATTAAACAAGCCAGAGTATTACTAAATGCGAGAGATGCAATGTTAAGTACAACATGAATATGTAATTATACTGATATTATTATGCACTTGGCAAGGAGCCCAAATGTTATGTTTGGTTAGGTTAGGTTACGGACATTGCGAAAAAAAAACCTTTTAAGATCCTGACAATAGCTGATTGCGTACAAATACCGGCGTCAGTAAAACCATATTTCATTATTTTTAAAATATAACTAAGTACAACTAATTTCGATAGTCGAAAAAGTGAATTATTATGGATGGATGGTTTTGGTTAAAAGATGAAACGGAAAGTCTTTGGTACTTTGATTTCATGAATTAGGGAAATATGTACAAACAATTTTCATAAAACCATGAAAGCATTAAATATTTATAGTTATAGGTACAATTAAATAGCTTTTGAAATTTCTAAATTTGGTTTAGAATTAATTAAGGTTCTTGAGCTTAGATAGCAGTCTGCTCTAATTTTCCTACGTGATATGTGAAATCATATTTTTTGGCTTTTAACATTGTCTGTTGGTATTGTAATTGTAAATTAGCTTTAAGTTTTTTATCGTATAAATAAATAAAAAGTATTTATAAAAAAAACATAACTGGTTTCAAATACACGTATATGCAAATTGGATACACGTTTATTATTGTACAGTCATTTGCCAAATCCCATAAAATCTATCTAGGAATAGGTAATCCACATCACCAAATAAACATCTTTGATTTTACGATTTCGAAACGCTGCGAATTCGCAATTGGAATCTCTTTCGTGAGTAGACGCTCGGCGGGCGCCGCCGTCGCCGTCGCGCGAGGGTGGCAGGGGGGAGGGGCGGGGCGGGCGGGCGAGTGTTTGCCTCCGATAAATTCCACTCGCGTTGTCAATCGCCGTCGCGGCCGGAGGGGTCGTCTCCGCGTGCGGCGGGGCGGGGCGGGGCGGCAGGCGGGGGGTGGAGGGGGCGGTCACCCCTCGCGGCGCGCAGAAATTAACGTCGCCGGAGGCGCGGGGGGGGGGGGGGGGGGGGGGCGGCGAGGATCGCGGAGGCGAAGCGCGCAGGGTTGACGCGCGAGCACGAAAAAGAACCATGTCTATTCAACCTTTCATCCAAATCAATGGTACATCTTTGGATGGAAGATGGTCGCAGCGGCAGTGAACATACTTGTTTCGTTCAAAATACTGAGCCGTGCCCAGAAGGACTCGAGGCAGATAGTTGAGGGATCCTTAGGAGAAGTGGTCCCCATACAAATTAGTCCCCCGCCTTCAACAAAATGTATGGGGATCTAAAAAAACCATAGGAATTTAATATTAATGTTTCATTAAATGCAACACAAGTGGTGTTCATATAAGAGTTCTTAAATAAGTTCCAAATAAAAAAAAAGGGTCGAGGTCTGGGTTCAATTCCTCGCCCCGACATGCACCAATTTCTTTCTCTTTGTGAGTTCGATAAGTGAATTTCGTCACGACTGCGAGCTTCTCCATGGTTCCGAGTCCATGTAAAACTTTAGGTCCCCTTCCCCTACTACGTGGTAGGGTTTAAGCCCGCCTGGGTTGGTACCATCACATTGGTTAAAAACATGGTCGCAGCGGCAATGATAAATTATCCGTATTTCCATCCAGTTCAATGTAGCCGTGCTCATAAAGGGAAGGTCCTGGCATGGCACCTAATTCCAATGTGGTGCATTGGGCTAATATTATAACGGTAGTTTTGTGGTATTAGCCATCCATGTCAGGTTACATAAATCAATAATGTATTTTACACGTTATACCGTTTCTAATGTAGACCATAATTCGATTCGATTGATCGATCACGATTCGATGTTATAAAACTCCCGAAAAAATCGTTTAAATTAAGAATAAGTCTTTTTGGGACAAAGTACGGACTGAATACAAAACTTTTTATGGTACGGAACTCAATCCACATTATTGGAATAACATATTTCTTTTAAACTGTTAAAAATCCATCGCGAAACGATGTGGTTTTTAAAAAAAATAGGGTTTTAGCTGAAGTTAAACATATATTAAACTTAAATACGACACTAAATAGTTTTGATGGTGGCACTTTTGAGAAAGCATTCCGGCTTAATTCCCTAATGTATTGTTCGTATGCTGAGGTTCCTGTTGAACCGTCAGATATTGAATGGTTTTTAAAAACATTAAAAGCAAAATTAAAAGGCGATTAGGTAACGTATATAGACGGGAAGCTTAGATTGGTGGTGTTGGAAGAGTTTGTGCCAGCCCTGGCGGTGCGCGGTGCTCGCGCACTCAGCCACAGAGAATACGTATATACGTAGCGGCACTGCGGACGTTCGTCGTACAGACGGCGGAGGCGGCGACCGTCCTATCGCACAGAGCAGCCCATAACCTACAAGAAAACAGTCTTACATTAATTCAGAACCATGGAAGCTCGCATTCGGAACGAAATGCACTTATCCAATTCAGAATGAGAAAGAAGGTGGTGCATGAACGGGCGGGGATTTGAACCCAGACCTCTGGGATGGAAGGCAAGTCCACCCGTCCCTGAGCCACGAGTCGCTCTATGACCGCGCTTCATTAATGACTAAACACTAATATTATTTAGAAAAACGAAAGTCTGGCGTATTTCTGTCTGTCCGATTTGTATCAAAATCAAAGTGTGTATATACGTATAACCACGTTTTTTTAACTATGGGGCTCCTTACCATCACGCTTAGTTACATGAGGGCTGAACAGTGGCGTTCAATATATGAGAAAAATCGGGGAAAAACCGATTAATTTTCCTCCCACTTAAACGCAGGCGGGGGATAAATTAAAGTTGTGAGACCAAATTGTTTGGGAACTGACTTAGAGAATAAATGGGTAAAGCTTGCTTGCAGGAATTCTCTTCCACCAAGTACTGATTAGCTTAATCCGTACTTTAAAGGGCCTTTCCTACCATCGATACCAGTACAAGATAATCAGCACTTTAGTAACAAAGGCCCTTTAAGTGTCAATTAAAATAAATGAGCACTTAGTGAAAACCAAGCTAAGTGATATCTATTATCGACTGATCACATTGAGGTTTGCTGTTGCACTATACTATGCAAGTACGTCGCGTCTTTACATTAAAATCATAATTAGGGGTTTAGGATTCAGCCCCCCCGCCAAAATATTAAAAAAAAAATCACATTAACCATACTCCCATGACTTTATTACGTAGAATTAACTAAGTGTAGTTTGACTTCATTTGACGACTGTCGTGACGGGGGGCACAGAGATTTCAGAAATACTCCCTTTCTCCATTGGCCAAAGCACAACTTGGCGAGCCGACTGCGAATTTAAATAGCGAAATCGTCTTTTTTTACGCAGAGTGCGCGCAAGCGTTAAATAAATGTATGTAGGTATAATCTTTAACACTGTTAGTAGGAGGCAATGATTACGGGAGGAGAGACTGTAGGAGAATTTCAAATTATGGTTATACAGCCGGTGGCGAAATTGGTAGATGCAATACCCGCGAATGGTATGTTTTGATGGTTCGGGCCACCCTTGCAGTACATTCGTACAGTATTTCTATTTACGGGGCTCTTTCTTTAATTAATGTGTCCTTGCCTCACGGTCGCTTATATATAGATACATGTCACATTCTTTGGAATAAGCGACGTACCTGCTTAGTACGAAAAAGTATATGTACTTAAATTATTCAGGTGTAAAAAGCCACCAGATTGCGTAAGTTTGTATGAAACCGGTGTCATAATTACCATTATTACACCAGTTAAAGAAGAAGAAAGGAAGAAAGAAAAATATAGTTTATTTTGCAAATTTTTAGGGTTCCGTACCAAAAGGGTGCCACTGGAACCCTATTACTAAGTCTCCGCTGTCCGTCCGTCCATACGTCCGTCCGTCTGTCCGTCCGTCCGTCCGTCCGTTCGTCCGTCCGTCTGTCACAGGGCTGTATCTCATGAACCGTAGTAGGTTAGGCAGCTGAAATTTTCACAGAGTATGTATTTATTTTACCGCTATAACAACAAATAGGTAAAATTTAAAAATAATAAAAATCAAAGGTCGGCCCTATACATAAAACGTGATTTTTTGAGTAAAATCTTGTACGATGGTACGGAACCCTTCGTGTGCGAGTCCAACCCGCACTTGGCCGGTTTTTTTACGGTGTTCTTATTATATTGATGTTATTGACTTATGGGTAGCATAAACAGTAATTATTAAATGCTCTGTGGCTCACGTTAGGCCAGCCGATATGCGCGACGCGACGCGACGCCCGCCGGGGAATTAGAACGGCGGCGGCGGCAGCGGCGCAGCGTCGCGCGGCGGCGGCGGCGGCGTCGGCGTCGGCGTCGGCGTCTCCCCGGCCTTTGTGCGCCACGAAAAAAACAAGTTTACGATACGACGCGACGTCCGCAGGCGCCCTCGGCGGCAGGCGGCGGAGGGCGCGCCGGCTCGGTGGGGCGGAAATTCTTAATTGAGTATAGAGGAGCTCCGATCTGAGTGTACCTATACCGCGGGTTGTAGGTATCGTGGGTAGGGGTAGCTAAATTTTTAGCTTTTGATGGAAAAAAAACCCCCAGACGACACTAAAATACGATAAAGATGTTTTCGCGAGAGGCAAAATTAAACGCGTCGCTTTTTAGGGTTCCGTACCCAAAGGGTGAAAACGGAACCCTATTACTAAGCCTCCGCTGTCCGTCCGTCCGTCTGTCACATGGCTGTATCTCAGTAACCGTAACAGATAGACAGCTGAAATTTTCACAGAGTGTGTATTTATTTTGCCGCTATAACAACAAATAGGTAAAATTGAAAAAGAATTAATAATAAAGGGGGCTCCCATACAAAAAACGCGATTTTGTTATGTTAATTCTTTTACGATGGTACGGAACCCTTCGTGTGCGAGTCCGGCTCGCACTTGGCCAGTTTTTTAGAAATGTGGTCAGTTGAGCTTCCTGTAATTCTGCTCACAAAACGTGACGTCTTTTAATGTATATTTCAACGCTGATGTGCCTTTCTGCACCCGTGCCTAAAATCACATAAAAGTTAGTGCCCGCTACGAAAATCAAAACAAGGTGCCGGCATTATCAATCCACGTTTGGGAGCGGACGGGTAGGATCGGAACTATTTAGTTAGTGCCATGCATAAATGATCAGTAATGACGAGGCATCGATCCGTTAGTGGGCAACGCCATAGCTAGAGCTCCGCGTAAGTCGCTCGTACACTGGCAGCCTTGGGGGGGTTGGCGTGTGTGAATATTCGATGGGCGAGCGTCCGCGTCGTCAACGTGACGCCCCCCGCTCCCCCGCCTCGCCCCCGCGGGCCGCGCGGCGTCCGCAACGACCCCCGGCCGGTCGGCAAGTCCCCGGTCGGCGGCGCGCGGCGTCCACGCGGCCACCCGACCACGGACTTGCGGCCCGCGCGAGCGCGAAATTCCATTTAAAGACGCCGGGGCATAATTCGCGCTGCCTCCGCGGCCCTGGGGCGTGGGGGGCCCCGGGCGCGGGGAGGGGGGGGGGGTGACGGTGCGGAGCGCCCCCCGGGCGGACGGCGGGAGTGCGCGCACGCAGCTCGTTAAAGCGAATCGTCGGACGGACGGAGACCGTTTTGCTTGTCACGGAAAGGCTCGACCCGCGCCGGCCCGGAGGCGCCGATTACGCTATCACGGGCCAGCAGTTGCTCTCGAAGTGGACGTATGCAATAATCTCCCTGCTATCGGGTGCAATGAAGTTCGGTAAACTCAAGATTGGTGGTTGACATTAGGCTTTTGAGAATGAACCTTTTCTCAAACTCATTTCTCTGCCGCACTGCCACGATATGGAACAGTCCTCCGGCGGGTATCTTTCCTCAAACCTTTTACCTGGGAATCCACTGGTATGGTGCCTCGCTGAGCGTGGTTTCGCGAGGCGAGGTGGATTAGACTTTTCTGAGTACCTTTGGCCTCTCAGCACAGCACAGCCACCCTTACCGTTTTTTCATAAAACTATGTACAAGGTGTGCATGATCAGTTAATTAGAAGTATGGCCATGTGATAGTGTAATAGGCGCCTTACGACGTCTTGTGCAGCAGACCGTAATGTGACCCCCTAGAAACTACAACGACGAATCCCACAAGGGTAATTTGAGCATGAACAAATCAGGAAATTGGAAATGTTTGGATTACAAAACGCTGATCTATACAAAATTAGTTTTGTGTTATATCGGCCCTAATTTCCGCCTAACCTACCTACGCAGGAAAGCGAAAGCGAAAAGTTCTCGTGTTCGGTTCTGTCAAACTCTATGTAGAAAAGAATACGTCTACTTTTATTTCTATTTAGAGTTTGACAGAAGCGAACACGAGAACTTCTCGCTTTCGTTTTTACGGCTTGCACCTGAGGTGGAGAAGACGAGAAATGACAATGACCAACCTGTGGCTGGTCAAACTTCTAGGATCTGTTACTCTATTTGTCTTAAAGTTTGTTAAACAGCACGACATGGGCCTTTCGTTATACTCAATGGTTATGCTACTATGTGTATATGAGATGCTTATAAGGGCCTTTTTCACCTACTGCTGATTATTAAGGGCATTTTTTAGCAGCTGGCAATCGATACCAGTACAACATAATCAGCACATTAGTAATGAATGCCCTTTAAGCGTCAATTAAAATAAATCAAACCAGGTTAAGGGCCGAGTGCACGAAAGGACAAAAAATCAAAATCAGCGTCAAAGTATGATCAAACACGTAACTTTGTGTGGACGGTATGGAAGGAACTCTATGCGGATCACTAAAAGTGACGTGTTTGAACATTGATTAACTCAGCCGTCTCTTCGTGCAACCGGGGCTAAGTCTAGCTAGAGGATAGTCGAGGCTAGTCGTCAGTGGTCGAGTGGTCGCGCGTCTCTTCCCTCGCGTCACCATTAGCTGATGCGAGTGGAGTCGTGGCCATTTTGGTTCCGTTCGGTCTATCGAGGCGCGCCCGGATCCGAGTACGACGCTCGGCAACTATGGAAGAAGCTCTTTGCGGGTAAACAAATATTAATATTTACACTTTATCCCAGGACTCATTTCACCGGCGTTTTGTAAACTCTTTAGTATCATAAGTATGCCGTATATATTCGTCGAATTTGAATTTGAATTTGAAACCTTTCAAAGACTCTGTCTCTGGAATTGTCTCTGAAATTGTCTCTGGTCTCTGAACTCTGGAATTGTCTATCTTCTTATAGATTCTTGGACCAGTAACATGTGGAAATGTCTCAGAACGGGCCAGCCGATGTTCCGCCGGAGGCGGTTCTGCTCCCATTGTGCTCATAGTGGAAAAGTTTTTCCTCACAAATTTGACCGCTTCTAGGATTTAGAGCGATGGTGCTGTTAGTATGTTCAGCATTTTGAAGTGCTCCAAGGCATGTACGTCAAGTGGAACCCGGGAGAGAGTTCGGACTGCACGCTTCTGCATCACAAATACCCTATCTTTGTCCACCGCTTGGTCCCACAGCTTGATTCCATAGCTCAGTAGAGCGTAAAAGCAGCCATAGTAAGCGAGGAGCATGTTTGCTGCGGTAAGGGTTTGGATAGAGCGAAACATTTAAGCTTATAAATAGGATGTATAAACGCATGTTATACATCCATAAGTTGCCCGCAGTAGCGTTGGGCCGTTTGCAAACGCATGGGTCAAAAGCACCACGGGTTCTTCGCTACTGAACGGCCGTACGGCTCTCTCGTTCGCAAATATTCGTGTATTTGAAATGCTTGTAGTGCTCGGCTCGCTAAAGCTCCAATTTGCTTTCATAGCGAAGGTCATGGGTTCAAATTCCTGCTCCGTTCATACACCACTTTCTATCTATTTCTGAGTTTAATAAGCGTTTAAGTCACGAATGCAAACTGTTCCATGGTTCGGAACTACGTATAACTGTAGGTCTCTTTCTCCGTCCAGGTGGTAGAGCTAAGCCCGCCCGGGTTGGGGCCATTGTATAATATAGTCGAAGCGGCAACAACAGTTTTTCTGTGTTTTCCATCCACTTACACCAAAGAATATTTGTAATTATAGCATTACAAATATTCATCACATTAAATTATATTATTGCATTAGCAACATTGTTAGTTGTAAGTATTTAAACGGAAGGTTGTTGTTTCCTTATGTTCTGTGTTCTTTTTTCATAATCTGTTCTACCAAGGAATTGTTTGGCAGCAGCATTTAGATCTAAGTTTGGATTTCATAATTATGGACGGAAAAAATATTTTATGTAAACTCGTGAAGTTTCTTTACTGGTTTGATCGAATCCGCGGATTTTTGAGACGTAACTTAGTGTAGTTTGACTACCGAAAAGTTTAAATATATTAAATGTGTGTGAATAAAGGGAAGGTCCTGGAACAACACCTGATTGCTTCGGGAACGGAGTGTTTTGGAATAATATCATAACGGTTGATGTGGTTTAGCCATCAATGTACAGGACTCCCCATTAGGAGCATCCTCATACCTAAACAATTTGGACCAATTTTTGCGATTAAAACGAAATACCCAGAGCCCGACGTCGCTTAGTTAGAGCAGCTCGAAATAGTTCTTTCTAAATGTGACCAACCTGCACAATGCGTGAAACCGGTTCTTTATTGTTTCGTTAAAGAAATTGGGAAAAGTTAAACATGTTCTTCGCTGAATGGGTAGATAATTTTAAGATCTTTGAAATGGTATTAATATAAATATTAGATTATATCAATGCATGCACCCCATGTCTACATGGGAGGCCTGCAAGCCCAAAATTTGGGTGACATTTTAAAATATAAATGTAAAAGTTATTTACAAGAATTGTCTGTATAAATGTGTAAATTGGCTTAATAAATAAATAAAAAATATCAATACTATAAGCTGCAAACTTCAAAAATTATATATTTGAGACCTGACTTCAAAATTTCTTTCCATGCATAAAATATCAATTTCTGTAAAAAAAAAATTTTTATTTTTTTTATTTAGGTTCATCAACAAGAACACCACTCAAACATACATGGAAAAAACAGATAGAGGATAAAAAACTGAGCGTATTCTTAATTATAGACGAACACAACATTCACTACAAATTAATACCTAACCTATCATAATTCGAGCTAAAATTTCAAATGACACTAGCACATAACAAGCAAAACACAATAATAGAACAAGAAGATAAAAGAAAAAAAAAATTTAAAACGAATATTACATGTTACATATATTAGGATAAACAGTTACCACCTTTCTGAGATTTTTCTTAATTTTTCCCTCCATTGCCATTCCAGAACACACATTCAAATCAAAATCAAAATCTTTAATATTTGATATTGCATTGAAATTGGTAAATATTTTTGAAAGAGACGAATGAAAACCGAGATTTGTTCTAAATTTATTAATTTAGTTGCTCTAGCACCACGTCTGGGAACTTTAAACGATACTTTTTCTAATAAGAAGGGACAATTAATTTTATCGTTTGTAATCTTTCTTTGTTTGCTTTCTGTTTTGGTAGAACGTCAGCTGGAATTATACATGTTTTTTTTTCATGTTTTCACTCCATAGAGATCAGGAACTTACGCAATCAAACCATTCGCATTGGCTAGTTTAACCATCTTAATTTAATATTTATTTATCGCGAAGCCTACTCCATCCCACTGGGTCGGCGGGGCTTGGAGTAGCGGCGAAACGACGCGCCACGCGGGAGGCGGCAACGCCGCGCGATAAGGCGCCGCCGCCGCCGCTGCCTGCATGCTACCCGCGGCGGTGCCTGCCCCGCTTGCAGGCACACGTCTACCTATACCTGCCGATTACCCTATTTTGATCCGTAGGCCTATTCCTGGAATTCTGTGCTCAAGAGACCTCAGCTTTTATAGCGGTTGTGTAAGCGATTTTCTCGCTCATTGAATTACTGGCGTCCGGAATATTTCCGTCGAGAAAAACACTTTAATAACTGCTATAAAAGCGATTTCCTCGAGTGAAAGATTCCTGATTCCTGTATATAATATATTCTGTTAGAAATGTATTTATTTATTTCATTTCATTTGTACAATTTACACATACAATTCATATAATATATTGATAGCCAAACTGGACGGTGTCGCCCGTATCTCGGCTATAAAATAGGTAGGTACTATAGGGTTTATGCAAATTTTGAACACCATACCATATACAACAGGTATGCATTCCTTATTTCGGTTTTCCTACAATCTGATTACATAATTGTCTCTTCGTAACTTTGCGAATTCGTATTTCCGGGCACAGTTCGCTGCGTCATTCTTTCGTGCTAATTCGCTCTACATTATCCAAACATCCCAGATACCCCTCCAAACTTTCTTGCGAGTATTTCCTTGAGTGTAACATCACAACTAAAACAGAGATCACAACCCCTGACAAGGAGCGCAATTATGCAATTGTTGCCGAAATGGAAATGGGAAATGGAGGCGCGGGAGGTCTCCGGACTGTGCGGGGCCCGTGCAGCCAGAGGGGTCAGTCTGAGTTCTCACCTATATATTGGCGTTTACGGCAAACCGATCGACTGGCGTTTTCTCCAAACTCCATACAAGTTTTTACTAGATATTCTGTGGTTTTACTTCTTCAAGCTGTCAAAGTCAAAGGCGGACTTCCTATTTGTATGAAAACGCGGAGTGGACGTAAACGGCAACGTCGACGTATTTACGGCAACGTTGAGTAAGCTGTCAAATCAAGCTCGGACTCGCAAATGTTAGTTCGCTTAACGCCCGCTGCGCGCGCTCTTCAATTTCTCCATACATTTGAAAACGCCAGTCAATCGGTTTGCCGTAAACGCCAATTTAGGTGACAACTGAGACTACAGGCTCAGAGCCGGTAGCCTCAGCTCTCACCTAAATTGGCGTTTTCGTAACTTCGAAGTTCCGTAAAAACGTCAAACTCCATACAAATTTTTACTAGATATTCTGTGGTTTTACTTCTCCAAGCTGTCAAAGTCAAATTAGGACTTCCGATTTGTATGAAAACGCGGAGTCGACGTAAACGGCAACGTCGACGTATTTACGGCAACGTTGAGTAAGCTGTCAAATCAAGCTCGATCTCGCAAATGTTAGTTCTCCATACATTTGAAAACGACAGTCGATCGGTTTGCCGTAAACGCCAATTTAGGTGACAACTGAGACTAGCGGCTCTGGACGCCACTATGCGTAATATCTTCGGGCGAGGAATTCCGAATGGGACGCCGTCCGTCGGATCGCCGCGCTGATAATGAATATGTGTGGGGTGGGGTCCGCCGTGCTTCCCCACCTTCCCGTGGGGTAGTGGGGTAGTGGGATAGTGGGGTAGGGCGTAGATCGATATCGCGACGTCCAAAGCGTCCGCCGACTCGCGGTAATGAAGGAGGCGCGTTCTGGCGACGCCGCCGCCGCGGCGCCGACGCGACGCCACGCGCTGGGCTACGCCGAGAGGTAAACGTGGGCTTGTCCTGTGAAGAGACATACCCCTACACAAGTCGTAACTAGAACTTAATAATTTCTACCTGGGCAAAACATACAAACAGTAAACGTAATGAGAAACTCTGCCATATAAACTAAAGGTGAGTTAAATAGTCGTAACAGAAACTGAGGCTGAGATAGAGTCGTAACAGAAACGAAGACTAACGAAAAGTAGCACTTTGTGACGTCAATTTGGATAACTTTAAATTTCGTCCATGCAAAATGTGTCAAAGTGACGTCACAAAGTAGTACTTTTAGTTAGTCTTAGTTTATGTTACGACTATTTATCTCAGCCTTACTAAAGAAAAGTAGTACTTTGTGACGACAATTTGCATTACCTTTAGATTTCGGGTGAGATAAATATTTGTAACAGAAACGAAGACTAACGAAAGGTAGCACTTTGTGACGTCAATATGCATTACTTTAAGATTTCGTCCATGCAAAATGTGTCAAAGTGACGTCACAAAGTAGTACTTTTCGTTAGTCTTAGTTTATGTTACGACTATTTATCTCAGCCTTACTAAAGAAAGTAGTACTTTGTGACGACAATTTGCATTACCTTTAGATTTCGGGTGAGATAAATATTTGTAACAGAAACGAAGACTAACGAAAGGTAGCACTTTGTGACGTCAATATGCATTACTTTAAGATTTCGTCCATGCAAAATGTGTCAAAGTGACGTCACAAAGTAGTACTTTTCGTTAGTCTTAGTTTATGTTACGACTATTTATCTCAGCCTTACTAAAGAAAGTAGTACTTTGTGACGACAATTTGCATTACCTTTAGATTTCGGGTGAGATAAATATTTGTAACAGAAACGAAGACTAACGAAAGGTAGCACTTTGTGACGTCAATATGCATTACTTTAAGATTTCGTCCATGCAAAATGTGTCAAAGTGACGTCACAAAGTATAGTACTTTTCGTTAGTCTTAGTTTATGTTACGACTATTTATCTCAGCCTTACTAAAGAAAGTAGTACTTTGTGACGACAATTTGCATTACCTTTAGATTTCGGGTGAGATAAATAGTTGTAACAGAAACGAAGACTAACGAAAGGTAGCACTTTGTGACGTCAATATGCATTACTTTAAGATTTCGTCCATGCAAAATGTGTCAAAGTGACGTCACAAAGTAGTACTTTTCGTTAGTCTTAGTTTATGTTACGACTATTTATCTCAGCCTTACTAAAGAAAGTAGTACTTTGTGACGACAATTTGCAATACCTTTAGATTTCGGGTGACATAAATAGTTGTAACAGAAACTAAGGCTGAGATAAATAGTCGTAACCGAAACTAAGACTAACTAAAAGTACTACTTTGTGACGTCAATTGGCATTACTTGAGATTTCGTCCATACAAAAAGTATCAAAGTGACGTCACAAAATACTACTTTCCGTTAGTCTTAGTTTCTGTTACGAATATTTATCTCAGCCGTAGTCTAGTGGCGCGGTGACTGGCCTAGCGTACCAGAGATCTGGGTTCAATTCCTCGCCCCGACATGCACCACTTTCTTTCTCTTCTGAGTTCGATAAGTGCATTTCGCCACGAATGCGAGCTGCTCCATGGTTCGGAATCCATGTAAAACTGTAGGTCCTCTTCCCCTACTAGGTGGTAGGGTTTAAGCCCGCCCGGGTAGGTACCATCGCATTGGATGAAAAGATGGTCGAGGCGGCAATGAAAAATTGTCCGTGTTTTCCATCCAGTTCAATTACTTTGGGTGTGTGGTGTATTGGGCTAATATTATAACGGTAGTTGAATGGTATTAGCCATCCACGTCGGGTTGCATAAAAAAAATTCACCCTGTTTGCTGTGTAGGCTGTGTACGCAATTCAGACAGGGAAATGTTGCATGGTTAGGCTACTCCTCTTTTAATGCTCAAAGGATGTTCGCGGTCCGTTCGTTTCGCGCGCTGACGCGACACGCGCGGGCCGTGAATTATAGATGGCGCGGTCGCGCGTCCTCTGGCGAGTTATTTTGGTTGCACTCAGGTAATAATGTTGACTTTGGGTCGAACCGGTGAGCGAAATTCGGACTTCCGGTGTGCGATGAGGCAGGCGCGGAAGGTACGCCTTTGAACACGGACCAAAGGCTTCGTGGACATTCTCTGAAACTCAATCATAATAGCTTCAATTCCAACCCGAGGAAACACTTTCTGTCAAACCGTGTTGCGGAAGACTGGAACAAGCTGCCGGAGGAAGTCATAAGTGAACTAGCTCATTGAACAGTTTCAAAAACAATTCGGACAGTCATGTAAACAATATTAAAAAACGATTTGTGTTATGAACACTTAAAATAAAATAATAAAAACAATGTGCACTCAATCAGTGAAGTGCACGCATCAGCTTACAGCTGCTAGTTCATATTTCATAGTTCATTTTTTTGATAGATTTTTCTACACTAGAGTATTAAATAATAATAATAATAATGTATTGTATAATAATTTATATTATAATAATTTATTGCTAGTCTAGTATCTAATAATAATAATAATAATTAGATTTGTCCCAGGTGGTAACTCCCTACGGTTAAATCCAGCTTTAGGTTTATATTTTTTAAGGCTACGATTTTGTATTTTTTTTTATTACAATAAATAAAAAATTAGTTAAACAAATATATAATGTGAATAATAATAACAGCTTGTGCCGCAACATTGCATACGGCATGGATTGTAAATTTTTGTGTATTCATGTGAATTTAGTGTTTTACCTATGTTTCTGTTAAAATAATTGACAAACACTTTTGTAAACTTAGACTAAGTGGACGTTGAAAAAAAAAACAGCGGAGTTTCTTTCCAGTTCTTCTTCGCTGTGTTTTGTTTTGCTGAACTGGCCAATGCTAAAATATGACAAATCCGAGTGCAGTGTACTGTCTATGGATGATGAATAAACAATACAATACAATGGATACCGAAATACTTGATAATTCAGGGTTGATAACCTTTCTACGTTATATAGAGGTGAGAATTTTTTAAGGGCGGCATATGGCGTACGCAAGGTGCCTGACGACACACATAGTCTTTCGAACGTTCACGGGGGCTGCGAAACCATGCCCGCCGGCCAGGAGCTTCTTCACACCACGCTTGCAGTACCTCAGGTTATACTTTGGGGAAAATACCACGTCAGGGAGTCCTTTCCATAGTTTACCGACACTGGGATCGGTTGGTTCTTATTTTAGGAATGTCAACAGCGAACGGGTGGGTTCCCAGCTTGCTCCGCGTTGAGCGATAGTATAGGAAGGGGACCAAGGGACAGCGTAATGCAGTTCCGACGAGCATTCTCCATGGTAGAGACGATAGAAGATACAGATAGTCTCTACATTTTGGGATCCCTCGGGGTCGTCGACGAGTGTCGCCTTCATAAAGTCCAAAAAGCATAAGGTCCAAAACCCAGAACATCCAAAAGTACCTATGTATTTTTTTCATGTATTATAATATGCATATAATCTAACCTAACTTATCCTAATTGAAAATATCCGTATTTATAAGTGTTTTGGACGGTATGGGTTTTGGACTTTGTGCTTTTTGGACTTAATGATGCGTCCCCGTCGACGAGACGCATGGCACGACGCTGTACCAAGCCAAGCAGGTAATTATCTAAACCGGCAAGGCGTCGCGCCATTGGGCCTTTTATGATGAGATTCATTGACGTTACACGTACTTGGCTGAGCCATAGTATGGCTTCCGACGGTCAAATTTGACATTCGGTCCATACATTTTATGTCAAAACACACAGTCGAAAGACATACTTTGGATCAACCAATGATTTCAGCATAAGATTAAAGTATGATTATGATATTTTATCTGATTATTTTGGGATCTCATTGTGGACAGTTTAATCCATTTGCGATCGATTTACCTAGCCATATGCCGTGCCTACCCTCGGCACTATCGGCTATAGCGGCTATGGCGGCTGCTACACGCGCGAGAGCGAGGGGAGGGGGGTGCGATGACGTCATCCGATGCTGGCTGGCGCAAGACGTCCCCCGCGGCCGCGGTCGCTGCGGTCGGCGGACCGCAGACGCACAGACATGCTAGAGGCGGCGCTGTGAATGGCCAACATGGTCAAAAGTAACGAAATTCGTCTGGACATTTTATATCTCCGAGAGCCTTATAAGTCTCCACGCGCGGAAATGAGCTATCCATCCAGCTTCATCGTTTTCAGTGACAGCTTCATAATTAGAGTTCCGTTTCTTAAGGCGGCCCAACCCGGCGGGCCTAACTCATTCGCGGGCACGGTACAAAACCGTGCTGTTGCGCTCTGGGACCTTCTCTGTTTCAAAGAATAAGACAGGCTCCGTGATGAGGAAGATGCAACATGTCCACATAAAAGACAATGTGCATAGTGTATGATTTGGTAAGATTTACGAAAAATTTAATTTTAAAACGACTTATAGCTAAAAGTAAACCACGACCGCTGTAGTAAAAAATCTAACAAAAACCAAATAGATTATAAATCTTGATTAAATAAGCTATGTCTGATGACTAATTATTTTACGATGTTGTTACTTTATCATTGCGTAATCCACCTCCAAAGTTATCGTATAAAACGCGCGAAAAATTCGAACTTTCGGACCTTATAACTTAGAAACCAAACTCAATTTCACAATGCCAATGGTCATCAGACATCTAGTTCGATCAAATAAAGCTATTTTGAGCAAAATTTTGGATCTCTGACAAGAAATATGGGCGTGATATTCTTTCCCCTTTTGTATGGGGAGATGAGCGGGATGGGCCACCTTAAGGTGGCCCAACCCGCTCATCAAGGTCCGAAAGTTCGAATTTTTTGCACGTTTTATACAATAACTTTGGAGGTGGATTACGCAATGATAAAGTAAGAACATCGTAAAAAGATTAGTCATCAGACATAGCTTATTTAATCAAGATTTATGATCTATTTGGTTTTTGTTAGATTTTTGACTGCAGAGGTCGTGGTTTACTTTTAGCTATAAGTCGTTTTTAAATTAAAATTTTCGTAAATTTTACCAAATCATACACTATGTACATTGTCTTTTTTGTGGACATGTTGCATCTTCCTCATCACGGAGCCTGTCTTATTCTTTGAAACAGAGAAGGCCCCAGAGTGCAACAGCACGGTTTTATACCGAGCCCGCGAATGAGTTAGGCCCGCCGGGTTGGGCCACCTTAAAATTAAAAGAGGAAAGAGGAAACCTAATGGACCACTTCGGTGCTGTCAAAAACACGCCGTATTTAAACACTCGCAAATATCTCAAAACTCATAAGGGACTTCTATTAACCTAGAATAATGAAATTGGGTAATATTCAAAGTCTCACAGCAAAAGTAAAGGATAATCGTGAAATTATAGTTTTATTAGCTACAGTAGTATTCAGAGCAGGCGTGCTAACATTAATACGCGGATTATTTTTGCACTAAATCGCATTTTATGTGGTTAGTCCGGTGTTATCCGCGTATAAAATGTTATAGTTTGTACAAAATATGTGCAATAAATGACTGCATTTTTATGGCATTGGTCCGTTGGCCTCACGGCCTCACTGAGCCGAGCCTCACAGATGCGAACAATACTCCACGCAAGACCTTATCTGCGCCTCGTAAAAGAGCAGTTTTTGGTCAGGCGTGAAATACTGACGCACCCCGTTGAGGACTGCTAGATTCTTTGAGACGAGCTTGGCTTTATCGTCGGCTTTATTCGGAATTAAGGATATGCGTTAAGCCGACACCAAGAATCCCTATGTGGTCGGCAATACGCAGAGTTGTTCTCTAGTAGGTCATAGCTGCATTGGAAGGAGTCCATTTCGCATTGAACACGCACGTCTGTGGTTCTGGAGACCCCACCGGAAACTATTTCCAGGGAAATTTTCTAATCTAACAACGCTACGCCGCCTATTATTATCCTCCATTTCAGGCCGGTTTGCGGTCCGAAAACTTATGTACCTGACTAGCACCATGCTGCCATCTGCGTAGCTATCAATGTTGCCCAAATGCAATAGGTCATTAATTTTAAATATAAAAAGGATTGATGACAGCACCGAGCCCTGCGGTAGGCCGGTACTCAATGATATGAAAGCCCAAAGGGACCACAGACCTAAGGTCAACTTTCATTTTAATATCTACACGCCTTCCTGAGAACAAATGGTGTTGACAGACGAACAGACAGGCGGAAAACAAATTGAATATTAATATGAAAGCCCAAAGGGACCACAGACCTAAGGTCAACTTTCATTTTAATATCTACACGCCTTCCTGAGAACAAATGGTCTTGACAGACGAACAGACAGACGGACAACAAATTGATTATATTAGATTTTCTTTTTCACTTTTATAGATCAGAATCCCAATTAGAAGGCATGAATGAAATTGAGGAAGCTGGATTGATGGCTCGGGTAGAGATGCGGTTAAAGTCTAGCCTTCAAAAGGGAGAGACGAATCTATTCACAGCTAAGCTCTACCCGCGATCCAGGAACATTAGCGTTGCCTTCGCCGCCGCCGCTCGGGGCGTAAATTCGGCCGCCCCCGCTATCGCCACCCCACCCCACCCTGCTCCACCCCCCGCCCAGAGATGCTGTCCAGGGCTGCCCGCGTTTATTTATTTATTATGCTTCAAATGCCTGCTCTATTTACGCTGGAGTGCACGATCTCTGGTTAGTAGCATATTTATGGTTATTATAGATCTATCTTCTTTCTTCTGCATTTGAAAAATAAGGACGGATATTAACATCATTACGAACTAGAGATGGTGCACTCCACCCTTAATGATATAAACCTGCGGCATCAATGACCTTAACGATTTTTCGGTACGTGATTTGCACCTCATAATAGAGGCTCTGATGTGTGGCTACACAAGTGGATTCCGGTTGCCACTCCCATCAGTTACTCGGCGGTGGCAACCCTGCGAGCGATCTCCGCGCCGCCCTAGGCGGGGGCGGCGACGGCGACGTGGGCGGGCGGCGGCGGCGGCGGCGGCGGCCAGGGCGGCAGCTGCGACGGACGTCCTCTGAAATACGTCGCCCGCTGACCCCCCCCCCTCCCCGCGCCCGCACCCCCCCTCCCGCACCCGCGAGACAAAGGGGCCGCCGCCGCCGCCACCCCCCGCCGATACCTGACGCGCGCCTCCACCCGGCACTACTGCGACATACGCATGCATGCTTCTAACACACAATAATGATTTCTTGAAAAGTCACTTGTGTAAAGTATCTTAATTGTTAGGGGCGCGCCGACTTGGTTCGCATGCCAGAGGTAATGAGTTCGCCCCGTTCATGCAACACTTTCTTCCTCTTTCTCAATTGGATATATCCTTTTACATAAGTCACGAATGCGAGGTGTCCATGGTTCGGAATTCATATAAAACTGAACGATCAATTATCAGGTGGCAGGGTCAATCCCACCCGGCATTCGACCATCGGGGGATGGCACCACCATCTCATTGAATGAATGAATTCAATAGTGCATCCACTACCCTAATTAAAATCACATAAGACATTCGCTTTGCCATCGATAATCGTCATTTGAATCTTCTTCCTCTACTGGATTTTAGTAGTGCATTTAATTCAATCTATTCTGATATCTTTATTGCTACATAACGTTCTCTGAATATTTCAGTCAGGACTTGAATAGTTTTCCAATTATCTTCGGGGTCTCCGGCAGTGCATTCGGGTTAACTATTGAGAATATCTGTTCATTCTGGTGTGAAACGACTGCTAGTGTACCTCAAGGCGGTGTGCTTTCTCCTCTTTTATTTTAAATATTTATAAACTCCATTGGTTGACTCTTTCTTTCATGCTTTCATCTGTACGCCGATGACTTGAAGGCACTTTAGTATTAATGATTTATCACGTTTTCAGCAAAAAAAGAACACTCTACAATCTTTACTGGGGTTTTAAATTTTGGTATTGGTTTTTTATTTCACCTAAAGTATGCCACCAATTAATGCAACTAAAGTTCCGACCCTAAAATCTATATTTCAGTACAAAAAGAGTAGTTTTTTGCTGAGAGATTTGTTACCTTAACCGAGCCAGTTTAAAGTTACCAAATCTTAACTATTGGAGTCGTTTTCGTGAAAATTGAAATAGCGTCTCTAGGCTATCTACAAACATGGATATTCTCTACAACTATAAACATAATATAAGAGGACCTTAGCCGGACGGCTACCGTTATCCTACGTTCGCGCCTCCGCGACTTGCCCGGAAACGTCATTAGCGCGCCCTCGCGATCACCCACCCCTTCCCACCCCCGTGGAGACCTCCGCCGCCCCCGGGGGTTATCCGCCCCAGCTGGGACCCTGAATGCCGCCGCCGCCGCTGGCGATATGTCGAGGTCATTACAACAGATTACTTTAATTTTGGCATCAAATTGGTGAGCCGAAATGTCAGCGCATCTTATAATAACGAAACATATTTGAAACATTTAAAATCTACGGTTTGCACACTTTCGCAGGAAAGTTGTGAAACTTGAAAGTTTCGTAGCTTTATATATTTGTCAGCGACATTTCAATTTACATCTTTACTGATAGATTCTAGGAAACTGACAACATACAAGACCAAAAAACTTCATACAACACCATACATCTGCAAACAATACCATAGAACTCCATAAAATTCGTCCCGAAATGTTTACGAGGCTCTCAATGGGAGTGTGTGGATATTTCTCATTAAATAACTCGTGCCATATCGGCTAAAACGATTTTAATTAAATTTGGTAGCCTTTTGGTGGGTTTTTTATCCAGGAAATAATTCAGACTGACATCAGTCCAACAAGACATTGACGCGAGGGGAGCCGGGTACCGGATCTAGCATAGTAATATTAAATATGTTGAAAATGTATCAGCCTCAGTGGCCCAGTGGCGCGACACTTCGGCGATCGCTCTCCGAAGTTAAGCAACGCTGGGTCCGGTCTGGTCTTGGATGGGTGACCATTCGACCGTTGAGAGAGGCTGGCCGTGGTTCGGATTACACGTTAAACTGTAGGTCCCCTTCCTTACTAACTAGGTGGTAGGGTTAATCCCGCCCGGGTTGGTACCATCGCATTGGATGAACGATGGTCGAAGCGGCAATGAAAATTGTCCGTGTTTTCCATCCAGTTCAATGTAGCCGTGCAATATAAGGAAGGTCCTGGCATGGCACCTAGTTCCCATGTGGTGTGTTAGGCTAATACTATGACAGAAGGTGTGATGTTAGCCATCCATGTCCAGTAACATAAAAAAAAACATGTCTACACAGATATAACATCCCATGGACAGGCGATTAAGTGCATCCCTCAAATGCCTGCTCTATTGAATGGTGTAAACCTGTGGAAACGAACAGCTCAACGAAATTTCGATAAGTGATTTGCAACTCGTATAGAGCCTCTGTTACATAAAAAAAACCGGCAAAGTGCGGTTCCGTACCATCGTAAGAGATCTAATACAAAAAAATCACGTTTTTTGTATGGTCCCCTTTAATTTAAATTATTTTTTAATCTCACCTATTTGTTGTTGTGGCGGCAAAATAAATACACACTCTGTGAATTTTCAGCTGTCTATCTGTTACGGTTACTAAGGTACAGCCCTGTGACAGACAGACGGACGGACAGCGGAGGCTTAGTAATAGGGTTCCATTGGCAGCCTTTGGGTACGGAACCCTAAAAAATCAAATTATGCAGCGCCTACATATGTGGGTATATGAGTCCACCTCACATCTCAGTACAGCCGGTCGGCGAGCGCCCGCCCGCCCTAGGGGGTGGTTTAATTAGCGGCGGGGCGTCGTCGGCGGGCGGGGTCGGTGGGGCGGGGCGGAGGAGGCGATATTGGACGCAACCGTGATTCGGTACGCTCCTTGCGCGACGTTATATGTGCAGCTGTACGCGGTACCATAGATAAATGATAGCAGGGAAAGATTGGTAACGTCATACAAGTGTTGAATAGGGTTTATTAAAGTCAACTGATGGCGTTGATATTCACATTTGAGAATACATTCAATACAAGCCAATGAATATAAAAGATATTTTTAATTAACAATGAAATTACTTAATATATTGTTAAGGGGACATATGACCCTAGTACGACCGTATCCGATAAGTTATCGTTTTACATTTGATTTTTTTATAATAAGCACTTATTAAGAAACATGACTATAGCAAAACCTTGATATAAAACCATTTTATGATTTAGATTAATAAAAGTTGCTCCTTGCCATTGAAATTTTGAAATTCAAACGCGATAACTCCTACAAGCTAAGCGGCGAGGGTTATTACATTCACCAATTGATTCTCTAGTGTCCCGCTTGACAACATTTTTAATATTGGCTTTATAATAATTATAATGAATAAATATATGAGCGATTCTGGAGGAGAATTCGTCCTTGATTTGCGCGGAATCGCTCATGTTTTAAAGAATAGTAATTACTATAGTATAGCCAAAATGAAAAATGTTTCGCAGCGGAACACTAGAAAATCGATTACTAAATTAAATATATTAAAAAAATAGTACTCTCTCGCATTTCATAGTGTTTAAAATCAATTTAAGCAATGCCCAACTTTTATTAGTTTTAGTCATAAAATAGTCCAAAATTAACTTTTTCCAATAACTTTTTTTGCAGGAAAGTGCTTACTAAGAAAACGAATAATACAAAAAGAACGCTTATCGGATACGGTCGTTCTAGGTTCTTATGTCACCTTAAAATGGAACGTTTTCGTCATGCCTGCCTAGGCAAAAATTGGAAGTAAGTTTATTTTAATAACGGTGTAACTAGTTCTGGCAGTGACGGGAGATGGCGCTGGTTGGAAATGTCATAGTTCCAGCGAAAATAGGAAGTATTTAGCGAGTTTTGTACGTTGAATGACGTCAGCAGTCCATCCTATCTATTCTTGTCTATCCTTTGTCTATGGTTGTACGTACCGCGGCGCTGGTAGCTCGGACCTGGGTCGCTTCAAGCGGAGTGGGGTATTTTGCCTCGCCTGAAAATCCTCTTGGGGTGTCATTATTGCATGCGACTGAACTGTTGCACACGGCATGAATTGTTGATTCTCGTCAATTCATATTAATTTAGTGTTTTTAACTGTGATCGTAAGCAGTTGCACATATTTTTTTAAATTAGACTAAGTAATTGAACTAAAAAAACAACTAGAAGCGCCATCAGAGTCAAACATCATACAAGATACCGTTTCAACTCGTTTTCCCCTCTAGCCTATTGTGTCGCCTTCATGAAATTTTTATTTTCCCGCTCTCAGTTATAATTTTTAACCAACAAACGTTTTGCCATCTAAATTATTCATAACATACTCATATTACTATTTTTTTTAATTTGGACATGGATGGCTAATACCACACCTTCTGTCATGGTATTAGCCCAACACACCACATGGGAACTAGGTGCCATGCCAGGACCTTCCTTATATTGCACGGCTACATTTAACTGGATGGAAAACACGGACAATTTTCATTGCCGCTTCGACCATCGTTCATCCAATGCGATGGTACCAACCCGGGAGGGATTAACCCTACCACCTAGTAAGTAAGGTGGCATCTGAATTCGGAATTTTCCGATTTCTGTTATAAACTCCTTTGGGATCCGTGGCAATGAGTGCTGGGGGTCCATGGGGACCAGAAAAACTGCGCGTGATCTACCTAAAAATATAGGTAAGGATTAACTTTTCAAAATGTCTTCCTTTCTTACCCTTCGATCAGCAGCGGATTTACACATTTGCCGCCGATAGGCTATTCAAATTTCGCCGCCCCTACTGAACTCTACAATTCGATACGATTGTGAACTACACAATCATATTAGGTAATTACCATTTATTTGTTAATAAACTGTAACTTTATTATTTTTGCGCTTTCGTCCTAATTACGCAACCTCTTTCCCGTTATTAGTATGATTGTAAACTTGGAGATCTATGTTCAGTTCCTAGATTATTTTTACAAATCATCGATTTAGTTCATAATGCACAAGACATCGTTTTAAGAAGGCGGAGGAAGGTATACTGCACTATATGCATTTTATTATGTATTTGTTAGCCTTATTATGCTGAAAGTTTCGGATTGGGGTGCAAGAAAATAATGTTGTCCCTGAATTTGCCGCCCCTAAAATGTGCCGCCCTATGCTTCAGCCTACTCAGCCTGCTGGTAAATCCGCCACTGCCTTCGGTTGAGTTTGCAAGAATTCATCACATTTTTTTAAATTTCGAAATGGGCCTACAAAAGGTTAAGAAACCTTAAAATAGATGAAAGGAAAAACGATGGACTAGCTCGCGCGCAACGCGATCGAATTTCCCTAACATTCTGCTTCCGCCCGCCAGAGAGCCGTACCTCGCGGATCGCGCAGCGGGCGCCCCCTCGCGGGGTGGCGTCGCAAAAAATAGCAGCTTCGACGTAGCCCCGGGCGGGGGTGGGGGGGAGGGGGGCGCGGGCCGCGCGGGAGGGGTGAGGGGAAACATCGCGCCTTAATTAAGGATGCCTTTTCTTTCGCTCGGAGAATTAACCGGAAGGTACGGCGCGTACCCTCCGGTTTAATAAGGTGCTTCGCCGGTGGAATTGCTGGCCCGCAAACGGCGCCTTTTTCCCTCGATCCTTTTTGATCTGTCAGAATGCGCGGAACAAAATCGGTCGCGTTTGAGATGGATGCCGGCCTCTCGGCCTCGACTTTCGCATGTTTACTGCAATGATTGAAAAATCAAACGTATTGTTGTCACCAAAGTCGATTTTGGTATCGGACACTAGAGTGAGTCCGGAATTAATTGGATACGATATAACCGTTATTTCATTTATCTGAGGTAAGTATCTAATATCACAGAATATATATGTATATAGGATAAAATCCAGTACCTCAACTCCATACAAAGTCTCGATTTCAAAGGCACATTTCGCTTGTATGGGCTCTAAGCTAGTTTCGCGGTGTTGAATTGTCGCGAATGGTCCTTCGTGATGATCCTTTTAAAAGTAACAGAACCAGCAGTGATGGACTCGTTGGAGGGAATGTATTAATCTCAAAAATCGCCTGAGTTGAGCTACTGTTGTGGCCCCGGTCGGTCGCACAGCTATATACTGTGCCAATACAATGGCATCTACATTGAAAAATTGTAATAAAATTTTGGAAATAATCCGAAAAATGATTTGTCCGGACATTCGTCTATTACAACCAGCGATTACCATATCTTCTAAATTCATTCCTCGCGTAAGCTCATTCGGAATCAAAGAACCACTCCTCACAAATTTCACCTACTCCCACTCCCCAAAATAAATCCCTACTATTTACTCCGGAATGACCCACACTCCGGAATCTGGAATGTCCAACGCTAGGGTCTTTCCGGTTCCAAAGATTTATTTATTTTATTTATTTATATAAGTTTATTGCACTAAAAAAAAAATCGGGCAAAAGGTACAACTTAATGCCGGAGGCATTTTCTACCAGTCAAAGATAAATATATTGTTGCGGAATGTTCTTCAAATGCACCCCGGAATCATTATAAATCTACTCTCGCGAAAAAACGGGCAATCTATTTGCGTACTGACGTACTAAAACTGCACTTGTTACGCCACTAAAACTTGCGTACACTATATTATACATTTTAATATATTATGTATGTATAACATAGTTTTATGCAATCACATGTTTGGTGGCGTCCTTTTTGGAGTCGAGTCATTAGCGGCTGCCGATTCCGGAGTAGAAACGGAATGAATAACAAAAATGCATTTACCGGATTATGGAGTAGGCTTCCGCAGTGGGTCACTGCGGAGTGGGCTTATAGTCATTCCGGAGAAGTGGGTAGATTCACTTTCACGGGTCCTTGGAATACCGTAGAGCCCTTCATTCCGGAGGTCATTCCAGACTTGTGGAGTAGGAATGAGAATGCATTCATCTTACCAGCCGCAATGACCAATCGCAGATACATCCTTCGCACAATGCAAATATTATCACGGCATATCAATGTCATCCTAGGAGTAAAAGGCGCTACATTAAAATACATGATTGGCACTTTAAATAATACACATTTTACGCCTCATTTATTGCCGAGCATGTCGTAAGAGGCAACTAAGGAATTTGGCGTTCGTGGTTTGTATTACACGCTTCACCTTTACTTATTAAGGTGGCCCAACCCGCTCATTTCCCCATACAAAAGGGGAAAGAAGATCACGCCTATATTTCTTGTCAGAGATCCAAAATTTTGCTCAATATAGCTTTATTTGATTGAACTAGATGTCTGATGACCATTGGCATTGTAAAATTGTGTTTGGTTTCCAAGTTATAACGTCCGAAAGTTCGGATTTTTCGCGCGTTTTATACAATTACTTTGGACGTGGATTACGCAATGATAAAGTAAGAACATCTTAAAAAGATTAGTCATCAGACATAGCTTGTTTAATCAAGATTTATAATCTATTTGGTTTTTGTTAGATTTTTGACTACAGCGGTCGTGGTTTACTTTTAGCTATAAGTCGTTTTGAAATTAAAAGGAGGTGTGCAACCGGAGCTCCAGGACTCTTTGGGCTTAAAACCAATATGATTATGAGAGTGTTCGAACCTATCGATAATTGTTTATTATTGTTAGATTTTTGAAATATTACCTTTTTCGATAGCACTCCTGCGAACATCGCACAAATTAAAAAATAACGACCAAGTTCGTACACGGAAGACGACATTACGCCATGTTTGAGTGGCTACACCTCACATTGAATATTCCTCAGTATTACTCTTGGTATTGAAATCAATTGCCCTGAAATATTGACACGATTTTTAATAAATAATGTTCGTTATATAATATTATGGTATACATTATTACAATTCGATTCAACTTTTTCTTATTTAATACATTTTACCATTATTATTACATTAACAAATACCTTCCAATATCGAGTTTGTCTCAGTTATGGCAATAATAACGCTGACAGCGTAGCTATTTATTGTATTCTGTGACATGACACAGCTGACTTGCGCCGCCTCCGCTTCGTTTTGTTTGTTACGGCCGGTATATTGTGATGTGGGGATATGGCCGTCTCCATGTGCTTTAAAATCAGTTCATTAGAATATGGCTGCTGTACGGTGTGTTAACAGTGGAGGTACAGTAACTCGGCTCCGAAGAAACTTGTTGAACAATGCCGTATTAGGTGTGTGGATTCCTTCCAGTGACTGTATTTGAGGTAAGAACCAATTATTTCACATACCAGAGACACCCTCAAGCTTACTAATTGATCAAACTACGCTATGTAAGCACATCTAGTTCCTATTGAAGGTTAACAAACAATAAAATATCAATCGGCACGGCTAGGTCCACTTTGCTCAGATAACGTGCCCGCTTTATCGCTGCCCGACCGAGCGGAGCAGCGAAATATTCATCAATGTCACTCTAATTAAATTGTGATTCGTAACAACTTAGCGGACGCCGTAGTCTGGGTTTTACGTTATCTACATGCCGGGTTTACCAGACTTATTGGACTAGGTTCAAATAGCTTCATGGTTATTATTGCTGAATACAAACTAGATCTAAATGCCGGCTGGACCTGTTGCTCAATTAGTTGCGCTAGGTGCGTTAAAGTCCGTTAGCCACGTATACGCTTCATAAGCAAGCTTGAACGTGTCCTCGGCGTGTATTCTTGTCATTCAGTCATTGCGGATTCAGTAGAGTTAACAGTAATGTCAAAGTAAATTCTTCTTCTGTTAACTCTACTGAATCGACTGAATGCCAAGAATACACATCCTGGGCGCTGACACAATACCTATTTCTCCTGTTGTATCATTTAAATCTTAACTAATAATAATATGTTAGATAATTACCTAACCTACTCCAGCAATTCTACTTCTATCAAATAATAGCTTCAATAACTCTGGTTTTGTTTTTCAGAATGATGCTGTCTGCCATCAATGTTTTCTCATCCTGGATGCCATTCCTGAAAATTCGCCTCGGTTGTGGTGTTCGTCCATGATATTCCTCGATTGAGTAACTATGTATACTTTTCACTTGCTATATTTGTTTCCTCGAGTCTATTATCCACCCATGCAACCCTTTTTTGCCGTTTACCTAAATTATTAACCCGAATATTTTGGTGACAACCTACAAACAAATAATTATGGGTAGCAATTCCAAAATGACAATTTTGTTATTGAACGTTGATTTCAGCTAGCGAGCAAATTAAAATTGATTGTGAAATAATTTATCCTGTTCTCAGGTGGTTTGGAGTGTTTGCGGAAGTTCAATCAAGAAGTGAAGGCACGTTGACATGCAGAAAGATTTGGGATGCAAGGTGCGGGGAGAGGATCACCGCCTCCTGCGCCTCCGGCTCCAGCTCCGCCTCATTGTGATCTAGTACAACCCATAGTCATTTAAGTAAATGCAAACACCCATATTTTATTTAAAACTTTCTCCGATAAAAAAAGGATGAACAAATTATAAACATAACCGTTCTAGCTATTATCAATTCAGTCAACTAGATTGGGGTAGTTTGTATGTGTAAAAAAAAGTGATGATAACACCCGTATGTCCTAAACTTAGCAAACATTTCACTGCATAGCAGCCTACATTCGTTGGCCTCGTATTCAGAGAGAACCTGTCAAAACTTATTACGAGATTAGCACCGGACTAACCATACAAAAACTGGTTTAGTCCGACCTTAATATGCGTACTAAAGTTAGGTCTATGTCAAAGATATAAATGTCGCATACTTCCATGCACATAAGTACTGGCAAACATATTTTGCCAATCACAAAATAAGTTTAAAACTTAAGTAGTTGATTAATTAATGCCACCGCTCGCAAACATAAGGAGAAACGTAAAAAATAAATATAAAAAAAAAAAAGATAAAAAAAAAACACTGATTATGATTCTGAATTATGAATATTGAGCTTAACCTAAATCTGGTGTATAGTGCCATCGTCAATGTAATACTAGTCAAAATTATTTTATGAACTTAATCTCCTGTCCTTAATCTTCAAGTCCAACCTTGCACCTATACTTTAAAAAAGCCTTGTTTAACATTTTAACTGCTGGAGTGTTTCATCAGATCTTTTCCTGTTCATCCAGAAGATCACTGGAGATTTTACATACCAAGTCTAAAATCCTGGAGCTGCGTGTGAGATCTGTTACACCTCCTGCATACTAGAAGAGTTGATAATCTCATAATTCAAAGAAAAATCTATTTTATTTACAAAATATTTAATTGAATCATTTAATACATTTTACATAGTTTCATTTACAGCCATTTTATCATAACTCCAGCGTATTAAAAAAAGAAATAAGATTTTAGACTCGGCTCCTTTGGTATTTACCTGTTTGTAATGTCTTACGTCAACGACTTGATTTTGCATTTTACGTTGTAACAATATAATTTATGTACTATTTCAGCATACAGAATGAATATATTAAATAAATAAGAAAAAACTTAACTGGTTTTGTGTAGCTAAACACTCCCTATTGTGCTCCACGCCGCCGTCTCTACTCTATTTGGATTGGGTGGTGCGAGCAGCGCCCCTGGAGCTGCAATGGGGTGCTGCTTCAGGGACCGTAGTTTCTTGTATAAACAGCACCAATACCAAGGTTGTATAGATAATGTGAGTTCATGATACCTTTACCTAAGTTGGACATACTTGTAATATGTTTTTTGACGAATCTTGCATAATTTCGAAATTATCTGTTCCGATGAAGTGATCAAGGTAATCGGTGCCGTATTAAAAAATAATAATTATAGAATAATCTCAATGCATGGTCTTGTGGGTAAATGCCAATTTAGGTGACAAGTCAGGCTGCGGGCTCAGTACAGGGAGCAATTGTGATGAAACAAAGAAGGTACTTCGATTCACTACAGCGATAACAATGGGTTCCATCCCTCATCATAATCAATTGTTTAACCTGTCTAAAAAGTAGTGAGCGGCATTCGTTGAGTCATTGGAAACCTGCCAGCCAAAAGATCCAGCACCTGTCCTTACCTTTATTTCAAAATTAAATGCATACTATGACGTAATAGTCAATTCGATTATATAGCAGTAAACTACAAATAAAGTCCTAACCTAACCATGAACAGTCTACCATAGAACTTGATAACCACATCGACACCTAACTAATTTGTTCCCCTGCACGCACGACCGCGCGAAGGACGACCGCCCCGTGAGTTATTGCTGCGCTCCCAGTCACCCGACAGGAATGACGTGGTTGAAGAACGTCACGCCCGCCCGAAGTCTCGATGAGATGATGCCCAGCCCGCCGCTGGCTTATAGCGGCTGACAAAGGACCGGCACAGTAGATATTATTTGAGAACATGCTGGCAAGCAGTCCAGGTAATAGGGGGTACTCTCAGGCCTGTACCTGCACACGCAATCGTGCAGGAAACCCAGAGACCCAGCGACGACAAAACTCACTCAACGGCAGTCGACGGCGCAAACGTCAATTCAAAATCAAAAGGTCAATGACATTGTTTGAGGTGCCAGTCATATAAATGAAGTAAAATGGCCAGCTGTGTCTAATAACAATCTTTCATTTGAGGTCCTACTAGGAGAGATTTTTTTTTTGTAGGACTGAAATAATTTTTTCGACGCTTATTTTCAATATTCTCACATTTGCTACCATAAAATGTCTTTTGTGATACAGTTTTTGCTACCAGATACATCTATTGGCAATGCAATAAAGTCGCAAGTATGGCAATAATGCAATTTACTAGGCGCCGCGAAGTATGATCACGGAACGGAGATTAAATACTTTAAAGGCATCTGCTGACGTTTCTGGGACTTTCCTGTGTCTGAGATCTATCAATTCGGATTCAACTTAGTCAAAACAATTTTACCATGGTAGTTTGATCCATGTACACTTAAAAAAGGGCCGATTTTCTGCCCCATACAAACTTTGCAATCTCCTTTTCGTAAATCTTACCAAATCATACACTATGCACATTGTCTTTTTTGTGGACAGGTTGCATCTTCCTCATAACGGAGCCTGTCTTATTCTTAGAAACAGAGAAGGTCCCAGAGCGCAACAGCACGGTTTTGTACCTCGCCCGCAAATGAGTTGAGGCCGCCGGGTTGGGCCACCTTAAGTGGCTGGGTTAATCCCGTCCATCGCATTGAATTAAAGAAGCTCGAAGTGGCAATATATGGAAGGTCCTGGTATGGGCTAATATAATCTGGAAAGTAGGTGTGTTAGTAGCCATACGATGCCATATAAAATGTAGCTGTTCAAAGAAAGAAGAAAGCCCATCTTTCGATAGAAAAGTGGACCTCCAGCTTTTCATGGGTTCCGAATCGTTAAGTATTTTTGCAGATGTCTCGAAGAAGCGTCTAGTCGACGACACTACCCAGAATTTCCTAGAATCTCCAACTTGGAAGGGATGCAGGGTCTGTCTCTGTGTTCTATCGTCTTTACAATGGAGAATGCTCGTTGGTCGAACGAATTTGGGTTCCAAGTTGGACTAGGCGCTCTGGTCGCAAGGTACCGCCTCGCGCGGTTTTTTTTTTCTTCGAGCGCGGGGTTGCGGGGGTGCGGTGGCGGCGGGCGGAGGGGTAGGGGATCGATTAGCGGAGCGGGGGGGGGGGGGGTTGCAAAAATATCGAGGCGTCTCTTGCGCGGTGAAATATGGCCGCGCGACACGTGGCCGGAGGGCGATATATCTCGCTTCACCCCCCTCCCTCGCCACCGCCGCCAACCCGCGAGGTGTGCTCCCGAGAAGCGAAATCCCGATTTAGACCTTTCCGACTTTGTTCTAGAATTAGATATGCCATTTAATTTTCACATTGTGCCCTGTAGGCCTATTCTTGGAAGCTCGAGGATAAGGAATATTTCTGTCGCTTTTATAGCGATACTCTCGACGGAAAGATTCCGGAGTTTTGCTACGCGGAGGGCGTTTCGAGCTGATCTTTCAGCCGGCTGTCGAAGAGGCAGTTACTAAGACCGTACGTAGCTGCTACGTACGGGCGTAAGTAGCTGCATCCTCGACAACGGGATGAAGGATCAGCTCGAAACGTCGGATATAGTCTCCTCCCGCCGCGTACGTAGCAGCTACGTACGTACGCATGTTAGCTTTACATTTGCTGGTAAAGCTAATCAGTACTTGGTGGAAGAGTCCCCAATCAGACAAAAATCTATCACTACATTATGAATGAAGCAACATATTTGGAGTTTTAGCTTCTCTGTTTTGTTACAATTAAACATATTTCTAGTAAATATATTTTTTCGTACTAAGCAGGTACGTAGCTTATTCCAAGGAATGTGACATGCATTTATTTTGGGAGACAGGGATCCTACTAAACTATTACATGTTATAGTATTAAGCTAAACTATCTTAAAACCTATTGTTCTGTTTATTATTCCTGTACATGTACTGAACTTGCTTAATCAGTGAAATAAATATTTATTATTATATTATTATTATTATGTATGTATAATCGACCGGGAAGCAAGGACACATCTATTAAAGAAAGAGGCCAGTAAAAAGAACTACTTTTCGAATATACTGCAAGGCTGGACGCTGATTCGGGTTCAGCTTGTAGAGTTCCAACTTTTTTTTTTGGATAGATGATAAACATCCGTATTCTCCAGAGTAAATATCCTAAGTTGTATAAAATAATTCCAAAACGAATCCCTGATTATATGTTGACGATTAAAACACAGCTTGCATTTTAAATTTAGGTATATATTCGCTCACGAGTACCCATCACTTACGTATATGTAGTAACAATACTTAAATAATCTGATCGAGGAAATTAAAAGTACTTATACATTACTCAACAGAGAGACAGTCACTGTTACTAATAAACCCAGATTATCGTCTGAATAATTATACAATGTTTCCCTTTCTCTCGAATTCGAAAATGCATTTCATTAACAAGGACAAAACATTGTAATGGTGTCCCAAAAATTGTCCTAAAAATAAAATATTTTAGTTTAACAGATTTTTTTTTTTACCTTATATTGATATTTTTTATTGAATCATAAAGTTCACAAGACGGACAAATGCCCAACAAGGCTTTGCTGGCACACTTCTGTCGAAAATTTTCATGACAATTTTGCATAAATGAATTTCTTTGATGCCGCTTCGAATTTCCTCCTTCAAAGCATGGGTGGTTGAGGTTTGTTGGCATAAACCTTTGACTTCAAATGACCCCAATAGTGTTAAATCACAAGGTTTAGGGGGCCAATTTTGATCACCGAAACGAGAGAGTACACGACCAGGAAATGTCTTGCAGTAATTGCATTGTTTCACGGGCTGTATGCCATGTGGCCCCGTCTCGTTGAAACCATTTCCACATCAATATCATCCAATTTAGTTAAACAGTGTTATCATGTCGCGATATCAAGCACCATTAGCAGTCACTGCTTGACCAGCCTCATTTTGGAAGAAGCATGGTCCGCAAATCCACACCAAACAGTGACTTTTCGACAATAATTTGTTTTCCGACGATCACATGTGGGTTCTATGAACTCCAAATGCGGCAATTCTAGCAATGAACATAGCCATCAAGGTGTAAATGTGCTTCATCGCTTAGGATGATTTTGCTCGAAAAATCAGCATCCACTTGTTTATGTTCAATAATCCATTCAACGAACTCTATTCGCTGAGCATGGTCATTAGGCTTCAGTTCTTGTGTCAGTTGTTTTGTAAGCATAGAGACGCAGATCTTTACAGAGTATACGCTGTAGAGAGCTTCTTTAAATTGGAAATTATTGTCTACAGCGTCGAATTGATGTTGCTGGACTTTCACCAACACTGTCACGCACTGCTTCAATATTGACATTTGAACGGCTTGTTATTGGACGATCAGTGTGTTTATTATCACGAATTGATTCAGTTTTCCTGAATTTTTCAATAACTCTCTTTACCATTGACGAATTTAAATCAATATTTCGACCTTATTTTGCACGTAATTTCCGAACGGTGGCCGCCAAACTTTCATTTTTATTTAAAATATTGTTTAACAATGAAACACGTTGTTCTATCGTGTAACGCAACATTTTTACTAACCCTAAACTTTCAGCGGTCAAATTGTTTCGTTTTTAGCACAAATGGCGCGAAAATTAAAGTCTTGCGGTATTTATGGAACACACTTTATAACTACATATATAGACGATGATCTGGGTTTATTAGTAACTGGGAGTATCTTTGATCACTGTCACTGATCAGAATTCGGATTGCTCGACGATTCCGGCGCGTCGTAACCCGCTGCCCGCCCCCGACGCATTCAGCTTCTTTGCCTCGATCTGCAGCGGCCACGGCAGCGTGCGCACCGTCTCCTCGATGCTCTTGAAGTACGTCGCGACGTAGTCCCACTTCGTCCGCTGCTCCTGCCGCCGCCAGCCGACGAGCTCCTGCAGGATCCCGTGGATCTCCGTCGCCGCCTTCACGTCCGCCTCCTCGAGCGGCTCCTCTTCCAGCGCATGGACCGCTTCGAAGGAGCATTAATCAACAGAGATACAGTATCTTAAATCACTGTCACTGATCAGTCTTCGGGTTGCTGGACGACTCCGGCGCGTCGTACCTTGGCTGCGCGCCGCCCGACGCCTTCAGCTCCAGGTCGAACACGAGCGACGATATCCGCTTCTTCGCCTCGATCTGCAGCGGCCACGGCAGCGTGCGCACCGTCTCCTCGATGCTCTTGAAGTACGTCCCGACGTGGTCGCGCTTCGTCCGCTGCTCCTGCCGCCGCCAGCCGACGAGCTCCTGCAGGATCGCGTGGATCTCCGTCGCCGCCTCCACGTCCGCCTCCTCGTGCGGCTCCTCTTCCGGCGCTTCGGGGGAGAGCTCCTCGACGTCGTAGTCGAGCTCCGGCGCGACCGAAGTGAGGGGGTCGTTGTCGTCGTCGCGGGAGGGCGTCCGCCTGGAGCGCTTAGCGTTCCGGAGGTGCGGCACCATGAAGCCGATCTCCTTCTCGAAGCGGATAGGCTTCGTGCACACCTGCCCGTCGATGTTCTTGGTCTGCCGCTTGAGGAGGCTTTTGCGGAAGCAGTCGCGGATGTTGTACCAGCGCCGTTTGCAGTCGTCCACTGGGGAACGAGAAACCTATTAAACCTCTACCTACATACATGGTGTTTTATGGCCATTGGTCATAAAGTGAGCCAAATACTGCTTGGCCTATTTGGAGCAAAAAAGCTAGATGACATTTTGTTCTACAGTGTACTTTTTTCCATACTATAGTAAATAAAAACACTACATAAATTAAATGCTCCCGTGTGAACAGACCAATGAACTCAATAGGGGCGCGGAGGTAGTGGGTACGCAGCGTACAGTGCGGCAACGTCGCAGCTTTGCGTCGGGTCAGGTCCTACTACCGCAGTATTTTGCGCGCGAAAACGAATTTTGTTAATAACTCACTAAATAAGGCATGAAGACATTTTTTTAATACTCTTGTGTATTTGGAATGACCGGTGTAATAATTAATCATGATGCAACCGTTTGAAGGAAAAACCATGGATTCATAATGAACTACCAGGTAAAAAAAATGTGGTCATAGTATTACTAATTACTTAAATAGCTTTTCTCCAGATTTAGGCTGCTGAGGGATTTATCTTACATTTTTTTTGTGTAATTCACATTGTCAAAATTTTGTCTGCTTTAACTGTTTGATTATTATATCTGCTACTAACCTAATATGTTAATTTTGTGGTTCATGTTTGATTGTGCAGCTGTTATTCTCACGTTTTTATTATTTGTTTCTTCCAGCTGTATGAGATAATTAATGTATTTTCTTTCGTTTATATTAGATCGTGCCACTGTAATTCTCACGTTTTTATTTTATGTTTCTTCCAGCTGTTTGAGCTCGTAATTGGTGTTATTTTCATTTATATTACTTTTCTATTGTTATGTAAATGCACTGTGAGCTCGCCTTAATAAATAAATAAAAAATAAAATAGAATATAAATAAAGTAGAAATAGTAGATCTATTGAAGTCAAGAAACTTGTATTCGTCGATAACTCTTATCAGTTATATTCAGAGTGGGCGGACTTTAGTACGCGTCTTAAGGTCGGACTAAACCGGTTTTTGTATGGTTAGTCCGGTGCTAATCTCATACCAAGTTTTGACAGGTCCTCTCTGAATACGACTGTATGTGTTTGTTTTACGTATGCTGTATGCTGTATTGGAATGTATTGGGCGCCACGAGTTCCCGAAGGAAGAGGTATCGTCTGCCTAGTACAGGGTGTGGTGTGCTAGTGTTACGACTCACTCTTGCGGCCCGTCTGCCTGGCGATCTCCTGCCAGATCTCCTCGCGGCGCAGCTGGTTGTGGTACTCGGCGTCGTCCGCCTCGTACAGCGAGCGGTTGGCGCGCACGAGTCGGATCAGCTTTATGTCGTCCTGTTTCTTCTTGGTGACCCTCTCGGTGCGTCGCGTCTCTCTCTCGATGTCCTCCGAGTCCGACATTCTGCGGGAACGTTTGGTGGAATATTAAAGGCAGATCCATTCTGCGGGAACGTTTGATGGAATAATAAAGGCAGATCCATTCTGCGGGGACGTTTGATGGAATACTAAAGGCAGCTCCATTCTGCGGGAATGTTTGATGGAATAATAAAGGCAGATCCATTCTGCGGGAACGTTTGGTGGAATATTAAAGGCAGATCCATTCTGCGGGAACGTTTGATGGAATAATAAAGGCAGCTCCATTCTGCGGGCATGTTTGATGGAATAATAAAGGCAGATCCATTCTGCGGGAACGTTTGATGGAAAATTAAAGGCAGATCCCTATACTACTAGGAAAGGTTCTCGCCACTCTGAGTCATATCGCCTGTGTCACCGATATGTCTTCGTTCAGTCGATATTTTTGGTGTCAAAATCAACATTATGGCAAAGAGCAAAAGTAGGTCGATATTGAGGGACAGTTGCAATAAAAAGTAGCCTCATTGGGTCTTATAACAAAGGGAAAAGACGAGAAAATCAGGCATGCGGGAAAAATACCTAAGTGTGAATAGGATAATGAGTTATCGAGTTCCATACAATGGCTCGTGGCGGTTTTCATAGTCAAATAAAAATAAATTGCACATTAAATAAAACAACTGAGAGCTACGTCTGAACGCTTTGATTTTTTATGGTAACTTATCTTATATCAATGATACAAGCATCTTAAGATTTGTATTAAAAATATTTAAGGGCGTACATCATGGATTAAGTTAAGTTATCAAAAAAAAAAAACGTGCAGACGTAGCTATCAGTTAGTTTTATTTAAAGTGCAAAATTTCAGAAACATATCTCTTAAATTGACTGAGGAAACAGGCACGAGGCATTGTTTGGAACTCGATCACCTCATTATCCTCTTAAGAACGAATTTGATGTATTAGAGAGTTATTGAATTATATAAAAGTGCTAATCGTTGGCTTCTGTTATAAACGCATGTACATACAATTCGTTGAATAAAACATTAATTGAAAAAAATAGGCCCCTATAATATAGAAATATTATTGCAAAAAATAATGATCATGGTGACTCGACTTATTATTTTAATTTGCGGATACATTTTCCTTTACCTCCAATGTTAAAAGTAGGAAAAACTTTTTTTTGTATGTTTTTTTTTATGTGACTGGACATGGATGGCTAATACCACATCTTCTGTCATGGTATTATCCCAACATACCACATGGGAACTAGGTGCCATGCCAGGACCTTCCTTATATTGCACGGCTACATTGACAATTTTCATTGCCGCTTCGACCAATGTTCATCCAATGCGATTGTGCACGATGTGTGCACACATAAGTGTGATAAAATTACCCTAACACACCATATTCCCGAAGGAATTGCCCCCCTTGCCTAAATTAATTTATAATAGCAACATACATATTTATGTACGTATGTTCTTGGGGTACGAAATTGACGCAATTTTACTGCTAACTGACTTTTATATTTGCCTTGTTTTAAAAAATATACATTTTGCAAAGATGTAAGGATTTTTTTTATGTTTCCAACCACGATTTGTGCACGTAAAGAAGGAATCGCCTATAATGTGGCCCTATATATATATACCTACCTAGTAAGTATATAAAATGCAAGCGTCCCTCCATTCCCCGTCTGTTTGTAGACCTAGCCTACACAATAAGTAATTATTCGTCAATGTTTTCATAATTACCGAGTAATATTGCTGATACGTGTTCGAAGAAGTAAAATATTCGACGAGGGCAATGACACTTCACCGCTCAATGACACACAAACACACGGTCGGCCGCAGTCGGATCAGCTGCCATCCGATGTTCTCGCTACAACGATTGTTGCACTTACTTCAGTTTCAGCAGCAAGCGTGTGCTTTGCCCTAAGCCCTGCCAGCCGGGAAACTCGCTTGTTGAGAGGAAAACGGCAGGTTTTGTAGCAGTGTTCCGTAAATAAAACGGAACAAAGAAACGCGGAATGACAGCTCAGTCTAACGCGGATGCGGATCGACTGACGGCCGGCTCACGTCGGGTCGGTTCGGTTTAGCTCGGACGCGTTCGGTTCGCTCCGTCCGTGATCGTCGCCTTGGGGCTCCGATATTCTCGGTCCGTTCCGCTTCGAGTGGCTGGCCACATTTATCTGGCAAAATAGGCACTTTTGATGAATGACCGAACTTGGAGGTGCTTGCAGATTTTTTTTTATATGGAACCTCAACTGGATGGCTAATGCCACACAATTAGCGGTATCTAGGTAACTAGGTGCCATGCCAGGACCTTCGCTTTATGAACACGGCGACATTGAAATGCATAGTAAACATGCACAATTTTTCATTGCCACCCGGGCGAATTTAACTTTACCAGCTAGGTAGTAGGGAAAGTTTTACATGGGTTCCGTAACATGGAGCAACACGAACTAAGCTTCCGCTGTTTGTCCGTCCGTCCGTCTGTCACAGGGCTGTACTCATGAACCGATATAGGTAGGCAGCTGAAAATTTCACAGAGTGTGTATTGATTTTGCCGCTATAACTAACAACAAATATGTAAAATGTAAAAACAATATAACATACGTGGGGCACCCAAATAAAAAACTTGTTTAATTTTGTACGATAGTACGGAGCCCTTCGCGTGCGAGTCCGACTCGCACTTGGCCGGGTTTTTTCTTGTTGCCACTGGAGTAGTGCATCGCTTCAAGGTCCTTGTTTGCGGTGACGCTTGGTTCGGGTCCCCTCTATCCCTAATATTTATACAAAAAGGAGGAGGTTCTCAATTCGTCGTAATTTTTTTTTTAGAAATTATATATTGAATTTGCACACATTTTTTGGGGGTTCAGAAAACAATGGTATAAGTCGTGTGATTGCGGTGTTAGCATTTATGTCAACTTATATCTCCTAGATAAGGCTTCTGCCCGTTTTCCAGGAAGTATATTTGGGTTCAGCAACAGTGGTTTGAGGAGTAATTAAAGTATGGCTAGACTTCGCATGACCGTACCATAAAATATGGTTGAGAGAGGCGATGGCTGCACTTCCCGGCGTGATGCTCGTGAACGGAGGCTGTGTATATGGGGACTGGCCTGCTTCAATTAGTAACATGTTAGATGGCGGAGAAAGCATTTGAAAATTAAACTAGTATTTGTCATGAAATGTTGCATGTGGCACGTACTGTTGATTTTAGTGAATTACCTCTGTTTTCCTACTATCATCGTCAAGTTTTTCTTCGCTGTGGTCGTGGAACTCATAATTCGAATGACAAGGGCTCTTTACACATTTTTACACATTATAAATGTATCGTATATTTTCTTTATTTGATATTATTTGACTATATTATTGACAATTCCGATACAGTATCGTATCATATAATTAATTTTAATGACATATCTTTCTTAAAATATATGTACCTATTCTGTTTTTATTGTTTTTGTACCTATTCAATATTCTGACAAGGGCCCATTACACCGGGTAAAGGTAATTATTCTATAATTTTGATATTTGTGCACCTGTAATTCTATTCTCAAGCATAAATGTCTGTATATCAAGCTCTCCAACCGTTCTGTAGACGGTGTCTGTTGTGTATATTATACACGGTGTTAAACAAGTTGGCGACATTCCCGAAAGGGGGTTATTTTGGGTCGCATACTGATTCCGAAAAAGAAGGATTTTTCTTGTTTTGAGCTTTTGTTTTAAAATTTTCGATTTCTAATACTAGTATGAAAACATAATATTTTGTAACAGGAATCGCACTGCATTAACAAAAAGTTCTAAAGTAGGACATTTTTTAAAATAAATGTGAAAAATTACAATCGGATCGACGCGATAAAATTGGCGGCGGCGCGCAGTCAGCTGCGAGACAGCAAACGCGTGACCTTGGGCAGTGGCGCGTACACATGGCGTGCTTACACCATTCCAAAGGGAAATTGTCGCTGTGGTAAAAGTTTGGATTAAATCTGCAATTTTTTTTTACTATTTTAGATTTAATTTTTAAATACCACAAAATGATCACTATACCAAATAGTTAAATAATCGGTATGCAAATAGTAATGTCGCGAAAAAATGAACACCATGTATATTAACGTGTATAAAATACCATTTGTTTTGTACATTTTCTAGTGTATTGTATCTGAATGCCGAATCAATAATAAGAATAAGATTAATCTAAAATAATACATATCTGAGTTCAGTTTACTACCAATGCATAATAATAAAAAAAATATGAAAAATCGGCATGGGTGGCTGTGCAGAGGACCAAAGGTGCTCAGAAAGAACCACCTCGCCACGCTCAGCGAGGCACCACGCCAGCGGGTTTGCTGACTGTCGATGAGCTATCGAGCTTGTCTAAATTACACTTAGATTCTCCCAGGTTATAGGTATGAGGAAAGGCACCCGTCGGCAGACAGTCCCATATCCTGGCGGTGCAGCAGAGAAATGAGTTTGAGAAACGGTTCGTTCTCAAAAGCCTAATGTCAACCACAAGGGGGTGCTCTGATTGTCTGCGACGGGTGCTCCGGATATAAGTACGATGGGGTGGAATAAACGATGCAAGTTCCACAAAGCAGCATCCATGGTAATACCTGTAGAACAGACTGAACGACCCCACAAACCATTTGTGGCTCAGGGACTCCAAGCCAGCGGTGAGTTGTGGGTCCCCAAACAGACAGACCGCTCGGCGCTGAATTGAGTCCAAGGACGCCAACAGGTACTGGGGACTACCTTCCCATATGTGGCTACATGTTCTATCACCGGCCTTATCTGTGATTTATAAAGAAGAAGTAGTTGTATCGGTGTAAAGAACCTTCTGCTACGGTAAAGGATCCCCAGTTTCTGCGATGCAATTTTAGCCTTGGCTTCATTCAATAAAACGCCGATAACCTACGTCTCTGGAGATGTGGGTTATGTAGGAGAGGTCAGCCTCAGTGGCCCAGTGGCGCGATACTTCCGCGGTCGCTCTCCGAAGTTAAGCAACGCTGGGTCCGGTCTGGTCTTGGATGGGTGACCATTCGACCGTTGAGAGAGGCTGGCCGTGGTTCGGATTCCACGTTAAACTGTAGGTCCCCTTCCTTACTTACTAGGTGGTAGGGTCAATCCCGCCCGGATTGGTACCATCGCATTGGATGAACGATGGTCGAAGCGGCAATGAAAATTGTCCGTGTTTTCCGTCCAGTTCAATGTAGCCGTGCGATAAAAGGAAGGTCCTGGCATGGCACCTAGTTCCCATGTGGTGTGTTGGGCTAATACCATGACAGAAGGTGTGGTATTAGCCATCCATGTCCAGTCACATAAAAAAAATAATGTAGCTTTCTGAACCGAACGGACCTCGCTTTTATCGGTCGCGGCACCGCAGACAGGATGTCCTCCGGCGACGCGCGGCGGGAGCGGTGCGCGCGCGGCCCTCGAGAGTGCAGCGCTCGCGCTGCGCCGCCCCGGCGCCGCGCCGTGCGTGCATGGGCAAGCAGCGGCTGCGCGGCTAGTGATGTACAATGCGATTCAAATAAAAAAACCGGCCGAGTCGGACTCGCACACGAAGGGTTCCGAACCATCGTCCAAGATTTAACACAAAAAATCACTATTTTTTGTATGGGAGACCCCTTTAATTTTTATTATTTTTAAATTTTACCTATTTGATGTTATAGCGGCAAAATAAATACACATTCTGTGAAAATTTCAGCTGCCTACCTATTACGGTTCATGAGATACAGCCCTGTGACAGACGGACGGACGGACAGCGGAGACTTAGTAATAGGGTTCCGTTGGCACCCTTTGGGTACGGAACCCTAAGAATAGGACGGGGCTCGTGACTAACTTCACTCAAATAAAATCGCGAGGGAAAGTACGCGGCAACACCGCGGCGAAGTACTGAAGTTTGTTTGAAAAATGTTACCGATTTTCAGGCGGCAGGAAGAGACAATCTCCGACGTTTCGAGCTAATCATTCAGCCCGTTGTCAAGGAGGCATCCGCCACGTTCGTACGGATGCCTCCCTACAACGGGGAGGATTTATGCGTGCGTGAGTTGTTTTTAACCGACTTCAAAAAAAGGAGGAGGTTATCAATTCGTCTGCATGTTTTTTTTCATAGGAAATTCTGAGAGTGTCGGTTGTGTGCCGCTATCGGTGCAACGTCGCGCCAACGCAACGGTGTCGGATATAAATTCTCGCACCCGGGGCGTAACAGGCGTATCTCATTTTTATTAAATTTGCAGTACAGTTGAAAAAGTGATAGTTTCTCTGTTTTCTTTCATATTTTAGAGAATATACTGCAAATGATAATGTAAAAAATAACCTGGTAAGAAGCTTTGCTAAGAGTTTAAACATAAATAATAGAGCAAAAAAATGTATACATCTATTCTATATATCTAAATAAAAGCTATAATTGTGAGATACGACATCTTTATTCGGAAGCTGGGTGAGCTCGGTGTTCACGGAGATCTCCTGCGTTGGTTCGACTCATACATCAGAAAACGGTCGCAAGCAGTCAAAATAGGTGCCTACAAGTCTAACTTTGTAGAAATCCCCTCAGGAGTGCCCCAGGTATCGCATCTGGGTCCACTGTTGTTTAATGTTTTATTTAACCATCGTCCGTTCTTTACATGCAGGTTGTGTTTGCCTGTTATTGGGTCTGCACACTGTTATATTTAATATGTCTCTATAAACGTGAATGTAAATGTGTCAACCTGTTGGCAAACCTTTATAAATAAATAAATAAATAAATAAATGCGTACCTGTATGATGTTGGCAAATGCTTCATGTTCGCTCTGTTTTCCTGTACGCTGATGACAAAAAGATTTATGCACCCATCAGAGAGGAATCTGATTGTCTGAAAATGCAAGAAGATCTAATCAGATTATCGCAATACTGCCAAGAGAATTTTCTAGACATAAATGTTCCTAAGTGCCAAGTCATCACTTTCAGCAGAAACAGACGGCAAATATTCTACGGTAACACATTGAACAACCTTGATATAAAAAAAAATTAACAAAAAAAAAAATAACCGACTTCAAAGAAAAAGCACTAAAAAGTAAAAAATAATTTCCATTTTTGTAGTTACGATTTTTGTTATTTTTTGAGTCGGCGTCAGCCGGGCACGCGCTGCGCCAATCAAGAGAACCTTGGCTACCTTGGCTGACACCGACTCAAAAAATAACAAAAATCGTAACTACAAAAATCGAAATTATTTTTTACTTTTTAGTGCTTTTTCTTTGAAGTCGGTTATTTTTTTGTTATTTTTTTTAATTGTTTAGTTTTAGTGAATCTGAAGTACACTTACTAATTTGTACACGTCCTTTCCAATAAAAAAAGAATCACCGTAATCGGTTGGCGTTGTATTGAGTTATTCGTCCATTTGTCGCGCACATCTTATATGATTTTCTCATGGATATCATTGTCAGAACTTAACCACATTAAAATGGGACCACTTGGAAAGCTCTAGCTATCATTTAAAAAAATAATCATCAAAATCGGTTCACCCAGGCAAAAGTTATGAGGTAACAAACATAAAAAAAAAACATGCAGACGAATTGATAACCTCCTCCTTTTTTGAAGTCGGTTAAAAACGAACGTCTTTTGTCAGGGACCTGGGGGTTATACTTGACTCAAAACTTATTCTTGATAGGCACTATGATCACATAACCTCCAAGTCTCTGAAAATGCTGGGTTTCGTCATGCGTACATGCAAGCCTTTCACAAATATAGCGACATTAAAGGCTTTATATTTTGCTTATGTACGCAGCATCTTGGAATTTGCTTCACCAATATGGTCACCTTCATATGTAACCCACAAACAATGTATTGAGCGAATACAAAATAAGTTCATTAGGCACCTGAATTTCCGAAAGTATCTGACGTTCAACAGCTATTCCGAAGCTGGGACTTACCATGGTCTGCAGTCCCTGGAGGAGAGGCAATCGATAGCCGATGTAATGCTATTTTACAATATCCTTAACAATAATGTTGACTGCCCTGATCTCCTCGCTGCGATTCCTCTCCGTGTCGCTCCGGTTCGCACTCGTCAACCGCGATTATTTGAATTACAAAGCTGTAACAATAATTATACATCTCATTCAGTTCTATTTTTTGTGATCATAGGCAGTCAGCCTATGATCACAAATACTCTAACTTAGACATATTTAGTTTAAGCAAATGGTAATTTTGGAAATTTGCTAAAAATTTTAAAACCAGTGAAGAGTGAATACATATTCATTCCACAGACAATACATACATACCTACACACCCTTACATCTCACAACACACCATTCTCTTACACATCCTCAATCACACACACACCCTCCCTTTCTAGCGTGCTCACAAGCATTTACGTGGTTCCAATCTTATTTATTAGTATTGATTATTTAACATTAGTATCTATTCATCCTAGTACATTAGTTTAAGTTCAATTATGTAGTAAAACGAGAAACTTTATTATTGGCTAATATTATTTTAAATATAAGAAGGCATTTGCAAGTGTAATAAGCTGTTAAGTTTCCTATATAAATAAATAAATAAATAAATAGATATGCCCGTATGTCCTGAGGGCGACGAAATGTATCGATAGTTGCGCGCGCGTCGCGTCCCTACGGTCTCGCGGGTCGCGGCGCTGGCGGCGTCGCGGTGCGGTGGCGGCGCGGCGGCGGCGCTCGCGCGTGATGCGTGACCGCATCCTGCCTCGTCCTTCCTCCTGCCTGCGCCGCGCCGCCACCGCCGGAGTCGCCTCCTGCCGCACCAGCGAGCACGGATGGACGGGAGTGGCAACCGAAAACTCGTTTGTGTGTGGGCGGTGCTTAGCTACTTTTAAACACAAACAGTCGGATTCAGAGAGCCCCTGATAAAACTTAGTACGAGATTAGCACCGGACTAACCATACAAAAACCTATTTAGTCCGGCGGATTAAAGTTAGTCGGACCACTCTGAATAGACCTGAAAAAGTTCATATTTTTCAGTTTTTTTATGCCACCTGACATGGATGGCTTAAACCACACAATTACCGTTATGACAGCAGCCTAATACACCACATTCCCAAAGGAATTAGGTGACATCCCAGGACTTTCCCTTTATTAGCACGGCTCCATTAAAATAGATGGAAAACACGGTCAATTTGTCATTGCCGCTTCAACCATAGATTCAATCTAGCTAGCTCATCCACTTGGCGCAGGCAGACCGACATATTTAGTATCAGAGTGTTGGTCTCTAACCTGTGAACCCAGATTCAGCCATTTACCTTATCGTAACTAAAGATGTCGTGACCTCCCGGAATAAAACCGGCTTTGACTTTAATTTTCGCCAATAAATAAAGCCTACGTGCTTTCCCAAGGTTGAGACTCTTTCTATACCAAATTTCATCAAAATTGGTGTGAAAACACAACAGACAGATAGCGTTACTTTCGCATTTATAATATATAAAAAGAGAGTGATTTAATATGACGTTCAGTTGCAATTCGCACCATGGCAACTGGTAAATTTTAGTTCAATTGACCGAATCACACGTCAATTGACAGTTAGCATGGTACGAAATGCAATTGAACGTTAGATTTTATCCCTCACTTGACTATTCACCTGCTATGCACCCGGCGAGTTAAGTTACCATGGTAACCCGGTAGCGGCTCGTAGCCTAGTGTCGCGGGGACTGGCCTAAAGTACCAGAGGCCTGGGTCCAATTCCGACATGCACCACTTTCTTTCTCTTTCCGAGTTCGATAAGTGCATTTCTTAACGAATGCGAGCTGCTCCATGGTTCGGAATGCATCTAAAACTGTAGGTCCCCTTCCCCTACTAGGTCCATCCATCCATCCATTGCATTGGATGACAAGATGATCGAAGCGGCAATGAAAAATTGTCCGTGTTTTCCATCAAGTTCAATGTAGCCGTGCTCATAAAGGGAAGGTTCTGGGTAATATCATAACGGTAATTGTGTGGTATTAGCCATCCAGGTCAGGTCGTGTAAAAAAAACCCCTGTACTTATAAGCGAACACGACTTCAACTCACAGCTTCGATTCCTTGGGCGGAAAACTGTAACAGTTTTCATTGCCGCTTAAACCATCGTTCATTGAATGCGATTGTTTATTGTTTATTGCTTATTCATCATCCATAGACAGTACACTGTACTCGGATTTGTCATATTTTATCATTAGCCAGTTCGGCAATTCCAGCGAAGAAGAACTGGCAAGAAACTCCGCTGGTTTTTTTTTTCAACGTCCACTTAGTCTAAGTTTACAAAATTATAAAGTACAAACAATTAATATCATATGCAACAGTTCATGACAAATATCAGTTTATTTGTAAAGACTCAGGCTGAGATAAATAGTAACAGAAACTATGACTAACGAAAAGTAGTACTTTGTGACGTCACTTTGACACATTTTGTATGGACGAAATCTCAAAGTAATGCAAAGTGACGTCACAAAGTACTACTTTTGGTTAGTCTTAGTTTCTGTCACGACTATTTATCTCAGCCTATGCCCAATATCTAACATGTTGCCAATTCGATCGTACTACCCGGGCGGGATTAACCCTATCACCATCCATAGCTTACTCTGTGCTAGGATCTTCAGTCCATTTTGCCAAGTTTTGCGGTTGCAAGTTTCCAGACTACACTAAGGTCAAACGTGTTTGCATGTGGGCAAAGAATGTGTAGTAGTTATGTAGGTGTGTAGTAAGGTTGGCGGTAGGACGGAGGGCGTCCATTATATGCGGCGGCAGCGGCGCGGGGCGTCGGTAATCAGGCGTCGCTCGGCCGGGAGGCGTCCCGCGTAAATCATGACCCCCGACAGGGATACACACGCAAGCCAGATGTTGGCCTCTTCCCGTACCTTCCTGTTAATGTGTTTTGTGAGTCAACACCGAAAAGCTTCACTTTCAGTCTCTTTATTTCGTCCATTCGATGATAATACACACTCGGATCAGTTTTTTTTCTTTTTCTGCCGTTTCGATTAATTCTGGCGAAGAAGAAACTTCACCAGGTTTGTCATTTTGTATTTTTTTCCATTGATACTTACAATCTAGTTTACAGACGCCTCGTTCCCTGATTAGCTCACTAGGACTATGCAGACACTAAGAACGCTCGCTGCTCGCGCTGTGGATATTTTGGATGCAAACTTTGGATGCAACATGCTTGCCGGACCTCAAATGTCGCTCAATCCTGAAGCTTACCGCATAGTGCCTGTCAGCCGCCGTGGTACCCTAGTCCAACCTGTATTTCGGGCTGCGAACTCCATCTGATCGGCTCTTTTATATAAGAATAAAGATAGTTGATTTAAAAAATGTGGCGAGAGAGACTTAAGGTGGGCCCGAAGGCATCTGAAAATTATGCTCCCCTTAAAAATGTAGTTTATTTATCATCTTAAATCCACTGCTCCATTTTGCTTGATATTTGGGATTCATATCAAGCAAGAAATATCTATATCAGCACATGTTTGTCTTTTCAAAAACAAATATCCTGTGTCACACATAAGAGAAAAGAAAATTCGTGTGAAGATTTTATTTTGCCTGTTATTTAGTTTTCTTTCGAATTTAAGGAATACAAAAACATGCAGACGCAGATATTGATTGTGAATATTAGGTGTCAAATATCAAACAAATTGGAACAGTGTTTTTTAAATCATTAGTAAACTACGTTTGTATGGGGAACACAACTCACGGACCGTTTTCAATGCTTTCAAATAATGATCTCAAGGCATGTTGTAAGTTTTACTTTGAAATTATGAGAAAAAGTTATAAAATAGCATCGACAAAGAATCAGTGGGCCACATCTCATTTACCAGAAAGAAATGGTATTTGTCCGGGTTTTTTACGCCCGTTCACTTAATATGACTGAGAAATCATGCACGAGCCATTGTATGAAAAATGATCACCTCTTAAGGAAAACTATATAAATTATAAAGATTTCACGAAGAAACATTTCACATTACATGAGCGCGGCTTCTATACATATAACTACGTTCAACGATAAAGTTGTCTCATCGGGTAGGTACGTTCCATCTCACTCTAACTCGTGGTAGTGACACGTGCGTTGACATCTCACTCTCGTCGTAAGCACAGCACGCTATGCTAGCGCCATGCCAGAGATGCATTCCCATGCTATAAATCGGGTAGACGTAGTGATCTCGCGGGCGCCGCCGCCGCCGGGTGCTGCGGAGGGTGGGGACGCGAGACGGGCGGTGGGCGGGGGGGTAGGGTGCGAGGGGTGGGAGGGGAGGGAGCGGTAATATGCCGGACGCGCGCACCCGCGACACCGCCAAATGGACTATAAACTTCGCGCGGCGTTTAGAGTCTGGGTACACCCGCTTGTGTAGCTCCAACGTAGGATATCTACGTCGCAGGGTAACGATAAAATCGGGGATTTGATAAATCCTTTAGGGATGCGACACCGTCACCTTGATTGTCGCTCTACGTTATAACTAGGATGTTATGTATTAAAACGCACAAGGTAAAACCACTGATAAAAGGAGAAGTGCCATGCGGTCGATATCGTCACGTCAGTTACCACCCAGCACAGCGGCTCGTAGCCTAGAGGCGCGGGGACTAGACTTGCATACCAGAGGTCTGGGTTCAAATACTCGCCCCGTTCATGCACCACTTTCTTTTTCATGGCTATGGTCCATGGCTATATATAAATTCGTCAGTGATATGTGGAAAACTCTGGATAAACGTCACAAAGGCGCTGGTATTTTCTGTGACTTGTCGAAGGCATTCGGCTGCGTTCGACATGATGTTTTGCTCGGTAAACTTAAATGCTATGGGGTTACAAACGCACCATTAGAAATAATAAAATCATATTTAAGCGAGAGATCTCAGTTTGTGCAAACAAATGGGAGTAATTCTACGACCAGCGAACAAAATATTGGAGTACCGCAAGGATCTATTCTTGGACCACTATTGTTTCTAATATATATAAATGATTTCACCTTTAACTTAATGGACACATGCACACCAACACTGTACGCTGATGATTATAATCTCGCAATCACGGCTCCTACAAATGAAATTCTTAGTCACAAACTTAAGGTTACCTTGGACAAAGCGAAATCATGGTTCGAAATTAATGGTATAAGCTTGAATAACAATAAGACGGTAATAATGCAATTCCATTCCTCTAACAGACAAAATATTGGTATTACAGAAATCTCTGACCTATGCAGTGACACAAATACAAAATTCCTAGGAGCAGTGATGGACAAACTTTTAACCTGGAACAACCACATCGAGATTCTCTGCAAAAAACTATCATCAGCAATATTTGCTCTAAAAATATTACGGGATGTCACTGATTACGCCGCACAAAGAGTCGCATACTTCTCATATTTTCATGCGGTAATGAGCTATGCCTTACTTGTTTGGGGAAATAGCACCAAAGCAAATAAAGTATTTATTTTACAAAAACGAGCTATTCGTACAATGTTTCGTCTTCAATTCAAAACCTCCTGTCGTGCTTACTTCAGACAGGCAAACATTTTGACGCTGCCTGCACAATATATATTAGAATGTCTCTTATATGTCCACAAAAATCGTGAAAGCTTTTCTACACATGAAATGGTTCACAAATATCCAACTCGGTTAAGACATAATCTCATCTTGCCGCATACACATCTGTCCCGAGTTAAGAAACAGGCTGACCATTTAAAAATAAAATTATACAATCACTTACCTGGCTATTTAACTGTTCTACCAGTGTGTCAATTTAAAAACAGCGTGAAGACTATCCTAATTGAAAATGTATTTTATTCTATTGATGACTTTTTAACTTATGAATTTAAATAACTTACTTATGATGAATTTACTGTAATTATCTCACTGCCTATTATTTTACATTTTGTTTTTATTATTATTTATTTTTTCATGTATGGACTACTGCAGTTAATTTTAAATTTTGACAACTGTAAAGGCTTCTGTGACTGTATCTAATTTACTGTGTACTTATTTATTGGAAATTGTGAAATTTACATGTTTGGACATATTCTATAGTATTAAGTGTATACAATTATGTATTGTACACTTGTAAAATGCTCAATTGAATAAAGAATTTGAAATTTGAAAAATATGAAATATTCCGAGTTAGATAAGTGCATTTCGTCACGAATGCGAGCTGCTCCATGGTTCGGAATCCATGTAAAACTGTAGGTCCCCTTCCCCTACTAGGTGGTAGGGTTTGAGCCCGCCCGGGTTGGCACCATCGCATTGGATGAAAGGATGGCCGAAGCGGCAATGAAAAATTGTCCGTGCTTTCCATCCAGTTCAATGTAGCCGTGCTCATAAAGGGAATGTCCCGGCATGGCGCCTAATTCCTTCGGGAATGTGGTGTATTGGGATAATATCATAACGGTAGTTGTGTGTATTATTCATCCATGTCAGGTTGCATAAAAACATATAAACCCTCCTATACATCTGCGACAACGTTTGCTTGTGGAATGTACGTTTATTTTTTATTTTTTTATGCGACCTGACATGGATGGATATGGATATTGGTAGTTTATGAAAACTGGAGACAGCGGGTCCCATAGTAAGCGCGCTCGATGCCATATCTCCTCTCTCTTTATCCATGGGTAAAACTTATCAAACCTGACCTAAGGTATTTTGAGATTATATAAGATTATATTAACTGTCTTGAATATAATAGCGGTAGTCACAAGGATGCGTTGTCGGCCATAAAATATCTCATTTCTGTTTAATGTTCTCGTTTCACAATGTTAACGTCATATTAGATTGCTTAAAAGCAATCAAATAAAGATCACTGTATTAAAATGTGCTAAAACAGTACGTTACGAAGAGCATTTTGTTGGTAGCGGTAAGATTACTCTGTACCAGTGCCTAATTATGTTACAATAAATAATTTGATTTGATTTGATTTGAGTAAATAGTTGCACATATTTTTTTTTCAGTGTATTACGTATACTTACATGTCGTTAGAACTCACTCCTGATAGTGAGCGAATTCGTAAGCGAACTGACTGGCCGGCGCTACCGTCAGTACATGTATTCACTGCTTCGTGGCTACGCAGGCTCCATACGGACGAGTCTCGGACGCTATCCCCGTGATTCCTGCACAGACGCCCATGCTAATTTGTCACAAAAAAAACCTCTTTCGCTTCACCGGCGTTGAGATCCTTTATATGAAGATTATCTATAAGAATGTTGTGCGAGAAGGGAACGAGTGAAAGTTTTCAGTTCGCGTGACGCGGTCGCTTCGCCGCTGAATTTCAGGGATTCGGGCGGCTCGCTCGCACCGGCAGCCGTCTCGCTCGCGCGCCGCGAGCTTTCTCGAACTTTCGCGAGAGTGAAAGTCTTGAACGTTTCGAATTGTTTCCATAAGATGAATAAACCCAAATTTTATGATAAAAGTGTTTTTTAAATTATTATTTTTTGTTTTATGCCAAGCGGAGCATATGGCGTACGCCAGGGCCTCACATATGAGGTGCCCGATGACGACGCCCATGGGTTTTTGAACGTTTATACGGGGGCAGCAAATACCATGCTGGTCGGGCAGGTTTGCTTTAACACCGCGTTTAAAGGATCCTTGGTTATACTCTGAGGCACTACCTCGGCAGTAGCTTACATCGTTTACGGACCCTACAGATAAAGAATCTAGAGGATCGGTTAATTCTCATTTTCGGAATTTACACCATGAGAAGCAATCATGCTGTTGCTCATTCTTAGCCATGTGTGTATCCATACCATAGAAGCCCGGAATAACATCCGGACGAAGTTTTAATTATAATTCGAGATCCCGGAATGGTTATTTATTTTAGGAATGGTAACAACTTAACTCCGGAAAGGTTTACCGGAATAGAGGTTACTCCGAGAACTCGCATAACTCCGGAATCGGATCCAAAACTTAATTGAGAATGAGCAAAAAACATGGAAATATCATGTGGCGACCGCCTCCACGACGATCAGGGTTACCATGATAAATTAACTCGCTGAGTGAACAGGCAAGTGAGTGATTAATTTCATATTTAGTTGTATTTCGTACGTCGTCGTTTGACCGTTAGCATGTTAAGAAATGCCGGGAAACGTCAGATTTTATCACTCACTTGCCTGTTCAACCGGCGTATTGTTTTCGGTTTCGGCGTGTTGTTGTCAACTTTTTTATGCTTTGGAATGACGATTTCAAGCGGAATTGATAGTTTAAAGCCGTAATAGATATGTTTTAAAGGGAATAGGAATAGGTAAATTAGCAGCAAACGTAGGGCAAAGAGCCGGGTTCTCAGAGTGGATTGGACGCGGTATGACCTACCGCTGATCTCATTTCATTTCATTTTTATTAATCATTTTGGTATTTTGCATACTTAGATACGTCAATTATAATAAATACTACCAGTGTCAGCCGTAGATAGGCTTCGTCCAAATAAAAAAAACATACAAAATCCAAATCCAAATAATAAAAGCAATTAAAACCTATTTAAAATCATAAAAATAGCATTATACACATTAAAACAAAGTTAATATGTAAGTCAACAAAAAAATTACAGGTCAGTAACAAAGTCATATAATATAAAAAAAAAACTACATAACCATTGTTATTCTTATTCTCGAGACAATATTTTAAGACAGTGTAGAAACTTTTATTAATTAAGATGGACTTAACTGCTGTTTTTTTTATCGATGCCCTTTAGAAATATTTTGGGGTTTTGGTTATATCTAAGGAGTATTGCCCATTTTATCTAGCAGCCTTGATAGTTAGCGCGCATAGGAATATATTTTCGCAAGGTTCTGGCTTGAATAAATTTCAGTAATCGTCGTTTGCGTCTCGTAAAATGCCGTTTCTACACCCTCGCCCGGAGATAAGCAATACGTGCAGGCGGAATACGTGTCGATCACAACTCACAAGCAAGGGCAGCGCCGGAACTATGTACACGAGCGATAGCCATCGACCATCGATAGGTAAGTAAGTGAAAGAACCGTTCTCGTGGCAAACAAAGAAGCTGGCTTTAGGATTTTATACGCAAACTCGTTATTGCTTATTCAAACTCGTTTTCGCTTTGTCAAACTTATTATGCCGGCATGCTGCGTATGCATAGTGTATAGCCATTTCCCCCGCCTCGCTCAATGCGCGTTACGAATGCACGACCTTCAGCTTCACTCCGGTTTTCGCTTTGTCAAACTCATTTTCGCGGTATCAAAATAGTTATCGCTTTGTCAAACTCATTATTGCTGTTTAAAACTCATGTTCGCTCCGTCAAACTCGTTTTCGCTTCGTCAAACTAGTTTTCGCTTTGTTAAACTCATGTTCGCTCCGTCAAACTCGTTTTCGCTTTGTCAAACTCATGTTCGCTCCGTCAAACTCGTTTTCGCGGTGTCAAACTCGTTTTCTTGTTAACCGAATAAAAAAAAACATCACGATAAAAAATTGCGGCATATATTGATACTCGCAAATACACCAAATGTGGTACTTCCCGTTTACCATGAATTATAATTGCAAGAAGCAATATAGCACAAGTAAAGGAAACAAACCGAAAATTATTAATTATTAAAATTATAAATTATTATAAAATTATTTGCAGTTAAGTAATGGAACCCTCGGCGTTTGACTCGTACTTGGCCGGTTTTTTTTCAAGTAAATGTCATAAACTTTGTAAAACGAGAATATATTTTTTTAATCCGTGAAAACTGCGCCAATGATTTTTCATGTAAATATATAAGAATCGATGTGTGTATGTGCGTATGTATGTTCCCTATGGACACCAAAACGGCTTGACGGAGTTTGATGATTCAATCTTAATATCAGCCCCGCGGGCGATTCTGTCAAGCTTAGTAGCGATCGGATGAACTTTTTTTTTTTATTTACGATAAAATCTCATTCAAACTGCAGGGCGAACACGGAAAGAATTTCTCTTAGTCCCATCAAACAATACTCGATTCGGAACTGTCTTTCCATACTTCGGCGTGCACTACTATGGGATGACAGAACGGATTGCGTAATCACGGAATATTGAGGAGGCAGGAAGTGAAACGTTTGTAAATTTGTTCCAGGACCGCTGTTACCGTTTTACTTAAGACCTTTTTGCTTCGCGGATGTATAACCGTCGCAATTGGCTATCCCTTCTTAATTAATAACCAAACAACAAATCCACATTTGTTCAGTTAATATGAACCTTAACGTAATGGATCTAGGTTGGAATTCCAATACTGTTTGCAATCAAATGTTGCGTCACTTTCGAACACGGCCGAGCGCCTCACACGCACGCAGTCACTAACAGAGTAGCGAGACATGATCCGGCAAGCAAAGCGTCGCCGCGACGCCATATTGTTTCGTAGTGTTTTTGTTGTAAGTTTTATCGCTATACATGTAAATGAAACTAACCGGTGATATGAAACTCCGCCATTATGAAGGTTGTGCACCCGGCTGTCGCGTTTACACGTTATTATGGCACAGTACGGCATTACTCCTTTTCAATTTTAGATTGTATCACGGATAAGTTAATGCACAGGAACGCCGCAGAGGAGTGAATCATGCGCGTATGAAGTGCGCGGGTCCCCGCTAAAGACCGGCGCGCGAGTTCCGCCCACTTCACAATTCTTACCTCCTAATTGTTCTGTGTGCGTAATTCTGTGGCGTATGTCAGTTTTCAAAGTCACATGAACACCCCCCCCCCATCACGTCCATGAACACATCCATCCTCCAGAAGTCATCTGGCTGTGTACACAAATTAGTGTTTTCCGTGCGAAACCGGGGCGGGTTGCTAGTTCTAATAAATTGACAGCCAATTTACGTTACTTCATTACTTTTGCCCCATCCAGCATAGAAGCAAGCTCATATGGCTAATTTTGCCAACATTATCTATTTTTTGCTTACGGCACCTCTGCAATTTATTTTTTGAGTGCGTGGGCCACCTAAATGAGGTCCAATATAAGACACCTCGATAAAAAGTAATCACAAAATGAACAATATTATCAAACGATACATGCATATAATCAAATGAAGCGCACGTAAATCGCTTCAACGTTTTGCAGGTCTATTCCTGGCATTCAGTAATCAGGAATCCTGAGTCTAGAAAACTGCTTTTGTAGCGATTTTCAATGCAAGTTTTTTACGGAAAACCTTGATTGATTAATAAAACTATGCTTCGGGATATTTTCGTCAAGAAAATCGCTTTGAAAACCGCTACAAAAGCGGTTGGTTCTCTAGACTCAGGATTCCTGATTCCTGATTACTGAATGCCAGGAATAGACCTGCTAATCTCTGGTGACCGACACGCACACAGCGGTACACAGTTCCGCCCGCCGCCTGAGGGACGGAATAGAGTGGATAAGGCCTAGTCCGCGCTAATGACCGCGCTCGCGACGGGGCGCGGACTCGTTAACGGGGGTCTAATGCGGACGGGGAGGGGCGCGGGGCGGCCGGTGGGCGCGCGGGAGGGGACGAAGACGCGGCTCGCTACGGCCGAGGGCGATTGGAAGCGATTGATTTTATGGGGGCTATGGATTCTATGGTCGGAATCGCTGTGCCGGGGAACATATAACAATGCTAGCGCTGATAAACACGTACAATGGCTGTGCGCGAGTCGATGTAGGGATGTGGAGTTAAATTCCTCAACATACTTTCCTGATTTGTATCTTTTAATTAATCTTATTCCTTAAGGGGCTGTTAGCACCTGATTGCATTCAGTTTCACAAGTAAAAGCACATTTTATATTTTATTCATATGACTACAACTGATTTTGAAATTTCAAAAACATCCAAGTTTAGCTGTATTTTCTTTGATCAAACTTTTTTGCGATTTTTAAGCATATTTGCTCCGTTTGAACGATCAAAGAATCCCGGTCTTAAAGTTTTGTCTTTAAATTATGACTTGATCGTCAAGCTATAAATGTACTTTTTGCGAAATCCGTTGTACTTATTTTTGAATGAAATTAAATGTGGTTTTACTTACGCCCTTATAAAACTGAATGCAATCAGTTGCTAACACCCTCGTAAACACCGCGGATAAGAAAATTAATGCAGAAATAATTTAAGAATATTGTATTTTTTATTTTAGTTTGTTGTTAGAATTCATAAAATAATAACTAAATTAACAATAACATTCACAGAGTATCCTCTGAATCGTCTCTACCACGGAGAAAGCTCTTCGGAGCCATTCCTCCGTCTCCTACCGTCTGCCATCGATCAACACAGAACAGACATGAAACACATCCATTCACTGTCATGAGTCCCAAAATAATAACCAACCGGTCCTCTAGATCCTTATCTAACGACATTCCACAAACTCTGCCGAAGTATTTCCCCCAAAGTAAATCCTAGGGACCTACAACCCCGACCGACCGGTCTGGTTTTCGCAACCCCCAATAAAGTTAGAAAGCTTAGGATATCAAGATAACTCAACACGTAAGATGACGGACATGACTTTGCAAAATAAACCGATATTTGTCATGAACTGTTGCATACGGCGTGAATGGTAGATTTTTGTAAATTAATATTAATTTAATGTATTGACATAAACGGGTACCAATAACCCGTATTTATGTAAGCAGTGGCAAACAAATTTGTAAACTTAGACTAAGTGGACGTTGAAAAAAAATCAGCGAAGTTTCTTGCCAGTTCTTCTTCGCCGTGAATGCTGAACTGGTTAATGATAAAATATGACAAATATTTGTGTGCTGCCTGTGGATGATGAATAAACAATAAACAATACGTGTGGGCCTGACGTACGCAAAATGCCATGTTTAACAATAATGTTAAACATAAATTTAAAAAAATGGTTGCTTCTATATAATTTAATTATTTGTATAAAAATACAATAAACATCACCTTTTTATATTGATTATAAATATATTCATTTAAAAAACTTTGTTTTCCTTTTTATTATACTAGTTATACTCGTACTGTAGATGGTTTACATACCTTTTCGTCTCATCAACTCATTATGCATACAATGACATTATTATCAGAGAACTGCTTCAATTGCGTTAAGGCTTCGCTAAAGCCTACAAAAGCTTGAGTGTGTAACGATTAACAGAACACTCGAGTTTTAAGTCACTTTAATTACTGAAGCGTTATTCACGTGTGTACGTTCTTGGCGCCATACCTCTTGGGGCTCGAGATTTGTCCGGCGGGCGGTCCGAGTAGATAGGGGCATGTGCGCGTGGGAGTCCATGTACACGGCTCGTGGTACATAGGCTACATAATGTACGCGCCGACGGGTACATAGGCTCATCCGCGCCGAGGATGCGGCCGGGCCGATCGGGCAGCATCCCCTCGCCCCCCACGGCCTCCCGCCGCCCCCGGGCCCCCGCGATTCATTAAGTCGGGCGCGGCGCGGCAGCGGCGGCGGGCGGACGCGTCGCGGAGTCTCCGTGAATTCAAATTAGGGGCGGCTCGGACGTCGTGACCCTAGTGAGGATACACGAGAGGAGTAGGAATGATATCGATATAATTGTATGATTATGCTAGTGGAAATGATGGCTAATCCACCATCATAATATGCACCACACCACAGGACGGAATTAGGTGCCACGTCAGGACCTTCCGATTATGAGCACGACTACATTAAAGTGGATGTAAAACACTTAATTGTCGAATGCGAAAGTACGAACCTGGGCGGGATACCATCTAGTAGGGGAAGGAAACATAAAGTTTGACATGGATTACGCATCATGAAACAGCTTGCATTGGTAAGTAATGCTACCTAGTCCGTCATTCATTTTTTTTAATTTACTTTATTTGGGTAATCAACAGCTTATATAAGGTGAGTTTAAAATAATCTACAAGCCTTATAGGGTTGATTCAGTATCTGATATAGAACAACTTTTGCTAAGAATGGAGGTATGTAATTTTTGTTGTTCCATTTTAATTTTTGAGAAATTTAAACAGTATGTTCTTCCCAGTATTTTAAACAACTTTTGCGAAGAAACTATGCACCTATCTGTAATGGTTTCCAAGAAAATAATTTATTAAAGTGCACTAACTCTTCAACTACCTAATTAAAAATGTAGGTCAACCACGGGGCATTGACCCGTCCGTGACCCACTGACACAAGACAATTCTCCGCCGTCGCCGCCGCCGCGTGCGCAGACAGAAGCCCCTCCTCCCCATCTCCCCCGCCGCCACCGCCGCCCCTCTCACTAAAGGACGTTTGTTTTCGTTTTGAAAGCAATTAGTATGTCAAGGTCCATGACGCGCATCGGACCTGAGTATCATACGTGAGTGAATTTAAGTGAAGCGAGAATTTCTCAAAAATTAAAATGGAACCATTTTATTTTTTGAGAAATTTATGCATTACATTCTTCCCAGTATTGTCAACAACTTTTGCCAAGAAACTATGTACCTATCGGTAATGGTTTCCAAGAAAATAAATTATTAAAGTGCACTAACTCTTCAAACTGCCTATTTGAAAAATTGGTTCCGCGCCGCGCCGGCCGGCGGCGCGGAGGCGGCGCGCGGCGGCAGAGTCTATTTTACCTACCCGAATAGTTTTGCCTCCTTCCCACGCTGACGTACGCCGCGCCGGGCTATGAATTTGGTCGGCGCGGCTGTAATGTAGGTATGTACACAAGCATCCATGTCCTTTTTCGCCCGATCGGCACTCGCTTCACTTAAATTCACTCACGTGTGATACTCAGGTCCGATGCGCGTCATGGACCTTGACATACTAATTGCTTTCAAAACGAAAACAAACGTCCTTCAGTGAGAGGGGCGGCGCGGCGGCGGGGGAGATGGGGCGGCGGGGCTTCTGTCTGCGCACGCGGCGGCGGCGGCGGAGAATTGTCTTGTGCCAGTGGGTCACGGTGGGGTCAATGGCCCGTGGTTGACCTATATTTTTAATTAGGTAGTTGAAGAGTTAGTGCACTTTAATAAATTATTTACTTGGAAACCATTACAGATAGGTGCATAGTTTCTTCGCAAAAGTTGTTTAAAATACTGGGAAGAACATACTGTTTAAATTTCTCAAAAATTAAAATGGAACAAAAAAAATTACATACCTACATTCTTAGCAAAAGTTGTTCTATATCAGATACTGAATCAACCCTATAAGGCTTGTAGATTATTTTAAACTCACCTTATATACTATACATTTCACATAAAAATATAACAGTCCAAAAGCCAATAACAGATTACCACTATATTATACATAATTGAGTCTAAGTTTACAGTCTACAAAATATCATCTGTAGTCCACCTAGTTATAGTCATAACGTTTAATAAATTTAAGAGTTTGATTGATACTACTGTGCAAATGGGATTATTAGTCTAGATTTAGAATGAGTATGGGCGAGAGCTAGATATACTGTTTGTGTTTGAGGGTGTGCGAAAAAAGGGTGTGTATGTGTGAGTGCGCATGTATATATGTGTGTGAGGAGCACTTGTTCATTACAACAATGTTTTGTATTTAAGGTGGCGGGTGTCATTAAGAGTCTGTTCATTTAAAGAAAAAATAGGTTTAGAGATTTTTTTTTTTTTCCTTATGAAGGACAAAGTGGTGTATTCAACAATCTTAGTTCTAATAACTTTTTTTCTATTTCTTTTTTAAATGTTTGTCTGGTGGTACAAAATATTTCAATTGCACTAAAATTATTATTATAAATATTTGTAAGTCGAGTTATTGTAAGGTTTTGGGCGTAATTGGTACGATGTAATGGATTATGGAAGAGATGGGTATGGCGCGTACGACGAGCAGGAACATTGTATTTAATTTGCGCGATTAGTTGTGGGCAGTCAATACCACTTTTGACAATGTCAAAAAGGAATGTCATATCTAAAAGTAATCTTCTCTCTTCCAGGGTTAGTAAGCGATAATGACTACAACTATCCGTGTATATATTATAACCATGTTTTGTTTTAAAATTTAAATATTTAATGAATTTGTGTTGTATTCTTTCGATCTGTGCCTTGTGTGTTGAATATTGAGGTGACCATATAACCGAACCACATTCAAGAGTGGGAATAGCAATGGCCGCTACTGAGCGTTTAGCAAAAAAAGGTAATGTTTCGTTCTTAATATTTAACCTTGAAAGAGAGGTTGAGGTGACTATTTCTAAAAAAATTAAGAAAGATATCTAAATATAATTGGTTGAGTATCATTTGAAAAAGCAAGTTAATGTTAATAAATATTATAAAGACATAGATCTAAGAATATTAGTGGATTTAATTAGTGTCTGTTTATTTCCTCATTCATTTTAATTATTATCATATTTTGTTTGCATATTGTTTCGTTATCTTTCTTCCACTCAGTGATATTTTCAAAAACTGTATCACACCTGCAAATTATGCGTAGGATTTTATACCTTAATACCGAAAAATTAAGATCTACCGAGTCCTAAGAGGAAGCATTTCTTGTTGTTTAGTTTAATATATTTAAGTTTCAAAAATCTTGTATACAAGTCATAAAAATAAAAAAGACATATCTGGAGTAGGTTGAAGTAAAAAACCTTTTTTAAAAAATATATCATATATCGATACACAGTGTCGCGTCCCCTCGCTGCGTTCGCCCCTTTGTCTCGAGCAAGACACGCGCGCGGGGCTGGGGGGGCGCGCGAGGGGGCGGCAGGCGTGTGGCCGAGCACGTGCCGGACGGAAGTCGCCGCCGCCGGGGGGCGCGAGCGGCTGGGGGCGGTCGGGGGTGGAGTGGGCGGCGGGAGAGGGAGGGCGGGCGCCGTGCCGCGCGCTAAATGATTCAAAACTCTCCCCCCCTCGGACGACGGACCTGCAAGATTTATACGCGGCCTGTCGGGGGTAGATTAAAGATGTCGCTCTTATTGAAATTCCCTAAAATATTCCCGTTCGACATCCGCCCCGGCCGTGGAGCTAGTCGTGATATTAAATGAGCGACGGACGCGAATTACCGGGGGCGAGCACTCGCAATTATGCTGAAGGCAGTCATTTGGGTTTTTTGATCAGACGAGGTAGCTTTGTGAAGGAAAATAAGTGGGAGGGGAGAAGTAATCATTATATTTTATATTGTGCTGCAGGACGGGCTAGAGGTTAATTATATACTTGTAGGTGAATCGTAGATTACGTGGACAATTTTGGAACACATAATTAATTTAAAAAATACTATGTTGAATAAAAACACATTTATGCGAAATTTTTACTACAGTAAGAGTATGCGTTGGCCATTGCCAACAATTTGTATCAATAGCTGCTTTTGCCCTAGAAATATTATGCTGCCACTGATTTCTTAATCTTCATTGTTTTGTAGACTACAATTTTTTTTTATAAAATAAAATTTAATCAACTACTTTGTTTCTAAAAAGATACGTGCCTAAAATTAAACTAAGAATTCTGCTCAATCGTCGCTTCCTAAATATAATAAAAGCGTAACCCGCGAGCACGCACTTTATTACGCTCAAATTGGCAAATGCCTCCAAAACCGTTTATCCGACTTGAATAATAAATCGAGCGGCTCTCTAAGTGCGCACCCTCGCGTATGAACGGCGCATAAAGTTGACGAGTGGTCGCGCGCTACGCGAAGTTTACTGCGTCCACTCTGCTGGGCGGCCCCGCGCCCCGCGCCCCCCGCCACCCCCCCTCCCCTCCGACGCGGCCGCGGCGCCGCTGAGGCGTAGCGAAGAGGGAATGTCCACAATATTCTTTCTACGACGCCTTTTGGCCGTCTGCGAAGTTTTGCATCGACTGTTGGTCTAGAGTTTATTAGGCGTAGGTTTGCGGCGTTTCTTTTTCGATTGCATATTAAAAAAATATATAATTGTTATCGATATTTATTATAAATTTATATCGTATGAACAGAAATAAAATATGTTGCAGAATCAAAACATACACTTCCTGCTTGATATGTTTGTTTAAGGTGTAACGCGCCCGCGAATGAGTTAGTCCCGCCGGTTAGGCGGGACTAACTCATTCGCGGGCTCGGTACAAAACCGTGCTATTGCGTTTTGGGACCTTCCATGTTTCAAAGAAAAAGACAGGCTCCGTGATGAGGCGGATGTAACATGTCCACAAAGCAGATAATGCGCATAGCGTTAGATTTAGTAATATTTACGAAAATTTTAATTACAAAACGACTTCCAGCTGAAAGTAAACCACGACCGTTGTAGTCGAAAATCTAACAGAAACTAAAATGATTATAAATTTTCATAAAACAAGCTATGTATGCTGACTAATCTGTTTAAGATGTATAGATTTTATCGTTGAGAAATCCAACTCCAAAGCTATTGTATCAAACACGCGAAAAATTCGAACTTTCAAACCTTATAACTTAGAAACCAAACATAGTTGTACAATGCCAACGGTCATCAGACATCTAGTTCGATCAAATAAAGCTATTTTGATCAAAATTTTGGATCTCTGACAAAAAACATGGGCGTGATCTTTTTTCCCCGTTTGTATGGGGAGTTGAGCGGGAATGCCCACCTTAAACTCGGTTGTGAATGCAACTATTTGCAATGCAAGCAAAACATTTTAAAGATTTTCTGGGATTTCGGAAAAATCATGAGCAGCCAGAAATGTTATCGGTCTCATTCCGAATTGCATTATCCTAATATTTACCTTTTAATTTAGGGAAGTTAGCAACGATGACAAGTTCATCGCGATCATTTACAATTTAAAAACCGCCCCACTTTTGTCAAAAAAATGTATTGCAATACAGTGTACAAATATCGACAGCTGTAAGTCTGATTCAAACGAAACCTGTACACAGATAAACTGTCTGATTATTACTATAATATTTTGTTAAAATAAATGTATGTGGTTCGAGGCAGCGCAGGACTTATACAATTTCCGCCCGTAGGCAAATCAAATTTTGCCGCCCCTACCGACCATTACAATTCGATACCCTAGTTCACAATGACATGAATTACCATTTCTTTGGCAATGCATCTGCAACGTTATGGTTAGTGTACTATCGTCCTAATTACACAACCTCTTTCCCGTAAATGTATTGATGTGGTGAAAATTATTACATGTGGAATTGATTGAATCATAATTTGTTATGTGGAAGGTTACGTACAAGCGCGTTGTGACTTTACGTACAAGCTACAAAAGTTGGTCTTTCCGGCCTCAAATGCGGCCAGGAAGATGGTACTTTGGGCTTAGATAGCAAGAACAAAAATGTTGGTCTCAAATTTGCCACCCCTAAAATCTGCCGCCCTAGGCTCTAGCCTACTCAGCCTGCTGGTAAATCCGTCACTGGTTCGAGGCCAAACCGTTTAGGGTTTTAATCGTTTGATGCTGGAAAACTCTTTGAAAAATCGAAACATTTGAGCCATGCCAGTGGTGCAACTGGGCTGCCAGAACGACATTGGTTCACGGTGATAAGGTAACCCATCAAATTACAAATACCAATACCAAAAAACTACGAAAACTTTTTGTAGTCACCTTCAACACGGCGTAAGCAAAGCGTAGTTTCACAATTAAGCTTACTTACAAATACTCTACCTTACGTATCCGCATAAGTAAGGTGGAAGCTTAGGCAACTCACCTCGTATATCTGTAGATAGGCAAATAGTACCCAGTTGCCGGCATCCAGGCATACCTGGACGTCTCCAGGCTACGGATGGCTATGTGCTAGCGGTCGGGGCCCGGCACATAGCGCCTTGTGTCGCCCTGTACCGCCAAGGCGTCGGCGTCGGCGGCGTCGCTATGTGTACATATGTACGGCCCGAGGCGACGCCGGGCTACGTAGGCAAATAGAAGACCGTTCGGGGGCATACTTCTAGCAGGACTACGGCTCAAATTATTTGCGACATAGTGCCTCTCACTAGGATCAATACCAGCCAAACCTTCAAATCGATATTGGTGCTCTTCTGATTTATATGATAAGGCTGGTATCGTTCTAAATATTCGCTAAGAAAACGGCTAAGTGCGAGTCCGACTCGCGTACGAAGGCTTCCTTACCATCGCAAAAGATTAAAGAAAAAACAATCACGTTTCTTGTATAGGGTCCCCCTTTAATTGTTTACCGACAAAAAAAAGGAGGAGGTTCTCAATTATTTTTTAAGGTTTAGTTAATGTTGCTATAGCGGTAATAGAACACGCACAGTATTAATTAAAGATTAAATGGCATCTATGCTGATCATTACACCAATAACGCATGTGCATCAACGGATTGAATGCAACTGTACTGACTGTTACACCACCGACACTTTAAACAACACAATAGTCAAATGCTTCCTAGAACGAGTTCTGCACTCTATTTTGGAAATTAAGTGATTTTTTTGCGATAAATATATAACGACTGCTCGGTAGGCAACTATGCTGACCATTACACCGAGTACGCATGTGCATCAACTGATTGAATGCAACTATACTGACTGTTATACCACCGACACTTTAAACAACGCAATAGTCGAATGCTTCCTAGAACAGGTTCTGCACTCTGTTTTGGAAATTGGATCAGTTTTTTTTTGCAATAAATATATATCAACTGCTCGGAAGGAAAATATGATGACTGTTACACCACCGACGCTTTACAACACAGTAGTCAAATGTTTCCAAGAACGGGTTTTGCGCGGATGGTATTTTTTTTTTGATATAAAAATATGCGATGGCCGAGAATCGAACTCGGATCAACTGCTTGGAAGGCAACTATGCTGACCATTACACCACCAACGCATGTGACACAATTGTCAAATATTTTAACATCGGCGAACATCAAGCGTAAGGATCTAGTGACTTCTGCCAACAATTACCGAAAATAATAATGTCACAGGCATGTTTACCATTTTTACTAAAATTCAGACTAGTCGATAGGAATGTTTTGATGAATCCATTTTTTTTATGTGACTGAACATGGATAGCTAATGCGACACCTTCTGTCATGGTATTAGCCCAACACACCACATGGGAACTAGGTGCCATGCCAGGACCTTCCTTTTATTGCACGGCTACATTGAACTGGACGGAAAACACGGACAATTTTCATTGCCGCTTCGACCATCGTTCATCCAATGCGATGGTACCAATCCGGGCGGGATTAACCCTACCACCTAGTAAGTAAGGAAGGGGACCTACAGTTTAACGTGGAATCCGAACCACGGCCAGCCTCTTCCAACGGTCGAATGGTCACCCATCCAAGACCAGACCGGACCCAACGTTGCTTAACTTCGGAGAGCGATCGCCGAAGTGTCGCGCCACTGGGCCATTGAGGCTGACGGCCATGCCTAGAACTACGAACGTTTATGGAACGTTGCCAATTGTATGAAGATGATCGATGATGATTGTATGAAGGAAACCTTATTTAACTATATATTGTGTCAATATAATAAAACTAGTATGATGTTAATTAACCCTCGGCGCCACAGTAGTCATTGACGTTTTCAAGGAAAATGTATGTGGGTCAAAATTCAATGTGTGGCGTCAAGGGTGACGCCGTTTGTGCTTACTTGCCGATCCTAATGAAGTCAGTGTTTGCCTGCTCAAGAAGCTCACTCGGCATATTATCATTAATGAAGGCATAATTAGTCGACACGATGATCTTGCCGAGGCCACAGGCCGCCTGTAGGCTAGCAGAGGCTGGACTAGGGGGGTATCGATCTGGGGCGTCGCGGCGTAGGCGGGCGGGGGGTGGCGGGGGGGCGGCCGCCTCACGGGTCGCGACCGCTGTCGCCCGCATCCGCCGCGCGTCGCCGCCGCCGCCGCGCCGCCTCCGCGGACACGGTCGCGCAACGTAGTGACGCAGTGACGTGCTACCTCCCAAGAAGTAGGCATCGACACTCTTTTAGTGAACTCGCCCGTTGTGTAGAAACATATTTTGATTACATTTCTATTATTTAATGTTTGTAAACTAATACAAAAATCCATGAACGGTGTATAGGTCTAAAATTATTTATTCAATGGTTGAAGTTAGCGAACTAGAAGATCGGAGCGATTTATTGATAGGCGATAAGTAACTCCTCATGGCATGACGTTAGTTAAAACACGCAAACATAATATAGGTGCCTTGTAGCAATTAATATCAGAACACCACGAAGTGTCGGTGAATTTACTTCGTTTATTCATTAGCATTCATACATTGGCGTACAATGTTGCTGCATTATACCACCACATATGTTTTATTAATTGTAAATAATATTATGGTCATATTTTGTATTGCTTAACACGATGCATATAATGTTTATTGTATACCTCGTAGAAAAAGAAAAGAAATCTGAGCTTTTTGCCACGAGCGCTTAAGGTGATAATATTTTAATTCCAAAGTAATACATAAAGTAAAGAAAATTTCACCTCGCTAACTTTAAATTGGTTACAAGTTCTAAAAAAAATAACATAAATTAAACTAAATGATTCTTTAAACCTGTATGACCTTTAATAACAATTATATAGAAGTCTCAAGATCTAAGAATAACGAAAAACACATAGGCCATTTTTTGAGAAAAAAATACGATATTACTATGCATGTTTATTTATTTATTTGTTTATTTAAGTATATTAATATAATTAGTCATGTATGCTGTCAAGTTTCCTAATTAAATAATAAAATAAAAAATGTTTAGAATAATTCCAGAAGAGGTCTTTAAAGGGTCATTATAATTTAACATAGTTGTGACAAAGTATTAAAACAGTAATCAATTAATCGAACTCGTTTGCATTATTCAACCATCTCTTTGGTATTAATTTCACCATAACCAGTTGATTATATGTATGCCTTAGTTCCTAAGGTTCGTAGTATTATAAAACCGAACAAATTACTTATGAAAATATTATCTATATCAGCAATGCAGGTGCGTCACTAGCTAGCGTTGCCCGCGTGTCGCGGAGCGGAGGCGAGGCTCAAATCACTCGCGCGGACTGCCGCCGGTCTTGGAGAGTAACTAGTGCTGCGACACAATATAGTCCTATATAACGGTGCAATTTCGCTGTTACTTTTTGCTTTTGACACCGTTTATTAATTTAGTTCACATAGATACGGTTTATAGTGAATAGTCGTGACTTATTAATTAATTAACCTTAAGTTGCATTCAAATAATGCAAACAATTCTTATGAACTTAGTTAAACAAAATAGTTTATCATGTACACGGGAGGCGAACACAGCTTAAAACAAGTAAAACCTTCTTTAGGGCTTAACCCTATCACCTATAGTTTTATATGGATTCCTAACCATGGAACACATACGAACGAGTATTTTGTTTACTAAATCGAAAAAGTTGTTTCAGAAAAAAAATCTGTCGAGAGTGTTCGTAATGTATATCTCCAATTCACGTCCAAATAACATAAACCTCTACAAAAACGCCAATCAATAAGACCATTTCACCTGTGTAAACATTATACGCGATGATAATTAAAAGCAAAGGCTTACTAATTCACATGCAGCACATGCGTTGGTGGTGTAATGGTCAGCATAGTTGCCTTCCAAGCAGTTGATCCGAGTTCGATTCTCGGCCATCGCATATTTTTTTGCGAAAATATTTTGATCCGATTTCCAAATTAGATCCGGTGATTTATCCATAATCAGCTGTAGAAAAAATTGGAATACTGAATTTAGGGAACATAGCCTTCCTAGCAGTTGGCCCGAGTTCGATTCTCGGCCATCGCGTGTTTTTTTTTCGGAGACTTTCGCATCTGATTTCTAAATTAGTTCCGGTGACGTAAGTACTGATACAATATTAAATTATTGAGTCACATGCGTTGGGGGTATAATGTCAGCGTAGTTGCCTTCCGAGGTTTTCGATTCTCGACCATCCCATATTATTTCCAAAGGCATTCCCATCTGATATCTTAATTAAACGAAATCCAGACGCCTCAGTAATTAGCACTGAAACTAGCAGCAATGCATCAGCATGGCACGGAACGCTTGAAGATTGGGTTCAGATTTTGATGGTTTTATGGCGTTTGTCCCTTGGGGAAATCTGTGGAAGACCCCGGGCTAAAGACGAGAAGAACATCTGTTCTGATATGTCATCAACGTCTTTACGTTGATGTATTTGTGTGACCCGTGGCGGTTACCGACTATTTTCTCTTGTTTAGGTGATCGTATGTTTGAATCGCAGGGTATATACATGTGCCGGCATGCTTCGTAAGCATACCGCACACACATGTGTATAGGTGTTTCCCCCGCCTCAGTCCCACCGGAGCAAAGCTTGCGGACAGACGCCCTCTTCTTTCTTATCTGGGGTTGAAAGGTTAAAATAGGCATTTTCATTCAGGATTTCGTTCCATCTAGGAAACCATGTAAACCTGTTAGGTCTCCGTTTCTCTTCTTACTAGTTAGTAGGGTACATACTGTAATCAGTGATCGTGCCTTCAGCCCTCCTGGGTTGGTACCATTGCATTTGATGAAAGATAATTGGAAGCGGTAATGTTTTTTTTTCGTGTTTTCCATCAATGTATAGCCGTGCTCATTTAAAGGTAAGATCCATGGCACTTAGTTCGTTCGATAATGCGGTGTGTTGGGATAATAGAATGATAACATGTGTGATATACCAAAAGGTATTAATGTTCAGTACCGTAAAAGTAGTACAGTAGCTCGCCCTTTACATGTATTCGAGCGGCGCGACGCCGACGACGCGTAGTTGTCATCTCCACCACCGGACTGTCCATCCCGCTTCCGCCTTCACCACCCCACCGCGCCGCCGCCTTCACTGCCGCGCGGAGTCACTTTTTGACTCGTCGCGTTCGTGTTGTCGCCCCGCTCGTCTGAACCCTAGCTAGTGTTGCAATATGTCCGTTCTTTACATGCAGGTTGTGTTTGCCTGTTATTGGGTTTGCACACTGTTATATTTAATATGTGATGTATAAACGTAAATGTAAATGTGTCAACCTGTTGGCAAACCTTTATAAATAAATAAATAAATAAGTATGTATCAAAGAGTAAATGAATAAATAAAATAAAACGTGAAAAATGACAAAGACGATTAAGAAAATTCCATCGATATCGATACTCGAATTATTCAATTAGCCGTCCCCTCCCTGCCGCGTCCCGCATGAGTGGCGCCGCGCCCCCCTCCCGCGGCCGGACGCCCCCCCCCCCGCTCCCCCCGCGACGCCCGCAATCGATATACGCCCTCGCTTCAGGCACGGAGTGTATCGGTATGCAGAGAGGCAGCCTGGGTACCCACCCAGGGTAGCCCGGAGTCGAGCTAAACAAAGGAAGCGATCGCCGAGAGAGCGCGCCCTGGACAGAGCCGATAGCAGCGCCAATGAATCTAAACCAGAGTGGTCAGTCTGAGTTCTCATCTAAATTGGCGTTTACGGAACTCCGAAGTTACGTAAAAACCGGCCAAGTGCGAGTCTGACTCACACACGAAGGGTTCCGTACCAACGTACTAGATTTAACACAAAAAAATTACGTTTTTTGTATGGGACCCCCCTTTATTTTTTATAATTTTTTTATTTTACCTATTTGTTGTTATAGCGGCAGAATAAATACACACTCTGTGAAAATTTCAGCTGCCTACCTATTACGGTTCATGAGACACAGCCCTGTGACAGACGGACGGACGGACGGACGGACGGACGGACAGCGGAGGCTTAGTAATAGGGTTCCGTTTTTACCCTTTGGGTACGGAACCCTAAAAACGTCAAACCTCATATAAATTTTCCCTTCTTATTCTTTGGTTATACTTCTTCAAGCCGTCAAAGTCAAACTCGTAAACAGCAACGTCGACGTATTTACGGCAACGTTTAGTAAGCTGTCCAATCAAACTCGGACTCGCAAATGTTAGTTCGCTTAACGCCCACTGCGCGCGCTTCTCAATTTCTCCATACATTTAAAAACACCAGTCGATTGGTTTGGCGTAAACGGCAATTTAGGTGACAACTGAGGCTCAGGGCTGTGTTGGTGCCGACACTCAAAAAGAATATAAGTGATTACACTGGATTCCACATAAAACTGTAGGCTCTGTTTCTTACTGACTAGGTCTCTGGCACCACTTGCTTTCTCTTTCTGATTTTGATAAGTGCATTTCTTCATAAGATGTTCCATGATTCGGAATCGATGTAAAACTACCGATCCCCTACTACAGTGTTTGTCGTCAGGGACCCCTTGCGACATTTCGAAACACTGACGGATCCCTTCCAATTTTTCGCATGAGCAACGGTTTACGGAAACTTTCGGAGGAGCTTTGAACTAAACGTATCCAGTCGATTTCCAAAACCAGTCCAGTCCAAAACCGCAAAAAAATCAGTCCCCGGAATTCTGCCATCTAAGCCCGGGCCTACTCGGCCTATAGGGAAATTCGCATCAGAGTGGTCAGTCTGAGTTCTCACCTAAATTGGCGTTTACGGCAAACCGATCGACTGGCGTTTTCTCCAAACTCCATACAAGTTTTTACTAGATATTCTGTGGTTTTACTTCGTCAAGCTGTCAAAGTCAAACGCGGACTTCCGATTTGTATGAAAACGCGGAGTGGACGTAAACGGCAACGTCGACGTATTTACGGCAACGTTGAGTAAGCTGTCAAATCAAGCTCGGACTCGCAAATGTTAGTTCGCTTAACGCCCGCTGCGCGCGCTCTTCAATTTCTCCATACATTTGAAAACGCCAGTCGATCGGTTTGCCGTAACGCCAATTTAGATGACAACTTAGACTACCGGCTCTGGTGATATGTTGTACCTATTTTTTTTCAATCCATCACTCGCAGTGTGTATTGCCATCTATCTCATGGAACCCCCGAGCTCATGCCACGGACACCTAAGGGCTTAAGAAACGTTGCCCTAATAGGAGGTAGGGTTAATTTCTCCCGAATCGGTACCATCGCATTGCATGAAAGATGGTCGCCGTTAAAGTTACGCCGATTGACATCACCGCAACTAATTTAAAAATCAGATGCAAATGTCTCCAAAAAAAAACATGCAATGGCCGAGAATCGAACTCGGGTCAACTGTTAGGAAGACAACTATGCTCCCTATATTCAGTTTTAAAATGATTTGTGCAGCTTATTTTGGGCTTCCATCACCGGAGCTAATTTGGAAATCAGATGGAAACATTTTTCCAAAAAATATGCGATGGCCGAGAATCGAACTCGGATCAACTGCTTGGAAGGCAACTATGCTGACCATTACACCACCAACGCATGTATTACGTGTGAATGAATAAGCCTTTGCATCGCTTATAATGTGTACACAGGTGAAATGTTCGTATTATTTTAGTAAAGGTTTGTTTTGTTTGGACTTGAACTGGAGAATACTTTGAACATCAACGCGAGATTAATTTTCTACAACAACTTTATCGAATTAGTTAATCGTTAGTTACTCATTCGTATGTATTCCATGGTGTAGGAATCGCCGTTATATGTTGCAATAATTTTACTTTGTAATAAGTAAGTAAGTTAATAGGTTAACATTGTTAAGAGTTACCTCTTCATGGGTTCCTTATCTCATCATCGGTGCCACTAACATCAGTATTTCTCTATTGCCCGCAGCCGGAGCGCATCGCATCGCCGCTGACGTGCCTCGAGCGGCGCGCCGGCAACGCGTTCGAGCTGGCAACGGTGCTCGTCTCGTACCTGGTCGGCGCCGAGTACGACGCGTACGTCGTCTCCGGCTACGCGGACCGTGACACGACTCGCGCCTGCCGCGCGCGCACTGCCTGCCCCTACCTGCCGCGCGAGGATGAAGAGCAGGTGACCGATAGTCCGACACGGTGAGGCTACGTCCGCAGCCGGAGCGCATCGCATCGCCGCCGACGTGCCTCGAGCGGCGCGCCGGCAACGCGTTCGATCTGGCCACGGTGCTCGTCTCGTACCTGGTCGGCGCCGAGTACGACGCGTACGTCGTCTCCGGCTACGCGGACCGTGACACGACTCGCGCCTGCCGCGCGCGCACCGCCTGCCCCTACCTGCCGCGCGAGGATGACGAGCAGGTGACCGATAGTCCGACACGGTGAGGCTACGATCGCAGCCGGAGCGCATCGCATCGCCGCTGACGTGCCTCGAGCGGCGCGCCGGCAACGCGTTCGAGCTGGCCATGGTGCTCGTCTGGTACCTGGTCGGCGCCGAGTACGACGCGTACGTCGTCTCCGGCTACGCGGACCGTGACACGACTCGCGTCTGCCGCGCGCGCACCGCCTGCCCCTACCTGCCGCGCGAGGATGACGAGCAGGTGACCGATAGTCCGACACGGTGAGGCTACGATCGCAGCCGGAGCGCATCGCATCGCCGCTGACGTGCCTCGAGCGGCGCGCCGGCAACGCGTTCGAGCTGGCCATGGTGCTCGTCTGGTACCTGGTCGGCGCCGAGTACGACGCGTACGTCGTCTCCGGCTACGCGGACCGTGACACGACTCGCGTCTGCCGCGCGCGCACCGCCTGCCCCTACCTGCCGCGCGAGGATGACGATCAGGTGACCGATAGTCCGACACGGTGAGGCTACGTCCGCAGCCGGAGCGCATCGCATCGCCGCTGACGTGCCTCGAGCGGCGCGCCGGCAACGCGTTCGAGCTGGCCACGGTGCTCGTCTCGTACCTGGTCGGCGCCGAGTACGACGCGTACGTCGTCTCCGGCTACGCGGACCGTGACACGACTCGCGCCTGCCGCGCGCGCACCGCCTGTCCCTACCTGCCGCGCGAGGATGACGAGCAGGTGGCCGATAGTCCGACACGGCTACGTCCGCCGCCGACGTGCTTCGTACGGCGTTCCGGCTAAGCGTACGAGCTGGCCACGGTGCTCGTCTCGTACCTGGTCGGCGCCGAGTACGACGCATACGCGGAGTGCGACACGGCGCGCCGCTGCCGCGCTAGAAGGACGATCAGGTGACCGATGGGCAGCCTATTTGATTTGATTGAAAACGGGTCTAAACCTTAGAGCGCACATATTCATTAAAAGTGGACAACGGTTGCAACTCAAAGTGACTCTTTTTAAATCAATGAACATACAAATATTCTGTGGACAGCAGACGATATTGTTGTTATTGTTTATTCGTTGTTCACCCTTATTGACCCCTAATAATATTTCCTGAGAAAATTTCATAATTACATAATAAACGTAATGTAACATGATGACGTTCCTAAATTTACATCGTCGCTGCACATAATAGCGAATTGCACACGCACTTGCGTAATCTGGTGTGCCGTATCCAAATTGCACGACATATTCGCTTTAATTCGCTCATTCCTGATGTTCTCCAGTTCCGCTAATGTAAAAACGCGTAAGGAACTGCGTTATTTTCCATTCATTTCCATACAGCCATCATGTAAACTACACAGTGCACGTGGACACTTAGAGAGAGCGTTGCAGGAGACGGACGATGCGGACGATGGCGACCGGGAGGAGCCGCGCTACAAGCTGGCCGCTCCGCCGGACCTGGACAGCCGCTACGTGCACGACATGCTCGTCAAGGAGCAGCAGAGACGGCAGGAGGAGCTGACGAAGGTCGAGGAAGAGCGGATGAAGGCCATACAGGTGAGAATTCATATCATTTCTTGAGTGTCCTCAATAATAAAGCTGATCTGTGACTGTCCTCGATAGTAAAGCTGAACACGGGAGTCTCCATGGAGTCTCCCGTGTTTTGGTTAATTGTTTTAAAAGACTCGTAGCCTAGTGGCGCGGGACTTGCCTAGCATACCAGAGGCCTGGGTTCAAATCCTCGCATGCACCGCTTTCTTTCTCATTCAATACGTGCTTTTCGTCACGAATACGACCTGCTTCATGGTTCGGAACTCATGTAAAACTGTAGGTCCCCTTCCCCTACAAGGTGGTAGGGTTAGGTTAGGTTAAGAAAAGATGGTCGAAGCGGCCATGAAAAAATTAATAATAATAATAAAGCCTTTTTAATTCCTCAATTAAAATACATGTTAAAGAAAATTAAAACTAGCTAGAACTAAATTATAAATTAAGGTGGCCCATCCCGCTCATCTCCCCATACAAAAGGGGAAAGAAGACCACGCCCATATTTTTTGTCAGAGATCCAAAATGTTGCTCAAAATAGCTTTATTTGATCGAACTAGATGTCTGATGACCATTGGCATTGTAAAACTGTGTTTGGTTTCTAAGTTATAAGGTCCGAAAGTTCGCATTTTTCGCGCGTTTTATACAATAACTTTGGAGGTGGATTACGCAATGATAAAGTAAGAACATCTTAAAAAGATTAGTCATCAGACATAGGTTATTTAATCAAGATTTATAATCTATTTGGTTTTTGTTCGATTTTTTACTACAGCGTTTACTTTTAGCTATAAGTCGTTTTTAAATTAAAATTTTCGTAAATCTTACCAAATCATACACTATGCACATTGTTTTTTTTGTGGACATGTTGCATCTTCCTCATAACGGAGCCTGTCTTATTCTTTGAAACAAGAGAGGTCCCAGAGCGCAACAGCACGGTTTTGTACCGTGCCCGCGAATGAGTTAGGCCCGCCGGGTTGGGCCACCTTAAGGACCCCTCTTCGGGTAAAGGCCTCCTCCATTTTTTTCCATTCTCCTTTCTCTTTCGCTATCTTTGTCCAATCTTTCCCTGCATTTTTTATTACATCATCGACCCATCTTTCTTTAGGACGTCCTCTTCCTCTTTTTCCACCTGGGCCTAGCCATTGTGTGACTTTTTTTGTCCATCTTTCGTCTGAATATCGGGCCACGTGACCAGCAGACGTTGAGAGTGTTCCAAAGCATCTATAATTTTAGTTTTTTTCCTGATATCCGTATTTCTTTTTTTGTCTTTAAGTTTAATGCTTAGGATACTGCGTTCCATTGCCCGTTGACATTTTTGAATTTTGTTTCGAGTGGCTTTATTAATAATTCACGTTTGAGAGGCGTATGTCAAGCAGGGTAGCATGCAAGAGTCCATAACTTTCTTTTTAATATTCAAGGGTAAATTTGATTTAAGTACTTCTTTATTGCTCCAGAATTTATTCCATGTCATGTTGATTCTCCTTTGAATTTCGTCTTCATTTCTGGTGTTTTTGAAAGAGATGTTTTTTCCCAGGTACGTATAATTATCCACGTATTCCATGAGGATCGTGTCTACCATGATAGGGTCTTTAGTACTATTTGTGCAAATTTTTGTTTTTGTTTTATTTAATTGCAGTCCTATTCCACGGCTCGCATTGCTTAATTCATTTAGCATTTCTTCTAATTGTGCTGGTGACTCGGAAAACAGTATAATATCATCAGCAAACCTAAGATTGCTGAAATAAGTGTCTTTTATTTTGATGCCTTTTTTATTCCACTTCAAATCTTTCATTATAAATTGGAGTACTGATATGAAAAGAATGAAAAAATTACCATGTTTTCTATCAAGTCCATTGTAGCCGTGCTCATAAAGGGCAGGATCATGTGTGATACTAACCGTCCATGTTAGTTTGTATAAAAAAAACCGGTTGACTAACCATGCAATCAATTGTTGTTGAGACAACTGGTATAACACGTTAATGTGCAGTTAACGATCATATAATGGATGGTACTGATGCACCAGATTCAGTATTACCCTGTTTTAAACAACACCATACCTTTACCATAAATTATATCGTTACCTTCAACTGTGAGTAACAAGATTTCTTGCCTTACTTCTGTCACAGTTAAGCTTTACTATTGAGGACACTCAGGATATCACACACAGGCACCAGATATCTTCGGAAATGCGATGATGGTTGGTTAACAGGGAAACATGAATTTTAAACACGGCTAATTACGGTGACAGGAGTTGGAGAGACCGCCTCCGGACAGCATGGACGGCTGGCGCACCCACGCGTGGGTTCTGGTGCTGCCCTCTCACGACAACGAAGACACCTTCTTCGTCGAGCCCAGCGAGGGCGAGGCGTACCCGCTGGACCACGCCCGCTACCACGCCGTGCACTCGCTCTACAACCACGAGAACTACTACGTGAGAGCACTCGGGTAGTAACTACAGCCTAGGTGGAGCCTACTGTTACCCAAAAACTGTTATTGGGCTTTACCGAAATGTAGTATATTATTACACCACTGACAGGAAAGAAAAACATTTCGAAAGCACCTCTAAGCGCGGTTAGGTTCCGGCTGCCGGCTTCCTATATAAAAAAGGAAAATGCTAATTACAGCTCTAATGTTTTAGTCAGGGTGGGTAGGCAAAGGGCCTCATTCTCAGATAAACTAAACAACAACCCTTAAGCAAAGCCATTGATATTGCACCTTGGGGACTCACAGACATCCACCGTTTGACCGTCAGGTGAACATGCAAGACTGCCGCGACCTGGCCAAGATCCACTACGACCTGTTCAACCTGCAGCACTGGGAGCACCTGCTGGCCGGCGAGCCGCCGCGCACGCGGCTGCTGCCCGGCGTCGACCTCGCGGACCCCGCCAGCGCCGTCGACAGCGAGAAGCACCTCGACATGCCGCCCAGCTGGGTGGAGCGGCTGATGATCAGCGCGGACGGTGAGCGCAACGCTATCTGACACCGATCGACTGCCAACATGCTGCCGATTGCTCCGGTCCAACATCCACTATCGGAGGTACAAACCTATTTATAAGATGAGATTTAGGTAAAGCACCTTACCACTAGCCGACACTACCCCGCTACCACCTTAGGTCAGCGGACAGCTGTCCGCACATGACCTCCGCCGCCGAAAGAGCGAGGCGCTTTATCGGGCAACGCGCTGAAGAAGATCTCCGTGCTGGCACCCAGCAGTTCGGTGGATGCTCAGCTCTCCGAGATGGGGATGGTGGTGGCATTCATGTTTAGACAACCACCCATCGGTTGAAGCATGCCTCACGTTCCTCTGGGAAAGCGCCGCCATCGCGGCCCCGCACCACCGGCGTGCTTGGAAGAGGCCATCTCCCCGCAGGTAGAGCAGACACCATTTTTAAGTTTTTATATTGTTAGTATGTAAATATGTAAAAACAATACGTAAGTTTATAATGTTATATTAAAGATATACGAAATAATTTGATAACTTAACCTAACGTTGTAACTTTGTATCATCAGTTGTGTTCAGAATGTTTAACTTCCGAGACGCATCTGCAAAAGGTATGACGCTTCTATTGCGTGATTGAGCAATAAAATACGGCAAGTAAATTTATTTTGGATAAAGAAGTGAACCAATTTTCACTTAAAATTATATTCTGTACTAAAAATTACTATCGCAGTGTCTTAAAAATTTTATAATACAAAATTTCTCATTTTAACCCTTAAAACAACTTTCCGGAGTAATATTCTGAACGCATCATACAAAAGTAGAAATTGTTACATTGAATTAAAACCTTACTATTGATTGCGCTTAGCTGAATGTACGTTAGCGTGTATTGGGCCCCAATTGATATCATAACAAATTAGATATGGTGATCTTTTATGTCCTGTGGTGATGATGAATTAGATCCGTTGCCATAAAAGAGAAAATGTATGGTGCGAGTCAGATTTCGAGCGGCGCTACCCAGGCGGGCACAAGGTGATCCACTTCAAGAAGGTGCTCCTGGAGAAGTTCTCCGCCTACACGCAGCGTGACGGCCTCGTGAAGAGGATCAAGATCTTCGAGGACTACGAGCTCAGCGTTCCCACTGTGGAGTGAGTACATCCAATCGGCAAACTCCGCAGTCGGCGCTTGGGTTGTCGCGACTAGTAAAACGGGCATTCTGAATTTTGGGCGACCGGTAGTTTATGGGTTGGAATAACGGTCGATATTGGATTTATGAATAGACTAACCCAACTATTGTAATTATCATCAGAAGAATGCAGATTGGTTTTTTACAACGAATAACGAAAAACCATTTCAAAATGGCATCAGTCATTAGTGACAGTAGAATTGTAACAATGACCAACCTTTCGCTACTGAGCTAATGAACTAAGGCAACTGACTGACGTAGCGATACTCAGAAGTCGTCAAAATAAGATGGGTTCCTTTCACCCCAAATGTATTGATTTATAAATGTATGAAAACGGCACTATATCTATTAGGAGTTTCATCTCACGTTGCACTTCTAGAATACAGAAGTAGAGATGAGGGATAATATGGTTGAAATGGCAACCAAAATTGTCCGTTTTGCATCCAGTTCAATATAGCCGTAGTCATAAAGGGAAGGTCCGGAAAGGCGCCTAATTCCTTCGGAAATGCGGAGCATTTGTACATGAAAAAACCCATAATATTTATACTAATTACGACATTTCTATTTTAATACCGATTATTTAACTATTTCGTATGCTGATCATTTTGTGGTATTTAAAAATTCAATCTAAAATAGTAAAAAAAAATGCAGATTTAATCCAAACTTTTACCTCTGCGACAATATCCCTTTGGAATGGTGTAAGCACGCCAAGTGTACGCGCCACTGCCAAGGTCATGCGTTTGCGGCATGCGCCGCCGCCAATTTTATTGCGTCGATCCGAACGTAAATTTTCACATTTATTATGAAAAATGTTCTACTTTAGAACTTTTTGTAAATGCAGTGCGATTCCTATTACGAAATACTATGTTTTAATACTAGTATTAGAAATCGAAAATTTTAAAACAACAGGACAAAACAAAAAAAAAACCTACTTTTTCGGCATCAGTATGTGACCCAAAATAACCCCCTTTCGGGAATGTCGCATACTTGGGTTAACACCGTGTATACAACCCCCGGCGTAAGACATTTCCTTCCCGTTCCAACCACCAACGGCTGCGCAGAGACAAAACTGTATCGGATTTGGTTACTGCGCACCGCTGGCGCTTGGAAGGGGCAGTCATATTATACCACACTAGTAATACATCGATTACGACTTTCATAGGTATAACTGGTATGAAAATCGAGTGGATATGATGCTGACATCCAAGTTGGACTTCTATAAACAAGAGATAACGGAGAAGTTCAAGACGGGCAGGGAAGACTACCTCAAAGGTATATTATTTCTATAAGTAATCCTTTCACCTGTTTTTTTTTCGAAATAAAAGAAATCGCATCTTCATATTCTTCTGTACGTGCTCACTTGTACACTAGGCTTTTCTTACAAATTTTAGCCACTCGAATCACTTCCTCAGGATCGGCAGAAACTCACCTCGTTTGATGCACGGATTTCATGCCATATTTTACCGTCCCCATAAATAAAGGATCTAACGGGTCGGTCGGTTTTGTCGGCAATGTCGACTGTGAATGGGTACATTTTCTCCCAGTTCCGCGTTGAGCGAAGGTAGAAAGGGGACGGAGGGACAGCGTTATGCAGCTCCAACTAGCATTCTCCATGGTAGAGACGATATAATACAGAAAGGCCCTTTAATTCAGTGTTTGATGGTCTCGAAATTCTGGGACACGTCGGGGTCCTTGACAAACGCACTCCACGGCGCTGTTTCGATTCCAAGGAGCCAAGCTCTATATGGCTGCGTATTTTCACGTTGTTTGACGGGAAATAGATACAATTCAGAGGTACTCTGAATTCGTACTGACGTAAACCTTGCAGTGGAATTTAGGAATCATTTATCTTTCCGTGTAACGACATAAAATACGTGAATGTACAACTGATTTCTGCTCGCAGTCCACACGTACAGCATGGGCTGCCCGCCCGCCTCGATCGAGGTGAACCGGACACTGCAGTTCTACTATTACGCGCGGCACGACCACCTGACAGAGATCGCGTGCACGCCGCTCAGCCTCAGCGAGCTGTACACGGACCGCGAAGACAGGTCGGGCGTGTGAGAGAGCGTGAGGGAGGGTGTTATGTGTGAGGGTGGGTGTGTGTGTGGGAGAAGATGCGTGCTGTGGGTGGGGAAAAGGTATACTTTGGTGATGGATTGGTTGGACGGTTGAGGGATTTCAATTTCATTATTAATTTCACCGCTGCGGGCCGGGGGGACTGGAGGAGAATTGGAGAGGTGTATGTCCAGCAGTTGATGCAAACACGCTGACTGACAGACTGACATTTTTAAAGAAAAGAAAAGCACGAGAATAGAAATAATTGTTCAGTTGGAAACAGTGTTTTTGAATCTATCTGGCCATGGATAGCTAATAACTATATACCAGACTATACATATTCACGATACCGCGGCTGTGAAAATGTTTGCAAAGACCTCTAATACCACTGTTTATTATAGATTGGTGTCGAGGTACATCGAGTACGCGGGAAACACCACGCATGATCAAAAGAGACAAGTGAAGGTGAGTTTGTTATATACAAGCAAGTCTTAAGTATGTTCCGACCCATACAATGTTTTTTTTTACACAGAACGCAAAAAGTATTGCACTTTAAGGCACGAATTCGTCAAAAATATTAAATATATAGCCATAGTCGTTGCAGCGAAAACATATTCACAATTTCAGGTTTAATGGTTTCGTTGTAATTGCCGATTAGAAGTTTTACACCGTTAGATGGCGCTGTTAAATAAAAATCGTATTTAAATGAATTGTAACAGAACCAATAATCCTGAAATTGTGAAATTGTTTTCGCTGCAAGTAATATGACTATATTAAACTTTTATTATGAATTCGTGGCTTAGAGTGCAATACTTCTTGCGTTATGTGTGCAAACAACTTTACATGGGTCGGAACAGCCTTAATCTTTAATTTTCTTTATCTGAAATATTGGCTTTACCTTTAATAAGTATGTGAAAGTTATTACATAAGCATGTTGTGTTTATCTTTAATTAGTGAATATTTCCATCTTGTTTTCTTGCTCAATTTTTATTAATATGTTTTGAAGTGTATCACTGTTGATGAACCTGAATAAAAAAAACATAAAAAAAAGTCGATGGACCTAAGTGTCCCCCGGTCACCGAACTGCTCGCCCAAATATACCTCACCTCAGGAAACCCCCTCGCGATACCACCATACCAGCCGATTTGGTATTGTACAGTTTTTTTATGTGACTGCACATGAATGGCTAATACCAAACTGACCGGCATGATATTAGCCTAACACACTGCATGGGAACTAGGTGCCATGCCAAGAACTTCCCTATATTGCTCGGCTTCATTGAACTTGATGGAAAACACGGACAATTTTCATTGCCGTTTCTATCATCGTTCATTCAATGCGATGGTACCAACCCGGGCTGGATTAACCCTACCACCTAGTGACAGTTTCTTGTGGAATCCGAACCAGGGACAGCCTCAAGAGTTGAAAAGGGTCACCCATCTAGAATCCAACCACCCTCAGAGTTGCTTCACCCAGCTAATCGAATCGCAAGCCGCCTCGCCACTGGGCTACCGAGGCTGCAAGAAGGGTACCAATCCGGGCGGTCCACTACAATTTTTCATGGGCTCTGAATCATGGAACAGCTCGCACTCGTGACGAAATGCACTTAACCCACTCAGAAAGGAAAACAAGGTCGTGTATGAAAGGGGCGGAGGGGATTTGAACCCATGACCTATGGAATTTTAGGCAAGTTCCCGTGACCAGTGGCTTAGCAGCTACGGCCCGCTCAGTCTGTAAAAGCGACTAGGAACTGCCAGCCTCCTATACAATATTTCTAATACTAGGTATTTATAATAGTACTAATACTAATACTAATATTACTTTAATTGTAGCCTCTTACCATGGAGATTTTGATGACTCTAAGTGTTCCTCATGTGTCCCAAAGGATGAATAATATACAATACAATACAATGATTGCAGACGATAGTGGAGACGTACAGCCGCAACCCCGCCGTGCCCGCGGTGAAGGACGTGCGAGTGCGCACATTCCGGCTCAGCGAGGAGACCATCGAGCTCGTCTACCACTACGCGTACAACTTCGTGACCATGTCCACGCGCAGCTACGTGAAGCCCAACCTGGCGGAGACGGGGGGGCGGATACTCTTCAACCCCGAACACACTTCCGGATACATAGTATGTCGCTTCTCACTTCAATATTGTATTGTATTGTATTGTATTGTATTGTTTATTCATCATCCATAGACAGTACACTGCACTCGGATTTGTCATATTTTAGCATTGGCCAGTTCAGCAAAACAAAACACAGCGAAGAAGAACTGGAAAGAAACTCCGCTGTTTTTTTTTCAACGTCCACTTAGTCTAAGTTTACAAAAGTGTTTGTCAATTATTTTAACAAAAACATAGGTAAAACATAAATTCACATGAATACACAAAAATTTACAATCCATGCCGTATGCAACAGTTCATGACAAATATCATTTTATTTGCGAAGACAATCCCCTCCAACTAATATGTTGCCAATTGGAGCAGGCCAGTCCCCACAAACAGCACCCGTTCACGAGCATCACGCCGGGCACAGCCATTACCTCTTTCAACCATATTTTAGGGAAAGAGATAACCTGAGCCAAGCGTCACCGTAAGCAAGGACCTTTAAGGTGGCCCATCCCGCTCATCTCCCCATACAAAAGGGGAAAGAAGATCACGCCCATATTTCTTGTCAGAGATCCAAAATTTTGCTCAAAATAGCTTTATTTGATCGAACTAGATGTCTGATGACCGTTAGCATTGTAAAATTGTGTTTGGTTTCTAAGTTATAAGGTCCGAAAGTTCGAATTTTTCGCGCGTTTTATACAATAACTTTGAATTACGCAATGATAAAGTAAGAACATCTTAAAAAGATTAGTCATCAGACATAGCTTATTTAATCAAGATTTATAATCTATTTGGTTTTTGTTAGATTTTTGACTACAGCGGTCGTGGTTTACTTTTAGCTATAAGTCGTTTTGAAATTAAAATTTTTGTAAATCTTACCAAATCATACACTATGCACATTGTCTTTTTTGTGGACATGTTGCATCTTCCTCATCACGGAGCCTGTCTTATTCTTTGAAACAGAGAAGGTCCCAGAGCGCAACAGCACGGTTTTGTACCATGCCCGCGAATGAGTTAGGCCCGCCGGGTTGGGCCACCTTAAGCGATGCACTGCTCCAGTGGCAACACAACACTGTGAGAATACAGAATATTAAAGGAGGTATGGTCCAAACTTTTACCAGCCATTCCTTTGAAATATTTGGAGCAAAAAAGGTGTATGACATTTGGTTGAACGACCACTCGTACGAAAATTCAGGGCGAGTTTTCGTACGAGTGGTCGTACTGTACATTTTTGTAAACGAAGACCGCGGAAGTACTTCACGACTCTGGAGGGGAGGGAAGGCAAACGTGTCTTTGATCACTCAGTTGACTTCTAATGTACACACATATTAATAGACCAAAACTGTTTATACTACAATGACAAATTCCTCACAAAAAAATAATAAATCTGAAGATTAGAAAATTATACATACATTTATATATTTGCTAGGTTGTGTTTTATAGGATGTATATGGAAAAACATTCTACTATGTTTATTGTTATGCAATGCTACATTTTAGCTCATTAAATAGATACCACAACAAACACACTGAAATAATTCCTAAAATCAATCAAATTTAAAACGACGTCAATGTCCTAAAAACTCTTATGTAACGCAAGTTATAACTTCTACAGATTTTTTTGTACTTACCCTCAAATGTGATTCATTTATCTTGCAGCTGGTTACTACCAGGAGCCAAGTAACATTAATATTTTTAATGAAATACAGTGTATTGAACATTAATTGCTTGGATATGCGAACAATTATAATATATGTTAATATTATCTGGAAAAATACACCTACACTACTCTCAACTAAAACCTACCATATTCCGACGAAAGACCCTCTCTCCCATAGCACAGGGAATCCTATTTTGGGAGACAGGGATCCTACAAAATTTAACTACTACATGTTAAAGTATTAAGCAAAAATATTCTTCAATGAACACGATACATACTTACATTACTACACTATCTGAAACCTGTTGTTTTGTTTATTATTCTTGTACTTGTACTGAACTTGCTTGGTTAGTGAAATGAAGATTTATTATTATTATTATCACTACGTTCCTCCAAAGGGGGCAATTGGTCCTCCTTGACTAACCAGCAGGTAGCAACTCCCGTCTTTATTTAAGCTCCGCGTCTCCCGCAGGCGGACCCCAACGAGACGCTGCCGCGCTCGCTGGAGCTGTACCTGACGCTGTGCGAGAGCATGGAGGGCGAGGGTCTCGCGCGCAAGCACATCCGCGACTACGAGACCGACCTGGCGGGCTACCTGCGCGCGCGCCACCGCGACCTCACCGAGCCGCGGCTGCGGGTCTACCTCTTCGACACGGAGCGAAACGAGGACGCCAAGCGCGGGTGGATGGAGCAGGTAACGTTTATTCTATTCTATAGTCTCGGACGAAAGTTAACTGTCATAGAACGTACAGGGCGATAGAGAAAAATAGCTTGAAATCGCCATATAGCTTCACAATTATGATCTGAAGTTATGATACAACTTTTACTTTGAAATAATGAGGATAAAATCATACTTAATTTTTACGAATACTTCTTCCGACGTTTCGTCTAAGATGTTGCGGACACTGACTGGAAAGACAGCTACCTTTATAAAGGACTTTGCCCATTTTGTGGAAAACGGACGAGCATAAAATTAGTCTCAGTTGACCTCATATTTACCAGAAAAAAGGTAGGTATTTATCTTGTAAGCATAGCAAACTCATGCAAGGTCTGTGATCTTGACGCATTTCCACCATCCTTGTCCTGAATAGTGCTGTTTCCATCGGCAGGAGGCGCTAAAGCGCGAAGTCACGGACCGCGAGATAGAGGCGAAGGTAGATCCACTGACGCCTTACCTCGCGCGCATGTTCGGCGCTGGCTGGCGTCCCGAGCCGGTTCCGTACAAGGCGGCAGTCCTGTTGCGCGAGCAGTGCCTCAACGACTTCAAGGCGCGTCAGCTCGCCAGGCAGAGCCTCGTGCAGGAGCGCTTCGACAAGGTATCTAGCTCCTTGCGCAAAGGTACTGTATGGCTGATGATGCGGTGAAGCAACGGACCCCGAGATAGATGCAAAGGTAGAACCATTGATAACTCGCGCGCATGTTCGGCGCTGGCTGGCGTCCCGAGCCGGTCCCGTACAAGGCGGCAGTCCTGTTGCGCGAGCAGTGCCTCAACGACTTCAAGGCGCGTCAGCTCGCCAGGCAGAGCCTCGTGCAGGAGCGCTTCGACAAGGTATCTAGCTCCTTGCGCAAAGGTACTGTATGGCTGCTGATGCGGTGAAGCAACGGACCGCGAGATAGATGCAAAGGTAGAACCATTGACAACTCGCGCGCATGTTCGGCGCTGGCTGGCGTCCCGAGCCGGTCCCGTACAAGGCGGCAGTCCTGTTGCGCGAGCAGTGCCTCAACGACTTCAAGGCGCGCCAGCTCGCCAGGCAGAGCCTAGTGCAGGAGCGCTTCGACAAGGTATCTAGCTTGCACACTGGTACCGTATGGCTGCTGATGCGGTGAAGTAACGGACCGCGATATAGATGCAGAGGTAGACCTGATGACCCCAGAGGTAGAACCTAACCTAACTTAACTTAACCCAACAACGCGCTCATGTTCGGTGCTGGCTGCCCCCTAGCCGGTCTCGTATAAGGTGACAGTCCTGCTGCATAAGCAGTGCCCCATCGACTTGAAGGGGCGCCAGTTCACCAGGCAGAGCCTCGTGCAGGAGCTTTACGAGGTTCTAACAGCAGCTGGGGGGGGGGGGGGGGGGTACCATGTCACGCGCAAGTGAACAAGCAAGTAAGTGATGAAATCTGACCTTATGTTGCTTTTTGTACTATCCTAACTCGTAAATTTCAGTTCACTTGACCGTGTTTGACAGTTACAATGGTATGAAATGGAACTAAACGTGAGATTCAATCACGCACTTTCCTGTACACACGGCCAGTGAATTGAACGTGGTAACCCCCTGATCGACGGCGATATGTCTTATTAAAATTGCTTGGACCAAGTTTTGCTGCGTTGAATTAACAATATTGTGGCTGCAGTAAGGCCTACTGCAGCAAGCTAGTAGTTTGGAAAGGTTCCAACTGCAGCAGGAAAGTAGTTTGGAAAGGTTCCAACTGCAGCAGAAAAGTAGTTTGGAAAGGTTCTTACTGCAGCAAGCTAGTAGTTTGAAAAGGTTCCAACTGCAGCAGAAAAGTAGTTTTGAAAGGTTCTTACTGCAGCATGCTAGTAGTTTAGAAAGGTTCCATCACAAGCTAGTAATTCGGAAAGGTTCCAACTGCAGTAAGCTAAATGTTTGAAAAGGTTCCAACCGCAGCAAACTAGTGGTTGCTGCTAATAATACGGTTTTCTTTTTTTTTTTCAAAACGGCCCCATGACTCCTTCGAACGTTTTTCGATATTTATTGTAGTTTCGGATAAGGCCATGTATTTGTATTTGTATTTATAAATCTTCCTTTGGGACGCAGGGAACATTTGACATGTTTGAAATCACATGAAGGCACACTTGAAAAATTTGAATTATTTGATTTACAAGTTAATAAAAAATGTTAATTCAAGACAAAGAGTTTCTTTCTACAAAGTTTAATCGAAATCGTCGTGACTGAAAGATCAAGGAATAACCATTGAAAAGTATTTAATGCACATACTCTTCTGGCAATAAAATCATTTCTGGGTCTCATTTCTAATTTATTGGCTTGGATTTAACTACAGAATACTGATACCTCAATTTACTGCCATAATCCAGATGAACGCTGCATATAAGGCGAAGCGGCTGTGGTACCTCGCCAACCAGTTCGTCCTTACGCCGGCGAAGGAAGCGGCCTACTTCGATGACAGGTGGGTTGCACCCCTTTTTAGATTAAAATGATAATACAGGTGGTCGACGTAGATTGATTGATTATAGCATTGCTAAGATTCGGAATCCAGAAATGTTTGGTGTATTGGTCATTGGTCATGTAAGAAGGTACGTCATTCACTCTCAATATTGAAAGGTACGCACGTTGCGTTTTCACAATTGAGAAGTTGTTTTGAATGATAAACCTACACTATTACCGCGTTTTTGTTGCGTGTACTGTTCCATAGTAAAAAATCGCAAAGACTGACGCTTCGAATGTGGGCTGCCACAAGCAGATCTGACGACCGGTATCAAAGTAGGGTTGCCAAATGCTAACACTTTAATTGGTAAGTGGTATTGTTTATGAGGGGGGAGTTGTTCCTTCCACAAAGTCCCGAAAGCCTTCACTCGAGTAATACCTAAATGCGGGCTGTACTCGCACCACATTATGTTGTGCCGTCTCGTGCCATGTGCGAGTTTGACTGGTGCGGAGGTTATCCTCATCGAGAATACGGAATGAGCCAGAATCGACTAACTTCAGATGATTCTTGAGGCAAAATCGAGTAATTATTCTCTAAACATGTTTTCTTTATTAAAATAATAATACCCTGTCCCGAAATGGAAGTAATATCATGATATGAAGTAATTGTGTTTTGACATGGAGATTGAAAAACCAAACCTATATCCATCTCTTTCTAGTTTGACCAATAAGAGTCAGAGCCGGTAATCTCAGTTCTCACCTAAATTGGCGTTTACGTAACTTCGAAGTTCCGTAAATACGTCAAACTCCATACAAATTTTGACTAGATATTCTGTGGTTTTACATCTTCAAGCTGTCAAAGTCAAACGCGGACTTCCGATTTGTATGAAAACGCGGAGTGGACGTAAACGGCAACGTCGACGAATTTTCGGCAACGTTGAGTAAGCTGTCAAATCAAGCTCGGACTCGCAAATGTTAGTTCGCTTAACGCCCACTGCGCGCGCTCTTCAATTTCTCCATACATTTGAAAACGCCGGTCGATCGGTTTGCCGTAACGCCAATTTAGGTGACAACTGAGGCTTCGGGTACTGATTTAGTTTTGGTTGCTCCTCTAATAGTCAAGATCCTCTGGTACATTCGAAAATCAAACTTTAAACAGCCAACAGTGCAATAACGTTCCATGTTTACCCGTTTCCATGGAGATGTGACGCTCTCACTGGGTTCAAAATGGCCCCTGCACCTCTTGCAGCGGGCGGCTCGCGTTCGAGGTGCACACACTCGAGGTGCGGCTGCAGCGCTCGCGTGACCTGTCGGCGGTGCGCGCGCGCGCGCTGCAGCAAGCGCTCGACGCGCACCCCGTGCTCAGCGAGTACGCTCGCGTCAAGCTGTTAGCGCCCTCCCGCTAGCACGTGCAGTGTGGCTTCACTCCTTCCTTCAGCGTGGAATGACACGCTTTCACTGTACAGCTAAAACTAACCTAACATATTTACTTTTAGTTTGAGTGAATGGCATTCTGATTTTCCGAATTAGTGTGACCACGAGCCTAATGTTTAGGTAATATTTTATTTTGTCTTTTTGTTTTTTTTTTGTATAGGTAATATTTTTTGATGTCACTACGAGTATATACTCGTAATGACATCAAAAGTGTGACGCAAAAGTGCGAAAGTGTGACTACCTAATACAATAAATACCTCATGGTCCCACTAGTTTTACAAATCGGTGTGACCACAAGGCCACCGCTATAAATTTGAGGCAGCTAAAACTTGAGAATTATGGTATTTTAAAACCAGCCCAAAACAAAAAGTCAATTTTGGAAGTCCTACTCGTGGGATTAATGATTTTCCTTTGACAACCATACAAGACTCGGACTATACCTAACTGATTTTTTGTTGAGAAATACTTTCTTGTTTCACACCCTCTGTTTTAAGACTTTATTGGTAATAAATATTTATATTTATAACTTGTAGTATATTGTATTTTTTTTTCTTGTGATAAAACCTTAAAATAAAATAAAACAATACTGACAATAACTTGACATTGAAGTTTTATTTTCTGTAAAACAAAATAAGTATTTCCTAGACATAATATAATTCTTATAAGTCTAACTAAAGTGACTAGAGATTCATTGGTAACAAATAATCAGGTACATTCATAAATGTTTATTAACTTAATTTTTAACACGAGATTCCCAAAAGATTCAGAACTTCTTTAAACTAAACGTTTCAAACGTCCCCTAACAGTTATGTATTTATAACACCCGATATTTTGTATGTGGTAAATGAATACGACATTACCGTTACCACGTTAATTTGAGGTTATGTGACAACATCAACATTTAAAACTTGTTACTTTATTATTTTCAAAATCTAATTTTCTGAATTTCTGATGTCGAGCTAGCTTGGCATCCAAGGAACGGGTCCTAAAAACAATTTTTAATGTCAAGCAAGGTTGGCATCCAAGGTGGCGCACCTAAAACAATTTCTGATATCAAACAAGCTTGGCATCCAAGGTAGGGCTCCTAAAAACAATTTCTGATGTCAAGCAAGGTTGGCATCCAAGGTAGGGCTCCTAAAAACAATTTCTGATGTCAAGCAAGGTTGGCATCCAAGGTGGCGCACCTATAACAATTTCTGATATCAAACAAGCTTGGCATCCAAGGTAGGGCTCCTAAAAACAATTTCTGATGTCAAGCAAGGTTGGCATCCAAGGTAGGGCTCCTAAAAACAATTTCTGATGTCAAGCAAGGTTGGCATCCAAGGTGGCGCACCTATAACAATTTCTGATATCAAACAAGCTTGGCATCCAAGGTAGGGCTCCTAAAAACAATTTCTGATGTCAAGCAAGGTTGGCATCCAAGGTGGCGCACCTAAAACAATTTCTGATATCAAACAAGCTTGGCATCCAAGGTAGGGCTCCTAAAAACAATTTCTGATGTCAAGCAAGGTTGGCATCCAAGGTAGGGCTCCTAAAAACAATTTCTGATGTCAAGCAAGGTTGGCATCCAAGGAACGGGTCCTAAAAACAATTTTTAATGTCAAGCAAGGTTGGCATCCAAGGTGGCGCACCTAAAACAATTTCTGATATCAAACAAGCTTGGCATCCAAGGTAGGGCTCCTAAAAACAATTTCTGATGTCAAGCAAGGTTGGCATCCAAGGTAGGGCTCCTAAAAACAATTTCTGATGTCAAGCAAGGTTGGCATCCAAGGTGGCGCACCTATAACAATTTCTGATATCAAACAAGCTTGGCATCCAAGGTAGGGCTCCTAAAAACAATTTCTGATGTCAAGCAAGGTTGGCATCCAAGGTGGCGCACCTAAAACAATTTCTGATATCAAACAAGCTTGGCATCCAAGGTAGGGCTCCTAAAAACAATTTATGATATCAAGCAAGACTGGCCTCCAAGATGGGGCACCTAAAACAAGTTCTGATGTCAAGCATGCTTGGGATCCAAGGTGGGGCACATACAAGTGATTTGTTTTCGATGTCGACTTAGCATGGCTTAGCTAAGCAGATTAAATATACCTGTTTTGAGTACAATTTTGGATCTCCGACAGTAAATATGTGCACGGTCACCATCGTGCTATCTGCCGTGGCCCGCCTTCAGACGAGCTAGCGATCGCTGAGTATCCAGGCGCGCGAGGTGCGGCTCCAGTCGCCGGCGCCGCCGAGCGGGTTGCCGCGCGCGTCGTGCGTGGCGAGCGCGAGCCGCGACAGCTTGCTCGCAAGCCGCCCGCGCGGCGACTCCGGCCGCGGCAGCGGCGGCAGCGTTATCGGGGCGCACTCTGCGACATCCGGTTACAGCTTCACATTATTTGTTTCTTCAATTCGAAGTAAAGTACACACGAAGATTCTTTTATGTATTTTTCCCGTGTATTCTTCCGTACCCAAAGGGTGAAAGCGGAACCCTATTACTGAACCTCCGCTGTCCGTGCGTCCGTCCGTCTGTCACAGGGCTGTATCTCAAGAATCGTAATAGGTAGGCAGCTGAAATTTTCACAGAGTTTGTATTTATTTTGCTGCTATAACAACAAATAGTTAAAATTAAATAATAATAAAAATTAAAGGGGGATCCCATAAAAAACGTGATTTTTTAGGTTGAATCTTGTACGATGGTACGGAACCCTTAGTGTGCGAATCCGAGTCGCACTTGGCCGGTTCTTTTTCTATTGATTTGGTTAGGGCTCTAGCCATGTTTGGCTATGCCAGCCCCATAGTTACTATTTGTGTTTACTGATTGCTGCGCAGGACAAGAGAATTAATAAAAAATGTGGTCACAATTTGGAACCCTTCATTTTGTGGTTGGCTCAGAGCTTCATGGATTTTGAAGAATAAATTCAGTCTGTCTGTACTTTGTCTCTTTCAACAATTTGTTTGTATAACTTAGTTCCGGACACAATCCAAGAGTACGTGGAGCTGATCCTATGCTAGTTGACAAGCAGAGTATCAGGAGGATTAGGCGAGTCAACTATTCGCATAAAGTGCAGTTTCCTATTTATTTAACAATATTTTTATTTGCAGTTTCTAGCGAAGAAAACCAATAAGAATCTTGATAATGAAATCTTATTCCTAATACAAATTAATTTGTTGTAAATATCTACTTAAATTCTATAAAGTACTATCAATTCAAATATCTGTTATTAGATTAAACAAATCAGATGTATGTATATAAAGCAATACATAATTTCGCCAATTATCAGACTTTTCAAAGTTAGAAAGGGTAAAAGAAAATAAATAGAGAAAAATGATAGCACCATGATAGGGGTAACCGCACTTATGTTGAGCATTGAAATTCTCATGAGAAAAACAACTGACAGATGTTACGGCAGCGGGGTTCTGTTCTTTTCGTGATAATTACAGGGATAAGCGTGGAGCAAGTGATAAAGTCTGTACGCAAAAACGAAAAAAAGTACAGATATAAACGTAACTTTGACATTTTCCAAAACAAAAAAAACTGTATGTATTGGTAAAAAAAAATAACTAAGTTTTTTTTTTTTTTTTTTTATGTGACTGGACATGGATGGCTAATACCACAAGTTCTGTCATGGTATTAGCCCAACACACCACATGGGAACTAGGTGCCATGCCAGGACCTTCCTTATATTGCACGGCTACATTGAACTGGATGGAAAACACGGACAATTTTCATTGCCGCTTCGACCATCGTTCATCCAATGCGATGGTACCAACCCGGGCGGGATAAACCCTACCACCTAGTAAGTAAGGAAGGGGACCTACAGCTTAACGTGGAATCCGAACCACGGCCAGCCTCTCTCAACGGTCGAATGGTCACCCATCCAAGACCAGACCGGACCCAGCGTTGCTTAACTTCGGAGAGCGATCGCCGAAGTGTCGCGCCACTGGGCCACCGAGGCTGACCGAGGCTGTTCAAATTGTCAACTAAAATTGGATACTTGAAGGAGATATGGCGGTTGAGGTTTAGGTGACAAGTCACACGTCCCGGTTCCGAGTTTGTCCATAGCAGGATACCCTAGAGATCAGATCAGAACAGTTTTTTGGGACCACGAGTAACCATCACATTGAATGAAAGATCACTGAAGCGGCAATAAACAATTCGTAGCACCCGGGACAAACAGGCGTATCTCATTTTTAGGGTTCCGTACCCAAAGGGTGAAAACGGAACCCTATTACTAAGCCTCCGCTGTCCGTCCGTCCGTCCGTCTATCCGTCTGTCACAGGGCTGTATCTCAGTAACCGTAACAGGTAGACAGCTGAAATTTTCACAGAGCGTGTATTTATTTTGCCGTTATAACAACAAATAGGTGAGATTAAAAAATAATTAAAATTAAAGGGGGCTCCCATACAACAAACGTGATTTTTTTGTTAAGATGGTACGGAACCCTTCGTGTGCGAGTCCGACTCGCACTTGGCCGGTTTTATTAAAGGACAATGCCGGATTTCGTATGGAAGGTGGTGCCTTTTTTTTTTCGCGCGGCCATCAACCATACTTAATTACATTAGTTTAGTATAATTTTACAAACAAAACTGTAATACAATGTGTATGCCTAAACTCAGTCCGAATGAAGTTATAAGGGCCCGAAGTTCAAATAATATTTATTGTGTCTTTCATGTATTTTCATTAGAATTCGTTGTTATATTTTTTTTTTTGTAGTATGCACTACTTTCACGTAGCTTAAAGTGTTTCACCATGAAAATGTTTGCACACTATTAGTACCTACTGGCGCATCTTCTGCAAAGGGCATTAGAACAGGCCGCGCGACCCCTTGTATGTACCGCTTAGGTATAACCCGGGCGGCACGTCTTGACTTGTTAGGCTTTGCCGAGCGGCTCAGCCGATCGGAATAGCGGGGATGCAGCTTCTATGCATCTCTTCTTCTTCTTCTTCAGCCTTTTGTTGTCCACTGCTGGACGTAAGCCTCCCCCAGACTTCGCCAAGTTGTGCGGTCTCTTGTTTTTCTTCGCCAGTTGTCACCTGCTGTTTGACGTATATCGTCTGACCAACATACGTGACCTGCCCACTGCCACTTTAGTTTAGCAACCCTATGCATAATGTCAGTGACCTTGGTGCTTAGGCGTATCAGCGAATTTGGCATTCGGTCGCGCAGTGAGATGCTGAGCATGGATCTTTCAATTGCCCTTTGGGCTACTTTCAGCTTGTGTGTAGTACCAACTGTGAGCGTGCATGTCTCGCAGACGTAGGTCAAAACTGGCAGCACGCATTGGTCAAACAGTCTAGTGTTGAGAGACTGGGGCATCTAAGAATGGAAGACATTTTAAGTTTTCCGAAGGCGGCCCACGCCAGCTGAATACGCCTGCCTATTTCTTTTGCGAGTGGATCACGTCCGAGTTTAATCACTTGGCCCAAGTAGCAATACTCGTGGACTTGCTCTATTGCAGTGCCGAAGACCGTTATTGGATTTGCTGCTAGGTCTGTGGTTCCCATCAGCTTGGTTTTGTCTTCGTTCATCTCGGACCTACTTTTTGCGATTCCTGTGATAGGTCACATAGCAACACGTTCAGGTCTTCGGGTGACTCTGACATTAGGACAATATCATCCGCAAACCTTAGGTCGTTTAGGCGTCTTTCGTTCACGTTTATGCCCAAACCATTCCATTCGAGCTTCTTGAATATATCCTCCATTACATTCGTGAAGAGTTTCAGCGAGATGACATCTCCTTGCCTCACTCCACGGAAGATGGGAATGGTAGTGGTTTCTCCCTGATCTTCCACAGTCATTGTTGCACGTTTGTAGATGGTCTTGAGTATTTCGATATATCGGTTGTCTACTCTACATCGCTGCAGTGCATCCATTACTGCCCAGTGTTCCACAGATTCGAACGCCTTTTCATAGTTGACAAAAGCAAAGTAGGTAGTGGTTTTCCATATTCGCACGTATTCTGAATCACTTGCCTCAGAGTGAATATGTGGTCCACTGTTCCATAACCTGCTCTGAATCCAGCTTGCTCTACTGGCTGATCTTGGTTAAGTTTTATGCATCTAATGAAACTCAATTAAATCATCTTTCTTGTTTGCACCAATTCCCCATTTCCCCCTTTTCGCTTGCGTGCATTAGGCAATGCGATGAGTAGCAATCACGGTTCTTGCTTCGTTAAATATGCGCGTGTGCTTTTGGACGACTTTGTGGCTTTATACAACGAACCGTATTTGGTTTTAAAGACTCTTATATCTGCTTCATACCTGTTTAACCAACTGTCGACGTTTACCATCTCTGGTTACTTCTTACCTGTGCCTGCGTTTGTTATTATACATATGTAAGCAAGATAAGAAAGACGGAGAGAAGACCTTGCATTCATTGCCAACATTGTTCAAATAGGAGCAACAACCGAATTCGCAGATCTAATGTTTTAACTCCGGACTATGTGCAACAGCATCCATATATTATTTGGTAGAAGTCATCCAGAAGTGGTCATCGCTGGATTACAACAAGTACTACCAGAATGCATCATCGTTGAACCAGAACAGGTACCACCAGAAGACATAATCGCTGAACCAGAACAGGTACCACCAGAAGGCATCATCGCTGAACCAGAAGAAATACAACCAGAAGTTGTTGGCGCTGAACCAGGGCAAGTAGAAGCAGTGGAGCATGCACGACATGTCCACAATGTGTCGAGGTTTCCAATACCTGGATTTTCTAGACCACCTTTAAATACAAGGCAAGCTTGTGTTAACCTAAACTTGGTAAGAATAGACAAGTATTTAAGATCAACTATTCTTCAAGAGAAGAATGTTTATATACCGTTTGGAACATTCGATCCTGCATGGGGTGATATAACTGTTATAGTACGCCACGTATATGAACTAGCCTAACCTAACCTAACCTAACCTAAACTAACATCGTATCTAGGGTGGGGAACGCATCAAAGAAACCTACACCCAACCGCATTTTTTTAGATAATATCGTAATTCGTCATGATCTGGAGAGCGAAGTAGATGAGATTAGAGACGAAGAATTGTATTTTTTTCAATAAATTACTTTTCGAACGGTCTGTATTTTTGTGCAACGTTTTGTATTTTTTTTATTCTGATTCAATTATAACCAGTATTTCCCCCGAAACTCGCGACGGTTTTAAGAAATAATAGATAGTGAAGAGGTATAGGCTTGTAGCTTAGTGGCGCGGGGACTGGCCTAGCGTACCAGAGGTCTGGGATCAAGTCCTCGCCCCGACTTTCTTTCTCTTTCTGAGTTCGATAAGTGCATTTCGTCACGAATGCGAGCTGCTCCATGGTTCGGAATCCATGTAAAACTGAAGGTTTCCCTACTAGGTGGTAGGGTTTAAGCACCGCCCGGGTTAGTACCATCGCATTGGATGAAAAGATGGTCGAAGCGGCAATGAAAAATTATCCTAGTTTTCCATCCAGTACTATGTAGTCGTCAAGCCATTCAAGGTCCTGGCATGACACCTAATTCCTTCGGGAATGTGGTGTATTGGGTCATATCATAACAGTAGTTGTGTGGTCTTAGCTATCCATGTCAGGTTGCATAAAAAAAGGTATGTTTAGTCCTGAAAATCTGGAATAATATGACTTGGAATTTGATCTGGAATTTGCAAGCGACACATACGTATTAGTTTCATATACCATTAATATGGCAATTATAGCCCAAAATAAAGATTTTTAAAGATTTTGGTCTCATGAATGTAGGCAGCGCCATCTATTTTTTCTTAGATAAACTAAGTTTTCAACCTATGTAAATTATTTCCGATCAAAATCATATCAGTAATAGAATAGACTATTCTGAACGCCTCCAATATTTTAAGATGCATTCACTTGAAAATAGACGAATCATGCTAGATCTCATGTTCCTACATAAAATAATTAATAGTGAAATTGACACCCCAACAATTCTTAATAATATTAAGTTTGTGATTCCAAGACCAAACACAAGAATGCATCAAAACAACATTTTAAAGATTTCATCCACAAAAACAAATGTTGGGCGCCTCGCAACACAACCGCGCATTATTTGAACTTTGGACCCTTATAACTTCGTTCGGACTGACTTTAGGTATAAACAAGCCATAGTGAGTTTTTTTTGTAACATTATTCTTAACTAAAAAAACTAAGTTTGGTTGATGGCCGCGCAAAAATTTCTTTATAAAAAAGGCACCAATTTCAGGCAATGGCCTTTGCAGCAGAGTTGAAAAAGTGATAGTTTCTTTGTTTTCTTTCATATTTTACTGCAAATGATGCTGAAAAAAATTACCTGGTAAGAAGCTTTGCTAAGAGTTTAAACATAAATAATAGAGCAAATAAATTCATATATGTATTCTATATATCTATATAAAAGCTATAATTGTGAGATACGCCTGTATGTCCCGAGTTTTCCATCAAGTTCACGCCAGAATGTGTGATAAGAGCCATCCTTTGCCATTCCCAGTTTATATCCATTCAGCCAGCCCGAACACGCCACTAGTGAGAGGACGAAAAACACACCGGTATGGTAGTCGTAGTGGGCGCGGTCGGAGGACGCATCGCGGACGAGGCCGACGCGCCGCCGGTACTCCCCAGCGAAGTGCTCCACGAGCGAGTCCATCATGCCGGCCTGGCGCGAGAACACCTGGAGTATCTTCGACACGCGCAGGGCGTTCTCCACCTACGGGACGCCGCAACGTGAACACAAATTAATCACGTTGTTTTCAGTTTTGTTTCGGCACTCGGGTATCGATTTGTATGTTGTGCATCGGCACATCTGTCATTAGGTTAACCAACTTGCAATGTGTTAGATTGCAGACTGGGCTCGAAAGGCACATGTTGACTAGAGGGTACATCAGCATAGAATTTAAACTGATGAATTATAAATAAGTTTACCGTTACTGCAGGTGGAATATTTTGATTGCTAAAAATTTATCAGTGGGCATACATATGAGACTCAGGCACAACCAAACAAAAAAGCACGGGGCTCTCCGCCTCCTACAGCACCATGACAATGTCTGCGTTGAGTTTCATACCACCATGAACTGCAGGAAGAGGCACGGCAGGCACTGCTCGTCGTCCTGCGAGGGCAGGCCGAGCTGCCACGAGAGCTCCTCGTACTGCAGCGCCAGCAGCACGGTGCTCTCTGCCTCCTACAGCACCATGACAATGTCTGCGTTGAGTTTCATACCATCATGAACTGCAGGAAGAGGCACGGCAGGCACCGCTCGTCGTCCTGCGAGGGCAGGCCGAGCTGCCACGAGAGCTCCTCGTACTGCAGCGCCAGCAGCACGGGGCTCTCCGCCTCCTACAGCACCATGACAATGTCTGCGTTGAGTTACATACCACCATGAACTGCAGGAAGAGGCACGGCAGGCACCGCTCGTCGTCCTGCGAGGGCAGGCCGAGCTGCCACGAGAGCTCCTCGTACTGCAGCGCCAGCAGCACGGGGCTCTCCGCCTCCTACAGCACCATGACAATGTCTGCGTTGAGTTACATACCACCATGAACTGCAGGAAGAGGCACGGCAGGCACCGCTCGTCGTCCTGCGAGGGCAGGCCGAGCTGCCACGAGAGCTCCTCGTACTGCAGCGCCAGCAGCACGGGGCTCTGCCTCCTACAGCACCATGACAATGTCTGCGTTGAGTTTCATACCACCATGAACTGCAGGAAGAGGCACGGCAGGCACCGCTCGTCGTCCTGCGAGGGCAGGCCGAGCTGGCACGAGAGCTCCTCGTACTGCAGCGCCAGCAGCACGGGGCTCTCCGCCTCCTACAGCACCATGACAATGTCTGCGTTGAGTTACATACCACCATGAACTGCAGGAAGAGGCACGGCAGGCACCGCTCGTCGTCCTGCGAGGGCAGGCCGAGCTGCCACGAGAGCTCCTCGTACTGCAGCGCCAGCAGCACGGTGCTCTCTGCCTCCTACAGCACCATGACAATGTCTGCGTTGAGTTTCATACCATCATGAACTGCAGGAAGAGGCACGGCAGGCACCGCTCGTCGTCCTGCGAGGGCAGGCCGAGCTGCCACGAGAGCTCCTCGTACTGCAGCGCCAGCAGCACGGGGCTCTCCGCCTCCTACAGCACCATGACAATGTCTGCGTTGAGTTACATACCACCATGAACTGCAGGAAGAGGCACGGCAGGCACCGCTCGTCGTCCTGCGAGGGCAGGCCGAGCTGCCACGAGAGCTCCTCGTACTGCAGCGCCAGCAGCACGGGGCTCTCCGCCTCCTACAGCACCATGACAATGTCTGCGTTGAGTTACATACCACCATGAACTGCAGGAAGAGGCACGGCAGGCACCGCTCGTCGTCCTGCGAGGGCAGGCCGAGCTGCCACGAGAGCTCCTCGTACTGCAGCGCCAGCAGCACGGGGCTCTCTGCCTCCTACAGCACCATGACAATGTCTGCGTTGAGTTTCATACCACCATGAACTGCAGGAAGAGGCACGGCAGGCACCGCTCGTCGTCCTGCGAGGGCAGGCCGAGCTGCCACGAGAGCTCCTCGTACTGCAGCGCCAGCAGCACGGGTCTCTCTGCCTCCTACAGCACCATGACATGTCTGCGTTGAGTTTCATACCACCATGAACTGCAGGAAGAGGCACGGCAGGCACCGCTCGTCGTCCTGCGAGGGCAGGCCGAGCTGCCACGAGAGCTCCTCGTACTGCAGCGCCAGCAGCACGGGGCTCTCTGCCTCCTACAGCACCATGACAATGTCTGCGTTGAGTTTCATACCACCATGAACTGCAGGAAGAGGCACGGCAGGCACCGCTCGTCGTCCTGCGAGGGCAGGCCGAGCTGCCACGAGAGCTCCTCGTACTGCAGCGCCAGCAGCACGGGTCTCTCTGCCTCCTACAGCACCATGACATGTCTGCGTTGAGTTTCATACCACCATGAACTGCAGGAAGAGGCACGGCAGGCACCGCTCGTCGTCCTGCGAGGGCAGGCCGAGCTGCCACGAGAGCTCCTCGTACTGCAGCGCCAGCAGCACGGTGCTCTCCGCCTCCTGCAGCACCATGACGCCCTCGGCGTTGATGGCCACCAGCACGGGCACGTCCTCGTGTGTCAGCAGGCTGGTCAGGCTGCGCACGGGCTGCTCGATTTGCCCTTGGAAGAACGCCGAGCTGCAAATTGTGGAATCGATAAATTAGTTGACTGATGATACTTTTGAGATTACTGCGGCCGTTAAACATGTTTGAAAAATGGTAAGTCTTTCACGCGGCACGACAGATAATCGTCGAAGACTGACAATCGTCTGCTGCGTACGAACGTGGCGGATGCCTTCTTGATAACGGGCTGAAACATAGCTCGAAACGTCTGGGAATGTCTCCTCCCGCTGCATGAAAAGCCGAAACATTTTTTAAACATAGTTAACTGATCATTTTATTGACAATCCCAAACAAATACCAACTAACTAACCAGGAGGTATGAATTATATACCCAGTGACTGCAAGACTCTCTCTAATTTAGAGTTCGATAAGTGTGCATAGAGGTAATGCATGAAGGAAAAGATCGCGAGGAAACCCACCACTTCAGTGGCTTTAGGATTTTTTGGAATGGGCCCGCCACTCATTACGGGTGCTTGACACCATGATGAATATTGATTTCTATAATAAAAAATAAAAATAAAATTGTCCGTGTCCAATGTAGGCGAGCAATATCAGGAAATTCCTGGCATGGCACGTAGATCCCAAGTGGTGTTTTAGGCTAATATCCTCACAATCAGTATCTCAAAGTAAAATAAAAAAAATAAAAAAATGGCGTTGGCGCAGCGCGCAACCGACCCGTATGCGGCGTGCGCGCGACAGAAGTCGAGGTACTTGGCGCGCAGCTTGCGCGGCGCGGCGGCGGGCGCGCGCTGCACGTGGCCCAGCAGGCGCGCCTCGGGCGAGCCCTTGCGGCCGGCGGGCAACAGCCGCGCCCAGCGGCCCGAGCGCGCGTGCGCCGGCAGGTAGTTATCCTGCTGCTCCCTGCAGCACGACGCGCGGGGTTAGCTTCCACATAGATAAATAATATTAGGGGAAAGATTGCTTACTTGTTGAATAGGGATAATAAAAGTCAACAGATGGCGTTGCAATTCACTTTTTAAAATATATTAAATAGAAACCAATGAATATCAATGATATTTTTAATTACAATAATATTACTTAATTTATCGTTAAAATGTAACGTTTCCACTGGAGGCAAATTTTAGAATTAAGCTTAGTTTCATGACGGTGTAACTAGTTCCGACATTGACGGGAGATGGCGTTGGTTAAAAATGTCATAGTACCAGCGAAAATAAGCAGTTTTCAGCGTGTTTTATACGTTGTATGACATTAGAAGTCTATCCCTACTATCCTTAGGCTTCGATGAGGTTACGTTTTCCATCGTATACTTTAAGGTCGGCCCGTAAGCACCTGAAAATTTCGGCTCCCATACAAACGTAGTTTACTAATCATTTGAAAAACAATGTTCCAATTTACTTGATAATTGGTATCTAATATTAGGCTACAAATATCTGTGTCTGCATGCCTTTGTTTTTTCGGTAAATGTATTCTGGGTCAAACCATAGAGAAAACTAAATTCGTATGAAGATTTTCTTTTAGCTTTCATTTCATTCGGTGGGGATTTTTCAAAAAAACAAAAGCATGCAGACACAGATATTTGTTACCTGATATTAGATATTAAATATCAATTTAATTGGAATAGCGGTTTCCAAATTATTAGTAAACTACGTTTGTATGGGGAGCATAGCTTACGGGCCGTTCTTAAGTAGCGAGCATGGAAGGACGGGAGTAACAATCGGAACTCATTTTTATGATTGCAGCGTATAGCCATGATTTAGTGGCAATGACTTACTGTAGTTAGTTAACTCGACCTCGAGGTACCCCTAACTTTGGGGACTCTCCAACTTAGAACGGAGGTGGGGTCTCTCTCTGTCTTCTATCGTCTTTACCAAGGAGAATGCTCGTCAGAGCTGCATAACGCTGTTAGAGAATGCACAAATTCACAGTCGACATTTCAAAAATAAGAACCCACCAATCCACTAGATCCTTTTTCTATAGGGTCGGTAAACAATGGAATGAACTCCCTTCCGAGGTATTTCCCCCAAATTACGACCTGGGGTCCTTCAAACGTGATGTGAAGAAGCACCTTTTTTTTTTTTATGCAACCTGACATGGATGGCTAATACCACACAACTACCGTTATGATATTAGCCCAAAACACCACATTCCCGAAGGAATTTGGTGCCATGCCAGGACCTTCCCTTTATGAGCACGGCTACATTGAACTGGATGGAAAACACGGACAATTTTGTAATTGCCGCTTCGACCATCTTTTCATCCAATGCGATGGTACCAACCCGGGCGGGCTTAAACCCTACCACATAGTAGGGGAAGGGGACCTACAGTTTTACATGGATTCCGAACCATGGAGCAGCTCGCATTCGTGACGAAATGCACTTATCGAACTCGGAAAGAGAAAGACAGTGGTGCATGTCGGTATTGAACCCAGGCCTCTGGTACGCTAGGCCAGTCCCCGCGCCACTAGGCTACGAGCCGCCTGGCCGGCCGGCATGGTTTTCGCAGCCCGATCAATGTTCGAAAACCCATGGGCGTCCTCGGGCACCTTTAGGTCCTGGCGTACGCCATATGACGCGCTTAACATTTAAAAAAACGAATTCGGGACGTGCAATATCGAATGGATTACGTGTTCTTACATTTTGTTGGAACTCGAAAGTCAGTAGTAAGAGAATTCGTAATTTAATGTCATTAGTCATTAGCAGCTGTCAGGGCTAAGAGAGTGCAAGTTGCTCAATGCAGAAGGAGAGACCATTTTGAAAGTCTTCTCGAGAAGATCGTGTCAGTTATTTCAAATCGTAGACATCACTTTCGTCACTACTGCCACCGCCCCCACGAAGGTGGGTAACCTTTGTACCTTCTCGTACCTAAAGAACTGAGCCGTGTGCCGGTGCGGGTCGTAGGCGCCCAGCTGCAGCCTGGCCTGCAGCCCGCCGAGCGTCACCGCCTGCGCAGCCTCCAGCGGGTAGCGGCCCTTCACCACATTGTAACGGGCCTCCTCGTACAGCAGTTCTAGAATCCGCGTGTCCCTGCCGTGGATAAATTTGACTAATTTGTAATGGATATGTGGACACGTGAATTAATAATATCAGGTGGTAAGGTATTTGATACAGTTTTCGCAAAAATATTTATGTAAATTTGTTACACCTTTGCCCAGTCAATAGTAATGCACGGTGTGTCACAAGGTTCTATCTTGGGAACTCTTTTATTTCTTAACTGCATTTACGATTTTCGACAACATTTCGAAAATAAAATTAAATCAGCCATAGAAGATATTGAAACCCAGGCATTTGCATGTTGGATGATAAATAGTCTGTCTACTGCAAACAGCTGACACTACTAGCTGACCGAGTGGCTCGTAGCTCAGGAACGCGGGAACTTGCCTTCGATGACAGAGTTCATGGACTTGATCCTCACCCCGTTCATACACCACTTTTTCTGAGATGGATTACTGCATTTCGCCATTAATGTAAGCTGTTGAATGGTTCGAAATCCACGTAAAAACTGTAGGTCCCTTTCCCCTACTAGGTGGTAGGGTTTTGCCTGCCCGGTTTGGTACCATCACCTTGGATGAAAAGGTGGTTGAAGCTGAAGGTTCATTTCTCTGTAGTCATACTCATAAAGGGAAGGTTCCGGCATTAGGTGTAATAACTCTTTAATAGATTTAAAGCAGTGAGCCTGATAGCTGCGCCATCTTTCTGCACACTTTCTGTCAAACCGTGTTGTGGAAGACTGGAGCAAGCTGCGGGAGGAAGTCATAAGTTCTAGCTCAGTGAACAGTTTCAAAAACAATTTGGACAATCATGTAAAAAATAATTAAAAAAACCGTTTACTTAAAATAAAAAAAATTATAAAATAAAAACAATGTGCACTCAATCAGTGAAGTACACGCATCAGCTTGCAGCTGCTAGTGTATATAATAATAATAATAATCTCTTGGTACAAACACTCTTTATGTAATGATCGATTCAACAGACGTTACCATCTTAGTTATACGTTTATTGCAATAGAGGGCCGGCTTACTTAACACATATTGTATGAAAGTTCCCTCACTATGGCGGTTGTATTTATGAATCTATGCCACCGCTCACTTGATGGCCTCCTCGGCTTGGCGCGAGAGGAAGAGGTCGCGCTGCATGCGCAGCGCGGGGCGGTCGCGCGCGCGCCGCGCCTCCGCGCCGTGCCCGCAGCGCCGCAGCAGCCGCCGCCAGCCGGCCCACACGCGCCACGGGCACTGCGTCGGACGCAGCTGCACCTCTGCACCGGCGGGCGCACGCGCATTAACCTAACGCGCCGCTCGACACTTCGCGCGTGATAACACTTGATTGCATTCAGCTCCATATTGTAGAAAAAAAAACCTTTTTTGTCTCGGAAAAACGTGAGGATTACGCAGGCGAAATTAATGCACTAACTGTTACGACAACCTGTAAACAGGGGGCCTACAGTTTTACATGGATTCCGAACATGAACAGCTCGGGATCGTAACGAAACAAACGCCTTTATACAACTCAGAAAAGAAAGAAAGTGGGATATAAACAGGGCCGGGATTTAAACCCATGATCTCTGGCATGGAAGGCAATTAGTGAATTACCGGATGGACAATTTGTGTATAATTAATTGTATGTGAAGCTGGCCGCATGACGTGTGCCTCAGTTCAAACATCGCCACCGATCAATGCATTTGCCAAGTCAGTTCCCACCCACACAAATCTTCCAATATATCTAGAACTGTGTTTGCATGTGACATGTATTTTTTTTATTATGACAGATTTATTTTTATTTCTTTTATTTTTGGCGCCTTATAAATATTTATATTTATAAGGTGCCAAAACGGTTGTACATGCATATCATTTACAGAAATAGTTTGTTTAAAATTAACTACATATACAACCAGCAAAAGACACAGGAGTACATTATAGAATAGATACATCACATAAGTTAAAATAGAGTTATAAAACGAAAGCAACTAAAAATCTACACATTTTTAAATATCTGGAACTTTAAACGTAACATTTTAGAGAAAAACAAATTTAAAAAAATCCCTAATAGGACATGATATAGAAGTAAGCAACAAGAGAGAAAGAAAATAAAACAAAATTAAACTAATTAAAAAATTAAAGACATAGTAAGCATGCTAGATGGCACATCTCCTTCCTTTTTTGATCTGAGGGTTGATGTGAAACTGGCGTTTAAACCGTGAACCGTGAATATACTTCCAGAGAGGCAGAGTGATGTTTGAACATTTTTATTGGTGGACGACTAGAGCGGGTGTGAGTAGAATTTATTAAAAACATATGATTATGAAGGAATGAATTACCAGTCAACGAACATTTAACACATTCTTCACACTATTTAATGTAACTACAATACAGCAGCACAGTGACCTATAAAGGGTAATTGGATAAAAATAAAGGAGGCATTGCATCGTCACTAGAAACCATAGGACTGTTTAGAAATATCGAATGTACGAACCGAGCAGAGGACTGCACATCCAAAGTGCGAACACGTTGGTGGCGAGGTTGCGGGTACTCGGCTGCGACATGCCCAGCTCCTCAGCGGACAGCACCGCCTGGAGGAATCTCGACGCTGTCACGTTCATGGGAGCCTTTGAGAAAAATGTTCAATTAATGGATGTATCTAGTCAAGATGGTACTCCGCTTAGGAATTTCTATTTGCGATATGAGAATTACATTTGTGATGGCCCACCGATAAACAAATCATCGAGACATGCCGCCTTGCACACTTTAAAGCAATTTCAGCTTCATGATTGTGATGCGGATTGAAGAAAACATGAATGGGGCATTAACCAAATGCTCTGACATGGTCACAAAGTGTACCCAAGGCCTTTTTTTTTGCTCTTGTTGTTTTTGTCGAGTAGAGTTAGTTCCCCATTAGGAGCTTCTCATGCTTCGGGGACGTTGTTTACGCCATCTAGATCTAGTATGTTATGCCTCTTCAAGCGTCGTAAGCAGTCGGGGACAGTAAGCTGCACTGCCAGCTGGTTTGGATGCTTCATAAGTCGCTTCTTGTATTTTGCAGCAACTGTTTTTATTTCTTCCTTTATTGTCTTCATTTGAAGATAGTAATGGACCTCACAGATCCACCAAAATTGATAAAAAAAACCTGCCGCAATTCAAGTAAATCACACATGGTAATTATGAGCTCAAAGCAAGTAATCAACCTGTATTCAAGTTTACCCTGATTTAGGTTCCTAAATAATTAATAAATAAATAATTCATACCTCATCGGGGCTCATTTCCACCATGACGGCGACACGCGACATGAGGTACACGCAGGTGACGGGCCAAGACGAAACGGACGAAGAGGACACAGTGCTGCCAGACGAACCTGCAGAGTTTTACTGTCAAATAGCTTGAAGGACTTTTCTCCCGACAGTGCATTAATCTCATTGATTTGATAAAATATAATGGATACAACATTACAGTTGTCTCGTTCATTTGGGGTATACGACGGCATTTGACATTATGCCAGCGACGTACCTGCTTAGTACGAAAAAGTATATTTAACTATGAATAATGAATACATTTAACATTGAAACATTGTTACCAGATTTAATAATTTATGAAATAATCAGATAAGTTTTTTTGTATGGACATATGTCATCATTCATAGCATTCTCAATCATTGTAATCGAAATATCTTACTGTAGGATTAATTTGCAAAGTCAGCACTATCTAGTAGTAGATGTAGAGTATTTCCGATTAGAAAAGAATCGAAAAAATGGTTGGCTGACATAAATGTCTGGATAGCTCAGCAGTTAGAGCAGTGGACGTGTAATCCATGGTTCGTTGGTTCGAATCCTATATCAGACTAATGTCCAGGGCAAACATTTGTTTGATTATTATCAAAACCTGATTACAATGTCTCAAAGTCAATGTTTGCATAACCTCAAGTTAACATCATTGATTTGTTTTGAAATTTGAGTACATCCATAAGAATGGGTAAATTTTTCGCGGGTAGTTTGCGAAGTAAACAACTTTTTTTCCACACTGTCATTGAATTTCAATTAAATATATTAAAAAGGTGCTATTATAAAGTTTTTTAAGTTCATCTGTCCCAGGATACTGCCCGGATTTAGTGGAAGTGTTGGTGATTCTGGACATGTTATAATTGACTAGTTCTTCCTTCCGTCAAAATCATAACCTCACTTTACTGCAACACCACTGCACGACACACGCAAAATGGCACAGAGGGACACGCTGACGGTCCTGGCAGACCTCGAGGCCAAGTTCGAGGCTCAGATGACTGCCTTCGATAGCCGGCTGGAATCTAGTACGCCGAAGGAGCGTGATTGTCTTGAACAGGACTTCAAGCTGTTCCAGAGCCTTATTTGGAAGGCAATCGCCTGTGTCCGACAGGAGCTGCTGGCTGTCTCAGATCGCCTGGATGATGTGGAGGCCTGGAATAGACGGAAATGCCTGTTGTTTCATGGTATCAAAGAAAATGTTGAAGAAGACATCAAAACTGTGATATTGAATGTCATTCGCAAGTTTGACTTACCTGGTGTCTCCGCTTCTGACCTCCGTGCCTGTCATCGACTTGGGAAGCGCCCTTCATCGGCTGGACGCAATCGCCCGGTCCTGGTACGGCTAGCCAGCTCTGAGATGCGAGCACATATCTGGCGCATGAAGACGAAGCTCAAAGGATCCGGCGCTTCACTTTCGGAGTTCCTAACTGAAGGCCGCCACCTTATCTTCGTCGAAGCCCGGAAATCGTTTGGCATGTCCAAAAGCTGGACGCAGGACGGACGTGTGCTTGTCCTACTCCCGGATGGATCCAAACAGAGGGTTCGCTCTGTAGCTCAGCTGCGGCTTCTGACTCCGGCGCCAGCGGAAGTGCGCTCATCTGGGGCATCTACGAGCTCGGGTGATGTGCTGCTGGCTGCTGCGCCCATGGCTGCGGTGAAGGCGGCCGTCGCAGCCTCAAAGGAGCCTGTTGGGCTTGGTCTCACACGTGAAGCGCGTACTAAGAAGCCTGCTCGTCCCTGAATTACGATACTCTTGCACTGCAGTGCAATGAACGATGCATTTTTCGGTCTCCATTAGTTCACAACTCAAACAAAATCAGGAAAACTTTCTATGATTTCGCGAATGTTGTTTTGGTAGTAAATTTTGTTTTGTTTGTATTCTTTGTTATTGTCTGCTTTCTCTTTTTCCTGTGGTATTTTCCTATTATCTTTACACATTTTACTAGTTACGTACCCTACTAATGTATATCACAAGACGGTGATAGCATTATTCGTGAAATGTCAGACACTTGGCTGTCACTTCAGCCTGTTCTCACTAGCAGCACTTTTCTTACAACATTTTGGCATCCGATAATTTGTCAGCGGATATAAAATCTCCTCCTGCATTTTCCTCTCGAAAACTGTTGAATGTATTGTAGTCCGTAATTTCATGATTTTAACCTTATATATAATTTTTTTTTTCTCATTAATTGTTATTTTACTTTTGTATATAATGCAGGTTTGCTATGTTTGCTTTGTTTAATTTTATGAAACTTCTCAGTGTGTATATTTTAAATGTTATAAATGGTTGTAGTAATTTTATCACATTTACTTTGCATCTTCTGGCGGGAAATGTAAATTGGTATTTGTTTGTTTTTGCTAGACTGTAGGTATTTGTATAGTATAGTAGAATATATATAAATATATATATATATATATATATATATTTACAACCTGCTATACTTCTTGCGTCCACCCCCAAAAAATCCCATAGTAATATTGCGTCCACCGACTTATGGCGTCCGGTATACGGACGCAAGATTATTTGCACCCAAAATCAACACTATTCAATAGCTTTAAGCATGTAGTGGCTATAGTAAAAATTTCGTTTGGACGCAATTTCACCTCCGGAGTGCCTGGACGAGCATATTTTAGTTCACCGATTGGCCACTAGAGGCGCTGCATCGCCGTATATTTTTTGGGTGTATATTTTTGTACATTTCGCTGATAATCCTGCTTCCATCGATAAAATTGCGTCCGCCGTTAAATATTCTGCAACGTTGCCACATAGGGCATCATTTAGTCGGAGGGAACGACGAACGAGGCGACGTTGCTGTTGGGTGCGTCTCGTGTTATTTTTTCATTCTGCTGGTGGCATGCTGGTGGACTTAGCGGACGCAGCAGTGCCCTATAAATGAATGGAAGCGAAAGTACATGCATGTCGGATTATGATATATATTTATTGTGCCATTTCTACCCACCTACTAACACGATGAAACGAAACTTGAGGAATAGACCTATGGTGATTTAGCTTTAAGTAAAGTTAAGTAGGTACCTACATGCATTTTATGCTACATTTTGAGAAGCCTCTGGCATGGTAATATGGTGTTTATTTAATTGAAAAGCGCAGCATGTGGTGCACGTCCAACTTTCAACAAGGAGGTGCTCGGCGAGGCCCATGGGCTTTCTAACTTTCACGGAGGCTGCGAAAAAAAAGAACCGTCTAAAATAAATGACGAGTCGAAGAATGCTTGTGCACCTCTTAGGAAAGAAAAATACGCAAAAAAACACGGCCTTTTTTTGCTCATTTTGGCATATGTGCAACAATACTAAAAGTATTGGTGGGTTGGGGGGTGTAAAGGTGTCTCTGTTCAGTTTTTCGTGAATAATTCGAAAACTACGGCCTATCCCAAAAAATCCTCTTTGATACTAGCAAAAAAGTACATAGTACCTTTTTCTACACACTTTTTCGCTGGAATCAATACTTAAGGTGGCCCAACCCGCTCATTTCCCCATACAAAAGGGGAAAGAAGATCACGCCTATATTTCTTGTCAGAGATCCAAAATTTTGCTCAATATAGCTTTATTTGATTGAACTAGATGTCTGATGACCATTGGCATTGTAAAATTGTGTTTGGTTTCCAAGTTATAACGTCCGAAAGTTCGGGTTTTTCGCGCGTTTTATACAATTACTTTGGAGGTGGATTACGCAATGATAAAGTAAGAACATCTTAAAAAGATTAGTCATCAGACATAGCTTGTTTAATCAAGATTTATAATCTATTTGGTTTTTGTTAGATTTTTGACTACAGCGGTCGTGGTTTACTTTTAGCTATAAGTCGTTTTGAAATTAAAATTTTCGTAAATCTTACCAAATCATACACTATGCACATTGTCTTTTTTGTGGACAGGTTGCATCTTCCTCATAACGGAGCCTGTCTTATTCTTAGAAACAGAGAAGGTCCCAGAGCGCAACAGCACAGTTTTGTACCGTGCCCGCAAATGAGTTGAGGCCGCCGGGTTGGGCCACCTTAAAGAGTTATAGAGGGAGAAAAATAGACAATACAAAAAAAAACATTTCCCTCCCACCCATCAGCCAACGTTCAGCCCGTGCCAAAAAAAAGTGATCGATCAGACCCGGCCAACTACCGACCAATAGCCATTACTTCTCTTCTTTGCAAAGTGATGGAGCGCATCATTAACTCTCAGTTGATGAGGTATCTAGAGAATAATGAACTCCTCAGCGATCACCAATACGGCTTTCGTCCGATCGATCAATCGATCTGCTGGGGATCTCCTAGTCTAAGTCTCACATTAGATGGGCGATGCGCTCAAAATTCATGACTAAGGTACTCTTATGGCTATCGGTCTGGATACCACGAAAGTATTAGACCAGGTCTGGCACAAGGCACTACTTTCCAAGCTGCCCTCCTATGGCCTTCCACCCGACCTATGTGACCGGATCGCCGACTTTTTGCATGGCCGCAACATAAAAGTCTTGCTTGACGGTTGTTGCGCCAAAGCCATGTCAGTGAACGCCAGCGTACCGCAAGGCTCTGTGCTGTCCCCAACCCTTTTCCTGCTGCAAATTAATAATCTGCCTATTTTGGCGACATTGATTGCTACGCAGATGACGGCACGGTCCAACCCAGTCACCAGACCGCAAGTCGGGATGACGTGAAGGAGAATACGCGGTGCCTCGCTGTTAAACTCGAAGAGACCCTGGAAAACGTTTTCGGATGGGGTCTCCAGAACTTCATTGAGTTTAACGCGAGCAAGACACAGGCTTGCATATTCAGTGCGAAGAGGACACCTTTCAGTGTAGCTCCGACCTTCAACGGTATAACTCTGCGTATTGACAACCACATTGGGATTCTTGGGACCAAAATTTTGGACGTCATATCGAGTATGAAGCCCAGCTTGCCCCAAAAAAGCTGGTAGTCCTCAACAGGGTGCGTCAGTATTTAGTCAGGCGCAGATAAGGTCTTGCGTGGAGTACTGTTCGCATTTGTGGGACGGTTAAGCTAATTATCTACTTGGCTCCCTGGACGCTGTCGTTGCGTCTCGTCGACGATCCCAAGGTATCCCAAAATTTAGAGACCGAAGACTACGAAGGGATGTAGGGTCTCTCGTTGTATTCTATCGTCTTTACCATGGAGAGTGCTCTTCAGAGCTGCATAACGCTGTCTCTCCGCCCCCTTACTACCACCGCAAAACGCAGAACAGGCAGGTAATGCACCCATTCACTGCCGAAAATCCCAAAATTAGAACCCACCGATCCTCTAGATCTTTTATCTATAGGGTCGGTAAACTATGGGGGTACTTCAAACATATTTTGAAGAAGCACCTGGCCGACCGGCATGGTTTTCGCAGCCCCCGTGAAAGTCCGAAAGCTTATGGGCGCCACTGGGCGCCTTTTTTGTGAGGTCGTGACGTGCGCCTAAAAAACCTTTGCTCCACCTCCATCCATCAGTACTTTTATTATGTAGTTCAGGACACTGTCCTCTTGTAGTGTAATGCCAAAATTAGCTTTTACATGTATTTTTTTTCCCTATTTGGTATTTTTGGTATTACTCATCGAATAATACCAGTGTGAACCATAACATTTAAAAATAAACACATTTTTTTTTTTTATGTGACTGGACATGGATGGCTAATACCACAAGTTCTGTCATGGTATTAGCCCAACACACCACATGGGAACTAGGTGCCATGCCAGGACCTTCCTTGTATTGCACGGCTACATTGAACTGGATGGAAAACACGGACAATTTTCATTACCGCTTCGACCATCGTTCATCCAATGCGATGGTACCAACCCGGGCGGGATATACCCTACCATCTAGTAAGTAAGGAAGGGGACCTACAGCTTAACGTGGAATCCGAACCACGGCCAGCCTCTCTCAACGGTCGAATGGTCACCCATCCAAGACCAGACCGGACCCAGCGTTGCTTAACTTCGGAGAGCGATCGCCGAAGTGTCGCGCCACTGGGCCACTGAGGCTGACACATATGACACACATAATATTTGGTTTTAAAATGTGAATTTAAAAGGATGCAAGATGTGTGCTAAATTAGATTTTCTTAAAGAAGAGTATATTAGAGGACGCACAAATTATCTCAAGTACTACAGACGTGAGAAGTATGCTAGTGTGGATTGAAATATACAAAAAATATACAAGTGGACGTGAAAATGTAAATGACGCAAGAAGTATACCGAAATGAATGGAGTGTGAATATCCACAATTTATAACTTTTTGCAAATATAAGTTGAGCGGGAACATTGCATACGATATTGAAGACAATATTCATGGAAACCTTAGTAATAAAACCATTGGAAGTGATGGACGCCGTAAGTCGGTATCTCAGCATGGACGCAAGAAGTGTATCAGGATGTATATATCTATATATATATAGTATATTTGTTTATATTTATTTAAATATTAGCATATAAGATATTTATAACTTTTCATGTCCACAGACTCAGATTCAGAAACATTTTTTTCTGTTAATTCATCTTCTGCCTCAGTGGAGAATTTCAGTGATGCAGAAGATTCATTTTCCAGTGTTCCAGTCTTAGGAGAAGTTCTGGACTCCACTTTTTTGCAATTGGCAAATAATTTCAACGTGTGCCACATTAATGCTGAGAGCATCCCTGCTCATTACCCCGACCTTCTCACATCCTTCACCAGTCCACATATACATGCAGTTTTGGTTTCTGAAACAGTTTTAAAAACAACTCTACCATCCACTACTTATTCCTTACCCGGCTTTCAACTCATACGAAATGACCGCACTTTGAAGGGTTGGGGAGGGGTTGCTGTCTATCTTCGTAGTGATATTGCTTTCAAAATTGTTTCAAAATCCCCCTCCGAATATTCAGAATCAGCTGAATTTATAATTCTCGAACTAAACTTTCATCATGTTAAAGTCCTTCTTGGTGTATTTTACTGTCCCCCACGTATAAATTATTTCAGCAAGTTTGAAGAGATCCTTGAGAAATACATTCCGGAGTATGATCATGTCATCATACTTGGTGACTTCAACACTTGTCTAAGGAAAGACGACTCACGTTCTCAGCATCTTCTATCATTAACAAAATCTGTCAATATAGACATACTCCCACTCAATCCCACATATCATACTATTGAATCCCATACTCTTTTAGATCTAGTGCTCACAACTCGATCTGATCTTGTCCACAGTCATGGTCAATTTTCCGCCCCTGGGTTTTCACGCCATGACCTTATTTATGTATCGTATAAGGTAAAGCCTCCTAAATTTAAACCTAAAATACTTCTGCAACGTAGTTTCGGTCGAATGGATGTGCAGGCCTTGAGGGATGATGCTGATGCCATTGACTGGTCACCTCTCTATGACTCGGATAATGTTGAGAGCAAAATCCAATTACTGAACAACAATATAACTAAATTATATGACCATCACGCTCCCATACGTAAGGTTCGAATGAAACATTTACCTGCTCCGTGGTTGACCGATTGCATACGGCGAATGATGGCTAAGCGTGATGCCCTAAAACGGAAGTACAAGCGTCAACCATGTGATGAAAGTCTTGCTAAATACAAATCTGCAAGGAATCAGTGCAACAAGATGTGTAGGGATGCAAAACGCCGCCACACTAGTGAGTCAATTGAACACTGTCATCCTAATAATCTGTGGAGATTTCTTCGTACTCTTGGTGTTGGAAAGTCAGACTGTAATAGCACCCCTTTCATTGATGTCAATGCTCTTAATTCCCATTTCTCTGCCTCTCCAGTCATTATGAATGCCAGCATCAAAGCTGATACCATTAGATCCTTGCGATCAGTCCCACCCCTCAATTTCGAATCATTCAGTTTTACTACTGTAACTGAGCATGAAATAAATAAGATAATTCTCTCCATAATGAGCAAAGCTGTTGGTGCTGATTCAATGAGTCGAGATCTTTACATTCCGATAATAGATAATATTTTAGCTATTCTCACACACATAATAAATTTCTCTCTGGTATCGGAATCATTTCCCGACTCTTGGAAAAAGGCTTATGCTATTCCATTGCCAAAAATAAAAAACCCTACCCAATTCAACAACTATTGACCCATTTCGATTTTACCTTTCTTATCCAAAGTATTGGAGCGTGTTGTTCATCATCAGCTGTCCAAGTTTCTAACGTCAAATCAACTACTCGATCCACTACAGTCTGGCTTTCGCCCATCGCATAGTACTACATCAGCTCTAGTTAAAATCACTGACGATATTCGCTTTGGAATGAATAATCGTCAGCTGACACTTTTAGTGCTACTTGATTTCAGCAGCGCTTTTAATTCAGTTGATTTTGATATTCTCTTAGAAATTCTCCGCTCCCTCAATGTTTCTCAACCTGTTTTAAATTGGTTTTCCTCCTACCTCTACGGGAGATGTCAGTGTGTACGAGCTGACAATCTCTGCTCAGACTGGTGTTCTACTACCGCTGGCGTCCCCCAAGGCGGCGTACTTTCACCCTTATTATTCTCGATCTTCATCAACACTGTCGTTGCTTTACTTCTGTGTCCCTACCATCTTTACGCTGACGATTTGCAGGTATACAGGCATTTTAACACTGAAGAAGTTTCGGAAGCCGTTGCATGCATGAACAGAGACTTGGACTCCGTTCAGTCTTGGGCTGAGAAATTTGGACTCATCGTTAACCCTGCGAAAACGCAAGCAATAATAATTGGTTCGCCTAAACTTCTTGCAAAGCTCAACTTGCTCCCCATACCCAGTGTAATCTTTAACCTTTGGAGCGCGAACGACGCAGCATCGGCGTGCTGTACCGCGCTCCCGAATCGAATAAAAATCTATATCTAAGACACTTGTCAAGGTATCTTAAAAATAATAACTGTTCCATGTAGCTAGATAGTGCCTCCATTTATTTACGTTACTTTTGTAGTAGTTTGGTTCAAATATAAAATAATAAAAATCATATAACATTGACTTTAGATTTTTTTTAAATATTTTGTGATGTTACTCGAGGTTTAGGGTAAAAAAGATAAAGTTATGAAACAAATTTGTTTTTTATTTCGTAGTTTATGATAGCTGCTATAACATTGTGTCAAAAACTAATGACCCCGCCATACAAAAAATAATAATAATTTAGTTCCAAACATCGCAAACACAAGCGACACTTATTGTTTTTCAAAATAATATTTTAGAATTTATTATAAATTATTTACGATATTATCTCAGTTGAATTTATTTTTAATTTATTGAATAATGATGGAAGAATATTTACATAAAATTTTTGTAAAGAAAAAGTTTACATAACATTTTCAGTAAAGGAAAACCCCGAAAAATCTCTCTACATTACTAACAGTCTAATTAGAATCTAATCTAATTAGAATCGAGTTAGATTTTATATCATCATAAACTGTTATATATACACAATTTTTTTGTGTAAGATAATGTTATAATATGTAATCAAAAACATTTTATTTTGAACATTCAAATTCGGCTATAAAATTGCACTCAGCGCACTCATACATGCAAACGCTCCACTTGAACACACGTCGGTGAGCGCGCGCTCTATCTATAGATAGGTGGGCGCGCGCGTTCTATCTATATAGGTGGGCACTTACTCAGCGTGACGAGGTCGAAACTTGTTGCTGGAGTAGAAGCAGGCTTCCGTGACACGAAGCATTGGTGACATGGTCTTTGAAATAAAACACGTAAATATAAGTTCATAGAAATATAGCAGCACAAGTATATTTTTTTACATTTTGTAAAAGTGAAACCTAAAATGAATAGAAATTCGAATTAGCGACGGATGGTCAAAAAAAACACCTAATGGTTATATCTGAAGTAGAGTTTGTGCGTTGTCTGTCCGTCCGTCCGTCAGACACCTCCTCCTATTATTGAAGTTACAAAATTTACAATGTATGACGAAAACAAGTTTTGACATGACAGGTAGGTAGATCAGGTCGGGCCATCTAGTTTGAGGGGTCGCATGATGAGTCTAAGACCAGAGTTTCCCAAGATATGACGAAAAAAATGTTTTGAAGTTGTTTGACATGCATGGCAAGTGCTCCCGTGCATGTCGCAAGTATATTTTAGGCATATTTCGTGTCCACACACCACCCGTTAGCATGAGAACAGGTGCGACATGCACGACAGAATTCGGCGAAATGTAATACAGCATGCACGGCAATTGACCCAGTGTGACTAGTAACCAAAAACCGGCCAAGTGCGAGCCGGACTCGCACACGAAGGGTTCCGTACCATCGTAAAAGATTTAACATAACAAAATCACGATTTTTGTATGGGAGCCCCCTTTAATTTAAATTATTTTTCAATTTTACCTATTTGTTGTTATAGCGGCAAAATAAATACGCACTCTGTGAAAATTTCAGCTGTCTATCTGTTACGGTTACTGAGATACAGCCATGTGACAGACGGACGGACAGACGGACGGACGGACGGACAGCGGAGGATTAGTAATAGGGTTCCGTTTTCACCCTTTGGGTACGGAACCCTAACAAGAATACTATGTAACAGAAACAAATAGTACATATTTTTAATTCTATTCTATTACCAGATGCGTCTTGCCCTATGGAAATGTATACAGATGATGCAATGGGATTACTTATTAGATATACCAAACGATTTCAAAGCAACAAAATTTGGTATTATAACTCCACGCTCACGAAGTTCCTGAGATCTCGACAAATGAATTGAATCACACTTGACCAACGGCCAGCGGGCGGCCGAGCGGCCGAGCGGCCGACACCAATACACTGACAATGTTTATACTACAAAATATGATTTTCTAGATTTTCGGTCTTTTTTCCATTTTTATGTAAGAAAACATATCAAGTGTGATACATCACCGGATTCTACACAAAATTTGCCACAATCCGGACTAATTACATTCAAGCAAACGTAATTTTTTGTAAACAAATTTTGTAAACAAATGTAATAAATCTTTGAAATCTGAACATGCCAAAAAACATTTGATTTTTTTGCTGCCTACAGAAATTGCAAAAACCTATAACCACTGCATTGATAGATAGCTGAATATATTACAATTTCATTGATATAAAAAAAATTACAATACTTACGTAATATTTTCGTCAATCATCCTTTTCAGCCGGCACAGAACCACGCGCGCAAACGTATCTCGGTCGACTGGCCAGCGAGACGAGCCGCGCGGATTTAAAAAAAATATTTTGTTTTACGAAGTTGCAGCTATTGGGTCGCGGTTTAGCCAATCAAAAGCGTCCTACACTCCTCAATCCATTTGAAAAAGCCAATCATAGACCAGTAAATCTATGCCCACACAAAAAATCGCCAATCAGCGCAGATAGCGGGAGCGCGGCAGAGGACGCCTATGCGGCGTCGTTCGCGCTTTACGGGTTAATGAAGTTTCTATTCCATACGTCAAAATTGTAAAAAACCTTGGTCTCTACATTGATGACACTTTATCCTGGAATAAGCAGGTTGGAGAGGTTAGCAGGAAAATGTTTGCTAGCATGCACTCTCTCAAACGCCTGCAAAATTTTATTCCGCTCAGTACCAAGACTATGTTAGCCCAATCTCTTTTACTTCCTATTCTTGACTATGCCGATGTCTGCTACCTTGATCTCAATGAAGACCTGTTTAATAAGCTAGACCGGCTTCTCAATATATGTATTCGATATATATTTGGATTGCGCAAGTATGATCACATTACGGAATACCGGACTCGCCTCAAATGGCTCGATATTCGCCGCCGTAGGAAATCCCACGTCCTGTCTCTTCTCTATTGCACCCTAAATCATCATACTGCCCCTAAATATCTATTTGATCGCTTTTCTTTCCTTTCCTCACATGGCCTTCCACTAAGATCAGTAGACAATCTGCTTCTTTCAATTCCTTCACATTCTTCTGCTTTCTACAGCGATTCTTTTTCCGTCCAAGCAGCACGCATGTGGAACCAATTGCCACTAGAATTACGACAGTGTTCTACTATCCAGATTTTCCGTTCGCACCTGAAAGAGTTTCTACTCAAATCGTAAAATCTCACGTTTTTGTAATGTTTTATGAGTTAATCGTATTTAGGTATTAATTCTGTTAGTATTTACCTATTCTATATTATTTAATATATGTATGTATGAATATGCATAGTATAATATAAATATATTTATGTATTACGTATATAGTATAATTAGTATATAGTTTAGTATTAGTGTAACTTAATTTTCATTCATTAGTTTTCTTGTTTTTTGCGCCTACCCATTTCTGATTCTTAATACTGTAAGGTAGGCTGGTAGAAAATGACTTTAGGCATTAAGCTCTACCTTTTGTACAATTTTATCGTGCAATAAATGTTATTATTATTATTATTATTAAGAATAAGATATACTCTTTTGAAAGTACCTGGCAACGGAGGCGACACAGCGCTGGATGTGCTGCCCCCGCTAGTCACGTGCTCAGCCGTGCTAAAGGAGCCCGGTGCGATGCTGCTGGAGGCGGTCTGGTTGGAACAGCTGCTCATATTGGAGCCTGCAACCATCCACTCGCTCAGTTCATCTCTTGCATAAAGTATTTCAGTAATAGTTAGGGTTTCTTTGATAAGTGTCACGAATGTAAGCTGTTCCATCGTTCCGAGTCCATGAAAAACTGTACAGTAGAAGCGGCTATATAGCTTGTCCATTTTTTCCATCCAATTCCATGTAGCCGTGCTCATAAAGAGACGGTCCTGGTACGGAATGGAATTTCCATTGGAACGCTGTGTTTTGAGATATTTATTTATATTTATATTTATTGAGCATAAATAACCCTTGCGGGCCGTGCACATGTTATAGTACATTAAAATAAAATCATTACATCAAATATACAAATTATTGAATATTACAATTATAATTATACAAAAAATAACATTTAAATTAAATTAAATATTTCTTGAAAATAATTATTATTAAAAACTATAATATGGCAAAATCAAATGTTATAATTATTATTATAATTATTATATGTAAGTCTTAATTGCTATCAGAGTCATTGAAAAATTCTTCTAAATTATAGAATGGGTGGCACAATAAATATTCTTTCAACTTAATCTTAAAATCGGTCAACATATTACTATTTCTAATCGATATATTTAAATGATTGTAAATTTTAACTTCTAAATAATCAAATGAATTCTTAAATAATATCATAACAGTGGGCTGTGGTTCCAGTTACCATCCAGTTAGATAAAAAAGACCACTGTAGTGTTCTTTGTGAGCAGTAATAATCTGGTAACATATGCAATAATGAGAAATATAAAGTTCTTTGTGAGCAGTAGTAATCTATCAGCGACAGTAAAGTAGTTTGTAAGTATCAATGGAAAAAATATTACAAAATAACGAACCTGGCGAAGTTTCTTGTTGGTTCTTCTTCGCCTTTTAAAATTAAATATCGGAGTGTACAATATACATCTAATGGAACAAATAAAGAAAAAGTATTGGGCAGTCATTGCGCTAGACTTCAGCAACACTTTTTTATTTAATTCACAACCAAGAACACATTCGATAATCACCTGGCACGATGCTGCCTTATTTACGTTCTAGGACATCGGAGGTTGCCATCAGAACACACATTCTCCATAAATATTTGCTTTCCATCAAACGTAAAGACAAAGAAGCCATGAATCCTGGAAGAGATCATAGACTCAGACTGCTAATCTAAGCATAAGCTAAAAGTTTACCCATAACGCTTTTCTCAAGCGAGTCAGAGCTATTGCTCTCTTTGGCGTCGGCGTGCCGCTCCCACTCGGCATGGCGCCCGCCCGGGCTGTAGGGCAGGCGCTGCGACACCGAGTACAGGTGCGCGCTCACCTCTGCCTGCAGTTTTTGTGTCTGCACGCTGTAGTATTCCTCACGGCTCCGGTATTCACTGCAAATAAATTAGGTAACTTTTTATTAATTTAGCAACATATATTTTGGGTTTGACTGAATGATTTGTGGGTTAATATGTTACAGTCAGTTACTGGGTTTGTTCGAGCAGAGAGAGGTTGATTTATTTACTTGTACTGATAGTCCGGCTGCACAGGATAGCGACGCGGGTATTCCACGGGAATTATGGTGATGTAGTTGCCGCCGGCTGCAGCTCCGCCGCCCTCGCGCTCGTACCCGAGCTCGCCCCCGCCGAGCTCCATCGCACCTTGCTATCGCACGCAGGGGCTTGATAAAACTCGCCGGGTGTTTGGTAGCGACGATGATGATAGTTACAGTGCGGAAAGTCCAATGTAGAATCCCGGGAGAAACAGCAGGCCCCAACGAACGAACGAGCCCATTTTTTCTAAAAATCGATTTGAAATTCGAGTTTTCGGTCTCGTTTTGCAGCTGTCAGATTGACAACCCATAAATGCTTTGCTGATATTTTTGCGAAATGGTATTTTGAAAACTCACCTTGTTTGACTTCCTTAAATCAATCTCGATCTTGGGAAATTATTCAAAGTGAATTAATGAAAATAACTTTTTGAAAATGTTCAACATAAATTGTCAAATAGATAACTAATCTTTCATTGATCATAGTTAACTTGCGTTGCCTAGAATGCAGTTTACATTTTTTACTTTTTCTGTTGATTTTCTATGTTCTGTGTTTATTCATAATTCTTTGGCTTTTAGTTTGTAAACAGAAAAATGTAAACGGGAAAACGATATTGAATTAAAAAAAACTGTCTTCCTATCAAGACTCCAGTCCACCAGATTGTTACTGAATACTAGGTCACGGGCCATCCTTTCAGGTACATACCTGCATAACCTTAAAATTTAAAGACACGTATACATTTCGGTTTCAAGCTCACGCTTTCATTGGGTTCGTAGCCGCGGAAAAGTACTTGAAAGAAGGCGGATGGAAGCGCGGCTGCGGGAATACCGCGCGGCCCGGCGGCGGCGAGAACTGGTGGACGGCGCCAAGCAGACTATCGGCGGCGCCACTGACAAGCTGCTGAGTTTTTTTCCCACTATAACGTTCGAGCCGACAATGGGGACGGAACAGGAGGAGCGAGAACTGGTACTGAAATATCATGAAATGTTATTGTCGAACAGCCTAATGCTATTGTCGATGTTGTGCACTTCCCTTTCCAATAGGTCTAGTTGCTTGACTGGATCATAGCTATAGTGGCCCCACAGCTATTTAATTCTGTATTGATAACAATTTTGTTGTTATATATGGGTTTCTGGAGCCGTCAAACCAGTATAGCCGCAATGAAACAATAAAATTGATTCACTCACAAAATGTTTAATGATATACTACGATAAACACAAAATCAACAATTTTTTTTTTGAGATTACATCCTAGACTGCAAAATTACAAATATAAGCTAATCTGTCCGCCGGTGAAGTTTCTGCCGTTTTTCGCACGTTACGAACAAATGTAATGTGTTCTTATGGTCACATTACAGTCGTTGTCTTGTTGAGCATGTGTCCTGAAAGATGCCGGTCAGAGCTTACCTAAGTTGTTTTCTAGGAATTGTTAAAATCCATCATCTCCTTTTATGTTTTTTGTTTTCTTGTTGAAGATGAAAATGAAATCAAAGCAACTAATGATAGGTAAAATTAAATGATAAAAAAGCTATTGTCTTCATCTTGCAACGAATGTATTAAATCAGCAACTAATCAATACATTAGCCATCAATCGTTAGTGTAGCCATATTTCATTACTTTATATTCGATTGAGTCAGGTCGGGAGTGATAACAATTAGTGGCTAAAATCAGCATGCGATTTTAACATTGATGTCTATTTGAGCACTTAAGGCTTTAGTATTACACTTTTTATCTATCTTTACGCCATTATAATACACCAATTTAGTAATATCCTTTCACTACTTATGTAGTAACCATATTTCATTAGATCCTGTTGATTGTTAAAAAAAAACTTCTCTTGAAGTAACATGACAGCAGGTCTGTGTTCGTCCGCATCCTTATTAGTAATCTTTTTTTTACTTTAGACTTTTAGACCTTTAGACTTTTCCATTTTTATTTATATAATGTTTAAAATTATATAACGAAGCTGTGTAATTTTTAATTCTGTGATTGTAATGTTTTGTATAATGGTGCCATTGCATTGCCCTAATTTTATTTTATTTTATGTACATGTATGGGTGAGATTATAGTATGTTATATTGTAATACCTATCTGTCTAAGTATATAATAATTAAATAAAAATAAATCCCGTATGTAATAATGAACATACGCTGCTTTTATGATTCCAGATTCGCAGCGAATCGAAGGAAACAATCACCTCTGTAGACCTCACGTCCGAGCTTAGTGAGGAGTCCATTGATGAAGAATCCTGGAGGTTCTGGATCCTTAAATGGTCCATATACACCATCATCTGGCTGACAGCGTTCGTCTTCTTCGTAAAGATGGAGTTTGGTGCGATATTCCTTATCGTATCGATGCTCGTCGGTGTATGTCTGAATACGCGGACCAAGCCGAGAAAGAAAGGTGAGGTGTCGGCGTATAGTGTTTTCAACAAGAACTGTGAAAGCATCGGTGGGACATTGAAGGCGGAACAGTTTGAGCGAGAGATTATGTATGGTGCAGGCAGTGTGAGGTAGCGATTAAATATCAATTATTGGAAAGCTGACAGTTATTCTGACTTAATATCTATTTATCACAGCGATAAGTAAATTTTTATAATACCATTTTGGTACCAACAATAAAAAAAAACATTTGAGCGGAACAACCCTCGAGAAAAGAAGGCAACTATGAGATTTGATAGAAACCGATAAATTCTTAAAGGAACCACTATGAACGACTTTGCGGTCATTTATTAATGATGTATATTAATAAATAAATCTAAAATGGGCCAAGTCTATATCAAACCCCAGAAAGCACTTTCTTACACACCGGGTCATAAGCGCCTGGAATAAATTATCTGAGGATCCCATAAGTGCACCCTCAGTCAACTCACTGAAAAACCGGCCAAGTGCGAGTCGGACTCGCACATGAAGGGTTCCGTACCATCGTAAAAAAAACCAAAAAAAAAAACACGTTTTTTGTATGGGAGCCCCCTTTAATTTTAATTATTTTTTAATCTTACCTATTTGTTGTTATAGCGGCAAAATAAATACACACTCTGTGAAAATTTCAGCTGTCTACCTGTTACGGTTACTGAGATACAGCCCTGTGACAGACGGACGGACGGACGGACGGACGGACGGACGGACGGACGGACGGACAGCGGAGGCTTAGTAATAGGGTTCCGTTTTCACCCTTTGGGTACGGAACCCTAAAAAGGGAATAGAAAATATAAACCAAAACCAACATATAAGTGCATTCATAAATTTCAATGTTTTTACAAAAAGTAATCTGAAGATGTCTGTTCATATGTTGACACAATCTTAACATTGGTACAGGCACTGGCAACTGGCTTTGCACCCCAAAATTTACCTATGCCTAGGTTCACGTGTGCGTTCGTTTCTAGTTAAACTCTGGGGCTGAGATAAATAGTCGTAACAGAAACTAAGACTAACGAAAAGTAGTACTTTGTGACGTCAATTCTCATTACTTTGAGATTTTGTCCATACAAAATGTGTGAAAGTGACGTCACAAAGTACTACTTTCCGTTAGTCTTAGGCTGAGATAAATAGTCGTGGCAGAAACTAAGACTAACGAAAAGTAGTACTTTGTGACGTCACTTTGATACATTTTGTATGGACGAAATCTCAAAGTAATGCAAAATGACGTCACAAAGTACTACTTTTCGTTAGTCTTAGTTTCTGTTACGACTATTTATCTCAGCCTTAGTTTCTGATGCGACTATTTATCTCAACCTGGGTGTTTATTCATTGACATTTTTTTAGTTTTAGTTGAATATTTTATTATATTATATAATAATATTATAGATATATTTATAATATTTGTTTGTGAGACCGAAGAAACTTGAAGACTTGATAGATGGAAAGATCTATTAAAAATGTGTTGGAATTTTAAATATAATTATTGATCTCATGCCAAGCATATTTTTATTTCACTTATCTTCTAACAGTTTCACTCATTCTCTTACTTTAGAGAAAAAATCCGACATAATTTTGAGTAAATAATAATACAACATATTCAACTTTAATTGCAAGTTTATTTAATGTAATCAACATTTTATAAATTATTTAAATTACTAAATACTTAGGTAATCGTATTTTACAATCTAAAGTATGGTCAGCCTCTTGCCATGACGATGTTATGTTTTTATTTTATACTTACAATACATAGTATTATATTTTGTAACTGTTTTCTTAATTAAAACGAACGACGAATCCCTAAGTGGGTTCTTACGATATGCACGGGAAGAAATTCAGTAGGCTCAATTGCATTTTTATTGCGTGCCGGAACCCACGCAGCATGTTATTTTTTTGGAACTACATGGATGGCTAATACCACAACTGCTGTCGTGATGTTAGCCCAACATATCCTTTGGAAACTAGGTACTATACCAGGCCAGGGCCTTCCATGTTTTGGTCGGCTAGATTGAACTGCTTAGAAAATATGTAGGTACAGTTTTCATTGCCACTTCGAACATCTTTTATTCAATGCGATGATATTGACCCGGCTGGGATCAATTATAAGATAGGTCCCATCAGTTGTACGAGGAAGATTTATAAATGACTACTATGTAATACTAATGCTTACGCAAAATTGCCTCGATGAACCGTTCTAACAACCCGTTATCTGAGACTGAATACTGTTTTGAGAAACACAAGCCCTGCGGAACCCACAAAAGATCTTCTTGACTGCGTTCTGGAATCCCCTATGCCACCACGCGTATATCAAGGGGTTGAGGAGACTGTTGAATAGTCCGAGGACGGCCAGAGGGCTGGCCAGGGCCACTTCGACCCGATGACACTTGTCCTCCTCCGTCTCTTTATCACAGAATAGGTACACTACTGTTGCGATGAAATAAGGAACCCACGTGCAGACGAAACTGCCTGTCGTTAAGAGGACAACTTTGATAGCACGCCATTTGTTCGGCTCGCTGTTGTCTTTCCTTTTCCTATCGCTTTTGGTGGACTGTCGCATTTTGATGACTATCTTCTTGAAGTTGCTCGAGTCCGGCGGGCCCCCCGAGATGGAAGAGAGGCCGCTCTCGGTGCTGGAGGCGATCGTGTGAATGCTCAGGCTGTGGCTGGACGCTCCCAGGACTGCGTCGCCGCGCGACTTCCCTTGGCCGTTACCGCTCAGGCTGTGACTAGACGCTCCCAGGACTGCGTTGCCGCGCGACTTCCCTTGGCCGTTAACGCTGAGGCTGTGGCTGGAAGCTCCCAGGTCTGCGACGCCGCGACCTTGGACGTTGCCGACCCTGGACTTGCCCCGGTTGATTCGGAGCTCGTCGTCCGGGTGGTTCTGGTGCTTCTTGGACTGGTCGCCGGCGCTCTGGAGTTGGGATACCTTGCGCAGCGCGTGGAAGAGTATGATCGAGTATAAGATGACGACGATAAAGATGGGGAGGACCCCGAACACGGATATGAGCGCGATGAGGCCCGGCGGGGCGATGGCGATGTACCAGCACTTGCGGCCGTCCAGGCTGTCCCCGATCCATCCGGTCGCCGGCATGAAGCCCAGGGAGAGACCTGGAACAAATTAATCTCTTGAATGTTACAGAATATAAAGCCCACGAGCAGCCGCCTGCTCGGTTGATATTGGACATGCGACAACTTGGTTTGCAGGTAAGCAAAGCATTTGTGCTTCTGCACCAAAAACCTATTTGCAGCTACATCGAAGCTCTAAGCTATTGAAGTCTCCAAATGCTTGTTAAATTACCCAATTTTAAACAAAATGTTGAGAGTGATCAACATAAACGCGTCCGGCCCTAACAAAGTTTCTTATAAAAACACCACACAATAACAGACGTATTCAGAGTGGGTGGACTAACTTTAATACGCCGGACTAAACCGATCTTGTAAGGTTAGTCCGGTGTTAAACTCGTACTAAGTTTAGACAGGTTCTTCCTGAATACGAGAGTAAGTAATTAATCCAAGCGGATCCGGAAACATCAGCTAATATTTAATTTATTTATAATATTCATTGTCCATTACTTTTTGTACTGTACCTAATGTTGCAGGCTTATGCTATAATCAGGCTTTTTATGTAAGATTATTTTATATATATTATAGATTATTATGTAAGAATTCAATAAAATATTGCATTTGACTAAAATTTTTAAGGTGTAATTTATTATGCCTGAAGGTCTTAGGAAGAAAGATAAACAACGTATTTTATTGCATTTGACTGGCTAATGTCAGGCATATTCGAAAAAGACTGAACCCGCTCCGGCAAATGAATGTTGAAATAGGTAGCATGCGCGCATATGGGCAAATGCAACAAAAGTCGTTGTTTGTAGTATCTGCCTGAGAACTTCAGAAATAATCGAATACGCCTAAAAAAGTCTAGTAAAATGCAATAATCTTATAGAATTCTTACATTTGCCGGCATAATGGTAAATGTCTAGGCTTTGTGCAGAAAGCCTGATCATAGCATAAGACTGCGACATATACAAGGGCTGCTCACGTTCGGTAACAATATTACGGTCGTAATGTGAACAACTGATTATTTTGACCAATTGTAAATTAAAAAACAAAATGTATGACGTTTAGAAAATTCTATGAATTAATGAACATATTTTAATCAACTGTATAAAGGCCGTATCTAGGTGCTCTCGAGCACAGTAACAAGTTTGCGGTATGACCTTGTACACACTTGAAACACTGTAGGCAGAAAAACTAGTCCATTATTAGGTACATGGTGCTCGATAAGCCAGATTATTTTTTGTTTATAAGCTCGCGGTTTCCCGGTTTTTTGCCTTACCAAATAAATTGCACGCATAGGTCAAATAATAGTTGAAGCCTATTCGGTACTAATGACTAATTTATGCCTATTAATATTTATGTAGTTAAAAAGTGTTTCGGCATAGTATACCTAGAACTCCGGCTCTGCAATAATTCGCAAATCCGCTGGTATGGTGCCTCGCTGAGCGTGGTTTTGCGTCGCGAGGAGGATTTGGATTACTGAACAATTTCGGTCTCGGCACAGCCACCCATACGACAATTATTTAAATAATAAACAAAGCTTGCAAATATCCAATTTAATAATAATGATATGCACGCATCAGCTTTAAGCTGCTAGTGGTTACATCCAGTTTTAGGTTTTATTAAATTGTATTTTATTTTATATTTTAAATAAACCTAAAGTTTTAAGAAATGAGTACTGTGAATACAAATAATAACTACGTCTATACGACTATTTCGCGGTCAGTCGCGGTTAAAGGCCGTAATAAAAAATATTTTAAATAATTTTATTAGTGAGGGTACAGGTAATGCATGAATTCTTGAAAATATGAATCGGTTTATTAAAAATGAACACTTTCCTTTAGTGTGTCGTATGATATTACTTCATAGAATGTGTTCCTTATAAGCGACGCTATTAGCTAGTGCAATAATACAGGTGTGTTCTTTTTCTCACAATCAACGAGTTTGTTTCCCGGCTAGAAACAATATTTTTAACAATGCAGTTTTAGTTTTTTCAAAATCGGTCTCGTGCCTCCTTTTTGTGTTTATCGTTATATATTATCGGATTCGGCCTGGAAGGACACTTGAAAAGTGTCACCTAGCAAACGCGCAGGTTTCCTCGCGGTGTTTTCCATCGCCGAAAACCCTCCTAATTGTTCTGTGGCCGAAAACCCATCCGTCTTCGCTGGGAATCTAAATTCGCTCCGTTATTTGACATCTAATTTAGGAAGCAGATTACCTACCGAACATTATCACCCGCATGGTAATATTTGAATATTCAGTGCCCGACAGAGGCCGTGAAACCTCTGCCTCTAATTTTAATGTAAAGATAAAATAACAATAAGCAGCTAAATTAGTATAATTCAGTTAATAAGGTCAAAAGCTTAGTGGCGCGGTACTTTCATTGCATTCCAAAGGTCTGGGTTCACATCCCCAAAAATGAGAGCGGTTACTACGGTTCAGAATCCATGTAATTAATATTGTAGTGGTGCTTATGAAAAAAAGGTCCTGGGATGGCACGTGCTTTCATGACAGGACCTTCCCTCTATGGGCACAGCTCTTAGGTCCTAAATGCTCTAGGGCACAGCTACATTGAACTGGACGGAAAGCGCGGACAATTATCAAGCGACTATTTAATTATTAAACACAATGGTGCCAACCCTACCTCCATAGCACAGAATAAGTGTCCATAGTGCAAGGCTTGCAGGAGCCATATCTACAGCTATGAGCTCTACGGAGAGTATAGAGGCAATGTGTGAGGATGACTGCTTTAGGTAATGATGATGATGCCGAGTCGCACGCGTGCATTGTTGATGCAGCGGTCATAGTGTAGGCCGAGCAGGATGTATATGTAATGATCTACCGCCATGAGCCTCACGGAGAATATAGAAGCAATGTGTAAGGATGACTGCTTACCTAGAATCCAAGAGACGATGACGTCGAGCCGCACCCGTTCATTGTTGATCCAGCGGCCATAGGGCAGGCCATGCCGGATGTATTATAAGCGATCTACCGCTATTAGCCCTACGGAGAATATAAAAGCATTGTGTAAGGATGACTGCTTACCTAGAAGCCAAGAGAGCATACTGAGGAGCCGTACCCGTGCATTGTTGATCCAGCGGACATTGGGCAGGCCGTGCCGTCGCTATCAGTCCTACGGAGAATATAGGAGCAATGTGTAAGGATGACTGGTTACCTAGAAGCCAAGAGAGCATACTGAGGAGCCGCACCCGTGCATTGTTTATCCAGCGGCCATAGGGCAGGCCATGTCGGATGTATTTAAAGCGATCTACGGCTATCAGCTCTACGGAGAATATAGAAGCAATGTGTAAGGATGACTGGTTACCTAGAATCCAAGAGAGGATGATGCCGAGCCGCACCCGTGCATTGTTGATCCAGCGGCCATAGTGCAGGCCATGTCGGATGTATTTAAAGCGATCTACCGCTATCAGCTCTACGGAGAATATGGAAGCAATGTGTAAGGATGACTGGTTACCTAGAAGCCAAGAGAGCATACTGAGGAGCCGCACCCGTGCATTGTTTATCCAGCGGCCATAGGGCAGGCCATGTCGGATGTATTTAAAGCGATCTACGGCTATCAGCTCTACGGAGAATATAGAAGCAATGTGTAAGGATGACTGGTTACCTAGAAGCCAAGAGAGCATACTGAGGAGCCGCACCCGTGCATTGTTTATCCAGCGGCCATAGGGCAGGCCATGTCGGATGTATTTAAAGCGATCTACGGCTATCAGCTTTACGGAGAATATAGAAGCAATGTGTAAGGATGACTGGTTACCTAGAAGCCAAGAGAGCATACTGAGGAGCCGCACCCGTGCATTGTTTATCCAGCGGCCATAGGGCAGGCCATGTCGGATGTATTTAAAGCGATCTACGGCTATCAGCTCTACGGAGAATATAGAAGCAATGTGTAAGGATGACTGGTTACCTAGAATCCAAGAGAGGATGATGCCGAGCCGCACCCGTGCATTGTTGATCCAGCGGCCATAGTGCAGGCCATGTCGGATGTATTTAAAGCGATCTACCGTTATCAGCTCTACGGAGAATATAGAAGCAATGTGTAAGGATGACTGGTTACCTAGAATCCAAGAGAGGATGACGCCGAGCCGCACCCGTGCATTGTTGATCCAGCGGCCATAGTGCAGGCCATGTCGGATGTATTTAAAGCGATCTACCGTTATCAGCTCTACGGAGAATATAGAAGCAATGTGTAAGGATGACTGGTTACCTAGAATCCAAGAGAGGATGACGCCGAGCCGCACCCGTGCATTGTTGATCCAGCGGCCATAGTGCAGGCCATGTCGGATAAATTTAAAGCGATCTACCGCTATCAGCTCTACGGAGAATATAGAATCAATGTGTAAGGATGACTGGTTACCTAGAATCCAAGAGAGGATGACGCCGAGCCGCACCCGTGCATTGTTGATCCAGCGGCCATAGTGCAGGCCATGTCGGATGTATTTAAAGCGATCTACCGTTATCAGCTCTACGGAGAATATAGAAGCAATGTGTAAGGATGACTGGTTACCTAGAATCCAAGAGAGGATGACGCCGAGCCGCACCCGTGCATTGTTGATCCAGCGGCCATAGTGCAGGCCATGTCGGATGTATTTAAAGCGATCTACCGTTATCAGCTCTACGGAGAATATAGAAGCAATGTGTAAGGATGACTGGTTACCTAGAATCCAAGAGAGGATGACGCCGAGCCGCACCCGTGCATTGTTGATCCAGCGGCCATAGTGCAGGCCATGTCGGATGTATTTAAAGCGATCTACCGCTATCAGCTCTACGGAGAATATAGAATCAATGTGTAAGGATGACTGGTTACCTAGAATCCAAGAGAGGATGACGCCGAGCCGCACCCGTGCATTGTTGATCCAGCGGCCATAGTGCAGGCCATGTCGGATGTATTTAAAGCGATCTACCGTTATCAGCTCTACGGAGAATATAGAAGCAATGTGTAAGGATGACTGGTTACCTAGAATCCAAGAGAGGATGACGCCGAGCCGCACCCGTGCATTGTTGATCCAGCGGCCATAGTGCAGGCCATGTCGGATGTATTTTAAGCGATCTACCGCTATCAGCTCTACGGAGAATATAGAATCAATGTGTAAGGATGACTGGTTACCTAGAATCCAAGAGAGGATGATGCCGAGCCGCACCCGTGCATTGTTGATCCAGCGGCCATAGTGCAGGCCATGTCGGATGTATTTAAAGCGATCTACCGTTATCAGCTCTACGGAGAATATAGAAGCAATGTGTAAGGATGACTGGTTACCTAGAATCCAAGAGAGGATGACGCCGAGCCGCACCCGTGCATTGTTGATCCAGCGGCCATAGTGCAGGCCATGTCGGATGTATTTAAAGCGATCTACCGTTATCAGCTCTACGGAGAATATAGAAGCAATGTGTAAGGATGATTGGTTACCTAGAATCCAAGAGAGGATGACGCCGAGCCGCACCCGTGCATTGTTGATCCAGCGGCCATAGTGCAGGCCATGTCGGATGTATTTAAAGCGATCTACCGCTATCAGCTCTACGGAGAATATAGGATCAATGTGTTAGGATGACTACCTAGTTACCTAGAATCCAAAAGAGGATGACGCCGAGCCGCACCCGTGCATTGTTGATCCAGCGGCCATAGTGCAGGCCATGTCGGATGTATTTAAAGCGATCTACCGCTATCAGCTCTACGGAGAATATAGGATCAATGTGTTAGGATGACTACCTAGTTACCTAGAATCCAAAAGAGGATGACGCCGAGCCGCACCCGTGCATTGTTGATCCAGCGGCCATAGTGCAGGCCATGTCGGATGTATTTAAAGCGATCTACCGCTATCAGCTCTACGGAGAATATAGGATCAATGTGTTAGGATGACTACCTAGTTACCTAGAATCCAAAAGAGGATGACGCCGAGCCGCACCCGTGCATTGTTGATCCAGCGGCCATAGTGCAGGCCATGTCGGATGTATTTAAAGCGATCTACCGCTATCAGCTCTACGGAGAATATAGGATCAATGTGTTAGGATGACTACCTAGTTACCTAGAATCCAAAAGAGGATGACGCCGAGCCGCACCCGTGCATTGTTGATCCAGCGGCCATAGTGCAGGCCATGTCGGATGTATTTAAAGCGATCTACCGCTATCAGCTCTACGGAGAATATAGAATCAATGTGTAAGGATGACTGGTTACCTATAATCCAAGAGAGGATGATGCCGAGCCGCACCCGTGCATTGTTGATCCAGCGGCCATAGTGCAGGCCATGTCGGATGTATTTAAAGCGATCTACCGCTATCAGCTCTACGGAGAATATAGGATCAATGTGTTAGGATGACTACGTAGTTACCTAGAATCCAAAAGAGGATGACGCCGAGCCGCACCCGTGCATTGTTGATCCAGCGGCCATAGTGCAGGCCATGTCGGATGTATTTAAAGCGATCTACCGCTATCAGCTCTACGGAGAATATAGGATCAATGTGTTAGGATGACTACCTAGTTACCTAGAATCCAAAAGAGGATGACGCCGAGCCGCACCCGTGCATTGTTGATCCAGCGGCCATAGTGCAGGCCATGTCGGATGTATTTAAAGCGATCTACCGCTATCAGCTCTACGGAGAATATAGGATCAATGTGTTAGGATGACTACCTAGTTACCTAGAATCCAAAAGAGGATGACGCCGAGCCGCACCCGTGCATTGTTGATCCAGCGGCCATAGTGCAGGCCATGTCGGATGTATTTAAAGCGATCTACCGCTATCAGCTCTACGGAGAATATAGGATCAATGTGTTAGGATGACTACCTAGTTACCTAGAATCCAAAAGAGGATGACGCCGAGCCGCACCCGTGCATTGTTGATCCAGCGGCCATAGTGCAGGCCATGTCGGATGTATTTAAAGCGATCTACCGCTATCAGCTCTACGGAGAATATAGAATCAATGTGTAAGGATGACTGGTTACCTAGAATCCAAGAGAGGATGATGCCGAGCCGCACCCGTGCATTGTTGATCCAGCGGCCATAGTGCAGGCCATGTCGGATGTATTTAAAGCGATCTACCGCTATCAGCTCTACGGAGAATATAGAATCAATGTGTAAGGATGACTGGTTACCTAGAATCCAAGAGAGGATGATGCCGAGCCGCACCCGTGCATTGTTGATCCAGCGGCCATAGTGCAGGCCATGTCGGATGTATTTAAAGCGATCTACCGCTATCAGCTCTACGGAGAATATAGGATCAATGTGTTAGGATGACTACCTAGTTACCTAGAATCCAAAAGAGGATGACGCCGAGCCGCACCCGTGCATTGTTGATCCAGCGGCCATAGTGCAGGCCATGTCGGATGTATTTAAAGCGATCTACCGCTATCAGCTCTACGGAGAATATAGAATCAATGTGTAAGGATGACTGGTTACCTAGAATCCAAGAGAGGATGATGCCGAGCCGCACCCGTGCATTGTTGATCCAGCGGCCATAGTGCAGGCCATGTCGGATGTATTTAAAGCGATCTACCGCTATCAGCTCTACGGAGAATATAGAAGCAATGTGTTAGGATGACTGGTTACCTAGAATCCAAGAGAGGATGACGCCGAGCCGCACCCGTGCATTGTTTATCCAGCGGCCATAGGGCAGGCCATGTCGGATGTATTTAAAGCGATCTACCGCTATCAGCTCTACGGAGAATATAGAATCAATGTGTAAGGATGACTGGTTACCTAGAATCCAAGAGAGGATGACGCCGAGCCGCACCCGTGCATTGTTTATCCAGCGGCCATAGTGCAGGCCATGTCGGATGTATTTAAAGCGATCTACCGTTATCAGCTCTACGGAGAATATAGAAGCAATGTGTAAGGATGACTGGTTACCTAGAATCCAAGAGAGGATGACGCCGAGCCGCACCCGTGCATTGTTGATCCAGCGGCCATAGTGCAGGCCATGTCGGATGTATTTAAAGCGATCTACCGTTATCAGCTCTACGGAGAATATAGAAGCAATGTGTAAGGATGATTGGTTACCTAGAATCCAAGAGAGGATGACGCCGAGCCGCACCCGTGCATTGTTGATCCAGCGGCCATAGTGCAGGCCATGTCGGATGTATTTAAAGCGATCTACCGCTATCAGCTCTACGGAGAATATAGGATCAATGTGTTAGGATGACTACCTAGTTACCTAGAATCCAAAAGAGGATGACGCCGAGCCGCACCCGTGCATTGTTGATCCAGCGGCCATAGTGCAGGCCATGTCGGATGTATTTAAAGCGATCTACCGCTATCAGCTCTACGGAGAATATAGGATCAATGTGTTAGGATGACTACCTAGTTACCTAGAATCCAAAAGAGGATGACGCCGAGCCGCACTCGTGCATTGTTGATCCAGCGGCCATAGTGCAGGCCATGTCGGATGTATTTAAAGCGATCTACCGCTATCAGCTCTACGGAGAATATAGGATCAATGTGTTAGGATGACTACCTAGTTACCTAGAATCCAAAAGAGGATGACGCCGAGCCGCACCCGTGCATTGTTGATCCAGCGGCCATAGTGCAGGCCATGTCGGATGTATTTAAAGCGATCTACCGCTATCAGCTCTACGGAGAATATAGGATCAATGTGTTAGGATGACTACCAAGTTACCTAGAATCCAAAAGAGGATGACGCCGAGCCGCACCCGTGCATTGTTGATCCAGCGGCCATAGTGCAGGCCATGTCGGATGTATTTAAAGCGATCTACCGCTATCAGCTCTACGGAGAATATAGAATCAATGTGTAAGGATGACTGGTTACCTAGAATCCAAGAGAGGATGATGCCGAGCCGCACCCGTGCATTGTTGATCCAGCGGCCATAGTGCAGGCCATGTCGGATGTATTTAAAGCGATCTACCGCTATCAGCTCTACGGAGAATATAGAATCAATGTGTAAGGATGACTGGTTACCTAGAATCCAAGAGAGGATGATGCCGAGCCGCACCCGTGCATTGTTGATCCAGCGGCCATAGTGCAGGCCATGTCGGATGTATTTAAAGCGATCTACCGCTATCAGCTCTACGGAGAATATAGGATCAATGTGTTAGGATGACTACCTAGTTACCTAGAATCCAAAAGAGGATGACGCCGAGCCGCACCCGGGCATTGTTGATCCAGCGGCCATAGTGCAGGCCATGTCGGATGTATTTAAAGCGATCTACCGCTATCAGCTCTACGGAGAATATAGAATCAATGTGTAAGGATGACTGGTTACCTAGAATCCAAGAGAGGATGATGCCGAGCCGCACCCGTGCATTGTTGATCCAGCGGCCATAGTGCAGGCCATGTCGGATGTATTTAAAGCGATCTACCGCTATCAGCTCTACGGAGAATATAGGATCAATGTGTTAGGATGACTACCTAGTTACCTAGAATCCAAAAGAGGATGACGCCGAGCCGCACCCGGGCATTGTTGATCCAGCGGCCATAGTGCAGGCCATGTCGGATGTATTTAAAGCGATCTACCGCTATCAGCTCTACGGAGAATATAGAAGCAATGTGTTAGGATGACTGGTTACCTAGAATCCAAGAGAGGATGACGCCGAGCCGCACCCGTGCATTGTTTATCCAGCGGCCATAGGGCAGGCCATGTCGGATGTATTTAAAGCGATCTACCGCTATCAGCTCTACGGAGAATATAGAATCAATGTGTAAGGATGACTGGTTACCTAGAATCCAAGAGAGGATGACGCCGAGCCGCACCCGTGCATTGTTTATCCAGCGGCCATAGTGCAGGCCATGTCGGATGTATTTAAAGCGATCTACCGCTATCAGCTCTACGGAGAATATAGAATCAATGTGTAAGGATGACTGGTTACCTAGAATCCAAGAGAGGATGATGCCGAGCCGCACCCGTGCATTGTTGATCCAGCGGCCATAGTGCAGGCCATGTCGGATGTATTTAAAGCGATCTACCGCTATCAGCTCTACGGAGAATATAGAATCAATGTGTAAGGATGACTGGTTACCTAGAATCCAAGAGAGGATGACGCCGAGCCGCACCCGTGCATTGTTTATCCAGCGGCCATAGTGCAGGCCATGTCGGATGTATTTAAAGCGATCTACCGCTATCAGCTCTACGGAGAATATAGAATCAATGTGTAAGGATGACTGGTTACCTAGAATCCAAGAGAGGATGACGCCGAGCCGCACCCGTGCATTGTTTATCCAGCGGCCATAGTGCAGGCCATGTCGGATGTATTTAAAGCGATCTACCGCTATCAGCTCTACGGAGAATATAGAATCAATGTGTAAGGATGACTGGTTACCTAGAATCCAAGAGAGGATGACGCCGAGCCGCACCCGTGCATTGTTTATCCAGCGGCCATAGTGCAGGCCATGTCGGATGTATTTAAAGCGATCTACCGCTATCAGCTCTACGGAGAATATAGAATCAATGTGTAAGGATGACTGGTTACCTAGAATCCAAGAGAGGATGACGCCGAGCCGCACCCGTGCATTGTTTATCCAGCGGCCATAGTGCAGGCCATGTCGGATGTATTTAAAGCGATCTACCGCTATCAGCTCTACGGAGAATATAGAATCAATGTGTAAGGATGACTGGTTACCTAGAATCCAAGAGAGGATGATGCCGAGCCGCACCCGTGCATTGTTGATCCAGCGGCCGTAATGTAGGCCGTGCAGGATGTATATGTAGCGATCCACCGCTATGAGCCCCACGGAGAATATAGAAACCATCGTCGGTGAGACGATCATCCCTGAAAACATTGATTTGAGGTTAAACAGGGACCTTTATATTGAATTAGGAAAATTTCTCGTGTATTTTTTTAAAAGAAAAGCTAAAACGAATAGTCCTTGCTGCTCAGAGAAGGTATTCTATGTCTTAAAAAACCGGCCAAGTATGAGTCGGACTCGCACATGAAGGGTTCCGTACCATCGTACAAGATTAAACACAAGTAAATCACGTTTTTAGTATTTTTTAACCTAACCTAATCTAACCCCCCTTTAATTTTTTTTTAAATTTTACCTATTTGTTGTTATAGCGGCAAAATAAATACACACTCTGTGAAAATTTCAGCTGCCTACCTATTACGGTTCATGAGACACAGCCCTGTGACAGACGGACGGACGGACGACCGGACGGACGGACGGACGGACGGACGGATGGACGGACGGACAGCGGAGGCTTGGTAATAGGGTTCCGTTTTCACCCCATGGGTACGGAACCCTAAAAAAGGTAGGAAGTGTGTCATATCTGACTCGCATTTCTATGAGTACGGCACCAAATATGGGTACTGCAAGAACGCTATCTTTTAGTGCTGTGCCAGCAAGTGGCCTTCTTTGTTAACGATGCATGTGTACAGTCACATTTTTCATGTCTTTACACCGGAAATTGAGACAAATTCGCGATGTCTTTTGATAGTATTGACGTCGTCTTTTTTATGCTTAACACAACACATTACCGAAGGTATTAGGTGCCACGCCAGGATTTTTGAAGCCTAATTGAACTGGATGAAAATCAGGGACTTTTTTTAATACCGCTTCGACCATTTTTTATCTAATACAATGGTACCCACAGAAAATTGATGGTACCGACGCATGCGGGCTCATCCCTACCCAGGTCCCTAGTACGTAGTGAAGGGATCTTCTGTTTCACATGGGTTCCGAACAATGGATTACCCGATTTCTTGACGAAATGTACAGTGCCGTTTGTACATTTTTGTACGTGTTACGTAGTTTTCGACCAACTGTTTTTTACCCAAAAATATCTGTGAAAGATAGCAATGAATTCGCCACATTTATTAGTATGCAATTTTATTCCATGTACTCTGACTGGATTGTAATCATGAGGCCACGTTTGAAACTAACAAGGCGCCTCGTTAGCCGATAAGAAAGACCCCATTGCAATCGTACGTGCATCGTGTATTTCCGCGAAAAATTTTTCGAAGGATGCTTAGACCAAGATGTACTTAATAATGACGATACATTTTAGAAGGGTAACTAGGTATATAAGTACCTACAATTACGTGAAGATAGTTGGAACGTGACTTGGAGGAGCGTATGATGGAATATTTACAAAGATAATTTACGGTAACGTTATGTTTGTTGAGGTCGGTACAGGTGCCGGCAAATCACGGGAACCCTAGCGACGGAGGGGCCAAAAATCGCGATGAAATACGGCTCCTAAAAAGTATGAATTTATCATTTTGTCACCCATAATGATTATAAGGAAAGGAGATATTCCTTCTAGCGCGCTTACTATGAGACCCACTGTCTCAAAGTTTAAAAAAAACAGCCAAGTGCGAGTCGGACTCGCACACGAAGGGTTCCTATCATCGTACAAGATTTAACATAAAAAAATCACGTTTTTTGTATGGGGACCCCTTTTAATTATTATTATTTTTTAATTTTACCTATTTGTTGTTGTAGCGGCAAAATAAATACACACTCTGTGAAAATTTCAGCTCTCTACAAATTACGGTTCATGAGATACAGCCCTGTGACAGACGGACGGACGGACGGACGGACTGACGGTCGGACGGACGGACGGACGGATAGCGGAGGCTTAGTAATAGGGTTCCGTTTTCACCCTTTGGGTACGGAACCCTAAAAACCACCAACCCAACTTAAACGGACATGCCACATGCAAACATAGTCGCAGACGTATTGGAGGGTTTGTGTGGTTGGGAACTGACTTGACGAACGCATTTCTAGAGCAAATACGCGAGCGGTGGCGTGTTTCAACTGTGTTGCATACGACGCGCCGCCGGATATCCATACAATTATAAGGCCACTTTGACCATACGGTGGAGACCGCATGCCACTTCTCCTTGCTTCCTCTTCAGTGGTTTCACCAAAACCTAACCTTTACTAGGTTTTTTCAAAATTTTTGTTGCTGAAATATATTGCAGAAATCGATGTCCGTATGTTTAAATTTTTTTAATAAACCGTTAAGAATGAAAAATATTAGCTAATAAACATTGGAAAAAAGTTGTCTTTTTTTACGTTAATTTTGCGATTTTTTTTCATTGAAAAATACAGATATTTACAAGAATACTTACATAACATTACATTACATTTACAAAAATACGGACATAGAATGAAGCTTTCTCAAGTGATGAAAAAAATTTTATTAAAATCTGACATCGTTTAGGGGTAGGGAAACGTTAGGGCCTGGAGGACGATTTCGCTATGTTAATGGCAGTTGCCGTGCAAAATTGTGCCTTGGCCAATGGACAAAGAATGCATTTCTTAAAAATTGTAAATCTTGGATTTCCTGTGACTAATGATCGTCAACGAATAATGACTCATCATCTTAAGTCATAGGAACGTTTTGATACATTAGGTCTAAGTAAATCCTGCTTTTATTGCCTCCGTTACCTACTGTTAACTTTGATAATTAGCGAGATGTTGTTATGTAACTTCAGAGAAGTCGTCCTATCGAACGATTAGTTAATGTGGTTATAAGGCCAAGCAGGGTACAGTGGACAGCAAGATTAGCGCAATACTATGGACTTCAAGCCATTGAAGACGTGGCAGAGGTTATAGACTAGGAGGTCGCGACAAAAATGTTAACGATAACGTAAATGGCTGAAACTGGGTTCACGGGATAAAGACCAACCCTCTGAAGCTAAATGTGTCAGTCTGCCTGTTCCAAGTGGTTGCGTTACCTAGATAAGGCGATTGAAAAAGTAGTTATGGTGATAAACAATATATATGATAAGGTAAATGGATGTAAATGACGAAGCATGAAAGTATCAGTACATACTTGCTTAGCAATACAAAAACTGAACAAACCTTTGATTGCATTTCTTATAGTTATAGACGATTTAGGTTACAGATATAACTTTAGGTATATTTAAGTATTTAATAAAAAAACCGACTGGTTATTGTTGTATAATTAATAGGTATTAATGTTTCCAGACAATCAGTACATTCATCAGCAGGTACATACCAGCGTCTATTTTATATAGCCAATCTAGATAACGCAACCACTTGGCGCAGGCAGACCGACATATTTAGCATCAGAAGGTTGGCCTCGAACATGTGAACCCAGATTCAGCCATTTACCTTATCGTGACCAAAAATGTCGTGACCTCCCGGAATATTAGTGTGCTCTGATGATCACTGTACCAAGGTGCACGTTGGCTTTGAGAATTTGAAACGATCACTTTTATATCCTGTTTAAATATGTGGAGTTAGAAGGAGTGATTGCCTGGAGCAACTTGAGTTATAGTACATTCTGTAAATATTATGGCATGAGGGATCTTCTCAGCATGCCGCCATTATGCCGCTTACGCATTGAATAACAATATGTGCAATATTTTTTCGTACGCGGAAAATTCACCGTTGCAATTTTTCAATGGTTTTTTTACAGTACTGAAAGGAAATGCACGTTTGTAACTAAATTTCTTGATGTCATCGATTATCAATTATCAAATCTAATGTCGAGCGTCTGTCTGTCTGCTTATAACTTGAGAATACGTCACTTGAGCGGCTCGTAGCCTAGTGGCGCGGGGACTGGCCTAGCGTACCAGAGACCTGGGTTCAATACCGACATGCACCACTGTCTTTCTCTTTCCGAGTTCGATAAGTGCAATTAGCTACGAATGCGAGCTGCTCCATGGTTCGGAATCCATGTAAAACTGTAGGTCCCCTTCCCCTACTAGGTGGTAGGGTTTATGCCCGCCCGGGTTGGTACCATCACATTGGATGAAAAGATGGTCGAAGCGGCAATGAAAAATTGTCCGTGTTTTCCTTCCAGTTTAATGTAGCCGTGCTCATAAAGGGAAGGTCCTGGCATGGCACCAAATTCCTTTGGGAATGAGGTGTATTGGGCTAATATCATAACGGTACTTGTGTGGTATAAGCCATCCATTTCAGGTCGCATAAAAAAAAAAACTAGTTTTCGATGAGTTTTGTACCTATCTTCGGGCTTCATTTTCATTACCAATTATAGGCTACATCAGGCTAAATTCAGTATCAGCAAACCGGATAAGACTCGTTTATTTGGGCCCGGAGGTTTCGTACAAATTTGTATTTTCTTATATGATGTTCTAATGTATTTTATATGTTCGATAAATACACGATTTTCGGACTTTTCATCTACTTTCGTACTTTACTTACGATTCGTGGTCAACACTGGCAAGGCTTCACTGAAGGCGGCAACTTTCGCGGGCAGTGTCTCTACCACAGAAATCGGAATTCTGTGGTCTCTACCAATTCTTCCATTGAAGTTCTCTTATCAATGCCTCCTGCTAAGGCCCCGTTTCCACGAGAAAGTAAACTTACGCGACAAATGTCGGACAGACTGTCAGACAGCACTGTCGCCCGTGTAAACACGTCTTGCAGGGGCGTTTACACGGGCGAAGTATATTATAGTATAAAGTATTGAAGTCACAGGCTGAGATAAATAGTCGTAACAGAAACTAAGGCTAACGCAAAGTAGTACTTTGTGACGTCAATTAGGATTGCTTTGAGATTTCGTCCATACAAAATGTGTCAAAGTGACGTCACAAAGTACTACTTTGCGTTAGCATTAGTTTCGGTTACGACTATTTATCTCAGCCACAGACTATCAACTAGCCGATCGGGACCCACACACATCAACCAGTCCAAGTTGAATGGCCTGTGGGTATTGTTTCTCAGCGGGTAAATCCTCCAAGAACTGGTGCTAAGCAATGGTCTATTTGGGTCATATACATAATAGAGTTATCCAGGGTTTTCCTTATGGGTTTTTAGCATCGATATAATCTAAAGTTTTTAGCAATAGATGTGATGCAAGCCGAACGTAGCCGAAACAAAGACTCGTTTCTTATCATTGTCCTTAAAAAAACGAGGGAGTAGGTGCTTAGCTACTCAGCCATTCATTAGTCATTCAACTACACGCAGATAAACTGGCAATTTACATTCGAACGTTCATGGTTATAGAAATGATCCAACAAATGTAACTTTAAAGTTATGAAGTTATGTTAGGTTCTATTTTACAAATATTAAAGTGACAAAGATCTCGATTTCGCAGGTTACTCATTGAATAGAGCATTGGATCGATCGTCCGTCCATGGATTTTAATATTTGTGTAGACATTTTAAATAATATATCTAAATGTGTTGAAACTATGTACATATCTACACATATAAACAGTTTCAATTGAAATCCGTACTACTGTAACCCATCTAGAAGCCAAGCGCGCTCAGAGTTGCTTCAACAATTGTATCGAACCTCAAGGCGTCGCGCTACTGGGCTACCGAGGCTTTAGAATTTGAATCTAAATTATTCTGGCGTAAAAAGACATCGTCATTTTTGATACAAGGCAGAATCCATTCAAATCACAAGCAAGGTCACACGTAAAAAAGCGCCTCTTTGTAATTCATTCGGCCAGTCTAAGCTCAGGCGAGCGGTACCAGAGGAGAACGCAAAGCGGCCAGTTCTGAACCAACCACCGAGGGAATACCGAGCAATAGGCGCCCTCTTCGAAGAGCTGCTAGTTTCACATGTCAACAAATGCAGCAAAAAAATGCATAGAAGCTAGTCAGATCCACTACCAATAGATGGCGCTACCCAAGTTTATATCGCACTTACGAAGCAAAGTAACACACATCCATGGGTCTCAAGACCTGACCCATATCTTCATCTCCATAGACTCATCACTTTGCAACGTGCATTACCCCCAAGAGTCGGCATCGTATCGCACACTGATGCCAAATATGCCCAATATGACGATTGCGCCAGGCTTTCACCAGTTACATATTCCCTACCAGTAGATGAACGTACGTGTACGCGATAGGACTCACCGAATTGCATTATGCACAGTTGCCATCAGCGATGGCAAATATATTAGTTAGCGATGGCGTCATGGTGTACCCGGTTGCCCAATATTAGATTTGCGCCAGGCGTTCGCCCTTATCTTTACTTAAGCCAGTGAAATGCTCCCAAAGAGCATTGGGAGCAGAAGAGCCAAGTTTTCATCTGCTGGCTCCCTAGCCAGCAAATGAAAACATGTGCACGCAAGAGGACTCAGCGATTTGCATTATGCACTGCCCCTTAGAGATGGCTCCATGGCGTTGGCGGAATGCCCGATATTACGATTGCACCAGGCTTTCGCCCACATCTTTGTTTGCGCCAGTGACATGCTCCCGAAGATTAGTGCACGCTAGCCAGCAGATGAAAGCATGTGTACGCAAGAGACTCACCGATTTGAACTATGCACTGCCCCTCAGAGTTGGCGTTGTGCCGCACGCTGATGCCGAATATGACGTTCGCGCCAATGAAGGCATCCGCCAGTGACACGTTCCCCAAAAGCATATAAGTGCTTTTACACTCCTTGCCTGAAACATTCATAAACATGTACAGAAGTCTGTCGTTGCAGTTAAAATGTTCGGAATGAAGTTTTCACCACCTCCAACTACACAAATCCCAAAGTTATATTTTGGTTACACCTCGTAAATACGCAATGTAACTGAAAGTTAACTATCGGATTTCAGGTAGCCGGAGGTAGTGAAATCCGATAGTTAGTCGTGATAAAGGGTGGGGAGGAGGGTAACATGCACAATATTTAATTGACTATTTGACCATATTTTCATCCAATGCGTTGGTACCAACTAGGGTGGGCTTAACCTTACCACCTAGTAGGTGAAGGGGACCTTCTGTCATTACTGGATTCCGATCCATGGAACAGATCACCTTCGTGTCGAAATACACTTATCCGACACAGAAAGAAAAAAAAGTGGTGCATGGACGGGGCGGGAATCAAACCCATGACCTCTGGCATGGAAGGGAAGTCCCCGCGCCCCTTAGATACGAGCAACTTGTTATGAACATTCACATATACACCTTGTACACAATATACCTACACAACCTACTATCTGCATACCTGGAAAATTACGTGTCATGTATGTCGATGCGTGTCATGGAAGGTTGCAAATAGGCCAAAGCGGCCTAGGGGTGATATATTCCGGGAGGTCACGACGTTTTTGGTCACGATAAGGTAAATGGCTGAATCTGGGTTCACATGTTAGAGACCAACCCTCTGATGCTAACTATGTCGGTCTGCCTGCGCCAAGTGGTTGCGTTATCTAGATTGACTATATAAGATAGATGTTTGTATGTACCTGCTGATGAATATACTGATTGTCTGGAAACATTGACACCTATTAATTATACAACAAAAACCAGTCGGTTTTTTAATTAAATACTTAAATATACCTTAAGTTATAGCTGTATCCTAAATCGCCTATAACTACGAAATGCAACCAAATGTTTGTTGAGTTTTTGTATTGCTAAGCAAGTATACACTGATACTTTCATGCTTCGTTATTTGCATCCATTTACCTTATTATATATATTGTTTGTCACCATAACTAGTTTTTCAGGCCCATTATCTACGTAACGCAACCACTTGGAACAGGCAGACTGACACATTTAGCTTCAGAGGGTTGGTCTTTATCCCGTGAAACCAGTTTCAGCCATTTACGTTATTGTTACCATTTTTGTCGCGACCTCCTAGTCTAATAGACTTATAGGCCGCGACGGCCTAGGGGCGCCACGTAACAAAATTATGTAACATACATAATCTCGGCGCTGAACAATGCTGTTAATTACCGTGGGATACCTATTACCTGACCAGATAGTGAGTAAAATATTAAGTGAATGAAATATAATAACATAGCATATCTTTTATTTTATTTTGATTGAGTGAGCGAATTTATTTTCTTTCATAAAGTTGAGATCCTTTGACGTAGTTTTTATGACAGTTTTCATTAGCTTTTTTTACTTGTGTACTTATGTTGCAACTGTTTTTATTTTTGTCTTGTTTGTATCCATTGGTTTTAAATTTAGTCTTAATGTAATTTCTTTCCTACGATTACTTCTTATTTTTACATTTTATTATTTTAAATCATTCTTTCTTCAAATCTTTGCTGGTGTAAGTTGGTTGTTATTTGTAGCTGTCAATTGTCTTTTCTAATGACTCCTTAATAAATAAATAAAAAGATTGTGAGTAAAATGTTAATGACCTCGCTAAACATTTAGCATCGCAGTTTATTTAGTTGATACCGAAAAGATACATAAAAAAAAAAACGAAATTATGTCTATCTATGCATAGGTATCTTTGGGAGCTCCATTTACCGTTTCAAACATATTCAATCTCTAGACTTCCGCTCTAATTCAACCGGTTTGATTATGAGGTATGAGGTTCAATTCCGGGTGGCAAACGCCTGCTGGTAGCTGCGGTACCCGGTTACGTTCAGGACAATGCCGACAATCTCTGGTACGTACCTAACGGGTAGTGTATAGTATAAAAAACCGGCCAAGTGCGAGTCGGACTCGCACATTTAGGGTTCCGTACCATCTTACAAGATTTAACATTAAAAAGTCACGTTTTTTGTACGGGGGACCCTTTCATTTTTTTTTTTTACCTATTTTTTGTTATAGCGACAAAATAAATACACACTCTGTGAAAATTTTAGCTGCCTACGTATTACGGTTCATGAGACAGACGGACGGACGGACGGACGGACAGCGGAGAATTAGTAATAGGGTTCCGTTGGCACCCTTTGGGTACGGAACCCTAAAAAGTGGCGGGTAGGCTATGCGACCCGGTGAGTCGGTGGCGATTGTCCACAACGAAAATGACCTCAGCTATTGCAAACATAAACGCAAAGGAAAAACTACATAATGTGATAGCTGATAGCTCACATCTCACTCGTGGTGGCACCCGAAATTCCTAGTCAGTTCGATAGGGAGTGTAGTGTTATCTAATTTTCCTTAAAAGTGTAAAACGTAATTTTTCTCTACTATAACTGCATCGACTACCGCTTTGGGTGATTTGGTAAAAGGATATATCCGTAAAGCTTCTTTAAAAACGGCCATATTTAACTATGGGTTTCATCAATCATTGGTTTCATCTGTTTCTTTCGCAACTCTATGTTATGTGACAGAAGGAGTTATTTGCACTTTGTTACTTTTAACAAATTTTATTGATTGCATTTTTTTATTTTGATGTACAATTATTTAGATGACAAAAGGGTCCATGTGAAGATTTGGAAATATTTGTAAGGAAAAGATTGGGTAGTAATATTAATATTTATGTTAAATTCGCTCAAGAACTTAACTTTCTGTCAGTTAATTTTGCTTGCCTTATAAATGACAATATACCCTTTTGACATAAGACGAAATTCAAGTCCTAGCATGGCAGCGTCTATTAAATTATATTCTAATTTCTAGCCTATTAAATTCCTTCGATGGCCTCAATTTACACCACTCACTTCTCTTCATGATCAACAAGCTAGAGATGACCACTATGACGTTGCTGACGAGTATGAGGCCGCCGATGGCGTAAGCCAGCACCCTGTACACTTCCAGGGCGTCCCTCTGCGCCTGCGTGAGCGTCTCGAAGATGTCCAGCTCATCTTCGCCGATCGTATGGTTAACGCGGTCCGTGCCCAAGGCAATCGACAGTAAGGTCGCGTTCACATCCATTTGCACATTCTACTACGTCGCGATAAAGTCATTCCCGTCCAGGGTTGGTCCCCCTTTTAAAAAAAATATCATCTGTTTCGATGCGAATCAAAGCACAGCGGGAATACAAAACACATGTGTCTAAAGCTTCTCAGCCAATTTCTAAAGTACAGCCACCCTCAGAAGCTATTTTTTGATGTAAATATTATAGTCCTGGGAGGGTTGACAACCCTATCCGACTTGGACGTTATCGGTTGATCGCACAAGTCCATTAGCGGAACTGATAAGTCCGTGTTATGATTTCGTTGGTTCGAAATTCGGGGAATTTGTGCGCCGTTGACTATCCGAGTCAGCGGCAGAGCGTACACTGATGATGAACAGACTCCCCGAGAGAATACAAGTTTTTTTGTGAAGTACACATTACTAGTTTGAAACCGGAACTCTTATATACATTTTGTATTCGTCCGCCCGTCCACGGGTCTCTTCACAATTTAATACAATACGTTTCTACAATTGCACTGTCGGTCGTTGTAACGTAACCGATGTGTCACTTTCAAAATGCTTAACCTTGAGCAAATGTACACGCTGCTTCCTTTCCTTGGCCCCGAAATGATTCATGATGCTTGGGTGAGGATCGATCGAACCCGTGACCTTTGGCATAAAAGAAAGTCCCCGCTCCCTTGATCTACGAACAGCTATATTATTCCTTAGAAGTTGACAGTGTTTGCATTTAGTTCCATAAGGGCGTAAGTGAAACTATTTAAAAAAAATTAAATAACTACTTCTTATTTTGGAATTTAAAAAAGGTGAAAGATGGATTGATGGTCCAGCTATATTTGAAACCTGTAACGGTAAATATCTGACGGTCATATTCTGCGTTCAAATTTTTTTTATAAAAGTGTATTAATATTTGCCTAATTTGAGAACACAAAGCACCAGAGAGCGGACTAACTTTAACCCGCCGGACTAAACCGGTTTTTGTATGGTTAGTCCGGCGCTAATCTCATGATATTATAGCTAGACCATCAACTAACATACCTCCTTGACAACGGGCTGAATGTTTAGCTCGAAACGTCGGAGAATGTCTCTTCTCGCCGCGTGAAAAGCCGTAACATTTTTAAAACATGCCTAACGACCGCGGTAATCTCAAAAGTATCATAACATATTTACTTTTTGGATTGTGAAAATTTTATGTTATTTTTTTAAATATAATCCGTTTTACTCGCGTCCTTGTCAAACTGAACGCAATCGGCCCTTATGGTGGCCCATCCCGCTCATCTCCCCATACAAAAGGGGAAAGAAGATCACGCCCATATTTCTTGTCAGAGATCCAAAATTTTGCTCAAAATAGCTTAATTTGATCGAACTAGATGTCTGATGACCATTGGCATTGTAAAATTGTGTTTGGTTTCTAAGTTATAAGGTCCGTAATTTCGCATTTTTCGCGCGTTTTATACAATAACTTTGGAGATGGATTACGCAATGATAAAGTAAGAACATCATAAAAAGATTAGTCATCAGACATAGGTTATTTAATCAAGATTTATAATCTATTTGGTTTTTGTTAGATATTTGACTACAGCTGTCGTGGTTTACTTTTAGCTATAAGTCGTTTTGTAATTAAAATTTTCGTAAATCTTACCAAATCATACACTATCTACATTGTCTTTTTTTGTGGATATGTTGCATCTTCCTCATCACGGAGCCTGTCTTATTCTTTGAAACAGAGACGGCCCCAGAGCGCGGGGGCACGGTACAAAACCGTGCTGTCGTGCCGTGAGTTAGGCCCGCCGGGTTGGGCCACCTTATCACGCCCTTACGAAGCGTTGTTGAGCGATCTCACTTGGCGGGTATTCTGTGGTGTCCACATCCGCAGTGGTTTTTGTGTTAACCTAACCGATTTAGTTGATGGGCTGTTCATTAGCCGAGGTCGCGGCACATTAGCTGCGAGTAATTTAGAGTTGATTTGGTAAACGTCGAGTACTGTTCCGTACGGAGATTTGCATCTCAATCCTGCATGCAAGAACATAATGAAGTTAACATAGCTGTTTAAAAATTTTAGCTGCCCACCTAGGTATTACTGTTCATGAGATACAGCCCTGTGACAGACGGACGGATGGACGGACGGACGGACAGCGGAGGCTTAGTAATAGGTTTCCGTTGGCACCCTTTGGGTACGGAACCCTAAAAAAGGTAAAATTGTACACTGGTCGGTGATTGTAAAGAACAAAGTTCGTTTCATACAAAAACGTTGAGCGGTTCTCAAGAACTTGATTACAATTAAGTATATGTCGCTATGCGTAGATTTTTTTTAATCCTTTTTGGGATAATTACAATTGCAAAGCTAGATTTTTAGTTTTAAATAGTCTGACGTATATTTTAAGAAGATTTTTTTTTAAATCGACGGTTTCTCACGTATTAAATTCTGCTTCCACAGCTTCTTGCGCAGTTTCCGCAGCGACCGCTTCCATTGTAGCAATGCACATAGTTCCAATGTAATATTATCTGACGGACTTAAGGGGGTTTTAGCATCCGATCACATTCAGTTCCATAAGGGCGTAAGTGAAAGCACATTTCATTATTTTAAAAAATTACTACAACTGATTTTTAAATTTCAAAAAGATGATCGATAAATTGATTATTTACCTGTCTTTGTAACATATAATTATGTATAACTGAGGCTCCCCTTCTTTGTTCAAACGTTGCATGCATTTTTTTATATATTTGCCTCGTTTGAACAATGAAAGCATCGGGATCGTACAGTGTTGTCTTTAAATTATGGTTAGACCATCGATCTATAAATTTACATTTTGGATTATCGAAATTCGTTGTAGTTATTTTTAACTAAAATTAAATGTTGTTTTACTTACGCCGGAACTGAATGCAATTAGGTGCTAACACCCCTTAAGGCGCTAGGACTAGTCAACTACTCGCACCATACAAATGCACCTTTAAACAAATGTAATAATATGTAGTGAAACGCCTCAGCAAGTCCAAATAGATCTCCAGACTGATAATGGATTGTTAATATTTTTTGATTCCATCATTTATTTAAGTAGAATTTTTCTTATTGATGCATAAACTAATAATTCCATTTGCTTTCAGATAGTTCGGAAATGGACACCGATTCCGCAATATATTATGTATAGAAAAAGGGAACATACATTAACGAAAATAGGTTGAACCCTAGACAAGGAATCAAATATTGTAAGAATGACACTTATAATCGTCAGACTTAGTTAGTTAACTTGGGGTGCCTCGTCTAACTTAAGTAAAATCAAGTGTCTGACGTCTGTGACTCACAGTATGTACAAATCATAGAAACCCCGTTCAACGTTCACAGGCACGACATAATGTGTATTTTCATTCAATAATGACATAAAATGAATAATGATTTTAATAGCTCGTGGTCGCTCGCTAGAGGACTTGCCTTTCATGCGAGAGGTGTGAGTGAGTCACTGAAGACCGAATAACTGGTGACTGAGAGTAACTGGCGAATGTTATTCATGTGAGTTGACCCCGTTATTATATGTTCTGTGAGTAGACCCCGCAGGTACATTTTTAAAAAACCACGCGAGGTACAGGATCGACTTTGTGTAGCGCGTAATTTTCGAGAACTACATGCAAAGTCCGACGTCCCTTATCTCAGAGTCGTCAGTAGGTTAGCCAGGAATTTTCCGATCAACACGATAACGTTTATGCAGTGAAAAATGTATTTAGCTTCGACATGTATTATAATATCTTAAATTTATATTCGTTAAGATGCAAAGGCTTATTGCCGCCCCTTGGCCGCGGCCTATGCGGCCTATTGGCAAATCCAACGCTAAAAGAAACTGAAGATATATTTTTTTATATGTAAGCATTCAAATTAAATTTCTTGTGAATTTACTCGATTCGGTCTGCGAATACAGCGTAGTACAGGTTCCACACTACCGACGCATACTCAAATTGAGAGCGACCCAGCTCCTGATGAAGAAACGTGTAGGTTTCAGAGCATTGATTGAGAATCAAGTATTGAATGAGATCAAGTATTTTATTGGAACGTGATTGGAAAGATAGGCCATCAATTTATCTGTGTCACTTCTTTCAAGAAAATACAAGTCATGCTTTTGCGTCATCATGTTAAAATTTTGACCATGCTTGTAACGACTACGTTCTATTTATGTTTCGTAGACAAACGTTTACGTGCTTTTGAAATTTGTGTCATAACTAGGTACAGTGTTTTATAGGTATTATGGCATGAACTGTATGTACCACAGAAATCGGAATATACTAAACTAGAACGGGCGACGCGCGCGATTTCCGTGGCGGCCTTATACCCAAAATTGGTTATAAGAAAACGTGACGTCACGCCGGCCGCTCAGTTCGTACCCGGTCGCGGCGCGCGCGCGTTTGTCCAGAATATTGTCGAAATGCCTAATAGTTCAGTGCGGATCTGCAAAAACCAAAACGAGAACGTGTCCTACAAAAACAATGGCATCACATTTCATAGGTAAGCCAATTCTAAAACAGTTATTTGTATATTTAAATCATTTTTCGAAATAATTTCTCCGCTAACGCAGTCGCGTTGGGTAGTGATGTGACAAATAATGAGTGCTATCGATTTTATTTCTCAGTGTTATGGTTATTTCGATATGAAATTTGAGTGCGTTTGAACGTTTATTTTGCTTATTTGGGTAGTAGGTAGTGATGACACCAAGAATTAGCGTTATCGATGTTTCTATTATTACAGTTATGTTTTAGTTAGAAAAAGTTTTCATTACTTGCATATTGTCCAGTAAAAACAGGCGGTCGCTTTTATCGCTAGGCTACAGAGTACATTTTGATAACGAAATTCATAATATCGATCGGAGTGTGTATTTATTTTGCCGCTATAAGAACAAAGGTAAAATTTCAATATTACACATATTACAAAAAAGTTGTTTCTTTTGTGTTAAATCTTTTACGACGGTACGGAACCCTCTCGTGTGCAAGTCCGACGCGCACTTGGCCGGTTTTTTGCTTTAAGGTGGCCCAACCCGGCGGGCCTAACTTATTCGCGGGCACGGTACAAAACCGTGCTGTTGCGCTCTGCGACAAAAGTCGCTTCAAGTCTGTTTCAAAGAATAAGACAGGTTCCGTGATGAGGAAGATGCAACATGTCCACAAAAAAGACAATGTGCATAGTGTATGATTTGGTAAGATTTACGAAAATTTTAATTTCAAAACGACTTTTAGCTAAAAGTAAACCACGACCGCTGTAGTCAAAAATCTAACAAAAACCCAATAGATTATATATCGTGATTAAATAAGCTATGTCTGATGACTAATCTTTTTAAGATGTTTTTACTTTATCATTGCGTAATCCACCACCAAAGTTATTGTATAAAACGCGCAGAAAATTCAAACTTTCGGACCTTATAATTTAGAAACCAAACACAATTTTACAATGCCAATGGTCATCAGACATCTAGTTCGATCAAATAAAGCTATTTTGAGCAACATTTTGGATCTCTGACAAGAAATATGGGCGTGATCTTCTTTCCCCTTTTGTATGGGGAGATGAGCGGGATGGGCCACCTTAAATATGCCTAGGGAAACCTGGTTAACGTTTGGGCCATAACTCCGTTAACATCCTGTTGATATATTTAGTTCTTTAGTTGTAGAAAAGCCCAGTGAATCTCAAGTGTTCTTAATGCTAATTTAATACAGCTATATGGCAAGTTAATACAATTAAATTTTACTTTTAGTTAAAATCGAGAAAAAAAGGTTTTTTTTTTCCTCTAATTTTCCTACCATATGGTATGAATTAAAACAGTTCATTGCACCGTGACATAATTTAAATATTGAACTGGTAATTTTACTTCCTAACAACGCAGAAAACGAAACAAAAGAACTACCTATCTATTATTATGAGAAATTAATTGTATCGATAGTAAAAATAACATTTATCGATACTCGTCAATCCCCATCTCGACGCGTTCGCCGACGGGTGACCTGAGAAGGTGGTAGTGCGCTACCCGCGCACCGACACTTCGATGTATGTGTTTGACGCAGGTGGATGCGCCCCACACGAATGGTTGCGCCGCGCGTCGGGAGACATCTGTGTATTTTATGTGGTTGTGTGGGTGCCAAGCTTGACACGCTCGGTTTCCATTCTAAGCTGACTTCTTGACCGTTCTAGTTAATAATTCAGATTTCTGTGGTATGTACTATATGTTGTTGTTGTGCTTCGGGCTTGTTTCCGCACTTAGACGGCAATACATCCATTGTGCGCTGTGCCAATCAAGAGAACCTAACCTAACCTAAACTAACCTAACCTAACCTAACCTTGGCTGACACCGACTCAAAAAATAACAGAAATCGTAACTACAAAAATTGAAATTATTTTTTACTTTTTAGTGCTTTTTCTTTGAAGTCGGTTATTTTTTTTGTTAAATTTTTTTTATTTGTTTATTTTTAGTGAATATGAAGTACACTTGCTAATTAGTACACGTCCTTTCCAATAAAAAAAAATCACCGAAATCGGTTGGCGTTATATTGAGTTATTCGTCCATTTGTCGCGCACATCTTAATACAAATTTAAGACTTTTATGATTTTCTCATGGAAATCATTGTCAGAACTTGACCAAATTAAAATGGTAGCACTTGAAAAAAAAAATCATCAAAATCGGTTCACCCAGGCAAAAGTTATGAGGTAACAAACATAAAAAAAAAAAACATACAGACGAATTGATAACCTCCTCCTTTTTTTGAAGTCGGTTAAAAATAACGTGAGCGGCGGTATCTTCCTCCTCCATGCAAGCTCTACAGAGGGCGCTGTCGGTGACACCAAGAGTGAATACATGCTTATTTAGTGGACAGTGCCCAGTAAGTGTGTATGCAGGCGAAGTGACAGAACCTTACTTGTGTGAGCACAACTAGATTGAACTGGACGAAAAAGAGGGACACTGCTTCCAGCACATTTTATTCAATGCGACAGTACCACTAGAAGTAGGAAAGGGAACCTTCAGTAATACATGCGTTTCGAACAAGGAAGTGACCCGCAATTTCAATGTATTACGAAATTATTGCGACATATGGTTGCGAAACACAGGTGGTATATATAGGCGTAATCCTCATGTTTTTCCGAGACAAAAAAGGAAATATTTTATTCTCTAAAGTATCTAGTGTAATTTGACGCCTCCTGCTACAAATATCCCAAAGTTACCTTTCAGTTACACCATGTACACCCGTTTCCACCATCTCCAGTTACAACAGCCCCAAAGTTACCTTTCGGTTACACCATGTAAATATTCAATGTAACCGAAAGTTACTTATCGGATTTCAGGTAACTGGAGGTGGTGAAAGCAGGGGTAAGTCAGGCTAATTTCATGACAGCAAGTGAGTCATTAGCCAAGCATGTTCAGTAACATACAAAGTTCCGACGTTCTTGCGGAGCATTCGATTCAATTAACGATAATGATATAATGATGATAATTAATGATACATTTGTGTGGAAAGTCTAACTTTTTATTGAGACGATATTCAGAAAAAGTTATAAAACTTTTTTGTTTATTTCAATCCCATTAATAATTTCCCAAAAGAGAAATTAAATTCAGGCCCCTTAGACATAATTCGCGTTAATTTATATTTATTATTTAAACATGTTTGAAACTATCTGAATCCCCATTTTTCACTGCCGGTTACTCGTTACTAATTACTTCTTTTCCTACTAACAATATGAATAAGACAAGAACAGAACATCGCATAGTACTTCCGGTGTCACAAGACACGGGTAGCCTGCTCCATGCCATTCCGTCCGGGCCTAACTCATTCGCGGGCACGGTACAAAACCGTGCTGTTGCGCTCTGGGACCTTCTCTGTTTCAAAGAATAAGACAGGCTCTGTGATGAGGAAGATGCAACATGTCCACAAAAAAGACAATGTGCATAGTGTATGATTTGGTAAGATTTACGAAAATTTTAATTTCAAAACAACTTATAGCTAAAAGTAAACCACGACCGCTGTAGTCAAAAATCTAACAAAAACCAAATAGATCATAAATCTTGATTAAATAAGCTATGTTTGATGACTAATCTTTTTACGATGTTCTTACTTTATCATTGCGTAATCCACCTCCAAAGTTATCGTATAAAACGCGCGAAAAATTCGAACTTTCGGACCTTATAACTTAGAAACCAAACACAATTTTACAATGCCAATGGTCATCAGACATCTAGTACGATCAAATAAAGCTATTTTGAGCAAAATTTTGGATCTCTGACAAGAAATATGGGCGTGATCTTCTTTCCCCTTTTGTATGGGGAGATGAGCGGGTTGGGCCACCTTAAGGGAGAAAAAAGGCGTAAATACGCATGTATGTAAAATTATCCCTGTGAAAGATAGTTGCTTATGAAATGTCAAAGATAAATTTAACTCTGTCCATTTTTAGGATTCCGTACCCAAAGGGTGAAAACGGAACCCTATTACTAAGCCTCCGCTGTCCGTCCGTCCGTCCGTCTGTCACAGGGCTGTATCTCATGAACCGTAATAGGTAGGCAGCTGAAATTTTCACAGAGTGTGTATTTATTTTGCCGCTATAACAACAAATAGGTAAAATAAAACAATAATAAAAATTAAAGGGGGGCCCCATACAAAAAAACAAGATTGTTTGGTGTTGATGGTACGGAACCCTTCGTGTTGCGAGTCCGACTCACACTTGGCCGGTTTTTTATTGCGTGTGCACTGAAGAATGTTGCTCTATGCTGAGCTATTTGGCGTCTCTAAAACATTTATAACCTCAAAACCGCATTTTATCAATAACTTTAAAATGGCAATGGATTTAACCTTCAAAATTCATTACTAAGACATTTATATTATTATCTAAATTATAACACTGGTTTGGAAGATAGGCAATACAATTTTGAGGGGCCCAAAATGCATGGGGCAATGGGCGTCTCTTTTAAACATTCTATATCGAAATTGAATTGCGCAATACATAATTATCTCAACTAACGCTCCGCCGCCGCCGCGCGCCGCCCGCCATGCCGGTTTCTTTCTATTGCGGAAGAAGTATCGACAAATCAACACACCAAAGATGGTTACCACATGTGTTAGTGAGTGGGCTCGTGGTTTTTTTGCTTATTTCTCGGTTTAAAGACCCTTGAGATTTGTTTTGTGTTGTTTTGTGTTGTGTGACGTCCTATAACTGTACGTATATATATAATTATTCTATTGACCATTTCCTACATGCACGGTTATGGATAAAGTTGCGAGGGATCAGGGACCGGCGGACCCCGGTGGGGGCCAGGTCTCTGATCGAGATCTAGAGTTAGCGGTATCAGCTGCAGCTCGCGATGTCGAGTCCCGTGACGGGTCTCCTTCACTAATTCCACAGTATTCATCCACTCCGTCCCCAGCAGCATATACCACAGTTAACACCTCAGACGACATGGACTGTTCGAATGACGGTACTGTCGAACGGCAAAGAAAAAGGAAAACTAAAATCTACAACTCCTCGGACGAATCAGATAAGGACCTTGCTCGGACTAGACGTAAAGCTCAAGCCCTAACTCCCAACAAAGACAGAAAGATTTCCAATAAAATATCCACTCTTTCTGATACATCAAAAAAATAATTCTGTTCTCCCCCAAACCATTCCTGTCACACACTCCTTAACTTCCCAAAACACCCCCCCGTCTCAAACTATTCCTCCCTCCCAACCTCTCTCTCAGTATTCATCCCCTCAAGTCGGCAGACAATTTTACAACTGCACCGATAGTGGACCATTCTTGGTACACATCTTCCGGGTAGAGGCAGATCCCTCGGCAGGCACGACAATTCACCATATTAAATTCGGGCGCCTCTTAATGCAGCACAAGGTTGGCAATATCTCCCAAGGAGGAGTCAAAAGCTTAGGTCGCAACCGAATTTCTGTAGAATTTCGATCAGCTGAGCATGCAAATACTTTTCTAAGTAGTGACTTTTTAAGTACCCAAAAATATAGGGCTATAATCCCCACTTATAATGTTACCAGAATGGGTCTGGTCAGACAGATCCCCGCAGACTGGTCTGAAGAGGATATTCTAGAATGTGTGGCCGTTCCCAAAGGTTGTGGCAAAAGAAGATTGAACTATAAGTCTATGTCCGAAGGTACCACTACCTGGAATCCATCGCAAACAGTGGTTCTTACATTCGATGGACAAGTGCTGCCAAATAGAGTTTTCTGCTGTCACAATTCACTGCCCATTGAAAAATACAACTACCCTACAGTACAATGTCACAACTGTTGTCGATTTGGACATACTAAACTACAATGCAGATCGACACCTCGCTGCTACAAATGTGGAGACACGCATTCTGGCGACTCCTGCAATGTCAAAGAATTTTTCTGTCTCTCATGCTCAGGTAGCCACGTGGCCACCAGTAAAGTGTGCTCTGAGCATGGCAGACAACAAAATATCAAAAGTTTAATGGCCGATGAATCAATATCGTACGCAGAAGCTGCTAGAAAAACTGGACGTCCCAGGGGGTCATATGCAGAAGCAGCCTCTAATAAGCAACCTACCAGTTCCCAAAATTCCTCCTACCGTAAAACTGTTTTTTTTAAACCCAAGTCACATGCCCCTCTGTCCCCAAGTTTTGATAAATCAGCACACCGGGACATACTAAATAGTTTTACTCCTCCAACCCCAGTAAATGGATGTGCCCTAACTCCCAGTGATAATAACACTCCAACATCGTCAGATAGCTCTATCCTTGAAACATTGCTTATTACACTCATCTCACTTATATCATCTCAATCCCAATTACCGTACAACGTTGCCAAACATCTTCGTACACTTGCCAAAATGACCTATGGAACCAATAAACCTGCTCCAATGGAATACACGAAGCATACGGGATAAAAAACATGAAATTATCTTTTTATTCAATAAATATAACCCCATAATCACTGCCGTCACGGAGGCATGGTTAAAGCCAGGCTCTCTTTTTAGAGTATCTGGACACTCCTGCGTTCGTGACGACAGAGATGATGGATGGGGCGGTTGTGCCCTGTTAGTTAAGAACACCATTCCCTATTCTAAGGTGCCCCTTCCCCCACATAGCAACAATTTTAATGCTGTGGCTGTGCGGGCGAATGACATTACCTTCCTATGTATATATGTCCCCCACCCTTTACCCTCAATCATTCCGGAGCTGACCTCAATATTTAATAGTTTGCCAGCCCCATTTGTCGTTTTGGGTGATTTTAATTGTCACCACCCCTTATGGGGCTCACCCCAACAGGACGCATTTGGAACAAGGCTCGTAAATTTAATAGATGACCAAAATATATGCATCTTAAATGATGGTTCACCTACCCGAAGAGTCCCCCCAAACCAGAGGGCTAGTGCTGTGGACTTAACCTTATGCTCTACAATATTGTCCTCTCTGATGACATGGAACGTGTCCAACCTCTCGAGAGGTAGCGACCACTTTCCGATTTCTATTACCTTACCATCAAAAACTTTGCCAAAAAAGGATATAGCCCCACTTCTTAAATACAGAATATGTAGTGCTGACTGGTATTCTTTCAGCAGCCTGATAGAGAGCGAGGTGACCACCCTTCCTATAGCTACTATAGATAATATAGACACATGCTATGATTCATTCATGAAATTATTAACTTGCGCTGCTGATGATACCATCCCGCTTAAAAATGCCGCTTCTGATAAGCTTTCGTCGCCACCATGGTGGAACAAGGAATGCACGCAGATAATCAAAATAAGAAATTCGTCAGAAAAAACATACTGCTCCAATATGACAATGGATAATTTTCTTATCTTCCGTAAAAACGAAGCAAGAGCCAAACGATTTCTCCGCAAAAAAAAGCGTGAGGGGTGGCACCACTTTTGTACATCTATTTCACCATCAACTAAATCATCCATTGTATGGAAGAATATCAAAAGGTATAGGTCTGTTTTCACTGATATTAATTCCCACAAGGCAGATTCACCAGCCTGGACTATACCATTTTTAGACAAATTGGCCCCTCCCACAGCCCCTCAGGCTGAGGAAGTCCCCCAATATTTCCCCACTACCCCTCCTTTTGACCATATGGAGTCCGACTTTACTCTTACTGAACTTCTATATGTCCTGGAACATGTTAAGGACTCAGCTCCGGGAATTGATGGAATTCCATATTCTTTTATTTGTAAATCCCAACCCAAAACCTTAGTTTGTTTTTTAAATCTCATTAACCTGGTTCTCAAATCTGGTAACGTCCCAGAGAACTGGAAAACACAGATCATAATTCCACTACCTAAGCCGAAAAAGGATCTTAATGACCCATCTTCATACCGACCTATTGCCCTATCATCAGCACTTGTTAAAATAGCGGAACATCTTTTAAAGAATCGGTTAGATTGGATTGTAGAAAATAGAGAAATATTAGCTCCATCTCAATTTGGATTCCGAAAAGGCAGAGGCACCATTGATAGCCTCAGCATTTTTAACACAGACATTCGGCTTGCACAAACGAGAAATGAATCTGTTGTCGCTGCCTTTTTAGACATCTCGGCAGCATACGACAGTGTCTTGCTTCCAGTCCTCAGGCAAAAAATGCTTCAGCTGAGGATTCCTGTTAAGCTAGTGAATTTCATTTCCAACCTTTTAGTTTCTCGCACTATTCATCTCAGGGTTCAAGGGGAGATGATCGCGCAAAGAGTGGTATGGCGTGGCCTTCCTCAGGGATCTGTCCTTAGCCCCATGTTATACAACATATACACCTATGACCTTGACCGTAGTGTCACTCCATTTTGCAGAATCTTACAATATGCCGATGATTTACTTGTCTATAGTTCCAATATATCTGTCCCAGAAGCGTCAAAATCATTGAACTATGCACTGATATCCCTCAATAGCTGGCTGTCGGACCATGGTCTTGAATTATCCGCTACAAAGAGCAGTATAGTTGTGTTTACTAGACGCCGTCATATCCCCCCTGTCACTGTAACAATATCTGGTAAACCTATTGCCATTAAAAAGGAGGTGAAGTTTCTCGGAGTTATCTTCGATTGTAAGATGACAGGGATCCCCCACCTCGAATATATTGTCGGGAAGTGTGAGAAAAATATTAATATTCTTCGCACACTTTCAGGCGTCTGGTGGGGAGCTCACCCTTTCTCTCAGAGGCTTCTCTACAATGCTCTTGTTCGTAGCCATTTAGATTATGGTACATTTTTGCTCGAACCATGCAGTAAAAGAGCTCTCATGAAATTGGAACTAATACAGTCAAAAAGTATGAGAATAATTATTGGGGCTATGAAATCATCTCCAGTCAACGCGATGCAGGTTGAGTGTGTAGAACCCCCCCTCGCCCTGAGGCGGCAATACTTGGCCGATCGGTTTCTGTACAGAGCCTCTACCCTCTCAACACACCATATTTTCCCCAAATTGGACCTCCTCTCTCAATACTGTCGCTCTAAACCCTTCTGGAACCGGAAAATGTACCCTACTCTTGTTAAGAGCATGAATAGATTTAAAGGCCTTAAGGCACCCGTTCACCGTTCAAACCCCATTCCTTTGTATAGTACTCCATATTTTTCTGTAATTTATAAGCCAACTGTAGAAATTTCTATAGGAATTCTCAGTAATCTCCCAGCACTTGTTAAAATAGCGGAACTTCTGCTCAGTAATCTCCCAGCGATGGCCCGACTGGGAAGTCATATACACTGATGCATCTAAGCGTTCTGAGGTTGGTTGCCTAGGAGCAGCGATGCTGCATCAACGTACTAAGGCTATCAGGAAAATGAAGTGCCCCCCAGAAAGCTCTGTCTTCACTGGTGAATGCGTGGCCGTTGCAGAAGCTATATCCATGGCCAGCAGTTTACATTTTAAGAAAACTCTTATAGTGTCGGACTCACTAAGCTGCCTTCAAGCTTTGCATCAGTACCCCTTCTCTTCCAAAACATCTAAAATTATATTTGAAATAAAGGAAGCCCTGGTCGGTTGTATAGAGCAAGAACAGGAAATGGCACTTGTGTGGGTGCCTAGCCATATTGGTATTTTAGGTAATGAACAGGTTGACTCCATAGCTAAAGATGCCATATTGACTGGTGAAAGAAAATTCTTTAAAATATATCCAAACGACCTGCTCTCTCTCCCTAGAGTGGCTCTTCGCAAAGTTTGGAACCGCCAGTGGTCCCATACAAGCAAAGAAAAAGGTCGGCTGTATGCAGACTTGCAACCTGAGATACCAATCAAACCTTGGTTTTCGAAACATAAACTTTTAACAAAGAAGGAAACCTCTGTCATATGCAGAATTCGTTTAGGACACTGCTGTACCCCTGTTTTCCTATGTAAAATACGGGTTAGGGATACCTCACTCTGTGAGTGCGGACTTGCGGATGGAGACCTTGACCATATATTCTTTTCATGTCCTCTAATCCAACCTTCTCTATATACCGTGCTACCCAGATATAAAATACCCCTACCCACAAACATGAAAAACCTCTTAACTCTCTGCCACCCAGCCACCTTACAAGTATTGTTTAATTTTATTAAAAATAATTCCATTAAACTGTAAAATTCCTAGTGTAATGTAAATATATTTGTGTTATTTATATATTGTGTTGTGTTGTCTACCTACAAATCTCAGGTCTGTAAAATTTACAAAATTATGATACCTAGTCATTTCTTTGTTCTATAGGTAACCACTCCTACATGAATCTCCATAGTATTTGGCAGAGTCGACTAGGGCATTGGCCCAAACTAACCTCGAAGCCAACTGGACACTGGCAAAATTGTCTTTAAAAAAAGGACAGAGGCCATAATCCAAAACAATCAATCAATCAACACACCAATATCGCAGAATTATTGTACTCGCGATTTTTTACGTAATATTATGCAATACGTTTTCGTTTTTAGGTTTCCGTACCGTAAAGGGTGCTAACGGAACCCTGTTACTAAGCCTCCGCTGTTCGTCCGACCGTCCGTGTGCCACAAGGCTGTATCTTATGAACCGTAATAGGTAGGCTGCTGAAATGTTCAAATTGTTTTTATTTGATGTATTGATATGACAACAAATAGGTAAAATAAAAAAAAATGGGTAAAGGGCCATACAAAAAACGTGAATTTTTGGTGTTATATCTTGGAACGATGGTAAGGAACCCTTCATGTGCAAGTCCGAATCTTTGTTCTGAATTGTTATATTTTTAAACTAGATAATAACCACAGAAATCGGTATGTACTAAGTTAGTATATTCCGATTTCTGTGATAATAACCAAGATTTCCTTTTTAACTGATACTAAGTACATGCTAAGGTGACCGCGGCTGTGCCAGAGTAAAAAGTTTACCAAAAATGGCATGACGAGGCAAAATGTATCCAGCTTCCAAGCACAGTCATCCTTCGCACGTGTCTGTCGTAAAATAACATTGTGACCCCACACGAGCACTATTCCTTATTATAGTGTGCCTGTGATCTTATCCGATATGTCATTAGGTACGCGTCGTGGCAATCGGTCTCTTATCCTGAACAACTTAGTCAATGTCTTGCATCCAAGCGGAGCGCCTGAAATATTACTTTAAAGCTGGAACTGATTCTTCTTCTTCTTTAGCCTTTTGCTGTCCACTTCTGGGCGTAGGCCTCCCCCAGACTTCGCCGAGTTGTGCGGTCTCCTGAACCGAATATGGATGGCTGATTGTCATGAAATTTGCCTAATGTTTACATGGTAACTAGGTGCCAATCCAGCACATTCCTTATATTGCTTGGCTACGTTGAACTGGACCGAAAACACGGACCAATTCTTGCCGCTGCGAATATAACTAATTCAATGCGATGACACCAACCCGGGCTGGAGTAACCCTACCATCTAGCAAGTATGGAACCTACAGTTTTTCGTGGAATCCGAGCCTATCCCAGCCTCAACGGTTACCGTCTGGAATCTGACCTCGGCTAAAGTTGGTTCACTTCGATTATCAGACGGAAAGGCGTCGCACAATCATTACGGATGTCGTATATTTCATGGTTGGAAATTCATCTAAGTTACACCTTTGTCCAAAAGTTATTTTACAAACACAAGCGTTGAAATGAGTCTGAAATGCTAATATTCTGCTTTCGTAGTAGGTACGACTGAACCTAGTGTGCTACACTTTTGTGCTACTTGGGAGGTGCTTACAGAACAATCGGTAATAAAAATAATCTGTTTTTACGTAAGATCTTATTGCATTTTTATTTAATAAATTTATTACTGCTCCTATTTTAATCAATTTATTTTGTAACAATGTATTATATTTATTTTGTTAAGTTTTCTACCTATATCACGTTACATTTACTGTAACATATCACGTTACATATTATCTCTGTGCATGTTTTTAAATCCTGAATTCATCAGCTTCTTACAATTTTATCGATCGTTGGGTACGGTTGGGGCACACTAGTCAACCAAATCCGAGTGCAGTGTACTGCCTATGGATGATGAATAAATAATACAATACTAGAAATACTCTGAAAGTTACGTTAGTTATTAAAGAAGACGCTAGTTTCCAATTTCCGTTATTTGGACGTGTTTTATATTCTATTTCTATTTGGCAGCAAGCACGCCACGGACAGCGCCACCATGGCATGCCAGAAAGAATGCACATACTTATAATTTTGATCCGTCTGCAGAAAGGCATAACATAACAGCCCCAGTGTCGCAAGAGCCAAACCCACAGGCAGCTGGATCTGGTAATACTTTCGAGGGTGCCGCCACACCTTGCTCCTTCTGTAGTCTATAAACCAAGTGCATATCAAAATGCCCACTCCGCCAACGACGGGGATCGCAAACGACAGGAAATTCGTCTTGTTCCAACTGACGAAGCACGCAACCACCACCGCGCCCGTCATTTGGAGCGTCGAAAGTAAGCTGCTTCTCATGATGCTGATGGCTAGTAAGGTCACCCAAAACGACATGATGCCGCAGTAGAAATCGCCGAACTGCAGCAGGTTCTTGTTGGCGATGCAGAAGGAAACCGGAGCCGCGGCATCGCAGGCGTGGTAGAAGGTGGAAAAGATCATGGTGAAGGTGTACATGACGGCCTCCGTGAAATATTTGCGAACGGTGGCGGTGTAGATGGAGCCGATGAACAGCAAGTTGCTGAAGGTGAGCAGGAGAACGGAGAGTAGCGGCGACTCCATGACTGCGTCCATGGAGCAATCCCAGCCTTAAATAGAAAGAACAGGAAAGGTAAAATATTAATAAGTAATAACAGACTCGATAAAATAGTGGATTTTGCATACCAAATTAAATTAAATGATGCATGTACTCCTTTAAAGTAATAAGGTCATTTCGACTACCCAAACTTAATTAGAAGTGTATTCTCTATAGTTATAAATACACTGAATAAATGGGCAAGGTATCGAAAAGGAATCCGACAAAATAAAATGTACCTACCTATACGATAGTTGGTCAAATGTTTGCAATTCCATTTAATTGCCTATTGTTTTGAAAAGAGTAATGAAGATACATATAAGTTTACATATTGCATAAAATAACCAGAGTAATTTGTACTATATCTGAAATAGAAGATCTAGTTATAACATAATGTATTTCAATATTTTACAAATATGTAAGTAAAGAACGTTGAAAGAGGTACATAAATAACTAAGAACAACTGAAAAACTAAAGTAATAACTTTGATACTAACCTGCATAACCAGTCGAACATGAACATGAAGATATAACCGATGACCCTGAGGTAATAAACAGACAACCTCCTCTGTCACTGCATTTCCCAAACACACACGGCATCGAAGATACGGATAATTTCAGCGTTGTGTTGCACTCGGTGACTCCAGATCTCCTAGTGGCTAAAGTTCTGCTAGCGTTCTTGTAAAGATCCACCATCGAGTGATCGTTAAAGATGTAATAAACTTTGCTATCTGAAGGTGATGTCGTGCAGGGGCAGGCTACTTCATCGCAAAATAACATCATACTCAAATACCAAGTTCCACCTTCAGGAAATGGAATTAGTATGCCATCGCTGATAGTTCTTGAATCCGTGCTATTAAGAACGAACAGGGCCGGTTTCGATACGCCGTTGAACTGACAGGAGCCATTAGACGTCGGTACGCTAGAGTGTCCTAAGCTCTGGCAGATTACGACTTCGAAAAATTGATCATCTTCATGAAATTCCAAAAGCGATGCTCTCGACGGAAATCGCTCGTAACCCATCTGATACTTCAGTGTCAGCAACAAAGAAGCTGCTAGCGCCAGCGTTCCACCAATATCTTGCGTAGGTTGAATGTTGAATCTCAAAACGTATATTCTTTTAGAGGTTATATTAAGAACACTGAATGTTTCGGTTAGTTGTGCAGAGGGAAGGTTATAATCAAAACCAAATAGCATTCCTTTGTTATCTTTAGCAAAATCCTTTACGACATACTCTTGGGTCTTGTTTGTTACAATATAAATTGACTTGCATTCAGTGATGTTCTCAGATGGTTCTGTTCTCTCTACGATAATGTAGTGCCATAACATTGGGCGAGGCTGAAATGATATGCTCTGGAAATTATGCATTGGCAAATTTACAAAACAATGCACAACATTAACACAGTTTGAAGGAAGACTCATTCCATTCATTTTAATTGTAGCTCTGTTCATATCGATCAGATCATTGATTTTAACGTTTAGAGTTACATTGGATACGCTGTCTTTCAGCATACATTTGTATACCATCGGAATCGTGTAGATGTTCAAATCCATTTCTGAATAGCAGTCAATTATTTTCGTTTCAACCTTTTTCACTTGCAAATCGGTGTACAGAACAGCGTCGCAATCGACTGCGAGACCTGTCATAAAACAAAATTTCGGTTTCATTTATAGCCTTACGTTCAATATAAATATATTTGTTTATAAGAAAACGAACATTTCCAACACATGAAGGGTTTTGGTGAAATTTTCGCACGTCTTAAATAAAGCGAGAAGCAATACAAGCTTCCTATTTCTCTCGCTATGTCTACTGTGGGAATATTGCGACATGCGCGCAAATCTGAAATTAAAATATATATTTTTTTACTGTAGTTATCGTTTATTATAAATTAATTAATACAGAAAAAGGAACAAAACACAACTAAAGATTAAAATATTCCTCCATTATCGGCGCAATTGGCAACGTGCCGATGACGGAGGCCGCGTTCCCCCGCTGAATGGTAGGCTGATCTTCTGCCTAAGATAACTGGGCGCACGTTTGTCCCCAGACGCCTCAATGAGCAATCTACCAAGCACTTTTACTAGACCTTTGGCGTCTGGGCTCCAAACTCCAAGAGTCTCCACAGCAAAGGCGACGAACTCGTAGTTCGATTTTGCTGAACTGTATTTACTTTTGATTTTAAACAAAATTGAGTACAGTCTCCCGCGTGTACTAACTGTACTATAAATCTAAATGATGAGGGAAGGAGTTTGAGTATTGTAGAAATGTAAATCCCAAAAATTTACGAAATTATGTCAGTGATGAACAAAACAATAAGAAAAGTAGTTACCTTGCTGCTCAATCTTTGCCGATTCTTGCCATTTCAGGTAGGCGATAGCAAACCAGTCCCCTGGCGTCGGATTTGCAAGAGTGTACAGTTTTTCATCGCTACTCGACTTCAGCTGAATGGTATGAATATTTTCTCTTCCGTCTCCCTCGATGAATCCGCCGGGGAACTTAACTCCGTCTGGATTTACAGCGGGATATGAACCGTGCTTTAGATGTATGAAGACTTCTTCAGTGTCGCAAGAGCCTGTAAAACACACATCTCAGGCAAGCGAAACTTCCATAGACGCGTAAAATAACTTGACCGCTAAGCAGTAAACTGAATGTTTTCTCCATCATCGCATTAAATAAACAATAGTCGAGTAGCAGCAAAGAAATTTGTCCGTTTTTCCCTGTAAAAAGAACTACTTTATGAATGTACGGGATTGCGTCTACCAATTTCTCTACCGGCTTTATACACATAATTTGGAATTCTTCTATCTACAGTCCCTTCTCCCGTAATCAACGCCTTCTACTAACAAGTATTTAAGATTACTATTTACGTTGACTATTCCACTAATACAAAGGTATAATGTGATAGTGATGTTGACCACTACATCCAGTTCGTCGTGCAATATAAGGTCCCGGCATGCCATGTGGTTAGTTGACACTTTTTTGGTTCCATCCGTTCTCCTGTTATTTCTTCACCTCCGTGCCAGTTACAAACAATACGTTGAATACAAGAGCGGTGATAATTCCGCCGCGGTAGGGAAGCGGGAGAATTCTCCGTGGCACAGGCGATATTACACAGAAAGATACCCTGCATCCCTTCCGAGTTGGAAGGTCTCCAAATTCTGGAATCCCCCTTACCGATACCGCCGCGCGAGAAGATGTCTTCAACTTGGAAAGAGAATCGGGCCTCAGTTACGTCATTGGGCATCTCATATTGTAGGAGGGCTACATTCTTATAGGTCTTGAAAGGAAACACAATAGTTGCAGGCGTCCGGGAGACGAGCTCGTAGCCTTCTACCAGAACTGTCTCGATGGTTCTGAATTTCTGGATGAGCTGTCTTCTGGCTGAGTCTTGCTCCACAGCCCAGTTTACGTAGTCGTCGGCAACGCTCCGCTCGGAAACCATTGCCATGTACATGACGATGGTTATAACGCACGTTATCATCTCTATCTAAAACTTCGGAAGCTTTTGAGTACAAAAAACACGAGATTTTCATCCTCGCGGATTCGTCTTCTTTTTCAACGTGAAGGATGACATGCCAGCCCTGCTGATATTTATTTTGCCAGTATGTTTTTATATCTTAATTCACGGCCGAAATCGAAGTAAAAAATGGTAAAAATAGTTTGTTATTTAAAGTCATCAACTTGAGGTACCAAAAACTAGAAAATAATGATTACGGTACAAACCTGGGCTTTCTTGATATTTCACGTCGGGGTAGTTATCTTGCAATGCTATCGTTGCTTTCTTCTCATGTCGGGAACACTTTGTGCCGCTGCGTCAGCTGAATACGTGATAAATTGGGACTAAATAAAAAAGTGGGGCTTGGAAATATTTTTTTAGACAAGTCACTCTAATTTCATTATTTAATCGCTATACAGAGTTTTGTGCGCCCCACGATGTAATTTTAGTCTGGGGACTTGGAACTTTTACAATTTATTACGTATTTCGCTGACGCAGCGATAGAGTGTTCCTGGGCATGAGAAGATAGTATTGCGCTGATAGTATTGCAAGCTTTCTAAAGCATAAAACCAAGGAATGTGACAGCTATGCATGCATAATCGACGTGAAGCAAGGACACATTCATTAAAGAAAGATCACTGTAAAAAGAACTACTTTACGAATAACTGAAGAAGGCTGGACACGAACCATCAAAACATGCCATTCGCGGGTATTGAAAATATTATATGTGATTAATATTATATTATATATATATATATTATATATTATATAATATTATAGCATGCGCGCGCAGCCTACGAGATTTATCAAAATAATGTATTAAATATTGTATACATTGAAAAGGTCTACAGAAAACTCCGCGATGGTATATATCTATCTCTTATGGATATCCCACAATAACATTTTTTTCTCATTTACTTTTTACGACAAATAATAGCTAATTTTCGAAGCGATTTTAACCAATACAGCATTAATCCTTATCCAATTAAATACCTTAAATACATTGTTGATTGAATATAGATCTATACGGCCCTTTACAGCATATGATTTAAATGAATATTTTCGAAGATATTATAGATTTAAAAATTGCGGGATGTAATGTTTGCGACGGTACCGGCCGGCCGGGGTGGCGGGAGCGTGCCTCGGAAGTCGCGGTTCTCCCTATAGCACTTTGAATTTATTATTTCTCTAATATCTAATAATCATGTAATAATAATATCTAAGTTTTTTTTTAATTTCAAATATCTCAATGTATTCCTACATTCTAAGGTCTACGTAAAAATGGTTTATTTGTGTATCATTGTGTCAAAATAATATTTTTTTAAATGACATTATGCCCGTGCAAAGCCGGGACGGGCTGCTAGTAATAAATAAAGTAAAAACACATTATCATTTTGATCATTTTTAATTTCAATAGGAACAACTCACTATCGCAACATCCAGCCAATTTTTGATGTAGCATCCATACACATGGACCCCTACTAGTTCATGTCCATAACAAAATCCTGGCTTCGCCAATGTCTTTGCAGCAATATGTACGGTATCCGGCAGAAAATATTGCACGTTGGATGTTGAAAAGAGAAAATCTACTAATTTCGGCTTCGTAAACCGTCATCTCTCTCGCGCGTCGTGCACGGGTACCGAGTGACTGCTCGTGACAGAGACGACGCTCTACAGAGCCGAATGTTAACATGTGTGCCTCTTCCGATTTATACATTGCGCTACCTATACATGATTATACAAAGAAAATATTATTATTGGAAAAGTTGTGATTCAGTTTCAACTCAAGGAACAACAAATCTTAATAATTATCTATAAAATAATGAATAAACCAATAACATTATAAAACTCTTTATTAAATATGTTCTCCTAACATTAAGAGCATATTCAGTGCCAATAATTTGTTTAGTATTGTGTAAAAAGCCACCTAATAAATAAATATGTGTGGAATCTCAATTCTTGTATGTAATTTAAATATATTTAGTATTTTGTGCATATGAAGCAATGTAGAGTTTTTCTAACTTACAACACTATATCCGTGCCCAAGTTTTTTTTCACTGCCGATTCGTGGTCTCATTTATCACACTAGTGTGACCATGAGAATACTGAGAACACATCGTGACAACACTATCAAAAGAAAAAGCAATTTTTTGGTTTATAAAAAAAATTGCAAAGGTTAACAAACATACAAACGTGCACATGTAATTTTCCTTGAGTAATTGATTTTTTAGTTTGCATTAGTGTGACCACGAGACTTATTTTTAGGTAATCTACTCGTAGCCACACAAACCATAGACAAAGGATGGTAGGGATATACTGCGAACGTTATACAACATACATAACTCTCTAAATACTTCGTATTTTCGCTGTTAGTATGAAATTTTTACCTGGCGCCATCTTCCATCACTGCCAGAACTAGTTACACCGTTACTGCAGATAACCGCGCTTAATGACAGCTCGCTGACAGCCATTTGACAGCGTACACGGCGCACATGCTCTCAACCGTGCGCTATTTTTACGATCTGTGTTCGGTCTATAGCCACATCCCTTATGTCAACATGACGTTCACGGGAGTGAATATAAGCAATGCAGAACTTTCGTTTACTGTGCGTATATTGCTGCAATATCTGCAATATACGCATTTCGGAATGTGGGGCTGTATGTCGTAAGCAATCTTTCCCTAAGATCATTTATCTATGCCCAAACATTGTGACTACCCACATAATAAATACCTCATGGTCCCACCACACCGCCGATCTCTTTTTTTGAAAATTATTTGTAAGTATTAATGTAAATGCAATACTTAATGGTTTACTTATTCTCTCGTAGCACTGAACACATCTGGCTGCTTACATGGCCTCGGTAGCTATTTTCTTCACTAATAGAACAGTCCGTGCATCAAGACCTGTATTTAAAACCCGTATGAAACATATAACATATTTCAAATATATATATAGTATCATATTTGGACTAAGGCCCCAGCGTACCTGGGTGTATCCGACCATAAATATATTTACATATATTCTGTTTATCACATATATTATTTTCATGATCACATGTTCGACATATATTATCACATTATGCTATTATTATCTCCGTGCAATGTGGACCCGTCACTCATGAAAAAAGACGGCTGAAATTCTTATCCTAAAGCACAAAATACTTACATTAAGGTGGCCCTTCCCGGCGGGACTAACTCATTCGCGGGCACGGTACAAAACAAGAACAAGAACGGTACAAGAAGGTCTCAGAGCACAATAGCACATTGTGCTCTGAGACCTTCTCTGTTTTAAAGAAAAAGAGGATCCCGCTTCCTCTTCATCGCGGAGCCTCTGCGATATAGAAGATGCAACATGTCCACAAAGCAGACAATGGACATAGTGTTTGCTTTGGTAGGATTTACAATTTTTTTAATCACAAAATGACTTAAGCTAAAAGTAAATCACGACCGCTGCAGTCGAATTAAAAACTAAAATCAAATTGATTATAAATCTTCATGAAACAAGCTATTTATGATGACTAATCTTTTTAGGGTGTTTTTATTTTATCGTTGAGCAATCCACCCCCAAAGTTAATGTATAAACTATAAAAATTTTAACAAAAAAAATAACCGACTTCAAAGAAAAAGCACTAAAAAGTAAAAAATAATTTCCATTTTTGTAGTTACGATTTTTGTAATTTTTTGAGTCGGCTTTTTCTTTGAAGTCGGTTATTTTTTTGTTCAATTTTTTTTATTTGTTTATTTAAGTGAATCTGAAGTACACTTACTAATTTGTACACGTCCTTTCCAATAAAAAAAGAATCAACGAAATCGGTTGGCGTTATATTGAGTTATTCGTCCATTTGTCGCGCACATCTTAATACAAATTTAAGACTTTTATGATTTTCTCATGGATATCATTATCAGAACTTAACCAAATTAAAATGGGACCACTTGGGAAGCACTAGCTATCATTTAAAAAAATAATCATCAAAATCGGTTCACCCAGGCAAAAGTTATGAGGTAACAAACATAAAAAAAAACATACAGACGAATTGATAACCTCCTCCTTTTTTGAAGTCGGTTAAAAATATAATGTATAAAATGTTTGGACCTTATAACTTAGAAACCGAACACTATTTTACAATGCCAATGGTCATCGGACATCCAGTTCGATCAAATAAAGCTGTTTTGAGTATAATTCTGGATCTCAAACAAGAAATATGCGCATGATCTTATTTCTACGTTTGTATGGGGAAGGCCCACCTTAACATCAAAGGTAACATTTTTGCGAGCTGACAACACCAATTAAATTTTTCACACACACTGTGCAAGACGTGGAATTCTTCCTGTAGAACCAATATAATTTTGTGTATTTTACCTTTTTATTTTTTTATATTCCTACAGAAAGTAGGAACTCAAAATTTACATATAAACATTCAGTATACTTATTCAGCTTAACATTTCTTCCACCACGCTGCGAGCATCTTCAGGGTACAGTGTGTTTTGTGAAAGTTAAATGAACTGGCGAACATATTGGGCCGATTGAGAAAATAATCGATACATTCGTTGGCTGACATATTATCTGGATAGCTCAGTGGTTTAAAGTACTCTAACAGATATATTTTTTGGGTAACCTTACTTATAAATGAACAATCCTTAGATATTAGTTATAATATTAAATTGCACTAAAGTATTTAACAGTCACGGTGTGGTCAAACCTGCGACGGAAGATTGACTTGTCAAAATATCCTCATCCCTCGGTATTCACACACATCTTCACTGCCCGTCTCCTATTCTTGTAGCTACACAGTTGTCAAGGCACCATTGAATAGTTTGCACTTATCTTTTGGCATAGTTTGTCGAGATCCATACAATCGTATTGAATAGATTATGTATGTACTTTTAATATCTATTATCAAAAGAAATATAATATGTTTGTAGCTTAACTTGTCTCCCCAATGGTAAAATAAACTTATTTGTTCATATTTTGCTCTAGCCCCTATATCGATGATTTTCATGCATGGAAAACCCGACTAGGATAAATGACAATTTCGTAAAATGCACTTTAATCTTAAAAAAAATATTTTCACTTACATCTACAAAGATAGGTATTAAACTACCTAAAACGACATTAGAAACAAATATTGAGTATTACATACTTTTAAAACAATAACTGGCACTTAAAATTAAATATTGTAACAGAAAAATTGTTTCACCTACAAAATTCTCGCCAAACATTTTCAGCATCAGAGTCTATAATTCTGCACCAAACGCACCACCTATCAATCTCTCCGAGAGATTCGCGCATCAAACGCGCACGATCCTATCTCATGGTTGCCCCAGAACCCTCCAGAATTTGGCAGACGGCAAGAAAGGGTTGGCGCGCTCCGTATTCTCCCTCCTCGAGTCGGGCAGCAGGCAAACAACGCTGAGCGCTATGATCATGTGCCAGATGGAATGTACGACCCTGTAATTCTGCTCCGTCTGCAGGAAAGCGAAGCACACCAATCCGACGGCAACCAAAACGATACCCACCGGCAGATACCTCGTGTAGTAACTCCTCGGGAATTGAAGCGCCTTCCTCTTGCGATAATCCACGATCCAGCTGCTGAACACAACGGCCACGCCGAAGGTCACCGGCATCATGAAAGCCAACAAAGACTGCATATTCCACGTCGTGAGGAACGCGACGATTATGGCGCCCGTCAGCTGGAGCACCGAGCGGAGGCAGCGGTTGATGATGCTCATGGCAAGGAGGGTCATCCAGAAGGACATGATGCCGCAGTAGAAGTCGCCGAACTGGAGGAGACGCCCGCCGACGATGCAGTAGGCGACGCGCGCCGGGGCGTCGCAGGCGTGGTAGAATGTGGAGAGGACCATCGTAAAGGTGTACATGACCGCCTCGGTGTAGTACATGCGTATAATGGCGACGTACATCGAGAAGAAGAAGAGGAGGTTGCTGAGGGTCAGGAGCAGGATGGAGAGCATCATCTGGGCGTAGGAGTCCATCCTGGAGTCGTCGGAGCAGTCCCAGCCTGGAATCAAGCGATAAATCACGGTTAAGATGAAATCAGTTTTGAACATTTTAATTGGTGGACCCATTTGAGTGCGGACACTTAATTTTAATTATTTTGTAATTTTACCTAAGTGTTTTATAGCGGCAAAATAACTACACTCCCCTTTTAAGCCTAGCCTAGCTATTATAGTTCATGAGATACAGCCCTGTGACAAACGGACGGACGGACGGACAGACGGACGGGCAGCGGAGGCTTGTTAATAGGGTTCCGTTGGCACTCTTTAGGTACGGAACCCTAAAAACCAAGGAGATGTGCCATCTCTAGCACGCCTATTACGAAACAAATTTTCTAAAACTACCAACCCAACCAAACGGGCCACATTGTATGGGAATCTGGCGGCGCCTCGTATGACACACAGTTGTAACGTCACCACCGCGCGCGATTGTGCTCGATATTCGTCAGGTCAGTTCCAGCCCACACAAACCCTTCAATACATCTGCGACTATGTTTAAAAGTGGGGTGTACGTTTAAGTTAATAATAATAATAATAATAACATTTATTGCACGATAAAATTGTACAAAAAGTAGAGCTTAATGCCTAAAGTCATTTTCTACCAGCCTACCTTACAGTATTAAGAATCAGAAATGGGTAGGCGCAAAAAAGAAGAAAACTAATGAATGAAAATTACTTTACACTAATACTAAACTATATACTAATTAAATATATATATATATATATATAAACGTAATACATAAATATATATATATTATACTATGCATATTCATACATACATATATTAAATAATATAGAATAGGTAAATACTAACAGAATTCATACCTAAATACGATTAACTCATAAAACATTACAAAAACATGAGATTTTACGATTTGAGTAGAAACTCTTTCAGGTGCGAACGGAAAATCTAGATAGTAGAACACTGTCGTAATTCTAGTGGCAATTGGTTCCACATGCGTGCTGCTTGGACGGAAAAAGAATCGCTGTAGAAAGCAGAAGAAAGTTGGGTTGGTAGTTTTTGAAAATTGGAGACAGCTGGTCTCATGGTAGGGGCGCTAGATGGCATATCACCTTCGTTTTTGATCTGAGGTAGGAACCGACTTGCCGAACGCATTTCGGGAGCACAATCGCACGATGTGTGCAATGTGCGGTATACGAAGGCCGGCTTCCCATATGATTAGGTGCACAGTTTGTCCACCACTATGACACATGACCATGGCGACGACATGACACTTCTAAATTTTTTTCTCTTCTGTGATTAATATGTACCAAGCGCCATTAAACTCTTTCGAAGAGAGTTATGCCGTCATGTGCCTAACGTGATCTATCATCTCTGTTTACGACTTAGGCGAAAACGAATTAAGATAAGATTCGAAAATAATCACAATGGATAGGGCAATCTGACGTGATTGCATAAAATGATAGAGTGGGTTATCTCAATTACCTAAGTAAGTTTAAACTATTTTTATCAGCCTAAACATGAATCCGTTTTTTTAATATGTACATGTACATGGATGCCTAATACCACAATGCATTCATGTAGAAATTGGGTGGCATTCTTTTATCTGGTGGTGGTGGTGGAATGTATGCACTCATTTAAAGAACTTTTGTAAAAATAATTAAAGGCCGTGTTAATAAACAAAACTGACTGTCATACATTACAAGGAAGTGACTAAGTGAACTACCATTAGAACAAAAAAAAACTTATAAACATGAAAAGTGATATACAATACTTGAACATGATTTAGACACATCAGCCTAGGCTGCGTGTCTAATATAAAATAAATAAATAAATTCCCTTAAGAGCATGGCTGCATTGAAACACGGGCACTTTTTTTTATTGCCATTTCGACCCTATTTTCATCCAATGTGATGGTACCAACCCAGGCAGGCCTCCTAGTTGGACCTATAGTTCAACATTGATTCTGAACCATGGAGCTCATGACAAAATACACTAAAGACTTATACAACACAAAAAGAGATAAAAAGTCAGAGCAGGGATCTAACCCGAAAAGAAATTCTCCGCACGTCGCTATGAGCCGTTTATTTTTTTTTTAATTAATTAAACTAAAATATTTTCATGTATCAGAACTGAAATTTAAAATACACAGGACAATATGCTTCAAAATGGAAAAAACACAGATTTTATAAATAAGTAAGAGATCTGGGAAAACCTTCTCATATTTAAGTAACAGCCAAATTGTCATTAAAGTTGCAACAAAAAACACACATTATGAAAATTTCAGCTGTCTACCTATTAAGGTTCGCGAAATGACGTGAGAGACGGACGGACGGATGGACGGACGGACAACGGAGGCTTAGTAATAGGGTTCCGTTAGGCGCCCTTGGGTTACGGAACCCTAAAAACGCATTGAAAACTACATATCATAAATTTTCACTGTTTAACTGTAGGTGTTGGTCAGAATCTCTTTCAGGAATCTTATTCGTATATGGGTGCTCTCAAACCATTGTACTCTTTATTTTCTGTAGGTGGTAGCATTTAAAGTGTAATATTATTTAGTTTTTTTTTTTAGCTGTAAGATAATAATGTATTTTGTATTTTGAATCTTTTTTTACAGGTCACTGTAGTAGTTCATGACAGAAATAATCGTATTAAAACTAAATCGTACAGAGCTTTTACAACTTTTTCATGTTGCCACTGGAGTAGTGCATCGCTTTAAGGTCCCTACTTGCGGCGACGCTGGGTTCGGGTCTCCTCTTTCCCTAAAATATGGTTGATAGAGGCGATGGCTGTGCCTGACGTGATGCTCGTGAACGGGTGCTGTTTGTGGGGACTGGCTTGCTCCAATTGTCAACATTCTAGATGGCGGGCATGGTCTTTACTAATAAACTGATATTTGTCATGAACTGTTGCATATGACATGAATTGCTGATTCTCGTCAATTCATATTAATTTAGCGTGTTTATCTGTGAGTCTAAATACTTTTGTAAATTTAGACTAAGTGGACGTTGAAAAAAAAAAACCCAGCGGAGTTTCTTTACAGTTCTTCTTCGCTGGGATTTCCCCGAACTGGCTAATGATAAAATATGACAAATCCGAGTGCAGTGTACTGTCTATGGATGATGAATAAACAATAAACAATAAACTAAATCAGAGTTATTAGAAAATACAATATGGCTGACTTTTACCCGTAATCAGACTCTTCATAGAAATGTGAGCCTAGCTTTCATCTTACACTTATTGTCACAATTAGGGTCCCTTCACAGCAAGACACTATTGCTACACCTCAATATATTCACCGACTTAAAAATGGTGTATCGTGTAGCGTCAAAGTGTGAACTGGCCCTAACTGTCTACCAATTACTGCTAGCATGAATACAGTCAGATAGATTAAGCCCCGGTTGCACGAAGAGACGGCCGAGTTAATCAATGTTCAAACACGCCACTTTTAGTGAACAGCATAGAGTTCCTTCCATACTGTCCATACAAAGTGGAGTGTTTCATCGTACGTTGACGTTGATTTTGATTTTTGTCCTTTCGTGCACTCGGCCCTAAGCATTATAAGGTAACCGTCACCTGTGGTAGCATATAGGCCAAGTAGTGCCCTCATGGTGCTATGATGGTGAATCGGAATACATAATTAAATGTATGTACATTAAATAAAATATAAACATGTGCATTTGATAAGCGTAGAGTCGTTACAAATGTGTGTTAGTTATTAGTTAATTTGGCGAATACCAGAAAAAATAGTATTTACACAGTATACAGGTTTGGTAATCATTGATGTGTTAAGGATGTAAGTTCAAAAAAGTACTCAAGTACCTGAGTATTAATCTTTAGTAACGAGAAAAAACGCGTGAGTTAGTTCGTGACCGGCCGGTGACAGGCTTCCAAGTCGGCCCAACCCACACTAGGAGCACTCAAATGCTCCCACCTCCGGTCTAACACATCGGCGATACCGTCTTCACTGTCAGCGTCTGGAACGTATCGTACCGCGTCTGTTTTTTTTCCAATAGATCTTCACATCGACACGAAATAACCTCCGTTCAAATTGCGCAAATCATTGAAACTCGTAAAAATAAATACTTACACTGGATTAAGGAAGTTCTATTTCTAATCCATTTGCACTGAGGGTTGTTGTTTCCTTTGTACTTGTTCTTTGCCTTAAGCTTAGAATTGTTTGGCAGTAGCATTTAGATCTAAGCATGTATTTCATTACTGTGGTCGGAAAACCAGTAAAGTTTCTTTGCGGATTCTTCTTTACTGGTTGATAGAATCCGCAGATCTATACGTTTTTGACGTAACTTAGGGTAGTTTGACTACCAAAAACATTAAATAAATTTAATGAAATGAAATTAGGTTTTTATTTGTATATAAATTTAGAATATGTAATGTGAAGAAAGCTTTATAAATTCAAATATTTTTTTCTTGTGATTTTGTAGACACTAATCACTAAAACGGGACAATATTATTCTCTCTGAATATTTAAATGACTTAGCAAAAAAAAAATACATACCACCGTAGCCCGTCGTGCAGGAGCAAGAAGACATGACGAGACCGCCGGACGTCGTGAACACGCAGCTGCCGTGGTTGCTGCAGCGGCCGAGCGTGCACGGCATCGACGACACCGAGAACATAACCGTCGCGTTGCAACTCGACTCGCCCACCCTCACCGCCCCCTCCGCCGCACCACTCCTCGTCTCCTCCGCCCTCGAGCGGTCCGACTCCACGTAATACTCTGTTCCGTTGTCGGCGGACGCGCTGCACGGGCAGACCGAGTCGTCGCAGAACAGGCGCACGCTCAGATACCAGGTCCCGCCCTCGGGGAACGGGATCATCAGGCTGTCGTCTATGGTGGTTGAGTCGGTGCTGTTTATCACGAACAGAGCGGGCTTAGTCGCGTCGTTGTGCTTGCAGAGGCCCGTCGATGTCGGCATGCTGTGGTGACCGATGTCCAGGCACACGACCACTTTGTAGAACGGATCAGTCTCCGAGAATACGAGAAGAGTTTCGTTTCCATTCCGATGCGGTCTCCTGTAGCCCATGTAGTACTTGAGATTCATGAGCATGCTTGCCGCTAACGTCATGGTCCCACCGATGTCCAGGATCGGATGAACGTGGAACCGTAGGGTGGTTACCTCACCGGAAGTGAGGTTGACAACGCTCAACGTGTCCTGGAGGTCGCTGGACGGAATGTTGTAGTCATAGCTGAAGAACATCCCCTTGTTGTCCCTCATGAGGTCCACGATGGAATGGCTTCTGATGTCGTCCGCATCGAAGGGCTCCGTGTAGGATTCGCACTCGGCGATGTCGGTCGCGTTGTCGCCGACAGTGTCGATTACGATGTAATGCCAGGCCGAGGGGTACGGCTGGAAGGAGACGCTGATAAATTCGTCGGTGTTTATGTTGAAATAGCATCGCACCATGTGATCATCGTCGGAAGGCAGGGCGAGGGCGCGTATTTTGATGGAAGCTCTCGAACTGTTAGTGTTTGCGTTGTCGACTTTTACTTTAAGCGTAACTCTGGTGGTGTCATCGGAGGTTATACACTTGTAGGCTGTGGGTGCGTCAGTCACGTTTGCGTTCAGCTGCGAGTAGCAGTCGATCAACTGTATCTTGTCTCGCTTGACCTGGAGATCTGTGTAGAGCACAGTCTGACAGTCTGCGAAGAGACCTGCAAATGAAAAAAAGTCTGCATCATACAGAATCACTTCAGTTTCAGTTTCTTTATTTCCTCCATTAGATGTATATTACACACTCGGATTCGTCTTTTTTTTCTGTTGGTTTCGTTTACTTCTGGCGAAGAAGAGCCGACAAGAAACTTTGTCAGGTTGGTTATTGTATTATTCTTTTCCATTGATACTTACAATCTAGTTTGCTCTACTATTCACAAAGAACATTATTATAAGAACATTATATACATTGGTGAAGAGCAAACTGTTGACTACGATAATTACATCCGACTACGATAATTACACTAAAAGAGATAAATCCGAATAGATTTTTTGTTTGATAGTATTTTGTATACATTATATTGTATAGACTTGATACACTTTATCTGTATCAAAATTGATGAGGGCTCTGTACACCCGACGTAGCTGTTAAGTTGACGAAGGCGTTTACACCCAAAAAACCTCGCTATAAATAATCTATATTTATAATTAAGGTTTATGTTAAGTAATTAAGTAATTTATAATTTAAGACTTTTCACATTGTGGGTTGTTGTTTACTGGTAGTTTGACTACCAGACGTTAAATAAATAAATGAAATGAAATTATTAAATTGCTTTCAGAAGAAATTAACTACCTACCAATTAATCGTGACTACTCCTGCCAGTGGCGTAACAATAGGGTGGCAGGGCTGACAAAATACCACGGACCGCCGACCCGAGAGGGCCCCGGCCCAACAAAAATATTTTTTTACATTGTACTTGAGTTTTTTATTTTATTTGAAAAGTATATTTTTATAAGTTCTGCTTAAAATCCAAAGTGAGACAACAAAAGACCATAATACAATTTCAAGTTAATCATTAAGCATTTCAACCAACCTAAACTTTGATGATGTTATAGACACTTTTGCGGAACCGAAAGCTCGAAAAAAAGATTTTTCTTAATAAATATCTTATCGAAATTAAATTGTTATTTTTGTTTCATTGTAAATGTATGCAGGTTTCCTCACGATGTTGTTCCTTCACCGAAAAGCTAGCGAATAGATGATGATTGCATTAAGATATTCTGTTCTATGGATGAATGTGAAGTCTACAATACCCATTGGGCTAGCGTGGGGACTACTGACCATTCCCTCTAGCCTAAGAGAGGAGGCCTGTGGCCATTAGTGGGACATATGCAACGTATAATTGAGTACGCTGAAAATCTGAAAGTTTGCCACGGGCCCCAGGTGGTATAATTACGCCACTGACTCCTGCCACACACTATTCTATACTCTATACTTATTGAATTGAGCGGCTCATCTGTAGCTCTGGGCGTGAGGCCTCGCTTATCCTGCGAGAGGTCATGGGTTTTATCCCCGCCCAATTCATGCACCACTTTCTTTCTCTTTCTGAGTTATTGTGGCAACAACTTTTATTATATCGAGCTCAATTCACCTCGCCTTCCTTCGTCTTTAAAGTAAGGTTAAACGGGTCAAAGCAGCGCATTTTATTTGCAATGATGCAGCTCGCATGAATGCATCGTGCAATCAGTAAACGGATCAGTGTTGATGCGTGGGAGGTAACGACAGGGGAATCTACGCGTGGGCGTAAACTGGCCGAGACGGAGCAGTAGTCAAGAACAAAACGATAAAGAGGTCATTGGTTCACCGACGCTCGACTGTAATGTAACCATACTAGATAGTAGAATAATTGTATTAGTAGAATCATTTGAAGTCGCCTAAATGTCTACCTACGCTAGATTATCACTACTAGACAACATAAAAAACTGTTGGGAACAAACAGAAATACAAAACCGGTCAAGTGCGAGTCGGACTCGCACACGAAGGGTTCCGTACCATCTTAACAAAAAAATCACGTTTGTTGTATGGGAGCCCCCTTTAATTTTAATTATTTTTTAATCTCACCTATTTGTTGTTATAACGGCAAAATAAATACACGCTCTGTGAAAATTTCAGCTGTCTACCTGTTACAGTTACTGAGATACAGCCCTGTGACAGACGGACAGACGGACGGACGGACGGACAGACGGACGGACGGACGGACAGACGGACGGACGGACGGACGGACGGACAGCGGAGGCTTAGTTATAGGGTTCCGTTTTCACCCTTTGGGTACGAAACCGTAAAAATAATAATATAAAAACAATTATTTCCATTACATTTCTTCTGTTTGGGCTTCCGGCACGTAAAAAGAAAACAATTGGAACCACTGCGTTTATTCCCGTGCACGTCTTAAGAATCTACTAAGGGATTAGTAGTTAGTGGTTCGGGTTGCACGTGAAACTCTAGGTCCTCTTCGTTACTTACTAAGTTGTAGGGTTAAGTCTGCCCAGCACAGAGCACAAACATAACGATACGGCTGCTTTTTTTTCCAAGTCAGTCAGTCAGCGTGTTTGCGTCCACTGCTGGACATACGCCTCTCCAATTTTCCTCCAGTCCTCCCGGCCTTCAGCGGAACGAAACCACTGCTTTCCGCCGACGCACTTGATGTCGTCGTCCCACCTGGCTGGTGGTCATCCCACACTCCGTTTTCCTGTCGACGGCCACCAGTGTAATACACGGTTACTCCAACGGTCGTCGTGTCTTCGGCACACATGACCAGCCCACTGCCACTTGAGCTTAGCCATCGCGATTCGCATTTTTCATTCAAAACGTCATAACAATTTTAACAAATGTAATTAGTTGGTGCACAACTACATAAGTGTACATAAGAGTGTTTTTTGAAGAATTTTAGGATAAAATGCGTGGGACCAACAGCCACCAGAGCCAGAGCCATTGGCCAGACCATAATCCCTGTTTTTGCTTTTTGCGACGGGACCTTTATCAAAAAAATGTCGCCTGATCTGACCCTCCCACCCACCTTGCTGCTCGACCTTCTGCGTGCGCGGGTCCTCCCACTTGAGGTAGGCGATCGCGTACCACTCGCCGGCGCGCGGCCCCGCCACCGCGTAGCTCCGGTTGGTGCCGTCGGAGACGATCTCCAGGTCGACGAGCTCGCGCGTGCCGGCGTCGACGAAGCCGCGCGGGAACGGGTACCCGTCCGGGCTGACCACCGGGTACGAGCCGTACTTGAGGTGGATTACCACCTCCACGGGGTCGCACGAGCCTGGAATGCGGTTACTTAATTTAGCGAGCATGCTAACGGGCTTTTGGACATTTAATTTCATAATTTTATGTATTTAATCGATACAACATTACCGTTATCGCATTAATTTGAGTTTCAGCGACATCTACATTCGGAAGCAGGTAGCGTGAATGTCACTACCAATACTTTTTCAGATTATTTTCAAAATCTGATTACAATGCTTCAAATGTAGATGTCGCTGAAACTCAAATTAATGTTTTAATTTAATTTGTGAGCGGCTTATTTATTTATTAATTTTTTTATAGGTACACCAACAGTAAACACACTGCTAACTTATAAAACTATGCTAACTATATATTACTACAAGAGTAAGTGCCACATTCAGGGTGTGAGTACCAATAGTAGGTATACACAGCACTTAAATTAAGCTCTTAAACTAAATTATTGTTACAAAAGATAAATTATAAAATAATGTGTATAATCTAATCAATTTCTGACAAATTGTAACCAATGTATTTTTTAAATGTATAATTACTAAGGTTAAAAATATCAAATTCTATTTGACTGGGGAGATCATTATAACAAAGTAACATTCTCGGCAAGCTTAACTCAGATGCTAAATTATAAGTTGAAAGCTACGTAGCCTATTAGCGTGGTGACTTGCCTAGCGTACCAGAGGTCTGGGTTCAAACCTCGCCACAATCATGCACCACTTTCTTTCTCTTTCTGAGTTGGATAAGTGCATTTCGTCACGAATCCGAGCTGCTCCATGGTTCGGAATCCATGTAAAACTGTAGTTCCCCTTCCCCTACTAGGTGGTAGGGTTTAAGCCCGCCCGGGTTGGTACCATCGCATTGGATGAAAATATGGTCGAAGCGGCTATGATTTTTTTTTTCCATGTTTTCCATCCAGTTCAATGTAGCAGTCCTCATGCAGGGAAGGTCCTGGCATGGCACTGAATCCCTTCATTCTTATTGGACAAATATCATAACGGTAGTTGTGTGGTATATTAGCAATCAATGTCAGGTTGAATAAAAACAAGATCAGTGAAACTAGCCTAAGGTGCATCACAAACGATTAATGTCCAAGTATAGTGTAATCCATACAACTAGTGGCTCTATGAGCTGTAGACCTAGCGAGTCTGTCTATGCATAGCTTAAAACTGAATAAATGTTCAACTCACACCTTTAAACCAAATCCTATTGTTTTTCTCACTGTTTTAAGTAAGTAAAGCTCTAAAGTAGAGCTAAAGCTAAAGGTCACGGAATAAGATTTTTAAATTTTTTTAAAACTGATACGCCAAATATTTTTTTTTATTATAGAACCTACCCACGACAATCAGCTGAGAAATGTGACCGGGTAGAGGGGAACAGCCGGACAGACAGACAGACATAGGAAAGCATTTTTGAGCAAGCTGAAACGGAGACGCCACGCTTACACATGGTGCTTAGCTCGGTCAAATCTCGAGATTCAATTTATACTAAGTAATCTGCTTTGCGTAGATAATTCGATCAATCAAATTTAAGAAGTCTAATTTTTTAATAGCAATCATTGTTGCAGCCGAAAAAACAATAAATTGTGTTGTATAATTATTTTAGAACATTGCGTGTTCTTAAAATTAAATTTCCAGATTATCTACGGAACTTGGCACCCATTTAGATTTTAACATTGTTGTCGACAACCAAGCATGTATTCTTAACGTGGCTCCCTATTATTTTGATACTCTGAATAGGTAAATGGATATTGCATTAAGATCAAATAAGGGTATTATTTAGACAAAACAATTGACCTGTCATTTGTGCATTCGTCTCTCAGTTAATCGACCTTACACTTAAGGCCGCGTATGAAGCTAGACAAATTCCCGATTTCCCCCCCACCGCTCCGCTAGACGCCGAAGCGGCAGTGGCGCCGTGAATCTTAGGATAAAACTGAAATGAGATATTGTTAGAGCGACACCTATACGCCGTCGCTGGAACTTCGTGAAAGTTGTATCGATCCCGCGGCAAGTCGTCAATGATCATACAACCAATCACAAGGCTCGAGATCACCCGCCATATTATTCACGTTGCTGCTTGAAAACAGCAACCATTTCGTCAGATCTCTACTTCATGAAAGGATTTACTATTTTCACATTAATCGTCAGTAGCTGGTTGGTGTAGCGCGTGAAACTTTCAAAAATGAAATTTGAAATTTTCACAGAGTGTGTATTTATTTTGCCGCTATAACAACAAATAGGTAAATTAAAAAATATATAAAAATTAAAGGGGGGGCCATACAAAAGAAACGTGATTTTTGGTGTTGATGGTACGGAACCCATCGTGTGCGAGTCCGACTCGCACTTGGCCCGTTTTTTTAGTTCACTTTGCTCTCCTGTGGTCGCCTGGTACGCAGTATCCTCTATTTAGCTGCTATTTGCCGCGGCCGCGTCTTTTGTCGTTTGAACATCTTTTTTTCGACGTTGGCGACGTTGTCGTCGTTGTTCGTCGTTGTTGATGTCGAAAACGGAACCCTATTACTGCGTGCAATTGTATTCGGTGCGGTGCGTACCTAGTTATGCGCTGCTCGTCGATTGTGCGCGGCGCGTACAATTGCGTGAGGTCGCGTATGCGCGCGCATCGATTGTATCTCGTTCACTCGCGTCAGTCGCGCGGTCGCCCCGCGCCGAAGTGTCTTATAATATTTGGACGCTCGTCCGCTCCGCTGTAGCGCCACAGAGCAGCGCTGTGCAACAATCGAATAACGTAGATTTGTATTCGAATGAATCGAATAACGGGTACAATCGAATAATTCGATTGTTTTTATTCGCAATCGCCTATCGCTAGTCTACGACCAGTGTTTCCAATGATATAACGAAAACAAATTTTGACATGACAGACAGGTAGATTAGGTCGGGGCGTTTATTTTGAGTGGTCGCATGATGGGTCTACGACCAGTGTTTCCAATGATATAACGAAAACAAATTTTGACATGACAGACAGGTAGATCAGATCGGGGCTTTTACTTTGAGTGGTCGCATCATGGGTCTACGACCAGTGTTTCCCAAGATATAACGAAAACTAATTTAGACATGACAGACGGGTAGATCAGGTCCGGGCGTTTATTTTGAGTGGTCGCATGATGGGTCTACGACCAGTGTTTCCCATTATGTATCGAAAACAAATTTTGACATGACAGATAGGTCGATCAGGTCGGGGCGTTTATTTTGAGTGGTCGCATGATGGTTCTACTACCAGTGTTTCCCATGATATAACGAAAAAAAATTTTGACATGACAGACAGGTAGACCAGGTCGGGGCGTTTTTTTTTAGTGGTCGCATGATGGGTCTGCGACCAGTGTTTCCCATGATATAACGAAAACTAATTTTGACATGACAGACAGGTAGATCAGGTCGGGGCGTTTATATTGAGTGGTCGCTTGATGGGTCTACGATCAGTGTTTCCCATGATAAAACGAAAACCAATTTTGACATGACAGACAGGTAGATCAGGTCGGGGCGGTTATTTTGAGTGGTCGCATGATGGGTCTAAGACCAGTGTTTCCCATGATGTAACAAAAAACAATTTTGACATGACAGACAGGTAGATTGTCGCATGATGGGTCTACTACCAGTGTTTCCCATGATATAACGAAAAAAAATTTTGACATAACAGGAAGTTAGATCAGGGCGGGGCGTTTATTTTGAGTGGTCGCATGATGGTTCTACTACCAGTGTTTCCCATGATATAACGAAAAAAATTTTTGACATGACAGGAAGTTAGATCAGGTCGGGGCGTTTATTTTGAGTGGTCGCATGATGGGTCTGCGACCAGTGTTTCCCATGATATAACGAAAACTAATTTTGACATGACAGACAGGTAGATCAGGTCGGGGCGTTTATATTGAGTGGCCGCTTGATGGGTCTACGATCAGTGTTTCCCATGATAAAACGAAAACCAACCATTCTACCTGTCTGTCATGTCATTTTGACATGACAGACAGGTAGATCAGGTCCGGGCGTTTATTTTGAGGGGTCGCATGATGGGTCTACGACCAGTGTTTCCCATGATATAACGAAAACTAATTTTGACATGACAGACAGGTAGATCAGGTCGGGGCGTTTATTTTGAGTGGTCGCATGATGGGTCTAAGACCAGTGTTACCCATGATATAACGAAAACTAATTTTGACATGACAGGCAGGTAGATCAGGTCGGGGCGTTTATTTTGAGTGGTCGCATGATGGGCCTACGACCAGTGTTTCCCATGATATAACGAAAACAAATTTTGACATGACAGGAAGTTAGACCAGGTCGGGGCATTTATTTTGAGTGGTCGCATGATGGGCCTACGACCAGTGTTTCCCATGATAAAGCGAAAACTAATTTTGACATGACAGACAGGTAGATCAGGTCGGGGCGTTTATTTTGAGTGGTCACATGATGGGTCTAAGACCAGTGTTTCCCATGATATAACAAAAAAATTTTTGACATGACAGACGGGTAGATCAGGTCGGGACTTTTACTTTGAGTGGTCGCATCATGGGTCTACGACCAGTGTTTCCCATGATATAACGAAAACAAATTTTGACATGACAGGAAGTTAGACCAGGTCGGGGCGTTTATTTTGAGTGGTCGCATGATGGGTCTACGACCAGTGTTTCCCATGATATAACGAAAACTAATTTTGACATGACAGACAGGTAGATCAGGTCGGGACGTTTACTTTGAGTGGTCGCATCATGGGTCTACGACCAGTGTTTCCCAAGCTATAACGAAAACAAATTTTGACATGACAGGAAGTTAGATCAGGTCGGGGCGTTTATTTTGAGTGGTCGCATGATGGGTCTACGACCAGTGTTTCCCATGATATAACGAAAACAAATTTTGACATGACAGGGAAGGTAAATCAGGTCGGAGCGTTTATTTTAAGTGGTCGCATGATGGGTCTACGACAAATGTTTCCCCAGATATAGCGAAAACATATTTGGTCATGACATGACATGCACAACACATGAAATTGAACTGAACCGTTCCTCCGAGATTAATATTGGAGTTTCTTTTCGTCATAGAATTCATTTTATTTTATTTTATTATATTTTTAATTTTTATTATAATTTTATTTTAGCTATTTGTTGTTATAGCGGTAAAATAAATACACACTCCGTGATCATTTCAGCTGCCTACCTAAGGCCCTGTGACAGACGGACGGACAGCGGAGGCTTAGTAATAGGGTTTCGTTTTCACCCTTTGGGTACGGTAGCCTGAAAACGAACCAACAAAACAAAACATATTATTTATGTCATTTATTCTTTTCACGGAGTTTTCCTTCTGTTCATGTTACTAATTATTCTGTGCCGCCGACAAAAACTACAAAAATCCGCCCGCCGAGCTATCTGCCAAGGTCATGTGACTTGTCCTGTTGCGACCCGTACGCACGTTCCACGGGGAGGCGGATATTTGCGGCCGCCCCAATACTCGTAGTGCCCGCTAGGCTTGAGAAGGAGAATTTAGCATAATTACGTAACGACAGTCGTGGCACAATGGTTTTAGTGTCGTATTTTTGCTGCGAATTTGAGAACCACACATATCGAAGTTCGGTTCCTGGAAACATCTATTTTTTTATATTATAACAAATATTTTATTTATTTATTATATTTTTATTTATTTATATCTTGCTAACCGAACGTTACTAACCAGTGTAAATTATTTCGGCTTTAGACCTCAATAACATTTGATTGAGAATTTTACAGCGCCATCTATGAAGTTCAGCTGATGCTCGTAGGAATTTGGTTCGGAACTTTGTTACTGTCGCGATCCCGAAAGCGATCTCCGCGTGCGGAGAGTCGTGCGGAGAGGCGTGCGCCCGCTTCGAAACATCGCAGCGGACTGAGGCTACCGAAATGGCGATAGATAGTCGCCAAGAGAACGAAAGGGAAAGGGATACTTCACGGTGCTCAGAAATTTTGTCGTAAGTCCAAAATTCATTTTTTTGATGCTTTGAATGAAAAATTGTGTCCAAATGCAATAATAATCATTCAAAAATTTGAAAATCATGATGCAAATATAATGTGAGATTACTAGCACTGTAATTAATACCAATTATGAGAAATAAAGCATAATGTGAAAAAATCGACCTATTTTCGCGATTTTTTTCTATCGGGCCAATGTTATGCTATTGGAACAATAATCATTCAGATTAAGCGGATATAAGTGAAGTTTCATATCACGCAATTTTAGCATGATTAGTTCAATATTCTCTGAGAAATTAAGACAAAGCTAAGTGCGATTTAGCGTCATACGGAGCCTTAAGTTTATGACATAACTAAACCCCAAAATATAGAGTTTCTGTCAGAGGACAAGTCGAATACGGATCAATTTCTCATATATCTGTCGACCAGTATCGGCCAAATTGCAGAGGATGGGTCAAAGCATCACCAGGAGTTGAAAATATATTTAAGTTAAATTATTGCTCAAAATTAAAATCCAGAAGGATCTTATTCACCAGAAACCAATGAAAATAATTGATAAATGGCTGAATTAGTGTTCGATGACGAAAACAAGCGGATAAGAGCTTTCCTGAAAGTTCTGTTATCACAAACGATAGAATTTATCAGGTTCCTCTGATAAGAAGCATACAAATATTAATTTATCAAGTGTGTTGTTGTGAATGCCTCTAAATTATAACTAAGTACATACTCCTGTTGTCCAAAGGTTGAAAGTTGCCCAGCGAGCAATGGAGCGAGCCATGCTGGGAATATCGCTACGGGATATGGTGTGCAATGAGGCAATTCGCCGACGTACCAAATTAGTCGATATTGGACACCGGGTGGCTAAGCTCAAGTGGCAGTGGGCTGGTCATCTCAGCCGAAGAGAAGACGACCGTCGGAGTAACCGTGTCCTACACTGGCGTCCGTGGACAGGAAAACGGAGTGTGGGAAGACCACCCGCCAGGTGGGACGACGACATCAAGTGGGTTGGCGGAAAGCAGTGGTTCCGTACCGCTGAAGGCCGGGAGGACTGGAGGAAAATTGGAGAGGCGTATGTCCAGCAGTGGACGCAAACACGCTGACTGACTGACTGACTGACATACTCCTTGAAACTTATTGATGCATAAATTGAGTTCTGAGAATGTCCATTCTTGAAGCAGTTGATGTAGGGAAGAAATATTAAAAATAATATCACCTGGAATGCAACAAATTAAAATGAACCTCTTTTTTTTAAGAAATTTACCCTCAGAACAGAAACAAAGCTAGAAGTTCGATTTTTCTATGTCCCGTTAATACCATACCCACCATAATTATATAAGCGCAACAACTTGCATTCCCTAAGGAATTTGTTGCCATGCCAGGACATTCCCTTTATGAGCATGGCTACATTTAACTGGATGGAAGAGATGAAAAAAATAAATTTGGCTGCTTACCTTGCTTTGTTGGAGAAGGGAACCTACAGTTACACATGGATTCCAAATCATGCAGCAGCCTGCAAATGTACTTACCCAATTGAGAAAAAGAAAGAGAGTGGTGCATGAACAGGGGGGGATTGAACCGATGCCCTCTGGCATGGAAAGCCAGTCCTTGTGCCCCTTGTGCCGCTGGATGTAGTGTTACCTCAGTTATCAATGTTTACCGACACTGGGCAAAACCTTGTCGCCGCGGCGGGGTGATTGCTCAAGGTCAAGTGTTTGGAAAGTGACTCATCGGTTGCAGAAAAAACAACAAAGCTAATCACAATTTTGGCTAGAATTATCTCTTCTGAGAGTTTTCTTTTTGAATATGAATCAACAAAATATTGCTGGTGTTAGTGTTAAATTACCTGCTATTATTATTTGTATTTATAAATAGACAAGAATGGCTAATTTGCACCACTATCATCATATTATCCAAAGATAAGGCCAAGATAGTTCACCCACGTAACCAATTTTTCAATCACCTTGGTGTTATTCGTATAAATGGCGCCTTTAACGACTTTCATAATTCCCGCCACATTCCCGAAAGGGCTAAGTGTCATGACAGGACCATCCCGTGATTTTTCATACTAATATTTTTGCTGCTTGGATCATCTTTCATTTAATGTGATTGTACCATGCCGAGCGAGGGAAATCCTACTACCCAGTAACAGTAAGTTAGGGAGACTGATGATACTAAACAGTGATATAGGTATTAGAATTCGTTTTTTTCATTAAAAGAAATAATGGTCACTTTCTCTTGTATCCTGTCACTATATCCATGCCTAAGCCCCGATTGCACGAAGAGACGGCTGAGTTAATCAATGTTCAAACACGTCACTTTTAGTGAGCCCCACGGAGTTCCTTCCATACTTTCCTTACAAAGTGACGTGTTTAATCATACGTTGACGTTGATTTTAGTTTTTTGTCCGTTCGTGCACTCGGCCCCAAGTAATGAATGTTTATTTATTTATTATTTATAAGTTTTAGACAGGCAGCATATGCTGATGCGTCTAAATCCAGTGTTTAACTTGATAAATTTAGTTGCTAAGTGGAAAAAAATATTGATTTTATTTTTTGTTATTTTTCTTTACATTCGATTTTGTTTGACATGGTTATCCAGTCTATTTTTGAATTGGTTGGTGTTCGTAGCGTTAATCACGTCTTCTGGGAGTTTATTCCATGCCTCTACTACTCGGTTGGTTATGTATTTTTTGCGAGTATTCGTTCTAGAGGCCGTGACTTGCAGTTTTATGTTGTGCCCTCGAAGATGAACAATCTGGTTGCGTGCAAATATTTCAATGAGTTCTGGGCAGTCGTACTTAAAGGTGAGAATTTTGTGAGAATGTATTTAAACTCTCTTGGTATTTGTTAAGAAAATAAAAAAAAAATTAGTGAGACACTCACCAATAGTGTTAAGATGGACGTTCTCCGCTTGAAACGTGAACCTGGCGTCGGCCACCTCCGTCGGCATCGGGTAGAACAGTACGGCGACGTTGCGGTAGCTGCGAAAGCGGAACACGGCGGTGGCGGACATGCGCGTCACCACCTCGTACTCGTCCAGCAGCACCGTCTGGATCCGGGAGAGCCGCTCGATGATCCGACGACGGGCCTCGTCCTGCTCCGACACTCCCGAGTCGTCGGCGCGGACGAGCGCGTACCAGGATAGGATTAGGGCGATGTGGAGTTTCATTTTTGATTTTCGAAATTTGAAGCCCGATGCGAATCAACAATTTTGCCTTACAGCATTGCTCTTTTCATATTATCTGTAAATGGTTTTCTTGAAACATTTGGGCAAAACATGTATGTTTTTCAAATCGTACAATGATTGTTTAATTTGGGCATGCTGTTATTAAATCAGTATTATATGAACGCGGCTGTAAAGCACTTATTATCTTGCTACAGCACATGAAGTTTTAGCAGTTGAAAATATTTTCACTCGGTCTGTAAAACCACTCCAAACACGAATGAATGAATTAGGTACCTATCGCAATGCGTTCGCCTAGATCAATTCAGCGGAGACGGAAGAATAAGCCGCCCCCTCCTGCCGTGGCACCGAACTCCTCACACTTCATCCTGCACGTGCCGTTTTAGTTTTAATCAGCTTTGGTGCCTGATTTGGCTGGACGATGACCTTTTTGGCCTCGTTTTTTTTTTTTTTTTGTTTCTTTATCCAATGGACAGGCAAAAGCTTTCGCTATACAGCCTTCTCTTTATTGTATCTTATGGATTGTAGTCAATTCTGGAGTGTCATGTAGTTAAATACTTTCTATTGTCTCATGTATATATAGAAATATGGGTTCAAAGTTGGTCGGTTGACTTAATATCTTTTTCAGGTCGAGCGGGATTTTTTCTCTTTCTTTGTATGTAATTTCTAAGCATTTATATAGTTTTTCTCTTTGCTCATCAAAAGCACAGCAATGAAAGAAGAGGTGGTCCAGGGATTGATCAGCTAAGTTGCAGTGTGGGCATACGGCGGTGTCGATAAGGTTTAATCTGTAAAGATGGGATTGAAAAAGACAATGTCCGAAACGTAGACGACAAATTGTTGTATAATATTTTCTTCTTTTTGGTAAGGTTTTATTGAACCAAGGTGTTTTCCCAACTAAATCGTTTATTTCGGCGTACCAACGACCCGTATTGGACATTTTCCATTGTTCGGTCCATTCGTGGATAATTTCCTGTTTTATTTTCGCTACAAATTCCGATTGCGGTAGGGCAACATTCTTAATATGGCAAATATTCAGGTTGCTGTCAGCTATCGTTCTAGCTAGATAATCTGCTGAGTCGTGCGGCTTCAAATTTATGTGGCCGCGAATCCAGAAAAAACATATTTCGTAGCCTTGCTGTATCAAGGAAAAGTGTTTATCCCGTATTTGGTGTATGACATAGTGAGTATTGGCATCTAGTTTCGTATTCTGTAGGGCTCTATGAACGCTCATGCAGTCGCTTATTATTATCCACGTATAGTGTTGTTGAACTTCGATGAACTCGAGTGCGATTTGAATTGCCAAAGCTTCAGAAGTGTATATTGATGCAGAACTAGGAATCTTAATGCCATAACCTCTCTTGGTTGTCTCGTCATAGATCGCGCAGCCGACCCCACGAACTGTTTTCGAACCATCGGTATATATTCTTCTGTAACCTCTGTAACTTGAAATTTGTTCTAAAAATTCTTCTTTGCACTCCAAGTTTTCGTCTATTTGAATTGGAATTCCGTAGAATTTGCTGTCATATTTTCCCAAATAGCAAGGAAAGTTGAAATTGGCTTGTATTTCATATTCATTTTTGTAATGTAATATATTTGAAAAGTCTCTCAGGATGTAAGGATGATGACTAGGATCGGATGGGATGGAAAGGAGATGTTGAATTTTGGTAAACAGAGGATGATTTGATATGGATAGAAGCTTTAACAAAAATTTTAATTTCAGATATTTGAAGCGGATTCTCAGTGGAGGAATGTTACATTCTACTTGCATGGATACTATGGGAGTTGACATCATCGCTCCAGTTATTAAACGTAAGCTTTTATTTTGTATTTTTTCCAGTTTCTCTATAAGTTTCCAATGATGAGAAAAACATAGAAAACCATATTCAAAATGGCTACGTATCAAAGATTTAAAAAGCATTATTAGGATTTTCGGATCCGCGCCCCAATAGGTGCCCGCTAAGGACCTCAAAATGTTGTATGATCTTAACGCTTTGTCTGCTATGCCATCGATATAAGAGTTCCAAGATAAGTTACTGTTAAATATTATTCCTAAAAACTTAACGGTTTCAACTACCGGAAGAAGAGTGTTATTGTAGAAGACTTCGGCTTTTAATTTGTATTTATTTTTACTAAATATAACAACTTTGCTTTTCTCTGGGCTTATATCTAAATTTAACTCAGTAAAATATTTATACAAATTCTCCATGGCTTTATTTATACAAGTCAATGTAGTCGCTCTATCACCAATGGAACAATAAATAACCAAATCATCTGCAAATTGGAGGTTATTTACATCAAATCCTAGTTTTGAGTTTAATTTGTGAATATAAATTATAAATAAGAGGGGACTTAATATCCCACCTTGAGACGTTCCCCTATAGGAAAATCTGGGACCAAAAAGAGAGTTGCTGTATTTCACATATACTTCCCTGCCATTTAAAAAATTATATATCCAATTTATTAATTTTGCTGGAATGCCCAAAGAGTTCAAGATCGATGCAAGTGTAAAGTGATCGATGTTGTTAAATGCGCCGACGACATCTAAAAAAACACACACGGTATCGTGATTTAATGAGAAAGCTTTTGAAATATCCAGATGTAGATGGCTGAAACTTTCTCTAGCGGATCGACCCCTCCTAAAACCAAATTGATTGCTAGGTAAAATGTTGTTTCTTTCTATAAAAAATTCTAAACGTTGTTTAATTAACTGTTCAAAAATTTTTCCAATGCACGAAGTCAATGCCACAGGTCGATAAGAATTTGCATCGTCTTTACTTTTGTTTGGTTTAAGTATTGGGATGAGACAATCTATTTTCCATTCCCATGGAATTATGGAAGTACACCACAGCTTATTAAGCGTGTTTAAAAATATTACCAGACTGTTGTGGTTTAAGTGACGTAGCATTTTATATGGAATCATATCTAATCCACATGCAGTATCTCGTCTAGAATTTAAGGCAGATTTCAGTTCTTGTAAAGTAAAATATTTTGTAAGGTACTCATTTTCATTATTGTTAGGAACAGAACTATTGATTGAATGTAGTTGATTTTCAACATAATCGGGTGTATACTTTTGCAAAAAATCATTAATCCAGTCATGATTTGTGTTGTGACTATTACTTTGGTAGGTATTATTAAATTTTTTAATAGTGTTCCAAATTTTAGAAACGGGTGTATATCTGTTAAATGATTCACATAACCTTTGCCAGCTTTCGCTTCTTTCTCTTTTTAAAATGAGTTTTTTAAGTGCTTGCAATCGTTTGAATTCTATGTAATTTTCGTCATTACAATTTAGTTTAAATGTTGCATATGCTTTCCTGGAATTTTCTACAGCTGAGCTGCATTTTTCATTCCACCAGGGAACAGAAAGTTTGGGTTTTGAATGCCGAAAAGTGGAGTTAGGTGTGGATGAATGCTTCCGTTTGGGTATAGACTTCTCAATAGCTGCATTTAAAATATTACAAAAAGAATCATAAGATTCTATTGGGTTAAGATTATCAAAGTTAAAATGTTCGAGCTCTCTCGAAACTAAATCTGAGTATATTTTCCAATTTACGAGTCTAAAGTTTGGATGCTTTGGAAAATTGTTTGCAGTCTCTTGATTGTTGTATGTGTTGTTGGCTAATAATATTTTTGTTATTGTTGGCAGGTGATAACTTCCGAGAGGGTCATCATGGACCGTCCAGTTACAAGACAATGCTAAAGAAGAAGATACCATTGTGAGATCGAGTGCATTTGGCCGCCATCTACTGGAACCAACTGTTGTCACTTCACCGTTATTCAAAAGAACAAGATTGTTGTCATCAATTATTTCCAAAATGTCCCTTCCACGTGAATCAGTGTTATTGCATCCCCAAAAAGTGTGATGAGCATTAAAATCGCCCGCAATAATCGTTGGCTCAGAGATATTTTTTACTAATCTATCGAACTTACTTTTTGTGAAAGGTGGAGTACAATTCGGGGGACTGTATAAACTAACTATAGTTACAAATTTGTTGTTGTAAGATAATTTGATAGCTATATTTTGTATCGAGTTGTCACTTGTGGTGATAATTTTTGTGTAGCTTAGACTATTATGAATTAATATTGCTACTCCATTGTGTGAATTTCCAGAATCAGATCTTTCCAATTGATATCCTCTAAATTTACAACGTTGTTGTGGTTTTAACCAAGTTTCAGAAATTATTGCAATATGTATATCATTTTCATATAAAAATTGAGTGAGAATATGTCGATGACATAGCAAACTTTGCGCGTTCCATTGTACAACATTCAAAGTAGACATTATATAACAGGTTTATTTTTTCTAATAGAGTCGTGAATAACGCTTTTTATGTTTTGCGCAGAGATAGGAGCCTCGCCAGTTTTGCTCATTGTTATAACTTTTACAATCATTTCGAGAAGTATGTTCATTGCCTTTTCAGAGTTTAACAAATTATTCAGGATAGAGTCGACTGAATTTTCTTTATTCGTGTGTAATATTTGGTTATATTTTAGTTGCGTATTATAATTTTTTTCTGTTTGATCTGTGTTAGTGGTAGGTAAGGAAGGGAATGACTTTTCATTAAATAATTCATTGTATTGAACTTTTCTGGTTTTATTTTTGTTTTCTTCAATTTTCTTCTTTTTTATAGGGCATAACCCTGATATAGCGACATGATTACCTTGACAATTATAACAGGTAGCATTGGCATGCTCCGTAGAGCAATTTCTATAATTGTGCCCTTCGCAACTGCATATTGAGCACCTCTCTCCGTTTTTACAATATTTTGATATGTGCCCAAAGCGCAAGCATCGGAAGCACTGTTTTAAACGGGGTATGTATTGAGCCACTCTAAATCTCCATAAGTTCATGTCAATATAGTCCGGTAGAGTATTTGATGCAAATGTAATGGAAATAGTAGGAGTGGGTTCTAGTTGGAAACCATTTTCATTCTTTACTTTACGCATGAATCTTCTTACTGATATAATTTTTTTTGTGCTTGTTATGTTGGTAAAAATTTTATGATTGGATAAGTTGGTAGGGACCGAGGTGATGACACCAGTGGTTTCAGTTGCAGATGCAGGTATGGAAGCCTTAAGCTTGAATTGATCCAAAAAAGTTTTGTTACCGAGAGCTGCATTGGCTAGCTCTGGTTTTTCAAATATTGCGCCTATTTTGTATCGATTTATCCTCTTGAACTGTTTGATGCCCTTAATGTATCTTTTGAAAGAGTTTGATAAGCTCATAATATCTCTGTCTCCAATCGGCTTGTTAGGTTCTGTGCTTTCTATGAATACGATAAAATCCAGTGCTCCCGAATCCTCAGGGTATGCACGGGTGTAGTCTTTAATGAAGAATGGTTGGTACTTATCGAGTGAATTCAATTTTGATGTAGTAGCTGTGGTGTTGATGTTGAGCTCAGTAGTTCCCGCCTGTTCCACAAGATCATCTTTTCCCGCCAAATTTTCACAGTCCGATAAATCGGACGAAAGTGACTCCTCTGGAGACCTCTTGTCTTCCTTTTTCCGTTTCCTCTTCGCCTTCATCTTCTCGACCGGTTTTCCGCGAAGAAAGACCACAAACAAACGAATTGGCAAATAAAAACTCGATAGCAAAAAAATCTCGACTTGTTCGGATTCCCGCCAAAACCGAACCCCCTTTTTGGCCTCGCTCGGTCGCTGTGACCACAGACTTGTGACAGTCAATGATTGATAAACGTCAAACAACTTCGTCAACGAAACGTCAAAAATATAAGCACAGACAAAAATATAGTCCGAAATAGCTAATTTTGCACGTGGCAAAAACCAAAACTAAACGGTCGCTATCTTGAATGTCATTCGACTGTATTGGAAGAGATTGATAACTGGCGATGAAAAGTGAATCACGTACGACAAGAACGTGCAAAAAAGGTTTTGATCAAAGGTCGATCATGCTTCACAAACTGTGGCAAAATCATGCTTAACTCGCAATAAGGTGATGCTATGTGTATGGTGGGATTGGAAGGGCATTTGTCATCGTCAGCTTTTACCGCTGGCAGCGCCGGGCAGAATCATCGATTCTGATCTCTATTGCCAACAACTGATGAGATTAAAGCAAGAAGTTGAGAGAACGCGGCCGAGTGAATAGAAAGGGTTTTCCATCACGATAACGCTAGAAACGACCACATCTTTAGCCATTCAGCAAAAATTAAGACAGTTAGGCTAGGAGGAGTTGATGCATCCGCTATACAGCCTTAACCTTGCACGTTCTGATTTCCTCCTGTTTCGGTCTCTTCAGATTTCTTTAGCCAGTGTCAGGTTAACATCTAGAGAAGATTCCCAAAACTACTTTTCGCAGTTTTTTTTTTATCAGAAGCCCCAAAATGAACAAGATGGCTAAAAGTCAAATAAAAAAATTGCACATATATACTATAGTTAAAAGTAATTAAACTTTGAAAAAAAAATCTCGACTTTTCATATAAAATGCGAAGAAACTTTTCCCGATCTGATATTAATATGTTGTCGGAGTAAATTATTAAAGAGTTACTTACGCCCGTTTTCACCACCACCGGCTACAAAAATCCCAAAGTTACCCCATGTAAACATGCAATGTAACCGAAAGTTAACTATGGGATTTCAGGAAGCTGGAGGTGGGGAAATCAGGGGTTAGTGCAATAAGATCTATGTAGCAATTGTTGCGGTTTTATGTCAAAATCATCTGGGTTTGATAAAAAAAATCTGCGCTTTTCTAGCATTTAATTTATTTATTTGTGGATTGTTTTACTTTTATTCAACGCATTTTTCCCCAAGAGATGCATTGATTATAAGCAAATAAAATACCCATAAATAATGGGTTCGACGATCGAGCTCACGCTGGAAGAGCTTAATGAAGGATTCTTCGAGTACATCTCTTCGGAGAGCAACGCTGAGGACGCCGCCAACTTCATCTACGAGAACATCCTGGAAGATGTGACAACCGGCGCTCTTTTCGAATTTCACCATGGCCTCAAGACGGGTCTTACGGATCTTCTGGAGGTAGGCTTTTTTATTCCCATAAAACATTACGATAAAAGTATGATCGAACAATGGATGGGATGTATCGTTAGCATTCTATATAAGTTTATTGACCGAACAGGATTTGCAGAAAGTTCAAAAAAAAAAAAAAAGGAATAGATCAATACAATGTACCGTACCAATAAATAAAATCGCAAGTATATATATGAACACAGTCTTTAAAAAATAAACGCATGCAGAGTGTTGGTTGATGCGATTGGTTGGTCTGATACACGTTTTTATAATGGTAAGTTCCCGAAACAACTCAATCTCTCTCTATGCCAGAATCCTTGATTGATTGCTGAGATCTTAGCCTTCACTAATGATAAAATATGACAAATCCGAGTGCAGTGTACTCTCTATGGATGATGAATAAACAATAAACAATAAACAATAAACTAGTTTGGATTTCGTTTACCAGGGGGAGCCGGAAGAAGAGGAGCCGATGAAGATCGTGAGCGCGCCCGACTGTGACGTGTTCGGCTTCTCCACCCTCAAGAACAAGACGCCCGATAGCAACTGTGCTTGTCCAAATTGCGAACGACCCGTGTCGGCGACGCGCTTTGCGCCGCACCTAGAGAAATGCATGGGTAAATCCAAATTGCCTTTTTGCTTTTAACCTGTGCAAACCTCAGGCTAAATACGTTAAACTGTTTGGTTGGACTGGAAAGTACATATCCACTCAAATTGATCCTAAAAACCCTGGAAGATTTAATTCACTGAACTGTCTTGTTGAAGACCCGAAACTCATGGTTGGCTCGGGGTCTCTGAGCCACAGCTGGTTTGTAGGGTTGCTCAGTCTGTTCTATAGGTGTCCTCCGTGGACCTTGCATCCCTATTTCTGTCTATCGAACATATATCCTTATCAGTGAGGTGCACGGCGCAAAGCTTTACCACCAGATGGCGCCACATAATACGTATAGGTTATGTTTACTCACGAATCACAGGCAATCACATTGTCCGTGTTTTACATTCATTTCAAGGTAGCTATTCATATTAACTCAGTTTAATTGGTCAAGAACCTATAACCTTGAAATGAAACTGTGGCATAGTTTTATGTGGCGCCATCTGGTGGTAAAGTTTGGCAGCCGTCCTCCCCATTGCCGCATGGAATCCGACCTATATCTGTAGCAATTGCTGCATATAATCTGAGCACTCTTTTGTGATTGACATTAGGCTCGGGACACTAGGAATCGTTTTTAGGGTTCCATACCCAAAGGGTGAAAACGGAACCCTATTACTAAGCCTCCGTTGTCCGTCCGTCCGTCCGTCTGTCCGTCTGTCACAGGGCTGTATCTCAGTAACCGTAACAGCTGAAATTTTCACAGAGTGTGTATTTATTTTGCCGCTATAACAACAAATAGGTACGATTAAAAAATAATTAAAATTAAACGGGGCCCCATACAAAAACTGTGGTTTTTTTTGTTTTATTTTTTATGATGGTACGGAACCCTTCGTTTGCGAGTCCGACTCGCACTTGGCCGGTTTTTGATTTCATTTCTCTGCTGCACCACCAGTGAATGGATCTGTCTATGGGTGTATGTCCTTCCTTATACCTACTAGGTACCTGAGAGTTTTTAAAAGCTCGATTGCTCTGCATTTGTCCTCAAAACCACTTGAATAGTGTCTCAATGAGTTTGATTTTCAGCAAAGCCCTACATAGCAGCGAGTTAAGAACGGCCCGTAAGCTATGCTCCCCATACAAACGTAGTTTAATATCAAATTGATATTTAATATCTAATATCAGGTATCAAATATCTGTGTCTGCACGCTTTTGTTTTTTTGAAAAATCCAAACCGAATGAAATGAAAGCAAAAAGAAAATCTTCATACGAATTTTGTTTTCTCTGTGGTTTGACCCAGAATAATTTAAAGAAAAAACAAAGACATACAGACACAGATATTTGTAGCCTAATATTAGATACCAAAAATCAAGACTGTTGGAACAGTGGTTTTCAAATTATTAGTAAACCACGTTTGTATGGGAAGCAACATTTTCTGATGCTTAGGGGCCGACCTTAAACCCTATCCACCTAGTAAATCGGGGAGGTCTAATGTCTCAATAATATTAACATTTAAATCTCTGATTAGAAAGAAGTGAGCCAATCTAGGCTACAGGCCCAAGACAACTTCGCTACTCGCCTTAATGTAACCCACATCCGACCTGCGCAGGCATGGGCCGCAACAGTTCGCGGATCGCGTCGCGCCGCATCGCGTCCAACAGCCGAGAGCCGGTGACGTACGCGGGGGGCCCCAGCGATGACGAAGACGACGCGGACTGGTCGGGGGGCAGCGGCGACAAGCGGCGGCGGCGGGTGCGCGCGCATGCGCAGCGGAAGGCGCATAAGTTGCACAAGTCAGTGGACTCACTTTTGCTCAGAGAGCGGTTTGAAGTTTTCCTAGCTGCTGAAACTTAAGCCTTAAGGTGGCCCATCCCGCTCATCTCCCCGTACAAAAGGGGAAAGAAGATCACGCCCATATTTCTTGTCAGAGATCCAAAATTTTGCTCAAAATAGCTTTATTTGATCGAACTAGATGTCTGATGACCATTGGCATTGTAAAATTTTGTTTGGTTTCTAAGTTATAAGGTCCGAAAGTTCGAATTTTTCGCGCGTTTTATACAATAACTTTGGAGGTGGATTACGCAATGATAAAGTAAGAACATCTTAAAAAGATTAGTCATCAGACATAGCTTATTTAATCAAGATTTATAATCTATTTGGTTTTTGTTAGATTTTGTACTACAGCGGTCGTGGTTTACTTTTAGCTATAAGTCGTTTTGAAAGTAAAATTTTCGTAAATCTTACCAAATCATACACTATGCACATTGTCTTTTTTGTGGACATGTTGCATCTTCCTCATCACGGAGCCTGTCTTATTCTTTGAAACAGAGAAGGTCCCAGAGCGCAACAGCACGGTTTTGTACCGTGCCCGCGAATGAGTTAGGCCCGCCGGGTTGGGCCGCCTTAAGGTGGCCCAATCCGGCGGGTACTAAAAGTAAACCACGACCGCTGTAGTAAAAAATTTAACAAAAACCAAATAGATCATAAATCTTGATTAAATAAGCTATGTCTGATGACTAATCTTTTTACGATGTTCTTACTATATCATTGCGTAATCTACCTCCAAAGTTATTGTATAAAACGCGCGAAAAATTCGAACTTTCGGACCTTATAACTTGGAAACCAAACACAATTTTACAATGCCAATGGTCATCAGACATCTAGTTCGATCGAATAAAGCTATTTTGAGCAAAATTTTGGATCTCTGACAAGAAATATGGGCGTGATCTTCTTTCCCCTTTTGTATGGGGAGATGAGCGGGTTGGGCCACCTTAATGAAATGCCTTGGACGGTGATTGCGGACCACTTCTTCATTGTCATTATTTAAATTAATTTTGTTTTGTTGCCACGTTCTACCACGTTGCCAAGGTCCTTGCTTACGGTGACGCTTGGTTCGGGTTATCTCTTTCCCTAAAATATAGTCGAGAGAGGGGATAGCTGTGCCCGGCGTGATGCTCGTGGGGACTGGCCTGCTCCAATTGGCAACATGTTAGCACTGTTGCATACGGCACGAATGGTTAAATTTCGTGAATTCATGTTAGTTTTAGTGTTTTACATATGTTTTTGTTAAATAAATTGACAAACATTTTTGTAAATTTAGACTAAGTGGACGTTGAAAAAAAAAAAACAGCGGAGTTTCTTGCCAGTTCTTCTTTGCTGTGTTTTGTTTTGCTGAACTGGCCAATGTTAAAATATGACAAATCTGAGTGCTATGGACTGTCTATGGATGATGAATTAACGATACAATACAATCGTATCGTAAATCGTCAGCCTCAGTGGCCCAGTGGCGCGACACTTCGGCGATCGCTCTCCGAAGTTAAGCAACGCTGGGTCCGGTCTGGTCTTGGATGGGTGACCATTCGACCGTTGAGAGAGGCTGGCCGTGGTTCGGATTCCACGTTAAGCTGTAGGTCCCCTTCCTTACTTACTAGGTGGTAGGGTTTATCCCGCCCGGGTTGGTACCATCGCATTGGATGAACGATGGTCGAAGCGGCAATGAAAATTGTCCGTGTTTTCCATCCAGTTCAATGTAGCCGTGCAATATAAGGAAGGTCTTGGCATGGCACCTAGTTCCCATGTGGTGTGTTGGGCTAATACCATGACAGAACTTGTGGTATTAGCCATCCATGTCCAGTCACATAAAAAAAAAAATGCAACGAAATTCCTTGCATTTCTCCTAGATCCCAAGAGGATTGTTAGCCTAGGCTAATATCATCACAGTAGGTGCGGTATTAGCCGTTCATGTCCAGTAATAAGGCAGAAGCGAGTGGAAGTGTCGTGCCTGGGAAGCCTAGGAGAATGTAATTTCACCAGAAGGCCAATTCATCTAGAAAATTGTAATTGATGAATCAGGAGTATTTTTGGATTCACTTTGACCTTACTTTGGTATTCTGGTAATTGATTGCAGCGCCACACGGAATGAGTGACACGAAATGACACTTTCCAAGCGTTTCCGAATTTAGCGCTAACAAAAAATTACACACCCATTTCCATTAGCGATCCATGAGTAATTTACTAATTCAGTGATGAATCAGGAATGTGTATTCCGTATGACAAGTAATTTGTTCAAGAATAGGCCTCCTGACTGATGTCATATTTGAAAGCACTGCTTCAATATCGGTTTTGAGTGCATTTTATAGTTTAATTCCCCACTTAGGATGTTAAAAACATTGCCGTGATTGAGTCTGTGCCACATACAACAAACTCGTGATTGACGTACCGGGCCTTTTGAAAATGCGACCCGGCAAATTTGACAGGTGTAACGAACTAACTTGCGCATTGTATCTCAGCGGAAGCCGTTCCAATGGTGTAAGCGACCCCCTCACCATTCCGGAGGGAGCGACGTACGACTCGCTTACCGCTGGCGACAGGAAGAACATGGTGGGTCAGATCTGCGGCGCTATGTCCGAACACACCAAGAAGTTATCCACAAGGTGATTTTTTTTGCAGTTAAGCATGACAATTCATTGGGCCAGCTGAACTTGGGGTGTTCAGTTATTTTGGTTCAGTTTGAATTATTTGATTCGCATGCCAGATTACCGTATTTCCGCCCTTTGCAATAAGACGTATTTTGGCTCCAAAAACTCAGTCGATATGGAGTCAAGAGGTAGTAATACATTGCTCATATGTCAATGTGGTCTGCAAAACAAGATTTACCCCAAAAATAAAACGTTTTTTGTATGGGACCCACCTTTAATTTTTATTATTTTATAATGTTACCTATTTGTTGTTACAGCGGCAAAATAAATACATAATCAGTGAATATTTCAGCTTCCTACCTGTTACGGTTCATGAGATACAGCCCTGTGACGGACGGACGGACAGACGGACAGCGGAGGCTTAGTAATAGGGTTCCGTTTTCACCCTTTGGGTACGGAACCCTAAAAAGTATCATATGTACCTAACAACATTCATGAAGGAATTATGTGCCATGCAATGATACTTCCATTTATGAGCACAATTTCAATGTAATTTTCTTTTAATTTCATTTATTTAAATTTTTGGTAGTCAAACTACTCTAAGTTATAACAATAAGTAGAAGAAGAAGTGTGTAAGAATGAGCTCGAATATGGTTAGCATTAAAATAAAAAAGATTAATCCTCGACAAATGAATTGTTGCTCTTACACACACTTTGACACGCATACTGTTTTTTTTTTTTCTATGCGACCTGATATGGATGGCTAATACCACACAACTACCGTTATGATATTAGCCCAATACACCACATTCCCGAAGGAATTTGGTGCCATGCCAAGACCTACCCTTTATTAGCACGGCTACATTGAACTGGATGGAAAACACGGACAATTTTTCATTGCCGCTTCGACCATATTTTCATCCAATGCGATGGTACCAACCCGGGCGGGCTTAAACCCTACCACCTAGTAGGGGAAGGGGACCTACAGTTTTACATGGATTCCGAACCATGGAGCAGCTCGCATTTGTGACGAAATGCACTTATCGAACTATGAAAGAGAAAGACAGTGGTGCATGCCGGTATTGAACCCAGGCCTCTGGTACGCTAGGCCAGTCCCCGCGCCACTAGGCTACGAGCCGCTCTGATACGTGCTTGCCACAAATAAAGCCCAACTAGACTTCGTGGATTGCACGAACTTTAAGAAATAATAAGGCTGCTATAATCGACTATTGTCACAATGGCGCCATCTGGTCTCCATCAAAGAACTATCGGGCGTCTCAAATTCGCTGACGTTGCCGTGTTGGGGCAGGTCGGCGCGGTGCCCGCCCACGCCCGAGGGACCCGACGACGGCTCGCCGGCCGACTCGTCGCCGTCGAGCTCGTGCTCGGGCTCGGGCCGGCGGCGCGAGCGACACCGCGCGCCCCGCGACTGAGCCCCGCGACGAGGGTAGATAGACCTTTCCGTTTCTGACGCGTCGCTTGTTTGAGCGAATACGTAAATCGAGCTTGCGCTGCCGTTGGCGTTGGTCGCTGCCTGCACTTGGTCCCATGTCTGGTCCTTTGTAACGACGCCCCCTCAATTCTCGCTACCCTAGCCAGACGAATTGCATGTTTGCACGTCTTATGCGACGTTATATTAGCCCAATACACCACATTCCCGAAGGAATTAGCTGCCATGCCAGGACCTTCCCTTTATGAGCACAGCTACATTGAACTGCATGGAAAACAGGGACAAATTTTCATTGCCGCTTTGACCATCTTTTCATCCGATGCGATGGTACCAACCCGGGCGGGCTTTAACCCTACCACCTAGTAGGGGAAGGGGACCTACAGTTTTACATAGATTTCGAACCTTGGAGCAGCTCACATTCGTGACGAAATGCACTTATCGAACTCGGAAAGAGAAAGACAGTGGTGCATATCGGAATTGAACCCAGGCCTCTGGTACGCTAGGCTAGTCCCCGCGCCACTAGGCTACGAGCCGCTCGAAATGTCGTCCATAAAGGTTGTTAGCTTGAACAAATACGTACACAAAGCTTGTGCTGTGAGGCTGGTCGGAGCCTTCACTTGGTCCCCAACTGGTCCTTTAATTTTTTCCCTCAATTCTGGCCACCCTAGCCAGCCGAACTTTATGTCATCCATGAACGTCGTGCTAGCACTGTTAGGGTGGAGTGCACAATCTCTAGTAATATAGTTATGGCTATTATAGATCTCTCTGCTTCCTTCTTCAGGCGAAAAATAAGGACGGATATATTTTCATTTTCTAATTATCACTAACCAGAGATTGTGCACTCCACGCTAAGTCGTAATCACAGAAGAGAAAGAAAGCAGAAGTGTCATGTGGTCGGTACTCACGACTCCGCCGTATGGGAGAATCATATGGGAAGCCGGCCGCTATTCGCTCGTCACAGTCCAAACATTGAAATGCATTCGCAAAGTCAGTTCTCACCCGCACCAACCCTTCAATATGTCTGCGACTATGTTTGCATGTGGCATGTACATTAATGTTGGGTTCGTAGTTTAAGAAAATTGAAAACAGTGGTTGTCATAGTAGGCGCGCTAGATGCCATATCTCCTTCGTTTTGTGATCTGAGATTGCAAGCATCATGTTTAGTTCAGTAATTGTGAATCAGCTCGCTCAATGTGAATAATTTAAATTGATGTTTCAATGTGATTGAAGATCTATTTTCTTTCTAAGAAGGCAAAGAAAATCTCCCATCATTGGTGGGAGGAGTTTATGCCTTTTTTCATAGAACTAGACATGGATGGCTAATACCACGCCTGCTGTCCTGATATAAGCCATGCCAAGACCTTCAGAAGCAATATAAGGAAGGTACTGGCATGGCACTCATTTCCCATGCGCTTTGGTATAAGCTATTCGTGTCCAGTTACATAAAAAAGTACCAAGGCATTAGACGTAGTATAGTAGCCTAGTGGCGCGGGGACTGGCCTAGCGTACCAGAGACCTGGGTTCAATACCGACATGCACCACTGTCTTTCTCTTTCCGAGTTCGATAAGTGCATTTTCATCACGAATGCGAGCTGCTCCATGGTTCGGAATCCATGTAAAACTGTAGGTCCCCTTCCCCTACTAGGTGGTAGGGTTTAAGCCCGTCCGGGTTGATACCATCGCATTGGATGAAAAGATGGTCGAAGCGGCAATGAAGAATTGTCCGTGTTTTCCATCCAGTTCAATGTAGCCGTGCTCATAAAGGGAAGGTCCTGGCATGGCACGAAATTCCTTCGGGAATGTGGTGTATTGGGCTAATATCATAACGGTAGTTGTGTGGTATTAGCCATCCATGTCGGGTTGCATAAAAAAATAAAAAAAACCATCGGTCCTCCAGAAATCCTTAAAGTAAACTTTTTAATGGAACTAGACATTGATGGCTTATATTAGACTAGGAGGTCGCGACAAAAATGGTAACGATAACGTAAATGGCTGAAACTGGGTTCACAGGATAAAGACCAACTTTCTGAAGCTAAATGTGTCAGTCTGCCTGCGCCAAGTGGTTGCGTTACCTAGATAAGGCGCCTGAAAAAGTAGTTATCGTTACAAGAAAAATATACGATAAGGTAAATGGCTGCAAATAATGCAACATGAAAGTTTCATTACATATTTACTTTGTAATACCAAAACTGAACAAATCTTTGGTTCCATTTCGTAGTTATAGGCGATTTAGGTTACAGACATAAGTTTAGGTTAGGTTAGGTTAGGTTAGGCATTTTAGGTTAAGCATTTAATTAAAAAACCGACTGGTTATTGTTGTATAATAAATAAGTATCAATATGTTCAGACAATCAGTATATTCATCAGCAGGTACATACAAACATCGATTTTATATAGCCAATCTAGATAACGCAACCACTTGGCGCAGGCAGACCGACATATTTAGCATCAGAGGGTTGTTCTCTAACATGTGAACCCAGATTCAGCCATTTACCTTATCGTGACCAAAAATGTCGTGACCTCCCGAAATATATTGCCTATGGTCATATTAGGCCAATATACTATATATAATATGGCATTGCTATAATGCATTACAAATTATAAAGCATATAAGGCATTACTGAAGGAACTAGGTGTCGTGCCAGGTCATTCCTCTATACAAGCACGGCTAAGCTGCATGGAAAACACGGACAAATTTAAATTGCCGCTTCGACCATCTTTCATTCAATACGATGGTTCCAACCCGGCCGTGTAACCGCCTAATAGTAGCCTAAAGCTTTACATGGGTTCCCAACCTTGGGTTGTCCCGCATTCTCAACTAAAATGCATATTTCAGTTTCATAGGTATGAGAACAGAAGCGGTGCATATCTTGGGATTTGAACCAACAGTCTTGGTTTGGTTTATTCAAACACAAGTGCAGACAGCCAAGGAAAAAAAAATGTTTCAAGTTCTAAATTGTCTCTCATAACCTATACATACATCTGTGTAGTATTTAACTCTCATATTGTTGAAGTAGTTAAAGAATAATTCGATTTAAAGGGATTGAAAGGGACCTAGGAATTATTTTTAATAACCAGCATAACAAAATGAAAAGTTATGGCTCTATAGCATTATGATTATCGAAATGTATGACAAACTGTATGAATGTAATTATTTAAATAAGAAATAAACCGTAATATGTATTATTTATGTGATATTGAATAAAGAATATCTGATCCTATATATTATTTCAAGTTGAACTTTTTACGGGGATAAAACATCTATAATAATACGACATTTAAAAGAATATATCATAGACTTTATTCAATAATAAAACTAGTGTAATATTTATATAAATATCACAAAAGTACACCGCAAACAAACAAGAAAGCAGTATTGAAACAATACTCGATGCCCGACCAGTCCCGCTATTTAGGACAAAATCTGTCTTTGGAATGAAAATAGGAAAGAAAAAAAAACCTATACATAAAATCAAGCTAAAAACCTGCCTTAAATGGGTTCTAAATCTGGGTTACAAGATTCTACTTTAAAAAAAATTAAATACATATAAATTAATACTAAACCGACATTTAAACCGGTTACAAGCGGCCTAGACTGGTATTTAAACGTTTACATACACTAATTAAGTCACCTTGTGTTTGCTATTGGATGTGAATATCTCCAAATTTTAAGTACATTTTTTGAATTAAAATCTTTCTTTCATTACTAAAAAGCAATGTAATGCTAGTTCCCTACTATCAACTAACTGGCAACATCCAGCGTTTTTAGAGGCATTAAAATAATCACAAACTTCGAACCTCAACCATTTGTATGTCAGTTATAATGCACTGTATTACTGCACTATAGTATTTAGAGGCTTACAAGTTTAGCCAAGTAATACATACACTGATCATAGCGCCGGCCAGTCAGTTCGCTTACGAATTCGCTCACTCCGATGTTCCCGAGTTCCAACGACACTTAATAATTGCACAGGATGGCATTTAGCGCAATGAACATTCGATCTTGCGCGTCCCGAATTCGTAAGCGAACTGACTGGTCGGCGCTGCTGTCACTGTATTTTCAATAAAGAGTGGCACCACTGCCGACACACGGATGAATTTCGGTCGCCATGTCTTGCTTATTCGATGCATACGAGTGTTTTTTTTATTTTATTTTCAAAACAAATTCCCATGAAACAAATATATGGTATAAGTTACTCTTAGCAATAAGCACCGGAAATTTCGAAGTATTTAAACATTAAAACAGTTCAGACAATGTACATGTTATTTGTGTTACTCAGGTTTAAATTGACAAATTCTTTCTTCATTGTGCAATAATTACGTAATAAGAAATTAAAAACAATAAAGAAAAATCGATAAAGGCAGACTTATTAATAAGCGTGATTCGTCCAGTTTATATTGATTTGCAGCGTTGCCGATCACAACTCCCCCAAATCCCCAAATACTTTCGGTTGAAGACGAAATCCAAAGTTGTCCCGATTGCTTCAATAACCGTAATATTTTTCGAATGAGCAAAAAAATAGATCATGCAGTCAGAAAACTGAATTCCCCGCGAATTGGCCAATTCCCCACCATTTTGCCAGCAAGACCTCAAAATCTGACCAAAAAAACTGACAAGAACAAAAACACATTAAAATAACTCTGTTAGTTTCAACGCAAGCGTTGAATGAATATTCTTTGAGTTAGCATACGTTAACACGTTACGTTACATTGTTTTTTTTTGTGATGTATTAAAAATATATATAAAAACTTTGCTTGCAGATGTTATTTTATAAATATGAGGTAACATTATTGCGTATTTTTACCAATTCCAGAAATTGTACTCTAGTAATACTAAAGAAATGTAGTTATCGCTATCTATCCTAATAGTTACATATGCAGAAACGTTGAAGCGAAACGATTTAAAATGTTCAAGCGATACAAAATATACGCGGCACAAGTACAAGTTTTATGGACAGAGAAAAATGAACATCTACGATAAATTGATAACATAAATAAAGATGAATTAACGAACGCATCAATCGATTCGGATGATCGATTCCCGGCCCTGGCCCACTCCGATGTACTTCACTGGAACAAAATGATTGTTGTTAAATATGGTTGTAAGTTCTAACGGATAAAAGGGTACATAGACTAGGAGGCCGCGACAAAAATGGTAACAATAACGTAAATGGCTGGAGCTGGATTCACAGGATAAAGACCAACCCTCTAAAGCTAAATGTGTCGGTCTGCCTACGCCAAGTGGTTGCGTTATGTACCTAGATAAGGCGTCTGAAAAAGTAGTTATGGTGACAAAATATATACATGATAAGGTAAATGGCTGCAAATAACGAAGCATGAAAGCATCAGTACATACTTGCTTAGCAATACCAAAACCAAACAAATCTTTTATTTTGTTACAGATATAACTTTAGGTATATTTAAGTATTTGATTAAAAAACCGACTGGTTATTGTTGTATAATTAATAGGTATCAATGTTTCTAGACAGTCAGTATATTCATCAGCAGGTACATACCAACATCTGTTTTATATAGCCAATCTAGATAACGCAAGCACTTGGCGCAGGCAGACCGACATATTTAGCATCAGAGGGTTGGTCTCTAACACGTGAACCCAGATTCAGCCATTTACCTTATCGTGACCAAAAATGTCATGACCTCCCGGAATAACAGTACCCGCAGAAAATAATGCACATCGGACATTGGAAAGAGACAAGGCTGGTTTCGGCTTTGCAGAATGTCGTCTCTATCGCATCTAGTGCACAGGTACCAAGTGACAGCTTGTGACAGCGACGAAGCTCTACAAGTGGTTCGTAGCCTAGTGGCGTGGGGACTTGCCTAGCATACCAGAGGTCTGGGTTCAAATCCTCGCCCCGTTCGTGCACCACTTTCTTTCTCTTTCCGAGTTGGATAAGTGCATTTCGTCACCTGCCCGGGTTCGTACCATTGCATTGGATGAAAAGATGGTCGAAGCGGTAATGAAAAATTGTCCGTGTATTCCAGCCAGTTCAATGTAGCCGTGCTCGGAAAGGGAAGGTCCTGGCATGGTACCTAATTCCTTCGCGAATGTGTTGTATTGGGCCATATTATCATAACCGTATTTGTGTGGTATTTAGCTTTTTTTTTTTTAGATTATTGAGAATGAGATGAGCTTCGAACAATGTTTATTCAATGCGATGGTATCAACCCAGGCGGGATTAACCCTACTACCTAATAAGGTGGTAAGTAAACACGCTCAGCCTCAACGGTCGAACGGGCACCCATCCAGAGCCGATCACACTCAATGTTACTCAACCTTGACGATCAAACACCCAAGGTTGAGCCAAAATCCTACTGCGACTTCACCAAGATCATTATTGTGCCTTCCAACATAAAAAACCTTTTATTTTATGTCACTGGACACGGACGGCAAATACCACAGCCACCGTCAAGACATTAGCCCACCACACCGCATTATTTGAACACGGATGAAAGGAAAGTCCATCAGCCCCTGAGCTACGAGCCGCTCAAACCTCCGACGCTTCGTTAACGGTCCACATCCCACCAAGCAACGTACCCGGCACGTCGAGGTAGTCCTCGATGAACTTGACGTACTCGCGCGCGGGCGCGGGCAGGTCGGCCAGCTCCCGCACGCCCTCCGTGCTGGAGGCCCAGCCCGCCAGCGTCTTGTACTCCACCTGACAATAAACGCGCGTAAGTCCTGCTGAGAATATTCTAAAGACGTTTCACTGTAGAGTCAGCAGTATACATCAGGTGGGATTTCATATACTTTTTCGTACCAAGCACGTATGTCGATTTTTCCAAGGAATGTGATATGTACGCATGCATAATTGATCGTTCTTTCTTTAAAAATTTGTCCTTGCTTCACTGTTGATTCTACATACATACATGTCACATTCCTTGGAATAAGCGACGTACATGCTTATTACGAAAAAGTTTGTTTACTTAAGTCAACCTAGGACGGCTCTAGTGTCTGATAGATACCAAATACAATTTTGGTAACAACGGCAAAATGTTTGAATGTTCAGTCTTTGCTGTCAAGGTCCGTAACGCAGGTATAGCGTTAAATAAATGTCCGCAGGTAGAATATTAAATACTGTGTTGGTAAGAGGCATTGATTACGGGAAGAGGGACTGTAGAATTCCAAATTATGGGTATACAGCAGGTGGCGAAATTGGTTAGATGCAATACCCGCGAATGGTATGTTTTTCTGGTTCAGGTCCAACCTTGCAGTATACACGTAAAGTGGTTCTTTTTACTGGGTTCTTTCTATAATTAATGTGTCCTTGCGTCACGTCGATTATACATAAGACATATCACATTCCTTGGAAAAAGCGATACATGAGCTTAGTACGAAAAAGTATATTTACTTAAGTCAACCTAGGACTGGATGTGATGCCAAATACGATTTTGGTTAGGACGGCAATATATTTGAATGTTCTTTGCACTCTAGAGTCATTAACTTTTATGTCGTTACACTAACCCCCCGATTTCACCATCTCCAGCTACCTGAAATCCGATAGTTATCTTTCGGTTACATTGCATATTTACATGGTGTAACAGAAAGATGATTTTGGGATTTTTGTAGTTAGAGGGTGGGGAAATTGGATGTAAATCTACAGAAAATTATGAAATAATATGGATGTAGTTGAATAAGGTCGAGTATCCTTAATATAAAAAAAGCCTTGCGACATGTGATATGTTTGTGGGATCGACCAGTACAAAAACCTATATGGTATGCATAGGTTAAGGTTATTGTATATTGATTAAAATAGGTAAATGTTACTATTAAGGTGGCCCAACCCGCTCAACTCCCCATACAAACGGGGAAAGAAGATCACGCCCATATTTCTTATCAGAGATCTCAAATGTTGCTCAAAAGAGCTTTATTTGATCGAGCTAGATGTCTGATGACTGTTGGCATTGTAAAATTGTGTTTGGTTTCTAAGTTATAAGTTCCGAAAGTTCGAATTTTTCGGGCGTTTTATACAATAACCTTGGTGGTTTATTATGCAATGATAAAGTAAGAAAATCTTAAAAAGATTAGTTATCAGATATAGCTTATTTAATCAAGATTTATAGTATATTTGGTTTTTGTTAGATTTTTGACTACAGCGGTCGTGGTTTACTTTTAGCTATAAGTCGTTTTGAAATCAAAATTTTCTTAAATCTTACCAAATCATACACTATGCACATTATCTTTTTTGTGCACATGTTGCATCTTCCTCATCACGGAGCCTGTCTTATTCTTTGAAACAGAGAAGGTCCCAGAGCGCAACATCACGGTTTCGAACAGTGCCCGCGAATGAGTTAGTCCCGCCGGGTTGGGCCACCTTAATGGTTAGGCTTGCAGTTGTGTGAGTGGCTTATTCAGCCACTCGGCGGAGACATGGAGAACACGTTTTGTTTTCAATACTTTCTTTTATTGAAAGAGTGACCCTTGGTTACTCAGTAGTTTTTAGGGTTCCGTAGCCAAAAGGCGCCAACGGAGCCCTATTACTAAGCCTCCGCTGTCCGTCCGTCCGTCCGTCTGTCACAGTGCTGTATCTCATGAACCGTAATAGGTAGGCAGCTTCACAGAGTGTGTATTTATTTTGCCGCAATAACCACAAAGAGGTAAAATAAAAAAATAAAAAAAATTAAATATGGCCCCCATACAAAAACGTGATTTTTTGTGTAAAATCTTGTAAGAAGGTATGGAACCCTTCGTGTTGGAGTCTGACTCGCTCTTGGCCAGTTTTTTTTATAATAGGCTGAGCATCGCCTACATTATTTTGCGAGCTCACCTCAATGTTGCCAAGCTCTGCCATGGAGGAGGGGAAGTAATCGATGACGCGTCCGTTGAGTCGGTACGCGACCGCCACCTTGATCTCTTCGAGCGTATCCAAGATATCAAGTTTTGTCACGCACAACCTGTAAACGCAGATAGAGTTTATTTTAACGAAGAAAATCATGTTTTTGGCATATCTTTTGCACCTGTTACATGTTTAAGAAGTTTTTTTTTTATTACTTAAAGAACAACTAAACATACATAGATAGTAAAAACATGTGAACAAATACAAACATGCACAACAGCGGTCGCTGCAGATTACAAAACAAATAAACAAAGCTGAAACTATATTCGAAAACTTAACTTAAACTTAACTTAACTTAACCTACAGAAGTAGTAAGGCACCTTAAGTCCAAACATTCACAGGACTTATGGAATGTGTCTCCTGTATTACTTAAACTGTTAAATAGTGTCACAGTTCCCTTAAGGTGGCCCATCCCGCTCAACTCCCCATACAAACGGGGAAAGAAGATCACGCACATTTTACTTGTCAGAGATCCAAAATTTTGCTCGAAATAGCTTTATTTGATCGAACTAGATGTCTGATGACCGTTCGCATTGTAAAATTGTGTTTGGTTTCGAAGTTATAAGGTCCGAAAGTTCGGATTTTTTCCCGCGTTTTATACAATAACTTTGGAGTTAGATTACGCAATGATAAAGTAAGAACATCTTAAAAAGATTAGTCATCAGACATAGCTTATTTAATGAAGATTTATAATCCATTTGGTTTTTGTTAGATTTTTTAATACAGAGGTCGTGGTTTACTTTTAGCTATAAGTCGTTTAGTAAATTAAATTTGCGTAAATCTTACCAAATCATACACTATGCACATTGTCTTTTATTATGTGGACATGTTGCATCTTCCTCATCTGGGAGCCTGTCTTTTTCTTAGAAACAGAGAAGGTCCCAGAGCGCAACAGCACGGTTTTGTACCGTGCCCACGATTGAGTTAGTCCCGCCAGGTTGGGCCGCCTTAACAGATATTTTTAATGACTGCCTAGAAAGTGGAACATTCCCCGACCTATTAAAAGCGGCCAAAGTAATACCATTGTTTAAAAAAGGATGCCACTACAATGTATAGAACTATCGACCTGTTTCCATATTGCCTGTCTTTAGTAAAGTGTTGGAAAAAAATTTGGAAAAGCGATTAGTAATTTTTATTTTGGAGAATCAACTTCTAAATTGTAAGCAATTCGGGTTTCGTAAAGGCATGTCAACTGTTGATGCAATAGCTTCTATGCTCAAGACAATATTAACATCTCTAGATGGGTCGCTACATACTTATGGGATCTTTTGTGACTTATCTAAAGCTTTTGACTGTGTGGATCACGATATTTTGATCATGAAAAAAAAAAACCACCATAATAGCCTAATAATGATGAAATAATGATGAAGTTAGAACATTACTGTGTACGACACAAAGTGTTGCAAATATTTCAATCCTTTTTGAAAAATAGAGCTCAAATGTGTAGTGTTAATGGTACAAAATCAGTAATAGAACCTATTCAACATTTACAGCACCGTAATGCACGTGGAAATAATACAAAAAGCCGACTTATAGCAAAATAACAGGGTAAAAAGATCACAAGCAATACAATTGTTTGGGGAACGGTCGGCGCTAGTACTCACGAGGTGTAGCCATTGACCATGGTGGTGTACTTGAGGATGACGAGGTCGAGCCAGCCGCAGCGCCGGACACGCTTCGTCGTCACGCCCACCTCGTGGCCGCGCGTCTGCAGCAGCGTGCCGACGTCCTGTCGACACACCAACAAGCTCACGTGTGACTACTGCATGTGATGTATAAGTACATATAAAAAACATGTCATCCTTTTTTCATGCAACTGGACACAGATGGCACCATACCTACCTTTTTTTTCTTGTATCCTGCTTAACTCAGCAATCTGTCATAGACATTTAGCTGTTCCTTTGTCTGAGCTATGTCTGGTTATTATGATCTTTAAGGTGGCCCTACCCGGCGGGCCTAACTCATTCGCGGGCACGGTAAAAAACCGTGCTGTTGCGCTCTGGGACCTTCTCTGTATCAAAGAATAAGACAGGCTCCGTGATGAGGAAGATGCAACATGTCCACAAAAAAGACAATGTGCATAGTGTATGATTTGGTAAGATTTACGAAAATTTTAATTTCAAAACGACTTATAGCTAAAAGTAAACCACGACCGCTGTAGTAAAAAATCGAACAAAAACCAAATAGATTAAAATGTTTGATTAAATAAGCTATGTCTGATGACTAATCTTTTTAAGATGCTCTTACTTTATCATTGCGTAATCCACCTCCAAAGTTATTGTAAAAAACGCGCGAAAAATGCGAACTTTCGGACCTTATAACTTAGAAACCAAACACAATTTTACAATGCCAATGGTCATCAGACATCTAGTTCGATCAAATAAAGCTATTTTGAGCAAAATTTTGGATCTCTGACAAGAAATATGGGCGTGATCTTCTTTCCCCTCTGTATGGGGAGATGAGCGGGATGGGCCACCTTAAGCAGGGAGAGTTGTCCATTTACCACTCTGCGAATACCATTGGCGAATCGTTGGATGTGATTTGGAGCACTATTCCTTGTCTTTTGTTCTTGTCTTGTGGAAATGGTACTTCCAGAACCGGTTAGTGTAGCAGCCAAAGCATTCATATTTTTTGTTAATATTTGTTGGTAGTTTAAGCTTCGGGCAGCGATTTCTTGTTTCACAGTCATGATATTAGCCGAAAACACCTTGACCGATCCGTGAAGAAATGCATTTATCCAACTCAGAGTGGTGCATGGACAGGGCAGGGATCGAACCAAAGACCTCTGGAATAGAGCGGCTCGTAGCCAAGTGGCGCGGGGACTTGCCTAGCATACCAAAGGTCTGGTTTCAAAAACTCGCCCCGTTTTGCACCACTTTCTTTCTCTTTCCGAGTTCGATAAGTCAATTCATTTCATTTATTTAAACTTTTTGTTAGTCAAACTACACTAAGTTACGTCAAAAAGATCCGCGGATTCGATCAACCCAGTAAATAAGAACCCGCAAAGAAACTTCACGGGTTTACATAACGGCGTCTGTTTAAGAAGCCTTAAAAGAAGAGTACCAGCCGACCTGTTATCAACCTGATCTAGATCTATATAACTATTTGGATGTGTTCGCCATTCGCCTCTGACTCGCAGGCGCGGCCAGGATGGCTTGGGTGATTGGGTGATCTTATAAATATATAAACTCGAAGGACCTAAATATGTAGATATAGAATGAAACTAAAATAAAATTAATTAAAGATAGGAAAGGCTCACAGCAGCCGTGAAGTAATCCGCCCACGCGGTGCACCACTCTTGTGAATCCTTCTGTGAAACTCCTTGTGAAAATCTTCAGTTCACAGGTTATTGGGGCGCCCCCGGTCGAGATTATGGCTTCTGCATGGTGCAATGTGTGCCACCGCGCACTTCACAGATTGTATTTTCCAATTCTCAGTATTTTCTTTCATAACCGCATGACAGCACCGAGTCAAGACATTTTTCTTCTTTTGAGCAGGGGAAAAGGAATATATACATGACAAATAAATTATGTGGCCAGTATGATTAGGTGTGTGCACCGCGAAGTTTGAAATAATGAAAATCTGGACATCACGAATACTAAACATCCCCCCGCCCGAGAAAGGGTGAAGACCCTTTATCAACCAAAACCGCGAAAAACTAAATTCGCGAACCAACCGCTAAACAAATAATAAAATTCATGATATTAAACACATTCACATGTCAAGTAAATAAATCCTAAAATACTGCAATTACATTCAAACACTTCGCTAACTGCATTTAAAGGCATTTTACAAATAAATATGACAACCGAATAGTCAAATCGCATAGGGTAACCACTTCTTTAATTATCCGTAATATTTTGTAAAAGATGAACATACAAGATAATAAAAGACAGGGTGGCAGCCCAAATAACTAGCTACGCAACAGCATAAATATGGCAGGCAGATCCAAACTAAATAACGAAACTCAAAATGTTACCCAACATAACATAATTGTATATTGGTAGCTGACGAATTTCAACTGGTCGGGCTCACTCGCCGTGCAAGGTTTTATTTTAAGCACCCTATCAACCGCGTCTTTACCCCTTTACTACTGCAATGGTGGTGAACCGTCTTCTTTTTATTTAAAACTAAGTCTCCTATTCGTGGCGGGGTTGTCGTTAAACCACTTACCCTCATTTACCGAAACACCACTGTATGTTTGGCAGCTTACTTCCATCAACCGAACTGGAGTGTCCCATTGTGACTCGCATGATTTGAAAAAACATGATGTGATAAGAAAAAGTTATTAGTATTTGTCGATACACAATGGAATATATCCCAAGTCAGCATACGTCGCATGAAAACAAAGTAATTTTCACAAAACCCGGCGTTTTGTAATGAGTTTTCCTTTGATGTTATAGAAACGTTGCAACGTAACGCCACGAGACTCTCTAAGAAAAGGACGATTGTCTTTCAGTGGAATACTAATCCGGCCCTTATCGTCTCGCTCTTGATTGTATTTAAATTGTGTCTCAATTCCCACATTTTCCGGGCTGTCTGATTTTACATGAGGTATTTCATCAGCGCTCCTAAATGCTCCAGATTCCAGAGTAACGGAAGCATGTACCGCACCTGTATTAATAGGATAGACACCCGCAAGTATCTTTTCACCCTTTCCCCTGTCCATGCAAGATACTGGGCCCATTAGGACACATCCAAATATAGTCGGAACAGCATAAGGCAAGTTCCTATCAACATTGATGATCGAGCCACTGGTGAATACTTCTCCTAGGACATCTGCACCCAGGAGAATGTCGATTCGCCTACTGATATAAAAATCCCCATCAGCCAAATCAAGATGACTATAGAACGATTTCATTGACTGAGGCAAATTAAAGGATGGGAGATTTCCTGTTATTTCTGGCAGCACTAAACCGCAAACAGCTACCTCAGACAATGTATGATCCAATGAAAGGATATTTAAATTAACAGCCCCCTGGCATTTCCTAATACGTCCACCTCCAATACCCACGACGTTCCGGTTTGTCTTTGATCTCTCCAACCCCAACCGGTGAACAAGCTCATGGGTAACACATGAAACTTGGGAACCACTATCCAGAAGACACCTGGCATGATATAGGTGACCATATTTATCCTTCACTTGCACCAAAGCAGTTCCCAGTAAAACTGAGCTGCAGTTGTGTGTATTTGAATCACTTGAGGGGTTCTGTTCACCAAAGCCTGCTCCACTATGTGAACAAATTTCGTCATGTACTGGTGATGGTGGTCCACTTGTTGGTTGACCCCCGCTTTTCTGGAAATTGAAATGTAACAACGTCCCGTGCTTCATAGATCGGCACACAAGGCACTTGAACGACGATTTGCAGTCTGCAATCATGTGCGTTTGCAAGCAACGGAAGCATAGTTCCTTTTGTATCACAAACTCCTTTCTTTCGCAAGGATCTAACCCCAAAAATATCCCGCATTTTGTCAGATAATGGCTGCCCTGACAATATGTGCAAATTGCTTTATTGACTGAACAATTATGCACTTTAGCCTTGAACTGGCGCGCATGCTCCCTTGAGGCAGCCTCATTTTGTGTAGAAATCTCGTTGAAGGGTACAGTCCCACAGTCTGCTTGGGGGAAAACTGTCTCCAACATCCTACACTCCGCTTGCAAAAACTCTACCAAGCTCACGAAGGTGGGTAGTTTCCCCTGAATCTGCGTCTCATATTTAATCCGAAGAACTGTATCGAGTTTCTGTAAACTTAGATATACAAGCAAATATGACCAGTGGTCAACTGGAAACTCCAGTTTCTTTAACATTTCTGTAGTCTCCAGCAGCGTGTTCAAAAAAGTCCGCAAATCATTTGAAGATCGCTGAACAGGGGGCATCCCTAGCATACGACCGAGTAGCTTGTCAGCCAAAACTCTCTTGTTATCATACCTAGCCTTTAGAAGGGCCCAGGCGATCGTATAACTATCTCCGGAAATAGTGAGATGTTGGACTAAAGTTCTGGCCTCCCCTGACAAGCTTGCTACCAAATAATACATTTTCTCCGTAGTTGACAAATTACCATCGTTCTCTATTAACGATTGAAAAAGGTCTCGAAACGAAATGTATTTTTCAATCTCCCCAGAGAATTTTTCAATTTCAATGCGAGGGAATGACATCTTCTTTCTGGACTCGCATCTTTCTGGGACCCCTCCGTCCGACCTAACATTATCTTCTTTAATAGTCCTGTTAGAATAAATGGATTGTATTTCATAATACTTGGACTGGTACGACTCAAACCGTTCCCGCTCACTGTTCTCGTTGAACCCAGCCTCCCCATTGAGAGTTCCGCATATCTCCACGAACAAATCAGTTAGTTCTTCGAACACCTTAGGTAGGTCCGCGTACCTAGGCCTAAGTGTGTTCAAATCAACTTCCCCCGCTTGGAAAGCAACCGCTTGATTGTATGTATATTTTAATGTGCGCACCGCTATATCATACTTTAGTTTTAGCTTATATATTTTCTTTGGAGCGGCCATGGCCACAAATTATTCCAAAATAAATTAATAAAAGGGAAAGACGGATAAAAGAAGTGAAATCACAACTCCCTGCCCAATCACTTGCCGCTCAAGCCGTTAAGGTACAGGGAAGCTTTACAATAAAACTAAAACAGACTGAGGCCTTACTAGCATAGTATTCAGTTTTATCCAGAGTTTCTGTGCTCAAAATAAGAAAGTGTGAAAGATGAAGTGTTATGCATGTGCTAATATACTATAAATGAAGATATATTTATGGGGAAGGGAAGGGAATATGATAAACGTATGTGTTTTTTAACTTAACCGCTGATATTTGTGAGATGACTGAAACTGCAAACGATTCCAAGCCGAAATGCACGGTCACACCGCATTCAAACTATGCAATTTCGACAAGGAATACGATTTTTGTGAATACAGTAAATCCGGCTCGAAGAATGACCAAGATGTTCGCCATTCGCCTCTGACTCGCAGGCGCGGCCAGGATGGCTTGGGTGATTGGGTGATCTTATAAATATATAAACTCGAAGGACCTAAATATGTAGATATAGAATGAAACTAAAATAAAATTAATTAAAGATAGGAAAGGCTCACAGCAGCCGTGAAGTAATCCGCCCGCGCGGTGCACCACTCTTGTGAATCCTTCTGTGAAACTCCTTGTGAAAATCTTCGGTTCACAGGTTATTGGGGCGCCCCCGGTCGAGATTATGGCTTCTGCATGGTGCAATGTGTGCCACCGCGCACTTCACAGATTGTATTTTCCAATTCTCAGTATTTTCTTTCATAACCGCATGACAGCACCGAGTCAAGACATTTTTCTTCTTTTGAGCAGGGGAAAAGGAATATATACATGACAAATAAATTATGTGGCCAGTATGATTAGGTGTGTGCACCGCGAAGTTTGAAATAATGAAAATCTGGACATCACGAATACTAAACAGGATGCATCCCTGGACGCATACCGAGCATGCCAAATGCAAACGAATCAAAACTTTTTACTGTAACCTGGCAAAATTGTAAAAGAAAATATATAAGCTAAAAAAAAAACATATTTTTCCGAAATACACACTTAGATCTAAAAAAACTGGCCAAGTGCGAGTCGGACTCGCACACGAAGGGTTCCGTACCATCGTAAAAGATTTAACCCAAAAAAATCACGTTTTTTGTATGGGGGACCCCTTTAATTGTAATTATTTTTCAATTTTACCTATTTGTTGTTATAGCGGCAAAATAAATACACACTCTGTGAAAATTTCAGCTTTCTATCTATTACGGTTACTGAGATACAGCCCTGTGACAGACGGACGGACGGACGGACAGCGGAGGCTTAGTAATAGGGTTCCGTTTTCACCCTTTGGGTAGGGAACCCTAAAAAGAACTCCAGGAGGTTCACTAAAATTGAGGCGTTTGAACATTGATTAACTCGGCCGTCTCATCGTGCGATCGGTGCTCAAACTCACGTCGAGCAGCTCGGTGGGGAAGGGCCCGTCGCCGACGCGCGTGGTGTACGCCTTCACCACGCCGATGGTCTCGCCGAGCACGTGCGGCGGCAGCCCGAGCCCCGTGCACACGCCGCCGATGCTGCAGTTGGACGACGTCACGTAGGGGTACGTGCCTGCGCGACGTACACATACTCATTATTATTATTCACATTATATATTTGTTTAACTAATTTTAGGTTTATATTATCTAATAAAAACATACAAAATCGTAGCCTTAAAAAATATAAACCTAAAACTGTATTTAACCTTAGGGAGGTCCCACCTGGGACAAATCCAATAAGGCCGCTCCGAGCTACAGAGACAGAAACCGCCGAACGATTCTCGTATTCGAGAGCAGAACCGCTTTCTGCATCTGGAATCGGAGCCCAATATCGATGTCTAATTTTTCTAATTGTTTGGCCAAATTCTTTGGAACAACGCCGTTCGTAGACATAACAATTGGCACGATGGTGGTTTTCCGTGCACGCCACATGGCGGTAACCTCGTGGGCCAGGTCTAAATATTTCATTAGCTTTTCATTTTCGGCCCTGTCGAGGTTTTCGTCATGTGGTATTGTTATGTCTACGAGGAAGATCTCATTGGACTTGGGATCGACCAAGACAATATCAGGCTTGTTGCACTTGATTGTCTTATCAGTTTGTATTGGTCGATCCCAATAGAGCTTAGTGCCATCTTTTTCTAACACGTCTTCCGGTTTGTACTTATAGTATGGCACTACTGAGTCTATGAGGCCGTGTTTAAAGGCAAGTTGCTGATGGACTATTTTGGCTACTTGATTGTGCCGCTCCAGGTACTCAACGCTCGCCAGGCGCGAACAACCGGAAGTAATATGGCGGATGGTCTCACCTGGTTGGCCACAGGCTCGGCAGATGTCGACCGATCCATCCTTCATTATATACTTCCGGAAGTTACGCGTGACGATCATTTGGTCCTGAATGGCACAAACGAAGCCTTCAGTTTCTCCGAATAGGTCACCAAACCGCATCCATTGGACTGAATCCAAGAGATGCGGGTTTGGCGACTCTAGTACCCGGAGAAACCGTCCATGCAGTTCCTTGCCTCTCCATACTTCCACACGCTCAGTAGTGCTTAAAACCGGAAGCGTAAAGCTCGTGTCGGACAGATTAAGCGGGGTGAGCTTAGAATCGCACTCCACTACGTCGTTATGTCTGTTGTTTTCCGCAGCCGTCAAAAAGTAGTCACGAAGTTTACACACCTCGGAATTATGGAGGTTTCTGAGGTTAAGAATTCCTCTACCTCCTAATTTCCGAGGTATGTACAACCTCATGACCGACGACCGCGGGTGGTGCATACGGAAAGTGGTCATAGTTGTGCGAACTTTGCGATCCAAGGCCTCCAGCTCGGTCTTAGACCAACGCACTATGCCAAAGGTGTATCCAATCACGGGTACTGCCCAACCATTGAACGCTCGGAGTTTGTTCGCACCGCTCAAATGGCTCTTTAATATGGTTTTTGTGCGAGACCAAAACTTTGCTTTTACAGTTGTTTTCGCCTCCCCGTGATTGAGGCATAGGGATTGGTTAAGACCTAGATATTTATAAGAGTCTCCTGCGGAGAGGGCTCGAATCGCATGCTCGCCCGTGATGATAAGGTCAGGCGAGCTCTGGACAACGCCTCTTCTAGCATGAATGACTGCACATTTATCAAGGCCAAACTCCATGCGTATACCGTCACTAAATGTTGATGTTACGTTTAGGAGTTCGGCTAGATGTTCCTCGTTTGCTGTCGTCAGTTTCAAGTCATCCATGTAGAAGAGGTGTGATTGTTTTTGTCCGCCTCTCCGCAGTTGATAGCCTAATCCAGTCTGGTTCAGTAAAAAGCTCAAGGGGTTAAGTGCCAAACAGAACCAAAGTGGACTAAGACTATCACCCTGGAATATTCCCCGCTTAATCTGTATTGGGTCAGAAACATAACCTTTAGTGGAGATTATTGTTTGCCAATTATCCATGCACTGGCTGAGAAAGTGTGTTAGATTATTATCTATTTTATATATTTCTAAGACCTTCTTCAACCAGGAATGTGGTACAGAATCATAAGCTTTCTTATAGTCTATCCACGCTACCGAAAGGTTACGTTTCTTTTGACGAGCTTGTTGGCAGATGACACTATCAATCAGAAGCAGCTCCTTAGTGCCACGTGAGCCCACTCGACATCCATTTTGAGCATCGTCCATTATTGAATATTGTAATAAATGGTTGTTTATCTTCGTGCTCAAAATGGATGTCAATAATTTGTAAATTGTAGGGAGACAAGTTATAGGCCGAAAGTGTGTGGGTTCAGTGGCACCTGGTATTTTAGGGAGCATGTACGTAACCCCAGTAGTAAAGAAGTTTGGGAGGGTACCGGTGTCAATGGCATCCTGGAATTGAGAGGCGAGTATTCCGTGGGCTGCAACCATTTTTTTCAACCAAAAGTTGTGCAGGCCGTCAGGACCAGGGTGTTTCCAATTCAGAATCTTCCTAACTGCGTCCTGCACATCCTTTTGGTTGATATGCGCAGCTTCCATCGGTGTTAAGTTATTATAATTTTCCTCAACACTCTCAATCCAGGGTGCTTCCTCTATGTGTGCAATGGGAACATTCCACAGACCGGACCAGAATTCCGTCATTCTAGTCCGGTCCGGAAGGTCCCCAATAGAGTTCTTCGTACCCTCAAGCCCAGAATAAAACTTCTTTTGGTTACGCTCGAAGAGTTTATTCTGTCTATGTCGGTCGTACCGTGCTCTGTACCGCCGTATCCTCTGGCCAAGTGCAGCAACCTTCTGTTTTAGCCGGTCTATGCAGTCATCTATGCGATCGGTAAGGTTGAATGAGGATGGTTCAATATTATTAAAAAGAAAAGCTTCTCTTACCGATCGCATGATTTTCGGTTGGTGGTTGCCGCGCTTAAAACAGAAAAGTCTAGCGAGGAAGGTACGGGCCTTTGCTATTCGTTTCTCGATTCTTTGTTGCCATAATGGTCCGCTCCCACTGCCTGTCAGGTCGTGGTCTATTGGTTTTGGCAAATCAATATTTGCCACACGACAGGCATTAAGAGCAGAACAATACAGCAACAAATGTGTTTCTTCAAGCGATGTGCTTTCCTTGAAATATTCAAAGGCCACTGCATTTACCTTCCTCACTATGTGCATACACCTGGTCGAGTATGGATATTTGGGTAAAGTCGGCCTTTCTGTCACAGAATACGACCGATATGTCAGCATACACTCTTCGAATATGCTTCTGATGGGCTCTAAGTCCTCCTGGGGCACTTCCAACTCATTCACGGCATCAGCGTCCACCTCATCTTCTGTTTCTGATAATCGTGAAGTGATAGATGTAGTTTGTGCTGCGAATGATTGCGATGTTTACACAGGTACTGGTTGCCGTGACTGTGCTCGAAGTGCCTCAAGCCTGAGATCTTCAATTTCTATATCTGTAAGAAAATGTCTTGTTTTGATAGTCCTAACTTGATCAGCTAGGCGTTGTCCCGTGACATCGATATCAGGCTCAAGCAGGTTCCACTCCCTCGCTATGCGGTTACGAAAACCGGAACGGAAAGCATCTGCCTCTGTAGCCAGGTAGTACGCCCGCATGACACTAATGTTCATATTTTTAGTCCAGTGCATGCGACGGCGTACTGGGCTTCCACCGGTGGCGGGGATCGGAATTGCAGCTGGTGCTGCCGAGCCCAAGCCGGCCGGTGGAGATGTTGTTCCCAGATGAATCCTCCCTAAGGCCGGGGTGACCACTTCACTGGCAGTGGCAGACCCATCGGAGTCATCCGAAGGTTCCACCGCCAATGTAGTGGGCTGAGGTCGTCGTCGGAGGTTATAGCGACGACCTCCCCCGCTTTCTCCCATCACCTACATATTTTTATACATACACTCACTATTGAATTTTGATTACTGAATGAAAATTAAATTGGTCGAAATAAATTTATCAACTTAATCTAATTATATTAGTAAATTAAATAAACACTTCAAAGTGATCTTTCAATCGTTCATGTGCAAACGCTGTACTGTTTGCACCTGCGAGTAAAGATGTGTGCACCCATTCACGTTATTTCATAGTCATTCATATTCTTGCACGTGCGTCTTGCATGGATGGACGAAGAAGAGACATTATTTTTATTCTATGACTTCGGAATATGGCTCCCACAAGCCGTACGCTTCAGCTCCTTCTGTTAGGTCGTCAATCGGGACTTTTTAAATAGTTTTTTATTGACTTTCCATCCAGGGCCCAACACCATCAAATCACTGTTCCCGGAAGTGTGCAGTAATCCAAAATTCTATAAATAATTTATAGCACAAACTCCACTGCTCTTCTTTGAAGAATCTGGGTTGACTCACGCAGAGCCAGACTTACAAATATCGAATGGTATTTTCAGAGTGCAGACAAACCGAAACCAATCTCGAACCAGAACAACAACACCACTACACTGGATGTTATAACCTTTTTTAAAATGTTAGATTTAGCAGAATTAAGCCTTGATAAAATGTTTTAAGCGAATTTGTAAATTTAGAGAAATTTTTTTCACCTGTCACCTATGACATTTTTTCTTCTTTATTTTTTTTATTTTTTTTTTATTATTATTATTATTATTATTATATTACTTTCGGCCTCACAACACTGGAAAAAAGCAGGCAGCGTGGGGATCTTATCGAAACATATAAAATACTGCATTATTCCTATGATGTCAATAATTTCAAAATACGCAGTCAATCGCTAAAGTTAAATCGCACCCAAGCATGAACAACTCTTCGAAAACATTTCCTAACAAACCGAGTTGTGGACAATTGGAACGGCCTACCTGAGGAAATAATAAGTGCATCGTCAGTACTTGTTTTCAAAAACCAACTGGATCTTTACTTAAAATAAAAATAAAACATAGACAAACCATAGAAAAAAAAGCATGATGCTGCTAGTGCATTACAATACAATAATAATAATAATAATATATAATACCCTACTCTCTAGCACACCCTAATACACACTCGGTACAGCCCCTTTCAAGCAGACTCGTCCCCCTCCCATAAACCCCACTCACTCAACCTCATATTTTCACAGACCTACACACCATCGTACACCCCACACACCAGTAATCACCCTTATATGTACATCGTCAGGTCTGCAAATTTTTAGGTTTTAACCGACTTAAAAAAAGGAGGAGGTTCTCAATTCGTCGGAATCTTTTTTTTTATATATATGTCAATTGTATTAGTGGCATTCTGTCATTGGCTTTATATACATTTAATTTAATATTTTTTTACATTTGTCATAACTGCTGTTAAACGCCTGAAAATAAATAAAACAAAATATGTCCCACTACTATCTGTATGTTCCAAACAATAATCTAATATGCTGTCAGATTATCAAAGGTAAATGTATCCTTAGCAGAGTCAGCCTTGGTAGCCCAGCGGCGCTACGCCTTGAGATTCGATTACCAATCATTTGGAAACCGCTATTCCAATTGAATTGATATTTAATATCTAATATCAGGTAACAAATATCTGTGTCTGCATGCTTTTGTTTTTTTTAAAAATTCAAACCGAATGAAATGAAAGCAAAAAGAAAATTTTCATACGAATTTTGTTTTCTCTGTGGTTTGACCCAGAATACATTTACCGAAAAAACAAAGGCATGCAGACACAGATATTTGTAGCCTAATATTAGATACCAAATATCAAGTATGTTGGAATATTGGTTTTCAAATTATTAGTAAACTACGTTTGTATCGGAGGCGAAATTTTCTGATGCTTACGGGCCGACCTTAAGCACCTCTGAGCGCGGTTAGGTTCTGGATGAGTGACCCAACCGTTGAGGCTGGTCGTTGTTTGGATTCCACATAAAACTGTAGGTCCCCTTCCTTACTTACTAGGTGGTAGGGTAAATCCCGCCCGGGTCAGTACCATCGCATTGAATGAACGATAGTCAAGGCGGCAATGAAATTTGACCATGTTTTCCATCCAGTTCAATGTAGCCGAGCAATATAAGGAGGATCCTGGCATGGCCTAGTTGCCATGTGGTGTGTTAGGCTAATATCTGACAGTCCATTTGGTATTAGTCATCCATGTCGTTACATAAAAAAAATATAATTTTAATTATTTATTCATAGCGTAGTGGCGGAGGGAGGTGATTGCTGAACTGGCTTATGATAAAATTTTACAAAACTGAGAGCAGTGTATTGTCTATGGATAATATAAACAACATAATAGGAATAAACAACAATATAGGAACGTCAAATGTGAACAATTCCGGAAGCTATAGCCATTTCTCGTGATTCTACGTACCGAAATCGATGTCCAGCATGGCAGCGTTTGCCCCCTCCACCAGCACCTTCTTGCCTTCCGCCAGCGCCTTGTGCAGATATGTCACCGTGTCACGAACCAGCGGTCGAATCTAATAAGATACGAATACATAAGATATTTTGTTCGTAACTTTTGAAGGTTTCCAGAAAAAAAGCAATAATTAGCAAATTGCAATTAGCAAATTGCTATTGTGTACCTACCTACAGATATTTTAGATTGTCTCTCCTCATCACCCCAAAGGTTGACTGGAAGAAATCAATCCTAGTGATAAGTCCGCCTTTGTGCAATTTTGTTGTTGTTTCGAATTGTTTTTGTAATTGAACTTGTTTTCTATTGCACACTAAAGAATTTATTCATTCATTCATTCAATAATTTGATGATTGAGACCAGTCTTTGTACTCATGGAATGAGCATGAGTTTAATTTTGGATGGAAGAGAATCACTTACGTTTCGCATCCTCACGTCATCACTGATTAGTTTATGATGTTGTGCCATTAGAATAGTTAGGAAGGGACAATACTAAGGTGACTTGTGTTAAAAGGTTTCACGCGACTAGCTGTGATTTTATGAGTAAGAAAGTGTAAATATTCACCGGTGAGTCACAGGAGAATGTGAATCCCATAGTGTCTGTACTCATGATCTAAACAAGAGTTAAATTCACACATAGGAGTGAAGCTTAGCTTTCGCCTGATGTCATGGCTGATAATTGCATGTTGTGTCATCGCACTCTAATTAAAAAAATTAGAAAGGAACAACACTAGGATGTCTCATGTGAAAAGGTTAAACGCCATTTCATGAGTACGAGAGTCTGTGAATAAATGAAATGAAAAATGAAACCCACCAGTAAGTCATAAGTGACTGTAAGTCATCGGCTAATGTAAATTTCAAGACTCCCCCAGATGTGCAAAGATTGAAAAAAGTACTTTTCTATTATAAAAATTAACTTGTGATGACTGTTAAAATTATTTGTTACTTAAACAGTATGATTACGTTCTACAAGTGGCTAAATGGTATTTTATTGAAGAATATTTTGAGAACACAGACTGAAAAATGCAGACTTTTATTATTGTCAATATTAAAGGTTTAGTTAGTGTATCTATATTATTATAGATGTATGAATACAGTAAAATATATTAGGCTAAAATAATGTGACTTTGATGAAGTGGGAATAGTGACTTTTTTATTTATAAAAAAAATTCTAACGGATATTATCACAGTTATCCCGCCGCTCAATGAATGGTACGTACCCGGTCCGCGAAGTCTGCGTAGCGCTTCAGCTCCGCATCGATATCAACAGTGAGGTCCGGGAACATGCGCTCGTAGCACGATGCCAGCGAGCGGAACCTGCAACACAACGACACTTATTATTGGAAAAAATGATTGGCTTCACGAACATATCCAGGTCCATAAGTTTTAAACTTATTTTGTGACTGGCAAAGTATGTTTGCCAGTTCTTATATGCATGGAAATAGAGTATGCAACATTTATATTTTTGACATAGACCTAGCATAACGATTCTTGACATGTTTAAGTGTAGGTTACCTACCTATGAATTCAATAAAACAATACAATATGAGAGAATAAGAGGGAGACGTCGCCCGGAGCGTCAAGAGTAGCGGATGTGATCGCACACCAAAATATTATAAATATTTGTTTACAGTGACATCAGTATACAAAAGTTATCGTACTACGTGTCTATTCACCAAATAAGCCTGCACAAGTGTTATCTAATACCTAACGAACATTTAAAACACACATAAAACACCAAAATACAAAGTGAAAAATAACCTATGCATACATCTAATTTTTAACACATTCAACGTGATATTACATCAGGTCAGTGAAATCATAAAACTTTAATAATTAAATAATGAATGCACTAAATAAACATTGAAGTTCGTTTACTGATTCTTGTACATAAAAGTGATAAAATAGTGATAAAAGTAAGGAATACCTACCCACATCAATCATAACGTAAAAACTGTCTACCAAACAAAAACTTAGTGTGAGTGAACAGTGCACTAACAAACAAAATAACAATAGGTGTATAAAACCAGCAAGGAATAAAATAATTAAGAAAAAGAGATTATTAATTAAAAAAATCATAATAAAAAAATTAAAAAAATTGAGTCCGCCTGTGAGTATCGAACCAGGGACCTTTGAGACTTTATTCCGTGCGTGTAAAGACACTGCGCCACTGTTCGCTCTTTCAGTTGTAGCGAATTAACAGTAGTACTAGTGATAGTGACAGACCGTTGATATCACCGTAAAGATGCCACAGGCTGTGTGTGAAGCCTGTAAAAGAAGTGCCGACGCCATTGATGACGTCATTGCTTGCAAGCACTGTAAGCGCATTTTCCACACAGCTTGTGTCAACGTTTCCCGTGAAGATGTCCGCACCAGAAACTCACGCGACAGCTGGGTCTGCCCCGGCTGTGTCATTCAGCTCACGCCTCGGGGCGACCGCACACTCACGCCAGTGCGATTCAACGTACCGCATGATAAAACCATCCAGGCCGCTAAGGGATCGCAATCGGTTAGTTCAATGGTGGGTGCTCCAACTGACTCCCCAACTGATGCAAATAAGGCCACTGCGACCGATATGATATTCGACGCGCACGGTGCCCTCGCTCTGGCCGAGGAGATGCGGATGTTCCGAAAGGAATTCGCAGAATTTCGGAACATCCCATCCGAATTGCGAAGTCTCCGAAAAGAGTTAGAGACCATGCAGAAAGAAACGCGCGATTATATAGCGGCAGCATCGGCCTCAATCGAAATGTGCCACGGCAGGCTCGACGACCAAGACAAGCGGCTCTGCGGGGCCGAGGAACGCATCGCGGCCCTGGAACGCCGCGGGGACGAGACGGCGGCGCTGCGCCGCACTGTTTCGGATTTGCGGGAGGAGATCGGCGCGCGGGACCGCATTGCATTACTCAATGATGTGAAAGTGATCGGTGTGCCGGAGGAGAAGGGTGAGCGACTGGGCCACGTGATCTCAGTCATCGCACAGAAGATCGGCGCAACACTTGACGACCGGGACATCGTGTCGGTGGAGCGTGTGGGGGCCGGGCAGGCGGCGGTGCCGGGCGCGGACCGCGCCGAGCGGGGCCCGCGGCCCATCATAGTCCGCCTCGTGCGCCGCGACGTGCGGGACGGGCTCCTGCGAGCAGCACGCACACGGCGAGGTTTGCTCTCCAAGGACATCGGTGTGCAAGGGCCGAATCTCAGGGTGTATATAAATGAACACTTGACAAGAGAAACACGATCGTTATTTCGGGATGCACGTTTGCAGCTCAAGTCGAGCCACAAATACGTGTGGGTCCGTAATGGACTCCTGTATGCGAAGAAAGAGGAAGGAGGCGTCGCGCACCGCATCCGCAACTCTAATGATCTCGCGCGGCTGGGGGGCGCTGCGAGCGGCCAGCCGGCAGCGGTCGGTAGCGGCGCCTAAACCACTAGCATCTGAGTCTACCTTTGCGCAGGAAAACAGAATAATTTACTCCGTTAGTTTTAGATGTTTTTTTAAGTTTTATGTTTTATACTACTCATTTACGTTCGCCTCAATTTTTATACATTGTATTAATATTATTTACAAAACACACACCCTAACAATACTTTTTTATACTACTCCGTACAGAATAATGCCTCATTTCGTCAATACAATATACCTACTCGTCCTACACACCGTTAAATTACTTTGTGACAGACCGTATATTACGTTTATATATTCTTTCCTCCATGTACAGCAATACTCGTTACTAATTGAAATAAGACACCTCTCTTTTGCCAAAAATACTGACTTCATTTTAATAAATAGTATTATAGTTTTAGAAATGGTTCTCAAAGGCTGTAATAAACATCTACCTATTTTTAGAAAAGCTGCAATGTGGATTATATTTAAGTTCAAATGACTCTAAATAAACACATTTTTAAGATTGGACTGTTAAACGCACAATCACTTGGTACAGGTCGAGATGAACTACTAGCTACTATAGAACGGTATAAACCTGACATACTTGCCCTTAATGAGACTTGGCTTCGTAGTGATGAGCCAACATATGCGCGCGCCCAGGCCGTGCCGGGCTACACACTCCGCAGCTCCCCCCGCACCTGCGCCAGGGGCGGTGGCACCGGTTTCTATATCCGACGAGGGCTGAGCGTGCGCCCGCGCCCCCACCCCCCCGCCGACCTTGAGCAGTGCTGGCTAGAGGTGAGTGTAGCGGGGGGCGCGCGCCTCGCGCTCGGTACTGCCTACCGCCCCGCACACGTCTCCATCGATAAGGCACTGGAAGCTCTAGGCGAGTCTATATTGACGCTTCAGTACTGTGACCATCTGTTCATCGCTGGGGATTTGAACATTAACTTGCTTTTACCAAATACCAGATTTAGCGACTTTCTAAACCTATACAACTTGAAACAGATGGTGCAAGAACCAACTCGTATTACCGAGAACTCCCGATCGCTGTTGGACTTATTATGCACAGACAAACCAAATTTAGTGATAAAAGTGTGCGTTTATCACAACAAAGACCTGAGCGACCACGCGTGTATAATGGCTGACATAAACTTACGGAAAACTAAATTGAAGCCCCGTAAAATTACTTGTAGGTCCTTAAATAAAATTAACCCTGTCCTTTTCGAGTCCGATGTACGAAGTGCCCCTTGGAGTGACGTATTGCTTGAAAAAACAGTTGAAAATATGGTCACATGTTTTAACTCCATAATCAGGCAAATATTTGACTATCACGCACCTATTCACACCTTCACTGCCAAAATATCACCAAAACCTTGGATTACAGAGACAATTAAAGAAATGATGGCAGTCCGGGACGCAGCGCTAGTTCGATCACAAAAATCAGGGGTAGAAAGTCACAAAGAATTTTATAGATCTATGAGAAACCAGGTGACATCTGCATTAGACATGGAAAAATCAGCCTTCTTTAGACACAATGTCAGCACACAACTAAACAATCCTAAGTTACTGTGGAAAAATATAAATAAGCACATTACTCAGAAAGATGATTTTGCAACCATCCCAAGTCATCTGAATGATCCCGAACGACTTAACTCATTTTTCGCATTTCCCGATAACGGAACATCCAATATCGATGGTTCTACAGTTAGTCACTATTACAGTCATAAACACAGAGAAAACGTTGAATTCAATTTCAAAGCGGTGAGCGATTTAGAGGTGCTCGAATGTCTACAAAAAATAAAAAGTAACGCTCGTGGGTGTGATGATCTGTCAATCGAAATGATCAAACTGACCCTCCCTACTACACTGAGCATTATCACAAGTATTGTAAACAGATCTCTACTAACAGCCGAATTCCCGAAATCCTGGAAGCAAGCTATTGTGAAACCTTTGGCCAAGAAATCCTCTGTTAATGCGCTCAATGACCTTCGACCGATCAGCATTTTACCGGTGATGTCTAAGGTAGTTGAGAGAATTGCGAATGCTCAGGTTACACATTTTCTTCACGATAACGGAGCTATACCTCCATATCAGTCCGGCTTTCGTAAGAAACACAGTACGACAACAGCGCTTGTTCACGTAGTAGATGACCTTCTGGCAGCTGCAGACAATGGTGAGGCTTCGGTCCTTGTATTATTGGATTTTTCACGTGCTTTTGACATGATCAATATTACTTTGCTGCTCGCTAAGTTGTCGTACTTTGGACTTTCAGAATCTGCTTGCGAGTGGTTTTCCAGTCGGCTCATTGATAGATCGCAGGTAGTTGAATGTACGGACGAGGATGGTACTGTAAGACGTTCTGGTCCATTGATTCTTAATCGCGGTACTCCACAGGGCTCAATTTTGTCTCCTCTGCTTTATACTATTTATGTAGCTGACCTGTTAGCACCCGTGATGGACATGAAAACCCAACTCCTCATTATTCCGTCGCATAAGCTAGTTAAGTTTAGAGGAAGTTTTAGGTATTCGGCTACCAAGTGCTGGAATGATCTTCCCCCCCCAGCTCGCCAGACCAAGTCAAAAATATTTTTAAAAAAAATAGTTAGGGATCATATTATGACCAGACAAAAAAGTTAATGCCTACATACACCTTTTAACTTTTGACAATATTTAATTTGCTCCTTCCTCATTTACACGCACACACACGCTCTCATTCCCATTCACACCTTCTCTCATTGACACTCTTCTACACACCCTCACATACACACACACACCCTCACACACCCGCTACTCATGTGTTAAAGGACTTTGGAAAAGGATGCGCTGAAAACCAGCTTCGCAGCGTTTGCGTACCAGCTGAGAGCATACCCTTTCAGTGCAACACAATATAACCCTCGAGGTCTAAATGATAATTGTACATTGAATATAACTTGTGTTACTTTTTTCTTTGCTTGATTAATTGGTGTCCTATGTATTTTCTTGTGTTGTGGCTGAATAAACTATTTGAATTTGAATTTGAATTTGAATCTAACGCCCGTTTCAGTGCTCCATGGACGGTCGGTCCGTACCGGCAATACTGATCGTACACAAAGACTGACTGGTTAGGTTTTTTTCTTCCAGCGCTCTCCTGACATGGCATTTTGTACAGTTAATATTTAATAAACATGTCTCTGTTCAGTATTAGTATCGATAGTTCATAAGCACAACAATGACAGCCAGCCCAATGTGCAAAAACTGTTTTGAGGTTATGAATATGCACACGCAAACGGTGCTGTCAGTGCAGGACTGATTGCTACGATAAGTTTGTATAGTGCGTGCGGAGACCAACGCATGCAATGCGGCAAGCTCGACCTTGATGAGCTACTCTTTTTTTTTTATGTGACTGGACATGGATGGCTAATACCACAAGTTCTATCATGGTATTGGCCCAACACACCACATGGGAACTAGGTGCCATGCCAGGACCTTCCTTATATTGTATTCCTTATATTTGCTTTAGGGAGATTGTGTAGATCATATTTCTCCACCTAAGCAGCAGTAAGTATCGCAGGGCATTGTCCACTGAACAAACATCTATTCACTCAAGGTTTCACCGCCTCTGTAGAGCTTGCAGGGAGGAGGAAGAGACAGCCGCTCTTGTTATCTTGGGTGGTCCTGCAGTGGGAGCATAAACGCAACGATACGGCTGTATCGAACGATCAATGTCTTTTTGTTTAGCTTTTCGTGCGAGCGGAAACGAGAAAGATAGACGTTTATCGGGCAATATAGCTGTATCGTTCGTTTTTGCTACCGCTGAAGGGGTGGCTAGAATACGACTTCACTTCCTTCAAACCACAGGAACTGTCCAAGAAGTGTGGAAGAGACCAAGAAGACTGCTGCGCTTCGTGTAAGAGCTGGGCTGGCTGACAAGACCTTGGCTCCATCGCCAGCATATATATCGTCAATATCTCCATCGCCAGTGAGGCATCTGCAGACTCTGCGCAGATCCGTCCAACCTAACCTAACATACATGCCCACACCACACCCACTTTGGCAATGCATCTGCGCCGTTGGCGACGGATCGCGGCCGGACAGCAGATGTGTCGCTGGCGATAAAGATATTGGGAATGCAAATGTTGGCGATGCGGATATTGGCATTGGACATATGGAGACCGAGCTTCTTGACACATGCAAGCAGACTTGAAGCACAACAATGGCGGTTAAACTAATGCTTACTTCTCCTCGAAGAGTGCAAAGTCGCCGATGAGATCGCCGATACGGATGCCATTGCGGGTCGCCTTTGACGAGTAGGTCGGGCCGATTCCCTTCTTGGTGGTCCCGAGGGATTTTTTCCCCTTCTCCTGCTCCTGGAGCCCGTCCACCTGCAATGGCGCAGTGGTCACGTTTTGCTCACCAGACGTGCAGCCAACCACTTATGGTAGAAATGACTTAGCAAATGGTAAGAATTATTCTTCTACTATGATAACATGTATGAAGAGATGCACGCCTATCGAAGGGAGAGAAGTAGGTAAGTTGCGATCGTAAGGTACGCCGCTCCATCATGTGGGATACATATTTTTACTACTTTTTGTGTTATGTGGCAACACTAAATTCGCCACCTTGCGCACACATTTTGCCAGTCGGCGAGCAGCTTGTCAGGGGTCAAATACGTTATTTGGGTACCTTTTAAATATTAAACAATAATTATCGGAAACAATTATCTGTAGTTTCAGAGATGATTTATGGCTCAAAGTCAAATTCTTTCTGCTTTATGTGTAAAAAAAGTAATTCATTAAGTAGTTATTTTTCACAGAACTCTTTCTTTAATTGAGTCCTTGCTTCACAGTCGATTACATTCACCGTTAAATGGCCAGGTCAGATTTGGGTAGACCCGGCATGCCCGACCGATGGAGAAGAACGTACCATGACCAAGATAGTTCATTTGTTTCGTAAAGGACAATTTGTATTACGAATCGAAGACATGAATGCCTCTTGAACAAGCCAGAGAATATGCTACATCGTATTGCATGGCACTCTATTATCTCTGCCTACCCCTTCGGGAAAACGATATGATGTGTTTTTTATGTATGTGTCAAAACATTCATTTGATTATGATTAAGCCATTGAGAGTGAAGGGTTATGTGGAAATACATAAAACATTGCTTCGACCATCAACATTACAAGAGCGACTAAAGTTTGGAGTGACTAAAATTTTATGTAACATGGGAGTGGGAAAAGTCTATAAATATTCCACACACCACAGACCAAGCAGATCCCTGCGCTTACAAGAAGAACCCAGTAGGAGTGAGAAGTCAAGCAAGTTAGAGAGAGATGGAACGTACTTTCTAGCAGCCGATTTTCGAATCACTACAACAGCGCTACGGCTCATGAAATGTGAAATGCATTTTTGAAAACTTTCTATTCATTCTCCAGTTTTTCTCAAAGAAAGCATGTGCTGAAGTCATGATGATATTTGAATTTGTAGATTGCGAGGTGAACGGGCGTAATAACTCGGACAAATACACTTTTCTGACCCACTGACCTACTGATTCTTTATCGATTATATTTCTTATCTTTTCCTCATTATGTCAAAGCCAATCTTGAGACATCATTTCAGATCAATTGTTTGCAGCTGCATGGTGATTTAGAGATGTTTTTGAATGAAATAAAAAAAACAGTACATTTTGTAAAAAAAAAGTGGTCTCATCCGTAATTTGACTGTGTGTCTTTTCTAAGTCTATGGCACACATTTACTTCAATGATTCTGAGGCCCTAGTCGCAGTTGACACCTCAAACTGATTGACTGAGCTGTCAAAGTTTGATTTGACAGCTTACTCTGGCGCCGTAAATATGTCGATACTGCCATTTACACCAACGTAGCGTTTTCATACAAAACCGAAGTCCAAGGTTAACTTTGACAGCTTGAATAAGTAAAACCACAGCATTTCTAGTAAAAATTGTATGGAGTTTGACGTTTTTACGTAACTTCTAAGTTCCGTAAACGCCAATTTAGGTGAGAACTGGGACTGACCACACTGCAACTGAATTTTAACACTTTTGATTACAGCAATATAGTAAAGCTAACCAACCAACCTAACTAACCAAGATGCCTATCATTTACAATGAATTTGCACAATGTATATTTTCTATTTAAAGAGCATACAATGTTGTGCTTTGTTAACTTCTGCCTCAGATAAGAAAACTGGTTCCCTTTAGTATTCATAAACAATGATGGTTTGTTGCAGAGCCTGTTTATACATGCGAAATTACAATGAACTGCATTATGTTGCAACATGCATTGGAAAGTATTTCTGTACCCACATGAAAATAAGCAGGAATTATTATACAAACAAAAAGCCAATGACTTGGCAGGAATTGTTATACAATGGGCAAGAAAAGTGAAATACATTTTTTTTATGCGGCCTGACATGGATGGCTAATACCACACAACTACCGTTATGATATTAGCCCAATACACCTCATTCCCGAAGGAATTTGGTGCCATGCCAGGACCTTCCCTTTATGAGCACGGCTACATTGAACTGGATGGAAAACACGGACAATTTTTCATTGCCGCTTCGACCATCTTTTTATCCAATGCAATGGTACCAACCCGGGCGGGCATAAACCCTACCACCTAGTAGGGGAAGGGGACCTACAGTTTTACATGGATTCCGAACCATGGAGCAGCTCGCATTCGTAACGAAATGCACTTATCGAACTCGGAAAGAGAAAGAAAGTGGTGCATGTCGGTATTGAACCCAGGTCTCTGGTACGCTAGGCCAGTCCCCGCGCCACTAGGCTACGAGCCGCTCAATTGTTTGTTTTTAATAGTTTTTTTAATACTGCAGAGAAGTAGATATATATTTCTGAGAAATCGTTTTAATAAAATGAAACTGGCTCTCTTGACTTCTGTCTCCTTTTAGCTCTTTATATATCCTAGGTTAATTCACCCGGAGCATTCCCAGAATTTGGAGAATGTTGAATATCGACGGGGTGTAAGCTCTTTATGTGTACTATGGAAAATGCTCTTCGGAGCTTCATAAGGGGGCGGTTGTAAACCACGGGACGGATTTTAGACCCCTTTTGGTCCCCCTACTCCCGCTCGTGACCAGATGTTACCAAGAGGCTAACCCGTCCCTCCCCCTTCCCAAGTTACGTGACATTCATAAAATGACACAATTATTTAAAAGGCCTGCCATTTCCTCCTGGGGGAAGATTATGAATAGGCAAATATTGAGGTCATTACATACAATTTATACAGGTTTAATTAACCAAAACCATCATATCAAGAGAGGCAGCATGGTTGAAAAAAGTAAAAAATATGTTAATTTTGATGACAATAATTTGTTTTACTCAGAAGTTTAATAGAAACCATCGCAGGGGTGGGGGACGCACGGCAGGAGCGCTCGGCACGGCACGATTTGGCACGTTCCGTCACGCGTCTCGGGTCAACACCCCCGAACCCCTCTCGTGAACAGACGTGGCCGAGAGTCGGACCCCTCCCTCCCCCCTAAAACCGTCACGTGGTTTATGAACGCTCCCTAACACTATTCCTCGGTCCCCATTCCTCCTACACGAACCGACCGATCCTGCAGATCCTTTACGTTCGCGGTCCGAGTGTGTTGTGTTTCGTGCAGCCGGGGTCGATGAGCGTCCCGCAACGGTCCCGGTGCTCACCTGCTGGTGGAAGTCGAAGACGAGGTGAGCGCGGTCGGAGACGACCAGCCGCTGGCGCCAGTCGAGCATGCCCTTTGCTTCGTTCTTCTTGAGCTCCTCGAACAGCCCCGGCAGGTGGATCACGACACCGTTACCTGCGCACACAAATTGCGCCGGTCGATTGTAAAATTATTTAGACAATGGAAGAATTTGTGGAAGACTGGAACAAGCTGCCGGAGGAAGTCATGAGTGCTAGCTCGGTGAACAGTTTCAGAAACAATATGGACAATCATGTAAAAAATATTAAAAAAACCGGCCAAGTGCGAGTCGGATTCGCATACGAAGGGTTCCGTACAAGATTTGACAAAAAATATTTTAACACATTTTTGGTATGGGGCCCCCCTTTAATTATTATTATTTTTTTATTTTACCTATTTGTTGTTATAGCGGCAAAATAAATACACACTCCGTGAAAATTGCAGCTTCCTACCTATAACAGTTTACGAGCTACAGCCCTGTGACAGACGGACAGACAGATGGACGGACGGACGGACGGACAGACGGACGGACGGACAGCGGAGGCTTAGTAATAGGGTTCCGTTTTTACCCTTTGGGTACGGAACCCTAAAAACGATTCGTATAATTAACATTTAAATTAAAAAAATATAAAAAAAAACAATGTGCACTCAATCAGTGAAGTACACGCATCAGCTTGCAGCTGCTAGTGTCTATAATAATAAATATAATATAATAATAATAAGCATTTTGGTTTCAGACTGCGGAGAGTTAGAAGCCCAGGGTTATTATCAAATTAACAGAGGATCCAATGACAAGAACTGAGACGAAATCATGATAAAACAAATCTACACGGCGAAAAGTTGTGAGCAGGCAGAATGTAAGAATATACCGCGACCAGATTAATGAGGAGCCTCGGTAGCCCATTGGCGGGACGCCTTGTGGTTCGATAATCTGGGTGAAGCAACTCTAGAGCGCGGTTGGGTTCTGGATGGGTGACTGTTTTCAAATGTTGAGGTCGTGCTTCGGATTCCACGCAAAATGTAGGTCCCCTTCCTTGCTTGCTAGGTAGAAGGGTTAATCCCGCCTGGGTTGGTACCATAGCGTCGAAGAAGCAATGAAATAGTCCGTGTTTTCCATTCATGTCAATGTGGCCAAGGGTGGAATATAACTAAAGAAAGTCCTTGTATGTCACCTAGTTTCATGTGGTATTTCATGATTAAGACATTGTGGGTTGTTGTTTCCTCGTAGTTCTTAGTTCTTTGCTTTAGACCGTTCTACCAATGTAAGTTTGGCAGTAGCATTTAGGTATGAAATCATAATTGTGTTATATCATTTATGTGGACGAAAAAAAAAAGACAAAAAAAAAAACATAATTTATAGACCAGTGAAGTTTCTTTGCGGGTTCTTCTTCACTGGTTGATCGAATCCGCGGATCAATCAAATTGTGACATGACTTAGTGTAGTTTTACTACCAGAAGTTGAATAAATAAATGAAATGAAATATGTTGGGCGCCAATATTGTGACTGTAGGTAAAAAAAACTGATAAATACTATATTATAGTTTTCCTCATTTTGAAAAAAATTACAAGTTCCGAAGAAAAAACAAATATAGCGGCAGACAGAACCCCACGAAAAATCGATAACCTAACCCTTCAATAAAAATGAATTAATAATTAATGAAATAACCATCAAATTAAAACACATAAAACCTCCAAAAATATTACGGTACGCCTCGGTCGCATGTCACAGGGTAATGAACAAAGCGAGGGACGAACCAGACATGAATTGCGGTGAATTAATATTTTGAACCGACTCCGCTTTCACTACGAAGGGACAGCAAAAATAAGTCCATTTTATGAAGAGGAAAAAATCATTTAATTTGCTAAAATTAAAAATCTCCTTACTCGTAAGCATGATTCAGGACCCATGTAAAATTGTAGGCCCCCATGAATTGTCGTTATACAACATTTGTTTAAAATATTTTGCATATTCTAGATTTATTGACGTCTGTTAAATATATTTTTTTTAAAAAAACATATATTTTTAAAGTGCCACCAGAAATATTTTAAGACCAATCAAAGCTTTTTGAATTAAATGAGATTGGACAAAGGGAGCGGCTCGTAGTCTAGTGGCGCGGGAACTGGCCTAGCGTGCCAGAGGTTAGGGTTCAATTCCTCGCCCCGACATGCACCACTTTCTTTCTCTTTCTGAGTTCGATAAGTGCATTTCGTTACGCGTGCGTTTGTGCATGTAAAACTGTAGGTCCCCTTCCCCTACTAGGTGGTAGGGTTTAAGCCCGCCCGGCTTGATACCATCGCATTGGATGAAAAGATGGTCAAAGTGGTAATGAGAATTTGTCCGTATTTTCCATCCAGTTCAATGTAGCCGTGCTCATAAAGGGAAGGTACTGACATTCCTTCGGGAATGTGGTGTATTGGGCTAATATCATAATGGTAGTTGTGTGGTATGAGCCATCCATGTCAGGTTGCATAAAAAAAAAGGAATAGTTCCACTTTTATTTGATTTACTTCAGACAACTGTAAAATTCAAGTTAATTTAAGCAAAGGAACATTGATTGGCACAGTAGAAAAAGATTAAAGGATACACTTTTGGTTGAATGAAAAATGTTTCATTGAGTTGCAACAATTCTTGAGCTGACTGAACATATTGACTTATTTGACAAACTCTGTTATTTAGTGTATAAATAAACCTTATCTAAATTCAAATAGATATAATGTTACAACACCATACATGTTTTTGCCTCGGTTTTTGCATTGAACCGGAAGTGTGTCCTTTTAACTTTGTTTGACTGTACATACATGCATACCTACAAAGCAGCAATACCTTGTACATCAGCAGTGTGTAGCCTCAGTACCTGGTGTTTCAGGGTACCGATCGCATTAGCATTGACATTGCAAATTAGCTATCGCGAGCCAAGTTATGATTCGTTTTGTTCAAGGTTTGCATATTAAAAAATCTCTCGGTTTAAATTTTCAACAAAACACTGGTGTCTCTATGATCCTCCGTTAGATTTTCATTATTAACTGAATTAGTATATCAATTTTTTTTTTATGTTAGTGGACATGGATGGCTAATACCAAACTGAACACACAAGATTCTGTAATCGTTTTGGTTTTGTTATACAGTAAGTTCGTTTCATTACTGGATATGGATGACTAATATCACACCTACTGTAATATTAGCACATCATACCGCATTCTCGAAGGAACTAGGCTTTTCAACCGACTTCAAAAAAGGAAGAGGTTCCCAATTCGTCTGTATGTTTTTATTTATTTTTTGTTTGTTACCTCATAACTTTCGCCTGGGTGAACCGATTTTGATGATTATTTTTTTAATTCAAAACTGGTGCTTCCCATGTGGTCCCATTTTAATTTGGTTTAGTCCTGACAATTATATCCATGAGAAAATAATAAAAGTCTTAAATTTGTATTAATTAGGTGCGCGAAAAATGGACGAAAAACTCAAGCGATTTCGATGATTCTTTTTTTATTGGAAAGGATGTTTACAAATTAGTAAGTGTACTTCAGATTTACTAAAAATAAACAAATTAAAAAAACTTTTAACAAAAAAGTAGCCGACTTCAAAGAAAAAGCACTAAAAAAAAAAAAAATATTGCCATTTTTGTAGTTAGGATTACTGTTATTTTTTTAATCGGTGTCAGCCAAGGTAGCCAAGGGTTTCTTGCGCAGCACGTGCCCAGCACGTCGGTTGCTTTTTTGTTAAAAGTTTTTTTTATTAACTAATAAGTATAGTTTCGATTAAAAATCATGAAGAACTGCTGTTGAGACAGTTCATCTATTTAAACTTTTGGTAATCAAACTACACTAAGTTACTGCATGAGCTTATAGATCCGCGGATTCGATTAAATCAGTAAAGAACCTGAAAAAAAATAACGCAACTGGTTTATATATTTTCTGGTGTAGACAACGAGGTCCTCGAGCGAAAATTAAAGAAGATATAAATTAATCTCCATTTAGTAAAACCAAAAAAAATATATAGGCATCTGAAAAAAAAATCATTGTCGTCTTTTGGTTGTGGCAAAAAACCGTTCGGACGATGACTTAGCTAGTTTATAGTAATACGAGTAGAACATCAGTTTAAACTTCCAGCACTAAAACCACATGAATATCTCTTCAAAGCCATTTTGTTTGCTCCAAATAGCGCGGCGTGTTTTTGAGAAAGTCCCAGTTTCCCCTTGACGTGTCTATTGAGATGTAGTAAGCCCCAATTAGGAAGAGCGCATTGAAATAAAGGCGCTCGGTAAGCTTTCGGTACCGCATATACTGAGCATACCGATACCATAGGCTGCCCTTATTGCTATATCGATCAATTCGTAATATCTACAATGATCATTGGTTAAGAGGATAATGAGGCGATCGAGTTCCATACAAAGGCTCGTGCCTGTTTTCTCAGTCAAATTAAGAAATGTTTTTCTGATATTATGCACATCAACTGACAACGAAAAAGAACACTTTTCTTTTAATTAATGAACCATGATACACCTTTTTTATTTGAATGCAAATTAATAGAGGCATATATTACCGATATAATTTAATGTATAAGAAAAATAAAAACTTACGGACGTAGCTGTCAGTTGATTTATTTAATATGCAAAATATCAGAAAAAAATATTCTTCATTTGACTGAGGCACGAGCCTCAGTCATATGGAATTCGATCACTTCATTATCCTCTCAACTGGTATACTTGACTAAGCGGGTAAAACTCACCAATGACGGACTTGCACTTGGGATTAATGATGCCGCTGGGCAGCAGGTGGAAGTCGAACTCCACACCGTCGACCACCACGGTGTGGCCAGCGTTGTTGCCGCCCTGCCGACAACGCGCCACGCTCACACACATACCACTACGCAGAGTACAAGTAATAAACATCATTACACGGGGGTCAGCGTTCATCTAAAATTACTTATACGGCATCGTCCTATGCCGTGTTATGGTGTGGATGCTCTCAGCATTCTAGTAAAAGATTAAAAATTATCGAATAGTTTATGTCCGTAGTAATAATGGAAATTTTGGTCACGTGATACTTCAGAAAGGATATTGATTACCTTTTGGAGAGAGAGTACAGAGACGTGCAACTAAGATGGCCCTGAAGAACAAGTCACATGAAAACAGATTTGATGCACTGGGCCTCACCACGCTAGAAGAAAGAAGACACCAGGGTGACTTTATTGAAACTCTTAAAATTTAAAATAGACTTTACGATGTACCCACCTTCGAACCATATTGACTATGAATACAATGAAATCGTGGACATTCTTTAAAACTAAACCAAAGTATCTTCAACTCCAACCCAAGAAATGTAATTTGTTTTGCTGTTTGGCATTGAATGCAAAATTTTCAGAAGTGGTGAGTGTAGGTATACCTATATCCATGGAAGCCGGGAAGGAGCAGATTGAAGTAGACAAGAAAGTTAAAAACGGGCCAAGTGCGAATCGGACTCGCACACGAAGGGTTCCGTACCAAGATTTGCAAAAACAAAACACGTTTTTTGTATGGGAGCACCATTTAATTTGTATGGCGGCAAAATAAATACACACTCTGTGAAAATTTCAGCTGCCTACCTATTACGGTTCATGAGATACAGCCCTGTGACAGACGGACGGACGGACGGACGGACAGACGGACGGAAGGACGGACGGACGGACGGACGGACGGGCGGATGGACGGACGAACAGAGGAGGATTAGTAATAGGGTCCCGTTGGCACCCTTTGGGTACGGATCCCTAATAATTGACATTGATGTGAATGCCAATGCCTACTGAACGTTCCAAGAGAAGTGGCTGGTGAGGATTTGACTCGGCGTGAGTTTACATGTTTACCATTCTTTTATGATATCCGTCCACCCATTAGTTTGTGTGCAGATAAAGCACAGACAGGTTACCCTATTTGTATAAACTGTGTCAGCACGCAGTCTTATCTAGAATGAGTCACATTACGGAAAATTGCCGAGGGACAGTCTGAAATTCACCTTACAGTAGAGTTTGTAATTTTTAGGGTTCCGTACCCAAAGGGTGAAAACGGAACCCTATTACTACGCCTCCGCTGTCCGTCCGTCCGTCCGTCCTTCCGTCCGTCCGTCTGTCACAGGGCTGTATCTCATGAACCGTAACAGGTAGGAAGCTGAATTTTTTTTACAGATTATGTATTTATTTTGCCGCTATAACAACAAATAGGTAACATTTTAAAATAATAAAAATTAAAGGGGGGCCCATACAAAAAACGTGGTTTTTTTAAATCTTGTACGATGGTACGGCCAAGTGCAAGTCCGACTCGCCGGTTTTTTTTTGTTTGTAAACATATGCCCATACAGGATAGGAATGGTGGAGTCATGACCCCTTGCGAACATGTTATGTGGCTTATTTTCATTCTGCAGGGTATTGAAACAAAACTCCCATTCATAGCCTATAAAATTACCTTTTACATGCGCGAAAATACCCAAGGAATACAAAGGGATAGCAAACCGGTGTTCAGACGAAAAGGTCTTAGTTATTAATGATGTTAGTAGGCATTTGCACTGAACCAGAACTTCCCACTTTGTGGTTACAGATGTGTTTGTGTTAGATAAGGAAGTTCTTAGGCAAAAATATTACCACCGGACAAATTTTCATTGTCGCTTTGACCATCTTTTCATCCAATGCGATGGTACCAACCCCGGGCGGTCTTAAACCCTACCACCTAACAGGGCAAGGGAACCTACAGTTTAACATGGATTCCGAACAATGGAGCCGCTCGCATTCGTGACGAAATGCACTTATCTAATCTAACTCAGAATAAATAAGAAAGTGTGGAATGAACGGGGCGAGGATTTGAACCCAGACCTCTGGTATGCTAGTCTAGTCCCCGCGCCACTAGACTCCGAGCCTGTCTAAAGGAAATAAATAGACTACATTCATCGCACGAACAGGTCCATAGGCACTATGAATCGAGAAAACCGGTGCTCGCAAAATTCAAGGACAATTTGGTTTCAACATTTGCAGTTTCACTATCACTAAAGCAGAACATAACCTACTTCTGTAATATTTGGCAACCATTTCTTAGCACAATCGTTTGAGGTCACACAGTCATTCACATTGCCAGTCTATAGAATAAAAAAAAGGCACTTTACCATTGTTCATTGTTAAATCAGACAGTTAAATTACATTAAACCTTGAGAAGTGAAAGTGCCGATCAGAACTGTAGCTACTTTTGTTATTTCTCATTCGAAAGGTTGCATATTTTGTTTAGACTTTATGCATTTGTACTTATTGACATTCATACAATCTGTGTAATAGTGATAGTATAGTATTCTTATTCTCTCTTTGAAATTGAAAAATTAATAAATAATAATTAAATTTACATATGTTCTTAGATTTACACTGTCGCTGTACATGTTTTGAAAACTTATGGTTTTCCCGTGTGCAATGCCGTGCTTGGCCAACATGTTTCGCCTCCAATGGGGCAACGAAGTGGCCCTGACAATGCCTCCATATATTTTTTGGCATTTGCTTGTATTTAATGGATAGGGCATTACCATTACCACATAAATTTGAGGTTACACCTACAACGACAACTACATTCAAGCCTTTTTTTTAATAATCTGCATCATTTACCACATCTACACCTACGTGACAAAAAATATCGTAGTGAACGCCACCTGCATGTGACTGCAAAATTGCACCCATGTTGAAATCTTATCAGTCTAAAAATATATGGATCAAGTTTATCGGAAAAAAGCAGCGAAATCCGACATCAGTCCCCGAAAGCATTAATAAAAGAAACAGCGACAATAACGGCGTGGACCTTGGCAAATTTCCACAATTAACACTGTAACAAGGTCACGATGCGAGCAAACTCCACAGAAACAAACGTCACTGGGGATCGTACTGGTGGGGACACGGCTAAATTAAATACAGTATATTTTTGCATTGCAAAAAAAAATGCAGGTTAGTTTTAACCTGCATTATGGTAGTCAAACGAAAGGTTTTATGGTCTTTGTAAGTTTTAAAATAATGATACACACGTGCACAGATATTCATTTTATTTGTTTCTTTAACTTCTTTCAAATGGCATCTAAGTTCATTTTTACAACAGTATTCCACTGTATCCTGAATATCTAGTAGTAAGTGCAAACAAATTTATGAACACTTCTTGTATCATTACATTCAGAGGATTCTAGACTGTCAAAACATGATAGGGAAAAGTGTGACTGTGAAGAAACTAGGCAAAGAAGAAATTAATGTGCCAAAAAAGTAAAAAAATAAAGGTGTACATTTAATTTATTTTAGCTATTAAATCGATGTAATTTTATTGCTGAAAAAATATTGCAAAATATTTTTCAGACATTTTATCAAACAATTTGGTATTGCGGAAATGCATTATGGTTGATTTTTTTTTTGCTTGATTAGCTTGGACACCTCTTTATATTACGAAGCGCATGCAGACCCTGGGAGCACTGGGATCCCTCACAGAGGCCTGTGGGGCCTTTGCCCAACTAACTAACTAACTAACACTACGAAGTTAGTCCCACACACTTATCAACTCATTCAATATCGAGGAGTGCGGCAACGCTTACACAACATAAAATCAGAAATCATATTCAATAGTTTTCTTTAGCCAATTGAAACAGTCACCCTTGAATCGGCATCACATCTACCTGACAGCTAAACATCTACTCTGGGAACCAGTAGAGCATGTGTAATGCATCACATGATATCAACCAATTTTACTTTTTAAAAGTAAAAATGCATTCTTTTGGGGGTGTTACGTAACAAGAAAAACACAATACGTTAAAAAACTTGGCACAACTTTTGATTCAAGAAAACAGTGTTGAGTGTTTTCAAACATCCATTGGCATGCAGCCAATACTCGCAACGAATACAATAATTCGGAATTACCAATCTTCATGTGCAGATTATATGAGTATTTCACTTTGCAAGTTTGGAAGTAATTGTTTTTTAAAACAAATTTCTAGGGCATATCTGTATGGGTATGTACATATCTAAAGTTAGTAAACTGGCTTGAAAATAAACTGGTTACAGAAAGGTTCCCACTCGATTTCCATGCCGGCATAAGCAAACAATATTGCTGAAACAGCATGAGGTTTCCCGCCCTATAACCTCAATGCCGACATTACTAAATAAAACAAGGTTAGGGAGTATTGCAACCGATCGAAACAGCTTGCTGCGTAGTATGCGAATAATAAATCCTGTTGAATAGCTAAAGACTGAATACCTGACAACGGCACACAACGTCGCTGTCGACAGCCAGGAGGTCCACAACCTTCCCCTTTCCCTCGTCGCCCCATTGCGCTCCGAGCACAATGGTGGCCTGATTGCGTCGCTGGTTAGGCTCCACGCGGTGCCGCTTCCGCGGACTATCGGTGCCGTTCATCAGTTCGGACATCGCGCTAGCCGACACCGACCACCCTCAAGTTCACGACACGCGAACGTCAGCGTACAAGAGCACGCGCACCAGCCGAGTCCGAGGAACACTGATTGACTGACAGTCAAATGACAGTGACAGCCCGACTCTATTTTTTGCCTACGATCACGACGCAAGTGCATTTTTTTGCCGAGCTATCTCACTCTTATTTTACAATTTAAACAGAGTAAACTCGATGTCAAAGCGCTTAGCAAAAACCATAGATAATAAAGTAGGAAGCTCACGGTAATGTTGGAAATATGTGGGGAATTCCCCAAACTGCGGGGAATTTGAACCCATTGGGGAATTTGTGAGAGGTTTTAAATGTGGGTACATTACCAAATTTGCAATGCAATGCATACTTCCCCAAATGGAATTTGGGGAAGTAAAGAAAAGTATATTGTTAATACTTGGTTTTTCAGGTGGTAAATATTTTATTTGTTCATGCGGTCCTTAAGGGGCCATCTATTTAACTTAAAACTGCTCGATAAGCTGTTCTGAGGTTATTATTGTTGGCTTTGTTCTCTGTACATCACCGTAAAAGTAGGCATTTTAATTTATAAGGAAAACGTAAGTGGGTCAAAGTTGTCATTTTCTGAGTTGGATAATATGCGTTTCATTACTAAACTAATACGAGCTGTTCCATTGTTCAGAACCCATGTAAAACTGTAGGTCCCCTATCCCTACTAGGGTAACCTGACCCTTTTAGCTGACCTGAGGTTAATCCCGCCCGGGTTGGCACCACCCAATTGGATGAAACTATGGTTGAAGCATTATTAACTATAATTTTGACCTGAATTCACTGAATAATCATTTCTCATCCACATTCTTATCAGTAGATCCGATTTTGAAAGCAACAGTCATTAACAGTTTGGTCAGCAATCAGTCCTCTACCTCTCAACCTTTTTCATTTTTAACAGTATCCTGCAGCGAAATTAAAAAAATAATCCTCTCTATTAAAAGCAAGGCTGTCGGCTATGATGAACTGAGCAGAGACTTGATTTTGCCGATTTTAGATGAGTTATTGCCAATTATCTCTCATATTCTTAATTACTCACTAGAGTCAGGCTCTTTTCCACAAATCTGGAAACAAGCATTTGTCATACCACTGCCTAAAATTCCAAATCCTGTAACACCAAACAATTTTCGGCCTATTTCTATTCTCCCTTTTCTTTCCAAAGTTCTCGAGCGCCTTGTTTACTCCCGATTTAATGAGTACCTTTGCAGTAATTCTCTTCTTAATCCTTTCCAATCCGGTTTTCGTACCTCACATAGCACAACTACCGCTCTTACTAAAGTCACAGACGACATACGTTACGCTATGGATAACAGACAACTCACCTTGATCACTTTACTGGACTTTAGTAATGCCTTTAACACAGTTGACTTCGACATACTATTAGCTATTTTTTCTTCCATGAATGTGTCAAAAATGGGGCTCAGCTGGTTTAATTCTTATCTTCGTCAACGACAGCAAAAAGTTCGCTATGAAAACCAGTTTTCGGAATGGTGTGACATTAGGGCTGGTGTACCTCAAGGCGGTGTCCTTTCTCCTCTTCTTTTTTCTATTTTTATCAACACACTTGCCGCTATTCTTTCATGCCATTATCATCTGAGATGATCTACAAATTTACCGACACTTCTCACTTGATGACCTGCATCTCAACATTGATCTTGTCAATAAAGACTTATCTGAAGTTCATCAATGGTCGGAAAGATTTGGTCTTCAAGTTAATCCAGCAAAAACACAGGTCATGATTGTTGGTAGCGGCAAGCTCTTGGCAAAGATTGATAAGAGTAATCTCCCACCTATCCTATAGAATGGTATTACTATACCCTATAGTTCAAGGGTTAAAAATTTAGGTATTTTCCTTGACGAGTCACTGTCTTGGGTTTATCATACGGGTCAAGTCTGCAGGAAAATATATGGAGCCATGCACACTCTCTGGCGTCTCAATCGCCTCATACCAATCGAAACTAAAATCAAATTAGTTCAGTCGCTAATTCATCCTATTTTAGACTATGGTGACATCTGTAATCTTAACCTAAACGAGGAGCTTCTAGACAAACTAGATCGCTTGCTTAATTATGGAATTCGTTATATCTTTGGTTTGAGGAAGTTTGATCACATATCCACCTATCGTGCGAAACTAAAATGGCTTAATATTCGCCAGAGGCGTAATATGCATGTTCTCTCTCTTCTTTACTTAATCTTAAATGATCCCAAATCCCCACTTTATCTTAAATAACGTTTCAAATTTCTCTCTTTTCATGGTGTACCACTTAGGTCTGCAGATAATCTCCTGCTCCTTATTCCGTCACATTCTTCCACTGCTTATTCGGGTTCTTTTACAGTTCACTCAGCACGATTGTGGAATCAATTGCCTCTTACTATTAGGGAAAGTGCTTCCTTGTCTATTTTTAAGGTAAAATTAGAATCCTGGTACTTGACATGTTATAACAATTAAATCAATCAAATATTTTCTGTTTATATAGTTTTAAGTTATCTAATGTTTTCTAAGTGTGATTATGGTGCTTAGTTTTAAGTAATTTATTGTTTCTTGCTACCTCTTAATATATTTTCTAATATTAAGGTTAGCTGTTAGAGATTGCCTTTGGCAATAAGCTCGCCTTTGCATACTATGTAATAGTTGTAAGCAATAAAGAATATTTTCATTTCATTTCATTTCATTTCATGAAAAATTGTGTTATATCGTAATATGAAGATGCTTCATTTCTTCGTTAATATAGTCCATTATTATAAGAGATCGAATCGGTAACGCATTAGGACATCACAAATCGATTAGTACTCGGGTTGTAAAAAGTTAAATATGTAAGTTGCTGGAAAGACTATAGTGTCAAAAGTGACATTTCCACAGACCATAATACTGGTCCTAACAAAATATGTTAAAATGACTTAAGAAAATAATAATAATAACGCTTATTGTGCGATAAAGTGTACAAAGGGTAGAACTTAATGCCTAAAGTACATATTTCTTTTCATTCGTTTTAATTTTAATTAAGACTATTTATTAAAGCAGCCAACTTGTCCACTTTTGCCAGACTAGTTAATAAAATACCTCAAAAGATTTTTTAGAGACCTCCATATCCCCGAATTTTCTAGAAAAAACCGGCCAAGTGCGAGTCGGACTCGCACACGAAGGGTTCCGTACCATCGTACAAGATTAATTCCAAAAAAATCACGTTTTTTGTATAGGGAAACCCTTCAATTTTTATTAGTTATTTGCTTAGTGATAGACGGACGGATGGACGGCCGGACGGACAGACAGCGGAGGCTTAGTAATAGGGTTACGTTGACACCCTTTGGGTACGGAACCCTAAAAACCACTACGGGCCATTGAATAAATAAACCTCGTGTTTTGGAGAGAAAACCTCCTGATCTGGCAACACATAAATCGTACAGCCGTATAGTACGCGGGTTATGCCCGGACTAAACCGGTTATTGCATGGTTAATCCGGTGCTAATCCCGTAATAAGTTTTGACAGGTTCACTCTAAATACGACTGGTACATAGACATTGGCCTCGCTTAGACAATAATTAGCTAGATAATCAATTTAAAAATTTACTTTTTTGATAATCGAAATTCGCTGTACCACTTATTTTCATTTAATAGGAGTGCACGGAAGGATAATAAATCAAAATCAACGTCAACGTACGATTAAACACATCACTTTATATAGACAGTATGGAAGGAACTCAATGCGGTTCACTAAAAGTGACGTGTTTGAACATTGATTAACTCAGTCTCTTCGTGCAATCGGGGCTAAGCTTTGAGGGTTAACCCGCTGCTATAAACATTAGAAATGAACGCTGAAAATGCTTTGATAAGAGCTTACCATGGTAATTAACATGGTTAACAGGCAAGTGACGTTTAGTTCCTTTCTCGCAAACGAAGTGTCATTCGGACAAGTGAACTGAAATTTACCTGTTGGCATGGTACGAAATGCAAATAAACTACAGATTGAATCAATCACTTGCATCTTCACCCGGTGAGTTAATCTAGCATGCTAGGTAGGTACGCTGTTTTGAGGAGTCGGAGGACCCTCAAAAGGAACAAAGCTTTGAAATATTTTTAGTAAAGTAATTTTGTTTTATGTAAAAAGTTGTATGCAGAATCACGATATTTCCGCCGATGACGATGCCGGTTTTTTCTTATTTGAATCCACAGCGGCCGAGCGCTTCTTGATCCTATAGAAAATACTTTATTTTGCTTTTATGGCTTCGGTATATTTGATTAAATAATGCAGCGTGTACGCATGTGTGCAAAGGTGGCAGAGAGCTGTTATCTTGAACAAGTCACGACAGCGCTGTGGTAGTGTACCAAATAGAGGGAACAGTCACTATTGGTTATTCTGTGGTAACAGTCTATGGTACAGTGTGTGTGTAGTGTGTAGTCTCGTCTTTATTGCCCAGCTGATCGGTTGCCGACACGCAAAATGGTGAGAGAAACTTTGCTTTATGAAACATTTACACAAAATGCGTCGAGCATTTTTCAATTGTTTTATAAGTACTTGTACCGTTATTTTATGCCTTATATATCTAGTAGTTATATTATTTTATAAAAAATCTATGTTGTTTAGAATGAGGAAGGTGAATATCGAAGTAGTGGTAGAATAACTTGCACGAAAACTAATAGAATATATTTAGAATAATTTGTAGAAAGATATATTTTTGTTCTATAACTATACCGTTTTTTATGATTGTGTCATAATCTCTGGTAAATACCTACTTAAAGTGACCGTTAAGTTCTAACTTGGAAAGTTTAACACTTTTTTTAACATTAATTCTAATACTTCAACAGTGACCAGAGAAAGTATTTATATAAAGTTAATAGGAATAAAATATCCTTTCGCCCATTTATTGTTCAATGCGATAGAATCAACCCTAGGTCCATCTAACTAGTCAATTTCACGTCTTAACCACGGTTTCCAATACGGTTACCCATCCATAATTCACAAAACTGGTTAAGTAAAATATTTTATTTGCCTGATTGAACTAGCATAGGATAATTTTGACAATAATAATGAGTAGCATAATAGTAAGAAATTCAATTAGGGTATATATTATTTTGTAAAAAAATATTTACCATAGATAAAGGTAAATATTTTTTTTCAAATTGTACAAATTAAGCCTCTCCCAAACAGAGATTTTCCCACGCGAAATAACGCTGGGAATTTAGCTCGGAAGGCTTTTGCTTACGATTCTCGCTCTTATTTCTTGCGATCTAAGAATAATGAGTATTCTGTGCCAACCGCGAATATCCGAGCTCGCGCGTCGCGTCGGGCACAGATTACATAAATCTCAGAATCAAAATAAAAGCGTCAATCGGCAGCGTTTTGCAAGAGTGCGAGCACGGAAATCGCAGCTGCGATATGATCTGTCAGATGAATACCTACATACTGAACCGTATAAACGCAGTTTGAGTGAAGATACTTCACTCAAAATCGTTGATACTTTTTGGGTGCTCGCCCGGTGGAGCAATCTTTCCAGCGATATTCCGCTTGGAACTTTCGATAGCGATAACCTTTCCCAGGCTATAACTCAACACTCTTAGCTTGCAAGAATAAATCCGCAAGAGCGTTCCAAGCGATACTCCGAGCGGAATTATCTGTTAGCTTATATGAAAAAAATATATTTAAAAACTAGTAAATTAGTAAACTAGTACATTTTGTCTCAAATAATGGTAAGCAGCCATACGATTTAAGTTGTATTAGACACAATACATTAACCCTTGAAGACAGAAGGAGCCTTTTAGACATGCTGCTTCTTTACGACATTTTTAACGGACTACTACTGGACGGCAGTGAGCTGCTGGGAGAGATAATGTTAAGTACTCCAGCGCGACGAACCCGCCACACATTGCTTTTCCATAAACCACTACATGCAACCAACTACGCACGAAATGTACTTATATCACAGAAGCCTACAACAATAAATACCAGCACATTGATATTTTCCATCTCAGTAAATTTATCTTTAAAAAACAAGCAAAGACTACTCTCATACAGACACACGGCACGTGATCGGGAAATTGACATACATCTATCTACGTACTAATCTAACCCTATTCAACTACCTATATGTGTATATTTTAATTAAATTTATTATTATTATTACTACTTTACCTACAATAAACATCAGTGTTCGAGATATATACTATATACGCCTTAATTTTTGTTTTTAATAATATATATAAGTAATTATATACATTCACACCTACACTCTTTACTACACACTACACCACACTACAACATACTCTACAAACTTCACACTCGTTTACATACACACACTCTTTAAAAGACACATCCCTATTTGAACAAATTTAAATACTAATCAGGGAAACATATAATTGGCCTAACCGTATTAGTTCATAAGAAATATTGTCTATATTTTTGTAATTGGCTGTTTGTTCTCTTACTTAAATAAGTAAAAAAATTAAATAACAGATGAAATAAACTGTATTCTACAGCCAAATATTTCCATTTTCAAATATTAGAATAACTTTTTAAACCATATCCGGAAAGTGCGTCCTATGTACAATTTTCTCGTTGTATGCTTAGGTTGTATGTACATATCTGCACTGAATATCCAACTAAACTTAACAGAAACTCCAAAGCTATGGCAGTGAATGCCGACGTACCGCAGGGCTCCGTGCTGTCCCAACTCCTTTCTTGCCGGTTATTTATGATCTAGGTACACAATCTTGGCATTGCTACGCAGATGAGAGCACTATGCTACCCAGGTACACCAGTCCTCTGACCGCAGGCCGGGGAGAATGAGCATAGACGGTCGTTGTAAGACTTGAAGAGACCCAAGAAACAATTCAGGAAAGGGGTCGCCGAAACGATGTTGTTTAACGCGAGAAAGACAGCGGCGCGAGCGGATACCGTTCACTGCAGCTCCGATCTTCCTGGTCTGCGTATTGACGATCACATAGGGATTCTCGTTGTGACATGAGGGTGCATAACTTGAAATTCTAACAATCTATCAAGGATTAAGCCGACCTGGCCTAAAAAAACGTATAGTCCCCAACATAGTGCGTCAGTATTTCACGCCAGATTGCTGCTCGCAATGTTGCAAATATCTTGCGTGGAGTTTTTTTTAATGTTAAGGTGGCCCAACCCGGCGGGACTAACTCATTCGCGGGCGCTGTACAAAACCGTGCTGTTGCGCTCTAGGACCTTCTCTGACAGAAAAAGACAGGCTCCGTGATAAGGAAGATGCAACATGTCCACAAAAAAGATTATGTGCATAGTGTATGATTTGGTAAGATTTACGAAAATTTTAATTTCAAAACGACTTATAGCTAAAAGTAAACCACGTCCGCTGTAGTAAAACATCGAACAAAAACCAAATAGATTATAAATCTTGATTAAATAAGCTATGTCTGATGACTAATCTTTTTAAAATTTTCTTACTTTATCATTGCGTAATAAACCACCAAAGTTATTGTATAAAACGCGCGAAAAATTCGAACTTTAGGACCTTATAACTTAGAAACCAAATACAATTTTACAATGCCAACGGTCATCAGACATCTAGTTCGATCAAATAAAGCTCTTTTGAGCAAAATATGGGCGTGATCTTCTTTCCCCGTTTGTATGGGGAGTTGAGCGGGTTGGGCCACCTTAAGCGCGGCATACGGCGTACGCCAGGACATCTTAAGGTGCCCGTTGACGCCCATGGGGTTCAGAACTTACAGCGGGGCTGCGAAAACCATGCCAGCCGGCCAGTTGCACACAAACAACACAAAATCGCAATATCCCAGAATGTAGAGACTATGGTAGAGACCTTCCAACTATAAAGAAGTGAGCCTTTTTTAACACTGTATATCCGTAAACATTAAGTATTATGTCGAACAACAGTGAAAATCTAAATAAACATAAGAGATATATTGTCTCTCTCTGTTATATCGTCTGTACCACGGAGAATGTTCTTCGGTGCTGCATAACGCTCTGTTTTCTACTATAGCTGGACACGTAAAAGGCAGGAAATGCATTCATTGTCGATATTTCTCGAATAAGAACCAAACGATGCTTTATATATACTTCACCCATAGGGTCGGAACATCGTGAGATGCGTTATCTGCCGAGGTATTATCCCCATAGTATGGGGTCCTTCGAACGTAGTGTGAAGAAGGAACTTGTCGGCCTGCATGGATTTCGGATCCGCTGTGAAAGTTCGACACCCCGTGAGTATCGTCGGGCCATTAAGAATGTGATGAATTCCGTCGTGTCTTTATACTGAAAAGGAAGAATTCCCGAGTTTTTTGTCCACGGTCGACCTTCATATGCCAGAGAGGTTTCTGGATAGTGTCTCTATTACCGGTGTAACGTCAAGAAAAAGTCTGTACAACTGTACAAGAGAGGTGTGTGTAGAGGTCTCAGTGGGCGTTGGGATTGTATCTACTAGTGTTATGCCGTTGCTTTCAGGTAAAGTTTACAGTGCGAGGTGTGGTGCCACCGGTGTTCACGCCCCTCAATGAAGACTTCACGATAAACTTCGCCGCGATTCCGCCTTACCTGAAGTTCCTGGCCAACGCGAACATCAAGGCAATTCTTGGTGAGGAAGTTAGGTATTGTTATTATTTACAGTCAGTCAGTCAGCGTGTTTGCGTCCACTGCTGGACATACGCCTCACCAATTTTTCTCCAGTCCTCCCGGCCCTCAGCGGTACGGAACCACTGCTTTCCGCCGACGCACTTAATGTCGTCGTCCCACCTGGCGGGTGGTCTTCCTACACCCCGTTTTCTGTCCACGGCCGCCAGTGAAGGACACGGTTACTCAAACGGTCGTCGTTACTTCGGCTGACATGGCCAGCCCACTGCCACTTGAGCTTAACCACCCGGTGTCCAATATCGACTACTCTGGTAAGTAGGCGGATTGCCTCGTTACGCGCCATATCCCGTAACAATATTCCCATCATGGCTCGCTCCATTGCTCATTCATCATTTACGGTATACATCGACATAACCATAGCATTATGTACGTCAATGACGGTATACCTATTAATTTAATTGCATTCGGTATCTCACACACATTTGATTTGTTTGACCACTGGGATTCTTCACCACATGTTTGAAGAACCACAGGTTGTTTGTAGTTTGGAGGAAAGTGTATTCCACAATTCACCAACCCTATAGATGAACGGTCTATCCATGGAGATCGATTATTTTCCGTGATAGGTTCAGTTGGTTCTGAATGGAGGAATGTGGACAGTGAATAGGTGCATCCCATACCTGTTGCGTGTGTGTGTAGCGATGGTAGAAAAAAAAATAAAACAAATAAATTACCGACTTCAAAGAAAAAGCATTAAAAATTAAAAAAAATATTGCCATTTGTGTAGTTACGATAATTGTTATTTCTTGAGTCGGTGTCAGCCAAGGTAGCCAAGGTTCTCTTGACTGGCGCTGCGCGTGCCCGGCTGTAAAGTACTGCTTTTCGTTAGTCTTAGTTTCTGTTACGACTATTTATCTCAGCCTATGACTTACGAAAAGTAGTACTTTGTGACGTCACTTTGATACATTTTGCCCGGCGTGCCCGGCACTTGAGTTATTCGTCCATTTGTCGCGCACATTATTTATTCGTCCATTTGTCGCGCACATTATTTATTTATTTATTAAGCCAGTTTACACATTTATACAAATAATTCTTATAAATTACTTTTACATTTATATATTTTTTAAATGTCACCCAGATTTTGGGCTTGCTGGCCTCCCATGTGGACATGGGGTGCAGCGGTCATAAAGTTCCCTGGTTGACCGGACCTACTGGGAACCTTGGTATCCTTATCCTTAATTTAGCACAAATTTTATATAGTTTTATATTTCAAAAAATGTATATTATTATTATTTTCTTTAACATAAATTTAACATTACTTATAGTGTACTATAATAATAATAATAATAAAGCCCTTTATTCTGATCTACAAGATTATACATACCTATTTACTGTGTTTTGATTAATCTATAAAATGTCTCGTAGTTCAGCGTGCCTTTTGGCATAGGCCTCCTCTAACATTTTCCACTGGGTTCTGTCTCTCGCTACCCTTCTCCAATGGTGTCCCGCCGTGAGCTTCAAGTCGTCTTCCCATCGCGTGTGTTGGCGTCCTCTCTTGCGTTTACCATCTCTGGGGGTACCAGTCGGTCACAGTTGTGCTCCATTTGTTTTGCTTATCTCGGATCATGTGACCAGTCCATCTCCACTTCTGTTGATCTATTCGCATAAGTATATCAGCTACTTTAGTTTTCTCTCTTATTTTGATACTCCTTACTTTGTCTTGTTTCTTTATTCCTATCATACTTCTCTCCATGGCTCTCTGGCATCGTTGTAGCTTTTCTCTATAGTTAGTGAGTGACCACGTTTCGCATCCGTAAGTAATGACTGGAAGTATACAGGTATCAAAGACTTTCCTTTTTATTGGCATGCCGAGCTTTTTGCATTTCAATACTTCTTTCAATGACCAGTACTTTTTCCATCCATTTGCTACTCTTCTATTAATTTCTTTAGTGGTTTGGTCTTTGTCAGCAATTATCTGTCCTAGGTAGCTGTATTCTTGCACATATTCGAGTTGTTCGTTGGCGATTTTTATAACTGTTGGTTTGGAGTTAGTGAGTAATTTTGTTTTGTCTTTATTCATTCCTAGACCTACTTTCATTCTTTCCTCGTTTAGTAAATTTATCATTTCTTCGAGGTGTGATGGATTTTCTTCGAACAGGACTATATCGTCCGCAAATCTTAGGTGGTTTAGTTTTACGCCATTTATGTTCAAGCCGTAGGCATTCCAGTCCAGTTTGCGGAAAATACTTTCCATTACAGCCGAAAACAATTTCGGTGATAAGGGATCCCCTTGTCTAACACCTCTTTTGATATTAATTTTTTTCCCAGGGTTTCTAGTTGTATCCGCGCTTCGCAGTTTGTGTAAATGTTCCTGATAATTTCGATATATTTTGGAGGTATCCCTTGTAGTTCTAGGCTCTCCCAAATGGCTTTGTGGCTTATACAGTCGAAAGCTTTAGAGTAGTCGATAAATGCCAAGTACAGGTTTTTATTGTATTCTTTGTATTTTTCTATTATTTGTTTCAATGTATGTATATGGTCTATGGTTGAACATTTTTGTCTGAAGCCTGCTTGTTCCCGTGGCTGGTTTTCGTCTAGCTTTCTGCCTATTCGTTCTAGGATTACTTTTGAGAACACCTTATATATATTTGACATCAAGCTTATAGGTCTGTAATTCCCTATGTCTTCTTTTTGTCCTTTCTTGAATATAATAATTATGTGAGATGTTTTCCACTTCGTAGGGATTTTACCTGTCTTCATTATTTCGTTAAATATTGATGTAAGAATAGGTAGTAGCTCTTCAAGAGTGCCTTTGAGAAGTTCGTTTGTAATTTAATCCGGGCCTGGGGATTTTTCTATCTTCTGACTATGCATACTACTATGCGTACTATAATACTTATAAAATATTATACAGATAAAAATGGAGGAAAAACTAACGTAGACTATATTTGTTTAGACAACATTTTGTTTGTGTTCTGATTCAATTCTTAGCTGTCAATAGCATCTTAGTCTTAACTGCAGTCCATAATCTACGATCTTGAGCGATTCTCCACCAGTGCGGACCAGCTGCGCGTAGTTCGTCACTCCAACGTGTAAGCGGTCTACCGACACTTCTCACGCATTCACGGGGGATCCATTCAGTTGCTAGTTTGCTCCACCTTTCATCAGGGCATCGTAAAATATGGCCGGCCCATTCCCATTTTATTTTTTATTTTTTTTAGTTTTTTTGTCGCGAACTTACTTAATACAAATGTAAGACTTATATGATTTTCTCATGGATATCATTGTCAGAACTAATCCAAATTAAAATGGAACCACACGGGAAGCACCTGCTTTCGATTTGAAAAATAATCATTAAAATCGGTTCAACCAGGCGAAAGTTATAAGGTAAAAAACATAAAAAAAGTCGGTTAAAAAGGGGAGGGAGGGATAGCGTTACCCAGCTCCGAATAGCATTCTCCGTGGAACAGACTGAATAGAGAAGAGACCCACATCGCTTCCTTCGGAGATGGAGGGTCTCTTAACTCTAGGATATCTCGAGTTCGCCGACGAGACTGAAGGCACGCAGTATCGAGTAGACGGGGCCATGAAGGTTCTTAGGGCCGAGTGCACGAAAGGACAAAAAATCAAAATCAACCTCAACGTTGTATGAACAGTGTGGAAGGAACTCCATTTGGTTCACTAAAAGTGACGTTTTTGAACATTGATTAACTCTGCCGTCTCTTCCTGCAATTGGGGCTTAGGCTCTGATCAGTTTCTCAGATGCGAAAAACACTCCGCAAAAGACTTGTCCGCTCCTTGTCCGAGTATTTTCTGGTCCGGCCAGTTTGTTTTTTCTTATTATTATTATTTTTACACGGACAGTTCTGCACAGAACGAAGATTTATCTCAGCCTTAGGCTGAGATAAATAGTCGCAACAGAAACTAAGGCTGAGATAAATAGTCGTAACAGAAACTAAGACTAACGAAAAGTAGTACTTTGTGACGTCACTTTGACACATTTTGTGTGGACGAAATCTCAAAGTAATGCAAATTGACGCCACAAAGAACTACTTTTCGTTAGTCTTAGTTTCTGTTACGACTCTAATCTCAGCCTAAGACTAACGAAAAGTAGTACTTTGTGACGTGACTTTGCATTACTTTGAGATTTCGTCCATACAAAATGTATCAAAGCGACGTCACAAAGTACTACTTTTCGTAAGTCTGAGTTTTCGTTACGACTATTTATCTCGGCCTTAGTATAGTTTAATGTTAATTTAAGCCGAGATATTTCCCCAATGGTAAAATTACTTATCCCCGAGAAATTTCGAATTCGCACGGGCGTCGTCGGTCACTTAGTTGAAGGCCTAGCGTACGCCATGAATGGCACAAACGGTAATAGTTACATGACAGAAATATTCATTCACAAGAGTATTGTACGTTCGTGTCGCTCGCAGTCGGCGGCACGACGGGTGAGGGCCCCGCGTTCAGCGTGGCGGAGCGCAGGCGGCTGACGGAGGCGTGGGTCGCCGCCGCCGAGCCGCTCGGCGTGCACGTCATGGTGCAGGTGGGAGGGGCTCCCCTCCCCGACGTTCAGGAGCTGGTCAGTACCGGACACTATCCGCTTGTTCTTTTTTAGGGTTCCGTACCCAAAGGGTGCCAACGGAACCCGATTACTAAGCCTCCGCTGTCCGTCCGTCCGTCCGTCCGTCCATCCGTCCGTCACAGGGCTGTATCTCATGATCCGTAATAGGTAGGCAGCTGAAATTTTCATAATGTGTATATATTTTGCCGCTATAACAACAAATAGGTAAAATTATAGAATATATAAAAATGAAAAGAGGGGCCCCAAACAAAAAACGTGATTTTGTTTAGTTAAATTTTGTACGATGGTACGGAACCCTTGATGGCCGAGTCTGACTCGCCTTTGGCCGGTTTTTATTCGTTCGTAAGCGATTTTTAAAAACTTAAATTGTGTAAAACACAATCGTCTCAGAGGTCATCACTTGCAAGATAGCAGTGCCTGATAGTTGCTTCTAGTGACATGACATTACGCAACTGTGAACGAATACTCTAAAACATCTTATCAAGCTGTATTTACTCTGTTAATGCAAATATTTTACAAGAACTAAATTTGGCTCCAATGTTCTAGGCGGGGAAAATCCCACAAGTAGATGAAAGCGACGACTGCTTATTAACTTTTCCAGTGGACACAAATTTCTTGTATTTATAATAAAATTACACGAGTATGCCTGGTTTTCACCAAGTGGTGATTAATTTTAAACCACTTAAAGGGCTTTTATTTCTAAAGTGCTGATTATCTTGTATTGGAACTGATTGCAAGCTGTTAAGAACGGCCCGTAAGCTATGTTCCCCATACAAACGTAGTTTACTAATCATTTGAAAAACACTGTTCCGATTTGGGTGATATTTGGTATATAATATTCCACAATAAATATCTGTGTCTGCACGTTTTTTGTTTTCGTGAAAAATCTAAAGCAAGTCAAATAACAGGCATAATAAAATCTTCATACAAATTTTATTTTCTCTGTTGTGTGACACAGGATAAATTTTTCGAATAAACAAACACGTGCAGACATAGATATTTGTTGCTTGTTATTAAAACCCAAATATCAAGTAAATTCGAACAGTGGTTTTCAAATGATTACTAAACTACGTTTGTATGGGGAGCGTAATTTTCCGATGCTTACGGGCCCACCTCAATAAAGGCCCTTTATATATGGCGATTAAGCTAATTAGCAGTAGGTGAAAAAGGCCCTAAGCCTGGTTTTCACCAACTGCCGATTGGTCAGCCCGTTGCCTCTAGCCCCTACAGCACGAGCTGCACAACAACTATACAACAACTAACGAAATATAATTGATATTCCAGGCCCGGCACGCGGAATCAGTGAACGCGGGCTCGTTGCTGACGCTGCCCGAACTATACTTCAAGCCGAAAAGTGTGGACGACCTGGTGACATATATCGAGGCTGTGGGGAAGGCAGCTCCCAACACCCCCGTCCTGTACTACCACATTCCGTCTTTCTCCAATGTCTCCAGTAAGTACACCATATTGAGATCATCCAGTTTTTCCGTATGCAACAGTTCATGACAAATATAATTTTATTTGCAAAGACTATGTATCCCCACCAACTAACATGTTGCCAATTGGAGCAGGCCAGTCCCCACAAACAGCACCCGTTCACGAGCGTCACGCCGGGCACAGCCATTACCTCTCTCGACCATATTTTAGGGAAAGAGATAACCCGAACCAAGCGTCACCGTAAGCAAGGACCTTAAAGCGATGCACTGCTCCACTGGCAACAAACCACTGTGGAACAATTGCACATTAGGTTTTAATACTAAGAGTTTTGTCATAAACGAGTACAGTGAGCTGTACCCGAAGTCTCAGTTGTCACCTAAATTGACGTTTACGGCAAACCGATCGACTGGCGTTTTCAAATGTATGAAGAAATTGAAGAGCGCGCGCAGTGGGCGTTAAGCGAACTAACATTTGCCAGTCCGAGCTTGATTTGACAGCTTACTCAACGTTGCCGTAAATACATCGACGTTGCCGTTTACGTCCACTCCGCATTTTCATACGAATCGGAAGTCTGCGTTTGACTTTGACAGCTTGAAAAAGTAAAACCACAGAATATCTAGTATAAACTTGTATGGTGTTTGACGTTTTTACGGAACTTCGAAGTTACGTAAACGTCAATTTAGGTGAGAACTGAGACTACCGGCTCACAGGCCAGTCCCCACAAACAGCACCCGTTCACGAGCATCACGCCGACGAAACGAAAGAGATAACCCGAACCAAGCGTCACCGTAAGCAAGGACCTGTTCCAGTGGCAACAAAAAACTGTGAAACAATTGCACAAGAGGTTTTAATACTATGAGTTTTGTCATAAACTACTACAGTGAGCTGATCACATAGTTACATATCCCTTTAAATGCTACCACCCACCAGAACATTAAGAGTATAATGAATTTGAGAGCAGCCTTATCAATAAAGTAAGAAAAAGATTCCAGTTTGAGATTTTGACCAATACCGAGAAACTAATAATACTTAATTAAAATTCGCGTGTATTTCCTCGTCATTATTGAAATTGTATCAAATCAAAAATGCACTTATCCGACTCGGAAAGAGAAAGAAAGTGTTGCATGACCGGGCGAGGATTTGAACCCCAGACCTCTCGCATGAAAGGCAATTCTTCTAGCCCCTACGCCACGAGCTGTAAAATGCTCGAAATGTGCATGAGACCATCAGATTTTGCTTTGTTTTTATGCAACCTGACATGGATGGCTAATACCACACTACTACCGTTATGATATTAGCCCAATATACCACATTCCCGAAGGAATTTGGTGCCATGCCAGGACCTTCCCTTTATGAGTACGGCTACATTGAACTGGATGGAAAACACGGACAATTTTTCATTGCCGCTTCGACCATCTTTTCATGGTACCAACCCGGGTGGGCTTCAACCCTACCACCTAGTAGGGGAAGGGGACCTACAGTTTAACATGGATTCTGAACCATGGAGCAGCTCGCATTCGTGACGAAATACACTTATCGTACTCGGAAAGAGAAAGACAGTGGTGCATGTCGGTATTGAACCCAGGCCACTAGGCTACGAGCCGCTCAAAACTACGGGATTTTGGTACGGCAAACCAATTCAGATAGCTATTCTTTTTTCCCAGTCAATATGCCTCAGTTTATCGCCGCTGCCACGAAGCGCGTGCCAACCTTCAAGGGCATCAAGTACACCAGCAACGAGCTCAGCGAAGGCGCCGAGGCGAGGCTGCTCCTCTCCGGGGACCAGGCGGTGTTCTTGGGAGCGGACTCAGTGAGTTTACTTTTGTGGAATATGTGCCTTAAGGTGGCCCAACCCGCTCATCTCCCCATACAAAAGGGGAAAGAAGATCACGCCCATATTTCTTGTCAGAGATCCAAAATTTTGCTCAAAATAGCTTTATTTGATCGAACTAGATGTCTGATGACCATTGGCATTGTAAAATTGGGTTTGGTTTATAAGTTATAAGGTCCGAAAGTTCGAATTTTTCGCGCGCTTTATACAATAACTTTGGAGGTAGATTACGCAATGATAAAGTAAGAACATCGTAAAAAGATTAGTCATCAGACATAGCTTATTTAATCAAGATTTATGATCTATTTGGTTTTTGTTAGATTTTTAACTACAGCGGTCGTGGTTTACTTTTAGCTATAAGTAGTTTTGAAATTAAAATTTTCGTAAATCTTACCAAATCATACACTATGCACATTGTCTTTTATGTGGACATGTTGCATCTTCCTCATCACGGAGCCTGTCTTATTCTTTGATACAGAGAAGGTCCCAGAGCGCAACAGCACGGTTTTTTACCGTGCCCGCGAGTTAGGCCCGCCGGGTTGGGCCACCTTAACTACCGATGTCACGTATAAGGTTTTTTCAGTTGGTTGAACGTAGAAGCTTCTGAGTGTCTCCGCAGATTTTCCGTAAGAGTCCTCCAGCAACTGCATAACAGCATTGTTATTGATAGATTAGTTCCATATTACCCTGTCTGGTAAACAGGCCGCTGTGAAGACAGATCCACTGTAATATAATACTTATATTTACAGGCATTTTCTTATAATTAATCTTTAAAAATGTCTTCAAGCAAACGAATAAGATATTACATGTATATCAAAGACTACAAATTTGCCATTTTATAAGTGTGTAGTCATTAAAGGACGAAATTTGCGATTGATAGACGAGACATCCTTACTCGGAGCATTTAAAGTACTACTAGTTAAAGTAGGGCTTGAGATTTTTTTTACTTTTTTTTTATGCAACCTGTCATGGATAGCTAATACCACACAACTACCGTTATGATATTAGCCTTAGGACACCTAAAGTTTTACATGGATTCCGAAACATGGAGCAGCTCGCATTCGTGACGAAATGCATTTATCCAACTCAGAATGAGAAAGAAATTGATGCATAAACAGGGCGAGGATTCGAACCCAGACCTCTGGTATGCTAGTCTAGTCCCCGCGCCACTAGGCTACGAGCCGCTCAAACTGGACATGTATGAATGTCACACCCATATTTGCCCAACACACCGCATTCCCAAAGAGGTTTTCGAGGGCGTCCAATGCAAGACTTAGCCCCGGTTGCACGTACCGTCTTGCTCGTCAACATCACCGTCAACGTATGATTAAGGACTGATCAGGCAAATTTTGCGTTGCACGAAACTTAAACATTACGTTGACCGCTGATGTTAACCGCTAATCGTAAACACTCCGGACCCATTGATCACCGTTAAAATCACGATCAAATTATAATTCAAAGTATCAAAATTTACTATTTTTATATTATTGTAGTCTAATTGGACCTTAAATAATAGGAAAACGTCGCCATTAATGGAATGCAATGCTTTGTTTTTCATAATTATTAGCCTGGCACTCGGCTCCACAGATTAAAAATTTCGGCGCCAAATCTATGTAATCTGTGGTGCTACCAACAGCTGATAGCAAGCCGACATATTGGGCGCTAGTAGCGCCACCCCGCGGCTCCAGGAGCAACTGTTTTGTTTGTTAGTACGAATGGTTGACGCTAGATGGTGCTTCAATTGTGCCTGTCCCTTTCTGTTTATGTACTGTGAGAGAAGGGCAGTACTATGTTAGCTCAGGCGGTGCTAAGAGTTGCCATACAGCAAACATTTTTGCCGATTGTATCGAGGGACTATTTGTGGTCTGACTCCTGGCAAGCTAACTTTGACGAAAATATGTTACGTGCAACGCAATTTCATATGATGGGCGATTAGCCGTCACATCATCGTCAAATGTAATCAGTAACGGATAACATTTTACGAAGCGTCGTGCACTCCGGCCTTACTGCTCCAAGTTCAGGAGGACGTTAAGGAGTTCAGCACTTGGCGGAAATAGAAGAAAATTCTGAGCAATAAAATTTACTTTCCAGCTGTGGGCGCCGGCCCTGCTGCTCGGTTTCGAGTCCGGCATCGGCACCACGTTCAACATGCTGCCGGGCCTGGCGCGGGAGATCGTCGCGGCGGTGGCCGGCAGCGACGTCGCCGGCGCGAGGAAGCTGCAGGAGAAACTGAACGACTTCGTGGGCATACTCACTCCGGAAGGTGACTTTTATTTTTTTTAAGTGACTGGACATGGATGGCTTATACCACACCTTCTGTCATGGTATTAGCCCAACACACCACATGGGAACTAGGTGCCATGCCAGAACCTTCCTTATATTGCACGGCTACATTGAACTGGATGGAAAACACGGACAATTATCATTGCCGCTTCGACCATCGTTCATCCAATGCGATGGTACCAACCCGGGCGGGATTAACCCTACCACCTAGTAAGTAAGGAAGGGGTCTTACAGTTTAACGTGGAATCCGAACCACGGCCAGCCTCTCTCAACGATCGAACGGTCACACATCCAAGACCAGACCGGACCCAGCGTTGCTTAACTTCGGAGAGCGATCGCCGAAGTGTCGCGCCACTGGGCCATTGAGGCTGACAGACTGGGCCATTGAGGCCAACGTTATATCAATGGAATAATAGGCGTGAAACAGCACAGAATAAATATGTAGTATTCTTACCCGGATTAGCTGTCATCTGATGTGTAAAAAAATATATACTTACTAATTTTTTTCTGAATGTTTTCTTAACGCCGAATGAGGCGAAAACTTACGAAGAAAACTACGAGTAGCCTTGCAGGGCCTATTTGTTGCTTGCACTGTTATCTACAGCAATTGCAAAAACGCGCTGCATGCATCGTATTGTATGACAGACGACAGACAGCCGTACGGCAAACAACGGTATTTGGCGGCTCGTAGCCTTGTGGCTCGGGCTTGCCTTGCATATCAGAGGTCTGGGTTCAAATCCTCGTCTCTTTCATGCACCACTTTGTTTCGATTCCTAAGTTGGTTAAGTACATTTCGTCAAGAATGCTTCAATGCTCCAATGTTCGGAACCCATGTAGGTTCCCTTTCCCTACTAGGTGGTAAGGTCCGGGTTGCAAAAAATGTCTTTGTTTACCATCTAGTTCAATGTAGCCGTGATCATAAGGGAAGGTCCTGGCATGGCACCTTGTAGTTGTGTGGTATTAGCCATCCATGTCGGGTTGCATAAAAAATACACACGGACCAAGAAGTGATCACATGAGGGTTCCTTATTTCCTTTTGAGGAACTTAGCCCTAAAAATAATATACTGGTTACCTGTTGGTACTGAAGAATATTTAGAGCGCATTGAATTTTCTACATACCCTGAATCCTACTAATTAATTTTAAATAATTTTAAAAGGTTTAGACTGGAAAACTTAACAAACAGGGATAGTTACTTTCGAATTTGTAATGGGATACGAGGATTTTTTTTTATTGCCGCTTAAATCATAGTTTCAGCCAATGCGGTGGTACCAACCCGGGCAGGCTTGACCCTATCACTTAGTAAGGGATAGGGACCCACAGTTATGCATGGGTTCCGAACCACGGCACAGCTCGCATTCGTAACTTTTTGTTCATGAAATAATTCAGCCCGTCATTAATCCAATCGGAGCCGGGTACCGCGACTAGTATGAAATAATTGTGTACCGGAAGGTTAATCAGTTCGTCGACGCTGATTCCAGGCCCATGGGTGCCGATAATGAAGGTGGCGATGGAGCTGGTGACGGGCATCCAGGTGGGCCCGCCCCGGCCTCCCCAGCGGCCCCTCACCGGCGACCAGGTGCTCCGCATCAAGGACAAGTTCCGCAGCAGCGGGTTCCTCAAGTGAACCAAGGAACTGCTCAGTGCTCCGGAAATATCTGACTGACAATGATCGACTAGGCAACTAAAGTTTTTGAAATTATAAGTATTCTTTTATTTCCTTTCAGTTTACTACCATAAATTAATGAAGACCTAGATGTTTCAAGGGTCAATTCCGAAGGGACGAAAAATAGATGGCGCAACTGCATGGATACACGTTTACGGCTATGGAAATAGGATGGCGCCACTTTCGCACCTAGAACTTGCGAAATAGCCAATAGATAGCGCTGTACAAACATAGGATTAGGTAATGATTAATCTATGGTACTACCCTTATGTTTCCTATATGCCAGAATTACCCTACATTCGCCCATTGAAATAAGGCTATCTTTGCGCCAAAATCTCTGTAAATATCGACCTTACTTCTGCGCCTTTGCAATAAGTCGTATTTTGGCGCCAAACACTGGTCGTTATCGACCGAACGGAAGTAAAAAGGGATTACAGAGCTAGGGTCGACTAGGGTATTATTCGCTCTAGTCTGTCTAGTTCTTTCGTGACCCAGTGCTGGACTTAAATTTTTATCTTTTTAACTCATTTCTAAAGGGGCCAGAGGCCAGCCGTATTATCTATACAGTAAATGCCGTGGTTTTGATCCGTCAAGTTGCACGTTTCTAGTTCACATTTACGGCACCATTTTCCTTTCTCATTGTATAAAAAACCTTCAAATTATTTTACTCAATCAAATGGAGCTATTTGAATCGCGAAATATGATGCTACTCCAAAAATCTCGCAATTAATTTTTAGCTCGAGTTGAATAAGTTACGTTTTTTCGTTTCATCATGACACTTTTTACACTTTCTGTGTTATTGATAGTTGGAGGGAACCGCTGAGTAGTCCTTTTTAGGGTTCCGTGCCCAAAGGGTGAAAACGGAACCCTATTACTAAGCCTCCGCTGTTCGTCCGTCCGTCCGTCCGTCCGTCCGTTGTCACAGGGCTGTATCTCATGAACCGTAATAGGTAGGCAGCTGAAATTTTCACAGGTTGTGTATTTATTTTGCCGATATAACAACAAATAGGTAAAATAAAAAAATTATAAAAATTAAAGGGGGGCCCCATACAAAAAACGTGATTTTTAGTGTCGATAGTACGGAACCCTTCGTGTGCGAGTCCGACTCGCACTTGGCCGGTTTTTTTCGTTTCATCATGACACTTTTTACACTTTCTGTGTTATTGATAGTTGGAGGGTACCGCTGAGTCGTCCTTTTTTGGTAACGGTTGGACCGAGGCTCTTTTCCAGCGAGACGGAAGGATAGGTACCTCAGGTAAAGGAGAGACGGAAAAGACATTAATGAAAATGCGGAGAAACTTTTTCCTCGACCTTATACAACATATTTGTCGTCAATCCCATATGGATAGAGAGAACAAATGCCAATTCTAATCCTGAATTAGAATTTAGATGGTACTAGCAGATTATCATTCGACAGAAAATTAACAATATAAGGTTTCACATTTTCAATTAGAAATATCATGATCACTACATGAATTTAATTGATTCTGGTTCAATAAATATCACCACAAACGCAGTGATATCCCCCAAAACAACATTCCCTACATAAATGTGCTAATTTCTATCTTTTCGTTCTACGGCTAGGATGGCGATTCATAACTATGTACTGACACTTATGTATGGAAGTGAGACTTGGGTATGGCAGAAGAGGCACGAATGTAGAATAAATGCAATAGAAATGCGTTCCATGTGGAAAGTTTTTGGAGTTAATCTAACGGACAAATTTCGAAACGACTGGGTTAGAGAGCGATGGCAATTGAAAATGTGACTAGAATCGAGAAAGGAGTGCTAAGATGGTTTGGACACATGGTACACATGGATGATGAAAAAATGACGAAACAAATTTACAGAACAGAAGTGAGCGGAAGTGTCGTGCCCGGGCGGCCCAGGTGAATGTACCCACGACCTTTAATTCTTCGTAAAAAGGTCTGATACGTAGCACCCGTAATCGTAGAGCATGTATTAAAAGATGTATGTCTGTAGACGAAGCGAAAGAGGTGTGCTGTGATCGTACCGTATGGCGCTCTATCTCTGCCTACCCCTCCGGGAAAGCGACGTGAAGGTATGCATGTGTGTGTATAGTGATATTAAAGTAATATTTTTTACAGTACATACAGTAAGTACAAAACTCCGTAATGTGGGCGCTAATACACCTATTGTTGGGGAGCTATAGCGTGAAACGACAGTGGCGCCATCTAATTTGCCGCAAAACCCCCTCATAGCATGATGTTTCATTTATGAACCACACTGAACCTGCTTCTAGCTGTATTAATAGATGGCGCTGTGGAAAAATCGATTTCTGGTGTTCATTTTCTTGAAGCAAGGCTAAGAATGAACGGAAAAAAATTACGAACGAATTTTTGGGACATTATTATTTTTAGCGATACCTATGGATGGCAAAGTAAGTAGTACGTCACGGTCAGGCCTTCAAATTATTTCGCTGTGTAAAAAAAAACATTCCGACCAGCCAGTTGCTTCTTTTCACTTTGAAGGTCCCGCAGGTTGGAATTTTAGGGAAATACCTCCTAGGTAGATCGGTAAACTGTGGATTGCACACCCATTCCACATTTTATATTAAGGCTGCGTATGAAGCTAGACAAATTCCCGATTTCCCCCCCACCGCTCCGCTAGACGCCGAAACAGCAGTGGCGCCGTGAATCTTAGGACAAAACTGAAATGAGATATTGTTAGAGCGACACCTATACGCCGTCGCTGGAACTTCGTGAAAGTTGTATCGATCCCGCGGCAAGTCGTCAATGATCATACAACCAATCACAAGGCTCGAGATCACCCGCCATATTATTCACATTGCTACATTTCAATCTATAGAAGTTTGAGTGAATGGGTGAACTTCGTACTTGCTGCGCGTTGAGCGATATGATCACGGCTTCATTGAACTGGATGGAAAACACGGACAATTTTTCATTGCCGCTTCGACCATATTTTCATGCAATACGATGTTACCAACCTAGTAGCGGAAGGGGACCTACAGTTTTACATGGATTCCGAACCATGAAGCAGCTCGCATTTGTGACGAAAATGCACCTTACGCAACTCAGAATGAGAAAGATTGCGGTGCACGAACGGGGCGAGGATATGAATCCAGGCCTCTGGGGGTCCATTCAGGGCAAGAGTGAGTTCGAGTTCGGGAGTGAGTTAACCTAAAAATAGCTGGGAAATATATTAATATTTAAATAACGGAACCGTAATTTATACTTCTAACGTATTTACGGGATAGACCAGATTTTTACCTAACTGTAATGATGTTCAAGAAGTGTGGGAACATTGACTATTTAAAAAAGTGAGTTGATATTTAGTGACGAATTCGAACTCACTCTTGCCTTGAATGGACCCCCTGGTATGCTAGGCAAGCCCCGCACCACTAGACTACGAGCCTCGGAGCTCTATCAACGCCCAGAGGAAATCCCCGATGAAGGACCTTCAGCTTCTTGAAGCAAATGTCATGTTGCGAAACAAACGTCACTACAACTAATACATTATTTACGTATTAGATCACTTGAACGAAATATTTTAATACCAAAGAAAACCTTGCTTCTGATCGCTATCCGATGCACGTTACCTACTCCTTTGTTTTTTCTCCATTATTAATGAGAGTGTAGAATAAGGTTATCTTGTGTTTTTTTACTATTCATATATATTTATGTTGTGATAATTTAAAAATAAAAACTAGATAACTATGATGACCCGTGCCGAATATGAGCAGACAAATATATTTAAAACAATGTCTGAAACATGCATGATAGGTCACACCTTTCCAGTCGGCAAATAAGCACCGTTCACCAACAAAATATTTGTGAAGTCTGCAATATGATATCTCATCTCAACATTTCTTATATCATATTTCAAGTTCTTTATAGTGTAAGGTTTTACCTTATTTTCTAAAGAAACGTTAGAAGGGATCGCATGCAATTTACCATATTTAAACATTGGCAACACAGAGAGAGAAAAACAAAAGAAAGACGCGGGAAAACGGACAGATGGCTGATGGGGTCGTTTTGGAGGGATATGTATTGGATAAGAAAAGTGGAAAGTGATAATTAAACAACTATTACCTTGATTACAGCCTTGAAAATTTAAAGGGTGTTTATATTTCACGCTATCCTTATAATCCAGTAGAGTTTTTATTTCGAGAATACAATAATAAGCACTTAAAACGAGCTTTTTCGGGTTCCGTACCCAAAGGGTGCCAACGGATCCCTATTACTAAGCCTCCGCTGTCCGTCCGTCCGTCCATCCGTCCGTCCGTTCGTCCGTCCGTCCGTCCGTCCGTCCGTCCGTCCGTCCGTCCGTCCGTCCGTCTGTCACAGGGCTGTATCTCATAAACCGTAATAGGTAGGCAGCTGAAATTTTCACTAAATATGTATTTATTTTGCCGCTATAACGGTGAAATAAAAAAAATAATAAAAATGTTAGGGGGCCCCATACAAACAACGTGATTTCTTTTGTTAAATCTTGTACGATGGTACGGAACCATTCGTGTGCGAGTCCGACTTGGCAGGCTTTTTCATTATACTTGAAACTGTGCACCTTTTTTCATTACACTTAAAATATTTTAAACTGTGTTTTAAATATTTAATATTTTAATAAATTATAATCAATTAATAACCCCAAAAATAAAAGGCTTTAAAGTTGTCCAAGTAAAAACTATCATAATAATCAAGATAATCACTTAGTTCATGAGCAGTCTTACAGTAGTCCTAAAGAGTCTACAAGGGTAACCTAAATATAGCACGTTGATTCGACAATCGTTGCCCATGTCGTATCTGCGCATGGACTGATAGCGCAGAGCCTCGACCAACATGTCGAGAGGCTCTCGCTGGGAGGATGGGTCAAGAGGCAAATGCAAAGACGGTCTTACTGGATTCCAGTCCACTACTACTACCTAGAAGCATGAGAGGCCATGTAACCTAACCTAACCTAACTGAGGGTGGCACAAAAAACATATATAAATATTCACGGTGTTAATTTTTTTCGCGACATTACTATTTCAATACCGATTATTTAACTATTTCGTATACTGACCATTTTGTGGCACTTAAAAATTAAATCTAACATAGTAAAAAAAAAAATTGCAGATTTCATCCAAACTTTTACCTCAGCGACAATTTCCCTTTGGAATGGTGTAAGCACGCCATGTGTACGCGCCACTGCCAAGGTCACGCGTTTGCTGTCTCGCAGCTGACTGCGCGCCGCCGCCAATTGTATCGCGTCGATCCGAATGTAAATTTTATTTCAAAACATTTATTTTAAAAAATGTCCTACTTTAGAACATTTTATGAATGCAGTGCGATTCCTATTACGAAATACTATGTTTTCATACTAGTATTAGAAATCGAAAATTTTAAAACAAAAGCTCAAAACAAGAAAAATCCTTCGTTTTCGGAATCAGTATGGGACCCAAAATAACCCCCTTTCGCGAATGTCGCGAACTTGCTTAACACCGTGTATAGTTGAGTATTTTATCGTGCGAAACATGGCTTAATAATAATAATAAACTACTACTGACCACCGCTACCACTACTACTACTACGGACTCAGACCGAGCTGGATGCCCTGACTACCTACTCCTACCTTCAAACAGGGACTGACTGACTGGAATAACCGAAATGAAGGCACTATCTGACATTTTCGAAGAAGCAGTAACGCTGTATGGTACACCCGCTTTGAGGACCTGTTCCACGTCCCGAGCAATATAAGGAAGGTCCTGGCATGGCACCTAGTTCCCATGTGGTGTGTTGGGCTAATACCATGACAGAAGGTGTGGTATTAGCCATCATGTCCAGTCACATAAAAAAAAAACGTACACCTTCTTGCATGTAGGCGTGGTCAGTTTTCAAGTACTGCGTAGCTTAGAGGCGGGTGGGTACCATACCTTCCATGTCAGAGGTATGGGTTCAAATCCCGGCCCCGTTCATGCAACCCTCTCTTTCTTTGTCCGAGTTGGATAAATGCATTTCGTTACGATTGCGAGCTATTTCCATGGTTCGGAATCCGCGTTCAACTGGCAGAGGCAGGGTTGGAGGAAAAGCAGCAATGGAAAATTGTCCGTGTTTTCCATCCAAAATATTAAGCCGTGCTCAAAAAGAGAAGGCCCTGGTATCGCACCTAACTCCGCCTATAAGCAGTCATCCAGCTCAGAAAGAGAAAAAAAGTGGTGCATGAATGAGCGAGGATAGAACCCATGACCTCTGACATTGAGGGCTAGTCCCCGCGCACCTGAGCAACGAGCCGCTCGTTCATATTATAATGTGCATCTCAGGTTCGCAAATAGGATTGATTTTTATTTAATTAACTTTTCAAAGTCAAGTCATAAATAAGACATATGCCGCCAACACAGCTTAGGTCAACGGAGGCCAATGTCAGGTTCGGTTTTAAAGTTTCGATCGAATGTTTTTGAATTAAATATATATTTTAGGAGTCTTTGGGACACAGACTGACATTTTTCAAGGTCTTCAAACAACCGATCCTCTAGAATCTTCATACGCATTTTAACCTAGTTCTTGCTAGGACCTTCCATAAATTGCAGGGCTATTGAGCTGGATGGAAAACAAGAACATTGTTCGTTGCTGTTGAACCATCTTATATTTAAGGCAATTGTATTAACCAAGGCTGGATAAACTACCACCAAGCAAGCAAGTAAGCAAGGAAGCAGAGATCCAGCAGGCCTATTCCTGGAATTCCGTAATCAGGAATTCTAAGTCTATGAAACCGCATTTAGTTATAGCGGTTTTCAAAGCGTTTTTTTGACGGTAAACCTAGAATCAATTGAAATCAATTGAAATACTATGCTCCGGAATATTTTCCTGTGATGTTTTCGTCAACACTTTGCAAACCGCTATAAAAGCGGTTTTGTAGACTCGGATTCCTGATTCTTGATTACGGAATTCCGCAAATAGGCCTGCATAAGTCACCCATATCCCGACCGGTCATTGACATTGGAGAAGCTACGAATATTAGGTATTCAAAGTAACCCGTAATCGTAGAGCATGTGTGAACATATGTATGTCTGTAGATAAAGCGAAAGAAGTGTGTTGTGATCGTACCTTATGGCGCACTATTATCTATGCTATTATCTCTGCTCACCCCTCCGGTATAGCGGCGTGAAGGTATGTTTGTAAATAAAATTATTATAGACTCTTTACTGTTCCATCTTTAAAGCATCAGTCAGTCAACAGTTTATATTTTAGCTTAATTAATAATGTATTTTTCATAATTCGAGTCCATATGGCATATGCCAGAACCACACCTAAGATCCCATTGGCTTTCGGACTTACACGGGGGCTGCAAAAACTACATATGATGGCCAGAAGTTTATTTATTCCATGTTTGGTACTTTTGGGGAAATACATCGGCGGGGACAGCATTATATAGTTAACCTACCCTATTAATAAAGTAACTAGAGGATTCGTTGGTTCCTATTTTGGGATGTCGCCAGTGCATCCCCAGCCTGATCCACGTTGTGGGATAGTAGTAATGGGACGGAGGAATGGCGTTATAGAGCAACAAATAGCATTCTCCATGGTAGAGACGATAGAACATCGAAAGAGACATTCCTTCGGAGGGTCTCCTAATTCTGGAATACCTCGGACTCGTCGACGTGTTTCTGTCTCGGTTCATTGATTGTACGAATTCGTTTGTAAGAAATTTTGTACGAATTCATTTGTAAGAAAATTTAAACCGAGCGAAATACCGCAAATGGGATCTACAATAGCACATTATTCGTTTTGACTTCAAGAATAATATCGCGGGCAAAGCATTTTAAATTTACGTGCCTTTCTGTATTTGAATAATAATTAGATTCACATTCTCAACATATTTCCGCTTTCGTTGCGCTCTTTCTGTGGCTTTATCACCACGCCTTCTACTCTTCAAAAAAGAAACGAGCTAGTTTTTTTTATCACGTAGCGACAGATCTGTGAAGCCCACGAAACGCGTAGTAAGATAAATATTTAGAAAAGGGGCTTGTCCACTGATATCGCAAAGGCAAATATTTTTCCACTGCTCCTAAAAATATGTACCTTCCTATTTAGCACTATCCATGACGTAGTGCATTGCGGTTTTTTTTTTTAAACAGATCTGTGAAGCCCACGAAACGCGTAGGAAGATAAATATTTAGCAAAGGGGCTTGTCCACTCTGATATCGCAAAGGCAAATATTTTTCCACTGCTCCTGAAAATATGTACCTTCCTATTTAGCACTATCCATGACGTAGTGCATTGCGAATCTTTTTTTTTAACAGATCTGTGAAGCCCACGAAACGCGTAGGAAGATAAATATTTAGAAAAGGGGCTTGTCCACTCTGATATCGCAAAGGCAAATATTTTTCTACTGCTCCTGAAAATATGTACCTTCCTATTTAGCACTATCCATGACGTAGTGCATTGCGAATCTCCAGTAATAACATTACCAAATACAACTCAAACGTCAACGGGTCCTAATTGGAATGGATATTCCACGCCCACGTGTCCGTGATCTTCAAATGGACGACATTGCAGTAGATAAGGGGCAAACAATTTGCACCGAGCACCATTGAGACAGCACTACAGCGATAATAATAGCCCTGTTGACATTTCATTACGCCGGCAGTGACGAGTGAAGGCGTGTCGACAAAAGCAAAGTGCTTATCGACGGCCGGCTAGTCGGCGTCGCACGCTCATTATAAGCGGACGTGCAGAAAATAACCAAATATTCTCGCAAACATTCAATTGAAATGGCCTACAGCGTTGAAATTGGCAACCGCGAAAAAATTTTCACCAGAGGAATCTCAAGCGATAGCGGCATTTTCATGAGACAAGACAACTTCTCACGCGTACCGGAATTAGGCAATAGAGAACACTTTTTCGTCAGGGGAGTCTCCAGCAATGACATTAAAATACCTAACGGTGCTTCGGCAAAACAGTTTGAGAGAGGCAACTCGGTCGATGGCGGTATGGCGATGAACAATGGAGTGAAATTTATTCGAAAAGATTCGGACTTGGGGAACCGAGAGAAGATGTTTCTCAGCGGTATTTCAAACATCCCCGTTGTGTCAAACAATACCACACTTCCAGACCACGGAAAACCCATGAAAAGAGTCCCATCCTACAAAGAATTCGGAATTTTGAACTACAACAAAGAAATTCCCAACAAAACCGGTGCCCCTTCGAAGATTGAGCCTGAAAACTCTCATGAAGAAACCACGCAGCATAACGTAAACATAACGAAGACTGGTCAATCAGATACGATTGCTTACAATGTTGATATTGGCAACCGCGAAAAAATTTTTACCAGAGGAATCTCAACCGACAGCGGCATTTTAATGAAAACAGATAATTTCTCCAGCAATGAAATCGAAGTTTCTTACGGTACTTCGCCAAAAACATTTGAAAGAACCTCGGTCGACGGCAATATGGCGGTAAACAATGAAGTTAAATTTATTCGAAAAGATTCGAACTTGGGGGACCGAGAGAAGATGTTTCTCAGTGGTATTTCAAATACACAAGTTGTGCCAAACACTAACGGACTTCCAGCCCACGGAAAACCCATGAAAAGAGTCCCGTCTTACAAAGAATTCGGAATTTTGAACTACCATAAAGATATTCCCAACAAAACAGGTTCCCCTTCGCAGATTGAGCCTGAAAACTCTCATGAAGAAACCACGCAGCATAACGGAAACATAACGAAGACTAGCCAATCAGAAACAATTGCTTACAACGTTGATATTGGCAACCGCGAAAAAATTTTTACCAGAGGAATCTCAACCGACAGTGGCATTTTAATGAAAACAGATAACTTCTCCGGCAATGAAATGGAAGTTTCTTACGGTACTTCGCCAAAAACATTTGAAAGAACCTCGGTTGACGGCAGTATGACGTTGAACAAGGACGTTAAATTGATTCGAAAAGATTCCAACTTGGGGGATCGAGAGAAGATGTTTCTCAGCGGTATTTCAAATACGCAAGTTGTGCCAAACACTAACGGACTTCCAGACCACGGAAAACCCATGAAAAGAGTCCCATCTTACAAAGAATTCGGAATTTTGAACTACCATAAAGAAATTCCCAACAAAGCAGTTGCTCCTTCCGAGACGGAATCTCAAAACGGTCAGGAAGGTAATTTGCAGCATAACGGAGATGCAACGGAGGCTGGTCATTCGGAAAGGAGAGAAGAGAATCCTGTCAACTCCCGCATCATCGCTCGAGTGAAGAAGTCCAGGAGTTTCGCGATGCTGTCCGACGCCGAGGACAATGCTGTCAATGTGGCCGCGGCTGGGGGCAACGAGCGGCGGGTGCTGGTCATTTACACGGGCGGTACCATTGGCATGGTCAAGAACTCCGATGGAGGTGAGTGTATTCAGCACCAAAAGTAGAAAGTCTTAGTAATGTAGTGGCATGTTTTACTGTAAGTAGGTGATAATGTAATACAGGACTTCTTTACAGGTATTTACCAGGTAGCATTTAATCAGAAATTTCTGTAATTAACACAAAAGACTCAATCTTTTTTATTAGGATAGGCTAGTTTAAGTTATTCTAGGTACATAATGTTAAAGGTGAGGCCAGGTATTACTTAAAATTATGTAAAGAATATTGAATATAGTTTACTGATAATGCATGCTTACCTCTATTTCGTATATAATGCGATGGAATTTATAATTAAAACTAGTAGTTAAAGTTATTCATGACGTTTTTTAGAATATATTTAATGGCATGGCAAGCATGGACTACTTTATGAATCAGTCTACTGCTGGTTTGAGATTCAATTGAATGAAGAGAAAAAGATGGCGTGTAAGCGACTCTGCATTTACTGTTAGGTTTTATTTACGAGTTCATGCTGAGAAAATGTACTCCAGGAATATGTTATAATAAGTATCGAGAAAAACGATTGAACAATTTTAATGTGATCTGTACAAAGTTTGTCGTCGTATTGTTAGTTATCTGGAAAATTTTATAATTGTACTTAAACTGAACGATTAAACAAATATTCATAATTATTTTGTTTTCTTTTGTATGGTGTATGACAGCTTTGTGTCGAGTCGCTCATGCGCCACCTGTCGGCGTAAGTAAGCAGTATTATTCCCTAAAATTTTACTTTTGAGTGTTTTTAACCGACTTCAAAAAAGGAGGAGGTTATCAATTCGTCTGTATGTTTTTTTTTTATGTTTGTTACCTCTTAACTTTTGCCTGGATGAACCGATTTTGATGATTATTTTTTTAAATGATAGCTAGTGCTTCCCATTTGGTTAAGTTCTGACAATGATATCCATGAGAAAATCATAAAAGTCTTAAATTTGAATTAAGATGTGCGCGACAAAAGGACGAATAACTTAATATAACGCCAACCGATTTCGGTGATTCTTTTTTATTTAAAAGGACGTGTACAAATTAGTAAGTGTACTTCAGATTCACTAAAAATAAACAAATAAAAAAAAATTTACAAAAAAAATAACCGACTTCAAAGAAAAAGCACTAAAAAGTAAAAAATAATTTCCATTTTTGTAGTTACGATTTGTTATTTTTTGAGTCGGTGTCAGCCAAGGTTAGGTTAGGTTAGGTTATGTTCTCTTGATTGGCGCAGCGCGTGCCCGGCTGACGCCGACTCAAAAAATAACGGAAATCGTAACTACAAAAACCGGCCAAGTGCGAGTCGGACTCGCACACGAAGGGTTCCGTACCATCGTAGAAAAAAAAATCAAAAAAATCACGTTTTTTGTATTGGAGCCCCCTTTAATTTTAATTATTTTTTAATCTTACCTATTTGTTGTTATAGCGGCAAAATAAATACACACTCTGTGAAAATTTCAGCTGTCTACCTGTTACGGTTACTGAGATACAGCCCTGTGACAGACGGACAGACGGACGAACGGACGGACGGACGGACGGACGGACAGCGGAGGCTTAGTAATAGGGTTCCGTTTTCACCCTTTGGGTACGGAACCCAAAACATGGAAATTATTTTTTACTTTTTAGTGCTTTTTCTTTGAAGTCGGTTATTTTTTTTGTTAATTTTTTTTTAAGGTTCCGTTCCTCAAAGGTAGAAAAGGAACCCTTATAGGATCTTTTCGTTGTTTGTCGGTCTGTCGCCCGTCAAGATCCTTTTTCTCAGGAACGCGTAGAGGAATTAAGTTGTAATGAACATACAATTCTTACGTCTATAGTACCATGGAGCTGTTTAAAAATTTATGCAGCACATATTGACACTCGCAAATTAATCAAAACTTGTGAATGAAATTTGTAGTCATATCACATATAAACATATTCCGGTGATTCATATTCTACATTAATTTTTTTACGGAACCCTGCGTGTGCGCGTGTCAGACTCGCACTTGCCTTTCCGGAATGTATACGAACGCCAAACATCGTCCAAGAATGTGACGCTGGGTCCTACGCAACGCTAGTGTATCTTGCGACAATGTGTGACAATATATTTGCGGAGCGTGATGCAATGAGACCTATTCTTTATAATCGTTCAGCTGAGTTGACGACCATAACGCATTGTCTGCATATAAAGTGAATACATATACATTCCAAGAAAATTTCATCATTTCGTCGCCTAGCTTATCATTAACTCATATTATAAAAAAAAAAACGGCCAAGTGCGAGTCGGATTCGCACACGAAGGGTTCCGTACCATCGTACAAGATTTAACACAAAAAAATCAAGTTTGTTGTATGGGGACCCCCCTTTATTTTTATTATTTTTCAATGTTACCTATTTGTTGTTATAGCGGCAAAATAAATACACATTCTGTGAAAATGTCAGCTGCCTACCTATTACAGTTAATGAGATACAGCCCTGTGACAGACGGACGGACGGACGGACGGACAGCGGAGGCTTAGTAATAGGGTTCCGTTTTCACCCTTTGGGTACGGAACCCTAAAAAGATAGTCTTTCTGTTTGTGCGCTTAGGTTGAGAAATGCTTGAGAATTACATGGCCGATTGTGTGCAGTTTACATATAATATATAGTAATATAGTATAGCTTGATTATTCTCTTTTCGCTCGCTCATAACGCTCAATCACTTGAGGGGTAAGCAAATAGGTTTAATCTGACAACTTTTAGTGGGAGGGAAACGTTAGGGCCTGGAAGACGATTTCGTTAGTTTAATGGCAGTCGTTGTGCGAAATTGTGCCTTGGCCAATGGACAAAGAATGCATTTTTTAAAAAACAGGCCAAGTGCAAGTCGGATTCGCACACGAAGGGTTCCGTACCATCGTACAAGATTTAACACAAATCATCAAGTTTTTTGTATAGGACCCCCTTTTTTTTTTATCTATTTGTTGTTATGGCGGCAAAATAAATACATAATCTGTGAAAATTTCAGCTGCCTACCTATTACTGTTCATGAGATACAGCCCTGTGACAGACGGACGGACGGATGGACGGACGGGCGGACGGACAGCGGTGGCTTAGTAATAGGGTTCCGTTTTCACCCTTTGGGTACGGAACCTTAAAAAAATTACTTAAGGTGGCCCTTCCCGCTCAACTCCCCATACAAACGTGGAAAGAAGATCACGCCCATATTTCTTGTCAGAGATCCAAAATTTTGCTTAAAATAGGTTTTTTTGATCGATCTAGATGTCTGATGACCGTTGGCATCGTATAATTGTGTTTGATTTCTAAGTTATAAGGCCCGAAAGTTCGTATTTTTCGCGCGGTTTATATAATAACTTTGTAGGTAGATTACTCAACGATAAAATGAATACATCTTAAAAAGATTAGTCATCAGACCTAGCTTGTTACATGAAAATGTATAATCAATTTAGTTTCTGTTAGATTTTTGACTACAGCGGTCGGGGTTTACTTTTAGCTATAAGTCGTTTTGTCATTACAATTTTCGTAAATTTTACCAAATCAAACACTATGCGTATTGTTGGCTTTGTGGACATGTTGCATCCTTCTCATCACGAAGCCTGTCTTTTTCTTTGAAACAGAGATGGTCCCAGAAAGCAATAGCACGGTTTTGTAACGTGCCCGCGAATGAGTTTATCCCGCCGGGAAGGGACACCTTAAATTAATCTTACGACTTCATAGCCGAGGTTGTACTTTGGTGGAATTTCCTCGGCAGGGAGTGCATTCCACAGTGTACCGAGAATATAAATTAATTACAGGTCCGGTTTTTATAATTCGAGCAATTTCGACAGTTAAGGCGGCCCAACCCGACGGGATTAACTCATTCGCGGGCACGGTACAAAACCATGCTGTCACGCTCTGGGACCTTCTATGTTTCAAAGAAAAAGACAGGCTCCGTGATGAGGAAGATGCTAAATGTCCACAAAAAAGACAGACAAGAAAGACAGAAGAGTGTATGATTTGGTAAGATTTCCGAAAATTTTAATTACAAAACGACTTATAGCTAAAAGTAAACCACGACCGCTGTAGTCAAAAATCTAACAAAAACCAAATAGATTATAAATCTTGATTAAATAAGCTATGTCTGATGACTAATCTTTTTAAGATGTTCTTACTTTATCATAGCGTAATCCACCTCCAAAGTTATTGCATAAAACCCGCGAAATGTTCGAACTTTCGGACCTTATTTACACAATTTTACAATGCCAATGGTCATCAGACATCTAGTTCGATCAAATAAAGCTATTTTGAGCAAAATTTTGGATCTCTGACAAGAAATATGGGCGTGATCTTCTTTCCCCTTTTGTATGGGGAGATGAGCGAGATGGGCCACCTTAAGGTGGCCCAACCCGGCGGCCTCAACTCATTTGCGGGCACGGTACAAAACCGTGCTGTTGCGCTCTGAGACCTTCTCTGTTTCTAAGAATAAGACAGGCTCCGTTATGAGGAAGATGCAACCTGTCCACAAAAAAGACAATGTGCATAGTGTATGATTTGGTAAGATTTACGAAAATTTTAATTTCAAAACGACTTATAGCTAAAAGTAAACCACGACCGCTGTAGTCAAAAATCTAACAAAAACCAAATAGATTATAAATCTTGATTAAACAAGCTATGTCTGATGACTAATCTTTTTAAGATGTTCTTACTTTATCATTGCGTAATCCACCTCCAAAGTAATTGCATAAAACGCGCGAAAAATCCGAACTTTCGGACGTATAACTTGGAAACCAAACACAAGTTTACAATGCCAATGGTCATCAGACATCTAGTTCAATCAAATAAAGCTATATTGAGCAAAATTTTGGATCTCTGACAAGAAATATAGGCGTGATCTTCTTTCCCCTTTTGTATGGGGAAATGAGCGGGTTGGGCCACCTTAAGGGGTGCTTTCCTAGCCTGGGTGTTGTGCAGCTCCGACCGGCGTTCTCCAAGGTAGAGACGCTAGTATTTTTTTATGCAAACTGACATGGATGGCAGGACGCTAGTTGAGTGGTATTACAATTACCGTTATGGTATTAGCCCAATACACCACATTCCCGAAGGAATTAGGTGCCATTCCAGGACCTTCCCTTTATGAGTATACAGAGAGAGACCTTTAATCCGTACGGAGTTGGAGGGCTTCTAACATTTTGAGATAACTTGGTGTCTTCGACAAAACATGGGTTTATGTGACTGGACATGGTTTGTTTTATACTAAACTGACCGTCAGATATTAGCCTAACACACCACATGGGAACTAGGTGCCATGCCAGCACCTTGTTTATATTGCTCGGCTGCATTGAACTGAATGGAAAACACGGAAAATGTTCATTGTCGCTTCGACCATCGTTCCTTCAATGCGATGGTACCAATAATCATTAATGACGGGAATGAGTAACCACGGAGACCTACAGTTTTACGCGGAATCCGAAGCCCGGCCAGCATCAACGGTTGAAAATGGTCAACCATCCAGAACCGAACCGCGCTCAGAGGTGATCGAATCGCAAGGCGTCGCACCACGGGCTACCTGGGCTGACAAAAACAAGACACCGATAAGTTGTAGTCTCATTCATACTGTCCGTTACACACCCAAATAGCCGCCGAATTATTAAAATTTCTGCGTGCGAATCTAAATTGACCGATAACTCGTATTTTAGTGCGGCAATATCGGTGCATTGACCTTTGCTTAGTGTCTACGCAGTATAATGACCTAAAAACACGTCGTAGTGACCTTGCGGGAAGTGGTTATAAAATAAGTAAAAAATATAGAAATATTGTGTTCCATTGCTAGTTTATTTCTATAAAACAAGCACTATATACAGCATATAAACAGGGATTTGCCTTGCATGCCAGAGTTCTGGATTTAAATTCATGGACCACTTTATTTCTTTTTCTGAGTTGGATAAGTGCATTTCGTCACATTTCGTACGAGCGGCTCGTAGCCTAGTGGCGCGGGGACTGGCCTAGCGTACCAGAAGCCCGGGTTCAATACCAACTTACACCGGTCTTTCTCTTTCAGAGTTCGATAAGTGCATTTCGTCACGAATGCTCCATGGTTCGGAATCCATGTAAAACTGTAGGTCCCCTTCCCCTACTAATTGGTACCCCCCGGGTTGGTACCATCGCATTGGTAGAAAAGATGGTCGAAGCGGCAATGAAAAATTGTCCGTGTTTTCCATCAAGTTCAATGTAGCCGTGCTCATAAAAGGTCCTGGCATGGCACCTAATTCCTTCGGGAATGTGGTGTATTGGGTTAATATCATAACGGTAGTTGTGTGGTATAAGCCATCCATGTCAGGTCGCATAAAAAAAAAAGAATACGCGCTGTTTCATGTGTTGTATTCCATGCAAAACTGTACACCCCCTACCCTATTAAAAAGGTAGGGTTCAGCCATGTGAGATGTGTGTTTGATGTGAGATGTGTTTGTGTTAAGCCCGCTTGGTTTGATACCATCGCGTTCGATGAAAAGATGGCGGCAAAGAAATATGGTCGGTTTTCTTTGCATTTAGTTTAATGTATGTAGCCTTTTCAGCTTTTTCTGTGAAACCCATGTGAAACCCCCTCCCTACGTACTAGGGCTTATGGGCTAAGCCCACCCGGATTGGTACCATCACGTTTGACGAAAAATGGTTGAAGCGGCCACTAAAAAATATTTTTCATCCATGCTCATATAAAGAGAAGGCCCAGGCATGCCACCTAATTTCTTCGGGAATGAGGTGTGTTGGGGAAAATATTAATTTCTTAGGCTGTCTGGGTCATGGGTAAACTTATTTTACCAGTCATAAAAAAGGTTAATTTTGTGCTGACCGGTCGACGGATAAGACTAGTCTAAGTTCGGATTCCACGTAAAACTGTAGGGTCCCTAATTACTAGTTGGTAGGGGTACCATCGCATTGAATGATGAATGGCTTTCGCAACTCCTCAAATTTCCGGGCGTCCGGTGCCTTTCGTATCGATTTAAATAAAACCTGTAAGGCCGCTAGGGCGCTTGACGATAACTCCAAAAGTTTGGTTACTATTTATCATATTTGAATCGATTTGCAATGTAGATTAGATTCATGTTTGCACATGTAACATGGCGTCATTATATCAACGGAATCTTTATGGAACACTGTTATTCGATGAATAATTCGATTATTCAGGTAGCAACAGGGTTTGATAATCTATTGATTAGCCACCGAATAATTAGGTACCGGCAGCGCCGGAATATGTCACGCAAAATTTAAATTTGAAATGTATAGGCCGCGGCCTATACATTTGCCATCCCTAGGCCGCGGCCTGTACGGCCTATTGGCAAGTCTAACGTAGTTTTTTTATTTTTTTTTATGTGACCTGACATGGATGGCTAATACCACACAACTACCGTTATGATATTAGCCCAATACACCACATTCCCGAAGGAATTAGGTGCCATGCCAGGACCTTCCCTTTATGAGCACGGCTGCATTGAACTGGATGGAAAACACGGACAATTTTTCATTGCCGCTTCGACCATCTTTTCATCCAATGCGATGGTACCAACCCGGGCGGGCTTAAACCCTACCACCTAGTAGGGGAAGGGGACCTACAGTTTTACATGGATTCCGAACCATGGAGCAGCTCGCATTTGTGAAGAAATGCACTTATCGAACTCAGAAAGAGAAAGACAGTGGTGCAAGTTGGTATTGAACCCGGGCCTCTGGTACGCTAGGCCGGTCCCCGCGCCACTAGGCTGCGAGCCGCTCAATAGTAGTGCCTCGATTCGAACTTAACTTCAACTATTTTTAGGTAAGGGCAAAACAATTATTTCCCGTACATTATTCACTTTTCCTCTATCCTCCGTGATTATTCATCTGTTATTCGGGCCAAGGGTTAAATTGAACTAACACAAATTTTAGGCAAAATACTAGCTGTCCGGACGGACATTGTCCTGGCTGATCTATAAAAAAATCTTCTAAACACAATAACTCAAATAGAAAAAATGACATCAAAATCGGTCCAGCCGTTTAAGAGATTTTTAGACACAGATTATCACACACACATCTGTGTACAGATGAATTATATACTGGGTGTCAACGGAGGTATATTTGGAGCAGAAAAGGTCCCAACATTTTGTTGTTATTCGTCCAAAAAATTCGTCCTCCGCATACATTTTGTGTGTAGGTATTTACAGAAATATATATCGGAAGGACGGTTTTTTTAAGTCGCACAACAAAATAACAATTTTTGCACCAAATGTTTCAATGAATTTTATTTTAATATAATTTGGACTATACCTTCGATTATTTCCCTGTATATAAAGATGATTAGACTTAGAGCTGATTTTTCTATAACTTTTCGAGAAATTTATTTAGGCTTTTGTTTATCCATCCGATATAGTAAGTCTCCGGCAATGACTATCCGTCTTTTGACAAACGTGAATTTGTCCGTAAGTCTGATAAGTACTATCTGAGGATTGAAAAATCGGCCCTTACCATTTGAGGACAAAGTTTTACAAAATTCATGTTGGGTTCCGTTACTCAAAAAAAAAAACTCCATAGTATCATTTCTTTCTCACTTTGTCTGTCTGCCGGTCTGTCATAACTAATTTTCTCGGGAAAGCATAGAGGCATTAGGTTGAAAATTACATCACATTTAGGTTTATGGTGCCTTGGAGCTTTAAAAAAAATCAAGCTTAAAGCCAACGCGATCAAAAACAGGTACGAGTCGGACTCGCACACGAAGGGTTTCAACACAAAAAATCACGTTTTTTGTATGGAGTCCCCATTATTTCTTTATGATTTTATTATACCTATTTGTTATTATAGCGGCAAAATAAATATGTACATACTCAGTGAAAATGTCAGTGGCCTAACTATTACGGTTCATTCGATACAGCCATAGGGCTGTATCCCATGACAGACGGACGGACGGACGGATGGACGGACGGACAGATAGCGGAGACTTAGTAATAGGGTTCCGTTGGCACCCTTTGGGTACGAAACCCTAAAAATACAGCCATTTATGCCGCATATTGTAACACGCGCAAAGAAATCCAAACCTGTTGACCTAGAATCTTGAATCTTGACGTACAAGGTCGTGATACAAGTAAAGGGAGATATCCGAAAACAAAATGTACGTTATGGACGAATAACTTACAAACAAGTTTGTGCGGAGCCCTACGTGTGCGAGTTAAGGCGGCCCAACCCGGCGGCCCTAACTCATTCGAGGGCACGGTACAAAACCGTGCTGTTGCGCTCTGGGACCTTCTCTGTTTCAAAGAATAAGACAGGCTCCGTGATGAGGAAGATGCAACATGTCCACAAAAAAGACAATGTGCATAGTGTATGATTTGGTAAGATTTACGAAAATTTTAATTTAAAAACTACTTATAGCTAAAAGTAAACCACGACCGCTGTAGTAAAAAATCGAAGAAAAACCAAATAGATAATAAATCTGGATTAATAAGCTATGTCTGATGACTAATCTTTTTAAGATGTTCTTACTTTATCATTGCGTAATCCACCTCCAAAGTTATTGTATAAAACGCGCGAAAAATGCGAACTTTCGGACCTTATAACTTAGAAACCAAACACAATTTTACAATGCCAATGGTCATCAGACATCTAGTTCGATCAAATAAAGCTGTTTTAAACAAAATTTTGGATCTCTGACAAGAAATATGGGCGTGATCTTCTTTCCCCTTTTGTATGGGGAGATGAGCGGGATGGGCCACCTTAAGGTGGCACAACCCAGCGGGACTAACTCATTCGCGGGCACGGTAAAGAACCGTGCTGTTACGCTCTGTTTGAAAGAATAAGACAGGCTCCGTGACGAGGAAGATGCAACATGTCCACAAAAAGACAATGTGCATAGTGTATGATTGGGTAAGAATTACGAAAATTTTTATTACAAAACGACTTATAGGTAAAAGTAAACCACGACCGCTGTAGTCAAAAATCTAACAAAAATAAAATATATTATTAATCTTGATTAAATAAGCTATGTCTGATGACTAATCTTTTTAAGAATTTCTTACTTTATCATTGCGTAATCCAAAAAAGTTATTGTATAAAACGCGCGAAAAATTCGAACTTTCGGACCTTATAACTTAGAAACCAAACACAATTTTGCAGCCAACGGTTATCAGACATCTAGTTCGACAAGAAATATGGGCGTGATCTTCTTTCCCCGTTTGTATGGGGAGTTGAGCGGGATGAACTCTTTATGAACTCTTCGCCGGGAGCATTAAAAAACCGGCCAAGTGCGAGTCGGACTCGCACACGAAGGGTTCCGTACCATTGTAAAAAAAAAACAAAAAAAAACACGTTTTTTGTATGGGAGCCCCCTTTAATTTTAATTATTTTTTAATCTTACCTATTTGTTGTTATAGCGGCAAAATAAATACACACTCTGTGAAAATTTCAGCTGTCTACCTGTTACGGTTACTGAGATACAGCCCTGTGACAGACGGACAGACGGACGGACGGACGGACGGACGGACGGACGGACGGACGGACGGACGGACGGACGGACGGACGGACGGACGGACGGAGGGACAGCGGAGGCTTAGTAATAGGGTTCCGTTTTCACCCTTTGGGTACGGAACCCTAAAAAAGCTGTTGGCCTTCGGATATGTTGATTTCTTTTATGTATTCAGATCATTTTCCTCAATTACAAGTTGAGTGAACCCGAGTCAAACAACGGTTGTTCCCACCTTGTTTTGTGTGGACACGTTTTAGGGTTCCGTACCCAAAGGGTGCCAACGGAACCCTATTACTAAGCCTCCGCTGTCCGTCCGCCTGTCACAGGGCTATATCTCATGAACCGTAATAGGTAAGCATCTGAAATTGTCATAGAGTATGTATTTATTGTGCCGCTATAACAACAAATAGGTAAAATTTAAAAATAATAAAAACTCAATACAAAAAACCTGATTTTATTAAAAATCTTGTACGATGGTACGGAACCCTTCGTATGCAAGTCCGACTCGCACTTGTTTGCGATTGGCCAAATTTAAGACTGTATGTATGTCAAAAAGCATTATTTGTTTTACAAATAAAAGCAGGCATAGCTACGTAAGATCCAGTCTGCCGTTGTTTCCATACATATATCATACTATATTCCGGGAGGTCACGACATTTTTGGTCACGATAAGCTAAATGGCTGAATCTGGGTTCACATGTTAGAGTACAACCCTCTGATGCTAAATATGTCGGTCTGCCCGTCCCAAGTGGTTGCGTTTTCTAGATTGGCTATATAAAATAGATGCTGGTATGTACCTGCTGATGAATATACTGATTATCTGGAGACATTGATACCTATTAATTATACAACAATTACCAGACGGTTACTTAATTACATACTTAAATATACCTAAAGTTATATCTGTAAACTAAATCGCCTCTAACTACTAAATGCAACCAAAGATTTGTTCAGTTTTTGTATTGCTAAACAAGTATGTATCGATACTTTCATGCTTCGTTATTTGCATCCATTTACCTTATCATATGTATTTTTTTTTCACGATAACTACTTTTTCAGGCGCCTTATCTACGTAACGCAACCACTTGGAACAGGCAGACTGACACATTTAGCTTCAGAGGGTCGTACTTTATCCCGTGAACCCAGTTTCAGCCATTTACGTTATCGTTACCATTTTTGTCGCGACCTCCTAGTCTACTAGCTATGCGCTTGTGTTAAGGATGTCAAGATTGGAACACTGTAAAATATTTAATCAAGTGGTTTTATATCTCTTTTTCTTGCTTTTAGCCAAATTTCATGATTCTAGGTCGACGGGAAGTACTCTATAGGTTTTTAATTGATTTGCTAGTGTCAAAATATGTGAAATAAATGAGCGTTTTTTTCACGAAGCTTGATTTTTTTCTACAACTCCAAAGGGCCATAGACTTAAGGATTAGATTTGTTGAAATGTTCAGTTTAATACCTTCACGGATTCTCGAGGAAAAGGATCTTGACAGACAGACAGACGGACACCGAAGTGAACCATAAAGGTTCCTTTTTAGACACGCAACCCTAAAAAAGTAACGATAAGGAATACGTGCACTTCAAAACATGTTTTGAACTTACGTGCAAACACATGTTATGTGCAGACTACAGTCTGCCCCCAGAGATTAGTATTATCAGTGAGTTAGTCTGCATGATAAGTAGAATGCGATGATTGATGTTAATAAACACGTCACGGTGTATTATGCAAAGACTTTGCACCTCAGTATCAAAGCACGAGGCGTATCGCGCTACTGGGCTACCTAGGCTCACCTTTGGGTCCTCTTCTGCCATACCCAATGACTCCACTGTGGTAAATTACCTCGCCGGATTAACAGGAATGTGACAGTAGTATTCAGAGTGGGCGGACTTACATACGGGATTATCGCCGGACTAAATATCACTTGTGAATGGTTAGTCCAGTGCTAGTCCGCATAGTAAAATGTGTCTGTTCAATCTGAATACGACTCAGTCAGTCAGTCAGTCATCGTGTTTGCGTCCACTGCTGGACACACGCCTCTCCAATTTTCGTCCAGTCCTCCCGGCCTTCAGGGGTACTGCTTTCCGCCGACGCACTTGATGTCGTCGTCCCACCTGACGGATGGTCTTTCCACACTCCGTTTTCCTGTCCACGGCCGTCAGTACAGGACACGGTTACTCCAACGGTCGTCGTCTCTTCGGCTGACGTGACCAGCTCATTGCCATTTGAGTTTAGCCACCCAGTGTCCAATATCGACTACTTTGGTACGTCGGCGGATTGCCTCGTACGCACCATATCCCGTAGCGATTTTCCCAGCATGGCTCGCTCCATTACTCGCTGGGCAACTTTCAACCTTTGGACAACGGCGACCGTCAGAGTCAATGTTTCACACCCGTACGTTATAACTGGGAGGACGCACTGGTCATATATTCTAGTCTTTAATTTTTGTGGAATTTCAGACCTCAGAGCGAATTTAAGCTTTCAGACTGTTAGTTGACGTTTAGCCTTAGATAGATGAAAAAGAATGGATAGGGGACTAAAAAAAATTTACGGTCCGTCAAATATACGCTCAGTCAGCTCATATGCTCTCAGTCGGTGTCAAACGTCAATCCATGCGCGTCAGTTGGGAAAGATTTCAAAATATCAACAAAATGTCTTGTGTGGTTGACAAATGTCGAAATAACACTAATAAGCACAACAAGAGCAATGGAATCACATTCCATGTGTAAGTACAAGCATATTCAGTATATTTTTAGTTTAGTTGACCTGAAACCTTTTATGTGTTGTAAAGGCGCAAACAGGGTTGGCACAAGCAAACTTAAACTGTCAGTTCTATTTTTATTTTTGTTTTCATTTCAGTATTAAATATTAAACTAAATTTTATTTTAAAAACAAGTAGGGCTGCCACAAAACAATAGTCTACGTACTGTTTATTATTTTTTATAATGTCGCTTAGGATGTTTGTATAATATGTCTTAGTTCCGAGGCTGTGCTAAAAAGGTAAATCCTTGAAAATGGTCAAAATTTTACATGTGACAGACAGCTCGTTTCCATAAAAATTAAAATTCTCAAGTCGTTTCTTGGCTCAAATGTCCTTTTGTCATTGAATGAGTATTCATTTCTTCAACCTGCTACATTTAATCATAGACTTATCACGACTTACTTAATCATCTTCTTAGGGCTATTATCGAAAAATATGTAAATGTAAAACTTTATCATATACATAAAACCAATCCGGGGATTAAAGCCGCGACAAAAGGACAAAAGCGAAACTGAACCTATTTGAAGGAAATTAAAAAAATTGAAAAAAGAAAGAACTTAGTGGTTTATCAAAATACCATCACACATTTACGGCGAACGGCAATAATCATCAACAGGTTTTACCTAACACTGTACTGACTATTATTTGGACTATTTTTTAGCATCTAAAACGCATTGAATGAAATTTTTAAATGCATAAAATGCAAACATGGACAATTCAAGAATAATCAATATTATTAGTTTTGCAATGTTTGACCCATACTTGCAATACATTAATGATTCCCTCTTTGTGTTTATTTTATTTTATGATTTAAATATTTACAAATTGTGTATATTTGACTTTATTAATTTATCCTTAATATCGATTATTTTTACTCAGAAAAACGATGGTTTAAAGAATGATTCCATTAATATTTTTTTCATTTTCCTGCTTGCAAATTCGCGAAAAGATTATTTGATGCCTTCTTAACTATACAATCATGGTACTACTTGTTCTGACCACTAGCACTAAATAGGAACCTCTTGTCATCTATGAGAAACTTTGGATTCTCTGAAAATAGTCATAAGAAACGGTAACATTTTTTTTATTTATAGTATGTATAAATTATTGTTGTATATGTTTGTTTTTTTTTTATATTATTATAAATTAATTAATACAGAAAAAGGAATAGAACACAACTAAACATTAAAATATTCTTCCATCATCGGCGCAATTGGCAACGTGCCGATGACGGAGGCCGCGTTCCCCCGCTGAATGGCTAGGCTGATCTTCTGCCTAAGATAACTCGTAGTTCGATTTTGCTGAACTGTATGAATATATGAATAAACTATGAATAGGAACCTTAATATTATAATGTACAATACAATATATTGTTATTTATTTTTGTGATCATTTTTGGCAACCCTGCCGTTTTCACTTTCATTTTTCATTTAGTTTTGACGCGCCATTCTGGTCAAAGGGCTTAGCATGCGCGCATCGTTGATGTGTCATGATGGATTAGGATGAATTTTGCACTATATCTACGACCAAACGTCACAAATGTCACCATCCCTTTTTCTCACGCTATAACTAATTCAATTTAAGGAAATTGTTGTCTCATTTCATTCTTCCGTGATTAGATGAATCTATTTGTCACTTTTTCGCATGATGCATTTCCTTATACCTTTGTCCTGCTCTTTTACCCTTTACGTATTAGAGTTTGGTGTGCATGTATAAGTATAGGTGTGTTTGTTTTTTAAAAATAGGAACGCTTTTGAACAATCATCAGTATGGAGGTACCGTATCCATTCTTTTTCATCTAAGCGTTTAGCTGCATTTCGTGACATGCTTACGCCAAATGACACGTAAACAACCAAGTAAACAAAAAAATACTACCAATTGGCACGGTAAGATAAACGTCAGATTTAATCACTCGCCTGCCAGTTCACCCGGTGATAAAATTTACCATGTTAACCCACCAGTTCGCTTAATAATTCGAATTACAGTTCATTGCACTAAATAGCGTCCTGCGAAGTGCTTACGTGTCGTGGAATCTTGTTGTAGTAGAAATGCTTTTTTTGAGGAAAGGTTGCGGAATCTGTTTATCGGATAACGTATGCCAGGACCAGCAAGGACCTCAAGTAAGAGGTGCCCGGAGTATGGGCTTTCGAATTTTTTCGAGGGCTGCGGAGACCATGCCGCCGGTCTTCTCACAATGTTTAAGATTCTTACCACCTTTTTTAAATGCTATACACGTTTTTAAACGATGGGGACATTTATTGCAATTTCTGAACATTTAAACATATTAAATATACATGTCATTATATGTTTTCATTATTTTCACACTGTAGCTGAAATTGAAAAGAATATGAAATTTATAAAGAATATGCATCGAACATGTGTCTAATTCCAAGACACAAAACCGAAAAAAAAACACGATAATGTAAAGAGTAAAATAGGTACTTAAATAAAACTATAAAAAGAAAAAACAGGATCCTCAAAAAGTGTTCCTAAGTAAATATAAACCTTGGTAGTTATACCTACAGATAATTCTATTGTCTTTCCTCATTACCTCAAGGGTTGACTGGAAGAAATCACTCATAGTGATAAGTCCGCCTTTGTGCAGTATTGTTGTTTTGCTGTATGTTTTCTCTGTAATTGTATGTTTATACAATAAAGAATTTATTCATTCATTCAAAATTAAACATAATAATTTCTTTGTTCCAAGTTCTGGAGCCACGGAAGGGCGCGTTCGAGAATTTAACAAAAACCTTTCCACAACTCCACGACCAGTCCTATTGGAGCAAGAGGTCGATCTACGACGACAGCGTGCAAGGGAATCTCGTGTTGCCAGGTATGTAACCCGTTATCATTGGGTACTCGTAGCAGTACTCGAGAGATGCAGTCGTCAAAACCTTCCATGTCGAGCACATTGCATGTACAGTCGGATTATAAAACCCTACTTCGTGCAATTGTCGCCAAATTCTTGTGTCTTCTCCACCGCCGCGAGAGGGGCCTTTCCAAGCGTACCAATGGCACAGAATATATATAGGATTACATCCAGTGGCCAAATACCATACAAAGTCCCGATTTCGTGCACGCACACAGTCACATTTCACCTGTATGGGATCGTAGCTAGTTTCGCGGTGTTGAACTGTCGATGGTCCTTCGAAGCCATCTTTTTAAGAATAAAAAAAATGGGACCAACTAGAAAGTATACCCTTTCGAACAAAAAAAGAATTTTCCAAATCGGTCCAGGGGTTTTCGAGTAATCGGTGAACATACATAAAAAAAAATAAAAAAAAAAGATTCCGACGAATTGATAACCTCCTCCTTTTTTGAAGTTGGTTAAAAAGAACCAGCAGTGCTTCGCCGATATTTAAATGACAAGCCCTACACTCCATGGACGGAAAGTATTTATCTCAAAAATCGTCTCAGTTGAGCTATTGCTGTGGCCCCGGTTGCTCAGCTATATATCTACTGTGCACGTGGGCAGGACGTGGTGGTAGCGCTCTTCAGGATGACGCGAGCCCTGGCTTCGCACGATAGGTGGTGGTACTACCCCCATATCGGAGAGCCCCGCATACTCCGGACTGCTGGGCGCCGGCACGCACATCACCTTACTTGCGTTGTCTGGTGAAGCGCCCCGGTTCTCCGGCAACGGAGGTCATGTGCAGCAGCTCACCATCCTCAAGCATGCCGGAGAAGTGGTAGGCCCCGCATCAGGTGGCAGCGGGGCAATTAGCTGGTCCCCTTTGCAGGTGGTCGGTGCCGCCTTAGTTATGTTACTTAGTTAGGTATCCAGAAAGGTTTGTCACATTTTATTTTCTTCGAAAACCTCTAGCAAAAATGTTTTCATTTTCATTTTACGAAATCCGTGTTTCATTATTATGAATATTGATACTATAAGAAACGCTTACGGTGAAGAAAAAAAGAAATACACTACTATGGTGCTTGTTCGTGTAACGGTTTTACAGTAGAACTCTGTTGTATATATTGACTGTCATTTTGTGCAAAATGTTGCCACTAATTTCCTAATATCTCTAGCTCGCCACCTTTAAAGAATTGGAAAAGTAAAAATATTGTTACAACAGCTCGATCAAGTACATGACACGGTTTTAAGTCATGGGTAAAGAAGATGTGACGTGAAACACTATTGTGTTACGTTGCTGACTTCCCTTCGTGTTTTGAATATTATCAAAGTCAAGATAAAAAATATATGCAATAATCCAAGATAACATATCAAGGAATTAAGCCCCAAGAATTAAGATAATATAAGATAAACTTATCGTAGATAAGTGAAGATATTAATGACGCGTCGATCAATTACATATGAATCAAGATCAAATATGAAGTGCCAGAAGTCCTCCAGTGGAAAAGTTCATAATATTGTTAACTTAATACCCTTCTAATTTTGCAGCTGTCACAGGCTTAGATGCCAGGATCATCTATAAGATACACGAACGCGAGAGCTTGATAGATTCAGCCAACGTCACTGCAGAAGACTGGGTCGCCACAGCAAGTCAGATAAAGGTACCTATGATTAAATAAAATATTGTTAGGTCAAATATCCGTCAAAATGAAAGATCGGCTTCGAAGTGCACCAATGAATGGACAATCTGGAAGTTTAAAAGTTCATAGTTGTCAAGGATGTAAGATGATCTGTCTCTACTTGAGAAATTTAATTAAACTAAAACAAAAAATATTTGCAAGGAAGCCGTGATTAGCTACTAAAGCAACATCTTTTCCACGCTATAAAGATGATTTAATCACTGTGTGAGACGAGAAGGACTTTTAGCTATTTTCTTCCATAATTTTCTGAGTATTCCCTTAGAAGGCAGGAGATATATGCTCACTGATATATTTCCTCAAGCATGGCAATCAAGAGCTTTAGAACAAGGAAGGCGTTGTAGTAATACCCGGTAAATTTTCAACGTGTTTAACTAGCTGAATTCAAAACGGAACCAAAGCAAAACTTGGGAGTCAAACTCTTTGGCAAATAAAGTTTAGTATAAAATACCAAAACATATTTTTAGTCTTGGTTTAAGGGATATGTACGAATACATTTCTGCAATACAATTAAGTTTTCATTTGCTACAATTTTAATTAAAGATTTTTTTTATCCCCAGGATAACTATGAGGATTACGACGGCTTTGTTATACTGCACGGCACCGACACCTTGGCCTACACCGCCTCCGCTCTTTCCTTCATGCTGGAGGATATTGGCAAGCCAGTCGTAATCACTGGCTCTCAGGTCTGACTTTCACACCCATACCTTATTTTCTTAAGATATATTGAATTTTTCTTTTATATTTTTAAATGAGTTATGTTATATGCCTACCTTTTCACTACAGTTTGGGTGAAGTTATGCTCAGTATCGTGCTGATATGTAATTGACCATTTACTAATGCTGAAGATCCTTAGATACTTCATTTTTTACTATGGAGAACTCACTAGTAACTGCTTTACTTCAAAGGATCACACCTGATGGTCCTTATTCAACGTCCTCAGGCTACTCATGAAAGATCTCTGCTTCGAACTCAGCATGAGTTCGAAGCAATACTATAGATATGTATATTCGCATAAGACATCATTGCTATTTAGGGACAAGAAACTTCCATGGCATGTTTTTATGGGATTTAACAATGATTTACTTTGCCTACTATACTTTAAAGTACAGTAATTCTCAGCCCTGTGCTCCCATATGAAAAGATAAACTTGTTCCCAGGGGGTCCATTCAGAGTAAGAGTGAGTTCGAGTTCGCAACTAAATATCAACTCACTTTTTTAAATAGTTAATGTTTCCACACTTCTAGAACATCATTACAGTTAGGTAAAAATCTGGTTTGTCCCGTAAATACGTTGGAAGTATAAATAACGGTTCCGGTATTTAAATAATATAATATTTCCCAGCTATTTTTAGGTTAACTCACTCCCGAACTCGAACTCACTCTTGCTCTGAATGGACCCCCAGATTCCAATATTTGAGCCACGCAGCGACGGGGCTGACAACTTCGTGTCCGCATTGATAGTTGCTGGAGCTCTCAACATTCCAGAGGTCACTGTACTCTTTGGATCCAAGCTTTTCAGAGGGAACCGGTAAGATACCGCAAAGTGTACCTATTCTTAGTTATTGATAATTATTATTGGTTGCATCACTCCCCTTGACTTTATCGTCATTGACTTTTTGGTGACCTCAAAGCGACGTTTATCTTTCCAGCACGAAAATAGCCAATGTGGTTGGGTATGTTGTCAATAATTGCTTGGCATTATACATGGGGGTAATCTTCATTACGGAATCGTCGAAAATGTTGTTTGTCGCAATCACTGCTAAACTGTTTGTACCTACTTTTAATATCTTCTTTATTTCCATTTTATCTAAAAAATGCTTTGGAATGAATTATAGAAATACTTTTTTATTATTTTGTCCATTTCCCATATCATATTCTAATCATTATTTATTATCCCAAGTCTAATATGAATCCAAAAGCACATAACTAATAATATAAACTAGCATTTTACATTAACATTAATTGAAAAGAAATACAAATCTAAAAGACGATGCGGCTATAATACCGAGAAAACTGGAAGCTTTTACACGTTGAATGGCCACTAACGATCTGATTTCGCCTGAAACTGCGCGCATGGGCATTTTAAGATTTTTGGCCAGATCTCTTGCTTCCTCGGGCCATGCCCCCATCGTCTTTACTGCAAATGCCAAAAATGTGTAATGATTGGTAATTGTAACATATTTGTTGTGTTTAACACGAGCTGCCTACTCTGCAGCCGCACCTGAGCTTGCCAAGATATGGCAGCCACATAAAGTGTCTACACATGTAGCATCCCACATCAACGACTTTTCCATTTGCCATGGCACCATCGTCAAGCCGTCTGGTCGTTTGCCATCTTCTCGAAAAATACTTGCTATTTGTGTATTTATTTATTTATTTATATTTATTGAGCATAAATAACCCTTGCGGGCCCTGCACATGTTGTAATACATTAAAATAAAATCATTACATTAAATTTACAAATTATTGAAAATTACAATTATAATTATACAAAAAATTACATTTAAATTAAATTAAATATTTCTTGAAAATCATTATTATTAAAAAACTATAATATGGCAAAATCAAATGTTACATGTATTATTATAATTATTATATGTAAGTCTTAATTGCTATCAGAGTCATTGAAAAATTCTTCTAAATTATAAAATGGGTGGCACAATAAATATTCCTTCAACTTAATCTTAAAATCGGTCAACGTATTACTATTTCTAATCGATATATTTAAATGATTGTAAATTTTAACTCCTAAATAATCAAATGAATTCTTAAATAATAAACATTTAGGTCCTTTTTGTCTAGAAAGAATTCTAATTCAACTATGTTCGTTGAACTGTGTTAACTGTATAAAGGACCCGCAAGATCTCGTCTCACAACTTCAATGCCTTCCATTCGCCAAACTTCGTGCCGCTGGTGGAGTTTGGAATCGACATCGAGGTCAACAGCAGAGCTATCTTCAGACCCACTAGGATCGAGCGGTGCCGTCTCCATGTGAACATGTCTAAGAATGTGGGCATCATCAGAATGTTTCCGAGTATCAGTGCCGCTGTCCTCCGTGCCTTCTTCCAGCCTCCTACAGAAGGTATCTTTGCTGTTTTGACTTTATGTAGACATTTTTCTGCAAAAATGATTTTGATACTTTAGCGATATATTCGTGATCTAACGATGCTATGAACGATACAAGTCTGATGCTAAAATAAATCAGGTATGATCACTGGTTGTCTATGTCCGAATAAAATTTGTGATTATTATGTTCGATATTTTGGTGATAATATATTTAACTACAACATATTAATAAATAACAGTCCGGGTGGTACTATACCTACCACCTAGAAAGTAAGATAACCCTACAGTTAACGTAGAATCCATACCACGAACGACAAATCCCTTAGACTACTCTTAAGACATACCCGCAATGCAATGCATTGTATCAATCCAATTGTATCAATTGTACCCGTCGGAAAATATAATTGTCTTCTTGAATCTTCTTCATCTGAATTTGTTTTTGATATTATGAAGGTCCCTGAATGGCACCTCGTTACCATGTGGCGTAATGACATTGGGTGCGATTTTATTTAGCCATCCGTGTACATAAAAAACTATTTTAGATATCTGCTCAAGCTTCTAAAGTCCGAGTGTAGTAAATTAATGAGAAACTGTTCAAGTGGGACAATTTATAACTTTTCAACTCCCTTTGGCACATCCAGGGGTGGTATTGGAGACTTACGGGTCCGGTAATATTCCAAACAACCGGCATGACATCTTCGAGGAAATCGTAACGGCAGTGAACAGGGGTGTCATTGTAATCAACATCACCCAGTGTGCCTCAGGTTCGGTCGGAGCTCCTGTTTACGAAACCGGAAGGGTGAGTGAAGATTCGTCCATATTTTCATATGTTTCATAAAAAAGTAATATTCAACCATGCTATCAAAGATCTATACAGCGGCGGAGTTAAGGCGTGCCGCGGGCTTCTACCCCTTAGTTCCATGCGATCAATAGTCTAAGATCCCGCGAATTAAATAATTAAGAAGCCAAGTTAATTACTAAATAAACTAATTTATTTTTCAGTTGATCCACGCTTGCGGAGTCCTATCGGGGTATGACATGACTCCTGAAGCAGCTCTCGCCAAGCTTGCCTACGTCTTAGGAAAGGACGAATGGGACCATGCCAAAAAGATTGAGGTAACAGCGGTCTAACTACGTAGTAAAATGTTAATGTTCGTTGGATTTTTCAGAAAATATTTGCATTCATTATCCAAACGAAAAATAACTGCATCAAGGGGTCAAATAAAATCTGTTGTTATACGTATAGTAGTGTTTTAACACTTCTCGTATTACTTTTCTGGATATGGCATTGTTATCTCTTTGAAATTAAAATCTATTACACATCTGGTCAAAACATTTTATCTATGGATTTATTTTAACTAGCAATATAAATCAATAATTTGGAGCTGGAATTCCACAGATTCATTAAGATATATTTATTTAAGAAGTAGAAGGCATTCTTATGACTTATCATTACGTTGCCCAGTAAATACTACTACACGAGTAACTTCTGTGAATGTTACGAAACGTCGATAAACACTGCAACCAAGATAAATTTGTAAAAAATAAAATGTGTATAAAATTTACAGATAATGAGTACAAACATCAGAGGAGAACTCACGAACTTGAAATCGCTAACTATGGAAGTAAGTGATAAGCTTTAGGTATTTATATTATAAATAAGACACGCCCCCAAATGTTCTGTATTCTTCCGTAGTAAAAAATGCGAAAAACATGTTTAATCTTACGAGATAAGAAAAGGTGAATGTCATTGACTTGTTTTCGAACTAGAAAGCGATAATAGATAAATAATGTTGATGTTTTTACGTTTCAGAATATGATGAATCATTCATAATTTGCTATCGTCTATTTATCTCTAACTAATCGGCTTAACCTTTTAATATTCTAACTATCTTCTGACCATAACATTCACTTTATTTTCTCAATCTGACTTTTCAATATTTAAAAGATCTACCTTTTAACTTTGTAAACTATTTTTATTTTATTTCTTCGAACATATTCTCAAGATTACAAACTATGCAAGGATCAAGTATACATTTTAACATAATGATCAACATACTTATATCTAAAAAATAACATATCTTCGAAACATTTAATCTTAATTGTAATACTGTAAGTAAGACTGCTGCCTACAAAAGAATAGATTCTGAGTAGTAGGCAGCTGATTCCGACATTTTTCTACTATAAACTGTGTTGCACTGCGTCTAGGTAGTTATAGGCTGCAATCGTTTTTCAGAGGCCGCGCGTTATTTCGTGTATGTTTAAGTCTTACAAAAGCATTTTTTAAGAGTTAGGTATTCTTTGTTAGGTTAACGAAACAATATATGAAAGGGGCATGAAGTAAGTGAAGATATGTAGGTGGGGATGTGTGTATGTAATGGTGTGTAAGTGAGTGAGTTGTGGTTCGTGTTTAGGTATCGTTTATTTAGTTCATTATTATACTTCGATATCAAAAAACTCATCAATATTTTCTTCCGACATATCAAGCAAAATCGTGAAACATTTTTTTTTGTAGGCATATAAAGATAGGTTTCCAGAGATTTTTGAGTCAATATAGCTAAAAGTTCGTGTTCCGAGCCAAAGTATAGATTTTTGAGTGAATCGAGAGGTGGTAGTCGGTAGAACGTAAGCATTTTGTTTTGCCCTGGTGTTATGGTCGTGCTCAGGTCTTTTTAGTAATGTCTTACCTTTGCTGTGAAAGAAACAGCAAATCCTTAACAAATAAATCTTTTTGATCGATAGAACTTGGGCTTCTTTGAAAAGTATTTTGCTGGAATATATATTTGGTCTATTGGACATTACCTTCAACACTGCTTTCTGAGCGATTTCAAGTTGTTTTAGAGTTGTTTTATTTGCACTTCCCCAAGCTAGAATAAAGTAGTTTATAATTGATTGGCAGAGCCCAAAGTACAGCGATTTAAGTGTTTTCTTGTCTAAAATGTTACGGGTTTGTTTAAAAATGTAAATCAATTTTCTGACTCTTTTTTTTAGATTATCTACGTGTGCATCCCAGCTAGTATAACTTAAATAAATCAATTGAAATAATATAGTTTTGATAGCATGCGTGCTATTTCGGTTCTAATATTATTTCATTTTTCAAAAACTTCCAGGACAACTCTCTGATAGATTCTCTCGCTTCGAGTCTGAAAATAACCTCACCAAAGCAACTAATAGAGGTCACTGAAAGAGTCTTCTCTGCTCTGCTTCTGAACGCAATCGACAAGGAAGAAGAAGTTACAATCCAAAGAACGCAAGGTATATAGTTGCAAATCAAAATGTTTACAACTTTAGAGTAATTGGCGCATGACATCATGAATCTAGAGTACCTACCTATTTGTCCGTTGATTTTAATTGAAATGGCATTGAATTATTACGACAACACTGTGGATGACTAAATGATTCAGAGCGCATAAATATTCTCGGAGATTGAATCTTTGTAGTCCTATATATTTTTTTATTAATATTCATGAAATAAATTATTAACTGTTCATCTTATTGCAAACTAATATCAAAACGTAATGTTTGATGCGATTTCACCAAATTATATTAATTAAATATTCTATATTTATTTTAGACTAGCTGAAGTACCCGGCTCCGCTCGGGTCAATGTCGTTTTGGACTGAGGTCGGGCTGAATTTTTTCCTGTATATTAATTGCCTCCATACAAACTTTCATCCCCATATTCCACCCTTTTAGAGTTTAATTTTTGCTACAAAATATAGCCTATGTCCTTCTCCGAGATCCAGACTAGCTATTTACTGAAATTCATCAAAATTAGTTCAGTGGTGTAGGCGTGAAAACTTAACAGATAGATAGAGTTAATTTCGCATTTTTAATATTGGTATAGATGAATTCTGAGATTGATGATTGAAGAGAATTCGTAAATGTATATCCAATATGAACATTTGACCCTAGAAGAATATCAAATAAAATATATGGAAAAATAATGTTATTACAGAAATGGGTGCCGACGTTAACGCGCAAAATCCTGAAGGCAAAACATCTCTACACGAGGCTATCTACAAGGAGAATGTAAACATAGTCAAGTATCTGCTGCTTCGAGGGGCCAACGTGCATGTGAAAACTAGGTTTGTGATACTTGAAGACAACGTTGATATTATCATTTCTTATGCTGAACTGTGATCCTGAAGAAAAGAAATTGAATTGAAAACAAAAAAAAACATCTGGTAAAGATGAACGAGGAGAAAGATCCAGTTGACGTTAAACATAATATTAAATATGTTGCTCGTAGAGGAATGAGTAATGCCTCTGAATATTGGGCTACAATTTAATTAAAATTTCACTATTTCTTCCTGAAAATGAATTGTGCTAATAATTTTATTTCAAACTACCTTTTGGATGGATGTCGCGACAAATAGAGGAGCATTTAGCGCCGCCATACCATAATATGTTAGGTAATACTAATTCAGGAGCCTTTATAGGCGTGCGCACAGCAACACACTTCGATAAATTGATTTCCTCTAAAAAACTCTCAACTTTCTTAGCAAAAGTTGTTCTGTTTCTGATACCGAATTGACCCTAAAGTTGTGCCTCGTTTTTTTATAGAAAACTTTTAAAGAACAGAACAATGCAAAATAATAGGACCGCCCATCTAGGCTTGTCGAAACACCAATAAATATGTTTAAGTTTTTTGCTTTGTTAAGTCATGATCCATAATAAATTCTTCTGAGAATTAAGTATGAATGGCCAACGTCATATATTTATGACCATGGAAAGCTCTCATTTCTTTCAATTTCAAATCCCCAGAAGCGGCGAATCGCCTCTGATCACAGCGATCCAGCGCGACCAGCACGTCATCATCAGGCTGCTGCTCGACTGCGGCGCACACCTCGCCAGCTCCGACCAGCAGGCCGTGAGCGAGCTGCTGTCCCTGGCGGCGCGGCGCGGCTCCGTGCGCAGACTCCAGTCCCTCAAGATCGCGGGCGCTGACTTCAACCTGCCGGACGAGATGAAGCAGACTGCTCTCCATAAGGTGGGCCCGCCTCTCTATCTGGAATGTGTACTATTAACGACCAGATTCGACCAGCAGGCCGTGAGTGAGCCACTGTCCTTGTCGGCGCGGTGCGGCTCTGCGCGCAGACTTCAGTGCCTCAAGCTCGCTGGCGCTGACTTCAACCTGCCGGACGAGATGAAGCAGACTGCTCTCCATAATGTGGGCCCGCCTCTCTCTCTATCTGGAATGTGTACTATTAACGACCAGATTCGACCAGCAGGCCGTGAGTGAGCCACTGTCCTTGTCGGTGCGGCGCGGCTCTGTGCGCAGACTTCAGTCCCTCAAGCTCGCTGGCGCTGACTTCAACCTGCCGGACGAGATGAAGCAGACTACTCTCCATAAGGTGAGCACGCCTTTCTACTGTGTACTATTAACGACCAGATTCGACCAGCAGGCCGTGAGCGAGCTGCTGTCCCTGGCGGCGCGGGGCGGCTCCGTGCGCGAACTCCAGTCCCTCAAGATCGCGGGCGCTGACTTCAACCTGCCGGACGAGATGAAGCTGCCTGCTCTTCATAAGGCGGGCCCGCCGTTCTGTCCGAAATGTGTGCTAGTAACGACCATCCGACCAGCAGGCCGTGAGTGAGCCTCTGTCCCTGGCGGTGCGGAGCGGTCCCGTGCGCAGACTTTAGTCCCTCCAGCTCGCGGGAGCTGACTGCAACCTGTCAAGATTGTCCTCGATTAGGCACCGACCTACTGAGCTACAGTCCTCACTGGCGTTTCGGTGCAAGTCGGAATAGCTTCTCCCTATGGTATAACCTAAAGTTTGGTCACTTGGAGAGCTTGCTAATAAATTGAACTAAAGTAAGTAGACAGCCCTGGTAGGCTCTATCAACAAACCAATTTTAATGGAATGTGATATGTATGTATGTATAATCGACCGTAAAGCAAGGACACATTAATTTAAGAAAAAGCCCAGTAAAAAGAACTACTTTACGAATATACTGCAAGGCTGGATCCGAACCAGCAAAACATACCACATCAAACAGGTCGATTATACATACATCCATATCACATTCCTTGGAATAAGCGACGTACCTGCTATGAAAAAGTATATTTACCTTAACCAATTTAATGTCCCAAAATACTGTTTTACTCTAGATTCGAATTTCTTTCTAATACGAGATTTTTCAAAATGTTTATAATTCCAGTAACCTTCAATCCAATGGCCGCAGGAAATCACGCAGTAGCGTGTGGAATCGCCTTAGCAGCCCATGATGAACCTAATTCAAACTGAGCCTCTGCTATCATACATACCTACTTTAAATTAAGTGTAACAGATAAAATGGTCTGTGGATAAAATAATACAATGGAACTATCGCAATAAAATAATATCGACTGTTACCAAGTCAAAAATTAAAAGTCATCTTGAACCTTGACAATGATTTATTGGTTTTTAACATTGAGATATAGGTGTGTACAGTACATATACATATCTCAATGGCCTATCTCTATCTTTGGCGTACATTTTCTAGTTCATGCAACGGGACATATCAAGTTGTTTATGAACTAAGCCTGGCGTATTCTATAGCTGGTAAAAAGTAAACCAGGGCCTAAGGTCTTCTCTTTAATCCAGGGCCTAAGGTGTTAAACGCTGATGTATCTCTAATAAACTCGCCATCATTATTCACCTAATACCCCTTCCTTTCTCCTCTTACACATCCACTCAGATTGGCACGACTTTGTTCAGCCTGCCACATAGTAAGTGTGCGTTCACCTTTTTATCAATTCTATGTCGAATGCCGCCTAATATTTAGAATTCAGTTTTATGGGCTGCAATGATTTTATTAAATTGTTCATCCATAACATCCAATACTTGTTATTGTTAAATATCTAATATATAATCATGTAAATGTCTGTTTGTTTGATGAATAAATAAAATAAAAATAAAATCTAGCGATAGCCTATTGACTGTTCCAAAATATTTTGAAGCTTCATATGACCTTAAGTGGTTTTGTATGTAGATCACGCCACATGACCTTATGGAATGTTTCCTTTTGGAGTCGCTGAGTAAAGAAATGAGTAGTTACAAGAACATTTCTCTTTTTCAGGCTGTGCTGTGCAACCAGCCAGAAGTGGTGAAATATCTACTGGATCAGAACGTCAAGAAGGATGCTAGAGACTGTTTAAGCTTGACCGCCCTGGACTACGCGCGTCAGTTGCGAAATAGCCTAATCAGTACCATGTTGGAGGATTGAATATTACTCGTGTTAAGGTGGCCCTTCCCGACACGGCACTAACTCATCCGCGGAGGCGGCACAAAACCGTTCTATTGCGCTCTGGTACTGTCTCTGTTTTAAAGAAAAGGACAGTCTTCGTGATGAGACGGATGCAACACGACCACAAAGCAAACAATGCGCATAGTGTTTGATTTGGTTATTTTTACAAAACAATATATTACAAAACGACTTATAGCTAAAAGTAAATCACGGATGCAGTTAAAAATGAAACAAAAACTAAATTGATTTTGAATCTTTATAGAACAAGCTAGGTTTGCTGACTGTTTGGTAATCAAACTCATTGAGTAATCCACGACCAAACTTATTGATCCTATTTAAAAATATGTATACAATTTTACAATGCCAATGGTCATCAGACATCTAGTTTGATCAAATAAAGCTGTTTTGAGTAAAATTTTGGATCTCCGATAGTGAATGTGCGCTTGATCTTGTTTCCACGTTTGTATGGGGAGTTGAACGGGAAGGCCCACCTTAATAGCATATAATAAAAATATTTCTCTGATAAGAAGTTGCACTTGGGTAGACTTGCACTCATTTGGAGCTGATACATGTTATAACTTAATGTAAGACTGGATGCAATGAGAATAATGCTTAAGGTCAGACTTTAGGTCAGGGTCAGTAGAGTCAGTATTCTAGGGATTATTTTTATTTTATTTATATTATTAGCGTAACAAACAATTATACACAAACTCAAGTTAGCAAAAAAGAAAAGTACATAACTATAGACCAACAAAGTTACGAAAAAAAGTTTAGCATAATTAACACAATGATTAGCGAGGACAGCAAAAAAGTACAAACAAAAAATGTATTACAATTCATGCAAAAAAAGCATTTTATTTTTATATAACTTTTTTTTACACGCACTGAATATAACAAATTAAATCTAATGGGATTTAAAAATTTTTTTTCATTTAAAACTAGTAACGTTGAAAATGTCGATGTCAAACCATAACTTATTGCAAGTATCGCAGCTTCTTCTGATAAATATGCTATTAGCGTGTGTAGGTATCAGTTAAGAAACTATCGTGTTCGAGTGATTAAGACTTTGTCGTTTAGTTGCTCGTTTTCGACGGACCATTCCAATCATTCATTATATTATTTAAACGATCGAAACTGGGTAGTCCAGCAGTGGCTTCGTGGATATATAGAAGCATAGATTAACTACTCTTCTATACTCCAGGAACTTTAGACTTAAATCAGCACTTAGAAAAACATTAAATCCGAAATGCAATTTTTTTTCTCAGAAACGTAGTATTTCATATGGACGTGTGTACATTAAGTTTGCAACATTTTGGGGGGCCCGGAAGATAGAAATAAAATATGAAATATGTTTAAGAAATGATATCTCCTAAACAAATATTTAGAAATGGTATTTCAAAATCGAATATGTTAACTAATTTTAAGTGTAATATAACTGTAAATTTGCAACAATTTATTATTTACGGAACTGTGTAAATATATTTTTTTTGTACTATTTCCGTAATATCTGCAAAGCAAATACTGCTAACTCAGTTTTATTTTCTGGAATATGTAAATGGCCTAAATCTCTATATTCTGTGAGAAATTTAAAATGTTGCAAAACTTAGAAGCACATTTTTTTTCATTTATAATTTTTAGATTCGAATATAAGCTAAACAAAAAATTCGAAATGCGGTTTGAATCATTCATTTTGTAGTTTTATCTTTCAATAATATGCTATCAATTTTGCAACAATACAAATCGTCCGGAACTAGGTTCAATTAAAACATTACTATAATTACCAGTTTTCACTCGTACACCGACGTAAAGCCACTTCTCTGTGTGAGTGTAGCGCGTGTAAACATAGCTAGGAAGACTGCGGTGGACGCGGGGGGATGGGGCCGGTCGGCTCGACAGATTCTCCCCGCCTTGCTACCTAAACATCGCCGCATTTATTTTGTGTTCGTTCGGGAGCACTTTTCATGTGTAAATTGATTTACATTGTTGATAATACAGAATGGCTGTGGACATTTGCGATAGAGCGATCGTGGCTCAGTGTCGGGTGGATTTGCCTTACACGACAGAGGTCTGGGTTCAAATCCCCACAATGCACATCCACCACTATCTTTCTCTTTCTGAATTGGATAAATGCATTTCGTCATTAATGCGAGCGGTTCCATGGTTCGGAATCCTTGAAAAACTGTAGGTTAAGCCCTCCCGGGTTGGTACCTTCATACGCATTTTCCGTCCGTGTTTTCCATCCAGTTCAATGTAGCCGTGCTCATAAAAGGGGTGGTCCTGCCATGGCACTTATTCCATCGTAAATGCGGTGTGTTGAGATGAAAATGGAATAGAATTGATGCGATCATAATTGGCAATTACTAAGAATGTTTTGACGGGATGCCGGCCGTGCCTCTAGTCCTTTTATTTTAAACATTCTTAGTATGCTTATGGTATGCTTGTTTTATCTATATTTTTATTTTGGATGATAAATTGTTCGCCTTAATAATTTCACCTTTTTACCGATTTCGCCACGCATAGTCATTATCTGAAATGATAGGAAGATTTGAACCAGGAAAAAAATTTTGTCAAGAAATTCAACCGACGAAAAAATTATCAGATAAGCGAAAAACATAACAAGAAGTTTTGATATGACCCCGTATCGTAACAAACAAACGTAAATCGCTGACTCAATATTAGTAATTTTATTTTTCCCTTCTGAGTTTTAAGGTTAACCACCCTAACTCCGCGAGATATAGCAAGATTATTAATTAGATTAGATTAATACCAAGAATGCAATCCCGATCTCGCAAGATCTCGTTTTCGCGAGTTCTCGGCCTTTTTTAAACGAGATTGATCTCGACACACTAGCATAAAAACCTCTAAAGATAGTTGTTACTCTATCAATTCCCTATACTACGGGCGATAACTGGCGATAGGTCTATTTCAACACTGACAAGTGCGCTATATTGACATTGAGTCACTCCAGAGAGCCTATTCAATACCAAAATTGACTTGGTGATGTCTTGCTTTCGAGAGTGACAAGTCAGAAAAATTAAGGTGTCATCATGGACACCAAATTGTCTTTTTTCATGATCACGTCGACAAACTATGCAAAAGCTCCTTTCGGACCCTGGGTGTTGTATTGAGACAAACGTACCATTTGCGCAGTACAGATGCCGTAAACATCCTGTACAACACATTTGTGAGAAGCAAGCTAGAATGCAATGCAATGATATGGAACCCTCATGAGGCTTAATATACTGCCATGCTTGAAAGAGTGCAAAAAAAGTTTTTGAGATTCCTTTATAAAAATAATTATAATTTTTATCCGATTTATCCGAATCGCAGTTAACAAAATATGTGTTTAAATTAGTAATTGGACACGTGCAAAATATTTCAGTGCTAGATAGTGTTAATCTGTTCGCCCCAGAAAATTACAGTTGCGCGCGCTCTCATCCTCGCTTCGCGCTGCCCTCCTCGCGCACCAACATGCTGCGTCACGCGCCGCTCACCCATGCGCTTACAGCTCTAAATGATATATCTGACAAAATAGACATCTATGCTTGCACTCTGGCCGAGTTCCAGAAGGCAGTTGCTGTTTACTTTGAAGCTGCATAATTTTTAAATAAGGTGTGTACTTTATCTATAAATTGCCTAACGCCTTGGCCATTACGCTGTAATGTTAGGTATATTGTTGTATGAATAAATAAATAAATAAGTAAATACGGCCAGTGGCTGAAGAAGAGGGTATCCGTCTATAGAGCAGCCACTCCACTAACCCCTGATTTCACTATTTCCAGCTATCTGAAATTCGTTAGCTTACTTTCAGTTAGATTGCATATTCGCATGGTGTAACCATAAGATAACTTTGGGATTTTTGTAGCTGATGGTAGTGAAAATGGGTGTAAGTAAACTCTTCATTATTATTATTTTCTTTCAGGACGGATAAGCAAATATTTTAATAAAATATAAATTTTAGTACTAAAATTACATACGTCGCTTTATTCAACAAATGTGTTATTAATGCAGAATCAACGGACACATCAAAGACATTGCCTTACTTTACGAATGTGGAACTCATTCACGGGCACGGTACAAAACCGATTTATCGCGCTCTGGGACCTTCTCTGTTACACAGAAAAAGACAGGCTCCGTGATGAGTAAGATGCAACATGTCCACAAAGCAGACAATGCGCATAGTGTTTGATTTGGTAAGATTTACGAAAAAATGTATTACAAAACGACTTATAGCTAAAAGTAAACTACGATCGTTGTAGTCAAAAATCTAACAAAAACCAAATTTGTTATAAATCTTCATGAAACAAGCCATGTCTGATGACTAATCTTTTTAAGGTTTTTTAGTTAATCATTGAGTAATCCACCTCCAAAGTTATTGTATAAAACGCGCAAAAAATTCGAAGTTTCGGACCTTATACCTTAGAAACCTAATAAAATTTTACAATGCCCGACAGTCATCAGACATCTATTTCGATCAAATAAAGCTATTTTGAGTATTATTTTGGATCTCTGATAAGAAATATGCTCATGATCTTCTTTCCACGTTTGTATGGGGAGTTGAGCGGGAAGGCCCACCTTTAGTCTAGATTTTTAAATAAACTATAACCCCACTTAAATCTTACAAAATCAGCAAATTACAAAACAAAAAAGTGTACAACTTTAGCTATAATCACATCTAGTGTCATGATATTAGCCCAAAACAACATATAGGAACGAGGTGCCATGCCAGGAACTTTCTTATATTTCATGGCTACATTGTAATGGAATGAAAATATCGTCTATTTTCATTGCCGCTTTGACCGTAGTTAATTCAATGCGATAGTACAGCCCCTACAGTTTTATGTTTAATCCGAACTACCATGAAACGTGAAGTAGTAAATACTCTTTCGAAGACAAAATACGCCACCCTAAAGAGATTTTTATCATTGTCAGCCTCGGTAGCACAGTGGTGGGACACCTTGAGATTCTATAAGCTGGGTAATCAGCTCTGAGCGCGGTTGGGTTCTGGATGGGTGACCATTTTAGACCATTAGGGCTGGCCGTGGTTCGGATTCCACGTAAAACTGTAGGTCCCCTTCCTTACTTACTATGTTGTAGGGTTTATCCCGTCCGGGTTGGTACCATTGCATTGAATGAACGATGATCGAAGTGGCAATGAAAATTGACCGTGTTTTCCATCCAGTTCAATGTAGCCGAGCAATTTAAGGAAAGTCCTGGTATGGCACCTAGTTCCCATGTCGTGTTTTAGGCTAATATCTGACGTTCAGTTTGGTATTAGCCATCCATTTATAGTTCTTTAAAAAAATCATTACAATACCGACTCAAACAAAAACGATCGTATAAATATTTAAATTTTGATTAAGATATCGTTCTGAACAAATATTAAACCAGGCAGTTCCAGTAAATATGTACATTAACCCTGCTACTAATAATCCCAGATCATCGTCTGAATAGGTATACAATGTTTTGTCCCTTTCTATCGAATTAGAAACTGCCTGTCAATGCAAAGGACAAAACATTGTGTAACTATTCAGCTGATGATCTAGGTTTATTAGTAACAGGGATAATATTTCGTGCTAAACAAGTACGTCGCTTTTTCCAAGGAGTGTGATATGTATGTTATATTATGATATGTATGGAAGATAGCCAGTGCATGTTATGCGATGAGATCAATAAAAAACACTGTGCACATATCAACTTTAAGAATAATTGATTTTAGCTATATAGAATCGATTTTAAGGTACGGAATAGATGTGTGGGGAAACAATTGTAATGTTAAAAAAAAGTATTCTCATCCTTCAAAAGAAAGTTTTACGAATTATTTGTGGAGCCAAATATGATGAAAGTTGCCGACCCCTTTTCGTAAAATAAAAAACCGGCCAAGTGCGAGTCGGACTCGCACACGAAGGGTTTCGTACCATCGTAAAAAATGTATAAAAAAAATCACGTTTTTTGTATGGGGACCCCCTTTAATTTGAATTATTTCTTAATTTTACCTATTTGTTGTTATAGCGGCAAAATAAATACACACTCTGTGAATATTTCAGCTGTCTATCTGTTACGGTTACTGAGGTACAGCCCTGTGACAGACGGACAGACGGACGGACGGACGGACGGACGGACGGACGGACGGACAGCGGAGGCTTAGTAATAGGGTTCCGTTTTCACCCTTTGGGTACGGAACCCTAAAAAATCATGACTGTAATATAATATGCATTGGAGTATATAAGAAAAACTAATACTTCGATAAAGTGAAGAAATTGCAGATATATGACTTAAGAAATAAAGACAGTTTTCGACCAAAAGGCCCAAAATGTTTATTGTTTAAGAATTCATCGATTTATACTGGAGTAAAAATTTACAATCATTTACCTATTTCCATCAAACAATTTTTAACAATAACCAATTTTTTTATTAATTTAAAAGAATATTTGTTAAGTAACCCGTTTTATAATAAAGAAGAATATTTCAATAATTTTAATTGTAATTTAGAATAATTTAATATTGACATTTATTGAACCGGATTATGTATTGAAAATGTATTGTGAATTTTAATAATGTATTTATAATTAATTTTTATTATAAACTCTAAGATCATTAATTTATGTTGTAAATGTGCACGGCTCGCAAGGGTCACTCATGCTAAATAAATAAAATAAATATTTATTATTCGACCGTGAAGCAAGAACATATGAAATAAATAAAGAGCCCCGTAAAATAACTACTGTAAGAATATACTGCTAGGCTGGGTCCGAACCATCTAAAATACCATTCGTGGATATTGCGTCTTCCAAGACGTAACACCCGAAAGTACCTACACATGTAACTGTCGCACGCACGTGCCACTCCCGCCCCGCACCACCCGGCGATAGCGTCCCCCGTCCGTCTCCCCGTGCCGCTGCCTACTCACTCATACAATTACAACTGATAAATGTCTGCATATGGCTGCGCAACAAATACACCTGTGAGAGCGGCACCTGTGAAACGCTTGCAGATTTAATTCATTTTTACCTTGTTTCAGACTACTTGCGATGTTGCAAAATTAGGGAAATGTTCACAATTGATTTAAGTTAACACTGAATGACGGAAATCTTATTTCTGATTTTTTGTTTACCGTTTATAGCATTAGAAAGTTTGGATTTAAAAAAAAATACTGTTCTGAGACTTGCAACATTCTAAAAACTTTACAGGGTAAAGAATATAATTTTGTCTACATATTCTAGAAAGAAAGGTAGCCATAGCAAGTAAGGTTCTCAGCATAGATTTTTTTTAGTAAAAACATTTTTTTTAATATATTTCCGTAATTAGTAAATTGTTGCAAATTCACCGTTACATTACGCCTTAAAAGAGTTAACAAATACATTTATATAATACCATTTCTAAATATTTGTTTAGCAGATATATATTTTTTTATACATTTTAATTTTTTTTTCTATCTTCCGGGCCCCGCTCAATGTTGCAAACTTAATGTAAGCATATAAATATGAAATTGTATATTTCTGAGAAAAAAAAATTCATTTCGGATTTCATGTGTTTCTCAAACCGTCCGGGGACGGGCCTACTAGGAATCTCGTTTATTGTGAGCTTCATTTCGAAAAGAAAGAATGCAGAATGTGGTCAAACAGGGAGTTTTTTTTGGCATAGGATTTAGAGAATTACGAATCTTCACTCGAATATTTTTAATCAAAACAGATCTTAAACATGTTAGGTATTTATTGTGTCTATGAGAAGCACGTTGAAAAGGTACAATTTAGTTTTAAAGGAGATAGAAAATAAAATGATGAATTCGATTTATTGTTTTATTGCATCCATCTATCACTTATTTCGACTAAACAATTAGTAAATTCATAATATACAGTATTTTTACAATAATTATATTCTGTACAGCGCTTAAATAATATAGGTACTTTGTCCACCGGCTCTATTGCTTAAACTTGGGACATAATCCTCCAGTAAATAATCCTCCTATAGACTAGGAGGTCGCAACAAAAATGGTAACGATAACGTAAATTGCAATAAAACCAGCTGAAACTGGGTTCACGGGATAAAGTACAACCCTCTGAAGCTAAATGTGTCAGTCTGCCTGTTCCAAGTGGTTGCGTTACTTAGATAAGGCACCTGAAAAAGTAGTTATGGTGACAAAAAATACATATGATAAGGTAAATCGATGCAAATCACGAAGCATGAAAGTATCAATACATACTTGCCTAGCAATACAAAAACTGAACAAATCTTTGGTTGAATTTAGTAGTTATAGGCGATTTAGGTTGCAAATATAACTTCAGGTATATTTAAGTATTTAATTAAGTAACCGCCTGGTTATTGTTGTATAATTAATAGGTATCAATGTTTCCAGATAATCAGGATATTCATCAGCAGGTACATATCAGCAACTATTTTATATAGCCAATCTAGAAAACGCAACCACTTGGCGCAGGCAGACCGACATATTTAGCATCAGAGAGTTGGTCTCTAACATGTGAACCCAGATTCAGCCATTTACCTTATCGTGACCAAAAATGTCGTGACCTCCCGGAATACTACCACTGAATTGAATGCATACTTTGTTTAAACGCTATGGGCATACACTGCAATATTGTGTGATATCGTCATAAAAGTCTTACATAAATTGGCATCGGGCGTTATAGACAGTAAAATACTTATGCTTTTTTATTATTAACCTAATAATGTATCCCGATGTATTGAGAATTGAATTTGAAGCAAGGATCCATTATTTATAATATTAGAGAAAATATTATAATATGTTATTGGAGAGATGCTGAGGAAATAGCGCTGTTAAAGTAACTCTTTTATGCTTATAGAGTGCAAAGCTGGCCTCGAACCAGAAAGCAAACTTTCGCGGGCTGTGCGTCTACCAACCCATCCCCTTCTACCATAATCAATAACATAGTAGGTAGTAAACAATTTTGCATAATTTGTATGCATTATCGGTTATAGAGCAGGATACTGCCCGCGAAACGTTTGCTTACACTATAACTTCAGCTTACTTTATTTCATTAATGTGTCCTTGCTTGAATGACAATTCTAAATATAAATAAATAATATTGTGCAGTTGCTATCAAGGTATTACAAATAAACATCGTTTTCGTAGTCCCCGTATAAGCATTGTTGGGTATTGACACGTAGTGGATTTTTGGTAAGCCACTACAGTGTTCATAGCTCCTTGGCCAAGGCTAATCCAATCGCCTTGCTCCCTCCGTGGTTTTACCTAATTAAAAATCTTCCTTACCCTCAGAAAAAAAGAAACGAAAATGATAATTTCGTGATGCGGCGACCATTTTGGGTCGCCCACTTTACCAGCAGCCTTCGTAAAGAGCGCACCTCTACAAACCGCGGTCCACCTACCGCGGTTCCTGCGGGGCTCACCAAGTGAGCCCCAGTTATGTCTTCCGTCTCCCGAGACACGGCTCGCTGATGGGTCGCCGTCGCCGGCAGCGACGTGGCGAGGCAGCCGAGCACGCTGGCCGGCCATCCGCGCAGCCGCGCCGATGCGCCCCGCGCCGAGCAGCGCCGCCACGCCAGTGGCTGGCCTTGGCACGCCGACGCCGCCGCTCTGAGCCGGCGCCCCCGCGCACCGCACCGCACGCGCGTGCACCCACCATGCTGCGCACCGACGTGGTCCACCACTGAGTGAACCAACCACCGGGGCAGGGAAGTTTTTCTACCCTTAACGGAGGCCTCAACGACAGACTTTCTAACCACGCGAAACCATTTATGTACCGCTTTAGCATTGTCGTTTAATTTTCTTTTGTAATAAACATCCACCTTAATTTCACTAAAATCAGTCGTATTCTTTTTCCCCGTCCCTGGTAGTGCTTGGCTCGGCTACCCCCTAAGGGTACGCTTATTCTACGTCTAATCTGGAGTGGTGGCGTGTGATGACGCGGACGGAGCCGCCGCAAAAGCTAGGGTTCCGGTCGAACGTCATAGTATCCCTTATGTCAGGGCCGGGCGTTCCTACCAAAGAATGTAAATGAATTCCTCCAAACATGGTTTTTAATTTCGTTGGATACATTTGTTTATTCTATCACAGGTTCGGGCTGTGTAGGATGCCCAGCTTAATATTTTCCTAATTTGGCCATGCTGTTCATGAATAGCCGCATATTTTCGTGGGAGATGGGACAGTCCACGTATTGGTCGCTGCAGTCATGACCATCGAAGCCGGCCCTGAATGCCCTTTCTACTGCTGTGCCGTTGATGAGGCTGCCGAAAATGCTGTTGCTGGAACGGTAAGCATAAAATATAATTATTTAATGCACTGATTTACAAGCTTCCGAGCTGTGTCTACCAAGCTACGACAGTTGGGTTAGGTTAGGTTAGCATGAGCATCCAAAACTCGCCCAGTGGCGCGAGTTTTCGATGCTCATCCAGATACTTTGAACCCTCTCTTTGTGCAGAACCCGTTTTGACTGGCCGTGATTTGGTTCCACGTTAAACTGTAGATCCCCTTCCTTAGTAGATGTTAAGGATTATCCCGCCCGGGTTGAAAACATCGCATAGACTGAAATATAGTCGAAGAGGCGAAGAAAGAGACTAGATGTGGTCGCAGTAGAAAAGGAAGTTGCTGGTGGCAATTTAGTAAACGTCGATGGCCCTACGGAAAACCAATCTGACGACCACTCACCAAGCTAGCTTGGATTTCCCTTCAAAAAAAACCATCAAGGGCCACTCACCTGGCGATGTTATTGAACACATGGCTGCTCTTGCTGTTTCTTGAGAAAATGGTTGCGTTGTTCCTTGCGGCGGAACAAGCAAGACGCTGGAGACAGCTCAGTGCGCGTGAATCCCCAATTAGAAGCTCGTTTATGCCTCTTAATAGGACGTCGGACTGGAACTCGCTGTTCTCGAGAACTGGCAACACAGAATATAGAATAACTACGTAGAATATTACCTAATGGGAGGAAAACTCTGGAGCATATTAGAAAACATTAGAAAAGAAGAAAAATAAGTGTTCTTTAAGGTGTGGCATATCATTCTGGGGAAGCGGTGGTATGTAGATGAATGTTTTTATTTTATTTTCACAAGGAAGCCCTTCTAAGCATTCAGTTCTAGAAGCACTCTTGCATATTACATTTCTATTACATATCTAAAATATTTTACAGAATTAGATTTATTGCTGGCCACTTTGTAATAAGTTCAATCAATAATAAAATAAATAACAATTCGGTTACTTCAAGAAAAAAGTGACAAATCAAAATATTTTCGAGGAACAAATTTTCAACAATATTAGGATGTAAAATTTGAAGTAAAATATATCCAAGGCGGTCTACAAGAAGGTGAGTAGTTAATTTCTTCTTCCCGGCGGGAATCATTCGCGGGCATGGTACAAAACCATGCTACTGCGCTCTGTGACCTTCTATGTTTCAAAGAGAAAGACAGGTTACGTGATAAGGAGGATGCAACATGTCCACAAAGCAGACAATGCGCATTGTGTTTGATTTGGTAATATTTACGATTTTTTTAATTACAAAACGACTAGACAAAAAGTGAACGATTGATAGATTTAAAAGACGAGGACAATATCCTTTTTATGGTAAATAAGGGGTTAACCACTGATTCCTTGTTAATAGATTTTCTTCAAATAATTATTTTGAAGCTACATAGCTATTTAGATTTTTTTTGGAGTACAAAAAGAAATTTCAGCAAGTTTCATTTAACACCGCATGTCTTACATACTAAAACCATCGAAAATATAGGATCTAAAATGTTTCAACAATATTATCGAGGTTTTCAGTAAAGGCTTTTAAAAATCCCGCATCGTTTTCGTTTTTCTTCAAAGCGTTATGTATGAACTGTAAAACGATATTGATCTTCGGCAGGTTCAATCATGGAGCAAATGTACATGATTGAAATTTTCATAGACAAAGTCACCATATTTTTGGACTCACAAGAATCAGATAGTTCAGCGGAGAAGAAACTAATAGTCACCGTAAAATTCGGACCAAAAACAGAATTTGTCATAAGAGAAGGGGTCTTCGCTCTAGGAAAAAGTACCAAAGATGAAGAAGCCATAGAATGTAATGAAGCGGGGCACCCAGAAGTCACTAGAACCATACGAGTGGGCAAATCATATTTGTTTCCGTCATATCCAGATACAGTTTTACAGATTCTGGATCGATTTCCTCTAGAAATATCAGTATTCAACGATGATGTCTATGAGAGGAAAGAATTCGTGGGAATTGGAACGATGTTCTGGGACACGGAATTCTACAACATGCTCCGAAGCACAGCAGATTCTTGCAAGCCTTCAAAGCCTCTCGCTATCAAACAAAAAACTCCTCTGATGGACGAGTGCTGCTGCGGTCAGGTCGGTTCCATTTACTTTATCCTTAGGCTCACCGCTCTCGGTGGAAGCATCATGACTACTTTTCAACAAATACCGCATGATCCAGAGTATTTTGTTTTTAGTACCGACAAAAACAGCAACATATTTCAGTGCAAGCAAATCGATGGAGACGATCCTAACTTTTGTATGATAGGAAATCTCTATGATTCAACTACTCTAGAAGATCCCGATGTAATAGGCTCCTCTAAAATAAAAAAGGTAAAGATTTGCACTAAGTTAAGCAATTGTGCAAATGATGCTAAAGATACTTTAGTACCAGAAAAGTGTGGATCTAGACGAAAAACAACAGAGATTAAAAATATCAGAATGGGTGACATAAAAGGACCTTGCGGTAATATCAACTGTTCTCTGGCGGTTAAAATCAAATCTTACTTAAGAAACACAAAAGCCTACAAAAAACAATCTGATGGAATCCCGAAACAACTAGATACGACCAAGAGCAGGCAAGTTTGCGGTGAATGTATTTGCCGGCATGATGAATTTAATCGCGAAGATCGTGTGAAAGATGAAAATGAAAACGTTTTAACAGAAAGCGAGGATACTCAAAGAAAAAAAAGTGACCATAGAACTAAAAAAAATGAATTTCAGTCATTTATGGCACTGTGTCAAAGCTGCGGTGGATTTCCTAAAATAAGCGAGTCTTCCGCAAATTGGAACGAAATTGATCCTACAGAATTACCCTTTGAAGGATGCCTTGAAATTCCCGAAAACAATAACTGCTCGTGCGACCCTCCAAGAGTGGCACCTCTTTGTGGGGCCTTCGATTGTGTTTGCAATGAAGAAGCATTCAACAAATTGACTAGAAAAGATCACAGACCCTATTGTCCATCATATAAGCATAAAGCAAGCTGCCCTGTGACTGCCATGAACCAAGAGCCAGAGGAAGATGAAAATCATAAAGAGGACGGCGAAAAAGAAGAACCTCTTCCTTATGGACTGCCACCCATAAAGCTAGGGCCTTGTCCTGTGATTGGAAAGCCTTGTTGCGTTCCGGATGGGTTTTCGAAGATGTACAAGCCTCAGCCGTCGTTACCTCCAAGTTACAGTGAAGCTGGCAAGGTTTGCGGCTCTAAGGAGTTCGAAAAAATCAAGAAGTTTCTCACGGATTACATGAATGAAGAAAACAAGAACGACTACCGCTGCGATAACGCGCTAGAAGCGAGCGCAACCATGAAGCGGTGTTGTGACAAAGAGCAGAGGCATGCAAAGCTAGCTGGGAAAAACTATTGCGGGACCCATAAAATGCAGGGAATGCCAAAATAGACTTTAAAAAAACAATATTTTGATATCATTACATTTGTAACTTAACTCGTTTCGAGTCAAATACAAATTGGGTTCACTAACTCGGTTTTATTTAAAAATAGTATTACTGATAATGAGTTGAATTATTTCCCGGATTAAAAGTAGCCCAAAAGGCTGATCCTTGATAATTTATCTATCTACCAAATTTAATCTTAATAGGGTCTATGGCGTAATTTAATAAGAAACATGCAAGCATTATAATATTAGCGAAAGGAATGTGTTGGAATTACACATCATAAAATATTGGATAGATATATTTTTTTCTAGGCATATCTCACCAGGATATTTCTGCACTGGTACTGCTAAATTTTCAAATATTTGAAAAATATGACTGATTTTATTGCCGCTTCTACTTACTTTTCTTCGATGTTTCTTGTGTCAAAATTCTTCAGTACTAACCCAAGCGGATTAACCCTAGCACCAAGAAAGTGAGGAAGAGGATGTACTTGGAATTATCCAAACCACAGTTCGCCTCAACATCAATAACGGTCACCCATCCGGAACCCAACCGCTCCCAGTGTTGCTACTCGTAGATACAATTCACCTATAAATAGGATGAGTGGTTCGCAAGTTATGATCATTTAACCCCATTGCTTACCCCTATCTTATTTTAGATCGATGTACTCCGCCAATATCCATGAAGGTTAATGCGAGAACATTTCTTTTTGGTTTAATGAAAGGGTAGATCAGAAATGACCACACCTTGAAGAAGATTACCATAGAAATAGGATGTCGCATGCTAAGGTCTGTGAAAATTACAGAGTTAAAAGTACATAAAACGATTCTTCACAACTAACGGAGCTGAAGACAATTTGTTAGAGGTCTCTTTTTGAACAGGTTGAAGATGGCTTCAGGAGTTCAGGACAGCGGGGACCACATCGACGAAAGTAAAAACAAAAAGAAGAAGAGCAGCAAATTCAACTATTCCTTCGGAAACCAACATCCAGGTTACATTTCCCATCTTCCCTCTCCCCGAATTATATAGAATTGGATATGGATAGCTCTTAGATTGAACCAGATGCCTGGGTTCCATTCCGACCTGCACCACTGTCTTTCTCTTTCCGAGTTCGATAAGTGCATTTCGTCACGAATGCGAGCTGCTCCATGGTTCGGAATTTATGTAAAACTGTAGGTCCCCTTCCCCTACTTGGTGGTAGAGTTTAAGCCCTCCCGGGTTGGTACCATCGAAATGGATGAAAAGATGGTCGAAGCGGCAATGAAAAATTGTACGTGTTTTCCATCCAGTTCAATGTAGTCGTGCTCATTAAGGGAAGGTCCTGGCATGGCACCTAATTCATTCGGGAATGAGGTGTATTGGGCTAATATCATAACGGTAGTTGTGTGGTATTAGCCATCCATGTCAGGTCGCATAAAAATAATAATATATCATGGCCAGTATTATTGAATAATACACAGCATGACCTAGTTGACATGCCAAGATCTTCCTTATACGACACGGCCAAAAGAAATGAAAATTTCATTGTTGCTTCCCCGGCATCCCGGCAAGTAAGGAAGATCCTATTATGTAGTTGAAATTCGAACCACGGTTAGCCTCGACGGTCGAAAATGTGTCCAACAGTCACGAACAATTCCGTAGACAGTGCATTGTCGGATAGACGATGCACTTCAGAAATATCCTCTCTTTTTATATAACTGGACGTGGATGTTACACCCACTTTCATGATTTTAGATCAACCCACCTCAATCCCGAAGGAATTAGGTGCCGTGCTAGGGCCTTCCTTTTATGAGCACAACCACATTGAACTGGATGGAAACCAACCAATCTGAGCGGGCTTAAAACCCTATCCCTCAGTAGGGGAACCTCTAGAGATGGTACTTCTCGTACTCAGTAGGGGAACCTCCAGTTTTAAATGGATTCATAGCCATGGAACAGCTCGCATTCATGACTAAATGCACTTTTGGCGTAAGTAAATGTCGACTCGCCAGTCCGGAGTGAAACGCGTGCGTGCTGGTAGAAGGGCGTCTATTCACTGAATAATTTCGCGCGTCGCGTTTCGGGGAGACGGGGGCGATGTCAGTCCGTATTGTGTTCTCCATCACTTTATCCGCCACGGCCGCCAGTGCCTCTAGATCCTGAGATTCACTGACAGCCAACACTGTGCGTACGGTGCTGGGGAGGTGGCCTGCCCACAGGAACTTCAGCGCCTCCGTGCTAACTTTGGTCCCGGCCAAGTCTTTCATCCGCCGTAGTAGGTGGGACGGGCGCTGGTCCCCGAGCTCCATCTCGCCGAGTAGTCGCTGGAACCTCCGGAGCTCGGTGTCGGCGTTGACCGAGATGAGCCTTTCTTTTAGGGCCTCATACTTCCGTTCTGCAGGCGGCGACGTCAGCATATCACTAACCTGCTGTAGATCTGTCAGCTGGAGTTTCGCGATGACGGACTGCCATCGTTGCTCGTCGCTCAGTCGCTGCGAGGCCGTGGCCGCCTCGAACTGAATGAACCACAGCCGTGGTTCCTGCCTCCAGAACTCGGGAATCCGGGAGGATACTGATATCGCGGCCAGGTTTCCCGCTACGTCGGAAGGTGTCGCTGCCGGCTGCGGTGCCACCGGTGGTAGAATGTTCGCGTACTGTCCGGCGGGATGAGCCATTTTTTTTTTTTAAACGTTTTCGTCGAGATCACGTCGGGGTCACCACTTTGGCGTAAGTAAATGTCGACTCGCCAGTCCGGAGTGAAACGCGTGCGTGCTGGTAGAAGGGCGTCTATTCACTGAATAATTTCGCGCGTCGCAGCGCGCGTGGACTGAGGCGGGAGTAAACACCTATACATATGTGTGTGCGGTATGCTTACAAAGCATACCGCCACACACTTATCCAACTCAAAAGGAGGAAGAAAGTGGTGCACGAACAAGCGGAGATCGAACCCATGACCTCTGGCATGAAAGGCCACAGAGAAACGAGCCGCTCGAACGGACTCCTCGTGGGGAACGGGGTATGATTTCGCTCATCGCATTCGCTTTCGGGGCACAAAAGTGAATCTCGCTCAATGTGTGGCTGGCGGTTATCACCTTGGGTTTTTTTCCAATATTTGTTTGTTGCCTGCGCAGGTATTGCCATCGGGCACAGGGAATGCAATCCGTTCACCAGATTGGGCGGATTCAATGTGCCGTACAATATGGGGTGGCTTTGGAATGTGCCAGACACGGCCGGAACTAAGGTTTGTCGTTTACTTGTTGATTGACGTTCGCTGATTTAACCTTTACAACTTTACTAACACATCATTAGCATCACGCCGTTTCCCTGAGGTCATAGAGTGCCATGCAGGAGAATCACAGCATACCTACTTCTCTCGCTGCTTCAACAGGTCCAACATGCTTTTCAATTACGGATGCTCCGAATTTGACTTGACCATTCGCTATGTAAATTTATGTTGCCACTCATGATCAGGTCACATTCATTTTGGAACTGAATCCTTCTCATAAAGCGACGATCCGAATAAACGAGAAATCGTCTACGGGCTGTCCTGAAAATGCGACTTTTATTCAAACCACGTATCCTAGGTATGAAAATGACTTGCGAAAACTTGCAAAAACCTAACAAATATTGAACTACTCATATATTTTCGTAGCAACCTGTTCGAAAATACCTATGTAAGGAAGTAAATATGTTTTTTTAGTTTTTGCTAAACTTGGCTAACAAAAACAAAATTTGATGCTTAGAATACGTGGTTTGAAGAATACAATACCTATACAATACTCGCACCATACTTTTTTAATGGAACCTGACATGGATACCATACATAATGGCGTGTTATTTGGCCGAACACCACTGACCCTCGCACTGACCCGAAGGATGTTGGTGCCAAGTCTCGACATTTCTTTAAGGTCGATGGAAAGAACGCCTAGTTTTTCTTCGTTTTGACTATATTTGAGTTTGAGTTTGTGGTAAATAAACGAAACTAGGCAAAATAATCGATGTTAATTTTAGTTTAAAGAAACTAGCCTGCTATAACATATTAGAAAAACAGATATCAGTCATCGCCCCCCTAAACAACTTCAACGCCCCCCAATTTCCTCTGAGTCCGTTACCGCCCCTTTGTAGGCGAAAGAAAGAAAGACTGGATTTGAAAGACTGGTGACTGAAAAAGACTGGTCTAAATGGACAGCCAAGGCGCGGCTGGCGGCCCGGCATGCTCGGCAAGAGCGTGCAGCGCGTCATGACGTTCCGGCTGCCGCGCGGGCGCGACGCCTCCCGCTCGAGGGACGCCAGGAGGCGGCAGAGGTCGCGCCGCGAGCCCGGCGCGCCGCCCGGAGACGCCTCCGCCGATTCGGAGCCCGAGGAGCCGCTCGAGGCGAAGCCGGCGCTCCACGTCAACAGGAAGGGCGACACGTACACCATTCAGGTGGGTGGGAGACTCCGTTTACTAACAGGGGATCTGCAGTGCGATTACGCAAACTTTGAGGATGGAGCAGCGGTTAATATAGGTGCGCCAACGTCATTTCCAATGCGTGATTACGAAGCCGTTTTTCATTCACCTCCGGACAAACTGCATTGACGCGATAGGTCAACTAACTAGACTAGCAGGAAAAATGGGCCTCATTTGACAGGTCTGTGCCGTTTCGTAATACTAATTCGTCGCGAAATTAATGGAGTTAGCCTAATTAGGGTGGGTAGCGATGGGTGGCCGTGCTTCGATTTCGTAATCGCAAATAGCTGTCTGATACAACTAACGAGATTTGTAATCACACTGCTGGTCTCTCTTTTAGGGGTTTTCTGGTTGGACCTGCTCTGAAAATGCAGGCGTGACGCGTTTCTGTTTGAACAGTGTTACGGCGAAGTAGCAGGTCCAATTTCTGAATAAACGACTGGTCTTTCTTAGACGTAAATTTCGGTGACACCGATGGAGGCGTGGCTCCTCATGAACAGAGAAGGATATATTATTTAATGTTTACGGATAAACAGTGTTCAGCTTATTAACTAAGCTCGACGTTTCGTCCACCACGTTGTGAACATCATTAGGATTCGCGACGCGACCTGGAGGACCTCTGACGCTTCGTCCAGTCAGATGCCAACTGACATCCTGATGATTCCAGGACGCGTCGCGAATCCTGATATTGTCCACAACGTGGTGGACGAAACATCGAGCTAAATAAGTAAGCTAGACACTGTTTATTAGTAAACGTAAAATAATATGTCGAATAACAATGAAAATCTGTTTGTTTAGATTAGATAACAAGGATATCATTGAGAACTGATTTTGAGTTGTAATAGTAGTAGAATGGTAAAGGGTTTATATGGCAAAGCAGACGGGCCTGTTTCTTATGATAGGTTTCTTTATAGTATTGAATAGGAATACACTACTCAGCCAAAGATATAGGTTGCCAGATTAGTTAAATAATATGGTATGGTACTAGATGTGGTGAATGACATCCCAAAAGGGGAAGATAAAACGTTGGTAGCTTCGATTGTGGATAAAGCTCCCGCACCTATCTGGAGAATAAGGAATGAACTACTTTTATTTATTTTGGAAAATGTTTGCTCTTCCAAAGTGGACAGTGATAATGTCCGATTAGGTTTTATTTTCATATTTTCACGGTGGATAATTGTTCGGCCCGTTCCGAAAATGGCATGGGGTCATTCCTTGTGTATCACTGCTCTGGCAAAAGTGGATCAGTCACGTCACTACAATTTTTTTTTTTTGTAACGCTGGAACTGGAAACTGTTTAGGTCAACCCGCTGAAGGACTTGAACCTGCTACGGGAACACGAGGACCCGTACGAAGACTGCGATCCCCTGGTCATCAAGATCGTCAAGAAGCGCAGTCCCGATCAGCTCGCCATTATGGAAGCCAAGAAGCTCATTAAGGAGAAGAAAAATAGAGACGCCGAGGTCAGGAAGCAATTATCCGAAGCGGTCGAAGACATCTGCAAGTGTGCTTACATGGACGTCTATTGCAACGACTACACGGCTATCGACACGACTATAGAGGCTTGTCCTGCCTTCGTCGAGCCTGAATGCGTATGCAAGTCGGAATCGATGAGCTCTTTATCCAGCAATGCGACGTGGGATATCGAGTACACACCGCCGTTCGGCTGCTTCGACACCCATCCGAAGAAGATCAAGAACTATATTCACGTGGAGACGCAGTACGTTGCGGCAGATGCCGGAGCCGAATCGACGAAGCTGAAGGGCGGGAAGTCCAAGTCTTCTTTTAAGAAGAAGAAGAAGTAAACGGGGACATGTCATCGTGACTTGTGGAGTTTTTATAAATATCCTTTGGTGAAAACATGGGTGGAAAATGGTCTTGCGGTCACTCGTAGAGTTTTATTTATACGCTATGACGTTCATCCACTGGGTCCCTCGCTTGAGTTCACGCTTATTCATTCACATGACGTGTACTTTCCATGCATTTAAGGAAATGTTTCACATTTAGCAGCTCGTGGCTCAGGGGCGTGGGCAACCCCTTTCATACACCCTTACTTTCACTTTCTGAGTTGGATTAGCGTATTTCGTCGCGAATGCGAGGAAAATTGTCCGTGTTGTCCATCCAGTTCAATGTAAGGAATATAAATCAATCTCGTAAAAGGGAACGTCCTGGTATGGCCACTTATTACTTCTGAAATGTAATGTCTTGGGTTGATATCATGACGGTGAGTGTGGTATTAGCCATCCATTTCCAGTAACATAAAAAAGACATAAGACATGGCTGTGCGGCTTAATATAGCTTTTTAACCACATTTTATTTTATGGTTTGAAAATTTAGAGTTTCCCGTTATGTGATGGCGTTACACAACAGTTATTGACTCACTGATGTTAGATAGAAACAGTCAAGTACATCGTCAGAGTAGTTTTCGGATAGAATCATCACTAGGTGCGGAAAAGATGCCTCAGCATATTTTTGCAAATATCTATGTGTAAAATACACCTACGTAAAAACGGCAAATTCGGGAATGCTTCAACCAAGTGTATTATTTTGCTCTCCTGTAAAATTGTAAAAAATGCTGATGTGCTTTTTGTATTTAGTGATTTAATTATTTGAAAATACCTAAAGATGATGGTTATTGAGTTTGTGTGGGGTAAATAGAGCTATTACTGAGACGTAAGAAAGAAGATTGTACTCACACCGCGCGTACGGCCGGTCGATGTCGTCCACTGTCAGGGTCTTCAGAAAGAGTGGAAGTATGAAAGTGCTAGCGAGTACCACGGCACCGCCCAGCGCCATTCCCGCCACGTTGATGTTCACGGACGGGAAGTTCTGTACAAACGGAAACACCGTCACATGTGTTTGAGCAAAATCGAACGTATTCTTTGTCACACTGCACGGCCCTGCTAACACTAAGCAAACCTCCGAATCTGGGAAGCAAATGATATCATCATACAGGATGCATAGGACCTACGGGTAAATTCACAACATGCTGACGGATTTGATTGAATGCTCAAAGAGAGTCCCTAGTAGAAAATCTTTATACCACGCCAATGTACGCAGAGGGGAAACTCTGTGAACTAAAAACCGTCACATACGTGATGCGGAAAGTGAAATTGTTATTTGTTGTGGCAATTTATCTTTCTTACTCTACATTATTGTTAATCAGCTCAGCCCCTAGTAGAATAGCTGAATGATATGTTTATGTCTACAAATGGGAAACTAATCAAACGAAAACAGATGCGGTGATAGTGAAGTGTTTTAGCTCAGTCCAATTAATCTGCCTTACTCTATATCTTTTTCACCAGCTCAGCCCCTATCTATTTTCTATTCCTATAAAGGAAATGAAAAGGAACCCTTATGGTGTGTATGTCTCTCTGTCCCTCAAGTCCCTTTTCCAGGTAAGGGTGTGTCATGTCGTGGCGTGCTCGGGGGTGGCGTAGCTCAGTGAAGTCAGCTTTTCTAGTCGCTTCCTCGAACACGGAACTGTCATTTTCAAACTATTCTATTTAATGTGTATGTGCATGGCCTGGCATGACAGGGTGGACGTATTAAGTTGAAATTAATATAAAATGTTTAGGTCATAAAAAACATGCTTTCAAAACATATTTACTTCTAATAATGAGTTTTGTATTGTTGAAGTATCTGTAGCTAATTTCGAAACACTTCTATAATCTCCTTAGATTGAACCAACATTGCACATATTTGTCAATCTTTGCTCCTCTTAGAACCTAGAAGCTAAGCTTTTATACTTACCGAAAATATATCCGATGAGCCCACTGTGTCCAATGTTTTCTTTATCGGTATTGAGATAAAAGGAATAGTGAAGTCTAGATCGACCTGAAAGAAATGTAACACTGTTGAGGCTTTATGTTGCTGTTTTTTTCAATTGGCCATGGGTGGCTAATACCATGGAGGGCTCTAGGAGGGGAAAGCAAACATATATGGACGTATTTTCTATGAAAATTTTAATCATTCGCTTGCATTTTCACACGGTGAGCAGCAACTATAGTCCGTGATTCCCATTCACTTCAATATAGCCGTGATTAATTAAATGGATAGTCCTGGCATGGGATCTCGATCCTTCGGAATGCGGTGTAACTGGTAGGTGTTGTACGTAAGCGGCTCAGGTCTGCGCCTCTCAACTCTGGCTAATACCATACCTAATATCTAGGTACCTTAGATATAGGTTGTTCAGTATAGTACTTCATGTTTGTGTGTTGTCTGAACATTGCCGGAATTATCGTGATTATTATTGAGTGTTGGACCTTATGCCCGCTGAATAAGGTCTACTGTCGGGTTGAGCAGTCGTAGCATATTGAATATCGATACTTGCTTCCCGTACGTGCGCGACTTGGCGAGTACGTCTAGCTGCTCGCCTTTTGAAGAGTACCCGCTCTTCACTTCTATTCAAAACGTTGGCGAGTGAGCCTGCAAATTTGGTCCTCATCTTAAAACCCAGGGTGGAAGTTCTGGCTGTGGAGAAGGAAGTGATTGGCAGCGGCGGCGGTGCGAAAAGCTGAGGGTTTGTGGTGGCGACTGCTGGCCGCGTGGACGGTGGTAAGCTCTCGGGATTGGTGTGTTGCGGCGACAATAAAAACTATTAAATACAGTCCACATAGACGGAACACAGGGTACAGATACAGGTACAGTAGGTACCGTAGATAACTTATGGGAACTAGGTGCCATGTCAGGACTTTCCTTTCATTGCGCAGCTACATTTAATTGAATGGATAACACGGACAATTTTCATTGCCGCTTCGACAATCGTTCATTCAATGCGAGGGCGGGCTAACCTGCTAAATAAGGAAGGGGACCTAAAGTTTGACCACGAACAACGAATTCCTTAATCGTCTCTTAGGATATGCACGGGAAGAAACGCACTGGGCCCAATAATATTAAAAAGAAAACAATTATTGTATTGTTTTTACGTGCTAGCACTGATCAATACTTAATCTGTGCGTGCTAGTATTACTTGCTGGGATAAGTATGGGAAATCCCACAGTAAATTGGTGGGAAGACAATGTTCTCGCCACTCTTTACAGGGGAACACGACGTCAAAATGAGATAGTCTTTGGACACCATAAGACCGAATATTCGCTTTTCGAAAGCAAATATTGCAACCGTAATTTTCTCTTAACTTACTCTTACGTGCGTTAACTTACTCTGATATTATCATTCGTGGTCTCGAACGATATGAACCTGGACCTCCGGTTCGGTTGCCCCTGAGATTCATCCACATAACACGACACCACAATGAGGTTCACCACAGACAGGAATACCATAAACAGTGGTGTCTTCCAATACATTTTAACTGCTTGTGAAAAATATGTCTGGACTGGATCGGCTTCTATTAACTGAACTGTTTTCTATAGTTTTGATTACCTACTGCAATAAGAAATAGTTTGAAGTCTTCACTCTCTCATAAGAACGTTTATCTGCGTTTAACAAAACAAAAAAACTGACTGGCGATTGCAGGATTGCGATTGGCAACCGCGGCACCTAAAACTGTTGTTCTAGTGAAGGATTCTCCCTAACATGTCACTCCAACACTGGGGGCGGTGCAAGAGACCATCTCGTACTGGTCACCAGACGCGTGTTGCCAGCATTAAGACCGGTCTGCGCGGGAAATGAGTGCCTTAGGATATTTCCTAAAAGCATTGTACGTACGAAAGATAGCGATCGCAACTAGACACTTCCTTGGCACTCAATTTGGCGTCTCCGCGGCGATAAATAACGCCATTTAGAGACGCCAGACGGTGTTCCGTGTGTGGAGAAATACTGATGTGATTCGCGACTTTATGGGGGTTTTGCACATGCCTTGTAAAATAGTATGCAGCCCCAACGTGGTTGGGTCCGTTAACTTTGATGTTTTTACGGTTGTGGCTGTGTCCACTAACCTAACCGCCACGCATTGGACTTTGCCCCGTATACGTTATCCTTGCAATGCCAATGGGGTTTACGGTGATGCATTCCGTACGAGTTGGGTTGGTTGTTTTAGAGAATAATTTAAATATTCTTCCATGTCGAGCAGTGACGGGACCCTCGACACGTGAACACATTCACGCTTGACCGTTTTTTTTAAACAACGTGATACATTTGCTAAAAAAGATTTCATAAATTCTAAACTTGACTTCAACTTCATCAAAAGTATAATTCGTGAAAATTTTAATTTACAAAAGTATTGCAGCAGCTCATAGCCTAGTGGCGCGAGAACTTGCCTAGCATACCAGAGGTCTGGGTTCAAATTATTGACTCATATATTAGTTCAAATCTTGATTCCGTTTATGCAACACTTTCTTTCTCTTTCTAAGTTGGATAAGTGCATTTCGTCACGAATGAGAGCTGCTCCATGGTTCGGAATGTATGTAAAACTGTAGGTCCCCTTCCCCTACTAGGTGGTAGGGTTTAAGGCTGCCCGGGTTGGTACCATCGCATTGGATGAAAAGATGGTCGAAGCGGCAATGAAAAATTGTCCGTGTATTCCATCCAGTTCAATGTAACCTTGCTCATAAAGGGAATGTCCTCACATGGCAACAAATTCCTTTGGGAAGGTGGTGCATTGGGCAAAAGTTGCAACAGCTGAACAGTGCTTGTTATCCGACAGGCAAGTACGTCCAGGGAGGACCCCACGGCAGCAAGCGGCTCCCTGGAGCTTGGGCTAAAAGGAAAAATGGGAAAAAATACTGATTACGTACTTGCCTGTCAGATAACAAGCACTGTTCAGCTGTTGCAACTTTTTACCGTTTTGATATTAGCCCAATGCAACACATTCCCAAAGGAATTTGTTGCCATGTGAGGACATTCCCTTTATGAGCAAGGTTACATTGAACTGGATGGAAAACACGGACATGTTTTCATTGCCGCTTCGACCATCTATTCATTCAATGCGATGGTACCAACCCGCGGCGGGCGGGCTTAAACCCTACCACCTAGTAGGGGAAGGGGACCTACAGTTTTACATGGATTCCGAAACATGGAGCAGCTCTCATTCGTGACGAAATGCACTGATCCAACTCAGAATGAGAAAGTTGTGCATTAACGGGGCGAGTATTAGAATCCAGACCTCTGGCATGCTAGGCAAGTGCCCTCGCCGCTAGGCTACGAGCTGCTGCAATACTTTTGTAAATACAATTTTTCACGAATTATACTTTTGATAAAGTTCTAGTAAAGTTTAGAATTTATGACATCTTTTTTTGAAAATGTATCACGTTGTTTAAAAAAAAAAACGGTCAAGCGTGAATGTGTTCACGTGTCGAGGGTCCCGTCACTGCTCGACATGGAAGAAATTCGCCCTCGGCTGATGATTAGTTTTCAATTACATACAAAATTAGCGCTTCAGAAATATAGCTTTTTCTCAAAATGTATGACGTTTTCAGCAAAAGTAATTGTTGTACTCGTAATTTTTTCATAATTTCAGATAATGTTGAGCGTGTATAACTGCATAAAAGTGCGAATTGAACTCGCACACGAAGGGTTCTGTGCCATCTTATAAGATTTAACTCAAAATAATCACATTTCTTGAATGCAAACTCTGTGAAATTTTCAGGTTCCTATCACGGTTAATGAGAAAATATTTTTTCGGGACAAAATGCGTGTGACCGACAGACACCCGAGCCAGACTAAGGAACCCTTTTTTCGACAGGACTCTCAAATATATAAAAATTTATAACCTCTTTCAGAAACTAATATATGATTTGAGATTATCGTGGTTAATCCCTCTATCAGAAACAGTTACCAAAAATATTTTTTTGTTAAGGTGGCCCAACCTGGCGGGACTAACTCTTTCGCAGGCACGGTACAAAATCGTGCTGTTGCGCTCTGGGACCTTCTCTGTTTCAAAGAAAAAGACAGGCTCCGTGATGAGGAAGATGCAACATGCCCACAAAAAAGAATATGTGCATAGTATATGATTTGGTAACATTTACGAAAATTTTAATTACAAAACGACTTATAGCTAAAAGTAAACCACGTCCGCTGTAGTCAAAAATCGAACAAAAACCAAATAGATTATAAATCTTGATTGAATCAACGGTCATCAGACATCTAGTTCGATCAAATAAAGCTATTTTTAACAAAATTTGGGATCTCTGACAAGAAATATGGGCGTGATCTTCTTTCCCCGTTTGTATGGGGAGTTGAGCGGGATGGCTCACCTTAAAGTGAGAACTAAGTTAGCCTAAAATGCTCCTACATTTGTGTTCTTCTAAAAGGGTGCATTTAAGTCGACGCAATCGTTATAATTCGCGAGCAACGAACAATGCACAGTGCGCATAGAGAAGCGGCTGACTTCCGTTCCAGTGCAGGAGTCTTGTCTTGCGATCACATCAGAGTAAAAGTTATAGACCGCGAGCGAGAGTTGTTCAGGTAGATACAATTCACTTGTTGAACTACCGTTAGTGGGCAAGCGAAGGGAACGAATGAAGTTATCGATATATTTTTTCACAGTCCGTCATGATATAAGCCCAACACCACATTGCTGAAGGACTACGGAACACGGCTACGTTGAACTGGATGGAAGACACGGACAATTTTTCATTGTCGTTGCGACTATCTTTTCATCCAATGCGACGGTACCAATTCAATCCAATCTTCTCATCCAATGCGACAGCTTAGCCCAACCTACCACCAGCAGTTTAAATGGATTCCGAGCCATAAAACAGCTCGCATACACGACGCACTTTTCCAACTCAGAAATAGAGTTTGATACCTTATTTAGGCCTGGTAGAAATTCTGAAAAGCTATATTGAATTATGGTGACAAATCATGATTCACACAAACGCTGTACAATTGCCCGCCTATTATCCGGCATGGCACCTCGCTCATGAGGTGAAATTGGCAGCGTCTATTACACTTCTATTATATTTACACTTTTATTATTCTATTATTTGATCATTGCTGGCATCCAAGCCGGTATATATGAAAAATTTGATGGATTTGCAAATAAATTAAAGGATGAGGTCTCTTGTCATGTACCGTTGCAATCGTCGAATTTATGTCTGTCTTTATTCCATTCGATCGATGTGACGAGACGTTTTGGGTTCCACACCGTATCTCCGAAATCGGCTCCTAATATAGCTGGAGAAAAATGCTTTTTTAGTTACCATTGTATAAAATGCCCCTAAATTTGTATTTAGTATGTTATTATCAGTCGGTTTAGAAATACAATTATAAATAAAGAAGGACTGACAGGAAGTAATGAAAGAAATAAATGTAAAATTCTTTCACTTTCTGGGTTGGATAAGGTGCATTCCGTTACGAAATGCAATCAATGCAAATCTATGAATCGGAATCCATGAAAAACTGTAGGTCACCTTCCGTACTAGGTAGTTGGGTTAAGTCTTTTCAGCCAATGCGATCGTACCATCCCCGCCCGGGCCATCGCATTGGGTGGAATGATGGTCAAAACGGAAATAAAAAATTGCCCGAGTTTTCTATCCAGTTCAATGTAGCCGTGCTCATAAAGCGTAGGTACTGGCATGGTACCTGATTCCTCCAGGGATGTGGTTTGTTGGGTATGATTGGTATGTATTAGTCATCATGTTCTGTCACATAAAAAATAATATAGGTCAGTGGCATATGAGGAATGGAAGCTAAAACAATTACATAACTTTATCAACCATGAACCCGCAGTCTATTAGGTGTATTACGTAAATGTGGAGAACCTAGAAGCGTCTGTTGACACTACTGTCATTTCTTCATGCACATATTGTTCGAAAGCATCAGCTGGAACGCCGAGGAATCGCCGTATATAATGTTGAATAGTCCAGTAAAATGCGCCATTTCTCGTTGCGTGCTTAGACAATAGAACTCTTCGGTAAAAATGTCTTTCCCTGGTGCAAGCAGTGAGAGTCTCTCAGTTTTATATTTGCTTTTGGTGTGTGCCGGAGTTAGCCGTGCCAACTATAGGAGCGATGGGTGTGTATTTGTTTTCATTATTTTCAGTCACAAACGTCCATGCCAACGAGAAAATAATATTTTTTCTCGTCGCCCTACTTTCTTTTCTGGCTGAGCGGAATTATTGGATTTCGTCACGAATGCGAGGTACAGCATGGTTCGTAATCCAGGTTGAACTATAGGTTCCCTTTCCCTAGCAGATGCTACGGTACAGCCCGCCCGGTATTTTCCGAAGTATTTCCCCCAAAGTACAACTTGGGATCCTTCAAACATGGTGTGAAAAAGCACATGGCTGGCCAGCATGGTTTTTGCAGCCCTCCCGTAAACCATAGGCGTCGTCGGCCCGTAAGCATCAGAAAATTTCGCCGCCCATACAAACGTAGTTTACTAATAATTTGAAAACACTGTTCCAACTTACTTGATATTTGGTATCTAATATTACGCTACAAATATCTGTGTCTGCGTGTCTTTGTTTTCTCGGTAAATGTATTCTGGGTCAAACCACAGAGAAAACAAAAAATCATATGAAGATTTTCTTTTTGCTTTCATTTCATTCGGTTTGGATTTTTCAAAAAAAACAAAAGCTTGCAGACACAGATATTTGTTACCTGATATTAGATATTAATTTATTTGGAATAGCGGTTTCCAAATGATAAGTAAACTACTTTTGTGTAGGGAGCAAGAGGTTCTGGCGTACGCAACCCGGGTTGGTATCATTGGATTGAATGAACGATGGTCGAACCGGCAATGGAAATTGTTCGTGTTTTGCTATCCCATTTAGGCGAGTAAGGACCCTTTTCACCTACTGCTGATTAGCTTAATCTCCATATACCATCCTTTCTTAGCAGCTTGCAATCAATGCCATATGCCATATGCCGCGCATTACATAAAAAAAACCAGTGCTAGATAATCAGGACTTTAGTAATAAAGGCATCAGAACTTGGTGAAAAGCAGGCTACAATAGGTTCTATAGTTTCCATGCGGTATTTTGGCCAAACAGGTACAGGTATGTAACATTTACCATAAAATATTGGAACTGGTTATGTTTTTGTACCATGGTACCGATATGTACAACCAGGTAATCAAGAAAATGGGACCTACAGTATTACGTGAATGCCTTCGTTGCCTCCTGTGCCGTGTGCGCGGGCCCACTTGTGTTATTTATATGTGCCGGAACTAGGGATTGCAATCCCGACTCGAGATTGCAAATTCGAGATCCCGCGGGATTAGAAATATCAATCCCGCGGGATCCCGGAATTTTCGGGATCCCGTCTAGTTTTAAAAAAAATTTAAATTCGGATGACTTAAAAGCTAATAACTGCTTGTTTGTGATTGTGAGGTTAACTAAAATACTTATATTATAAACATATTACTCGAAAGAAAATAAAAACCTTTATTATTTAATCTTACCAACTAAAGAATTATCAGGTTTTAAAGAAATGAACATAGGTAATTTAGGTAATCAAAACAATAAGCATATTTCAAGGGAATTAGGAAGTAGTTACCTACGAGTGATTTTGAAAATGAAAAAATAATCACTACAACTGCACAACCAAAACAATGACGAACGTAAACAAACAAATGACTGACAGCCTCTCCGCGCGCATATACTTCTCACTTACTCGACACAGTTCTATATTATCTGTCCCACTCGTCACCTGTCGCTAATATTCGGAAATAGTCGGAATCGTTTTCTAACGCTGTTTGGCGTTCCTGCCGCTCGCGGCCGTTAGGCAGCGCCCCGCTTGCGCCCCGAGTGGACGTGTGTAGCGTCGCTGACCACTGCCGCCCAATCCCGTCAATCTCGAACGGGATCTCGTCATATGATGCGTCGGGATTGATCCCGAAAAATTACGCGAGATCTCGCGAGATCGGGATCCCGCGGGATCGGGATTGCATTCCCTAGCCGGAACCCACTCGAGTGCCTTATCCTTCGTGTTATCTATAACTCAGTGGGTTCCTGCCGAGCACCAGTTACCAGCGGACGGAGGACCAGGTGGCGCAGCCGGCGGCGCGTTTGGAGAAAGCCCTGGACACCAACGACTTAAACACGGAGGCTTCGAAGCAGGACAGGACGCAGAGGTTCGGGATATCGACCTACGGGAGCACCGGATCCGCAGGGGTAAGATCTCACGTCACAAGGAAAGGAGATATGCCATCTGAGCCGGTAGTCTAAGTTGTCACCTAAATTGGCGTTACGGCAAACCGATCGACTGGCGTTTTCAAATGTATGGAGAAATTGAAGAGCGCGCGCAGCGGGCGTTAAGCGAACTAACATTTGCGAGTCCGAGCTTGATTTGACAGCTTACTCAACGTTGCCGTAAATACGTCGACGTTGCCGTTTACGTCCACTCCGCGTTTTCATACAAATCGGAAGTCCGCGTTTGACTTTGACAGCTTGAAGAAGTAAAACCACAGAATATCTAGTAAAAACTTGTATGGAGTTTGGAGAAAACGCCAGTCGATCGGTTTGCCGTAAACGCCAATTTCGGTGAGAACTCAGACTGCCCACTCAGAGTGGTCAGTCTGAGTTCTCACTCACAGCTCGGACTCACAAATGTTAGTTCTCTTAACGCCCGCTGCGCGCGCTCTTCACTTTCTCCATACATTTGAAACCGCCAGTCGATCGGTTTGCCGTAACGCCAATTTAGGTGACAACTTAGACTACCGGCTCTGGCCCGCTTGGAAGCATTCATAAGCCACGAGATGGATTTAGGGGGATGGAGGGGTCCGGCTCTTGGTCACGTCTGGCGTCCTGCAAACAAACGCTAATTATAATTTCAGAAAACAAAACAACTAATTATAATTACAGCTAGCAAAACAGCTAATTATAATTACAGCTGACAAAACAGCCTATTATAATTTCAGCTAACAAAACAGCTAATTTGAGGTTAAGCTAACAAAACAACTAATTATAATTTCAGCTAACAAAACAGCTATGTAATTATTAATTCAGCTAACAAAACAACTCATTATAATTTCAGCTAACAAAACAGATAATTATAACTACAGCTAACAAAACAGCTAATTATAATTTCAGCTAACAAAATATCTAATTATTGTTTCAGCGTAGAAAACAGCTTTCTGCTAACAGAATAGCTAATTATAATTTTGAGATGAGTGCCCTCAATGTACTTTGTTCCCAGACGCCGTACGGCGGCACATCCCCGGGCCTGTACGGCCCTCTGAAGATCGACCTCGGAGGAGTGCTGCTGGGATCCATCATTGGCTTCGGAGCTGTCCTCGTGCTTCCGAAGCTCATTCACGCCTTCTCCTACTCATACGGGGGCTACGGCAGAAGTAAGTGTGCATTATGCGGATGCAGATGAGTTTTTTTTATGTAACTGGACATGGATGGCATATACCACACCCACAGCCGGTATATTAGCCCAACACACCACCTTCCCAAAGGAATAGGTGCCTTCGTTTTATAAGCACGGCGCGACGACCTCGAACAGTATGGGAAACACGGACTTTTTTTCATTGCCGCTTCGACCATCTTTTCATTCAACGCGATGATAGAACTGCATAGAATTTGCGCGATAGAACTGCAATTATTTTCATGGATTCGTGGCGAAATGCACTCATCCATCTCAGAAAGCGAAATGCAAGGCAAGCCCCGCGCCGCGCCACTAGGACATGGTTTTGTTTATATTGTTTGGGTTCCGTATCCAAAGGGTGCCAACGGAACCCTATTATTAAGCCTACAATTTTAGCTAATTATAATTAACTAAGGGCTAAATTTGTATTCAGATGAACCTGTAAAACCCAACTGTCGTATTCAGAGTGGGCGGACTAACTTTAGCATACGTATTAAGATCGGACTGAACCGGTTTTAGTATGGTTAGTCCGGTGCTATTCTCGTACTAAGTTTTGACAGGTTCTCTCTGAATACGACTGTACTTAGCCCTCAGTCTAAAGTGGTGTCACTGCGACGCATAGAACACGTCTTTTTTTGTTTCATTTTTGTTGTATGGAAGGGCCTGCCCTTACGTAGTAATATTTATATCCATGTTGGGCATCTTAATGCCAAACATGGCTCAATCCCTAACCCCGTTCGTGAACCACTTAATTTCTAAGTTGGATAATTGCATTTCGTCATGAATGCGAGCTGTTCCATGATTCGGAATCCATGTGAAACTGTATGCCCCCCCTTCCCCTATAGCGCGGCTATGACTATTTTTCACTAGGCCAAAAACATCGATTGGATATTTATGTTTTGTATGTCAGGTATTAAATAATAAGTATTAGGTTTCGCTATGGTCGAGTTTGCTTGGCGTCCCGGCGACTAAAGTATCGGCGTCGTGAATATAGACGACGTTACTTGCATCCACGGGCAGAAACGGGCGAGTTCATACATTACAAATGCGACATGATTGTGATATTACTTGCATGTATCAAAATTTAAGATTGTTATTTAAATATTTTTTAAACGATCACCGTAGAATAAAAGGGATTATCCCTAAAAATTATATTCCATTGTATTATCTTTGGAAGTGTTATTTTAAACGATATGTGTAATAATGCCAACAGTTTTTAATTTATACAACTTGATGTATTTTAGTTAGAATACTTATTAACTCAGTCTAATGTTATTAAGCTTACAACTTTCTTTAATGTGTTCGGCTTCTGTTCGGCCAACAAAAGAGAGTTGTCATTATTCGCCGTATACTCTTAACTCTCTTGAGAATAGACCAAATGCATGGTCCGAAACCTACAGCGAAGCATCCCTAATTTACAAAATACTGGTAAGCTGCATTTAATTGTGTTATGGCAATTTAGGTGAAGGAGAGTCAGGAATGCTGCAATTGAGTGACATGCTGAGCAAGTTGGACGAGACATTGAGTCGCTACAACATCGACTCGTCGACTTGTGTGCAGAGAGTAGCTTGTTCGTACGTTCAGCTCGCTCGTGAGAACGTCAGCGGTGGGAACAGTACGGAATTCGACGAATTGGTTACTTCGCTCTCTGGGTGATTATTATTGATATCATTGAAAACATACTGCATGCAAATGCTGCAACTATATTTGTACATACGTCAGACTTATAGAATAACAATTCTATGAATGCTAATTTTGTATATATAAAAAGAAAGCGGACTGAGCCATAGCTTTCGCTTGAAGTTCTAAATTATAAAGATACTAAATTCAGAAATAAAATGAACCCTTCAAGCTCGAAACTAAAGAAAGAGGTGAATGGAAATTGTACCCAGGAGTCCGACCGGGAAATCTCACCCCAAAATTTCTTATAATTTATCCAGTTTAGAAGCACATAGTTTTATGATTTTTTTATTCGAGTTGTGCGTGGAATGCAACAATTTTTCAATGGTTAAAATATCCATACAGTTGTACCAAAGAGGACGAAATAATAAATAACCAAATACGAGCCGAGTTCATAAAGTATTTTATATTTTTCAGTGCACTGTATAGTGCACTGTACTAACTCAATGGTACTGTATACTTTCCTCTAAAGATTTTTCATAACGGAGATATGTGGACGACTCCTGAGATACTATTGGCCTGACGGCGTTTTCAAGCAGGTGGCACCGATTCTTAAAATTGGTTGAAGGTATATATTACAACATTGGGAAACACGGATCTACAAATTTTGTAACTTGCGAGTGGTTCGATCCCACATATCTGTGTGTCTTCTGACATCATCTGTTCCTACTCCCCGCACAGATGTACAATTGAACACGACTGATCAAATAACATGGTTTCAATTTGCCAAATAGTTCTAGTGATGAGATTTTATAAAATAACTCCCATTTATACAGGCAATAATTTATTCAATTAGTTTTCTCAAACATTTATCAGTTATTTAACAACATACATACATATTATTTCAATTTTGGATTCATATATTATGCACACTTAAGGTCTCTTACACCAGGTACTAATTAGCTTAATCCTCACATTAAAGGGCCTTTCTTACCATCTCGCTATCAATACCAATACAAGATAATCAGCACTTCACTAATAAAGGCCCTTAAGGGTCGATTAAAATAAATCAGCACTTAGTGAAAACCAGGCTTAATGCTTTAAAATGTTCTCATGTTTCAGTAATACGCTAGTGCAACGAATGCTGGACGGATCATCTGTTCTAGACGCATTCAACGCTGGCCGGTCATCAGACGTGGATTGTCATGAACGTTACTCTAAGTGTGAGCTCGATAAGAAAACCATACTAAAGATGTTAACTCAAATGTTACCTTGAAAACATATCAAATAAACTGTATACTTATTAATTTGAATTGTATTCTCTACATACTCCGTGCATGGGAAGACTACAGAATATGCTAAGTGTATGTAAGTGTTTCAAAATGTCGCAATCATAACACTTGAGCGCTATCTAAATCTATTGGCTAATAATAAAATATGACAAATTCGAAAGCAGTGAATAAACAATAAGAAAATATATTTTTCTAGAAATGCTATAATTTTAGTGCATTTAGTTATTGCAATGTCATTTCTTCATAAAATGTCGCGTCAATATAAATGTGTCGTATAATTGACTAAAAAGGCTGACATAAAAAAAATCATCTTCATGAAATGGCGCTTGCACTGCATGATCAAAAAATGGTCTGCTGTAAAATATCCCATATTGAGACCAGGCTGTCTTAAAAAACTGTTTTTTAAACAAATCCAAATTCGGAGTTAACCGTTTGATTGTACACGTCACAAAAATATCTCGATTGCTCAGAGCTCTTTTCTCATCGGCGTCCGCGTGGGATGGCCTTTTAATTCTTTGATAACAACAATCAATTCTATCTGACCCCTATTAACAGTTACAGTTTTCGGATAGAAGTTCAAGCAAGCAATTTTCAGAGGCGAGCAAAAATGTGATATTAAATTTGATTTTCTTAATATGAGCCAAGATCGGGAATTGAATTACTTCTATAATTCTTTCATATAATGACCATTAACATAAAAGGAAATCGACGAGGGCACCTTTTTTTCGGTACCTATCTACAGAAGTGTAGCTTTCATTCAAGATAAAAAATAACACATTAGCGTTATTTTTTATTTTTTATTTAATATTTACATCCAAAATGTATTGGGATGATGAATTTTAGCCGTAAAACAAAATGTGATCGACCTATATAAAATAAGTCAACATTTAAAACGCGGTCCGGACTTACTATACAAATTGAAAATTAGTCCGGAGATAATCCACGTATTAAAGTCAGCACGCCCATTCTGAATACTATTGTTAACGTAAGTAACATTATTTCAATAATTTGTTATGTAGGTACTTTTAACATAAATATTGTACTGTTAAATATTAACCATTTCAACATACTCAATAAAATGCGGTTTCAAGCCGAACGTAGTGCAAGCAAGCAGTTAAATTGTTCACTGGCACCGTTTTATTTACGATAAATTTCACTGGCACAAGGGCGCGTCAGATGATGGACTTGACCATAGATAATATAATATTACTGGACTTGACATTCGGTCAGTGTTACCCAGCCTGCCTTCAATCATCCGCTCCCGTCATTCGGCTACTGAAGGATGTAAAAAGAACAGCAACAATTATCACGAATCCTCGCTTCATCACCAAGTTCACCTCGAGCCAGACCCCGTTCTTCACCATGTCCAACCCGGCAGAGCCAGTTCCTGACACGGCGGAGGCGGAGAGGTTTAAAAACGAAGCCAATGAATATTTCAAGAGTAAGTACATTCTGCACATACTCGGTATTTATAATTCATATTGGTGCACGATTAATTCCGCGAATGTAAAACTCGATTCTAAGATCAGCTCGAATCGCCTCGTAGTCACGTGGATTAGGAGTGGTATATATGTATGAGACATAACCTAACTTTTTTTGCATACTACATCTTGCCTTATCTCTAAGGCCAGACGTAAAGATACTGTTGTCTCATTCGTCGCAATGTACGCGAATTGAAAAATGATTGAATATAATTAGTTTGTTAAACTAACTTTGATAATGCATTTAGGCTTCTATTAATGGCTTTTTGGATGGTTATATTTTTTTAAGCTCAGAAAAAAAGATAAATAGATAGTTAAAAAAAGATAATACCTGGCCTAGGTAGCGGTTTCCAAGTCGGCCCTCTTTTCAGCAACCAGTCAGGGATACCTTGAGGTCGCCGACGAAACGCAAGCAACACCGCTTTTTCGCACTCCAAGCAGGTACTTAGCTGACCCGTCCCACAAATGAGAACCCTACTTCATGCAAGACCGTATCTGTGCATTGTAGAGGAGCAGTTTTTGGTCTGGCGTGAAATGAAGCATACTGTTTTATGGCTTCCAAACTTAAGTTCATGCATGAGGTTGACACTGAGAATCCCTGTGTGGTCATCAATTCGAAAAGTGGTACCCTGGAAAGTCGGAGGTGCTCTGAACGAAGTCCACTGAATAAACTTATAAACATGAAAAGTGATAAACCATACTTGAACATGATTTAGACACATCAGCCTAGGCTGCCTGTCTAACTTAAAATAAATAAATAAATAAATACATTTCCTTCTGTTCCAGAACAAAATTATAATGCGGCCATAGACCTATACACGAAGGCGATAGAAAAGAATCCTTCGAATGCAGTCTACTACGCCAACCGAAGTATCTCCAACCTCCGGCTGGAAAACTTCGGCTACGCGCTGACAGACGCGTCGCGTGCGATCGAGATCGACCGAGCGTACATCAAGGCGTACTATCGTCGCGCCGCCGCTCACATGTCACTAGGAAAATACAAATTAGCGCTTAAGGACTTTGAATATGTGAGTATTGTTTTTTTCATAAGCGGACTTGGATGGCTAGTACCCCACTTAAATGTTGTGGTAATACCTCTACACGCCACATGTGAACTAGCTGCCATGACACTATCTTGCTTATAATAATAATAATAATAATAATAATAATAAAATTATTTATTTTCACACACAACAGTACAATAATTGCTATACAGTGGCAAATACAATTAAAAACAGTTGTGGGAAACAAGTAAAGGGATATCAATTATGCGTTGTGTGATGTGTGAAAAATGGCTGTGGCTCAGCTGGATGTCAGCAGGGGCGAACCCGCTGGCCGCTGGTCTTCCGCCACCGCCACCTACAGAAGCGTCAGTGGAAGTGTGTACACATTTTTAGATTGCCAATTTTAAATATTTTTTTAGGATCCAAATATTTGTTAGTGATGTTGGGCGTTTGAGTGAAGCGTGAACTATACGCAATTTGCAGAAAAAATATATATGTTGAAGTAGGTAAGGAAAGATAAAACATAATAATAACAATAATGATATATATGTCCAATGCGAAAAGTAAAAATTGTTACATGTCTAAATAAATTGTATGGAGCTAGCAAAAAATATGAGGTGAAATTTAAACTGCTTTTTGGGTTAATAATAAAGATTTCTTACACATTAAACGAAATCGTCTAAAATGTTTTACTTCTTTTATCGGTGGCGGTAAGTTATTCCAGCACTTTGTTGCTGCGTACTTGAAACTTCCCTCAAAAGCCACAGAGTGATGTTTGGGCACCATTAGCAGATGTGAGCTAGCTCTAGTGGTGTATGCGTGTTCCTTTTTTGACCATTTCAATTTATTGTAAAGGTAATCAGGTTTCTGCTCGTTAATGATTTTATGTATTTGACACTGCTGATGCAACTCCCTACGTTGTGTCATTTTGAGGATGTTCTGCTGGTTAAGATAAGGGGTCACATGTTCTCGCCTGGGAATTCTGAAGCAGTATCGTGCACAAGCATTTTGTACTTTCTGTACTAGTTTTTCTGTTTTAATATATATACTAGGACCGTAAAGCGTATCACAATATGCAAGCAACGATAATATTAGAGCCTCGACAAGAAGTTTTCGTAGATCAACTGATAAATAATCTCTTAACGGATACAGCGTTTTGAGTCGGAAAAAACAAGTCTTTACTTTATTTCTAATGTGCTCTTCGAATTTCAGATGTTGATCAAATATAACACCCAGATTTCTTGCACATTCAACTCGCTGTAAAGGGAGTCCTTCAAGAGTTATTGCATACGTCATTTGAGATAAGTTTTCTACTTGCCGTTTTGTTCCTACACTTAGGTAGCAAGACTTAGTGGGGTTCAGTACTAAGTTATGCTTTCGTGACCAGTCCGAAATATTGTTTAGGTCCTCATTTATATGATTTATTGCCAAAGGAGCGTTATTTGTTGGAATAAATGAGTACCAAAGTTGAGTATCATCCGCGTACATGTGATATTTACATTTAGACAGCGTAAGTGGAAGGTCGGAAGTGTATATGTTGTACAAGGTTGGCGAGAGACTTGAGCCTTGCGGTACTCCTCTATGAATTATTTTTTCTTTGGATAGTCTTGTTTTACCGTTGCTGTCTAAACTAGCGACCATTTGCCGCCGATTTGTGAGAAAACTTAGGAACCATTGTACAGCTTTATCAGAAAATCCATAAAAAGTAAGTTTAGCTATCAGAATTTCCCTATTAATGCAGTCGAAAGCTCGAGAAAAATCCAGTAATACCAGCACAGTAACCTTACCTTCATCCATAGCTGTAAGAATTTCGTCTTTCACATTAATTAGGGCGGTAGAAGTACTATGCTGGGCTCTGAATCCAGATTGAAAGGAGGGAATTACTAACTGTTTCGAAATATATTCTGTGATTTGCTTATTTACTATCTTTTCTAAGATTTTAGATAAGAATGGAAGCAAACTAATTGGACGTAAATCTTTGAAGTCAGTGATATTTTCCTTTTTAGGGATGGGTTTCACAACAGCTAGCCTCCATGTGTCAGGAAAGATTGAATTAGTAAGTGAATAGTTTATAATATGAGTAATCGTTTCAAGAGTGTCTGGTAAAGTGAGTTGTATCATTTTATTTGTAATAGAGTCATGACCACATGCATTGCTTTTAATACCTTCAATAATGTTTGAAATTTGTTTTTGGTCAACTTTTGTGAAATCAAAATTTGCATGCGTAAATTCGTTGTTTTTGTAATAGTTTACTAGATCCTGATCAGTGGCAAGGTGACCAGGTAAATTTAGAAAATTGTCATTAATTGTATCAGGATCATTTAAAAAGTTTGGTATATTGTCTTGGACTCTGATTCCAAGAGAGGTATTTTTCAGATTTTTCCAAAGTCTCTTAGGGTCCTTTAGAAGACAATTTACGTTGTGATTATGATAGGAAATTCGTTCCAGTCTCAATGTTGTAGTAACTAAATTTCTTAGATCGCGATAGTATTTTTTATGTGATTCCTTCTTTGTGCGACGGGCTCTAACAAGTGCTTTGTTTCGAAGTTCCATCATAAACCTGACATTGGTGGTCAGCCAGGGTTTCGGAAGGGATGTGAACAATTTTGTTTCTAGAGGAGCATGTTTGTCGAAAAGATTTATTATATTATTTTGAAATTTGTCGACTTTCCTGGACAAGTCCATTTCCTGGTGTATATCTTGCCAAGAAATGTTCCTAAGGTCTAGTGCGAATTCGTTCAAGTTTATTTTGTTGATATTTCTGAAATTAATATACTTTGGTGAGGGTTTAGGCTTTTCAATAGTAAATTCCAATAGAACAATAGAACTTATATAGCATGGCTACATTGAACTGAATAGACAACACGGACAGGACTTTGCCTGAAATTGGGGCCTTTTTATCAAGTTTTTTTTGTTTTAGTTAACTTAGTTATAAGAATATTGTTACTTAAAAAAAATTGTTACGACGTGTTTATGCCTAAACTCAGTCCGAATGAAGTTATAATTGATTCGTATTGATTTACTGCATTTAGGCATAAACATGTCAAAACAAGTTTTGTTTGTAATATTATTTAACAAAAATAACTAGTTTGGTTTATTGCCATGCAAATAAAAAAAGGCACCACCTTCCATACAAAATCCGGCATTGTCCTTTCATTGCTGCTTCGACCATCCTTCACTCGATCAATCCTACCATCTAGTCAAGTAAACCAACAGTTTATCGTGGAATCTGAATCACGAACTACATATCCTGAATTATTTCTTAATCCAAAACATTGGTCTTTTCTGAAGACTCTTTCCCATTTAGAAAACTCACTGATTCCAATGCCAAGATTTTTAAATAGCCTGTATGCTTGTATTCTACTTCATCATACATACATACTTGAACGGTGCCGTTCAAAATGTTACATATGTGACAAGAAATTGCTTGGAAAGAAGTATTTTATGCTAAGTTAGTAGTTACGCTTAAGTTTTCATTATATTAAACTTCCCTGCATTGCTCTTTAACAGAGCTAGTAGCTAGTCCCAGTTGTCACTGTGTGGTGATAACTGGTGTTTACGGAACTTCGAAGTTCCGTAAAAACGTCAAACTCCATACAAGTTTTTACCAAATATTCTATGGATTTGATTCTTCAAGCTGTCAAAGTCTAACTCGGACTTCCGATTTGTATGAAAACGCGCAGTCGGCGTAAACGGCACCGTCGACGTATTTACGCCGATGTTGAGTAAGCTGTCAAATCCATCTCGGACTCGCAAATGTTAGTTCGCTTAACGCCCACTGAATTTTTCCATACATTTTAAAATTCCAGTCGATCGGTTTGCCGTAAACGCCCGTTTAGGTGACGGCTGGGACTACGGGTTCAGTAGTGTACTCTGAAAAATGTTATTGGCTGTGGCATATATTTTTATGTAATGAAATTGTCTGAGCGTACCTAGTTCTTCCACATAAATACTTTTTCCAGCTTTTGTGATATTTATGTTTATGAATTTATTTTCACCCATCAGGACCCACTCTTGGATAGGTATTTTTTTTAAATGAAATTTTTGGTGCTTTCTTGTTTCCATTAAAGAACTACCGAACTTTACAACAAACAATATATGTTTAATCAATATTGTAAGTGATTAATTTAATATTTAAACTTTCCTGTTTTCAATTTGCATACCTAACTTGTTATTATTGGTTGATTCATGCATAATTTAAACAATAGCTGAACTGTCAGTGGTGATTATGGATTATGTTTTGAAACATAAATAAATTTATCAAATCAACCTTGACACGTAAGTAAATTAATTTCGAACCTATTAATTATTTCAACTACAACGGTTACATATTCATCACAGGAACTGTATTGTAATAAATATGCATGATGCATCCGTGATTCATGGCCACTAACCTCTTATTATAATCGGTGCTTATATTTTAAACGAAGATAGTTTTAAAGAATGTGTTATGTATGTATGTATGATCGACCGTGAAGCATGGACACATTATTTGAAAAAAGAGCCCAGTAAAAAGAACCACTTTACGAATATACTGCTAGGCTGGAACCGAACCAGCAAAACATACCATTGGCGGGTATTGCGTCTACCAATTTCTCCACCGCTGTATTCCCTATAATTTAGCTGTATACCTTAGCGTCTGATGTCAAATACGATTTTGGTGATGACGGCAATATGTTTGAATGTTCAATCTTTGCAGTCAATGTTGCAACTCAGATAAAGCGTTAAATAAATATATTTCAGGTTATACCTCTCCTATTGATTACGGGAAGAGGGACTGCAGGAGAATTACAAATTCCCTTCTGAAGAAATTAATGAAATCCTTTATTAATTCCGCCTTTCCATTAATTACAGGTTACGAAAGTTAGACCAAGCGATGCAGACGCCAAGAATAAGTATTCAGAATGCAACAAGATCGTGAAAAAGATAGCTTTCGAAAAGGCGATAGCTGTTGACAGCAAGGACTCAAACATCGCCGATTCTATCAATCTAGAAGCCATGTGTGAGTCATTCTTCCCCTCCTGTCATTGTATTGTTTATTCATCATCCATAGACAGTACACTGCACTCAGATTTGTCATATTTTAACATTGGCCAGTTCAGCAAAATCAAAACACAGCACACTGCACATTAGGCAAGAAGAACTGGAAAGAAACTCCGCTGTTTTTTTTTCAACGTCCACTTAGTCTAAATTTACAAGAGTTTTTGTCAATTTTTTTAACAAAAACTTAGGTAAAACACTAAATTAACATTAATTCACAAAAAATTACTATTCAACAGTTCATGACAAATATCATTTTATTTGCTAAGACTATCCCTACCAACTAAGATGTTGCCAATTGGAGCAGGCCAGTCCCCACAAACAGCACCCGTTCACGAAAGAAAACCCGTTTAGAAAATGTGTCAGTCACATGATCTCTCCTGACTCATCAGTCCCTATTTTTTTTTTTTAATTGGATGTGGATGGCTCATACCACACAACCACCATCACGATATTAGCCCAACACACAGCATTCCCAAAGGATTTGGTGCAATGCCAACACTTCCCTTTATTACCATGGCTACATTGAATTGGATGGAAAACCCTGTAATGTTAGTTATTGCTTCAACCATCTTTTCATCTGATACGATGGCGGGCTTAACCCTAACACGTAGCAGGGGAAGGGAAGGGTTTTAACATGGGTTTGGAACCATGGAACAGCCCGCATCCTCGACAAAGTGCACTCATCCAACTCGGAAAGAGAAAGAAAGTGGCAGATTAACGGGGCTGAGATCGAATGCATGACCTCTGGCATGGAGAGCAAGTCCATGCGCCCCTGAACTACAAGTCGCCCATACATGAGCTTCACGATCTCTCTTGCTATTGCAATTTCGTGCCTTCCGACATCATGTGATAACTCTAGGTCTCTTTGGATTCTAGGCACGCTGGGTAATTTTTTCTGGATTGATGCGTGAGTCACTATCCTCAAGTGGGAATAGTATAGTGTTAGTCTATCTCCAGCATTTTACTTTTTTACTAACGTCAAATCTGTCACTGTATCTCTACTCACATTTGTTCCATCTGGGCTTTCATTAATTTGTCAGTAGGTACTGACCAAATTCAGATTATTTGCAATCGTTTCAAGGTTTTGTTAGGATTAGCAATTAGTGAAGGGGTGTCCAGACTTAACAGACAGACAGTAACTAAGGATTTGACAAAAATGTTTTCAGCGATCGGAGATGAGTACACAGGACCGGCGCTTGAGGATGGAAAGGTCACCCTTAAGTTCGTAAAGGAACTCATGGAGCACTATAAAAGCCAGAAACTCTTACACAAAAAATATGCGTATAAGGTGAGTTCGCGTACAGTGAGTTTAATTTAATTAAACAACACGTTAAATTCAATTAGTTATCATATAGAGTCCTAAAAATGTTGTTTTCTTTTCAAATTACTTTAACAAATGGGGTGTGAAACAATACCATTCAAAATACCAGACGATAGCGAGACTCCGATGTAATACAAGTGCATTAGTTATTTTAGTGAAATATTTTCTGAGTGATGTTTTTGGTAGTATTTGTATGTTGGTGAGTTTGTTGAATAAAAGCATAATTGTTTACTTTTCGTGTTTTCACCTCTAACTAAACCCCACACACGCAATAATATGACCTTGTCTAAATTATTTTTAGACAGGGGCATATTCTAGCAAAATGTAATGCTTCAGCCGAATCATGCTGCTGTAGTCCCAATTGTTCCTTTCAGATATTAATAGACATCAAAGCCTACCTGCAGGCGCAGCCGACACTCGTAGACATCAAAGTTCCAGACAACAATAAATTCACGGTCTGCGGTGACATCCACGGGCAGTTCTACGACCTTATGAACATTTTCCACCTCAACGGACAGCCGTCGGAAGAGAACCCATACCTGTTCAACGGGGACTTTGTGGATCGGGGGTCGTTCAGTGTGGAGTGCATCTTCACACTCTTCAGCTTCAAGCTGCTTTACCCAAATCACTTTTATATGTCCAGAGGTGAGTGTCTGCAGGCTTGGAATACACGTTTCACAAGATCTGTAAAACTTTATTACCTGTAATCAAAATGCAACGAAAATATCATTGAAAGTATTTAAATATTCAGTTATCGTTAAAAAAGATTCCATGAAAATAAATCAAGAATGTTGTGATTTTTCTATGAACGTCCTAAAAAACTATCTCTATTGGTTTTTAGCTTTCTTTCGGATGCCTGAGCTGAAATATTTTTATGATATTTTGCACATTAACTAAATCGCCTGAGAGCTACGACTGCACGTTTTGGTTTTTTTGATAACTTAACTTAAATCCATGACATACGCCTTTTTGTATTTGCATACAAAGTTTTAGATGCGTAACTGACGGATATATGTTAATGTATCCAAAAATCTGAAACGTAGAGACGTAGTTCTTAAGGTGGCCCAACCCGGCGGGACTAACTCATTCGCGGGCACAGTATAAAACCGTGCTGTCGCGCTCTGGGACCTTCTATGTTTCAAAGAAAAAGACAGGCTCCGTGATGAGGGGGATGCAACATGTCCACAAAGCAGACACTGCGCACATTGTATGATTTGGTAAGATTTACGAAAAATTTAATTACAAAACGACTTATAGCTAAAAGTAAACCACGACCGCTGTAGTCCAAAATCTAACAGAAACCAAATAAATAAGTTGATTAAATAAGCTATGTCTGATGACCAATCTTTTTAAGATTTTCTTATTTTATCATAGCGTAATCCACCTCCAAAGTTATTGTATAAAACGCGCGAAAAATTCGAACTTTCGGACCTTATAACTAAGAAACCAAACACAATTTTACAATGCCAATGGTCATCAGACATCTAGTTCGATCAAATAAGCTGTTTTGAGCAAAATTTTGGATCTCTGACAAGAAATATGGGCGTGATCTTCTTTCCCCGTTTGTGTGGGGAGTTGAGCGGGATGGCCCACCTTAAATAATAATAATAATAATGTGTCTAATTGGTTGCAGGTAACCACGAGTCCCTCGACATGAACCGCATGTACGGCTTCCGCGGCGAAGTGCAGGCCAAGTACACGTCGCAGATGGCGGACCTCTTCACGGAGGTGTACAACTGGCTGCCGCTGGCGCACTGCATCAACGGGCGCGTGCTCGTCATGCACGGCGGGCTGTTCTCGAAGGACGGCGTCACGCTCGACGACATCCGCGCCACCGACCGCAACAAGCAGCCGCCCGAGGATGGTGCGTTGGCGAGCGTGGCCGTGCGGTTGAGTAGGCGTAGGAGGGTGATCGTAAGGGTGTGAGAGTGTGAGATTGTGTGTGGAGTTGTGAATGTCCAGTAGGCCTCAAGAAGCCGCCGTCAGCACTGTATTCGTATGGGGGCAAAAAATGGTCACGTGGCCCATGAACGCTGATTTGAGTCCAATGTACCGACATTTTGTAGAATATGTATGAAAAAGCTTATTCACAACTCATTAGCCAATCTTTTTAAGTTGTTATTGTTTTATCATTTATTTATTTATATTTACATTTACATTTATTTTATCATTACAACTTTTATGAACATAGTAAGTGATAACAGTCCTGAAACTCGAAAAAAAAAGGATCGTCACATAATAAACCCTGGATCACAAGTGAAATTATTGATATAATAAAACAAAAAAAAGCAATGTGGGATAAATATAGAAGAACAGACCATCCCGAAGATCATCTTAAGTATAGACGTCTTAACAATAAACTTTTGGCTATGAATCGATCCTCCAGAACAAAATTCGAAACAGGAATTCTGAACCGCGGTAGCAAAGCCTTCTATGGATACATAAGACAACAGCTATCATCAAAAGTCTCCACACCACGCGATCTACGCGTGATCACAAAATCTACGCGAGGACACAGCTATGGGACCCGACGGCATACCTGCAGTGATTCTGAAAAAATGTGAGATTCTGTCCAAGCCACTGTGTCAAATTATGAATAGTTCTTTCGAAACTGCTGAATTGCCAGATGGTTGGAGAAGAGCCCTGATCACACCTATCTACAAGAAAGGCAGCAAATTAGATCCTATTAACTATAGGCCGATCAGTCTTACTTGTATTATCACTAAGTGTATGGAGAAGATAATCAACCGCAATATTAAAGACTTTCTGGCAAACAACCACATCATAGTTAACGAGCAACACGGATTTATGTCAAAAAGCTCGACAATGACAAATCTGCTAGAATGTTTGAATGTGTGGACCTCAGCATTGGACATAGGTTCCCCAATCGATGTCATCTACCTGGATTACGAGAAGGCCTTCGATCGTGTCCCACTTCGACGTCTGGTGGCCAAACTTGATCATTTTGGCATTAGAGGAAAGTTGTTAAACTGGATAGAGGCCTACTTAAACAACAGACAATTACAAGTACGTATAGGAGAGACTCTATCTGGTCCAAGGCCTGTCTGGAGCGGAGTTCCTCAAGGTTCAGTGATAGCTACAACCCTCTACTACATTTACATTACTGATCTGCATGCTATCATCAAATCCAACTTTAAATTCTTCGCAGATGATTCAAAGTACTTTGATAATCCAACGACTGGTCACACTCAACTACAAGGTGATCTAATCAACATCCACCACTGGTCTTCGGATTGGCTCATTAAGCTAAATGCTCAAAAATGCACAGTACTCCATCTTGGAAAGAAGAACCCCAAGCTACCATACTATCTGGACAACACGCAGTTGCAACCAGTTACATCTCAAAAGGATCTTGGGATCACGATCAACTTTGATTTGAAGTGGGAACCTCATATCACCCAAATTGTAAAAAAAACCAACTCTCTTATGTACCTAATTAAAAAAGCGTTTCATAGTGTTACGAGCGCGCCCCGCTGCGAAGACATAGCGCTGATACACTACCAAAGTGCGCCAAATGGTTCCTTCGAATTTCAGTAGATGGCGCTACTTGTCTTATTGCATTGCGCAGGCTATCGCATCACTGTCGTCCCATATAAAGTGACGCCTCTTCCAGCTGACTTCGGAAACAAATCTCGGACATTCTAGTAATGTCTCGAGGGAGATTGTTCTCGACTGCTGCCCTACATGGGCGCCTAGAAATCGGTGGAGTGTTCTGGAAAGAAGCTCCACCGATATAAAAGGCGCCCAAGGCGCTGAGGGCGGCAGTCTATTTTTGGAAGCGAAGTGAGCGACAACAAGCGATATAGAAGTGCAGTGAACTAGCTCTGAAGTGAATCAGTGAAGTGAGTGATATAGTTTGTAAATTAGTGTTTGGATTAACCTAGTGTGAAATTGTATTTGTGAGTTTGCTTGTGAATTATTTGAAATAAAGGAAGAGTGTTAAGTATTGGTGTTTTCTTCTCTAATCTGCACCCTACCCGCGTAACAATTGGTGTCAGAAGTGGGACTAGAGATGCCGATTACACCGAGAGAAGACCAGGAAGGCGTGAGGACCAGGAGCCAGACGGCAGCCGACACAACACCGGCCGAGGATGCAGCAGCCTCAGGAACTCAAGAATTCGAGAGCCAACAATTAATGACGCAAACTCCTGCCTTGGACTTGAACGCATTGATGACCTTCATGCAAGAACAGGCCCGCCGTCAAGAGGAGCAGATGCAAGAACAGGCCCGCCGTCAAGAAGAACAGGCCCGCCGTCAAGAGGAGCAGGCGCAGGAACATGCTCGCCGTCAGGAGGAGCAGCAGCAAGAACTGATGTGGGCCGTTAGGGAATCCAATGCCAAAATAAAGGAGAAGCTTGATGAGGTCAACTCTAAGATCGAAGAGCAAGACCAAACTCTCGGGCGCCATGAAGAGCGACTGAACGGGCTTGAGTCAAAGATATCCGAAGAAATGGAGAAAATCAAGACCTGTGGAGTAACTGTATCTTCATCTGCAACAGCAGGAGCAAGATTTAAGGTTCCTCCTTTCGATGGTTTGACATCCTGGGCCGCTTACAAACTTCAGTTTGAATCAGTGGTTATTGCAAATGGATGGAATGAGAACCAAGCACGAACTGCTTTGACCTTAGGACTTCGGGACAAGGCACTCCATGTTCTCGAGGCTTTAGGTCCCCGAATCACCTATGACGGACTTTTAGAAGCACTGGAGTCAAGGTTTGGCGACAAGCATTTGGAACACGTCTACCGAGCTCAACTTCGTGATCGAGTACAACGAGCAAGTGAAGGACTTCAACAGTGGGCACTGGAAATCGAAAAACTTGTCCGAAAGGCCCATCAATCATCATCGAATTCTTCGTTGGAAGATTACTTGGTGCAGGCTTTCGTGGATGGCATCAGGGACATCGAAGTACGAGCTGCTGTACGATTAAGTCACCACGCAACGTTGAAGGACGCTCTTGCCCACGCGTTGGAGGTCGAAGCGGTTCGATCAGATCCCCGAGCGCATCGAATAAGAGAAGTGGTGACGTCGGAAACCAGATCACCTGCTAGACGTAAATTTACTCCCCGGTGCTACAAGTGCAATGAACTGGGGCACCTTCGAACCAACTGCCCCAAAAATCAAACCGAAAGGCCTGATGCTGCAAATGAAGATGAAAAGGCCAGAACCGGGGGGCGGATGCTGGCTGGTAAAATAGAAGCCCCGAAAGTCACAATTTCGCAGGCATGTACTGGAAACAGCCTGCTCGTTGAAGGGCAAGTGAACGGGATACAATGCAACTTGACCTTGGATACCGGAGCATCCCGTACAATCGTTAAGTCAAAAACCTTTGGCCGCGTCATATGGAATCGTCGCCAGTATTTTAATGGTTGCAGGCTTCAGACAGCTACCGGCCAGCACATACCCGTTTATGGAGAGATAGAAGTTACGATTAAAATTGGATGTAAGACTTATCGTCATACCGCCGTTTTAGCAGATATCATCGATGATTGCATTCTAGGTTTGGACTTTATGAGAACTAACAACTGTAAAATAGATGTGGCAAATGGCGTGCTAATATGTGGCAAAGAAGAAGTTTCCTGGCTACGCAAATGTGATGAAATTTCCTCAGATAAATTGGACACAGGGAGATCTAAAGTGTCCACTCTTTTGGAAGAAAGCAGACGGGACCTGACTGTTGATGATTTCAAGAAAGCAACAAATCTACTTATGCGATATTCAGACATCTTCTCTTCGCACGACGGAGACATTGGGAGAACAAGCATGGTTAAGCACCGCATCGACACAGGAGATGCTCTTCCAATACGTCAGAGGCCACGCCGCGTTCCCGTAGCTAAAGAAGAAGAAGTTCAGAGAATGATAGCGGACATGCAGAAAAATAATGTTATAGAGACTTCATCAAGTCCATGGTGTTCACCCGTAGTTCTGGTAAAGAAGAAAGATGGCAGCACCAGATTTTGTGTGGACTATCGACGTTTAAATGATGTAACAAAAAAGGACAGCTATCCGATTCCTAGAATTGATGACACGCTGGATACATTGAGTGGCATGAAGTGGTTCACAACCCTGGACCTGAAAAGCGGCTACTGGCAGGTGGAAATCGACAACAAAGACAAAGAGAAGACAGCGTTTACGACAGGGCATGGGCTGTGGCAATTCAAAGTGATGCCGTTTGGACTTTGTAATGCTCCCGCAACCTTCGAGAGGCTTACGGAACGAGTACTTTTTGGGCTGATCGGGGAAGCTTGTCTGGTGTACTTGGACGATATAATCATATTAGGGCGGACATTTGACGAGCACATCAAGAATTTGGAGAACGTTTTGAGCAAGATTCGCCAAGCTAACCTTAAACTAAGTGGCAAGAAGTGTTCTTTCTTCAAGCGTCAGGTTAGCTATTTGGGTCACGTTATCTCCGGAAATGGCATCCAAACTGACCCAAAGAAGATCGAAGCCGTACAGGAGTGGCCAATTCCAAAGGATAAGACTGAAGTTCGTGCCTTTTTAGGACTGTGCTCATATTACCGCCGTTTTGTCCGAAACTTCTCCGAGATTGCTAAGCCTCTGCATCGACTTACAGAAGATAAGCGTCAATTCAATTGGGACGAGGACTGCGCAAATTCGTTTCAAGAACTTAAGCAACATCTCTGTAACACTCCAATCTTGGGCTACCCCGAAGCCGATAAAGAGTTCATAGTCGACACAGACGCAAGTAATACCGGAATCGGCGGTGTACTCTCACAACGTCATGGGGACAAGGAGATCGTTATTGGTTATTTCAGCAAATCCCTTTCAAAACCAGAACGGAACTATTGTGTGACAAGACGAGAGCTTCTAGCAGTAGTGAAGACTTTGCAGCATTTCAACAAGTATCTTCTCGGCCGAAGATTCCGCTTGAGGACTGACCACGCTGCTTTGAAATGGCTGCTTCAGTTTAAGAATCCAGAAGGGCAGGTTGCACGTTGGCTGGAACAGCTCCAAGAGTATCAGTTCGATACAGAGCATCGGAGTGGTAAAACCCATGGAAATGCTGACGCTTTGTCTCGTCGACCCTGCCTAGAAGAGTGTAAGCACTGCATCAGGGAGGAGATAAAGGAGACCTTTCATTTAAAGGCCATCCGAACGGATAACATCAGCGAAGAATGGAGCAATGAAAACATGAAGCTAGCCCAGGAGGGGGACGATGATCTGATGCCCATTATTCACTGGAAGAGAGCAGGAGAGACAAAGCCAGAATGGAGAGATATTTCTGCAATGAGCACAGCGACTAAAAGTTACTGGGCGCAGTGGTCGAGCCTGGTACTTCATGACGGAATATTGTACAGAAAATGGGAAACACCTAACGGAAAGGATACTTCTCTGCAATTAGTCATCCCCAGATCTAAGATTAAAGAAGTTCTTCAATGCCTGCACGATGGAACTTCAGGTGGACATTTGGGAATAAAGAGAACTCTCCTGAAGATACGACAACGGTTCTACTGGATAAATTGTCGCGATGATGTAGAAGATTGGTGCCGTAAATGCACGATCTGTAGCGCTGTTAAAGGGCCTCATACACGGAGCAAGGGAACTTTAAAATTGTACAATGTTGGAGCTCCGTGGGAGAGAATTGCTCTTGATGTGGCTGGCCCTTTTCCTCCGACAAATGACGGCAACCGTTACTTTATGGTTGTAATGGATTATTTCACTAAGTGGCCTGAGGTATTTGCCATACCAAACCAAGAGGCGATCACGGTTGCACAGAAATTGGTCCACGAAGTTTTCTGTCGCTATGGAGTACCTCTCGAGATACACACTGATCAAGGCAGAAACTTCGAATCCCGAGTGTTTCAGGAGACATGTCGAATAATGGGAATCCATAAGACCAGGACAACCCCATACCACCCACAGTCAGATGGCATGGTGGAACGATTTAATCAGACATTGGAAAGACACTTGGCCAAATTGGTAGAAGACCATCAAAAGGATTGGGACCAGTATATTCCGCTGTTTCTGCTGTCATACCGAACCGCTGTGCATGAAAGCGTAGATGAAACTCCAGCCTACATAAATTTTGGACACGAACTCAGACTACCAGCTGACCTTCTGACAGGAATTCCACCAGAGGCATCCCATTGTGTAACAGAGTATGTGTCAGATCTGCGAGGAAAAATGGACACTGTTTATAAACGTGTCAGAGAGGCTGGTCTACGAGCAAGCGAGCGGATGAAAACACGTTACGACCGCAAAGCTAATGGAAATGTATTTGAAGAAGGATCTTTAGTTTGGCTACATAATCCATTACGAAAAAAAGGAAAAAGTCCCAAACTGCAACCAAAATGGGAAGGCCCATATAGAGTGGTGACTAAAATCAATGACGTGACATATCGTATCCGCCGGAATGATAGATGTCGGGAAAAGATTGTGCACGTAGATCGTCTGGCCCGATACCACGGAGACAATTATGCTCGAGACGAGCATAACTAAGGAGGAGGCAGTGTTACGAGCGCGCCCCGCTGCGAAGACATAGCGCTGATACACTACCAAAGTGCGCCAAATGGTTCCTTCGAATTTCAGTAGATGGCGCTACTTGTCTTATTGCATTGCGCAGGCTATCGCATCACTGTCGTCCCATATAAAGTGACGCCTCGTCCAGCTGACTTCAGAAACAAATCTCGGACATTCTAGTAATGTCTCGAGGGAGATTGTTCTCGACTGCTGCCCTACATGGGCGCCTAGAAATCGGTGGAGTGTTCTGGAAAGAAGCTCCACCGATATAAAAGGCGCCCAAGGCGCTGAGGGCGGCAGTCTATTTTTGGAAGCGATGTGAGCGACAACAAGCGATATAGAAGTGCAGTGAACTAGCTCTGAAGTGAATCAGTGAAGTGAGTGATATAGTTTGTAAATTAGTGTTTGGATTAACCTAGTGTGAAATTGTATTTGTGAGTTTGCTTGTGAATTATTTGAAATAAAGGAAGAGTGTTAAGTATTGGTGTTTTCTTCTCTAATCTGCACCCTACCCGCGTAACAATATGCTGACCCCAGAAGTTATGCTCAAAATCTATAAAACCTTTGTACGGCCGCTTCTGGAATATGGTTTCCAGATCTGGCAACCCTACTTTGCCAAAGACATCCAGCAGTTGGAACGAGTACAACGAAGATTCACCAAGATCCCCCTTGAGCTACGTAACCTGAGCTACGAAGAGAGACTTGAAGCTCTAAACCTGCCTACTCTGGAGTCACGCCGTCAAAGAGGGGACCTAATCGAAATTTACAAAATTCTCACCTTTAAGTACGACTGCCCAGAACTCATTGAAATATTTGCACGCAACCAGAATGTTCATCTTCGAGGGCACAACATGAAACTGCAAGTCACGGCCTCTAGAACGAATACTCGCAAAAACTACATAACCAACCGAGTAGTAGAGGCATGGAATAAACTCCCAGAAGACGTGATTAACGCTACGAACACCAACCAATTCAAAAATAGACTGGATAACCATGTCAAACAAAATCGAATGTAAAGAAAAATAACAAAAAAAAAATCATTTTTTTTTTAATTAAAAACCACTTAGCAACTAAATTTATCAAGTTAAACACTGGATTTAGACGCATCAGCATATGCTGCCTGTCTAAAACTTATAAATAAATAAATAAATAATCCACGTCCAAAATTATTGTATAAAACGCGTGCAAAATTCGATCTTTCGGACCTTATAACTTAGAAAATAAACACAATTTTACAATGCCCATGGTCATCAGACATCAAGATAAATCAAACAAAGCTGTTTTGAGAATAATTTTGGATCTCTGACAAGAAATATGCGTATGATCTTCATTCCACGTTTGTATGGGGAGTTCAGCGGGAAGGCCCACCTTAAAAAGATATTTGTGTTATCAGAAAGTGTATTTAATGCAATTTAAAGTTTTGATACAATGCACTTTTCGTCGCACTCGGAACATACAGGCGTATCTCAGATTTATAGCTTTTATATAGGTATATAGAATACATATATTAATTTATTTGCTCTATTATTTATGTTTAAACTCTTAGCAAAGCTTCTTACCATGTTATTTTTTACAGCATCTTTTGCAGTATATTCACTAAACTGTAAATGAAAAAAAGAGAAACTATCACTTTTTCAACTCTATCTCAGTCTCCCGTGTGCCTCGAATTCTTTTCAATCTAAACTCGTGTGTAGGGTAACATTTCTAAGCCCTGTACCCGAAGTCTCAGTTGTCACCTAAATTGGCGTTACGGCAAACCGATCGGCTGGCGTTTCCAAATGTATGGAAAAATTGAAGATCAGTGGCCGTTAAGCGAACTAGCATTTGCGAGTCCGAGCTTGATTTGACAGCTTACTCGACGTTGCCGTAAATACGTCGACGTTGCCATTTACGTCCACTCCGCATTTTCATACAAATCTGAAGTCAACGTTTGACTTTGACAGCTTGAAGAAGTAAAACCACAGAATATCTAGTAAAAACTTGTATGGGGTTTGACGTGTTTACGGAACTTCGAAGTTACGTAAACGCACATTTAGGTGAGAACTGAGACTACCGGCTCTGATTGCACGAAGAGACGGCCGAGTTAATCAATGTTCGAACACGTCACTTTTAGTGAACCCGCACAGAGTTCCTTCCATACTATGTGACTGTTTAATCCTACGTTGATTTTGATTTTTTGTCCTTTCGTGAACTCGGCCCTAAGTGCGCAATGATAGCTGAATGTTACGTAATTGTTAGCCTAAGAGGCGCGGAAAGGCGAGTAGAGCACGGCTCAAGTCGCGGCGTTCTCTCGCTCCAGGTATAATGTGCGAGCTGCTCTGGTCGGACCCGCAGCCGATGATCGGCCGCGCGCCGTCCAAGCGGGGCGTGGGCTGCCAGTTCGGTCCGGACGTGACCGCCGCGTTCCTCCGCACCAACGGGCTCGACTACATCATCCGCAGCCACGAGGTGAAGAACGACGGCTACGAGGTGGCGCACGACGGCAAGTGCATCACGGTCTTCTCCGCGCCCAACTACTGGTTAGTATTTTTAATATTTATTTATTTATTTTATAAAGTTTGACAGATTTACATTCAAATTTATGTTCATTATTTTTTTGTAGAATGTAACTTTATTTGATTAAACATTCAAAACTAAGTGGTAATCATAATTATAAATTTAAACTGTTGACATTGTCCCCATAACGGAGGCAGCGTTTCCCCGTTGTATTTATTTATTTATTTATTTTCAAAACACCCTATATACAGACAAGGAATCCAATTCTTAGGGATGTGAACAATGTATCGTCATGCTTGTACGCTGCTTAAAGTACGCTTCTGCTCGAAAGTCGAATTTATTTATTTATAAGTTTTACACAGGCAGCATATGCTGACGCGTCTAAATCCAGTGATTAACTTGAACAATTTAGTTGCTAAGTGGTTTTTAGTGTGGTGGTGGTTTAACAAAGATTTCGAAAAATGAAACAGCTCACATTCGTGACGAAATGCACTCATCCAACTCCCAAACCATGGAAGGTAAGCCCCTGAGCCACTGAGCTAAGCCTCAATGATCCTATGGGGTAGAATTGTTTGGAACTACAACGAACTCTATTCTTTAAATCCTTCAACGCTTCCAATCCAAGATCCTGCATATGATATTACAAATGCGCCCTGGTATAATACCAATGGTCAATTTCACCGTATTATCTATGGGCAGGTTTTTATGATAGCACCTTATATATATATAGACTACCGAAATATATCTATGAATTCGTTGCTCTGTTAATGCATAAATGCATAAACCATGCAAAATAGATATGTAGACAACTCATGAACTCTAGCTAATTGCCTACATAGATTGCCAGATAAAGAGCAGTATGTACATTAGCCATATGTACATTAAACCCATTTGTTACCACAATCAATCTTTTCAACTTTTCCGGTATGGTTTTATTTAATTTTCGGTTCTTTCATTTGCAGTGATACAATGGGAAACCTAGGTGCTTACATCACGCTTAAGGGAAAGGATCTGAAGCCTAAGTATACAACCTACGAGGCTGTGGTAAGCATATCTTTCAATTGCTTGTTATAGTTTGTTGTTTATTTATACTTGGGTTATCTTGTCCTTGTGTAGGTAACCTTACAGTATTGCCTAGTGTAATGATGAAATCAAAGGACAATGACTATTCTTCTATGGATTCCTTTACGCTATTCCTAGTGTAAAGATGAAATCAAAGGACAATGACTATTCTTCTATGGATTCCTTTACGCTATTCCTAGTGTAAAGATGAAATCAAAGGACAATGACTATTCTTCTATGGATTCCTTTAAGCTATTCCTAGTGTAAAGATGAAATCAAAGGACAATGACTATTCTTCTATGGATTCCTTTACGCTATTTCTAGTGTAAAGATGAAATCAAAGGAGAATGACTATTCTTCTATGGATTCCTTTACGCTATTCGTAGTGTAAAGATTAAATTAAAGGACAATTACTATTCTTCTATGAATGTCCTTACGCTATTCCTAATGTTAAGATGAAATCAAAGAAAAATAACTTTTCCTCTATGGATTACCTTACAATATTGCTTAGTGTAAACATAAAATCAAATGATTTTTCTACGGATTACCTGACTCAATTGCCTAGTGTAAAGATCAAATCAAAGGACAGTGATCATTTTTCTATGGATTACCTGACACTATTGCCTAGCGTAAAAATCAAATGAAAGGACTATTATTTTTTATCTATTAAATTGATTAGGGCTTTAGCCATGTTTGGCTGTGCGAGGATTAAGAAAAAAAGGATTCAGTCTATCCGTGCATAGCCTTCAATACTTAATTTCCGGACACAATCCAACCGTAAGTGCATTTGATCGTAGAGTAGTTGAGTGACTACTATTTGCATAATTGATCATTAAGTGTTGTATGTCTGGAATGACTGACGCCACCATGGCATCTCAAATTCTAAATTGCCAAGATTTGACCAATATTCTATGGATAATCTTACACCATTATCTACTTTCACTATCAAATGTAAGGATAATGACCATTCTTGTATGGACAGAAAAACACTCCGGCCATATAGAACTATGAAAACCCTATATTGACATTAACTGTATTAATAGTTTTATTTATGTTTCAGCCTCATCCGGATGTTAAACCGATGGCTTACGCCAACTCCTTCCTCAGCATGCTTTGCTAGCCGACATCCGCTTTCCGTCGTTCGACACACCCAATTGTATGTACATTGCGTATCATCACCGCTCCTTTCACTGCAGACAATACTTGCTATGGTACCTTGGCCCTTGGGTCTGGGGGATGCAACAAAAAATACAGGCCAGGTATTCACCGGTCGCCGAATGTCATGTTTGTAGACTGGGAGCTTGTAGATAATACAGTTACGTCATTAGAAGGCAGGTGGCGTAGATATGGAGGAATGATGTGCATTGCTTGCACGCACTGCAGTCATTTTCGGCGTAAATCGAATCGGTTTGATGCTTGGGTGCTAGCTTGTATTATGGTTTTTGGTTCACTTTGGTTGAGTCAGGTTTTTATCAGTTTTTTTTTTTTTTATGTGACTGGACATGGATGGCTAATACCACAAGTTCTGTCATGGTATTAGCCCAACACACCACATGGGAACTAGGTGCCATGCCAGGACCTTCCTTATATTGCACGGCTACATTGAACTGGATGGAAAACACGGACAATTTTTATTGCCGCTTCGACCATCGTTCATCCAATGCGATGGTACCAACCCGGGCGGGATAAACCCTACCACCTAGTCAGTAAGGAAGGGGACCTACAGCTTAACGTGGAATCCGAACCACGGCCAGCCTCTCTCAACGGTCGAATGGTCACCCATCCAAGACCAGACCGGACCCAGCGTTGCTTAACTTCGGAGAGCGATCGCCGAAGTGTCGCGCCACTGGGCCACTGAGGCTGACTGATGAAAGTATACTGGCAGCGGCTCATGTCACTTTTTCAAATAAAGCTGCCTTGTTTGATGCAATTGTTGTGGAAAAGAATGAAGGGCTCTACTCCAACCTGAAATCGTTTTGCTACCTGAGTGAGTGAGTGGTCCTTTTTCCACATCACAATTTTTTTTAAAATTTAAAACTGGCGTTTTTCATATGATAAAAAAACGACTTAAGAAAATATTTTCTCAAGTGGACTTGATAAAGAAACATGGGTATTCATAAGACTTTGAAATGTCTTCCAACACCATTTATCTGTACTCCTTACAGTTCATCTATCTGTCTTAAGCAACAAAAGCGAAAGGTACCTACCAATTCTAGTTTACAACTCTTTTGTGGGACTGGGGTCAAATCTATATTTTTGTAACAAAAAAATAATTAATGAACTAAAAATATTCAACTTTTACCTACTACATGACGTAATTGTTTTATCGCCGGCTCCATTTCTCTCAGGTAATAAGGGAATATATTGACCGACCATTTCTTGTGCACCCCTAACCTAAGTTTACACTAAGCGCTAATATTACGTAAGCTACGTAAGACGAAACTGTAGGGTTATATTGGACAATTAGTTTTATCAATGTCTTATTAGAATGGAAATTAGTAGGGGTCACACGAAAATATTTTTTTTACATATCGGCCGGTCTAATATATGATATTTCCAAGTGTTTAGAGTTATTGTTGCATCAAGAAATTTGGATTTATTCACTTCTTATGTCGAACGTCAACCATCTAATTGCGTACAGCTTCTTTATTTTGTCAACCAATAAATTGCGTACAAAAATACGTAATTTCGGTATTTCCTGTAGATTTAAACATAGATAGTAAATTTAAATTTCCAGTAGTTTTCTTACAAACTTTTGTACATTTGTCTAGTGAGATGAGAATGGTTTTTTTTTAATTGTCAAAGTGAACCTTATCACTTTTCTGTGTTCTTGCTCAATGCCGTTCCGCCTCAATCTATTCGGTAACAAAAGTAATTGAGTAGTTGTCAATCTCGCCAGCCCACACGACACATGCTATATTTTTAAAGATCGGTATACAAATCCATGAAAGTTGCAACTATCCATTCTAATTTATACATTGATACAAATTGACTGTCCGGAATATTTACCATTGATTGGTGAGAGCATTGAATAATGAAATATTTTTATATCATGGCGTGCATGTTTTAAGGTAATGTTGATACCTAAAAAAAGTTATTTTGGAAATGATTTAAAAACCACTGTCTATTCCAGTGGGGAAGGGAACTGCTGCATTTATTACTACAGGTGGCGTCTAGGTGACCTAACTTAAAAGATCTGTCAAATCTGCAATATTTTCTACAAAATAAAACAGAATAGATTTGAAAATTGTGTTCACTCAATCGATGTAATTTAAATGACTTGATATTGTTCCAAAAATAAACTGTCCAAGATTATGCTATCAAATGAAGTTGTGGCAAAAGAAAATCACAATAACATAACCTATAATATTTTATTTTAAAATGTATGCTGGTCAATTACATTAAAATGAGTTTGAAGACAAAAGCTTTTTTTATCCATAACATATTCTAACTGCTTCGTGGAGTCGTCTTTTATCTAAAAACTAGTAAATAAAACTAGACAGGAATGACAGTTCTGACGTTTCTAAGGTGAGATCGCTCATGGGACATCTACAATAAGCTTTGTGATTTCTTACCCGTTGTCTTGATTTTTGATGTCAACATCAACTAATATCTGTGTCGGCACATTTGTTAGTTTTTTTTTTTCAAAAAATATCTCGAGTCCTAGACACAAAAAATAAATGTTTTTTTTTTGTTGATTTTCCCTTTTACCATCATTGGCTCGGTGTTGATAAAAAAAAAAGTGCAGGCACGTACTGAAAATGACGTTAAACTATCGGAACGGAGGTTTTCAAATGATTTCCAAAATATGTATGAGAAGCATAGCTTACGGGCCCTTTGAGTACCTAGCTACTACTATTTCAAATCTATTTCTTGCTGCTGAATATTGATCATCTGCAGTGACTAGATTTAAGGTTGTGCTTGTATCGAGACAGGTTCTGCTCAATAGGATTGTAAGTTGGACCATAAATAAATAAAAATGTCTCTACCATGGAGAAGCTTGTTGGAGCTGAATAATCATCGCAAACCCATGAACTGTAGACATTCTTAAAAATAAAAACCAACCGAACATGTTGCACTATAGGCGTTCTCGATGGCACTCCACGACATGTAGGCTATCCTAAATAGGCTCCTAGCACCGAAAACACGTGTCGTTAACCTACTAACAAAATGCATCGTCTCTTCAGTTCGTGCAACTAATTGTGACAGCTCACCACCAAAAACCGAACCATACTTAAGGTCCCGCGAACTCGGCAATGCGTGCTCAGAATCTGCGCAACTTGGTCACTAAACTAAACACCGGTCATGTCTGACCGCAGGGTTCCAAAGGGTTCCGTATCATCGTACAAGATTTAACACATCAAAATCATGTTTCTTGTTTGGCTTTCCCTTTAATTTTAATTTGTTTAAATTTTTACAATTTGATGTTATAGCTGAAATTGAAATACAAACTCTGTGAAAATTTCAGCTGTCTACCTATTACGGTTCTTGAGATACAGCCCGCTGACAGACGGACGGACGGACAGACAACCGAGGCTTAGTAGGTTTAGATTTTTGTTCCTGCTTACCCTTTTATTGAACTGAACCAACCCGGATGTCAAACACACTTTATATTTTATACGCAATCGCCAATTTAGAACAATTTTTAGTTGATAATTTTTAATAATGTAATATTTTGCAACGACAAACAATTTTCAGCATGTTTTTGAGATGAAGTATATTTTTTATGTTTCGGAAAATGAATGGGTAATAGATGTATTGATTCCAAACATCGGGTTTTATTCCAAAGGTTTCGCCAATCTATATAAATGTAAGTGGGATGGTATAACCGTTCGCACCAGCCGACCAATCTTTTAAATTTTCAGAGTTCTTGGTGAACAATGCATCAGGACGCATTTATATTTAAGTAGAATTTTCGCAGTAATTTTTTTGCGTATTATATATCTTTTTGTATAACTAAATAGTTTTTTCGAAATCGCGTAGGCCAATATTGAACCAATGTCAAATATACATACTAATTTTTCATTCATTTCAATGATGGTATCTCGGGTTTAATCACTTATATAAAATCTATAAATGTTTTTTTGTCCCTAAAAATGCAAATTTTATTGCATTTATGCATGCCTGGAATTCAATTATTTATCCGGATGAATTTATACTTGGATTGTGAGACGTCTAACACCAAATTACATGATTTGTTAGATGATTTCAGTAAAGAAAGATCGAATGTTTATCGAATTACGAATTATAATGAATTATTTTTTATAAGGAATCAATAAATTAGTCATCAATGAATTAGGTTCTTGTTTTCCGACCCTCAGACGCAATGGTTCTTCCATGAACGGAACCGAATGGAAGTGAGAGGGTTAAAACGCCTTTGAATAAGAAAATATCCAAGATAAGCTTCAGGAATACTGCAACACACTTTTCAATTGTTCTTTGGATTTGCTTATGACCAAATGCTAACAACGGAAATAGAGATATATTTTTTTCCGTAAGTATTTAAACTGTTTCATAAAACCAGAATTTTCAGAAGCTGGCTATTTTGCTGAAACCACATAAATTGTCACATTGGAGTGTAATAAGTAAGTCATTAATGTACAGAGCGCATCGCCCTCGGTGCCAGCATTGGCATTTGAAAGGAAAAAGTTAGTGGGTCAAAGTCCAATGTGTGGTGTCTAGAGTGATGCCATTTGTACTTGCTAGGTAATTGCTGGATACGATGTTTTTTTTTTCATTGCAATGAATCAAATGTCACTGTTTACTTGGCGGCAGGATAGACCATAATCTGCTCGGAGTGCAACAAATATATACTTGCCCACGCCTGTCAGTTCGGTACCTGATGCACTCGTGCACTTTTCTGTGAATGTGCAGTTAAAACACCTTCCGTTTGAGATTGGTTCAATTCATAATTTAGGAAGTACAATAAATTGGAATTGTAGTTAAGGTTAGGAGGAATTTAGTGAGCACGGCCCAGCGAGAGAGGGAAGGTGTGCGAGAGAGAGCACACTAGAGCATATCAGACTTGTATGTAGATAGGGTTTGATGTTGACCTAAATAAATTGTTAAATTTGTATAATGATGTTGTTTTATTTTTTGGTTCTTTGGTGGTAATTTTTTAGCATTTTTCCCTCGCTACATAACTAAAATGGTCTATTCACAAGTTTCCATTCGCCTAACCGATCGACTAGCATTTTCAAATGTATGAAGAACTGAAGAGCGCAGTGGGCATTAAGCGAAGTAACATTTGCGAGCCCGTCTTTGATTTGACAGCTTACGCATCGTAGCCGTTTATGCCAACTCTGCGTTTTGATTCAAATTGGTATTCCAAGTTTGTTTTTGACAGGTCGAAGAAGTTAATTTAGTATGGCCTTGACGTTTTTACTTAACTTCAAAGTTACGTAAACGCCAATTTAGGAAAGAACCCAACAAACAACAAACAGGAACAAAATTGTCCCACCCAACATTATTATTATTACATTGATGTTGGCCATGTCGGACGGTTTAACCATCTGATGAGGGCAACATAGCATCTGCTTCTTTTTTCTCCGTTTTTTTTATGGAACCCGACATGGACAGATAATACCGCACAACTATCATCATGATATTAGCCCAATTCTGGGACTGAATGGAAAACATGGATAATTTTTTATTGCCGCTTCAATCATAGTTTCATCCAACGTGGTGGTACCAACCCGGTCATGCTTCACCCTGCCACCGAGAAAAGGAAGGGGACCTACAGTTTGACATAGCTTCCGAATCATGGAGCAGCTCGCATTCGTAACGAAATTCACTTATCCATCTCTGAAAGAGAAAGAAATTGGTGGACGACCGGGACAAGGATTTGATCCCATAACCTCTCGCATGAAAAGCAAGTCCCATAGCCCGAGCTGTACAAGCTGTACGAGCTTCACGTTCGGCAGTCAGTACCTGTGGGGTGACCGGCGTAAGATGTGAGAAAATATGCGAGGAAAATATCGATCAATCCTGCACCAATCAGATTTAAGGTGGCCCAACCCGCTCATCTCCCCATACAAAAGGGGAAAGAAGATCACGCCCATATTTCTTGTCAGAGATCCAAAATTTTGCTCAAAATAGCTTTATTTGATCGAACTAGATGTCTGATGACCATTGGCATTGTAAAATTGTGTTTGGTTTCTAAGTTATAAGGTCCGAAAGTTCGATTTTTTCGCGCGTTTTATACAATAACTTTGGAGGTGGATTACGCAATGATAATGTAAGAAGATCGTAAAAAGATTAGTCATCAGACATAGCTTATTTAATCAATATTTATGATCTATTTGGTTTTTGTTAGATTTTTGACTACAGCGGTCGTGGTTTACTTTTAGCTATAAGTCGTCTTGAAATTAAAATTTTCGTAAATCTTACCAAATCATACACTATGCACATTGTCTTTTTTGTGGACATGTTGCATCTTCCTCATCACGGAGCCTGTCTTATTCTTTGAAACAGAGAAGGTCCCAGAGCGCAACAGCACGGTTTTGTACCGTGCCCGCGAATGAGTTGGGGCCGCCGGGTTGGGCCGCCTTAATGTCATTTATGTCATACCTTCTACGTAATGATTGAAATTGACTGTCAAACGACGTGTTCAAGGGACTGTTATTAGGCTAACTAGGACCAAGTGAACTGAAATATATCAGTTGGTATGGTAAGAAATGCAACTAACTACGGATTGAATCATTCCATTGCCTATTCCTCAGGCCATACCATGGGGATTAGTCCAGAAATTGATTGAATTCCCTTACATATTTTCTCACATCTTACGTCGGTTTAGCATATAATAGCAAACACCATACGCGTGGCGCACAATGTTGCACATCTCACGGAATATTATATCATGATGGTGAGTGTGGCATTAGCCATCCATGTCCAGTTGCATGAAAAGGGGTAGGTAATAAAAAAGATACTTAACAGCTTTTCATTAGTTTATTTTAACATCCTTATACTAAGTAAGTAGGTCTAAGTAGAAAACAATAACTTACATAATACATCCACTATTTCTCAATATGGTTGCAATGACTTGCGAGGTAATAACTTGGGAATTATCAGCTCTTGCCCTAATGGCGATTTTAACAAAAAGATTCTATCTATGGTGTACAGCAACTGGTAGACAGAATATAGGGGTGATATCCTGTAAATTTTTTTTCAAACGGCAGGCTAAAAACCTGAAGATTTCTTGTTGAATATTGGCACTTTAAAGCCGGGTCTCCTGCTGTTTGTTTAAACAAAACTTTGTTAGCAAACATAGTTTAGCGGACGTATCAACCAACTTGACATTTGAAACTGCTTGACGAGAGGCAAGATGCACGTCAACAATAAGCCAGGACCGCATGATCGGAATAAAACCGGACGGACGGAATATTTGCCTAAGTTGGGAGCCCCGGAATCAGTGAGTTCGTGTAGATGGCCCCATACACTTCCATTATTATATTATATTATTATTTATAGGCTAGCAGCTTTAAGCTGATGCGCCTATATCACAACACTTATTTATTTATTCATTATATATATATTATGTTTTATGATTGTCCAGTTTATTTTTTAAGGAATTTACGGAGACAGCATTTACAAGTTCACTGAGAAGACTGTTCCAAGATTCTACTACTCTGTTGGCAAGAAAGTGTCGTCGAGGGTTCTGCTTCCATAGGGGATTCATAAAATTTCCGATCATGTGGTCCAGGCCTAAGCGGCCACTCACGAACAAGTTTTCAATCTGCCATGGCGAGCAATGTTCCCAGTGTTTTTGTTCGCCGAGACAAATGTTTATTGTTTTTTCGAACAAAAGTGATCGTGCACATTCACAGTCTAGATGTGTGCACGCAAGGACTTAACACATTCACAGTCTAGATGAGTGCGCGCAGGGAGACCGCCAGCAGCACGACCAGGGCCGCCGCGGCGCGCAGAGCGCCCACGGAGCTCGGCTCCGGGCACTCCTCGGTCTGCTGAGCGTCGACGAAGTACCGCTGGAGGAGCTCCGGCCGCGCCGAGATCACGCTGTCTATGGCCTGCGAGCCGGCGGGTGGCATCTCGCGCTCGCGGCTCAGCTTCCAGCTGCCCACTGCGAAATTGTTGTGTACCGAAATATTGTAGCTTAAAATGTAGTACTCTCGCCAATGACATTTAGATTGAGGTTATGTTAGTCAATTACATCATGTGTCAAAACTTAAATCGCGTAAACCGCGTCACATAAATCATAAACCAAGGTTATAACAGAAATAATGCCAATATGAAATACAGCTCGGAACAAACTTCATGACTGATGTGAAGTTGACGCGTTTCGCTCCGCAGAACACAAATTGGTCAGCGGGGGGTGTACTGCACTCGGCGTGTATTGAGCCCGTCTATAAAGCTTGGTCTATAATGTACACCGAGTCTATTGTCATAGTTTAAGGGGGTTTGTGCGTCCATGTACATGGCGCCACAATCGGACGTCGCGTTTTCTGCTATAGCTCCCCAAAAATAAGAAGTTACGAACTGTCACTGTGTTGGCGGGACACTACGCCAGTAGATAAATTGTATCCATCCTTCTTATTGAAATTTTAATTTCAATAGCTTCTCGTACAATTCATACGGTGGATAGGATTCTTGGGTCATGAAGCTTAAGTGGTTGGGTGTGGCGCTTGGTCCTGGTTTATGTATACATTGGACTTACCGACTCTCTGGAACGGTCCGCGGTTCTCGCACGTGTATATCAGCGAGTGCGTCAAGTAGTCCGTCGCCAGGACGTGCAGCTCCAGCGACCTGGTCTCAGCGTCTGACAAAATTGCACACATTATGAAAGCTTGAAATCGATCGTACGTTCAGAAAAGTTTGGGAATATTGTCCAATGGCTTACAAGTAAGATCTTATTTAATATTTGCAATTGTTAATTTGCAATGAGCAAAGCGTAGCGATTAGGTTTTTAATTTTTTTTTGGGAAATCGTAGACATTGATTATGATTATTGTATTTACCATTCAATTGGAATGCCTGATGTATTTTAACTAACCAACTTATGAGTCGAGCTGTCGTAATCATGCCATAACTTAATCCAATTAATACCTTTGCTATCCAAATAATTCTCCTATTCATCGTACCTAGGTACTCTAAACTTTACCAGATGGTGACATCGTTACCCGGTTGTTATTGACGTAGTTACGGGGTTGTTTGGAGAAAGTGGCCTTTACAAGACGTGTTCTGGGAGAATAGCTATATCTACGAAAGCATGGAGGATAGATGTAAGTGTGTGAAGGTAAGATGGCCGTGTTGTTAAGTTGAAATGTTATTGTAATTCTATCAGCTAATGATAAAATGATAAAATATGACAAATCCGAGTGCAGTGTACTGTCTATGGATGATGAATAAACAATAAACATTAAACAATAAACAACGGAAGTTACAGACCGGGATCTAATATTTACATGTACTTATGAGTAGGATCTCGGTTTCAGCATGCGGCTCAAGACTACGTTGTTTGCAATTTTCCAAACCCATGCAAAAACATTACGTTTACCTAAAATTTAAGGGAAATGGTAATCAGGTAAATATAGTTTTTAGGGATCCGTACCCAAAATCCGCTTTCGCTTTGTACTTTGTATGGATTGCAATAAAGAATATTATTATTATTATTATTATCCCATGAACTGTAATAGGTAGGGAGCTGAAATTTTCGTATTTGCGTATTTATTTAGGAGCTATAACAACAAATAGGTAAAATTTAAAAATTATATAAATTAAAGGGGGCTTAATTGTGTGTTAGTCTTGTAGTTGGTACGGAACCCTTGGCTGGTTTTTTTCGTGGTATGCAAGCAAGTACGTCGCTTTATTCACGGAAAATGATATGTGTATGTAGAATCGTCGTGAAGAAAATACACGGATGTTCCGACCCATACAATGTTTTTTTTACACAGAACGCAAAAAGGATTGCACTTTATGGCACGAATTCGTCAAAAATATTAAATATAGCCATAGTAGTTGCGGCGAAAACATATTCACAATTTCAGGTTTAATGGTTTCGTTATAATTGCCGATTAGAAGTTTTACACCGTTAGATGGCGCTGTTAAATAAAAATCGTATTTAAATAAATTGTAACAAAACCAAAAATCCTGAAATTGTGAAATTGTTTTCGCTGCAAGTAATATGACTATATTAAACTTTTCTTATTAATTCGTAGCTTAAAGTGCAATACTTTTTGGGTTATGTGTGCAAACAACTTTATATGGGTCGGAACAGCCTTAATAAAAGAAAAATTGCCTATCACAATCGGTGACCCGGTATACCTTCTGTGTCATCCACAGGATAGGTGACAGTGAGCCGCCCGCTGCCGTCCGCCGCGAGTGCGACTGTCCCCTCAGTCTCCTGAGTCTCGTCGTCCAGCACGCGCAGCCAGCGCACGCGCGTCTCCTCCTCCGCCAGCGTGACGCGCGCGCCGCCGCACGTGCCGCCAGCGCGCGCCTCCGGGTAACGCTCCGTCTCGAACCAGAGGCCCGTGAACTGCAAGATACGTGCTACCTTGGCCTCATACTCGTAGGTTCACACGACACACATACTCATATGCTGTAAGAGGAAATGCTTCTATTGGTGCAATCTTGGCCTCAAATTGTTAGGTTAACACTACACATAAGCCCATAAACTGTAAGAGGAAACGCTTCTATTGGTGCAATATTGGCCTCAAATTGTTAGGTTAACACAACACACGAGCCCATAAACTGTAAGAGGAAATGCTTCTATTGGTGAAATCTTGGCCTCAAATTGTTAGCGTCAACTACACACAAGCCCATAAACTGTAAGAGGAAATGCTTCTATTAGTGCAATCTTGGCCTCAAATTGTAAACTAATAGGTTCACATCCAGAGGTTCAAGTCCTCAGATCATTGGAGACCTTGCATTCAAAACTACCATTGTTGACTTCGTGAAATGTAATATTTGTCAGAAGATATCGTACCGAAGCCATATCGAACTGGTTGACAACCGGTATAGCGGTGTCGCACTGTCCGGGCAGTACGACTTGCTCCCCGGGCGCCAGTGCCGGGTAGTGGAAGCAAGCGGCGTCGCTCTGGTCCACCGGCAGGTAAAAGTTGTGCCTGAGCACTTGGACACTGTCTATCGCAGACGCCATTGCGGCCTGGGCGGCGGCTGAGAGCTCCCTCGTCTTGCTGTGCTTCGCACTCCACACTGGAAGCATAGTTTGGGACCTCTAGGTAAGGTATCGGAGAGGTCCTGATATGTGGAAAGACGCAGATCCCGGGTGTAGCGCTACAGGGTCTTAGATGACCTTTTTCATCTTAGTACAGGGTCTCTACAGGGGTCATAGCGTACCGCGGGAATTCGTGATAGTTGACTTGTTATGTGCCGGTATATGATACACCTTTCTTTGACAGTATGAAGCAAGTATTCGGTTTTTAGGTGCTAATTAAGTGATCCATGAAATGAAGCTAAAAGCGATGGCCATAACTACCGCCATAATTCCCCAAGTTGCCATGTCACAGCGCCAAAATGTGTTTATCAATATTGGGGACTGTATTAGAGCAATTTTCGAACCTGTTGTGGGATTTTACGTTTGGAATTTCAGCTGATAACAGCCCCATATATTTGATTAGGGTGTACTCACCACGTCTGTATTCGTCGTCTATGTTAACGCAGGAGTATAATAGAGAATACGACTCATAGTCGGTCGCCAGCACCCAGATGTCTGAAATAGTATAACACAATATTAATTCCATTCTTAAAACTTTAACAATTCTTACATAAATAATTTTTTTTTTATGAATTAATAATTTATCATCACAATTTAAAACTTGAATTACTTAAATTATCTTGTTGATTAGTCAGCATTCATACCTATTCTAGAACAGCTAAACTGCATTTCATAACGTAGCATAACGAAACTTTACAAAATTGTATTTTGAAGTGAATCTTCTTTTTTTACCCTTACGAAAAATTTATATCACTTGATATTCCGGGATGTCACGACATTTTTGGTCACGATAAGATAAATGGCTGAATCTGGGTTCACATGTTAGAGACCAACCCTCTGATGCTAAATATGTCGGTCTGCCCGTCCCAAGTGGTTGCGTTTTCTAGATTGGCTATATAAAATAGATGCTGGTATGTACCTGCTGATGAATATGCTGATTATCTGGAAACATTGATACCTATTAATTATACAACAATAACCAGACGGTTACTTCATTAAAAACTTGAATATACCTAAAGTTATATCTGTAACCTAAATCGCCTATAACTACTAAATGCAACCAAAGATTTGTTCAGTTTTTGTATTGCTAAACAAGTATGTATTGATCCTTTCATGCTTCGTCATTTGCATCCATTTACCTTCTCATATGTATTTTTTGTCACCATAACTACTTTTTCAGGCGCCTTATCTACGTAACGCAACCACTTGGAACAGGCAGACTGACACATTTAGCTTTAGAGGGCTGTACTTTATCCCGTGAACCTAGTTTCAGCCATTTACGTTATCGTTACCATTTTTGTCGCGACCTCCTAGTCTATGAGGGTGATAATTAGATGCCATTGCCACAGCAGCGTCTCCCCTCTAACGGATACACAGAGGTGAAAGGGAAGACGGCGGGTAAGAAGCGGGGGAAAGGGTGTAGGTAGGTGTATGCTAGTTATAACGCTCCGACGGGGTGGCGGCAGGGGAGAGGTAGAAGCAGTGGTCCTACAAACTTCTTTTAAGGGCCTGGTACTAGCCAAATCGCAAAGTTAGACGAGGCACCCCAAGTTAACAAACTAAGTTTGACGATTATAAGTGTCATCCTTACAATATATGATTCCTTGTCTAGTAATCGAATTATTTTCGTTAATGTATGTTTCCTTTTTCTATACAAAATACATTGCGGAAACGGTGTCCATTTCCGAACTTTTTTGACTAAATGTAGAAATCTAAAAGCAAATGGAATTTTTTGTTTATGCATATATGCTGTTTTTGCTTATATCTAGAAATCAAATTACTTTCAGATTTCTAATGAGAAAAATCAACTTTTTTATTTTTATTATTATTTAAATAAATGATGGAATAAAAAAATATTAACAATCCATTATCAGTCTGGAGTTCTATTTGGATTTGCTGAAGCGTTTCACTACATATTATTACATTTGTTAAAAAGTGCATTTGTATGGCGCGAGTAGTTGGCTAGTCCTAGCGCCTTAATGTTGCTAGTGCTTGTAGTTTTTTTATCTGAGATCATACTTACATTACTGACGATGCCTTCTTAGAGCAGATTTTACTCACTATTCTCATTAAATTTTTAGTTTAACTCTATGACAAAGTCACTTTACAGCCGATTGTTATAGTTACTATAGTTAATTATTTAAGCTGTGTTCGAGTTATATATTTTTGACAATGCTAATATTTTAATATTTAAAAATTTTACTGAAATTTTAAATGTTATGTGTATTTGTGTATTGACCGGAATTTTATATATTTTGATATTTTATTCCAATTCATTCATTCAACTTGTATTGTTTTTATTATGATTTTAATCTAGGTCCTGAATTGTTTATTTTGATAATTTATTTAACACTTTTTAATTCCATCGATTTTATACAATTTTTATCTTGATTTTATTATGTATCTAAGCATATGATTGTATAGCAAAAAGACCTAATAAAAATGAAATGGAATACCCGCACCCTTACTATTCTCAATGATTATCTCTTGGTCATTCGATGAGCAAGAAGTTTTACTGCTATGGGGCGTGGCCTTCATGCATGAAAATTTTTTAGATACTTCCCTATGAAAATAAGCAGTTTACTTATGATACTTTTGAGATTACCGCGGTCGTTAAACATGTTTGAAAAATGTGTTACGGCTTTTCACGCGGCGGGAGGAGACATTCTCCGACGTTGCGAACTGATCGTTCAGTCCGTTGTCAAGGAGGCATCCGCCACGTTCGTACGCAGCAGACGACTCAGTTTACTTGTTGATAGTGAAACGTTAGTCTAAAACAGGAAACTGACCGACAGTTTCTCCGTTGTCGAGGGTCTTCCTCAGCCGTCCAGGTGCGTCCGCCGACACCGCGAACTGGTTCCTCACGACGGTCGCCTCGTCGCCGGCGACGCTCGTGTTGACGCTGCTGTACTGGGCGCCGGCGACTTCGAAGCGGCTGCTGAGGCACGTGCCCGCCTCGAAGCCGGACGGATAGTGCTCGATCTCGTGCCACCAGCCCAGGTACTGAAAGAGGCGAATGGCGGTTATGGATTGCTCCGATATCCAGAGCATTGGAGCAGAAGGGATTGGCGTAACTTCAGAAAGAACTGAAAAAAAATAAGGCAATAGTGATGAAGAAAGTCTATCACTAATATGTTTATTAGTTTTAGTTTATTATGACCTGCAGTTGACATCTGACTGGACGAAGTGTCAGAGGTCCTCCAGGTCGCGTCGCGAATCCTGATGATGTCCATAGCGTGGTGGATGAAACGTCGAGCTAAGTAAGTGAGCTGAACACTGTTTATCCGTAAACGTAAAATAATAAGTCTATCACTAGCCCAGGGATTGAACGAGTTGAATAGGCGTTATTAGTTGCTACGTTATGCAGAGTCAGAAGGGATTGCCGTAACTTCAGAAGGTTCTGGAAGAAAAATAAGTTAACACGTTCGTGCGATCATCGGCTAAGGCCGTATATTACAAAAGCATTTATGTGACACATCGGTTTTAGCCATAACTCTTTAAAAAATCGCCGATGGTTAGAAACCAATGACCTACCTACATGGTTAGGCACCATGTAGACCATTTCTTGTGTTATGTAGACCATTTCTTGCGCAAGAACTTGTGCAAGTTCTTCTATTCTGTTGTGTCACCACACAGGTAGGTAAATACTTTCAAAGATCGCTATGGCTGCAGTTTGTACCACCGCGCGTGCGCACGTGTGGTAGACTGCGTGACACTACGGCAAACGCCAGTGGTTTTATTGTAGTATCAAGGAGACCACTTCTTGTGTCACATTGGTACAATTTCTTCTTTTCCGTTCAGTCACCACACAAGCAAATACTTACAAAAAACAATCTCATTTCTATGGCCGCATTTTGTGTTGCTCGCGAACGTGCTAACACTGGCGAACAACGTCTATAACGTCTATATTCAAGCAATCCAAAATTCGCCTTTCCAGCACCTGTGTCCCGATTTCGAAGAACTGCATGGCGAAAACAGACATTGAAATGTCCTTAAAGATTGCCCATTTGTGCCTGATTTGCCTAAATTCATATTCAAAATACCTCTCCTCTCTACTGATACTACTATTTGGTAAAAGTATTCAGTAACATTCATAATTACTTACAATTTCAATATCGAAATCCTCAACTCCCATATTCAAAATACCTCACCTCTCCACTGGTACTACTATTTGGCAGCAGCGGATTTACACATTTCCCGCCAGTAGGCAATTTAAATTTTGCCGCCCTCTTTCCCGGAATTAGTATGATTGTAATTAGTGTAATTGTAAACTAGGAGATCTATGTTCAGTACCTACATTATTTTTACAAACCAACGATTTAGTTCACGATGCATAGTAGTTCAGATCACATCGTTTTAAGTAGGCGGAGGAACGTATACTGCATTATACGCATTTTATTATTTATTTGTTAGCTTTATTATGCTGAAAGTTTCTGATTGGGGTGTAAAAATTATGTTGTCCCTGAATTCACCGCCCCTAAAATTTGCCGTCCTAGGCTCCAGCCTGCTCAGCCTGCTGGTAAATCCGCCATTGCTATTTGGTGTATATTTAGTAACATTTATAATGACTTACTCTTTCAATATCGAAGTTCGCAACTCCCTCCACCTCCTCGCACTGTCCCCTAAACACGACTGACTCGCTCTCGTCCTGCTCCGGAATGTAGAAGCAGGCCTCGTCCGTCTGCTGCGTGGGCAGGTAGTAGGCCTCCAGCAGACCCTGCGTGGCTTGCACCGTCGGCGCCATCGCCGCGTCGTGCTGCGCCTGCAGCGTCCGCTGCCGGCTCAGCTTCCAGCTCGATACTGATGGGAGTTTATTCAATGAATGAAAGTAACTGGTTTGGATCGTTGTTGCACAGTGATGCAGAATTGTCTTCTTTAAGGCCCTGGTACTAGACAAATCGCAAAGTTAGACGAGACACCCCGAGTTAACTAGCTAAGTCTGACGATTAAGTGTCATTTTTACAATATACTATGATTCCTTGTCTTCCTTGAAGGGATCAATGTATTTTCGTTAATATATGTTTCCTTTTTCTATACAAAATACATTGCGGAAACGGTGTGTCCATTTCCGAACTGTTTTGACTAAATGTAGAAATCTAAAGGCAAATGGATTTTTTTGTTTATGCATGTACGCTGTTGTTGCTTATATCTAGAAATCATATTACTTTCAGATTTCTAATGTGAAAAATTTACTTTTATTATTTTTATAATTTAAATAAATGATGAAATAAAAAAAAAATAACAATCTATTATCAGTCTGAAGTTCTATTTGGACTTGCTGAGGCGTTTCACCACATATTATTACATTTGTTTATAGGTGCATTTGTGTGGCGCGAGTAGTTGACTAGTCCTAGAGCGCAGTTAACATTTTGCAGTGATGCAGCATTTCTTCGTGCGGGAATTCGTCTCTGTTTCAATTGCCTCTTAACGGTAGGGCATGTGTTTCTCCATTTTAAGGTCAAATTAAAAACCTAGTATTTGGCATATTAAAAAAAAATCAATAATGTCTTAAATTATATGATGTTATCTAAGGGCCTTTTTCACCTACTGCTGATTAGCTTAATCGCCTAGCAGCTTGCAATCTATATCAGTACAAGATAAGTAGCACTTTAGTAATAAAGGCCTGTACTCAGAATGGTAAGAAATAAAAGATGTTTTCATTTCATTGCTTTCGAGGCGTCGTGGATTGACTCCCGCCTCGTGCGTATACCACTTTCTTTCATTTTCCGAGTCGAAACGGAAATGAAAATAAAATCCGTATTTTCCATCCAATTCAATGTAAGTATAGTGGTACTAATCAGGGAAGTTCCTGGCATGGCGCCCAATTCCTTCGGGAAAGCAGTGTGTTGGGGTAATCTGATATGACAGTAAGTGTGGTATTAGACATCCAGTTTCAATTTAATCTGCATTCATAGCAATCTGAAAGAAAATCATCAAATTTTGCGGAAGTAGAAGGCTCTGTTTTCTATGACCATGCTAATTTCAAAAGTCAATTGAAAATAAATTTCACATTAAGTTTTGAATATTGTCAGGTTACCCACCTTGTCTGTCTCCGTTTTCGAGGTTCCGGCAGCTGTAGACAAGAGCGTAGTTGTCGTAATCCGTGCTCAGAATGTAGTAGTTCGACTCACGAGTTTCTGTCGTGACCAAAAAGACACACTTAATTGAGGCATGTCACAAAATTTAAAAACAATATTTTTTTAACTAAACTAAGCTGATACTTCTGTGGTTACATATTTATATTGGCTTGGAGGCCTTGGGCATTAATTAAAATTAACTTATGTGCAACTGTACAACATTTGTACATTTTCTGAAAGCTTATAAAATTATGAAGTTATTCTCATAATTTGCGTGCCACGTGTCAGACATTTTTTTTAGTAATCCTCTTCGATTTAAATACATTTTGTGTTTTTTTTTTCATAACCTGTGATTTATGACCTTTTATTTCTGAGATTACGGACATTTTGTGGGAACATATTTTTTTAAAGTAGTCTCTCATTAGATAATAGCTGATTAAGTACCTAGAGTGCAGTAGTTATTTTATAATTATATTTTTTTGGTAACAAGACAGAACATTTAAAAAAAAAATTAAAACCTAAATAACTCAAAAACGATTTGACTTTCGACCCCCAGTTTATTGGGACAAATTTGTTGCAAATTTGCTCTAGAATGACCCCTTAGAAGGAATGTATCGAATTACCAAACACCCTGTATACTTGCTTAGCAATACCAAAACTGAACAAATCTTTGGTTGCATTTCGTAGTTATAGGCGATTTAAGTTACAGATATAAATTTAGGTATATTTAAGCATTTAATTAAAAAACCGACCGGTTATTGTTGTATAATTAATAGGTATCTATGTTTCTAGATAATCAGTATTTTTATCAGCAGGTACATACCAACATATATTTTATATAGCCAATCAAGATAACGCAACCACTTGGCACAAACATACTGACATATTGAACATCAGAGGGTTGGTCTCTAACCTGTGAACCCAGATTCAGGCATTTACTTTATCGTGACCAAAAATGTCGTGACCTCCCGGAATAATATAGATTGACCAAAAATGTCGTGACCTCCCGGAATAATATAGATTGATCAAAAATGTCGTGACCTCCCGGAATAATATAGATTGACCAAAAATGTCGTGACCTCCCGGAATAATATAGATTGATCAAAAATGTCGTGACCTCCCGGAATAATATAGATTCACCAAAAATTTCGTGATCTCCCGGAATAATATAGATTGACCAAAAATGTCGTGACCTCCCGGAAAATTTACAGATTGTTATGCCACTCACGACCGGTCCCAGGCACAGGGAAGGTGACGATCAGTTGGCCCGTGCCCCCGGGCACTGCCACGGCGGTGCCGACGACAGTCTCCAGGGTCTCCTCGTAGACGATCGTGTTGACCACGTCGACGACCCCCGACGGCGTGAGCGTGTACTCCGCGCGTGCGCACTCGCCGAGCTCGAACTCTTGCGGGTAGCGTGCGGTCTCGAACCAGCGTCCCTCGTACTGCACGCGAATAATGTGAATTAACTCGTTGAAGTGAACATACTTTTTCGTGCTAAGCAGATAAGTCGCTTATTCCAAGGAATATGATGTGTGATATGTTTGCGGAGCACAGAGTGGACGATTTCTATGCGCTACACCGTAAGACGATTGGGAGTTTCAGTGCAAGGATATTGAAATCACGAAACTCTCTAGTCGCCGGTGTAGCCACGGATATGACTTGTACTTTTTATACTTTCTGGACCCGTAAAATGTCTTCCGATAACACTTGACGCACCTCCTGAATGTTTGCTGCATATGACTTTAATTTAATTTATTGTAATTTATATGGATCATGGATCTGAAATAAAATAATTTATTATTATTATATTATATAGCAAGGACATATAAATTGAAGGAAGAGCCCAGTAAAAAGAATTACTCTACGAATATACTGCGTGGCTGGACCCGAACAAGCAAAACCAGCAAAGCACCTGCTGTGCGCCAATATGTTTGAATGTTTAATTTTTACAGTCAATATCCACTACGCAGATGAAGCGTTAAATAAATGTAAGTATGTACCTATAATCTTAAACACTCTGTTAGTAGGAGGCATTGATTACGGGAGGAAGGACTGTAGGATAATTCCAAACTATGGGTATGCAGCAGGTGGCGAAACTGACTGCGATTGACGATGCCTATAGGATTTCGAAGTTGCTCGTCCCAACTATTGTAAGAAATGGTGGTCTAACATAAAAAAAATGGTTAATACACTTATCCAAAATGACCATAATGGATTAATGCCACAACAGATTTTATGTATTGATCAGATTATGAAAAACTATCATTAAAGACAGAGATTTTATTTTAACTAGAAATTTTTATTAGAGAAATATTCTTAAAAAACAAGCTAGATTTCAATTACCTTAACCCTCTAGGCTACGCTTCGATCTGGAAGTTAAGCAGCAGTGGACGCGGAGAGGTTTTGGTTAAAGTGAAAATTCCGGGAAAAACCATACTTACTAGGTGGCAGGGTTAATCCTGCCTGGGTCGTCCATGTTTAGTTCCATAAAAAACGCCAAATAAGTAGTCAGTGCTTACTTGATTTGCCTGGAAGTTCGGTACGCCCTGTATCGTCTGATTGCAAGGTCCAGGCAGAATAATAGCAGAGTTCTGGTCTGGGAACTCTGGATAGTAAAAGCAGGCAGCGTCGGCCTGGTCTGTCGGCTTGTAGTAACCTTCGAATAGATCCACCCGAGCCGACACTATCTCGTCGATGATAGCGTTGGCTTCGGCCGACAGGCCCTGACGAGATCGGCTGAGTTTCCAACTGTACACTGTTGGAAGACATTGGTGATATTAGATTCGATCCATCGGGGTCAATAACACACTCCAAAAGATTCCACCTTTCTACCACAAAGATGGAATCTGAGGAAGAATAATTTTAGACCATTGATAACAGAACATAAGAATACAAAACATTAAGTACAACACATTAAAGTTGAGTAACTAAGCGCTCCGCAATGACTTTACTTGATTATTCGGTGAGTGAGTGAGGCATTTTTTTTAAAAACCTTGAATCTAGCAACGTGGAAGTTTTTTTAATGGTATTTTGTTAAGGTTTCGGAGTTGCCGTCTATAAGATAACATACAAAAACTAGATAATTGTTTTTGTCATTCTCAATGATAAATTCAAAGATCACAGAACTACATCCTGAAGTAAATCGTATAAGAAACTATGAATATGTCCGCATACATACATTCAAGGACTAGATCAAAAGACGAGAAATACCAGAATAAACTGAATATCCACGCAAATCCACTGGATATAAAGCTAATAATACCGGATACGGTTGACCGCCTCAAGCGATGTAAAATTCTGGAAGATCATAGTTTCTAACGGTAAAAGAAATGTAATAGAGTGATGAAATTCTACTCCAGTGGGGATTAAACATTAAAAGAAATCCTTCATTTGAGGGCAGAGATATATGGAAGGCTCAAATATACAGTGATATGCCAGACGCTTCTCATCCTGACTGGGGTAAACAATACCATAAAATTAAGGCTGTTCCGACCCATATAAAGTTGTTTGCACACATAACGCAAAAAGTATTCCACTTTAAGCCACGAATTAATAATAAACGTTTAATGTAGTCATATTACTTGCAGCGAAAACAATTTCACAATTTCAGGATTATTGGTTTTGTTACAATTTATTTAAATACGATTTTTAATTAACAGCGCCATCTAACGGTGTAAAACTTCTAATCGGCAATTACAACGAAACCATTAAACCTGAAATTGTGAATATGTTTTCGCTGCAACTACTATGGCTACATTTAATATTTTTGACGAATTCGTGCCTTAAAGTGCAATACTTTTTGCGTTCTGTGTAAAAAAAAACATTGTATGGGTCGGAACATCCTTAAGTATCTATTGAATAAACTACTACAGATCGAAGGTTCAAACCTTGTTTCCTGTCTGCGTCGATGTTGCGGCAGCTGTACACTAGTGCATAGTTTGTGTAGTCGGTGCCTAGGATGTAGTAGTTGACGCTGGCCGGACCTGTTCAAGTTGATGCACATTTTCAATCTGCGAGCAGATCTCTTCAACTGGATCGGACTTCATGTGGACATGCTGGTATGACGTTATTTGATTTAAATTTGTATGAAGGTTTATAGTTATTGTTTATTCATAATATTAAACATTTTCAACCTGAGTAGATCTATAACAAGATCAGCACTCTTTATGAATTTTCCTATTATGTTACTTCTAATCATTTATTTCTATTTGTTTTTCTCAAAAGTCATTCTTCTGCGATATAACGTATGCGTCGTTAGCTGTCATAAATGCTCAGACTAAGTGGCCCCCTACGTTTATTTCTCTATCAAAACGTTAACGTTCGAAAGTCTCTAAAGACATTATTGAAATAACACTTTAATGATGTTAAATAAATAATGCTTCAACTTAATTGTTAAATTACTCTACATAAGCCGGCCTTGTAACGGTTACCGACTGTGGTTCTTATTCTAAGTTCTACATAATTCGAGGGTATAAACCTATTTCTTTCTTGTGCCAGATCGAGAAGTGCATTCATGTCGAGATTGTGGGTCACTTCATGGTTCGGAATACATGACCAGTCCTAAGGGGTTACCCTGCCATCAAGTCGTCCGTGTTTTCCAACGAGAAAATGTTTTCCATCCTGTTTAATGTAGCCATACTTATAAAGGAAAGGTTACGTTAGATTACTGCCATGACGACCAATTCCTTCGAGATTGAGGTACTGGTGTTTGGGCTAATGTTAAACCATCTATGTCCAGTCCCACAATAAAGTACCCTTCTATTCAATCGTATCTTCTCCAACTAGAATACTCACCAGAGCTCGGGAAGCTTACGGAGAGTACGCCCCGTCCGCTGGGGGAGGGAACCGCTTGGCCGAGCTCCGAATACAGCGTCTCGTCAGACACGATTGTGTTCAGCACTGCCACGGTTCCGGTTGCCTGGTTGAGGGTGTACTGGGCGCGGGCACACTCGCCGGTCTGGAACTCGGTCGGGAAGCGGGATACCTCGTACCACGTCCCCAGGTACTGTATCACAGGAATATAGTCGAAACATTTTCATAAACAAAAATTAATGTTAGGTCATAAGAAATTGGGGTTTTGTCGAACTGGCCAATTTGATCTCAAATATCTGGCGTTTGGTTAGGAATTCCAAAGTCAAATTTATTTCAAATTTAGGCTTCTGTTTTTGGGGGGAATTTAGTGATAAAAGTGAATGTCCATTCTTGTATGGGCGAACATGGCTGTGTCAACTTTAGCCTGCTCCGTATGGGTGACAAATAAAAAAAATATATTTATTTTTGTAAATTTACCAAGAAATATTTTATTATGTAAGTATTGTTCAAGTAATGTAAATAAAGCAATATTTTTCTTCAAAGAGTAAACTAACCATGTCAACAAAGCAAATGAAAACTGCTCAATTCGAGCGACATCTGTTGAAGACGTAATCGCGGGTCGTTTGGCGCAATTGGAAATCAAAACATAATTTAATCAGCCAACCCTTTTTATGCAATATTCCTGCCATGAAACAATCACACCATAAATCGCTACATTAATTTGGAATTCCAAAAGTTTAGGCGTTTTTCGGGAACAATTTACTTAATCTTCAGCTCAGCTTTTCAAATGGGAATTGTCCTTTGATTTCGAGCTATTCGTTTTTTTTTCTGAAATCGCTCTGTTCACAATATTATTATGGAAAACCAGAAATATCGCATCTATTTAAGGTGACCAATTTTACCGTGGCACTATTGCTGCAGAAACAGAAACCAGTAAATGTCATGGATTCTAATACCTCAATAGCATTGAATTCTTCAACGACAGGAACATCCTCTTCAGCCTCACACTGCCCGTCAAGAATGACAGGGCCACCTTCGTTGTCCGGATAATAGAAGCAGGCATCGTCCGACTGGCCTGTCTCCTCGTAGTATTCGCTGGAGAGGACCTGCACTTCGTCGATGGCAGCGTTTATCGCAACGTTGGAATTCGCGCTCAGAGTTGGGTCTCGGCTCAGTTTCCAGCTGGTCACTGTTCATGTTGACATAAAAAGTTCTTAAAGTTCTCCTGAGCGGCTCGTAGCCTAGTGGCGCGGGGACTGGCCTAGCATACCAGAGGCCGGGGTTCAATTCCGACATGCACCACTGTTTTTCTCTTTCCGAGTTCGATAAGTGCATTTCGTCACGAATGCGAGCTGCTCCATGGTTCGGAATCCATGTAAAACTGTAGGTCCCCTTCTCCTACTAGGTGGTAGGGCTTAAGCCCGCCCGGGTTGGTACCATCGCATTGGATGAAAAGATGGTCGAATCGGCAATGAAAAATTGTCCGTGTTTTCCATCCAGTTCAATGTAGACGAGCTCATAAAGGGAAGGTCCTGGCATGGCACCTAGTTCCTTCGGGAATGTGTTGTATTGGGCTAATATCATAACGGTAGTTGTGTGGTATAAGCCATCCATGTCAGGTCGCATAAAAAAAATGTTCCAGCGTTGACTGAGCTTCTTCCATATCAGTGGACATTAAAATACGAGTAAGACAATATTAAATGACGACTTCACGCAATCGGCTCGTGGTGTAGCGGCTGATGCCTTGCCTTTCATGGGGAGGTTATGGGTTAAAAACCTCGCCCCGGTCATGCAACATTATCTGAGTTGGATAAGTCCACTTCGATAGGAATGCGAGCTGCTCCATGGTTCGGAATCAATGTAAAACTGCATGTCCCCTTGCCCTCCTAGGTGGTACCCACCCAGGTTAGAACCACCGAATCAGATGAAACTATGGTTGAAGCGGCAATGAAAAATAGTCTGTGTTTTCCATCTAATTCAATGCATTCGTGCTCATAAGGACAGTTGCTGGTATGGCACCTAATTCCTTCTTCCTTCGGGAATGTGGTGATTGGGCCAATATCATGACGGTAGTTGGTTGGTATTAGCCATTATTGACAAGGTCCATAAAGAAATCACCAAATTGAGATAACACTCACCGCTTCTTCTATCACCGTCAATATTTGTGCAGGCGTAGACGAGGGAATGGCTCGAGTAATCCGTTTCGAGAACCCAGTACGGTGCATCGACTGTCACTGCAACCAAATTAGGGATGAACATCGGGATGAATTGTTTAAATTTAAGTATCTTTGTACACCAGTATAGAATAATAGTTTGGGGATACGCTTGTATTATTCTCTTTTTTTTTTCAATATTACAAAATGTTATAAATACTGATATCTGAATTGAACATTACGGGAAATCTATTTATTTGCTAGTGTTGAGTGTTTGTAGTTTATTGTTCGAAATTAAGTATCTGTAATAAAATTGTGTGTTTGTTGGTTTGTTTGAAAAAAAAAAGGTAAATTGTGAACGAAAGCTTTTAAGGCGGCCCATCCCGCTCATCTTCCCATACAAAAGGGGAAAGAAGATGACGCCCATATTTCATGTCAGAGATCCAAAATTTTGCTCAAAATAGCTTTATTTGATCGAACTAGATGTCTGATGACCATTGGCATTGTAAAATTGTGTTTGGTTTCTAAGTTATAAGGTCCGAAAGTTCGCATTTTTCGCGCGTTTTATACAATAACTTTGGAGGTGGATTACGCAATGATAAAGTAAGAAAATCTTAAAAAGATTAGTCATCAGACCTAGCTTATTTAATCAAGATTAATAATCTATTAGGTTTTTGTTCGATTTTTTACTACAGCTGTGGTGGTTTACTTTTAGCTATAAGTCGTTTTTAAATTAAAATTTTCGTAAATCTTACCAAATCATACACTATGCACATTGTCTTTTTTGTGGACATGTTGCATCTTCCTCATCACGGAGCCTGTCTTATTCTTTGAAAAAGAAAAGGTCCCAGAGCGCAACAGCACGGTTTTGTACCTTGCCCGCGAATGAGTTAGGCCCGCCGGGTTGGGCCACCTTAAGCACACCCTACTGACGTAAGCATACTTTTGAACCTAGTCTTCAATAGCCGTCAGGTACCCCATCAATTCCCCGTAGGGGCTATAACTGTTTCTCTTAATGTTGGCTGTTTCTTTAGTTCTTGTTCTTTGCCTTAAACTGTTCGGGGGAACGGCAGAACGTCTAACATGCATTTCATTTCATTTCATTTCATTTATTTATTCAACTTCTGGTAGTAAAACTACACTAAGTCATGTCACAATTTGATTGATCCGCGGATTCGATCAACCAGTGAAGAAGAACCCGCAAAGAAACTTCACTGGTCTATAAATTATGTTTTTTTTTTGGTATTTTTTTTTTCGTCCACATAAATGATATAACACAATTATGATTTCATACCTAAATGCTACTGCCAAACTTACATTGGTAGAACGGTCTGGAGCAAAGAACTAAGGACTACGAGGAAACAACAACCCACAATGTGAAAAGTCTTAATTAATAAATAAATTACTTAACTTAATAACCTAATCATTATACATATTGAGTATTTATTTCGGGTGTAAACGCCTTCGTCAACTTAACAGCTATGTCGGGTGTACAGAGCCCTCGTCAATATTGATACAGATAAAGTGTATCAAGTCAATATAATATAATATATACAAAATACTACCATTGTAGCGTCAATGTCAAAATAAAATTAATATAAATTGTACAATTACGTACTTGTCCTAGAATATTAAATCACTAAAGAGGGTTTTATCATAGAGAGCCTCGTTCAAATTGTAATACTCTTTATTAAGTAGCACTAATTTTATCTTATTTTTAAATTTATTAAGAGGCAAATTTCTAATTTCTACAGGTAATTTGTTGTAAAATCTAACACTATTGTGAATAAAGCTTTTTGAAGTTTTAGCTCGTCTGTGTTTAGTACATTGTACATATATTAAACTTATTTCTAGTATCATGGTCATGTACATCAGAGTTAAGGGTAGACATTTCTATTGTTTTTTTGCATATATGATATTTTGGTAAATGTACTTATTTGCGAGTGTCATAATCCCAAGTTCCTTAAAAACATTTCTACACGAGTCCCTGACTCTCATGGTTGAGATATTTCGCAAGGCTTTTTTTTGCAATAAAAATATACGATTTGCATCGGATGCATTTCCCCAAAACATCAAGCCATATGACATGAGACTGTCAAAATAAGGATAATAGACAGCCTTGGCTGCTTGGATACCACATAATTCCTTTATTTTTTTGATAGCGTAGCATGCTGCACTAAGTTTACCAGCTAGTTTATCTATATGTGCTTTCCATGTTAGCTTATTATCAAACATCACGCCCAGGAAATTGATTTCATTTGCCATATTTAGGGACATATCGTTGACCATTGTATTATCTAACATACGTCTATTTGTTCCTAGAGCAAAGTGCATTAAATTGGTTTTGTTAATATTAAGCAGCAAATTATTACTCTGAAACCATGAATGTAGGGAAGCAATACTAGTTACAAGCGACTCCCGCAACAAATCTATATTTATATTATCTAAAACAAGAGAAATATCATCAGCGAACATCACCAATTCTACATTGTTCGATATGCAACCAGAAATATCATTAACATAGATGAGGAAGAGCAAAGGACCCAAAATAGACCCCTGTGGTACTCCCATGCTGATGGGTTCTGTGTTTGATTTTATACCTTGCACGTAACAAATCTGCTGCCTATTACAAAAGTATGATTTAAACAGATCTAATTCCTTTCCTCTAATACCATAATGATCTAATTTTATCATCAATATGTTGTGATTTACACAGTCAAAAGCTTTGGATAGGTCGCAAAACATACCATAGGTATGTTTGGATCCGTCCAAAGCTGTCATTACTGATTTTACCATAGCAGCTCGTATCTTTCTCGTATCGTATCGTAGCATATATGCAGATCGTATAATGTCATATTTTAACAAAATTTTAAAACCATGCACAACGTATAATCGGCAGATCGTATAATTTTATACGTAGTGCATGAAGAAGTTTAAAAAATAAAATTTCTTATTTCTCCATGCATAACGTATAATAGTCACAACGTATAATATTATGATATTTATTTAACAAAAAAATAAAACCATGCATATCATATAATTGAACCCAATTATACTATTTATTGTTTAAATGTTGGGTTATTTGGTGTTTTTTTTTAGCTTTCTTAGTCTGATACTTTTGTTTTGTTTTCTTTCTCATATTTTGTATTCACTACTTTTATTAGTAATTTGTTAAGTTCAAATATTATTTTAAGTGTGTAAACCTCCAGACCCCCCCTTAAATAGACTCCTAGCCTACATTCGCTTATACATATCTAACCTAAGTTATGTACCTTATATTTCCCTTGGATACATCCTACACTAATTACCTATTTACCATGTATCCACTCGTCCCATTTGTTCTCCCCATTGGGTCGTGATCGTCCTATATGCTTTCATTATTTACATTACATAACCATTCGTCTAATATATTCCCATTTACTGTTTCCTGATTTGCTCACGTTAAATCTAGTTATTTGACTACATTACTTGCTTAGGTAACATGTATTCTCCTGAATATTGTTGTCAAATCCTCATTGGTGCTATGCCCTCCTCCTGTACCTAGCTGTCTGTCTCTTTCGGTTCTTCTAACCGGTTCCTTTCTCCCTATCCTAACCTGATACATAATCTCTCTCTCTCTCATACACGCGCTCTCACATACAAACACAAATCTGAATTGATTGGAATAGAGCATTTCAGCATGCCCAGAACTTAAAAAAAAATTTTTTACCCCATGGGGTAATGGTGACGCCCCTCACAGTCCAAGGTCCATCCATGGCACTGTTATCCCGCGTCCCCACATGATCGCCTTCCTGCCTTCAGGCTGTATATGCGACCTCTGCTTCAAAAAGCGGCGGCCAACCATCCTGAATATGGCCTCTGAACACCAAGGCTCAATTCCCGTGTAGGGATATATGAGTTTATGTGGTTCATTATATACCAATTGGGGTATTGGATTTACAACATGACCACTATATATTTCGAGTGTCCACTGACAACGTCAAGTACGACACATTAGGTATCACAAGAATTTTCGTTTTGTCAGCCGATCAAACGGTGACTGAAAACTACGGCGGGTGACCATAGTTACGAATCTGTCTTGTACCAGCCCACATGAATGTAGGACATACCTCAGACCCTCCCATCTGCCATTACTAATGCATGGACATAAGGGTAGTTTCGTGAACTGCTCCGGACGTACCAAAGCGTAGTCACTTTAAAGATTTTCGCGTCTAGTGACATTAGTCACACGCGTTGCCAAGCCTTTCCTGGACTCAGGGTAGGTCATGAGAGTGTCTCCACATTTTCACGGTTCCGGCACTTGGCAGATCGTGGTAAAGCCAATAAAGGCTTTCAGAAGAGCTGATAGAAACAGCAGTTCAAGATAAGCGGTTATCCGCAGTCATGACAAACCCTCAAGGTTGTCGACTAATTTAAGCAGGGAAACAGGAAGTTGCCTGCGAAATGTACACTGAGGTCAATCCAAGATGGATATGCCTTCAGATTTTGTATTTATTAAGATAGTCAACCTGGTCGCCGGTTGTCGAGCGAACCAGAGTATGGCCTCCGCCTTCCTCTCAAACGAGGTGAACATTTTTATATTGGAACATGACTCCCAGGTCTAAATGCCAACAATTTAAAATACGGTGTCATAGTGTCATTTATGTTCAGAGAGATATTTGGTATGTATTGTATCATCGTAGTGTTTTTTTTTTTGCGATAATGTCAATACTATATTTTTCTTTCATGGTTTTCTAGAGTTTGACTGAGTATGAAAGTCTTAATGGGTTCCGGCTCCTTTCAGTATAAAGGGGTACCGCCCAATCTAACTTGAGGCTCAAATTCAGGATCCGCAGCTTCTCGGAATGTTCGTTAGTGATGCTACATTTACGTTTAAGGTACAATCAATCTGGCATGGAATCTCATAGAGATCCCAGACCCGACCGATGTCCCGTAATGCCTCGTTTTCTGGCTGCACTGCAAACAAAAATCCACATAGCGTGCACAAGTATGTGGATTAAACATGCTTCCCACAACTCGACATCCATCGCCTTAACATTTCTGTGAAGAAATATCGTTTTATTCTTTTGTAGCTAGCTAGATAGATTTTATCTAGAAAAAGCGAACCGGTGTACGTGACTGTTCCGTCGCCCCCACTATGGACTCCCGGTCCTACTATTTAACACTGATCCTAGGAATTTAATATCTTTCTGGTTCAGCGTGCGCTGACGCACTCCCTCATTTCACTCACACCCAAACACTCCTAAGCCCTTCCTAAATATAGTCCATATAAATCAAACACAGAAACCCATCCTCCTGTGAGGCGAGATTTTGTTCCACGTAAAACCACAGCCTGTAACCCTCATCCGAGCCATCGGACCTTCAATGCCCACGTGAGGCCCTTCCTGAATACTGTATACATTATTCGAACACAGAAAAACCCTCCCCCTGTAGAGCAAGATTGTATTCCACGTAAAACCACGGCCTGTAACCCTCGTCCGAGTCGACGAACCATCATTACACACGCGAGGTCCTTTCTAAATATAGCACAAATTATCTGAGCACAAAAGAACCCTCCCCACTGTAACCTGAGATTTTATTCCACTTAAAACTTTACCTAGTACTTTATAAAATCTCCTTCCATACTATTCGTTATTCAAAATGCAGTACATCCTCATATCTAATCCTTCATCCAATGCGCTTGCACATCTAACAGGCCGCGCGAACTTCGATATACAATCAATACATATGCCGTCACCTCACCCACACGGGGCTCCTCATCGCAGTTTGCTACCGCTTGTGGTCCCCAACAATATGTACAGACTTACCAAGGTCCAGTGCCGTCCTTTCTTTCACTCTATTTTAACAAAAGCTGTTTGCAAATCTACCTACTCTGCAAGAAAACATAGATTATTTAGCTAACTCATCTCGTTCCTAAATTTGCACTTTTGCTACTTTCTCAAACTCAATGACTCGTTTCAATGTCCCCAAACAAAATCTAAACGAGGGAAAAGACTTTGCAGGTGCAAATTCCTTAGTAAAACACTTCCGCGTATTCAACCTACGTGCCGTAAGCCCTGAATAGAGGCATACTGCCCCAGAGACTCGCTCGCCACCGACTGACGAGGGACGCGCGCGCCTTTTCTGTTCTAGGCTCTGATCCCCCTCGCCCCTCCCTTGGAATCCCGCCATTTTTCGAGTGGTCATGCGCACTCTCCCCTCTCCCCCGCTCATCTTTCCTCCCGGCTCCCCTCTGCCCTGTGATGCGCAGTCGCTCAGGGTCATACCCCTCCTCTGTACCCGCTCTCCATCCCTCGCCCGGCGTTGGCCTTGGGCGCGTGAGTCGTGTTCTTATCATTTTATTATTATTTACCTGTCGCTAAGCAGAGCATTATTCGAGTACTTTCGAACGTTGTACCTGCGCGATCGCTCAGGGTCATACCTCCGCCCTTCGGCGCCCCCTCTACGCCCCTCAGCCTGCGATGACCTTGATTTTATGTTTAGTCAGATGTGCGTAAAACAAAAGTATTATTTTTACTTGTCGCTAAGCGGGCAACTTTCATATGCCTATAGGACGCTACTTTGTTGTATTTATATATCATGTTTTGAGTGTGGAGGCTGGCCGTCCACAGCCGCCCCCAATTAACTGTGACTGCACATGGCACACGATGCCACACGCAGGGAAGCAGTTAATTCAATAAGGTAAGGACAATTGTTACAACATAAAAGAAAATAATGTCTTTATTCCATAACAAGAAAACCCCAACCACGCCCCCATCTCAAAATTACCTTCAACATCCTTTTATCTACTGTGAATTTCCCATATTTTTTTTTTGTTTCGTTTCCTACCTAACTTTGTAGTTGTTGTTTTTTTTTTTTTTTTTTTTAAACTTAATCTTACCTCCCCCAAAGTAATCAACTTATTTAACCTAACCTACATCCATAATTTATCCTAATCTTACCAGCCTAACCCAATCTAATCTAACTATAACCACCTACAGCCCAAACCTAACCTAGCATACCTATACCTATCTACCAATAAAGACTAATAATAATAATAATAATGACTAATAAAGGCACGTGTTCGTCTAGTATTATTAATCTAATTTTAATCCAATCATTTATACTTAACCTCAAATAGAGTTTCCTAAGTATTCAACTAAAATATTACTCACCCATACTATATTGTATATATTCTTCTCTTATTCTTTAACTAAGAAAATATCAAATATTTCAGCAGAAGTTATTATATTGCTGCTCAATAAACTTCGATAAAAACAAATAAAATGAAAATTCGCGGAAATTTAAAAGAATTATAAAAATTAAGACGATTTTGAGCTAGGCCCCAATAGTAGAGCCCCATTCAAAATTTAAAAATGTTCTCCACCGCTCAACCAAGTGAAAACCTGCCTAAATATTCGAATCGCTTTCTCCTCTTTGTTGTTACAAATTTTGAAGAAATTTCCATGCTCAAAATTTAGCAAAGTATAAAGAGATCCAAATTACTGATCTCTACTTTACATCTGCCAACAGGGAGGTCAAGCTTATGATATGATCAAATAACTTGATTGAATCTATTTGCATACCAACCATGAAGGTTGGATGTTACTGCATGAATGACATGGTCATTTTCGGATTATTGTTGTACATAGAGCATACCAACTATGAAAGGTTGGATTTTACTGCCACCTCAGCGTCACGCAGCAGCGTGCTAAACCCTGCAAATGCCTGTACTCGCCATTAATAAATAGGTGTGGTTCTGGCATTTTTCCTCTGACATTGGGCTGATTTAGTGAACACAGTCATTATATGATCACAATGCCCTAATATGGAATGGTTCAGGAAGTTGTTTAATGTATTCAAGCAATTCAAACTTTATAGTCTGAAATACACAATGACCGAACCTCAAATTCGCATTGAAATTGTATGGTGTTTTCAGTTGTTCTCTGGGAACAATATGAACAATGTTTACCCTATGTATTCATGGTCAATTTACTAGTAGTACTCGTCAACGTTGCACTCCGGGTGAGTGTGTGGTTTTGAAGGTTAACCAATACTTCCCACGTTGCAGTATGCAAGTTCCCATCTTGACAACTGATCCATCGGTGGAAGTCACCCGCTATTCAGCTAAGGATCTTCTTCATAAACGACTTTCCAGAACTAGTTAAGCCATGAACACAAAAGGCACTCATATCTCCATAATTGGCCATCAGACAACACGGTCAACTAGCAATGTGGATGAACTCTATTTGTTTTGTTATTTTATTGAGATCTCCACAGAATCCATGTCATTTTACTTTAATCAAGACAGGTATTCTACAATTCAGTTAAATTGAATCGTAGCCGACCTCATAATCCATACCAAGAATCAATTTAAAGTTGGTAAAACCACCAACATAAAATGCAGGAAGTATAGATCGTTAATAAATCAAACGTTTGGAAAACGTATGTGAAAATTATCTCACATATATCGTGATCGAAGACAACTCAAACGAGTAGAGAATACATTGAACAAAAGATGTTCTGAAAATATTGGTTGAAACACATCAAAGCCTTTCCTCTTCAAAATCTACATGATTTGAAATTTACTGATTTGAAGCTTAAAGTAATAAAATAAAAATATATTTAATTTCTTGAACCACAATTTATTAAGTGCATTTGTATGTAGTTCATTGTATATTTACCATCAGCAGATTATTTAGTTTCAACCTTGGCAACTCGCTGAAACCATCAAAATATCAAGGTAATTATTTGATGTTGTCCTCGAATATTTTTTAACAAACCATCACAGTGAAATCATCACTATAAATCAAATGTAATAATTTATAATCTAAAACAAAGTCTAATAAATGAATGATTTAATCAAATAATCCAGAGAACCTTATTTAAGCTTCATATCTATGGTAATAAAAAACTAAGTGATTTATATTTACGATATTTCAATTACTGCTCAGCAAAGAAAAACCTAATCAAACACACCCATGGTTCACACTCTCCTAAATATTCTTTCAATAATCAATTTAATAATCATAATAAATCACACAAAATATCAAAGAAAACTATACCATTGAATCCACTCAAACACACTCTTACACTAATCCCCCTTTTTTTTTTAACCCCCCCCCCCCCCATTCTAAACACCTCTACCCTTAACTTACCGAAACCCCCATTATCCTTCTACCCCCCCCCCCCCCTATCTGATAACCATTTTATCATACATATATGTAGCCGAATACGATCGCCCCCACTCCCTCCTAGTCTCTGATCCCCCCTCAGCCATAGCGGAAATATCACTTCCACCCTTTCCCCAATTCCGTGGTCCCGCGAAACACCGCCGCAAACTCGTATACTGACTCTTTGATCGTAGTACGTCGCCAATATTGGAGCAACTGTCACTTCTAACTTATTTTCCAATTCCGTGGTCACACTGAACTAAGTATTCGAAATTTCCCGAGTAATCTTCCAACAACGTTCGCTCAAGTTCAAATTTAAGTTCACTTCCCTACTTGCTAGAACCACTCGCTATTTTTCTGTCTACTTCTGAAAATATTTAGATAACCCGTCGTCACCTCACAATAAGACCGTTTCAATGCTCCCATTTAATAAGTCTATCCACACCTTAATCCCATTCACTTACACTAAAGTTGTACTCTAGGGAAAAGGGACACGCTAAAATAGCCTATGCCATCATCACTGGTAATCCTCCCCTCCCCCAAAATGTAACCCAATCTTCTTACGCAATTTTTTTTTTTTTTTTTTTTTTACCTGACTCCTAAAATCAAACACATATTTAACGATAACCTTGATTCTATTGATCCCAATTGAAATGAAACAACGATTTCAATTGCCACTCCTTGATAATTAAACAATACCTCCATTCACTTAATACCATACGTATATGTATATATACATATTTATTTATACCGCAACGCGTTCCCCTTCTCCAGTTTGCCTTCAATATATATTTTTTTTTTCCAAACCCTACCACCAGCATGATACACCTGCTCGAACTACGTTACAATAATACTCAAAACGCAAGCCAAAATACTTGGCCGTCACTATTATGTCAATCTAAATAAATTCAGATTTGTGTCCGAATAATCTCAAAATACGAAAATAGTATTCACCGAATTGTATTAAATCTAAAATACCCGTCAACATTATTGTTAAAAGAAATCAATAAAAAATTGTTAAATAAATTATTATTATTATATCTTTCTCCAAAAGGTAAAACACCATCGCTCACTATCAACACGGTCTGCCTCGCCCCGTCCGCATCCGTGCTCAACAACGATCCCCTATATACAGTAACCGACCCATCCCTAAATCATCTAAAATAAATATTTCCCATTCCACACCTCTCGCTCTCGTATACGATGATGACGTCAACCTTCTTGTGGCTAAACCACATGCAAACATCACCCCGACTAACATCCAAACATCATGATATCGCATCATAGCACAATGTTCGCCCCCACCTTCATACAATAATATATCCACAACTCGTTATCGCGAAGCCACCCACACATCACATTATCCTCCCTAAGTCCAACACTCGTACTAATATGCACCTCCGACCCGAGCATTCAGATCTCAGATTTCACCGGAATAGACTGTCATAACAACTTCACTCCTAGCACTCGTCCCCTTTTTTTTCAATCTCTACGGAACCCTAACTCTAGTTTATCTCATCCTCACATAAACTCATAGTCATTACTAATTCTCGTTTTGTTCTCGAATCTTCCTCACTCACTCAAGGCCATTTCCACTTCATTGTTGTAAATATGTCTAAGTAATTGCACTATAAACCGCAAAATTTTAATCCCTTATTCCTATCAAATAACACCAACTTCTAAACTCAAGGAAAATATCTAAACCCCGATGGAATATCGTAACCTTCAAAGAGTCTGTCTTCTTTAATATCTAACATCCATAACTATCCTATATATCTATCCATACATATCTATCCTTCATTCATAATTAATCAATCTATCTTTAAAAGACAATCTCTAGAATAATGGTAATAAGCGCGCGCGGTTCCGTTATTCAATAACAATATCATCCACGACGCTCCCTCTGTGACCCAAGACGCACGTCCCACGTGACTCGCCGCTCGCGCCACCAATCCATGTGTCTGTATAGGTATGTACACCCGCTGTCCGGCGCGCGAGTTGACCCCGCCCGAGTCGGCACAACCGCTCTGAACGAACGACGGTTGGAGCGGCCGGGACCGCCCCGCGCCCCCCCCCCCCATCTAAATCAATGTTACCTCGCAATACTATAATAACCCCACTAAATATGTAATACTGTAATAAAATAAAATTTATAATAATTATAATTTCCTTCCTTGCTTTCACTAAAGTTTTAACCAATATTTAAGTTACATGATGGTTTACAAACTAAGTTCCCATGTTTTTCTACTCACTCCATTCTAACACCAATATTATGCCTACTCTCACACTTCGTCTTCGTTACGGACCCCATGCGACAACCAAAATATTATATATCAACTAAATGTTATTCAACTAAGTTCAACTTGGCTCATACCTCATTTTCAAATATTCCTCTCCGCACAACGACTTATTTACACTACCACTCTTTACCTTTGTTTCTATTAATATATTACATATGACCAGTGCACTTTATCAATACTTTCCCGTGACCAATGGTCAACACAAATATTACGCACACGATACTTCTACAATCTCAGCCACGTGTTCGACTCATGATCTCTCTAATACTCAGCGGAGGATCAGACGCCCCGGCTCGTTAAGCCCGTCGCCCCCATAATTTCGACAGGGTACGAATATTTAATAAATGTTTTAACGGAATAATTTAAAGTAAAACGGTAAATCTACAGCAAGCGTAGTCAATAATAGTAATTAAAACATAATTTCATTACGATTGGTCGCCCCCACAACATTGCCGCCATCCCTCGGACCCCAATCGGCCCCCCATATAATCGGTCCTGACTTTAGCCAATCCTTGCGTCTATTAATCTGTAATTTTCCTATAGTAAATAGAAATCTATGTTCATATAGATACTAAGACAACATTCGCCCTGAGGAGACATTATTCAGTTCTATCCGCTCAACGGAACCAACCGATCCTAAATGCAAATCTTCCTTTGACCGATTTTCGTTCGTGGAAAATTGGTTCTCTATTTAAAGAAACCTAAAAGATATCACTTCCTTGATTGTTTACCGTAGTGAGACGTAACTAAACCTAACTAAAGGTTTTATTATTTTTATTTCTGCCGACTTTAACGTGCGTGTGTAATTACAATTATTAAAATGTTAATGGTACGAGAGTAACACATTCAGATAAGATGGAGATCACCATAAGAGTGGATTATTGAAGAATGGTACAGAACGTAATTTAAGCTGAAATTCATAACACTGTTTAGTACCCAATTCATTAGCACAACCAATTTTATACTGACTTACCTGCGGATAAAACATTTCAGAACACATAATTAACAATTTCCTAAGGTACTAACCTTTGTACTACTTTTTTAAAGTAATTCTGAACCCATGAGCAATAGTTTTCACACATTCTAAACTGTAGTCAAACAATTTACCTGGTAGGTACCTCTGAGCATTCCCAGAGGTAGACGTTCGGCGTCGCGATCAACGCGTCTCTCATAACGCATCCAATGCGCTAGTGGCGCGATCACACAACGCATTCAATGCGCTGGTGGCGTAATCACACAACCGCTCTCGTGCTGTTGAAACATCCTATACTCCCTAATCTCTTTTCATAGTTTCATAATATACTTTAATAAATTACAACAACAGTGTAATATGTTGAGAATTGTTTACAAATATGATTTTATTTTTCCGTGAACCGACTAACCTCGTTTAACTATTTCCCTGCTGACAATTTTACGTCTTATTACTTTTATATATTTTTATTCTTTTGCTTCAAGTATTTTCTTAGTTATTTTTCGTGAACAAATACGAATAATATGACTACGCTATTTGACCCATTTTATTTGTTGTGTCCTTTAGTAACCTTGGTTCTTTTTAATTGTAGGATTTGCTTAAAGATATAAACAAGTCCTTGTCAACAAATCATCCTGGTCACGGCACCAGCTGTAAACCTCCAGACCCCCCCTTAAATAGACTCCTAGCCTACATTCGCTTATACATATCTAACCTAAGTTATGTACCTTATATTTCCCTTGGATACATCCTACACTAATTACCTATTTACCATGTATCCACTCGTCCCATTTGTTCTCCCCATTGGGTCGTGATCGTCCTATATGCTTTCATTATTTACATTACATAACCATTCGTCTAATATATTCCCATTTACTGTTTCCTGATTTGCTCACGTTAAATCTAGTTATTTGACTACATTACTTGCTTAGGTAACATGTATTCTCCTGAATATTGTTGTCAAATCCTCATTGGTGCTATGCCCTCCTCCTGTACCTAGCTGTCTGTCTCTTTCGGTTCTTCTAACCGGTTCCTTTCTCCCTATCCTAACCTGATACATAATCTCTCTCTCTCTCATACACGCGCTCTCACATACAAACACAAATCTGAATTGATTGGAATAGAGCATTTCAGCATGCCCAGAACTTAAAAAAAAATTTTTTACCCCATGGGGTAATGGTGACGCCCCTCACAGTCCAAGGTCCATCCATGGCACTGTTATCCCGCGTCCCCACATGATCGCCTTCCTGCCTTCAGGCTGTATATGCGACCTCTGCTTCAAAAAGCGGCGGCCAACCATCCTGAATATGGCCTCTGAACACCAAGGCTCAATTCCCGTGTAGGGATATATGAGTTTATGTGGTTCATTATATACCAATTGGGGTATTGGATTTACAACATGACCACTATATATTTCGAGTGTCCACTGACAACGTCAAGTACGACACATTAGGTATCACAAGAATTTTCGTTTTGTCAGCCGATCAAACGGTGACTGAAAACTACGGCGGGTGACCATAGTTACGAATCTGTCTTGTACCAGCCCACATGAATGTAGGACATACCTCAGACCCTCCCATCTGCCATTACTAATGCATGGACATAAGGGTAGTTTCGTGAACTGCTCCGGACGTACCAAAGCGTAGTCACTTTAAAGATTTTCGCGTCTAGTGACATTAGTCACACGCGTTGCCAAGCCTTTCCTGGACTCAGGGTAGGTCATGAGAGTGTCTCCACATTTTCACGGTTCCGGCACTTGGCAGATCGTGGTAAAGCCAATAAAGGCTTTCAGAAGAGCTGATAGAAACAGCAGTTCAAGATAAGCGGTTATCCGCAGTCATGACAAACCCTCAAGGTTGTCGACTAATTTAAGCAGGGAAACAGGAAGTTGCCTGCGAAATGTACACTGAGGTCAATCCAAGATGGATATGCCTTCAGATTTTGTATTTATTAAGATAGTCAACCTGGTCGCCGGTTGTCGAGCGAACCAGAGTATGGCCTCCGCCTTCCTCTCAAACGAGGTGAACATTTTTATATTGGAACATGACTCCCAGGTCTAAATGCCAACAATTTAAAATACGGTGTCATAGTGTCATTTATGTTCAGAGAGATATTTGGTATGTATTGTATCATCGTAGTGTTTTTTTTTTTGCGATAATGTCAATACTATATTTTTCTTTCATGGTTTTCTAGAGTTTGACTGAGTATGAAAGTCTTAATGGGTTCCGGCTCCTTTCAGTATAAAGGGGTACCGCCCAATCTAACTTGAGGCTCAAATTCAGGATCCGCAGCTTCTCGGAATGTTCGTTAGTGATGCTACATTTACGTTTAAGGTACAATCAATCTGGCATGGAATCTCATAGAGATCCCAGACCCGACCGATGTCCCGTAATGCCTCGTTTTCTGGCTGCACTGCAAACAAAAATCCACATAGCGTGCACAAGTATGTGGATTAAACATGCTTCCCACAACTCGACATCCATCGCCTTAACATTTCTGTGAAGAAATATCGTTTTATTCTTTTGTAGCTAGCTAGATAGATTTTATCTAGAAAAAGCGAACCGGTGTACGTGACTGTTCCGTCGCCCCCACTATGGACTCCCGGTCCTACTATTTAACACTGATCCTAGGAATTTAATATCTTTCTGGTTCAGCGTGCGCTGACGCACTCCCTCATTTCACTCACACCCAAACACTCCTAAGCCCTTCCTAAATATAGTCCATATAAATCAAACACAGAAACCCATCCTCCTGTGAGGCGAGATTTTGTTCCACGTAAAACCACAGCCTGTAACCCTCATCCGAGCCATCGGACCTTCAATACCCACGTGAGGCCCTTCCTGAATACTGTATACATTATTCGAACACAGAAAAACCCTCCCCCTGTAGAGCAAGATTGTATTCCACGTAAAACCACGGCCTGTAACCCTCGTCCGAGTCGACGAACCATCATTACACACGCGAGGTCCTTTCTAAATATAGCACAAATTATCTGAGCACAAAAGAACCCTCCCCACTGTAACCTGAGATTTTATTCCACTTAAAACTTTACCTAGTACTTTATAAAATCTCCTTCCATACTATTCGTTATTCAAAATGCAGTACATCCTCATATCTAATCCTTCATCCAATGCGCTTGTACATCTAACAGGCCGCGCGAACTTCGATATACAATCAATACATATGCCGTCACCTCACCCACACGGGGCTCCTCATCGCAGTTTGCTACCGCTTGTGGTCCCCAACAATATGTACAGACTTACCAAGGTCCAGTGCCGTCCTTTCTTTCACTCTATTTTAACAAAAGCTGTTTGCAAATCTACCTACTCTGCAAGAAAACATAGATTATTTAGCTAACTCATCTCGTTCCTAAATTTGCACTTTTGCTACTTTCTCAAACTCAATGACTCGTTTCAATGTCCCCAAACAAAATCTAAACGAGGGAAAAGACTTTGCAGGTGCAAATTCCTTAGTAAAACACTTCCGCGTATTCAACCTACGTGCCGTAAGCCCTGAATAGAGGCATACTGCCCCAGAGACTCGCTCGCCACCGACTGACGAGGGACGCGCGCGCCTTTTCTGTTCTAGGCTCTGATCCCCCTCGCCCCTCCCTTGGAATCCCGCCATTTTTCGAGTGGTCATGCGCACTCTCCCCTCTCCCCCGCTCATCTTAACTCCCGGCTCCCCTCTGCCCTGTGATGCGCAGTCGCTCAGGGTCATACCCCTCCTCTGTACCCGCTCTCCATCCCTCGCCCGGCGTTGGCCTTGGGCGCGTGAGTCGTGTTCTTATTATTTTATTATTATTTACCTGTCGCTAAGCAGAGCATTATTCGAGTACTTTCGAACGTTGTACCTGCGCGATCGCTCAGGGTCATACCTCCGCCCTTCGGCGCCCCCTCTACGCCCCTCAGCCTGCGATGACCTTGATTTTATGTTTAGTCAGATGTGCGTAAAACAAAAGTATTATTTTTACTTGTCGCTAAGCGGGCAACTTTCATATGCCTATAGGACGCTACTTTGTTGTATTTATATATCATGTTTTGAGTGTGGAGGCTGGCCGTCCACAAGTGCTTCTTTTGTTTCTTGTTTTTATGTTCATATGAAATATTGTTATTTCGTCTTCGTTTCTCTGCACAAAGTATTTGTTTTTTACATTATTTTTATATTTATTATTATGAAATTGTAAATAGTTTGCCAGTTACTGTCACTTACTTAAATAGGCTAGGCTTAAAATCAGCGACTAACATCTGTTAGTCACATGCTGCGTCTAGACCTTTTGTTGCACCTTGTTAATTTAATTTAGGCTATGTACGAGTATAAACATGTAATTTTATTTATACTAATTAAGGTATTTTTTCCTTTGTTTAAATGTTATAGTTTTAATCAGCTTATTTGTGCATAGTTTGTAAATTATGTCACATGATTTTTCTAGATGCAATAATAAACGTTTCTTATTCTTATTCTTATTCTTATAATCCAAAAACTTTTCATACGATAAGCGCCCTTATATATATACATTTAAAGCGTATACTCGCACGTGACGTTTCGACGGTCTCAATTAGCGTAAGGAGGCCTTTCGAAATTGTAGCAAATATCGATTCGTAGCAATTTCAGCCTTAAATGTATCGTTATTAGGGCGCTTTATGCAGTGCTTCTTGGCATATTATACGTTCTGCATGGTTTTATTTTTTTGTGAATTCATGTTAGGAATATTATACGTTGTGACTATTATACGTTCTGCATGATGCAAAGAGTTGATTTTATTTTTAAACTTTATTCATGCACAACGTAGTTATAACATTATACGTTGTGAATATTATACGATATGCATGGTTTTAATTTTTTGGAAAAAAATACTATTATACGTTGTGAATATTATACGTAGTGAATACGACTCTCAAGTACCATACAATGACTCTTGCCTGTTTTTCAACTGAGCGCTACGTCTTTTTTTGTTTTTTGTTTTAAAAATTAACTTGAATCCATGATATACGCCGTTTTGCCTAAACAAAATTATATCTGCTCTTATCACTGATATAAGTTAACGTATCGAAAAAATAAAAACGCACAGGCGGTAGCTCTCAGTAGATTTAGAAAAATATTTCTCAATTTGACCGAGGAAACTTCATTACCTCATCATCTACTTGCGAGGGCAACACAAAACGGTGGATCCGAGCACTGAGGATTGAGCGTCTCGTAGCCTAGAGGCGCGGCGACTGGCCTAGCGTAGCAGAGGTCTGGGTTCAAATCCTCGCCCCGACATGCACCACTTTCTTTCTCTTTCTGACTTTGACAAGTGCATTTCGTCACGGATGCGGGCTGCTCCATGGTTTGGAATCAGTGTAAAACTGTAGGTCCCCTTCCCCTACTGTTTTACCTATGTTTTTGTTAAAATAATTGACAAACACTTTTGTAAACTTAGACCAAGTGGACGTTAAAAAAAAAAACAGCGGAGTTTCTTTCCAGTTCTTCTTCGCTGTGTTTTGTTTTGCTGAACTGGCCAATGCTAAAATATGACAAATCCGAGTGCAGTGTACTGTCTATGGATGATGAATAAACAATACAATACAAAACTAGGTGGTAGGGTTACCGTCCGGGGTGGTACCATCGCATTGGATGAAATGATGGCCGAAGCGGCAATCCTTTTCAATGTAGTCGTGCTCATAAAAGGGAATGTGGTGTATTGGGCTGATATCATAATGGGAGTTGTGTGGTATTGGCTATCCATGTCAGGTTGCATAAAAAACTTACGGTCGGTGCCAGCTATGGGGAAGGTGACAACCAGCTTGGCCTCGCCCGTGTCACTGTCCAGCCTCGCTGTGCCCCTGATGGTGTCGAGCTGCTGCGCCAGCACCTGCGTGTTGTACACGCTGACCGTGCCGTCGTCGTTCAGCTCGTAGAGCGCGTTGGCGCAGCTCGCGCCGGCTTGGAACTGCTGCGGGTACGACTGCACGTCGTACCAGAAGCCCAAATACTGCGGGAGGAAGGCGCAAATGTTGTTCTCAGTACCAAGAAAATAATGCACGGCCAAGTGCGAGTCGGACTCGCACACGAAGGCTTCCGTACCATCGTACAAGATTTAACACAAAAAAACACTGTTTTGGATGGTTACCTATTGGTTGTTAATGCGGCAACAGAAATACACACTATGTGTAAATTTCAGCTGTCTACATATTACGGTTCATGAGATACAGCCCTGTGACAGACGGACGGAAGGTCAGCGGAGGCTTAGTAATAGAGTTCCGTTGGCACCCTTTGGGTACGGAACACCAAACAAGGGAAAATATCAAGTCCGACCAGGCTTGCCATGGTAAGCGAATTCGCCGGGCGCTCTGGTCGCGCTCGGCGTAGTACTCGTCATCGAGCACCGGGATTGTCACAACCACGACGCCGCGCTCAGCTGCTTCGTGCGACTCAGCTTCCACGTCCACACTGTCGATAAGTATTACGTGCGCTGTACCGACCCGTTCGACGTCGAAGTCCTGCACCACCCGGACGTCCGGGTCGCACGCGCCGGGGAACACGACCGGCTGGCCCGGCACGTGCACCCGGAAGTAGAAGCAGCCCGCCGCGCTCTGGTCGCGCTCGGCGTAGTACTTGTCGTCGAGCACCGGAATTGTCACCACCACGGCGTCGATGTCCGCCCGCGCCGCCGCGCTCAGCTGCTTCGTGCGACTCAGCTTCCACGTCCACACTGTCGATAAGTATTACGTGCGCTGTACCGACCCGTTCGACGTCGAAGTCCTGCACCACCCGGACGTCCGGGTCGCACGCGCCCGGGAACACGACGGGCTGCCCCGGCACGTGCACCGGGAAGTAGAAGCAGCCCGCCGCGCTCTGGTCGTGCTGCGCGTAGTACTCGTCGTCGAGGACCGGGATTGTCGCCACCACGGCGTCGATCTCCGCCCGCGCCGCCGCGCTCAGCTGCTTCGTGCGACTCAGCTTCCACGTCCACACTGGATGGGAGGCATCGATATAAAGAAAACATTGGGATTTATTTTTATGTTTTAAGGTGGCCCAACCCTGCGGGCCTAACTCATTCGTGGGCACGGTATAAAACCGTGCTGTTGCGCTCTGGGACCTTCTCTGTTTCAAAGAAAAGGACAGGCTCCGTGATGAGGAAGATGCAACATGTCCACAAAAAAGACAATGTGCATAGTGTATGATTTGGTAAGATTTACGAAAATTTTGATTTCAAAACGACTTATAGCTAAAAGTAAACCACGACAGCTGTAGTCAAAAATCAAACAAAAACCAAATAGATTATAAATGTTGATTAAATAAGCTATGTCTGACGATTAATCTTTTTAAGATGTTCTTACTTTATCATTGCGTAATCCACCTCCAAAGTTATTGTATAAAACGCGCGAAAAATTCGAACTTTCGAACCTTATAACTTAGAAACCAAACACAATTTTACAATTCCAATAGTCATCAGACATCTAGTTCGATCAAATAAAGCTATTTTGAGAAAAAATTTGAATCTCTGACAAGAAATATGGGCGTGATCTTCTTTCCCCTTTTGTATGGGGAGATGAGCGGGTTGGGCCACCTTAATAATACTAGCCAAAAGCGTATGGTTTGTTTTTGTTAAATTCCTGAACCTTATGGAATGAGAACATAAAAAAAAAACATGCAATTTTATGCAACCTGACATGGATGGCTAATACCACTCAACTACCGTTATGATCTTAGCCAAATACACCACATTACCGAATGAATTAGGTGCCATGCCAGGACCTTCTCTTTATGAGGACGGCTACAATGAACTGGATGGAAAACACGTTCCATTGGATTGGATGAAGAGATGGTAGCAGCCAGTAGCGAATTTACCAGAAGGCTGAGTAGGCTGGAGCCTAGGGCGGCAGATCTTATGGGCAACAAATTTGCGACCAACAATTTTTTTTTCTTGCTCCCGAAGCCGAAAGTACAATCTTCCCGGCCGCATTTGAGGCCGGAAAGAGCGACTTTTGTAGCCAGCTAGAGTCACAACGCGCTTGTACGTAATCTTCCACATAAGTAAATTATTATTTATGCAATACATTTACGGGAAAGACATTGTGTAACTAGGACGATAGTTAAGATAGATAACATCACAGATTAATTGACATAAAAATGGTACTTCTTACTTCGGTAGGGGCGGCAAAATTTTAAAAGCCTACTGGTGGCAAATTTGTAAATCCGCCGCTGAGCAGCGTCAATGAGGATTTTTTGCGCCTTTGTTCAATGTAGCCGTGCTGATAAGGGGAAAGTCTAGGCGTGACATCAAATAGCGCCTAATATTGAGACGGTGTGGTATTAGCCATACATGAGTTATATAAAAACCGGCCAAGTGCGAGTCGGACTCGAAGGGTTCCGTACCCCAAAGATACCCTATGAAATCACGTTTCTTGTTTGGTGGCCCCATTTAATCTGTATTTTATATTTATTTTTATTATTAGTTGTTACACTGATAGGATTCTGTTTGGCAACCTTTGAGTCCGAAACCCTAAAAAATCTGTTACAAACAATGAAGACACCTAAAAGAGGAAATGGCTCATGTACTAACCCTGCCTTCGTTCGGTGTCGAGGTTTTCGCAGTTGTAGACTAAAGCGTAGTCTTCGTAGTCAGTGCGGAGCACCCAGTAGTTAGTCGTCACAGTATCTGCAAAATAAAAAAAAGAATGCCATACTTAGTAAAACTGAAAATATGAAACGTTTGGTATGTAGTTGTAGCCGGAGATTTTGGTACAAAATTACTAATGCCGATAAGTTGTACATCGATGGAAACCTTTTTTTGAGTTGAATATTTAATTCTTATCCGTTGACGAAATCTACGTCTGTATTTTAAAATGTCATAACTTTTTAGACTGGAAAATATTGGCCAATAAACATTGAGAAATGTTGTCTTTTTTACGTTAATTTTCGATTTCATTTCAGATTTTCGATTACCTCAAAATATAGACAAGACAATAACTCTGAAAATTTTAAGTGTGTATAACTTGAAAAAACCGGCCAAGTGCTAGTTGGAATCGCACACGAAGGGTAGATATTTCACTAAAAAATAACGTTTCTGGTATGGGATCCACCTTTAGATTTTATATGTTCTAAATTATTATTTGTGGTTATAGCACCAATAAAAATACCCACTCTGTGAACATTTCAGCTGTCTACCTATTACGCTTCATGAGATACATCCCACTGACAGACAGATGGGTAGCGGATGCTTAGTAATAGGGTTACAATAACAAACTTTGGGTACGGAAACCTGTAAAGTAACTTTCATTTCATTTCATTTCATTTATTTAAACTTTTTGGTAGTCAAACTACTACAAGTTACGTCACAAAGATCCGCGGATTCGATCAACCCAGTAAAGAAGAACCCGCAAAGAAACTTCACGGGTTTACATAACATATTTTTCCGTCCACAATTATGAAATACATACTTAGATCTAAATGCTACTGCCAAACAATTCCTTGGCAGAACAGATTAAGGCAAAGAACAAAGAACAATAGAAACAGCAACCCTCAGTTTAAGTTACTAATTCAATTATATAAATTAATATAATTTATAGCATTACAAGTATACTCTGGTGTCAATGTCGTCTATGTCAGGTGTATAACTCGATGTTACACATGGAGGTGAATGATGTTACATATATTTGTCGACCAGTATTTCGCATTAGCAAAGTACTAGGGGATTCAATCCAAAACTCAGCTTATTGTAGATGTCATAAGCGACCTCACCATAAAAACGTCAAAAATGTAATTCCCACCAAGATTAATTTACGAGCTTTTAGATTAAAGATGTACTCCATGATGGAGTTAGAATAAGGTTTAAAGGAATAGAGGAGCTTTTGTTTGTTTTCAAACAAATTCAAATGTCATTGACCAGCACAAAGTATGGAACGAAATATTATAGGTTATGTTATTGTGATATTTTCTTCACCACGAGTTATTTTGATTAGCATGATTTAAGAACAATTTATTTTCGGAATAACATGGAGAAAATTGAGTCATTCAAATTTCATAGTAAGTTAAGTAAATTAAGTAAATAACATTTTCAAATTTACTCTGTTTTATTTTGTATGGTTTCTGACAGCTTTGACAGATCTTTAAAGACATACAGAGTCAATTGACAGATGAGACCAAAATCGTTTCAAACAAAATGTACTGAAATTGCTTTTTTCATTCCAAAAAAATTCTAAATCGCTGTGTAACTTCAAAATAATGACTCTGTTCGGGCTGCTTGCTCTGAGCCACTCTGAGCAGGAAAGTGCAAGAAAACGGATGGCTAACGGAATGACAGTTCTGTGTACCTACCTCGGCCGTTTTCGCTGAAAAATAGAACTGTTCGGAATCGCTTGGAATCACTCCTTTCTGTTCTATCATGCAAAATGTAATCGCGGAACGGAATAAAAACTGTCAGCTGTCAGCGAGTTTGATCGCTAGCTATTTTTTCTTCACAGATGATCTTCTTCTTTCTTTAATTGTTTGTTGGGTTGGGCTTCGAAGATGAATCCGTCACACATACGTCAAACTGTGCGTCAAATAAATGGAATGGATGTCAAATGGTTGAGGCGTTCGGGCTGTCGGAGCATGAAATCTTGCACCGTGCTGTTCCGCCTGGTTCTGTTCTGTACCGAACACAATGGAACCGTTCCGCGGAGCAATAGCCCGAACAGAGCTCATGATCTTAAGTTATGTTTTAAGTTTTACTTTGACATATTAAGGAAAACTTAAGAAATTTGATCGACAAAGAATCAGTGGGTTATTTACCTTCAAAAAAGGTTTTTGTCCGGGTTTTTGGTTGAACGGGATTCACTAAACAATCTATAAATGCACAGGTCACCATGCTTTCTATAATGAAAACTAAAGAAATTAAAAAGATTTTTCACAAAAAAACATTTCACATGAGCGCGACTCCAATGTATTAATAAAGATTTCAGAAGTTCGCATCGGGCAGATATGTTCCATCTCTCTCTAACTCAAGGTGGTGGTACCTGAGTTGACGTCTCACTCCCACGATTCGTTCGCCTTTGTTTCGGGTATATATTCTTAGGTTTCGGCTCTCGCTGAATACATCATTACGAATAAAGAATGACGAAACAACCATCTAGTTTATTGAAAAATAATTCTTGTATGTATCAATTTACCTACAAATTTGGGAGACTTGAAATTGGATTATTCTCTGTTTCCATCACTGCGCTACAAATGTGACGGCGATATAATGTTGCAAGTCGCGTGGCGTCATTTTTTGCGCGCTCGTCGCATGGAAGTTATTTCTCCATTCATTCTTCACCTCCATGCTCGGTCCAACACAAAAACTCACCACCAGTTCCGGCGACGGGGAACGTGACCTCCGATTTCCCGCTCTCGCCCGTCAGACGCTCGTATGGAAGCAATTTCTCCGTTCATTCTTCACTTCCATGCTCGGTCCATCACAAAAACACTCCACCAGTTCCGGCGACGGGGAACGTGACCTCCAATTTCCCGCTCCCGCCCGTCAGCCGCTCGTATGGAAGCAATTTCTCCATTCATTCTTCACTTCCATGCTCGGTCCAACACAAAAACTCTCCACCAGTTCCGACGACGGGGAACGTGACCTCGAATTTCCCGCTCTCGCCCGTCAGCCGCTTGTATGGAAGCAATTTCTCCATTCATTCTTCACTTCCATGCTCGGTCCAACACAAAAACTCACCACCAGTTCCGACGACGGGGAACGTGACCTCGAATTTCCCGCTCTCGCCCGTCAGCCGCTTGTATGGAAGCAATTTCTCCATTCATTCTTCACTTCCATGCTCGGTCCAACACAAAAACTCTCCACCAGTTCCGACGACGGGGAACGTGACCTCGAATTTCCCGCTCTCGCCCGTCAGCCGCTTGTATGGAAGCAATTTCTCCATTCATTCTTCACTTCCATGCTCGGTCCAACACAAAAACTCTCCACCAGTTCCGACGACGGGGAACGTGACCTCGAATTTCCCGCTCTCGCCCGTCAGCCGCTTGTATGGAAGCAATTTCTCCATTCATTCTTCACTTCCATGCTCGGTCCAACACAAAAACTCTCCACCAGTTCCGACGACGGGGAACGTGACCTCGAATTTCCCGCTCTCGCCCGTCAGCCGCTTGTATGGAAGCAATTTCTCCATTCATTCTTCACTTCCATGCTCGGTCCAACACAAAAACTCTCCACCAGTTCCGACGACGGGGAACGTGACCTCGAATTTCCCGCTCTCGCCCGTCAGCCGCTTGTATGGAAGCAATTTCTCCATACATTCTTCACCTCCATGCTCGGTCCATCACAAAAACTCACCACCAGTTCCGGCGACGGGGAACGTGACCTCCGATTTCCCGCTCTCGCCCGTCAGACGCTCGTATGGAAGCAATTTCTCCATAAATTCTTCACCTACATTTTCGGACCATCGCAACAACTCACCACCAGTCCCGGCGACGGGGAACGTGACCTTCAACTGCCCGCTCTCGCCCATCAGCCGCGCGTATGTAAGCAATTTCTCCATACATTCTTCACCTCCATGCTCGGTCCCAACACTCACCGTCATATTTAGTTTGACGGCTTACCGCGCTTGTGAGGAGCAGGACGTGCTTCTCGACGTTTCGGAGCCTCACATGGGCTCCATCTTCAGGAGAACGTGCCTGTCGCGACGGAGGTAGGCACGTTACTGGCTACCCGCCGCTTTGCTTTACTTCTCAGCGTCCATGGCAACACTCGTACATTTTATTGACGATTAGCTGCGGTCCGAATTTCGTGTGAAGTGCAAAACACACTGACTGTGTTTTCCTCGACGTCTGTTGTCGGTGCAGCACGTCCTGCTCCTCACACGCACGGTAAGCCGTCAAACTGAATATTATAGTTATGTCCCGCGTTAGTTTTAAAATATTAACACTCACCGTCAGTTCCGGCGACGGGGAACGTGACCTCCAACTGCCCGCTCTCGCCCGTCAGCCGCGCCTCGCCGGTGACGGCGTCGAGTCGTTCGCCCACAACCTGCGTGTTGTACACGTGCACCGTGCCCTCCGGGGTGAGCGTGTACTCCGCGTTGTTGCAGGTACCCCCTTGGAATACCGACGGGTACGACTCGATCTCGTGCCACAGGCCCGCGTACTGTGGAGGAGCGAGCGATAGAATAGTCGTGAGAATACGGCGAATCAAGGACTTGATTTTGGATTTGTCGAAATGGGTTCATTCCCTGGTGTGAAGGACGGACGCTAAAGTACGCACGCTCGAAATATTATTGTCTGTATAAAAAACTGGTCAAGTGCAAGTCGGACTCGTACACGAAGGGTTCTGTACCGTCCATCGTGCAAGATTGAACACCAAAAAATCATTTTTTCGTAAGCCCTTTATTATTATTATTTTTAAATTTTATCAAAATAAATACGCACTCTGTGAAAATTTCAGCTGCCTACCTATTACGGTTCATGAGATACAGCGTTGTGTTAGACGGACGGACGGACGGACGGACAGCGGAGGCTTAGTAATAGGGTTCCTTTAGCACCCTTTGGGTACGGAACCCTAAAAAGAATAAAGATTGCTCCATCTCCCTCCCGCCCCGCGCAACCACCTTCCACTCCGAATGTTAGTTTTCGCCGAGCCTTTGAAAAATATGGTGAAACGTTTTTCTTCGTTCTGCTCATGAAAGAGCCGTAATAAACCAAAGAGAGCTGGGGGAAATCGTGCAGTTTAATAAATAATACAGTCCACTATCTTCAAGCAGGTATAGTCTGCTGCAAGTTTTCATAGCGATTTTCTTTAGGAAAAGGTTCCGGAGCATAGTTTTTTTAATAAATCAAGGTTTTTCGTCGAAAAAAAGCTTTCGAAACAGCTATAAAAGCGGTTTTCTAGACTCAGGATTCCTGATTCTGGATTACGGAATTTCAGGAATAGCCCTACAGAAAGAGAAGTGGAGCACGAACATTTCGCATGAGAAGCAATGCCCTGCGCCCTAGACTACGAGCCGCTCAAATGGGCCGGAGATTGACATAGGCAACATTGAATTCCGGAAATAAATTGATACTGTCCCGATGTCGACATTGTTCCGAGCGGGGCTGGGCACAGCAGCTAGTACAGAATAAATCCAAAAAAATACTGACCCTGACGGGATCGAAGTCAGCCTGGGTAGGAATATTCAAATCACACTGTCCAACAAAAATGACAGGTTCTCCAGGCTCCAGGAAGGGCAGGTGGAAGCAGCCGTCGTCAGACTGGTCTCTCGTCTCGAAGTATTCCTCATCCAGCACTTGAACGTTTGATATTACAGCGTCTATCGCGGCATTCGCAGCAGCTGACAATTCCTTTTCTCTACCCAATTTCCAGCTCCAAACTAAAATTATTAAAAGCACATCGCTTGTATCGAACGATAATACACTGAGAAAAAACATGTCTTCTATGTTTTGGTTCAATTTTATCTAGTTCAATCGGCACTATAAAATTAAGTATTATCAGAATAGCCATTCGATGGCATAATTTAGACATAAGAAAGGGTACAAAAGCTAAAAATAAAAACGGCTTTAGTAATTTGAATCTTACTGTAGCTTAAAGTATGGTTAAATTTGCCAGATAATTTAAACTAGAAACGTTTCAGAAACTCTCTTGGTCTATCCCCTTTTAACCCGACTTTCGTGTTTTCGGTTTCATTTCGCCATATTTTTTTCAGGGTAGAACGTGAAAAAAAATTGGTCTCAAGAATAGTTTGTTATATGGACAACATTTTATAATAGTATCGCACAGGCATGTATAGGTAATAAGACATTATCGAAAGCGCAATTTTTCTTACCTCCTCTTTGTTCAGGTCCGATATTCACGCACGTGTACACGATAGCGTAATTTTCGTAGTCAGTATCCAGGACCCAGTATGGTGTAGTAACTGCATAAAAACAGAAAGAAAGAAGTTTTTTTTGAAATTATAAAATTTAAAAAAAATGTTTTGCTATTCCTTATGTTACTATTTGATCCCATGAAAGTAATAAGAGGGTTATAATAAAAACATGCAAATGTATGACTATTCTCTTGTAACAAATTCCAACATCAATCTCGAACGATGGATTCAGTTTAATTTCCTCCTGTACCTAATTGTGCTAAAATTGACAAAAGTTTCAAAGAAAATTAGTCTAACTATATTAGCTATCTAACCACAACAGAATTATTTGAATATTACAACTAGCACACGAGTTATAACACTTGTAATTATACGCTACAGAGACGTTTTCTTTCCCACGACTTATTTTGATTAGCATCATCAAGAACAATTTATTTTCGGATTAACTTGGAGACAAATGAGTCATTTCAATTACACAGATCCATTTAATATTTTCTTCAAATCTATTCCGTTTTATTTTGTATGGTATCTGACAGCTTTGACAGATCTCCTTAGACGCCCCCTATCGTGATAAACGAGCAGTTTTCTTCCCCATTCACGTAAAAAATAATATAATTACCATCAACGCCGGCCACCGTGAAGGTGACACTGAGCATGCCCTGCCCAGACGGGTCGGCCGTTGCCGTTCCGGTGATAGTATCCAGTCTCCCGTCGAGCACTTGAGTGTTGAATACTTCCACCGTTCCCTCAGGGGTGAGTGTGTACCTCGCGTTGTTGCAGGTGCCACCTTGGAACACCGACGGGTAGCTCGATATCTCGTGCCACAGCCCCGCATACTGGAGAAAGACGGTTACTATTTGTAAAGGATGTCACATTTACATTGTCAAGAAAATTTACAGAGGTGTGCAGATGGGTCGCCTTAGATTATTAGACTCGAGCGATATTGTACACACAACTCAAGTTTGTGTCAAATTTTTTACTCAGTATTACAACCATTTTTATTCCGTATTTTCTTAGAAGTATGTGCATGCGTACAGTTTTTGAAAGTTGCAATTTTGAAATTGTAACATTGATTCACTGTCATTGTGCCAACAAACAGCCTGTTGTAATCTGCTGAATTGTTTTGGTAAAATTTTTTTTTGGTAGATTTTTGCATTTTTTTATTTTTGTATTTGATGCAGACTAACGTTATGAAAGTGTGAATTTTTAGTTGGAATCAATATAAAGTAGATTTGAATAGATCAACAAAGCTTTTCAAAAATATTTTCAAAGAGGTTATATGTAAAAATTGTGATTTGTAATCACTTTTATATCAGCCCCAAAAGCTGGCAGCTTTTAAAACAACAAACCTACACACGAACCGAAATTGCTAAAAACATAATAAATCTGAGTCCAAAAAAATATTTAGGATAACCGCCAGTCAAAGTTGAAAATTATCGTATATCGGGCTTGAGTCTAATATCTATGCTAATAATCTGCACACCTCTGTACATTGCAGCGATTTGTCTGCTTGCATCCAACTCACCCGCGTCGCATCGAAGTTCTGTACGACAGGGACATTCAGGTCGCACTGCCCAGGGAACACGACAGGTACCCCGGCCTCCGGTTCGGGGTAGTAGAAGCAGCCTTCGTCCGTCTGGTCCGTGGAACCAAAGTATCTTGGGTCCAGTACGGCAATCGTGTTTATGACAGCGTTAATAGCCTCGTTTGCCGCATTGCTCATTTGTTTCGTTCGACTTAGCTTCCAGCTCCACACTACAGCAATCCGCTCGATTAGTTTTTATAAAGTGATACCACCCATGAGCAATTAAAATTACGCCATTAACAGCATCCTTATATCTAAACATTTTCATCCAATTTTCGCGATTGAAACGAGATAGCCAAAGCTCGACGTCGTCGCTTAGTTAGAGCAGGTCGGAATAAATCTTTCGAAATGTGACCAACCCGCGCAACGCGTGCAACCTGTTTTTTAATTGATTCGTTAAAAACATTTCAAAAAGTTAAACATAACTACATTGGTAGATAATGTTACGCTCTTTAAAATTATATTTAAGTAAATATCAGTTACTCTCAATATCAGCAGCAAAACCGAAAATGAATACGTTTGAGACCTGACTTCAGCAGTTTTTTCAATGCAAAAAATATCATTTTGTAAAAGTTTTTTTTAAACTATTTTACGGTAGAACGTTAGCTGAAATTATACATGTTTTTTTCATGTTCTCATTCCATAAAGTTCGGGAACGGAACGCAAACAAACCAGACGCTTTGGCTCAATAATCTTAATAATGCTTACCTGCTCTCTCATCCCAATCTGTGTTCACGCACGTGTATACCAAGGAGTAAGTGTCGTAGTCCGTGGCCAGCACCCAGTAGGGTGTTTGAGTCGTTTCTGTATGAAATATAAAATAATGATGTAAAGTTGAAATCAGGGTAAACAATCAGGGTTAAGTTAATTAGGTCAGAGGGGTTTTCGTGGTAAATAAACTTACCGGGTTAGTGATTAAACTTTACGTTTAGTTGCGTTTCGACGATGCTTACTGGTCAAGCATAGTTGACTTGGCCGAATAAAACTTCCTTTGACAGTAAGAATGGCAAGAAATGTAAGTGAACGTCAGATTATCACTTGCTCGCTTACCTGGCGAGTTTATTTATCATGGTAGCCTCGAGAACGTATGTTCACTAAAAAATAATTAAATACAGGTTGTATCACTAGGCAATATAACCCTGGTTTTGCGAGCGGGACTTAGCCCTTTCAAATCTAATAAAATCAATATTTTCCCGGCGGGACTAACTCATTCGCGGGCACGGTAGAAAACCGTGCTATTGCTCTTTAGGACCTTCTCTGTATCAAAGAAAAAGACAGGCTCCGTGATGAGGGGGATGTAATATGTTCATAAAGCAGACAATGGATATAGTCTTAATAAGATTTACGAAAATTTTTATTACAAAACGACTAGTAGCTAAAAGTAAATTACGACCGCTGCTGCAGTCAAAAATCAAACAAAAACTAAATTGATTATAAATCTTCATGAAACAAGCTAGGTCTGATGATTAATCTTTATAAGATGTTTTATTGTATAAAAAGCGCGAAAATTCGAAATTTTGGACCTAATAACTTAGAAACTAAGTACTATTTTACTATTCCAATGGTGAATATAATTTTGGAACTCGGACAAGAAATGTGCGCATGATCTTCTTTTCACGTTTGTATGGGGAGTTGAGCGGGAAGGCCATCCTTAAGTTACAAATGTGTGCAGGAGATGCGTTATAGGATATGCTGATATTCTCACGGTCTGTGCCAGGAATAGGGAAGGACACCATCAGCTTGGCGGAGGTCTCCCCTTCCGCCAGCCTCGCCTCTCCCCTGATGGTATCCAGCCGCTCGTTCACCACCTGCGTATTGTAAACATCGACCGCGCCCTCAGGGGTGAGCGTGTACTCCGCGTTGTTGCAGGTACCCCCTTGGAATACCGACGGGTATTTCTCTATGTCGTACCACAGGCCGGAATACTGAAAAATAAAGAGAACAAATTTATTGACAGATTTGCGATGGTGGAGTTAATCACGAGCAGCGAGCATGGACGGTCGGAGTGGCAATCGAAATTCGTTTGTATGGGGGTGACGTAGCCACTGTTACATTTTTTTTATGTGACTGGACATGGATGGCTAATACCACACCTTCTGTCATGGTATTAGCCCAACACACCACATGGGAACTAGGTGCCATTCCAGGACTTTCCTTATCTTGCACGGCTATATTGAACTGGATGGAAAACACGGACAATGTTCATTGCCGCTTCGACCATCGTTCATCCAATGCGATGGTACCAACCCGGGCGGGATTAACCCTACCACCTAGTAAGTAAGGGAGGGGACCTACAGTTTAACGTGGAATCCGAACCCCGGCCAGCCTCTCCCAACGGTCGAATGGTCACCCATCCAAGACCAGACCGGACCCAGCGTTGCGAGCGATCGCCGAAGTGTCGCGCCACTGGGCCACTGAGGCTGACAAAAACTTACAATTTCGCTCACTACTGACTTTGTCGAATTCCAAAGACACGTAAGAATACATAATAACTTCACAAGACGATATTCAGAGCAATAAACATTCGATGTTTCGCGGCGTACTAACTAAAGTTAGACGTATTCCCTCGTGGCTACGCTGCCACCATTCGAATGAGTTTCGATCGCGCCTCTTGTCCTTCCATGCTCGCTGATCACGAGAGTCGGTGTTACCTCTATATATGATAGTAGGGAAAGATTATTAACGTCATACAATTGTTCACTAAGCATAAAAAACGTCAACAGGTGGCGTTGCAATTCGCATTTGAGAATACATTAAATTCAACCCAATTAATAATAATGATATTTCTTGTTTTATTATTATTATTATATTATGTTATTTATATTTATGTACATTTAGCTTGAAGCTGATGCCTGAGTTTCCTTATGCCCAGAGTGCACTTGTTTATTTTAAATGTTTAAATTGGTATTACTAATATTGCTTTTCATTCACATTATACATTTATTTTGATTTTATCTATTGATTATTCATTGTTTATTATTATTATTGTTTTTTTTTATTTCCTTTAAGTGCTTTTCTAGTCGGTTTTTAAATCCATTTACAGTTTCAGCACTAATTTACAATGACATTTCTTAATTTATAGTTAAAATGTAACGTTTTCATCATGCCTGCCTAGGCAAAACTTGGAATTAAGCTTAGTTCAATAACGATGTAACTAGTTCTGGCAGCGACGGGAAGTTGGTTGAATTCTTTTTTAATTTTTTGCACGCTGTTTTTGATACATGGTATGGTGATTTACTTGTTTATTTTCAATGTTATTTTTTAATATTTATTTGATTTTATAGTATCGTCACCTTGTGCTGTATGTTAAACAATAAATCATACATTCCTGTTCAATGAACGGCTAGGCTTAAAATCAGCGCCACTGCATTATGAATTCCATAATACAGTGACATATGCTGCGCCTAGAACCGATTTACCTGTTATTTTATTATATGTATGTGTATAGGTATTGACTTTTACTTCTAAGCTTTTTAAATATCTAGTTGTTCTGTTAATTTTATATTAAGTTATTTTCATAGATTAAGGTTGATTTCTCTTTCAACGCAGGTAAATACACTATTTCTTTCTTTTTTTCTTTCTTTCTAGATGGCGCTGGCTAGAAACGTCATAGTACCAGCGAAAATAAGAAGTAGGTATTTATCGAGTTTTGTACGCTGTATGACGTTAGCACGCTATTCACTATTTGTCTATGGTGTAACTTACTCTTGCGGGATCGAAGTTGGGGACCGCAGGAATGGAGTCGTCACACTGACCACGGAAGAGGACCGGCTGTCCGTTCGGTTCGGGGAAGTAGAAGCAGCCAGCGTCGGATTGGTCTTGGCGATTGTAGTATTCAATGTTGAGTACGTTTATGGAGTCCACAATTGCATCGATAGCAGTATTAGAAGCCGCGGAGAGCTCTCTCGTCCGGCTTAGTTTCCAGCTATAAACTAAAAAAAAAAGGGTTATTAACTTATCCTGGTGACTGGCAGGTCCACAGGTTGCCACAGACTTGCACTTGACTGGGCTGCGGCGACTGCGACGTTTTTCTTCTACTCAAAATTTCGTTTACTTATTGTATGGCAACTATTAGTAAAATTATACGTTCTTGAAATCTACAATACATTTCATATTTTGGTGAACTTCAAATGTATATTACGTTACAATTATATAACGGATTTTTTGGTAAACAAAATGTGAAATAATAAAAAAAATTGCGTAAAAATATATTTACGTTTAACATTAATGGTTTCATGATGATATTAACTTAACATTTTTACGTTTAATCAGCACAAAAAACATTATCAACATGTCTCATACAATTTTTTTTTAGATACGAGCATCTTTTTAAAATATTGATCCAACTAATCAAATACAATGTAAGATTCTCAGATCTCTAAGATTAAATTGACCTCAATTTTGGTTAGGCGTAGTTGACCCTTAACTGAAATGTAATAAAAAAAACAAATTACATTATTTCTTGTAGAACTTAATGATTTTGGTATCCAAGTGTGCAAGGACAGAGCACGCTAGGCATCCATACCGGTACCATTGCATTGAACATACCATGGCCGGTGTGGAATTTACAGTTTGCGCTGTTTTCCCTACAGTTCAATTCTGTTCGTTTTATGTAACTGGACATGGATGGCTAATACCGTACTGACCGTCAGATATTAGCGTAACACACCACATCGGAACTAGGTGCCATGCCAGAACCTCCCTTATAAAGGGTGTCGTAATGGCCAGTACATTAAATTTGGGAAATGATAATTGGGATTGAAACAAACAAAAAAGTTTAATAAGTCTTTGCTGTTTAAATAAAAAGTTAGACTTTCCATATAAAGTAATTCAATAATTTAGTGTAAAAAGAATCTAATGTTCCGTAAGAATGTGGAAACGTTGTATGTACTTGGACGCACATCTGGCTAACATCACACCTATCTTCGTGACATTAGCCTGACTCGCCACGTGGGATCTAGGTTCCATGCCAAGACCTTCCTTATGCACAGTTACAAACGTCGCGTCAAATTACACTAGACCAAAACATACATTTCGAAAATTTATATCTCGGTAACTAGACACTTTAGAAAAAAAAAATCTAACTTTATTTTCTTGGAAAAACATGAGGATTGCGCTGGCGAAATTAATGTTTTGGCTGTTACGACACTCTGTATGGCTCGGCTGCATTGAACTGGATGGAAAACACGGACAATGTTCATTGCCGCTTCGACCATCGCTCATTAAATGCGATGGTACCAACCCGGGCGGGATTAACCCTACCACCTGGAAAGTTAGGAAGGGCATCTACAGGGGAACCACGGCCAGCCTCAACGGTTGAAAATGGTCACCCATCCAGAACCTAACCGCGCCAGAGGTGCTTCTCTGAGCTGCTGAGGCTTAATTTAATGTAGCCGTGCAAATACTCGGAAGGTCCTCGCCAAACATCTAGTTCCCATACCACCCACATGGGCCATCCATATACTGTCAAATAATAGAAATAAAAAATTTGGTAATTTTATAGTAAAATAGCAAATGAATCCATTAACACGTACCTCTTCTAGTATCTGAATTTACATTCACGCAACTATACACAAGTGCATAGTTAGTGTAGTCTGTATCCAGCACCCAATATTCTGATGACGTAGTTTCTGCGGATGTAATACGAAATTTTATTTTCTTTTGTAGGCAGTAACATTTAAATTCATTTACGTACAGAGTTAAGAACATATTTAAGCAGAAAAAAAAACGTTACCTAATGTTTATTTGTATATCACATCAGTGTTTAATAATCGTTTAGAAAATTTACTGTAGTTGCGTATGTGTGTGTGTGCCTATGATTTTCGTTTATAAGTCTTTTTTTTACATAGTCTCGTTTTTTAATAGTCTTTAAGAAAATTTATTTTTTAATGTTTAACTTCTACTACTCTATACACTTTCTTTTTCGGTAGGGTTAGTTGTTAGATATTGCTTTTTAGCGATAAGCTCGCCCTTTACATGTATGTATCAAAGAGTAAATAAATAAAAATAATAAATAATATATATATCTACCCCTACGCGCCGTACAGCAATAAGCAGTCAAAAGGAGGTTATTTGTAAAGAAACATGTTTATACTAAAAATAAAATTTTATCATCCCTTAATAATTTTTTTCTACAGAGTCATCTCTTGAAATATTGGCTCTACACCGTGTAAATATTTATATTGGGAGTTTGTGTAACCCAAACTAAGAATATCAAAAAATTTCGAAAGTATAAATATTCGAAAACAAGCCATCTTTTTTTCTTAAAGGTTTTAGAGTAATGTTCGTCATTAAAGGATAATTAGTAGAAACATGTATAGACTAATAAATAGGCATATAGGGTATTGTTTCTCCTTGCCTATGAAATTTTATAAAATAAACATAATCATTGTGTTTTTTGTTTAATTTTATGCATGTAAAATACGTTCATTGTATACTCGGGACTAATGTGGACCGCCATTGCAGTACACGATAGGATATTAGATGTACGGGTCTCCTGGCTAAATACTCTTATCATACATTTCTACCTTAGGTAAGCTTTTGAATACAGATATCTACTTACGTTCAGTCCCGGGAATAGGGAACGTCACTAGGAGTTTACCGTTCGCGGTAACCTCAGCGCTGCCTGTGATTGTGTCAAGAAGTTGATCAACCACCTGAGTGTTGTACACGTCCACTGTACCATCTGGTGTTATAGTGTATTCAGCGTTATTACAAGTTCCACCTTGGAACTCTGAATAGTAACTTTCTATTTCATTCCATAATCCTTGATACTGAAAATTTAAGAATTAATTTTGATTATTTCTACAAAAAGTCCTTAACGATTAAAGAGAGTCTGAATCAAAACTCACTCTATTGGCATCGAAGTTTTCCACTACAGGAATATTTTCGTCGCATTGACCAATGAACAAGACCGGATCCGTAGGTTGCCAAATTGGTAAGTAGAAACATGCTTCATCTGACTGATCTCTGTCGTGGAAATATCGCTCGTCAAGCACTTGGACTGATTGGATAGCAGCCTCTATAGCGGCTATTGCCGCGGTTGTCAATTCTTTTGTTCGACTCAGTTTCCAGCTCCAAACTAAAAGTCGCAATTATTTATTAATATAAAAAGTAGTCATCAATTGCCTATCAAATTGTTAGAGGCATTTTAAATTACCTGCTCTTTGTTCAGCGCTGAAATCGATGCATGAGTAAACCAGAGCGTATGAATCGTAGTCAGTATCCAGAATCCAATATGGCGCCTCCGTAGTAACTGCTCAAAACAAACATAATTAATGTTACCAAAACTATGGCGGTATTCCGTAACGAAATCTATAGGGAAATACTTACCATCGGTGCCAGCGACTGGAAAGTTGACGGTTAGCTTGCCCTGCCCGGACGGATCGGCGGTTGCCGTACCAGTGATAGTGTCGAGTCTCTGGTCGAGAACTTGTGTGTTGAAGACTTCCACCGTTCCCTCAGGGGTGAGTGTGTACCTCGCGTTGTTGCAGACGCCGCCTTGGAACACCGACGGGTAGCTCGATATCTCGTGCCACAGCCCCTCATACTGCAGGGTAACAATTGTTTAAACACTTTGGTTCGCGGGAGTCTTCAGTGCAGGAATAATTTTGCAAGCAACACACTCACCCTAGTTGCATCGAAGTTTTGCACGACAGGAACATTTTGATCGCACTGCCCAGGGAACACGACAGGTACCCCGGGCTCCGGTTCGGGGTAGTAGAAGCAGCCCTCGTCCGTCTGGTCTGTGGTATCGAAGTATCTTGAGTCCAGTACAGGAATCGTGTCTATCACAGCGTTGATAGCCTCGTTCGCCGCAATGCTCATCTCTTTCGTTCGACTTAGCTTCCAGCTCCACACTGCAACAACCCCTTGTGTTAGTGGCAAGGCTTCCAACCTATGATGTATTTAATTAAATATATTTTATCTCCAATATGTTACCTGCGCGTTGGTTTTCGCCAGTATTCTGGCATGTATATACAAGTGAGTGGGTTTCATAGTCTGTAGCCAACACCCAGTAGTCTGTTTCAACTGATTCTGCAAGCAGCATTGAGAAATCATGAGCTACACAAATAAAAACTGTGTCATACTAGTTATTTTATGTATTGAAATATATTTCAAAATACAAAACGTATATTTTTGAACTGTATTGTGCACTAACAACATTATTATAACATATAATATTCATCCCAAGGAAACCATAGGTAAATCATGTGTTGCCACATTTGGTGGCCCGGCTATTATAGGTTTTTTGTTTTTATTTTGTTTTATGTTAAGGAGGCCCATCCCGCTCATATCCCCATACAAAAGGGGAAAGAAGATCACGCCCATATTTCTTGTCAGGGATGCAAAATTTTGCTCAAAATAGCTTTATTTGATCGAACTAGATGTCTGATGACCATTGGCATTGTAAAATTGTGTTTCGTTTCTAAGTTATAAGGTCCGAAAATTCTAATTGTTCGCGCGTTTTATACAATAATTTTGGAGGTGGATTACGCAATGATAAAGTAAGAACATAGTAAAAAGATTAGTCATCAGACATTGCTTATTTAATCAAGATTTATGATCTATTTGGTTTTTGTTAGATTTTTGACTACAGCGGTCGTGGTTTACTTTTAGCTATAAGTCGTTTTGAAATTATAATTTTCGTAAATCTTACCAAATCATACACTATGCACATTGTCTTTTTTGTGGACATGTTGCATCTTCCTCATCACGGAGCCTGTCTTTTTCTTTGAAACAGAGAAGGTCCCAGAGCGCAACAGCACGGTTTTGTACCGAGCCCGCGAATGAGTTAGGCCCGCCGGGTTGGGCCACCTAAAGGGCGACATATGGCGTACGTCAGGACCTATTAAGGTGCCCGACGACGCCCATTTTTTTAATTTGACAAATGTGAATTTATAATTATTTTTTTTCTGATATTTAATGTATAATTTGATTTATTTTTTAATTAATTTATTTTGTGTTTTAATAACTTTTGACGATGTGTACACAAGATCTAATATATAACTGTAATGTTCTTGAAATCACAGAATAAACAATTTTGATTTTGATTTTGATTTTGATGAGTTTTCAAACATTCAGAGGGGCTGCGAAAACCATATTGCTTAAATTGCCATATTGCCATATGCCATATTCCTTGTATTGCTCGGCTACATTGAACTGGATGGAAAACACGGACAATTTTTCATTGCCGCTTCGACCATCTTTTCATCCAATGCGATGGTACTAACCCAGGCGGGCTTAAACCCTACCACCTAGTAGGGGAAGAGGGCCTACAGTTACATGGATTTCGAACCACGGAGCAGCTGGCATTCGTGACGAATATTCACTTATCAAACTCAGAAAGGGAAGTGGTGCACGTCGGGGCGAGGAATTGAACCCAGACCTCTGGCACGCTAGGCCAGTCCCCGCGCCACTAGGCTACGAGCCGCTCAAAATACATCTCATAGAAAAGACGCTGATAGAAGACAGAGAGAGACCCTACATCCCCTCGGTATAACAGTATTAACTCACCACTAGTTCCAGCTATAGAGAGACCCTATATCCCCTCGGTATAACAGTATTAACTCACCACTAGTTCCAGCTATAGAGAGACCCTACATCCCCTCGGTATAACAGTATTAACTCACCACTAGTTCCAGCTATAGAGAGACCCTACATCCCCTCGGTAAAACAGTATTAACTCACCACTAGTTCCAGCTATAGAGAGACCCTACATCCCCTCGGTATAACAGTATTAACTCACCACTAGTTCCAGCTATAGAGAGACCCTACATCCCCTCGGTATAACAGTATTAACTCACCACTAGTTCCAGCTATAGAGAGACCCTACATCCCCTCGGTATAACAGTATTACCTAAGCACTAGTGCCAGCTATAGAGAGACCCTACATCTTCTCGGTTTAACAGTATTAACTAACCACTAGTGCCAGCTATAGAGAGACCCTACATCCTCTCGGTTTAACAGTATTGACTCACCACTAGTTCCAGCTATAGGGAATGATACCACAAGCTTGCCATTGTTATCTACATCCACTACTCGTGCTACTCCTCTGATGCTGTCGAGTTGCTCGTTCACCACCTGCGTGTTCAAGACGTCTACCGTGCCGTCAGGGGTGAGAGTGTACTGTGCGTTGTTGCAGGTACCCCCTTGGAATACCGAAGGGTATTTCTCTATATCGTACCACAGGCCGGAATACTGAAAGATAAGGAACATATAATTATTGACAGCAATACAATTGGACAAGTAAATCGATTATTGAAATTCTATGCTTAGGTCTAGGAAATGACAAGATTCAGTGTTACTCGAACAAAGATGTTTTTGTGGATTTTATCGATGTCATGTCAGGTCCTTATCATGGGCACAGCTACATTGGACTGGATGGAAAACACGGTGTCAATTTAAAAAAATGAGCGGTTCTGTTATACTATGCGATGGTACCAACCTTCGCGGGCTTAAGAGCATACTCATACCTAAACACTTTAGACCATTTTTGCGATTAAAACGAGATAGCCTGAGCCCGACGTCGCTTAGTTAGAACAGCTCGGAATAATTATTTCTAAATGTGACCATGAAACCGGTTTTTTTATTGTTTCGTTAAAGAAATTGGAATAAGTTAAACAGGTTCTTCGCTGAATGGGTAGAGAATGTTAAGATTTTTGAAATGGTCTTAAAATAAATATTAGTTGATATCAATTTAAGCCGCAAACTTAAAAAAGATCATATTTGAGACCTGACTTCAACATTTTTTTCCATGCATAGAATATCAATTTCTGTAAGATTTTTCTTTCTGTTTTAGTAGAAGGTTAGCTGGAATTATACAAGTTTTTTTTTGATGTTCTCATTCCATAAAGATCAGGAACTTAACGCAATCAAACGATTCGCATTGGCTAGTATAATAATCTCAACACTACCACCTAGTAACCACAGACAGTGGAGTCTTAGTAATAGGATTCCGTTGGCACCCTCTGGGTACGGAAGCCTAAAAACAAAATAAAATATATTGAGTAGGACTCTGGCAGAATTAGTCTCAGAAAGGAACGATCGCCACTTGGGACAGATCTTCGCTGATAAAGGAATGAGTACTCCTCACAGTGTATAGATTTGAAAGTAAACGACTGTACTGCAGAATTGTTTCACCCCTCTGCGAGACGGGCCTAGCCCAGTGCAGAGTAGGTGAGCCTAAAAAAAACACGCTCCTACTTTACGAATATTTGTAACAAAGTGTCATACCTATCAAATAAATAAATAACTTACTCTTTGTGGATCGAAGTTGGGGACAGCAGGAATGGAGAGATCGCATTGGCCACGGAATAGAACTGGCTCGCCGTTGGGTTCAGGGTAATAGAAGCAACCGTCATCACTCTGGTCACTTGATTGGAAGTATCGATTGTTCAATACTGAGACGCTGTCCATCACATTGTTGATCGAGTTAGCGTCGGTTTCCGTGAGTTCTCTCCTTCTACTGAGCTTCCAACTCCAGACTGCGATTCAATAATGCATTTTAAATTTGGTGGAAGATGTATGGCATTTAAAAATCTATCAATTAGCTACATGGGATTGAAAAAAGTCAAGCTAGAGAATGGGATGAATGTCATTACCTCTTCGGGATTCAGTATCAATATTCAGACAAGAGTAAGCCAGCGCGTAATTGTCGTAATCAGTGTCCAATATCCAGAGTTCCATTTGGGCAGTTTCTGTAACAAAATAATAACAATAATATAACATTTATTGCATGATAAAAATTGTACAATAGGTAAAAAATATATTTAGAAATACATTAGAGAATAATAATTATAATAGAATATGACATATAATAGAAAATTAGTCAAAACGTTTACATAAATAACATTACGTTTAGAAAGCAAAAGTTGTGAGTCCTTTTGTACGCACGAAAAAGAAGTTTTACTTCTTTGGCATGAATAAAATCGTTTTTTTTTATGTATTCAAAAACATTTTTAAAGAAGTTAAGACAGTTCCAATTCCCCATACTACTGGTGATATCTGTTTACATGCTCTTTTGAAGTTTTGGACTCTAAAATGTATTGTCGATATCTACGTACGAAAAAGTTGTATTTTTAACCGTCTTCATTACGTAAATTTTAGATTATTGATAAATACAGATATTTACAAAAATGGACAATGAATGAATTTGTATATTTTTTAAATCCATACATCATACACAAAAAAAATTTTTTTTACGACCTGGTTTCAAAGGAAAGGTCTCGCTTCATAATTTTCAATAAATTATATTACTTTATCGTTGCTCCAATCCATGGCGGCAAGAAAATATGACACGTGCGAAGTGATAATGAATGCGAAGTGTGGCCACTTGCCCGAATAACTAGCGATTTAACGAAGGCCAGATATGTCGCGACAATGCGAACTTTCGCCGAATCCCGATAATATGGCCGCAGCATAAGAAATATTTATACAAACCACGGATTTTCTATGTGTGCGCGGGGCGCCGAGGCGGGGGAGGTATTCTAAATTCAAATAAATTGCGTGTTACATTAGCGCGCGCAATTTCGTTGCTAGCGAAAAATATTCCGATCTGTGTTCCCGAACACGCCAAAAGAAGTAAAACTCCAAAAACAAAACTTACAATTTCCAAAATTAATTTCAACAAATTTAACAAATTAACTCAAAGAGTAGGCTTTGCAAAGTGAAGAATAACAAGACAACTCATGAAGTAAATCCTCAATATAACACATGCAATGCACTCGCTAAATAACCATATTTTTGGAATATAGCTACCTAGAAGAATTGGTATTATCTACAAGAAAACAACCATATAGCTAAAATATGCAAATACCGGTAGTCCCTGGCAAGGGTAATGTGACTAGCAGTTTGCCGCTGCCATCGGCGGTTGCGGGTACGGCGGTTCCGTTGACGGAATCCAGAAGTTGGTTGACCACCTGGGTGTTGTACACTTCGATTGTGCCGTCCGTGTTCAGTGTGTACAGAGCGTCGTTACATGTCCCTTCCTGGAAGTCGGACGGATAACTCTCGATCTCGTGCCATAACCCAGCATACTGGAAAAGATAAACACATCCTTATTTTTTTACCAATGCAAGAGGTTTTTGGATGAGTTTGAGCAAGAGTTTGGCGGATGGGAGCTACACGGGTAAAAGTGTCCGGCCGACACTTTTGCTGTCAACCCATATTACTCAACGGCGCGGCGACACGATAATACTCTCTTTCTTCGCTAGTTTTTTTTTGTGAAAAAGAAGACAGGCCTTAGTGTCGTTCCAGCCATCGGACTTTATTTGTTGATTGGTCGAGATAATTAGTTTGATCAAGAGAAACCATTCCAGTACTAACGTACAGTTTTTTTTCTGAATGTTCACACAAGTATGTACTCAGTAAGGTAGTTTTGGGGAAATTGTAGCTAAAAATATTTACATATCCAAGGAATGAGATATGTGCATATTTTTAATCGTCCGTGAAGCAAGGACACATTAATTGAAGAAAGAGCCCAGTAAAAAGAACTACTTTACGGATATACTGCAAGGCAGGACCCGAACCAGCAGAAAATACCATTCGTTAAGTAGTTATTTTTACTGGGCTCTTTCTTCATATTCCTTGAATGATATCATGTTTTTAGGGTTCCGTACCCGAAGGGTGAAAACGGAACCCTATTACTAAGCCTCCGCTGTCCGTCCGTCCGTCCATCCGTCCGTCCGTCTGTCACAGGGCTGTATCTCATGAACCATAACAGGTAGGAAGCTGAAATGTTCACAGATTATGTATTTATTTTGCCGCTGTAACAACAAACAGGTGACATTATAAAATAATAATAATGAAAGGGGGGCCCCATACAAAAAACCTGTTTTTTTTGTAAATCTTGTGCGATGGTACGGAACCCTTCGTGTGCGAGTCCGACTCGCACTTGGCCGGTTTTTTTCTGAACGTACATACAAGTACTCAATTAGGTAGTTTTGGAAATATAGCTCACTCTAGCGGCATCGAAATTCTGCACGACTGCGATATCAGGGTCACACTGTCCCACGATAACCACAGGTTCGCCTGGCTCCAGTTCGGGTAGAAAGAAGCAACCCTCATCAGACTGGTCGGTGTCCTCGTAGTACTGGGCATCCAGCACTTGCACTTGTGCTATGGCTTGATCGATGGGAGCGTTTGCGGCCGCCGGCATGTCTTTAGTTCGGCTCAGTTTCCAGCTCCATACTGAAATAATTTGTTCGAAATAATACTCGTGGTCACACCGATTTATCGTACTAGTATTCCGGGAGGTCACGACATTTTCGGTCACGATAAGATAAATGGCTGCATCTGGGTTCACACGTTAGTGACTAACGCTCTGATGCTAAATATGTCGGTCTGCCTGCGCCAAGTGGTTGCGTTATCTAGATTGGCTACATAAAATAGATGTTGGTATGCACCTGCTGATGAATATACTAATTATCTAGAAATATTGATACCTATAATTGTACAACAATAACCAGTCGGTTTTTTTATTAAATACTTAAATATAGCTAAAGTTTTATCCGTAACCTAAATCACCTTTAACTACGAAATGCTACCAAAGATTTGCTCAGTTTTGGTAGTGCTAAGCAAGTATGTACTGATTTTACATGCTTCGTTATTTGCAGCTATTTACCTAATTACATATAGTTTGTGTCACTATAACTACTTTTTCAGGCGCCATACATATGTAACGCAACCACTTGGCGCAGCCAAACTGACATATTTAGCTTCAGATGGTTGGTTTTAATCTTGTGAACCCAGTTTCAGCCACCATTTTTGTCGCGACCTGCTAGTCTATAGTGTGACCATGAGTTATTTATTGTGTAAGGTAGTGACACTGTTCGTTGTTTTGTGGTTGGGAAACCATTTAGTTGAACGCCACTCCGACATGGACCTAACCTAACTAGGTTATAGCGATGTGCCTGGTTATTTTGTACAAACCATGATTACCACGATGCAGCCTTAGCGTGATAAATCGGTGTGACCACAAGTCCGCAGTGCTTTCTTTGAGTATAGTTCTAACAATATTAATGCAAAGAGCAATTAGTCTATAAGTAGATCCTTTTTTATACGCATAGAATGTAAAATTAAACTACTATCATAGATTGTCTCCCAAAAACTAACATAGTTTTTCCCAGTTTCATGGCATTGAAAACCATGGCGATCGACTATCTCCGTGTTGAGAACACATTGATTCAAATTCTCAACATGATAAATTCAACTATATGATACTTTCGAGATTACCGCGGTCGTTAGACTTGTTTGAAAAATGTTACGGCTTTTCACGCGGCAGGAAGGGGAGAGAGGATGGAGATGCCTCCCTTACAACGGGCTGAATGATTAGCTCGAAACGTCGGAGAATGTGTCTTCCTGCCGCGTGAAACGCGGTAACATTTTTCAAACAAATTCAACTATAGGCAATTTCGTGACTTATTTCATCAACGTACAAATATACAACTTATTTCTTTGCCGTTAATTTACGTGAACTGTTGATCCGTAAATGGAACTATTTAATTTGTGAATATTTCATGGAGAATCACATAGTTTTGGGATTCACAGAGAATTTACATCAGATTGGCCTAAATGTTGGTCATAACTTTTAGAAGAATATTGTTCTTTTCAATTACAATGAAAAAACGACGATTAATAGCGAATTTACTAGAAAAAACGAAGTAATAGCGTCAAAACTAAAATAATGGTATCCAATCGGGTGTCCATTCCTTAGTGTTATGCCCTATTTTACACATATATTATGTTACCTGCTTTTCGCTCATCTTCTAGGTCGACACAGGAGTACACCAAAGAATATGAATCATAATCGGTTGCCAGCACCCAGTAGGGTGTTGATGTCGTTTCTGTAAAGAGCACCAAAATATAGTGTTTTGTTAATTTGGCAGGAGATTCTTAAAATAACCAATATTCTAATGTTTCATTTCAAACAAACATTTTAGTGACGTTAACGCTGCGGGGATGGAGTACATTTTGGTTTTTAATGGCAGAAGAGATTTAATTCATGATTTTAAAATATTGATGAAGAATTTGACCCTTATTAAAACATTGAAGGATAATTTATCGGTTATGTGAAGACGTTAATCCCATCGGCTTGCGATGCAAATATCTGTGTGGAATGTTAGGTATTGCCATCAGTAAAGAAAAAAATCCTAGCAATTCAAACGGAGTAAAGGCGGCAAAGACTAAACACTAGCGTAATTGCTGATATTTACACATATTTCTACAGTTTTACATCAAACCGTCTTGTTCCAGTCAAGCTGCCGAAGGAAGTCATACATGCTAGCTCAATGAACAAGTTCAAAAACAATTGGGGCAATGATGTAGAAAATATAAAAAAAAAAATTCGTATTATGAACACTTAAAAAAAGTATATTAAAAAAAACAATGTGCACTCAATCAGTAAAGTACACGCATAAGCTTGCAGCTGCTAGTATATATAATTATAATAATATAATCAAAAGTACTTAGCAAACTGTCAGTAAAGTTGAAAATTGCAATGATTGCTGGATATGAAATTTTAATATATGTATTTAGCAGTGAGCATGGAAGGACGGGAGAAGCGATTGAAACTCATTCGTATGACGGCAGAGAAGCCACGAGTTAATCCGATACGTCTAACTGTAGTTAGTTCGCTTACGAATTCGACACGCGCAACATCTAATGTTCGCTACGCTAAATAGCGTCCTGTGAAGTCCTGTGTAGCTCAAATGGCAGTGGGCTGGTCAGGTCAGTCGAAGAGACGACTGCCGTTGGAGTAACCGTGTCCTACACTGGTGGGCGTGGACAGGAAAACGGAGTGTGCGAAGACCGCCCGCCAGGTGGGACGACGACATCAAGTGCGTCGGCGGAAAGCAGTGGTTCCGTACCGCTGAGGGCCGGGAAGACTGGAGAAAAAATGTAGAGGCGTAATGTAGACGTCCAGCAGTGGATTGCGTTGACTGACTGACTGACTGAAGTTCTTATGTGTCGTTGGAACTCGAGAAAATTCGAGTAAGCGAATTCGTAGTTGATCACACACACGCTTGTATGAAAGAGTGGCTACGCCCGCCGCACCTATATAATCTAATTTCGGTTCCTGCTCCCGTTTATTCATATTCGCTGGTATTTAGTTACCTAAGACTCTATCGGCAAGTATCATTCCATCTACAATTTAAATGTCTGCTTAATCAATACTCACGAGTTGTTCCAGGAATAGGGAATGTGACGGTTAGTTGACCACTCCCGTCTGTGCTGGTCACCTCCGCCGTGCCGCTGATATCGTCCAGAAACCCATCTAGAACCTGGGTATTGTAAACGTCCACTGTTCCTCCCTCGTTTAAGGTGTAGAGAGCATTGTTGCAACTGCCTCCTTGGAAGATCGAAGGGTAGCTGGAGATCTCATGCCACAGACCGCCGTACTGAGCACAAGAGAACACGCTTTGTAATGTAAAAAAAAAAACAGAAATTAAGGAAGGAGTGGAGAGTGAAACGCATTCGTATCGTGGCAGCGTAGCAGGTGGCCCAACCCGGCGGGACTAACTCATTCGCGGGCGCGGTACAAAACCGTGCTGTTGCGCACTGGGACCTTCTCTGTTTCAAAGATAAAGACATGCTCCGTGATAAGAAAGATGCAACATGTCCACAAAAAAGACAATGTGCATAGTGTACGATTTGGTAAGATTTACGAAAATTTTAATTACAAAACGACTTTTAGCTAAAAGTAAACCACGACCGCTGTAGTCAAAAATCTTACAAAAACCAAATAGATTATAAATGTTGATTAAATAACTTATGTCTGATGACTAATCTTATTAAGATATTCTTACTATATCATTGCGCAATCCACCTCCAAAGTTATTGTATAAAACGCGCGAAAAATTCGAACTTTCGGACCTTATAACTTAGAAATCAAACACAATTTTACAATGCCTAACGATCATCCGACATCTAGTTCGATCAAATAAAGCTACTTTGAGCAAAATTTGGTATCTCTGACAAGAAATATGGGCGTGATCTTCTTTCCCCGCTTGTATGGGGAGTTGAGCGGGATGGGCCACCTTCTTTGGTGTGAGTTCCAATTCGAGAACATCAGTAGTGTGTGAAATCGTACAGACTGGCCGATGCTACCGTTAGTGTTTGTATTTTCAATAAAAAGTGGGTACGCTGTCGCTATATGAATGAGTTTTAGTTACCCCTTTGGTCCTTCCTAACTCTTGCATAAAGAGCGTCAACATCTAATTCATCAACCATTGTCATTGTTAGGGTCAAAAATAAGAAAAACTTATGAACATGTCTTGTATGTCCGTTTCTCTGCCCGTCCATGCGTGTATCCTTCCATCCGTATGCATCCCATTGTCTTGTAATTCCTTCGATTTAAACAGTTCATGTCATAGTTTTGAAGTCTATCTTTTTTTTATACAACCTGACATGTATGGCTAATACCACACAACTACCGATATGATATTAGCCCAATACACCACATTGCCAGAACCTACCCTTAAGGGGCAAGGCAACATTGGACTGGATAGAAAACATCGACATTTTTTCTTTTTTGCTTTGACCATCTCTTCTAGCAATGCGATGCGATGGTACCAACCCGGGCGGGCTTAAGCCCTACCACCTAGCAGCAGAAGGGACCTAAAGTTTTACATGGGTTCCGAACCATGGAGCAGCTCGCATTCGTGACGAAGTGCACTTAACCAACACAGAATGAGAAAGAAAGTGGTGCATCCGAGGATTTGAATCCAGACCTCTGGCAAGACGCCGCGCCACTAGGCTACGAGCCGCTATGGATCTTGCGTTTGTGCGTGACAGTCACAGTCATCACAGTCTGTAACTGTGACACCGTCTAATAACTTAATTTTGACAGAAAAAAAAATTAATACCTGTCCATAAAAGGAAAGTTGAGATGAAAAAAATATCTGTAGGATTTCTTATTTGGAACGAATTCGCAATTGATTGCTCCATACAAAAAAAAATGTTTCAGAAACATTTAATATATGAGTAACTTACTCTTGCCGCATCGAAGTTGGGAACAGCTGCAACGTTACTAGCGCAAGCTCCAGGGAAAACGACAGGAACACCCGCTTCCGGATAAGGGAAGTAGAAGCAACCATCGGTGGATTGGTCCTTGTCTTCATAGTAATCCTGGGCGAGAACAGGAATTGTTGCTATGACGCTGTTGATAGCATCGTTGGCTTCGGGGGTCAGCTGTTTTGTGCGACTCAGCTTCCAGCTCCACACTGAAATGTCATTCAATGTTTCACCTCCAAAATGCTCCGTTTTTACAATCATAGACACATCTCAATCTGATTGTAACGAGTTTTTTTTTGCCTCTTCCGCTAGCACGCGCTGTGCGTTTCGCAGATGAGAGCTAGACGGGAAAATGTGTCCGACACTTTTCCTGTCAAAGCGACCGCGACACTGACGCGACACTTTTCCTTTCATATATAGTCTTTCATCGATCCAAAGTTCGCGTTTGCTATAAGGGCCAGCGATTCCATTAAAAACAATGTGGGACAGACTTTGGCTATCCAATTTAGCGAGCATCTTGTAGGATCATATTATAGTAACCTTAATTAATGTCACAAGTTAATATCCGTGTACCGAATAATCGCACTACACGATGCGTAGATGTCTTCTATCTACCGCTTGCTCGCACCAATGCAGGTAAAAGAAAACCTCTGTATAGAATAGGTCATACTTATAATGAAGGATTCCGTAGTGTAGATATATTTAATTGCAGCAAGGGAAAATTCAAGAGGGAAACACAAAAATTATTATTTTATCATTTTGAAAAAGCAGCGATTTTTTTTTTAATATATACATGTGTTTTGTATTCATATTAAATTTATATATGTATTTATAGTTCTATTATAAATTTTAATTTAAAATTAACTAAAAAAAAATTGTTTGTAAATCGCAAGACATGTCTAGTTTTAGATTTAAGTTTTAAGTTTTTTCTTCACTTCATTTTTCTTACATTTATTAGCGATTTTGCAGCAACCGTTGTTGCACATAGATATATCTTTTTTTATGTGTCTGTCACGTATTGTACTGTATGTTTGGTTGTTCTATAATAAAAAATAAATAAATAAATAAGACTTCGATGGATTGACTAACAAAGCGAACCCAGTGGCCCAAACGAGAGAAGATTCCAAGTCAACGTTTATAAGAAAAACTGCAGAAGTTGCTTCATCAGTTCGAAAATGCTATACAACTGCAAGTCATCGGCGTATAGATGAAAGTGGGAATTTTTCGTACCTGCCCTTTCATCTTCGTTGATATTTAGGCACGTGTATACCAACGCATAATTGACATAGTCGGTGGTTAGTACCACGTAGTTCGTTTCAGCTATTTCTGAAAATAAAAAAACATAAATTGGCTTAATATCATTAAACATCTCGATATTTTCATATGTATTCTAAATATCTTATTTTTTAAAGTGCGTATTGAGTTAATTATCTGGGTAGTTGTAAATTGAATATGAATTTAAATAGAATGAAATGAAATAGAATTGTTGTTATCATATGCAATAATTACCATCCGTTCCCGGGATCGGGAACTGAACCAAGAGATTTCCGCTTGAGTCTTCAGACGCCGGCCTGGCCACGCCGCGAATAGTGTCCAGCCTCTCTCCGACCACCTTGCAGAAAAAGCAGTAATTATTCATCAAGGATAACGTAAAGACACTGATCCTGCGATAAAAATGTATTCATATCGATCAGATTTTTTTTAAATCAAAATAAAGCGATTGAGGTCATACTGATAGTTCTTCAAAGTGACATGATAGAAGAGAAAACTAACTCGAATTTTGAATATGGAACTCTCCGAACGCCAATAAATTGGTAGCTGTCAATTTGGGCTTTGTTTTCTGGCGGCAATTTTTTTCCAGCTAACATTTACATTCAATATCTTTAAGTCTTTTTTTAACTAGGTATGTTTAAAGCGACAGTTGTCACTTTACCTGTGTGTTGTACACGTCTACTGTCCCCTCGGCAATGTTAAATGTGTATCGGGCGTTGTTGCAAGTGCCTCCTTGGAACACTGATGGGTACGATTCGATATCGTGCCATAAGCCCATGTACTGCAACAGACGTATAACATTTTTAGGATTTTTTTATTGATAGGATTACATCTCGTTTAAGTGGATAATGATTTGATCGGTTCCGATACAATGTCGCGGCCCTATTTCATCAGTCAAATACTTCTTCTTTATACTTCAATACTTCAAATTGGTGATATGAAATGGTTAACACTTCACTGTGTATTGTTCATTCCATATACAGATTAATGGAGCTCTGACCAAAGGTAAATTTCATAGCACGTCATCAGTTGTCAGTTATATATAAAAAAAAACAAAAACACACAGATATAGCTCTTAGTTAAATTATTAAATGTGCAAATTTTCAGAAAAAACAATCAATTTGTCAGAATTTTGTCACAATTTGAAACAGGCACGAGCCGAGCCATTGTATGGAATTCGATTACCTCATTATCCTCTTAACACAACAAGGTCAGTGAGTTTCCATTTTCAAATCTGAAACAGAAAATGTAAAACAGAACCGCCATTGATGTTATGGTATCTAAGGCTGGTTAATTGTAGAATGGTTGTTATAGATTTATTTCCTTTCTTCTTCAGGAGAAAAATAAGAACGGGTATATTTTAATTTTAAAATGTTCAGTATCAATAACGAGAGATTGTGTATTTTACCCTAAATATTGGTTGGGGAAAAAGTTTCTTCGCATTTTTTAAAAAAATTCAAAACATTTTTTAATATGGTTTATTTACATTTAACTAAAGTATGTAGGTACCATTTTGTTCGATAACTTTTTGCCATCTTGTAGGTAGGGACATGATCCCATTGCTGTAGAAATATTGGGACTTCTGATCAATATACCGCGACAAGTGGTTTTGGCAGTCCTCTCGTGATGTTAACCTGACACTGCCTAAAGAATTCTGAAAAGACCTAAACAGGTGGAAATCTGAAGGTGCAAGGTTAGGACTATACGGCGGATGCATTAACACCTCCCAGCCAAACTCTCTTAGTTTTTGCTGAGTGGCTAAAGATGTGTGAGGTCTAGCGTTATCATGATGAAAAACCACACCCCTTCTGTTGATTAATTCCGGCCGCTTTCTCTCAACTTCTTGCTTTAATCTCATCAGTTGTTCGCAGTAGAGTTCAGAATCGATGATCCTGCCTGGTGGTAACAGCTCATAATGAATAATGCCCTTCCAATCCCACCACACACACAGCATCACCTTGTTGCGAGTTAACCCGGGTTTCGCCACAGTCTGTGAAGCTTGACCGGCCTTTGACCACGACCTTTTTCGCACGTTCTTGTCGTACGTGATCCACTTTTCATCACCAGTTATCAGCTTCTTCAAAAATGGTTCGGTTTCAATACGTCGTAATAAAGAATCACAAATGAGTACACGGTTCATTAGGTTTCTTTCAGTGAGCTCGTGAGGTACCCAAATATCGAGCTTTTTTGTGTACCCAGTTTTTTTCAAATGCGCCAAAACTGTTTTGTGGTCAATTCCTAGTTCTTCAGCTACGTCGTAACTACTGATATGCCGATCTTGCTCCACTTTTTCAAAAATGGCATCCATTTTATCCGTAATAGGGCGACCAGAGCGACGTGCATCTTTGACATCAAAATTTCCGGATTGAAAACGCTTAAACCAAATTTGTGCTACTCTCACAGATACTGCACTAGGTCCATAAACATCGCAAATTTTTTTCGCGGCTTGCGTTGCATTTTTACCTTTTTTGTAGTAAAATTTTAAAATGTATCGAATTTCTTCATTAGATTCACTCATTTTGACAGTACGAAAAACAAATGAGAATCACACATTTTCCTAATTTGAATTTGGACTTATGTTCTTTAAAATTTAAACTTTCAATGATACCAAAACCAGCCAGATACAAATAGTATAGCCAAAGAGATTTTATTACAAGTTCATACATACTATAATGCGAAAAGACTTTTTCCCCGACCTATTATATTATGGATCATACAATTTCTTCAAAATACATATATTTTTCAATGAAATTTGGTTTTATAACAGAGGAGGTAGAGAGGAGATATTGTTCGCTCATGTTACTAGAAAGCGAAGTTTCTCTAGTGTCCCCCACACTAGATAAACTTCGCTTTCGTAACGGGGGAAAACACTTCATGGTTGGGTCATGCACCATTTTGGCTACATCCATCTATCGAAATAACCGGAAACGTTATTGTTGTTGTTATAGTCAATGAATTGTTAATGGTTCCAACATTTAAATTAGATGGCCCATTTGCATTTCACTGTTAGTGTTTTCAATAAAAAACCATTCACTCCTTATATCAATGGCTTTCCATGAATTTAAATATTTTTAATTTAAAAATTACATAAAATTATGCATAATGTCCATGGGTTTTCTGATGCCTTCGATGTTTATGATATATTGGCATTCAGTCATTGCGGATTCAGTAGAGTTAACAGAAGAAGAATTTACTTTGACATTAATGTTAACTCTACTGAATCCGCAATGACTGAATGCCAAGAATACACGCCCAGCGCGTACGAAAACCTTACCATAGGAATATCAAAGTTGGCCATGCCGGTAATTGTCGTATCGCACTGTCCAGGGAACACTACCGGCTGGTCAGCCACCGGCACAGGGTAGAAGAAGCAGCCTTCGGCGGTCTGTTCCATGGTCTGATAGTAGCGGTTGTTGAGAATGATGTAGTTGCTTATGACACTGTTGATGGCAGCCTCCGCATCTGCTGACAGCTGCTTGGAGCGGCTCAACTTCCAACTGAATACTGTGATGAGAATTCAGAATATGAGTTCATGTTAGGTATGCTTATTAAGAAGTGTTTAAATAAAGCTTATTCTACTGACGGTGTTGATGGCAGCGTCCGCTGCTGGAAGCTCCTTGGAGGGCTCAACTTCCAACTGAATACTAGGTATGCTCATTAAGAAGTGCCTAAATAAAGTTTAAGGATAAAAGACACATCATTTTAAGCCATCTTCCAAAAAAAAAATGTTGCCTTATTACTTTTTTATAATTCTGTGCAATAATTCAATGTCTAATAAACATATTTTTTTTAGTCAGAGTATAGATCTTAAGAGGGGTCAATGTAGATGGCACCACGGTTGTTCGTACCTATTTCTGCAATACCTAACTCCGTAAAAATGAAGTTACAAACTGTAACAGTAAGTGGCAAGCTCATCAATCAGTTGTATCTTTAATCCGATAGAACAATTAGAAAAATAAGCTAGAAATTATGAGATAATCGTGAGGATGTGAAAACTTGCAAATTTACGTTGAGCAACTTTTTGCGCTATGCATCTTACTTATCTCAAAAATCACTTGATTATTTTTAACTAGCAGGCAAGTTTTTTCGCGGGAAGTGTGTCTATTAATTCCTTACTATGGACTGTTTCTAGCGCCGGATGCCAAATACGATTTTGATGACGGGGGCAATATGTTTGAATGTTCAATCCCTTTAGTCAATGTCGGCAACGCGCAGGTTATACAGCGTATGGATAATTGTGAACACTTTGTCGTCAGTAGGAGGTATTCCTACAGGAGGAAGAACTGCAGGAACATTCTAACTAATGGATAGCAGGTGGCGGAATTGATAGATGCACTGCCATGAAAAGCTTGCTTGCTGGTTCAAACCCATCCAAGCAATAATAATTGTAGTAAAAAAACAAAAGTGAAGTAAAAAATTGTTAATGTCCCGTATTTATAACTAACATAAATGCAAAAAATCTTACTTAACAGGAAGAAAAATAAAAACGTAACCACTCACCTCGTCTTTGATTTTCATTTACGTTAACACAGCTATAGACTAAAGAGTAACTATCGTAATCTGTTGCCAGAATCCAATAATCACTTTGAGATGTTCCTGAAATAAATAAACAACAATTTAAAAATATTATTCAATAATGTTGTCGTTAATAAATCCAATGATCATTACAAAAGCGACATTAATAACGTAATTATCACCTCCTTGGCCATCTGGGAAGTTAACCACGAGCTTTCCTGTACCGTCGTTGCTGGCAACAGCAGTGCCCACGATGGTGTCAAGGGCCTGATTGACCACCTGGGTGTTGACCACGTCGACGATGGTGGCGCCATCTGCTATCGAGTAGCGCGCGTTGCTGCACGTTCCATACTGAAACTCGTTCGGATAGCTGGCAACGTCGTGCCACAGTCCAAGGTACTGTAATGAAAATGTACACCAATTAGACATAGTCATTACTAAGTAATTCTTCGATGTGGTGGTAATAAAATGGTGGTTGAAGAAGTGGAGTTTAATACTCCACTTCTTCAACCCAACCGATTCAAGTTTGTTAATGTGACCATATGTACACAGCGATACTCAAACCTATCTGAAGCTACGGAATCTAACTGTGGTGTACGGCCGCTCACTCCAACATCGGAGGCCCGTCTTGTTTGGGACCCACAACTCACCGCTGGCTTGGAGTCACTGAGCCACATATGATTTGTGGGTTCTTTCAATCTGTTCTACAGGTACTACCATGGACGTTGCTCCGTGGAATTTGCATCCCTCATTCTTCCCCATCCTACCTAAATCCGGAGCAGCCGCCGCAGATAATCAGAGAACCCCCATGTTAGGTTTTTGAGAACGAACCGTTTCTCATGCTCATTTCTCTGCCGCTCCGCCATTCCATATGGAACTGCCTTTCCTCATACCTATAACCTAGGAGTCTTGAATCGTAATTTGAACAAGCTCGATAGCTTAGCCGTAGTCAGCATGGAGTCTAGCTAAGCAAGGTTTCGCAAGGCGAGGTGTTTTTGGCTTTTCTGAGCACATTTGCTGTGCTGAGGACCAGCACAGCCACCTGTACTGGTACCCATACATACATAAAACAATACCAATGCTCCTAGGTTCTTCACGAACGAACAACTACATCACGACTTAAAGAATGCTCCAGTCTAGGTAAGACATTAGTCGACACACAAAAACCTATAAAAAAGGATAAAATGTCATCCAAACAACGTGGTGAAGGATCTGATGGAAGTAAATCCAATAATTCGTATGCTAAAAAGGAAAATACCTCAAGACATACTGAAATAGCTGTAATAATAAAGTAGGATGTGACAAAGGTCGCATACCGAGCATGCCAATTAAATCAAACCCACAAACCTACTATTAAATGTCCTAGTAAGGAGATAGATCGTAGTATAGAAAATATATTGAATTTAAATCTCCTTTATAAATTGTCTTTTTATATAGGCATATTATGTAGATGTTTTCTCTATTACCATGTCCATGAATTCAATTCCATTTTGCATTGTAACTTGAGAAAGCTTTGGTTAAATAGCTCTATATAGAGGTATTCCTCTCGCATCTAACGCATCTAATTTCTCAATCATTAGTAGAATTTCATTTCATCAATTTATGAAAGCGTTTGTTCAATATATCTTGCTTCTCGGACCGGACACGAAAGGTTCCGGGAAGGAATCATGATTTGACGGGAAATCTGGCATGAATTGAGCACATCAGCAAATTTAGGATTACACTTTGTTATGACTGATAAGTAAAAGTTCCCTAATCTTTAAGTAATGAATATGAGCACCAGCCAAACCAGGTACCAAGGTTAATTACATTTGATACCTCATGAATTATTGATCGATATGAGGACATTGAAATAAGTAGTACCAACCCTCTCAGCGTCAAAATTTTGAACGACGGGCATGTTAGGGTCACACTGTCCGTCCAGCACCACTGGTTCTCCCTCTTCCATTTCCGTAAGCCGGAAGCATGCGTCCTCAGAGTGAACAGTAGTGAGCATGTCAGAAGAACTGAAAACATCGTAAAAAAACAAGTTAAGGGATATCCATATTATCTATATCTATGTATATTTATATAACATAAAAATAAATATTTTAGGTATGTTGATGGAGTAAGTTACATTGTTCTATAAGATACTGCGTTTGCAGACATATCTTTGATACTAAAACTCAATTAACGATTTTTAGAAATATTTCCTGTATGTATGTAACCGATCATATGAATTTAATGGAACTTAATACACGTACAATTAACTACACGGGAAATAGGATAGGATAAATAAATTTCAGTTCCACGTACGCCAAGATGTGGCTGTCATAACATGTGTTCCGCGCCTTGGGGGCGATATTTGGACTGTATGGCACAGGATACATGACTGACTTCCCATACGATTTTATGCACAACTTGTCCAAACGTCCACATGACACTTCTTCTTCTGTGTGGGTTATGGACATGTGGACATGGTCCGGCCACATGCACTCACTGATTCCGGAGTTCCCAATATAGGCAGAAATTACGTCTGTACGGTTTTATTCCGATCATGTGTTTCAGGCCTTAGAATTTTTCCACTAATTTGTGTCTACGCTGTCGCCGTTGTGTATTCTGCATCTAAGTGTGTATACCATAATTTGTGGACGGAAAAAAAATGTCATGTAAACCCGTGAAGTTTCTTTGCGGGTTCTTCTTTATTGGGTTGATAGAATCCGCGGATCTTTGTGACGTACCTTAGTGTAGTTTAACTACCAAAAAGTTAAAATGAATGAAATGAAATACGAATGCGTTTCGATCGCTGCTCCCGAACTTCTATGTTCACTGGATCGGATTTGGCCAACGGTCCAGAAAAAGCCCGCGGCGCAGCGGGCGAATCGTGTCGGCAAAATCCGATACGGCACACGGCGAAGTAATATATAAGTCAATGGTTGAACGTCTTTTACCTATGTACACAACGTACGTATTAAGTACGCATGCGTATTATGAGAATAAAGACATTTCCTACAGTTCATTTGCACCTTAAATAGGAATATAACAGTCGCAAGGCCGTTATTTAAGTTGCAGCTAAGGGCCTTTTTCACCTACTTGCTTGCAATCAATGCCAGTACAAGATAATCAACACTTTAGTAATACATGCCCTTTAAGCCTGGTTTTCAACAAGTGATGATTTATTTTAACTGACACTTAAGGGGCCTTTATTAATAAAGTGCTGATTATCTTGTACGGGTATTGAGTGCGAGACTGTAAGAAAGGCCCTCCAATGCGAGGATTAAGCTAATCAGTACTTCGTGGAAGAGACTCTAGTGTCAATTAAAATAAATCAGCACTTGGTGAAAACCAGGCTTAATATTTTAAATTTAAACGTACTTTAACTAAGCGGCTTATGAAGATACTTAGAAAACATATATGTGGGCACTTAATAAGACGGTTTTATCTTTCATTGATATCGTTGAATTATTGTGATAATGACCCAGTAATTAAATTACGAAGTGCCTTATCTGCAAGATTATTGTGGCTTCACTTGGCCGACGGCTTCGCCTGCGTGAGTTTTGTCTTACCTGATGCCGTCGATGGTGGTAATCAGGACATCCAAGTACAGGTTCATGTTTTCATTAAGCGAAGTCGTACGTCCCAGTTTCCAAACAGTGACTGAAAATTGTAAAGGGTTGTTGATTCTAGAGAAACTTTAGTAACAAGTTTGCCTGCAATTCATTTGATGTTGTACCACGACTTACATTCAAGCATTGTAATCCGATTTTAAAACGATCAGAAGTTTTTTGGTTAGGTCATTCGTCATCCTGCTTTAGACAAAATGTCTGTTTACGATTACAATGCTTGAATGGAGATGTTGTTGTGTAATTTCAAAATATATCTCATTCTACTTTTGAGATTACCGCGGTCGTTGAACATGTTTGAAAAATGTGTTACGGCTTTTCACGCGGATAATGTCTCCTCCCGCCGCGTGAAAAACCGTAACACATTGTTCAAACATTGAGATATATATATTCATTCAAAAGGCGAAACTAGTTATCATTGGACGGTGCCTTTTAAAATCATATCCACATACCCAAACCTCTGATAAAGGCTCCAAATTCAAGCTGATTGCAAAGAGACAAGACACACACGCAAAAAAAGGCTCCAAATGACGCTAACCTCCAATATTTTGGGTTTATTTTTATTTTATCTCAGCGTCGGTTAAGAATGAACATCCGTACAGAAACTAAATATCAAAGTTTAGACTATTATCTAGTGTATGAGCGCGACACGGTTTTAATGAGTTGCTTATATTCTTTAAAAAATATGTTTGTTAACACCTATTTACTGGATTTTTACCCGAATTTCAAGCCGGGTACTTGGAATACATGAATGATTTAGACTATATTCGTTTTTGTGGTGCAATATCACATACTTATCTATTAATTCACTTTAAAAAGTAGACATTACAGGTTAGAAAATAAAATTTTGCTTCTTCGCGCTCGATTTTCGAGCGCATACGACAATGAACCCTAAAACAAACTCAATGCTTCCGGAGATCACCATTATCGATTTGCTGAAGGCTGGAGTAAGTTGGAGCCTTAAATACATGAAGCAAACATTGTCTGCCGTTTGCGCTTTCATTTCTACAACATTGACCAACTATGTTTATTAAGACACAGTCAACGCATCTAGATTTGGATGATATCGTTTGAACATTTTGACAGAATTGGTGTCAATTGAATAATACCTATTTGTTTAATTAAACAACTTACTGCTCCGTTGATTTTCGTTGATATTGTCGCAGTTATAGACGAGAGCGTAGTTCGAGTAGTCCGTGTCCAGAACCCAGTAGTTGCTGCTGGTGGGTTCTGTAAAAACGACAATTACGTAGCTATACGAAATATTTTGAGATTCTTTTATATTTTAATTACATTTGCCACGAGATTAAGTTTACGTTATTATTTTGGTGGGAAATAAATATATATATAAGAAATGTAATAATAGGATATTAATCGCTATGCATTTGTGTACTGCCTGGCAGCGAAATATTTTTCCATGCCCTAACTTCTCCACACCCCTAGACGTTGTTTGATTTGAGTATTTTTTTCAATCTCTTCTGGTTGCTGGAAGGTTCTTACAACTCACTATGAGTAAACAATTTTGCGATTTTTTTTTCTATTTTTGTGTGACTGGACATTGTTGGCGAATACCACACCCACATCGCATTTCCGAAGGAATTAGATGTCCTTCCCTTTATGGCAGATTGAACTGAATGGAAAATACGGACTCATTATTGCAGTTTCGACCAACTTAAAATCCAAAGTGGAAGGTGACCTACAGTTTCACATGGATTCCGAGCCATGGAACAAGCTCGCATTCGCAGCGAAATGCACTCATCCAACTCTGCAAGAGAAAGAGAGTGGTGCATGAACGCGGCGGGCACTTGAACCCAGACCTCTGGGATGTAAGGCAAGCCACTGAGCCAAAAACCGCTCAAAATAAAATGAATGTTCGCACTAGTGGTAGCGGTGAGTTTTAAACAAACAAACAAACAAGGATGTAGTGTTACGAGTTCGGGAGGCCAATTCTTGTACTAATTACTTTACATCCTGAATAAACCCTCCAAAACTTCACTAAATCAGTAAATAACTTCCGACTTATTATGGCGCCTTCACGGAAATAAAATCAAATATTAATCATATATATGCATATTTATATACAGAACTGAGACAACATTAATGTACACATGCACATAGATAATGTGGTCAACTGAGAAATCATGGACGCAGCAGAAGAAGAAGATATTCATGATTTGAGGAGATGGTCTTTAACTAGAGCTCTGAATGTGTGGATCGATGCACACGGACGTAAACGTAGAGGCAGTTCGTTCCACATACGTGCAGCATGCACGGAGAAAGAGTTAGTGTAGAATCGCCCTCTTGGACTCTAAACCACATCAAATATCTCACCCGGGCCGGGGGGGAAATGCACGGAAAACTCCCCTCTGCCTTCGTCGCCCACGAGGCGCGCCGTGCCGCTGATCGATTCGTAGAAGTTCTCGTTGACCTGGGCATTGTAGACGTCGACCGTGCCGGTCTCTTCGTTGAGCGTGTACTGCGCGGTGACGCACTGGCCCTGCGTGAAGGCGTTGGGAGCCCGGGCGACCTCGTACCAGAGACCTAGGTACTGGAACGTAACGAAAAACGTAACGTCCATTAGTTGATAATGAAGATGAAAAACTCGAGATGAAAAGATAAACATCTGAAAATAACAAGGTAGTTGGGACAATCGAAGTTGTCAATGTATATGTCGTATCCGTAAATTCAACAGGATTTTTTTTTGTTCTGAAGTCGACGAATTTTACAAATTTTCTCAGATAATGTCTGACTTTTGCAATAATATATAAGTGCACGGTAACACTGCTGCGCAGACGTTAGGTTAGGTGACCGATGTATTAGAATCCTGGAAAAAGACTGATTGATTGATTTTGAAGATGAATAACAACGATGAGACAAAGGCAGTTTCATCATTGACAACATATTCTCATAGCAGTTGGCGTTTTAGCTACCTGCCCCATAGGCGTTAGGGGCACGGGAGATCTCATACCAGACATGTATTAAAAACATTCTAATCCATGTATTGGCTCATATTTTAAAGACGAATAACTACTACGAAATCTATTAGGTTCCATAGCAATTTTAACTTTGGCAACATGGTCCAGTATCAGTTCTCATAGATGTCATTGTAGATACCGCAGCCGTTAACTTAGAAGGAGATTCGTAAGTTAACGAATTTCACATGTTTCCTACGGTTTATACACCGACTAGGGTGATATTTTGATTAAATGAGTAGTGCATTGCCCTGAAGGCGTTAGGGGTTGGAGAGATCTCATACTAGAGACCGATGTATTAGAATTAGAATGTTGAAAGAAGATCCATGCATTGGTTGATATTGAAGATGAATCACTACCACAAAACCTATCGTGCTGGTTCAACAGCAAAGGCAGTTGTATAATTGGCGAAATGGTTCTTATTTAAGTTCTCATGGATATGTCGCATTCGTTAACCATGAATCTTGTAAGTTAACGGATTTTCTACGACATGACTAGGACGATCTTTTCATAAACGAGTACGCGGTGAAGCACTGGGCGTGTATTCTCGGCATTCAGTCATTGCGGATTCAGTAGAGTTAACAGTAATGTCAAAGTAAATTCTTCTTCTGTTAACTCTACTGAATCCGCAATGACTGAATGCCAAGAATACACGTCCTGGTCTCGTTCGGAAGCGTTACCGGTAAATCTCATCCAGAGGTACTTGCCTATAGCACGCTAATGTATGCATTCGTTGTTATTGAAGATTAAGGCTGTAAAGCTCATCAAATATAGTGTGTGATGTATCGGAACCAACGAAAGGAGCTGTCTTCGAGTTAAAAAGGGTTTAAGAATGGGTTCGGAACAGCTGAATTCTGCACCAATGTTGCACGTGGTTTATTATGCGTGAATTAATTGAGCGTTTTTTTTCTAGGGTTGACGATAGATGGCGTAAATACCAGATGGCATAAGTTAACCTCAAAAAAGGTACATTTCGAAAACATTCAGGCTCCAAACCGTTACGTACTACTGATCTCAGTTTGTATTTTTTAAAGGAGTGCAGCTCCGATTTCCTTTTGAATTCTTCCTATTTGCATGAATGGTAATGTAAGGTAAACGCTCTGGGTACCTACATGAAGACTGCTTAGTGAAAGTGGACAGAGGGCGCCTGGCCATATGATACCTGCAGCACTGCTTCCAGCAATGGAATAACTGTTTTATATAAGACCTGGGGCACCGCTTCCAGCAATGGAATAACTGTTTCATATAAGACCTGGGGCACCGTTTCCAGCAATGGAATAACTATTTTAAACAAAACCTGGGGCACTCCTTCCAGCAATGGAATAACTGTTTCATATAAGACCTGGGGCACCGTTTCCAGCAATGGAATAACTATTTTAAACAAAACCTGGGGCACTCCTTTCAGCAATGGAATACCTCTTTTATATAAGACCTGGGACACTGCTTTCAGCAATGGAATAGCTGTTTTATAAAAGACCTGGGCACTGCTTCCAGCAATGGATTAACTGTATTGCAACGGGTGAAGTTTGAAGGGGATCTAAATTTTGCACCGCAATTAGGAACATACATTTTGTGTAACTCAGTATTCTGGCAAAAATATTTTGATTAGGACCCGATCAAAATTTTACTTGCTGTTTGCATTACAATCGGTATACAACGGTCTTGCCAGCTTCGCCACCATTGCGCCAAGGGAAGAAGCAGACAAAGATGATGATTGTTTAAAGTTTAAATAATGAACAATTGAAATAAATGAGAATTACTTAATAATCAGAATGCTAATTCAATAAGAATGCAAATATAGGCCAGCTATTTCATCGACCCACAACTTATACTATCTTATCTTGAGTGAACACTATAGAAGAAATATTTATAAGCCGATAATGAACTAACGTTAGCAAAGCTTGGGTATGTCCGCTGTGAGGGTTCCGCACGTAAAAAGAAGGCAAGCATGCCCACTGTACTGCTTCCAGTGCAAGTCGTAAGTGGCAACTTAGGGATTTGTCGTGTTAAGGTGGCCCAACCCGGCGGGAGTATGTCATTGGCGGGCACGGTACAAAACCGTGCTATTGCGCTCTGGGACATTCTATGTTTCAAAGATAAAGACAGGCTACGCGATGGCGAGGATGCAACATGTCCACAAAGCAGACAATGCGCATAGTCTTTGATTTGGTAAGATTTACGAAAGTTTTAATTACACAACGACTTATAGCTAAAAGTAAACCACGACCGCTGTAGTCAAAAATCAAACAAAAACCAAGTTGATTATAAATCTGCATGAAACAAGCTAGGTCTGATGACTGACCTAAGATGTTTTTATTTTATCGTTGCGTAATCCACGTCCAAAGTTATTGCATAAAATGCGCAAAAAAATCGAACTTTATGACTGTTGTAAATAAAGCAAAACCTTGAATCGTTTAATTAGGTTTTATTCCGCAAAACAAGACACAGTATGTGACATATGACAATTAACTTTTTAATCATCACATTCACCCCATGTGGAAGTCTTGCAGGTAGGAAGGAGGCTTGCGGTCCCTTTCAGAGCGGCGCGTTTCTATTGGAGCTCTGTCCTGAGAGGAAGATGAGGGAGCTGGTTGAGAAGGTGGTGAAGAGGCAGCGAGTGGTGGAGGCGGCATTGTTATCGGAATATCCTCAAAATCTTCAACGATGCTATCTGTCTCAACAAAATTATCAATTTGTCTTATTATTAATATATATAAATTGTTGTAAATAAAGCAAAACCTTGAATCGTTTAATTAGGTTTTATTCCGCAAAACAAGACACAGTATGTGACATATGACAATTAACTTTTTAATCATCACAATGACCTTATAACTTAGAAACCAAACACTATTTTACAATGCCAATGGACATCACACATCTAGTTTGATCAAATAAAGCTGTTTTGAGTATAATTTTAGATCTCTGAAAAAAAAAATATGCGCGTGATCTTCTTTCCACGATTGTATGGTGAGTTGCGCGGGAAGACCCAACTTAATTACAATATTACGAACTATAAACTGATTAAAATAGCTCTGTCGTATTTACTCAGCTATGTTACAAAAGATATTTTCCGTGATATTAGAAGAAAGAAGAATGACTGAATACGGATGAATATGAATGCTATTGTTATTAATGATCGTTCTTAGATTTACACTGTCGCTGTACATACTGTTTTGAAAAGTTTGCCCGGAAATACGTCTGACAGCCCGGCAGTTCCCGTTTGACGAGCCGGGCTCTCAGACGTAACTCCGGGGCAACGAAGTGGCCCTGACGATGCCTCGGTCGTTGGAGGCGAAACATGTCAGCCAAGCACGGTATTGCACCCCGAGAAACCGTAAGATTTCAAATTAAAACGTGAATAATGTTGCCAAAGCACTATACACAGCCACTGAGGCGAAATCCATTTTTGTTTTGCGACGTGAGCTGCCCTGCCCGCACACAGCGAGCATTCATGATTGTACTCACAGATTCCAAATCGAAATTGGCCATCGGCTGTGGTGTTGTGCTGCATTGTCCTTCCGTCACTATCTGTCCATTGGCACTTAGAATCCCGCTCAAAGCGAGCAGCGCCACCCACAACATGTTAAGTGCCGTACAATCAGAACATGTCTCGAAACACCGCACAATCCTCCCGACGCCAGCAAGGAAATGATTGTTCTAATCTCAGCCGAGTCCTATTTCATTAAATCGGTAATCAACATACCTATCTCATATTGGGTGAAAATCGTTAATCTCCTATAATGTGCTCCGCGATAATACACGTTGGGCGATAAAGAAATCAACGAAATTTATCTGATCGAGAGAGTTCTAGAAAATGGATACAAATTTCACGATTTTGCTTAGGAAAATCATCATGGTAAGTGCATCTTAATTTTAGCTATGCCGACGGATGGGGCATTTATGTTAGGACTTTATTACGAGAAAGTCAAAATACACATACAAAGTGTAAGATAGGGGAAATGGCGGTCAGCGGGCAATGCCGTTCACCTGCAAATTCTAACTTTACAGAAATATCGAAATTTTGCTGTACTACATTTAGCATCTTATTGAGTAAGCTAATTTACGAAGCACCGCTATTTTGAAACGTGCACAGCGTGTGTGACAGCTGCGTGAGTGTTCAGTCGTATTTTGCTGTAAAAAATTGGGAATTTCGATGAAAGGTAAGCTAATAATAATGTATTCTCATCAATATATCTCTAATTGTCAATCATTATACATGTATTAGTGTATCCTATGTGCTCGTTGTATATTGTGAAAATTATTTTAACGTTTTTTGTGATCAACCAAAAAAAGAATTTACTCATTTTGGGGTAATGCCGGTCATTCGAAGGGGGTAATGGCGGTCACTGAACGGTATTGCCCCATATAAAAATATTGGGCAATAAATTACCTTAAAATATGTTTTATTTTTGATGAAATGTTGTTTCATGATTGCCTTTATATTGTATTTAGGTAGAATAGGCAGAGGACTACTGCAAAAGGAAAATGGACTAAAGAAGACTTAGAAATATCCATAGCAGCCGTACAGAATGGTTTAGCTTCGAAGAAGTTCAGTATACCTTTCAGCACTCTGCCCGAAATAATGAAGAAGAATATTCCAGTTGCTTCCTTCTCCGGGAAGACATCAAAGTTTCTCAGCGGGTATGGTTGAGAATATAAAACTTCTAGCGAAACAATTTTATGACCTGAGCCCACACCAAGTTCGTATTACAACTACCATTTATGCCGAGAAATATGTGTACTTTATAGAAATAAACATGATCATATGTTCGAACGTAATAATAATGTGGTTTTGTTGTTTTAGTATATTTTGGAAGCATAACTGTGTTGTTTTTGAATGACCGGTACACCCCAATACTTGACCGCCATTACCCGTAGGTGCAAGGTAATGTTTAAAAAAAAAAACGAACGCTCAATAGATTGACCATTTATATCATATATTTCTAAAGTAATCTAAATAAGCTATGTGAGTCCTTAAAATAAAATTATGATAACCGCTTAAGTGGCCGCCATTCCCCCATCTTACCCTACGTACATCACGCCGCTTTCCCGGAGGGGTTGGCAGAGATGATAGAGCGCTGTACGGTACGATCACAGCACACCTCTTTCGCTGCATCTACAGACATACATCTTTTCGTACATGCTCTACGATTACATACCTATCATCTTAATCGCATTCCCTCATCCCAGCCTCATTAGAAAAATACCAAATGAAAAAAATGCGTTAAATGGAAGGTAACTAGATAAGGAGAGATATATTGACGAAATCGTCGTTGAAGAAAACTCTGAACAACTTAGATGCTGTGAGACTGTAGTGGAAATATTCACATATTTAGGTTTACTTTTAAAGTGTACTTTATACAAATATCGAAAACCACTGAATTTTTTATAAATGAAACAACTAAGGTGTTAATAGGGTTACTAATGACCAGTGCGCGGGAAAAAATTGCCCCGCAGGCGTTAGGGGTTCGAGAGATCTCATACCAGAGACCGATGATGAAAGAAGATCCTTGCATGGGGTGAAATGAAAGATGAATGACTACGACGAGGAATGTACTTGTATGTTTTTTTAACAAAACCAGTATTTTATTATCCTTACAATAGTTAACTAATTAGCACTCAAATTGTTAGGTGACTTCTCAAAATGTGTTCCTTATAATATACACTATTGGCTGGTGTTATAATACAGGAGTGTTATATTTTGTTTGTTGATTTATTTTTACATGCTCGATTCCCGGCAATATGAGATGATTATTAAAAATCTAACAATGCAGTTGTACTGTATGTAAAAATCGGGTCTGATGGCTTTTCCATTATTCTTAGAGTTTCTAATTTGGCCATGAAGACACACTTGAAAAATTCATCTGTATTTGTATTATTACAGAAACTTATCGAAATCGTAAAAACTGATGATTCCATGACAACTACATGCTCGTTATTCGACATATTTGCTTGACATATCCGTTTGGAGATAGTGTTAGTCATTGATTAACTTTATCTACATGTGTTAGAACTCTTTCAGATAACCTTCCACAAAATTTTATTGTTAGCATTCGATCCAACCCACCGGGCGTTGATAGAGTATTACACCAGATGCATTGGATGAACGATGGTCGATGCGGCAATGAAAATTGTCCGTGTTTTCCATCCAGTTCAATGTAGCCGTGCAATATAAGGAAGATCCTGGCATGGCACCTAGTTCCCATGTGGTGTGTTGGGCTAATACCATGACAACTTGTGGTATTAGCCATCTATGTCCAGTCACATAAAAAAAAAAAAAAGGTTCAGGGAGTATTTTTAGAGTTCCGTTCCCAAAGGGTGCCGACGGAACTTTATTACTAAGCCTCCGCTGTCCGTCCGTCTGTCACAGGGCTGTATTTCATGAACCGTAATAGGTAGGCAGCTGAAATTTTTACAGAATATGTATTTATCTTGCCGCTATAACAACAAATAATAAAATACAACAAAGTAGTACAGTAGAAGCAAAAAAATTTAAATAAAGACAAAAATAATAAAAACATAAATAAAGGGTGGCTCCATACAAAAACGTGTCCTACACTGGCGGCCGTGGACAGGAAAAGGGGGCGACGACATCAATTGCGTCGGCGGAAAGCAGTGGTTCCGTACCGCTGAGGGCTGAAAAAAAATTGGAGGGGCGTATGTTCAGCAGTGGACGCAAACACGCTGACTGACTGACTGACCATACAAACAACGTGTTTTTTTGTATTAAATCTTTTATAAATGTCCGACTCGCACTTGGCCGGTTTTTTAACCTAGTAAAAAATATTCCAAAAACATACAAAAAAAGATATACTTTGTTGTTAATTGATTGATCGAATGCCAAGCTATTACGAAACATGCCAAGATTAAAATAGGTTGTCCTTGATCACAGTAAATGTACAAATTTCCAAAAGCTTAAAAGTAAGTCTCCCTATTTTTATCGCAAAACATACTACTATTTCAGAGGAAATTTAAATGGTAAATCTTATCTCAAATGAAGGGTTGGGATAGGCAATCTTCATATCAGAGATGTGTCAGCCCAAAATTGATAACATGTGATCATTGGAATCAGATAAACCAGAATTGAAGAAAATGCTCTACTGTTTCTCAAAGAGGTCGTCAGTTCTGCTATAAAGTTGTGTGTTTCCGTCAAAAATGCATTTCTGGTTGTTGTTTGTGGTGATATTTGGTGTGCAATGCCAGTCACAAGTGCTACAGCTAGGCCTTTGTGATCAGGTGAACCCGGTCGCTAATTTCGACCTTAACAATGTAAGTAGAAAAAAAAGAATTGTTTAAATCCATTAATTTAGTATCAAAATAATCTGAAGTTCCGTAAGAACTTGGAAACGTTGAATCATGTTGCATGTTATTGGACATGGATAGCTAATATCACACCTACCCTCATGATATTAGACTGGGATTTAGGTTCCATGCCAAGACCTGCCTTATGCACGGTTACAACATCGAGTCAAATGACACTAGACGAAAACATAAATAAATAAAACTTAACGTTATTAAACATTTTTAACTATTATGTCTCGGAAAAAACATTAGGTTTACGTTACCTGTACATAATATTTAGACAAGATTTGCTTTCTCATAGCTGCTAAATTCATATAAAGAAATCAGAGCTCATTTAAGTATGTATAAGTCTACACATGAACAGAAAAATGTGATATCTACTTTAGATAAAACAATATTAAATAAATACTTAAAAACGCCTACGAACAAGCGTAAACATCCATTATTAATTCAAAGAAAAGTAAGAAAGAAGGAATTATACTTTTTCGTATTAAGCATATACGTCACTTATTCCAAGGAATGTGACATGTATGTATGTATAATCGACCGTGAAGCAAGGACACATTAATTAAAGAAAGATCCCTGTAAAAAGGGGAAAATAGGAAAAATGGTATGTTTTGCTAGTTCGGGTCCAGCATTACAGTATATTCGTAAAGTAGTTCTTTTTAAAGGGATCTTTCTTTAATTAATGTGTTCTTGCTTCGCGGTCGATTATACAACCATACATGTCACATTCCTTAGTAAGAAATAAATTATAAATTAATTCTAAAAAAGATGCTTTATTAATAGGTGCCTACTTAAGAACGGCCCGTAAGCAATGCTCCCCATACAAACGTACTTTACTAATCATTTGGAAACCGCTATTCCAATTAAATTGATATTTCATATCTAATATCAGGTAACAAATATCTGTGTCTGCATGCTTTTGTTTTTTTGAAAAATCCAAACCGAATGAAATGAATGCAAAAAGAAAATCTTCATACGAATTTTGTTTTCTCTGTGGTTTGACCCAGAATACATTTACCGAAAAAACAAAGGCATGCAGACAAATATCTGTGTAGCCTAATATTAGATACCAAATATCAAGTAAGTTGGAACAGTGGTTTTCAAATCATTAGTAAACTACGTTTGTATGGGAGGCGAAATTTTCAGGTGCTTACGGGCCGACCTTAATTGCATTAAACAATTTCATATATTCATACAAGATGACAATGAATGATACAATTATAAATTAATAAAACGATTATGTCTACAATAATAACATTATTATTTTAACGAAAACTAAAAATTCAAAAGGAAGTATTGATGGCACGCCTTGTTTTATCTTTAATTCCTTTTAAAAATATTTTAGAAATCACCAACACTGATAAACAATTTAAAGTGGACCAATTATATTGCAGTTCCTGGGGACGTAGCGTGAGCTGGAGCGGTTCCCGAAATGGTACGAGAACAATGGGCAGTGCGCCTACAAGGTGATTTAGCGACGAAGCGACATCATCGAGATCCAGCACCATTATGTCCTTGGCGACATTGAGTTCACCAACACTGATAAACAATTGCTTAAGTGAGAGTGTCTAGAAGTAATATGTTGACCAATTATAATTGCAGTTCCTGGGGACGTGGCGTGAGCTGGAGCGGTTCCCGAAATGGTACGAGAACAATGGGCAGTGCGCCTACAAGGTGATTTAGCGACGAAGCGACATCATCGAGATCCAGCACCATTATGTCCTTGGCGACATTGAGTTCACCAACACTGATAAACAATTGCTTATGTGAGAGTGTCTAGAAGTAATATGTTGACCAATTATAATTACAGTTCCTGGGGACGTGGCGTGAGCTGGAGCGGTTCCCGATATGGTACGAGAACAATGGGCAGTGCGCCTACAAGGTGATTCAGCGACGAGGCGTCATCATCGAGATCCAGCACCATTATGTCCTTGGCGACATCGAGTTCACCAACACTGATAAACAATTTCTAATGTGAGAGTGTCTAGAAGTAACATGTTGACCAATTATAATTGCAGTTCCTGGGGACGTGGCATGAGCTGGAGCGGTTCTCGATATGGTACGAGAACAATGGGCAGTGCGCCTACAAGGTGATATAGCGACGAAGCGACATCATTGAGATCCAGCACCATTATGTCCTTGGCGACATTGAGTTCACCAACACTGATAAACAATTTCTTATATGAGAGTGTCTAGAAGTAATATGTGGACCAATTATAATTGCAGTTCCTGGGGACGTGGCGTGAGCTGGAGCGGTTCCCGATAAGGTACGAGAACAATGGGCAATGCGCCTACAAGGTGATTCAGCGACGAGACGACATCATCGAGATCCAGCACCATTATGTCCTTGGCGACATCGAGTTCACCAACACTGATAAACAATTTCTAATGTGAGAGTGTCTAGAAGGAACATGTTGACCAATTATAATTGCAGTTCCTGGGGACGTGGCATGAGCTGGAGCGGTTCTCGATATGGTACGAGAACAATGGGCAGTGCACCTACAAGGTGATTCAGCGACGAGGCGACATCATCGATATCCAGCACCATTATGTCCTTGGCGACATCGAGTTCACCGACACTGATAAACAATTTCTAATGTGAGAGTGTCTAGAAGTAACATGTTGACCAATTATAATTGCAGTTCCTGGGGACGTGGCATGAGCTGGAGCGGTTCTCGATATGGTACGAGAACAATGGGCAGTGCGCCTACAAGGTGATTCAGCGACGAGGCGACATCATCGATATCCAGCACCATTATGTCCTTGGCGACATCGAGTACACCAACACTGATAAACAATTTCTAATGTGAGAGTGTCTAGAAGAAACATGTTGACCAATTATAATTGCAGTTCCTGGGGACGTGGCATGAGCTGGAGCGGTTCTCGATATGGTACGAGAACAATGGGCAGTGCGCCTACAAGGTGATTCAGCGACGAGGCGACATCATCGATATCCAGCACCATTATGTCCTTGGCGACATCGAGTTCACCAACACTGATAAACAATTTCTAATGTGAGAGTGTCTAGAAGTAACATGTTGACCAATTATAATTGCAGTTCCTGGGGACGTGGCATGAGCTGGAGCGGTTCTCGATATGGTACGAGAACAATGGGCAGTGCGCCTACAAGGTGATTCAGCGACGAGGCGTCATCATCGAGATCCAGCACCATTATGTCCTTGGCGACATCGAGTTCACCAACACTGATAAACAATTTCTAATGTGAGAGTGTCTAGAAGTAACATGTTGACCAATTATAATTGCAGTTCCTGGGGACGTGGCATGAGCTGGAGCGGTTCTCGATATGGTACGAGAACAATGGGCAGTGCGCCTACAAGATGATATAGCGACGAAGCGACATCATCGAGATCCAGCACCATTATGTCCTTGGCGACATTGAGTTCACCAACACTGATAAACAATTTCTTATATGAGAGTGTCTAGAAGTAATATGTTGACCAATTATAATTGCAGTTTCTGGGGACGTGGCGTGAGCTGGAGCGGTTCCCGATAAGGTACGAGAACAATGGGCAATGCGCCTACAAGGTGATTCAGCGACGAGACGACATCATCGATATCCAGCACCATTATGTCCTTGGCGACATCGAGTTCACCGACACTGATAAACAATTTCTAATGTGAGAGTGTCTAGAAGTAACATGTTGACCAATTATAATTGCAGTTCCTGGGGACGTGGCATGAGCTGGAGCGGTTCTCGATATGGTACGAGAACAATGGGCAGTGCGCCTACAAGGTGATTCAGCGACGAGGCGACATCATCGATATCCAGCACCATTATGTCCTTGGCGACATCGAGTACACCAACACTGATAAACAATTTCTAATGTGAGAGTGTCTAGAAGAAACATGTTGACCAATTATAATTGCAGTTCCTGGGGACGTGGCATGAGCTGGAGCGGTTCTCGATATGGTACGAGAACAATGGGCAGTGCGCCTACAAGGTGATTCAGCGACGAGGCGACATCATCGATATCCAGCACCATTATGTCCTTGGCGACATCGAGTTCACCAACACTGATAAACAATTTCTAATGTGAGAGTGTCTAGAAGTAACATGTTGACCAATTATAATTGCAGTTCCTGGGGACGTGGCATGAGCTGGAGCGGTTCTCGATATGGTACGAGAACAATGGGCAGTGCGCCTACAAGGTGATTCAGCGACGAGGCGACATCATCGATATCCAGCACCATTATGTCCTTGGCGACATCGAGTTCACCAACACTGATAAACAATTTCTAATGTGAGAGTGTCTAGAAGTAACATGTTGACCAATTATAATTGCAGTTCCTGGGGACGTGGCATGAGCTGGAGCGGTTCTCGATATGGTATGAGAACAATGGGCAGTGCGCCTACAAGGTGATTCAGCGACGAGGCGACATCATCGATATCCAGCACCATTATGTCCTTGGCGACATCGAGTTCACCAACACTGATAAACAATTTCTAATGTGAGAGTGTCTAGAAGTAACATGTTGACCAATTATAATTGCAGTTCCTGGGGACGTGGCGTGAGCTGGAGCGGTTCCCGATATGGTACGAGAACAATGGGCAGTGCGCCTACAAGGTGATTCAACGACGAGGCGACATCATCGAGATCCAGCACCATTATGTCCTTGGCGACATCGAGTTCGTCCTGCACGTCAATTCCACCATGACGGATCCGCGAACTGCCGTCTTCGATGTCGAAGCATCTAATATCGGTAAGCAAGCAAAGATCCCGCAAATTTTCATACTTATGACATTAACAACGGGACATATGTCGAATACCAGAATTCGGTCCGACGTCTGTGCCATACATTTCATAGTTTACAGACCCTTTAAATAAACCCTAAGTAGGGTTTGTATGAACGGCTTACGGTGCGTCGATTGTAATGCATGATGTTTCAGACCAACCATTTGGTCAATCATCAGGCGAGCACCCGTTTACGAGGATTGTAGCTGCATGTAAAAATAGTCTGCGAAAAAACTTGGGCTAGGTTCCAAAGGTCAGGTGATATACGGTGTCTAGAGTGTTACTGCTTTTCTTCTCTCTTCTTCCCTGCGCAGCCAACACCACAATTTGAATAGCTGTTATTGAAGTTTCTATATTTTGACATTTCTATGGAGATTCCCTGACTCCCAGGATAGTACATCAGTATCAGGTAGAAATACCCTCACCGACAGCTACAAACTTCATTGACGGCGAAAACGTCAAACTGACAGTTCCCTGTTGACCGCCACTGGCACGGGTGCTCACCTGATGATGGACTAAATGTTTGGTCTCAAACGCCGTGCATCACCATCAACACTCCAACAACCTCCTCAAATCTCAAATGATAAATTTCCTAAATTAGTTAGCTAAGTTCCTAAGTTAGCTTAGCTGTCGACATTATGGCCAAGGTCAATTTAGTCCATCTGTGCAATTTCTCAATGTTTTTGTTTTGGCTAATCAACGCTAGTAGTTTAACTGTATTAATTACTTTAACATTGATGAAAATTTTTGTTTCAAATGTCTAAATAAAATTATCTAATCTTGCACGAATGGAAATCGTATTTGCACATTGGAAGAAGCAATCCACTGATATAGCACAACGCTGATAAATTTGTATTCAATGATTTCAGACACACTGGGCATACCCCTCACCGTGGTGGCGACAGATTACACAAGCTATGCAGTGGTATACGGCTGCAAGCACCATGAAGAACTACACTTTAGGTTTGGTATGTCTCTCAGAAATAATTGTAATGTTGAAATACAGTTTTTGACTGGGATAATTGGGATGACTTCCTTATATTGCATGGCTACGTTCAGCTTGATTGAACACTCGGATAATTTTCATTGCCACTTTGAACACCATTCATTAAATGGGATGGTACCAACAAAACCGGACGGGATTAACCCTGCTACCTAGTAATTAAGGAATTACTTCCTCTTCGCCTTTTATTAGGGTTCCGTACCCAAACGGTGAAAACGGAACCCTATTACTAAGCCTCCGCTGTCCGTCCATCCGTCTGTCACAGGGCTGTATAATAGCTGCTAAATTATACTAAATTATACCGCTAATGTAGGTAGGCAGCCGATTTTTTTATAGAGTGTTAATAGGTTAAAAAAAACAAAGATTGTAGGGGGGTACATTTAAATAAACGTGATTTTTTTGTGTTAAATTTTGTACGATGGTACGGAACCCTTCGTGTTTGAGTCCGACTCGCACTTGGCCGGTTTTTTACTGGTATAAACCATCTGTTGAATTTTGGAAATGTATCAAATTTAGTTTTGAATCAAATCTGTCTATACGTTCTTCTGCCGACCGAGCTTCCACAGCATTGCTCCTATGCCGGCGCCCTGAGCCGTCTTGGAGGGTCTTCGGCCTCGCACGAGGCTATAAGAAAATGTCGGTGCCTTACTGCGCTCGGCGGGCCGCCTCCTGAAGTTCGGAAGATCACGCGGCCATGGTTATGGCGTCACGAAGTCGCGGCAAGCCACCAGGACGCCCTCAGCGAGGGATAAAAAACTTGAGAAAATAAAACTGTGAGAGCTCACATTATACGTTTATTCGCTCCAACATCGGAAACGGAAGAGAGGCATAGATTATAAAATTTTCAGTATTACCAGTTATAATGTTGCCAGTACGAAAACAATGAATTGTCCATAACTCCCCCCTTGAAAGGACATCTTTCAACATCTCAGAAACTCTAAAATCTGAATAAAGTATCAACGACACATCGTAGACATACATTTTTGACAATGGCAAAATCCTGAAATTTAATGACCTTGACTTTAAATATTTATAAAAATATTATCTCACAATCTACACAAAATAACCCAATAATTACTTACACAGAATTAAGAGCAGAATAGTTTGTAAGACATAACATAGATTTTTAAACAATAGTTAGGCATTGAAATTAAGTTAATTTGAAGAAGGAAACATGCATGATAGCTACAAGCTATACATATCATAGTATAGCGAGAACACATTATACAACCAAATTACTAAAGAATGCAAGAGGTCTATTTTTTAACATATAGGTTCGACACTTTACCAACTTACAGAAACACGACATAATAATTTTGGTGGGAATAATGCAGTCAAGCACAAAAAATAGTAGCTTAGGCTTGACATTATCATGCAGTCTATGAAATTTATATAGAATGCACCTTGCAATTAAATTAATGTGATCATGACAATAAATGAATTTGGATAGTAAAACTTTTACTTAGAATTCGAATGAATTGATCAAGACAAAAATATTACAAATTATATAAGCACTCCAATAATATGATTCAGCAATTTGAGAACAAAATAATTTTATAGGACATACATTTTAAATAATCGTCTCATACTGAATGTCGGTTGATGTTAAGCAACGCATAAGGCTATACTAAGCTATAATGTAATATAGCATAAGCGTATAAATTCTATATAACCAAAACATTTCATAATAAAAGAGGCCTTAGGATTTTAACACCGAATTGTCTCAAACATTAATATGACACAATAGCTTTGATTATTTATACAGTTAATAATAAGGTCATGCACACATTTGTAGACAGATCATGCAATTTATTCAATAGGTAGAATGCATATTTTGGTGATTGGTCTCGTAATAATGCCATTAATAGTTTTTATATTGGCGGCTCTGATGTGACCATCACGGCCGGTTATCAATTCAACAATTCTTCCAATACACCATGAAAGAGGCGGCAAATTATCATCCTTAATTAACACAATATCATTTTGTTTCAAATTAGGTTTAATTTTGTTCCATTTATACCTTGCTTGTAAGGAGGTAAGATACTCCTTGTGCCATCTTTTCCAAAATTGCTGTTTACATCTTATTATTTGTTCATATAATGATAATCGATTAACATCCACCTGTAGAACATTTGACTCTGGAAAGGACGTTAACCTGTCATTGATCAAAAAATGAGCTGGTGTCAAGCAATTGAGATCATTAGGATCATTACTGGAATAGCAAATTGGTCGAGAGTTTATGACACCTTCAATTTGAATCAAAGCGGTATTCAAATGTTCATATGACAATGTTGTTTTTCCTAAAATGCGTTTTAAATGGTGCTTAACCATTTTCACACCACTTTCCCACAGGCCACCCCAATGTGGGGAGTAGGTGGGTATGTAACACCATTTTATACCTTCTTTTGAAACACAATCAAAAATTTCAGAATTAGAATTGTTCAGCAAGAAATATAATTTATTGAGTTCGTTATGAGCTCCGCGAAATGTGGTTGCGTTATCACTAAATATCCTTTCAGGTTTTCCCCTACGATACCAAAGACGATTTAGTGAATTAATAAATTCTCGGGATGATAAATCTGAAACTAATTCTAAATGCAATGCCTTGGTAACCATGCAAATGAACAAGCATATATAACCCTTTGTAATGACAGCACTTCTTATGCGTGATTGTTTCACTGAGATAGGACCAGCGTAGTCGACGCCTACATTAAGAAACGGTCTGGCAGGTGTGATACGCACCGCCGGTAAATCAGCCATAATCTGATTCATTCCTTCTGCTCTAAACCTAAAACAAGCAATACACTTATGTATAAGTTGGCGTACTATATTACGTCCATTTATGAACCAAAAACGAGTGCGTAAACTAGCCAAAGTTGATTGAGCGCCTGCATGCAATAAGCGCTCATGTTCGTAAATTACTATTAAATTAGTAACATTACTTTCCGGAGGCAAGATCAGAGGAAACCTTTGTTTATCATTAAGGTCTGAATATTTTAGTCGGCCTCCGACACGTAATAGTCCGCTTTCATCCATAAAAGGATTTAAGAATTGTAACTTGTAGGGTTTTAAATCAACACTGTTTGATTTATTCGGATCAGACAGAGAATCCATTAATTTGCCATACCATTCTCGTTGTATAATTTTCACAATGACGGTCAAGGAATAGTTCAATTCTTCGCTTGACACAAATTCAATATTTCTGTTTGATTTGTCAGTTCTAACATTATGAATGAACCTTAGGACAAACGCCATACTGCGCTGGAGTTTCGACAGCGATGAGAATCGCTCGAAAAAGTCTAAAAAAACAGTATTCCTGGGAGCAGCTACGGTTGTAACTGCGCAAGAAACGTTGTTTGATCGTGCTTCTAAATTCAGATTGTGCGTCCCTGAGAAAGTAGTCTCAGGGGGCCAACTGTCCACATTTTGTGACAGCCAAGGGGGACCGGACCACCATAGGTCAGATGTTTTCAATTCAGTGGGACGAACTCCACGTGAAACTAAGTCGGCAGGATTGTCAGCCGACCGCACATGATGCCAGTCCTCCTTGGCGGACAACGACTGAATCTCCGAAACGCGATTAGCAACAAAGACATTCCAGCGAGATGCCTCAGATTTTATCCAACACAAGGTAATGGAGCTATCAGTGTAATAAGAAACCTTGATATGGTTCATATTTAATGTTTCAAGGACATTCTTTGTTAAGTTTGATAATAATACTGCGGCAGACAATTCAAGTCTTGGAAGACTAACGGGCCGGACAGGAGCCACACGAGACTTAGAGCATAATAATCTTACCATATGTTTTCCATTGTTGTCAGTGGATCTCAAATAAATGACGCACCCATACGCTTTCGTAGAGCTGTCGGCAAACCCATGTAATTCGTAACACACATTGGACACCTGACAAACAAAACGAGGCACTACAATAGTATTTAATGCTTCTAGATTGCTCCAAAAGTCTGACCACGAGTCAAATATGTCACTAGGCACTACATCGTCCCAGTCTACATTGGCCTTCCAAATTCTTTGCATAATGATTTTTGCGCAAGTACATACCGGCGACACCAACCCCAAAGGATCAAAAATCTTAGCAATGTGAGCAAGTATTTGTCGTTTGGTTGTGGTATTTTTTACATTGGTAGCCGGAACCTTAATCTGAAATGAATCATTAGTAGGACACCACACAATACCCAAGGTCTTCAACGATGGAGTGCCATCGCTCAATTCAAAATTGCATTTTTCATGGTGGTCCTTAGGAATTAATTCCAATAACTTTTGGTTATTTGAAAACCATTTATGAAGTTGAAATTGACCCTTGCCCAGGAGCTCTATCAATTCCCTTTGCAACTGAGCGGCAGTGCAAAAATCATTTGCACCACTGATGATGTCATCTACATAACAGTTATTCAGCAGAGTCTTCGACGCGAGCGGATAATCCTTACCTTCGTCCTCAACTAGTTGTTTCAAACAGCGAGTCGCTAAAAAACTAGCTGGAGCTGTCCCATACGTAACACGGGTGAGTTGAAAGCATCTAATTTTTTCAGTGGGCGCATCTCTCCACAAAATACGCTGTAAGGCTTGATGTTTTTCCTTTACAGCAATTTGACGGTACATTTTCGTAATATCTGTTATGAAGACGTATACAAACATTCGAAACCGCATCAGAATTGTGAATAGATCCGCCTGGGTGGCAGGGCCAACCATTAAAATTTGATTTAAAGAGGTACCGGATGAGGTGGGGGCGCTCGCGTTGAAGACACATCGCAGCTTAGTGCTCGTCGAGTGTTCCTTGATCACAGCGTGATGCGGGAGGTAATACTCAAAACCTGCTTCAGCTGAAACGTACGGAAAATCTTTCACTTCCTTGGCATGACCAAGTTCTATAAACTCATCGATAAAGCTTTTATATTCTGTGAAGAATTTAGGATTTTTGGCGAAGCGGCGTTCCAAAGACCTAAAACAGTTAAGAGCTAGGTCATAAGAATTCCCAAGAAGACCAGCTTTCTCAGGGAAAATAGGCAATTCCACTTGATATCGGCCCGAACTATCACGGGTGACAGTTTTTTTATATAGCGCTTCGCACATGTTTTCTTCCTGACTGAGAATGGAAGACGAGCGACCAACTTCTTCAATTTCCCAGAATTTTGTAATTGATTTATTCAATTCATAAGTATCCGGGTTAGCTGACCCCACAAAATGACACGTACCTGATTTTGATACAAGGTCGCTGGCTAACGTTCCACCGAAAATCCAACCCAAGCGGGTGTTAACTAAGACAGGATTTTTTGGACCCAGGTCGATCTTACCCTTGGAGATAACTCTGTAGAAGAAGTCTGAACATAAAAGTAGGTCAATTCTTCCCGAGATATTAAAAGTGGGATCCGCAAGTTGAATATAGTGCGGCCACTTAAGACATTTTTTATCAAAGCTGGACCCAGGCAGGTCGCTAGTTATGTTCTCTAGGATACCACAATCCAAGGAATATGTGTGAGAACCAAAGCGAGATTTTAAGTTGATATTTGCAGTGTGACTCACTAAAGTTGCGACCTCTCCGCCCACACCACCTATCGTCCAACGCACTGGCATCTTGCTTAATTTCAGCCGACTCGCTAGTTCAGACGAAATGAAGTTGTGCTCACTCGCGTTGTCGAGGAGCGCACGAGCAGTGTGTTCGTGTCCGTCGGCCCCTCGTACTAGCACCAAGGCTGTGGAAAGCAACTTGACGCCTCTCGTACCGTCCGAGGACACGCTCGTAGCGTTACCGCTAAACGTGGTGGGGCTCGCGTTGACGCTCTGCGAGCCGCTAGAGTTGGGTGGAGACGCAGCGTCAGCAACATTTCCACTTGCACGAGGGTACTCAATGTGCAGTAGATTACAATGTCTACCAGAGCATTTCGTGCACATAGTCTGACTGTGGCACTTTGAAGACGAATGATTCGCCTTAAAGCAAATCCAACACAACTTTTCAGTTTCTATGAACTTTCGCCTTTCCTGTGGCGTCTTTTTTAGGAAGGTGTAGCATTTTTTTAATGCATGGGGCCCCTTAGAACAGCATTTGCATATGATGTCAACCTTGCTTACCTTGTTGCTCATAACGCACGCCAGTGAAGGCTTCGAGCGGCTCGGACAGTCGTCTCGAGCTAGCGCCTCGCCCGCTTGGCAGCGTTTCTCAAGGTAATTGGTGAATTCCTGCAACACCGGTAACGTTTGATTATCTCTCTGCAGCTCAAAGTCCATAAGCGTTTCATGATCCAATTTTTTTGACAAAATGTGGATTAAAATAGTATCAGCCAAGTTAGGTACCTTGAGGGCAGTGAGAGAATTAAAATGCTGTGAAAATGTATTCAGGAGGGGTCTAATTTCACCTTTCTTCACATTAGGCATTTCAAAAATGCCATTGATGTGATGATTTAAAAGCACGGACTTGTTGTCATATCGTTTTAGAATTGTATTCCAAGCGACCATATAATTAGCGTCGGAGCAATCTATATTTTCTATCAGAGTGGAGGCTTCTCCTTTCAGAGCTGATTTTAGATAGTAGAATTTTTTTATTGGAGGCAAAGAGTCATTTCTGTGAATAATATTCAGGAAGAGGTCCTTAAAGTTTTGCCATTCCAGGAAGGCTCCAGAGAAATGGGGAATAACCAATTTGGGGAGAGACACATCACACTCACCTTTTTTTGGTGCGCAGGCCGACGTGTTTGCTTGGCTGGTCTGTAACTCCTCCAAGCGCCCTCGCAGCCTGGCATCAAGTGACAAATACTTGTCCTCGATGACAGCGCCTTCCTCGCTATAAATCCCTGTACTAGCAGTGTCCGAGCCCTCCAATTCTAGCTGTATCTCCTCAGCCTTCCTAAATAGATCACTCAGCCTTGAAATAAAGCTAAGGATTAAGCCTACACTATCGATCAGCCCGATATCCCCGATGCTCTTTTCTAATGATGTGATTCTGCCCTTCATATATTTTCGTCTATTTACTAGGCCTTGCACTGAAGCAGGTTCCTGTGAAGGAGCCATTTTTGGTTCTAAGACGAAAGACGGTGAGGGACAGTAACAATTTTGTTATCGCACTTATTTTAAGCTGTCAATCAAAATATCCTTACACACTATGTACCTACATTTGCCGGGTGGAAGGTTGAATCACACAAACCTAACCAAACTTGAACAATACAAAACACGCTAGCTTGCTGAACAATTAAATTCCCGAAACACAAAACACAATTAGGTACATTTAAGGTTAAAACAGTGAAGTGACAACTCAAAATATTAGTTAGACAGTCTTTGATAAATAGCTGCTGACGCGACCACACACTTTCTGACTTGGCAGAAATTAACTGATGCAACAGTCTGGTAAACCGTTGACGCAACACAACACTTCCGACTAGCGGAAATAGTTCACTGATAACACTGATTGCCCATACACTTGCACAATCTATATTGTTACCTACACTTATAGCCACTTGACGTGACGACTGAAGCGAGCGAAACAATGCGGATCTCACACCCGGTACACTTCGCTCCGCGCCATCGCGCCGGCGATCAGCTGGTCGACTCGAACGACGACGATCTGCATCCGCTGTGTAGATTTGTAGTTCCGACCGCTGCTCTCCGACGTTAGAGTGTGGAGCGTCATGGCCGTAGGCCCGAGTTCCGCATTTCGCTCGATGATATTCCGCGCGAGCGCAAAAACAACATGCTTTTCTCGCGCAGAAATAGCTGCAACTTCCGTTCCGTAGGTGCGCTCGCTCACGCTTGCTATATGCAAGGCGCGACACGATGCGACGGCAAGATGGCGCCTCCCGCAATCGACGAATCGACGGGGCGGTCAGGCGCAACCGTAACTTCCCTCGCTGATGTTCGGCGGCATGCCCACGACGGTGATCTGTGACGCATCCACGGCGCGCGTGATACTATCCGGCTGAAGGACCATTTTATGGAGGGTCTTCGGCCTCGCACGAGGCTATAAGAAAATGTCGGTGCCTTACTGCGCTCGGCGGGCCGCCTCCTGAAGTTCGGAAGATCACGCGGCCATGGTTATGGCGTCACGAAGTCGCGGCAAGCCACCAGGACGCCCTCAGCGAGGGATAAAAAACTTGAGAAAATAAAACTGTGAGAGCTCACATTATACGTTTATTCGCTCCAACATCGGAAACGGAAGAGAGGCATAGATTATAAAATTTTCAGTATTACCAGTTATAATGTTGCCAGTACGAAAACAATGAATTGTCCAGTCTTTATCTAGACCCTCACAGTCTTATGTAATGTTTCGGTCCTGGCGTCCTGAGCAGTCTTTATCTAGACCAGTACCGTCACAGCCTTATGTAATGTTTCAGTATCCGCGTGGGTCCTCTCGCGCACCGAGAGCCTGTCGGCTGAATCTCTGCTTCTAGCTCATCGAGCTGTGAACCGACTTCCTCAGAGCAGCACCGCGTACCTGGAGCCTGTTACTCACTCGGAGCAGCGGTGTGCTCATGTGTGGACTGCACATGTGGAAGAATAACGAGCACGATTTAATTCGGACGCCGGAGAAGAAAGTCTGTAGGCCTATTGCGAGTGACGTATCTCCTATCGCTAAATGGCTGGTATCGTCGATTTCGCTAAGTTATAACATTAAGGTGGCCCAATCCGCTCGACTCCCCATACAAACGGGGAAAGAAGATCACGCCCATATTTATTGTCAGAGACCCCAAATTTTGCTCAAAATAGCTTTATTTGATCGAACTAGATGTCTGATGACTGTTGGCATTGTAAAAAAATTCCGAAAGTTCAATTTTTTCGCGCGTTTTATGCAATAATTTTGGAGTTGGATTACGCATTGATAAAGTAAGTCAATCTTAAAAACATTAGTCATCAGACATAGCTTTATAAGCTATGTCTATAATATTAATCAAGATTTATAATCTATTTGGTTTTTGTTAGATTTTTGACTACAGCGGTCGTGGTTTACTTTTAGCTATAAGTCGTTTTGTAATTAAAATTTTCGTAAATCTTACCAAATCATGCACTATGCACATTGTCTTTTTTGTGGACATGTTGCATCTTCCTCAACACGGAGTCTATATTTTTCTTTGAAACAGAGAAGATCCCAGAGCGCAACATCACGGTTTTGTACCGTGCCCGCGAATGAGTTAGTCCCGCCGGGTTGGGCCACCTTAAATGAAGCATTTGAGGTATACATAATCGACGATTAAAGCCCATTTAGTTATTTGCTATACGTAATTCTTAGCAATCTTATTTAGCTAATGAAATTATAGAAGGAATAGCAATTAAGTATAATTTAGGTTTTACCAATTCAAGAGGACTCAAGAAGAAAAAATGTATTTTTTAATAATTATTATTACTTATGAATGTGAAAAGAAGAGTATTGGTAAAGATTGGTCCAACTACCTAATAAAAATACCAAAAGTGTAATTTTGAAAAATATTTTTCTATGATTTCAGACAATTGTTTGAGTTTGAGAAACAGTTTTGTTCTCCAAAAGGCAAACACAGGGGGGTGCTCTGATTCTCTGCAGTGGGTAATCCGGATATAGGTAGGATGAGAAGGAATAAGGGATCAAGATGATCGGAATAAGCCCTAATAAGATGAGGTGAATGATATTAGTATTAATGATAGATTAAGGGCCTTTTTTACCTACCGCTAGGCTGTTCCGACCCATATAAAGTTGTTTGCACACATAACGCAAAAAGTATTGCACTTTAAGCCACGAATTAATAATAAAAGTTTAATATAGTCATATTACTTGCCGCGAAAACAGTTTCACAATTTCATGGTTATTGGTTTTGTTAAAATTTATTTAAATACGATTTTTATTTAACAGCGCCATCTAACGGTGTAAAACTTCTAATCGGCAATTACAACGAAACCATTAAACCTGAAATTGTGAATATGTTTTCGCTGCAACTACTATGGCTATATTTAATATTTTTGACGAATTCGTGCATTGAAGTGCAATACTTTTTGCGTTCTGTGTAAAAAAAACATTGTATGGGTCGGAACAGCCTTAATCGCCACATATGGCCCTTAGCCTTTCTTACTAGCTTGCAATCCGCCAAAAATGCCCTTTAAGTGTCGATTCAAATAAATCAGCACTTGGTGAAAACCAGGTTAAGTGTATTTTCGATTTAAAACATTGAAAAAAAATGTTTAGGGAATAAACAAATTTATGTTCATATCATTTAACATTTAGGTACATTAAAGTTGCAAGGTTTGACGTTAATACAAACAATACAAATTATATATAAACTGAAATGATAAATACAGACTTAACTTGCTATCAAGTCTTTATCTGATACACATAGCTTTCTGTTTGTGTCATTGATTGAAGGATTATGAAGGTATTGTGGAGCAATAACCACTGATTTCAGGCGAAAATTATCATTAACGATAAAACGACATTTTGTTGGACGAATACATGGAATTTTAATTCAAGAATCATTTAACACACCCGGAACATTGCGCCATAAGATAAGATACCATTTCTATTCCGCATTTCAAAAGTTATTTTGGATAACTAGAATCATGGATTTTTTATTTAACTGGACACGGCTTTTTTATGTAAAGCGCGGGGCATATGGCGTACGCTAGGACCTCTTAAGGTGGCCCAACCCGGCGGCCCTAACTCATTCGCGGGCACGGTACAAAACCGTGCTGTTGTGCTCTGGGACCTTCTCTGTTTCAAAGAATAAGACAGGCTCCGTGATGAGGAAGATGCAACATGTCCACAAAAAAGACACTGTGCATAGTGTATGATTTGGTAAGATTTACAAAAATTTTAATTTCAAAACGACTTATAGCTAAAAGTAAACCACGACCGCTGTAGTAAAAAATCTAACAAAAACCAAATAGATTATAAATCTTGATTAAATAGGCTATGTCTGATGACTATAATCTTTTTAAGATGTTCTTACTTTATCATTGCGTAATCCACCTCCAAAGTTATTGTATAAAACGCGCGAAAAAAGCGAACTTTCGGACCTTATAACTTAGAAACCAAACACAATTTTACAATGCCAATGGTCATCAGACATCTAGTTCGATCAAATAAAGCTATTTTGAGCAAAATTTTGGATCTCTGACAAGAAATATGGGCGTGATCTTCTTTCCCCTTTTGTATGGGGAGATGAGCGGGATGGGCCACCTTAAGGTGCCTGACGACGCCCATGAGCTTTCGAACTTTTAAGGGGGCTGCGAAAACCATGCCGGCCGGCCGGGTGCTTCTTCACACCACGTTTGAAGGATCCCAGGAAATACTTTAGGTGAAATAACTCGGCAGGGAGTGCATTCCATAGTTTTCCGACCCTGTAGATAAAGGTCGATAGTGAACGGGTGTACTTCCTGCCAGTTCCGCGTTGTGCGATGCTGGTTATTAAGGTGGGCCATTCCGCTCAACCCCCCGTACAAACGGGGAAAGAAGATCACGCCCATGGTTCTTGTCAGAGATGCCAAATTTTGCTCAATATAGCTTTATTTGATCAAACTAGATGTCTGATGACCATTGGCATTGTAAAATTGTGTTTGGTTTCTAAGTTATAAGGTCCGAAAGTTCGAATTTTTCGCGCGTTTTATACAATAACTTTGGAGGTGGATTACGCAATGATAAAGTAAGAACATCTTAAAGAGATTAGTTATCAGACATAGCTTATTTAATCAAGAGTTATAATCTATTTTGTTTTTGTTCGATTTTTGACTACAGCGGTCGTGGTTTACTTTTAGCTACAAGTCGTTTTGTAATTAAAATTTTCGTAAATCTTACCAAATCATACACCATGCATATTGTCTTTTTTGTGGACATGTTGCGTCTTCCTCATCACGGAGCCTGTCTTTTTCTTTGAAACAGAGAAGGTCGCAGAGAGCATCAGCACGGTTTTGTACCGTGCCCGCGAATGAGTTAGTCCCGCCGGGTTGGGCCTAAAACACCTGACGTGAAATAGGTATCCTGCCTGATCCTTCCTCATAATACACGGCTACTCTCAATTGGATAAAAACACGGACATCATTGACGCAATCGCGGAAACGTGACGAAAACCGAATCACGAACGTCGAATGCCTTTAAACGAACATGCACGTGAAAAAAAACAGTCCGACCACTTGAATTATTGTTAAGTAAGATTTATTGAGCTGGCTTGATATGGGTTCGAAGATGGCAAGGAATATATTTTCTACTTATATCAATATTTGTAGGTATATTTATAATGTAGCCTTGAATGTATTACATTCAACGAGGAACTCGACTGCAAGCCTAGACCGTTTTGAGCAGCTCGTAGCCTAGTTTTTTTTTCATGTGACTGGACATGGATGGCTAATACCACAAGTTCTGTCATGGTATTAGCCCAACACACCACATGGGAACTAGGTGCCATGCCAGGACCTTCCTTATATTGCACGGCTACATTGAACTGGATGGAAAACACGGACAATTTTCATTGCCGCTTCGACCATCGTTCATCCCGACCATGGTACCAACCCGGGCGGGATAAACCCTACCACCTAGTAAGTAAGGAAGGGGACCTACAGCTTAACGTGGAATCCGAACCACCTCTCTCAACGGTCGAATGGTCACCCATCCAAGACCAGACCGGACCCAGCGTTGCTTAACTTCGGAGAGCGATCGCCGAAGTGTCGCGCCACTGGGCCACTGAGGCTGACGAAGTGGCGCGGGGAATAGCCTAGCATACCAGAGATCTGGGTCTAAATCCTCGCCCCGTTCATGAACCATTTCTTTCTCTTTATGTGTTGGAAAAGCGCATTTCGTCACGAATACGAGCTGCTCCATCCATGGTTCAGAATTCATGTAAAACTGTAGTTCCCCTTCTCCTACAGGTGGCAGGGTTTAAGCACGCCCGAGTTGGTACCATCGCATTGGATAAAAAGATGCTAAAAAGAGCGGTAATGAAAAATGGTTCCTGTTTTCCACCCTGTTCTATGTAGTCGTGCTCATAAAGGGAAGGTCCTGGTGGCATGGCACCTAATTCCTTCGGGAATGCGGTGTGTTGGACTATTATCATGACTGTGGCTATGGCATTAGCCATCTATGTCCTGCAAAAATCTCCCGTTAGATTCCAAGTTTAATCAATCATGGGGCAGAGCGGCAGTTAAATCTATCTCTCTACCGACCGACATTATCTTTTACCATTACATCTCATGTTTATTGTATCTCATGATAGATCTTCAAGATAATGTCAAGATAGAAAAAACCTCAAACACCAATGTATCATGTTAACAATCCGAGTTTAACCGTGGAACTCAGTTGATTGGTTTAGTAGTACCTGTCGTTTCCAGTGTCATTATACAAAACGTTCGGTCGAATCAGTGCATCTAAGCTGATCGAACGAATTTAACAAGATTCACTCTGCAGACTTCACACTATTTGCGAGAATATTTTACCTGTCATTGAATTCGAAATGAAGGTGTACGTGATAATATTTGTTGTCATAGCAAGCTGTTCTAGCCAGGTCATTCAACAAGGAAACTGCCCGGATATATCGGTAGTGCAAGATTTCGATCCATTTGCAGTAAGTATTTTCAATATATTGAAATGTTTTATGATACAGGAAACTAAATACTCATCACATCATCCTACTGTGGTGCATTCCCGAAGGAAATATTATGAAATGCCAGGACTTTCCGGATAAAACGGTTAAACTTTGCTTAAAGATTTATTTAATTTTTGACTTAAAACAGACTCAAATTTTAACATCCAAAGATTTCAGTTATGTAGTTCGACCTAGCTGCAATACCTACCGTAATTTTCGGTAAATAAAAGTACAATTATTGCAATACATTCCAGACCTTCGAAGTCTATGATTCGGTTTTGACGGTTCTCATATATGGGACACCGGGTTCCGTCAAACAAAACATTAACCATCCAAATCAGTCAAGGGGATATAAATATTTATTTATGTATTTATATTTACTCATGTTACTGGACATGGATTACTAATATCTCAATTATGGTCACGATATTAGGCCAACAGGCCTCATGCGAACTATGTATGCCATGCCATGTCAGGATCTTTCTCATATTGTACGGCTACAATGAACACGGACAATATTCATTGCCGCTTCGACCATCGTTTATTCAATGCGATGCTACCAACATGCTGGGATTAACCCTACCACCTAGAAATTAAGGAAGGGGGATCTATTGTTATACGTGAAATCTCTTGCAACTTCCTTGGAACCCGAAAATCATAATATGTGTTAATTGCACTACAATTTTTGGCCGTCTCTGCTTCATCGTCTTTGTCTACGGACACAACGTGATGGTATCTATTTTTGATAATTAAAGGTTCAAGACAATCATTCAAACAAGATTAGACTATTCCAAATTTATTGAAATAATAAGTGCTTCTTTATTGATCCGCATTCTTTCATAGTCCTCACTTGAATTATTTCGTGTTAGAGAACTAACTCAAACGTTTTTAAGCATACGATGCAAACCTATCAAAGCAATACCGGCTCAAGTCACCATCTATACTCCCTACAAACCAAACGTGCAGTCGGGGCCATAAAAGTTTTTGAGCTAGTGAAGCTCAGTTGTGGATGCGCGATTATCGATAGCGGTATCGATAATGGTGAGTATATTTACTAGGGAAGTATATTAAATGTTTTTATATCTGCGCAAGTTTCAAATTAAAATTAAAATTAAGTCGTCTGTCATCTAACAGTTTTTGTATGTATGTAACTACTGACTTGTTAAGTATGTACGAAATTATTATTACGCGAATTAGCTAGACTATTGTACTATTTACCAACATTTTTTTATAATTACAAACACAGCTTACGTTCTGTGAAATGAAGAGTGTAACCCATGGGAGAAAGAGAATAGCACAGGGGTTTTCCTAGATCGAACGCAGTATAGATTCATTGGGAGATTTGTTGTGATCTGATTGGTCGCTCGCGAGGAGGGGAGGGGATGGAGGAATGATGTTTGATTGTTTGATGTATTGGATAGTTGCCGTTGTACTTTCTATCGAGATGGAGGCGTTTTGTTATAGTGCAACGACTAAACTTGGGCATGAAGTGATACGTTTGCCGCCGTACCATTGCCAGTACAATCCTATTGAGTTAATTTGGGCTCAAGTAAAAGGCGAAGTCGCGGCCAAGAACGCCACCTTTAAAATAGCAGACGTCGAAAAACTTCTGCATGATGCCATAAACAATGTCACACGAGACAATTGGCAAAAATGTGTCAATCATGCAGAACGGCTTCAAAAGGAAGATTTTGCAAAAGCTCGTGTTCGTGATACCCAACCACTAATTTTTCAAGTCAATGACGATGACAGCGATTCTGATGACGATTATTAATGTATACGTTGTGACTGAACATTAAACTTGTATTTTTTTCAGTTACTTATAAGTGTTTTTGTACTGGTTTTATAATAAATGATTTAATATTTTTTTAATTTAAGATTATCGAGTTTGTTTTCGTGAATCATACATAAAAATACCACATGACGGGCAAGATATATACCACGTGTTGGTTACATTTGCATATTTTATATGATTTTTGTACTGCTTTCATAAGTTTTTTTTTAATATTAACCATTGCATAAATAAAAAAACCTGTTAGATGACAGACGATTTAATTTTTATTTTTATTTGAAAATTGCGCAAACATAAAAAATGTTAAATATACTTCCCTAGTAAATATACTCACCATCCATCAGGGATAAGACGAATATTTGACACTGCATGAATCCATTCCATCACAGTACTCGGGGCTGTGGTACGAGGTGGCCTCGTACCCGTCGGCCTTCGAGGATGGCGGCGATTGTCCCACGGCCGAGTACACCGTGCTCGAGGACGGCAGGGTGGGCGTGAGGAACAGCATGGTGGTCGGCAACCTGCAGGTTCACCTGGAGGGCACGGCGGAGCAGGTCGGCACGGAGGGCGTCGTACTCGTCACGTTCAACTTCGACGGCGGTACTTGTATTTGGTTTTTACTAAATTTGCTTGCTGGCTCGATTTTAAACGTTTACTAAGTGATCTTCTCCGATTTGGATAGATATATTTGGGATTCGGTTAGGCAACCTTTTCGAAGTTTTAATATGTCCATGATCTGTATTTGTATATGTATTTGTATTTATTAATCCTCCTTTGGGACGCAGGGAACACTTGGAATCGTCAAACATTTACAATCACAATTAAATACAATTAAAATTAAAACATAAAAAGTTCATTATTTGACGTTATCATGGCAAGAGGCTCACTTGATTCTAGATTTTCAAATAAACTATAACTACACTTAAATTTTACAAAATCAGTAATGCTAGCATAAAAAATAATTGTCAAAAAAAATAGAAAATAAAAAAAAATATAGTAATCATTAAAATGCAATAATAAATATTAAATTCATGGCATCAATAGAATTGTCAGGATATTTGTCACAGAAATTAAAATTACATCAAATAACAAGGCAACAATAGAATTGTCAAGAATAAAACTGTAGTCAAAACTAAAGATACAACTAAAAGATCCAAGCTACCCCATACGAGCTAAGCCAACTAATCCATACGTGGTCGCTACATATCTATGCACAAACCTCCAAATGAAAGGTCCGGTGATCCCAGGTCCGGGGCACATTTTGTCCGGAGAATAAGCCTCGAAATTCAAAGAGGTAACACCGCAAGTATTTTAGGTACAGCTGGAGTTTCGGTTAATTAAGAAGTTTTTTTTTTATTGTTGCGAAACGCCCGCCTGAAACTGAAACTTATTCACTCCGGCGGCAGGTTTCTATTCAACAGACATGCACTGGTTCAAACACAGCTAGCGAAACAGCTTCGCCCAGACTGCCCGCGCTGTTTGTAAGACAGCCGGGTTATGCGGAAGGTGGTAGGTACACAAGTCACACAGAATTAAGCAAATAAATGAAACGAGCATTCGGGTTTTAGGCCCGCCTCGATAGAATTACTGCACTCCGTAATCGCCAGCACTCCGAATCTTGAAGCAATGCGAAGAGACCGGCGCGGTGGCGGCGGACACAGGACAGAGCACACACACGTGGCGGCGGCGGCGGCGGGGACGGCGCGGCGGCAGACGTCTGGCCCGGGCGACGGACAGCGGCAAAAAAGGCTTGAGGCTTGACAGCAAGCCCACACATCTATAATCATACTAGGGTCATCCTTCTCTCGCCAGACGGCACTGCCTCCGCGCCATCACACCAAAGCTTGCATTAATGTAATCTGTGCTCATATTATTCCTCTCAAAGTCGTACCTAAATTATCCAGTCCTATTTCTAAATGCGAGGCTGCCATGCAGTTGCAGGATTTCCATCTCGACTTGACCTAAACACGAGGCTGCCATGCAACCCAGTGGCCGCAGGATTTCCATCTCGGTTCAGCTACACATACCTATTCACCGACTCCCCAGAGCCGTTGCACATATTTCTGATGAATTACCTAATACCTAAAGATAGCTCTAGTGCCCAATGTCATTGCCAGCCTCTAAGCATTGCGATCCAGACCCGTGGGTGCTATAATACGATAGCTTCGTACCTTTCATTCATTCGAGGTAAGGAAACACAAACAAGTCTCTTGTATATTGAAATAAACTTAGGTCTAGTTTACAAACTATACAGATAATTCTTATAGCTAGATATCTCTAGTTTTGGTACTATTCTATAGCTTATAGTTTAAGATTTCATAAATCTAGTGCAACATATGACATAAGAAACGTTTTACAAATATCGTTTCGTCCATAAACAGTTTACATAGAGCCGAGTCGCAACAGTCTCCCCTCTGTACGCAATCGTCGTACACCAAATTACGGGCGACACGGCTCTCTGGCTGAAGATAGTTGGCGGCACTCTCAGCTTGGCTTCTCGTACACGGCTCGTTCACAGCATACACTCGTTCCCAGCTGGCAGGCGTGAGCGCTCCCCTCAGTCGAAGAACTCAGTATTACTGGCGAATCTCATTTAATGCTGTTGCATTGTTGGCGTTTAGGTGCAGCGCGTGGCGGGTTCCGTCTTCATTCAGAATTGGTGTTCGCATGGCCTGGGAAGTGATTGCGGATTCATAGTAGTTCGGCAGCACGAGTTAGCGGCTTGTTTCGTCTGGGCGTGATGGTATCTTCACATCTGTAGGTTTTAAGCCTATTTTCTTTAAAATAGTCGCCTCGAACCTAGGTCTGGTTCGCAGCGGCTCTATGAAGTGGAGAACGCGGCCTGTCGCGTGAATCAAGCGAGTCCCATATGATAATCGCATGAAGTCTGGCAGGGCGGCGTTAGGCGCAGAAGGCTGTGTGGCGAACGTAGCACTGCTTCTTCAGTAGTCTCCATAACAGCTAGAGTGACTTCCTCCGATGATCACTCCCCTCAGTGATGATTCAGAAGTGATGACCCCAGTGTAAAGCCGTGAAGTCCTGCGTCGGCGGGCATGTGCAGGTGTGCGCGATCAGCGTGCTGATGTCGTCGACGCGTCAGTACGCGGCAGCACGTTCCGTACGTTCCGGTGCTGGTGTTGCAGAACATGTGAAGCTCCGCTTCCGATTCGGTGCTCCGACCGTAGTGCCGAGCGAGACGCAGCCTCTTCAACTGCTGCAGGTTGTCCATCCAGGCGAGCTACTCGTCGTGAAGGTGTCGTTCCAGCTGATGTTGATGCGCCACATACGCTGCAACAGTATTTTGGAACCGGTAGTCACTGGTAATAACAGTCTGAGAGGATCGAATAGACATGGCCAGGCTAAGCATTTACCTTTTAGTAGGCTTAGATATTTGCTAGAAAATCTCAGGCAGGCTCAAATCAAATCAAAGGCAAGATGGTTCCTGTATATATGCTAAATCTCTCAAAGGTGCCTGAACTACTAGCTGGAGCCTCGAGCGTGTCTACTGAATCATCAGCTCCCAGTTGATCTGCAACATCCTGTTATATCATCGGCAGCACTGTCATTATGGCAAACATGTCTATATCCTCGTATGGTGTCCTCGCAGTAGGACAGGAGTAAGCTGCAGGTAGCATGCATTCTTCTCCTGCGGCGTGATTTAGGTGACGTGGAGTTCATCACTGGCAGCTTCTTTGACGGGTGCCTTCTCCACCCGTCGGGCCCGGGTCCTCCGTCGTCCCTCAAAAACTCACGTTGCTACTTCGGTAGCATGTAGAAGGTGGTGATGGGACTTTCTGCAACCCTTATGACCACAGGGTTCAGCTCTGCACTGCTTGCTCCGGTGCTTTGTGTCAGTGAGGCATCTATAGCAAATGCCAATACTCTTGGCCACGTTCCAGCGTTCGTTCACCTCCAAAGCGGTGAAATTGGGGCAGCGTATCAGTGGGTGATCACCTTGGCAGTGCAAACATTCCCTTACCATCACATCTCCGGTGACAAAGGTTGCGAGATCTGGGCGACGAAGAGGTGCAGATCGAACCCGGGATGTGGCACCATGACTTTGGGGATTTCTGCGCGTGTCCGTGGGATGTGATGCTGTAACAGCAGACGTTGTATAGCTCACCTTGCTCGCTTCCTCACATAGGTACTCGCTCAGCAACTCCAGCTGAGTCTTACCCACATGACTGTGAGCTGTCTTGTAGTCATCGTAGCCCCATTGCAGCAGTGGCGACATCTTCGCCCAGATGTGTCGCATCAACTCCGGGTTGCAGAGGTGCTCAACAGCGCCCAGCGCCCGAATGGTCGCCACGCAATTCTGGATCTGGCAGGCGAAGGCGTTCAAGTCCTTGCGATCCGTCAGCCGAGGCAGGTCGCGTACTCTGTGAACTTCCACATCAATGATCAGCTCTGGCCTTCCATACTGGCTTTCCAGAGTCCTCATAATATCCTCGGGCTCAGTTGAGGTATATAAAAGAGAGCGCACTTGCTCCTTCGCATTCCCGCACAATGCATTGCGTAGGCGTGTCATATTATCAAATTTAGAATACCTATGCATCGCGTTCGTGTCCCTATACGAAGCGCGGAAGGCCAAGTAATCACGTATGTCACCAGAGAATACAGGCAAGGGACCAGGTAGCCTAGTCGCAGTGCGAATGGCATATACAAGCAATGTGGTGGCATCAAAACCTGTTTTGGTACCCGATCCGGATAGACCGGAAGCTCGCTCTGGTCGTTGGTCTCCCGTGGACGTGGAGGACGCCATCAACACTTGAGGTTCTCGTTCCCAATGTAGTCCCACCTTCTCATGATGGGGTAGTCGCTGCTTCCTCGACCCGCCAAGAGGCCGGATGCCAACCGAGGCCGCGCAATCGCGAGCCTCCTCTACCCGGCACTGCATCATTCCTTGATCCTCGTCCGACCTGGAAACAGCAACATCAAAAGCTCTTTCCCAACTGGGATGGGGTCCCGACTTCTCATGAGGGGGTAGTGGCTGCACCCTCGACCTCTTCGGTGGCCGGGTACCAGCCGAGGCCGCGCACTCGCGAGCCTCCTCTACCCGGCACGGCATCACATGATCCGTGCCCGACCCGGAAAGAGCATCATCAACCGAAACTCTTTCCCAGCAGGGATGGGGTCCCGACTTCTCACGATGGGGTAGTGGCGGTACCCTCGACCTATCCGGAGGCCGGATACCAGCCGAGGCCGCGCACCCGCGAGCCTCCTCTACCCGGCACGGCATCACCCGATCCGCGCCCGACCCGGAAAGAGCTTCATCAACCAAACCTCTTTCCCAACAGGGATGGGGTCCCGACTTCTCACGATGGGGTAGTGGCGGTACCCTCGACCTATACGGAGGCCGGATACCAGCCGAGGCCGCGCACCCGCGAGCCTCCTCTACCCGGCACGGCATCACCCGATCCGCGCCCGACCCGGAAAGAGGATCAGTAACCAAACCTCTTTCCCAACAGGGATGGGGTCCCGACTTCTCACGATGGGGTAGTGGCGGTACCCTCGACCTATCCGGAGGCCGGATACCAGCCGAGGCCGCGCACTCGCGAGCCTCCTCTACCCGGCACGGCATCACCCGATCCGTGCCCGACCCGGAAAGAGGTTTCACACATTGGGCTCCCTCCCAATGCCGATGGGGTCCCCACTTCTCTGTTGGGATAGTGGCTGCACCCTCGACCCCTGCAGAGGCCGGATGCACGCCGAGGCCGCCACACATGCGAGCCTCCTCTACCCGGCTCGGCATCACCAGATCCGAGCCCGACCCGGAGAGAGCCCCTTCAGCTCGCAGCTCACGAAGCCCGTCCTGCGCTAGCCTACGAGCCTTTCTTTCTTTGCTCGAAAACATACGAGACTGGTTCTCAAGGTCCCTGAGCATCGCTCTAACACGATCCAGCTCAGAATCAACCACGGTGCGTTCATACCTGCATCGGGATGCAATCCCATTCGCCTTCTCGTACGTAGCTCTTGCTCGCTCCGATTTGACCGTACGACGGGACACGATGGTGTGACGGGACACGGCAGTGTGGCGGGACACGCCACTCCGATGCGACACGCTGGCACAATGCGACCCATCAGACTGACCTTTTGCTCTCTCCGCAGCGTGGCTCCTCTTCGCTCTCTACAACAGAGCGACCTTGAGACACTGAGTCCTCCCTGCGGCGTCGGCGCGACTGAGTACGGCAGTGATCCGGATCAGCGCACCGGCAGCGTGACTCCACACGAACATGTGGCTCCACCTCTGAGCTGTACATAAATCCTTCCCGTCTTGCGACTGACTGCACTTCAGCCGCCTCTTCGAGAACCTTCAAAGGCTGAGCACAAGTGAAATAACTGCTATTCCATACCTCAGCACTGGGTCCTCCCTGTGTGCATACATTTCCGACAACGGCAGGCGCGGCCTCACTCACGGAGGCGGCAGGGGGCTGCGCAACACAGGCCGCCGGCGGCGCGACGAGTAGCTCAGCAACGGAGTACTGCACGGGACGCAGCTTAGTCCCGGTGGATCGCGCAGTGCACAGCTCAGCGCCGGTGGCGGGCGGCGCGGCGTGTGACGCGGCACTGGCGCGCCACACGGCGTGACGCTCAGCGTCAGCGGTCCACCCGGCGCGCGGTACAGCGCAGGCAGTACGTGGCTGCACGGTGAGCGCCTCAACGAAGGCGGCGGCCCGCACGCCGTGTGCCGCGGCATCGGCGTGACACGCGGCGGCGTGATGCTCAGCGTCATCGGGCCGCTCGGCACGCAGCTCAGCGCCAATAGCGCGGGGCGGCACGGCGGGCGCCTCCACGCAGGCGGTGGGCGGCGCAGCGTGTGACGCGGCACTCGCGCGCCACGCGGCGTGACGCTCAGCGTTGGCGGTCCGCCCGGCGCGCAACTCAGCGCAGGCAGCGGGGGGCGGCACGGCGAGTGGCGCGGCACCGACGTGCCACGCGGTGGCATGACGCTCAGCGTCATCGGGCCGCCCGGCGCGCGGCTTAGCGCCGACAGCGGGTGACGGCACGGCGGGCGCCTCCACGCAGGCGGCGGGCGGCGCGGCATGCGACGCGGCACTGGCGCGCCCTGCCGCGTCGTGACGCTCGGTGTCGGTCATATCCGGCCCGAGCGAGGCGATCAAAACAGGGGCCTGCGCGTCGGTCGGCCCCGTGGTCGCTAGAACATGTGGCAAAAGTGCATCATATCTAACGGTTTCCGTCAGCGGCGCGGCCATTGTCGACACCGCAGGTAGAGAAGCTTGGGTCGTATCCGGGGTAGCGGGGGCTGAGGCGGTGCGCGGGGCGCGGCAATCCGAGCGCACAGCGTCCCCCTGCGATGGGCGGCGGCGCCGTGGGCGCGCCAAGCGCCACGTGCGCGCGTCCCCGCGCCCCTCCCGCGGGGCGGGGGTGTTATTCTCCATGCCGGCTAGCCGGCCCGATTTAACGCGCGCCCGCGTACGATCTCCTATAACAGAATAATTCACACTTTCGGCATCTTCCGGCGAAGACTGCATCGTAGATCCGTCTCAAAGGACCCTGTTGCGAAACGCCCGCCTGAAACTGAAACTTATTCACTCCGGCGGCAGGTTTCTATTCAACAGACATGCACTGGTTCAAACACAGCTAGCGAAACAGCTTCGCCCAGACTGCCCGCGCTGTTTGTAAGACAGCCGGGTTATGCGGAAGGTGGTAGGTACACAAGTCACACAGAATTAAGCAAATAAATGAAACGAGCATTCGGGTTTTAGGCCCGCCTCGATAGAATTACTGCACTCCGTAATCGCCAGCACTCCGAATCTTGAAGCAATGCGAAGAGACCGGCGCGGTGGCGGCGGACACAGGACAGAGCACACACACGTGGCGGCGGCGGCGGCGGGGACGGCGCGGCGGCAGACGTCTGGCCCGGGCGACGGACAGCGGCAAAAAAGGCTTGAGGCTTGACAGCAAGCCCACACATCTATAATCATACTAGGGTCATCCTTCTCTCGCCAGACGGCACTGCCTCCGCGCCATCACACCAAAGCTTGCATTAATGTAATCTGTGCTCATATTATTCCTCTCAAAGTCGTACCTAAATTATCCAGTCCTATTTCTAAATGCGAGGCTGCCATGCAGTTGCAGGATTTCCATCTCGACTTGACCTAAACACGAGGCTGCCATGCAACCCAGTGGCCGCAGGATTTCCATCTCGGTTCAGCTACACATACCTATTCACCGACTCCCCAGAGCCGTTGCACATATTTCTGATGAATTACCTAATACCTAAAGATAGCTCTAGTGCCCAATGTCATTGCCAGCCTCTAAGCATTGCGATCCAGACCCGTGGGTGCTATAATACGATAGCTTCGTACCTTTCATTCATTCGAGGTAAGGAAACACAAACAAGTCTCTTGTATATTGAAATAAACTTAGGTCTAGTTTACAAACTATACAGATAATTCTTATAGCTAGATATCTCTAGTTTTGGTACTATTCTATAGCTTATAGTTTAAGATTTCATAAATCTAGTGCAACATATGACATAAGAAACGTTTTACAAATATCGTTTCGTCCATAAACAGTTTACATAGAGCCGAGTCGCAACATTTATCTTTACGTTTAAATTACATATGCACTTTAATGCTGCTACCTATTTAATGAAGAGATTTTCACCACAACTTTCAAAGCATTCCAGTTTAAGCTGAACTATGGAATTTAAGATTTTTGGATATGTCTTTTGTAATTCGAGTGATTTTTTCAGTGATCGATAACTGAACGTATCACATCGATAACAGAGTTACCATAACAGTTACCATTGATAAGGTAAAGACAAATGTTATAGTGACAAATAAAAATAATATCAGTCAAAATGTTGTATTTTGGCCTGCTATTCACCAGTTTGGAGATACAACGACTTTTTTCCTACAGTTATAAACACTGGAACTGTTTGATTTTTATTTGTGTGAAATTGTTTAAAAATTTATAGGGTTAGAAAAAAGGAAATAAAAAAAGGGTCAAAAGATGGAATGATCGAGCATTTATTAAAGTAAATTGTCTAGTAGTCGAGCGTCAAACTGTTTCTTCGATTATTCGATGCATCAGCTCGTTGTTAAATTCCATAACAAGACATTATTCTTCATAGTATCATCTACCTCTCAGCTGAACATCCTGGATACCGACTACAGCAACTACGCAGTGGCTCTCTCTTGCACCAACCGTGATGACGGCACCAGGAGCAGTAAGTATTAAGAAACTAAAATTATTTTATCGATTAGTGAAATTATTTGAAGGAAGTATACCCTTGATAGAATAATAAGAGTCAGATGAGACAAGAGATTATTTTGAGTCTAGTACATTTCACACAATTAGAAGTAAACGCGAATTGTGTTATTAGTATTAAAATACGAAACTTCATCGTAATAGTAGCATCAATATGACTCAACTGATTAATGTATACTGAATATTGCTAATTAATGTATATTGTTGATAATTTCTAGTAACGAAAAACTGGCGAAGTATCTTCTCGTGCAGAGCTTGATAAACCAGAACATGCAGAGGAATGTAATACTTTATTCTCGGCGCTTATCTTAAATAATAACGGAGGTATAAAATCGTTCGGCATCGTTCGATCCGAGATAAGTTCGATAAAGGCTTGTCTTATCTTCCTAACAGTAACCAGCTGGATCCTAAGCCGGGAGCGGAGCCTATCAGCGGCTGCCAGCGCTTTCGTCGACGCCGTCATACAATCTGTGGATGGCCTGGACCAAGAGCTCTACGTTTACAAGAAAAACGACGAGGACGCTTGTTCGAGCACTTTCTCTGCTGGATATGACTAATGTACGAGAAATTCCAGAGCAGTTTATCACAAATTGGGTAGCATTCGATTTGGTGATTCGTTGAAAAGTTCCCTACATTCCTGCGATAAGGTTATATCAATTCGACCGAGTATTTATAAAAGTAATTCTGACTCGGTACAAAACAATGCATAGGTAACAATAATGTGAAGGTACATAGCAATCAAAAGTAACATTAATGATTCGCAATGAAAATCCAAATAAGTAAAAATTAAATTGTTCTTACATGATTCTCGTGTTATTTAATTATAACCTATCTGAGATTTTCCTGTAATTACGGTGTTAATTGGCGTATGGTCCAAACGGTAACCAGGTATGTATTCCTAGGCTAGGAAGAACCAACGTAAATTTGGAGGAAGAATACTAGGGTATGTAATAGGGTATTTTTTACATTACTAATAACGCAATTCTATTGCAAAACTCTCGCATGCAAACGTTCCTGCCAAGGTCTAAGAACATCCTCCTCGGCCAAGGCGTAATTTTAAAAACCCATCTCCTCTGCCCACAAAGCCAGTTCAATGTAGCCGTGCTCATAAAGGGAAGGTCCTGGCACCTAATTCCTTCGGGATTGTGGTGTATTGGGCTAATAACCTAACGGTAGTTGTGTGCTATTAGCCATCCATGTCAGGTCGCATAAAAAAACCAAAATGTTGTTGTGTTGCCTTAGGCTGAGATAAATAGTCGTAACAGAAACTAAGACTAATAAAAAGTAGTACTTTTTGACGTCACTTTGACACGTTTTGTATGGACGAAATCTTAAAGTAATGCAAAATGACGTTACAAAGTACTACTTTTGGTAAGTCTTAGTTTCTGTTACGACTATTTATCTCAGCCTCAGTGTCTGGATGCTCTAGAAACTGGGTATCTACTATGCCAGGACCTACTTTGTGTTTCTGAACTGGATTGAAATGGTGGACAATATTTCCCTTGTCACTGACACAAATTATAAATGATAATTATGTATTTATAATTATTAATAATAAATGATATAATTTGATAGAATGCAGCACAGCATGGATATAAAATAAATACATAGCAAGACCATTTTTAAAATAAAACATTATTACATGGTACGTCAAACGGATTTATTCAGGTCGCTTAATAAGCTAGCAACTTTTGCCTTACAGCTACATTAATACTAAATATTAATTCAGTGATGATTTATTTTGAGTTTTGATTAAACGAGTCGTAAAAAAATATAAACTTCAGTTCTACTTAATTTCTCTATTGAGAGAGTCAAGTGTGATGTCAAATTTGTGGATATAATGATGGTAGCCATTGATCAATGACGTTCAGGACTGTTCACGAAGCATGCTTGCGCTGAGTGGTCCGTGTAGGTAAGGTCTGTGGAGCTGAACAAATACATATCGTCAGTAGAAATCTTTAGGACCTATATATTATAACTAGATTTCGGCAACGATTTTTCAGAACACATTTTAAAAAAAAAACCGGCCAAGTACGAGTCGGACTCGCGCTCGAAGGGTTCCGTACCATCGTACAAGATTTAACACAAAAAATCACATTTTTTGTATGGGACCCCCCTTTAATTTTTATTATTTTTATATTTTACCTATTTGTTGTTATAGCGGCAAAATAAATACACACTCTGTGAATATTTCAGCTTCCTACCTATTACGGTTCATGAGATACAGCCCTGTGACAGACGGACGGACGGACGGACGGACGGACGGACGGACTGACGGACGGACGGACGGCTGGACGGACGGACAGCGGAGGCTTAGTAATAGGGTTCCGTTTTCACCCTTTGGGTACGGAACGCTAAAAAGATTGTTGGCTCGCTGTGCTGTGATACTGATTTGGACTATTCTTTTGCCTAATGTCGGATCCAATGTTCAGGTTTTTTTATTTAAAAAATATAAAGCCGCAATTTTAAGAACGTTTGTAGCATCGCTGATTTTCCTCTTTGGATTATCGGGATTTTAGGGGTAAATGCATAGTGTTATCAATGTTAAAACACATGTATGTAAGTAAGTGCATACCTGATTCCGTCAATGCTGTTGATAAGCCCGTCCAAATAAGCGTTAAGGTCGTCAGGCAAGGAGGTCGTCCTTCCCAGTTTCCAAACTTGAACTGTAATGGAAATAGTACCAATAAGCTTGCTAGCAATGATACAGAAATATAAAAAAATATAGGACAAAAAGGCAAAAGGGACTTAACGCTACTTTGTAAAAAAATACTTAAATGTTATCTTCAATAATTTTATTATCTATAATAATATTTATTTATTTTAGTAAAATGATATTGAATTCTTCATTTACACAATTTTGGCGATTAGACAATATGGCAGAATGAATACAAAAACATTAAATCACGTCGGCCGAAGCACCGATATTAATTCTCAGTGTACAACGGATTCTGATACCGACATGATAGTTAAGGTACCGTTGACTTGGCTTGACAATCTTGTTTCGCCCAAATATGTTTTTAGAAAAACGTAACGAGTGGAACGCCAATTTCTGTGTTATCTACAACAATATCGAAAATATTCATTTAAGGGTTCAAAATAAACGAATAAGAGTAATTTAAGATCAGCCAGAACGAATTAATTATTTGTAAAGATAATGCCCGCAAAACTCACTAAATCGAAGAGCACCGAAATTCAAACAGCTGTAGACGAGGGAGTATGCATTGTAGTCGGTGGCTAACACCCAGTAGTTACTAGTTGTGGGTTCTGAAAACAAATACATTGACGAATTGGTTACATTGAAAACTATGACTGAAGATCAGAAGCAACATGGGATTTGATAATCATTGTGATTTAAATTTTCAAGTAGCTGCTGTTTATTCTTACGAGTTGAACAATGATGATACATTTTTCATCAAATAAATTGTCGGTAAACTCAAAAACGACATTTTTAAAAGTGAAAGCAATGCAAAATCTAGCAAATCGGATTAAAAATAAAATTAGAATTTTGAAAAATTTGTTATTTTCCTCGTAATAATTAAAGTGAGATGTGTGAAGCCATGCATGAGACTAGAAATAAAGAAGGCGAATGAGCAATAATTGAAAGAAGTGAAATCATAAATGTTTTGGATTATTTGGGTTTTAGGATGAATTCGGAGTTTCCAAATGATAATTCAAAAATAAAATGGACATGGGCTTACCAAATATAGCCGTAGGGAAAGATACGATCAGTGCCGCCCTGCCATCATCACTTTCTGGTCGCGCAGTTCCGTTGATGGTCTCCAGGACGTTGTCGTTAACAATGACGTTATAGACGTCCACCAGACCGGTGGTGGAGTTGAGGGAATACTGCGCAGTGACACACTCGCCTTCTTGGAAGGCGTTCGGGGTCCTAGCGATCTCGTGCCAGAGGCCGAGGTACTGGAAAAGCAGTAAAAAATAAGCAACTCGGTTTGCAGCTTCTTCGAAATCATACAAACCGTTTTGACTTTTTATGTGTTGATAAAACGATTAATGCCTTTTTTGAAATGTATTTGAAATACAGATACCGATAAAGTAATAAAACAGTTAATAATCAAAAGACTTTAGAACTAACCTGCATCCTAACCTATTCCTCGCTAATTAATTTATACATATAGACCAGGATAGATACGGTTTGAGAAGCACATGAAATCCGAAATGATTTTTTTTTTCTCAGAAATATATAATTTCATGTTCATATGCTTACACTAAGTTCGCAACATTTAGCGGGGCCCGGAAGATAGAAAAAAAAATTAAAATGTATTAAAAAATATACATCTCCTAAACAAATATTTAGAAACGGTATTAAAAAAATGTATATGTTAAGTCTTTTAAGGCGTAATGTAACTGTGAATTTGCAACAATTTTGTAATTACGGAAATGTATTTAAAAAAATGTTTTTTAAAAAAAAATCTATGCCGCGAACCTAACTTGCTATTGCTAAAAAAAAAATTAAATTCTTTAAAAACTATACAACGAACGATTTTATACGTATTTCGAATTTTTTGTTTAGCTTTTGTGTGAATGTAAAAATTTTAAAGGAAAAAAAATGTGCTTCTAATATTTTCAACATTTTACAAATTTTACAGAATATAGAGTTTGCGGTCAGTTTCCAATTTCAGAAAATAAAATAGAATTATCATCATTTGCTTTGCAGATATTATGAAATAGTACAAAAAAAAATATATTTACACAGTTCCGTAAATAAAAAATTGTTGCAAATTCACAGTAATATTACACCTAAAATTAGCTAACATATAACATTTTTAAATAACATTTCTAAATATTTGTTTAGGAGATATAATTTTTTAAACATATTTCATGTTTTATTTCTATCTTCCGGACCCCCCAAAATGTTGCAAACTTAATGTACAAACGTCCACATGAAATACTACGTTTATGAGAAAAAAAAAATGCATTTCGGATTTAATGTTTTTCTAAGTGCTGATTTAAGGCTAAAGTTCCTGGAGTAATATATTAGAGTGACAGTATAGCAAGTCCTATTGAACCATGTTTTTTATTTTGTGTTTGTAATTGCGCACAGAGTCAGAGAAGATGTCTAGGTCAGATAAGTTCTTATTATAAAGCGAACACATTCTATGTAAAGGGTCCCTATGGCCAGCGTTGGTGCGTGTCCGACCCAGGTGGAATAAGTCGCTGCATCTGGTGTTTTTGACGGTACTCTAAGAAATACAAGTTGAAGCAGGTTTGGAAAGTAAAGAACATTATTACATATCTTATGTAGCATTACATTAGGTCAAAGTGTGTGCGCCGATAAGAAAGGGCGGTTAACTTGTAATCTATCAACATTTTTTTTCATTTTAAAGCTTAGAAATCTAAGCAACTTTTTCTGCACACTCTCTATTCTATCAGTATAAACCTCATACTGGGGTACAATATTCCAGTTAAGAACGAGCCTTAATTGCTCATTACAAAATATGTAATTAATGTAAATAATTTTGTTTGTGTGTATTAAATTTAGACTAGATGTAGGTACATTGACGATGGCACTATACACCAGATTTAGATTAAGTTCGTACAATAATTTTGACTAGTATTACATGGACGATGGCACTATACACCAGATTTAGGTTAAGTTCAATATTCATCATTCAGAATCATAATTAGTGTTTTTTTTTTTATCTTCTGTTTTTTATATTTATTTTTTACGTTTCTCCTTATGTTTGCGAGCGGTGGCATTAATTAATCAACTACTTAAGTTTTAAACTTATTTTGTGACTGGCAAAATATGTTTGCCAGTTCTTATGTGCATGGAAGTATGCGACATTTATATTTTTGACATAGACCTAGCATAACGATTCTTGACATGTTTAAGTGAAGGTTACCTACCTATGAATGCAATAAAACAATACAATACAATACAATATGCATTACAATACACCAATATTTATGGAAGAATTCATCTTGCAAGTAGCAACTGGGCTATCAACTAAGAATTCATCCACATTAAAAATTAAGAGAACAAATCAGACTTAGGAAGCAAAGTATGAGAATCCCACTGGGGTCCGACCTCAGAATTTCACCAATCCTGAATTCATCAAAAGACCATGTCTATCATGGATTTGTCCAGTACCTTCAAACTAAATAGAGCGTAAGCTTAAGACCAGCCACAGGACCGTATTCCCCAAATTGAGTTAAAATTCTAGATGACATAGCTCCACAGCCGACGCAAAGCAAGATTTTGGGTGACACTGGTAGGTTTCTCATTTTGTTTACTTACAGATGGCAGATCGAAGCCCAATATTGGCTGCGGGGTAGGGTCGCACCGGCCAATCGAAGTGAGTTGAGCCCCCACGCCCAAAAGCCCAAACAGGGCGATCGACAGTAACGCCAACATATTTTATTGTGCCTGGATAGACAGATGTGGTATGAAACCAGGTGCGATTTTTAATAGCTGAAATGGAAAAAAAGGAAAAAGTTAACAATTGTATCAATAAAAACTCTGTAGAATTGCTCATAGAGGTGATGATACATAACGTGTATGTCTTGAGAAAAAAAAGAAAGTTGGATTTTTCGGAAAGTCTTACCTGTTACAACAATCTTTAACACTTTCCTTGTTTGAATGAACAACCTTGTGCTAGGGCGCTCTTTTATATAATACATCGAAAAATTGAGATCTTCCGATACGAAATAACCCAATCTATTTCCTAAACGTTAGCATAGGAATAAGAATGTGCTTGTTTTTTTCGCGATAACATACGAACATTAATTGTTATCAGTCTCAAAAAACACTAGAACATAATTAGGACACACTATCGTACTGATCGTTTTGATTTGATAATGAAACTTAGCACTATTTCGCATTGTTTTTTATGTAATTGGACATAAATGGCTAATACCACATATGTCACACATAGACATGACATTAGCATAACACACCGCATTGCTCTAGGAGTAAGGTGCCATGCCAGGACCTTACCTTTATGAGCACGTTACGTTGAGGTGGATGGTAAAGACGGACAACAATATTTTCATGCAATGGGATGCTACCAACCCGGGCGGGCTTAATGAGGGGACCTACAGTTTTATAATTAATTCCGAACCATAGAACAGCCCGAATTCGGGTCACAATGCACTTATCCAACATAGAAAGTGGTAGATGAACGGGGCCGGGACTTGAACCCAGACCTCTGGATTGCAAGGCAAGTCCTTGCGCCACTAACCCGCTAGCCACGACAATTCCGTTTAATGGATTCCAGCTTGTACCACGTTATACTTTGGAGGAAACAACCTCAGGAGAGAGTGCGTCCCACAGTTCACGATAGTTTTCATGGAAGGAATATGTAATATGTATGTTTTTTACCTGAATTAAGGATACCTCTTTGTATCGCAAGTCAATTAGCCTCAACTCTTTCAAGCACGTGAACAGGTGGGTCCACTTTGAGTTATTCACTCTGATAATCTCGTATGATAAGTGCGTACATTTCCGCTCTTAAAGATAAAAAAAACTATTCGATTGACAACAACGATTTTTAAAACATGACGTAAACAGCATTCTCCCTGTCAACTTGACGCATGATCTGAACATTGGACGCTATAGCGAAGACACAGTAGATATAGCTGTGCGACCGGGGCCACAACAGTAGCTCAACTCAAGCGTACATATTTTTGAGATAAATACCTTGATGAAACGGAGTGTGGGAAGACCACCCGCCAGGTGGGACGACGACATCAAGTGCGTCGGCGGAAAGCAGTGGTTCTGTACCGCTGAGGGCCGGGAGGACTGGAGAAAAATTGGAGGGGCGTATGTCCAGCAGTGGACGCAAACACGCTGACTGACTGACTGACTGACCTTCCCTCCATCGAGTGTCGAGATTGTCACTCAATGTGGCCCATCCCGCTCATCTCCCCATACAAAAGGGGAAAGAAGATCACGCCCATATTTCTTGTCAGAGATCCAAAATTTTGCTCAAAATAGCTTTATTTGATCGAACTAGATGTCTGATGACATTGTAAAATTGTGTTTGCTTTCTGGTTGGGCCGTTTTGACACATACTATTCGAAAGGCCCTCGTCGTAAGGTTGGTCCCTAGTTTACCTACCAGTTTCTACGTTATAAGGTCCGCAAGTTAGATTTTTTCGCGCGTTTTATACAATAACTATGGAGGTGGATTACGCTATGATAAAGTAAGAACATCTTAAAAAGATTAGTCATCAGACATATCTTATTTAATCAAGATTTATAATCTACTAGCAGCCCGTCCCGGCTTTGCACGGGCATAATATCATTTAAAAAAAAAATATTTTGACACAATGATACACAAATAAACCATTTTTACGTAGAGTTCCTATATTGAAATATTTGAAATAAAAAAAACTTAGATATTATTATTAGATGATTATGAGATATTAGAAATATAATAAATTCAAAGTGCTATATGGAGAACCGCGGCCTCCAACGCACTATTTATAGGCACGCTTCCGCCGCCCCGGCAGGCCGGTACCGCCGCAAACGCTACGTCCCGCAATTTTTAAATTTGTAATATCTTCGAAAATATTCATTTAAATCACAAGCTGTAACGGGCCATATAGATCTATATTAAATCAACAATGTATTTAAGGTATTTAATTGGATAAGGATTACTGCTGTATTGGTTAAAATCACTTTGAAAATTACCCATTATTTGTCGTAAAAAGTAAATGACAAAAAAATGTTATTGTGGGATATCCATAAGAGATAGAGATATACCATCGCGGAGTTTTCTGTAGACCTTTTCAATGTGTACAATACTTAGTACGTTATTTTGATAAATCTCGTAGGGTTCAGCCTGCGTTTGCAATGTAAGCGGAAAAAATTAAATTTTTTTACGACATCATATTGGAAAACTCAAAAATAACAGTATTTCTCCACTATTTAATCGATGTTATTATACATATAAACCTTCCTCTACATATAAACCGCATAAATATCCGTTGCGTAGTTTTAAAGATTTAAGCGTACATAGGGATATAGGGACAGAGAAAGCGACTTTGTTTTATAGTATGTAGTGATTTGGTATCTTTTAATTTTTTTTTCTTTTTCTTTATTTTTATACTTAAACAAGGCTTACATATTTTTTCATAATTGTTGAACATTTTCAGTGCGCCACGTGGCAGGCATCTACGGAGAAATCCGTGACAAGAAGATCTGACGCTCTGTAAAAAAAAGTTAAAGTTCGATTTATGGACATGACTGAGCCGTGAATGTTTGACACAATCGTGGAATCATGTTTGCCCAAAACAATGAAAATAACCTTGGAATAAATACAAACAAATGTATGGTGAATCTTACTAATGCCTGGGTAAAGCGCTAGATGATCACTGTGTCACGAAAATAGGACTCCATAGAAATATGCTTGAAAATTTTTTTTATGTCACTGTACATGGCGGAAAAACTTTACCAACTGCCATGATAGTAGCCCAAACGACGGATTCCCGAAGGAATTAAGTGCCGTGGCAAGATATTTTCAAGCACGGCCACATTGAACTGGATGACACGGAAAATTTGGTCGTTTATTGCCGATTCGACCATATATCCGTCCTAACATAATGAACATAAGGGTTCATAACGGTATCCTGGAGCCTACACTTATGTATGGAAGTGTGACTTTGGAATAAGGAATACATGTAGAATATAAATGCTGTTTAAGCACGACTACATTGAGGTGGATGGAAAGCACGGACATTTTTCGATCATATTTTCCAAGGCCATTATACCAACCTCTGCGTTCTTAACCTTACCGCCTAGTAGGTAGTATTTATGAAATATTATTTGTAGTAGGGAAAGGGGACCTACAGTTATGGATGGATTTCGAACCAATGTTTCGTTTGTTACAAAATTGTTTTTAAGGGTTCCGTACCCTAAGGGTGCCAAATGGATCCCTATTACTAAGCTTCCGCTGTCCGTCCGCTCACCCGTCCGTCTGTCACAGGGCTGTATCTCCTAAACCTACATATTGGCATTTTTACAGAGTGTCTATTTCTGTTGCTGTTCTGTCAAAACATTGTAAAAATAATAAACAAATCAAAATTAAAGGGGGCCACCATACAAGAAACGTGATATCTTTAGGCCAAATCTTGTATGATGGTACGCAACCTTCGTTTGCGAGTCCGACTGGCACGTGGTCGGTTTTTTTATTAGTAAATTTACCCAATGCCTTTGATGTTGTTGATTAAGCCGTTCAGATGCAAGTCAACCTCTTTGGTGAGAGATGTTGTTCGGCCAAGCTTCCACAGGGTAACTGTAATGAGAACGTGTTCACATGTAAAACCTTTTTGCTTGTTTTAATAACATTTCCACCGACATGCCCCGACGCTGGTAATTTAGGTATGATTTTGGGTGTACCAATGTTCGTAAGACTTTACAAAGAAACCCCATCAAACTCCCTGGCTGCTAAACTGAAATATTTTTAAACAATGTTACAGCGTGCAAAGACTACCCACTTATTCAATTGACATGACTAAAGAAACACTTGAGATTTTATAATGTGGACATAGATAACTAATACCGCACTTACGGCCCCAGGCAGCACATTGCCACTAAGTGAAATGTACACGGACAATTTTCATCGTCGTTTCGACGAGAAATATCGTACACATATTTAGAAACATTGAATAAGTGGATCCAGGATAAAACAAATGTATTTTCATCACTTTTAAATTTAATGTAGTAATGTTCCACTAATCGAATAATTAATAATATAATCAGAAAAATAGTTTGTAAACATAATGAAAAATAAAAAAAAAATATTTTCTAACAATATTAAAATGCATTGACAGATACGACACAGTCAGTTAACGATGTAACAATGGTTACAGCATATAATATTATGGTGCAATATTTCTAGCCCTGGCTATGTCTTGTGCTATGGGAGTCAGTGACGTTCATCCTGCATGATAGGTACAGTGTATTGGTGTTAGTAATGAAACTGCGTTCAACTAAAAAACATAGAAGTTTTCATTGAATGTGATAATACCCGGGTGGGATTAATCTTACCACACAATAATGGATTTCAAACTCGAGTCTTCCAGCAAGCCATTAACTTAACGCCATTTTTGCAACAAATTTTGAAATTTGAATTAAAAGGGTAATCGGTGAATATAACGAGGGTACTTACTGAAGCGAATTGGACCAATATTCAGGCAAAAGTAGACGAGAGAGTAGTTCTTGTAGTCTGTGTCTAGCACCCAGTAGTTACTTGAAGTAGGCTCTGAAATAAAATTATTATATAATATATTAAAATTTCTAATTTCTTGATGTTAAAAGTTTCCGTGAGAGCTATAGCAAATTTCCTATTTATTGATATTAAACATTACTGTGACAACTATAATCTACGCACAGAGGCGAAATTGTGTATTTCATATTAAATAGGCATAATTCGCGAACACAGTTCAACTATTCTGGGTGGCCTAGGAGAATCAAATGTGCTTAGGTCAATTGAAGTCTCTTATATCTCAAATAGTCAAGCTAACAAACAAGCACATACATTATTATAGAGATAATGACAAAACGTACCAGAATGAATTCTAGTGCAAGCCTAATAGTGGTAAAAGATGATCAGATGGTTTTTGAAGATCCAGATAAAGTTAAAACTTTGAAAAATAATCTTACTGAAGACTACCGAAGGGAAGGACACTATAAGCGCTGCCTTCCCGTCGTCTTTTTCCAGTTTCGCAGTTCCATTAATGGTCTCCCTGACGTTCTTGCTTACTAAGGAATTGGAGACATCAACCAAACCCGTGATGGCGTTTTGCGAGTACTGAGCGGTGACACATTCGCCATTTTCGAACAAATTGTTAGTGCGGGCGATCTCGTACCAGAGGCCGAGGTACTGGAATAGTGGAAACATGTAACGATGGCATTAGTAATTGCAGCCTTTAATTCTCAATGTAAGATGGCAGAATTTGTAATATTTTAGGGACATACTACCCTAGAACGACCATATTCGATAAGTTATAACTTTGATTTTTTAAGCACTTTTTTCTAAACAACGTTATCGGAAAACTTGGCAATGAACCATTTTATGTTTACTAACAAAAATTGGTCCTAGCCAGTACATTCACGCCATACCAAGGAACTGATTTGAAAAACTGATGCCCGTTAACATTAGTAGTGAAGTTATTTTATTTTAATATTGACTAATCATTTGCTAACTAACCTATATATTTTTTTATTTTGGCTTATTATTAGTATTTATTACAATTAATTGAAATATGAGCGTTTCTGAACGAATCGAGTACGAAGCTATTCATATGAAATAGGTGAGTACTTATATAAAGAATAGTTAGATCTACTTGCAAGTGTTGTTCATATTCAACATTTCTGATATTGATGTAGGTAATCGACATTGATACTCACAGAGTCCAAATCGAAATTCTCCAAAGGTTGCGGTGCTGGATCGCATCTGCCAAACGACACTTTTTGAGCGTTGGCTCCAAAAATCAGGGCGAAGACGAATAACGAGATCATAATTTGCTTTAAGTATGATTGTAAATGAGCGAATTATGATGAAGTGGTTCTGTGGACCTGAAATGAAAAAAATCTATTTAAAATGGTGATATTTTTAAAACAAGTCTGGCAGCAATTCATGTTTGCTCGATATGTGTCTTGTCCATTAGTTATCAATGGAATCAAGATCATGTTCCAAATGAAATAGTAGAAGTCCTTTAGCTCATACCCAAACGCACCACGTAACATACCTTCACAGGAATTACTTTTAGGGATGCTTCTGTGGACTATATAACATTATATTTTTTTTACATCGACTGCATTTGTTCTTTCGTATTCGAGGCCCCGATCTGCTCTATACATTTGAAAAATATGTGTATTTTTTAAATATGTTTTCCCAACTATTTTGGAAAAAAGCCGTTAGCAGACATAATAATTGCTACGATGGTGGTATGTGCACGCCAAAAAGCGGGAACCTCGTGGGCCAGGTTTAAATATTTCAGTAGGTGGTCGTTTTTAGCCTTTTTGAAATTTTCGTCATGTGGTATTATTATGCCTGCTAAAAGATCTCTTTGGATTAGGAACGGACCAACACAATATCAGGGCTTACTGTACTGGTTCTGGTTACATTGAACAATCGCAATAGCGCTTAGTGCCATCCTTTTCCAACACTTATTTTGGTTAAAATAATTGCCTGTCAAATGAGCGTAGTAAAAGGGAAGATGCTGATTGACTAATTTGGATGGACGATTGATGGACACAAGATTAGCCAATAGTTAGCTAGTATTGTGTACTAGATGTAATATGTCGGATGGTTTCACAGGTTCGGCTTGTATAATTTGTTACACATCGTCGTTTAGATCTATTGTTAAATTATCGTATCTTAATGTGAATGCAAAAATGTGTACCAAATAATATATGTCACGGCTGGTCCTCTAGCACAAGCCTATAGTATATACAAGCTAAGTTGAGAACCAGCTGCATATCCGTGTTAGTTGTAACTTTCTATATGAAATAAATGAATTTGAATTTGAATCCGAAAGTTACTCGTGTGAGCCAGACTGAAGCTATGTTTTCCGCCAAATGGTTTAAGTATTTTATTTTGCAAAAATACAATCAAATTTCGGTGAAACAGTCTCACAGTCACTTATTTCTAAGATACTACAAATGAGCTGACTTTTCTATAAATTCTATAATATTCCATTATAACGCTTAGTGCAATAATATTGTGTTGTACTTACGTAATATTTGTGCTGCTGCAAAAAGTTTCCGGTAAGGAATGATATTCTAACATTTGCTGCGCCCTTTTATATCAACCACGATGGTTTGTTGACCCTTTAATGATAAAGAGTATGAACCCGGTTTAGTTTGTGCGTTTACAAAATATTAGTCAACGATAAGATAGGAGTGGTTACATTAGTTCTAATCCTTCTAGAGTCTAGTCGAAAAATCTGGGTCATATATTGCTTAGGATTTGCGATATCTATTCATTGGCGCTTCACGCAGTGGGTCGACTTCATAATGTCCAAAAAGCAAAAGATCCTAAACTCAGAATATCCAAAACTATATATATTTTGTGTTTATTATGTAAAACACAAAATCCAAAAAAGTATATTTTCCATTTGGTGGTTTTTTAATCTTATGATACTCATCTTATTCAATGAATATGAGTTTCGGATGATATGAGTTTTTGACTATTTTAAAGTCAAACTGCGAATTAAAAACTACGTGGGCCTTAAATGTCAGTAAGAGCTTTCAGAGCATTAAATCAAACATAAATCCTTTTGTCTAATAATATCTTCCATTAAAAATATTTATTATAGATCTCGCCAAAAATACTAATAGCACACCTACATATTATATTTTTAGTTCAACACATCACATGAAAACTGGACGCAATTCCTTGACAGCTACTGTATTTTTTTAATATTTTATCATGTTACATTAAACATATATTTCTTCGACAAACAATAAAATTTGACAATTACAATAATTATTAAATATCCTTCTTTAATCCCTTAATTCCTTAAATATGCTGCTTATAATCTATTTTAAATACAATAATACAATTAAACAACATATAAATACTTTATTATTTCAATGAACGATAAAATACAAAATATTTAATTTAACTTATAAACACAAGCTCATTCATAGCAAACTTTGGAAGCAATATTTAATTAGGTACCAAGTTGATTTATATCGGTACAGGATATCTGAACGTAACAGGGGCGACAGACTTTTCTTCGAAATATTTGACCGTGCACTTTTCGGCCGACCAGTCGTCCTTGGTCAGAGCTTCGGGCTTGATGCCGAGCCTCTCGATGGAGTTGGTGGCCAGCTGCAGGCTCACGTCGTTGAAGATCTTGGACCGGGACAGCACCCATACGTAAACTGTAAAAAAAAACTTGTAACCTAGCAATGTTGTCTATGTAACTGGCGTCTGTATGAGAAATATTACTCTTTCCCACTGCTCCCATTATACTGTCGCTCTTACGAAGAGCAGGCAAGCAATGCATGTGGATATTCCTTCACTAAAAACAAATCGAAACTGCAGACTGTGAAATGCGTTACCTGGCGACGTATTTATCCCAAAACATAAGGTGCGGCGCGGAAACTTGCTGATTTAAAAAGTCATTAAATAAAGTTGTAGATATAACTGTTATTTAATAAATAGTTTTGAAGATGACGGCCGTCATTGTCAATGCATTGAGTTAAAAAGAGTTCTGAAAAGTAGCATGAATAAGGTACTATTTATTATTTATTAAGGTATTTATTAATTAACAGACGTAGAATATACTGACTGTAGTGTTTGTCGATGAGAGGGCTGTACTGGCACGTGTAGACTGTCGCAAAGTGCTCGCTCGTTGCCAGCACCCAGAATGGATATTTTCTGGTCATCACTGCAAGACAAGCAAAACTTAAAGCCACCATAAACCATGGATATTAAATATATACACAAGCCTGATAATGTACTTGATGTTGGACTAGACTGTACCGAAATTCAGTTGACAGATATTATTTAAAGAGATGAACAATTTTTTTTTTTATTGGCGTATTCCACAAAAATCAGTGGAGTCTCTCATTCCCGTCATGTGAAAAAACATGCAATTCTTTCTTCTAGACTTGACTAATTAAAAAAAACCTGAGTCAATAGGCAAGATGTTTGATTTTATCGCCGGAACTATGCCACCCCAAGTTATAGGAAAGATCACCATAATATATTGATTTAACGGTTTACCTGCGTTGCGGATATTAGGGTGGCCCTTCCCTGCGGGACTAACTCATTCCCCGGTCACGGTAAAAAACCTTCTCTGTTTCAAAGAAGAAGACAGGCTTCCTATTAAGAAGGGTGCAACATATCCACAAAGTAGACAAAGCGCATAGTGTTTTATTTGGTAAGATTTACGAAAATTTTAATTACAAAACGACTTATAGGTAAAAGTAAATCACGACCGCTGTAGTGAAAAATCAAACAACAACCAATTTGATTATAAATCTCCATGAAACAAGCTAGGTCTGAGGACAATTTTTTTTAGATGTTTTTATTTTATCGTTGAGTAATCCATCGCCAAAGTTATTGTATAAAACGCGCGAAAAATTCGAACTTTCGGACCTTATAACTTAGAAACCATACACTATTTTACAATGCTAATGGTCACCAGATATCTAGTTAGATCAAAGAAAGCTGTTTTTGTTTTATAAGTTTGGAATTGAAATGCGCATGATCTTCTTTCCACGTTTGTATGGGGAGTTGAGCGGGAACTTAACTCCAAATATTTAACACCGTCGTCACCAAACTCGAACGTTTCTAGATTAGTAGGTCGAATATTAGTTTCTCTGCTCTGCAGCCATGTTGACGTTCATGTAGATAGTTGATGAGCCCACACTCACGTCGCCTCGGCGCATTGGCATCCCTGAAGGTGATTCCAAGCCTGGCCGAATCCTCGATGTCGATAGGAATGTTGATCTCGGCGACGCTGTACCGACCGAAGAGGCCCAGATCCACGCGCGACAGGTTGGCGTGCACTCCGACGCTGGTGGTGACCAGCTGGATGGAGGAGCAGTTGCTGAGCTGCCTTCCGTCGCTCGAGTGGTGGTACACCTGGTACCACGTGTTGTAAAACTGGAAGGAGAACAAGCTTGAATGTGCAACCGGACGACAGAAGAGTTTGCAAATTAGCTAAGCATCCATCTTAATTTTATAGGTAAGCACTAAATAACGTGATTTGCGGTAAAATTCTCAGCTGTTTGATAAGCGTTCCGAAAATATCTGTCTTCGTTTATTATTTTATTTATTTTATTATAGGTATACACTCTCTTGGATTCGATACTTTTCAAAGACTTTTTCATTACACGGACGAAGAAGAACGTACAAGAATCCGGGATTTATTATACAAAAAAAATGTGTTATTAAAAATAATTTTACCTTTAATATCCCGACAATAAGAAAATCAAGATAATCCACACCATTACGACAGCAACTGAACAATAGAGTATGAATAAGATTTTCGTATGAATACTTAAACTAAATACGTATATCTCAAATTTGGGTATACTAGTGATTCCTCGTTTTTGTTTCTATTATATTTATTGTTTCTGTGAATTTTACGTGAAAAGAAATAATCGAAATTAATGTAAAACTGTACATACTTCGTACGTGCTAGGGCTGCTAAGCAGATAAAAGTCACAGTCCTCGAAAAATAAGGTCCTAACTTTCGTCTAGTTCAATGCTACCATGATCAAATAAAAGGATGGTCCTCTCGTGACACGCTCAACACAAACAGTAGGGTTTAAATTATCAATCTATGACCTGAAGCCTGAATAGATAACTCCACTTTCTATGGTTAGTGTTATGAGATAACCCCGGAATCACACAAAAAATAAACAAATTTTGTTTTATCTCATACGGTGATTATTTCTTTATTTCAAATTATACCCTTGGTAGATGCGCGTGTGGCTGCTTAGCTAAAACCAATATAAGCATGTTGTGTTTGCCTATTATTGGGCTGATTCACGCAACCAAAATTGTAACATATGTAATTGTAAATGTATTGTGTAAAGTATGTTGGCAATCCTCAAATTAAAATAAAGAAATAAATACGTTCTAAAAAATGCACATTGTTCGGACTTCCATAATGAATGCAAATAATAATGTAACGCAAGTTATAACTTCTACTGATTTTTTTGTACTTACCCTCAACTGTGATTCATTTATCTTGCAGCTGTTTACTACCAGGAGGGATGTAATACTAATATTTTTAATGAAATACAGTGTATTGAACATTAATTGCTTGGATATACGAACAATGTATTTATACACTCTATAATATATGTTAATATTATCTGGAAAAATACACCTACACTACTCTCAATAACCTACCATATTCCGACGAAAGACCCTCTCTCCCATAGCACAGGGAATCCTATTTTGGGAGACAGGGATCCTACAAAATTTTACTAATACATGTTAAAGTATTAAGCAAAAATATTCTTCAATGAACACGATACATACTTACATTACTACACTATCTGAAACCTGTTGTTTTGTTTATTATTCTTGTACTTGTACTGAACTTGCTTAATCAGTGAAATAAAGATTTATTTATATTATATTATAATCACATCTCACATTGGCTAGCCTGAAGTCTTCCTGAAGTTGTACATTTTCAGGACACTTTCCTGGTAGAGTGTAGTACCCGCTCACAGCACAGATTGCCGCCAAGAAAACGCAATACCCCCTAAACATATTGACAGTGTTCACGCTAAGTAATGTGATCTTCAACTGGGTGATGTACACAGCTCTTCGACAAAAACAGCGTCGCTTTATCTAGGAGGAAACTCGTGAGACAATTATTTCATTGCCTGATATTTATCTCCAATGATTGTACAGTGGTCAAATCAATTAACTTCCAAGATGGGAATATCAATAATTGCATTATTCCCTGCCGAGGTGTTTCCCCCAAAGTACAAGCCATCCTTCAAAGATGGTGTGGAGAAGCAACCTCGGTGAAAGTTCGAAAGCCCGTGGGTGCTCTCTTATGTGAGGGCTGGCGTACGCCACATGCTGTGCGTTAATATAATGAAACATGATTTTTTCAGAATCTAAAAAAATATATTGCAACAATCCGGAACTGCTATGTTTATGCATACTTTTTTTCTTTGTTTTGTAATTTATTTTCAAATTAGAGGAATCTTTGTAGAGGTAGGTATTTTTTCCGTTTCAAAGATTTTTATTTTTAATGCAACCTGACATGGATGCCTAATACCACACAATTACCATTATGATATTAGCCCAATACACCACATTCTCGAAGTAATTAGGTGCCATGCCAGGACCTTCCGTTTATGAGCACGACTACATTGATCTGGATGGAAAACACGGTAAATTTTTCATTGCCGCTTCGACCATCTTTTCATCTATCGCGATGGTACCTACCCGGGCGGGCTTAAACCCTACCACCTAGTAGGGGAAGGGAACCTACAGTTTTACATGGATTCCGAACCATGGAGCAGCTCGCATTCGTGACGAAATGCACTTATCTAACTCAGAATGAGAAAGGAAGTGGTGTATGAACGGGACGAGAATTTGAACCCAGAACTCTGGTATGCTAGTCTAGTCCCCGCGCCACTAGGCTACGAGCCGCTTTTACGTCAGGTTATTATTAGTTTAATTGGCTATTATTAGGGTTCCGTACCCAAAGGGTGAAAACGGAACCCTATTACGTCCGTCCGTCAGTCCGTCCGTCCGTCCGTCCGTCCGTCCGTCCGTCTGTCCGTCTGTCACAGGGCTGTATCTCATGAACGGTAATAGGTAGGTAACTGAAATTTTCACAGAGTGTGTATTTATTTTGCGCTATAACAACAAATAGGAAACATTTAAAAATAATAAGAATTAAAGGAGGTCCCCATACAAAAAACCTGTTTTATTGTGTTAAATCTTGTTCGATGGTACGGAACCCTTCGTGTGCGAGCCCGACCCGCACTTGGCCGGTTTTTAAGATTCACATTTTATTTTGATTAGTGCGTTGTTCTCGTAATAGTTACTCACGTCAGATCACCTTCATAAATGTAATTTATCAATAGTAAATATTGTATATTTTTTTATTAAATGAGAGATCAAGCGAAAAAATGTTTCTTTGTTAAAAGTGAAATCGAACACACAAGTTCTACATGCAGTGTCTAATCTCATTGGACGGGTCACCGGTAGTGAACTTTCGCGCATCAATTGATACGTTTCCATGTAATATAAGTTCGCGGTAAAATATCTTTCCTGCACAAATATGAGGTAAATAACAAAAAAAATAACATACAAATTCTTGGAATACTAACTAAATATATGTAAAGCTGTTGAGTATACATGGAAGAAGTAAGAAAATTAAGATTAAACTATTTTCAACTTTATATTGTTATTATATTGTATTGTTTTCCTTATGATACACGTATTTACTTTACAGCGTGTTATAAGATTTTTTGCTAATTTTATATTCCATACGTCAATTGCAAGGATAAAAGTTTTTCTAAAATGTAATTCGAATCCTGGAATATATACGATAAACCTACGAGGCCTCGATTAAGCCCTGGGTATTTTTCGTAACCAAGCAACGCAAAAAAATGAGTTTCAAATTTCACGTTGACCTGGCATCTGAGCCCTAGTCTGACATGTCACCGAAATTGGCGTTTACGTCAAACGGATCGACTAGCGTTTCAAATGTATGGAGAAATTAAAGAACGCGCGGGCGTTAAGCGAACTAACATTTGCGAGTCTAAGTATGATTTGACAGTTTACTCATCGTCGCCGTATTGACGTTTACTTTATCGGTAGTCCGAGTTTGATTTTGACCGTTTGAAGAATAAGTAGTAAAAGTTTGTATGGGTTTGACGTTGTCACGTAACTTCGAAGTTCCGGCGCCAATTTAGATGAGAATTCGGAGCGACTATACTGCTTTTGTTTCGAAAGCTAATACCATTGAATAAAGCATTTGTGGGATACACTAAATCGGCCGTCCTTTCATTTTGGGTAAATGTCCTTGTGCAAATACATATTTTAAACGCATTTATATTTCGTGAAGAGAAGTAATTTAGTAGCATCTTAAAATTTGCACAAATATTATGTTTATGTGCCGAAACCAACACAACACAATATTCCATTATTTGAAAAAACCCTATCGCACATCAGACTCTCAACTAAGAAGCGGCTGACAATGCCCATGGGCTTTCGAAGTTTTTCATCCAGAAGTTATCAAAGAACATTCTAGAAGGCGAAGCAATATAATAGTTGGTGCCGCTCTTTTATGAATGCCTACCTACCCCTCAGGGTGTGATGGTACGAAGTTACGCAAACATACAATATTTGTGGCCGGAGGATGCACAAGAAATGCAATACCGTGCATAAAGCAACTGCGCAAAAGAGCGACATCCATAGCAATTTTCTGATATTCGAAGTGACGCCAAGGGCAGACACGCTGTGAAGAGATATTGGATAATTGCTGTGTGGGCTCTGTTCCTACATATCACACAAGTCTCAGTCTTTGTGATAACATCGTGTGTATTCATTGCGCCTCCACATTTGCTTACTACAGTTTCTATTAGGTGTATCGTAATTAAATTCCAATCGGAGTTATTATTTTTGTTTAACGATTTTACAGTGGGAAATATCACAATTTGAAAAAGATGCTTGAAAAAGTAGCCTTTTTTTTGCTTGCAGCTGGGGTTGCCATGGCTGCAGAATTCACTTTACCGGGGGAGTGTCCTAACGTTAAACTCCAAGAAAAACTGGATTTTACTAAGGTAAGCGTTACTTTATGTAACTTTTTTAAATTAGGATGAAATGTTAAATAGAAGGGTTAAAAAAAAACACAGATTCTTGGCAAGTGCAAGTACCCGTAGTTTGCGACGAACAGACTTTGGTGGAGAGTTTTGAGGTCAATATATGAAACAGTAGCTTGTATTTTTTTCTCGGTTGTCCATGATTTTGGAGTTTCAGAATTTATAATTGCCATAAATTAAATAATTTCTTACACAAATATGAATCGTCTCCAACGACTTCTTAAAATGGCATAACGCATAATGCTTATATTATTCAACTGCAATTTCAAAACCATCTCATTTCACTTTCATTTCATTTTTTTTTTCAACTTCTGGTAGTCAAACTACACTAAATCATGTCACAATTTGATTGATCCGCAGATTCGATCAACCAGTGAATAAGAACCCGCAAAGAAACTTCACTGGTCGATAAATTATGTTTTTTTTTGTCGTTTTTTCGTCCACATAAATGATACAACACAATTATGATTTCATACCTAAATGCTGCTGCCAAACTTACGTTGGTAGTACGGTCTAAGGCAAAAAACTAAGAATTACGAGAAAACAACAGCCCACAATGTGAAAAGTCTTAAATTATAAATAAATTACTTAACCTAAAAACCTCGTATCTCGTATCTAATCCACTTCAATAAAGACAGTAATGCATCTCTTCATTTACTGACAATTTTTCTGTTAACAAACTTATTCACTTCATCATAATCTTAAAAACAAATTATCGCTTTATTTGTTTGTCCCAGGAAACTGGTTTAATTTAATGCAAATCTATGTTTTTCTATTGTCAACAATTGACTTTGACTTCAATCAAAGCCCGAACAATTTCAAGTGGACCTCTATCGGTATCATCTATCAAAGGCTTGATGTGATGCCGATCTTCGAGCTCATCGCTCCAACTGATCTCTTTTCTTCAAATGCTACTCAGCATCCACTCAGAAGCCCTTCGTACCCCAGTTCTCAGGGCAGTGGCACACGGCGGCGACGTACGCCAGCGACGGGCGCGTCACGCCGGACTGCTCGACCCTGGACTTCCAAGAGGACAACATGGGCTACACGCTGCGGGAGAGCTACGTGGACCTCGACCAGGGGAACAGGACGCAGAAGGGATACTTCGCCCGCGTGGACCCTACCTTCGATGCCGGGGACAAGGCGAAGTTTGTCGTCAGCTACGAGGATAATGGTGAGTATATTCTTCAAATGTCTTCATGGTTGTAAAGAGAAAATTTATCCGTATTTCTTAAATTTAAATGATGTTATTTGCAGTGTTACATAAATATATGATTTTGGCCCAACAGAAGAAGGATTTAGGTGCCTTGCCAGGCATTTCTTTTATGAGCATAGCTACTTTGAACTAAATAGAAAATACGGATTAATTGCTGCTTCGACCAACCTTTCATTAAATGCGATGATACCAACCCTTAGTAGTGCAAGGGGACCTATAGTTTTACATGAATTCCGAACCATGCAACATTTCGCGAGGATATGCACGCATCCAACTCATAAAGAGAAATCAAGTGGTGAATGAACGAGGTGGATATTGAAACCACGATCTCTATCATAAGAAGCAAGGCCCTGCGCCCTTGAGCAATGGGGCATTCAAACAGAAGAGAATATTAGTTCAATAGTGACATAATTCGTATGCATGATAATGATCGATTTTTTTTTGTGCAACCTGATATGGATGGTTAATATCGCACAAGTACCGTGATGATATTAGCCCAATACACCAAATTCCCGAAGGAATTACGTGCCATGCCAGGAGCTCCCTTTTATGAGCACAGCTACCCCGAAATTGATGGAAAACACGGACAATTTTTCATTGCCGCTTCGACCATAGTTTTATACAATGCAGTGGTATCACCCCCGGGTTAACCCTACCTATACCTATATTACATGGGCTCGTATTCCTAACGAAATGCACTTATGCAATTCAGAATGAGGAAGAAAGTGGTCCATGACCGGGGCGAGGATTTGGATTCATAACCTTTCGCATGAAAGGCACGTCCCCTTGCCCTACCACTACCATGTAGTATATGGGATATAACAACCATTCATGTGGTATGTGGACTTGCAGACAAAGTACTCCAGTTCCCGTTTGCCGTGCTGTCGACGGACTACGACAACTACGCCATCGCCTACACCTGCAAGACACTCAAGAAGAAGTTCAGGACACATTACGGTGCGGCCGATATCATTACCGAAAACATTTAAAAATATTATAAGATCAGCGATAAGATAAATAACGACACCTCTCAAGCTAAAATCCATCAAGCCATTTAGGCTGCAGGGCGTGCCAAAGAAATATACAAACATACATACATACATACATACATACATACATACATACATACATACATACATACATACATACATACATACATACATACATACATACATACATACATACATACATTCATACACTCGAAAAACATAACCCTCCTTCTTTAGGAGTCGGGTAAAAATAGTGTAATGGGAGGTTGATCTGTCAACCATAGAAATGATTCTGCTTTTGGTCCAACGTTTGTCCATCCGTGGTGCATGCATTTGATAAAAGTCTTCGCAGAATAACCCTATACGATACATTTTGAGATGCGTTCTAACACTAATATTGTTTGCATTTTTATCAATGATAAAGGCCCCGATCCATCATGTTCAACCCAACGATTATCTCTTATTTGCTCACCTCTTAAGATGTTCACCTCATAGATTTTTATTAATGAAATATCATTGGTGTTGCAGCCTTCGTCTGGGTTCTGAGCAGAGGCAAGGCGAAGTTGGAAGGCGCAAATCTGAGGCTGGTCGAAGATGCGCTGTCCAGGTACCCAGAGCTGGCGGAGCACAGGCCTTCATTCGTCTTCAAAGACTTCTCCGAGCAGGGTTGCAACTTCCAGAAGAAGTTTGAGACGGACTTTTTCACTAACAACTTCTGGTAGTCGTTTTAAGTTTTGATACATAACATAAGGATTGGCTATGCATTGGGAATACTTATAAAATCTTTTAATAATAAATATGTCCGCAACTATATCATTTCTTATTTATTTTTGACGTAATTCATTCAGGCCTGTCCGGATTAATTTATTTACCGACAGCAATTTTTATTGTAAACTTTTTTTAACTTGCTACGTTATATGTATGAACTCGTACAGATTGTATGTTTGGGTCAAATCTTGCAAGCTGAATTAAAAACACTTTTTCTTATTCTACGGGGTTGAATTTTTACATGATGGATCAGTTCCGTTGACAATGCTAAGCATGACCTGAATCGACATCGAGGATTCCAGACAAAGGAATTCTTGGTTGATACACTCAAGATTAGGTCCTGACTAGGTACCTCCATAGACCTGAAATGTTGTAAACGCATTCAGTTATGATAACCCATTCTAAAGTGTCAACCATACCATGGCAATTGCACTCAAGACTGGCATTCCCTAACAAGTAACTCTTCAACGGTTAGGTAACAGCACTGAAGGGTAACAGCATAAACACGAAATGTTGTAAATGTATTCAATTATGATCCCCAATGTACCCATTCTAAGGGCCATCATGACATCAGTATATGATATAATACGGCATTTCCTCCTATTCATTTCGTATGAGGCAATTTAGGTATTTGTCCTTTTATCTTTTATATGTTATCTATGATAACCCACTTTGCCAAAGTAACAAAGTTTTGAAAATGTTAATTTTTAGATTCTCTACGATACAATTGACCATACAACCCTTGTCCTCTATTTTGTTCATGTGTTTCTGTGATTAACACGGAAGAATTTCTTAAGGAAATGTTAAAGAGGCTTGAAAAGATATGCTTGAAGACTACTACAGCCAAACCACAACTGGCATAAAAAACCGGCCAAGTGCGAGTCGGACTCGCACACGAAGGGTTCCGTACCATATTACAAAATTTAACAAAAAATATCAGGTTTTTTGTATGGGCCCGAATTTAATTATGATTATTTAATAATTTTGGTTAATACATTATTATTATTTAATGGTTGTTAAAGGGGCAAAATAAATACACACTTTGTGAAAATTTAAGTTGCTTACCTATGAATGTGCATGAGATAAAGCCTTGTGACAGACGGACGGACGGACGGATAGTATAGGCTTAGTGGGATCCGTTGGCAGTCTTTGGGTGCGATACCCTAAAAAAGTGTATATCATGTGCAAAAAGTGTATCTCATTGTCATTGACAATGAGATTTTTTTTTAAATATTAAATTGATAATGTATTTCTTTGGATCATGGCACTTTCACTCTTGTGACATGCGCATGACTGCCTAAATTTCAGCTTCTACGAATACTAATATAACTGCTTGGAAAATCTAAAAAATCATGTTAAAACATTTGTGATCATGGCAATGGTAAGAAATTATGACACATTTTTGGGTGAAATAAGATAAGTTTAATCGAATTATCACAAAACTAAACAAACTAGCTGTCTAGACTACAGGCTTTTTAAGTAAACGAATAACAGTTCGGATTATCTAATTATACTGCTATTTGCGTAAGCTATTCCTTAAATCAAACAAACCTTTCAATCAGCTAGGACAATACATACATTAACAAATCATGCATTTGAATTGGGTGGAATCTGGTAGACTAAATGTTTCATAATAAAAATCCTAAATTAAATTAAACATGAACGAACACACAGAAAATCCAGCGTGAGCATGAATAAAGATCAGAAAATCAGACTCAAATCAGAATCAACATAAAAGAACGACACGACTGATGTTCGGTCGTTCGTCGTCCATGGGATGCTCGATCCCAAACTAGAAGCTTGTGTGAAGACCCTACAAATCAGAATCAACATAAAAGACGACACGACTGATGTTCGGTCGTTCGTCGTCGATGGGATGCTCGATCCCAAACTAGAAGCTGGTGAAGAGCCTACGCGGCGGGTTTGGTCGGTACAGGCGCCGGCGGCTCGGTGATGAGAGCGCTGCTGGTGAACTTGCACGCCTCCTCGGAGAAGTCCGTCTGCAGGAACTTGCCGGCGTCGAGCTGCTTGGTGGCCTTGACGAAGGCGTCGACGGCCTTCTTGGGCTCGCCCTCGAGCTTCTTGCTGCGGGACAGGATCCACGCGAAGTCTGCGAACGGAGAACGAACCTCAATACACGTTCTAATATAAAGAATTAAGGTGGTAAAAACGTATGCTGATTTTGTCGAGTTTCTGTATCTGAGTTTGTCAGCAGATTATTGCTAATGATAATACTATGTACATCTTCGACCATGCATTCGCAATTGATACACAATTTATAATAAGGTGGCGCCTTGATAAGCAATTCCTGGAATTCAAAAATCAAACCACTATCAAACCAAGCATTGATTTTAATATCGTTAAAGAAGATTAAGGAAACCATTGACAAGATAAAAATAAGTGCATAAAGCTCCTTTTAATTTATATTTGTGATCCTTGAATTCATTTAAACATTCGGTTTAAGTCCCCTACGCATAATAACAATTCAAGTAAATCCAGTTTTGTGCTGTCCCTTTGAGTCAAAGTTCGCTCATTGAGTAAGCATATTAATTAAGAAAACTAGTTATGTTTATGATGATTCGGAACACGTTTAGGGCTGCGAGACTGAGTGAATACGTTTTTAAAATGCGAACTTGAGGAATTTTCCTCTGGTTGAAATAATAAATAAGAAGGGTGAAAATATCAAAGTAGTCTGTTCAGTTTAAAACAAAATTCTCAAAGGATACGTTAAAGTGAACCATCCCTTAAACACGACTTCGAAAATTTTGATGAAAGCGTTGAGGCCCAAATTGTATGTAAATTTTTTAGATATGGTTTCTTTTTATTCTGATTATCTGTATGACATACATACACCGCTGTCACATAAATAAACTCACCCTGATGGCTCTTGGTCTTCTCATCATATTTGCAGTTGTAAGCTACAGCATAGTTGACGTAGTCCGTAGAAAGAACCCACAGAGGCGATTCCTTTGTCCTGTCTGTAACATCATAAAAGTTTCAGTAAACTGTCACTATGATATCAGCGTATATCGCCAAATATTGAGCGTTTAGTTTTACATACTGTCCACGAACGATACCAAAATATAAAGAGATCTCCAGATATTGGTATCGTATATCGGTCCCCTTCCACATTGTTCACTCTATATGTGATTGATTGACAACCAACCATATTCAGTTTACTTATAGCATATCGGATATAACGGTATTTAAGTTTTTCTATCCTGTAAACTAATAGACTAGGAGGTCGCGACAAAAATGGTAACGATAACGTAAATGACTGAAACTGGGTTCACGGGATAAAGTACAACCCTCTGAAGCTAAATGTGTCAGTCTGCCTGTTCTAAGTGGTTGCGTTACTTAGATAAGGCGCCTAAAGGAGTAGGTATGGTGACAAAAAATACATGTGATATAGTAAATGGATGCAAATGACGAAGCATGAAAGTATCAATACATACTTGCCTAGCAATGCAAAAACTGAACAAATCTTTGGTTGAATTTAGTAGTTATATGGCGATTTAGGTTACAGATATAACTTTAGGTATATTTAAGTATTTAATTAAGTAACCGTCTGGTTATTGTTGTATAATTAATAGGTATCAATGTTTCCAGATAATCAGTATATTCATCAGCAGGTACATACCAGCATCTATTTTATATAGACAATCTAGAAAACGCAACCACTTGGCACGGGCAGACCGACATATTTAGCATCAGAGGGTTGGTCTCTAACATGTGAACCCAGATTCAGCCATTTACCTTATCGTCACCAAAAATGTCGTGACCTCCCGGAATATAAACAGTTAAAAGTAGACAATCAGAATACTATATTGTATGTCACCTGCCTCGCCACAGATATTTGAGATATTGGCCGACGACGCTTCGAACTGAGGCATCTGTCCCTCATCAGGGCTAGTGGTTGCGTGCGGACGGGCCCACAGTTGGAAGAATACACAGCTAGCCCCTCCGCACGCAGTCAATCCCCTTGATAATAGACATGGGGCAAATATAAGCACATATATGGTAAGCCAACTGATTTACTGAGTCATAACACTTACTGATGATACCTATGTTATTTTCGACGAACATTCTTGAATTGAATCAACAATACAATTCTAATTAATTTAACTAAGCAAATCGATCGAATGTATCAAATCTAAATGCTTCAATAGCTACATTAAGCATACATCGATTGCTTCACCTCGTTGCTCTTACCTCCGAACTTCAGCAGTACAACCAGTCTGCCGCTGCCGTTCGCATCAGGAGCGAGCTTCGCCTCTCCCTCGATGGATGTCTGCACTTCGTTCACCACGTGCGTATTCTTCACTTTGATGGTCTGACCGTCGAGCTTGTATTCGGCCGTGGAGCACTTGCCTTTGGTCTCGGTCTCGTACGGGTACTTGGACACCTCGTACCACAGGCCTTGGTACTGTAGAAGCAGACATATCAGCGTAAGTTTGGAGATACTTCGGGGCTACAAGATGTATCTAATATGTTTTTAATTTTCAGAACTTTGCAAGTACGTAACGTTATCAAACGAGCAAGACCTACTATTTATTAAAGTTATAAAAATGGCTGCATGGCTGAACTTGAACCAACAAGTCAAATATTTCTTCGACCAATTCTGCTTCACATAAGCCTCGTAATGATTGCTTCACACTGTGTTAAATATTCTACATAACTAAGGTTGCGATATTAAAAAGACGTTTCTTAAAGCTTCTTTCCTTTAGACTAGTGTTCAATTGTGAATCTATATACAAAAAAATATTCAAGAATTGTCTATGTTTAATTTTGAATGAATTTTAAGATGCAGTTGTTTAAAGCAATACTTTATCATAAACTTTATTTTACAGTTTTATATTATTGGAAGACTTCTTATTTATAATGATGTGTTTATAACAAAGTATGCATAGCCCTTCCAAAAATAGCCCCATTGAATTATATGCTGCTAATGGACCAGCAATGATTCTTTATTTCTTTACTTGTTAATTTTTTATTAAAAAACAAATCATTTGAAGTGATTTCCTATAATGTCTTTTTATTCATCGGTTGTTATGACTCCATCTCTTGTCACTAGTTCGTGTCGTTATTGTTCCGTTTCGCCTATGGTTTTGTACAGCTTTTTTTTGTCTGCGTCACGTCCGAAGCCACCTGGCGGATCAGCCTTCGCTCCGGCCAAGGTGCGGAACTGTGGATGCGCTCGACCAAGTTAACGCGATTGTCGCTTTTTGTGGTAGGAAATATGACGAGCTTCCGATCACTTAGGTCTTCCTCGATATGCCACATGCACAAATTGTAATATTTTCAGTTTAGTTTTAATTTGTCTTTAGATATTTACACTTGTTCATGCCGAAGTCACAATTTATCTTTTAAAATTGAGCATTACCTGATGTATCCAGTGGCATCACAGAGAAGTCGTTTAATAAAAGGTGTTGTTTTAATGTTAGCAAGATGCTACATTTTTAGGTTTTCTTTTGAAGTGTTAGAGCGTTAATACTATGGCGTAGGATATCATGGATTGATATAAATGTCTTTTCCTTGTTTAAATGATGTAATTTCCCCAGACTTCATGGTATTAGCCCACTTGTTATCTTATGTAAATTCAGGCCGCTCAAATTTCCTAGACTTTTGCTCTATACAAAACTGCAAATTGATACCAACAAGCCACCTCCTCGATCGGGAAGGCTGAGATGATATTAACCATTCGGTAGAGCATACTAATTTAGCTTCCTCTACAAATACAATTCTTACATGCTCTGCGGTTACGGGTGCTACGTAGATGACCTTTACGAAGTAGTTAGTCAATTGCCATCCGGGCACGACACTTTTGCACTGTTACTTTCTGTAAATCACGACCGTAAAGGTCTTTCGTCACTCATTCCCTCTATATACATGTCCAATACAAGCCATTACGACAAAAAATGTTCAATAATACCCCTTGCCTAGATATTGCGTTACTTATCCTGCAAACTGTATCCTTTATTTTTTCTTTTTAAATTATCCATACCATCTACTACTCTACCCAAGTTTTTCTTCCACATATAAGTGTAGACATTAGCAAAATTGATTTCATTTTATTTATTTATTTGATTACTTTTTGTAGTCAAATTAGCTACGTCACAAAGTGATGGATCAGCGCATTCGAATAGCTCAGTAAAGAAGAACACAAAAATAAACTTCACTGGTTTAAAATGTAAACTTCGACTAGCTTTGCATCCAATGCGATAGTTCCAACCCCGCTTGATAGAAACAAGGTATCACCTACAGTATTACCTGTTGAACGAAGGGATCTACAGTTTTACACGGATACGGAATCTTGGCACAGTTCGAATTCGTAACGAAAGGCTCGTATCCAACTCAAAAAGAGATATAAAGTGGTGCAAGAACCAGGCAGAGATCGAACGCCACGTGAAAGTATCTCCCAACGCCACTGAGGCTGTTTCTGAAATGTTTTGTCATTCCCATAGAATAAAATTTTTGTATTCAATCCTAAAAACAAATATCAACAAACTTATTGGCCCAAGAACTGTCAAAAGCCAACCATCCTGAAAGGAGCTTTTTTATCCGTTTTATATAGTTCCCCGAATATTAATAAGGAGGTTGAAAATCCAGATTATGCTGATTGACGAGAGTTCGCGTTTCCTTGTTCAATTTTGATAATAGATTGTTGTATAGATACTACTACTTCCCTTCGCTGTTTATCATGAAGCGCGACCAATGACTAACCGTGAGGTTATACACTAAAAGAGACGTCATACCCACTGAACGCTTAAACGTCAAGTAAGGACCATAGCTCCAATAGGTCTTTGGTACGTCTTGCCACCTTTAATACTCTTAATGGCGAGTGCCTTAGGACGATGTTTCTATTTTATAGACAGGTCCCGGAGTCAATACTTACAGCTGTAACGTTGAAGTTCGCCACCGCCTTCAGATCTTCGGGGCAGTTGCCGTTGTGAACGACGTTGCCGGTAACGGCCGCAGCCGCCATCACGATCGCCGCGAGATACAACATCGCCATTTTGTAATTGAGTGCTGGAGTGTTCTCTCAGTGGAAGCCGCTGTGACACTGACACGCGAGGAGCGCATCATCCCCTTTTATACCCGTCGGAAGCCCCGCGCAGAGGTCAGGGACGGGGATTATTGGGTAATTGCCGCGGATTGGCCAGCGGTCGCGAGCCGACTTCAGGAATGTTCTGGAACGAACATCGAGCCCCGTTCAGAAGGATTTCTGGTGGATTAAAGAATAGTTGCTCTCCCTTTTTAGAGTTCCGTACCCAAAGGTGCCCTACGGAACCCTATTACTAAGTCTCCGCTGTCCGTTCGTCCGTCACAGGCCTGTATCTCTTGATTCGTAATAGGTAGGCAGCTGAATTTTTCACAGAACGTGTATTTATTTTTCAGCTATAAAAACTAATAGGTGAAATTAAATAATTTAAAAAAAATTAAAAAAAAATTTTTGTGTTAAATCTTTTACGATGGTACGGAACCCTTCGTGTCCGAGTCCGACTTGCGCTTGGCCTGTTTTTGTATGTAATTTGACATGGATAGCCAATACTTTAACCACAGTTGAGCGGCTCGTAGCCTAGTGGCGCGGGGACTGTCCTAGCGTACCAGAGGTCTGGGTTCAATTCCGACGTGCACGTCTCTTTCTCTTTCCGAGTTCGATAAGTGCATTTCGTCACGAATGCGAGCTGCTCCATGGTTAGGAATCCATGTAAAACTGTAGGTCCCCTTCCCCTACTAGGTTGTAGGGTTTAAGCTCGCCCGGGTTAGTACCATCGCATTGAATGAAAGATGGTCGAAGCGGCAATTAAAAATCGTCCGTGTTTTCAATCCAGTTCAATGTAGCCGTGCTCATAAAGGGAAGGTCCTGTCATGGCACCTAATTCCTTCAGTAATGTTGTGTATTGGGATAATATCATAATGGCAGTTGTGTGGTATTAGCCATCCATGTCAGGTCCACGAAGGGGCGGGAATCGAATGAGATCTCTGGTATAGAAGGCAAGTCCCCGCGCCACTGAGCTTGCAACTATCAACATTACTTTTTTGTATGACAACTTTAAAGAGATATTGAAGTGCAGCACCGGTAGTAAAATGTATCTTTATATTTTCAGAGATGTGATACATTTTCTAGTATGTATACATATAGGCAATTAATAACCCACTGCTTAATAGAATATAATATGTTTAAAAAAGTCGGTGATGTATAACGAGACCTCACGTTTTAACTACTTTTGTAAACTTAAGGTGGCCCAAACCGGCGGGACTAACTCATTCGCGGGCACGATACAAAACCGTGCTGTTGCCCTAGGAACCTTCTCTGCTTAAAAGAAAAAGACAGGCTCCGTGATGAGGAAGATGCAACATGTCCACAAAAAAGACTTTGTGCATAGTGTATGATTTGGTTTGATTTACGAAATTTTTATTACAAAACGACTTACAGCTAAAAGTAATCACGGCCGCTGCAGTAAAAAATCAAACTAAAACCAAATAGAATATAAATCTTGAATAAATAAGCTATGTCTGATGATAATAATTTGGAACCCGTAATTTGGAATTTTCCTACAGTCCCTCCTCCCGTAATGAATACCTCCTAACACAGTGTTTAAGATTATACCCACATACATGTCACATTCCTTGGAATAAGCGACGTACCTGCTTAGTACGAAAAAGTATAGTATTTCTAATCAATTCTTCTTAGCTGTGATTTAAACTGGCTGATGATAAAATATGACAAATCCAAGTGCAGTGTACTGCTAATGGATTGTAAATAAAAAAATAAACAATAAATAACTATATAAGTGAACATCACATGTGAACCGAATTATGGTTCACAATGAATGATACAAAGACCTGAAAAACAGTCCTGTGTCCAGGTTGCTACGGCAATCATTGGATGAGTCACATGTGTCTCAAGGTTCACAAGCCTCTAGTATTGAAAAGCATTTACCTCTAGTTAAGGATTGAATTGGATCTAAGTACTGCGGTATGAATTGGTGCGGCGGTACATTTTTTTTATGTAATTCTACATGAACAGCTCGTGGTCTAGGGGCTAGAGGACTTGCCTTTCATCCGAGAGGCCTGGGTTCAAATCCTTCCCGGTCATGCACCACTTTCTTTCTCTTTCTGAGTTGGATAAGTGCATTTCGTTACGAATGCGAGCTGTTCCACGGTTCGGAACCCTCGTAAGACTGTAGGTCCCCTTTCCCTACTAGGTGGTAGGGTCAAGTCCGCCCGGGTTGGTACCACCGCATTGGATGAAACTATGGTTGAAGCGGCAATTAAAAATTGTCCATGTTTTCCATTCAGTTCAAAGTAGCCGTGCTCATAAAGGGAAGGTCCTCGCATGGCACATTATTCCTTCGGGAATGTGGTGTGTTAGGCTAATATCATAACGGTAATTGTGTTTGGTATTAGCCATCCATGTCAGGTTGCATAAAAAAAATTATGGCGCATACCGAACCCACTGTGATGATATTGGCCAACACACCATAGCAGGATGTTTCTTTTATTGCGCGGCGCCATTGACCCGGACGGAAAACACGGTAAATGTATCGCCTCTTACGACATGCACGGGAAGAAATGCAGTGTGCCTGACATAATTATTGTTACGTGTCGACCAACTCGTCACTAAAATCAGTCAAGTTATTTTGAAATTGTGTGTATTTTGTAAATTGTGTAATATTGTTGGGCAGCATAACGCCATGGAGGACCTCTTAGGGCTTTATTTATTTGTTTATTGTGTTTTAAGGGTGGGGGTGGGGGGGGGGGGGGGTGCGAAAACCATGCCGGCCGGCCAGGTGCTTCTTCACATCACGTTTGAAGGACCCCAGGTTGTACTTTTACGGATTTTTTTTATTATAGAAATTCGTTTTAGTTATTATTAAATAATGTTAAATTTAGTTTTTTTATTTATCAAACTAAATGCAATCGCCTCTTATCATCATGTTTACTGACTGGTTTGGTATTCAAAGCTGTGGTATGTGAAGTAAAATTCTGCCCTCCTTATTTAAATGCGATAACTAAACTATATATGGGCTTTTTTAATAACGAGGGCAGAACAGGTACTGAATTTTAAAATAAAAAAAAATAATTATTGTCCTGTTACTACATGAAAACCATATAGATACCACTTTGATTATGAACAAACATCATCTCAAAAAATAAACAAATCCTTAATTATTGTTGACACTAGTGGTCGCCAAGCATATCATCAGAATATAGTAAGTGATGAAGAAAAATCCCAAAAGGTACAAAACATTGATCTCCCATTATCTTATTTCCAACCCCAATTGATCTTATAATAGGGATATTAGGGTTATTATATAAACCTTATAAAGGGTTATTCAACAGGAACATACGTGAAAACCCAAACAACCCCTGGAGGTTATATTAATTACTGCACCACACGGCTGGTTTAATTAAAATTAGGAGCCACGGTATTATCCGCTTGCACGATCTAGCATTTCAATGGTTTCTCGGTGACTCAGGCGGCCACATATTAGAAGTATTTACGAAACCGCAATCGTTATATACATTCTAGGCACTTATATTTGTGCATACAGAAAGTTCTAGGCCTGCTAACATTTCGTTTTGAATCTAATACGATTCGAGCGACCACCCTCGAACAAACAGCACAATGGCTTAAGAACAAGCTGTAACCGCTTAAGAGCTCTCCGGTCACAATCGTTTCTCATTATTTTTGATCGAAGTCTAGACTTAACTTTTGCTTTACTTTAATATAAGTCTTTAAGGCGGGGCTTCCCGCTCATCTCCCCTTGCAAATGTGCAAAGAAGATCGTGCGTACATTTCTTGCTGGAGATCCAAAATTATTACAAAGTTGAAATTTGTTTTCTAAGTTATACGGTCCGAAAGTTGTACTGTTTTGCGCGGTTTTACGCAATAATTTTTGACGTGAATTACTCGGCGATAAAACCAAACAATAAAAAAATAGTCATCAAGCATACCTGGTACAAGGCAAGATTGAAAATCCATTAGCTTTTTGAATTGATTTTGTCTTCAGCGTTCGTAGCTTTCGTAGAAACCTTTTAGCTATACGTCGTTTTGTATTTTCGGCATTACGGTTTTCGATCCAAATCAAGCAGCATAGTTGGCGAAGATATATTGCATCCTTCTTATCTCGGAGCTTGTCTTTTTCTTTGAGCCAGAGTAGCTGCGAGAGTGCAATAGCACGATCTTTTCGAAATTTTGTTTTTAATGTATGTGAATCGAAAACAAATCAACTTCCTTTATTTTTAAACGACTTCAAAACAGAAGAAGGTTTCGTAATTCGACTGTATTTTTTTAAACAAAATCATAACCATTAAATAAAAATATAAAAATACAAAATTAATTATTAAAACAGTTCGGTTACATTCACGAAATGAACTTTTGCCCAGCGCAATGACGTTTATGACATGATCTTACAGATTACTTTACACACTCTTTCTCAAGCTTTGCATATTTTTTGGGGTATATTGTTTTCTCCGAAACAGGAAATATTTAGTCATTGTTTTTTGTTTCTTTATGTCATATTTTGTCTTCATCTTTATCTTCTCTGCTGCAGGTATCTTTGAAATTACCTAGTGTAACGATTACATCGCTGTCCTCCCCGCTCTTGTGTCTGTAGATGGGCAGGACGAGTACAGCGAGCCGCCATTACTCAATTGCTTCGCCAAATTGTCATTGTTGAAATCATTGGCTTCCGTCAAACTTTCCACTGGATGCTTGACCCCTAGCGTTGCTTTTGCGCAAAACGCTACAAATGCAACTTAGAAGCTTTAAACTTGTTTAGAGCTGATCGTAGCTAAGAGGCGTATGGATTTGCCTTCCATGGCAGAGGTCATGGGTTCAAATCCTGGCCCGTTCATGCACTACTTACTTTCTCTTTTTGAGTTGGACTTAGCATTTCGTTCAGATTGCGAGCTGTTCCATGGTTAAAAATCCAGGTAAAACTGTAGTTCCCTTTCCCATAATAGGTGGTATGGTTAATCCCTACCACCTGTTGCGTACCATATACTTCGATGAAAAGACGGTCGAGAAACTGTCCGTATTTTCCATCCAGTTCAATGTAGCCGTGCTCATAATGGCACCTAATTTCTTCGGGAATGCGGTGTGTTGGGTTTAGTACATGACGGTGGGTGTGGTATTACCATTAGACATCCATGTCCAGTCACATAAAAAAGGTACTTCGCGATGTTTCTTGGTTCTTCTGTGATTTGTTGAACTAAAAAATGGTAAAATATCACAAATCCAAGTGTGCGGTGAGAGTGGATGATGAATTAACAATAATTAATAGCCCTGTTACTAATACATCAAGATTATCTTCTTAGTAGTTCTTAATAGTTATACAATGATTTGTCCTTTTCTCTCGAATTGGAAACTGCATATCAATGAAATGACAAAACATTGTACTATTTAGAGGATGATCTGGGTTTATTGGCAACAGGACTTAACTTAGCGGCAGCGACAGTGTGAAACTCTAGATAAAAATATTGACTGTTGTATGGTGAAACGGTTGATCGGACGCGTTTTTAGGCCAAGGATGGAGCGATTGTGGATTCTGTTCTATTGGAGCGTGATCGGAGGCGACAGCGTGGCGTGACGAATTGGCGTTCAATGGGGCGGCAATATGCAGTTTTAATGCATGCGTATACTGTGGGCATTGGTTGTTAACTGGTGACACCCGATAACTAGAAGCCACTATTCAGCGGCTCGTAGCCTAGTGGCGCGGGTACTGGCCTAGCGTACCAGAGGCCTGGGTTCAACTCCGACACGCACCACTGTCTTTCTCTTTCCGAGTTCGATAAGTCCATTTTTTTCTCGAATGCGAGCAGCTCCATTGTTCGAAATCCATATAAAAGTGTAGGTCCCCTTCCCCTACTAGGTGGTAGGGTTTGAGCCCGCCCGGGTTGGTACCATCGCATTGGATGAAAAGATGGTCGAAGCGGCAATGAAAAATTGTCCGTGTGTTCCATCCAGTTCTATGTAGCCGTGCTTATTAAGGGAAGGGGACCTACAGCGTGGAATCCGAACCACGGCCAGCCTCTCTCAACGGTCGAATGGTCACCCATCCAAGACCAGACCGGACCGTATCTAATCTATCTAATCTAATCTACCGTATCTAATCTATCTAATAAATATAAATATAATATATAAAAGTTATCAGATCCACGGATTTTTGGGAAGCGGACGGGATTATCTGTTCTGTGGTTATATCCCTAGAAAATATAATATGGCGCCATCTTCTGGATATTGCCGACAAAGCGAACTAAGCAACCTGAGAATATTGACAACAACAGCCGAATAGTGACAGCCGTTGTGCCGGCTGCGATACGACTAGGTGTGTGCAGAGGGTAATAGATGGCGCTTCATAATTTTTAAATTATTGGGATATTTATACATCTGCATGCATATGTGCAGCCTGAAGGCTTTTTATTCGATATTCTGTGAACATAAAAATAGCTTAAACAAAGTTTGGGTGTCACAAAGTCTCAGAGACTTAAAATTTATCGAGATTCAACCCGCCCCGTTGTTCGTACTTTGCTATCACTATAAGTATGTCGCCATAATAGTTTTATATGAAATTTATTTAATCATTCCCAGGAAGAAAATTTTATGCATTGAATGGATACGACATAAGCGTTATCTCATTAATTTGAGTTTCAGCGACATCTACTTTTGAAGCATTGCAATCAGATTTTGAAAATGATCGGAATTGTCGGGATGGCTCAGTTGGTTAGAGCAGTGGACATGTAACCAAAGGTCGCAGGTTCGAATCCTGCTTCCAACGAATGTCACGAATAATACAGATTATTTTGAAAATGTGATTACTATGCTTTAGTAGGTGTCGCTGAAACTCAAATTAAATTCACAGATCGTTTTCTAAAACTTGATATTTGTCTTATTTTTTTTTCATGATTTCAAAAAAACTTCCAATGAATGATACAAAACACCAATATTTCGAATCCATTCCATCCCTTAGCTTGAAGAGTCACGATCCAGAAAATTTTACTAAAATGAAAAACAGTATCATATAAAATTCGTTTTATTCCATAGTACTTTCGTCTGATTGTGCACTTGAAACCATGGCATTCTATCGAACCACTCAACTATGATAAGTACGCAACAGTGTGCCATTCAAAATAGTTCCAGACCTACCTGAATAAATAAACGAAAAAATCAAGCCAAAAGGGCTGGGAGTCCACCACCGAGCAAGAATGGTAGGCCCTAATATGTTCCTTTAAATAGGTTAATCTGACCCCTGATTATAAGATACAGTATTTAAATACCTTTGTATTTAGGGCGAAAATAATGGCTGAATCAAACTCTATTTTACAGCAATTATTAATATTCCAAACCATAAACCACTGGTCTTTAAAGAACGAGGAAAATGCTGTGAAATATTCACGGCCGATTAAAAAAATATATAATGATGCTAATACGATTTTGTTTCAAAGTTTTTAAATATTGCAACATATACGTGCCATGGGCATACGATTGATTACATGTTAAGGGCGTAGCAAGAGACAAATTAATTTTGATAAGTGAAAACATTTAATTATTATAATCATTTAAAAATAGCTACGATTTAAAAAACAATCTGTAGATTGATAGTCCAGCTACAATTGAAGATAAAAATGTAATTCTCTGGTGCTCTGATTTCTTTAATTAGGCAAATATGCATAAAACATTATAAAAAAAACAGTTTGAACAAATATAATACAGGAGTAAGATATTTACCGTTAGAGCTTTCAAATATATAGTTCGACCATCAATGTATCTTTCATCATTATAAAAATTTCATAGTGATGTGTAGTTATGTTTTAAAATATACAAATGTGGTTTCAATTACGCCTATATAAAGTGAACGCAGCCAGGGGTTGTCACGTCCTTAAGCAACTTTCGTGGTTTATCTTTAAGGCAATTCCTACATTGAATAATCTCGATCCAGTCTCGGTAATGGACACTTAAACAAAAACAAACTCGGAGGACAGAAATGGCTTATGAAATCCTGATAAAATAAATCTATACAGGAAAATATCATACAAAATTAATTGTCATTCATTCAAGAGCTATTAAATGTATTCTTGCGTAAGAATATATTTAAACATGATTCTATACAAACAGTAAAGTATATACAATATTTTGTTTCGAGTTCTTAAAATGCTAGAGGGTGAATTAAAGATAAAATATTGCTTCAGTTTTCAGTTCAAGTTTGGAATAAGGTTGATAAATATCTACATAATATGTGAACTGCAAAAGTTATTAGCTACATAGTAAAATTGTTAAATGCTGTTAAAAATAAGTTAACATTGTTTTGAATTTCACAAATATTTCGTTATAATTTTATTTTTTTCCGGGAACAAGGTACATATTTTTTTTAGCAGAAATACAATAAAGCAATCATATTCAGTGAAGCTGAATTTAAAAAAAGATCATCAATGCCAAACAACAACAGAGTGCCCTATTTTCAGAACCAAAGGAAATCGAAAGGAATGTTTCGCCTGAACTGGCACACATGAGACATTGTGTTCTTAGGATGATTTAGTATGTTTTGTGGTTGAATATATTAGGGTGGTGAATGTGTTACTGGCCATAAATGCTAATATGGTCTGCCTTTGCTATGGCATAGATTAAAGAAGAAGGTATAGATAGCTAAAGTCATACAACGTTCAAAACTCGCGGAAAACAGCTTATTTTCGCAGATGTACCTAGCCAGTATTAATCTGTATCAGCGCCATCTCTCCCCTCACTGCCAGAACGAATTATACCCTCATTAAACTCAGCTTGATTCCTAATATTGCGTAGGTAGGCGTGATGAAAACGTTACATTTTAACTATGAATTAAGTAATATCATTGTAAATAAAAAATATCATTGATGTTCATTGGTTAATATTTAATGTATTCTGAAATTTGAATTAGAACACTTTTTTTTTATGCGACCTGACATGGATGGCTAATACCACACAACTAGCGTTATGATATTAGCCTAATTCACCGCATTCCCGAAGGAATTAGGTGCCATGCCAGAACCTGCCCTTTATGAGCACGGCTACATGGAACTGGATGGAAAACACGGACAATTTTACATTGCCACTTCGACCATCTCTTCATTCAATGCGATGGTACCAACCCGGGCGGGCCTAAACCCTACCACCTAGTAGGGGAAGTGGACCTACAGTTTTACATGGATTCCGAACCATGGAGCAGCTTGCATTCCTGACGAAATGCACTTATCAAACTAGGAAAGAGAAATACAGTGGTGCATGTCGGAATTGAACCCAGGCCTCTGGTACGCTAGGCCAGTCTCTGCGCCACTAGGCTACGAGCCGCTCTGCGGCTGCCTGTGGACTTTTATTATCGCTATTCCATCCATGTTAGCAATCTATCCCTGCCTCTTTAATCTATGGCCATGACAACCTGTAATTTCCTGAGCCACAGATTACGTACATTATTTATAATATGTGTAATCTGTGGTAATATAATCAGAAATATATCTTTTCAATTGATTATATTTATAATTTGTTGATAATTTCATATTGATGTCGTGTGCACGTGTGAATTTAGCCATATTGTTATTGTTTTGATGAAAATTTACAATACTATTACAAAGAAAAGAATGAAAAAGAAGAATTCTACTGTAGAACTCTAGACTTACAATCTTCTGTAAACTAAGGATACATTTACATTTGTGGTGTCAATAGAATTGCTGTGTGATGATATGGTATATTATTATAATGTAACCTTAAGTCTAGTAGTTAATGAACCGTTCATAGCTTCAATATTATATCGAAAGGGGGATTGAATAAATAATTAGAAAAGCATTTTAATTGTAATGTAGAGGCAATGTTTATTTTCGCTAGCAATGGCCTTATGTCTCACCGTTGTGAAGAAATAAAATGTAAAGTTACTATATTTACAAATCAATATAAATTAGGTAATATACAAAATGTTCAACGCCAAAGTAAAATAAATATGTTTTAACAAAATAAAACAAGTTCCATATTTTGGACTAGTTTTTACAGAATTTTCACTGAGGTTCGCTAATGAAATCGCTACTTTCGTATTATATAATCAATAATTTCGTATTAATAGGTCCCTCTAAAAAGAAGACAAAAATCAGAAATTTAAAAAATGACCGCTTATTTACAGAAATCATAAATAGACAAACATATACAAATTTTTCAGATATCGTACAATTCATAATACCTACGCAACATTCACTAACTAGAGTATCACTTTGCGATTGCATCTAACACTAAAAGTCGTAGGGAACACTATCGTACACAGAGAGTAAGAAAGTACGTAAGTGGCAATCGATACTGATTCGAATGGCGGCAGCGTAGTCACTGAAGTGAAAATAGATCAACTGACAGCAGTGTCGGCCAGAAAGTTCGCTTACGAATTCGGCCACTAATGGGGGCTGTTCTTGAAATTCACAGTCACTTGTGACTCGCTGGTAAGTCATACAATTTCGTGCTCATGGGATTACGTTAAAACTTTTCATACTAGTCACCCTAGTGTTATTGTTAGGTAAATACTAAGCGTAAACGCTTCACTTCTGTGTTAATTGAAATTTTGTTCGCTTCATGGGCACATACACTGGATGCTTATGAGTTCCAACGACACGTAAAAACAGGTAAGAACTTCACAGGACGCTATTTAGTGCAACGAACATTCGATGTTGTGCGTCCCGAATTCGTAATTAGTAAACGCCGATATAAATAGTCGTTACATTACACTCTGTAACGAAAAGAAAAGTAGTACTTTGTGACGTCACTTTGACACAGTTTGTATAGACGAAATGTCAAAGTAAATTATTTTAGCCTTAGCTGCTGCCATACGAATGAGTTTCGATCGCTACTTCCGTCCTTCCTTCCTCGCCGTTCGTACACGCTCGTCCGCGCACTCGAAGATTACGACATCGGAATCTCGGCGGAGAGGCGGTGCCGCGAGGAGGCCCTCGTGCCGCACGTGCCGCACGTGTTGTTGCTGTAGCCGGAGTCGGAGCCGAACGAGGAGTCGCCGCTCGGCGGCTTGGGGGAGGCTCGCGGCGCGCGCCAGCAGCCCGCCGGCGGCAGCTCGCCGCCGGGCCACGCGCCGCCGGCGGCGGGCGGCGGCGCGCGCGCGCCCACCGTGCCCACCGACGGGTACAGCCGCAGCAGCGCGTCGAGCAGCACGCCCTCGTGGAACTCGGCGGCGTCGGGCGCGCGCGGCCGCCGCCGCCGCTCGAGGCGCGGCCGCGCGCGCTGCGGCAGCGAGTGCGGCGGCGCGCGCGGCGGGCACGCGCGGCACGCCTCGCCGACGAGGCTCAGCTCGTCCTCGGCGAAGTGGTCGTCGCTGTGCAGCGAGTCGTCCGAGCGGTGCGGCAGCTCCTCGTAGAGCGGCGCGGGCTCGCAGCCGCCGCGCCACGTGCCCGCCGCCGCGCCCGCCGCCCCCGCCGCGCCGGGCCCCACACCGCCCGGGCCCGCGCCGCACACGAACACGCGCCCACCGGCGCCGCCGCCGCCGTACCCCACGCCGCGCTTGCTCTCCACCATCTGAAACGTACAAATTTCCACGTTATTTCTCAGTTTCAATGTTTGTGTCGATACTTTTTTTTTTACTTTTGTTGCGTCTGTTTTCTTAACCTAACATTCGTCAAAGATTATCTGCGGGTTCGATTACCAGTGGCATAGCACAAACAACAAGAAACTTTGTCGGGTTTGTCATTTATTTCTTTGATCCTTACAAAACACTGGCTGACTGCTCACAAATAATATGCACATTTGTAAAGAGCAAATAATTAACTACTTGAATGACATCTCATTCAAAATGTATAAGTAATCCTAATCTTCTATTATTCTCTCTTATTCTGGTGCAAAAATCCATCGTCATTTTTGATAGTTTAAATCAAATATGGGTTCGAATTACATGTAATACTGGACTACATTGAATTTAATTCGATTCCGGCAATTCATGGATATAAACTAAAGCTGCAAGATGCGCGCCATCAGCTTTTGCCCGCGGACGTCAATTCACGACGAAAAGCGTTGGCTGACTGCAACCGCCATGTTTGTTAATCGCGCACTAAAGCATGAGCGAGATAGAGCGCGTTCGCATGGGTTCTACCGAGACGGAACGAGGCACGGAGATCGATGTCGATCTCCGTGGTTTCGTTAATACAGTATATATAGTGTCGGTCGAGACGTTACGCATATAAGTATGCAAAACTAAGAAACAGTACACAGATTAGATTCCAGTACTGTTTATTATACAAAAGTAAATCAAATTGCTTATAAATGAATTCGTTCTAGAGATTGGCAAAGCGGAGCCTGTAGTCCCAGATGTCACCTAAATTGGCGTTTACGCCAAACCGATCGACTGGCGTTTTCAAATGTATGTAGAAATTGAGGAGCACGCGCAGTAGGCATCAAGCGAACTAACATTTGCGAGTCCGATTTGACAGCTTACTCACCGTCGGCGCAAATACGTCGGCGTTGCCGTTTACGCCGACTCCGCGTTTTCATACAAATCGGAAGTCCGAGTTTGACTTTGACAGCTTGAACAAGTAAAACCACAGAATAAGTAGTTGGTTTGACGTTTTTACGTAACTTCGAGGACTGACCACTCTGAACGCCTCAAAAGCCTACGACTATAAAAGGTGGTGCCAGCGTAGCCTTGGCTACGGTGTCGATTTCGTTTGGTCCTTCGAGCCGGATATGAGTACATTACGCCGCCGTTAGCTCACTACAAGGAAAACTACTCAGTCCGCACACATGACGTATCACACCGAGCAGGGCGGAATTTCGTACGTACATATGTACCTTCCAAAAATACGCCCTGACCTGGCATGTCTGGGCTGTACCGAAATAGCTTTGCGGTGTTTGCAGCCAGTTCGCCTCAAAGCTACCTCAAATAGAAAGCGATGCACGTGGAAAGTTTGAGAAAATTCAAACAAATGGAAACAACAACACTACTACAAACAAAAATACTAGTTATATGTAAATATAACGACAAATGTTTTATGTATAACTAATAATTATGATTTGTTTCAAAGATGCCTAGTATTTTTTTTTTGTAACTGAACATGGATGCCAAAAACCGTAATAATGAACGCACAGCATTCCCGTAACAATAAGGAGCCGAGCCAGGACCTTCCTTTTATGAGCAGGGCTATATTTAATGAAAAAAACTGACAATTTTTCATTGACGTTAAGATTATCTTTTGATCCTATGCGATGGTACCAAACCGAGTGGTCATAACCTCATCACCTAGTAGGGAAATGGGACCAATAGTTTTATCATGGATTCGTGGCAAAATGCATTTATATAAACGGGGTGGTATTGAATACTTGACCTCTGGCATGGAAAGCAAGTTCCGCGCCCCTGAGCAACGAGCCTACTGCATTGAATCACTAAATATAGCTTAGTTACGTAGATAAGAATGGATTCGACAAATTTTCGAATATTTTCTAATTTAGAAAGGTATTAAAGTATAAGGAAAGACAAGGCGATTACAGAAGTTTTTATAATGGAGTTTTTGGCGACCTAAAAGCCGGGTTATGAGGACTTCCTCAGGAAAAAGAAAAGCCTCAATTAGGATCCACGACTATCAGGTTGTTTAAGTTCATCCCGAAAGCTTTCATCCCCTTAACTTGAATCGCTTTCACAAAGCAGAAGCTGGGACGCCTGGAGGCAGTCGCGCAATATCCTCCACGCCGCAGGCTTCGACGTGCAGGGGGAACTTTCATTCCCCGCAAATTACCCAAAGATCCTGCGAGATGTGAGACTCGGTCGGTACATCGATGGTACATGGATGCATCGGTGGTGTGGCTTATTTCAAAATTGTGGATGGAAAAATATGTTACGTAAACCCGTGAAGTTTCTTCGCTGGTTCTTCTTTACTAGATTGATCGAAAAGCGGATCTTTGTGACGTAACTTAGTGCAGTTTGACTACCAAAAAGTTTATATAATTGAAATGAAAATGAAATGAAATGATACAATCCAAATATAAATTCATTCTAGGTACAATTAAATGTGACCATTAAATTGTACGATTAAATATGACCAACTTTACTTTCTGTGTTACTTCACACAACAATTTCATGATAGTGCAAAATAAAAATAAAAAATTAAAACAGTAAAAATTAAATCGCACGTCCATGATTTTTACCCGGCTGAGTTCGCTTACGAATTCGCTCACTCCTGATGTTGTCAAGTAGCAACGACACATAGACACCATAGTGCAACGAACATTCCATGTTGCGCGTCCGGAATTCGTAAGCGAACTGGCAGGCCGGCGCTACCGTCAGTGTATTACCACTAAAATGTAGCTTCGCTTCCGCTAGAGATGACTTTCTGTCACCATTTACATCCTTGCTCAATGAGTGTAAACACTAAATAAATTAAATGTGTTTAAAATATGTTTCTACCCAAATCTAAAAATTCATGGACGAATGATTTTGTGTATATCTGAAATGCTTTATCCAATGGAGTAATTTGACGAAATCGATGAACGAAGCGTTTAGTGATAGGCGATTCGCAACTCGTAATAAGCCTACCACTGGCCTTTTCCATTTCCCTGAAGCAAGATTCGAACCTGCGATCTTCAGAATAAATCGTTTTTGTTTTATAATACATCGCTATTCTTTATCTACATCACCTCTAAAGCATTCGAAATGTATAACTCTATATTCGCTCCTATACAAAAGGCAATTTCAGGTTGGCCCATATACTTTTATGCCCTGAAAAGCCCGCAGTTTCAGCCGCCAGCGAAGCTGCAGCCGCCGAGGGGAGCGGGAAGCCATCGCACTTCGGGAGACTATAACGGATATGCGATAGAGTAAATTCGGTTTACCAGAGAATTTCAGTGCATCTTCAAACTTTGTTTGCAGCTCGGAAAATCATTTTCGTCGAGGTGGCTGGGTCAAGTGTGAGTCTGATTCGGGCATACAGGGTTCCGTACAAATTTATATGCGGATAGTTCGTCAACCACGGCATTTTTAAAGTGTTACAACTATGAACTAACGGTTTTCGGATTTGCCTTCTTTACTTGTACAATGAGATCTTGCTTTCGCCAAATTTTGCACATGTACGAATACTTGAAAATTGTAATTCAACACTTAAGTTTTCCGTATAACATTACTTCACAGGATTTGAACCTTTATATTTCGTTCAAAATCACCGAGTTCGATTCCCGGCTAGGACATTTTTTTTTAAATCTAATAATGCAGTTTTTGTTTGTATCGAAATCGGCCTCTTCAGTCCTTTGAGTAACAATAATATAATAATAAATCTTTATTTCACTGATTAAGCAAGTTCAGTACAAGTACAAGAATAATAAACAAAACAACAGGTTTCAGATAGTGCAGTAATGTAAGTATGAATCGTGTTCATTGAACAATATTTTTGCTTAATACTTTAACATGTAGTAGTTAAATTTTGTTGGATCCCTGATATTTCGCTATTTCTTATAGTTTCTGATTTGGCGCTGAAGGCCCACTTGAAAAAAACATTCTGTTTACTGACATGTTATAGACCAATTTTCCAATCCAATCCGCACCCGTGCTCCGTAACAACACGACAAAGTTTCCTTCGTTTATTTTAGTTTATGAATATTGTCAAGTTTGAAGACTGCTCTATGCGGATGAATTTTAAGCATCGTCGTAGTTCGCTGGTTTAGTGCAACATTGCTGGTTATGTGTCTAGTGGCGGAGCTGTTGGGATCACAAGCGATAGGTCGACACCAAATTGATCGACAACATATTCTTATGATCGACAAGATATTAATACTTTGGTAACCCTTTAGTGCTGGGCATTGCGACAAAGCTGAGATTTGAGAGGACATCAAGACATTTAAACGTGTTAGTGTTGATCGTTTAAATACAAGATTAGCCTGTATTACACTGAATGTTTCCAGACATAAAAACATAGTTAAAAAAATGGTGAACAGTTAAATAAAACCATGAAAATATTAACAAGAAAATAAATTTAAGTATTTAAATGCTTTCCAACATGACAAGCTACCAGGGTTGTATATCAATTTTACAGATGAAAAGTAATACGAAATATTCTTCATTCATGATTTCATTGTTGATGGTTATGCATAAAAAATATATAATTGAATACTACGCAACTTTAAAAGCGGCTTTTTATTAAACTAATGACCTTATCTTTTTTGTTCCGACCGGCTAACAACATTATTTACCCATTGCTTTTAAAAACCACAAAACAGGCACAGTTATAGACATTGTAAATGAAGTAGAAATGCGATCCTTGAGGAAAGTTTGCGAAGTGACTTTACCAGACAAGTTCCACGATAGCTGGGTTAGGGAGCATTGCGGTGTGACGATATATATTTATGAAGTAATTCAACATCGCTCTATTGTAGGGATCCCGCTTATGGTTCCGAGGTGCGGAAAAGTTTAATATCTCGTATTAATTATTGACATCGCTTCCAGAAGAGCACATTAGCGCAAGTTTTAATGGCATAGGACGAGTGATGCGTGTCAGACTACGCCAATATCCGGTGGACGTTTTACGAGTGGAGCAGCAGCTTTAGTGGTGAAGTTCCGGAAATGTATATGAAGCTAGGAATTTGTTAGACGAAATTTATTTGAATATGAAAGTTCCTATATTTTTTATTGATCATCGTGGTTTCCTTATGGTAATACGGTATGGATGGCATATCCTGGTGGTGAAACGTTTGTATTGGGCTAATATCATAACGGTAGTTGTATGGTATTAGCCATCCATGTCAGGTTGGATAAAAAAAAGGTAGACTATTTTAGTGTCTTCAAAATCAATAATCAATAATTCTATCTGATATTGACATATTTATTAATAACACACTTGGACACTCCAAAATTATGGCCAGATTTCTTTTTAACTTGTTTCTTGCATGTTTGTTTTTACGATTCCGTACCCGAAGGGTGCCAATGGAACCCTATTACGAAGCCTCCGCCGTCCGTCCGTTCGTCCTTCTGTCCATCCCTCTGTCCGTCCGTCTGCCACAGGGCTGTATCTTTTGAACCGTAATAGGTAGGCAGCTAAACTTTTCACCGAATGTGTATTTATTTTGCCGCTATAAGAATAAAATGGTAAAATTATAAAATAATAAAAATTAAAGGGGGGCCATACGAAAAATTGTGTTAAATCATGTACGATAGTACGGAACCCTTCGTGTGCGAGTCCGACTCACACTTGGCCGGTTTTATCGGTGTGCACATCACTATGTATAAACTCGATAGTATTGTAATACCTTTATATCGGGTTCGCAGTGGTTTTGAATATGCTAGCAGTATATGGTATTCACAATATGTGACGCAAAAACATAATATTGAAATAATTCAACGAAAATTCATCAAGTACGCTAACTATCGCACACTTTCTTCCGTTACCCAATATACGCTGGAAGAACGAAGATTACTACTTGATATCAATTCAAATCGTATTTAACTTCTCATATAGAACAAGACAAATATATGCAAAATATGTTTAATTTAGGAAAACCTATTATTGGCCTTAGCTTAAGCTTATATTATCTTGTATAAAAATGTAAATTGTAATCGCTAAATAAATAAAATGAAATAAAATAAATTATATGTGGAACACTCTAGGTCTTAATTTTTTTTTATTTTTAATTAGTATTTGTCGAATACTTCAAATACTTAGGGCCCTTTTCACCTACTTATTTTATTATTTTAAATAATTATCTTAATTACCACATATTAAGGGCCTTTCTTAGCAGCTTGCTATCAATACCAGTACAAGATAATCAGCACTTTAGTAATAAATGCCCTTTAAGTGTCGATTAAAATAAATCGGCACTTGGTGAAAACGAGGCTTCGAACGTACCTCGAGCTGGGGCTCGCAGCTCTGGCGGCGCGGCGTCCGGTGCGCCAGGTCGGGGTCCTCGTACAGCGGCGCGGCGGGCGGCGGGCGGCGCGGCGCGCCCGCGACCGGCGTGCCGCTCGACTTCGACGGGAACAGGTTGCGCGCCGAGCGCTTGTGTCTGCAACGAGGGGGGACAGTCGTTAGCTCGTGCGCTCGGCGGCGGGAGCACAGACGTACAGGCGTATCTCATTTTTAGGGTTCCGTACCCAAAGGATGCCAACGGAACCCTATTACTAAGCCTCCGCTGTACGTCCGTCCGTCCGTCTCAGGGCTTCCATGGTGTGCCATGATCGTACCGTATGGCACTCTATCATCTCAAACTCAAAACCTGTATTGGTTCATAAAAGACTTGTCAACAACGTGGATAGTTCGTCGTGTTGTATGCCAAATGGCGTTAGCTCAGCTTACCTTGCTAGTCTAACTATACAGGCTGCTGTTTTTCAGCTAGGACCTATGTGTAAAGGGGTGTGAGGGAGTGTGAGGGTGTGTGAGGGTGTGTGTGCTGTAACATCTCTGCCTACGCCTCCGGGAAAGCGGCGTGAAGGTGCGTATGTAGATATGTATGTCCGATGGGGAGGAACTGTTATTCTTTCTATGAGTGATAAAGCAATCGAAGAGAACAACATACATTTTTATTAACAAAACCTAGAGACGCCAGATTCTAAGCATTCGCAAAAACATTATTCCACAGAGTTTCTATTGAAAAAGCATCCGCTCTTCCCATTATTATAAGCTACTCAGGAGCAATTACCCAGCCCATATTTTCGGGAGAATGTTTTGAAATTTTCTCCTATTATTAATAGATGACAGGTATGCAATTTGGAAGGGCCCTTGGGAGTATTGTATGGAAACATATTAATTTCGAATTAAATTGATATTAAGCACGGTTGGGTGAATCTATTCTTGGTGTTCCACTTTTGTGATGTGTCTTTGTTGTGGCATATCCGTGGTGAATTAAACATAAAATGTTTTCGGATGATAAATTCGGACTTGATTTAGATCTTTGGTAAGAAATATAATTTACAAATTTTCAAATACACTCATTGAACGAAAAATATACTGTGTTAGTTTTCATTTGGGATTATTCTTCAGGCGTGATCCTTGAGGCAGAAAGAAGCAACTTTTTCAATTTAGTTTTCTCGCAGCGTCGAAAAATTTCGCCGCCATTTGGTCGCAGTATCGAAAATGTTTTTAAATAAAAGTTGTAGGTTTATTTCGCCTATCAGAATCACCTCTCGAGCATGATCGCCAACGCGTAATCAATCAATTTTGAAATGATTATTTTACTGTAACAGTTCATCATAATAACTTCAGAAAACACTTGAGCGGCTCGTAGCCTAGTGGCGCGGGGACTGGACTAGCGTACCAGAGGCCTGGGTTCAATTCCGACTTGCACCACTGTCTTTCTCTTTCCGAGTTTGATAAGTGCATTTCGTCACGAATGCGAACTGCTCCATGGTTCGGAACCCATGTAAAACTGTAGGTCCCTTTCCCCTACTAGGTGGTAGGGTTTAAGCCCGCCCGGGTTGGTACCATAGCATTGGATGAAAAGATGGTCGAAGCGGCAATGAAATATTGTCCGTGTTTTCCATCCAGTTCAATGTAGCCGTGATCTTAAAGGGAAGGTCCTGGCATGGCACCTAATTCCTTCGGGAATGTGGTGTATTGGGCTAATACCATAACGGTAGTTGTGTGGTATTAGCCATCCATGTCAGGTCGCATAAAAAAAAACACTAACATAATTCAATTGTTTTTATTATGTTAAGCGCGGCATATGGCGTACGCCAGGACCTGATTAAGGTGCCTGACGACGCCCATGGGTTTTCCGAACATTCAGAAGGGCTGCGAAAACCATACCGGCCGGCCTGGTGATTCTTCACATCACGTTTGAAGGACCCCAGGTCGCAATTTGGGGGAGATCTCTCGGAAGGTCATTGACTTACGTACAGGACATTCCATTGTCTACCGACCGTATAGATAGAGGAATCTAGCTAGAGGATCGGTGGGTTCTTATTTATGGAATGGCGACTGTGACTTTGTGCAATTTCTCCCTGTTCCGCGTTGAGCGAAGTTAGAAAGGGGACGTCAGTTTTTAATGAACACATAATGCACACGAGAACGTTATATTCCCTTGTTAGTGTTATATTTGCGAGCACCCCTAAACCATTTACATTACCGCATCCCTGTCCATCGCTACATAATGACCGCCCTATTCCGAACTCGTCCGCGGAATTTCCCGCATTTTCCTGGAGGTCCCCACTAACCCTACCGGATGCACTTAATTGCAGCAGCTTTATGGCCCCGCTGCACTAACGTAGTCGGTTAGCACTCTTTACTCTGATTAGTCTACGAATATCAGGTCGCTTGGCTACAATTTTTGATGCCAAGAGTGGCATCTAGAATAATTTCCCATGGATTTTTTTGGTAAAACAAAAATTGCCTTTTTAATGCTTTATTTACCTTGACTTCTTGGATTTGTTAATTTATAAAAATATGTCCGACCGATGTTTCGAATCGGTAAGATGGAGCAGGATAGAATAGTTGTTCGAATAAGAGAACACGTATTAGGAATAAGGAATTGTAATTATTAAGGTAGTCAAAACGCAATTACGTGTTTAACTTCCGTTTTGTACTGTTCGGAGGGGCTCGAGTTGGCCCCACAAAGGCCACAAACAAGCACCACAAAGAATTTTCCCCCGACTAAAAGAAAGTGGCCACTGCTTCTCAATGGTAACTTAACATCTGTCCGTATTCCACAATTGCCTTTCCTGTTAATTTGTGCAGGGGAGGTAAACCTTTACGCTGCTGTATCACGAGAGCCCTTTACGATGCTACGTAAGAGTTGCATTTTCATTTAATTAACTTTATACGGGAACTTCCGATCTAGTCGAATAACTAAAATGTTGATAGGAATGGAGTTTACCGTAGACCGCATTAGAGGAAGAAAATGCGTCCGCTACGTATTTTCGGAAAACAGTTCCAAATATTTAGAAGAATTTTCAGGTCAATTTTAGGATGATATTACGTGTTTATATATAAAAACATATATTGAGCCGTGCGGCAACAAACAACTCTTTCTTGGTTATTTGTTTCTGTCCCATTCGAGTGATATTTGGTCTTCGAGCAAGATAGATCGACATAAAACACTATATTATTTTAACAATTAAGTATACCTAACCGATACCTCAATGAATGCGCTTTAAAGGTAACTTAACGAACTCCCAGTTTCGTAGATATGTGTATACATATTATTGGCCGTCGATTTTGAAAACTTTAATTTTTTTTAAAAAACAATTCTAAAATCATATGTTCAAAAAGACAGACTTTTGAAGTCAGAGAGGCTCAGAGAACCATTAATATTATACACATTATTGTATTGTGTGCGTTCACATAACGACTTGGATTTGACAGGTGATTAATACATTGTATATAAATAAATACACGCACTTATTAGTACAATCAACTTACTAAAATGCGCACGATTTTGTTTTGGCAAGTTATTATTTAACATTATAAATAAATTAGAAAATACCATATGAAAATGATTCTACAAATCGTTATAAGCAAACATCGCTCTCACAGCCATCACCGCAGGCCGCGGCGACCGCAGGCGTGATGGTTGAGGTCGGGCTGAGCGTTGCGAATGTCTTGCGGTCTGGATGAGGAGGGCTGGAATGTTATTGCCGCGGAGCGTACTCCAAAACTCCCTCGGGAGCCTTAAATAGCGCCCAGGTGGTTTTAAAATGAAGAAAGTTTCGAATGTTAATATGTTTTATTAACATTCGAAACTTTCAACAACCGTTGAAGGGATGAAATGTTCGAGTGTTGTCAAGAAAACATTGTTGTCGTTAAAAAACATGTGCGTTCCGGCACTTAAAATGTATACAAGTGGTCCCACTGCATTTCTTCCCGTGCAGTTCCAAGAAATCACAAGGGGTTTGTCGTTCTTGTTACGGATCCCGCGCGGCTACATTGAACTGGATGGAAGACACGGACAATTTTTCATTGCCGCTTCGACGATCTTTTCATCCAATGCGATGGTACCAACCCGGGCGGGATTAAGCCTACCACCTACACAGTAAGCAAAGAAGGGGGTTTTTTTACGTGTAATCCGAACATGGTTGAAAATGGTCACCCATCCAGGACCCAACCGCGCTCAGAGGTGTTTCACCCAGCGTATCGAAACGCAAGGCGTCGCGCTACCGAGACTTAAAATGAATTTAAATGATCATAAGTTATATGGTTACCTTGGCCAAACGGCGGAGTAGTTGTGTGGTCATTTAGACCATATAGCGGTGACGCGATATCCATGCACGCATGCCACTTCTTCATTTCCTCTTCAGTGGCTGGTACGACAGACGCCTCCGAGAGCAGCACGAATATGCGATCCCTCAAATCACATCAGATCATCCCGGCAAGCCCCCGGGCGGGTCTGATCGCATTACGCCCGTATAAAAGCAACCTTATTCCGCCTCACAACAGAATTATGCTGAAATCATTTCGCTCCGCTCGGATAAATAAGGCTTTTTACATATTTCGAGGAGAGCGAACACCGTGCGACGCGAGAGTAAAAGTACGGTGAAGGAAAACACAAGAACCACTGAAGAGAGAGGAAGCAGGAGAGGTCACCGCTATATGGTCAAAATGACCATACAATGGTATGGGAATCCGGCGGCGCGTCCCCCGTACGCCACACAGTCGAAGCGTCGCCACCGAGCGCGAATGTGCTCTAAAATAGCGTTCGTCAAGTCAGTTCACACCCGCACAGACCCTCCAATACGTCTGCGACTATGTTTAAGTTGGATTGATAGTTTTTAGAAATTGGAGACAACGGGTCCCATGATAGGCGCGCTCGATGCAATATCTCCTCCCTTTTTATCCATGACAAGAACTAATCGTCTCCTGAAAAAATTAACTGTACATTTTTCAGCAAAATTTCTAAGTGCTCGCTTCAGTCCGTTAGGGTTCCGTTCCCAAAGGATACCAAACGGAACCCTAATACTAAGCCTCCGCTGTCCGTCCGTCCGTCTGTCACAGGGCTGTATCTCATGAACCGTAATAGGTAGGTAGCTGAAAATTTCACAGATTATGTATTAATTTTGCCGCTATAACAACAAATGGGTAAAATTAAAAAAATATATAAAAATTAAAGGGTTATGGTTCGGAACCCTTCGTGTGGGAGTCCGACTCGCACTTGGCCGGTTTTTGATATTGTACAGACGATACAACAGAGAAAGACCTCACATCCCTTAGGAGCGTGAGAATAGGCTGTCTCCGTAGGTTTTGACAGCTACTTGCAACATGGCACTGGATAAAAAAACGCGGACAATTCACATTGGCGCTTTGATCATCTTTCATTCAATGCAATGCCAACCTATGCGGGATTAACCCTACCACCCAGAACTAACAGTTTTACGTAGAATTCGAACCGCTAGAGAAATCAATGGCCGGACGGTCGCCCGTCCGAAAACCGACCGCGCCCAGTGTTGCTTAATGACGACGATATTAGACGATTTGATTTCGATGTTTGAGAGGCATTGAGACGTTGATTTCCAAAGATGTACTTCGAATTATTTCTTGGTTCACGAGATCACTAGATAATGATGAGAGGCGAAACATAAAAAATACTTGTTCGCGTAGCAAAATAACAATGCACGCAAACGTCGGGTTGGTTTCAATTATAGTTAATTAAGAGTAGAGTGGTGGGACCAGCGAGTATAAAAGGCTGGGAGGAGAGATAGAAACTCATTTGTATGGCGGCACAGTAGCTAAGAGTTCCAAGGAATGTGACATGTATGTATCAGCGGCTCGTAGCCTAGTGGCGCGGGGACTGGCCTAGCGTACCAGAGGCCTGGGTTTGATACCGACATGCACCACTGTCTTTCTCTTTCCGAGCTCGATAAGTGCATTTCGTCACGAATGCGAGCTGCTCCATGGTGCGGAATCCATGTAAAACTGTAGGTCCCCTTCCCCTCCTAGGTGGTAGGGTTTAAGCCCGCCCGGGTCGGTACCATCGCATTGGATGAAAAGATGGTCGAAGCGCCAATGAAAAATTGTCCGTGTTTTCCATCCAGTTCAATGTGCCCGTGCTCATAAAGGGAAAGTCCTGGCATGGCACCTAATTCCTTCGGGAATGTGGTGTATTAGGCAAATATCATAACGGTAGTTGTGTGTTATTAGCCATCCATGTCAGGACGCATAAAAAAAAAAGTATAATCGACCGTGAAGCAAGGATTTGAAGAAAGAGCCCAGTAAAAAGAACTACTTTACGAATATACTGCAAGGCTGGACCCGAAACAGCAAAACATACCATTCGCGCATTAAACACTGTGTTAGTAGGAAACGTTCACTACGGGAGGAGGGACTGTAGGAGAATTCCAAATTATGGGTATACAGCCGGTGGCGAAATTGGTTAGACGCAATACCCGCAATGAACCGTAATATGTAGGCAGCTGAATTTTTCACAGAGTGTGTATTAATTTTGCCGCTATAACAACATATAGGTAAAATTTAAAAACAAAAAAAATGAAAGGGAGCTTCCATACAAAAACGTGATTTTTTTTAAATCTTGTCCCATGGCACGGAACCCTTCGCGTGCGATTCCGACTAGCGCTTGGCCGGTTTTGCATATAAAAGTGGCTGCGCCGCCCCCATACAATCGAGTTTAGATTGCGACTGTCGTCATTCCATGCTCTCTGGCTGGGACGGACGGAGTTCCGAGAAAGATAAAGAGAGAGCGAGGAAAGTGCGAGAATATCTGAGCTCTGACATCTGTCTAGAGAATAGGGGGGATTTAGCTTAATTAATTCTAGGGGAGGACTATTAATTTTGTCCATTGAGATTTTCGTCTTTGGGTCCGTCTGTGTGTGAGAAGAGAGAACTTTTCCCGTTCGGTAATGCGTTACTTCTGATTAGAGCGATACACAAAAAAACCGGCCAAGTGCGAGTCGGACTCGCACACGAAGGGTTCCGTACCATAGTACAAGATTGAACAGAAAAAAATCACGATTTTTTGTATGGGACCACCACTGAATATATTTTTTTAAAATTTTACCTATTTGTTGTTATAGCGGCAAAATAAATACACACTCTGTGAAAATTTAAGCTGCCTATTACGGTTCATGAGATACAGCCCTGTGACGGACGGACGGACGGACAGCGGAGGCTTAGTAATAGGGTTCCATTTTCACCCTTTGGGTACGGAACCCTAAAAACTATCGTGAGTAATTTTTTGTCATAATTTAGACCCTCTGCCACAACTGACTCATTTGAAGCTTGATTTTCTTGAAATATTTTTTTGACAATAAAAAATATCGAATGTATTGTATTAAAATAATTGGATTTTTAAAATATCTATTCAATATTACAGAATACAATAATTCATTTCCGGTCTGGTCTTGGATGGGTGACCATTAGACCGTTGAGAGAGGCTGGCCGTGGTTCGGATTCCACGTTGAGCTGTAGGTCCCCTTCCTTACTTACTAGGTGGTAGGGTTTATCCCGCCCGGGTCGGTACCATCGCATTGGATGAACGATGGTCGAAGCGGCAATGAAAATTGTCCGTGTTTTCCATCCAGTTCAATGTAGCCGTGCAATATAAGGAAGGTCCTGGCATGGCACCTAGTTCCCATGTGGTGTGTTGGGCTAATGCCATGACAGAACTTGTGGTATTAGCCATCTATGTCCAGTCACATAAAAAAAAAAGACAAAATACTTTATAGTCGAAGCATAGATTTTTGAAATCGGCATAGTTAAAAATGTTGATCTTGTAATTTTACAAAAGGTTTATTTAATTGTTAAGTTTATTTAATGTATTCCATTTACAGGACAAAATATCTACATATATGTTCTGTGTGAGTTCCGGCACTTAAAAATAATGCTATTGGGCCTACTGAATTTCTTCCCGTGCATGTCGTAAGAGCGGACTTAGGGGTTAATTCCGCCCAGGTTGATACCGCCGCACTGAATGATCGATGGTCAAAGTGGTAATGATGCTCGTTATCCATCCAGTTCAATGTCGGCTACCTATGTATGCACATTACGAAATAAAAATCGAGAAAAAAACAGGTTTTTTTTCACTTTTAATTAACGCCGTGCAATATAAAGAATGTCCTGGCATGGCACCTAGTTCACTTGAGGTGTGTCGGGCTAATATTATGACTGTATTTGTGGTACTAGCCATCCATGCAAGTCTCTTAGTAAGTCCAAACCAACTTCGGACTAATAAATCCTCTTTAGTATTTTTTGGATTGCTGGATTATTTAAAATAAAAATTAAAATCTATCGCATGAGAACTTTGGAATTAATATAATCGCTAGATAAGGTAAACTTACATTTATACAGAAGCCACTCATTCCGTTTCCATTTAGATTAATAGATTTCGATAAAAAAACGTTCAGACATTGGCTAAGAAATATTCCAGAAATATTTTATAATACATTTAGGAAAGTTAAACCACATGAAAACGATAATAAGTCGATCGCTAAAAGAGATATCATACATTGTACAATCATAGCTATTATTTTCGGACTTAGCTAGTTTACTTACATAGGGTGCTTCGTCAAACATCCACTTTTACCTACGCCAATCTTCAGCTTGCTGTATTACGAAACACAGGAGTTTATAGGCCTAATGAATTCGTTGTCAGGGGTTGCAATTAACAAGGGTCGGTTTCAGTTCCGTTTGCATTTCAATTGCGGCGTCCAAGGGTTTCCGAACTATCCGTCACCGTGAATAGTGCTCGCCTTCCTTATTTATCATCCCAGCCACGTTCGCGGTGAAGCGGAGAGGTTTATTGTATGAGAATGTCACGAGAAATGTATCCTATGAATTTAAAATGGCAATACCACTTTGACTGGCAAACTGACCAAGCTGTCAGTACCTAAAGTTCTTCCTTGCGTTGGTATCAAACTTGACGAGGGCTTTATACACCTGACATAGGTTAAGTTGTCGACGGCTTTTACACCAGATTATACTTGTAATGCTATAAATTATATTAATTTATATAATTGCATTAGTAACTTTATTAGTTGTAAGTAACTTAAGCTGAGGGTTGCTGTTTCTATTGTTCTTTGTTCTTTGCCTTAATCTGTTCTACCAAGGAATTGTTTGGCAGTAGCATTTAGATCTAAGTATGTATTTAAAAATTGTGGACGGAAAAATATGTTACGTAAGCCCGTGAAGTTTCTTTGAGGGTTCTTCTTTACTGGGTTAATCGAATCCGCGGATCTTTGTGACGTAACTTGGTGTAGTTTGACTACCAAAAAGTTTAAATAAATGAAATGAAATGAAATGACTGGCAACGGACCGCTGTGTCACCTGTCACTTCGACGGGACGTTCCAATGATAGTCAAGTGTATATGAATTATCCATCCATATCCATACTTCCAATATTATAAATACGAAAGAAACTCTGTTTGTATGATACGTTTTCACTCCTAAACCGTTGAACCAATTTTGATGAATTTCGTCGTTGAGATAGTCTGGATCTTCGAGAAGGACCAGGGCTATCTTTTCTGGCGAATATTCAATTCGAATGGAGTGAAATACGGGATGAAAATTCGTATGGGGAACCCATATTACATCCAGGAAATAATTCAGCCCGACATTGATCCGAGCGGAGCCAGGTACCTCAGCTAGTATTATTTCTTCGCATAGATCCTACTTGCTTTAGTGCCATTGACATAAATATTACCTTTACATATAATTGTTTAGTGCAAAGATTCAACCAACAATCATAAATTGAGGCTGCAAAGACATATTGCGAAAACTATAGTTGGGCAATAAATATAATTATGAAATCTAGAGTAGAAGACAAAGAGAAAAATTTGACTCGCAGCGTTTGGCGATCCGCTGAACATTGTGCTAGCTGACTGCCAGCCAGTAAACCGAGTGCCAGCCCAAAGGATAATCGTAATATACTAAAACAAAAACCGGCCAAGTGCGAGTCGGACTCGCACACGAAGGGTTCCGTACCATCGTAAAATATTTAACACAAAAAAATCAAGTTTTTTGTATGGGGCCTCCTTTAATATGAATTATTTTTCAATTTTACCTATTTGTTGTTATAGCGGCAAAATAAATACACACTCTGTGAAAATTTCAGCTGTCTATCTGTTACGGTTACTGAGATACAGCCCTGTGACAGACGGACGGACGGACGGACGGACTGCGGAGTCTTAGTAATAGGGTTCCGTTGGCACCCTTTGGGTACGGAACCCTAAAAAGTAGGTTATACGTTGCATCAACTAGACCATAAATTTAGTTGCCAATAAAGGAGAACTTCAAAGAACGTTTAAAATTCCTCAGAAAATTTTCCCGGATACTAGATTTGCTGTAATTTTGGCTTTTGCTAAATTTCTACATGTCTTTGGCCTTTGCAATAAGGCGGATTTTGAACTCAATTTCATTGTACGTTTTTAACAATAGGTAAGATCTGAATCAAGATAATATGTAGTTCGTTTTACGTTATTGATTAACGAGTTGATAGGTAATTTAGTGTGTCGTCTTAAGGGACACAACAACGCTCTCACAAGGCAATTACTTCGGTCAGCTTAAGAGCATTAAATATTTTTATGACCTCTCTATAAATTGCCCTGATATTTGTGGCCACTTGCTTGGATTTATCGGGGCGTGGTCTGGACGTTTTAACAGTTTACGGCCAGCTCGGAATGGCTCCGGACATGACTAGCAATACAAAAATACGGCTTTACAACAGTTTTACTGAGATTAAGATGGGAATATATGATACGTAGATGATAATTGAATTTAACTGTATCGCCTGTTTGATTAAGTTTGTCTTGGTTTCGTTTTTATACATATATATTAGACTTATGATAAAGTGTGTCGTTTTTCATGTATGCAACAAGTCAGTTACATATAATTACACGATAATTTATCAGTTAATTGTATTGAATTGTATTGTTTCTGCATCATCCGTACATTGCACTCGGATTTGTCATATTTTAACATTGGCCAGTTCAGCAAAACAAAACACTGCGAAGAAGAACTGAAAAGAAACTCTGCTGTATTTTTCACACGTCCACTTAGTCTAAATTTACATAAATGTTTGTCAATTTGTTTAACAAAAGCAAAGGTAAAACACTGAATTAACATTAATTGACGAACATTTACAATTCATGCGGTATGCAACAGTTCATGACAAATATAATTTTATTTGAAAAAACTATCCCCACCAACTAAAATGTTGCCAATTGGAGCAGGCCAGTCCCCACAAACAGCACCCGTTCACGAGCATCACGCCTGGCACAGCCATCACCTCTCTCGACCATATTTTAGGGAAAGAGATAACCCGAACCAAGCGTCACCGTAAGCAAGGACCGTAAAGCGATGCACTGCTCCAGTGGCAACAAAACACTGTGAAACGCTGGCACGTTTGGTTTTAATACTAATAGTTTTGTCTAAGATGCAGGCTTACCAAAAATGAAAGTGCAATCATAAATAATTTTAGGTTCCTTTCCCTCCTCAAGTGGTTAGGCCCGCCACGAAACCCTAAAAGATCGTCAATTATAATATGTTCATTCTTATTTCAAATTCGTCGGTAACACAATATACACAAGTAGGAAGATCCAGTTACAATACTACCTATATTCTAGACATTCACATGAATACAATACAAAATTATCACTTGAATTCAATAGCAAACGTTACATTTTAAACTATGTAAGGAAAGAGAATCTCCAGAATTAGCATTTTATGAAAAAACTAAACAATTTTACAAATTGAAATGTCTTCCAATCTATCTCCAAACTAAAATCCATTTTCTTCCGGGAAACAATAATTTCACCCTACAAAAGCACAGAATACTTAGAATAAACCATTCGTTCGACACGTTGGCATGAGATAGATAAGATTTCAGCAGAAACGTAGTGCCACTATTAAATACAAGCATGTAGATTAAATGCAAGCTTAGAGACGATGAGCTCAATGTCGGCGACCTGTCACCGAAAGCATACATGCAAGGTACAGAGCAGTACACAAAAATAAGTATACTTTTTTATTTTTGCAAAGTTTAGCAGGTGAAATCATTAGATGACTTGGAGTGATTGCAATAAATTTTGACCAAATTAAGATGTCGGCTATTTTTTCAACCATGCTTATTCTACTCATAAAAAAAGCTTCATGCTTATTCAAAAGGCGGTAACTACATTACCGCCTTTTGAATAAGGAGGGCAGAATTTGAGTGTTTCGTATCAAAGGGTTAATTTCATGGAAACTGTAATTTCTGTGATATGTAAAATGGTTTTTAACCGACTTCAAAAAAAGGAGGAGGTTCTCAATTCGTCTGTATGTCATCATAACCACGAGAAAATCATATAAGTCTTAAATTTGTATTAAGATGTGCACGACAAATGGACGAATAACTCAATATAACGCCAACCGATTTCGGTGATTCTTTTTTTATTGGAAAGGCCGTGTACAAATTAATAAGTGTACTTCAGATTCACTAAAAATAAACAAATATAAAAAAAATAACTAATAAAATAACGGACTTCAAAGAAAAAGCACTAAAACGTAAAAAATAATTGCCATTTTTGTAGTTACGATTTTTGTCTTTTTTTGAGTCGGTGTCAGCCAAGGTAGCAAAGGTTCTCTTGATTGGCGCAGCGCGTGCCCGGCTGACGCCGACTCAAAAAATAACAAAAATTGTAACTACAAAAATGGCAACTATTTTTTAAGTTGGTTTTTTGTTTTGTTAATGTTTTTTATGTCCATTGAGGGCTGCGAAAACTATGCCGAATGGCCAGGTGCTTCTTCACAAAATGTTTGAAGGACCCCAGGTTGTACTCTGGGGGAAATACCTCGGCGAGGAGTCTATTACATAGTTTAACGACCCCATAGATAAAGGATAATGATTTAGAGTATCGGTTGGTTCTTATTTCGAAAGGTCGAAATTGAATTGGTGCATTCCCACCACTTGGTAAAGAGTATAACTTTTTCCAAATACCTAAAATTGTATTGCAACACATACTTAAAAATATTTTATACTGAATGTTTTTAAAGCCATGACGTGGTTAAAATTAATAGCTAGCATGTAAATATTTAACCAATATTTAAGTTTTATCCGTTGTAAAGTGCCAGCGATTGCGATTTCCGACTCTTCGCAATAGAAGTGAAATCTACGATTGGGATATTACAACCGAGCTATCTCTGGATATGATTTCACTCCACGATCAAAACGTTCGGCGAACTCGTAGCAATTTGTCCGCTAGATGTCGCTACCGTGTTTAGAAGGAGTCAGTCGTGTAGCGGGCGGGGCGAAGCGCCGTGTTTCTGCTGAGAGCGCCGAGCGAGTAAGGACGTCCCAGATGCTTTGCGGAATTATAACGAAACCAAAAATAAATTAAAGCCTCGGTTGCAAAAGCCCCCATTATGATTATGTTAACGTTTGATTAAGAGAGTCGTTACCCTGTCAATTCCCCATACTATGGGCTATAACGGTTTCCATGCTTAAAACGAATTTTGAAATTTTGGATTCTAAAATATACTAAAGGAATCTATGTCTGTATGTTTAATTTTTTTCATGTATCTTTTAGATTGGAAAACTTCTTTAATGGAATTCTTCTTTGATTTTTTTACTGAGAAATTTAGATCTTTACAAAAAAAAATCAAAACATACGGACATAGAATGAAGCTTTCTCAAGTGATATAAAATGTAGGAATCAAATTTGACAAAGTTGAGGGATAGGGAAACGATTGCGGCTATTGCGTATGTATAGTCGAAAGACGATTTCGCTAATTTCATGGCAGTCGCGGTGCAAAATTGTGCCTTCGATTTTCTATAACTTCACGACAGCCTTAAACACGTCACTTTTCGTGGAGCGTACGGTATGAATTCACCTTTCTTCTGTACTATTCACAAAAAATAATAATATGTTGTGGTAGTTTTTATGTTGATGTCTTGTTTTGCAACCGGGCATACATAAGTTGAGGAGCAGTTGATAAAGGCTTTCACCATGGATAAAAAGGAAGGATATATGGCGCCGAGCGCGACTACTATGCGACCCTTTGTCTCCAAAACTACCAATCTAACTTAAACGTACATGCCACACGCAAACGTAGTTGCAAACGTATTGGTGGGTCTGTGTGGGTGTGAACTAACTTAATTTGAGTTTCAGCGACATCTACATTTGAAGCATTGCTATCAGATTTTGACAGCAATCTGAAAAAGTATTGGTCGTGAAATTCGTCGGAAGCAGGATCGTCTTTACTAACTTGGCGAATGCATTTTTAGTGCACAATCACACACGGTGGCGATGTTTCGACTGTGTAGCATCAGGCGCGCCTCCGGATTATAAGAGCCAGTCAGACCCACTGTTTCATAGTTTATCGAAACATTTCAAGTCCACCGTGTTGAGATTATATTATTATATATCTTATTTTTAACATACTTATTAAAGGAGTGTTATTTAATTATAATAAAATTATTTTATCATCCCTACAAAAGTATGCATCTGATGTTGTAATATTTTGGTTAACGTTTATGTTAGTTTGTCAATATAATACCTTGACAAATAAGTGAGTCATATAAATGCTGTGTAAAGTCAAGCGTCAGACTTTGCTCGTTATGGCATCCGTAAGAGCATATCCGAGTATAAGACGTTAAAGTTATCGAAAGCTTGCGTCACTCCAGAGATTAGTCAAGATTGTATTCCAACGTAGGGTCTTAACTCACAGATGTACTACCACCGCGCGATACGGTATCGGATCTTAACAAATCGACGGCTCCGACTCGTATCTGAGCCGGACAGCGCGCGTGTACTGGCTGCGGCCCAATAATGGGCAATATTTTTAAAAGTGGGTTTTATATTCAGAATAATAGAAAACCAGACGAGCCTGACTCGAGCACAGAGGACTTGTAAATTTGTATTATTCCGGGAGGTCACGAGATTTTTGGTCACGCTAAAGGTAAATGGCTGATTCTGTGTTCACGGGTTGGATACCAACCTTCTGATGCTAAATAGGTCAGTCTGCCTGCGCCAAGTGGCTTAGCGTTAGCTTTGCTATATAAAATATATGTTGGTATGTACATACTGATTAATATATTGATTGTCCAGAAATATTTATTACTGTTAATTAAAGAACAATGGCCAGTCGGTTTTTTGTAATTATAGACTTATATATACCTGAAGTTACAACTGTAACCTAACTCCCATAGCTACAAAATGTAACCATTCAGTTTTGGTATTGCTAAGCAAGTATGTACTGATACTTCATGCTTCGTTATTTGCAGTCATTTGCCTTATTTTTGTCATCATAACTATTTTTAGGCGCGCATTATCTACGTAACACGCGCAGGCAGACTGACACATTTAGCTTCGGATGGTTGCATGGATCCTGTGAACCCAGTTTCAGCCATTCACGTTATCGAAACCATTTTTGTCGCGACCTCCTAGTCTATATTACGTACATAGTGCGCCCAGCACGGGATTTTAATATATGATATAACTATACATTTACGGTTTTCGGATATTTTCATTCACTTGTGCTCAAGACCTTGTTTCTTACCAAATTTCCAAGCGTATTTTACGAGTACAGAAAACATGAAGAACATAATACAATTCCACTATAATGCGACATTTGTACAGATTACCTATTTTTGGACCCCAAGAAATTAATTTTCAGTCTCAGGTTACCCAGCGGCTGATTAATGTAATCCAATTTCCGTCTGAAACTCAAATATTGTTATGAATTTAAGTTTGTAAACAATATCACTAAACACAAATTCATACGGGACGTGCCTTGAATTTTAAGATTTTTTAAAGTTTTTTTATATTAATTGTGAAAGGAAATTCAATGTAATTTGATTGCAGAACAATCAAAGCCTGAAAATTGATCAAAATAAAAATGTGACATTCAATGTTTACATTTCGATAACATTAACAAATCATGACCGCGTAGATTGACAAACACTTTGTGTTGGATTCGGGTAGACAGTGGATCCATTAAAAGACTGAGCGGACTATACTTCACCGAAGAACTGGAGAGCACATAGGCCCACCCACGCGACGCCTCCCGCGACGCCTGCGCCGGCGCCGCCGCCGTCGCGACATAAACTAGGCTTTCGTTACCTCAAGGCGCTGTGCACGAACTATTCGCGTCCTATCACCTACCTAAAGCGTACCTAGAGGCGGGCCCAGAAGCATCACAAATGTAAGCTCCTCATACATTCTTAGTTTAGTAATAATTTGAAAACCACAATTTTCGGTATATCTATGTAATATCAAGAAAATTTGTTATATGCAGGTTTTTGTTTTCGAAAAAAAATTATGAAGATTTTTCTTTGGTGTGATCACCAAAGAAAAATCACGGATTTTGTCAAACAGAAAAACATTGCCTGATATTAGAATCCGAGTTTCAAGTAAATTAGAACAGTGGTTTGCAAATTATTAGTAAACTAACTTTCTACCGAGAACATGGCTTACATCCATTCTTAAAAACAATAATATGTAGAATCGTTTTTTCTGTTTGACATGCATGAAGCCAGAATTTTTAAAACGAAAAAGTCTGGCTTAATTTGGTGAGAAGGTTTTAGCTTATGTTTGTAAGATTAAACTTTTGTTTTTATTAACGTTTATGTTTAACCTTTCGCCTTATATTTTTCTTGTGAGCAGTGGTATGATAAATTGACTACTTGAATTTGAATTTCGTTTTAAACTTATTTTGTGACTGGCAAAGTATCTTTTCCAGTTCTTATATGCATGAAAATAGAGCATGCGACCTTTCTATTTTTGACATAGACCTAGCATATTGATTTTTGACATGTTCAAGTGTAGGTTACCTATCTAACAATGAAATAAAAACAATTCTACAATAAAATACGGAGAAAAATTTATGATCTTTTATTGACCAAGGATACTTGTAAGTAGACGGATATTAAAACGTTCCTGATGCATATACCTGCCTACACTAACTATGTCAGCCTCAGTGGCCCAGTGGCGCGAGACTTCGGCGATCGCTCTCCGAAGTTAAGCAACGCTGGGTCCGGTCTGGTCTTGGATGGGTGACCATTAGACCGTTGAGAGAGGCTGGCCGTGTTTCGGATTCCATGTTAAGCTGTAGGTCCCCTTCCTTACTTACTAGGTGGTAGGGTTTATCCCGCCCGGGTTGGTACCATCGCATTGGATGAACGATGGTCGAAGCGGCAATGAAAATTGTCCGTGTTTTTCATCCAGTTCAATGTAGCCGTGCAATATAAGGAAGGTCCTGGCATGGCACCTAGTTCCCATGTGGTGTGTTGGGCTAATACCATGACAGAACTTGTGGTATTAGCCATCCATGTCCAGTCACATAAAAAAAAAAAACACATCAACCGCGGGTAGCAATGCAATAACCGTGCGTAGTTTTTTAATACATCAGCGAAAATTACGTAATTTCATTCAGTTATCGCACCGCCAACGTACGGAAGACATATTATATCCGACGTCCGAAGTTGAACGAACTCGACTATATCAGCTATCACATTTATTTTAAAGATACCAGTTGCATTGTCTGCTTCGTATCGCTTTCTCAATTGACGTATCACTGGACTTCAGCGTAAGGCTGAAATTCCTTTAAACAAACCGTATTTACTATAAAATCTACATGCAGTGTTGCATACGTATGGCGTTTTGATAAATAATTGTAATTTAACAATGCTCATCGAGTCAATCTGTGGTTGGGTGTAAGAAGATAACTTCTCTGATAAGCCCGCCTTCGCGGGCTGCGTCGAATTTTAGCTTATCTTCTGAAACTTACAAAGGTACTAGGGATATTCCTGACAAGACACCTAGTTCCTTTGAAAAGCGGTGTGTTAGGCTGAAACTATGCCTGTGATATAAGCCATCCGTGATAAGTTTTTTATATATATTATTATACTTATAATCAAAAGTGATGCAATTATACTTAAGGGGGTGATATCACCTGATTGCAATCAGTTGGGTCAAGGATGTAAGGAATAAAAGATTTAATTATATTTAAAAATAAAAACAGCGAATTTCGATAACTTAAAAAGAAAATATATAGATTGATGGTCTAGCTATATTTTAAAGAGAAAAACTGTAAGTCTCTGGCGATTTGCGTTCTCAAATTAGGCAAATATTCATAACCTACCATAAAAAAAGTTTGAACATAGAATATGAGCATCAGACATTTACCGTCATAGGTTTAATTAATTATTAAGGACCTTGAATGCAACTTTCATCGTTTTATAATTCCAAAATAAGTAGTGGTTATTTTTAAAAATAATAAAATATAGTCCAATCACGCCCTTACCAAAAAAAATATTCATGGTCACCTTATTATCGCGTCTACTATAGGTGTCACAGTTTTTAAAGTGCACTGGTTAAATTAGCTTTTCATCGCAAGTACACAATTATGTATGTTAAATGCAACATAACAAGCATTTTAACCGTCACGCGTATCAAAATCTACGTCAATGGTTGAAAAAAGGAAAATACGAACATGGCCACCCCATTATCGCGGCTGCTACAGGGTGTCACAATTTTGAAAGCGCTGCCCAAAATGGATCGCGGCACGCAGCGAGCCACCACTCACAAAGCCCGCAACAAATTTGCATTACGCCGACGTACGCTGCGTGGACGGAGCGTGCGATGGAGAGCCAGTTTAATTTATTATTATAAATCAGAACACCTCTTGCGATTACGCAACGTACAGAAATACGTCTAAATATGTCCGTGAATGCTAGCGTACCGCAGAGCTCTGGGCGTGTATCCTTGGCATTCAGTCATTGCGGATTCAGTAGACTTAACAGTAATGTCAAAGTAAATTCTTCTTCTGTTAACTCTACTGAATCCGCAATGACTGAATGCCAAGAATACACGTCCTGTGCTGTCTCCAACCCTTCTTCTGCTGCAAATTAATGACCTGCTCAATTGGGGAGACATTGATTGCTACGCAGATGAGAGCACCGTCCTAGTCAGGTACACCAGTCACCAGACCGCAAGCCGGGCTGAAGTGTAGGAGGATAGGCGGCGCCTCGTTGTTAGACTCGAAGAGACCCTGAAAAAAGTTTCCGGGTGGTATCTCCAAAACCTCGTCGAGTTTGACGCGAGCAAAACACAGGCGTGCGTATTCAGTGCGAAGCGGACTCCGTTCAGTACGGCTGCGACCATCCAACTCTACATACTTCAGATCACATAGGGATCCGTGGTGTTGACTTGACGCATGACCTTAATTTCGGACGCCATTAGAGGATAAAGCCCAGCTCGCCTCAAGAGAGCTGGGAATCCTCAACAGGTTGCGTCAGTATTTCAAGCCTGTCAGTATTTCAAAGTCACCTCGTATTCTAAGGAAGGTTTAAAAAACTGGCCAAGAACGAGTCGGGCTCGCACACGAAGGGTTCCGTACCATCGAACAAGATTTAACACAACAAAATCACGTTTTTTGTATGGGGACCCCCTTTAATTCTTATTATTCTTAAATGTTACCTTTATGTTACATTTGTTGTTATAGCGGCAATAATAATACACACTCTGTGAAAATTTCAGATCCCTACCGATTACGGTTCATGAGATACAGCCCTGTGACAGACGGACGGACGGACGGACGGACGGACGGACAGCGGAGGCTTAGTAATAGGGTTCCGTTTTCACCCTTCGGGTACGGAACCCTAAAAAGACCAGAATTCTATATATTCCGCCGATAACGAAACTTCAAGAACTGGCACAATAAACAGCCTATAAAAATGATGTGTCATCTCGGACAACAACGACCACGGACGTGGTGCTCCCCGCGCGAGCTCGCCGATCCGTGCACAGGATGCCCCGATATTGCGCACAAAAGCCCGCGAGCCATTGTCGCGACCGGTAAATCATGCCTAAAACCCATAATTATCGACGATATACGCGTCGAAATTTTTAGAACCTCCTGTAAGTACACGGATGCGGTTTTGATACAAACGTTATTTATCAGTCAGTCTGTGTATAATGAACAACTAGCGGCTACACCAGTGGTTCGAAGGAACGGTAAGTCTTTCCCTGACTTCTCTCAAATGTGACTGATTTTGCACAGTCGATTTAATTAAAGTTGCGCGTATCTTTGGCGAGAAGAGGCAAGCTGTAAGAGTTAGTAACAAAATATTAGATTGTATTGTAAAGTAATTGTATTGATAAATACAGAAATACTTTCTGTACACGTTAACAAATATGCTTTTTAACCGACTTAAAAAAAGGAGGAGGTTATCAATTCGTCTGTATGTTTTTTTTGTTTTTTTTTTATGTTTGTTACCTCATAACTTTTGTCTGGGTGAACCGATTTTGAAGACTGAAATGAATGAATAAATGAAAGCTAGTGCTTCCCAAGTGGTCCCATTTTAATTTGGTTAAGTTCTGACAATGATATCCATGAGAAAATCATATAAGTCTTAAATTTGTATAAGATTGCGCGACAAATGGACGAATAACTCAATATAACGCCAACCGATTTCGGTGATTCTTTTTTGATTAGAAAGGACGTGTACAAATTAGTAAGTGTACTTCAGATTCACTAAAAATAAACAAATAAAAAAAATTAACAAAAAAAATAACCGACTTCAAAGAAAAAGCACTAAAAAGTAAAAAATTATTGCCATTTTGTAGTTACGATTTTTGTTATTTTTTGAGTCGGTGTCAGCCAAGGTACGCAAGGTTCTCTTGATTGGCGCAGCGCGTGCCCGGCTGACGCCGACTCAAAAAATAACTACAATCGTAACTACAAAAATGGCAACTATTTTTTACTTTTTAGTGCTTTTTCTTTGAAGTCGGTTATTTTTTTTGTTAAATTTTTTTACCACACAAATCGACATGACTAAACCTCTGCAACTTTAATGTTAAAGGTACTTGAACTATTTGTAAAATATTCAATTGGCCACCTATTGGTAAGTGACAATAAAACCATGAGGCTGTATGTTTCAAAAACTCAATAAATACAGTATTTCTTGCCAACACAAATTAATGTGTGCATACAAAAATCATAGGCATTTTAGTTGTCCTGCAAGGTTGAGGAATAAAGGGAATATAAAGGAAATAAAGATTGACAAGAAAATAAGCGTATAAAATGCGAATGGATTGTCCAATACAGCGATTGACAGCCATGAACCACAACCTCAATTAAAACTGAGAAAGGCAGAAAAAAATAACGATAGAGGAATGGTATTTATATTTAAGTATGGTAGATCAAGACTAATCCATTTTTATTCATTTATCACATTATGTGTAAAAGACTCATAGTTTACTATGGTAGTTACCTAAATTTTGACGTTTTCTCATTTTGAAACATTTGGCGTTATATAACAATTCATAAAATAATTGCATTAATTTGGATAAAATTATATTTTCCTGAGAAAAAGCAAAAATCTTTCTTAAGTCTTAAGATAAAAGAAGACAGAACATATTTAACAATAACAGTAACCATAAGCAGAGATTGTGTACTCCAGCCTTAGAGTATTGTTTTCAGTGAATAAACGTTTGTCCGAAAATAACCTTAATAAATAAGTGTTTTTATAGAAAATTTTCAAATAAAACAACAGATCTAAGATTACATTATTATTTATGTTGAATTTTATGATTATTAATTTTAAGTTTCGACAGCTACATCTGCATTACAAATATATGTTCCATAAGACAGTAGAACATTAACCTCAAGGAGAATTATGAATGCTTACAAAAACATTAACAAAATTATTCATAAAAAAATACAACCAATACATTCTAAAGACAAGGCAAAGTTCCCCGACCGATAGTTTGATATGTCGAAAGTAAGTTAAGAGATGTAAGAACCGAACAGAATTAAAAAAATGGTCTCCATTCACACGTGCTAACAACGCTTTGTCCAACATCAAACCGCAGCGGCTAAGGTGTCAGGGTATCAGATAACAATGGCTCCACGATCTGGCAACACGTACATGATAATTATCCAATTGTAAGTAATTATAAGTGACGGCAATCGGGTGATTCTAATAGTGAATGACGGCCGCAAGTTTTGTGAGAGGTGAGGAATGTTGTACCTCTCAATGAATCGGAATGAACTTTTTCTGAACATTAAATAAGTGTTAAAAAAGTTATGATACAAAAATATGTCGGTGATATTCAAGCTAGACATGTTTGTTTATATTTTCACTGTTGTTCGACATATTATTTTACGTTTACGGATAAACAGTGTTCGAAAACATTGTAAGTGAACGAAACGTCGAGCTAAATAAGTAAGCTGAACACTGTTTATCCGTAATTGTAAAATAATAGACAGCACGCACTTATATCAAGCTTAGATGGTTAAAGTCATAGACCTTGCAGTTACAGTAGTGTTCAGCGTGGGCGGACTAACTTTAATACGGGAATTATCGCCGGACTGAGTAGCATTTTGTATGGTTAGTCCGGTGCTAGTTCGCGTACTAAATTTTGACAGTTTTGACTCTGAATATGACTGTAAGAGATCGTGACAAGGTATTTATTTGAATTCAAACAACATTTAGACCCCACAAAAGGGAAAAGGAATTCGCAACGCGCTGCCGTGTGGACAAGTACGCATATTTGCGCCACGCTCGCGAATTTGCACCCGAAACGCGTTCGCCAAGTCAGTTACCACCAAAACAAACCCTCCAACACGTCTGCGAGTATGATTCTGTGTGGAATATACGGTTAAGTTGGGTTGTTCTCATAGTAGGCGTCCTATATTGCACATATCCTTATTTTATTATCTGAGATGGACCAAAAAAATATTAAAATGTGGAAATCGTACAAATACTTTCTATATAAACAAGATATGAATTATTAGGGTAACACTAAATGAGCAATCGGTTTCTTATTAACTGTGTTAAAATAAGATTATTTCTTATCCCAGTGGAATTTTGTGTGATTGTAATAACATCGATGTCCACATACAAAGGATTGTATATTCCCTCAGAATAATAGTATTTGGCATATAGACCAGAGGGACAGGAAATGAGGGAGGGGAAATAGGGTTATCGTGGTATGTTGCCTCTGTGTCGCGTCATATTTTAACGAGTTGATTGCACACGTTTGACAGATGATCGGTGAAGGCTATTATAGAATACATTTAAAACTATCTTAGCGATATCATTGCACGTTTATAAAACCATTGATATGAGAATGAAGAGAGGGATTGATTGAAAATTGATTGATTGAAATTTCTTTATTACGCCACAAAAAAAAAAACAATTTACAAAAGAAAGTATAGTGCAAAAACAACATAAGTGGGACACTGCACTCGAATTAAATTACCAGTTTAACAAACACAGCGAAGAAGCCACTAATACAGACGTATCAGCTTGTTATTGATAGGTATAGTTCTTGCAATCCACGGTGTCTAGCGGGCTTTATTTGTGGTAAACACGTATTTGTATGCGTGTCAAAGTGTGCGTGAAAGCGAAAATTCATGTGTCGAGCATTTATCATTATTGTTTTAATGCTAACTATATCAGAACTCGTTTTTACACACTCTTCGACACGTATGCAGACACGTGTTTAAGGTCCTGGTACTAGCCAAATCGCAAAGTTAGACGAGGCACCCCAAGTTAACTAACTCAGTCTGATGATTAGAAGTGTCATTCTTACAATATATGATTCCTTGTCTAGGAGTCAACCCGGTTTCGTTAATGTATGTTTCCTTTTTCTATACAAAATACATTGCGGAAACGGTGTAAATTTTTGAACTTTTTTTACTAAATGTAGAAATCTAAAAGCAAATGGAATTATTTGTTTATCATATATGTTGTTTATGCTTATATCTAGAAATTATATTATTTTCAGATTTCTAATGTCAAAAATATACTTTATTATTATTATTATTATTATTTAAATAAATGATGGAATAAAAAAATATCAACAATACATTATCAGTCTGGAATTTTATTTGGACTTGCTAAGGCGTTTCACTACATATTATTACATGTGTTTAAAGGTGCATTTGTATGGTGCGAGTAGTTGGCTAGTCCTAGCGCCTTAACACAAGTAAAGCCCGCTAGATTTCGTAGATTGCAAGAACTGTACCAGTTTATGTAAATAAATACATTTGATTGCTTCTGAAATAGTAAGTATTTAACCATTGATGATAGGAGAAAGTACAAATGTCAATGTAATAAACTAAAGAATTCACAAATGATTTTAAATGCTTGAATATTATTTTCGATGAAGAAAAAAAGAAGCATATAATTATAGATATAATAAAGTCCGTACGTTAGACTTAAACAAAGAATATGTATGTACATACATATTATATTACAATACATTTTTTTTAAATGCCGTGGTTCCCGTTTTCAAGTTTTAAATATACATTTTGCAAGAGGATACTTAAACGATGCTGGTGTTTTTTTGTATTGTTTACGAATTTGAATGTTTAGTTCCATATACTCGAGGAGAATATTATAACGGTTGCCGGCAATCATAGTGATCCCGTCCCGGAGGTGTCAAAATGTGACAGCCGAGGTGTTAATAGTCTGTGACAGCTCCAATATTCCTGCTTGGAGAATTTCGACCGAGGCTCGTGTTTCAACGTCAAAGGTTCCTCGCTAGCGCACCGCACTCCACTCTTGCGGTTAACGTCTAGGCAGCCAATTCATTCGCATAGATTAAAGGACAACTATGGAGTCATGGAGCCATATCATCTGTTATATGTCTATGTGTTGAGAAGAGAAAAAAATTAACACATGCCAATGAATTTAATTTTCTATTAATACACTTGTAAATACACGTTCTTATTGCTGTTCCGACCCATATAAAGTTGTTTGCACACATAACGGAAAAAGTATTGCATTTTAATCCACGAATTAATAATAAAAGTTTAATATAGTCATATTACTTGCAACGAAAACTATTTCACAATTTCAGGATTATTGGTTTTGTTACAATTTATTTAAATACGATTTTTATTTAACAGCGCCATCCGGTGTAAAACTTCTAATCGGCAATTACAACGAAACCATTAAACCTGAAATTGTGAATATGTTTTCGCTGCAACTACTATGGCTATATTTAATATTTTTGACGAATTCGTGCCTTAAAGTGCAATACTTTTTGCGTTCTGTGTAAAAAAACATTGTATGGGTCGGAACATCCTTAAGCACTGGAGGTATTTATTTTTAAATATTTTATATGTAACATATTTACTTTATCGGTATCAACCTTGAGGGATTTATACACCTGACATAGGTTATGAATTTGATTTGTAGTGCAGAGTCGTATTCACTACGTATAATATTCACATCGTATAATAGTATTTTTTTCCAAAAAATGAAAACCATGCATATCGTATAATATTCACAACGTATAATGTTATACGTTGTGCATGAGTTTAAAAATAAAATCAACTCTTTGCATCATGCAGAACGTCTAATAGTCACAACGTATAATATTCCTAACATGAATTCATAAAAAAAGAAAACCATGCAGAACGTATAATATGCCAAGAAGCACTGCATAAAGCGCCCTAATGAGATACATTTAAGGCTGAAATTGCTACGAATCGATATTTTTTAAGAGTAACAATTGCTACAACGCTAATTGAGACGGTCGAAAAGTCGCGTACGAGTATGAAAAGTTTTTGGATTATATGATGTGCATGGTTTTCTTTTTTTGTTAAATAAAGATCATAATATTATACGTTGTGACTATTATACGTTATGCATGGAGAAATAAGAAATTTTATTTTTTAGACTTCTTCATGCACTACGTATACAATTATACGATCTGCCGATTATACGTTGTGCATGGTTTTAAAATTTTGTTAAAATATGACATTATACGATCTGCATATTAGACGTTCTGCCGTTCCCGTATTTATTTGTTTATTAGCATAGATATCAATGTATTTATTAACTTTATTTAACTAAGTTATTTCTTTTTTAATTTGGTTCCATTGATGGTAGCTGTTTCTTTGCTGTGTTCTTTGTCGTAACTAACTAACTAAGGACTAAGGAAATGCGCACAAGCCATTGTAAGGACCTCGCCCCTTAAAAATCTTCATTAGAAAAAGATGGCTGCATTAATAAAATCATCCTTATGTCAATATGGAATGTTATGGAGGTCTGCATTAAGAATGCAATTTAAGTATATTTCATAAAACTACAAAATTAACATTGAACCCGACCAAATGATTCAACAAGCCAAAGCAAAGATATCCGGCAGAGTGATTCCGGATTGAACTCCTTAAATATTCAATCGTGTAAGGTATTCCGGCTCAAAACTTTCTGTTGCTCAAGCGCATACGGTACGGACTAGATTGGACACGTGACACATTCAAAAATAAATCCACAGCAAACGCGGACTCTATCGGCGGAAAGGTCGTTTTCTCGAGATGCGCGGCCAAATCGGGGGCCCCGTTTGCGAAAAAACCCAAAATAGTCCTTCGCTCGGGCGCATCAAGATTGCATTTCCTTCGCCGGGGCCCCGATCAGATATTTGGGAAGCGGGAATTTACATATTTGATGCCGACATTCGGCTGGAGTGTTTAAACATGCCTTTCCCGGTCAATCCCAGCTCCCCCGGTCGAGATGTCGCACTGAACGGAATCGTCTCAGCGCCAAATCGCGTTTTAAATTGAAACGTTACAAATTCGCCGAATTGAGATAAGGCCTCCTACTTCCGCTGATGCGATTTCGAATTCACCGTGAGATTTGCGCGTGGTGACGGTTCGTTTGACTTAGGCCCGGTTGCACGAGCAGACATCAAAATATAATTACGTCAACGTACAATCAAACAAGTTCGGTTAAAACTAATTAATGAAGCATATGATAAGTTCTTAGGATGACCTCTGTGACCGTTCGAACAAGGATCTTAGAACCAAATTTAATGTGACATCATTAGGTTAAACAATTTAATATGACATCATTACTGGGTTAAACCAATGACAAGCTAAGGATTTGTAAAGTGCTAGTAGAGTATAAGTACTAAAGGTGCGATACACGGCGATACTTGCAGCTCGGGCCAAACTTTTTGGCCAGTCTGAACACAGCGCGAGTCCGAGTTTGCGCGTTAATTTGTGTTATGCGCAGCGAAACGCGCCAACTTCACATCGGCCATAAAGTTTGGACCGAACTGTACGTTTACATTTGTTGCGCAATACGTCCCGTACACATACACAAATGTACCTACACCAAACACCGGGCCCTACACCCTGACACTCGAAGCATGTACCTACGTATCCATGATGTATTTTTAAAGCGTGATCCAATTAACAGAAGCGATGGTGTATGCCAATCCAAACAACTTTTGATCTACGAATTTTGGGAAAACTCGAAAAAAAATCATTCAAGTCGCCATACATTTTAAGGTTAGACAAAAGTAAAGCAGTACTTTGTGACGTCACTTTGCATAACTTTGACATTTCGTCCATACAATATGTGTCAAAGTGATGCCACAAAGTACTACTTTTCGTTAGGCTTAGTTTCTATTTATGTCAGCCTTAGGGCCGAGTGCACGAAAGAACAAAAAATCTAAATCAACGTCAAAGTATTATCGAACACGTCACTTTGTGAGGACAGTATGGAAGGAACTCTATGCGGATCACTAAAAGTGACGTGTTTGAACATTGATTAACTCGGCCGTCTCTTCGTGCAACCGGGGCTTAGTCACCTATATTTGAATATAATGTAGTTGCATTCTGCCATAAATAACGTATGAAAATTAGTGTGAAAGGGCGTTTAAATCTTCAGCGCATTCCTAGATAGCGCGTTCGCAGCACAAAAATGTTCCCAAACATTCTTTTCATTAGTAGAGTAGGTGGATAAGTATTGTTTGTAGTATAGTTCCAAAGTTAACAAAAGCCTAATGCGTTTCCAAAACGTCGGCCAACTCGATGGGATAAATATTTACACGGGCAGCGTGTTAGTAAGTAAGTAAGTATATTTAACGTATGTACTATCGGCGGTAAAGAGGATTAAATTGAAAGCTGTTTACATTATCTTCAAAGCGACCCCCGCGCTCGCTAATGCATGATAACAAAACTTTTCAGCTTTTCAGCTGACGGTCTTAAATCTTTTGGAGAACGTACGATTTCAAAGTTGACCTCTTTTAATTAAATGAAATGATTTCTTAGTAACTTGAATATTTGTCACTGTATAGAGATGTATGGGATTGCCGAACTGGCTAATGATAAAATATGACAAATCCGAGTGCAGTGTACTGTCTATGGATTATGAATAAACAATAAACAATATCAATTAAATTGTACATATTTTGTCTTGTCTACGTCTTTGCAGATATTTTATGAATTTCCTGGAGTTAAGATTAAGAGTTAAATTAAACGATTTCGAGTAGACAAAATGAACAGCTTCATTCAATTTGAGGTAAATCAGCATTATCTACGTTAAATGTTTGGTCTGGACACGAGATCAAAGAGTAAGGAGATATTCCATCTAGCGCCACTTACTATGAAACCAGCTGTTTCCAATTTTCTAAAACTATCAACCCAACTTAAATGTACATGCCACACGCAAATATAGTAGCAGAAGTAATAGGTATTGTGTGGGTAGGAACCACGGATATCAACTTCTTATTTTTCTCCTCAGTGCTCTGGATTCTTACCTACGACCCAAGGATTATATGTCTTCTGAAATATCTAGATACTTACGTCAGCAAACTGATTGATTGACGACCCGACCACTTTCCAAGAACAATTACATCACACGCGCGAGGTGAACTAATCTTTTGGCGCTAAAATTGTAACCTCAAGTCGGGACCCAATCACGAATCGTGTCCACGTCAAACGCAGAGACTCGCGACCTTCCGATTTTCTTAACAGTTGACTTGAGCGCCCTCTCGGGTCCCTCTGAGTATAGTCCCAAATAGCTTACTTTGCGCGTGGCCAAAACCGAAACTAAACGGTCGCCATCTTGGACGCCATGCGGCTGTCAGATTTCCCATTATGCTGAGCTCTGCCTTTGTAGGAACATATTCGGTATTTCAAACGCGTAAAATAATGCCTAAAGTGTACAGTTCGACAGATTGTCTTCAATGTGAGAAAGTTCTTAGGAAAGAAATGGGCAATAGTCACATTTTAAACGTCCCCGAGCGCTTCGCCGCTGCAAGCATGTGTTGCCATTTGCTGGCTGAATTTATTTTAGGGGAGTTTGTAAAATTTTCGCCCATTACGGGGGGATTCTATTTCCCGTGGTAACCATAATACGACAGTGGTGCCCCCAGCCAGGAGCAAAATGATCTATGTGAGACTATACTTCGCAGCGCGTCACACTCCCCTCGCCCCCGCACCGCTTGGTCCCTGCTAGTGAGCGCTGAATGGAGTGCTTATTAGCTATTCAATGTTTTCGTTAGTCTAACTATGTGAGCTGGGGTGGAGGGAATTAAGGCCGTGTTTGAGCAGACTTGCGTGTTTACTTACTTCGCGTCTGCAGGAGGGGTGTGTGCTTGGGCTTTCCGTGCGCTGCCACACAACCTAGCCAAGGTTTTCGAACTATAATTAAGGTGGAAATCGCCACTCTGAACAAAACTTCTTCTGCACAACCTGGCCAGGGTTTTAGAACTAAATTTAAGGTGGAAATAACCTCGGAATAAACATGGCCATAAAGATTTATGGTTGGTATGGATTTCCTAAAAATTAAAAGGAAACATGAGACTGACGGGAGGACTGGAGCTCTGTATCTTTGACAGGAAAAGTATCGCCGCCTCTTTGACAGAAGAAGTGTCGGACACATTTTCCCGCCTAGCTTTCATCCGCTTAACGCACGATAAAGAACATAGTTCCAATATTTGATGCTATTTTGACAAATATAACTGCAAGACATGCTTAAATAAAACAATAAAACCTGCCAAGTGCGAGTCTTACACGTACACGAAGGATTCCGTACCATAGTACAAGAATGAACACAAAAAAATCACGGTTCCTTTAATCCTTTAATTTCCAAAAAAATCCTTTAATTTTTATTATTATTTAATTTTACCTATTTGTTGTTATAGCGGCAAATAAAATACACACTCTGTGAAAATTTCAGCTGCCTACATATTACGGTTCATGAGATACAGCCCTGTGACAGGCGGACAGACAGCGGAGGCTTAGTAATAGGGTTCCGTTTTCACTCTTTGGTGCAAACATAAACGCTTTATAGAATAATTCTGTTTTTACCTTATTTTTACATTCACTGCTCGCCCATGTCCAAGCACCGAAAATTGTGTGCACACTGGGTCTATACATAAGCGACAGTATTGTTTTACAATATGTCATCATCACGCTGCACTTAAGCGTGTTTACAAGAATCCCAAATAGTCCGCTACCACTCATTATGGCCCCCATAACGACTGCTTAGGTAAACACACATGACGACGAATGTCCGCTTAACCCTTCAGCTGGGGCCCTCCCACAAACACATGGCGCCAGACTTCTCGAACGAAGCCCGTGGGGTATCGTCCACGGATAGGGTTTCGGAGCAGCGGATAAAGGTGACCTCTCACTTTATTGACATTCCATATTACATAGAGCGGCTCGTAGCCTAGTGGCGCGGGGACTGGCCTAGCGTACCAGAGACCTGGGTTCAATACCGACATGCACCACTGTCTTTCTCTTTCCGAGTTCGATAAGTGCATTTCTTTACGAATGCGAGCTGCTCCATGGTTCGGAATCCATGTAAAACTGTAGGTCCCCTTCCCCTACTAGGTGGTAGGGTTTATGCCCGCCCGGGTTGGTACCATCGCATTGGATGAAAAGATAATCGAAGCGGCAATGAAAAATTGTCCGTGTTTTTCATCCAGTTTAATGTAGCCGTGCTCATAAAGGGAAGATCCTGGCATGGCACCAAATTCCTTCGGGAATGAGGTGTATTGGGCTAATATCATAACGGTAATTGTGTGGTATTAGCCATCCATGTCAGGTCGCATAAAAAAAATCCCGCGTGTTTCAAAAACCGTTGGTCTCTACGGTTGGTTGAAAGAAGGGAATTAATGCTAATAGGGGTTTCTGGTTCCACTCGGTTCAATTTCGTTTTGTACATTTTTTTATGTGTGTGAAATGAAAAAATAATTACCGAAAATTGAAAGTACATATGTATCTCGACAATAGCGCCATGCTGAACAAAAAAATATCAAAATCCGTCAAGCCGTTTAGGAGAAAAATATTTAGGCACACCACCGTACATCGGAATTTCATGTTTTGGCCATATTAATGTCAAAGCCGGATTTATTCCGAGCAACTTCGGTTGGAATCATTCATCTAAGCGTTTACGTTTTAGCTTGGGAAAAAATGCTGTCTTATGTCCGGCTGTTTTCCTCTACAGGTCGCATTTCTCAACCCAATCTAGTGAATTTTGTGAGCAGGTACGATAATTATGTTTTTTTTGGTCGATTCAGTTTTTGGATTTCTTTGAAAATGTTAAAAAATGTCACAAAACGAAAGAAAGACCAAAAGCGCTATGTAATGTATAAATTACATTTTTTTTTACACATTTTTTTTACACATAAATTACATCTGAGACAAATACGAGCAAAATAATAGGATTTTGTTTTAAGGGGCGCGGTGAACATTTTTAATTAAGCAAAGCATTTTTAATCGCGGGGTCTGCAGCTCAGAAAGCCACTAGTTTTAAATTGTTCATTAGTGATCTAAACAACTAAAATAAAATATCAGCACACTGTAAATACAAAAAATATTTATGAATAAAATATTTTAAAGTGCTGTGGCCCTTGGCTGGTTTTAATTATTGTGTATTGCTAGGAATACGCATTTTAATTACTCGTATTGTGTATTGCTAGGAATACGCATTTTAATTGCTCGTATTGTGTATTGCTAGGAATACGTCAACAACATTGCATTGTCACCGCAACCCTAACGTGGAGAAGGATTTCGAGGGGCCAACGTGTAATTTATTCGATGCTAAATGACATTTTAAAAATTTACATTCGTAATGACCGCCCAGTAGCGGGAACAAAAGGAATTAAGAGTACAATTACCGGGATCGTTGGGGCAAGCGGCCGCGGGGGGGCGGGGCGAAGGGGCAGGCGGTGCCGCGGTCACAGTGGACGCGATGCAGCAGTAGGTCGGCCAAGATTGGTTGGTAAAGTAACTTACCTACACAAGCTTAAATGCATTATAAGTAAAATATGAGCTAGATTTATACCATTTTAATGTAATTGTTATTATTAATGTAAGATTCCGCATAGGTTAAAAAACGTAATTTACATTGAAACTATGCAAGCAAATTTAGAAAAAATGGAGTGAAATTTTTTTCCGGGGCATTCGACTGAAGCAGATCCAACCGGGTCCTCTCTAAGCGCTGAACTACCCAGACAAATATGGCACCCACAAAATGTACCACTTATTTTATACTTGATTTCGGGTATGAATTCAGTTTTGACTGCAAAAAAAATATTATGTAACCGGGCATGGGTGGCTAATACCACACACACGATCATGACACACACCAGATGGAAATTAGGTGCCATGTCATGACCTTAATTTTAGTTCAAACTGGATGGTTAACAGGACATTTTTTATTGACGCTTCAACCATCTTTTATTTTATGATGCAGGGGAATCTTCGTAAAGGCATTTTGAATTATCTTTTGAAGTGACGCATCCAAGAGTGTGTCATGGAGAAAAATAAACAAATAGTCGAGGAGGTAATGAAAATTGTCCAAGTTTTTCATCCAGTATAATATAGCCGAGCAATATAAGTAAGTTTCTGGCACCAAGTTCCCATGTGGTGTATTTAGGGTGACACCATGCCGTTAGGTTTGATGTTAGCTATCCATGTCCAGTTACATAAACAATAAAAAAACATACGAACTGCGCACTTAACGTGTTTTTTTATGGTTAACCTTGTTAGAATGACAACTTAGTGCACCTATATTATTGTGCTGCGTAATTCAATATATCCTACTGGTTTTTTTCTCTTTACTGTGGCCCAACGGTCATTCTGTCGAATGGGGGTTGAAGTGCTAACCTTTCATTAGAATTACTTTCAAGTTTGAGGATTGACGAGATATTTTGGGGCTTCATTTCTCCAACGTTTTAATAATTGTGTGAAATTTATACCTTAATCCAAAAGCTTTGACACTTGATGTGTTTCATATGTGAAACAAAATGAGCAATAGTCACGAAATAAACATTTTATGAATGGAGAAAATGTACAAGTGTGAGTCCGACTCCCGCACCTAGGGTTTCGTAGAAATTTGTATGTTCTAAGTGACTATATGTTAACGATTTTCGGATTGTTTCCTTCACTTGTGTTGTCATAATTCTGCATAATTCTAGGTCAATGGGAATAATTTATTAGTGTCAAAATATGCGATGTAAATGGCGTATTTTTGATCGCGTTGACATAGAAGCTCCATTTTACAGCTCGAAGGAACCATGAACGCCAGAATGTTATGAACTTCATCGTAACACCTTCACGCGTTCCTGAGAACAAGGATATTTACAGACAGGCAGACATGGACATACCGACCGAAAGATACTCCGAACCTGTAATGGTTATTTTTTTCCTCGTGACCAACCTTCGAGGAACAACCTTCGAAATAAACAATGCTTTGAAATAAAAAAAATATGTTTAGATGAACACATTAGCCTGCAATTACCTCATAGCGATAATTTCTTTCTTCTACCAATATTTATCATTCATTCCAAGTACCATTGAAACTGAAAACGGGAATCTCAAGCCCCATACAGCGATTATCGGCGCAAAAAAAGCCTCCAGCGCCTTGGCCGAGACGATTTAACACCTCAACAAAACCCACAAGATTAATTCAGCAGAAAATATAAATAATAACAGCCCCCTTGGCAACACAGGCCTATTGTTGCGCGACTCTCGCGGACCCGGGGTAGGCACTCGACGCGAACTCTCTACGGTGGAAGACGCCGAGACAAAGGAACCCATAAATAGTCCATTGTGCGGAGGGTCGCCGCTGAACGCGTTTTGTAAGATCCGCCGAGTGCTAACATTTTGCCGGACACTTCAGAGCACGTGGGGAGTGGGATTTTTTGCAGTCTCACGGTGCGGAGGTCGTGCCACTTGCCCTGCCGATAACGTCTCTTAGCACAACCCAAAGCCCGCCATACACGTAGAGGTAACTCTCAGTTCTGCTGGAAGAGTCAGGCAGAGAGTGTGTGGGAGAGTACTGTCATTTTGTTTTGGCAAGCCGGAGCGAGCATCTGTGCACCAATCTCATGTGGGGCGGTGTCTTTCCTTCAGCTAAGGAAAAAATATTAGATCTTAAATATTAATGCAAATCTTCAGAGTAACTTTAATTCCATCATTAAGTTAACATTTTATTTATTTTTATTTTATTTATTTAGGTACACCAACAGCTTAAAAACTAAACAATTGATCGTTAAATACTAAATACAGAAATTAAAGCCAATTACAGGGTACCACTACTTATAATAAGAAAAAGATTTGAATAGATCTTTCAGCATACGTCGTGTTTATTTATTGTATTGTACTTTATTCTTGATCACAGTATCACTGGTAATCTCAATGCGGCTATGACGTCGTCATCGTCTAAGTGAGGGCCTGTTGTGTGGTTTGACCGCCCGGAGGCGTTATATCTAATAGCAGAACTGACAATTTTTCTCTAGGTGTGTGGACACTAGGGCCATTTAGACGCCTGGAGGGGTGATGTCTAATGGCAGAACTGGCAGTTTTTCTCTAAGTGTGTTGGCACTAGGGCCATTTAGACGCCTGGAGAGGTGATGTCTAAGGGCAGAACTGACAATTTTTCTCGAAGTGTTTGACAGTTTTTCGTCTGGACTAATTACCACTGTGAACTTTAAATTTACATACAAATTGTACATATTTTCATAACATGTAATCATAGTGCAAGGGATACATATAGAAACTGCAGAGTGTAATTAAGGATTCGTAAGTATAATAAACTTATTATAATTTTATGATCCGTAAATAAAATTATTTGGGACTTCACCTATGCCAGCCATTACCTACATTATAAGTAGAGTTTATTCAAGCTATCAGATACTCCTTAACCGCTATAACTTCTCTAAACTCGTTTGACCAGGGCTTTCCTAATAATTCGTGCATCTTAAAAAATAAATTCATTCAATCACAGTACACAATATTTTTTCATAACCCAATCGAAAAAACTGGTAAAACCCACTCGGTAAAAAAAATGTTTTTTCGTCATCATCACTATAACATGTAAGGATAAAAGAAAGGTATGCTTATATGGTCTAATTAAAGAGGCTCTGGACACTTAAATTTTATTTGCAGCATCTCATTAGTGCCTTTTCCCGCCTTAAGTACCGAGAGAGCAAAAACCGAGCCGGTCGGCCCGCCGAGCCAAAACTAACGAACCGCGAGCCACCTACGAGCCATAACGAAATAAGACAAATTGAGGCGTCTATCTTCGGATCGGCCGATCTATTTATGGTTCCGTGGCGTCTCTATTCCGCCGCCTATTGTCTCGATCTCATTAAGACGGCGTCGCGCACACAACCCTGATTTGCGGGCCTCGACAGGATCATTACATATCTGCATACAATGGCATTAGCATAATGTCTCTATCCGAGAGAACATTTCATGCTTCGCGGTCCGTGGCGCGGCGCTTGGTGTCCGGAAATTGGGTTTGTCCAACGTATTGGTGACGAAATTGTACATTGGCCGAGAACGATATTTTTTTTAGTAAATCGATATGGATGGATGCCACACCCACCGTCTAGACTAGGAGGTCGCGACAAAAATGGTAACGATAACGTAAATGGCTGAAACTGGGTTCAGAGGTTAAAGACCAACCCTCTGAAGCTAATTGTGTCGGTCTGCCTGCGCCAAGTGGTGTATACGTAGATGAGGCGCCTGAAAAAGTAGTTATGGTGACAAAAAATATATATGATAAGGTAAATGGCTGCAAATAGCGAAGCATGAAAATATCAGTACATATTATATAATATGGTTGTTAATATATTATATGTATGTACAGGTTTTTTTATTTTTTTATTATAGTATTTCTTTGAGTTAAACAATTAATATATATGTAAATATTTTATGGAAGATTAGGTGATCCTTTTAGGATATAGGCCTCCCCCATCAACCTCCAGTTAGTCCTTTCTCTTGCATTTTATATAGTCAACCACTTGGCACAGGCAGACCGACATATTTACCATCAGAGGGTTGGTCTCTAACATGTGAACCCAGATTCAGCCAAAAATGTCGTGACCTCCCGGAATAGTCGTGATATTGCCCAACACACCGCATTCCCGAAGGAATAATGTGCCATGGATTCAGAACCATGGGACAGCTCCAACTCAGAAAGAGATAGAAAGTGGTGCATCAATGTCCGGGATTTTAACCAATGACCACTGGTCAATTCCCCTTAACTACAAACCGATAATTTAAAACTCAAAATTAAATATTCACGAAGAGTTGTCTGATAAAACCAAGTTCGCATAAGTTGCAATTTTTCTTCTTATAGATATATTTTATGCATTTATATACGAAACTAGCTTAGGTTACCTGGCACCGCTCGGGTCAATGTCGTTTTGGACTGATGTCGAACCGAATATTTTCTGGATATTATATGAGTTACCCATACAAACTTACATCCCTTATTTCACCCTCTTCGAGTTTAATTTTGGGCACAAAAGGTAGCCTACATCCTTTTCCAAGGTCCTGGACTCTCTCCATATCGAAATTCCGGTTCAGCGGTTAAGGCTTGTAAACCCAACAGACAGAGTAACTCTCGCATTTATTATATTAGTATGGATTTAAAAAATCGGAATACAAAGCTTCAATGTAGATATCGTCGCATAACTTAAAAAAAAGTCTAGTCTCTGTATGTAAAGCTTTGGTAAAACTATTTTCAAGGATTTAAATATGTATTCTATGTATTTATTACTATGTATATATTCGTTTTGAGGACGGACGTTTACGATCAAAAATGTACACTGAGAAATAAAGAATGAACGTCTACATTTTTGACGTTGTCAAAGAATTTAATTAAATTGAATACTGGAGAGAGAAAAAAATCCTAAGTCCCTTTAACTCTATGGTTGACGTTAATATGACCGGTGTACCGATTTGAGAGTTAACGTCCGTACAAGTATGATTATTACAAATTGTGCGTTCGCAATATTTTTTTCTCCTAGAATGATGGAATTATCAGATAACTCAAATTATTTCAGATGGGCTTTGTATTCTATTTGGTTAAACAACTTAGTAGTAGCTTTGTATTTCACATAATAGGTACTAACTTTAGTAACGTACATAGAAAAAAGTGTTTCGAACAGCTGTGTTAAAGCAATCAAGATATTTATAATTTTATTATTTCATCTCAATTCACATCGAACAAAAGAAATTATTGCAAAATCAAATTACAATCAAAAAGCATTCTACCAGAAATACTATCGTTAATGTAATTCGCTTAAACCTATTAAACCTACCCTCCTCATTCCGGGGCACGCGAATTAAGCGCCTATTGTCGACGTAACAGGATTCACTGTTCAATGAACAAATTGGGACTGACAGGTCAGCAGCACTTCAAAATTTTAATACAAATGACTCATTGAGGCGAAATGCGAAGGGTTATTTTTGAAGTAACTACGAATTTAGACTCCAACCGGTTGGAACAAGGTTGAAGGTCGTTTGAGTTGATATATATAGTCTATTAACAACCAAATATACCGTCGAAAGGTTTTCGTTCTAACCCTTTCCAACTTTCAATACCATTAGGAATACACGTGGTAAATTATATTTGATGTACTACGAACGTAAATGATTTCAAGACAAAATAATATTAACACAAATTAATTTAAAATACACATACCATATCGTCGCTTCCCCGGGATAGGTAGGCAGAGATGATAGAGCACCGTAAGGTACGATGACAGCGTGCTGCTTATTTAGATTTATCTAAGTGTATGTTTTCATACATGCTCTACCATGACGAGTGCTACGATTGATAGGTACCAGCAAATTATTATGAATCGCCGTGGTAGCTGGCTTGTAGTACTAATTTAAAAAGTCAGGTAAAAAGAGGCACGTTACTCTTGCAACATAACTTCCAAGTTAACCTTACCATAATTGCCGATTTCCTTCGAGAAGGAATTTAGAGTGACTAAACTTTGAAGCACGGCATATGGCGTACGCCAGGACCTCTTAAGGTGCCCGATGACGCCCATGAGCTTTCAAACTTTTAAGGGGGTTGCGAAAACCATGCCGGCCAACCAGGTGCTTCTTCACACCATGATATGGCGTACGCCAGGACCACTTAAGGTGCCCGATGACGCCCATGAGCTTTCAAACTTTTAAAGGGGCTGCGAAAACAATGCCGGCCAACCAGGTGCTTCTTCACACCATGATATGGCGTACGCCAGGCCCTCTTAAGGTGCCCAATGACTCCCATGAGCGCTCAAACTTTTAAGGGGGGCTGCGAAAACCATGCCGGCCGGCCAGGTGCTTCTTCACACCACGTTTGAAGGATCCCAGGTTGTACTTTGGGGGAAATAACTCGGCAGGGAGTGCATTCCATAGTTTACCGTCCTTATAGAAAAAGGATCTAGAGGATCGGTTGGTTCTGATTTTTAAAATGTCGACAGTGAACGGGTGCATTTGCTGCCTGCTTCGCGTTGTGCGATGGTAGAAAGGGGATAAACTAATATTTAGTTATACCTAGAGTTGACTTGATGATTACTACTAACTAATAAAACCGAACAAGTGCGAGTCAGACCCGCGCCCCGAGGGTTCCGTACAAGTTTATGTATTTGTGATTTCAATAAAGTTCATAGTTCGTTTATTTCATCGAATTTTCTACTTGTCACAATTTGTTTTTAATTTAAAATTTAAAAAGAAGTATCAGTAGGTATAGTTACAAAATAGTTTCAGTACGAGATACAAATAAGTAATAATGAAAAGCTGTTGATAACAATTAAATAAATTAGGTATACAAAATGTGACGTCAAAGTGCAGTTACAAAATAAACGATTAAATATTTTAATAATGCTTGTTTTGATTAATTTAAGGTACATTTTTTTACACCTTCAAGGGACCATGGACAATACAATACGATAATAATTTCACCGTTATGCCTTCACGTTTTCCCGAGAAAAACGGTTATAGACAGATGAACAGCGAATTGATCCTATATAAGTGCACCTTTTTTCCTCATAAAGAACGGAGCCATAAAAAAAGTGTTGTAGTACTTCTCGACTTGTGTCTGATATTTAGGATTTAAAATCCTAATGGACCTCTTTATAACCTAGAATTTTCTAAAATGTAAGTTGTTACCTCTATTATGTGATGTCCTTGCACTTTCAGAACAAGCCTTTTAACAAAGCTTGTTGGCTCAAATTGGCGTGAGCGCTTTTTTATGTTTGAAGAAAGCCTTTTTTCACAATTTCCCAGTAGTTTTCTTTATAGACTAGGAGGTCGCGAAAAAAATGGTAACGATTCGTAAATGGCTGAAACTGGGTTCATGGGATAAATACAACCCTCTGTAGCTAAATGTGTCGGTCTGCCTGCGCTAAGTGGTTGCGTTGCCTAGAAAAGGCGCCTGAAAAAGTAGTAATCGTTACAAGAAAAATATATAGATGAGGTAAATGGCTGCAAATAATTCAGCATGAAAGTATCAGTACATACTTACTTAGTAATACCAACACTGAACAAATCTTTGTATGAATTTCGTAGCTATAGGCGATTTAGGTTTCAGATATAACTATAACTTTAGGTAAATTTAAGTATTTCATTGAAAAACTGACAAGATATTGGTATGTAATTATTAGGTATTGTCGCCAGATATTCCTGGCGATTCATAATTATTGTTAAAAAGTTCTTTTTCATATAAAGAGCTTATTTTAGTCTGTCACTCGCGACACCTCGAAAAGAAAAGGTATTTTTCTTCACGAGTACATTTTATTAATTCCTTATTATTATTAGCTTCTTTATTAATTATTAATTGAATATAAATTAAGTCAAGAGATCCAGGTGTTTCATTCCGATTACCAGAGCTCCGCCCCCAAGTTTAAAGGTAATTTCACCACATTGGTGGAGGCGCCGGGTATGATTTTAATTATATGTTTGTTCAAATAACTTTTCATAAGTTAATATTAGTTTAGGTAGGTAATCGGTCCTAATGACCGCTGTGTTAGTAAATTAGGTAAGTCACAACCCTAAGGTTGAAAACTTACTAATCAGCGTTTGTTTATAACATGGTGCCGCACCACCATAATGCGAGGTGGCAGAAAAGTTTATTGTAACTACACCACGACACTTGGTCGTTTGAGCTAACGTTTAGCATAATTTTCTGCTACCGGGATAGGTAGAGTTTGTATCGTAGAATGATACACCTCCGTCCCGATTTCTGAGCGGTTTTGGAGGGTCGTAAAGCTTTCGGATCCTACTATCCAAGAGTTTTAGATGTGAGATGAAGGTTCCCCGACCTCATTTAGCATCGAGGTGTAAGTTAGCCGCTCTAAATTTTCTCTTGACATTCTAGGTAGGCTAAATCCAAGGGGAAATTATTCATCGCCGGAGTAATGGAAGAATGTCGCCAGATATTCCTGGCGATTCATAATTATTGTTAAAAAGTTCGTTATCATATAAAGAGCTTATTTTAGTCTGTCACTCGCGACACCTCGAAAAGAAAAGGTTTTTTTCTTCACGAGTACATTTTATTAATTCCTTATTATTATTAGCTTCTTTATTAATTATTAATTGAATATAAATTAAGTCAAGAGATCCAGGTGTTTCATTCCGATTACCAGAGCTCCGCCCCCAAGTTTAAAGGTAATTTCACCACAGTATCAATATTTCTAGACAATCAGTATAATCATCAGCAGGTATATACCAGCATCTATTTTATATAGCCAATCTAGATAACGCAACCATTTGGCACAGGCAGACCGACATATTTCGCATCGGAGGGTTGGTCTCTAACATTTGAACCCAGATTCAGTCATTTACCTTATCGTGACCAAAAATGTCGTGACCTCCCGGAATATTAGAGAAGCCAGTCCCGCGGCTCTTTGCCGCAGCCACTATTGAAATAGCGACCGGGGAAAAAATGAGAGGATTCTTGCGCGGGCTTCTGGGGTCTATTCCTGGAATACCACGCTCAGGAATCAGGAGTGTTTCCGTCGAGTAAACTATTTTGACAGCGGTTGTCAAAGCGTATTTTCCCGACATTGTGATCAGCATCAAGAAATTAAGAATCTTTTCGTCGAGAAAAACGGTCATATCTGCTGCCATAGTTATTTGCTCGATGGAAATACTACTGACTCCTGAGCACGGAATTCCAAGGATAGACTCATTGGATTGAACGTGATAAAGTTGTATCGATCTAAGGTTTTCTAAACCTTTTTTTTAATGTTTTTCCATGGTGTTTTCAACACGAAGATTGGATTGCACGATATATCTTCAGTGGATTGCAATAACATTGTAAAATGTCGCCCTATGTGACCCCAGTGGCGCGACGCCTCGGTTTTCTTGAAGTTTAGCAACACTGGGCTGTTCCTCTCATTCGTTGTTACGCGAAAGGAAGACGAACAATCAAACAACTGTCGCATGTATAATATTAGTAGCGATTTCATCTAGTCTATGAAAAATCGGACCTGATATAGTTACGCATATAAGTTAGTAAGTAATTAAGTTTTTAGTCAAGCTGCAAATTGAATTGGGAAAGCAGAGACAACTCAAGAAGTAGGACTGAAAATTAATTGGAAGCAAGAGTAAAAACATTTTGTATTCAGTCAGCGTGTTTGCGTCCACTGCTGGACATACGCCTCTTCAATTTTCCTCCAGTCCTCCCGGCCTTCAGCGGTACGGAACCACTGCTTTCCGCCGACGCACTTGATGTCGTCGTCCCACCTGGCGGGCGGTCTTCCCACACTCCGTTTTCCTGTCCACGGCCGCCAGTGCAGGACACGGTTACTCCAACGGTCGTCGTCTCTTCGGCTGACGTGACCAGCCCACTGCCACTTGAGCTTAGCCACCCGGTGTCCAATATCGACTACTTTGGTACGTCGGCGAATTGCCTCATTGCACACCATATCCCGTAGCGATATTCCCAGCATGGCTCGCTCCATTGCTCGCTGGGCAACTTTCAACCTTTGGACCACGGCGACCGTCAGAGTCCACGTTTCACATCCGTACGTCATAACCGGGAGGACGCACTCATATGTTGCTGCCTATGATTAATGAGCGGCTCGTAGCCTAGTGGCGCAAGGACTTGCCTAGGATACCAGCGGTCTGGGTTCAAATTATCGCCCCGTTCATGTACCACTTTCTTTCTTTTTCTAAGTTGGATAAGTGCATTTCCTAACGAATGCGAGCTGGCCCATGGTTAGGAATCCATGTTAAACTGTAGGTCCCCTTCGCCTACTAAGTGCTAGGGTTTCAGCCCGTCCGGGTTGCATTGGATGAAAATATGGTCGAAGCGGCAATGAGGCTAATATCACAAACGGTAGTTGTGTGGAATTAACCATTCATGTCAGGTTGCATGGAAACATTTGAAGAAATAGAAAAAATTTAATGAAACCCTACAAAACGAACAAAATATAAAAACCCAGGAAATACAGGTGTAACCAAAATAACCACTTATTAAACAAAGCCTGCCGCTAAGTAAGTTAGGAAAGTATCTTATTACACTATTCGAGAACGTGTTCTATAAGCTTCGTGACCATCGATGGGGTGGCGGTATTACGAAGCCATGCACAGGTTGCTCCATTTAGTACTCTATTAATAAAACAGGGGCGTGGTTACAGTGATAAACTAACTAGAAATATTCCGTTACGTTACGGTAAATGTAAGTTTACTTGTCCGAACGACACTTCGTTTGACCGATAGCATTCTACGAAATGCAACTAAATGTCAGATTCAATTACACACTTGTCTGTTCACCCGGCTAAATATTTTACCATGTTAAACCCCAAGGACATGAATGGGTAAACTACACTACCTACTATCTTGATATTGGCCTAACATACTGCATTCCTGAGGAAAGCAGGTCCCGTGCCAGGACCTTCCCTTTATGGGAGCATAGATACATTGAACTGAATGGAAAACACATCCAATGCGATTGTGCGAACTGGACTAGGCCTACTTACTACCTAACAATCAAGGAAGGGCACATACAGTTTTGCATGGTTTCCTAGCCATACCGAGACCCGTGCAATTCCATTTTTGATAAATAGAATAGCTTGATCTGCAAATCCGCGGTCGTGAATATACAACTAGTAAAAAACAAATTAAAATGTAGAATAAGATAATCCTCCTTCTTGCGAAGTCGGGTTATAATGGCCTGTGCTTTAGGATAGGTCGGTTTATCAAGGCACTTGGATTTTAGTAAAATGTATGTGGTCATGCCCCCCAGATTGTATAGTGAGATCAAATTGCAATACTATCATCAAATTACTCTTAAAATTAATAAATCATTCAGGCCTACGTTCGTTTTGAAAATGTTCAAGTGACGAAAATGTTCAAAATTGCCGACACCAAGGAGCTCATACAGACGACGAATAAATACTTGCTCAAACGGACGAGCATGAGAACATTTGAACAATACATTGAATTCCTGGATTCACAAACGATTAATTGTAATAAAATATGATGAGATATAAATGTGCGCGAGAATCATCCTGTGCGTGAAACAGGATTAAGCTCGCTATGGCTCGGCACCTAATTATGTGGCGACCCAGAAATCTTGAAGCGTCCATTGTTGGCTTAGCGTTATAGCATCAAATCACGAACGCAGCCGTTGCATTGCGAGAATGTTACCGCAATGTCCACGCTTATATTGCACGTTCTGCTCAGTTGCGCAATATTTCGAGTCATGTCAATATTAACTTTTATATTAAACAAATAATTATTGATTACCTATAGTAAATTGAGTTTGAAGACTTTGAATTTTCATGTATATTTGCAGACGGAAACAATCCTAATACCAATTTTAAATGAATCTACAAAAACTAAAAAGCCTAGATCATTAAAAATAATGCTTTATGCATAAAAATGTAACGACGATTAGTATCTAAAAGGAACGTTTTTAACTGCCCGTCCTGGAAATGAAATGAATGAACCGATTAGTGTTCTACAAGAAAACAATTTAAAGAAATCCTTACAATAACCTAAAATTAAACAGAAAATTAAGTTTAAGTTTATATTTTTTCACGACAACCATAAGTAGAGGTCGAGTTCAAAGGTTAATCAGGCGTTTTCAATGGTATATATTTTATACTGCCAAAAAAGTAATAACATTTAGTTGTACCTCTTAAGATAATACAATTTTTGTTTATCCCTACGCACAAATTGTGGGGAGGACACATGTTGTACTACACAATGTCATCTACCTGTCGTCTCCAAATAATCCAAGGAATACCTAGTAAACTTTTCGACTATTATCTCATTAACACCCTGTATTTAATTTAATAAAAAAGATCTTTATTTACGGTAAGTTTCATGGCTATTATATCTAGATCAGTTATGGCTTCTGTTTCTGATTGCATCGTCCAACGCTATTTTCGCTGGCCTAATCGGAGGGGATTGAAAAAATTCGACGATCCAGCAGCTGTCCCCCGGCAGTTCCGTCGTTCACCGGACCCTGGTCGTGTTAGAGCGGCTTTATCAACAAATTATGGAATTAATCCGATTAGAAGCACGGCCGATGTTTATTTTGGGAGACAACGTGGGAGCTTATCCGACGCGTCTCCACATCATTGATGTTACCTCTGAGTTGTGGGTAGTTTAGAGAATTAACCTACCCCACTCGGTGTGGGGCAAATATATACTTGTGAGCATTTATTGAGGAAAATCAACTCTTATGAAATTCAACTTCTATCTGTTTGTTTGCTTATACCCGAAATAAATACTCAATATGTATAATGATTAGGTTATTAAGTTAAGTAATTTATTTATTAATTAAGACTTTTCACATTGTGGGTTGTTGTTTCCTCGTAGTCCTTAGTTCTTTGCTCCAGACCGTTCTACCAATGTAAGTTTGGCAGTAGCATTTAGGTATGAAATCATAATTGTGTTATATCATTTATGTGGACGAAAAAAAAAAGACAAAAAAAAAAACATAATTTATAGACCAGTGAAGTTTCTTTGCGGGTTCTTCTTCACTGGTTGATCGAATCCGCGGATCAATCAAATTGTGACATGACTTAGTGTAGTTTTACTACCAGAAGTTGAATAAATAAATGAAATGAAATATAACTTAAGACCCACTGACCCGATTCTGATGCGGTTTGTATTTACGAATAATTTGATATTTCCCATCAATTATTGGCTACTTACTATTAAGCTGTAAGCAGTGAAGTGAAATATGAAGGAAGCCGGGGATAAAAGTATCGTTTTTCGTTGGAGTTTAACGCTATCGGAGCCCCGAGCATCGACTAGCGTGCTGTGAAGATTTTTTTAGTTCATATAACTTCGTGTGAAGCGAAATTAGTAATTGGTAAAGGGATAGAGTTTAGTTTTAAATAAATAGAGAAAATACAATCGTGAAAACAATAAAATTTAACAAATACATCATTGTAAATTTTATTCGACGATTTTAGAAACTTTAATTAATATATAAGATATTTCATGATGAAAGTTTAATGAATTTGAATACAGAGTATTATATTAAAGAGATGTGTTAAATATAAAAAAAAAACTTTATGAAAAATTCAATCTTAATGGAATTCGAGAAAATAACGTTGAGAAAAATATGTATCCGTATATCTGAACTGTAAGCACTATTCATAAAATAGAAGTAATGAAAATTACTTCTACAATTGTTCAATGAATGCAAGAAAAAAATAAACTTTATTTCTACAAAGTTCCCCTTAATTTCATTTGCCCCAACAAATCTCCCCGAAATGTCCCCTAATACCGTAATCCTCATTATCCCTAAAGCGGGGCATCGTTTTTGCAACATTCGTAGTTTGTCTCTGCACAAATCCACGATCATTTTCGCGGTAACTTCCATTAATGAATAGCCTCCGACCTCTTATACGTGTTTTTGTGTCATGTAACAATGACAATTTTACTCTACAGAGTATGTTAGATGAAAACTATGGTGATCGCTTTTAGGATATAAAGGTGTAGTAGGTGTAAGTGGTACAGAATTATGCAAGAAAACTATACTTTTTTAGGGTTCCGTACCCAAAGGGTGCCAACGGACCCCTATTACTAAGATTCCGCTGTCCGTCCGTCCGTCTGTTACAGGGCTGTATCACACGAACCGTAATAGGTAGACAGCTGATTTTTTCACAGAGTGTGTATTTATTTTGCCGCTATAACAACAAATAGGTAAAATTAGAAAATTATAAAAATTCAAGGGGGACCAAAAAAAACGTTGTTTTTTTATGTCAAATCTTGTAGGATTGTACGGAACCCTTCATGTACGAGTCCGACTCGCACTTGGCCGGTTTTTTCGTCGCTTGTAATACAGTCTTGCGCCTGATGCCAAAGACGATTTTGGTGACGACGGCAATATGTTTCAATATTCAATCTTTGCAGTCGGAAATTTATGTGATTGGAAAAAAATAAGCCATGAATTCAATATTATTTGTTGAAAAACTTGTATTATGATATCTATAAACATATTATATTATATGTATAGACATAAGATAAAGAGAAACACGAATTGAGATGAGCAGCGTGCATTAACTTAAAAAATCCAAACATAATAATAACACCACGAAAAATTACAAAGTTTGAGAGACTAAATAATGTATTTTTAGTACAGCAAGAATGATCAAATCCGTTTCTTCTTTGAGGAAATGGTATAGTTTATTTTAAACATGATAAAACATATATTACAAATTTACTTATGTTTTACTCATAGACATGAAACAGAAACAAATATTGAAGTATGTTATGTATGTGGGACAACGGGAAGGAACGACAGTATAAACTCCAAGCATATACTCACAATAGACTGATTTGAAAATGTAATCAATAAAAGAACAAAACACATGACATTTTTTTCACTACGTTTTTTTAACATGCACAGGAAAGCCACATAACAATGAAAAAGACGTCGATTAAGTAGTAGTTCATTTGGCCACAAAAACGATTTTAATTGTTATATTGGTATACATGTAAAAGATGAAATAAACAATATTTACTTTTTGCTCTCATCTGAAGGTTGTTATTAGATTCGAACATTCATCGTTCAAGTACACTTAAATATTTACCATGTGTGTACGTAAGTAATTAAATACAGTGTGAACATATTTTGTTTGCATAATATTATAGTTTCAATATTTTCAAAATGAAACGGCAGTAGTAATGTAAATCCGCACATTCTATCAGATATAAAGAAACTGCCCTCATTTTTTTTTTTGTGAATGGACATGGATGGCTAATACCACACCTTCTGTCATGGTATTAGCCCAACACACCACATGGGAACTAGGTGCCATGTCAGAACCTTCCTTATATTGCACGGCTACATTGAACTGGATGGAAAACACGGACAATGTTCATTGCCACTTCGACCATCGTTCATCCAATGCGATGGTACCAACCCGGGCGGGATTAACCCTACCACCTAGTAAGTAAGGAAGGGGACCTACAGTTTAAGGTGGAATCCGAACCACGGCCAGCCTCTTAACGGTCGAATAGTCACCCATCCAAGACCAGACCGGACCCAGCGTTGCTTAACTTCGGAGAGCGATCGCCGAAGTGTCGCGCCACTGGGCCACTGAGGCTGACATGTGCGACGGCGGCGCTTAGAAACTTGTTGTTATGGCTTTTTATATTAACTTTCATCAAAGTTGCGCACTTTGCATGCGGTGAGTGGTGACAATTGTTCAAAAAGTTGACTCCGCTTCTATTCTGGCGATGAAAAAAATCTCTTTTCAGGGTTTAGTCCCTTAAAAGGAAAACATGAACCCCGACTGTCTGATAATACCCTTTTTCCCAGAAACGCCTGAAGTTAATAATTCGATATTAATATTAAATTATTAGGTGTATGATTCTTCGAAGCGTTTCGATCAGCTAAAAAAAATGCGGCCTACTGCATATTTTTACTCGCAAATAAATATAATAAAAAAATTGGGCAAAAATCAAGGTCACGGCACAATGAATTCATTAATTTGTAGGTATATCACATTTTACAGAGCACACAACAGCAAACGAATCCGAGTAAGTCAATTTGAAATAAACTTTATTGTATAATTATTTCTGCTTCGAGTATAACGACATGACAAAACGTGATGGCACAGTCTTTAGCTTTTAACTTTTGAATAAGGTAAACATACATCAGACCATCGTCGGTATCGTTTATGGTGGTACATCGGTCAACTTGACCTGATCGCACTCTAGAAAGTACACATAAAAATACATTGGTAGAATAAACACTCGGAATGTGAACATAAAGTTTACTAGAACGTACAATAGTGAATTTGTAGCAAAATTGTCTAAGTATTTTTTTCTTTTTCGAGTGTAACATGACCACAAGGTCTTTAGCTTTTTACTAGGGTTCCGTACCCAAAGAGTGCCAACGGAACCCTATTACTAAGCCTCCGCTGTCCGTCCGTTTTCACCCTTTGGGTACGGAACCCTAAAAACAAAGGGGGGGCCCCATACAAAACAAGTATTTTATTGTTTTAAATCTTATACGATGGTGGGAACCCTTCGTGTGCGAGTCCGACTCGCATTTGACCGGTTTTTTTTATGTTAAGTGCGGCATATGGCGTACGCCATCGGCGGGCACATCTTAAGATGCCCGACGACGCCCATGGGATTTACAGGGAAGTTGCGAAAACCATGCCGGCCGGCCAGGTGCTTATTCACACAATGTTTGAAGGACTCCAGGTTGTACTTTGGGGGAAATACATCGGAAGGGCGTACATTGCATAGTTTTCCGACCCTAATAGCTGAAGTATCTAGAAGATCGGTGGGTTCTTATTTTGGGAATGTCGACTGTGAATATGCGCATTTTCTCCCTATGTCGCATTGAACAAAGGTAGAAAGGTAACTACTTTGAAATGAGGTAAAACATAATACGAACATCATGGGCGCCATTTGTGGTGGTTCAGAGGACAACTTGTCGCACTCTAGGAAGCACCTTTAAGAATACAGTGATACAATAAGAATGCAAGACAAAAATAGAGCTAACTAGAATGTACATTCGTTAATAGTGACTAAGAAGGTGATGCTTTGAGTCGTGATGCTGTAAAGGCGCTCTGTTCGCGACGGGCGCAGACAATGAAGTGAAGTTGTAGTTTTTCACGTTGCTTTATTGCGCCGTCGGCGTTCTTTGTTGAGAACTTTTCCGACGCGCCTTTAGCCGGCAGAACGACCGGTATATTTTCTTGGAAAACACAAACAAAAATACCAACGCGGAGTTAGAGACGCAAATTTTATACAATAACAAAATGAATAGTGCAAAGAAAAAGGGATCTCATTATGCTATGAAGTCTAGAGATTTGTAGAAAATATTTAAGATGTTGATCAATATTAATATGATTCTGGAATAAGATATCAACATCCGGGACATTTGGATGACAGATTTTTTAATTAATAAAAAATGTTACAGAAATAGAAGGGTAATGTTAATATGGTTTGGACATTCGGAACTAATTAACGATGAAATAATGACGAAGAATAGCAAATATACAGACTGGAAGTGGGTAGAATTAGCATAACCAGACTACCCAGATGAGCTTAGAAAATAGATAGGTCAATTGCTCTCTAAAGGTACGCTATAAAGTCTAGAAATCTGTAGAATAGAGTGAAGATGTTGATCAATATTAATATGATTCTGGAACAAGATATCAAGATGAGATAGGTCAATTGCTCTCTAAAGGTTAAATTGGTATCAATGGTAATAGTAGAGCGGTGTGAAGAGGTAGTGAAGAGATCCATGCCCGTTATAGAAGAAAGAGAAGTATGCTGTAATAGTAATGCATGGTATCCTATTATCTGGGCCTACCCCACCAAGGAAAGTGCTCGATATTATGCAAGTATGTCGGATTATATCGTGGTTCTTATAAACAGAAGAATCCAAGAGTGTGTGTACACGAGTTGCTTGGGGGTCCCGGGACCTAGATATCCATGCCAGGTTCTGAGTTCGATCCCCATCACTATCTTTCTCTTTATGAGTTGGACAAGTGAATTTCGTCAGGAATGCGATCGGAATCCATATAAAAATGTAGGCCTGCTCCTAGGTGTAGAAGGTAGGGTCTAAGCCCGCCCGGGTTGATACGTATCGGATGAAATGATGGTTCGTGTTTATTTATCATGTGAATTTAGCCGCGCTCATAAAGGGAAGGTCCTGGCATGACACCTTATTAATTCTGGACTGTCGGAGGGTATGATATTGACCAACCATGCTTTACTATTAGATAATGACTTATGGCATTAATTTTCGCCTTTTTGTAGCCATTTGGCTGTTACGTTGGAAGTATTTTTCCAGATATTTTTTATTTTTCCAAATAAGTCCAGCAACTTGAAAAAAAAACCGAACGCCGAAAATGATATGAATTCTAAATTCGTTAAAATGTGATTTTAAAGGAGGAAAGGGATTTTATTGGGAGGTAGCGTTTGAAAGCTTAGAGCACTCGAAACTGCTGGAAATTCCCCAAACGTGAGGGTTATTGAGCTAAATAGCTCAAATACAGGAGCCCCTGGGCGGGACCACTTGACCCGTTCGCTGCGGCGCGGGCGGGGTGATGAAAGCGGCCCTCGCTTTGATGTTGAGAGGCTGTTATAAAATCCCTGTTAGTTTTCAACGGTTGTGAGGTAAAATTTTCTGTTTACCTTTCATTTGAATCAGCTATGAAGCGGACCTAATGTTTTTTTTTTATGTGACTGAACACAGATGGCTAATACCACACCTTCTGTCATGGTATTAGCCCAACACACCACATGGGAACTAGGTGCTATGCCAGGACCTTCCTTATATTGCACGGCTACATTGAACTGGACGGAAAACACGGACAATTTTCATTGCCGCTTCGACCATCGTTCATCCAATGCGATGGTACCAACCCGGGCGGGATTGACCGGACCCAGCGTTGCTTAACTTCGGAGAGCGATCGCCGAAGTGTCGCGCCACTGGGCCATTGAGGCTTTCAAATGGATTCCGAACTCTGGAACAGCTCGCTTGCGTGACAAAATGGACTTATCCAACGCAGAATAAATAAAAAGGGGTGGTTGAACGGACAGGGATCGAAATAATGACCTCTGACATGGACAGCAAGTCCTCTTGCCCCTGACTCACGAACCGCTAAAGTCTTTTATCTATAGGGTCGGCAATCAGAGGAATGCACAATCTTCGAGATGTTTCCTTAAAAGCACAATATGGGGTCCTTCAAACCATAGACCTAGCATAGCGCACTCTGCTTACAAGACGAACAAAGGGTGGGAGTGAGACGTCAACTCAACGTATTACTACCACGAGTTAGAGGGAGATGGAACACATCTGCCCGATGAGACCACTTCTGAAATCGTTATCAGCACATTTCAGTCGCGCTCATGGAATGTGAAATGTTTTTTTTTTTGTGAAATCTTTAAGATTTTTCTAGTTTTCCTTAAAGAAAGCATGGTGACCTGTACATTTATCGATTGTTTAGTGAACGGGAGTAAAAAAACCCAGACAAAAACCCTTTTATGATGGTAAAGGGGCGACCCACTGATTCTTTGTAGATCGAGTTTCTTAACTTTTTCTCAATATTTTAAAGCAAAACTTAAAAAATAACTTCATATCATTATTTTGAAGCTACAGAGCGATTTAGAATATTTTTTGAGTAAAAGAGAAATTTCAGTACATTTTGTATGAGAAATGTTTTTTTTTTGTGAAATCTTTAAGATTTTTCTAGTTTTCCTTAAAGAAAGCATGGTGACCTGTACATTTATCGATTGTTTAGTGAACGGGAGTAAAAAAACCCAGACAAAAACCCTTTTATGATGGTAAAGGGGCGACCCACTGATTCTTTGTAGATCGAGTTTCTTAACTTTTTCTCAATATTTTAAAGCAAAACTTAAAAAATAACTTCACATCATTATTTTGAAGCTACAGAGCGATTTAGAATATTTTTTGAGTAAAAAAGAAATTTCAGTACATTTTGTATGAAACGATTTTGGTCTCATCCGTCAGTGGACTCTGTATGTCTGTACATTCTAAGCCTATGGTTCAAACATGGAGTTTTCGCCGTCCCCGTGAAAGTTCAAAGCCCATAGGTTTGGTCAGGTGCCTTTTACATAGGCCTAGCGTCTCGTCAGGTACGTGTAAGTACGCCATAGGTAGGGTAAATCCCGCCCGGGTTGGTACCATCGCATTGGATGAACGATGGTCGAAGCGGCAATGAAAATTGTCCGTGTTTTCCGTCAAGTTCGATGTAGCCGTGCAATATCAGGAAGGTCCTGGCATGGCACCTAGTTCCCACGTGGTGTGTTGGGGTAATACCATGACAGAAAGTTTGGTATTAGCCATCCATGTCCAGTCACATAAAAAAATAAAATAAAAAAAAATATGTTGCGCTATACATAAAAACATATTTTGGTATAACCTAGGAAACTGTAACCGATGATATCATACAACAATTTAAAACATTGCTTTGTCTACAATCGCATCAGTCGGCTCTAAAGAGATATCTCCCTAAAATACTAAACACATCTAACAAGTTAACAACTCCCAAAAGTAAAGTTCTTCCCCAACAAGATCCGTTGAGTGTGTGCCGCCAACTGAGGGATAAAACTTAACAGTCGAATAAAGCAGTGGGAATGTCTCCATTCCGCCGAATTATTTTGTAGCCCCCGCTGGGGGCGACTGAGATAGCATGCGAACATGAGCGCACATAGTGGTAGATCCTCGCTGTACCATCGTTTTGGGAGGTGTTTGTTGTGTACATTGGTAGCTAGGATGTTTGTGCCGAAGATGGATTAGAAATGATAATGCTTTTTAGATCGTTTCATTTTCCGTTTTCAAGAAAAGTGCAACTGGAGGCTGGAGTCCTCAATTATTAAGATAGAAAACGAAAATGATATACTTAGAAGCTGCGTTACTAAAAGGTCTACAAAAAGGCAAACAAAATTGTAAAAATAATTATATTTTTTATTTGAATACTTGTCAATTTTTACCGTATCCGTTAGGATTCGTAACCGTCATTTTAAAGGGCTGTCATTTTAAACGAAGTGGCCATGTTAGCCTTGTTAGGTATAAGCTATAACTTAGGTCCAATACACCTTAAGCTCTTCTACTTAAAACTATTTTAACAAAATGATAAATTCTAATTACCTTGATAATGTTTTTGTATTTAATGGATTCGACATTACCGTTATTTCATTAATTTGAGTTTCAGCGACATCTACATTTGAAGTATTGTAATCAGATTATTTTCAAAAATCTGATAACAATGCTTCAAATGTAGATGTTGCTGAAACTCAAATCGAATTACCTTTTCCGAAGCTGGCAGACTAAAAATCGTCTGATAGTCGTGCAGAAATTACACACACTCAGCTAAAACATGAAACACATCCTCAGGTACTCCACAGACGTCACTCTTGGCATCTCTCCCTTTATTTTAATTCCTCTGATTTTTAAGTGCCTCACTGAAATAAAGTCACGTTTTTTATTTCATCGAACTAGAAAGGAGGCGTTCGGCAGGGCTGCTCTTCTCAACCAGTTAACTTCACCATTTTCGTAATAATTTGTGTTTTACACCCGCGAGTTGGCATCAAGTTAGAAATGCATCATTACAACAAAATTTTCCAAATTGACAAGGATTACATAGCGTTCGTTAAGGGCAGGGTCATCCACGTTTACACATAATCACACAATTTTAGGTGTCCATACACTCTTGGCCTTTTTTAAAAGATGTTTCGATTGCCACGGACGAATAAGAACTGACAGTAAACTTCACCGGGAGTCAAAATAGTTTTTTTTTTATGTGACTGGACATGGATGGCTAATACCACAAGTTCTCATGTGGTCATGGTATTAGCCCAACACACCACATGGGAACTAGGTGCCATGCCAGGACCTTCCTTATATTGCACGGCTACATTGAACTGGATGGAAAACACGAACAATTTTCATTGCCGCTTCGACCATCGTTCATCCAATGCGATGGTACCAACCCGGGCGGGATAAACCCTACCTAGTAAGTAAGGAAGGGGACCTACAGCTTAACGTGGAATCCGAACCACGGCCAGCCTCTCTCAACGGTCGAATGGTCACCCATACAAGACCAGACCGGACCCAGCGTTGCTTAACTTCGGAGAGCGATCGCCGAAGTGTCGCGCCACTGGGCCACTGAGGCTGACAAATAGATTGCTATTAAAATAAATAATAAACTAATCTTTTACATGCTACCACCTAGAGCATAAAATGACGAGAGTAATGCTTTAAGAGGAACCTCAACAATAACGTATCAATGACGACAACGATTTGTGGAGTCGCTCAGTATGTTCTAAAAGTACTACAATAGAGACGTTTCTCTGTCGAACTTGCATCCTTTATTTCTTCCCACCCCGTCTATATCCGGAGCATTAACTGCAGAGAATCAGAGCAACCGCTTGTGGTTGACATTAGGTTTTTGAGCCTTTCGAACCGTTTCTGAAACTCATTTCTCTGCCGCACCGCCAGGATACGGAACTGTCTGCCGGCGGGTGCCTTTCCTCATACCTATAACCTGGGAGTCTTCAAGCGTAATTTGAACAAAATCGATAGCTCAGCGATAGTCCACAAATCAGCTGGTATGGTACCTCGCTGAGCGTGGTTTCGCGAGGCGAGGTGTATTTGTTTTTTTCCGAGCAGCTTTTATCCTCATCACAGCGACCCATATCGGTTTTTCATATAAAAAGATAAGATTATTTCATGGGATTCAATCTTCAATGCAATGTGTTCCAATGTGTTCAGCTCCAAAGTTAACTAAAATTGGTTGTACCCTCGTTTATTACGTATATTATTTATAACAATTAAAGTTTCTTTGTGGATTCTTCTTAACTGGTCGATAGAATCCGCGGATATATCAGTTTTTGACGTAACTTAGTGTAGTTTGACTACCGTTTCAATAAGCGAAATGAAATTGATACTTTTTTTTATTTCATGCTACATGGAGACTTGAAAAATGATTAAGACAAAGTGGAAAACGCGGTGGAAATTATCATCTAATTGAAATAACATTTCTACTAAATGATCATGAGTGGGATTACAGCGCCCCAACACGTCCATAGGTATTCAACCCACTTATCCGCGACACAAATTCACTTCCGCCCCAACAAAGGGCGGCAACATTTGCCCAAACAAAACGCGTCTAGCCCGATAAAAGCCATCCCCGCACACAAAGGCGACAAAATTTGGACCCTAATTAATGGAAGGCCGAAATGGAAGGGATGCCTAATGGTGGTGGCGCCATTAAACGCCAAATAATGCGCGCACAGCGACGCGCCGCCCAAATGTCGGGGCGACTTGCGAAAAGGCGAAAGAAAGCCGAGAGCGGTCGTGCCCGCCGGCGCCATTTTAAAGCGGTTCGGGGAATGCCGCGCGGTGACGGAGCGTAAGTGTGAAAAGGCATCCATTTGACTGTAAGGGGCTTTTGGAGCATGCGATTATTTGCTTGGAACACTCGCGTGTTGCCGCGGAGTGCAACCTTTTGATAAGTTGTCTCGGTACACGGGCAATTTTTGTGGCTGGGCAAACTGTTGCCAAACATAGTGGAGCAATATAGGGCAACTCCGATACACTTTCGGCAATTATCCCAGGAATATTGCTCCACATCGCTCCGTACTTTTCGTGTCGCCGGTGAGTTGTTTATCGAATTGTCACGTATCCGTGCACTTGCTCACCACATGCGGGCAATTGATTGCTCTGGTTTCATACTTGTCCATAAACAATGTTGCCGGAGATTGCTGGATGCTGTCGTGACGACGAAATCGACATAGATTGCTGCAAGTTGAGCAACTTTAGTTACCCTTTAGTGTACGGGTACCTTAATAAACATTTCTTATTCCACTCCTTATATTTGGCGCAGTTATGCCAGACATACAGATGTTTTAGAATTAATTACTAAAACATTTAAGAATACTCGAATCAGCAGCTGCCGTGACCGCCGCCTTATGCTCCCGGCCACGTAGCCTCTATGACTTCTTAGTATTTTTTTGACAGCTAGAAATACGAAATGATAGCGACGGTACACATGTTTATTAGTATTTTTTTTATGTGACTGGACATGGATGGCTAATACCACACCTTCTGTCATGGTATTAGCCCAACACACCACATGGGAACTAGGTGCCATGCCAGGACCTTCCTTATATTGCAGGATAAGTAATAATTTCCGGTGTCTAAAGTATGATTGTTGCAAACATACTGCACAGCATACTCCAGCTTGGGTCACTCCATTCACTGATTGCCAAAACTACACATCAGTCGCCGTTTTGCTCAACTCCTCATGTACATAAACTTACACCACAGTTTACATATTACTCTTATTTTTATTTTATTTCCTTTATTTTTTAGGGTTCCGTACCCAAAGGGTTCCAACGGAACGAATAGGAAATGTCATATGAATAAGTTAAAGGACCCTGTAAAAATAATTACTTCAATGCTGTGCTCGAACCCGTAAAGCTATCTTTCGCGGTTATTGCATCGCGACCTGCTGTAAACCCAAAATTTGGTTTTTTTCCTGCAGTCCCACTTCCCGTAATCAATGCCTCCTACCAATAAACACAAGTATGTATAACCTTAAACACTATGCGACATCTAATAGTTGTTTACTTCAGGTGGCTCGTCGAACTTCGCGTTTTGGCTAATACCAACTGAAGCCTAAGTCCGCTAATAGATAACTCGATTTTCGAGCGTTAGTGCTATTAGATAACGCCGGAATCACACAAATGTTAAAAAAGTACCCAATGTTGTGTTATCTCATAACGCTAACACTGGAAAGTATAGTTGTCTATTAGCGGACATAGGCTTCGGCGCGCGTCTGTAAACATGTAGCGCAAAGCGCAGAGTGTTCGAACGCACCCATTTCCAACAACAAAAGCCTCTGAAAAGCTTCCTCTACACAAGAACGTGGGAAGGGGTGGGGTGGGGCCATCGAGCAAGAAAAGAAGGGAGTGGCGACCGAAATTCATCCATTTAGTGACAGCGTGCCTATGTATTAGTGAACTGATTAGTAGCGCCGCCGGTCAGTCAGTTCACCTACGAGTTCGGGACGCTAAACATCGAATTTTGTATGGCTTCCTGTGTAGTTCGTGCATGTCGTTGGATCTCGAGAACATCAGAACGGCTACTATCGTAAATGCAATTGCATAACCCAACGAATAACACGTCGTTTGAATAACTCTACAATGGATAAAGGGCACCTGGCCAAAAGAGAATCCAGTGTAGCTCAAACAGGTCCAGAACCTATCGTACCCTTAACCTCCGGCCAAATCAAAAACTCAAAGGAAATAACAAAGATGCAATACAATAACAGCATGAAAACGCCTGGTAGACTGTAGATAGGCACTCAATTGGCACCTGCATACATTTGAAAAAACAGCATAGTTCAAAATGCAACTAAACTGCAACTAAAGAATTTTCGGGAATTTTATACAACAAGTGTAGACGTGGATTACCATAGATTGGATTACTCGACGATAAAACAAAAACATCTTAAAAATTTTGGTCATCATGCCTAGCTTATTCCATTAAGATTTATAATCATTTTGGTATTTATTTGATTTTTTACTACAGCGTTCGTGATTTAATTTTAGCTATAAATCGTTTAGTAATTATTATTTTTTGTAAATCTAACCAAATCAAACACTGAGCGCATTGTCTGCTTTGTGGACATGTGGCATTTTCCTCAGAACGGAGACTATATTTGTCTTTTTAACATAGAAGGTTCCAGAGAGCAGTAGAACGATTTTTTGTCGCGCTCGCGAATGGCCCGTCAGGAACGGCCCTCTAAAATTGTCACTACTTAGGGCGGATTTTTAAATCCTCAGATAGTACTTATCGGACTGATAGTACAAATTCACGTTTGTCAAAAGAGGGATAGTCATTGTCGGAGAATTATATCTTCTGTCACAATTTTCTGGCTATAATTTTACTAATAAACATATGAACTTACTATATCGGATGGATAAGCAGAAGCGTAAACAAATCCGTCGAACAGTTATCTGGCTTTTTATCAGACTATTGAAAAATCAGCCCTTAGTGTAGTTTGACTTATGTATTGTGTGTTTGTATTTTGACTCTTTGTTTACAGGTCACTGTAGTAGTTCATGACAGAAATAATCGTATTAAAACTAAATCGTACAGAGCTTTCACAACTTTTCATGTTGCCACTGGAGTAGTGCATCGCTTTAAGGTCCCTACGTGCGGCGACGCTGGGTTCGGGTCTCCTCTTTCCCTAAAATATGGTTGATAGAGGCGATGGCTGTGCCTGGCGTGATGCTCGTGAACGGGTGCTGTTTGTGGGGACTGGCTTGCTCCAATTGGCAACATTCTAGATGACGGGCATGGTCTTTACTAATAAACTGATATTTGTCATGAACTGTTGCATATGACATGAATTGCTGATTCTCGTCAATTCATATTAATTTAGCGTGTTTATCTGTGAGTCTAAATACTTTTGTAAATTTAGACTAAGTGGACGTTGAAAAAAAAAACCAGCGGAGTTTCTTTCCAGTTCTTCTTCGCTGGGATTTCCCCGAACTGGCTAATGATAAAATATGACAAATCCGAGTGCAGTGTACTGTCTATGGATGATGAATAAACAATAAACAATAAACTACCAGAAGTTTAATAAATAAATGAAATATATTATCACTAAAATGTGGCTACCCTGTCTCTGTACGGATGAGTTTTCGGTCGCCACTGCGGTCCTCTCTGCCTCTCGATGGGACAATGCGAGGGCATTAGACTATGCGTCCACGTCCCCACGTGCAGAATGCCGGGCACGTCCCGCGCCGGCGGCCCCGGACCGCCCAGCGGAGGACCCTCACCTATCTTTATTACGATATTCGCAATTAAAACCGGCGAATGCCTAATGTTTGGGTAATGGCGGACGCACCTTTTAGGGATACTCTTTTTGGTGGCTCGTCCTTTTAAGTGTAGTTTAACGCTAACGCCGCGTAGCTCGTTGCGATTATCGTATTAAGTTTCGTCCCCTTCGCTAAATGTTTAGCGTGCTTTCGTGAATTTGTTTGCATATTTTAATTACAAATGTATTTCATTTCATTTCATTTTATTTGGACTTTTTGGTATACCATTATACACTTAGACACGTCAAAAAATAAAATAAAACATAATAAAATCAAGATTAAAATGATATAAAATCAATAGAATTCAAAAGTTTTAAATAAATTATCAAAATAAAAAAATTAGGATCTTTTTAAATACAAATTGACTGAATTCATTGGAGTTAAAACATCAAAATATATAAAATTCCGGTCAATACACAAATACACATAACATTTCAAATTCCAGTATTTTTTTAAATATTAAAATATTAACATTGAATGTGTATATTACGGTTAAAGTTCGATGTTGGTTAAAGTCCGCAATTATTTTTCCCTTTAAATTGATTTGATTTCTGCACTTATACTCATGTTGAGTGCAATCATTGAGAGTAGATGGCGAGAAAAAAAATTTTTTTTTTGTATGATTCTTAATGTTATTTATGAAAAAATAGGTTAAGGTTATTTTTTTTCTTGCCATATACTCGAAATTAGTGCACTTGACACGGGTATACTTCAAAATTTGTTTCACCTTCAAGGGAAGAAAGATTTCGGACTTAACCAACATGGGGCTTTAAACGTATACATGTAGAGTTTCATGGTATTTAATTGTATTATGATTTTTATTAGTATATTTAGCCCCGATTGCACGAAGAGACAGCCGAGTTAATCAATGTTCAAACACGTCACTTTTAGTGATCCGCATAGAGTTCCTTCCATACTGTCCACACAAAGTGACGTGTTTGATCATACTTTGACGTTGATTTTGATTTTTTGTTCTTTCGTGCACTCGGCCCTTAGAATCACCACTCGTTTCGTTTCGCTCTAACCGTATCGCTTTAATTTCGTCTTTTAATCGGGCAAATTATCACCATGTGAAAATGTTAAATCCTTTTCGGAATTATAGTCGGTCAAAATAGTTTTAACTCGAACTGTCATTAAGGACCTTAAATTTTCGATGAACTATTTCCCGCGCTTCGCGCTTCTGCATTAAAACTTTTTCGACTCCGCGAATACGAAACAAAAACTGACGCACGGACGCGTGGAAATCCTTTGTTCAGTATATTTAAATATTGTTAGTGCACCGGAAAATGTTCTAAAATGGCCGGCTCGCACAAAGTCCACGCTGCTTTCAAAACTTTAAACACGCACTGACGTCATTTCGCAGTAAAAATATTATTTTTTAAATTCGCTGGAACTAAAAAGTGTAGAGCCGAATTTATTTTTAAAATACTGCGATGACTATTATTTTAGTGATAATTTTACATATTATGTTAATATAAATGGTATTTTTATTGGGAAGACATCTTTTTTCGGAGCATCTGTCAGGAGTTTTGTCACGTTATACTATCAACAGAAAAGAAGAAATGGTTTGCAAGTTGAAATGTATGCTTACTGAAACTTTGAATATCGTAGAGTTTTAAAAATTAATATCAAGATTAATTTGGTATAACAGCAACCCTCAAATTAAGTAGCGTGATTGTTAGTAGCTAGATAGACAATAAGTCAGTTAAATGGGAAGTATACGAAGATACAGACCACGTCTGAATATAGTGGTGTTTTTTTTATGTCCCCGGACATGAATGGCTTATATCAAACTAACCGTCGGATATTACTCAGGTATAGGTATTCAAGTTATAAGCGAACACAGACAGACAGACTCCAAACAGTGAACCCATATTGCAAATTAACGATCGCAAGATAGCAGTTATCGATTCGCACCGCTTCCGGTGGGGAGACACGCGGCAATTCAAAATTGGAACACGTACTTCCGCTACGCGCTGCGCAAGAGTCGCGCCGCCCGCCCTCGCTCTCCCATTGGTCGGCGCCTCGCGGCGATTGGTGCGCGCGCGCCGCTCCCGCAGACGAACGGTATAATTTTGGCATAATTAGGCCCGTCACGACCTCGCGAGTGCGGCGTGCATGTGTGGAAATTACGAGCCGTCTCCGACGTCGCTTTGCGTGTGTGCGAGCAGCCATCTTGTTCACAATGAATGATCGCTGTTCGGTAAAACATCTGTCTCGCATTAATTAAATCTGCGTTTAACTTTTCCTGGAAATAAGCGTTATCAAAACTGGTTTCATCTGACAATTACCATGTTTTCCCAAGTCCCCTTGGATTTCTCTCGAGACAGTTGTCAAATTGGTAACCCGTGGCATTGAAATGTGTGCTAGAGTTTCGGTAGCGTTTTGACAATAATGACAATTCAAATCAGGATCAATTATTCAAAAAATATCTGATCCAGTTAATGAAGGTAAGAAAATACCACTTTTCCAATGTTTTTTTCCAAAAATCTTGGACATGCAGACGTAGATTTTGACAACGTATTTTAGAACCTAAAATTTAACAAAACTAAGTAAAAAACATAGAGAGCATGAAACCAATTATCACCCGTAGTATAGAGAATTGATATGGCAACGACTCATGACTTCTGAATAGTAAAGACTAGAGGAAGAGTAATATGTTAATTATATATTTCAGTAGCATACACTTAAATTAATCGATTAATAACTTAAGACTATCACTGATAAAATCAACTAATAAAGTTTGGTTATGATTTAAGAGCTGGTCGGAGAATAAAAACGGTTTTGGCCGTTGTCACCATCTTTAATTCCAAGTAGTGGTACAACCCGGGCAGTCTGAACCCCTTAACTTAGTAAGTAGGGAAAACAACGGACAGATTCAAGTGGGTTGAGAACTCTAAAGTGACCTGAATTCTCAATTAAACGCTGAAATGTGTGTCTCAGAAAGGGACCGATGTCAGTTGACAACAAATGCACAATGACACAGACGTGGAATCCTTAACTTTAAAAAAACTGATCCAAGTAAATGAGAATATATTATAAGAGTACCTGCTACAAAGCCTTCGTTTCACCTTCACGTCCGATTTAATGTCAGGATACTTACCTGGAAAAAACAACATACTTATTTTAGAATGTTTAGAAATCGAAATGAAATCATAATCAGATAATTAAAGTTATCCACAGTTTGTGAAATAGAGAAAAGCAATATTTTTCGCACATTTTCAACCATATATCCAAAATAAATTAAATGTATTTTTTTTCCATTCTTCTTTAAGTCCCCCTTTTATTCCTCTTATTATTTTTTGTAGAATTTAGTTCCACGTCAAATGTATTCTAGAAAAATGATTGCAATATATATGTTTGCTGACGGATGGAGATAATAATAATAATATTAATAATATTATTTATTGCTTCCATACACAATGGTACATGCAAGGCCGGACTTATTGCCTAAAGTCAATATCTTCCAATCGACCCGATAATGGGACAAAAATATTATTATTATTATATATATATTTATTGATATATGTATATACTACAAGAGAGTAAACACTAGTTCCCGTACGTTTAATATTCGTTGTAATAGTATTAAAATAAGGAAATCCCTACGATTTGGCTAGATAATTCATTACATTTAGAAAAGAACCAATAAAGACTTGTAAACATTGAATACACTTAAGGTGGCCCAACCGCGGCGGGACTAACTCAATCGCGGGTACGGTACAAAACCGTGCCGTTGCGCTCTGGGACCTTCTCTGTTTCAAAGAAAAAGACAGGCTCCGTGATGAGGAAGATGCAACATGTCCACAAAAAAGACAACAAACCACGACCGCTGTATTAAAAAATCTAACAAAAACCAAATAGATTATAAATCTTGATTAAATAAGATATGTATCAGACTAATCTTTTTAAGATGTTCTAACTTTATCATTGCGTAATCTACCTCCAAAGTTATTGTGTTAAACGCGCGAAAAATCCGAACTTTCGGACCTTATAACTTAGAAACCAAACACAGTTTTACAATGCCAACGGTCATCAGACATCTAGTTCGATCAAATAAAACTATTTTGAGCAAAATTTGGGATCTCTGAAAAGTAATATGTGCGTGATCTTCTTTCCCCGTTTGTATGGGGAGTTGAGCGGGATGGGCCACCTTAAACATTCTCAAACGTACAATTATGAATCAAGTTTTCATCCCTGAGATTCGCATGCGTCCTAAAACCATTAACTCATGCCAAAACTATTGCTAATATCGAGTCGAAACTTGGCCGAACTTAGCGAACAGTGAGATTAAAAGCTGAGTAGCATACGTACATCATAGCGGCTCTCCGAACTTGGTTGCCTTAGGCGGGGTCCCAAACTGACAAGTTTGTTGGTGCAGAAATAATGTCCCTGCCGCCTCCTACACGCCCCGAACACTGCTTTGTGATTAGCGATCTAGGGTTATTAATAGATTGCCGAATCAAGAGTCCCTGCTTTTGTACGATCCCGCAATATGTGTGCACGCAGTTGAGTTAATTATACCCATAGTTAGAGATGATTTTAAAGAGATAGCTACAGCAGTGTGTCCCTTAGTAGATAACATAAGTTTAAGAAACATAAAAATCAACGTAGGAAACGGAAATGGAGAAAAAAAAAATTAAGATTCCACTAGAAATATCCAAAATTTGAGGAAGAGTGTGTAAAATACTCCGTAAAATCATGTCACGTTCAGGGCTAACCACTGAGATTGTGGAGTCATCTAACACCACAGAATAAAGTTAATTAGGACGTATGTTGATCTGTAGGTTATATGCTAACTGGTACACAAGGAAAGGCTGATGATGCATCTGATGGATTTAGGGCCGAGTGCACGAAAGAACAGAAAATGAAAAATCAACGTCAAAGTATGATCAAACACGTCACTTTGTGTGGACAGTATGGAAGGAAATCTATGCGGTTCACTAAAAGTGACGTGTTTGAACATTGATTAACTCAGCCGTTTCTTTGTGCAACCGGGGCTAAGGGTATATAATGATTGCAGTAACAAAAATATATTATTTGAGAAACGTTTAGAGGGGAACCGAAATATTTTTACAAGAATAATGATTTGAAATTACCCTCGTTAGCACTGATATTAGTAAGAAAACGGCTTACTCATTGTGTACCGATGATGTTACAGGACGTTACGGATAAAACGTTTTACAAAGTTTCCAATCGGTGAATAATACGACCAATAATTTGGAAAGTTGGATACGATATAGCAGTAAGCTCAAAGAAAATATAGTTACACAAAAAGAAAAGAGTTAAGATTGCTTAGACGAGTGATTGATAAAGGCAAGAAAAAAATAATTTAAAAAAACAACTTCAGTGTAGCTGGCATGGATAATAATTTACTTGGTTAGTATCAAATTCGTAGTGAACGCAATCGAAGAGCATGTATGAAAAGATGCATGCCTGTAGAAGAATATGCTGCGATCCTTCTGCATGGCGCTCTATTATCTCTGCCCACCACTTGGGAAAGCGACCAGATGTTTTTCTTTTCAATAAAATGTTAATGTGATGTAATAATGTTATTATGTTATTAGCTATCTATGACGTTTATAAAGAAAAATATTGTTAATTGATTTATTTAACTTTATATCATTTCATTAAATGTTTAATATGTATTTTTTAAGACATTCGATTACAGATTCAATTGAATGTTTGTATTGGATTAGAATTAAACTTAATACGATTTAACTAATACGGTGTCACCCACAAAAATGTCGAAATCTGCAATCGTAGAAATAATTAACAAAGTAATTTACAATGAATCATAGCGGCTTAGATCCCAGTTCAGGAGCACTAATATACTTTGCACGAGCAAAACGCCTAATCTATACGTGAATTATACTATACTTAAAGTTCGACTGAGCGAAATCGTGCTAAACCCTCCCAAAACTCCACTAATGGAACAATTTATTGGCTCCAGCCCTCTTCCCCTCTCCTGTCCCGGTCCCCCGCCGTAAAGTCTCTCACTCCCCCCTGCATATAAACGATATCATTAGAACTAGGTATCTAATTAAGAATGGGATATTTTACGTTTTACACTTTCGCCGAAATTTCAAAGGCGGTAATATGCGCTCCATATGGCGGCGGCCGCCGTCTGGCTGGAATCGGTTCAGATGCGTATCTATATAGGGCAGTTAAGGCCCCTACAATTTTTCATATGAAATTGTATTAAATCTAATATGGCCGGAACGCTTTTCTTTCTAATCGGAATTTATGTGAAGTATCCAATCGATTTTTTAAAGGATAGTATTTTAATTTTATGAGCAAACAGGAATAAATATGTGTAAAACGTCGATTAGGTTAAAATATTTTTTAAATTCAATATGAGATTAACGAAATGTACAATCGAACAAATAGTTTAGGATACACATCCGGTTGAATGAAAAGATGAACAGTCGAAATACTTTAACTTTTGGAAACAATTATAGTGTTGAGTATAGATTCAAACATAGTTGAGGATGTCTACTAGCTACTGAGTAAAAAAAACCCTAACAAAATTTAATCAGAGGTTGTATTTAAACACCTTTAATTTTTACGTTTAACCGGAAGTGCATCCTTTAACCTTTGGGCGACTGTACTTCGTAATTATCAGAATTTAAATAAAGAGTGATCGAACAATTAAAAACATAATTCATATTGCCTTTTACTTGATTTAGCCAAAGTGTATCCATCGGATGTCAACTTTGACTAGATATGCTCTTGATAAGGTGAAAATAGATAGTTGGAACAGAGTTATTGCATCTGAACAGCAGAAGTCAATGAATATACTAAGACGAACGAATTTCATAAACAGGCAATGTGTTTCTAAAATCCTTTTGATAACATTTTCATTTTTTGCTAGTGAACATAGCAAAGAGTGGATATTTACTTAAAATGCCTAACAATGCTTCAGAAAACCAGAATTCGATTTAAAACAAAAGCACACAGACTGCCCTTAAATATTCCCTAATAAACCCAACCGCAGCACTAAGAGATGTTATTAGGTTCAGTTGAATGCGAGAGCGGAACTCCGTGGAACTCGACTCGTCTCCGGAGCGTCCCCTCGCCAGATGGCGCCACGGCCCTAAGGAGTTATTAACTTTAAAATATTGGGGATGGTATTGATTTTAGGTAACATCGCAGATCGAATGAACCTGTACCTAACTAAAATAAAATCCAAAGTCTCTGTCTGTTTTTCAGTCTGTCTGCTTATAACATGACAACCGCTTACCCGATTTTTATGAGATTTGTATGTATATACATAGCGTGATTTTAAAAGAGTAAATTATAGCGATGTCAACTCGGAAATATAGCTTTTTTTTAAATACATGAAAAATTTATAAAGTTCCCATGTCATCAAATATATTAATTGTTTTGGTTCTAGGAAAACACGAAAAACAATATATATCTGAACATTTAACCAGTCGGATCTCTCGATCTTAATAAAGCGTTGAAATAAATACATAATGAAATATAAAAACAATACATGTACTGCATGCAACGGTTAAACAATGTATTCAACTTTTATTTTCGAAGCATCAGATATTTGCGAAAAAAGACCGCCCGAATTAATGATTAAAAAAAACTGTAGTAATAAATTAATCCGCGGAATCGCCTCAAAACGCATTTATTTCCACTGAAAAAACTTTGTAGAATAATACATTTTACATCATTCGGACCGCTAAATTCAGAAATACGCTCGAGATTGCTGTAGGCATCTAGACTGGTCTTTTCTCAAATGTATTGTTTCAGCTCTAGAAATGAGCAAATGTTTAACTGTATAGCGTGTTACTGCTTGAAAGATTCGTAATTTAGCAGCGCGGGGCCTTGCATCTCATGCCTCATGATGAAAATATGGTCGAGACGGCATTGAACATTGTGCTTATTTTCCATAGACTTTAATGCAGCCGTACCAACCCGAGCGGGCTTAACCCAACCACCGAGTAGTATCTTATCTATAACTCACTCTCCCTCCAACAATGGTCCCAATTTCATTCAATCAACGACGAAAGAGTCAACAACAATTCAAACAACATTGCAACAGCACCGCCATGGCCGACTAGCCAAATAAAAAAAATCCTAACGTCACGTCGCAGCGACCCATATCGCGTGTGTTTACAGAATAAAATGATTTATCGGAAAACACGCGCCGGCCCGACGCCACTTCCGTACCGAGTAAACATGGCCGCTGGAAAACGCCGAGCGGAAGCCAAACGGGCAACGAATACACGTTTTTTACGCCGAATGAATATTGTTTATGTTGCTTACATGTCGAGGCATTTTTATAATTCCGTGTCCTCTAATGGGGGATATTGCCGTAGACTGATAAGTGCGTCATCCAATTGTTTGGACGCGAGGCCGGACGAGAGATGCACTCAATGTCCGGTTTCATTTTTAGGGTTCCGCACCCAAAGGGTGGGTGGCAACGGAACCCTAGACTCTGTCCGTCCGTACGTCCGTCCGTCACAGGGCTATATCTCATGAACTGTAATGAAACGGTAGCAGACATTTTAAGAGTATGTTCTTAATTTGCCGCTATAAGAGCAAATAGGTAAAATCCCAAAAAAACATTTTTTTTAAATTTTATTCCATGGTACGGAACCCTTCGTGTGCGAGTCGAACTCGCACTTGGCCGGTTTTTTAAGGATATCACCAGATTGTCATATTTAGGGCAGTCCAGGTGCGATTCTTAACGTTATGTGTTGGTCCGCAACTTCTACCGTAAGTATAATTAAAGTAAAATATAGGATTCTTAACGTTACACTATGCATGCGATATGTGTTATTCTGGGACTTTTACCTCTCTGTTAATGTTAAAATAAGGATTCTTAATGTTACCACTTTCGTTTGATTAAATTTGTTTATAACTTCGGGTAGTAAAGGTGGACTAGGTAAGTTACGTCACAAACGGATGGATCTGTTGATTCGATCCACTAATTAAACAAGAACCCGCACAGAAACTTCACTCGCTTAAACGTATTTTTTCCGCCCAGACTTAAGAAATGATACAATGTGAAATTATAAACTTGCAGCCATATTCAGAGGGAACTGTCAAAATTAAGTATGCGGACTAACACCGGACTAACCATACAAAAAGCTATTTAGTCCGGCGTACAATCATATACATTCATGCATATACTGTGTGTACGTTATGTGTCAAACCAAGAATTATTCACGTTACCACTATGTGCACGTTACGGGTTGGTCCACGACCTCTATCTTATAGTTAATGTAAAAACCCATAAAAATAAGGTCCTCGACCCATTTATTATTAAAGAGGGTCTGAAAATAAAACCTCGCTCTCGCTTTTATAAGAAACCCCCACAAATGCACGGTTGTACAACTTCCTTGTTCGATTATCCGAAATTCATGACTGCCTCGTTATCCGTCATCAGTATTTTAAGTGTGTTATATGCATTAACATTTGATTTTCGTTAAATTATTTTAACCTGTAGTGTAAGTGCCTCATATCTAGTTACCTCAAAAGCCGAATAACTCTGCGAAAAAGGACGCTCAAATAAATTTCACTGGTTTACAAGTTTAGTTTCATCCAAATGTAGGTTCTAATGATTTTGTTAGGATTAAATAAAAAAAAAAAAAATTAATCGGCGTGACCGATCTTGATATTTTTTCTGGTAATCTTCAGATTAGCCCAGTCATCCTATGATATTTGGTAGCGATCGGATCAACCGTTTATTGTTAGGTTAATCATATTCAATCAGCAGGGCGAGCACGGAACGAATTCTCAGTCCCGGTAAAGAATACTCAAATACAAACTGTCATCCCATGCAGCGTGCACTAGTATGTGACGATTACAGATCGTCACATGCATGCCGTGCCCTCATGCATATGCCAGAAGTCTCTGGCTATAGATACTAATTAGTATTTTCCGTAGGAAGCCGGGCCGTATCGCTAGTTCCTAACAGAACCAAAGATTTGGATGTTCCAAATTAAACTAAATTAAATTTAGAGGTAGCACTACGGTTAAAATCACTATTGGTGTAGTGATTGCCAAGCAAAGAAGATGCTGTTGTTGTTTTGTATTAAATTTGTGCGCTTAGGTAGACGAGGGAATTTGTGTCCTGCATAAATAATATGGTGAAATTTCAGTGCTATTATAATCAACCTGCTTTGATTGTTATGTCGGCGCGAATTGTTTTAATATTGAGGTGGAAGGAGTTGAACAAGGTGAAGATAATCATAAAAACATTACATTAAACTAATGCATAGTATTTGAACAAATTAAGGTTGTATTGTATTGAGGTTAATCATTGACCATTATAATGGTCTTGCAACATCATCACTGAGTGTATCTCGTTTAATTACAACACCACTGAAATGAGTCTGTGATATTAATGGAAATAATCGCAGATTTTGCAATCACTAGTGAAATTATAGAGTAACGGTTTTGTAAATATCAAACTGACATAGACACGTGCAAGTATTTTCTCCAATTAAAGGGATTTCTTTGCCATATCGTGTGCCTGTCATATTGAATAGATATTTTCACATAATACAACAATCACGAAAATAAACGCGCTTTTTCACTTTGCAGGATGCAAGGATGCAGGGGAACCCCTGCATTCTTTGACTATCAGACTATCTTGTTTTCGTACGAAACAATGTGATTATAGTCGGATAATCGAGGTGTTTTCGAACGAAATGGATATAACCATAGTCGGGTAATCGAGGCTTTGCCGTGCCAATGCCGTGCCCGGGATCGTGACGAATTGGCATGTGTTGCCAGCTGGGAGCCCACTTCAGGGACGTGACACCACCGCTGCGAATCGACGCGGATTACTCGGGCCACGGAAAGCGGAAGTCAAAGGGAAATACGATTCCCCACAAGTATGTATGCAACGTTAACCCGATTAGCCCGATTGCAGAAAATAACGTAAACGTTGAATTGGAAACATATTAGGAGCCCGAAATATGTGAGCAACATGTTTCACAGCGATGTAATTTTATAATAGAGATTTTGGGCAGGAAAAAAAGAAAAAAATGTGGTGTGTTAGGCTAATATCTGAATGTCAGTTTGGTATTAGCCAGCCATGTCCAGTTATAAAAAAAAGGTCTTATACTTAACCTGTGTAAACAGATACATAATTATAATGAGGGACACCGACATTGGAAAGCTGAAATGTTAATATATTACTCATAATATCATAATCATGAAATAAGAACGGTCAACCAAATAAAATTGCTGATTTTTTTCAATCATGTTAATTTCCCCTCTGATTCACGAAAAATTCGAGCAGGTACCGACGATAGGACCGTAATTTTCGGCGCCGAGAGCAAAAATCAACCCCTGAAAAGGGTGTAGTTTCACGATTTGATTCGCAACCCCATTGTTGTGTCCACCATTTTTCTATTGGAATTCTGTACAGTGAACGGAAAAAAGGACAATGGAACTGTGGACAAAAGCTGCCGTACAGCTAGCGACAAAAGACATCCGATAAGCTAGACCAAGTCAATAGTACAATGAAACAATGAAAAGTTTCATCATCTGATTCGGTGGTCTGTATTGAGACTGCCCCTTTATAGATTCTACGGGTGTTTGGTAATTCGATAATTCCTTCTAAGGGGTCATTCTAGAGCTACTTTGCAACAAATTTGACCCACTGAAATGGGGGACTAAAATCCATAGTTTTTCAGTTTTAAGTTGTTTTTAAATGTTCTGTGCAATCATCACTTTATCATAATAACAAAGAACATTAAAAAAAAAAATTAAAATAACTCCAAAACTATTGATTTTCGACCAACATTTCACTGGGCCTAATTTGTTGCAAATTAGCTCTAGAATGACCCCATAGAAGGAATGTTTCGAATTACCAAACAATCTGTATAATGGAATGTTTTATAAATTAAGAATTAATTTATGAATTACCCCAAACCCAACCCAAAGAGATAAATGACTCTATGGGTTGACAAAAGATTTTTTTTATAAACAAAAAAATAAATTACTCTGTGGGTTGACAAAAGACACATTTTACGAAAAACTACAATTTTTTTTACACACATTGTGACGTGATATTAGTTGTAAAATATCAGCTAAATTGGAACAGTGGTTCTGAAATGATTAATAAATTATATCTTCTATATTTCTGCATGGGGAGCGCGATTTTATGATCCTTGCGAGCCCAAATTAATTTATATTTCTGAAATAAAAAGAAAGGGAGAGAAATATATTATATCAGTCAGTTTTTACAACCTTAACTACTTTTTTAATAGGTTCTTCTGAAATCATAGTAATTCCAGTTAACCAGGTTTTTTCCTTATTATTCTGTCTGCCTACAGAATTAATATTATGAATAAATAGGAGAAACGTGAAATGATTTTTGTTTTTTGTATTACATAGTTGTAGAGATATCACAATTAATTTCTGAAGTAACAATGAATAATATGTTACAATAGATACAAAAAAGGCGTGCTAAAGATTCCATGCATGAGCAAACCTAAAATAATAAAACGCAACGTGAAAAAAGAACCCAGTTCCCATTGCAGACTTCGCAGTCACGTCGGCGAGCGCACTCGGTAGTCCCACGCATCGAAGTATTTTGTTCTGGCTCCGAGGTCAACACAATAGCGAACGGAAGTCGAGCTCTCGCATCCCACGGGCGCCACGTCGCCAATTCCGCGCGAGCACAATAAATATTAGCCTAACTTTTAATTACTTTTCCATTCCCGTAATAAACGCTGCTTCATTGTATGGTTCAGGCTTTCGTGAAAAAATCTAATTAACATGAAACCGGTTCAAAGTTATTTTGTATTTTTATGGTTACGATATGACCATTTTTTTTATTAATTCCATGGTATGCTAGATATATGCAAATTTAAAATATTTTTTTCTGAGGTTCTTTTGAAGCAGTATTCGAATCTGTCACCTTCGGATTCCCGAAGCTCACAGACCAAAATGTTTCAATTTATTTTGCCGTTATGTTATAACACATTTTATACGACTAGAATTTACAAGATAATTATGATGAGATGCACACATAAGTACTCCACATTTATCTCAAATTTTTGATTTTTTTTTGGAATTGTTTAATACGTTTGCCACTACGAATGAGTTATAGCAGAAATAGCTATGAATTAGTTATAGCATAAATAGCTACGAATGAGTTATAGCAGAAATATCTACGAATGAGTTATAGCAGAAATAGCTACGAACGGGTTATAGCAGAAATCGCTAGTAATGATTTATAGCAGAAATAGACACGAATAGGTTATAGCAAAAATCGCTACGAATGAATTTTAGCAGAAATAGCTACGAATGAGCTATAGCAGAAATAGCTATGAATAAGTTATAACATAAATTTTCCGTTCCGTGTTTTCCATCCAGTTCAATGTAGCCGTGCAATAAAAGGAAGGTCCTGGCATGGCACCTAGTTCCCATGTGGTGTGTTGGGCTAATACCATGACAGAAGGTGTGGTATTAGCCATCCATGTCAAGTCACATAAAAAAAAAAAATAGCTACGAATAAGTTATAGCTGAAATAGCTTAGAACGACCGTGGAGTTATCTTTTATAATACAAGCACCCCCTTAACCTCAAATATTATGCTTATTTCAGCCTGACCGAACTTTAAGCAATCAAAACATTTATTTGTTTTAACTGTCAGTATATTTAACTCAAGATGAATTGTGTTTGGTTCCAGCAATGATCGATATGATAACACGAAATATTTGACATCGATTGGCTCTGTCTCAATTACTTTGTAATCCCGGAACCCTAGTTGTTGCGGACGTTGTGCGCACGTGACCCTTGCGCCGGACAAGTAAGAGCTATTTCTTTTGCCGACACATAATTGAGTTTCGGAATGTATTCACTATGGTGTGGCGTTAACTTGGCATTGTGGCATTTTTAACCGACTTAAAAAAAGGAGGAGGTTCTCAATTCGTCTGTGTAGGTAAACTTGGGATCCTGTAAGCGTTGCTTCATTCACAGGATAAAACATAATAATTTAAACTGGATCGATTTAATTTCACACATGAACGTCCGTGTAGATAGCTTGACACGGATATTGTCCTACCGCATTCAAGCTCCAGGGGCTGCGCAGATACCAAATCCAATTTAGTTTTTTTGTTCTGCGCAGCCGTTTGCGCGTGGAGGGGACCGGCGAGCATCCATCCTGAAAATTCTACTTAATAGTAGTACACACACTTCACATATTTCTTATCAACTGCTGGCAAAACAAAACCAATGTATAGAACTATATATGTACTCATAATGAAGGGTCTGCTGGTATGGACACATTTATTTGTAAAATTTAAGAGGCAAGACTCAAATTATTGTTAAATTAATTATTTTAATAACTGTATAATGAAGGAAATATAACATTTAAACAATCGTCAGTAAAGCTTGACAGAGCACCAAATAATTTTGCTAACACGCCATCAAAGATTTAGATGAGATCTCTGCACGCCATATACTTTGTACAATAATAGGCTTTGCGTTTTCTACCCCATTGACGAGGGTTTTCTGTCAAATATTTTTTCTGAACACCAATACACCCCCAGTGTTTCTGTAGACGAAACAGATTGTTGCCTTGTTTTGAACTTCGAAGGGGTTCGATGTGATTTATTAACGGCTTTTCTCGTCCGAAGTGAATGAAAGCAAATCAAACCTTGCATTGATATTTAAGGACTTTGAAGACTAACAGCTCGAAAATTAATATAACATTTATGGGCCTTCATTAAATGAAAGCTTAATCGAGTATATCATCTTAAGTAATGTATTTGAGCTGTTTCTAAACAGGAGCATACAAACCATTTAATAATACCAACCAATCTGCAAGGTTGGTCAGGTTCGACAGAATAAGGCTCATAAATGAATGAATAAGTCAAACATCGACACAACAGCGTGTCAGCTGTCATTACGTATGAAAGGAATTGACAGTAACATGCCTCAGCTGTCAAACTATACGTTAACTACGCTCAATATCCTAAAGGCGCTTTGGTCTGGAATTTTAATATTTCAGATAGACGATCCATCCATTACACAGTGAAATGGAGCGAGGTAGATATTGTTTAGTTTCAAAACGAAGAAATTACTTTGACATTTATGTGAATACGGTAAGAGAGATATTAAACTCTCATAATGTAAAAATATCTACAATCGCTAAGGGCTGTCTTAAATTTAATAGCAAAAGTATAATGCAGTAATTGAATCAAATATAGTTGAAAAATCGGTCAAAACCCAAAATACATGTTCTATAACATCTACACGATGATTCGATTGCCTGAAAATTGAATGAAATCGGCCACAGCGCTGTGATTACATTTTGGACATACACCCGAACGCCGCTTCAATCTGTAACGGAAGTATCAACAAAATTAAAAGATAAACACGATATTGATGGGAGGACTGTAGCTCTGTCACTTTGACAGCAAAAGTGTCGCGTCAGAAAAAGTGTCGGACAGCTTTGTCCGTCTAGCTCTCATCAGCGAAACGCGCAATCAGAAACATTAAAATTAAAATAACTATGTACAATACGATTTCAAATATTTGCGATTAGATATTTAACGTAATTAATCCGTTTGCGTTTCAATTTGGGTGGCTGGGCGGACCAGAGTTGAACCTGGGCGGGAAACTAAGGCGGCCGCTGCAGCAATGCTGCCACTGGGCGGGAAAGCTATATACATTTTTTTTTATGTGACTGGACATGGATGGCTAATACCACACCTTCTGTCATGGTATTAGCCCAACACACCACATGGGAACTAGGTGCCATGCCAGGACCTTTCTTATATTGCACGGCTACATTGAACTGGATGGAAAACACGGACAATTTTCATTGCCGCTTCGACCATCGTTCATCCAATGCGATGGTACCAACCCGGGCGGGATTAACCCTACCACCTAGTAAGTAAGGAAGGGGACCTACAGTTTAACGTGGAATCCGAACCACGGCCAGCCTCTCTCAACGGTCGAATGGTCACCCATCCAAGAGTCGGCTGGAAGAAATCTCTTCGAGGGATAAGCCCGCCTTTGCGCCCCACTTATGTTGTTTTTGCACTATACTTTCTTTTGTAAATTGTTTTTTTTTGTGGCGTAATAAAGAATTTTCAATCAATCAATTCAATCAATCAATCAATCAATCAATCAATCAATCAATCAATCAATCAATCAATCAATCAACCAGACCGGACCCAGCGTTGCTCAACTTCGGAGAGCGATCGCCGAAGTGTCGCGCCACTGGGCCAAGGAGGCTGACAAAATACATACAAAATACATAGTATATGGTATGATAATAGGCTGCTTTTGAATGCACACGATTGATCTGAAGCTAGACAATCATGAGATCGGAATGTGATGAGACGAATAAGTCCTTGTCAAGTGGCCGTGGTGAAGAGGCCATATCCTTTCATGCGAGAGGTTTTGGGTTCAAACCCTCGCCCCGGTAATGCACCACTTTAGTTCTTTCTGAGTTGGAAAGTGGATTTTGTTACGATTGCGAACTGTCCCATGGTTCGGAACCCATGTAAACTGTAAGTCCCTTTCCCCTACTAGGTTGTAGGGTTAAGCCCGTCCGGTTTGGTAACACCGGACTGGGTGAAATTATGGTGGAAGCGGAAATTAAAAATTGTGCGTTTTTTTTCATATTAAAGAAGGTCCTGGCATGGCACCTTATTCCTTCGGGAACGTGACGATAATAGTGTGGTCGGCTTGTATAAAAAAACATGGAACATTAAAAAACCTGTTATGAATTCATAAGTCCTAATTTATATATTCTGTAAAATGGTGTCATCTATACAAGATTACACACGATTTTCGATATAGATACACCCCTTAAAGTGGTGCAGGTATTTCTTAAAAAAATCAGGCCAAGTGCGAGTCGGACTGGAACACGAAGGGTTCTGTACCAACGTACATGATTTAACACCAAATATAAATATTTTTGTAATTTTTATTTAATTTTTTTTTTTTTTATATTTTAATTTTATTTATTATTTGTTATAGCAGCAAAATAAATACACACTTTATGAAAATTTCAGCTGCCTACCTATTACGATTCATGAGATACAGCCCTGTGACAGACGGACGGAAGGACAGACAGCGGAGGCTTAGTAATAGGGTTCCGTTTTCACCCTCTGGGTACGGAACCCTAAAAAATATTGACGCTCTTGCTCCAAGTGTATCCCTCCCTCATTTTACTGAAAGGCAATCGTTGGCACCTGCCGCGTCTCCATGGTATCTCCGCTTGTATACATATCCGATTCCCCTTAGTTCGACCAACCCCGTTTGGATATTCAACGATGCCCGGGTTGTTGCACCCGGTTATCGTTTCCGAGCGCTGCTTAGTAAGGAAAGGTTTTGACAAAATTGCCTGTCATAAACTGGGTTTATTTGATGTATAACAGTCAGAAATAAACACTCAGCGAACAAATTTTAAGTTTTGACACTTGCTTGAGTTCTAAATCAACAAATAATTCAAAATTGGGTATTTTACACACACACACGTTCATATACACCACCCTTACATGAGCATCTCACGCATTCTTAATTAAAAACAAACATCTTGGAGCATCTTCGGGATTTCGGAAACCTAAAAAAATGGTATCAAACTATCAGCAAATGGTGGCACAAATACTTCACGCATTTAACTCATTACAACCTAACTTACAAAGAAAACCTTACCACTTATATTTCTAGTGTGATTTCAAAGATATCCACAGAATTAAATTCGTTGCAACGTTTTAAACCCACCGTTACAATATAACTTTCAAGACTGCACGAGTCCTTGCGCCTTATGTTGTGCACCATCGAGCAAGAAATGACGGCAGTGGCGACCGAAACTGATAATGCACTAATGGTAGCGCCGGTCAGTCAGTTCGCTTACGAATTCGGGACGCGTAACATCTAATGTTCGTTGCACTAATTGGCGTCGGTTCTTAAGTGTCGTTAGAGCTCGAGAACATAAGAAGTGAGCGAATTCGTGATCGAACTGACCGGCCGGCATTACCGTCAGTGCATTATCACTAAAATGCTCTGATCGCTTATTTCGTCCTTCCTTGCTCGATGATTATCACGTATGCAGCACGTAATTCCATGTCGACGGACCATAAATCAGTTTGTCACCGTAAATCTGTGTCGTCAATGCACCTGGGCCGATCCTAGCGTCATCTCAGCTTTGGGATGTGACCTGTCTAGTTGATAGATTGCACCTTTTTGGGACTTGTATCAGTGCCTCATAGGGAAACTATGCCAATTTGAGGGTAACATACTGATAGTTTGAGAGTTGATCTTTTAAAATGCACTTGCAGCTGGAACTAAGACAGCAAACCTAACATTTTGTGCATACAAAATACGTCAAGTTTAGTGACTTTTGAAAGTACTTCTTTTTTTCAATTCAATTCAATGCCACACAATGTGGCGTTTATTTCACAGATATATGGTTATGTTAGCAAAATACACGTTGATAGGTACGCGCGAAACCCTGAGGTTTGTCTGCGCGAGACACTTAGCTTTATTCTAGCATAAGAGAACACGACGTAGTCAACTTGCTATCGCAACCTTAAATTGACCGACCAGACTTTATCTACTGTCTAGGGTGTAACACTCAGATCTAGGTACCATGCCATCATCAAGAAGTACTAACAAAATAAACATGAGTACAACGCGATTCAAATAAGAATAAGACGGGGAATGTACGCGGCAACACCGCGGCAAAGTACTTAAGTTTGTGAAGTGAAGTTAGGGTTTTAGGAGTTTGACATTCAAAATGGCGGTGATCCTACCCTATTCTTATCTGAATCGCATTGTACATACGGATTCTCTCCAGGAACCAAAGCTAATGAAATGTTTTCCTATAAACTACAGCAAGCAACGTCCGAGACACGACAACCCTGACACATCACCCTCCCCTCCGCGCCCCGCACCGCCGCCCCCCCGCCCCGGTGTGTCCGGCGGAGTGTACGTTGCGGCATCAGTGACCGCCGCCCAATTTATACTAACTAACCCTAGAATGTGATATCAAACGTACGGTGACGGCCGGGGAGAGTGTCCGATGACATTCGGTACAGGGAATGGAATGGAGTGGTGCTTCCTGTGATATTATGAGGATCTGTGCTAACAATTTGTATATTTGACTGAACATGAACGAATCACACTGAATATGTATTGTATCATCTTTGTAATGAACAATATCTAAATCTGAATCAATATTTTATTGATTGCTCAAATAATAATGATCATTTAATGAATTTTGATCATTCAATCAAAATTAACAAAATATTAACACTATGTACGTAAGATTTTAAGAATTGACAAACCTCTATGTTCTTGGTCTGGAAATTCGTTGGATTACACGTCCACTTCTCTACCGCTGAGCTATCCACAGAATCACGTCAGCTCACGCATTTCTTGATTATACAAGTTTTCGAAATGACACAATGTTTCCTTTATCTAAAACTAGATGACGCTGTTTTCTTGAGAATTTTGACTGCAATACTATCATTGCAGTCAAAATTCTAGATTACAACGGATGATGAAAAACACCAACAGGTTGGTGAAAAATCTCAAGGCATCTTAATGCCTGATGTGATATGACACTTTTATGTTTTTCATCGGTTGTAATTCGGGATCCTAGTGACAGCGAATATAACATAGAACATAAATATGAAGACAACCAGAGTGGAACATAAATTGATCGTTTCCAATCAGAAAACCTTTTTATTTATAGTTACATTAACTGCAAACAACAAAGTGCTTTAAATAGAGATTTATTTATTTCGTTAAGAAATGCACCATCTCTACAGATTTTCTGTTCTTCTGGGCATTGTTAGGCTCCCGTCAACCCTGAAATGGCGGTCGCTGGGCACAGCAGACCCCCACAAATGAACTCCGGAACAGACCAATTAAAGTTCAAAATTAATACAATCCTTTAGCCAAACAAAGTCCTGCTACCCTTCACTGAACTATTGCCAATTTAAACTAAGCCAGAGGAAGGATAGAGCAGACTAAATATGTTTTCCTCATTTTTAGGGTTCCGTGCCCAAAGGGTGCCAACGGAGCCTTATTACTAAGCCTCCGCTGTCCGTCTATACATCCGTCCGTCCGTCCGTCCGTCCGTCCGTCCGTCCGTCACAGGCCTGTATCTCATGAACCGTAATAGGTAGGCAGCTGAAATTTTCACAGAGTGTGTATTTATTTTGCCGCTATAACAACAAATAGGTAAAATTAAATAGTAATTAAAATTAAAGAGTGGCCCCATACAAAAATGTGATTTTTTGGGGCTATATACAATGGTACAGAACCCTTCGTGTTCGAATCCGACTCGCACTTGGCCGATTTTTTAATGTAGGTTGAGCCACAGGGCAATGGTTAGTATTTGAACTTTGTTTCGAGATAAATTTCCCATTACTAATACTATAAGTGTGAAAATGTCTTGTCTGTCTGCTAAACCGCTGAACTAATTTTGATGAATTTCGGTAAACCGATAGTTTGGACTTTGGAAAAGGAGTACCTTTTGTGGCGAAAATAAAACTCGAATGGGGTGAAACAAGGGATGAAAATTTGTATGGGGAACACATGTAACGTCTAGGAAATAACTCGGCCCGACATCAGTTCAAAACTACATTGACCCGAGCGTAGCCGAGTACCTGAGCTAATATGATATAAACACATAATAAACTGTGAAGCCAGGAAACTTGAATACAATTAAATCTGATCAACGAACTGATAAAGGTGTTAACGAAATAGTAATTGAGGGGCTTTTGGCTCAGGGAAGGCGCGAATCGGTTAAAAATAACATGTCGGAGCATGTGTATCAAAATGTATTATTAGAAATACACGTTTAATATATGATGCATGTTTTTATGTTATAAGTTTCTCTTTTTTATTATGTCTTGTTTATTGTTGTTTTTATGTGTATTGTTGTTATGCGCTAAATAAACGATTTGATTTGATTTGATTTGATTTGACATGAGAGATAAGCCAGTTAAAATGGTTTACATATACATAACAATGGTCAACAGCCATAGCACATCCGGATAATGGCATCTATCATCATCTCCTCCCGCCGCGTGAAAAGCAGTAAGTTTTCAAATGGATTATTCAACTAATTTGTAGTCTAACAAGTGCCAGTCGGACGCGCCACCGAGGGTTCCGTAAATTTGTAAATATTTTGTATGTGTCATAACTACATACAAATGAACGTATTTCGGACTTTTTTCTTTATTCGTGCTGCGAGTATTCCTCTTTTCAAATTTCATCATGCTTTGATTTATTTACGAGTGTCCGTATTTATGATCACGTTGACTTGGTAGCTCGAATTCCAGGTCCAAGGTTTCCTCCAACCTAAGTATTTTATTTAATTTTCTACTGGCACCACGCGTTTCTGAGAAAAACGGCCGCGACAGACGGACGGACAATTAAGTGATACTATAAGTGTTACTTTTGTATTTTTAAGAACGGAACCCTAAGAACACGAAAAAGTCAGACAGCTCATTCATTTAGTGACAGTTGAGCGGACGAGAAATCTATAACAAGACCCAAACAGATAGAAGTCATGCCTCATTGATAAGATCTCGGAATAATCCGACAGCTGTCATTGGTATTTTGACAAGTATAATTATGGATTGGGCTGCGTCTCCTGTCAACATCGTCGGATTACGAATCCGAAGAAAGAAGGCTTCACCGTCTGTCGCCTACCGTTGTCAATTCCGAGAGACCATTTTCATTGGAGTCAAATTCTATCTTGTCATCGGCTGGTTAGCCTTTTTACGGGCTAATGGAAAAAGTCGATCTTAAATAATACTAGCGATAATGATACTATGAAACGGTCTTTATATAAAGCGACTTGAAAGTATTCAAAAGAAATTTATCACATACTTTAATTTTTATACGGTTTAAATGCGGTAAGTCTGGATATGAGGAGAGTAGCGCTAAATACAAGCTTTTGAGTTGCAATCAACAGTTGCCTTCTTCTCGACATGATGTTGCTTCATGAAGTAGTGAATGGGCGCCTCGACTGCAGCGAGCTAGTTGGGGAAATAAAACTGAAAGGTCCGGATTGCCGAACGCGGCGTACGTAACCCAGCTGTCACCAAAATTGGCGTTTACGGCAAACCGATCGACTGGCGTTTTCAGTTGCGAGTCCGAGTTTGATTTGACAGCTTACTCAACGTTGCCGTAAATACGTCGACGTTGCCGTTTACGTCCACTCCGCGTTTTCATACAAATCGGAAGTCGGCGTTTGACTTTGACAGCTTGAAGAAGTAAGACCACAGAATATCTAGTGAAAACTTGTATGGAGTTTGACGATTTTACGGAACTTCGAAGTTCCGTAAACGCCAGTTTTGGTGACAACTGGGACTAGCAGCTCTGTTCATGCCACTAACTACGCTCGCAATGCACGTCTTGTTAAATCTTGCTCGCACTTTTAATCATATTTACCAGTATACAGAGTGGTAAGTCTGATATATAGCGTTAGTCGTGCCCTCGCCTAAGAGATTCACGAAGACTCCCGTGGGCATTCGAACTTTCCCGAGCGCTGCGAAAACAACGACGGCCGGCCAGGGTGCTTCTACACAACATATTTTAAGGCGGCCCATCCCGCTCAACTCCCCATACAAACGGGGAAAGAAGATCACGCCCACATTTATTGTCAAAGATCCCAAATTTTGCTCAAAATTGCTTTATTTGATCGAACTAGATGTCTGATGACCGTTGGCATTGTAAAATTAGGTTTGGTTTCTAAGTTATAAGGTCCGAAAGTTCGAGTTTTATACAATAACTTTGGAGGTGGATTACGCAATGATAAAGTAAGAATATCTTAAAAAGATTAGTCATCAGACATAGCTTATTTAATCAAGATTTATAATATATTTGGTTTTTGTTAGATGTTTGACTACAGCGGTCGTGGTTTACTTTTAGCCATAAGTCGTTTTGTAATTAAATTTTTCGTAAATCTTACCTACTCATACACTATGCACATTGTCTTTTTTGTGGACGTGTTGCATCTCCCTCATCATGGAGCCTGTCTTATTCATTGAAACAGGGAAGGTCCCAGAGCGCAACAGCACGGTTTTGTACCGTTCCCGCGAATGAGTTAGTCCCGCCAGGTTGGGCCACCTTAAGGAGCCCAGGCTGTCCTTTGCGATAAGTAGAGATATAATATTCGCCGACAGAACGAGTAAGTATATTTAAGTGCAACTTACTTCCAGACTAGAACAGCGCCGACAAGGATACCGATAAGTAGCACGACGGAGCAGAGAGCGATGGCGGCGGAGGTCTGCAGCGAGGGCCCGCTGTGGTTGTACGCGTCTATCTTCTGTAACCAAGGAAAAAAAACATGATACAACGGGTAGGGACCGGGTGGTCAGTCTGAGTTCTCACCTAAATTGGTGTTTACGGAACTTCGAAGTTCCGTTCTTTCGACAATATATTTTAAAATACAACATTTCAACGACCTAGTAAAACATTTGGAGCATTTAAACAGTTATCGCCCGTAGTATGCGGAATTGATAGGGTAATAATTTTCCGTAATTTTGCAGATAAAATAAATCAACTGAGGGCTACGTTTGTACGTTTTTGTATTTTTGATAACCTAATTTGAATCCAACATACACCAAAAAAAACATTAAAATGTTTAGAGGCGTCTATCATTATTACCGCAGTGCTGGATGCACGATTTCAAATGATTTGTAGGCCCAGTGGAAGCGGTTGTAAGACGAGTCCTTCGGGAGGATTAAATCACGCAAACCGGTGGTAAATAGGCAGCTACAGGCATGGATTCTGCATGAATTATGTAATCAGTGCCCTGGAATGAGGGATCGCTATTCGGGACGTCGTGTGAACTATCTGTTGTAATAAATAACTCGGGAGTGGCGAAGCAAGCGTTGCCATAAAAGGTCAAATGTTAACTGAAATTCTTCGAAAGCAAAGCAACTACTAAGTTCAAAGGTTAATTGTAAATTGCTTTCAATTGGGTCGAAAGAAAAGCAGAAAATACTTGTGACCTAGCTATGAAAGGGACTATTATAAGAAAATGTTAACAATGCTAAAGTAAAGAAACTAAAAAAAATCTAAACGGTAAGTTTTGAACTTGAAAGTAGTTTAGGAAACGAATCGTATGAAATGATAAGGTTATTTAATTCTCCAGGTCCAACCTTACCTAACCTTACCAATATTTATCCAACCTAACCACTTCCCAAAGAATTACATCCCATGCCAGGACATTCCCTTTATTAACATGGCTACATTGAACTGGATGGACATTGTTTTATTGCTGATAGATCACCTTTTTACCCAATGCGATGGTACCAACTCTACCACCTACTAGATGAACAGGCCCTACAGTTTCACATGAATGACGAACAGAAGCACAGGTCGCAATCGTGATAAAATGCACTTATCCAACTCAGATAGAGAAATAAAGTGGTGCATGAACCCATGACCTCCGGCATGTCACCGCGCCCCTGAACTACAAACTGCTATGTACACCTGTACAACCTTGTAGTTGGAGATGTTCTTAACTAGCTTATTTCATGGCAAGAATATACAGTGAGCTTACGTACTATTAGACTAGGAGGTCGCGACAAAAATGGTTACAATAACGTAAATGGCTGAAACTGGGTTCACTGGATAAAGACCAACCATCTGAAGCTAAATGGGTCACTCTGCCTGTGCCAAGTGGTTGCGTTAAGTAGATAAGGCGCCTGAAAAAGTAATTATGATGACAAATAATATATATGATAAGGTAAATGGCTGCAAATAACGAAGCATGAAAGTATCAGTACATATTTGCTTAGCAATACCAAAACTGAACAAATCTTTGGTGGCATTTTGTAGTTATAGCCGATTTAGGTTACAGATATAATTTTAGCTATATTTAAGTATTTACTTAAAAAAATACTGGTTATTATTGTATAATTAAAAGGTATCAATGTTTCTAGAAAATCAGTATATTCATCAGCAGCTACACACCAACATCTATTTTACATAGTCAATATAGATAACGCAACCACTTGGCACAGGCAGACCGACATATTTAGCATCAGAGGGTTGGTCTCTAACATGTGAATTCAGATTCAGCCATTTACCTTGCCGTGACCAAAAATGTCGTGACCTCTCGGAATATATAAGATCCTGTGTGGCAGGTAGTTGCTTCTGTCAAGCGTGGAGATGGGCTAATCATATTATGACACATTACTTTGTGTTGGAATTCATGTTCGGTGGGTTTGGCAATAAATATAAATTTATTTTTTTAGTGAACCAACTCGTTCGAAGCGCGCGCGGCATAACTAAATATTTGATGTTCTCACTAAATCGACATAAATGTATTCACAGATCGTAAATCACAATATTTTTCCGGGCTCCCGACACGGTGAATGTTTAAAATGATACGCATAAGAAATGTAGTGGCATAGGCGACGGCGGCGGTCCTGGATTCGATCTAATGCATACGATTTTTTATATACAGATGTTGCAACGGCCAGTACATTAATTTCGCCAGCGTAATCCTTTCCGGGACAAATTCTAATATTGTTTTCCTCTAAAGTGTCTAGTTACCGAGATATATTTTTTTAAATGTATGCGTTCGGCTGGCATAATTTTACGCGATGTTGTAACTGTGCATATAGGTTACAATTATGGTGACAAGTTTATGTCTGGTTTCCGATGTATTTTTAAGAAACAAGTGATCTCATTTCAGTTTTTTTTTTATGTGACTGGACATGGATGGCTAATACCACAAGTTCGGTCATTGTATTAGCCCAACACACCACATGGGAACTAGGTGCCATGCCAGGACCTTCCTTATATTGCACGGCTACATTGAACTGGATGGAAAACACGGACAATTTTCATTGCCGCTTCGACCATCGTTCATCCAATGCGATGGTACCAACCCGGGCGGGATAAACCCTACCACCTAGTAAGTAAGGAAGGGGACCTACAGCTTAACGTGGAATCCGAACCACGGCCAGCCTCTCTCAACGGTCGAATGGCCACCCATCCAAGACCAGACCGGACCCAGCGTTGCTTAACTTCGGAGAGCGATCGCCGAAGTGTCGCGCCACTGGGCCACTGAGGCTGACGAAATTTATTTATTTATTAGTTTCTCGACAAACATAAAAATACGCTGGGTAAAACGAAAGGAGAAATCTTTAAATACTTCAGTAAATATACTTTTTCGTACTAAGCATGTACGTCGCTTATTCCAAGGAATATGAAATCTTTAAATACTGTTAAAATGGCTTAATGACACAAGTTATTTTAACTTAAATTATTATCTCTTGTATTATATATTATATATATTATACTTTAAAAACCCACAGCAAATTTGTACTGATTCTTTCGATCATTTAATCGTGGTATTACGGTACAAGCATCTCTTGTCCTTTATTTAAGAATGCTAACGGCCGTAAGAGTCCTGAAAGTTTCAGCTGAAGGATAACGGTCGGACTTGCCCGTGCATCACGGGCTGCGTCGCTTTCGGAAATCAGCAGATGAGCTTTCTGATTTATGCGCCCAACATTCTTGGAGCGCGTGTTTTTGTGTTATGACTACCCTCTAAACTACAATACGGCGTATTGCCGTTAGATGGCGCTGAACGGTACACTGAGAAAAAAACGGCCAAGTGCGAGTCGGACTCGCACGCGAACGGATCCGTGCCATCGTACAAGACTCCAAAAATCTTGTTTAAATCTTTTTTAAGTCTTATTTAAACTTAAATCTAAAATCTACCATGCACCGTTTTACTAGATCATGTAGCTATCGCAACCGTTGTTGTCATGGCACTTAATTTTTTGGTGAGTTTACTAAATCTGTGCTGATGCAACTAGATAACATCCAATAAGGTAGGAGTGGAGTGGTGACCTGAACTTATCCATGTATCGGCAGTTCAACCACGTTTTAGTAATAATAATAATTCGGGATGTGCAGCATCGAATTATCGTTGCACTAAACGGTGGTGGAGCCCTGGTGGGATACCACGGTAAGATAACTTGCCGAGTGAATAAAAGGCGATGAAGGCAAGAGAGCGACCAAATCTGATGTTTAGTTACCTTTTGTACAAAGCTAACTGTCAAACTGAAAACGGGCTAATTCCCGTTTTCACCACCTCAAACTAAAAAAATCCCAAAGTTAACTTTTGGTTGCACCATGTAAATATGCAATGTAACCGAAAGTTAAATATCGCATTTCAGTACCCGAAGTCTCAGAAGCCTTATTCTGCTAATTGATAACTGCGCGCGTTATGTTTGTGTTTTCTCAAAACCGCATGTTTCGCGCGAAATGGTATTCTACTAGCGCAGTTTGCAAAACGCATGCGTTGTGTTTGTGTTTTGTTCGCAAACTCGTAACCACCTCGTAACGCGCGCTCCATGTTCTCGTGGGCCGTGTGTTTTGCCGAAAACTTGCGGTTTTTAGAATTATATTTGTCAAATTCGGAGCATCGCATCGCCGAACTTCGAATATCACTTTTCTACATTACGTTGGCATATCGCTGTCTCTTTCTTTTCGTATGTCATATTTGAGTGATAAAATAACTGTCCAAATCGTGACAGGTTATTTTACCCTGTAGGCGGCGCGCAAGACAAACCACTCCATAGACAATAACAAAACGCGTGTGTGAATTAGCTGAATACCAATTTTTGGAAACCGCACTCGAAACTTAGCGTGTTATGTTTGACGGAAACATAACTAATACGGAATGGTTTGAAATTGGACAAATAGCAGAATCGGGCTTCAGTTGTCACCTAAATTGGCGTACGGCAAACCGATCGACTGGCGTTTTCAAATGTATGGAGAAATTGAAGAGCGCGCGCAGTGGGCGTTAAGCGAACTAACATTTGCGAGTTCGAGTTTGATTTGACAGCTTACTCAACGTTGCCGTAAATACGTCGACGTTGCCGTTTACGTCCACTCCGCGTTTAAATACGAATCCGAAGTCCGCGTTTGACTTTGACAGCTTGAAGAAGTAAAACCACAGAATATCTAGTAAAAACTTGTATGGAGTTGGACGTTTTTACGGAACTTCGAAGTTACGTAAACGCCAATTTAGGTGAGAACTGAGACTACCGGCTCAGGTAGCTGCTGGTGGTGAAATCAGGGGTAAGTGAACTGGATTTTACCAGTTGCTAGTAAAAAATGCGATTAAACGTCAGATCTTATTACTCTTTTACCTGTTCAACTGCTATTCGCCTAGAGAGTTATTTACCATGGTAGCTCCCCAGGGCAGTTCCCACATGTCGTTGGATCCCCCAGAGTTAGCGAACTCTGCGAAACTGTATGGCCGGCGCTATCGTCGGCGTATGTATTCTCCCTTACTCGATGCGCGAAACCGACAGCGGAACTCGAATCGGCCAATCGAACCGATCCGTTCGGAGCCCACATTTATCTATTCGGAAAACATTTTTCCCAATCACGACCTAATCCCGAAACCGCGAAAATACTGAAATCAATTTGCGATTCGGTCGTTACGGTCTCAATAAAAACTGATCGCGGGTCATTACAGGACACGGGGAGGGGTATGCCGGAGGATTTAAGGGTAAAGCCGAGACCATTATTTTAATAAATCTACACGAGGTAATTTCTGGAGCTGTGGAAGGCGCGGGAAAAAAAATTTGAGCGTTATAGCTATATTAGGGGTTGAATGATGATATCGGCTTATGAAATACTTTATAAAAAACCGGTCAAGCGTGAACGTACTCACATGCCGAGGGTTCCGATACTGCTGGACATGGACGTGGGTCATGTTGGGAATATCACTACGAGACTGAGTGCCTGATGATTATTTTACAATTTCATACAAAGTTAGTGCTTCACAAGTCTAGATTTTTCTCAAAAAGTATCCATCAAAAAGTATGAAACTACCATGAATAAGATTAAAGTATGTTCTGAAAAGTAGACAATTTCATAGGTTTACTCATATTTATTGTTTTTAAGATTTTTCAAACAACAAGGTTATTAATTAGAAAATCACTTGTGTCGTATTTGGCTCGCGACAAGAGTATATTCTGTCTCAGGTTTTCAGCTGCTGACTGGTTTCGACCTGGTGTTGCCAATGATGCTTAGGGCACAGACGTGCACCTATAACTTTCTCTGTATTGATATAGCGTAGTATTCCTCATACCTCAGGGGCGCGGGGACTTGCCTTCGATCCACACCCCTTCATGCACTACTTTATTTATCATTCTGTCTTGCATAAGTGCATTTCGTCACGAATGTAAGCTGTTCTATGGTTTGGAATCCATGTAAAACTGAATGAGCCAAAACAGAAAACAGTTAGTATGAAACAGTTATTTTAACCGATTGAACAGTTATACTCGTTGAAAATAACAACGGTTATCTTAACTGATTGAACATTGCGGCTGACTGCAAATTAGGGGCGCAACTGTCCAGTTTCAAAAGGTATAGGATATATTTTAACAGATTGAAGAGTAAGGTACTGAATATAAGACGTAAGCAAGAATGGAAAACAACTAAAGCTAAACAGTTTTCACACAATTAGGGGAAAATTAACAGAAAACAGTTATTGCACACAGTTAAAAAAACAATTGAAACATACGTTAACATTTAATGTTTTAAGGCTAACTGTTTTCACGCAGTCAGGATAACGATTTAATTAACGTTGCAAAACAGTTGTTATTATTGGGATTACAGTTAAATTCATTGATTATTTCTCAGTGTATTAACAAGCCACACTGATAGTACCACTAGACGAAATAACCGTTAACATAAATACTTCATAATTTTAATAATGCACACGAGCATGCAGGTTCTGCCGCAAAGAAATATCGTATTATTATTTCAAAGCTTGCGCCTTTGCTCAGCTGCCACGTGCATTATTATGATTGCACATAAAAAGAACTGAAAATATATACGAAGAGCTCCTGCATTCGCATCGTGAATTATGCACTGACAGCATCGCAGGTTGCACGAAGATGCCAAGTCGGCCGAGACATTTCAAGCATTTCTGTTCACTGTAAAAATGGAATTGGTCTGTAATAGTGGATGTTTATGGAACATGGATGGCTAATACCACACAAGTACTGTTATGTTATTAGCCCAATACACCACATTCCCGAAGGAATTCGGTGCCGTGCTTGGGCCTTCCCTGTATGAGCTCAGCCACATTGAACTGGATGGAAAACACGGACAATTTTTTCATTGCCGCTTCGACTTTATTTTCATTAACCCTACCACCTACTAGGGGAAGGGGACCTACAGTTTTACATGGGTTCCGAACCATAGAACAGCTCATATTCGTTACGAAATGCACGTATCCAAAACAGTAAAATAAATAAAGTGGTGCATAACTTGGCCGAGGATTTGAGACCACAACCTCTTCCAAGAAAGGCAAGTCCTATATTAGCCCCTACACCACGAGCTGTACTGTAATTCCACACCTACTGTGATGATGTTAGCCCAACACCACATGGGAACTAGGTGCCAGGCTAGGACCTTCCTTGTATTGCACGGCTATGATGAAAAACACACATCTTCCATTAAACGCCATGCTGAGAACCCGGGCGGGATAAACGCTATCCTCTATTAAGTAAAGAAGAGAACCTGTAGGCCCGTCCCCGGACGGTTTGAGAAACACATGAAATCCGAAATGAATTTTTTTTTCTCAGAAATATACAATTTCATATTTATATGCTTACATTAAGTTTGCAACATTGAGTGGGGCCCGGAAGATAGAAAAAAAAATTAAAATGTATAAAAAAATATATATCTCCTAAACAAATATTTAGAAATGGTATTATAGAAATGTATTTGTTAACTCTTTTAAGGCGTAATGTAACGGCGAATTTGCAACAATTTACTAATTACGGAAATATATTAAAAAAAATGTTTTTACTAAAAAAAATCTATGCTGAGAACCTTACTTGCTATGGCTACCTTTCTTTCTAGAATATGTAAACAAAATTATATTCTTTATCCTGTAAAGTTTTTAGAATGTTGCAAGTCTTAGAACAGTATTTTTTTTTTAATCCAAACTTTCTAATGCTATAAACGGTAAACAAAAAATCAGAAATAAGATTTCCGTCATTCAGTGTTAACATAAATCAATTGTGAGCATTTCCCTAATTTTGCAACATCGCAAGAAGTCTGGAACAAGGTAAAAATGAATTAAATCTGCAAGCGTTTTACAGGTGCCGCTCTCACAGGTGTATTTGTTGCGCAGCCATATGCAGACATTTATCAGTTGTAATTGTATGAGTGAGTAGGCAGCGGCACGGGGAGACGGACGGAGGACGCTATCGCCGGGTGGTGCGGGGCGGGAGGGGCACGTGCGTGCGACAGGTACATGTGTAGGTACTTTCGGGTATTACGTCTTGGAAGACGCAATATCCACGAATGGTATTTTAGATGGTTCGGACCCAGCCTAGCAGTATATTCTTACAGTAGTTATTTTACGGGGCTCTTTCTTTATTTCATATGTTCTTGCTTCACGGTCGAATAATAGATATTTATTTTATTTATTTAGCATGAGTGACCCTTGCGAGCCGTGCACATTTTATAACATAAATTAATTATCTTAGAGTTAATAATAAAAAAATATTATAAATACATTATTAAAATTCACAATACATTTTCAATACATAATCTGGTTCAATAAATGTCAATATTAAATTATTCTAAATTACAATTGAAATTATTGAAAAATTCTTCTATATTATAAAACGGGTTACTTAACAAATATTCTTTTAAATTAATAAAAAAATTGGTTATTGTTAAAAATTGTTTGATGGAAATAGGTAAATGATTGTAAATTTTTACTCCAGTATAAAAAGATTAATTCTTAAACAATAAACATTTTGGGCCTTTTGGTCAAAAACTGTCGTTCCTGCAATTCCTTCACTTTATCTAAGTATTAGTTTTTCTTATATACTCCAATGCATATTATATTACAGTCATGATTTTTTAGGGTTCCGTACCCTAAGGGCGAAAACGGAACCCTATTACTAAGCCTCCGCTGTCCGTCCGTCCGTCCGTCCGTCCGTCCGTCCGTCCGTCCGTCCGTCTGTCCGTCTGTCACAGGGCTGTATCTCAGTAACCGTAACAGATAGACAGCTGAAATGTTCACAGAGTGTGTATTTATTTTGCCGCTATAACAACAAATAGGTAAAATTAAGAAATAATTAAAATTAAAGGGGGTCCCCATACAAAAAACCTGATTTTTTTTATACCCAAAGGGCGAAAACGGAACCCTATTACTAAGCCTCCGCTGTCCGTCCGTCCGTCCGTCCGTCCGTCCGTCCGTCTGTCCGTCTGTCACAGGGCTGTATCTCAGTAACCGCAACAGATAGACAGCTGAAATGTTCACAGAGTGTGTATTTATTTTGCCGCTATAACAACAAATAGGTAAAATTAAGAAATAATTAAAATTAAAGGGGGTCCCCATACAAAAAACCTGATTTTTTTTTATAATTTTTTTTACGATGGTACGGAACCCTTCGTGTGCGAGTCCGACTCGCACTTGGCCGGTTTTTTATTTTACGAAAAGGGGTCGGCAGCTTTCGTCATATTTTGCTCCACAAATAATTCGTATAACTTTCTTTTGAAGGATGAGAATACTTTTTTTAACATTACAATTGTTTCCCCACACATCTATTCCGTACCTTAAAATCGATTCTATATAGCTAAAATCAATTATTCTTAAAGTTGATATGTGCACAGTGTTTTTTATTGATCTCATCGCATAACATGCACTGGCTATCTTCCATACATATCATAATATAACATACATATCACACTCCTTGGAAAAAGCGACGTACTTGTTTAGCACGAAATATTATCCCTGTTACTAATAAACCTAGATCATCAGCTAAATCGTTATACAATGTTTTGTCCTTTGCATTGACAGGCAGTTTTTAATTCGATAGAAAGGGACAAAACATTGTATACCTATTCAGACGATGATCTGGGATTATAAGTGGCAGGGTTAATGTACATATTTACTGAAACTGCCTGGTTTAATATTTGTTCATAACGATATCTTAATCAAAATTTAAATATTTATACGATCGTTTTTGTTTGAGTCGGTATTGTAATAATTTTTTTAAAGAACTATAAATGGATGGCTAATACCAAACTGAACGTCAGATATTAGCCTAAAACACGACATGGGAAGTAGGTGCCATACCAGGACTTTCCTTAAATTGCTCGGCTACATTGAACTGGATGGAAAACACGGTCAATTTTCATTGCCACTTCGATCATCGTTCATTCAATGCAATGGTACCAACCCGGACGGGATAAACCCTACAACATAGTAAGTAAGAAAGGGGACCTACAGTTTTACGTGGAATCCGAACCACGGCCAGCCCTAATGGTCTAAAATGGTCACCCATCCAGAACCCAACCGCGCTCAGAGCTGCTTACCCAGCGGGTGGCGCAGTTTGTCTTCGAAAGAGTATTTACTACTTCACGTTTCATGGTAGTTCGGATTAAACATAATACTGTAGGGGCTGTACTATCGCATTGAATTAACTACGGTCAAAGCGGCAATGAAAATAGACGATATTATCCTTCCATTACAATGTAGCCATGAAATATAAGAAAGTTCCTGACATGGCACCTCGTTCCTATATGTTGTTTTGGGCTAATATCATGACACTAGAGGTGATTATAGCTAAAGATGTCCACTTTTTTATTTTGTAATTTGCTGATTTTGTAAAATTTAAGTGGGGTTATAGTTTATTTAAAAATCTAGACTTAAGGTGGGCCTTCCCGCTCAACTCCCCATACAAACGTGGAAAGAAGATCATGAGCATATTCGGAGATCGGAATCGGAGATCCAAAATAATACTCAAAATAGCTTTATTTGATCGATATAGATGTCTGATGACTGTCGGGCATTGTAAAATTTTGTTAGGTTTCTAAGTTATAAGGTCCGAAACTTCGAATTTTTTGCGCGTTTTATACAATAACTTTGGAGGTGGATTACTCAACGATTAACTAAAAAACCTTAAAAAGATTAGTCATCTGACATGGCTTGTTTCATGAAGATTTATAACAAATTTGGTTTTTGTTAGATTTTTGACTACAACGATCGTAGTTTACTTTTAGCTATAAGTCGTTTTGTAATACAATTTTTCGTAAATCTTACCAAATCAAACACTATGCGCATTGTCTGCTTTGTGGACATGTTGCATCTTACTCATCACGGAGCCTGTCTTTTTCTGTGTAACAGAGAAGGTCCCAGAGCGCGATAAATCGGTTTTGTACCGTGCCCGTGAATGAGTTAGTTCCATATTCGTAAAGTAAGGCAATGTCTTTGATGTGTCCGTTGATTCTGCATTAATAACACATTTGTTGAACAAAGCGACGTATGTAATTTTAGTACTAAAATTTATATTTTATTCAAATATTTGCTTATCCGTCCTGAAAGAAAATAATAATAATAAAGAGTTTACTTGCACCCATTTTCACTACCATCAGCTACAAAAATCCCAAAGTTATCTTATGGTTACACCATGCGAATATGCAATCTAACTGAAAGTAAGCTAACGAATTTCAGATAGCTGGAAATAGTGAAATCAGGGGTTAGTGGAGTGGCTGCTCTATAGACGGATACCCCCTTCTTCAGCCACTGGCCGTATTTACTTATTTATTTATTTATTTATTTATTTCTTCATACAACAATATACCTAACATTACAGCGTAATGGCCAAGGCGTTAGGCAATTTATAGATAAAGTACACACCTTATTTAAAAATTATGCAGCTTCAAAGTAAACAGCAACTGCCTTCTGGAACTCGGCCAGAGTGCAAGCATAGATGTCTATTTTGTCAGATATATCATTTAGAGCTGTAAGCGCATGGGTGAGCGGCGCGTGACGCAGCATGTTGGTGCGCGAGGAGGGCAGCGCGAAGCGAGGATGAGAGCGCGCGCGACTGTAATTTTCTGGGGCGAACAGATTAACACTCTCTAGCACTGAAATATTTTGCACGTGTCCAATTACTAATTTAAACACATATTTTGTTAACTGCGATTCGGATAAATCGGATAAAAATTATAATTATTTTTATAAAGGAATCTCAAAAACTTTTTTTGCACTCTTTCAAGCATGGCAGTATATTAAGCCTCATGAGGGTTCCATATCATTGCATTGCATTCTAGCTTGCTTCTCACATATGTGTTGTACAGGATTTTTACGGCATCTGTACTGCGCAAATGGTACGCTTGTCTCAATACAACACCCAGGGTCCGAAAGGAGCTTTTGTATAGTTTGTCGACGTGATCATGAAAAAAGACAATTTGGTGTTCATGATGACACCTTATATTTTCTGACTTGTCACTCTCGAAAGCAAGACATCACCAAGTCAATTTTGGTATTGAATAGGCTCTCTGGAGTGACTCAATGTCAATATAGCGCACTTGTCAGTGTTGAAATAGAGCTATCGCCAGTTATCGCCCGTTGTATAGGTAATTGATAGAGTAACAACTCTCTTTAGAGGTTTTTATGCTAGTGTCAATATGCGAGATCAATCTCGTTTAAAAAAGGCCGAGAACTCGCGAAAACGAGATCTTGCGAGATCGGGATTGCATTCTTGGTATTAATCTAATCTAATTAATAATCTTGCTATATCTCGCGGAGTTAGGGTGGTTAACCTTAAAACTCAGAAGGGAAAAATAAAAATACTAATATTGAGTCAGCGATTTACGTTTGTTTGTTACGATACGGGGTCATATCAAAACTTCTTGTTATGTTTTTCGCTTTTCTGATAATTTTTTCGTCGGTTGAATTTCTTGAAAAATTTTTTTTCCTGGTTCAAATCTTCCTATTATTTCAGATAATGACTATGCGTGGCGAAATCGGTAAAAAGGTGAAATTATAAGGCGAACAATTTATCATCCAAAATTAAAATATAGATAAAACAAGCATACCATAAGCATACTAAGAATGTTAAAAATAAAAGGACTAGAGGCACGGTCGGCATCCCGTCAAAACATTCTTAGTAATTGCCAATTATGATCGCATCAATTCTATTCCATTTTCATCTCAACACACCGCATTTACGATGGAATAAGTGCCATGGCAGGACCACCCCTTTTATGAGCACGGCTTCATTGAACTGGATGGAAAACACGGACGGAAAATCCGTATGATGGAACCAACCCGGGAGGGCTTAACCCTACCCCCTAATACGGGAAGGGAACCTACAGTTTTTCATGGATTCCGAACCATGGAACCGCTCGCATTAATGACGAAATGCATTTATCCAACTCAGAAAGAGAAAGATAGTGGTGCATGTGCATTGTGGGGATTTGAACCCAGACCTCTGTCGTGTAAGGCAAATCCACCCGACACTGTGGCACGATCGCTCTATTGCAAATGTCCACAGCCATTCTGTATTATCAACAATGTAAATCAATTTACACATGAAAATTGCTCCCGAACGAACACAAAATAAATGCGGCGATGTTTAGGTAGCAAAGCGGGGAGAATCTGTCGAGCCGACCGGCCCCATCCCCCCGCGTCCACCGCAGTCTTCCTAGCTATGTTTACACGCGCTACACTCACACAGATAAGTGGCTTTACGTCCGTGTACGAGTGAAAACTGGTAATTATAGTAATGTTTTAATTGAACCTAGTTCCGGACGATTTGTGTTGTTGCAAAATTAATAGCATATTATTGAAAGATAAAACTACAAAATGAATGATTCAAACCGCATTTCGAATTTTTTGTTTAGCTTATATTCGAATCTAAAAATTATAAATGAAAAAAAATGTGCTTCTAAGTTTTGCAACATTTTAAAATTCTCACAGAATATAGAGTTTTAGGCCATTTACATATTCCAGAAAATAAAACTGAGTTAGCAGTATTTGCTTTGCAGATATTACGGAAATAGTACAAAAAAAATATATTTACACAGTTCCGTAAATAATAAATTGTTGCAAATTTACAGTTATATTACACTTAAAATTAGTTAACATATTCGATTTTGAAATACCATTTCTAAATATTTGTTTAGGAGATATCATTTCTTAAACATATTTCATATTTTATTTCTATCTTCCGGCCCCCCCAAAATGTTGCAAACTTAATGTACACACGTCCATATGAAATACTACGTTTCTGAGAAAAAAAATTGCATTTCGGATTTAATGTTTTTCTAAGTGCTGATTTAAGTCTAAAGTTCCTGGAGTACTGAGTTTTACGTGGAATCCGAACCGCGGCCAGTCTCAAAGAACTAAAACGGTCATCCATCCGGAATCTCACAGCGCCCAAAGTTGCTTCACCGCCGTTCGAGCAAAACGTCGCGCCAGTGCTAGCCGAGGTTTACAAACATACTCAGATTATATATTTTAATCATACTTTAATTTTTTTTGTCAGCCTCAGTGGCCCAGTGGCGCGACAATTCGGCGATCGCTCTCCGAAGTTAAGCAACGCTGGGTCCGGTCTGGTCTTGGATGGGTGACCATTCGACCGTTGAGAGAGGCTGGCCGTGGTTCGGATTCCACGTTAAGCTGTAGGTCCCCTTCCTTACTTACTAGGTGGTAGGGTTTATCCCGCCCAGGTTGGTACCATCGCATTGGATGAACGATGGTCGAAGCGGCAATGAAAATTGTCCTTGTTTTCCATCCAGTTCAATGTAGCCGTGCAATATAAGGAAGGTCCTGGCATGGCACCTAGTTCTTATGTGGTGTGTTGGGCTAATACCATGACAGAACTTGTGGTATTAGCCATCCATGCCCAGTCACATAAAAAAAAAAATTTTGCTTTTCTTTGGTTTACAAAAATAATATTTAAAAAGCCCTCGACCAAGTACTAGTAGAAATTTCCAGGGTTCGTGAACATATGAATCCTATTTGTAACTAAATTATCTTAAAGGTAACAACATAATAATGAGGTGGGAGTAAATATACGAATGCCGAAAAGTTGTTTTCCCACCTGTCCTCTTCGCGTATTTAATAAATATATTGCTTTTCTATGGTTTACAAAAATAATATTTAAAAAGCCCTCGACCAAATACTAGTAGACATTTCTCGGGTTCGTGAACATATGAATCCTCTTTGTAATTAAATTATCTTAAAGGTATCAACATACTAATGAGGTGGGAGTAAATATACAACTGCCGAAAAGTTGTTTTCCCACCTGTCCTCTTCGCGTATTTAATAAATATATTGCTTTTCTATGGTTTACAAAAATAATATTTAAAAAGCCCTCGACCAAGTACTAGTAGAAATTTCCCGGGTCCTATTTGTAACTAAATTATCTTAAAGGTAATAACATACTAATGAGGTGGAAGTAAATATACGAATGCCGAAAACTTGTTTTCCCACCTGTCCTCTTCGCGTATTTAATAAATATATTGCTTTTCTATGGTTTACAAAAATAATATTTAAAAAGCCCTCGACCAAGTACTAGTAGAAATTTCCCGGGTCCTATTTGTAACGAAATTATCTTAAAGGTAATAACATAGTAATGAGGTGGAAGTAAATATACGAATGCCGAAAAGTTGTTTTCCCACCTGTCCTCTTCGCGTTTTTAAAAAATATATTGCTTTTCTATGGTTTACCAAAATAATATTTAAAAAGCCCTCGACCAAGTACTAGTAGAAATTTCCCGGGTCCTATTTGTAACTAAATTATCTTAAAGGTAACAACATACTAATGAGGTGGGAGTAAATATACGAATGCCGAAAAGTTGTTTTCCCACCTGTCCTCTTCGCGTTTTTAAAAAATATATTGCTTTTCTATGGTTTACAAAAATAATATTTAAAAAGCCCTCGACCAAGTACTAGTAGAAATTTCCCGGGTCCTATTTGTAACTAAATTATCTTAAAGGTAACAACATACTAATGAGGTGGGAGTAAATATACGAATGCCGAAAAGTTGTTCTCCCACCTGTCCTCTTCGCGTATTTAATAAATATATTGCTTTTCTATGGTTTACAAAAATAATATTTAAAAAGCCCTCGACCAAGTACTAGTAGAAATTTCCCGGGTCCTATTTGTAACTAAATTATCTTAAAGGTAACAACATACTAATGAGGTGGGAGTAAATATACGAATGCCGAAAAGCTGTTTTCCCACCTGTCCTCTTCGCGTATCTTAGCGGGCTGCACACACAATACAATGAAAGCTCTCGCATGTCCCTGAAAAGTATATCCACGTGAAAAATCTTACATTACAAAAGCGAGTTTTCGCAGCCGCGCTCCGGCTTCCAGCGCGAATGCACATTGAATATTGCATTCTGACGTCATATTTCGCCGGAGATTGCCGCATCAAATGCAACGGATGTGCACTTCAGGCGGCCTGCGGGAAGGCGGCCGTTTGTATGTAAGTATTTATTCACTGTTACATCTGCAGCTGCGCGGAGGCTTTGCTGGAGATTGTGGCAGATTTCTAAAGAATTGTTGATCTGTTTGGATGTTTGTTTTAATGGGGCATGTGCATCAGAGATGACGCCACGGACGTTTGCTATTCCTGCTATAATTCCTTAAAAAATATTAAGTTACAATCAATAAATGCTATGCTCGAGCCAATTGAGCAGTAGTGTATTTATTTAAGCATATAACATTAAAGATCAGTGATATGTGAACGTAGACGTCAAAGGTGGGGATGTGTGCGGAAATTTACCATTTACTTTTTTTTTTGTTTTTTAGCGTCATAAATGCTAGCCTTGTAATATCTTTTATGGGATTGTATACATAACCGCTTGGTATGGTCGCCAGTAGGTACAGTATCAGTTTGTATACTTCTTTTTTGAGATTTAGCAGAAATGGCAACGAATAACTGTGGCGTCATCTACTAGACGTCCGCACGAACCCCCTTAAAGCAAGGTATTTAAGTATATTCATATATTAATGAAATTTCAATACTTTTAATTCTAGACTATGTGTCTGTATTTATATTTTTCTGTCCAATCCCCTTAACATGAATGTGTATGCTGTTTATATTAATTTATGTATACTACCACTTATTGGATTTTTAGCATCAAATTATCTGGTAGCGAATTAAGGTGTTTAAATATGAGAAAAGGCACATACTTTGCGATGGTCATAGGACATTTTTTTATTGTATTGTATTTATATGGATAATCTGGGACATTTATTGATTTAATATTGGTGACATTTTGATGGAGCACATTTAAAAAAACCTGATCAAGTAAGTTTTAAGTGCTACATACTTGATTGCCACTAATAAATAAATTCATAATTGTTTCTGACAATTATGAATTTATTTATTAGTCCTCAAAACCTAATCCCAATTCGCTTTCATGCACAATTAAAAGGCCAATAAATTTCATCCTAGTAAAAGCGATGCGATAAATCTATCCTTTTGACATAAATCTTCTTTTGCCGCGAAATCGCAGGTAACGTTTCAATTACGGGAGGTGCCTTCTAGCTTCCACAGCCTTGCCTGTCACGGTAGCCTAGGTGAACGGAATAGGTCGACGGTGTGTTAGATCGACACGGACGGTCATTTGGCGAAGATCGACACCGCTCTATAAATCAATATTCTGAAAAGTAAATACCAGCTTCATTCCAAGCCTTATGTAAGCGTTTATTGTAAGTAGAATTTAAGCGTCTACTAGTAGGTACGCGCCTGCAACTGAGTTGAAGTCCAACGAAAAACTGTCCCCGACTTAGCTTTTAAGCCTTACTACTCAGTGAGTAAGTAGTACTCACCCCTTAGGAAAATGAGTACGATGGACCGTCAAACCGAATCAAAATTAGGTAAGTGGTTGCGACTTGTAAGTGGACAGACGGGCAGACAAGCGGACCAGGTTTTTATTGATAGCGCAACATATGAAACCGCCAATAGTTACGCTAAGAAGAATTGTACAATATGTGAGGTGGGTAGCGAACTCCATGCCATTACAACAACCACATGCCATATTTAGACATATTTAAGTATACACTTAAATTGTTGTTAAGTAAGTAATAGTTATTTTACGTTTATGTTTCGCTTTTTAACAAAGATTTATTTATGTTTTTGTTCCAAAATTATCAAAATTTAAACACGTATGGTATTAGAAAAAATCACTAAATATTACTAAACTAGTGATAATCACTATTTTTTATTTTTTCTCCTGCTATGACATAACAACAACTAACCCAATATTCATGCTATTTTTAACTATGAATAATTTGATTTTTAACATTAAATGCAAGCCACTTACCGTTACGCTAAATAATTTGAGGCCTGAACAGTGCTGCTAAATACGTGATAAATGTGGTAACGCGGGCGGAGCTTCAAATTTCCACTATTAAATAACAAATGAAAACATACTCTCCAGATACATGGTAACGAAAATGACGAAGACACGTATAAAAACATGAAAAAAAACCAACGTATACGCTGTATCGACGTAGTGGTCGACCTACGCACGGTCGACACACCGTACGGACAGGGTCTCGTGAAGTGAAATGTCAGGTAGTACCCGCTTCTAATCTAATAGCACTGCGGGTGAAGCGTAACCATACTTGATTCGACTGAGCGGTCATTTCTGTCTATACTCGGTGGGCTGAGATATATTGTAGCGTCGTGATACGTGACGATTATTTATAGAATTTGGTATCAGTAAACATCTAAGAAAACCAGCCGTAACTTCTTTAACATGTTACCGTACTGCAGGCCTATTCCTGGAATTCCGTAATCAGTAATCAGGAATCGTGAGTCTAGAAAGCCGCTCTTATAGCGGTTTTCAAAGCGATTTTCTTAATGTAAAAATTCCAGAGCGTAGTATATCAATTAAACCCATGTTTTTTCGTCAAAAAAAAATTGCTTTGAAATTCTCTATACAAGCGGCTTAGTCTAGACTTAGTTTTCCTGATTGAATATGAGCAACGTGACGTGTTGATATGCTCGGTTCAATCTAGTTTTCGACAATCTAAGCAAAGAGAAGCGAATTCAGGTAAAATTCGCTTTCGATCCGAGTAGCTGGTCGCATCGCCCGATCGCGATATTACTTCGTTTTAAATTAGCGCTATTTTCATATTCGACCAGTAGTTCCCGAGATTAGCGCATTCAAACACAAAACCAACAGACTCTGTAGGTTTTTATATATATAATACATGTATCTATTATACGGTTGAGATGAGGATAAATACACAATTTTCTATAATATTGGCCACAAGGTTTCATAGCAACATTTACTCCTTAAAAACCTTTTTGCAATAAAATAACATAGGGTTATTACCCAAAATGACCGGGTCCGATTCCCGAGTCATGTATGAGTTTTTTAAATCTATGAATTAACTTTTTCATAGTACTAAAACGTGGATCCTTAGAACATATTTTCTTATCATCTCTTATTATTTTATGTTATTTAAGAGAATGAACAGCGGTAACATAGGTATATACGAACACATTCTAATATAATCCGACACATTATTTATGCTTATGCTACCCCCAAAAACAATTCCCATGTATTACCATTACGTACGAACAAGAAAATGTAATCAATAATAAAGAAAAACGTTTTAAAAACTAACTAAAAAGTATAACACATGAGTCTTTTTTCTCTTGATCCCAATATTGATGACAAGTTAACAATTAAAATTAGTTTCAGAGTTCCCCATACTGACTCATCCCAACGCGCCACCCGGTACATACGTACGAGTATATGTCAGGAGCGGCTGCTGGTGTATTTCGTTCCAGACAAGACCTGGCTAATCCTGTGGAACGAGCCGGCTCCACAGCTTAAGAGTCGTAAAGAGTCCAGCAGCAAGGTTTTTCCAGGCATTTCGTTTGCGAAATTTTATTTCAGGCGTACTGTTATTACACGTTTCCACGTAGCTCCCTGAAGACACTTTCAGGTTATTTATAATTATTTAATTTCGCCAAGCTTTTACGAATATCCGTACTGATAGCATAGCCAGTATCGACGACTGTTTTTTTTTTGTATATGTTTCGTAAAATAAATCGTGAGAATCTGTAACTGGTGTTTCTACTTAATTCGTTTTTAGGGTTCCGTACCCAAAGGGTGAAAACGGAACCGGTCTGCATTATGTCTGTCCGTCCGTCCATCCATCTCTCTGTCCATCCGTCCGTCGGTCCGTCACAGGGCTATGAACCGTAATAGGTAGGCAGCTGAAAATTTCACAACATAGGACAAATAGGTACAATAAAAAAGTATCAAATTTACAGCAGGGGGCCATACAAAAAACGTGATTTTTTTGCGTTAAATCTTAATTAATCTACATCGCTAAAGGTTCCGTACAATAGTACCAGATTTAACACAAAAACGTCACGTTTTTTGTATCGGCCCCCCTTCAATTGTTATTTGTTTTAAATTTTACCTATTTGTTGTTATAGCCGTAAAATAAATACACACTCTGTGAAAAAATTATCTGCCCATCTATTACGGTTCCTGCGACAGACGGACGGACGGACAGCGGTGGCTTCATCATAGAGTTCCGTTGGCACCCTTTGGGTGCGGAACCATACAACTGTTAACTTCTGACTGTTGATTGTAAATTTTCTAGAACATATTTCATATAATTTTCAAACAAGTTTAACTAGGTTAGGTTTACACTAATAAGTGGATACGCTGCTGCCACACTAAAGAGTTCAGATCGCTCCTCCCGTCCTTTCTCGCAGGACACGAACGAGGTTCGTTTCAAATTAAATTGCCTTCAATCTACGGAGGTCAGAAGCGAGCTTCCATTTGAAATGGCGACTTGTCTTCCAGACGTGTGGACGGATTAACCTTCGGACCCACCCCCGCCAGTCGTCTTCAGGCGACCGCAGCCTGACCCCACTTTATTTCAATCCAGATAGCTGTCCATCTCTTTGTGTTTGACCAAGCACGAGCGGAGCGGCGCGGAGTTGGTTCCTCGAATTGAAAATTTTATCCTCCCTTAAGATATTCGCTTATACAATCAACAAATGTGGTTCAGTCAATCACGCCCTCTCGGCTGGGACTACTGGTAGCTATACACCAAATTACCCCTTATGATTGGCTTACCAGCTAATAAAGGTATTTCAAAAATGCGTTGTAAAGGTAAGTGCTCATTTGAAACACAAACTCAAAGATTTCGATCTATGTATAAAACTGTCCCTCGCAGTTGTACTAGACTAGGAGGTCGCGACAAAAATGGTAAAGATAACGTAAATGGCTGAAACTGGGTTCACATCATAAATACCATCCCTCTGAAGCTAAATGTGTCAGTCTGCCTGTTCCAAGCGGTTGCGTTACGTAGATAAGGCGACTGAAAAAGTAGTTATGGTGACATAAAATATATATGATAAGGTAAATGGGTGCAAATGACGAAGCATGAAAGTACCAGTACATACTTGCTTGGCAATATAAAAACTGAACAAATATTTTAATTGCATTTCTTAGTTATCGGTGATTTAGGTTACAGATATAACTTTAGGTATATTTAAGTATTTAGTAATAAAACAGACTGGTTATGGTTGTATAATTAATAGGTATCGATGTTTCGCGACAATCAGTATATTCATCAGCAGGTACATACCAGAATCTATTTTATATAGTCAATCTAGATAACGCAACCACTTGGCACGGGCAGACCGACATATTTAGCATCAGAGGGTTGGTCTCTAACCTGTGAACCCAGATTCAGCCATTTACCTTATCGTGACCAAAAACGTCGTGAATATACCGTTGTAATTTCCGGCTTATTGCATTGCTTACTGTGTTGATCGCATCCGCGGATCTTTGTGACGTAACTTGGTGTAGTTTGACTACCAAAAAGTTTAAATAAATGAAATTAAAAATATGGACACTAGAAAAAAAAACCATGCAGTTATTAAGAGAGTCAAGTATTTTAAATAAGTTGAAATAAATGTTCAGTTAAACTAACCTAACAGATATATTTTAGCTTGGATCTAACCTATGCCAGAACAATGATCCTGCACGTTATTTCCAAACGTATACCGTATGATTTCCTGAGACATATGCATATGCCTCAACTTATTTAATTGATTTAGGTACAGCTTGTACACCACGAGGGACTAGAGGACTTGCCTTTCATGCGAGAGAGCGTGGGTTCAAATCCTCGCCCGCGGTCATGCACTACTTTCTGAGTTGGGTAAGTACATTTCGTTACGAATGCAAACTTTTCCATGGTTCCGAACCCATATAAAAACAATCACATCAGATTTTTTTATTTTTTTTTATGTGACTGGACATGGATGGCTAATAACACAAGTTCTGTCATGGTATTAGCCCAACACACCACATGGGAACAAGGTGCCATGCCAGGACCTTCCTTATATTGCACGGCTACATTGAACTGGATGGAAAACACGGACAATTTTCATTGCCGCTTCGACCATCGTTCATCCAATGCGATGGTACCAACCCGGGCGGGATAAACCCTACCACCTAGTAAGTAAGGATATTACTCTGTATTATACTCTCTGTTGCCTTGATCGCTGGTGATAGTACTATATTTCACTTACAATATACCCGCACCTATCGCTTGGAAAAGACAAAGAAAGAATATTATCATCTTATTAATTTTAATTTGTATCTTAAGTAGGTAGGTATGTAATGTAGCTATGTATAAGCGAGCACGAAGGTGCCACCTATGATACAGCCGTTAGGCCAGTTTAGGTGGCCCTGCTCACCCAAAGGTACTTATTTATCTTATTGTTAAGTTACCTATAGAACTTCTAGCGTGTGTAATGCACAGTGTCCGATTAATGTTACATATTTATTTATGGTATTTCATGCATGCCATCTGTAAGTCACTCATGAAAACAAGTGTAATTTTTTTTCTACACTGTATTTATTTTATTAATTAGTATCCTGAAAAAATCTGTAATTTCTTCATGCAAAAATAAATCATTCAAATCATTGAAATCATTGATTCATTCAAATCATTCAATCATCATTCATTCATTCAAAGATGAAACTATGGTTGAGACGGCAATTAATAATTGTCCTTGTTTTCCATTTAATACAATGTAGCCGCGATCATAAAGGGAACGTCCTGGCATGGCACCTAATTCCTTCGGGAATAATATCATGATCGCAGTTGTGTGGTATTAGCCATCCATATAAGGTTCCATAAAATAATCATCACGAACATTGTATGTAATGAAAATGGAAGAATTTCGATTAGATTCAACGGCGTTATATTCCCGGGAGACGCCGGCGCTCGCCAAGTGAGCAGTTGACATTGTTCGGGCGCGGTCGAGGTGCGGCGACTGATAGGATAGCTTATCAGCTGGAGTGCGCTTTTCAATTTTCCCGAACGTGCGCGCCGTCGCGACGGTCGGCCAGCCCGGCCGGTATTTAAGGCGATAAGGTCGGCACCACTTGACATGTTTTAATCGTCTGACTGAACATGAATGGCTAATAACACACCCACCGTCATGATATTAGGCCTACACATCGCATTCCAGAGGGAATTAGGTGCCATCCTTTTTGATAATCACGGCTACATTGAGCTGGATGGAAAACTAGGATATGTTTTTATTGCCCGTTGATCATATTTCATCCAATGCGATGGCACTAATCCGAGCGGGCTTAATCCTACCACATCAAGGTATACTGGTAGAGAATGCCATTTGGTATTAAGTGTTCCTTTTTGCCATTGTTTTATGTAAAACGAGCAAATAAATGATATTTTCATTTCATTTCATTTTCATCAGCTCGCATTCGTGACGAAATGTACTCATTAACTCGTAAGCTGTTACAAACTATGTCACAAGCGTTTGAGCATAGTGCTTATTTAGTAATCTAATGATACGTAAAAATATGCATGGTTTCTAAGAATGGATTGGAAATTTTAGAAACGTAGGAACTGTTAATTTTATAAGATATATTATAAAGTAAATTTAATAGAAAGTAATTCATACACATATTGGAATACGTTAATTACATCATTAAATATAGAAGGCTCGTACTTAAAATATGCTGATGGTTAGAAACTATAGGCATTACAGTAAAAAATAACTATTTAGCCACATTTAAAGATGCAGACTCATAAACATTTGACTGTTTTTTTTAATAATTAAGAAGATAGATCTGGTTTCGTCAGCTAAAGCAGAAGTTATGCCGAATTAGACGGCAACTGTGACCAGGCCACATCCTGGCCGTCCACAAAGAGACGCCGCGCCAGCGCCGCCCAAGCGAAAAAGTTCTTAACTCGCGAGTGGGCGGGGGAGGCGGGGCGGGGCGGGGCGGGCGGCAGGTTGAAATTGAAACATTTAAGGCTCTCCGCAAACTTTCCACGACGTCCATTACGTCCGCTGACCGATTACGGGATCTCGGCACTCATTGGACCGAGCCGAGGGGAGATAGGAATTGGCTCGATTTTGTGTCGGTAATTGCTATAAATACACAGGTTTGCGTCGAGGGCGGTATGCATGGATTCATTGTTTTCTTGGTAAAGGACCCTTTTTGAAATTTCGTAAAGATACATTTTCTACTTAAGGAGACACTGCCATTATTTTTTAGGCGATTGTGATGGAGCTTTTTGGATATCGGAAAAAATCAATAATCGGAAATGTGACATGGAAACCTATCATCTCCTCTTATTTCAGGAGTTTTACAAGGTTGGTATAATGAGGAACCAACGAAATCAGGCTCGAAGCTCAGCGTTAGTTATTCTATGCAGTTGTAGGCATCGATCTTCTTTTCTTTCTGTGTTTAATGAGTGCATTTCTTCACAAATGCAAGTTTCCAAAGTTCAGAATCCATTAAAAACTGTAGGTCCCCTTCCCGTAATAGGTTTAAGGGTTTAACTATGCCCGGGATGACGCATCGCATTGGATGATAAGATGGTCGAAGCGGCGACGAAAGATGTTTTCAGTTTTTTATTCAGTTCAATGTAGTTGTGCTCATTATAAGGAAAGTCGAAGATCAGTATATAATTCCTTCTAGAATGCGGTGGTTGCGGCTGATAATACAGGTTTATAACAGTCGGTGTGTGTCGAGTTACACAAAAAAAAATAACTTTTCTCATGTGTGATAGATGTAAAGCAAACGAACAAAACAAAATACTGATAAATATTTTTAACCCGAGAGAAAATGCTGATTCTTATCCAGCAACTTCCATCCTCTTCCTAGAAGTTATTTCCTCACCTTATCTACCTATTTATTATTTACGGCTCCTTTTACCTTTCCTCGTCCGTTCCCGGGTTCCCGGAACTCGAAACTAAATGAAAAACTCGCTGATAATATCTGAAGTAAATAACGTCGCGAGCATCGCGATTCCGTTTCTCGCCAATGTATCACGACAATGCGGACGTATTGCACAAATGTTGACAGTTTTATAACAGGTCTTCTACCTCCACGCCAGGCTGCCTTCACCACTTGTAATTTTTTTTTTTTTTATGTGACTGGACATGGATGGCTAATACCACAAGTTCTGTCATGGTATTAGCCCAACACACCACATGGGAACTAGGTGCCATGCCAGGACCTTCCTTATATTGCACGGCTACATTGAACTGGATGGAAAACACGGACAATTTTTCATTGCCGCTTCGACCATCGTTCATCCAATGCGATGGTACCAACCCGGGCGGGATAAACCCTACCACCTAGTAAGTAAGGAAGGGGACCTACAGCTTAACGTGGAATCCGAACCACGGCCAGCCTCTCTCAACGGTCGCATGGTCACCCATCCAAGACCAGACCGGACCCAGCGTTGCTTAACTTCAGAGAGCGATCGCCGAAGTGTCGCGCCACTGGGCCACTGAGGCTGACAAAACAAGGCATGAAAGAAAACAAATTTACTTTGAGCAAGTACATTTTTTATTGTCCTTTAAGCTTGTTTTCACACTTCCAAAAGCGTTGCTAAGCGACGCTTTTTTTTAATATATATTTTTAAAATGTGTAATGCAGAAGGCCTGTTACAGTTTGGCCAGCTTTTAGTGTGTACTGAATATTAGATAAACGGGGGATTTATGTAATATTTTTCACGATTTTTTCTAGTTCCTACATGAAGTTATCAAATAAGAAAAGTCAAATAAAAAATGTGAAATAAAGCAGGAAAAGGTTTAATTTAATTTATCTTTTAAACTATTCCCGATTTTAATAAATGTTATTGTTAAGTGTAGGATTTCTGCTTTATCTTGTCCAGTCCTACACAAATATTTAAAAGTAATAAATAAATCTAGTTTAATATCTGTTAGCCTCAGTTATATGCTTAGTTAATATAAGGAAGTTCAGGAAAGGTACAAACGGCATCACCCTATACGCCACACTGTGGACTTTGACCACCTACCTTTTTTTTGCAAATGCCAATACCTACTGTGACGCTGTGGCGCTCTGTGTACTTCCCAAATAAATGTTCGAAAACCTCGCTAGAAAGAAATTATATTTCATGTAACCCGGAGTATTTCAAGGATTCCTACTGTACTACATACGCTTGAAACGAATGGCGGAATAACTAAACTAACACACATAAGTGCAAACATAATTTGGGCGGTCCTGTCAGGTCTACAAACCGGATGGGTAAGAAGCATGGCCCCAAGCCCTGGTCAATGGCCACGAATCCCTGTTTCATTTCATTAAATAACAACTTTAGTGGGTTATATAACGCTGATGTCGACAAGGAATCGGAATCAACTAAGGTACGGGTGATTCGTAATTCTGTCAAATAGAGAGAGCACATTTCACCTGCGTCAAGCACGTACGAATGGAGTAATGCCCCCTCTAGGCTAGGATATACGTTGACGTTGGCATGGATGAGATCACATTTAAAAGATGAAATAATTTATTTAATGTCATCATGGCGACAATTGGTACTATTTTGAATGCGTACAGATAATTTGATGTGATTTTTTTATTGTGCATACTCGGAACTCTGTTAATATGACGTGTTGTTTTGAAATTCAAAATGTTACGGTTTTGAGAAATTAGATTAGTTTAAACAACAGAGCAAAACAACGTTCGGACTGTCAAAGACTTTCATCTACGATATGTACTTAAATCGAAATATCAATGAACAAAACAATTTATTGTTAGAAATAATGATGAAAGGGAAAAAATATTTTGACGGCATAAGATTAATTGAAACTTGACTTGTGAGCAGATGTTTAGCCAAAAATCGAAGCAATTTATTTTTTTGTATTTTATTGTTCATTATCATTTTTGCTTATTGTGTTTTAATTTTGTTTGCTTGGTTTTAAATGTACTTTATATATTTCTGTAACTCATAATGTTTGTAATCGCTCGCTCGTGTGCTCAAATGCTGTCACTGAGTGGTCAGTCTGAGTTCTCACCTAAATTGGTGTTTACGGCAAACCGATCGACTGGCGTTTTCTCCAAACTCTATACAAGTTTTTACTAGATATGCTGTGGTTTTACTTCTTCAAGCTGTCAAAGTCAAACGCGGACTTCCGATTTGTATGAAAACGCGGAGTGGACGTCAACCGCAACGTCGACGTATTTACGGCAACGTTGAGTAAGCTGTCAAATCAAGCTCGGACTCGCAAATGTTAGTTCGCTTAACGCCCGCTGCGCGCGCTCTTCGATTTCTCCATATATTTGAAAACGCCAGTCGATCGGTTTGCCGTAACGCCAATTTAGGTGACAACTGAGACTACCGGCTCAGGTGCAGTATTTTTTTTTTGTTTAGATCTGTATGTACGCCACGATGGTGGCACTGGAATTGAAACTAAGTTAACATTAAATAAAGAATCAATTATTGTGATCTACACATTTTATACACATAATCATTCTAGATGATGATTCCGGCTACCACCCATGAGTGACGATGTATTTCCTAGTCCAAATTCGTCGATGCGCGCTCTCCCGGCCTACGGCGGCCGTATTGCCATTACGGCCGGCCTATCCGTTCCGCTTCACAGGAAGCCTTTGGGCTATTGAGAGACCTGTAGGTCGAGTAACAGTAAACTAGTACGACGGCCATCGATATGGCTTCCGTCATGCTGCGGAAGGTAGATTAAGAATACGAGAAAATGTTTTAGTTTTCAGTTTTTTTTTATACGATCGGACATGAATAGTGAATACCACACAAATACACTTATGATATTGGCCCGTGTCGATATAAAATCATACAAGTTAATATTTTCTTACTTTGCCGTTTAGACAAATTTAATAAATTTCGTAATTTTTATCAATATTAAATATGGCTGCAATTTTGGTTTGTTTATTATAATATCGTACACTTAAAATGATAACTATTATTCTTTAAAATTAATAAAAATCAATTAAACACAGTGAAAACAATCTTTTTTTTTGACTCATTAAAAAGTTTTTTCTTCCAATCAGAATGTAATGTGTATTTTTAAAAAATGCATATAATATACATTTCCTATGTATCTCATACGTAATTATTAACATAATGTATTTATTGTAAGTAGAATAACTATAAATATATAATGTGAACGACAAATATTACTTAATTAAATAAATAAAATTTATCACGCTGTTATTTTGAATATTTATGTAACCACGGAGACCGACGATTCCCGTGCCGGGCGCCACCCTTAATTTTTAGGGTTCCGTACCCAAAGGGTGAAAACGGAACCGCTGTCCGTCCATCCGTCCGTCTGTCACAGGGCTGTATCTCAGTAACCGTAAAAGATAGACAGCTGAAGTTTTCACAGAGTGTGTATTTATATTGCCGCTATAACAACAAATAATTAAAAGATTAAAAAATAATTAAAATTAAAGGAGGTCCCCTGAAAAAACGTGATTTTTTTGTATTCATTTCTTTACGATGGTACGGAATTCTTCGTGTGCGAGTCCGGCTCGCACTTGGCCGGTTTTTATATAGGTCCTGTTAAAGTTCTCAGACGTTATGACCTCTTTTCGCCCTGGCTCTCCCGGGACTATTCCTTCAGGCTACGAGCCCGGCGTCCAGTAGTCTTCGCAAAAGATCTCTGCGATCTATTTGCAGCCATTGCGGTTGGAGTACGCTATCATATCAAACCGGTTTTCATTTGCGGTTAAGACGGTTATACTAGCCAATGCGAATAGTTTAATTGCTTTAATTTCCTGATCTCGAAGGAATAAGAACATGAAAAAAAAACATGTATAATTCCAGCTAACGTTCTACCAAAACAGAAAGAAAAATTTTACACAAATTGAGATTTTATGCATGGAAAAAATTTTTGAAGTTAGGTCTCAAATATATTATTGTTCAAGTTTGCGGCTTATATTGATATTAACTAATATTAACCATTTCAAAGATCTTAACATTATCTACCCATTCAGTTAAGAACATGTTTAACTTTTCCCAATATCTTTAACGAAACAATAAAAAAACCGGTTTCACGCGTTATGCGGGTTGGTTACATTTAGAAAGAATGATTTCGAGCTGCTCTAACTAAGCGACGTCGGGCTCTGGCTATCTCTTTTTAATCGCAAAAATTGGTCCAAAATATTTAGGTATGAGGATGCTCTTAACATTTTCATTATTGTTGTTTTCTTATGTTAAGCGCGGCATATGGTGTAGGCCAGGGGTCACCTTCATAAAGTCCAAGAATCGTAAGGTCCAAAACCCAGAACATCCAAAAGTATGTATTTTTCGTATGTATTATAATATGCATATAATCTAACCTAACTTATCCTAATTGAAAATATCCGTATTTATAAGTGTTTTGGACAGTATGAATTTTGGACTTTGTGCTTTTTGGACTTTATCTTTTTCTTGATATATTTTCGTAAAATAACGTACGTCGATAAAACTATTCATTATTGGGGTCTATTTAAAATGATTATATGATATTATGTATTTATTTGCTTTAAGGGATTGTCTAGGTATTTGGATGTCAGTTGTTCCGACTATTAACGACACGGATTTCTGATCGAGGCCGCAAGTGTGATGGCCCCTTTATCCGCGTCCTCCGTAGGCCGACGGTAGCATATTGGACGCCTTTGACGTAACTTCGCAACGTTCGTTTCGATATGCCTTTGTGCTTCTTGGCTGTACGTTGTTGGAAGCGAACGTCGTCGTCATGTGTCGAAATTGGTATCGACAAATCGGTGCAATCGGCAATTAACATACATACCATCACGCAATGAAAAATTGCCGGTGTTGTGCATCCAGTTTAATGTAGCCGTGCTCATAAAGGGAAGGTCTTGTCATGGCTCCTAATTCCTTAGGGCATGTGTTGTATTGGACTACTAACATAACGGTAGTTGTGTGGTATTAGCCATCCATGTCAGGTCGCATAAAAAAAAACGCCACTTTGCCGGCGTACTAGACAGAGATATACGGTACGCATACATAATTTCCTTCCTCTACAGATGCACATGTTTTGGTGGTTGGTGATGGTTACGAGTTCCACTTACTAGTAGAAGAATGGACGTGCTATGCTATTATTTCGATATTTGTGGAAGCATGAGCGTTTAGTGGTAATGTATGTAGGTGTACGTAGAGTCCGAACCACGGATGATCAATTCCTTAGCGGCAACGTTAAGTGCCGGAACAGAACACAAAACTATTTGTCCGATATTTTATATTCTAATGTCATCAGACATTGCAAGGAATACTCAAATATTGAATAGTAAATATTTAAAGAGCAGGCCTTAGAAAAACGGTTTGATATACATAGCATTAATTTTGAATAGGATAGGAGAAGGAAGACATTTTGAGGTGCGAATAATACATCTAAAGTTATGAATGTGCGCTTGGGAGTAGATCGGAGTGATAGGTCTCTTAAGACTACCAAAAACCGGCTAAGTACGAGTCGGACTCGCACACGAAGGGTTCCGTACCATCAACACCAAAAAATCACGTTTTTTGTATAGGGCCAATATTTTTTTTTTTTAATTTTACCTGATTGTTATTATATATATTATAGCGGCAAAATATATACACACTCTGTGAACATTTCAGCTGCCTACCTATTAGTTTTATGAGTGTGATTAAGGTGCTTAGTTTTAAGTAATTTAATGTTTCTTGCTACCTCTTAATATATTTTCTAATATTAAGGTTAGCTGTTAGAGATTGCCTTTGGCAATAAGCTCGCCTTTGCATACTATGTAATAGTTGTAAGCAATAAAAAATATTTTCATTTCATTTCATTTCGTTTATTACGGTTCATGAGATAGTCCTGTGACACGGACGGACGGACGGACGGAGAGCGGAGGCTTAGTAATAGGGTTCCAATTTCACCCTTTGGGTACGGAACCCTAAAAAGGCACAGCATAGGAGTGAATACAGATACTCGAAGTATGATATAAATAAATTAGTCGTTTTAATAATACAAAAAAAAACGAAGAGATGGCACCTCTTACAAATACGAAAGTAAATCCCACTAAATAAATTAGCCGTTTAAATTACTTTAAACGCTAAGTGATCTTTCAACCGAGCCAGACTTACGCCGTTCCGGCCCCGGGCACCGTTCGGCATGGCATGATGGATTGTGCCACTAATTTGCTCCACGGAATTAATTACAAACGACCCCTCGTTAGCCCTGAAAAATCTTCGGCCCCTGAAAGGCTTCAGTCTTGCTGCAAAATGAAAATGGCCGCGGAGTCTCGAAAACAAAGCGCCTCGATTTTTAACGAACCGCCCGGTGCTCAATAAACTGTAATATCAGTACTTCGTTAAGGCTGCACCTCAGATTAAAGAAAGGAGGTGATGTGATATCTGGGCACCGACGCATATGTGTTTAAAAGACCGGCCAAGTACGAGTCGGACTCGCACACGAAGGGTTCCGTACCATCGTACAAGATTTAACACACAAAAAACACGTTTTTTGTATGGGACCCCCCTTTAATTATTATTATTATTTTATTTTATCTATTTGTTGTTATAGCGACACACTCTGTGAAAATTTCAGCTGCCTACCTATTACGGTTCACGAGATACAGCCCTGTGACTGACGGATGGACGGACGGACGGACGGACGGACGAACGGACGGACGGACGGACAGCGGAAGCTTAGTAATAGGGTTCCGTTTTTACTCTTTGGGTACGGAACCCTAAAAACACTACTAAGTTCACATAGGAGCACGTACATGTTACGGGGATAAGAATCAGCCAAAGGTACCAGGAGTCTTCTAGGAGACGCTAAATAGTCCCATACCACTAGGGATGAACCCATGTTTAAGAGAAGGGTGACTCGGATTTGACTATGAAAATACTTTCTGAAAGCGGCAACGGCTGTTTAGGAGAAAGATGACTCGGATTTGACTATGAAAAAACGTTTTGACAGCAGAGCTTCATTACAAGCGCTAGAGAGAAAAAATATATTTCTCAGGTCTCGTGTTCAAACTTCATAACACTGCAGACATAATTGCACACAAAAATGAAGTTATCCTCCGATGTATTAAAGGCCACAACGACAATGATGGTAATGATGCTGCTGACGATCTAGCTAAAAGGGGCTCAAGTAACCCCAAGGTCAAGTCTTGGCTGCATCATCTCCCATCCGAAGAGCACGCTTCGCACAATCTAGGCGTCTCCCATAAGATTTTATGGACAATTTTTCCATGCGGCGGCGGTGGATCGGGTAATGCCCACCGGCCACTCCTCCCTCATTTTCTCTTCTGTGGAATGTACCGTCTTCAGCAGGCTGTGGTCTAAGGTCATTCATGTTTGCTATTAATTGTTCCGTGCAGCAGCGGTTCTTTCGAATTTGAGTTGAGCGTCGTTTTCAGCGATAGTAAATATATAATTATCATCGTGAAAAGTATAGCTTGACCAACCAGATTAAACCAGACTCCGGGAGGATAGGAGTCATCATAAGGTCTGCATAGCCGATTTACGTGTTGTCACTGATCTCATGATGGTTTCAGTCTTTGTATCATTGTCGTCTAGTGATCCCAATGCACGAGACTGGAGTAAGAGTCTCTAAATCTTGTAAGGTATTTGTATACCTGTTACTATGTCAAATATGACATGTATATATATTCGTAAAGTAGTTATTTTTACAGGGATCTTCATTTTATTAATGTGGCCTTGCTTCACGGTCGATTATACATACATACATGTATAATCGACCGTGAAGCAAGAACAATGTAATAATTTTTTGATAATGTTTTAATATAATATATAATGTAATAAATGTAATAATATAATGTAATAATTTAATAATACAGTAAATTTTGACGATGTAAGTAGAGAGCAGGAATTAGAAATCTATATTCTGTTGTAACTATTTGCAAAAATAAATGAATATGAATTTGATGTCACATTCCTTAAAATATTCTTTAGTTGCTTAACGGGGTTAAGCGACACTGGGCGGCCGGGTTATGGTTGGGTGACCGTTGAGGCGGGCCGTGGTTCATATTCCACGTAAAAAAGTAGGTAGGGGACCATTACTTACTAGGTAGTAGGATTTATCCCGTCCGGGTCGGTACCGACGCAATCCTAAAAAGCTTTTGCAGGGAAAAATCAATACAACACGAAACTGTATCGAACATTGCGACGGCGAGAGACAAAATCGCGCCGCGGAACTGAAGGCCAATTATTGCGCTCATTACTTTACATACGGAATAAACACTCCTGAATCATCACTGAATCGGTAAATAAATTCCGACCTTAATTTTAGTTTCAGCGACATATACATTTGAAGCATTGTAATCAGATTTTGAAAATATACTGAAAACGTATCTGTAGTGACATTCGTCGGAAGCAGGATTCGCACCTTTGACTTTTGGCTGACTATAGCTTATATTTGCTATAAGCCATCCATGTCCAGTTACATAAAAAAAATCACTAAAATTCATTGGTTTGTATTTAATGTATTCTGAAATGGGAATTGCAGAGCCACCTTTTCCCAGTTCTATTTACCTCTATTCAACACTGGGAAGACGTTAGCAATCTATTTTTTCCTCTTTAATCCACAACGATACCAAAACGGCCGCTCGTCCATTTCACTCGAACTCGACATTGCGAGAAAAACATCCCGGTACACACGCAGAATACCAAAGTAATGTCCAAGCGAATTCCTCTCCTGAGAACACACCCGATTCATCGACTCGGAGTCTCCAGAATGGGCCCTCCGGGCGCGAACCGGACGTCCGATGGGCGGGCGCAAACAAACAGGCGCAAAACGACCGGGGCTGGCGAAAAAGTGCGGAAAATGGGTCAAGTACGCACTCCGCCCGCTGAGCTCCGCGCAACCGAAATCGCTAGCGCCTTTTTGCAAATTGGAGAGGCTTACGTGAGCGTTTCGGCGTGCTTTTGGACTTTCCACCCGCAATCAGCAGTTAGGTATTTTCGACGCATGCGATATGTGCGTGCGAACGACCGTGAAGCAAGGACACGTTAATTATAGAAAGAAAGCTGCAAAGATAACGACTTCGTGAATATACTGCAAGGCTGGAGATGAAACAGCAAGCATACTATTCGCATCGTGTATCGCATTGTGTCTACCAATTCCGACACCCGCTGTTCTAAACCCATATTCTGAGCCGGTAGTCTCAGTTCTCACCTCAATTGGCGTTTACGTAACTTCGAAGTTCCGTAAAAACGTCAAACTCCGTGCAAGTTTTTAATAGATATTCTGTGGTTTTACTTCTTCAAGCTGTCAAAGTCAAACTCGGACTTCCGATTTGTATGAAAACGCGGAGACGACGTAAACGGCAACGTCGACGTATTTACGGCAACGTTGAGTAAGCTGTCAAATCAAACTCGGACTCGCAAATGGTAGTTCGCTCAACGCCCACTGCGCGCGCTCTTAGATTTCTCCAAACATTTGAAAACGCCAGTCGATCGGTTTGCCGTAACGCCAATTTAGGTGACAACTGGGACTTCGGGTACAGATGTCCATCTCATTACTCACAAATTCGCGAGCAATAATAATGAAATCGAATCTTTAAAAACCCGATTCTCCAATATTTCGACGATCATATTTGCCGTCCACAGCGGTCCCAGTTAGTCGCATAGGTCAAAAACACCACAAAGTTCAGAAACTGCCTAAGCAGCGTCTCACCGATCCAATTAAAAACCCTTTGTGGCAGCGATTTCAGGAGTTCGGGTCCCGAAATACGACCCACGGCGTATACGACATTATGCAGCCACGGTCCTTTGACTAAAACTTGACACGTCCGCCTGCAACATGGCCGTTATTACAAACGGCTGAGAGAGCTGGCATGATGTTTAGATGTCTCACTCTCGAGCAGAATTACCTATAGATAGACGTAAATTTAAACTCCAATGAACTCTAATCCTAATAGTTAAGTTTACCAATAAATTAATCTTTCTTATAATTTAACACTAAGTTACGCCGCAAACTGATAAATCCGCGGATTAGATTAACCCAGTAAAGAAGAACCCGCAAATAAACTAAGGCTGGTATTATAGTTATAGTAAATTGATCTATCTTCTTTTTTCTTCAAGCGAAAAATAAGGACGGATTTATTAACGTTTTACAATCATCACTATCCAAACCAAGAATATTCACTTGGTTACTAGCTATTATCTGCAGTAAAAATAAATCAATAATATGCACAATGCATATTTTCTCTTAACTCAGGGTTAAGAAGACGTAATATTCATTAATCAATGCTCAGAAACAAACCGAAGAGTTTCCAAACATTTTATTCCACTAGTTTTAAATCTTTAATCAATTGTTTTAATCGACAGATAAAGAGTCTTTATTACTAAAACGCTGATTATCTTATACTCGTGTATAAGCAAGCTGCTAAGAAAGGCCCTAAATATGTGGCGATTAAGCTAATCGGCACTAGGTGAAAAATACCATAAGCGTATTGTTATTTCAATCATTTGAACAGCTCAACGGATTAGAATTTAACTTGGTAAAAGTTGGTGGATATACGACATAGATACATTAAGGCCCTGGTACTAGCCAAATCGCAAAGTTAGACGAGGCACCCCAAGTTAACTAACTAAGTGTGACGATTATAAGTGTCATTTTTACAATATATGATTCCTTGTCTAGGAATCAACCTATTTTCTTTAATGTATGTTTCCTTTTTCTATACAAAATACATTGCGGAAACGGTGTCCATTTCCGAACTTTTTTGACTAAATGTAGAAATCTAAAAGGAAATGGTTTTTTTTATTTATGCATATATGCTGTTTTTGCTTATATCTAGAAATCGAATTACTTTCAGATTTCTAATGAGAAAAAACAACTTTTTTATTTTTATTATTATTTAAATAAATGATGGAATAAAAAAAATATTAACAATCCATTATCAGTCTGGAGTTCTATTTGGATTTGCTGAAGCGTTTCACTACATATTATTACATTTGTTAAAAAGTGCATTTGTATGGCGCGAGTAGTTGGCTAGTCCTAGCGCCTTAATACAATCCTACGTGAGCGAAGCCAATTCAAAAACATAAACTACCCCAGACAACAGAACTTAATAAAATAACTCAGGTAGGCCAGTTTTTTGCCGACCAACTGTCTATCTAATAGTCATAATTCGTGCAGTTCTATTGAGGTGTCCGTTCTGGTTGGATAATTTCTGTGGGTGTTTCACCCCAGCGGTCGCGTGGGGTCGAATGGTACATTGTGCCGGGGTAATTATGGTGTTAACTTAATTTTTTTAACCTCCAGAGAGGCACGGTGCGTGAGTGGAGGTGTTTCTATGTGTTAATAATGTTGGATTGAATAGGTTTTTTTAGGGTGATTCTATTGTTTGTCTATGTAGAGGCGAGGGAAAGAAGCCAATGAAGAAAAAGTAGGTTTTTTATTAACATGTGAGTAATAAACAATATCTTTGTGTTATGTACTTACAATTGTTTGGAGGTTGAAGCGAAAATTATATGTACATATTTTGGATAACATTTTATATAAATGTGTTTAGTTTCCAAATACTTAAAATATATGGAGTCGTTATTCTCCCATTGTGTTCCCATTATTTGACATTTTAAGAGAATAATGTAATGCTACCGGCACTTAACGCGCAACGAATAGGGAATGCACCAATTCACGGTCAACATTCCAAGAATATGTACCTATAGTTTCTCTAGATCCTTTATGGATAGGATCAAAGCCCTTTCTGCCAAGGTATTTGCCCCAAAGTACCACCAGGGGTCCTTCAAATATGATGTGAATAATCACCTGGCCGACAATGGTTGTCCCGCTGGAAGATTGAACGCCCATGGGCTTCGTTTGGCACCTGCTATGTGAGGGTCTGGCTAACAATAAAAACGTTTTTTAAAAGCTTTGTTTCTTTTCGGTTATGATTCATACACAGTCAGTGATATGTAAAACGTAGTAATATATATGTAAATGGACGTCGTAAAAACCGGCCAAGTGCGTGTCGGACTCGCACACGAAGGGTTCCGTACCATCGTTAAAGATTTAACACAAAGAAATCACGTTTCTTGCATGGGCCCCCTTTCATTTTTTACCTTAACCTTTAGTTACCTATAGTTACCTATTTGCTGTTTTAGCGGCAAAAAAATACACATCTGTGCAAATTTCTGCTGCCTGCCTATTACCGTTATGGAATACGACCCTTTGACGGATGGACGGACGAACGGAGAGCGGAGCTTTAGCAAAATGGTTCCGTTGGCACCCCTTGGGTACGGAACCCTAAAAATGTAGGGACATCAATTCCTCAGTTATAAAATGTTAAAGCAATACACATCATCAGGGGTTCGTTGCGAATGGATAGAGATAAACATCAAAACACGAACGCAGACAACCTAAACGATAATACAAAAGGTTTCGTTGAGTCGACCATCTGCTAACTGTCCGTATACTGTTATTAGCTACCGCCCCCATAGTCCTCACAATAAATTAATAGGTGTATACACACGAGACTGCCCCCAAAATTGGGTATGTGCGTGAATATCTCACGAAAACGTTACATGGAGGTTGTTGTGAGGGGAAAATATATATTTTGACTGAGGGTCGAAATGTTGTTATTAAACAATTAATACGTGTATTTTTGACGGTACTATCCGGTTATATAGACACTTTTAAAAGTAGATGTGAGGGGGACATTAAATATTTTGACTGAGGGTTGTAATGTTGTTATAAACAATTTTACATGTAGTTTTGACGGTACAATCCGGTTATATAGACACTTTTTAAAGTAGAATAATTTTATTATACGCAGTGAATGAAATAACTAAATGGATGCAAAATCTGAGGTACTATTGATTTAAATGGATACATAACGTTGATTGGATTATTGGATAGTATAAACTAAAAATATTTTTGTATATTAATGTTTGCCGTACCGCTGATGGCCGAGAGGACTGGAAATTTGAACGGGAAGAGATACATTGGGACCATTTGTTATTGTTTTGTGCCAAAACCCATAAAACACAGCGCATTGAAAAATATCGAATGCCTGGACAGGAAATGAACCCCGAATTCCCAGACCCCAATCCAACACACATGTTTCTATTCAACACTGGTCTGTTGTTATAAACAATTTTACATGTAGTTTTGACGGTACAATCCGGTTATATAGACACTTTTTAAAGTAGAATAATTTTATAATACGCAGTGAATGAAATAACTAAATGGATGCAAAATCTGAGGTACTATTGATTTAAATGGATACCTAACGTTGATTGGATTATTGGATAGTATAAACTAAAAATATTTTTGTATATTAATGTTTGCCGTACCGCTGATGGCCGAGAGGACTGGAAATTTGAACGGGAAGAGATACATTGGGACCATTTGTTATTGTTTTGTGCCAAAACCCATAAAACACAGCGCATTGAAAAATATCGAATGCCTGGACAGGAAATGAACCCCGAATTCCCAGACCCCAATCCAACACACATGTTTCTATTCAACACTGGTCTATACCACTAAATTTTAAATTACCTCTCATGCATGCAAGTTATGACTTAGCTAATAGACTATCGCGAAACTAAATTATGCAGCATAACTTCGAGTTCCTAACACAGCGTTTTCATCGAAATTTATAACCTAACTTATAGCTGAAATTGCCGGGTGGTGGATTGTGCGAGGAGCCGGGGAAGATGCATTAATTTTGGATTAATGGGAAATTTCGGCTCCATTCGTACAGGTGAGTAAACATAGTATTATTATTTAATTATTTAATTATATAAGTTTATTGCACTCAAAAAAACTCGGGCAAAAGGAACAACTTAATGCCGGAGGCATTTTCTACCAGTCTACCTTTGGGTATCGTGAGCAGTAGTGCGAGTAGTAACTATGGAGAAATAGCTTTAGAGGAAACATAATTCCTACACAATATAAAACAAATACACACTATACTTAAACCTAAATATATAACTTATATAAATGCACATAAATATCAATAAATAAATACTAAATACTACATAAATATATTATAAAACCAATAAAAGATGATACTTAATACAATACAATTAAAAAGAAAAAAATATTGGCAAAAGAAATATTAAATAAAAATAAATACTGACAAACTTAGAGAAGTATGTGCGAGAAAATTAAAGAAATCATAAAGACAGAAAATAAGCCTTTAGATCTTTTTTAACAACATTAATAGAGGAGCAATTTCGTAAATTGGAAAAAATTAGAGCAAGCATATCGACAAGAACTGATGCTAAAAAGAAAAAAGGATTCCGACGAATTGAGAACGTCCTCCTTTTTTGAAATCGGTAAATAAATGCAGCTCGAATTTGGCACAACGAAAAGTTTTGCCGCGGTTGGCAATTATTTTGTTTTTAGGCGTGTTTTGTTTACATTTTAGTTGCGAAGCAATGCGTTTGATTTTGGATTGTATTGGAAGATACAGAAAAGATAAAATTTTTACGTATGGATAAATACGCATTTGGCTTGCTTGTTTATGCTCATTAAGGTGTTATGAGCAACAAATATGATGTGTGTTTGTGAGTTATAAGGTCAGATTCGATAATTCTTTTGTTTTCTCTCAGTAGGTATTTTTATTCGAAGTCAAATCATAAAACATGGGTTAGGTTTTTTAAAACCTAGTAGATGAAAGTCTGAGGATAAAATAGGGGTTTTTACGACCTGTCTAATACTGCTTACCTCTAAAAAAATTTGGCGTAATATTATTCTTTATTAAATAGGAAAAAGCAAGTATACGTCGATACAAACCTCTTCAAAATCGGTTATGTGCTTCAATTATAAGCGGACTACAAACAAATACAGACAGGCAGAAAGTCAAAAGGAGATACAGACAGACGAAGTCACAGACAGTGAAATATATGTATCAGAATCCACACTGCATAATTATGATGCCATACAATCCTGGTTAAAATATTGCTGTATCATTTCTTAAGGTGAAGATATAAACCAAATGGCAGGCATAACATTTGTATAGGTACATTATTTTGCTGTTTTCTCAACAAAGAACGCAAAAAAATCGGTTGTAAAACGCAATTATTAACCCGAGACCAACCGCACATTTATTGAATAAGAGAGGGCGCTGTTAAATAATTTTAGACCATAAATGAAACACATGGGGGCTCGAGCGATCTGATAGCCCTGCAACAGTTTGATGACTTCATTATGGAACGAACAATTACCGGCCCATCGAATGAGAACCATCTTAATGGCTAATTTAGAACTATGTAGCTGTGTAACCAAACATGAATTGTTGCTGGAGTCACAAGTTGTATTATTTGATTAATTAAATAGATAGGTACTACACAAATTTTAAGTATAGTTACAAATTTAAAGAAGTAAGGTTACATTATTTTTGGGAACGGTCCTTTTTGAAACCAGCTCGTAAGGGTAGCATTATTATTTTGCATTTCGAATTTATTTACGTTTTAATTTTTTTCTAAATTCCCATTCGCATTTCGGGAGTATATTTGCGCGCGCCAGCGATGTTTGTACTGCGTGACATCGTAGTGACGCGCAACTGGCTTCCCATGATATAATGCACAACTTGTCCGTACGGCGGCGACGCGACTAAAGACCACACGACACATCGTCTACCTTCTCTCTTCTGTGGGGGGAGCTGTATACAAAACAAGAACTTTTTTTCCTCACGAAAAAGGCTAAAGAAGCGCTAGAAATTTGCATGTACACAAATGAAACGAATTTGATTTTATTCCTCGTATAATTTTTTTTTATGTAAAGCGCGGCATAAAAGTTACAATCTGTGACTTTAACTTTTTTCTATAATGGGGATAAGTCAGCATACACGGTTAAAGATGAAATTTGGGTTATTTTTACTCATAGAACAGCGCAAAAATCAACTAAAAGTTAATCTTTAGCCGTGTTTACTGGTAAGTCCAGTACTGGACTTATTCCCATTATGGAAAAAAAAACTGAAAATCACCCATTTTTACTTATATGATACGAGGAATGAAAGCAAAGTGGATTCTTTGGTGTACATGCTAATTGCTAGCGCTTTTCTAATGGGCATTCTTCTTTGAAGTTCGAGCGTTGGTGGGGTTTCTTAGTAAGTTGATCTTTCTTGAGCATAATAATTGTAAGACGAAAACTGTTTAAAAATATATTCAATAAAACATTTCAGGCAATGAGCGGCTCGTAGCCCAGTGGTGCGGGGACTGGCCTAGCGTACCAGAGGCCCGGGTTCAATACCAACTTGCACCACTGTCTTTCTCTTTAAGAGTTCGATAAGTGCATTTCGTCACGAATGCGAGCTGCTCTATGGTTCGGAAACCATGTAAAACTGTAGGTCCCCTTCCCCTTCTAGGTGGTAGGGTTTAAGCCCGCCCGGGTTGGTACCATCGCATTGGATGAAAAGATGGTCAAAGCGGCAATGAAAAATTGTCCGGGTTTTCCATCCAGTTCAATGTAGCCGTGCTCATAAAGGGAAGGTCCTGGCATGACACCTAATTCCTTCGGGAATGTGGTGTATTGGGCTAATATCATAACGTTAGTTGTGTGGTATTAGCCATCCATGTCAGGTCGCATAAAAAAATATATCAAATAATCTATCATTTCTCTTCTAATAATCTATCATTTATCTGCCTTCTCTTCACCGCGTTAGCTGTACCCATAGTGCCGAATCATCACATAAGTAATTCACTTTTAGACATGCGTCCCTACCCAGAATAAATTAAGTCGTAAACAATGAACGGTATTATAAGTTTGTTGCTTTAATTGTTGAAGATGATGGGGCATGTTTTACACCAGTTTTGATCGTGTTTGTTGCATTTAACGTTGTTGTTTGCGAGCCGAGAAAGAATAGGGTGGATGGACGGCATGTTTTAGATTTTTTCACATTTTTAGGGTTCCGTACCGAAAGGGTGCCAACGGAACCCTATTACTAAGCCTCTCCTGTCCGTCCGTCCATAAACCGTAATAGGTAGGCAGCTGAAATTTTCACCGAGTGTGTATTTATTTTGCCGCTATATAGCAACGAATAGGTAAAATTAAAAACGAATAAATATTAAAGTGAGCTTGATGAAAAACGTGATTTTTTGTACTCAATCTTGTATGATGGTATGGAACCCTTCGTTTGCGAGTCCGACTCGCACTTGGCCGATATTTTATTAATTATAGTGAAATTATTGCCTCGTGTTTCGCAAAGACATTGTAATAATGGGAATATTATGATTCAATGCAAATGATGCTGCAAAGAATAACCTGATAAGAAGCTTTGCTAATAGTTTAAACATAACTCATGCAGCAAATTAATTTATATATATATATTCTATATACCTTTATAAAAGCTATAATTTTGAGATACGTCTTTATAATATGTCCTGAGGGCGACGAATTCAAGCAAAACAAATAAAGATTTAAATGTATTTCAACATAGTTTCCAAGTTTCTAAGACCAAAAGTCTTGAAGTGAGGGTTTCTAAAAAAGTTCCTACGAATCCACAACGTTCCAACGTCGAAAGAGCGGGTTCACACAATGGTCTTAGGGTCAACAGTTAAACACACAAGGCGATGTTATGTTTAATTAATGGGTTCCTTTATTGTTTTAACTACACGAGGCTATTGAGGAATGGCGCATGTTTCCGGGGCTTTAAACTAAGAAATAAGATAAGAAATTTACAATGAGGCCACAGGGCCAGGTCCACGAAATTCCAGTATCGGGGATTCAGTTATGGTTTACATTATTTTCCGAAAAGTCATCTATTCGAGCTGAACGGCGAAACACGCCACTATGAAGAGTTGTACTAATCGATTATTTATAACCATGATACAGACTGGTTGTTAAAGATGAATATCAAACCTAAATTTTGCTTGTAAATTATAGCAACTAATAATAATGCCTTTAAATTTATTAGAACCAACATCAAGTAAATATACTTTTTCGTGCTAAGCATGTACGTCGCTTATTCCAAGGAATCTGGATTGTATGTGTAATCGACCGTGAAGCAATTACACATTAATTAAAGGAAGATCCCTGCAAAAATAACTACTTTACGAATAAACTGCAAGGCTGGACCTGAACCAGCAAAACATACCATTCGCGGATATTGCGTCTGACCAATTTCGCAGCCGGCTGTATAACCCCAATTTGGAATTCTCTTACAGTCCCTCTTCCCGTAATCAATGCCTTCTACTGACACAGTATTTAAGATTATACCTACATACATTTATTTAACGCTATACCTGCGTTACGGCACAGAATAACTAATAGTGGTTACGGACATTGACTGCAAAGATTGAACAATCAAACATATTGCCGTCGTCACCAAAATCGTTTTTGGTATCAGACGCTAGAGCCGGTCCTAGATTGACTTAAGGTGGCCCAACCCGCCCATCTCCCCATACAAAAGGGGAAATCACGGCTATATTTCTTGTCAGAGATCCATAATTTTGCTCAAAATAGCTTTATTTGATTGAACTAGATGTCTGATGACCATTGGTATTGTAAAATTGTGTTTGGTTTCCAAGTTATAAAGTCCGAAAGTTCGGATTTTTCGCGCGTTTTATACAATAAATTTGGAGGTGGATTACGCAATGATAAAGTAAGAACATCTTAAAAAGATTAGTCATCAGACATAGCTTATTTAAGCAAGATTTAGAATCTATTTGGTTTTTGTTAGATTTTTGACTACAGCGGTCGTGGTTTACTTTTAGCTATAAGTCGTTTTGAAATTAAAATTTTCGTAAATCTTACCAAATCATACACTATGCACATTGTCTTTTTTGTGGACAGGTTGCATCTTCCTCATCACGGAGCCTGTCTTATTCTTAGAAACAGAGAAGGTCCCAGAGCGCAACAGCACGGTTTTGCACCGTGCCCGCAAATGAGTTGAGGCCGCCGGGTTGGGCCACCTTAAGTAAATATACGTTTTCGTACTAAGCATGTACGTCGCTTATTCAAAGGATTTTATCAATATTTTTTACAGGGTCGGTGAACTGTGAAATGCACTCCCTGCCGAGATGTTTACCGCCTAGTACAACGTGGTGTGAAGAAGCACTTGATGATCTGCATGGGTTTTTGCAGGCTATGTACATGTTCAAAAGCCCATGGGCTTCGTCAGGCACATCTTTGAGGTATACGTTATATTCCGGGAGGTCACGACATTTTTGGTCACGATAAGGTATATGGCTGAATCTGGGTTCGCAGGTTAGTGACGAACCCTCTGGTGCTAAATATGTCGGTCTGCCTGTGCCAAGTGGTTGCGTTATCTTGATTGGCTATATAAAATATATGTTGGTATGTACCTGCTGATGAATATACTGATTGTCTAGAAACATTAATACCTATTAATTATACAACAATAACCAGTCGGTTTTTTAGTTAAATACTTAAATATACCGTGTTTTATTTAAATTTAATGTATTATAGTTATACAGACTAATACAGTACTAAGTTAATACAGACAAAACTTAAAATATCTTATAAACTAAAATAAATAATAGATTTCATCCAGTTCGGCGGAATCACCCGCTGTACCCAAAACGCTGGCTGCGTTGCCTCTCTGAATTGCCAAGGCAATGCGCTGCACAAAATAAGCCCTAGCGTGGCGGTCACCGGTCTTTATACCTAAAGTTATATCTGTAACCTAAATCGCCTATAACTACGAAATGAAACCAAATATTTGTTCAGTTTTGGCATTGCTAAGCAAGTATGTACTTTTACTTTCATGCTTCGTTATTTGCAGCTATTTACCTTATTACATATTTTTTTGTCACCATAACTACTTTTTAAGGCCCCTTGTCTAGGTAACGCAACCACTTGGCGCAGGCAGACTGACAAATTTAGCTTCAATGGGTTGGTCTTTATCCTGTGAACACAGTGTCAGCCATTTACGTTATCGTTACCATTTTTGTCGCCACCTCCTAGTCTATTATATGTCGGGCAGGCATATCTTTAAGGACCTGGTATACGTTATACGTCGCGCTATACATAAAAAACGTTTGTGTCGCTGTGAGTAGAAACATATGCAACCAACATAGGCCGATAACAGAATGAAGGCTTTCACGCCAGACAGTACTTCAATCAACTTTTAAAGTAGAAGAATTAATATTTTTAATTCCTGTGCATTGCAAGGTTGCTGTTCCATTTCTTCTTTGTTCTTCGTATTTAGCTGTTCTAGCAAAACTATAAGTAAAAAAAACTATTAACCATTGAAGTTTCTTTGCGGTTTCTTCTTTAGTGAGTTTATAGAATCCGTGGATCGATCAGTTTGTGACATTCCTTTAAAAGTTCCGAAGTTTAATGAAACCAAACGATCACGCGTACGGCAAATATAAATAAAATTGGGCTGAAAAATTTCTTCACTGATAAATAGGGGTCGCCTTCATGAAGTCCAAAAAGCATAAATTCCTAAACCCAGAACGTCCAAATGTATGTATTTTTCGTGTGTATTATAAAATGCATATAATCTAACCTAACCTAACCTAACCCATTTAAAAATATCCGTATTCGTAGGTATTTTGGACGGTATGGGTTTTGGACCTTGTGCTTTTTGGACTTTATGATGCGTCCCCAGAATCTCCTGTGATATGTGAATTAATCTGGAATAAATATCCTTAACGAGACGATTGTGGTTACACTTTTAATATCCCACTTCTGAGATATTAAAAGTTTAACCACAATCGTCTCGTTAAGGATATTTATTCCAGATTAATTCACATGTCACAGGAGACGCAACTCGGTCGATGCTTGCTCGTGAACTGACTGCAGTCCATTCCATTGGACTGAGGCTGCCTGATTGAATGTTTGTATGCTAACACGTCTGCTTCATATTTAAGTATCAAATTCATTAAATTATCATTCGTCTGTCGCAAAGTTTCATTCAAAAAGGAAGCAAAACGCGATTAAAGCGTTTCATAGAGCGATGCGCTGCGCTGCAAGTCCAATTCATTTGCGAGGCTCACTTAATTATTCGGAAACAAGGCGGAACAAACAGCGGACTCAAAATGGCGGCGGCAGCGGTGATTAGGCGATGTGCGGCCGTGGTGCAGGCAGAGAGACAAACATGGAGCTGCGAACGATGCAGCTATATCGTCCGATAAACGTCTTTCTCGTCTCCGCTCGCACGAAAAGCGAAACAAAAACACATGTATCGATCGATACAGCCGAATGGTTGCGTTTGTGCTCCCGCTGCTGGTTAGCACGATAAAAATCAAACTTAGGCTACTTTTATTTTTGTTGCTACCTCTATATTTTTGTCCTATTATCGGAAGATATTGACCTTAGGCAATAAGTCTGCCCTTGCATGTACCACGAGGGGTTAGTCACTCGAGCAAAAAGTGTACACCAGATTCCCAGTAGTCAAGATTTCCTTGGGATTTCTAGATTCCTAAAGATTTCCAAAGACTACCAAAGATTCTTAGAGATTCCTAAAGATTTCCAAAGATTCCTGGAGATTCCTAAAGATTTCCAAAGACTACCAAAGATTCTTAGAGATTCCTAAAGATTTCCAAAGATTCCTGGAGATTCCTAAAGATTTCCAAGGACTACCAAAGATTCTTGGAGATTTCAAATATACTGGGATTTCGTAAGATTTCTGAGGACTACCAAAGATTCCTAGAGACTACCAAAGATTACCTGGATTTTTAAGGACTACCAACACATTTTTGGTACATTCCAATGATTTCGGGATTTCTAAAGATTCTTAGTGACCACCAACGATTCATAGAGACTTATAATTGCGCGTTGCGCGCAGCACGTGTCCGTGACGTCATCGCAGACAGGCGGGCGGCGCGGCCGGCGCGGCGGGGGTCGGCACGGGCGCGGCGTCCGCGCGAGGCGGCAACAGCGCGGGCACGGGCGGCGGGGGCGAGCGGCGCCCGCAGGAGACGGCAACGGCGCGGCGGGCGGGGAGCCCCCGCGCCGTGGCCGTGCGATATTCGTTTTGGACATATTTACCCAGGCGGAATCCGGTTAAATTAGATCCCATATTATCTCAGCGATCTTTAGATCAGCGCTGATTTTTTCTTTCCCTGAGGCATTATACGATACCATTTTTGAATCCACAGTACATATTTCACATACTAAATTTCAAGATGAGGTACTTCGCTCTTTCGAAATCTCTTAGAATCTCAGCCATCATTAGGTCAGGGTTGATTTTTTTTTTGCCTGGGTCATTATAAAAGGCTATATTTGAAACCTTAGCAAATATTTCACGTAGAAAACTTCGCGATTAGGTAGGTACTCTTCTTTTTCGAAATCCCTTGCAGTCGTAATCACTGTGAACCTGTAAAAACTTGGTACGAGATTAGCACCGGACTAACCATACAAAAACCGGTTTACTTCGACCTTAATACGCGTAGTAAAGTTAGTCCGCCCCGAGCTCGGTTCACAACATACCTACAATCATCTAATTATTTAATCAAAATACATACAATAAACACAGTAAACAAACCGGCCAAGTGCGAGTCGGACTCGCACACAAAGGGGTCCGTACCATCGTAAATGATTTAACACCAAAAAATCATATTATTTGTATTTTTTTATTATCTTTAAATTTTACTTATTTGTTGTTATAGCGGCAAATTAAATACTCACTCTGTGAAAATTTCAGCTACGTACTTATTACGGTTCATGAGTAACAGCTTTGTGACAGACGGACGGACGGACGGACAGCTGAGGCTTAGTAATAGGGTTCCGTTTTCACCCTTTCGGTACGGAACCCTAAAAAGTAGTATACGCATGATAACCTTCTATTCGCTTAGTACGCGTATTAAGGTCGGACTAAACCGGTTTTTGTTTGGTTAATCCGGTGCTTATCCCGTACTAAATTTTGACAGGTTTACTCTGAATACGGCTGAATATGTTTTGGAATTGTGTCGTCGGGCACACGCGGGGTGCGCGCTGCGCACACTCGTGCGCACACGTGTGCGTGATTTCTTCGCAAACTGGCGGCCGCGCCCACGGCCGCGCTATCATTGTTAGATTAGATCCCGTATTATCTCAGCGATCATTAGGTCAGCCCTGCCGTCAGCCTTTTTTGCCTGATGCATTATGCAATACCATTTTTGAAGCCATAATACATATTTGACATACTCAACTTCACGATGAGGTACTCCGATCTTTCGAAATCCCTTAGTATCTCAGCCATCATTAGGTCAAAGTTGATTATTTCTTTGCCTGGGCCGTTATAAAAGTCTATATTTAAAAACCTAGTAAATATTTCACGTACTCGAGATAAGGTACTCTTATTTTAAAAACCTTTACAGTCTTATTCAGAACTAACCTGTCAAAACTTACGTACTGTACTAGAATTGCACCGGACTAAGCATACAACCGGCTTAGTCCGACCCCGACAAGATTATCTGAGATTACAAAGACTTTGATCGGATTGCCAATGATTCGCTTAGGATTCCTACACTCCCTGGGAGTACTCGAGACTACCCAAGATTTTCCTATTCCTCGGACTCCCGCCCAGGATTACTCGAGATTTCCATTAATTTGAAAGGATTCCCAATGATTTCCTTGGTATTCTCAGATTCCTTAGGATTACTCGGGATTACATAAGATTTCCAGATTCCTCGGACTCCCATCGGATTCCTCGGACTCCGCCTAAGATTACCCGAGATTTCCATGAATTTGATAGGATTCCCAATGATTTCCTTGGTATTCTCAGATTCCTTAGGATTACTCGGGATTACATAAGATTTCCGAGATTCTCCGGACTCCCACCAGATTCCTCGGACTCCCACCTAAGATTCTTGAGATTCCCAAACGATTGTACACCAGATTCCTTGAGTGAGTGACCCCTCGATGTACCATTGTGTATGGAAGCAATAAAGAATATTATTATTATCTGAAGCCACAAAGTTGGAAGATATTTACTTTAGGCAATAAGTCAGCTCTTGCATGTGTCATTGTGTATGGAAGCAATAAATAATATTATTATCTAAAGCCACATAGCCGATTCTCATATTCATGGCTCCGTGTATTCGCCAAGTCTGTTGTGCAAAGCAAACAGTAATCAGTGCTACGGCGAGAAGCCGTCACCTCCGTGCGCGCCGCCACCTCTCTGCACTAAACGGAGACGCCGGCCGCACGGTCGCGGCGCACAGAATCATCTCACCTCCTCCGGGAAGACATGTCCACGAATAGATGCGATATCTCACGCTTGGTGTTCTTACTTTAGAGGTTACCTGGCGAATTTAAAACTTTCACGGGACCTGCGAAAACCACGCCGCCCACATCATGTTTAAAGGAACCCGGGAAGTACTTTGTATCTAGAGCATCAGTCTGTAAAGGCTGACAGTGAACGGGTGCATACGCTGCCTGTTCCGCGTTGAGCGATGGTAGAAATATTCCGGGAGGTCACGACATTTTTGGTCACGATAAGATAAATGGCTGAATCTGGGTTCACATGTTAGAGACCAACCCTCTGATGCTAAATATGTCGGTCTGCCTGCGCCAAGTGGTTGCGTTATCTAGATTGGCTATATAAAATAGATGTTGGTTTTTACCTGCTGATGAATATACGGATTGTTTAGAAACATTGATACCTATTAAATATACAACAAAAACCAGTCGGTTTTAGAATTCAATACCTAAATATACCTAAAGTTATATCTGTTACCTAAATCGCCTATAACTACGAAATGAAAGCAAATATTTGTTTAGTTTTGGTATTGCTAAGCAACTATGTACTGATACTTTCATGCTTCGTTATTTGCAGCCAGGCAGCTTATCATATATATTTTTTGTCACCCTAACTACTTTTTCAGGCGCCTTATCTACGTAACGCAACTACTTGGCACAGGCAGACTGACACATTTAGCTTCAGAGGATTGGTCTTTATCCCATTAACCCAGTTTCAGCCATTTACGTTATCGTTACCATTTTTGTCGCGACCTCCTAGTCTAAAAGGGGACGGAGGGACAGCGTATTCTCCAGGTTTTGTATTGTTTATTTTTTTATTTTATTTTTATGTGACTGGACATGGATGGCTAATACCACACCTTCTGTCATGGTATTAGCCCAACACACCACATGGGAATTAGGTGCCATGCCAGGACCTTCCTTATATTGCACGGCTACATTGAACTGGATGGAAAATACGGACAATTTTCATTGCCGCTTCGACCATCGTTCATCCAATGCGATGGTACCAACCCGGGCGGGATGAACCCTACCACCTATGTAGTAAGTAAGGAAGGGGACCTACAGTTTAACGTGGAATCCGAACCACTGGCAGCCTCTCTTAACGGTCGAATGGTCACCCATCCAAAACCAGACCGGACCCAGCGTTGCTTAACTTCGGAGAGCGATCGCCGAAGTGTCGCGCCACTGGGCCACTGAGGCTGACAAATTTATAATCCATAGTCCACAATCCATAGAATAGAATCCGTGCATTTAGTTAGGTTCTGAAAATATGTAAAACTGTAAGTTTTTTCTAATAGGTGGTAAGGTTAAGCACGCCCGGGTTGATACCACCGCATTGGATAAAACTATGGTTGAAGCGGCAATGAAAATTTGTCCGAGTGTCCATCCAGTTCAGTGTCGTGCTCATAAAGGGAAGGTCCTGGCATGGCACCTGATTCCTTCGGAAATGCGGTGTGTTGGGCTAACCATGACGTCGCTGTATGGTATTAGCCATTCATGTCGGGTTCCATAAAAAAAATGCATACCTTCAAAGCGATGCCTTATTACGAGTTTCTATAACAAACCTGAAATTTTCAGCAAAAAATAAGAATAGCCGGTGATGTTTATTAACGAGGGCTTTTTGCATGGAAATTTGTTTTGCGGGAGATTTATGAAAATTATTTTTCCCCCTCTTTAGGCTAATCTCGAGGCGAGGAGACGCGGCGAAGCGGAGGGGGGACTTTAGAGAGGGTGTAGTTTATAATTAATACCTCAAACTCCGTCAAATTCCGTGGAACGTAGGAAAATAGACGCGAAAAAACGGCCAAGTGCGAATTCGACTCGCGTGGAGAGGGTTCCGCACTAACACGAAAATTGTTGTAGTGTTTCTACAATGTTCAAAAAAATTATTAACGCGTTTTTGAGAAAAAATGATTTAAATACTTCACTTTATCACATTGTCGAACTTTATTGCATCAAAGGAGTTCGTTAGAAAAAACAATGAAACCATGCAATTGGAATCCGTAATTATTTGGGAGCAAAGCCGGAAAACAATTTCTATCTAACCATATTTGTGAGCTGTATGCATCCGCAGTAGTAGTATGTATTGAGAACACAATACTAGTGCCAGGACTGCAGGTGTAGTATTGCGTACTTAGGCTAGAACGCTAACCTGCCACCTATGAGACAGCCTACGGGCCAGTTTAGGTGGTAGGAACTGCCACATGTGGCTGCTTATTTATAAATAGTAACACTAATATTACATATTAAGCTACTTGTGTAATTTGTTTCATAAACTGTCTAATAAAGAAATTTGAATTTGAATTTGAATATAGCTCTGTTTTATACAGAGGTGTTATCTTCAAGGTGAGATACCTGAAGAAAATTGGACTTTTCTTTGGTAAAGTTTCCAGCCACCTTTCAAATAAATCTCTTGGTTCAAATAAACCCTAGAGCTTCGGGTCTTTGACATTTTTTTTATGTAACTGGACATGGATGGCTAATATAAAACTGACCGTCAGATATTAGCCTAACCCACCACACGGGAACTAGGTGCCATTCCAGGACCTTCCTTACATTGTTCGAGAATACGATAAAACTAAGTGTTCAAAGAATTGTCAATAAAAAAACTATGTAAATGTTAACACTACACTAAATGCATTTAACTGCCTATACGATTACTAATCAATATAAAAACTAAGTAAATGTTAACACTACGCTAAATGCATTATACTGCCTTTACGAATACTCATCAATGCAAAAACTAAGTAAATGTTAACACTACACTAAATGTTGTAACTGCCTTTGCGATTACTCATCAATATAAAAACTTAGTAAATGTTAACACTACACTAAATGCATTTAACTGCCTTTGCGAGTAATCAATCGTCAATTTACTTACCAAACTCAGGTGTTTGTAATAAACACCGTTAGATAGTTGAAATACCTCACACCTGAAGTATGCCGGAGTGAGCTTAACAACTCCACTAAAAGCATGCATCCACCGCGCGAAAGCTGTTAAACTATGACGGAAGCTGGGCGCTACGTGTACACAATAGTTAGCACAACGATCCACTATACTACTAAATATAGTCATGAGTGTTATTCGGATATTCTACAAATTATAACAGCTCTATTCATAGTGGGCGGTCTAACTTACTGTATACTTGTACTGGGTACTTGTTGCATGGTCAGACTAAACCGGTTTTTGTATGGTTAGTCCGGCGCTAATATCGTACTAATTTTGACAAGTCCTCTCTGAATACGACTGTAAATATTTTTTAACCCCATCAACACCATCAGAAGGATGCCTTTGGAACACATTTTCTCATGACTTGACATAATTCTAGTCTATAGGCTTAGATCGAGACGAACTACAAAGATTTTGAAATTCAAAATTGTGCCACATTTTCGCAAGAATTTGAAACCGTGAAACTACATACGAACGAGTAATTGTGAATTGGGTCAGAGGAGTAATTGGTGTAAAATGTGAGAAAACATAAAAGATAACTCGATCAATTCTGAACCAATCAGAAGCGTTTATGGCATACCTTCTGCCTAGAAAACCAGGAAATCACTCTTTTGGCAATACATCTGAGAGTGTGAACCGTAAATAATTGGGTAAACGTTATAATAATATATTCAATGTATAGCAAAACGTGTACATCTAACTGACTTTAAAATCATTCATGTCTGTATGCATTTTAAGCGCATTCTTTAGAATTTACAATATTTTCCACGAATTGCTCTTACTGGTAAGCTCGAAGATGGTTGTTTTGGCCGAATAGAAGCACTAAACGGGAGGAGGCCACATATTAAACAAGTTTCGCAATAAGGTTTCCGAAGAAGCAGAAACCACTCCAGCATGCGAGGGTACTTGATCGCAAGCAGTATGTCAGGAGTCCAGATCCAGTGAGCACTAGGTAGTTCTGGTGAAAATATTTCTGAAGTAATTCACTTTTATTGGTAACTGCATTCAAACAAACTATGCTGATTAAACTTATCTCTTAGAAACATCGCTGTTTTAATTCTGTTATGTAATAACTGTAATAATTCCCCATGGGAAGGATTGCACATCGAACTGAATTCGTGCTCTGGCGTGAAGTTAGTTCGATTGAAGGGCGTGATAACACCAGATTGCATTTATTTCCATAAGATTTAAAAAATATACTGAATTTATTTGGAAAATTTTCAAAGATGAATAGAAATTCTTATTTTTAGTGTTCGGTACCCAAAGGATGTCAACGGAACCCTATTACTAAGCCTTCGTTGTCCGTCTGACCGTCCGTCCCTCCGTCCGTCCTTTCGTCCGTCTCTTCGTCCGTCCCTCCGTCCGTCCCTCCGTCCGTCCTTCCGTCTTTCCGTCCGTCAGTCCGTCCGTCAGTCACAGTCAGGCTGTATCTTATGAACCGTAATAGGCAGGCAGCTGAAATATTCACAGAGTATTTATTTATTTTGCCGCTATGAAAAAAAACATTAAACAATAAGAAATGTTAAAGGGGGGGGGGGCATACCAAAAAACGTTTTATTTTTAGTGTTTAATCTTGTACGATGGTACGGAACCATTCGTGTGCGAGTCCGACTCGCAATTGGCCGGTTTTATTCAACCTCCAACAAGCAAGCCTTCGCTCCGAGACCCTGGCCAGTCGAGGCTAGTCACCCCCGATCGCTGAAGTGCAAGTCGTAACAATAAATAGCCCTCCGCTTCAATTATGGCCCCTCCTCGCTTCCATACCTACAAGGCGAACGTTCTCGTTTCCATAACCGGAGGGAGCTCCCACGGGAAATGCGGAGGAGGTGTTAAAAAATCGGACAAAGGATGGCGAAAAATGTTACTGGGATTCTCAATCTTTTCGGGAATATGAATCAACGAATATTAGCGCCAACGTTTCTCGTGAACGAGTGCTGTTTGTGGGGACTGGCTTGCTCCACTCAAATAGGCAACATGTTAGATGGCTGGACCTGTCTGAGTGTAGCTTGTCTACCAATTTGACGAATGCAAATACAATACAATACAATTTGTTATGACGGCATATCCGTAGTAATGAATTGTATTAACCTTTGTAATTTCTCCTATTTATCAGTGGGCAATCCTCATTAATTAAAATTTGATATGACTTGAATAATTATTTTACACTGTAAACGGATAAACCACATTTGTAAACTTAGGCTAAACGGAAATTTCTTCTTTGCTGTGATTGTTCAATTGGAGGATGCTAAAATGTGACAAATCATAGTGAAGTGTACTGCCTATGGATGATGAAAAAACCAATTAACAATATATGTATACCTTTTGCTTAAGTTGTCAAGCGACAGATTGTTACCTACACACACACACTGACCCATGCAAAGAGAATAATTAAATCATACAATATTAGATAATTCAACTAATTTGCTGGGCCCTTTTAAAATCCTTACATTGAAATTATTTTCGATGAAGGGTCTAGCAGCTGTGTGTTTCTTGGGTTTTCTTTCCCAGAGCCGGTAGTCTCAGTTCTCACCTAAATTGGCGTTTACGTAACTTCGAAGTTCCGTAAAAACGTCAAACTCCATACAAGTTTTTACTAGATATTCTGTGGTTTTACTTCTTCAAGCTGTCAAAGTCAAACAAATTGCTTTAGGCAGAGGCAAACCAATTGAGTATTGATTTTGTATTTAACTTATTTTTTATTTCTTGACTATAATATGACATTTTTATGCTATTTCCTTTATTTAATTTCTTTGCATAATATATTACTACTTGATCCGTTTTTTAGATATTGAATTTGTGTATTGAACTAAATTATTTATAATTGATTTTAAAATAACTATGGTATTAGAGAAAATTTGTTCATTGTGTAATGTTGTATTCTAGATTTAAGCATACATTTTGTACATATGAGGTCCCAGTTTTGCCTACCCTTATAAAAAAATAATATTTGACGTTGTCTAAGTGTAATAAAGTGTACCTAAGGACGAATAAAGAATTGAATTGAATTGAAACTTGGACTTCCATTTGTATGAAAACGCGGAGTGGACGTAAACCGCAACGTCGACGTATTTACGGCAACGTTGCGGAAGCTGTCAAATCAAGCTCGGACTCGCAAATCTCTCCATACATTTGAAAACGCCAGTCGATCGGTTTGCCGTAAACGCCAATTTAGGTGACAACTCAGACTGCCCACTCAGGTTCTAGTACTTGATACTAGGTTCAAGAACCCAGTATCAAGTATAGCACAAAATAATTTACTAGATAATAAAGTCACTCAGAAGGAACTACAGCTTGGGAAGTTCATTCCTAAAGGTATCGCGATGCGGCCCGGTATAAGGGCGAGTTACTAGCATGAAAGGCAATCCCCAAACAATGCCGTAACAGGCCGAACCCTTAACATTGGGCAGTGCAGAAGGGGTTCCTTGGAAGACAAACCGTCCATCACACCATACATGCTTTTATGCATGTTTATTGTAGTACTAGCTGAGATTCCCGGCTCCGCTCGGGCGGATTTCTTTTTTTTTATGTGACTGGACATGGATGGCTAATACCACACCATCTGTCATGGTATTAGCCCAACACACCACATGGGAACTAGGTGCCATGCCAGAACCTTCCTTATATTGCTCGGCTACATTGAACTGGACGGAAAACACGGACGATTTTCGTTGCCGCTTCGACCATCGTTCATCCAATGCGATGGTACCAACCCGGGCGGGATTAACCCTACCACTAAGTAAGGAAGGGGGACCTACAGTTTAACGTGGAATCCGAACCACGGACAGCCTCTCTCAACGGTCGAATGGTCACCCATCCAAGACCAGACCGGACCCAGCGTTGCTTAACTTCGGAGAGCGATCGCCGAAGTGTCGCGCCACTGGGCTATTGAGGCTGACAAGATTTGGACATGCCCCGGTAAAATGTGGTTTCACCTTCGCCAGCGTGTTATTAAATAATTGGCGGAATAATCGCGTAACAAACATACGAAAAAAACATACAGTCGAATTGAAACAGTTGAGTCAGCGTCGGTAGCTCAGTGTGCGACGCCTTGCGAATCGATAATCTGGGGAAGCGCCTCTGAGCGCGGTAAGGTTCTGGATGGGTGACCATTTTCATCCGTTGAGACTGGCCGTGGTTCGGATTCCACCTAAAACTGTAGGTCCCCTTCCTTACTTACTAGGTACAATGAAAATTGTCCGTGTTTTCCATCCAGTTCGATGTAGCCGAGCAATGTAAGGAAGGTCCTGGCATGGCACCTAGTTCGCATGTAGTGTATTAGGGTAATATCTGACGGAAAATTAGGTATTAGCCATCCATCTCCAGTTATATAAAAAAAAGAGTTTCTTTGAAGTCGGTTAAAAATGGATCTAGACGACATCGCTACCTGTCGGGTCCAACTACAGGTAACAACCATCCACGGGTTTCGAAAAATGTATGAAAAAACTAATTTGCCGGTATGGTAGAACCGTTCTCGAGTTTTGCTATACTAACAAATTTAGGCAATCATTTTTATTATTAAGATCGATATTAAAAAATATTGCCGTATTTATCATAGTGGCGAGTCGCTTTACGGTTCGGACCCACGGTTCGGTTGTTGCTCCGTCCGCTTTGAACTAGAGAACACTATACGTTGATTTTATCCCATCAATTGGAGGCTACTTACCATCACGCTAAGCGATGAGCCTGAGAGGTGAGCAGCGGGATGAGATACGTGAGAATTCGCAGAAAAGCCGATTGTTATTCATCGAACTTTAGCGAGAGGAGCCTCAGGTATTACTTAGGTAGAACTAGTAATCCATACTAATAATATAAATGCGAAAGTAATTCTGTCTGTCTGTCGGTCTGTCTGTCTGTATGTCTGTTGACTTTTAACGTCTAAACCGCTGAACCAATTTTGATGGATTTCGGTATCGAGATATCCTGAAGGGACATAGGCTACCTTTTAACAGGCAGGGGATGCAATAGGGGAAATAATACTCATAAAATATACAGGAAATAATTTGGCTCGACATCAGTCCAAAACGACTTTGACCCGAGCAAAGCAGGGTATCTCACATAAAACAATTTTAAGTTGAAAAACTTAATATAGTAGTTTAAATGTCTTCCACTAAATTATGGTTGAGAGAGGTTGTCTGTTTTCCATCCAGTTCAATGTAGGCGTGCTTATATTTGAAAGTTCCTAGCATGGCATCTAACTCCTTCGGGAATTCGGTATGTTGGGTTTATATCATGACTGTAGGAATGGTATTAGCCATCCATGTCCAGTTACATAAAAGAAACCGGCCAAGTGCGAGTCGGACTCGCACACGAAGGGTTCCGTACCATCGTACAAGATTTAACACAAAAAAACCCTTTAATTTTTATAATTTTTTATTTCATCTATTTGTAGTTATAGCGGCAAAATAAATACACACTCTGTGAAGATTTCAGCTGCCTACCTATTACGGTTCATGAGGTAGAGCCCTGTGACAGCAGAGGCTTAGTATTAGGGTTCCAGTGGTACACTTTGGGTATGGAACCCTAAAAACCGGCCAAGTGCGAGTCGCACTCGCACACGAAGGGTTCCGTACCATCGTAAAAAAAAACAAAAAAAAACACGTTTTTTGTATGGGAGCCCCCTTTAATTGTAATTATTTTTTAATCTTACGTTGCGGCAAAATAAATACACACTCTGCGAAAATTTCAGCTGTCTACCTGTTACGGTTACTGAGATACAGCCCTGTGACAGACGGACGGACGGATGGACGGACGGACGGACGGACGGACGGACGGACGGACGGACAGCGGAGGCTTAGTAATAGGGTTCCGTTTTCACCCTTTGGGTACGGAACCCTAAAAATGTAGAAAAACTTAACACAGCAGCACTAATCGAAACTAAACGTTGTACGGTCAACCCAACCTTCAGGCCATTCGCATTCAGGTGACGACGCCGAGCTCACTGAATTCGGAACCCATGATTTGTATTGTACAAGGAGCGCGGGTTCGACTCGTAGATTAGGTGCGTTATCTGTGCCAACCTCCCGCGGGGGCGAGTAATCTTGATGGTGCGAACGAAAGGTGAGTTTTTTTGACGATACACGCAAGAAATAACCAAGATTAAAACTTACGTTCTAGCGCAGTAAATATTTTTAGGGTACAATTGCCGGTAGTTGCCCCAAACAATTGTTTCTATTATTTCATCATTTATATTTTATTAATTTATCATGAATAAATATAAAGTTATGCATCGATACTAGGACACTGGAATAGCTCGCACCCCAACTCAGAAAGAGAAAGAAAGTGGCAGTTGAAAGGGGGGGTTGAGGGGGGGATCGAACGCATGACCTCTGACATGGAAAACACGTCCCTGCGCCCCTGAACTAGCCGCTTGAAGATTATAACTAGATTATTTTATACAAAGATGAGTCATTGGGCAACCATGGTAAATAAACTATCTGGGTGAACAGCAAGTTAGTGATTAAAGGCCGAGTGCACGAAAGGACAAAAAATCAAAATCAACGACAACGTATGATTAATCATGTCACTTTGTATGGACAGTATAGAAGGAACTCCATGCGGTTCACTAAAAGTGACGTATTTTAACATTGATTAACTCGTCCGTCTCTTCGTGCAATCGGGGCTAAACGTGGCTATAGTTTGGTTGCATTTTCAAACATACTTACTGGTAAATATTAGTACACTTGGCCAAATAACACGCGGTTTGACGGTTAGCATGGTACGAAATGCAACTAAATGTAAAATTTTATCGCTTACTTATCTGTTCACCCGGCGATTTAAATTACCATGGCAACCTTAATGTCGATACTTTTGAGATTTCCGCGGCCATTAGACATGTTTGAAAAATGTTACGGCTTTTCATGCGGCGGGAAGAGACAGCGGGAAGAGACAGCACTGCAGACGACTGCTGCGTACGAACGTGGCGGATGCCTCCTTGACAACGGGCTGAATGATTAGCTCGAAACTTTGGAGAATGTCTCTTCCCGCCGCGTCAAAAGCCTTAACATTTTTCAAACAAACCTAATTGTTCTCACAATGTTACAGCCAGCGTCTCGCAGTCAACCAACATTACAATACGGCCCGATTCACCCCTTCCCACGGAGACTGCATTGCCCATTAACTCCATAATTTACCCCGAAGAAGGCCGACGGGGCCCGCGAATCCTCCGGGAGGCAGCGCGGCGAGCGGAAACGCTCCCGGAGGGTCCGGCAATCGGAGGGCCCTTCGCGTCGTCCTGAGGGAGCGGCCGAGGCGTTTCCGCTTAAGGACTAGCGACTGGTCGATGCGAGAGCCCTTGTTGTGAATGAGGTACCAATCTATCCGGGAAAATTGATTGGTGTCAATGTCGCAGTGATATTGTCGGAACAGTCATATTAAAATTTCACTAGTTTTTAGGTTACATGACTGGTCGACGCGAGAGCCCTTGTTGCGAATGGGGTACCAATCTATCCGGGAAAATTGATTGGTGTCAATGTCGCAGTGATATTGTCGGAGCAGTCGTATTTAAATTTCACTCGTTTTTAGTTAACATGACACGACGCGAGAGTCCTTGTTGTGAATGGGGTACCAATTTATCCGGGAAAATTGATTGGTGTCAATGTCACAGTGATATTGTCGGAGCAGTCGTATTTAAATTTCACTCGTTTTTAGTTAACATGACACGACGAGGGAGCCCTTGTTGTGAATGGGGTACCAATTTATCCGGGAAAATTGATTGGTGTCAATGTCGCAGTGATATTGTCGGAACAGTCATATTAACATTTCACTATTTTTTAGTTAACATGACACGACACGAGAGCCCTTATTGTGAATGGGGCACCAATCTATCCGGGAAAATTGATTGGTTGCAATGTCGCAGTGATATTATCGGCGCAATCACATTTAAATTTCACTAGTTCTTTAGTTTACATGACACGGCATAATGTAAAGAATAAAAAAACATTAGAGTTGTCTCTGGCCTTGATCTTTCAGTGCTGTGACAGATTAAGTTGTATTTCCGGTAGGAAGTAGTCTATGCCAGGAACACTTCAACTTTGGATAGATTCTTGAAAGCCTTCACGAGAAGAGGTTGTTTTTTGAGTATTTTTATTGGGACTCATCGAAATAGGTTCCACGTGTTTGGCGTCTCGCCGCGGTAATGCTGGCCGGGTAGGAGTGGTATGAGTTACCGCCCGCTGAACACTAGTGATGTTGTGATGTCACGGAATATTGTGTCAAATTTCCTTATCCGTCTGTATTTTTCTCAGGAATAAATAAATAAAAAATATGATGTCTATGGTTCATTGATGTTTAAAAAAATCGAGCTTCTAGGTCAACCGATAAAATATACGGTCATATACTGCGCAATTTTTTGTATTCGCAAATAAAAAACTATAGGGTACTTACCGTTGTTCTAGAATCCTAAAATTTGGTAAGATTTTTTTTTTACAGCAGAACGAGTAGCCTGAAGATTAATAATTTAGGTTTGATAAAATAAATATTTACCTTGGAAAATTCCTATCATGAAAGAACAACCTACATACATATATACAAATGTGTCACGGTACAATATCATCATATAATATTATGATAATAAGGTTAGATTTTTCTGCGGCGCCCAATTATTTGACAATAAAGTAAAGTGAGTTGAATGACGTCGATTTTGATTATTATAAAAAAGAACCGTAATCTATATTAGTTAAATAGTTTGAGATTATATTTGTATTGATGTTTAAAAGTAACCATACCAATTGTCATATTTTGCGTGTGTGTGTTCTATAAAATTATAGTGTCACTGAAATGAGCATGTAATATTTTGTAAAAGGGAGACGATTGAAAATACACTAGAAAATTATAATATCTCTAGTGATATTATAGCACCACGGTTTTTACAATACGACTACGGCATTGATAAACTCTACGTAATTCAACGCCATACCGAGAGAAGTGATGGATTAGATTATGTGTTTGCACGTAATATATTTACAATAAAAGAATAATATGACATTTTCAGTTTCAGGTTAGCATTCATCAAACATTGCAATATTCCGTAGAGAATACGAAAAATGACCGTAGATAAAGACAAGACAACACGGGACTTTGAACTTGAGTCCGGGTCGTGGGTTCAATCCCGCGTCTGTGCATAAACCACTTTTATTCTCTATTTTGAAAAGTACACGTTGTCAAAATTGCAAGATGGTTCGCAAATTGTGTTAGATTGAAGTTCCTCTTCCCTACTAGGTGGTAGGGTTGGCGCCATCGTATACAGGTCCTGGCATGGCTTCGAACTATTGCGGCAATGCGTTGTTTTGGGCTAATATCTTAGCAGTAGTAATGGTATCCAGTTGCATTAAAAATACATGGAACTAAAGCAGCGAAAATGCTAATCCGAGGAAAAAGAAAATACGATCTGAAAAACTTTGGATGGTCTGCACCACAGAAGAGAAAAGGAATGAGAAGTGTCATTTGCACGTCACCAAAGTCGCCGCCGCCGTATGGAATTTGCATGTACTTGTCCATATAAACGTATGGAATGACGGCCGCGTGTGCCACACAGTCAAACTTGTTCTAATAAGTGGGCATCTTTATTGGCGTGTGGCATTTTGTACGTCTAAATTGTATTGGTAGTTTTAGAAAATTGGAAACAGTCTCATATAAGGCTCATACGGCTCTTAAGGTCGGCCCGTAAGCATCAGAAAATTTCGCCTCCCATACAAACGTAGTTTACTAATAATTTGAAAACAACTGTTGCAACTTACTTGCAACAATATTAACCTACAAATATCCGTGTCTGCAAGTCTTTGTTTTTTCGGTAAATGTATACTTGTTCAAACCACAGAGAAAACAAAATCCGTATGAAGACTTTCTTTTTGCTTTCATTTCTTTCCGTTTGGATTTTTCAAAAAAAACAAAAGCGTGCAAACACGGATATTTGTTACTTAATACTAGATATTAAATAAAAATTTAATTGGCATAGCGGTTTCCAAATGATTAGTAAACTACGTTTGTATGGGGAGCATGCCCATCGACACTAATGGAATTTCGAAATTTCGGGGGCGTTGCGAAAGCCATGCCGGCAGGCCACGTGCTTCTTCGCGTTCGAACGGCCCCAGGTTGTACTCTCGGGGAAATACCTCCGAAGGGAGTTCATTCCATTGTTTTCCGGCCAAATAAAGGATTTAGAGGATCGGTGGGTTCTTATTTTTTTAATATGAAATTGTGCATTTTCTGAACAGAATATCTACTGCCTTCTTTGATCTGCGGCCTGCACTTACCTACATTGGGTTACTTGTGCAATGTTCCATTAGCGAACGGGGAAAAATATCTTTTCATTATCTCCTCTCCCTCTCTCGGCACTATCCCGAAAGCTTAGCCGAGATTATGTGAGGTGGTCGTCACTTTACATACACTAGCCCCGCGTACTCGGCGAAATGAACATTTCGTTTGCTCTAGCCTTTTTTTTCACAGCGATTCGAGCTATGTCTGATGGAAAAAATCTAGGAGATTAGCAAAGTATTTTACCGGATTTTCCCGTTTGATTGTTAAATGGTAATCTGATCCGATTCGAAAATGTTTAGCTCTCTGCGATACATAGAATTAGACTTACGAAATAATTTTCCACCACTGCATGGACTTACCTGTAAAAAGAAAAAGTAAAATAAGTGAAATGTAACTCATAAAACTATGTTTATTGTGAATGTGTTGAAATACATATTCTTATATTAAGCGAAATGCGATTAAGAGGAAATGACAATGTAACATAATTTAAAAATACCTTAATGTAGTATGTATTTTGTGAAGGTCATACATCATACATTTTATGAAATAGGAAAAAAAAAAGCGGCCAAGTGCGAGTCGGACTCGCACACGAAGGGTTCCGTACCATCGTACAAGATTAGCATACCATACCAAAAAAATACATTTTTTTATTTTATAATTTTTAAATGTTACATATTTGTTGTTAAAGCGGCAAAATAAAAACACATTCTGTGAAGATTTCAGTTGCCTATCTATTACGGTTCATGAGATACAGCCCTGTGACAGACGGACGGATAGACGGACGGACGGACGGACAGCGCAGGCTTGGTAATAGGGTTCCGTTGGCACCATTTGGGTACGGAACCCTAAAAATGGTCAAATGTTTATGCCAACGGACACGGACAACTGTTTTTTTTATGTAACTGGACACGGATGGCTAATACCTGACTGTCAGATATTAGCCCAACACACCACATGGGAACTAGGTGCCATGCCAAGAACTTCCTTATATTGATTACTACGTTATAATATAATATACTTATAACTACTAATATCGCATCTTATTATCAAAAAAAACCCCAGACGTGTGACAATAATATTTAATCCAGTGTTGTGCCCCCAAGCCGGACTAAAACCTATACAAAACATAGGCGTGGAGGCCTACAGTTAGAAATGTGTTTCTAACTGTGAAGCGAATATTGAAGATTCGGAATACGTGAGGAAAGAAATAGACACACGGAATTACAGACCTATCCCTTAGCCTACAAACGTTTTTAAGGTTCCGTACCCAAAGGGTGAAAACGGAACCTTATTACTAAGCCTCCGCTGTCCGCCCGTCCGTCCGTCCATCTGTCACAGGGCTGCATCTCATGAACGGTAATAGGTAGGCGGTTGAAATTTTCACAGATTGTGTATTTATTTTGCCGCTATAACAATAAATAGGTTGAATTAAAAAATGATAAAAATACAAACAAAACACGTGTTTTTTTTTGTTTCTTTAATCTTGTACGATGTTACGGAACCCTTCGTGTGCGAGTCCGACTCGCACTTGGCCGGTTTTTTTATTTGTGAATGGTATGAGCACCGTGAACAATTATATATATACATGCGCAAGAGGGATAGGTAATTCCGGATCGACCCTAACTATTCCAAAAACCCACGTCATCTGTCTTATGATCGGACTTTGGTTTTCACAAGACCGTCTCCCTCAATTCTAATAATTACATTTCCGTTCAAATTTATCGGTGCAGAGAATTAATTAGTTCCAGCCACATATATCGGATATCTGTGGTTCAACCGTTCAAATATGCTTTGACGTGTAATATCCGAGCGCTAAAACCAATCCCATAATTCGATCGGAATTAATCTGAAAATCACACATTTCAATGATTGTTTTGATAGTGTGTACGCCCAGTAATTGTTAATCCGAATAAGAGGATTAGCCGAATCCGAAATTGCAAATTTGAATTGACTGCGTATTTATTTTGCAGCTTAGATTCTAAAGGGTTATCTTAATATAATTTTAACAAGCTAATAATTTAAGAGTTTTGAGCTTTCATGGATTAAAGTTGGCTTAAATCTTTCAGGGAAATAGATTAACGGTACTTATTAGGAAATTCCGAACCCGAAAACCACCGTATTATTGTATATTTAATATTACAATGTCTTAATTAGTATTTAATAAATTGTGTAAATTCATATTTTATTGTATTAATTTAAAGTTTTGCATCACTTATTTTCATCGACCGTTTTCAAGAGAAGGAATTCAATTGAACCTACAATTAAATTGAATTCCTTCTCTAGTAAAGAAAAAAAAGAATAAGAACGGCCCGTAAGCTATGCAAATACATACAAACGTAGTTTACCAATTAAATTGATATTTAATATCTAATATCAGGTAACAGATATCTGTGTCTGCATGCTTTTGTTTTTTTGAAATGAAAGCAAAAAGAAAATCTTCATACGAATTTTTATTTCTCTTAAGTTTGACCCAGAATACATTTACCGAAAAAAACAAAAACATGCAGACACAGATATTTATAGCCTAATATTAGATACCAAATATCAAGTAAGTTGCAACAGTGGTTTTCAAATTATTAGTAAGCTACGTTTGTATGTGAGGCGCAATTTTCTGATGCTTACGGGCCGACCTTAAGGACTAAAAATTTAACGAACGATTACCTATTAAACTAGACAGTTAAGTAAACCGCCCTTTCTGCGCAGATCGAAGATCTCCGTGACCCTTTCCCTGGTTCCAGCGCCTACTGTGTTGAGGACTACCGAAGCGGCGGTAAAAAAATACCCTATTATAGGTGTAGAAAATACGAGTCGTATTTACTACGTATAATAATCACAAAGCATAAAAGTATTTTTTTCCATGCATATCGTATAATATTCACAACGTATAATTTTATACGTTGTGCATGAAGAAAGTTTAAAAATAGAATCAAATCAAGCATCATGCAGAACGTATAATGGTCACAACGTATAATATTCCTAACGTGAATTCACAAAAAAAGAAAACCATGCAGAACGTATAATATGCCAAAAAGCACTGCATAAAGCGCCCTAATGACGATATATTTAAGGCTGAAATTGCTACGAATAGTTATTTGTTGAAGAGTATCAATTTGCTACAACGCTAATTGAGACGGTTGAAAAGTCGCGTGCATAAGGGCGCTTATCGTATGAAAAGTTTTTGGAATGCATGGTTTTCTTTTTTTGTTAAATAAAGATCATAATTTTATACGTTGTGACTAATATACGTTATGCATGGAGAAATAAGAAATTTTATTTTTTAAACTTCTTCATGCACTACGTATAAAATTATACGATCTGCCGATTATACGTTGTGCATGGTTTTAAAAGTTTGTTAAAATATGATATTATACGATCTGCATTTTAGACGTTCTGCCGGTCTCCTGAAAATACTACAATGCGACAGTTTTAACCGCACTACCTTGCTAAGAAACTTTGCAAAAAGGAGCAGTATATTTCCCGCGTGGGTCTCTTGGATGGGCGCACCGAAAAAAACCATCATTACTGGTGCCATTTCTGGCTCCCGAGAGAGGTTTCAGGGTACCCTGCGGTAGACTATTGTCAACCTCGTTCCACCCAATGCACTCTCACTTTAGGAAATATTCAATCCATGTCAAAGGTAAGCCTTACAATTACCTTACAACCTTACAATTAGATACATGCAATTATTTACGTTCCAGTGCCCATAACTTTTTAACTAAATTCTTGTAATTTCAGAATTCTAGTGTACTAAAAATGTTGCATAACATTTTAAACATTTAACTTCAGCTACTATTATTTCTAGAAAATACCTACATACGGTTTCAGTATTTGTTGTAGTTACCTATATTACGATATGCGCGGCTTGGCACGAATCCGACCCGAGGTTATATTTTTCGCGAGGCACAAAAATACCTATTGAGTCGTACAAGTGACATGTTCACTCGCGACTGTGATATTCATTTCCGTCGTCAAACGTCGAAAGCTCCTCAAAGCTTGTATCTGGAACTTAAGGAAATAAATATTTTTCTGTACACATTTTCGCTGAAAACCCACATGGAATATTCAACTTTGGTTGTCCTGAAAGATTAAAAAAATATTTAACCTTGAAGTTTTTTCGAGTTTTTTCGAGTTTTTTCATAAACTCTTACACTTAAAAATATGTATATTTTTGAAATACAATGAATCGTATTACGTTGGGAATCCTCAAAGAAGAATAGTATAATACGGTACAATTGTAAACAATAGAAATGGAAGAATATATAAAATTCAACCATAATTCCCCGTTTCAAATTAAATTTACGTTCATCGCTGAAAAAGTAATGAAAAACGATGCTAGGGAGTGAACATGGGCACTCGAATAAGTATGAATAATTTAAAAGATGTCCTATAACATTTTTTTAACAGGCAAGGAGCTAAGTTATTGTTGAATCATTAAAAAAATGTACATAATTCGAAATATAAATATTCTGATAAAATATTAATTGATTCAATGAAAAAATATAATACTGGGCGAATATAAAGGGGATAGGTATTAACTGAGCAATTGATAACAAAACAAATAAAATAAAACATAAATTTAATCTATTGTTTAGTATTCAGGCACTGAAAGTAATCCGTTTTGTATATTGTCAGTAAATCACAAGCTTTAATTAAACGTTAAAACTTCCTAAAACTAGATTACGGAACCCTAAGAATCGACCAGACTGCACCAGTCATTCAATCAGTCTTGTTCACAATAATTGTCAATTAAAACCATGCTCTGTTTCTGTTCCAGCGGAGTCTTGACTTCTTTAAAAAGGGAAGCTTACAATTTTAAATTTAAATACATCATCTCCTATACGATGATACGTGATACAATTAAGTACTTATACATTTATCGGAAACGTTTTTTTAATATATGTCAAATGAAACAAAATACTTTGAGTCGAATTTATTTTCTTTTAGAATAAATAATTGGTTTTTTGTGAAAAACAATTGAAATAAATTTTTACTTTTATTAATCTTTAACACATTTTGTATTTATCTTCTTTATTTTTGAAAAACACTGGGATGTATATCAGCAGCATACTAACAATTGCTTTAAATATCAATAATGAAAACGCTGGTTTTTTTTAATTAAAATATTTTGACCAATTATTTAGAAATATTATTTCAAACAGCATCGAAGGTTCAACTGACCGTTTTTTTGTTTGTTACAGTAATGTAGGTTTGTTCTATTACATTTTATTTCATTTAATTCAGTAATAAACACGATTATTAAACAGTCCAGAAACAAGAACTACCTATTTTGTTAAAAACAATGACATACTAATTATATTTTAGGAAACACTTTTACTAGGATGCTATTTATGTGTAGTGTAGGATTTAATAAAGAACACAGGCCTGGCATATAAATGTATTCTATTTTCATAATTTTGGACTTAGTAATATCCCATATTTCATAAAACATAAGAATGAAAAAAAAAACCAATTGAAAAAACAATTCTTTCAAAAAAACAAATCCAGATCCGGTTGAAAAATAGTAAAAAATATATTTTAGTAATTAATTTTTAGAAATTAAATTTATTTTTTTAGGAGTTAACAAGGAACACACAGTAAGCCATTAAGAGTCCCAACTGATTTCGCTGTTCGTAGTCAGAGCAAGAGGACTACGCGTAATTAAAAAAAAAACGGATAAAACGACTCGGAACGACTCCGACCGCCCTTCCAATCCGGCTGGTGTGAGTGCACCTTTATTTTGTGTGGCCCAGCGTCGGTCTTATGCATATGAAGTGGCTATGCTTCGTTAGGGTACCAGCACACTTGCCAAGTGCCGTTTTTGTTGAGCGAATAGTTCGAAGCGTTCGTTTTTAGGGTTCCATACCCAAAGGGTGAAAACGGAACCCTATTACTAAGCATCCGCTGTCCGTCCGTCCGTCCGTCCGTCCGACCGTCCGTCCCTCCGTCCGTCCGTCCGTCTGTCCGTCTGTCACAGGACTGTATCTCAGTAACCGTAACAGGTAGACAGCTGAAATTTTCACAGAGTGTTTATTTATTTTGCCGCTACAACAACAAATAGGTAAGATTAAAAAATAATTAAAATTAAAGGGGGCTCCCATACAAAAAACGTGTTTTTTTTTGTTTTTTTTTACGATGGTACGGAACCCTTTGTGTGCGAGTCAGACTCGCACTTGGCCGGTTTTTTTTTCTTTATGAATAATGAATTAACACATAACGTACACTTTTTAATCTTTTAGCCGAATACACCGCATTCGCAAAGGAATTGGGGCCCATGCTCTTTTCATGAGCTCGGCTACATTGAATTGAATGGAAAACACAGACAGATTTTTTTATTCCCGTCTTGACAATCTCTTCATCCAATGCGATGGTACCGACCTAAGCTGGCTAAATCCGCCCACCTAGAAGAGGAAGGGGACGTAAAGTTTTACATGGATTCAGAACCATGCAATTTCTCGGACTTCAATCAACTTATCCTCGGAAAGAATAAGAAAGTGATGCATGAACGGGGCGTGGATTTGAACCCATGAACTCTGGCATGGAAGGCAAATCGCTGCGCTGAGCTGATTTGAACATCTTCAATTCCTATTAATATATTTTCAATGTCAAATCTTAAGCACATTATTCGAGAGCTCCCTGAATACGCATATAACTTTGTGTTGTAATATAGTGTAGTTTGACTGGCAGAAGATGAAATAACATACTTCTATTATGTATGGTTAAAACCACAAATTGAAAACTAACATAAATTTAGCTCGGACAGCTGATTCGTTTGTTAGGGTAATTCTTCTGGCGGCCTCATGTTTGAATTTTCTATCGATTTCTTTCAAAAGCTTCATTAACACTTTAATAGCTCGACAAAATACCAAAATCGTAAATATTTTTTAAACTACAAATCGTTCGAGAAAAGAATTCACGGTGCTGCTGTAACTCGTACAAAATAAAGATTGCTATTCTCACATCATAAAAAATAAATAAAACTTGACCCAGCGTAAAGTATATTGAAGTGCAGGTAAATGTTTAAAGACGAACACAAATCCATCTGCGGTTCCGTTGGCACCCTTCGTGTACGGAACCCTAACGATAAAACTTGATCCAGCGTACTGTATATTGAAGTGCAGGTAAATGTTTAAAGACGAACACAAATCCATCTGCGGTTCCGTTGGCACCCTTCGTGTACGGAACCCTAACGATAAAACTTGATCCAGCGTACTGTATATTGAAGTGCAGGTAAATGTTTAAAGACGAACACAAATCCATCTGCGGTTCCGTTGGCACCCTTCGTGTACGGAACCCTAACGATAAAACTTGATCCAGCGAACTGTATATTGAAGTGCAGATAAATGTTTAAAGACGAACACAAATCCATCTGCGGTTCCGTTGGCACCCTTCGTGTACGGAACCCTAACGATAAAACTTGATCCAGCGTACTGTATATTGAAGTGCAGGTAAATGTTTAAAGACGAACACAAATCCATCTGCGGTTCCGTTGGCACCCTTCGTGTACGGAACCCTAACGATAAAACTTGATCCAGCGTACTGTATATTGAAGTGCAGGTAAATGTTTAAAGACGAACACAAATCCATCTGCGAAAAATGTCAGCCCGAATAAGCTATCGGTCATATCTCGGAGTATCTCGAGACAATCTCACGTCTCCGTGTCCAGGTATCCACTATCGAACTGTCCATCGCACTCTGGGAGCCAATTTGTCAGGGACACCTCCGTAATTAATAAAACCTCGACCCTTTGTGGACTGTTCCCATTTTTAACGAAAGGAACGGGCATTTCGAAGCATCCTGCGATGGTCTCCTCCCTTACGTCAATTTATGGATGTAGGAATTAATAGGTCATACCAAATTCTCACTTGCATTCATATATCCCAAAACGCACACTGTTCTAAGCGTGTTAGGAGAGTAATACCCAGAGTGGTAGGCAGAAATGAAAGAGTAGTTGATACGACCACAGGTATTTCTTTATTTCTCTTTCGCTTGTTTTACAATAGCTTAGGTTCCCGGCTCCGCTCGGTCGATTTAGTTAGGAGTCCGGTAAAATGCGCCCTCGACCCCAGAGCCATCGCGTCGCATCGCCCGCCCGTCCTATTACTTAGCGTTCTTTCTGACGTACTTTTCATCCCACTCGACTCCTAAAGAGTATATTTAAAAATTATATATAAATATTATAAGATAAAGAACTGCTAAAGATATCAATAGCCTACAACGTTCCTCGTCAATTGGGCTATCAAATGAAAAAAAAAAACGAACCTGAGATTGGTTCCTGAGGGTGTTCACGTGCCTTAGCCTTAGGTCTGATTACTGCTGGACTTGCAAGAAACTCGCCCTCTCGCGATGATTTTTTTGCAATTTCATACAAAATTATCGCTTCACATATCTAGCTTTCTGTCAAAATGTATGACGTTTTCAATCGAAATAATTAGTTGTTGCAAAACTACATAAGTGTAGCTGCTGCGTATCGGTAACTTTTTTCAGAATTGTCAAGCAACCGTTAACAGCAGAACAAAATCCGCGTGACCGACAGATACCAGCATATTTACTCAGGAAAGCGAAGGAGAGTTAGTCACAGACGAAATTGAAACGCTTTCGCATGACGTCATCAAACATACAATTTTATGTTAGAGTTATCGCAATATAATTAGAATACTTATAAAGGGGCAACACAAGGGTGACTTTTGGCTGTCATTTCATGAGTACGAAAGCGTTGTGTATGAGTAGACCCCTCGAGCAAGATCCTCCTTTTTCCGACGGGCACCTCAAAACATACAAACTCTTCAGATTTATTATATTCGTGTAAGTATATAAGTATGGATAGATATGCATGTCGTGTAGAAATCATAAGTAGCATCGATGTTTTATCCTATTTAACATCAAGCGAGAACTTTGATCCGTCATCGCCCATTGAATTAAAATAAGCATACATTTTACCTCAAATCTTCATGTCGATATCAATGGTATCAAATTACAATACCTAATAATCGATTTGTTATTTAGATTTGGTGATTTGTTTTGACACATCGTAGACTTCGGAGACTCGGAGGTTCGATCAATCAGCTGATGGCTGTGAATATATTTTAATATTTTTAGATAACCTTCAAGATGCGACATATTTTTCTATTCTAAAAGTATAACTTCGTGCCAACTGGAGGTGTTTACTATTCTGAATATTAAATAAAGTATCATAAATAGGAATGTATATAGGCGTTCGCTCATTGGTATTAAAGTCAAATTAACGGTTGTCTACGTTTGTGAGAAAAATAGTAATAACTTATGCGTCGTAAGAAATAATTAAAAATATCTCTACAGCAATGGTTAATTTATGTAGGTTATTAAATAATTTGTACTGCATTCCCAAAAATATATGAACAATCAATAGATAAATATTGTACTTGCTTGCACATTAAATAAATCTTAGCCATTTAAAAAGTTATGAGGTAACAAACATAAAAAAAGCAAAAAAAAAACATACAGACGTATTGAGAACCTCCTCCTTTTTTTAAGTCGGTTAAAAAATTAAATTATATATTTTTTCATAGAAATGATGCCAAGTTGTCAGCCTCAGTGGCCCAGTGGCGCGACACTTCGGCGATCGCTCTCCGAAGTTAAGCAACGCTGGGTCCGGTCTGGTCTTGGATGGGTGACCATTCGACCGTTGAGAGAGGCTGGCCGTGGTTCGGATTCCACGTTAAACTGTAGGTCCCCTTCCTTACTTACTAGGTGGTAGGGTTTATCCCGCCCGGGTTGGTACCACCGCATTGGATGAACGATGGTCGAAGCGGCAATGAAAATTGTCCGTGTTTTCCATCCAGTTCAATGTAGCCGTGCAATATAAGGAAGGTCCTGGCATGGCACCTAGTTCCCATGTGGTGTGTTGGGCGAATACCATGACAGAACTTGTGGTATTAGTCATCCATGTCCAGTCACATAAAAAAAAAAAGTTAATTTTTTCTGCAACCACAAAAACGACACACATACACACAATGTTGCCAGTGCTCGCCTAATCCCGTAGGTGGCGCTGCGTCCCCGCAAGTTGTAAAAGCTCGGACCACGTCCGTTAATCCCAGGCGCGCTTTTTAGCGAACCTTCTCACACCTAACTGGGCAGTTTGGAGCTTATTTTCTCTTAGCAAGAAAGGTTATTGTTATGGCGTCTGCCCGCATCTTTATTTCTCTTTCACCTCTTTCGGCAGCGCCTCGGAACTTTTTTCTGGATAATTATTTGAGGAGAGTGTTTTTGAAGACGGCTGTGAATGTAGTTATTAAGGTGGCCCAACCTGCTCATCTCCCCATACAAAAAGGGAAAGAAGATCACGCCCATGTTTCTTGTCAGAGATCCAAAATTTTGCTCAAAATAGCTTTATTTGATCGAATTAGATGTCTGATGACCATTGGCATTGTAAAATTGTGTTTGGTTTCTAAGTTACAAGGTCCGAAAGTTCGCATTTTTCGCGCGTTTTATACAATAACTTTGGAGGTGGATTACGCAATGATAAAGTAAGAACATCTTAAAAAGATTAGTCATCAGACATAGCTTATTTAATGAAGATTTATAATCTATTTGGTTTTTATTAGATTTTTCACTACAGCGGTCGTGGTTTACTTTTAGCTATAAGTCGTTTTGAAATTAAAATTTTCGTAAATCTTACCAAATCATACACTATGCACATTGTCTTTTTTGTGGACATGTTTCATCTTCCTCGTCACGGAGCCTGTCTAATTCTTTAAAACAGACAAGGTCCCAGAGCGCAACAGCACGGTTTTGTACCATGCCCGTGAATGAGTTAGGAACGCCGGGTTGGGTCACCTTAATGCAGTTAATACTTTGAGAAGCGTTATATATATTTGTATTATTAATGCAAAAACGTTCTCGTAATATTCGAGTATTATTTATTTCTCGTTTACATTTATAGGTTATAGTTTCTCAAAATAAAAAAAAGAACCCATATAGAATCCCATCGATCTATCTGTTTTTCTGGCTGCCAATATCCTTTTTCTCCGGAACGCGAGGAGGTATTGAGTGGAAGTTAATTCAATTTAAAGACTTATGTCGTTTTGCTGCACACCATCCTGATAATAATTCTACGGTACGCGTGAATAGTGCTATGCTCTGCATTTTGTATATCGACAGACCAAGTAATTGACAGAGGTGTAACGTAAAAAAATCAGAGCAAAAATATATTCGGTAGACTAAATGGACGTTTAAAATAAAACCAGCGAAGTTTGTTGCCAGTTCTTTGCTGTGATTACTGAACTAGCAAATGATGAAATATGACAAATCCGAGAGCAATGTACTGTCTATGGATGATTAATATACATTTTAAGATTAATACATCGATTTCTTTACATGCTTCACGTAACGTTTTAAACTCAACCTTATATCAAAATTAACACCTCTAGGGCAATAAACACAACGCGAAAATTAGCACCCATTCGATTTCGCGTTTTTTCGTGCGCTAATTGCATAAAATACCGCCTCCTCACCGGCGCGCGTTAATAATAATTCCGGATTAAAAAGTTGCCCGGCCGGGTAGAAGTTCGAGCGGGCGGGCGCGCCGTCGGGCAACTCCGCTGCGATTGTGAATGTTTTATGATCAAGATGAAGCGGCGGCCATCGCACCAGTTTTGAGCGGCTCGTAGCCTAGTGGCGCGCGGACTGGCCTAGCGTACCAGAGGTCTGGGTTCAATTCCGACATGCACCACTGTCTTTCTCTTTCCGAGTTTGATAAGTGCATTTCGTCACGAATGCGAGCTGTCCCATGGTTTGGAATCCATGTAATTTGTCCGTGTTTTCAATTCAGTTCAACGTAGCCGTGCTCATAAAGGGAAGATCCTGGCATGGCACCTAATCCCTTCGGGAATGTGGTGTATTGGGCTAATATCATAACGGTAGTTGTGTGGTATTAGCCATCCATGTCAGGTCGCATAAAAAAAAAAGCCTCCGCAGAGACTCAGTGGATTTCGGTGAGTTCGCGTATAACGCCAGTTAAATGTTTACAAAACGACATAATATTTAAATAAAAAACCGGCCAAGTGCGAAACGGACTATCACACGAAGGGCTTCCTACCATTATACAAGATTTGATCCAAAGAAATCATGTTTTTTGTTTGGTGGCCCCCTTTATTTTTTATTTTCACAATTTGTCTTAGTAACGGCAACAGAATTACATGCTCTGTCATACATTTCAGCTGTCTGCCTATAACGGTTCATGAGATGCAGCCCTGTGACGGACGGACGGACGTACAGGTAACGCGCTAGCCCGAATCGCTACCACACAGGTAACGCGCTAGTCCGTGCCGACTTCGCCCAGGTAAGGTTCTATTTCGTGCCGCCCCTGTACAAGTAACGCGGGAATCCGAACCTCTGCCGCAAAGGTAACGCGCTAGTCCGTTCCGCCTTCGCCCAGCAGGGCTATTCCTGGAATTCCGTAGTCAGGAATCAGAAATACTGACCCTAGAAAATGCTTTTACGGCTATGATTACGGAATTCCAAGAATAGGCCTGCAGGTAACGTGCTAGGCCGCGCCGCCCAGCGGGCTTATTGCCGAACAGCGACTGTTGCTGGCAGCGTCGGTGTCGCTCCTATAACGAGTCATCGCATACAAGATTTTTCGGCTACCATCGACTTACCGATACCGACGACAGAGACTATGTCGACAGCGGCTACGGATAAAAATTAAATGCGGTTGCCTATCTTTTATCCGCAGTAACGGTAGCCGCAAAATTTGGTATGCGATGACTCGTTAGCAGCGACACTGACGCTGGCAGCGACACTGACACTGGCAGCGACAGTCGCTGTTTGGCAATAAGGCCGCAGAGCAGCGCACTAGTCCGCAGCCGCCACCGCGTCGGAATTCGGGCGAGTTTTCCCATTACACGGCGAGGCGACATCCCTTGGGCGCGGCGCGAGTGTAATGGATGATGGCTGGCATTTTCGGATTCAGTGGACTTTTGACGTGATATGAAAAGGATGTTCGGATAGTAGGACCGATCGTGGGAACTTCCGTGCGATTTGACACGAATTAAACTTTATTGTTTATTTTTTAATCATCATCCATAGACAGTACACTGCACTCGGATTTGTCATATTTTATCATTAGCCAGTTCGGGGAAATCCCAGCGAAGAAGAACTGGAAAGAAACTCCGCTGGTTTTTTTTTTCAACGTCCACTTTGTCTAAATTTACAAAAGTATTTAGACTCACAGATAAATACGCTAAATTAATATGAATTGACGAGAATCAACAATTCATGTCATATGCAACAGTTCATGACAAATATCAGTTTATTAGTAAAGACCATGCCCGCCATCTAGCATGTTGCCAATTGGAGCAAGCCAGTCCCCACAAACAGCACCCGTTCACGAGCATCACGCCAGGCACAGCCATCGCCTCTATCAACCATATTTTAGGGAAAGAGGAGACCCGAACCCAGCGTCGCCGCAAGTAGGGACCTTAAAGCGATGCACTACTCCTGTGGCAACATGAAAAAGTTGTGAAAGCTCTGTACGATTTAATTTTAATACGATTTTTTCTGTTATTAACTATTACAGTGACCTGTAAACAAAGAGTCAAAATACAAAATAAACTTACAGCTAAAAAAAATCTATTTAAAATTACACTTTAAATGCTACCACCTACAGAAAATTAATAGTACAATGGTTTGAGAGCAACCATATACGAAGAAGATTCCTGAAAGAGATTCCGACCAACACCTACAGTTAAATAATGCTTTAATACAGTTCGGGTGTACAGAGCCCTCGTCATTATTGATACGAAATTGTATCAAATCAATATATGTACCGTTACCGTACCGTAACGTCTAAAAATATCACAAAATCGTTTTCTGAGAACTTTATCACCTGCAATGAATGAAGATATTGATAGAAAAAATATGATGATAATAATAATGATTTCTTTGCACATAAATTATCATAAAATAAAAAAATGTAATCCACAGGTACCAGAACTAGTTTTCACAATGGCTTCTCCCATCTAGATGAATCGTTATTTTTATTTTATGCAGCTTTTTACTTATAAGAGTATTCAAAAACATAAATTTAAATAGAATTAATGTTGTAAAATAGAACTAATTCATTCTAAAGAGAATTAATAAATATAATTAATGCAGATGTTTGTGCAAAATATGATTTAACGGGCTTATTTATATATTATTTAATAATTCTGTATTAAAATGGCGCGTTTTGTTCTTTAATACATTATTCTTAATACTAATATTATTTCACAGTTGTTTAACAGCAAGATATGCACACAACATAAATGTTTGGTCATGAGCCGTATTTATTAAACGAATCTCGCTTTCCATCCCAAATCATAATATAAGGAAGGTCCTGGCATGACACCTAGTTCCCATGTGGTGTGTTGGGCTAATAGCATGACAGAACTTGTGGTATTAGCCATCCATGTCCAGTCACATAAAAAAAAAAAAAATCAGCCATACCCCTAGACAAAACCACTGTAAAAATTAGTCCTTATTAAAAGAAAATTACTTTATATATCTAATAATATCAACGCGCTCAAATGATACATTTTACATTTCACAAATGCAAGACCAATTATGTACGCGCAATTATAACGCATTTATCAGAAAAAGGTTTGATACTATCAATAAGTTATGTTTAACGATCTATATTTTTAACGTTTCTATATCCAAATTGAAAAAATCTATAAAATATCTTTATTTTGTTATTTACTTATTAATTGTACCGCTGAGGACCGGCAGGAATGGAGAAAAATTAGAGAGGCATAGGTCCAGCAGTTGACGCAAACACGCTGACTGACTGACTGACAGTTGAAAAGTGTTTTTATTTGGTGTTTTGTTTGCTCTTCTTGATATTATTCTTGTTAATTATGCCAAACATTTTGTCGTAACTTAGTTGGTTTTGTGTACTTTTATTTTTGTTTTATTCTGAATGTATGTATAACTGTTACGCTAAAAATAAATGAATTAAGACGAGATTAATCAAAGGATTGAAAGAATTCTTCAAATATAATAAGAGAAGAAACCTTTCTTGGCAGCAAAGAACGAATCTTTTCTTATCTCAATCCTCCGAAAGGATCGCGTCGCATTTTAATAAAATATAAAATGACCTGACGAAGGGAAATGCGGTGGAACTTAAAAACCGCTGACGGAACCTTGCGCCGCCTCTTGACTGGAGTGACCGATGGTGAAAAGGCCTCCTTAACGACCCCATAGAGTGGATACTCGACCTTGAAAATGAGTGCTCAATATTTCTGGGACAAGTTTTGGTATTTTTTTAGTTATATTCTATCCGTATCTTTTAGAAATATTTTCATGGGGTGCAAAAAATTAAAAATGCCATTCAAAATTTCTTGCCAATTTTACAAACACACAATCTGACCAAAGAACTACTCCCCAATAAAATACAGATATCATACAGACAAAATAAAAATCTTAAATCTATTCTAAATAAAAAATACACTCCAAACAACACAAACACGCCACTAGGTACACAACCTTGTCTGCGCCCCCGATGCAAAACATGCGCTATTATAAACACAAATACTACAATAAAAACACATCACATGACACATCCATTCCGCATTTTCTGTTCCGCTAATTGCTTAACAAAAAACTGCATTTATATCCTAGAGTGTAGGTTCTGCAACGCGTTTTATATTGGAGAAACGATTACGCCACTACACATTCGCATGAATGGACACAGGCATTCGGTAAACTCATGCGCACAAACTACATTACCAATACCTACACACGCACGAACACACAACACGACATTCAATGAATGTTTCACTGTGCGGATTGTAAGAACATTTTCAAAGTCAACAACCGAAATTGACTTAAAAACTTACGAATTATCTTATATCTGGCAATTCGGAGCACATTTTAATGAGGGCCTCAACAAAATGCACTGATATCCGCACAGAAGAACATTCTAACAGTAGTATAGATTGACAATACCATGAATGCGTGGTGCTGGCAATCGACCCTACTTTTTTCACACGATGCCAAAATTAAAAACACCGTTGCCATAGCAAATAAAATTCAGTTTGATAACGGCGAATGCCGAAATATTACTGCTGTTTACGATATCTATGTTATGTTTCAGGATCGGCTCCCGATTCCCGATCCTGCACTCCCTGCACCCCATTGCAGCTCCAGGGGCGCGGCTCGCGCCATCCGATCCGCATAGAGACGGCGGCGCGGGACACAAGAGGGGGCGTTCAGCTACATACAACCAGATTAGCTGTTTTTCTTATTTATTTAATTATTTATTTATTCATTAACTTATTTATTTATTTTCACCGTATTGGTTCTGTAGGCAGACATAATATTAATAACAACGATTGTTGTTTTTGTGTTTGTTGTAGAGACAGCACCATAACCAGTTTTAAAAAATGGCCTACTTTAGAACGAATGCAGTGCGGTTCATATTACGAAATACTATGTTTTCATACTAGTATTAGAAAACGAAAATTTTAAAACAAAAGGTCAAAACAAAACAAAACATACTTTTTCGGCAACAATAAGTGACCCAAAACAACCCCCTTTCGGAAATGTCGCCTACTTGGGTTAACACCGTGTATATTTCAAAAATCGATGTTTCGCTCATGAACCAGACAGAGATGATCGCATGTTGGAAGTAAAAAACGACATATCAGCAAAAAAAATAATTTCGTTTCCATCTAGATTTCTAACTTTAGTAACAAAGTTTAGAAATATACACCGTTTCTACATTTTCTTGCAAGGAAAATGGAAAATATAACTAAACGAAAATAAGTTTACAGCTAGAAGAGGAATAATATGTTATACTCATAGAATTTATAATCGTCAGACTTAGCTACTTTACTTGGGGCGCTCAAAAAACTTCGCATTTTGGCTAGTACCAGCGCCTTAAAAATGTAATTCTTGATATTAAATATTACTTGCGGTTATGTTTAACTTCAATTTTATCAAAAATCTTGGTTCAGTTGTCATGTTTAAATGTAATGGTGATTCTGACTTGTTTTCTTCTCTGTTTAAATGATAATAAGCCGATTCGCACTACTCAAATTCATTTATTTAAATTAATAATGTGTTACACCAATTAAATTAATGATATAATAAAGTGCGCAATTATAACTAATGGGCGTTCCATAAAATGCATACAACAATAAGTAGATGAATATGTGTCTGTTTTCTTTGCAAAAACAGCGAAAGTTTAGTAAAAAACCATTGATATTTTTATGCGAAAATAAATTGTTTGGTGGAGAATTGTGTCTAGCTAAGAAAGCGATGTAACTAAGCTGTACCGAGGAAAAAGTTATTCATACTTACCATTGTATTACATAAAAATACATACTACATTTATAAACATTACTTAAAACTAGGCATCAACCCCAATGTTTGAAACCGACATTATTGTTATCGATAAATCACTTCGAATTCCAAGAAAACCTATGTATGTAAAGATTCCGAGGATACGGGATTTGATCGGACCATAAATAGTAAACGAAATCACAATATGTCACATAAAGGGAACAAGTGTAAGTGGACAAGCTTCTTTATTCCGAACTGGTGCCCGGACCGCACTTTTGGGCATATTTTATGCGACGCCCATCAAAGGATATGAGGAAGTTAGACCGTTGTTCGAGCAGGTTCAAAAGGCTTTCATCTTTTCCGACCGATATATTAGACCGCGGGGTATGGCTGTTCGGTTGTTTTAATCGAGAATTTTCCTTGTACTCTGCGATACTTGCACTTAGATTTTCGCTGGCATCGGAAAATTGGGAAAAGGGGGTCAGCCCTTCGTCATTTCTAGGATACAAAATTCGTCATCAATATTTTTAAAACATTTCTTTTAAGGGGAATACATACCTAAATATGAACGTTTTTCTGAAGTCAATTACAGTAAAGCCTTTGGTTGTTAAACATTGACAAATACTGAGCTTATAGAGCGTACGTTTGCGAAGGTACACATCCCCATTTTGTCCAAAACATTTGTATGAACATCGAAATAAAAAAAAAATCTAAAAGGACTTTTTTAGCTTTCAAACCCATTTTTTCTGTTATCTATTTAGAAGAATGATTTAAAAAATATATACCTTTTAGCTATAACCACAGAATAACTAATAGTGCTCTATAACGAGGTACACATCGCCCTTGCTGTTAAAAAAATCTTCTTTTTTATTTTTTTGACAATATTAGACTAGTCGTACCTTGCCGAGCGAGGACGGAGCGCGCGAAACGTGCGTACCCTCCCGCTGATTCCGCCGCGCGTATGCTTGACTTTACGCTATGGTATATAGGCGCCTTAATGGAGGTTTAAGAAAACGAATGCAAAACTTAAGGCTCACCAGAAAATAAATAACTTCTTGCTGCATATTATCAATGATTGAAATATATTTAGGGGTCACACTAAACCCGGCGTCATGCTAGGATTTTTCCTTCCGTGCGCACGTCTAAATTTAACTGGATGGAGATCATGCATAACATTTCATTGCTACTTCGACCATTTTTAAGGCGCTAGGACTAGCCAACTACTCACGCCATGCAAATGCACTTTTTAACAAATGTAATAATATGTAGTGAAACGCTTCAGCAAATCCAAATAGAACTCCAGACTGATAATGGATTGTTAATATTTTTTGATTCCATCATTTATTTAATGGTATATGTATGTTTATAGAGTTAATTCTTTTTTTTATTTTCAAATTCTGGTGTGTCACCTACCTACAGATATTTCTATTGCCTTTCCTCATCACCCCAAGGGTTGACTGGAAGAAATCACTCTTAGTGATAAGTCCGCCTTTGTGCAGTATTGTTGTTTTGCTGTATGTTTTCTCTGAAATTGTATTTTTGTTTATGCACAATAAAGAATTTATTCATTCATTCATTCATTAAATAATATTAAAAATAAAAAAGTTGATTTTTCTCATTAGAAATCTAAAAGTAATTCGAATTCTAGATATAAGCAAATACAGCATATATGCATAAACAAAAAATTCCATTTGCTTTTAGATTTCTACATTTCGTCAAAAAAGTTCGGAAATGGACACCGTTTCCGCAATGTATTTTGTGTAGAAAAAGGAAACATACATTAACGAAAATAGGTTGAACCCTAGACAAGGAATTATATATTGTAAAAATGACACTTATAATCGTCAGACTTAGTTAGTTAACTTGGGGTGCCTCGTCTAACTTTGCGATTTGGCTAGTACCAGGGCCTTAAGGCGCTAGGACTAGCCAACTACTCGCGCCATACAAATGCACTTTATAACAAATGTAATAATATGTAGTGAAACGCTTCAGCAAATCCAAATAGAACTCCAGACTGATAATGGATTGTTAATATTTTTTGATTCCATCATTTATTTAATGGTATATGTATGTTTATAGAGTTAATTCTTTTTTTTCTTTTCAAATTCTGGTGTGTCACCTACCTACAGATATTTCTATTGCCTTTCCTCATCACCCCAAGGGTTGACTGGAAGAAATCACTCTTAGTGATAAGTCAGCCTTTGTGCAGTATTGTTGTTTTGCTGTATGTTTTCTCTGAAATTGTATTTTTGTTTATGCACAATAAAGAATTTATTCATTCATTCATTCATTAAATAATAATAAAAATAAAAAAGTTGATTTTTCTCATTAGAAATCTAAAAGTAATTCGAATTCTAGATATAAGCAAATACAGCATATATGCATAAACAAAAAATTCCATTTGCTTTTAGATTTCTACATTTCGTCAAAAAAGTTCGGAAATGGACACCGTTTCCGCAATGTATTTTGTGTAGAAAAAGGAAACATACATTAATGAAAATAGGTTGAACCTTAGACAAGGAATTATATATTGTAAAAATGACACTTATAATCGTCAGACTTAGTTAGTTAACTTGGGGTGCCTCGTCTAACTTTGCGATTTGGCTAGTACCAGGGCCTTAAGGCGCTAGGACTAGCCAACTACTCGCGCCATACAAATGCACTTTATAACAAATGTAATAATATGTAGTGAAACGCTTCAGCAAATCCAAATAGAACTCCAGACTGATAATGGATTGTTAATATTTTTTGATTCCATCATTTATTTAATGGTATATGTATGTTTATAGAGTTAATTCTTTTTTTTATTTTCAAATTCTGGTGTGTCACCTACCTACAGATATTTCTATTGCCTTTCCTCATCACCCCAAGGGTTGACTGGAAGAAATCACTCTTAGTGATAAGTCCGCCTTTGTGCAGTATTGTTGTTTTGCTGTATGTTTTCTCTGAAATTGTATTTTTGTTTATGCACAATAAAGAATTTATTCATTCATTCATTCATTAAATAATATTAAAAATAAAAAAGTTGATTTTTCTCATTAGAAATCTAAAAGTAATTCGAATTCTAGATATAAGCAAATACAGCATATATGCATAAACAAAAAATTCCATTTGCTTTTAGATTTCTACATTTCGTCAAAAAAGTTCGGAAATGGACACCGTTTCCGCAATGTATTTTGTGTAGAAAAAGGAAACATACATTAACGAAAATAGGTTGAACCCTAGACAAGGAATTATATATTGTAAAAATGACACTTATAATCGTCAGACTTAGTTAGTTAACTTGGGGTGCCTCGTCTAACTTTGCGATTTGGCTAGTACCAGGGCCTTAAGGCGCTAGGACTAGCCAACTACTCGCGCCATACAAATGCACTTTATAACAAATGTAATAATATGTAGTGAAACGCTTCAGCAAATCCAAATAGAACTCCAGACTGATAATGGATTGTTAATATTTTTTGATTCCATCATTTATTTAATGGTATATGTATGTTTATAGAGTTAATTCTTTTTTTTCTTTTCAAATTCTGGTGTGTCACCTACCTACAGATATTTCTATTGCCTTTCCTCATCACCCCAAGGGTTGACTGGAAGAAATCACTCTTAGTGATAAGTCAGCCTTTGTGCAGTATTGTTGTTTTGCTGTATGTTTTCTCTGAAATTGTATTTTTGTTTATGCACAATAAAGAATTTATTCATTCATTCATTCATTAAATAATAATAAAAATAAAAAAGTTGATTTTTCTCATTAGAAATCTAAAAGTAATTCGAATTCTAGATATAAGCAAATACAGCATATATGCATAAACAAAAAATTCCATTTGCTTTTAGATTTCTACATTTCGTCAAAAAAGTTCGGAAATGGACACCGTTTCCGCAATGTATTTTGTGTAGAAAAAGGAAACATACATTAATGAAAATAGGTTGAACCTTAGACAAGGAATTATATATTGTAAAAATGACACTTATAATCGTCAGACTTAGTTAGTTAACTTGGGGTGCCTCGTCTAACTTTGCGATTTGGCTAGTACCAGGGCCTTAAGGCGCTAGGACTAGCCAACTACTCGCGCCATACAAATGCACTTTATAACAAATGTAATAATATGTAGTGAAACGCTTCAGCAAATCCAAATAGAACTCCAGACTGATAATGGATTGTTAATATTTTTTGATTCCATCATTTATTTAATGGTATATGTATGTTTATAGAGTTAATTCTTTTTTTTCTTTTCAAATTCTGGTGTGTCACCTACCTACAGATATTTCTATTGCCTTTCCTCATCACCCCAAGGGTTGACTGGAAGAAATCACTCTTAGTGATAAGTCAGCCTTTGTGCAGTATTGTTGTTTTGCTGTATGTTTTCTCTGAAATTGTATTTTTGTTTATGCACAATAAAGAATTTATTCATTCATTCATTCATTAAATAATAATAAAAATAAAAAAGTTGATTTTTCTCATTAGAAATCTAAAAGTAATTCGAATTCTAGATATAAGCAAATACAGCATATATGCATAAACAAAAAATTCCATTTGCTTTTAGATTTCTACATTTCGTCAAAAAAGTTCGGAAATGGACACTCTAATGGTGCCTCGTCTAACTTTGCGATTTAGACCAGGGCCTTAATCCAATGCTACCATCCGTGCGGGCTCACCTTGGAAGGCGGATTTCGAACCATGAAATAACTCGCGTTCGCAAATAAATCCATAAAAAAGCGAAAGAAAGTGGTACATGAATGGGGCGGGAATTGAAGCCTTCACTTCTGGCATGGTCAGCGAAGTGCCGCGTTTTAAAAAAGGCACCTCTTTTATCCTATTCTAGTAAGCATTTTTTAGTTTATTCTAGTTAACTTTATTTCTTCATATTATTTTTGTTAACATAACGGCATGTTACTAATAATATATATGTATGGACATTAATAAAGAATAGCGAATACCATATTAATTTTTCCCTTTACTGAAAAAAAAACAAGCAAACATTTTCAATGAACGCTTATTTAGAACCCTTATAAAACGTAAGCCGGGCGTAAATATACTGACTATCCCGGATTATATTCGTGGTTTATCGCCGCTCTTTTCTTCTCTTTATGAGGTTGTTTTCTGTAATTTTATACGATTTATTGAATAGCCCAAATAAAGTATCGACCATGGGTGGAATAAGAGTTGAAACCAACCAAATAATGTTCCCTTTCTGAATACAGTTGAAATACATTTTCTTAACAAGTCGACCATGTCTTACTATTTGTCTAAGGGCCGATTTATCAATCCTCCGATAGTACTGATCGGACTGATAGAACAAATTCACGTTTGTCAAAAGACAGATAGTCATTGCCGGAAAATTATATCTTCTATCACAATTATCATATGGACTTACTATATCGGATGGGTAAGCAGAAGCATAAATAAATCCGTCGAATAATTATCTGGCTCTTTATCTGACTATTGAAAAATCAGCCCTAAATATGTTGTAGAAAAATGTGAATGTAATTATTGTATGGAAATCGAAAGCTATATTAGTAAATTCGTTTTTATTACTAAACTTATTGAACCATCCGAGGCTACCCATTTTTGAATCGTGGCTAGAAAACTACAAATAAATAAAAACATATTAGAATACTTATTCATGATTGATTGGGTTCGTTATATCCGATAACGTATCTAAATATTAACTTCAGCCTTCCGAAAATATCCTTGATGGATACATATAAACACAAAAAAACAAAAACTATTTGATTTATGCTGGCTGAATAATATCAAAGATCCTTTTCAGGGTTCCGTACCCAAAGGGTGAAAACGGAACCCTATTACTTAGCCTCCGCTGTCCGTCCGTCCGTCCGTCCGTCTGTCACAGGGTTGTATCTCATGAACCGTAATAGGTAGGCAGCTGAAATTTTCTCAGAGTTTGTATTTATTTTGCCGCTATAACAACAAATAGGTAAAATGAAAAAAATATAAAAATTAAAGGGGGGTCCCATACAAAAAACGTTATTTTCGTGTAAAATCTTGTACGATGGTACCGGTTTTTTTTACTAAAAGTTTTCTTGTTTTACCATATGAGCGCATATTAATATAATTTTATACCGGCTTTTATTATGTATAGTATCTTTTCGGTAAAAATAATGGTGACTTTAGAAATATTTTTGGTACGAATGATTGTAACAACGGAGAATAAATAAGCTCAAATATTGAAAATGTGGTGAATTCAAGCTTTACACCCGGGACATCCAAATTTGACCCATTTCAAATTCTGAGCGCGGTTGGGTTCTGGATGGGTGACCATTTTCACGGGTTTGACGGATGGCCGTGGTTCGGATTCCACGTAAAACTGTAGGTCCTTTCCTTACTTACACGGTGGTAGGGTTAATCCCGCCCGGGTTGGTACCATCGCATTGAATGAACGATCGTCGAAAAGGCAATGAAAATTGTCCGTGTTTTCCATCCAGTTCAATGAAGCAGAGCATTAAAAGGAAGATACTGGCATGGCACCTAGTTCCCATGTGGTGTGTTAGGCTAATATCTGATGGTCAGCCATCCATGTCCAGTTACATCGAAACTATAATAACGACACCTCTCAAGCTTAAATCCATCAAGCCGTTTAGGCTGCAGGGCGTGCCAAAGAAATATACATTCATACATACATACATACATACATATATACATACATGCATACATACATACATACAAACATACATACATACACTCGAAAAACATAACCCTCTTTCTTGCGCAGTCGGGTAATAATAACAAGCCACAGATTATTTTACCGTCAAAGTTTATGTTTTCTCATCCAACCAGAGATACCTTGGGAGAATTCACTCCCATCTGCATACCTCAACGAACAGGATAAAACTTATGCACACTCGCAACTTGAGTCACGCCACGAATCCAAAGTTGAGTCCCCCGAGTCCGGCCAGCCCGCGCCGCCGCGCCGCGGGGGCAAATAAAATTTCACAAAACAAATATCAGCGGAAGCATATTAAATTGTTGCAACATTGCCCCCGAGTAGCCACCCCGGTGGCTGAGCAAGCCATGGCTCAGTATAGTCGGTTCGCTGTTGCGAAAAATTATTACAACGGTCGCACATCAAATGAATGTGATGTGTATTTAGAATCGAACGTGAAGGATACATTCATTGAAGAAAGACAGCTGTAAACAGAAAATGTTCATAAAAAAAACCAGCTACGTGCAAGTTGGGCTCGCACACGAAGGGTTGTTGTTAAGGTGGCCCAACCCGCTCATCTCCCCATACAAAAGGGGAAAGAAGATCACGCCCATATTTCTTGTCAGAGATGCAAAATTTTGCTCAAAATAGCTTTATTTGATCGAACTAGATGTCTGATGACCATTGGCATTGTAAAATAATGTTTGGTTTCTTAGTTATAAGGTCCGAAAGTTCGAATTTTTTGCGCGTTTTATACAATAACTTTGGAGGTGGATTACGCAATGATAAAGTAAGAACATCTTAAAAAGATTAGTCATCAGACATAGGTTTTTTAATCAAGATTTATAAACTATTTGGTTTTTGTTAGATTTTTAACTACAGCGGTCGTGGTTTACTTTTAGCTATAAGTCGTTTTGTAATTAAAATTTTCGTTAATCTTACCAAATCATACACTATGCACATTTTCTTTTTTGTGGACATGTTGCATCTTCCTCATCACGGAGACTGTCTTATTCTTTGAAACAGAGAAGGTCCCAGAGCGCAACAGCACGGTTTTGTACCGTGCCAGCGATTGAGTTCGTCCCGCCGGGTTGGGCCGCCTTAAAGCGGCAAAAAAAAATACACACTCTGTGAACATTTCAGCTGCCTACCTAGTACGGGTTCATGAGATGCAGCCCTCTGACAGACGGACGGACAGCGGAGGCTTAGTAATAGGGTTCCGTTGGCACCCTTTGGGTACGGAACCCTAATAAATGGCAGAGTTGGACTTGAACCAGGAAGCGAAAGTTTGGTTTGTATTGGAATACAATTTCCCGGGTATTTTCTGTTCAAATATACTAACAAACTGAATCTCAAATAAAGATTTTGTAGTCATTCTACAATTAATTTGTAGAGTTTTCTGTTTAACAGATCAATCTATCTTATACTATAGAGTATTTTATCTTATAATATAATTAATCGTTCAATCTTCATCTTTATTCGCAGTACATAATTCTAAATATCTAAGGAATAAAATATATTTCCAATATATGGGGTATCTCCGTACTTATGGTCCCAGACGTTAAATTCCTATACTTTAAATAGACTTTATAATTTAAAAGGACTATTTGAAGCAAAAAAGGTAGATAACATTTTGTTATTTGGCTTTAAAAAAAGTCCACCACATACATTTCAGTGATCTTTTTCAAGCTCTAATATTTGCGCTCAGAATCTAAGAACTATCCTGGACTATATGCTACCGCGTAAAAACTAGCCTCTACGTCCGTCGCTATATTAAAAGGTATTGTTTACGCGAGGAATTCGAAAAATCCGCGGATTTCCTCTCAAGCCGCGCCAGCCTTTAAAAGCGCGCCCCTCGTCAAAGCCAAAGAAAAACACCCGTCGACTGAAATATGTCGAGGAAATCTCAGCCGAAGAGTTGAAAGGACTTGACGAGGCTCGCGTTCGGATGGACCCTGTCAAAGTATCACTTCCCCTGGCCCGAGATGTAAATCACTCGAAGGCCTTAGAAAAGTTGCCGCTTTCAACGGCAGCACTGAGAGGGTGGCTTCCCTTGAATTTGTCTTAGAGCCGGCCAGCTGGGCATTTTTGCGAGTTCGCGTTAATCCGGGAGAGTTCGAGATAAGTCTTTTTAATGAGAGTGAATGTCGTCCGGCGAACGGTGGAAACTAACCTAGCGATAGCGACGTCCACTGGGTTATGTTAAATAAGGCTAAGGCTAGACACCCAGCATTTTGCAAAAACCGGCCAAGTGCGAGTCGGACTCGCACACGAAGGGTTCTGTACAATCGTGCAAGATTTAACACAAATAATTCAGGATTTTTTTTTTGTTTTATCCATTTCTTGATATATCACAATAAATACACACTCTGTGAAAATTTCAGCTGCCTAACTATTACGGTTCATGAGATACAGCCCTGTGACAGACGGACGGACGGACGGACAGCGGACGCTTAGTAATAGGGTTCCGTTTTCAACCTTTGGGTACGGAACCCTAAAAACGATGGATTTTCTTAGAAAATAAAATATAAAAATTGTAATATAACTGTGTATTATTGTTTTTTTCATCTATTAATGAGTTCCTCCTATTCTTGATTATCTATCCAATAGAGTGGATATAAGAGTCAATGGTCGAATAAATTTAATTATGTGATAAATGTCTTTTCTCATCGTAATTTTATTTGACACGGATAAAAAAATTTATCCGTATTTAACTTTTTATAACTACTCGTTTATCCATTCCGAGACTTCAAAATGACTATCTGAACCTAACAACGTATGAAATCAGCTTTTGCGTGAAAACGAAAGGGGGCGCCGGGAAAGACCTATTTGAGGAAAAATAGGTAATAGCAAAATGGGGAAGGGGATAGCTCAGGGTTGTTACTCGGTTTCTTTCCAATTTCACGCGAGGACGTAACGCCATTATGGTGAAATAATAGGGTTGGCGCGTGAATTTTGGGGCATTTTGTCAGCGCAGGGTTGTCAAATTCAAATTATTGTTTTACTAACGGTAAACATTTAAAACATCCATTTAGTTTTCAAGAAGGCCTTTATTTTTAATCTCTAATCTCACACAAGAACTAAATTTTATTAAAATAAAACAAGAGCCATCGATTTGTAGGATAAATGTATCATGGGTAATGGCATGGAAATTAAAATTCGTAGAATATATGCGTTTATCCAATACAAATAGACGTTTCAAGAATGCTATGAACACATATATAAGTATCTTAATAAGTAAGAATTTCTAAACCTAATATTGCACAATAAGTATTATAAAAAAAAGGAAAGAACGAAAATTCGTTTATTTGTCTCTTTTTTTGCATTAAATATAACCACAATAATAATAAGTATTTTTATAAGTACTTTAATTTAATTACTGTTATACTTACACCTTTGGATCGCAAGTCTCGTGTGGTCTTTGGAGATCATATAAACGAAATTTTCGAGCAAACATAACTCATATCATATCATCATCATTATTTTTTAGGTGCATTTATGTATATTTATTGGACGTAAAAATATATTAATTGACAAACATTTCAATTTTAATCAAACCTTAAATTGCAATATATTTAAATGATTTCGTCTAAAATCATGAATAATGAATGAAGTTGCAAAACAAAACTTCGGGCAACCCTAGAATCTAAAAGGCCCAGGGATGTCCAAGCCTCGCACCCGAACAGATTGATTTATCTCGCCAGTTCACTTTATGTTACTGTCAAGTATTTGTTACTCGGGAGATGTCATCAAATTTGTCACCCCCACGCCCCTGGACAAAGACCCCATCATCCAGTAATGGAACCTCCAGGCTCTTGCTTAATAGTCTCATTATTGTAAGGTAATTTTGGAAAATATTATTATTCTACGATTAAATTAATATAAATATAATAACACAGATACTAGGTATATATCTGTGGATCCGTTTCCACGATTCATCGGGATAAAAAGTACACTTTGACTGGAAGTTAGGTGCGCGTAGACCGTTGGTGCTAAATATTTGAAATATATGTACGGATGAAACTAGAGTTGTAAATAATCAAGGAAATATATTTTGAGACCCTAGAGGTATAAGGTTTTTTAATTCCACCCCAAAACTGGCAAAGTTTGTATGGAGATTTTTTTTTATCCGTTATGCGTTCCTGAACCATTCGTTCGATTGGGATGAAACTTTGGTGAGTTGTTGTACGCACCTTCGCCAAAGTTTCTAACTACATTTTACGGGGATCGGCTCAGGTGAACATATAAAACGAACAACCATCCAAACCCGAGCGGACCCGGAAACCTTAGCTAGTGTATTTTAAACTGCCGAAATACACGCAGTAAATCTTACTACAACAGACCTGATACATGAGATCTTAAAAACGGTAGTGATAATAGAATATGTGACCTTACCACAAGTTAGCAGGTCAGTCAGTCAGTCAGCGTGTTTGCGTCCACTGCTGGACATACGCCTCTCCAATTTTTCTCCAGTCCTCCCGGCCCTCAGCGGTACGGAACCACTGCTTTCCGCCGACGCACTTGATGTGGCCGTCCCACAACCACCGCGGATGGTCTTCCCACACTCCGTTTTCCTGTCCACGGCCGCTAGTATAGGACACGGTTACTCCAACGGTCGTCGTCTCTTCGGCTGACGTGACCAGCCCACTGCCATTTGTGCTTATCCACCCGGTGTCCAATATCGATTACTTTGGTACGTCTCGGCGAAATGCCTCGTTACGCACTTTTTAGCAGGAGCTTGTATTCTAGAAAAATATGTATTGGTTGTAATTTTAATGAAAGCCTAGGTGCTATAAAAAACCGGCCAAGTGCGAGTCGGACTCGCACACGAAGGGTTCCGTAAAAAAAACAAAAAAAACACGTTTTTTGTATGGGAGCCCCTTTAATTTAATTATTTTTTAATCTTACCTATTTGTTGTTGTAGCGGCAAAATAAATACACACTCTGTGAAAATTTCAGCTGTCTACCTGTTACGGTTACAGAGATACAGCCCTGTGACAAACAGACAGACGGACGGACGGACGGACAGTGGAGGCTTAGTAATAGGGTTCCGTTTTCACCCTTTGGGTACGGAACCCTAAAAATGAGCGCTGTATACCTAGCTTATTATAAGCCGGCCAAAGTAGCTAAACAACTGCAAAAGCTTGTCCTAATGCCGGCCGTAGTCAATAACCGCCATTCAATTATGCTCTACTCCGGACCGGCCGAAATTTAATTGAAACAAACCACGCAATTTATTTTTGAACGCCACAAATCCTGAAAACCGTCCAGGCACCGCCGTGTCCGGAGTGGGCAGCGCGGGATTCGTACGTAATCCGCATTGAAAATCGTAAGTTTTGACTATTTCCAAGAGAAGCAAATATTTTTTTGGTCCGTTTGATTACGAGATTTTATAAAAAAAATTAGTGAAACAAATTACTTATCCATATATTTTGATTACATTTCAAATGATTTATTACTAAAGGGATACAATTTGGCAGACGCGGGGATTAATCATATACCGTTAAGACAGTCTAAAGAATAAATGCTCTAGGCGAACCATCACATTTTGCGCCTTAAGGGCGTGATAACACCTGATTTCATTCAGTTCCGTAAGTGAAACAATATTTTATTGCTTAAAAAAAACTAATACTTATTTTGAAACTTCAAAAAGATTAAAGATGCATGGATAATATCTGACGCTCATATTCTGTGTTCAAACTTTTTATGAAAGTTTATGAATATTAAAGTTTATTAAACATTCAAGTTTTATCTTTAAATTATAGCTAGATCATCAATCTACATATTATTATTTTTTATTTTCGAAATTATTTGTGGATTTTTCTGAGTACCGAATATTTTTACTCAGAGTTTCTTGTGGCTATCTTCTGTCGACCTTATTGCTATACTTCAACATTTATAAAACGTATTTCTTGAGTTGTTCAAAGAATTTACACACGAATTGGTCGAGTACCATCGTGATCAATATTCAAGAACATTTTTATTTCCTTTTTTATTCATTTGGTTACAAAACAATACTTTTTTCGTTATGTTATTGATTTGTTATGTTGAGATCATCTGGAAATGCCAATTGTAATTTATCATTTTGTTAGCATAGTATTCAGAGGATTGCTTAAGTTGTATTGAGACCTAACAGGACTTTTTCCAAACCCTTTAAAATAAAGACAAAAAAAATGAGATAATTATATAAATGGTCGGGCTTGCAACACGCATCCCGTCCGTGACCCAGCGCTGACCGCAACGTAGGTCGGCTCGGTCCAGCGCTATTCATGGACCTAACAGGACCCAAACAAATACGGGAAATGTCCTGCCACGAAACAACAAGACCCATGGGACAAAGGCATCACGCTGAAAAGGCCTTTATGTGGCCAGGAAGTTTTTTTATAGGGCCTGACATGGATACCTAGCTACCGTCGTGATATAAGCCCAATACACTACATTCTCGAAGAAATTGGGTGCCATGCCAGTACCCTGGGATACAGGTATTCTCCTGATAGACCCGATGTATTGCTTTTTAGTGTTATCCTTCGAACGGTTACAAGCTCAGGTTGCTTTCATTGATCTTTAGGTGAATTAAAGAGGCTCATAGCTCAGAGGCACGGGGACTTGATTCTCATCCCAGAGATAATTGATTAAATCCTCGCCCCGTTCATGCACGACGTTATTTCTTTTTCTGAGTTGGTTAAGTGCTTTTTGTCACGATTGCTAGTTCGATATGCTCGAATGTAATGTAGTCAAACAGCATAATAAATTTCCTGGATATATTCCATGAGGCGTGTTGGGTTAATATGAAGACAGTAGATGTAGTATTAGCCATCCATGACCAGTGAAATACAAAAGTAAAGAATAATACAATATTGATGATTCCAACATCCCTGAAATACTTATGTAAATATAGTATTTTATAACCTAATTCTACGTATACGCATTCTTTTACAAAGCGTCAAACGAAAACTAACTTAAAAAGGTGAACTGATTCCAATTGGAACGCCAGTGGTGGTAGCCCAGTGGCGCGACGCATTGCGATTCGATAAGCTTGGTGAAGCACCTCTGAGCGCGGTTGGGTTCTTGATGGGTGACCATTTTCAACCGTTGAGGCTGGCCAAGGTTCGGATTCCACGTAAAACTGTAGGTTTCTTCCTTACTTACTAGGTGGTAGGGTTACTCCCGCCCGGGTTGGTACCATCGCATTGAATGAACGATGGTCGAAGCGGCAATGAGAATTGTCCGTGTTTTCCATTCAATGTAGCTGAGCAATATAAGGAAGGTCCCGGCATGGCACCTAGTTCCCATGTGGAATGTGCGGCTGGCTAATATCTGACGGTCAGTCTGGCATTAGCCATCCATGTCGAGATACAAAAAAACCTTCCTAGCGCTGCCGGACCACTTATTCCACACGTTTACTTTCGATGACGACTAAACAAACATGAGCCTTCGATCCATCACCGGGTACAATTGCTCGAGACTCACTATAGATTAGCTAAAATACCTTCGGATATTTTTTCCCTGAAACAGGAAATGTCCGCGTGATTGATGGTGCAATAAAGAGAAAATTAAGAGCAAATGTGACCGTAAGAAATCGTGCTAAAGACCTGGGAGGAGATTGATTGAGAACAAGCGTGCGTGTTGAGGGGATGAGCTGGCCTCCGAATTACTACACGTGCTGTCAATGTTGATTGGTTCTGTTCTGTCTGTGACTTGAAAACGCTAAAGTCACGTATAAAATGGTTTAATTAATTTATTCCTTTTTTAATTTACTTTATTAGCGAAGAAAACAGTTAACAAACATACATATGAAATAGTTATAACAGAATACATATGTTTATGTTTATTCAACTCAAAAAAAGAAACGAATAGTGCGAGTAGCAGTTATGGTGATAGATTTCTTTAAAATCAAGCATAATTCCTACATAATACAAAATATACTTAACCACATATTAATATACTACTTATAATAACCAAAAAATGTGGTACTTAAAAAAAAATTAAAAATAAAACCAACAAATATGTTCTAAAATGAATTATATCATAAACCAATAAATTTCGACATTAAATTAAACTTATATAATCTCTATCCTTAATCCTAGCTTATGTTTGTTACCTATAAAAGAACAATTTGAATCTTAAAATGTATATAAAAAAAAATCCGACGAATTGAGAACCTCCTCCTTTTTTTTGAAGTCGGCTAAAAACAGCCAACAACAAGAATTTCCTAAATGCTTTATCTGCATTTGAAAAAGCTTTCCTTTTATTTTATCCTTAACAATTGGGAACACAGATAAATCACAGGTCTAGTCGGGGCTGCAAGGTTGAAGAGTCCGCGTTTCAAAATCAAATTCTTGGTTTATTCAAAATGAATTTGTTCTTGGGGAAGGATGTGAATTAAGACGTATTAATCGCGATGTAACATGTTTACCCGCTTCCACTCTTTGGTCGTCTATCCTCTATAGTCTAGCCGTCTAGCTTTTAAAACTTTTGGTAATGCGACTGTAGCGTACCGATTTGAGTTCACTTATCTATAATTTTGTTTTATCTCCTTTCTACTGCAATCTGTCTCCCTTTTGGACATTCAACAGTATGTTGGTTTCTCTTTCTCACATGTCTTGCCTGGTATGTGACCAATGTCACACCCAAAACATTTTCTTCTTTAGTTCTGCTAGGGCTTGATTAGATCCTGGGGAATCTTTCATTCAGTCGGCGAGCCTCCGATGTAATGTCCATAAGTTTTTTTGCCAAAATGTTAGGGTGTTTTGTAATTCTATCTTTATATGATTTTATCTGTCTCTCTATCTATTGTTTGACAGTTGGCATATCCAGGTCACGGTGTATCAAGTCGTTTGGTACAAACCAAGGAGCATTTGTTATCATGCGGAGCATTTTATTTTGGAAACGTTGGATGATTTCTATGTTGGAGTGTAAGGCTGTTCCCCACAGTTGGATGCCATACGTCCAGACTGGTTTTAATATGGCTTTGTATATTGAAATCTTGCTTTCGAGGTGTAGTTGAGACTTTCGACCAATTAACCAGGACAGCTTCCGCAATTGTATCCCAAGTGGTTTTCTCTTTGTAAATATGTGTTATGTCCAAGTGAGTCGTCTGTCGAGATGGAGGCCAAGATATTTGATTGTGACATTGTTCAGCTTGACAGGAGGACAAGTGGCTCGTCTCGTGGTGAATGTAACGTTCACAGACTTTGTTTCATTTGCTTTTATTCTCCACAGTTTTAGCCAATTTGAAACTCTATCCAGACTATTCTGAAGGATGAGCGAGGCAGTATTTGGGTCGCTGTCCATCATTTTATTGCCCATGTCCCGAGCTGGCGAATTCTTTACTCTAAGGATCAGCATCGCCTTCAAGAAGATGAATGTTGCGAGCGTATTTGGAACCATGAGCAGGACAAATTCGAGGAATATTTTTAGGTAGATTATTTTTCTGTGAAGTATATATGTTACGGTTAAAGCGCGATGTTGTCTAAAGTCCTAATTTTCCTTTTTCTTAAAGCAAATATTTTCAATATATACCCGGGTCGAGACCACTAATTTCGAGTTAATGGTAACACAAAAAAACCCGTTTTCCTAATTTTTTCATAATAAAAAAAATTAAGTTCTATTTTGTTCTTGACATCAACTCTTAAGAATTGCCCGTAAGCTATTTTCCCCATACAGACGTAGTTTACTAATCATTTAAAAAACCACTTTTCGAATTGAATAGATATTTAATATCCAATATCAGGCCACAAATATCTCTGTCTGCATGCTTTAGTTGTTTTTGAAAAATCTAAAGGGCATCGAAGGAAAACAAAAAGCAAATATTCATACGAATTTAGTTTTCTCTGTGGTTTGAGCCAGGATGCATTTACCGAAAAAACAAAACATGCAGCCACAGATATCTATTGCCAGATATTAGATTAGTAAATTGGAACAATGGTTTTCAAATTATTAGTAATCTACATTTCTATGGAAGGCGAAATTTGCTGATGCTTGCGGGCCCACCTTAATTAGTGCACTCAACATGCATACAAATGCTGAAATCCAATAAAATTCAAGGAAAAAACAATTTCGGACTTTAACCAACATCGGGCCAATATATATATATATATAAATAAAATATATACAAAAGTTCAGATGATCACTTCTGCATGTTTGTATAAATTGATGGTTTCCATTGCAGTATTTCAAATGTGGTTACATTTCAAGTTCTTAAATGATTGCAAATGTCTAAACATTTATTCTTATACTCCGTATGATCTGAACTGTACAAATAAAACCCTGTTAGAGGCGAGGGGCCGTTTAAAGGTCACCATAATTGAAATCGTAAAGCAGAAACACCGCACAACGATCAAGTACAAAAAATCGATTGACAACTTCGATAAAGAACATAAATCTTACAATTCCGCTAATTTTAAAGAAATAAAATTCTCACATTTGGCAAAGATTGAGACGTAAACATGTCAAAATACCGCAAAGGAATCTTCTATAAAATGTTTGGATGTGTCTTCAATTAAAAATGACCTTAACGTTGAACATTAAAAAGAGACTCTAAGCCAGTGGTACAAGATACAAGATGAAATAGCAATTCGGTCCTTCTATTAATGTTTCAAGATGGCCGCGTCAGATTCTTTCTTGGAACAAGTTGAGCGAAGTTCAAGATTTCTGGGGAATTCGGGCGATAGGTGTCGGCAGAACGCATATTGGGTGTTTCTGGAAACGATTCAGCACAAAGTCAATAAATCAAGTCACTAAAAAGCCGACAGTATATTTATTTAAATCACTGGTTAGTTAATCGATCCATGAGTATCTGCCAGCATTAATTAGACAACTCAGTTACATCCCAACATGTTGTATTATAACGGATACGTCAACAATTTTTTCACACTAAATGGGTGTTTATCATTATGTGTTGAACTTTTGTAAAGCACTTAGAAATCAGAATCGATAGTCAAATGTGTCGATGAAACAGATGACGTGGACTACGTAAGCATGGAAACACGAGATAATAATATTTTGGAATTTAGCTCCGCAAAATCTGCTGGTATAGTGTTTCATTGAGCGTGGTTTCGCTAGGCGAGGTGTATTAGGTTTGTCTGAGCACCTTTGGTCCTCAGCAGGGGTGTGATACCGGTTTTTTATAACACATTGGTGCTAAAAATGCTAGCTCACACCTAATTACAGCTATATCGTGAGAATACCATGGAAATACATTTTAATTGACCTACCTTTTTGACGTCTGTTCTTGATTGTTCTTAAAAAAAAAACTTAAATATAAGATTTGTCAATTAACAAGACTATTCAGAGTGGCGTGACAAAAGCCATACACTTTTTACTTTACGCGACGTAGAAACATGAAATTAAAAAATGTAAACATTACAGTTTATACTTTTAAATTCGTTTCAAGGCAAATTTATTTTTAAGTAAATGACTCTTTTTGTTTGGGATTCTCTTACACTTTTGTAGATTTTTTTTTATGCGACATGACATGGATGGCTAAAATCACACAACTACCGTTATGATATTAGCCCAATACACCTCATTCCCGAAGGAATTTGGTGCCATGCCAGGACCTTCCCTTTATGAGCACGGCTACATTAAACTGGATGGAAAACACGGACAATTTTTCATTGCCGCTTCGACCATCTTTTCATCCAATGCGATGGTACCAACCCGGGCGGGCATAAACCCTACCACCTAGTAGGGGAAGGGGACCTACAGTTTTACGTGGGTTCCGAACCATGGAGCAGCTCGCATTCGTAACGAAATGCCCTTGTCGTACTCGGAAAGAGAAAGACAGTGGTGCATGTCGGTATTGAACCCAGGTCTCAGGTACGCTAGGCCAGTCCCCGCGCCACTAGGCTACGAGCCGCTTCAATAGTTACAGAAACGAAAAGTAGTACTTTGTGACGTCACTTTGCATTACTTTGAGTTTTCAAAATATGTCAAAGTGACTTCCGTTAGTCTTATTTTCTGTTACGGCTATTTATCTCAGCATTAGCATTACTTTGAGAGTTCGTCAAAATGACGTCACAAAGTACAATTTTCCGTTAGACTTAGTTTCTGTTACGACTATTTATTTCAGCCTTAGAATTACTTTGAGACTTCGTCAAATTGACGTCACATAATACGATTTTCTGTTAGTTTTAGTTTCTGTTGCGACTATTTATCTCAGCTTTAGCAGTAGTTTGAGATTTCCTCAAATTTACGTCAGTTTTAGTTCCTGTTACGACTATCTATCTCAGCCGCGACGCGAGAACACCGCTATATGACGCGGCTACCGGAACCCACGCCGCGTCTAACCAAACACACGAGCCGTCCTGCCCATCCTGCGTGAGTCACGCAGCTCGGGTGGCCCGCCGCGGTCTGCGGTCGACGCGCGGCTAGGCTCTTAACGTTGGCGATTCATAAAAACAAGACTTGCGGCGCCGCTGGCGGCCATCTTGGCCACATCCAACTGAAATCGGCCCACCAGCGAGTGTGTCTAGGTGGGAGCTACTTTCCCGGAACTGGCGTTTGCGGAACTTGGCGTGGCTCAAACCACAGAAGATAAAAAGCATGTGATTGTTACTCGTGACTAAGCCGTATGGACCAAGTTTGTATAATCGTAAGTGAAGCCGGCCGAACGCCGCCGTGCGCCACACAGTTCAAACCATAGACCTAGCATGCGCGCGCAGTACATCCTATTTCTATGGTTCAAACATTGCGCCCTAAATGGATTCGCTAAATCAATTCTCATCCGCAGAAACAATCCAATACGTCTTCGACTATGTTCGCGTTTGGCATGTTAAGGTAGATTAAGGTGGCCCAACCCGGCGGGACTAACTTATTCGCGGGCACGGTACAAAACCGTGCTGTTGCGCTCTGGGCCCTTCTCTGTTTCAAAGAAAAAGACAGGCTCCGTCATGAGGAAGATGCAACATGTCCACAAAAAAGACAATGTGCATAGTGTATGATTTGGTAAGATTTACGAAAATTTTAATTACATAACGACTTTTAGCTAAAAGTAAACCACGATCGCTGTGTATAAGAAATCAAACAAAAACCAAATAGATTATAAATCTTGATTAAATAAGCTATGTCTGATGACTAATATTTTTAAGATGTTCTTACTTTATCATTGCGTAATCCACCTCCAAAGTTGTTGTATAAAACACGCAAAAAATTCGAACTTTCGGACCTTATAACAACATAGAAACCAAACACAATTGTACAATGCCAACGGTCATCAGACATCTAGTTCCTTCGAATAAAGTTATTTTTAAGCAAAATTTGGGATCTCTGACAAGAAATATGGGCGTGATCTTCTTTCCCCGTTTGCGGGATACCCACCTTAATGCAATATAGGATAAATACGTTACAACAGTCACTTTAGGTACTCCGACGCCAAGATTGTACCAAAGAGAGTAAGATCGCTCGGTTGCGACTCTCATTCAAAATGTATGGAAGCTAATGGCCTAGATTCTGCCCGCACGAAGGCATCGCGTTTGGCCTTTAGCATTATCGTTAAGTATTCAGTACCCTGGCCTGTGTCGGTGTACTAGAGTGAATGCGCCTACGCCAAAGTAAAGTAACTTATGTAGTTAAAAAGATACGAACAGAAATGAGCAAAGAATTCAGTAAGTGATGTGGGGCCACATTCAAATGTTTGATGGATGAATATGATATTAAATACCTTAACATGTATAAACATGTGTAAACTGCATAATTGTGTTGGAAATAACAATGGTGTTAAATAAAGATGTGCCGTTGTTAAAAATGATACCATATTATTAATCCTTGGTAACTAAAATATTATAAATTTGACGAAATGGCATTCGTATCATTTAGTTACATTAACTATTGTTATCCACAAAAACCAAGAATGTTGTGTTTCTTCAAATATTCTAGATATTTGCAGACAATCTCCAAATGAGAACTGCGATGTATTCAGATTCGTAGTAACTATAATAAATGCTATGTATATTATTCAAAATTTTTCAGTTAAATTTTTATATAATAAAACAATATTGAAAAAAAATAAATAAAAATTGTACGCGTGCACTGTAGTATTAAACGTCGTATATTAAAAGTTTCGAATTTTCTTTAAGTTTTTTCACGATAACGGTTGGGTAATAGCGGTTGGAAAACTTAACCGAATATCCGTGAATCCAATGTTGCTCGCTACTGACCCAGTTTATTCGTAATATTGAAGTTTAATTAACTTGCCACTGTAAGAGTTCATCCGTTTCCGCGAGAAACGGAATATCGGACAATACAAATTGAGAGTTTGCCAGTCTTCCTCGGCGCCGGGTAGGCAACGGAAATGGATACGACCGTTGAACATAAATATGACTAGCTGAGGTACCCGGCTCCGCGCGGGTCAATGTCGTTTCGGACTGATGTCGGGCTGAAACTAACCTAACCTAACCTAACCTAACCTAACCTAACCTAACCTAGCCTAACCTAACCTAACCTAACCTTACCAAACATAACCTGACCTAACATTTGATGTTATATGAGTTCCCCGTACATCCCATCTTTTCACCCCTTTTGAGTTTCATTTTCACCACAAAACCTATGCCCTTTCCCAAGGTCCAAACTATCTCTATACCACATTTCATCAAAATTGGTTCAGCGGTTTATGCTAGACAGCGTCACGGACAGATATATTGTGACTTTGTTTTATAATATGTAGTGATAAGAAAACCTTAGAAGACAAATTACGTTCGCAGAATAAACGGTATTGTATTTTTATGTTGGGTCGAATAGCGATTTATGTGAACGCTATATAAACAGTGACGCTTTTAAATATTTTAAAGACAATTTAATGTTCCGTCTGGAGGTTTTATTTCGGAAAGAGAAAAAATATTGCAATTGCGACAGATAGCAGCAGGTCTATTCCTGGCATTCCGTTATCAGAGATCAGGAATCCTGAGTCTAGAAAACCGCTATAAAAGCGGTTTTTTTTTTCGACGGAAAACCTTGAATAATTTGAAATACTATGCTACGGAATCTTTTCGTCCAGAAAATCGCGGTTTATAGACTCAGGATTCCTGATTTTTGATTAAGGAATTCCAGGCTTGCTGAACTTTGTATTTTATGAGAAGCTTAGGAAATGGGTTTCAATTCAAGTTATTATAAAAAAATATATATGTATAAATTGACGAGCTAATGAAGAGCTTATAGATGATATGTAACTAAAAATTTTAGATCGATAATATTGCTTTTATATTATGATTAAATGGGAGATAAGTTTGAATGCAGAATGAGAAAAAAAAGTGTACATTATGAATAAAAAAACGGTAGAATATGAGGTCCCTGAAGGGACTGGTCTAGGTCCTTTATTATCATATTTTTTTATAAATTGTCTATCAAGTGATTGCGATATATGTACCGTGTTTACACAAGCACACACAAGCCCATGTTTAAACATAAAATGTATTCCAACTTTAAAACCACTTTAGAAAAAACTATCACCAATTGATTGGTTCTTCTAGAGGGGGTTTTTTTTATGTGACTGGACATGGATGGCTAATACCACATCTTCTGTCATGGTATTAGCCCAACACAACACATGGGAACTAGGTGCCATGCCAGGACCTTCCTTATATTGCACGGCTACATTGAAATGGATGGAAAACACGGACAATTTTCATTGCCGCTTCGACCGTCGTTCATCCAATGCGATGGTACCAACCCGGGCGGGATAAACCCTACCACCTAGTAAGTAAGGAAGGGGGCCTACAGTTTTACGTGGAATTCGAACCACGGCCAGCCTCTCTCAACGGTCGCATGGTCACCAATTCAGACCGGACCCAGCGTTGCTTAACTTCGGAGAGCGATCGCCGAAGTGTCGCGCCACTGGGCCATTGAGGCTGACAAATGTAATAATTTAGAATTAAATGAAGCCATATATAAGGACATTACGCTCATAAAAAAAAACGAAGAAAGATACTTTGCAATTTATAATATTAGTTAGGATTTTAACCCATTATAAGAAATGAAGCTCTATAAGCAATCAAACTTATTTACAGTAAAACACGATCTCATGATATCTCTAAATGGCTTCTGAACCAGCACATCCCTCTTTTGAAACACCTTCCTTGAAACAGCCTGCCTCATTTTCCGTCAAAACCGACTCGCCACAAACGAGATATCTCCAAATCTGCGTAATACCGCAACAAATCGAAGTGAATTCCGCCCTAACAGCCACGAAAACCGGCGCAATCTCCTATGTATCACAATATTGCGTCCGCATTGACTTATGAGCCCGGAGTCCCCTAGACGACTTTCGCGCTCGGATGCCAAAAATCCGTACCAGCAGGCGACGCCGACGATTTATCGCTGGAAGTCGGATAGTTTACAAACACGAGTAGTAAAATCTGGAAGTTTCTGCTCCAGGAGTGCTAAGATTCGGCGAGTGGTGCGTTTTCGCCGGTTGTAAATTACTCCCGAAGTGACGCGAGCAACTTGAATTTGTTGCCAAGAAGTTTGTTGATTAACGCTGGAGGTCGCCGAGACAATAAATTTGAAGGTGGCGTGAAATTGCAACAACTTTCACTAGTCAAATATGTTGTATGTTAAGGCTGTTCCGACCCATATAAAGTTGTTTGCACACATAACGCAAAAAGTATTGCACTTTAAGCCACGAATTAATAATAAAAGTTTTATATAGTCATATTACTTGCAGCGTAAACAATTTCACAATTTCAGGATTATTGGTTTTGTTACAATTTATTTAAATACGATTTTTATTCAACAGCGCCATCTAACGGTGTGAAACTTCTAATCGGCAATTACAACGAAACCATTAAACGTGAAATTGTGAATATGTTTTCGCTGCAACTACTATGGCTATATTTAATATTTTTGACGAATTCGTGCCTTAAAGTGCAATACTTTTTGCGTTCTGTGTAAAAAAAAAACATTGTATGGGTCGGAACATCCTTAAGAGTAAGCATCCTTAAGAGCAAGCAGGAGTTTGATTTAAATGTGTTTAATTTCTCAAGTTACTGTTATTTTGCTGTGTATTGAAAATCCGACGGTAAATTAAAGTCATGAAAAAAATATTTTGGCTCCACGGTCCAAACAAATAGTTCAGAACTTTGCGCGGATTCACTACTTTCTTTCTATTTCTGAGTGTAGGTATTTAGTCACGAATGCGTAATGGTCGATGGTTCGCGATGTTAGCCTCAGTGGCCCAGTGGCGCGACACTTCGGCGATCGCTCTCCGAAGTTAAGCAACGCTGGGTCCGGTCTGGTCTTGGATGGGTGACCATTCGACCGTTGAGAGAGGCTGGCCGTGGTTCTGATTCCACGTTAAACTGTAGGTCCCCTTCCTTAATTACTAGGTGGTAGGGTTAATCCCGCCCGGGTTGGTACCATCGCATTGGATGAACGATGGTCGAAGCGGCAATGAAAATTGTTTGTGTTTTCCATCTAGTTCAATGTAACCGTGCAATATAAGGAAGGTCCTGGCATGGCACCTAGTTCCCATGTGGTGTGATGGGCTAATACCTTGAAAGAATTTGTGGTATTAGCCATCCTTGTCCAGTCACATAAAAAAAAATCTATTTAAAACTGTAGATCCTCTTCCCCTACTAGGTGGTAGGGTAGAGCCCGCCCGTGTTGATACCATCGCATGGATGAAAAGATAGTCGAAACGGCAATTAAACATTGTCAGTGCTTTCCATCCAGTTAAATGTAGTCGTTTGCCACTTCGGCCATCGTTCATTCAATGCCATGATACCGACCGAGCGGGATTAACCCTACCACCTAGTAAGTAAGGATGGGTACATACAGTTTTACGTGGAATCCGAGCTACAGCCGGTCTCAAAGGTTGAAAATGATCACCCATCCAGAACCCAACCTCGCTCAGAGGTGCTTCACCAAGCTTATCGAATCGAATACCCAGGTGTTTTAAACGTATGTGCATCATAACTTATATTTGTTTTTTTATGCAACCTGACACGGATGGCTAACACCACACAACTACCGTTATGATAATAGATCACACCACATTCCCGAAGGAATTTGGTGCCATGGCAGGACCTTCCATTTATGAGCACGGCTACATTGGACTGAATGGAAAACACGGTCAATTTTTCATTGACGCTTTGACCATCTTTTCATCCAATGCGATGGTACCAATCCGGCGGGCTTAAACCCTACCACCTAGTAGGGGAAGGGGACCTACAGTTTACATGGGTTCGAAACCATGGAGCAGCTTGCATTCGTGACGAAATGCACTTATTCAAATCATAATGAGAAGGAAAGTGGTGCATGCGAGGATTTGAACCCAGACCTCTGGTAAGCAAGTCCCCGAGCCACTAGGCTACGAGCCGCTCAAAATCATACGTATTCGTTTATAGCGAAACCATATTAAATAACACCTGAATTAGATTACAAAATGAGGCAGAACATTCTTTGTGAATGTAATATCAATGTTTTTCCATGCCAGCTTAATTTAAATATGACAACCGCAAGATAATCCGGGACAGTCAGATCGGACGGAGCTATAATCTACAATTTATATTTATAATTCAACCGCCCACTAAAGGCATTTGTTAGATGATTGGTGAAATAATGAATTATTTAAAAATAACTCCGATCAAAGTTACTGATACCGATCTCACGGTCATATTTTATGTTTTAATATTTTGTTCTCTAAGTACCTGCGCGGTTATTTTCCTCGCTTTGACAAAAATCTTCTCTTTGATAAATTTCCGAGACCTTTTTTTTGACCAACTCTTTTATTCGATCTTTACTTATTTTAGTACTTTGGTCTCGGAAAAAGATTGGGGAAAGCCGTGTTTGATAAAATGTGCAATGGTGTATGCTCGAAACATGAATAACTTATTAATATTTTAAAACTTACGCGGGACATAACTACAATATTTAGTTTAACGGCTTGTGAGCAGCACGTCCTGCTCCTCACACGCGCGGTAAGCCGTTAAACTAAATATGAATAACTTAGTTCATATGTCCGGCTAATATCATGACTTTTGTTATTATATCATTCGTTTATACTGTATGTATTCTACTGTATCTTTGGTTGTTCTATAATAAAAATAAATAAAATACTATATTAGTCATTAGATGTAAGGCTCTTTACACCAGATTCTTATTGATCATTAGTTCATTTTGTCGGAATAAAATTTATAATAAGTTTAGCTTCTCGTTATGTTACTATGTGATCAAGGTCACTGTAGTGTGTTTTTCTTCTTGTTGCCACTGGAGTAGAGCATCGCTACAAGGTCCTTGCTAGTGGTGACGCTTGGTTCGGGTCACCTCTTCCCCTAAAATATGGTTGAGAGAGGCGATGGCTGGACCCGGCGTGATGCTCGTGAACGGGTGCTGCTTGTGAGGACTGGCCTGCTCCAATTGGCAACATGTTAGATGACGGACATGACTTTGCAAAATAAACCGATATTTGTCATGAACTTGTTGCATACGGCGTGAATGGTAGATTTTTGTGAATTAATATTAATGTTATGTATTGACATAAATGGGTACCAGTAGCCCGTATTTCTGTAAGCAGTGGCAAACAAATTTGTAAACTTAGACTAAGTGGACGTTGAAAAAAAATCAGCGAAGTTTCTTTCCAGTTCTTTTTCGCCGTGAATGCTGAACTTGGCTAATGATAAAATATGACAAATCCGAGTGCAGTGTGCTGCCTGTGGATGCTGAATAAACAATAAACAACAACAATAAAACACACTCTTGGATTCGTCATTATTTATAGACGGTTCGATCACCATGGACGAAGAATAACCAACAAGAAACTTCATATTAGCTATTCATGTCCAGTTACATAAAAAAATGCTCTTCGAAGATATTTGTCCTCCTATATTGTTCCTCCAATACGTCTGTGAGTATATCGTTACATAAATAAATTTGGAATATGATTTTTTTTTCCGCTAAACATTGGGTGACGTCCGAGAACAGAATTTATTTTGGTTGTCAGAAAAAAGGTTTACACAGAGCGTTTAGCAAATCTACTTTAACTTATAAAACATATTACAATTTCATGAAGAATATCATGATAATGAATTATTGAATCATAACGTCCCAAGGACGAGTAAAAATATGAAAGAGACTTTTAATTTCCTAATTCGTTTAAAAAAAAAACTGACAGTTGGAAGTTGATGCCCTTTCTAAAGGTACACCGCACGTTACACAAAATCATTCACTATGTGCCCAAAAAGGCAATGTGGAAAGCATTTTCGGGTACACTTTATTATTATTATAGTTACATCGAATACCGGTAAAAGTAAATATAATCACATCTAAACATGGACATGAAAATATCTGGTGCCGTCTTACCTTCGCAAGCAGATTTAGAGTACGTACGCGCACTCTAATTACCGATCTTCCGTGAATGTAATAAAATATATTTTCAACACGAGCGAGGTGAAAACTCGGGCGCTCTTGAATTAACCCCGGCTTTGATTTATTGGAGTCGCAGACATGATTTGTGCGACGCGGGGGTCTGTTAAAACAAGATTCAAAACTCTACCGGGGACGGCAAGATTATAAAATCTGAAACTGATTTAAGAGGCGGTTGGGCCGTTCGCGAATTAATCAATTTAATTTATGTCATTAAATAACTGACAACGGATTCGTAACACGAAGTACCACAAGATGCATAATTAAACTTGAAGAACGGCCCGTAAGCTGTGTTTCTGTGAAAAAAAGTGTTCCGATTTGCTTGATATTTGGTATCTAATATTCTACAAGAAATATCTGTGTCGGCACGTTTTTGTTTTGCTGAAAAATCTAAAGCAAGTCAAACAACAGACAAAAGAAAATACTCATACAAATTTTCTTTTCTTTGTTGTGTGACACAGGATACAATTTTCGAAAAAAACAAACACACGCAGACATAGATATTTGTTGCTTAAGATTAAGTTCCAAATATCAAGCAAATTGGAACAGTGGTTTTCAAATGATTAGTAAACTACGTTTGTATTGGGAGCGTAATTACCTGATGCTTACGGGCCCACCTTAAGTATGAAAATTACTTACTGGTTCTATGTCACAGGATTCCAAGTCCGGAATGGCATCGTCTCCACAGTAATAGTCAGGCTGCAGGAACGGTGGTCTAGGAGGTGGGGGCAGGAGAAACTCTGGCGGAGGACCTAAGCAATCACATTCTGTCAGATCCGGGGACTCGATGTCCCACATGTCTCTAAACTTATCACTATTCACAACCTTACCACTATCACTAACACTAACTATATCACTTGTTTCACGTTTAACACGTAGCTCTTCACTCACTCTCTTCTCTCGGTTCCTCTCTGCTATGTATTCGTCATCGCCCGCGTCACTCCACACGTACTTTCTGATCTCCTCTTCTGCTTGTTCCAAGTCATTTGGAACTCGATCGTCTAGTTGATCTGGTCGATTGACGCTTTTCTCGGCATTATATCTGTCATTTGAATAATTATTACCGAAATCTTCTATTCGTACGTCCAGTGCCGATTTTGGAATGTTAACCGCATGCCTGTCGTAGAATGATGAGAAAGTCCTGGAGGCGAGCTGAGGCGCCTTCCGTGGACTTCTCTGTGGTCGTCGGGCCATACGCAGACTTCTCTGATTTCTGCAAGAGAAGAGAAAAACAAATTAAATATTAACTTTAATGCATTTACGTAAAGGTATCAATGAAGAGACATTTCAGAATGCCGACAGTGAGAACTCTTAGTGAATGGTCACAAAAATAAATTAAAATGTAAAAATTACGAGCTCAATTCTGACACACCAAGAATATTTAATATAAAATTTATATGTCAGCTTCAAAACTCTAGTTTCCCATGAATATAGAGAGAGAAAATATGCTAATCCGCGGATTATTAAAATGTCCGCTTCCGCATCAATCATTCAAAATAAACACCTCCATTTTTCTCACATTCTAGTTTTCACTTTAAATAATATAAAACTAGCCAAATTATAATAATTGATCGAATAGCTAAGCTAATAAGAACATTTGTGTATGATAGGTATTATAAAAGATGTAAGGGAATATCAATGGATGAAAATTTTTCAATTAGGGTTGTATCAAAGAAGGCAATTTCCATTACTCTGAATGAATAAGAAATTCTTCCATCTGAGGTGAGTGCATTTCGATCCGAGACGGCAATTTGTGAACAATATTGTTTTGAATGAATAAGTCGGTCTTTGTCGAGTCTCGTAAAATGACGAGATCGACACAGCCATCATTTACCGGTTTTCAGTAGCGAAGCGTCTATCCGAGGCGACGTAAAAATAGGTACTTTGGACGTCATAAAGCGTCTTTCGGAGCCGTCTTGAGACGCAGCCCGTGGGACGTAATTTTTGGGCCGAGATGAGCTTTATCGACTCTCCTCTGGGTCGCGCTGACGTTTTTTATTTGCGGTTGTTTATGGATTAGCGTATAAATGTTTGGATTTCACATAAATAGAAACACAGAGATGGTCTTCTTGGGAAAATTTACTGCGGCTGGGGTTCGTCGATTGCGCTAACAGGTTTCTATGTGTGAATCTAATAAAAATCGTATTTGGTCTAATGATACAATACAATCTTTGTGTGATATGTATTCTGGGGAGAAAGGACAAATTATTAAAAAAAGAAAGATGTAAAGAAAACGATGTGTACAATTTAAAATATAAATCAGTTAAACAGTTTTAGCCGTATTCAGACTGAGCGGACTAACTTTAATTCGCCGAACTTAACCGGGATTTGTTTGATTGGTCCGCTGCTAATCTGGTACTAAGTTTTGACAGGTTCTCTTTGAATACGACTGTACAAGTATAAGACGAACTATGGGTCCAAGTCCAATCAGACCCTCGCTCCCGGCCCTCTCGCGCCGACTGCGAATGCGCGTGAAACAAATGTCATTCATCGATCCCTTGGAGCAAAGCCACGCTATCATGGTATAGAACATACTGTCGTAATTATGTTAGTTTAGCTACAGCGGTACACGATTTCGTAACATAAAAGTTGAGGCCCGATTAAGACGTCTTTCGAATTCACGTCAAAAATGATGAAAATATCACAACCAGCTCCCGGTCTAGTAGAGAAGGCGGCGGCGCAAAGATCTGGCACATGTGCCTATAAACAATATGGCGGCGGCTCGCGTAAACGCCCGAAGTTAGCCAAAGTTTGGCAAACCGCGGACCGCTCGACACTCGAACACGTCTGAAGTAGCGCGCCGTGCGGTGGAGATCTGTCAGCCGACACAAGGCATCTCTCGCACCAATAATTACTCTCAGATAGTTAGCGCCACGAGTCGGCTTCGGAAGCTCTGTAAATTCGGGCTCGGTAAGGTTCCGGATGGGCGACCGTTGAGGCTAACCGTGGTTCAAATTTCACGTAAAATCGTGGGTCTCCTTCCCTACCTTTGGGACTTATCTCGCCCGGGTTGGTACCATCGCTCTGGATCAATGGTAATGAAAGTACGGGAGTGGCGATCAAAACTCTTTCGTATGGCTGCAGCGTAGCCACGAAAACGTCTAACTGTAGTTAGTTCGCTTAAGGTGGCCCAACCCGGCGGGCCTAACTCATTCGCGGGCACGGTACAAAACCGTGCTGTTGCGCCCTGGGACCTTCTCTGTTTCAAAGAATAAGACAGGTTCCGTGATGAGGAAGATGCAACATGTCCACAAAAAAGATAATGTGCATAGTGTATGATTTGGTAAGATTTACGAAAATTTTAATTTCAAAACGACTTATAGCTAAAAGTAAACCACGACCGGTGTAGTCAAAAATCTAACAAAAACCAAATAGATTATAAATCTGGATTAAATAAGCTATGTCTGATGACTAATCTTTTTAAGATGTTCTTACTTTATCATTGCGTAATCCACCTCCAAAGTTATTGTATAAAACGCGCAAAAAATTCAAACTTTCAGACCTTATAATTTAGAAACCAAACACAATTTTACAATGCCAATGGTCATCAGACATCTAGTTCGATCAAATAAAGCTATTTTGAGCAAAATTTTGGATCTCCGACAAGAAATATGGGCGTGATCTTCTTTCCCCTTTTGTATGGGGAGATGAGCGGGATGGGCCACCTTACGGTACCTTACGGTAAGCGAAACGTCGAATATTCGTTGCACTATATAGCGTCCTGTGAAATGCTTAAGTGTCGTGGGAATTCGAGAAAATCAGTAGTAAGCGAACGCTATCGCCGGCGCTGCCGCCGTTGTATTTAATACACTAAGGCTGAGATAAATAGTCGTAACAGAAACAAAGACTAACGAAAAGTAGTACTTTGTGACGTCGATCCGCTGACCACTGGGGCGCTATCTCGAACCGGCCAAGAGTCTTAACCGTTCGGTTACGGTTCTAACGGAATGCTATGACCAAAAACTGGTAGTGAATATACTTGAGTAGGTGTGCGTTCGGCGATGCGGGTGGATAATGAAACGAATCGTAATTTCGTAACTTCACACACACACACTTGCACTTATAGCAGCAAACACTTGTTAGAGTTGGTTTAAAGCACAAATAACCTCTTTAGTACAGGTTTCAGTTATTTATTTTTACGTCACTAAAAAGCGCTATCACTCGGAGATTTGTTTGGTGCCAGTTTTGACTCTAGTGGTTTACTTTCGATGATAATTTTAATTTAATGAATGAGGAACTGATTGCGCACGACTGCCGTACTTGCGCGTTCGTTACACGATCAAAGGGACGTTACAAAGTACTACTTTTCGTTAGTCTTAGTTTCTGTTACGGCTATTTATCTCAGCCTAAGCCTCGATTGCACGAAAAGACGGCCGAGTTAATCAATGTTCAAACACGTCACTTTTAGTGAAACGCATGGAGTTCCTTCCATACTGTCCATACAAAGTGACGTGATTAATCGTACATTGACGTTGATTTTGATTGTTTGTCCTTTCGTGCACTAGGACCTAAGTATCTCGTTTGAAATCTCGTAAAAACCTGTTGTTTCTTCTACTAAACGAGTCATTATAGATCACATCATTATATGCCTCCATTACTTTCCGTGCTCCAAGAATTAACATAATTCCTAGCATATTATCACTTACAGTTAATATCATTTCCAAAAAGCTTTACATTTCCTATCAAGTTGCCCAGGATAATGAATTCATTTTCCCGTTGAAAACGCGTCATTTAACCTAGTTACATCCATGTCCGTCCTCCGAGTTAGAACACACGTGACGTGTCAAAACTTATAATTTGAATACTACGTGCCTGTTGGGGTTAGAGGGGCATAGACTGTATGCTCCCTGATCAAGAACATGCCTTACTAGTTGGAACTGTTCTGGGTTAGGTGCAGGCTACTGCCTTGTAAGTGACACTACGTAATTTGATTAAAAAATGTACAACAACTTCTTGTTTCTTTGTTTTTGTTTTTAATTCAACCGCAAGACTATGTTTGTAAAATGTAATGGTACTAGTTCTTTCACAAATGAATACCTATCTCGAGTGTATTATTCATTTAATGAAAGCGTTATCGAATTACTAAATACAAAATGGACATCGGACCGTGACAGCGCATACTAACACAGCCGTATCCTCCATCACGTCTGCACATATTTGAATTCCTCCTAACAAACTCCTCATTATCTAATATAAGCGGTAACACCTAATTTTCTATTAACAAAGGCGCCGCAATTACTGATTCGACTCTACAATGAGGTGTCGGTAACGAACTCCGATACAATCGGCTGGCAGTCGAAAGTTGTACGTAGGCAAGGAGAGCTTGTCAGATAGAATTACATTATTTGTGGAATAAGGAGGCCATGGTTGTCCTGAAATCGAATGATCTGCTTATAAACATGAGCCAAACCATTAATGTCTTACTTGCACTAAAACTGTACAACTGATTGGGTTCCGAAACGTAGAAGCGGTAATGGGTCGCCTTTATAAAGTCCAAAAAGCATAAAGTCCAAAACCCAGAACGTCCAAAAGTATGTATTTTTCCAGTGTATTATAAAATGCTTATAATCTAACCTAACCTAACCTAACCTAACCCAATTAAAAATATCCGTATTCGTAATTATTTTGGACGGTATGGGTTTTGGACCTTGTGCTTTTTGGACTTTATGATGCGTCCCCGCGGTAATGACAATTGTCCGTTTGCCATTCATTTCAATGTAGCTGTGCAATGCAAGGAATGTCCTCGCATCTGGTTTCTATGTGGTTTGTGCTAATATCATGACAGTTAGTGTAAAATTAGGCATCCATGTCCGGGTACATATAAAAAAAACATGAATCAAAGGTAAAGTGTCCGTTCTCATCCTAAATGGTTGCATTTAGTAATCTAAAACTTACAAAGTTACGATTGCATATAAAAGTATATATTGAGCATAAGTGGTGAACTGAAAATGATGGCTTAATCAAATATGACGTTTTGAAAAACACTGCTGTTACAAAAGTCTTATTTTAGTTCTGTCAACAAACAATGGGAGGGATGGGAATAGCTTACTTTTTTATTTGTTTCGCCTCATAATCACGAATGCGAGTTGCTCCATGGTTCGGAATCCATGTAAAACTGTAGGTCCGCTTCCCCTACTAGGTGGTAGGGTGTAAGCCCGCCCGGGTTGGTTCCATTGCGATGGATGAAAAGATGGTCGAAGCAGCACTGAAAAATTTACCGTGTTTTCCATCCAGTTCAATGTAGCCGTGTTCATAAAGGCACCTATTTCCTTCGGGAATGTGGTGTATTGGGCTAATATCATAACTGTATTTGTGTGGTATTAACCATACATATCAGGTTGCAAAAAAAAAACAGATTATGGTCCGTTATCGTACGAAATAAAGCCATGGATTGATCATTAACTCGAAGCCGAAATAACGTAACTTTTACCTCCGTCGTCTCACGGGTCGTTCCCATTTGAATGATGTTTTTTGTGGCTACCTAGTCATTTATCCGACTAGGATAAGTGAGATCATTCGGTGGTCCAATAGAGGTCTGTCTATCTGGCAAAAGATACAATTCAAATCGCTTCTGGAATGTATGCGAGGTGGGTACTGATATACCAGTTTGTGTGTACGTAGGTTCAGTGGCACAGATTGTGCATGGCGTATGAATGTACTAAGCGCTGGTGTACCGATGCCCAGCCATACAACACAGATAAATTGGATACCACGTACTTTTAAACTAAATATAAGTAACTAGCAGATGTTAGCGCCTCCGTCTGCGTTAAAGTCGCAGAATAAATAGATGTTGCCAAATCATTACCATTATCTGGCTGTAGATTATTATAATAATAAAAAAAATGCCTTATATGCACGGAGCGCATCACCCTCGATGCCACAGTAGGCATTGGAATTTGGAAGGAAAACGTACGTGGGTCAAAGTCTAATGTGTGGCGTCTAGAGTGATGCCGTGTATACCTCTTAGTCCACTAATTACTTGTTATTGGGAGATTTACAATGTCAACTGATAGGTACCCACCCTATCAGTGCTTGGGAGCCATAAATGGCAGCCGTGATGTAGTTTTCCTTATTAATAAATGCAGCTTTAGTTGAAGTTGCCAATTACGCTATGACTCTTAAAAAAAGTCAAAAATACTAAGCAAAAACACAGCAATAGCGCGGGAGGGCGATGCGACGCGGTGGCTCGGGGGCCGAGGGTTCATTATACTGGGCTCCACTCGAGTGATTGTTAAAAACTAATTTGACGCGAATGGAGCCGGGATCCTCGGCTAGTATTTAAAGCAAGTGCAAATCTAAATCATATTTCGTGTCGGGAGTATGGCACCTGAGTATGCGGGGTGGTATTCGGTAACTTGATATAGATTCTTAATCGAACTGCAGACTTTGTAAATATTTGTCATAGCTTTCATTCAATCGCCCTTCAGAGGGCGGATCCATTACGGAGGGTACATTTTAGGTGCGTTTCGGAAATATACTTCAATTTCGTGGAATGCTTTGATGAGTTTTAAGACAATGAACTTGATGGTTTTAAGGCGGTGCTTGTGAAACGATTTCCGACATTTCCTACAATTATACAAACATATGAATATATGAACATTCACGAATTTCCCACCTCCATGGGGTTCACTAAAAGTGACGAGTTTGAACATTGATTAACTCGGCCGTCTCTTCGTGCAATCGGAGCTAAGAATCCGTAAAAACTTTACTTCATACTCAGATTTTAAGACTACATATCTAACATTATAAAAATTTCGTAAATATATTTTTTCGTATATTTATTTAAATTTATTAAAAAAAATCTAAAAATTTATCGTAATTTACTTAAAATTTTAATTGTCTAGAGTTATGGTTTTGATGCATACTTGTAAGTAAAGACTTTAATATTCTTTACAATCGTAGCTTTTTTGTTTTTTAATTCATGTTATTACAAAGTGGAAAAGTAATGAAAACAGTTATATGTAAAACGGCGTTTGCTACCCGACTCTGGATCTTACTTGCCATGGCAATTTCCTCAGTGTTGATTTCGCTTTAAATCAGAACAGTGGTTTTCAAATATAAGTAATCTACGTTTGTATAGGAAGTATGGCTCACGGGCCATTTTTATGGCGCTAGGACTAGTCAACTACTCGCGTCATACAAATGTACCTTTAAACAAATGTAATAATATCTGGGTAAACGCCTCAGTAAGTCCAAATAGAGCTTCAGACTGATAATGGATTGTTAATTTTTTGGATTCCAAAATGTATTTGAATGAAAAAATATTTTTAGAAATTTGAAAGTAAGGTAATCTCAATATATAAGTGGAAACATAATGCATGCATTCACTAATCATTCCGTTTGCTTTAAGATTTCAACATTTAGTCAGACACCGTTTCCAACGAAATTAGGTTCATCTCTGACAAGGAATCATATATTGAATTAATAACATTTCTAATCGTCAGACTTAGCTAGTTTATTTGGGGTGCCTCGTCAAACTTTGCGATTCGGCTAGTACCAGGGCCTTAAGTGCCTCGAACGGACTACGACAATACACCCGCCTCGAACACTCGAAGCCCCTGTAACTACACGAAACAACACAGCCAATAAACACGACGTCCCGAGGGGCGGGGCGGGGTGGGGGTGTCGCCGTCCGACAAGCAGACATTAGGTGGCAGATAAGGGTCCTCGCGACACCACAAGTTGGCCGAACGACCCGCTGACCGCGCCGGAGGCATCCCCCTCGCCCCACTTCGATGTGCCGACGATAAACCCGCGACCACACTGTCGGCAGGCGTGAAGAATAAAGTAAAAATTCGCTCTATAAATCATGCTATATGATTTATAAATATATGATTTATATATATTTTTAACTCCATAAAGCATGGGTATAAAGCAAATCATGCTCCATACCCATGGTTTGGAATTCCCCTGCAGTCCCTCCTGCCGTAATCAATGCCTCCTACTAACACAGTAGGCAGCACATCTTCAACCTAGGTCTGGCTCCAGTCCGGCAATATTTTTGAATGTTCAATATTTGCAGTCAATGTCCGCAACGCAGGTAAAACTTCAAATCAATGTATGAAGGTTATTATCATAAAACTTTGTTGGTAGGAGGTATTGATTACTTGAGAAGGGACTGTAGGGGAATTCCAAATTATGGATATAAAGTAGGTGGCGAAATTTGTAGACGCAATACATGTGAATGGTATGTTTTGCTAGTTCGGGTCCAGCCTTGAACCATATTCATAAAGTAGTTCTTTTTACAGGGCTCTTTCTTTAATTAATGTGTCCTTGCGTCACGATCGATTAGGCATACATACATATCATATTCCTTGGAAAAAGCGACGTACATGCTTTGTACGAAAAAGTATATTTACTCTAGTAACATTCAATTTAATGATCTTATATTTACCGAACTTATGCTTTCCCGGTGTGTAATACCGTTTTGTTTTTACTTTATATGATGTCTTATGCCATACCCACTGTCATGATATTAGTCCATAACACCACGTGAAAACTAGGTATCATTCCAGGAACTTTATTATACATATTGCTGGACTACATGCGGTGGTACTAGACCGGGCGGGATAAACCCTACCACCTAGTTAGTAAGACAGTTTTACGTGGAATCCGAACCACGGCCAGCCACAATGGTGGAAAATGGTCACCCATCCAGAACCTTACCGCACTGGGTGCTTCCCCAGCTTATCGATTCGTAATTCGTAATGAAGGGGACCTGTAGTCTAACGCGAAATGTGAACCACAATCCCCTAGTCTCTTCTTACGACATGAATAATTAAAAACTGTTGAGGAGAGCACACATTAAGTTAATTTATAAATTATTAAATCACGTTCAAAGTTATGTTTGAGGCCAGCCCGCTTGTACCTATGTAAAACACAATCTTATATACATTATTTTTTTCTCGCTAAACAAAACAAACGTTTTGCAAAACAAAACAATGTTGACTTGCATTTATCATTCACTAATCATATCATTCATTGAACATTTTCACTTCTCAGTTTCTAACAATAAACTTTCGGTACATTAATAATAGAAGAAATGTGAACGCGTCTTTATTCTTGTGTCACCAACGGGCATCTAGGATTACGTAGCTTACGTCTCATACCCACAATCGTGCAAGGCACTTGGATATTGCCATTTATTGCGTATATCGTAGATCAGGCCGGTATCGAGGCGTTATTCTGATAAAGATTTCTAATTATTTTTAATTTCATGATCTACATATATTTTAACAGTTGATTCGTTTTTAATAAAATAATTATATTTTCAGTATTGTGTTAGTTATAATTTAAATCAGTTGACTCACTTGTAAATTTAAACACTTATTTTAATAATGGCACTTTACCTTATGGCACACATATTCATATTTTTAGAATGACTTGTGCTTATATTTTTTATTGGATGTAAATTATCGTTGGATATTATTGGATGATAATTGAAATATTTTTGTGAAAAATTGTACGTTTATTTGTACACTTTAAATGTATTTTATTGATGAATTTCGTCGTTTATTGGACGCATGTGTTTTTTGTTTTCTGAACAATTTATTGTAATTTTATTGCTTGCGAAAATGTGTGATGATTCCACACGATTAATGTTTGTTGCAATTTTTGCGTAAAATAAATACTTTGACTTTACCAGTGATTGTGTAACTGAAGTAATTTAGCTATGTGGTCCGAACTTTATTCATATTGCAACAAGACATTCCGTTACCTATATCAACGATTACGTAGACATCTTTGTTCTTAAATATTACTCGTGCATATTGAAAAAATATATATATTTAAAGGGTGGTAACTATTTATTTTAAGAAAGTTTGCAACGATTTTCTAAATCTGCAATATTGTATAGAAAATCCGGAAGATTTTAATTTAATGCGGAAATAAACATTATTTTAAGTATGTAAACCATGCATTGAAAAAATATATCAATACGCTCATCTACATGCCATCGGCTTTTAGAAAGATGTAACGGTTTCCTAAAACTCTCATAATTGAGAGAAAAGTCGGAATAATCAATTAACATTAGGATGTCTATTAAAGTAATGTAACCGTGACGATAAGTTACGATATCGTCTTAAATATAAGAAATTGACAATGATACAACAGTTATTTTCTTGTGTGCTCTGTCTCGCTCTTCAAAAGATTAATGGCCGAAACAATTCAATGTAATGAACTAACAACTTGTCATAATAGTTTTGACAGTTGGAAATCCTGTACTTCTGGTACAGCGAATGGGATTGGCGTCGATTCATCTGAGTTAGTCCCGTTCAGAACTTCAGACGAATCCAATCAAAGTTGAGTCGTAGTGTGCCTACGACCAGAGAATTGATCGTAAAGGTCAGGCAATCTATGAAGACACTTAACAGACTCTCACCGGTTTAATCTCAAATAGACTACGAGAGCTTGCGATTGCTGACTTTATGTATATTTGTTATCGATTATTAATTGGATATAATGCGGCTCGTAGCACAGGGGCGCGGAGAGTTGCATTCTATGCCAGAGGTCATGTGTTCAATCCCCGTCTCGTTCTTGCACCACATTATTTCTGTTTTTGAGCGCACTTAGCGCGTCAAGAGGAGATAGACATATGTAAGACTATGAGAGAATCTACCGATCTCAATAATTCAAAAACTAATTAGGAAGTTCGTGGTAGGGTTCCCTACCAAAAGGGTGCGAATGGAAGCCTATTACTAAGCCTCCGCTGTCCGTCCGTCCGTCCGTATGTCACAGGGCTGTATTTCCTGAATCGTTATAGGTAGACAGTTGAAATTTGCACAGAGTATTGTATTTATATTGCCGCCAAGAAACGTACGGGCATCGTGCCGACACAGTTCGACTCGAATTTATCGTTAATGAATTGTCCTTGCTTCACAGCAGGTTCTACATACATATCACATTCGTGGAAAAAAAACGATGTACTTGCTTAGTACGAAAAAACCGGCCAAGTGCGAGTACGAATCGCACACGTAGGGTTTCGTGCTATTATTTAACTCAAAAAAATTACGTGACCCCTTTAATTTTTATTATTTTTGAATTTAACTAATTTATTGTTAAAGAGGCAAAATTAATACATACTCTGCGAAAATTTCAGCTGCCTGTCTATTCCGGTTCATTAGATACAGCCCTGTGACAGACGGACGGACTTACGGACAGCGGAGGCTTAGTAATAGGGATCCGTTGGCACCCTTTGGGTAGGAAACCCTAAAAAGTACATCTTATATGTATGTCCGTTTGAGAAATGAAACCCCAAAAGACTTGTGGTCAAATATACACAAGTATCAAGTTATAATCAAGGAAGTACCTTTGGGGGGACTTTTATTCCTGAATGAACTAATCTCTTGCCGCGAGCAGACGACGCGACCGGAGAACTCATTTCTGTTATGAAATTGTCTTATTTTGTCCACCGCTGAAAACTGAAAGGTCGCACGGGCCGCAGAGTTTGTGGCGGTGGTTTTATTGCTATTTAATTAAATCCAGCTCGTTTTACGAGACTGTTAAGGGCCGAACTGAATTACAGACGAGTTAAAAAACTGCATACGCTTTTTTAATAAAGTAGCCCCGCAAAAAAATGGGTAGATACTGATCAACCCTTTTACAGAAGATTTTATTACCTAATGTATGTAAACGGTCTAAGGAACAAATGACAACTTTTTTTATGTAAAGCGCGGCAAATGGCGTACGCCAGGGCCTCCGACGCTCATGAGCTTTCAAACTTTTAAGGTGGCTGCGAAAACCATGCAGGCCGACCAGGTGCTTCTTCAGACCACGTTTGAAGGATCTCAGGTTGTACTTTGGGGGAAATAACTCAGCAGGGAGTGCATTCCATAGTTTACCGAGCCTATTGATAATAGTATTTCTCTTTGTGACGTAACTTGGTGTAGTTTGACTACCAAAAAGTTTAAATAAATGAAATGAAATGAAATGAAATGAAATGAAATGAAATACCTATATCTTTGGGAAAGTTATTTCCTGAAGGTTTTGTGTATGCACATATATGTGTTCGTGCGTTAAGTGGTATTTTATGTTTTTAGCCCAATGCATATGTTTAATCAGTGATTCCTGACAGTAAAAAAATGGCATCGATGTCTTACGCATCGGTTACAGTTGGCCTCGTTTTAAAATTATAGTGACTAGACATGGATGGGTAATACGACACGTACTGTCATGATATTAGCCTTCCGTACGGATCGAAAACATGGACAATCTTCGTTTCACCTTAGACCATCGATTATTCAATCCGATTGTGTAAACCCGGAAGGGATTTTTTTTTATATGCGACCCGACATGGATGGCTACTACCACACAACTACCGTTATGATATTAGCCCAATACACCACATTCCCGAAGGCGCCATGCCAGGACCATCCCTTTATGAGCACGGCTACATTGAACTGGATGGAAAACAAGGACAATTTTTCATTGCCGCTTTGACTATCTTTTCATCCAGTGCGATGGTACCAACCCGGGCGGGCTTAAACCGTACCACCTAGTAGGGGAAGGGGACCTACAGTTTTACATGGATTCCGAACTATGGAGCAGCTCGCATTCGTGATGAAAATGCACTTATCGAACTCGGAAAGAGAAAGACAGTGGTGCAAGTCGGTATTGAACCCAGGCCTCTGGTACGCTAGGCCAGTCCCCGCGCCACTAGGCTACGAGCCTAGCAACTGTAAGAAGAGGATCTACAGTAGGCCCACTTGTATTATTTTTAAGTGTCGGAACCCACAGAGCACAATGACCTATGAACACTTACGGCTGTACACTCTTTACATTTTAAGTGGCCATTATTACACGTCTGAGGACCGGGAGGACTGGAATATAATTGGAGAGGCGTATGTCCAGCAGTGGATGCAAACGCGCTGACTGACTGACTGACTGACATCACACTACATTAGTGAGCTGAATACATATACCAGCCAGTGAAAAATCACACACTCTACGGTTTACCGAACGTATAAAAAAAGGATTTACAGGATAGGTTGGTTCCAATTCAGGTTTTAATTATTCATAGTTTTGTGACTAAAATGACACGCTTTGTTTATTTAAATAAATTATTCTAAGACCCCCTTAAACTCGAAGATCTCTTCGTGTATTACAAAGTAAAGGCAAACTTAATTAAGCTCCAGGAGAATTGACTTCGCCGCTTCTATTATAACGGGTTGCCTTCGAATCTATTTATTTTAAGCCAAATTCATTTTCGGATAATTAAAACACAATTTCCCTGATACAGCAAAAGGTGAAATGACAAACTAGGTATTAATTTTACATTAAATTTGGGAAATGACATTACAGGATTAATTTGCAGCTATGAATTACTAAGCTTTGTCCGACAATTAATACTTTCCTATAAACCATTAGGACAGCTAACAATGGCTTCTCGTGGAATTCTTCGGTTGGTATTAAATCGTTGGGTTGCTAATATTGTGATAGTAGGTCTTATGCAAGCCATTTCCGTCCTGTCCCTTAAGAATGTATAAGTTGCTGTTAACATATAGCATGCATAACATTGTGATATATCGGATATCTTCGAAGAAATGTTAAGAGGATATCGTAAAAAAAAATGTATTTTTATGCAATACTTCACAACTACCGTTATCATGTTAGCCCAATACACCACATTCCCGAAGGAATGAGGTGCCATGCCAGGACCTTCCCTTTATGAGCACGGCTACATTGAACTAGATGGAAAACACGGACAATTGTTCATCGCCGCTTCGATCATCTTTTCATCCAATGCGATGGTACTAACCCGGTCGGGCATTAAACCCTACTACCTATTAGGGAAAGGGGATCTACAGTTTACATGGATTCCGAATGAAATAGCAGCTCGCATTCGTGACGAAATGCACTTATCGAACTCAGAAAGAGCAAGAAAGATGTGCATGTCAGGGCGAGGAATTGAACCCAGACCTCTGGTACGCTAGGCCAGTCCCCACGCCACTAGGTTACGAGCCTTTCCAAATGTTATATGTACAAATACAAAAAGGAGTATATCATGGATACAAGTTAAGTTATCAAAAAAAAAACAAAAACGTACAGACGTAGCTCCCAGTTGATTTATTTAATGTGCAAAAGTTCAGAAAATTATTTCTTAATTTGCCTAAGGAATCTGGCAAGATCTGATGAAAACTGATCACCTCATTATCCTCTTAAGGCCCTGGTACTAGCCAAATCGCAAAGTTAGACGAGGCACCCCAAGTTAACTAACTAAGTCTGACGATTATAAGTGTCATTCTTACAATATATGATTCCTTGTCTAGGAATCAACCCAACCTATTTTCGTTAATGTATGTTTCCTTTTTCTATACAAAATACATTGCGGAAACGGTGTCCATTTCCGAACTTTTTTGACTAAATGTAGAAATCTAAAAGCAAATGGAATGTTTTGTTTATGCATATATGCTGTTTTTGCTTATATCTAGAAATGGAATTACTTTTAGATTTCTAATGAGAAAAATCCACTTTTTTATTTTTATTATTATTTAAATAAATGATGGAATCAAAAAATATTAACAATCCATTATCAGTCGGGAGTTCTATTTGGATTTTCTGAAGCGTTTAACTACATATTATTACATTTGTTAAAAAGTGCATTTGTATGGCGCGAGTAGTTGGCCAGTCCTAGCGCCTTAAGCATTAATAGCATGCTAACATAGCCAGTCTTAACGCTCTTCCAACTGCGTCCGTCTCTAGATTATCTCGGAGTAAAAGCTACAGTAAACTTCCTAAGTTGTGGCACCCGCTCGAGAACACTAAAATTAATCTACTCAATTCACTTGACATCGCAGCGGAGCAAGCAAGAGAGGGAATGCTAAGAGAAGAGACACTGGAATAAAATTTACAATATTTTAAAAAGTAATTTTACTAGACTAGACTAAAGCTATGCGTTTTTTAACCATGGTAGCAAGATTTTAACATTGTAGTACCCGCCTATACTACCAAAGCTTCTTAGTTTTTAGGTGTAGCCCTAATATTTTTAATATTCTGTTTTACTAAAATGTACGATCTGAACATAAAACTGTTTGCAAAATTGTATTTTTAATTATGATACTTTATGGAGGTTTTATCTTCATTTTTTCTTCCTTTCCAAGGAAATCTGTTTTAATTCCAAAATAACATTAGTAGTTGGTCGCAACACAAATCTTTCGTTGTCTATTCTACGTTTTAGAATGATTTTAGTATTTAATTTTAATAAATGTTATTTTTGTAGATGTGATATTACTTAAATAACTCATTTATACAGATGTCATTCAGACGGTTATTATCTGCATTTATTCTTCGTCCACATTCCTTTAGTCTGTTCTTTAAAAATCCAACGTTTTTACTCTTTGGTCAGTGTCTCAGATATACTCATGTAGACAATTGGCTAGTGTCTAGTCTAGTCTGGAGTGACTCTTCTCTCGAAGTGTATAATGTTGCAACACATCTCGCGACGATGTTGTCTCGCTTTCGTCACACGAAACACTGGATCCTTACTTCTGTAACCTATCACACTGTATAGTGGACGCAGGGACCTAGCGATCCATTTTATGAAACAATTCGACAGCATTTTTAAAATATACTGATGCTCGAATAGAATTTTTTGGTCATTATTTGGATTTTCTCGTAATGTTTATTATGTAGCCACCGTAGCGCTTTCTAAATAAAGCTGTTAGTTACATCAAACGCAACAAACAGATACATAGAAGCTAGTCAAGAAGTCAATAGATGGCGCTGGCTTCTTGGACTCCAAAACAGGAAGTCCTACATCGCGCTATCGAAACATGTGCGTGTCCTCCCGCCGCCGTGTGAAACTAAGAGTTTTTCAAATATGTTAAACTCTATATATGGTCATCAATAAAATTTATCATATTGTTTAGTCACAACATCAATGTTTTGAATACAAAGTTCACACGGGCTATATCTCCCTGGCCGTCCAGATTAATATTAATAACATGGTTGAATGTCCTGGTCATATAAGCTTAAAATGCGAAATCGGGGTTAGCTCCGACAGGTGTAAGAAACACTTAAATAATCGGAATAGAACCCGTGCGACATGTATCTTAAGCCAACCAGAGCGGCCGATCTCGGAGTATTTATAAAGCGAGAGCATGTTGAATAATTAACAGTATCTAAATGATAAACGCTCGTTTCCGTGGAAGAAGCCGCTTTTGTTTACGTTGGATGTCTATTCCTGTAGCGGCGACGGGAGCAGGCGCCAGGACACACTGGGCGGGTGGGACGTCGACCGACGCGTCAGATGGCGCGGGCCTGTCGCGACGAGGCGTGTGTCGCAATGATAGTCGCAACAAAGCAATTAAGGCTCCATATGACGCCAGTTAAGAATAGCCACTGGTAGAAAAATGGAAATATTAAAGTTAAGACATTTTTTTTTAATTAATTAATTAATTAATTTTATTAATAATTAATAAATTGCAATTAATTTTATTTATAAATAATTAATTAATTTTAATTAATAATTGTCAGCCTCAATGGCTCAGTGGCGCGACACTTCGGCGATCGCTTTCCGAAGTTAAGCCACGCTGGGTCCGGTCTGGTCTTGGATGGGTGACCATTCGACCGTTGAGAGAGGCTGGCCGTGGTTCGGATTCCACGTTAAACTGTAGGTCCCCTTCCTTACTTACTAGGTGGTAGGGTTTATCCCGCCCGGGTTGGTACCATCGCATTGGATGAACGATGGTCGAAGCGGCAATGAAAATTGTCCGCGTTTTCCATCCAGTTCAATGTAGCCGTGCAATATAAGGAAGGTCCTGGCATGGCACCTAGTTCCCATGTGGTGTGTTGGGCTAATACCATGACAGAAGGTGTGGTATTAGCCATCCATGTCCAGTCGCATAAAAAAAAAAAAAAATTAATTTATTTAACACATCTTGAAATTACATACAGTCTCTGTTGGCAAAAAAAAATTAACAAAATCACAAGAGTACAAGTAACTACATAAAGCATGAATCCCGTAGGGGGCAAAATCAAAACACAGCGTACAAGTATGAAATAAGCTAAACAAACAGTGGCAACACAAGCCCTGTATGAAAATACAAATGAGTTTGATTGTACAAGTACCCGAAGTAGGCAAAGCCTGTCTTTCGTGGCACCTGATGTGAGGCTCGGTATTAGAAAAAAAGATAAAAAAATGGAAGTTACACAAATAAAAATGGAAGTCTCTATTATCTAGTGTATGACCGACCGTTAAATGTAATGAGAAGCTTACTTCTTTAAAAAAAAAATTTTTGCAAACAGCTATTTACTAGTAGCTTTTCAAGCCGGCGCTTGGAAACTATGAATGAATAATACAATTTCATTTTTTGTAGTACAAGATCACATATTTATCTAGTGAATAATCGTGAAACGCATATGAATTTCTATTAATCATTTTAAATATAATTAAAATAAATTATTTACTTACAGGTCAAAAAGCTAAATTTCGCTTCGTCGCGCTAAATTTTCACGCGCATACAACAATGAACCCTAACGCAAACTCAGTGCTTTCAGGGTTCGCCATTATCGTTTGTTCCTGAACGCTGGAGTTGGAGCCTTAATTGTTTTATTTACCTCGCGAAACCAGGCTCAGCGAGGCACAATACCAGCTTACCGCTGTACACCATACAGCTTTTTTTTTTACAACGTATTTTTTTTCTATTCGGGTATTAGAAATACCGGCGGAATAATGACGGAGCCGTTTCGAAAATGTCACAAAATTTTATACCACCCCAAAATTATAAAAAAAAAATTACATTAGCCAACTTTAAAAACAAAATCCAAGGATACCCCCTCAGCACCACATACGACATGTGTGTTCTGAATATTTAGGGACTTCTGCTGAATCCACAATCCCGCGCCTGATATAGCAGGTGAAACAAAGTTCTCTCTTCCATAATCCTTGCTCGAGAAGCACAAACTCGCAATATGAAAGCTAACAATGAAAATTATTAATAAGGATCAGTCTTGGGTGATGGCGAACGCACATAAAATTTGCTATAAATGAATATAATACAGCTGTAAGGTTTTACATTGTTTTCTAAAAAAAAATTGAAGTGGGCGCATGCAATTTACCATATTTAAACATTGGCAACACAGAGAGAAAAGCGCGGTAAAACGGACACATGGCCGATGGGGTCATTTCGGGTTGGAAGGTATTTGGTAAGAAAAAGTGGAAAGTGATAATTAAACTACTATTACCTTATTAACAGCCTTGAAAACTTAAAAGCTGTTTATATTTCATGCATTATCCTTATAATGCTATAAATAAATTAATTAATATAAAGCTTATTATTTTACCACAATTACATATATTAGTCGATAAGTTAGTTAGCTGGCCCAACCCGGCGGGACTAACTCATTCGGGGGCACGGTACAAAACCATGCTATCGCGCTCTGGGACCTTCTATGTTTCAAAGAAAAAGACAGGCTCCGTGATGAGGAAGATGCTAAATGTCCACAAAAACGACACTGTGCATAGTGTATGATTTGGTAAGATTTACGAAAATTTTAATTACTAAACGACTTATAGCTAAAAGTAAACCACGACCGCTGTAGTCCAAAATCTAACAAAAACCAAATAGATCATAAATTTTGATTAAATAAGCTATGTCTGATGACTAATCTTTTTACGATGTTCTTATTTTATCATTGCGTAATCCACCTCCAAAGTTATTGTATAAAACGCGCGAAAAATTCAAACTTTCGGACCTTATAACATAGAAACCAAACACAATTTTACAATGCCAATGGTTATCAGACATCTAGTTCGATCAAATAAAGCTATTTTGAGCAAAATTTTGGATCTCTTACAAGAAATATGGGCGTGATCTTCTTTCTCCTTTTGTATGGGGAGATGAGCGGGATGGGCCACCTACCAACCTGGACGTTCGCCAGCCCGCCTGCCACCAGCGCCACTCGCACATCGTACTCCGAAGAGCGTCAGTGTAATTTTGCATTCGCTTTCCGAATTTGTTTGTTTAAAAACGAAACCATTTGCATGTAAAATAAGCACAATGTTATCGATTTGTATTTTTCGTATTGTCCTCAATAACTATATTCTATGTTACGGAATGTTGTAACCTCTACATTTTTACATGTGTGACTGTGACGTTCTCTTGCAAGCATATATGAGCGGCTCGTAGCCTAGTGGCGCGGGGACTGGCCTAGCGTTCGAGAGGTCTGGAATCAATTCCTCGCTCCGACATGCACCGCTTTCTTTCTCTTTCAGAGTTCGATAATTGCATTTCGTCACGAATGCGAGCTGCTCCATGGTTCGGAATCCATGCAGAACTGTAGGTCCCCCTCCCCTACTAGGTGCACTGAGAAAAAAGTAGGCTGACACAGTGACAAAAATCACGTTGTCAGAAAAAAATTGTTGAAGCATCAAAATAAGTTGTTACTATAACGAATCGAGCTTATTTCTCAGGACAGCTTTTATTTGGTCAATTGCTTTTTGTCACTGAAACAAAGTCGTATTTGTTACTGTAACAACTTTGGTCACTGTTTGTTAGTGTAACAAAGTGGAAGTTGCGAGCGCAACAATGTCTAGTATGTTTTTCTAGAATTACTTTGTTAGATTGTATATATGGTCGACAAAATAAAGGTTGTCGTTGCAACCAATTCACTATGACGGCTCTCCAGGGTTAAAGTTTCTTTGTTGGGCCCACAATATTTTTTTCTCAGTGTGGTAGGGTTCTAGCCCGCCCGGGTTGGTACCATCGCATTGGATGAAAATATGGTCGAAGCGGCAATGAGAAATTGTCCGTCTTTTCCATCCAGTTCAATGTAGCCATGCAATAGAATGAAGGTCCTGGCATGGAACCTAGTTCCAATATAGTGTGTTAGGCTAATATCTAACATTCAGTTTGGTATTAGTCATCCATGTCCAGTTACATAAAACAATTTAATATAATACCTTCTCTGAACACTGGGAAGGTATTAAGGTAGGTATTAAGGTAGTGAGGGAAGGTCCTGGCATGGCACCTAATTCCTTCGGGAATGTAGCGTATTGGGCTAATATCATAACGGTAGTTTTGTGGCATTAGCCATGAATGGCAGGTTTCATAAAAATAAAAAATAAAATCTTATACCGTATTTCTACGGTCAATTCGAGCCAACATCTGACCCGCCGCTAGACAAATCGAAATCGCCAATCGCTTCTCAAGGCAGCCATTGTGCCATATAAATGTACGTGGGGTCCCACATTCGATCCCCGCTCAAAACAAACTTACGAGCGGGACGCCAATGCCGTCGCCGGAAAACTCGAGCAATCCCCTTGTACGGAGCTCGAGAAGGCTTCGCGGGGATTTACGAAATGGCCTGCGGCTAAATACATTGTGGCACGTGGCGATGGAATATGAGGACTATGGATGCATGTCCTCGGCCCGTCTCCTGTGCGATTACCTATAAAGGCGAAAGTATAGTTAAAAACCTAATTTATTAGTATCTGTGTCAGCCTCGGTAACCCAGTGCTGCGACGCCTTGCAATTCGATAAGCTGGGCAAACACCTCTGAGCGCGGTTGGGTTTTGGATGGGTGACCATTTTCAAGCGTGAGGCTGGCCGTGGTTCGGATTCCACGTAAAACTGTAGGTCCACGTTAATCCCGCCCGGGTTGGTACCATCGGCGTACGCCATATGTCGCTCTTAACATATTTTTTTTTTAATAAAGCTGAAGGTGATTTTGTTTGTTTCAATGCTACCGGAACTACTACTACTAGATATCTTCAACACATTTACATTATTTCAAGAATCCACGGACAGGCGATTTCGCGTACCCCTCAAATGCTCTATTCATCGGTGTAAGCTAGCGAAATAGGTTATAGAATCGATTTACTTAATGACAAGTCATGCGTAACTCCTAATAGGCCAACGGGTTTTTTTTTATGCGACCTGACATGGATGGCTAATACCACACAACTACCGTTATGATATTAGCAATACACCGCATTCCCGAAGGAATTAGGTGCCATGCCAGGACCTTCCCTTTATGAGCACGACTACATTGAACTGAATGGAAAACACGGACAATTGTTCATCGCCGCTTCGACCATCTTTTCATCCGATGCGATGGTACCACCCGGGCGGGCTTTAACCCTACCACCTAGAAGGGGAAGGGGACCTACAGTTTTACATGGATTGCGAACCATGGAGCAGCTCGCATTCGTGACGAAATGCACCTATCGAACTCGGAAAGAGAAAGACAGTGGTGCATGTCGGAATTTAACCCAGGCCTCTGGTACGCTAGGCCAGTCCCCGCGCCACTAGGCTATGAGCCGCTCGTTAGAAGATATGACATATGAGAACGTGCTGTGACTTTTTAATACCCTTGTTCGCTTCATTTGCTTCCTCAAACGTCCAAGCATTCTGAAAAGTGCGGCCGGATGAGGAGAACCGCAATCAGAAAGTTATAAAACTTAGGTACCAAATAAGAATGGGTGGAAAACGTTGCGCAAACTAGAGGCATGAAGGAAATGAGTGTTGGAAGTGAAGCGAGTATAGGAAAACGGTTATGTGGCACGGTGTGTGTGATTTTTTAAAACAAAGTTATTTTTGCATTTTAAGTAAATTAACCACTTCCTGTCCCAATAAATATAGAAGTTTTTTTATCTCAATATGAACTCTAGTAAGAATATATTTTACATAAATATGTGTATTATCTGTTTATATAAATATATACATATAATGTTATATGTAATAGTATTATGTAATAGTTTATGTATTAATATATTTATCATATTGTGAAGTAGTATATTGCTATTTGTATGTTATAATATTTACAAATTTGTCAATTAGTTAAGTTTTATTACACTCTCTGTTACTTTTCTTTGCTACCTAATATGTTTTCGTGATATCCCTAAAGTATACTGGCAGAGAATGCCATTTGGTATTAAGTGTTCCTTTTTGCCATTGTTTTATGTAAAAAGAGCAAATAAATGATATTTTCATTTAATTTTCATGTATGTATCCAATATGTTTCTAGCATTTTACAGCAAAGCAAAATACTGAAAACTCGAATATATTAGATGGATTTGTACGTCCATGTAGATGACGCCACAGTCATTCGTCCTTATTTCTGTTATATCTCACCATAAACAGAAAGTATATTGGCGAGGACACTAAGTAAGAAGCTATCAGCTGTATTGAGAGTGGGCGGACTGACTTGAATCCGCCGGACTAAACCGGTTTTTGTATGGTTAGTCCGGTGCTAATCTCGTACTAACTTTGGACCGGTGCTCTCTGAATACGACCGTATGTATTTAATTTCATAGAACAATTTATACATTTTTTGCACACATCTTCACAATTATCTCATATATTTAACCTTATTTTTGTATTTTTTTATGAGATTACATTAATGTTTAAGAGTTAAATACATAACTACTTGTTGTGCTCGCCAATATAGTTTTATTTTCTTACTTCCAATTGTAAGTACTGCTATTTAAAATTAGCACCTTTTTGCTGATACATCATAATAATCTCACAAATTCTAAGTTTTTTTATTAAATTGTGTTATGATATTTAATATTTAGTGTGTTCGCCACTACAGTTATTGGACTTTGTGACTTTTATTTTTAAGGTTGAGTACGAATGACCAGGGCACACTCTATGTACTTTAACGGACCTAAAAACCTTTGTTGAGACACACATTATTTTCGGGATAATTTTATTGGACATGAGTTAACATCTCTTTTCGCAAATGGCGATTGTAAATTTTCAAACGAAGCGGTCGTCTAAAATACAAGAAAAACTCAAGAGGATGAAGGATATAGCTGAATCCAAAACGAAGAAGTAGGAATAAACTTAATCGAGTCAGATTGCCAGGGAATTAAAATGGTCGAAGCGTATGCAACATCCGAACGGCTTTTCAGTTTGCAGGCTTCTCATGATCTAGACTAGGAGGTCGCGACAAAAATGGTAACGATAACGTAAATGGCTGAAACTGGGTTTACGGGATAAAGTACAACTCTCTGAAGCTAAATGTGTCAGTCTGCCTGTTCCAAGTGGTTGCGTTACATAGATAAGGCGCCTGAAAAAGTAGTTATGGTGACAAAAAATACATATGATAAAGTAAATGGATGCAAATGACGAAGCATGAAAGTATCAATACATACTTGCCTAGCAATACAAAAACTGAACAAATCGTTGGTTGAATTTAGTAGTTATAGGCGATTTAGGTTACAGATATAACTTTAGGTATATTTAAGTATTTCATTAAGTAACCGTCTGGTTATTGTTGTATAAATAATAGGTATCAATGTTTCCAGGTAATCAGTATATTCATCAGCAGGTACATACCAGCAGCTATTTTATATAGCCAATCTAGAAAACGCAACCACTTGGCACGGGCACACCGACATATTTAGCATCAGAGGGTTGGTCTCTAACATGTGAAACCAGATTCAGCCATTTACCTTATCGTGACTAAAAATGTCGTGACCTCCCGGAATAATCAGTTCACCGGTGAAACCGTGGTGGAAAAAAAAACCATTGCGAACAGGTTATTGGAAATGCAGCGCCGCAAATACTGCGGAACAAAAAATTACAACTCGAATGCTGTTCGGACTTGAAGAAAATATCAAAAAAATGTCGAAAAACAATGTTTGCAAAATGGGTTTTATACGGATGCATCGGTATTACTCTGTGGTGTTGTTTCTCTTACATTTAATACATTTGTTATTGTAACAGAAGAATTTAAGGTTGAATTTGCAACGAAGAATGAAGAAAACAATATGTCATGCATCATTAGAAACGCATACCTATCAAAGGACTGCCCGGTATTTGGTGTATTAAGAGTTCTTTATCTTTATAGAAAAAAGGAATCAATCCTACACTGTGGAGAGCATTTTGAAGGAATGGTTTACGCATGTGTTTTTAAATTCTTAAGAACTGGTCTTGCCCAGAACTTAAATAGGATAAAGCAATGTATACAGTACCTCATTAACTCGCCTGGATTCTGCCTTTCTTTGCAATCCTATCTGTATTTTCGTCGTTCTATCCATTTGTCTTTCTGGCTATCAGTCCATATAAAAATTGAGAACCACTTAACTAATTTTGATGCGGTTTGTATAAAGTTGTATCCTTTCGAATAGCCTGCGAGGGGAACCTACTTCAAAAGTTGGGAAATAAACCTCCTGTTTTCATGGAAATTTCACGCGGGGGGAGTAACCCGGTTTTTTAAATCCAAAGGATCGCATTTATACTTACCAGGATATTGTCTTCTAACGCTTGTATTTACGTCCAGTTTAATGTAGTTTTTGCTTAAAATCATGACAGTAGGAGTAATAATAGCGATCTATTTCAATAATACATCGTAATCAGATAAATTTATATTTCATCTTATTCTTAAAATAATATTTTTCTTTAAACTAATATATATGAATAATATGTACAAAAAAAAATATACTAAATACTGTGCCCCCATAACCGTCACTAATACTTGATGGTGTTTAAACGCAGACTTTAGAGCGTGAGATTTCATTTTCTCTGAATAAAGGCTCTGAAAAATCTATAAGTCAATTTGGCGGTCCCCTTGCAGCGTATTGCGAGAAGATCTTCCGAAGAATGCGAGAACAAAGCTTCTCCCGATGCGAAGTTGGATGTGTTTGGGGAGTCTTCCGAATTCCTTACGCTTTGTCTTGATATTGACTCAGGCAAATGAAGGAACCAGCGGCGTAATTTCATTACGGATATATTTACCTTTCCGCTTAAGGCTCCTCTCTGATGAACGTAAGAAAAATAAAACATACCGAGAAAGACAAATACAGGAATTTCTGGCTCTCAAGGTGCTATAATATTCTGTAATAATGACAGCATATTAATAATGTGATTTTCTGTATTCTGAATTATGTATATTAGAAAATATTAACATAACTTATATGTATGTCAGTGCAAGGATATATTGATTTCGGAGTTTAAAATTAGGAATTAATGTAAAAAACCCATAACAAAAAGGGTTTGATCTGTAAACGAGACACGGTCAATTTGTAACTTTAACTTTTGTATTCTATGAAATAAAACATATTGAAACTTAATTGATTAACAATTATATTTGAGACAACAAACGTAAAGATTTATCAGGTGTTCTTGTGTTTAAAAAAAAAGTACGTTTGCACGCATTATAGCTTCTATTACTTTTAGGCCAGACTCTGAGTTGTGGAGGCTCTCCACTCGTGGCATGTCTCACTTTTTGCCATTTCATAATTTTACAATTTGAGTGAATAAAAGTTAGAATTATTGAACTCTATCGTGTTAACTATTTTAACGGAGTTTCACCTTAACTGGTCTGCGCTTAACGCCACGGTATCTTCGCCAACACGCTTCCGTGTACTATAGCCATGGAAACGGCGGTACGTGGTATGCCACGGTATACCGCTTTACCTAATGGCTTCCGTTACTTCAAAGTGTTGCCGACTCGACTTTATCCGAAAATGGGGCATTGTGATTAATTATACACAATCGGGCTTGTAGAACGAACGAATTATGAAAGAGTGACGACTTAAATTCACACGGCTAAATTGTGGAACTTAAACTGTCTGTGTCACATAGGGTGCAACAATAGTTTCAATCGGCAAGCTATCTTCGTCTCAAAATTATCAAAAATCCCTGATATCTTATATATCTTAATCTTTTTTCAAAATTTTACATATTTTCTCCGTCCTGTGAACGCAACGCAGGTAAAGCGTTAAATAAACGTATGTTATAATCTTAAACACTGTGGTTTTTTATGTAACTGGACATGGATGGCTAAGACCGAACTGACCATCCGATTTTACCCTAACACACCACATGGGCGGCTCGTAGCCTAGTGGCGCGGGGACTGGCCTAGCGCACCAGAGGCCTGGGTTCAATACCGACTTGCACCACTGTCTTTCTCTTTCCGAGTTCGATAAGTGCATTTTCGTCACGAATGCGAGCTGCTCCATGGTTCGGAATCCATGTAAAACTGTTGGTCCCCTTCCCCTACTAGGTGGTAGGGTTTAAGCCCGCCCGGGTTGGTACCATCGCATTGGATGAAAAGATGGTCGAAGCGGCAATGAAAAATTGTCCGTGTTTTCCATCCAGTTAAATGTAGCCGTGCTCATAAAGGGAAGGTCCTGGCATGGCACCAAATTACTTTGAGAATGTGGTGTATCGGGCTAATATCATAACGGTAGTTGTGTGGTATTAGCCATCAATGTCAGGTCGCATAAAAAAAAAACATGGGAACTAGGTGCCATGCCAGGACCTTCCTTACATATTGCTTGGCTACATTGAACTGGATGGATAACATGGACAAATTTCACATAGCCGGTGGCAAAATTTTTGCAGGTTCAGGTCCAACCTTGCAAATAGTTCTTTTAAAAGTCTTTAAATAATGTGTCCTTCCTTCACGGTGAATTATAGATACATATAACATTCGGCATTTAAGATGGTTGTTCAACCTAACCATATTTCAAAGATGGAGTAGTGATTGCTGTCACAGCCTGCATAGGAATGCCGCAGGATTCAGGTTTGCAGCACCCGTTATCGAAGAAAATTTATGGCTGTACAAGAAGCCGTAGGTGCTATGAATGAATCGCATGGCGCTATATTCTTTAAACTTTACAAAACAATAGAAAAACGATGCAACCGAATTTATGCTCGCGGTGAAGGAAATATCATGAAACCTCATATCACAGAAGCAATAGGGGATTGTCGGGATTAGAATTCAAGAAGAGTTAGCAATAGGCTAGCCACTCATTCTCTGCGCAAGGCTAATATGTCTTCGTCTAAACAAACACATATGGAGCACACACAACCCAACGGCGGACTCAGGTTCGGCATCCAATACGATACCACTCTAAGCGGCGTTCACTAGAGACGGAACAAGATGGCCGCCGGAAGTTCCGGCACGCTCCGCCACATCCTGCCGCTGACAGGTAAGCCGGAAGTACCCGCTTAATTGTTGGAGGATTGCCACGAACTAAGGGCATTCTCTAACATGCGATATGCTTGGTTTCACTCCGATTTCAGTTACTAATTTAATTGAAAGATTTATCAGGAAAATGTACGAAATCTTAATGTGGATTCTGGTTTGATTAATGATTCAAACGATGATGTATTAGCATAATGGACGCATGGAAAATTGTATATATGTGTTTTTTTATATTCTTCAAGTTAGACAACGGTTTCACTAACTTTTATGAAATTCAGTCATTCGTCTGTCTGTTTGTGTCTTTGTCTGTCTGTCCAAACTTGAGAACCAGTTACTCGATATCGATGCATTTTGCTTGATTTAAGCTTGATTCTTCCTATTAATTTAAGGCCACTTACCTTCACGCTATATTACCTAAAGCGTGAGCAATTGGGTTCAATATGGAAGCACCTTATTATGTTTGTCGAATTTTAGGGTGACAAAGACGCCATCATCCGGTAGTTAAGTAATCTGTTCTAGATAAATTATTAACCGGTTACATCCTTGTAATAACTAAATAGCGGTAAATGTTTAACGCCAACCACCTTTTTAGACTTGCTTCATTATCTAATATTTAACGTAAACCCCAAAAACCACGTAGCTTCCGTCACAAGGAACGCATACCAAATGTAATTGCAATAAACATTTTGATTGTATCAAAAAATCATAAACATATGCAGTTCTTGTATAGGTAAAATAACGACACATATGGTGAAACACAGGAATCCAGGCGTTTCCGAAAAGAGCGATCTTGTTGGTCAGCATGTCTGTCTGAAATACCCTCACCACTCGTGTTGTTTCGTTCTTCAATTGATCAAAGGTTCGTGGTTTGGATATATCCACTATGGATCTAATTTTCCCACAAGAAAAGTCTCAAAATGACAGATCAGGGGAGCGATGGGACACACGGAATATCTGCAAAGCGCGAAATAACACATTCAGGACATGCATTCCTTCTTACCAACAACGTCAAATTTTGAATAGTGATGGGAACGATTGTCGAACTGGATCGTGATGTTTCATATCGATACAAACAGCAATTTTTAGCCTCAAAACTTCCACCCCTCACGCTTACGAACTAAACCCCTCCCACCCAAATCGAACCGTACCACTTGATGTTCTCTATATTTTAAAAACATCTCTTTCTCATATAACCTGCTAAACACAACACAGTAGAGTGAAACAACGTACAGTACAGTAAAACGCCGGACAGTAGAAAGGGAATTGCACAAGAATTAAGAAGAACTAAAGAACTTTCAGTCCAGCTCTCCAACTTCAACGCGTCAGTCCGGAAAAGTGGCCTTGTTCCAGAATCGTCCAATCGTCGACAATTAGTAGGTGTCAATAAAACACGTGGTGGAGTTTTCCGTCGCCGAGACGTTTCGAGCTTACCCGGCGAGTAGCGGAAAGTTTCGTGCGAAATTAAAGTTAACAGCTCTGCGAAAATGGACTTGTTAAATGTTTCGTTACGATGTATGCTTTTGGCGTACAATTTTAAAATGCTCTGAGAAAGCATTGAAGGCTTGTTATGTTGCAAAAATGTATGTATAAAGAATTGTCGACCAGATTCATTAAAACAGCGGGTTTTTTGAGGCAGCCCAAATTAACTACCCCAGTCTCACGATTAGAAATTACATAATTCGAATACACCATTCTTCTAGCCATCAACTAATTTTAGATTACCTATATTTCCATTTTCCATTTTTGAGTTTTTTCCAGTATCGAGGGCACTAATTTAGACTTTATGGTATAGAAAAAAAAATTATTTTTCGGATTATTTCATACAAAAAATAAAAAAAACATTTTAAAGTTCTATTTTTTTTCTTCATATCAACTCGAAATGAGTGCACTCAACATGGATATAAGTGCGGTACACGATTTCATTACATGAAAGTTAAAGCCGCACCTTAGCCGAACCTCGAGTAAGACGTTCATCGAATTTACGTCAAATATCTTGTAAGAAATAGACAATTATAAATTACTTATTTAATACCGTTATCGTTCGACTCGTATCGTACCTGCAACAAAAGAATGAATTTATAGTACACATGCAGAATTTCGCGGTAACTTACAGGCATGACGCCTTGCCGTTCTATAATCAAGGTGCAACAACTCTTGGCTCGTCGGTTTCCGTTTGCGACCCTTGAGGCGGGGCTCAGTTTAGATTACACATAAAATTGTATATCCCGTTACTTACTTAGGAAGGTTAATCCAGCTTCAGTTGGTCCCATCGCATTGAATGAAAGATTGTCGAAGCGGCCAAGAAAACTATGGATGTTTTCTTTAATATTAATGTAACCGAGTAATTTATAGAAGGTCCAGGCATGTCACCGTGTTCTCATGTGTTGTGTAGTCTATATCATGATGGTAGGTGTATCGTTTTTTTTTTTATGCAACCTTACATGGATAGCTGATACCACGCTACTACCGTTATGATTTAAGCCTAATAGACCAGATTCCCAAAGGGATTAGGTGTCATGCCAGGACCTTCCCCTTTTGAACACGGCTACATTGAACTGGATGGAAAACACGGACAATGTTTCATTGCTGCTTCAACTATAGTTTCATCCAATGCGGTGGTACCAACCCGGGCGGGCTTAACCCAACCACCTAGTAGGGGAAGGGGACCTACAGTTTTACATGGGTTCCGAACCATGGAGCAGCTCACATTCGTAAGGAAATGCACTTATCCAACTCAGAAAAAGAAAGAAAATGGGTTATGACAGGGCGAGGATTTGAACCCAGACCTTTTAGATGAAAGGTCTAGCCCCTATCGCTTAGATCCATCCAGTTTTACAAAAATATGCCCTAAAAAGTGAATAGTTTACGCATACAAGCATTAAGCGCAGTCTATACTAAAAACCAAAATCCATTTCCTCTGCTTCATCGCTACCATTTTTCACAAATTCACTTTAAATTCGACCAAATGAGAAAATTCCCACGGTATCGGCGCGTATAATTCAATTATTTTTTGTCATATATTGGAATATTTAATATTCTCTGCCGCCAGCATTGTCCGCTTCATACATATATCGGAATATATGAAATTTGTTACACAATTGTATTTCATACTGTCGTTAATTTGGCTTTCAAATGTTACTAACGGAAAAAGTTTTATATTGAGCGAAGAAACGATTATGTTTTTAGTATTTTCCAGGCGTAATTTAAGACAATTCTGATAACAACAATGACAAAAATCTGCCAATCAATTCTGCTCGGGTCGGTATCATCGCATTGAATGAACGATGGTCGAATCAACCATCCAAGTTAAGGTCCAGTCATGGCACCCAATTCCCATGATATGTTTTGGGCTGATATCATGACAGAAAGTGAGTCATCAGCCATTACGTCTTGTTGCATTTTAAAAAAACCGGTCAAGTGCGAGTCGCACTTGCACACGAAGGGTGTCGTTCTATTCCAAAAAAAACCACGTTTACATTTTTATGGTTAGTATTTTTTGATATACTATCAGTAATAGAATTACACAGTCTGTGAAAATTTCAACTGTGCACCTATTACGGTTCATAATATACAGCACGCGGACGGACGAACGGCGTAGCTTATTAATAGGGTTCCGTTGGAATCCCTAGGGTACGGAACCCTAAAAACTACTTTGGTTGAGCAAAAGGAATAAAAAATGGATAAAACGAACGTAAACTTGAATACAATTTATTATTTCAATTAGATCGAGAATCGCCGATTCTAAAGTGAAAACAAGCCCCTAAGAACTCCCACGACAAAGTGCGACACGGCTCGAAAGTAATTATACTGGTCCACCATTGAGACGAAAGTTTTCATGCAAGTTTGGCACCGCTACTAGAATATGCAAAACTCGACCTCTTGTGCCACGCCGAACGACCGCACCGCCGATAGAAAAGGTGCGTTTACACAGGATATTTAGATGAAATATCAATGTTTATATTTATGTTGCCTGATTGAAAAAAGGCATGACTGATTTTGATTAAATTTGCAGGCTATTAAGATTAACGCAGCGGATGATAATGTGAAGTTTGATTGATTGATTGATTGATTGATTGAAAATTCTTTATTACGCCACAAAAAAAAACAATTTACTAAAGAAAGTATAGTGCAATTTCAACATAAACAAAATAAAGTTTGGTAGGGATAGTATAAACAGATATTTTGTTTTTTTGCTATTCACAACTAAATCACAGATGAGCGCGGAACGAGCACTCTCTGTTCCGTCAAACGATACTTAAAACCGAACTGTCATCCTATACAGCGTACACTGCTATGGGATGACAAAATGGATTGCGTTATTCCGTGGTGTATGTCGGTTTCAAAATTCGTCACATTACCGCACCCATTTATCAACCAGAAGTCATAGTAGTGAGGAATACGAATGAAATCTAAACGCTCAGAACCGAAAACAAAAAAGGGCGACGCAAAGTGACCTATGTTTCCAACGTTTGCCCATGCTGGGCAAACCTTCATTCAATCAATTTAAAAATGAAGTCCCGAAATTCATAGATAAATACAGTTTCTGTAACTATGTTCATGATCTTAAACCGATTTACCATTTCCTCACCATCATGTGTTTAGCTTATTTTGTTATTTATTTTGTTTCTGTAATATATGGTATACGCTATGCGCGGCCCCTTAGCATCATCGACCGTAAAGAGTTCTCTTAAGATTTTTTATGATCGTTTAAGCCATACCAATCGATTTGAGGTTAGAGTTTTAAATGTGTCCTGTTAATTAATTTGTGACATAGAAGCAAAACTTACAAAACTAATTAGAATAAATATATCAGCTTGTCACTATTAATAAATAACGAAATTGTAATTAATATAATTACTCATAATAGTTGAGTAATTAAAAATACTGGCAGAAGTGACGATTTTTTATTGAAGAAGAAATGTCAAGGCTCGAATAACAGAAAAAGTAACATCTATAGATGTTATCTGATAACACTGTAAAACTAAAATATTAACGTAAAAATCAATGAAATTTACTTCAATTCTATCTTCATGTGAATGGCGATTGGACAGATGTGTGCAAACAAAGTTCGTTCCCAAAGTTTCTTTGTACCGACAAAGTCAGCCATTTAAAGATATACTGCCATGATGGTGGTTTATTGTGTCTCGAAATAACTTCTTCCTTCCTCTGGGAGCATTATTCTCTTCTTACAACCACAATACTTTGAAACATTGCGCTTGCAATGTTAGACAAACTGCTCTTAACGATTAAGTGTATACGATTCTTCTAAAAGCGCTATGTTGTTCTTAATTTCAGCAAATGAAAGTATCTGTCATTCCCTGTATCGGTTTTTACCTCTGTTAATGTATATCTTTAATATCGTCCATGAATTTACATGATATGTCGATAGAGGCGGGCCAAATATACGCAAACGATGAATGTTTAACTGAGCGACTGTCATTATTTAGACCTTTGCAAAAAACTCGAAAATAAATTTATTCTCCATGCAACATATTTAATTCCTATAATGGGACAAAATGCTTAATACAATTCTAAAGTTTTCGCAATAGTATTTTAAAAAGTTGTTCAGTTTAAGATACAGTATCACTTCTGTGAATTCAACAGACATTTTCCGATTTATAAATACAACAAAATTAAACAATTAACAACAAAGTAGTCTCAACTTCCAATCGTATGTAATTTTACACCAAAACAAATAATTCGAAATTCTTAGAATTTACCATCCGATCTTCTTTAAACTTTCCTTGGGTTGAAATAAGTTTTATCTACGTAAATAAATAAATATTTAATGCGTGGGTTAAGACTAAACTCAATAAGCCCGCAAAGTTAATAAAACTTTTATTTTATTCCCAATTATTCCAAGTAGAAATTATTTGATTTATAAAATTGAGGAACAGTATCCGAATAATATATTGCATCTGTATAAGTTCTATATAAAAAAATATTTAACCGACTTCAAAAAATGGAGGTTTTCAATTGGACTGTATGTTTTTTTTTGTATGTTTGTTACGTTCAATTTTAATTATTTCAGCTGTCTACCTGTTACGGTTACTGAGATACAGCCCTGTGACAGACGGACAGACGGACAGACGGACGGACGGACGGACGGACGGACGGACGGACGGACGGACGGACGGACAGCGGAGGCTTAGTAATAGGGTTCCGTTTTCACCCTTTGGGTACGGAACCCTAATAAGCGCTTTTAGTAAAAAATCTATAAAAACAAAAAAATACACACACAGGTTACGTTGGTGGTTCTTGTTTTCAAAAATTGTCAAAAATTGTTCTTATGATAAAAATAACAGTTTTAAAAAACATTGAACCGATTCTAAGCACCCTATAGCATAAGGCTGTACAAAAGCACACCTAAAAATGTATGATGGACCCCTTCTGTGCTTTTGTACTGCCTCATACTACAGGATGCTTGGAGGCGGTTCAATGTTTTTTAAAACTGTTATTTTTTATGTTACCTATCATCACGCTTTGTCACTAAGTCCTAAGTAGTGAACGGGAGGGAAATGGTTTTCCGCTACTCTGGTAAACGCAGTACGTAATAGATACGGCTGCGGGCAGAGCTTAAAGGTTAGCCTGGCTTGCTCATAGTTTCCTCTCCCGAGATTTTATCTCAAGATAAGTACGTGTTTCCGGCGGCGGCGATTCTTCTAACGCTCGAAGAATGTATCTCGCTAGAGAGAGACAAATAGAAAGACGTAGATAGAAGGGCTTCTACTAGAATGGTATAATAGTATATATACAGAATGCATGTTCTGTGAGAGGAATATGAATATAATCCGTATATGGTGTTGTCAGTTGGCGTGTGAATTTTTGTAGAATTGCTTATACGAATAAGTTATGGTATTTGATATGGGTGTTTTAGTGTATTTAGGTAGGTATTACGAAATTAATGACGTATTGACCACTATGAAACAATGTGTCTGGTCCAAATGTTTGGATATATGTATGTGAAAGATTATATTATATGTAGGTGGTTAAGTTTATTACTTGACAAATACATTCGTCAGAAAAACTATAAAACTATATGTTGTCAGCTTAACAATACTATGCAAAGTTTTTATTTATTATTGGATGGATGAACGTCACACTAGCGTTTCGATATAAACACATTACACTACATTCCCTGAGAATAAGAGATTATGGATTACAAGCTAAGAACATTAAATAAGATTGTTTGGTGTTTCGAGGTTCCGAGTGCAAATTAAAATGTATCCACTTATTAAGTAGTATATTTGATTCGTAGTGAAAATTCACGTATAATAAAAACCAAAAGCGATACTATTAGACTAAGGGCCGAGTGCAAGAAAGGATTTCAACGAAAAATCAACGTCAACGTATGATTAAGCACGTCACTAATGGACCGATTTTTTTTTATTAATTTATTTATTATTATGAAATGAAATGTTGAAATGTTTATGAAATAGTAAGTTTGACAGTAAGATAAATAATCGAAAGTTAGCAATTTTAGGAGACATTATATGTAAGCACAGTGTCAGATACAGCCGACCTCTGCAGGTAGGATTATAAGAATTTCTATGTGTTAAGTGTTATGATGTATTCTAATTAGTAAATTTCAAACATAACAATAGTAAATATAGGCAACAGTAAGAAATATTATGATATCATGAGTCGAATTCATGCGGTTCACTAAAAGTGATGTGTTAACTTGGACGTCTCTTCCTGCAATCGGGCCTACGGGTCACTCTCATAACAGAAGCGGGCACTTAATATAACCGAGCTCGCAAAATAAACACTCACACACGGCTAGTCTGAGTGCCATACAAAACTCTTACCGAACTCAACGACCTGAGCAAACAGAACTTTTTTCACACCGCATTAGAGAAATCAGTGAGAGTTCTAAACGCCTGGCCCGCGTATTGAAGCGTTTCCCACACCGGACCGCATAACGGTCCGGAACGGACTTCTTTGTCCAACAATAACGCCGGTCCGTGTTTAAGGGTAGGCTAATGAGCGGAGATTAGTGAAGAAAAGAGTTAACGGTTGTCTCGCAGGATAGTAAAATTACGCTTGTACCACTATCGGAGCGTTTACGAGACGACGACGCCATATCGAAAAGGTCTTTGTGTATAGATTTTGTTCTGGCGCACAAGTTAGGACATCCGCGAATAATGTTTTTAGGGTTCCGTAACCGAAGGGTGCGGTTCCGTTCCCAAAGGGTGCCAACGGAACCCTATTACCAAGCCTCAGCTGAGCTGAAATGTTCATAGAGTGTGTATTTATTTTGCCGCTGTAACAAAAAATAGGTAAAATATAAAAATTAAAGGGGGGGGGGGGGGGTTATACAACAAACGTCATTTTTTGTGTTAAATTGTGTACGATGGTACGGAACCCTTCGCGTGCGAGTCCGACTCGCACACATTGGCCGGTTTTTTTTTTTCGATGTAAACTAAATTGTATTGTAAATCACTTGGCTTACCACAGTTGTGTTTCGTGGTCATATTGGCCGCAATATAATGCAATATGAATGAATATAAAATAATTTAAACATCCACAGTAGTCTTAAATCGTTAATGAACTCAGTTGTTTTTAAGATACTTCAATGAGGATTATGCAGTTGTAAAGTTGTGTGGTAAGGTGGCCCTTTGGTGTATATATATTATATGGTTTCCTGTCGGTAGGATTACTTCTGGCCAAGAAGAACCAAAGAACCTTCACTAGGTTTGTCATTGTATTAGTTTTTCATTGATACTTACACACTTGTGGTTGATCATTTATGTAGAAAGATATGTTAATGTTAAATGTGTATAGGATTTTGCCTCTTATGTGGATGTCCTACCATTAATGTATTATATGGCTAAACATGTATGAAAACTATATATATGGAAACTAGTTTCAAGACTGTGCTGAAGTGATTGATAAAGAAAAGTAGTGGCAACAAGAAAAAATGTGATTCCTTGCACGTTTCATTTTAATACTCCTATTTATTTCATACACTAAGTTTAACTAAACATAAAATAATCAATAATCGTGTTTAAAGATTGCAAGTAAGAAGTCCGAAACATTGTCTTCTTAATTCTGGCACGACTTCATGATCACCCAAAACAACAAATATCTCAGCCATTCAAATCGATAGAATCTATGTATATCGCTAATCGGTTATATGTTAGGATACTAAGCCACACCTATCGTTGCAAGCGAGAGAAGGTATTTAAATGTAATTATAAAGTTAATTACAAATCCTCTAATATATGTAGTTACATGGTGAGTGGTTATATGTTTGTATACGTGGATCGCGTGAGTTTTTGTTGCGGCCTTTTTTCATAATGCTTATTCGGCAATTACCAACAAGAAGTTGGTACCCTTTGTTTAATTTATCAAATTCTAAATGTATCATCTTTAAAAAAATCCAAAGATGATTTCATAGTCTCATACTTTTGAATAAAACTGGCTAAGTGCGAGTCGTACTCACCGCGAAGGGTTCTGTACCATCGTACTAGATTTAACACAAAACATCACGTTTTTTGTATGGGGTATTTGTATTTTATTTTTTATTCGTTTATGATTTTCTCACTCTGTGAAAATTTCCGCAGACTGGCTATTACGATTCATGAGCTACAGCCCTGTGATGGACGAACGGACGGACGGACGGACGGGCGGCGGAGGCTTGGTAATAGGATTCCGTTGGAGTTCGGCACCCTCCGATCTCTAATAAGACAAAGTCGAAAGGTAAATTGGGGGGGTGCAGTCTTAGCACTTCACAAAAAGCCGCCTCTGCGATTTTCTTAACTCTGCGGCCACCGGCGCGATGCCTGATTTACGATACGCTGAATCGTCCGCATTAAGTTATTACAGAGCGCAATTTACATCGCGGCACGATTATAAGATGTCTGCAAGAATTTATTAACTCGATCGGACTTTATACAGCGTGGCGCGGAATGAGATGGCTTCATTCGATCTTGTTCCGTGATCCATTTTATATTTCAACACCATCGAATTATTTCGCAGACGAGCTGTTAGCGGTAGAGTCAAATTATACAGTTGTTTTTTTTACGATTACATTTCGCGTCGTCTATGATAGTTTCGTCGAACATTGACGAGGGCTTTGTACACCTGATACAGATACAGATATTTATTTCGCCATTAAGAACACACAACATTAACAATATTAAATTGAGTCATTTGCATATTCAGTATGGTTCGTCATCATTTTTGTTTCGCTCCGTTCAGCAATGCAATCTGAATAGTTTTTAAACATATGTATCTTACATAATTAACAATAATTATTCCAACTATAACATGCTTTGATATTCGAAAGTACAATATTCATTTTGATCGTCCAAGTCAGCAATATTAGTTATTTTCACTATAAGCCTCAGTGGCCCAGTGGCGCGACACTTCGGCGATCGCTCTCCGAAGTTAAGCAACGCTGGGTCCGGTCTGGTCTTGGATGGGTGACCATTCGACCGTAGAGAGGCTGGCCGTGGTTCGGATTCCACGTTAAACTGTAGGTCCCCTTCCTTACTTACTAGGTGGTAGGGTTTATCCCGCCCGGGTTGGTACCATCGCATTGGATGAACGATGGTCGAAGCGGCAATGAAAATTGTCCGTGTTTTCCATCCAGTTCAATGTAGCCGTGCAATATAAGGAAGGTCCTGGCATGGCACCTAGTTCCCATGTGGTGTGTTGGGCTAATACCATGGCAGAAGGTGTGGTATTAGCCATCCATGTCCAGTCACATAAAAAAAATAAAAAATAAGCAAACAATTCGTTTACCTTATAAAATGGGTTGTCTAATAGATATTTTTATTCAGCTGACTCTGGAGCACAATGTCACTGTGTAAAGCCTTGATTTTTTCTAGAATCTTATTATACAGTTTGGGTCCAATCACGTCAGGTCCAATCACATATAGGTTGTTAAGTTGACGACGGCTTTTACACCATATACTACTTGTGAGACTATACATATTATTGTACAAGCAGCTATGATAGTTAAGTAAATTATATTTACAATCCATTTGCACTGATGGTGGCTGTTTCTATTGTTCTCGTTCTTCGCCTTAAATTGTTCTACCAAAAATTTGTTGGCAGTAGCATTAAGGTGGCCCAACCCGCTCATCTCCCTATACAAAAGGGGAAAGAAGATCACGCCCATATTTCTTGTCAGAGATCCAAAATTTTGCTCAAAATAGCTTTATTTGATCGAACTAGATGTCTGATGACCATTGGCATTGCAAAATTGTGTTTGGTTTCTAAGTTATAAGGTCCGAAAGTTCGAATTTTTCGCGCGTTTTATATGATAACTTTGGAGGTGGATTACGCAATAATAAAGTAAGAACATCGTAAAAAGATTAGTCATCAGACATAGCTTATTTAATCAAGATTTATGATCTATTTGGTTTTTGTTAGATTTTTTACTACAGCGGTCGTGGTTTACTTTTAGCTATAAGTCGTTTTGAAATTAAAATTTTCGTAAATCTTACCAAATAATGTACATACACTATGCACATTTTCTTTTTTGTGGACACGTTGCATCTTCCTCATCACGGAGCCTGTCTTATTATTTGAAACAGAGAAGGTCCCAGAGCGCAACAGCACGGTTTTGTACCGTGCCCGTGAATGAGTTAGGCCCACCGGGTTGGGCCGCCTTAAGATCTAAGGATGTATTTCATTACTGTGGGCGGAAAAAGGAAAAACTTTTTTCCTTTTCTGAATTGATCGAACCCGCGGATCATTCCGTTTTTGACGTAACTTAGTGTAGTTTGGGTACCGCAAAAAAGTTTACATAAATGAAATTAGATGAAAATTCAATAGCTTTTTCTGGTCACCTATAGAAGCCTGGATTATAAATGAGTCCATGCATAAAAAAAAAGGTCAAGCAATTTGGCAATTTCATAGGAAATGAGTGCTTAAGAAAACTAGCTCATTCTCTATAAGTATGAGGTTTTAAGTAATGTAGTTAGTGCGCAACTACATAGGTGAACTCACTTATGTAGTTTTGAATTGAAATGTTCTTTTCAGAATGTTCAAATAACCGTTCATAGAAAAACTATTCGGGACAAAATGCGCGTGACTGACAGACGCTATAAGATTCCCTTCAGATTAGCTATTTCATTTAAATAGGTCAAGCCGTTTTGGAGTCCATAGGGAACACGCACACACATATCCACACATGGATTTCAAATTGTGTACAGGCAGAAGGCATGCTGCAATATTTAGATAGTTGGATAGATAGCCAACAAACGTAATCCGTTAATTTGTGCAACGAACTAAACATTTCGACATTGCACACGGTAGCCCCCCTCGCCTCAGGCCGCCGGAGCGTGAGAATGAGCTGTAAGGGCCCGCACACACTGGACGGCTTTTGTGCGGCTGTCACGCGCCGTCCGAGTGTCGGAGCGGCCTTATCGAGTGCCCATTGAGCCTCTGCCAAAATGATAATGAGACGGAGAGCCTTCGATCCGGTGACGTGGGATCTGTATTGAACGGCAGCGGCGGGTCAGACCAGCTAGTATAGCGTTGATATTTTTAAGACTCATTTACTTATTATTTTTTATTACATATTATATATGTTGTCTATTCTGCATCAGGTTTTTTTTTTAATTCAACCCGACGTGGGTAGCTAATACCACAGAACTACCGTTATGACATTAGCCGAATACTCAACATTCCTGAAGGAATTAGGTAGCGTGCCAGGACCTTCCCTCAATGGGCACGGCTACACTGAACTGGATGAAAAACACGGTAAAATTTTCAACTTCGACCATATTTTCATCCAGTGCAATGGTACCAACCCGGGCGGGCTCAAACCCCAACTAAGACCTAGTAGGGGAATAGGACCTACAGTTTTACATGGATTCCGAACCATGGAGCAGCTCGCATACGAAATGCACTTATCCAACTCAGAAAGAGAAAGAAAGTGGTGCAAGAACTGGGTGAGGATTTGAACTCAGAACTCTAGTATGCTAGCCACTAGGCCACGAGCACTACGAAACTCGTATTTTCGAATTTTTAGGGTTCCGTACCCAAAGGGTGAAAACGGAACCCTATTACTAAGCCTCCGCTGTCCGTCCGTCCGTCTGTCCGTCTGTCACAGGGCTGTATCTCAGTAACCGTAACAGGTAGACAGCTGAAATTTTCACAGAGTGTGTATTTATTTTGCCGCTATTACAACAAATAGGTAAGATTAAAAAATAATTAAAATTAAAGGGGGCTCCGATACAAAAAAAATGTTTTTTTTTGTTTTTTTTTTCTACGATGGTACGGAACCCTTCGTGTGCGAGTCCGACTCGCACTTGGCCGGTTTTTCGAAACACGGTTCAATTCGAAACTTCGCCACGAATCAAAATGCAAATATATTTTACTTCTTCTAGCTATAAAAATTAATTAGTATTAAAATATACTATTTCGTGCTTAGCAAGTATGTTGCTGTTTTCAACGAATGTGAAATGTATGTAGAATCGACGGTAAAGCAAGGAGACAGCTAATGAATAGAAATGGAACTGCATTGATCTTGTTTCGGCACAAACAAAAATCTGCGAAATATTTCGCGCTGCAGTTTCAGCCTTGACACGATGAACAAATATGGCACCAGCTAATTGTAAGTTTCACAATCAAAACTGCATGTAGAGTAACGACGCACTTTTTTCGATAGATGGCGCTTTGAAAACATATTTGTATCGACTTCGAAATGGCAACCGTTGTGAAGGTATATTTTGTTCGTATCACTTCCAACAATTGTAGTTATATTATTTAGCCTGGTTTTCACCAAGGGCTGGTTTATTTTAATCGACGCTTAAAGGGCCTTTATTACTAAAGCGCTGATTATCTTGTACTGGTATTCATTACAAGCTGCTAAGAAAGGACCTTAATATATAGCGATTAACCCAATCAGCAGTAGGTGAAAAAGGCCCTTACTGTTTTAAATATTGGATGATAAACATAATAATATATATTTGAACCCCACCTTTACATCCGGGTAAAAAATATTCATAGAAATGCATGCACGGAAAATGGAAACATTAATAAATATTGGCATACTTGCCTTAAAGTCTCCGATTTCGCGGGATCTCGGTTGTACATAAGCCATCAAACATGGCGGCGACAGCGTATGCTAAAATACAGTATTTTGTGCATGTATACTGACGATAACCTATGTTTGTAACATCTAAAACCCATTGATTCGAGTTTGCCTCAAAGCGTTAAATTCAAATAAGGCAAATTCATGCATGATCATTGGGATTGTTTTGCCATTTTGGCCCACACAACGATGAACCACCTCCTTCACCAGTTGACTCGGCGATGAGCGGCCAAGCGGCGGTATTTGCCGCTCCAAGCGATTTCTCTCAACGGTACTCGCGCCAGACGCCGGTGGCTCGGAGAACGCCTGTCTTATAAGTGCTGACCCCGACCCGCGAGCTCTCTACATCGCGTCTCGAACGCAACGAGGAATCTACGGATGAGATCATTAGGCGAGTAGGCGAGCGCGTTTGGCTCATTAAATAGGTGATATGGCTTGGTGGTACTTATTCGTTGATTCCCTTAGCAATTGACAGCTTTTGTGATTGGACATGGATAGGTAACTAGACCCACCGTCATGATATTACGCCAATACACCGCATTCCCGAAGGAATTAGGACATGCCAGGACCTCCCCTTTATGAGCACGCCTACATTCAAGTGATCGATGAAAAAAAACATTACAGTTTGGACCATCTTTTCATCCATTTCCTACCCGGGCGGGCTTAACCATCCCAGCTAGCAGCGGAATGGGACCTATAGTTTTATATGGATTCCGAACTATGGAACAGCTCGAATTCATAACCAAATGCACTTATCCATCTTAGAAATAGAAAGACAGTGGTGCATGCACGGGGCTGGCGTTTGAACCCATGACCTCTGGCATGAAAGGCAAGTATCACCCGGCCCTGAGCTACGTGCTTCGCGCTGGTGGCGGGCGTGGTGACACCCGATTGCATTCCGTTCTATAAATGAAACCACATCTTATTATGAAAAACATACAACTCATTTTGACATTTTAAAATTATGAAAGACGAAATTCGCGTTCTAGGGATGGCTAATTTATTTATATGGTTGGGGAAAAAGTTTCTTCGCATTTTTTAAGAAAATTCAAAACATTTTTTAATATGGTTTATTTACATTTAACTAAAGTATGTAGGTACCATTTTGTTCGATAACTTTTTGCCATCTTGTAGGTAGGGACATGATCCCATTGCTATAGAAATATTGGGACTTCTGATCAATATACCGCGACAAGTGGTTTTGGCAGTCCTCTCGTGATGTTAACCTGACACTGCCTAAAGAATTCTGAAGAGACCTAAACAGGTGGAAATCTGAAGGTGCAAGGTCAGGACTATACGGCGGATGCATTAACACCTCCCAGCCAAACTCTCTTAGTTTTTGCTGAGTGGCTAAAGATGTGTGAGGTCTAGCGTTATCATGATGAAAAACCACACCCCTTCTGTTGATTAATTCCGGCCGCTTTCTCTCAACTTCTTGCTTTAATCTCATCAGTTGTTCGCAGTAGAGTTCAGAATCGATGGTCCTGCCTGGTGGTAACAGCTCATAATGAATAATGCCCTTCCAATCCCACCACACACACAGCATCACCTTGTTGCGAGTTAACCCGGGTTTCGCCACAGTCTGTGAAGCTTGACCGGCCTTTGACCACGACCTTTTTCGCACGTTCTTGTCGTACGTGATCCAGTTTTCATCACCAGTTATCAGCTTCTTCAAAAATGGTTCGGTTTCATTACGTCGTAATAAAGAATCACAAATGAGTACACGGTTCATTAGGTTTCTTTCAGTGAGCTCGTGAGGTACCCAAATATCGAGCTTTTTTGTGTACCCAGTTTTTTTCAAATGCGCCAAAATTGTTTTGTGGTCAATTCCTAGTTCTTCAGCTACGTCGTAACTACTGATATGCCGATCTTGCTCCACTTTTTCAAAAATGGCATCCATTTTATCCGTAATAGGGCGACCAGAGCGACGTGCATCTTTGACATCAAAATTTCCGGATTGAAAACGCTTAAACCAAATTTGTGCTACTCTCACAGATACTGCACTAGGTCCATAAACATCGCAAATTTTTTTCGCGGCTTGCGTTGCATTTTTACCTTTTTTGTAGTAAAATTTTAAAATGTATCGAATTTCTTCATTAGATTCACTCATTTTGACAGTGCGAAAAACAAATGAGAATCACACATTTTCCTAATTTGAATTTGGAATTATGTTCTTTAAAATTTAAACTTTCAATGATACCAAAACCAGCCAAATACAAATAGTATAGCCAAAGAGATTTTATTACAAGTTCATACATACTATAATGCGAAAAGACTTTTTCCCCGACCTATTATATCATCATAAAGGGAAGGTCCTGGCATGGCACCGAATTCCTTCGGGAATGTGGTGTATTGGGCTAATATCATAACGGTAGTTGTGTGGTATTAGCCATCCATGTCAGGTCGCATAAAAAAAATGTTTAGGGTTGTATTTTAAGTGGGAACTTCATTGTTCAAACTTCTATTGTGAATATTTGTGCAGTTCGACAAATCAAAGCTCTAGAGACTAAGAAGTGCTGATTATGTTTAATCGGCATGAAATGACCGACCCAGTGATGATTATCTTGTACTGGTATTGATGTAAGAAAAGCCCCCTATTTAATAGTAACATGCCGATTAAGCTAATTAGCAGACTCTTACAGTTCCATTTTTAAATATTGTGTAGTTAGCCAATCTAAATATTGATGTTATTTTGATTAAGTAAATTTGATGTAGTTTTAAATATTATGAAATGTTGTTGTACATAAGCCGTTATCAAACTAAATGTTGTTATCAAACAATTGACAACTCAGACCAGGGCAAAATTAGATGGATTCCTACTAGCGTCGAATCGCTTTGGAGTCGAATCCATTTATGACAACCGTCATGCATCCTGTATTATTCGAGATATTTCCCCGAAGTATGTGTCACAGCCTTGCATCGAACAAAAGACCCGAGAGGCAGGTCAAGCCTTTTCACACCTCATCTTTTGTTTAGCCGACAAAGAACTGCCTCACGAGAATCTCTCATCAGCTAGTGTGTCATCTAGAATTTACAAAGAGACTCTACATTACCAAAAATTATTTTTTGTGTGTCTCTGCAATTTTATTTATATCTTCCATCACAGGCATTTACAGTTTGTGTGAATAGATGTCCTGTCTTTGTCCGATTTTGATTCTTGCATTCTGTATATATATTTTGTGCTTGACAAATGATCACATTTTTTACCCACACACAAGGATCCACCACACAGCTACCGATATTATATAGTCCCAATGCACCACATTCCCGAAGGAATTAGGTGCCATGCCAGGACCTTCCCTTTATGAGCACGGCTTCATTTGACTGGATGGAAAACACGGAAAATTTTTCATCGCCGCTTCGACCACGTTTTCGATCGATCGAATTCGATGGTATCAACGCAAAAATTTAACCCTACCACCTAGTAGGGGAAGGGGACTTACAGTTTTACATGGATTCCGGACCATGAAGCAGCTCGCATTCGTGTACTTGTCCTACCCAGGCTGCCTCCTTGACAACGGGCTGAACGATCAGCTCGAAACGTCGGAGAATGTCTCCTCCCGCCGCGTGAAAAGCCGTACTTAAAACTTACACGAGAAATCCGTTATAATTGTCTTCGTCACATAAAAATCTCGCCTTCAAAGCCGAAGCAGTTCCAAACGCTCGACCCACCAGCAAACAGCCTGCACCCTGGATGCAGATCTTATTACATTAGCATAGTTACTGGAGCGGGGTCCGCTGCCAAGTATGATAATGCCGGAATGAGCGCGCGCGATAAAAGTGCAAAATATGACCGCCTTAAGAAGTAGGGCGGCGTAGCAATTTGGAACGAGATGGCTCAGTTTTGTTTACACATGGAGTTGGACGGCTTTTCGCGTTGATATTTGTCGCATGATTCATGAATTCCGTAAGCAATAGGGATACGTGAAAGAAAAGAATCTGTGATACGGTTAAATGATAAGTGATTAAGCCAAATATTGATGCATAGATTTTCAACCGTTTTTAGGGTTCCGTACCCAAAAGGTGAAAACGGAACCATATTACTAGGCCTCCGCTGTCCGTCCGTCCGTCCGTCCGTCCGTCTGTCACAGGGCTGTATCTCATGAACCGTAATAGGTAGGCAGCTGAAATTTTCACAGAGTTTGTAATTATTTTGCCGCTATAACAACAAATAAGTAAAATTAAATAATATAAAAATTAAAGGCCCCCCTTTAATTGTGAATGTTTGGTGTTGATGGTACGGAACCCTTCGTGTGCGAGTCCGACTCGCACTTTGCCGGTTTTTTTTTTCATATTTGCTTTGGTGAAGTGCGATTAAGTTTGGTAATTCAGGTTATACTTAGTAGGAAGAAAAATGAACTGTTGAAAATGCTTTATGCCGGGAATTGTTTATATCACTAGGGATTGTGTAAATCACTAGAGATTTGGCTAGCAAATCAAGGATTTTTGCTGTTTCAACGACCTAATGGTCATTTCACAATACCGTGATCAAAATTAAAGAAAAGCCTGGTCACATACTGTAGAAAAGACTCAAGGCAAACCTGATAGCACCTCTCCAATTGTAATCTAAGAATATTTATATAGACATCTTTAAGGCAAGGGAAAAAAGTTAGCTGTCATTGTTCCTTGTCAAGCTGTTACATCTCTGCCCACCCTTTCGGAAAAGCAGTGTGGTGTTTTCATATAACACACATATATGTAAATATGTGTAGGTACATAAAATAAAATGAATGAATAAAAGAACTGAAAAGAGAAAAAAAAATTAATTCAATGTTAAATGATTTCCTTAGTGCCGTGTTAATTAGGCCCACAACACTGAATTCCTAAAAGAACTGGCGCTAAAGCAGAATCTTCCTACTTATTACATAACGTAACATTTTCCGTCTATGGCAGCATCGTAATCGGTGTAAAATCAGTGCGAAAATAAACGTTTATTAAGAGTAATTTATGATCGATCTATAATAAGACAAATCACATCAAATAACCGAGCATCAAAAAGGGTCTAGCGTGTTCTGGGTATTCTATAAATAGCGAATGTCTATTGGACTAATCGACGCTAAGCAGGCGTTGGTTCGGGTCACAGAATCGGCGCACATTATCGAGGCGATAAAAGGCGGCTAGGGGCAGTTTGTCTTGTTTTAAAACGGATCAGATTATTGGGATGCATCGAGCAAGAAAGGACGGAAGGGGCGACACGAACTCATCCTTATAGCGGCAGCGTAGAAACATCTTATTGATAACGAATACGCTTACGCCTGGCAGAGATTCAATAAAAAAAAGGATGGATAGCTAATGTCATACAATGTACGAATCTCGCCGCATACTGCCTATGTCATTTCATTTCATTTCATTTATATAAACTATTTGGTAGTCAAACTACACCAAGTTACGTCACAAAGATCCGCGGATTCGATCAACCCAGTAAAGAAGAACCCGCAAAGAAACTTCACGGGTTTACATAACATATTTTTCCGTCCACAGGGAATATGGTGTACAGGGCTAATATCATAGCTGAAATGTTCACGGATTATGTATTTATTTTGCCGCTATAATAACAAATAGGTAACATTATAAAATTATAAAAAATTAAGGGGGGCCCCATACAAAAAACGTGTTTTTGGTACGGAACCCTTCGTGTGCGAGTCCGACTCGCACTTGGCCTGTTTATATATTATGGTCGTGACTGACAGACACGGACATAGAAGTGATCATATGGAGGTTTATTTTTTCCTTTTGAGGAACGGAACCATAAATCAGAGTTTCATCAATTTAATATTATTATGTCAGCTGCAGCATATCGGTGGTATATTTTAATCTAAACTTACCTAAAAACCTATATACTATTAAAAATACATACAACTCCACTTAAATATAAAATGAATGTCCCTTTCCCAAATGATTCGAAGTGGATCTGTACATAATTTTAAACTTTAAACCTTGACTCAATAGTCATAGAGTTGAAAGTGTGATGAACATCAAATATAGTCCAGTAAATATAGCTAGTTTAGAGGGAAATAACAAATGTTGCAGCGGCAACTTCCCCTGCGGCCGCTTTGATAAATTCCACTGAGTCGAGCGCTCGCCGCATGAAAAATTATGTTCGAATTGAACGTCGATAGACTGAAAAAATGCAATCGCTCCGCTGAAGCGAACTGCGAGACTGGAGCCAAATTTTATGTTGATGTTGCTCCTAAAAAGTCACACACACAATAATAAAATATATCGGTCCAGGCAAAACCCGGGTTCTTGAACCGAGTTTTTTGTAACATTTATTTAGCAAATTAATCAGCGAAATAATTATCTGATCTGAGAGAAACAATGTTTGCATACTTTTTACGTATTATATTTTTGGGTGATATGAAACCGACCTGTTGTATGAATCTGAATAAAATAGAATACTGGCAAAATGAATTATAAGTATGTTTGTAAAAATATATAAATCGTTTACATATTAATATATTTTTATTATTATAAGTTTGGTTTAGCAGACATTTGTCAGCAAATATTTTTTTTTATTGATTTTTACGTATAATTATCGTAGAGTACCAACAAATTGTGCACAATAACAAATATTGGCTTACATTTATTTTTTTGCTACCTGTACATTTTTGTCCCATGATTGGGTTGATGAGAAGATGTTGCCTTTAAGGCGGCCCAACCCGGCGGGCCTAACTCATTCGCGGGCACGGTACAAAACCGTGCTGTTACGCTCTGGGACCTTCTCTGTTTCAAAGAATAAGACAGGCTCCGTGATGAGGAAGATGCAACATGTCCACAAAAAAGACAATGTGCATAGTGTATGATTTGGTAAGATTTACGAAAATTTTAATTTCCAAACGACTTATAGCTAAAAGTAAACGACGACCGCTGTAGTAAAAAATCGAACACAAACCAAATAGATTATAAATCTTGATTAGATAAGCTATGTCTGATGACTAATCTTTTTAAGATGTTGTTACTTTATCATTGCGTAATCCACCTCCAAATTTATTGTATAAAACGCGCGAAAAATGCGAACTTTCGGACCTTATAACTTAGAAACCAAACACAATTTTACAATGCCAATGGTCATCAGACATCTAGTTCGATCAAATAAAGCTATTTTGAGCAAAATTTTGGATCTCTGACAAGAAATATGGGCATGATCTTCTTTCCCCTTTTGTATGGGGAGATGAGCGGGATGGGCCACCTTAAGCAATCAGTACATCTTTGTATGTATGGAAGCAATCAAGCAATAAAAACAATAATGTTGTTAATATATTCCACATTAAATATTTTTCTTGATTGTATAACGTACATTCAAAACATCAGCTCTTGAACTATCAAAACAGCGAGCGCAGTCCCTGGAGAATGCACTGTACAGGTATTGCATTAAGTAAAACTGCATTCTGTTGACTCGATTCCGTGTTGCGTCTTCTTGTGAACACACGCCATTGACAACAGCTGTTTACAAACCGGGTCTGTGTGATGGTGTTTCTAAAATTGGCTCAGGGGTTTAGGGACTGGTTTCCCATGCCAGAGGTCGTGGGTTCGACCCTCGCCCTGTCCATGCAACAGTTTCTTGTTCCATGGTCCGGAGTCTAGGTAAAAGTGTATGTCCCCTTCCCCTCCTAGGTGGTACGATTAAGCCCGCCCGGGTTGGTACCCGAACGCATCGGATGAAAATATGTTCGAAGCGCCAATAAAAACTTGTCCGTGGTTTCGATCTAAATATGGCATGGCACCAAATTATTTCGGGAATGACAGGGTGTTGGGTGTTTGGTGTAACTAGCCATAAATGTCTAGGTACACCAAAATATTAGTTAATACTGCTAAGGGTCTCTTCCACCAAGTACTGATTAGTTTAATCCTCACACTAAAGGGACTTTCTTAACATCTCGCGATCAATACCAATACAAGAAAATCAGCACTTTAGTAATAAAGGCCCTTTAAGAATGGCCCGTAAGCAATGCTCCCCATACAAACGTAGTTTACTAATCATTTGGAAACTGCTATTCCAATTAAATTGATATTTAATATCTAACATCAGGTAACAATGTCTGTGTCTGCAAGCTTTTGTTTTTTTTTTTCAAAATCCAAATCGAATGAAATGAAAGCAAAAATAAAATCTTCAAACGAATTTTGTTTTCTCCGTGGTTTGACCCAGAATACATTTACCGAAAAAACAGTGGTTTTCAAATTATTAGTAAACTACGTTTGTATGGGAGGCGAAATTTTCTGATGCTTACGGGCCGACCATAAGTGTCGATTGAAATAAATCAGCAGTTGGTGAAAACCAGGCAGATTCTAATTAAAATTGTTTATCTTACAGCGTACAATTTACTTAAAGATTCAACGCAGAAAAGTCCTGTACATAACCTAACTCATTGTTTCAGACAGAAGTTTTAAAAGCTTTCGATGTGGAAAAAAACACCGGAGCGAATCCACCATCTCCGAGAGCGGGGCGTTCAAAATCCAATAACAATCATAAAAGTCAGTTCGGGAGCTGCCAAGTGCTGCTGCCGTAAACAAAAGTCCCAACTTTTACTAAGTCTTGAGCAAATAAAGCGCGGAGAAACGCTTTAAAAACTCCTGCTTTCTTATGGGCGCCGCTCGGAGTGGCTAGAAACGCTTGTGAGTTCAGTTTTCCGGCGTTCGGCAAATGATAAGTCGTATTTTGATTCAACAATTGTCAGCCTCGGTAGCTCAGTGTGCGACGCATTACGAATCGATAAGCTGGGGAAGCACCCAGTGCGTTTGGGTTCTGAATGGGTGACCATTTTCAACCATCGAGGCTGGCCGTGGTTCGGATTCCACGTAAAACTGTTTTGGTCCCCTTCCTTACTTACTAGGTGGTAGGATAGGGTTAATACCGCCGTTGCTACCATTGCATTGAATGAACGATGCTCGAAGCGGCAATTAAAATTGTCCGTGCAAGCAATTTAAGCAAGGTCCTGGCATGGCACCGAGTTCCCATGTGGTGTTTAGGCTAATATCTGACGGTCAGTTCGGTATTAGCCATCCATGTTCAGCTGCTTTTAGTCAATATCGATTCCTCTCCTAAAGGCATACCTCCTGTGCTCGTCGAATTTTATCTTGTGTCATCGCACGCTCATAACATCACAACAAGGGTACATTGAAGTGAATGGAAAACATGGACAATTCTTAATTGACAATTACTTTTCATCCAATGCGATGGGCGGGCTTAAACCCACCGTCTAGTACGGGAAGGGCACCTACTGTTTTACATGAATGCTTAACCATGGAACAGCTAGCATTCGTAACGAAATGTCCTTAACCAACTCAGAAAGAGAAAGAAAATGATGCATGATCGGGGCGGGCATTTGAACCCGGGGATGGAAGGCGAGTCCACTCGCTCCTGAGTCACGAGTTATATCTAATCCATGATATAAACCTTATCTAAACAAAGGCCACATATCCACATGTTTAGGTCTAGTCGATATGTTATTTACAAGGCCCTTCTTTGATGCGTTTGGTTCCACCGACTCGCTCCCAAGTAATCACTAAAACAAACCAAAATCCATAACACTTTAGAGGAAACCAAGAAGGGTCCGGTCGTTAGTCGAGCGGCCATCGCAAACAACTCTTCCTGTGGCCCGACTCGTACGCAGACGCCGACTTTACAAACAAAAATTCGAGAGACAACACGACGAAAATGTATATGCGAAGGTTGGGTCACCTATTCGTAGATTTTAAGGTGGCCCATCCCGCTCATCTCCCCATACAAAAGGGGAAAGAAGATCACGCCCATATTTCTTGTCAGAGATCCAAAATTTTGCTCAACATAACTTTATTTGATCGAACTAGATGTCTGATGACCGTTGGCATTGTAAAATTGTGTTCGGTTTCTAAGTTATAAGGTCCGAAAGTTCGAGTTTTTCGCGCGTTTTATACAATAACTTTGGAGGTGGATTACGCAATGATAAAGTAATAACATCTTAAAAAGATTAGTCTTCATACATAGCTTATTTAATCAAGATTTATAATCTATTTGGTTTTTGTTAGATTTTTGACTACAGCGGTCGTGGTTTACTTTAGCAATAAGTCGTTTTGTAATTTAAATTTTCGTAGATATTACCAAATCATACACTACGCACATTGTCTTTTTTGTGGACATGTTGCATCTTCCTCATCACGGAGCCTGTCTTGTTCATTGAAACAGAGAAGGTCCTAGAGCGCAACAGCGCGGTTTTGTACCGTGCCCGCGAATGAGTTAGTCCCGCCGGGTTGGGCCACCTTAAGGACGGTTAAATTAGGTGACGAATACAAAATGCAAGGTTGAAATACTCCATGGTTCGGAAACCATGCAAAACCTCTTTATTGATGACTATAAGTGGTAGGGTTACAACCCATCGCACGAGTTCGTTCCATGGCATTGAATTAAAGATGGTCGAAAAAACAATACAAAAATATGGGATTTTTCAATAGGATAATGGTACCTACTTCCTCCGGGGATGTGGTGTGCTGATATAATTACAGAATATTTGATAAAAGTATAACGCTTACATAGAAAAAGGTAAGTATCTATATTGAATAATTCATAATTTTAATGAAAATTATCTCTTTTATTTATTGATTTATTTATAAAAGGTAGGAAGGTTCATAACGTTAAGCATAAAGTGTACGATGTGTAAAATATAATACAAAATGCCTTGTGAATAATTGTAACTGCATAAATGATGTATTAAAATATATCGTAGTTCACGTCATTTTATAACACAATAAACTAAAATTTTCAAGACCATTATGTGATTATAAATCACCCATTGGGGCAGTCGCTGGGAATGTTAATGTTCAAACAGGTTATCATGAAGGAAAATATTGCAAGATAAAATCATTTCAGGGGAGCTCGAGTAATCCGGACTCTCGCTTATCCGGCGTTCGCAGTAATCCGAGTGACTTCCGCATAGCTCAAGGCGGCTGCCGCATGGCTTAATAGCGTCTTAAGTAAATGTACAAATATGTACCAAACAATATCTGTCATGGCTGCTCCGCTAGCACAAGCCTAGCTTAGTTGAGGACAAGCTGCATCTATGTACTAGTTCTAACTTTATTTTTGCAATAAATTTATTTGATTTGTCTTCCGCTACTGAGAAGGGCGGATACTACACAAGCTTTAAACGAGATGCGAGCAATTAGGCATCAAGACCATCAATGGCGGCACATATTTTCAGTGATTTGACATAAGCACTAAGCATATAATTCGCCTTAAAAGAGAGCATCGTGAGTTTTTGGTAGAACAATCAATATAACTTATATGCAAGCATTAAATATATCTGTTATGTATATCATTCAGTTTCAATAAGATAATATCTTCCAGCTATTCTATATGCTCATGCATCGTCTAATCCGGACAACATAAAGATCTGGATTAACAAGGCTTCAATGCAATCTAAAGTTTTTTTAACTCATTTTATAAAGTTATATCTAATTAACAAACAATCAACGATAACTTCGATCTGAAATGTTAAATCCTAGCAACTTCAAGACCGGCAACAGCGTATGAAACGAGACGAATCCAAGATGGCACCCCTTTTCGTACAATTTAAAGCAAACATCTTCGCGTTCATTTTCCTTACACCGCCACGCTAATACGCTGAGAACACACGGCTTCGTTATACCCGAGCAAACAACATTATACCTTATGTACCGCCGTTTTAGATAAATATTTGAGTCGGTGTTTGCTTTCGCTGCTTGCGTTACGCATCGCGGGGTAAGCTCGAGTGCGTTGACACTGTAAAATGCGTGCGTTCGTTATCTCAAATGTTCATGCACGCCATGGAGTGTATTTACACTGTAATTCATAAAAGACCGTAAAAGCCAGGAGACAGCGGAGCCGTACATGAAAGGAGTTTTAATGTAAACACGATCGTCTTTTAGCGAATTAAGTATAGTTTGTAATAAGGACTTTTAGAGTTTACATAGCAGGAACAAGAAAACGAGAACACGGGAAGACATCGAGATACAAAGCAGATTAGAAATTAGGATGAATACAGGAACTAATATGCCAGGGAGTGGCAGTAGATTTGATAGGTTCCATGTTCTGTGACGCGACATGGCGGGTGTTCTTTGAGTAGGTAATTTAGCCGCAAGTGACCGGGCAGTCACTTCACCACTATTTATAAGAAGTTGCAGTGATTTTGTTGCATTCATATGTGTGATCATATTTTCATCATAGAAAAAAGTGTCTGGTTTTCTATTGTCTTTGATATTTTAGACTCTTTTTTCCTTGTCTACACCACTATTTATTAGAAGTCGCTGTCATTCGGTTACACCCACATAGAAACTAATATCGGGTTTTCTAATGTCATCAAGAGCTAGTATTTTTCTGTTTCTATGAGTAAACTACATTAAGTACATATCTGTAAAACTACAGAACATTGTAAATCCTATGCGTCGAACGACCTACTACCTTTCGTTTCTTACTAAGTGTTTTGTTAATAATCATAATTCTATCTTCTAGAACTTTAAAAATAATCAAAAATGCAACAATAGTTGCTCGGAAAGAAAACATGTGTGGACGAGTAATAACGTCGGATTACGACGGGTCCTGCGCCCACGCAGCTTTGATATCCGTTTTGCAGCAACCGACGGTCATAAACATGCAATCATTGATGTTCATACGCGTAAGTTTGTACACTTTAATCTCATTTTATGAACTCTGACTAGTTCACGAGACAGTAAATGCGTCAGCAAGCATGTATTGAGTGTAGCAGTTGGCCGATTTCGAAACAATGTAGTTTTTATTGGATTTAATATTTTTTGTATCATTGGACGTTTATGGGACAGCTCAACACACCCAAAAGGTCCTTCTGGAAACTGGTTAAAAACAAGGACAATTTTAATTTCGGCTTCGACCATCGTTCATTCAATGAGATGGCGCCGATCCAGGCCTACGGAAACCTAAGGAAGAAAGGAGACCTTTTATCGTAAAATCCGAGCCATGGACAACGAATCGCTCAGTCACCTCTAACGACATGCACGGGAAAAAATTTACGTGCCGGAACTCATACAGCAATTTATATAATGGTCAAGTATACGTGGCTACGCTGCCGCTCCACGGATGGATTTCGGTGGCCACTCCCCTGATTCCTCACTCGACGGGCAACGGCGGCCAATAAGCGCAGACACCGGAATGAGTGTGGCAACCCGACGCGATGCGGCGCTCTCTGCCAAATTGCAGGCATTTTTGTTTAAGCCTTTTGAGGTTTGCTGCCATGGAGATTCTCCATGTTTGTTGCTATCTGTGCTGCCACTAAAGCAACGGGAGTCATAACTTCTGAATTATATTCTGTATACAATCTTAAGACGTAGAGTAAAGCAATAATGTCTTTCCTACTTTGAACCTACTGAATTTTTTGCGCGATAAAGAATGTGCGAGTATTCATCCATTTATTGAAATCACTTGCAATGATAATTCTGCCTATGTGCAGTGCTAAATTTAATACTTTTGGGTAAAAAAAAATCTTGGATTATAATGTATTTTTAATTCTTTATTTCTAAAAAGTATTGTATAAACAAGATTTATCATTCCATTTCGAATCAAATATTTATAAAATTACAGCATACACAGAAGAAAATACATGTTGCCTTTAGATAGTCATAAATAATCAAATAGTCATAAACCAATTATTGAAATGCGTTAACCATTCCGGCTCAATGAGATGCTGTTTTGTTTTTAAATAATGCAAAATCTTCAATTGCAATGCAGACGTCGGATGCAGCAACGAGTAGGGTTTTTTCTCGTTGAATGCAGGAGACGATACATTTTTAATTTTGTTGCAAGGTACGCGATTTAGGCTTTAGCAATCAATATGACAACTGGGCTCGGAATTGGAAAGTGTTTTTCAACATATGTACGTGCAGAACACTTTAACGACTACAGTCAGCAAATTTTGAAAGTAGAATTAAATTTAATTTCTTGCTTTAGAGTCATGTTTGTAGAATCAAATTCCATTGTTATATTTGATGTTATTCATTTTTAAAGTAATGCTAAGAGGCCTGAATGGATAAATGTTTTTTTTTTATAACTGAACATGGATGGCTAATACCACAGCCACCGTCATATTATTAGCCCAGCGCACAGCATCCCTGAAAATCACCTTTCCTTTGTGAGAACGGCTGCGTTGAACTGAATGGAAAACAGTAAATTTTTTCCTTTCCGCTTCGATGATCTTTTCATCCAATACAATGGTATCAACCTGAGCGGACTTGATCATACCACTCAGTAGGTCAAGAGTGCCCACAGTTGTATATGGATTCAGAGTAATGGGACAGCTCGCATTCGTCAAGGAATGCACTCTCTCTCAGAATGAACTCAGAAAAGGAAATAAAGTGGAGCATGAACGAGACTAGAATCGAACTTATAACATCTGGCATGGAAAACAAATCCCCACGCCACTAACGGACGAGCCAATCAGATTAATGATATGTCTCTTTGTCTACCCAGATTAACTGTAATCGTGATTTTAATGATGTGTATAAAAATTAAGTATATAGAATTAATATTTATAAATTAATATCATTCCCATGTATCATTTCTGATATAGAAACTTTTATAATTGAAGAACCAAGGAGCATAGGCTAATCATAGGCTCAAAATAATTCAAAGATAATATTGAAACAGCAGTGCTATAATTAACATGCAATTCAAAGCTTAAAAATATTTTTCAAAATTAAGGATTGTATCTTTTCAGGTTGATAAGTTGTATTTGTTTTATTCGAATCTGAATATCATAGGAAACTTTACAATAATTTCAACCAGCGTTATATAAACTGTATGCTCGCACTCTTGCTAACCGTACCAATGTTAGTTCTGTCGGTCCTTGCATTGTTTGCACTTGTCTGATAGGACGGCTGTTGGTTCTCGACCAGCGGGATCGAGGGGGCTGAAGGAGACACTGGTGGAGAAGGGGGGCCATCTGGTCGAAGTCCTCTGGACAGCGAGTATGGAAGGACGGAAGTATCGACCGAAGAGTCGTTACCCTATTAATTCCCCATACTACCAGCGATTACTGTTTCCACGCTCTTAATGTTTCACTAGGTTTTTGAAATTTTGGATTCTAATGTATATCAAAGAAATCTATGTCTATAAGTTTTTTTTTATATAACTTTTAGATTGGAAAATATTGGCTTATAAACATTGGATAAAAGTTGTCATCTTTACGTTCATTTTGAGATATTTTTTTTATTGAAATAAACAGATAATTACAAACAAATCAAAACATACAGATATAAAATAAAGCTTTCTTAAATGATATAAATATTATATAAAAAGTATATGTTAGAATCTGACAAAGTTTAGCGGCGGGGAAACGTTCAGGCCCGGAAGACGATTTTTCTATTTTAATGGCAGGCGCCGTGCGTGCAATGCATTTCTAAAAATACTCAAATCTTAGATTTCCTGTGACTTAGCAACAGCCTTAAACGGTGGCTGCGCCGGCGAGTGAGTTAGATTACGAATTTGCTTACCACAGATTTTCTTGACGACATGACGACATGTAAGAACGCATAAGGACTTCCCAGGACGCTATTTGGTGCAATTAACATTCGATGTTGCGCGTACCGGATTCGTAATTATAGTTAGACGTTTTCCACTATCTGGTGGCTACGCTGCCGTCATACGAATGAGTTTCCATCGCCACTAATGTCCTTCCATGCTCTCTGCCTCTAGAGGACGAAGGTTGTATATCGCTGTGACCTTTCTGAGGGGGTAAACAATTACATATTGTGAACACGGGGTGAATTTTAAATCGGAAATTTAGTTTCCTGCTATGCAGGTACTTGGGCCCACAGGGTTGCGATGTTTACTGAAAAAACCGGCCAAGGGCGAGTCGGACTCGCACACGAAGGGTTCCGTACCATCGTAAAAAATCACGTTTTTTGTATGCGAGCCCCCTTTAATTTTAATTATTATTTGATCTTACCTATTTGTTGTTATAGCGGCAAAATAAATACACACTCTGTGAAAATTTCAGCTGTCTACCTGTTACGGTTACTGAGATACAGCCCTGTGGCAGACGGACAGACGGACGGACGGACGGACGGACGGACGGACGGACGGACAGCGGAGGCTTAGTAATAGGGTTCCGTTTTCACCCTTTGGGTACGGAACCCTAAAAATACAACAAAAACTTTAGAATGTGCAAAATAAAAAATACTACTAACAATTAGTGCATAACACACAAAGTGACGTGTTTGACCATACTTTGACGTTGATTTTGATTTTTTATCCTTTCGTGCACTCGGTAAATCAGATTTTTTAAATAGTTACAAACATACATCTGAATTATGACATTCAGTGAAGCAGTGGACACGTAATGCAAAGGTCGCAGGTTCCAAACATGTTACAGACGAAAAAACAATCAGCTTCTATTTAAAATCTGATTACAATGCTTCAATTAAGATGTCGGTGGATAACCTCAAATTTACGTAATAATACAATGTTGGAATTCATCTATTTACACCGTATAAAGGGGTACCAGAAACTATAATTATTCATGAAAAAAAAACATTCATGAATGATACAATATTTGTAAGCCTTGTTTAATATACATGTAATTACTAGTCTCGGTAGCCTGGTAGCGCGATGCCTCTGTATTCAATAACCGGTGTTAAGGAACACTGGGCACGGTCAGGTTCTAGATTTCAGTTCCGAGGTTCGGATCCCACGCAAAAACTGCGAGTTCTTACTTTCCGACCGCAGGGATGGTACAATTTTTGTTTAGTACTACCTAAAGCCTAAGCCAAAAATGTTACTAAAACCCATTGCTAAAACCAAAATAATGTATATAAAGCAGGAGTAATATGGACTAATATAATAACAATATGAATCAAACTGTATGTGAATTGCATTTTTGGTAAATGAAGATAATAATAATTATTATTATTACCAAACAAGCTCTCAAATAAATGTAATGATAAAGATAAAACTGTTTTTCTAGTAAATGAACATTACACTTAATACATAAATACTAATTTAAGGATAAACGAATTATTCCGTGGCTATAAACATCACAAACAAAAGAACAATATTGCCTGAAGGCCGTCACAATATTCTTGTCGCATACCGTCGGATAATAAGTAACGAGCAGCTGACGAATAAGCAGAAATGAAAGAAAAAAATATCTTCACTTCCACCGGAGGTGCCTATTCCTGAATAAGCAATCAAGTAAAATATATATTTTCGTACTGAGCAATTGCGTCGTTTTTTTTTTCAACGAATATGTTATGTCACATGTCCGATCGACCGTGAAGCAAGGCCACATGTATTAAAGAAAGGAGAACCAGCCAGAACACCTTAATTACTTAGGGCTGATTTTTCAAAAGTCAGATAAACAGCCAGACGGACGCCGGTCATTCGAAGGATTTATTTATGCTTATGCTTATCCATCAGATAAAGTAAGTTCATATGTTTATTGGTAAAATTATAGTCCGATTATTGTGATAGAAGATATAATTATCCGGAAATGACTATCCATGTTTTGGCAAACGTGAATTTATACTATCAGTCCGATAAGTACTATCTGAGGATTGAAAAATCGCCCCTTAGTGCGTTTACCGATTCCGCCACCTGCTCTATAACCCAAAACTTAGAATTATAGAGTCCCTTTACCCGTAACCAATGCCTCCTCTCCTACTAACAGAGCGTTTCTACATACTTTATTTAAATGATTTACTTGCGTCGCAGACATTGACTGCAAAGATCGAATAGGTATTCAAACCTATTTACCGTCGTCACTAAAATATTATTTGGCATCGCATGGTCCTTAATTTACTTTAGTAAAATATAATTTTTTATCCGACTTCAAAAAAGGAGGAGGTTATCAATTTATCTGTATGTTTTTTTTTTGTTTTTTTTTTTAATGTTTGTTACCTCATAACTTTTGCCTGGGAGAACCGATTTTGATGATTATTTTTTTTAATGATAGCTAGTGCTTCCCAAGTGGTCCTATTTTAATTGGTTAGGTTCTGACAATGATATCCATGAGAAAATCATAAAAGTCTTAAATTTGTATTAAGATGTGCGCGACAAATGGACGAATAACTCAATATAACGCCAACCGATTTCGGTGATTCTTTTTTTATTGGAAAGGACGTGTACAAATTAGTAAGTGTACTTCAGATTCACTAAAAATGAACAAACAAAAAGAAATTAACAAAAAAAATAACCGACTTCAAAGAAAAAGCACTAAAAATTAAAAAAAATATTTCCACTTTTGTAGTTACGATTTCTGTTATTTTTTGAGTCGGTGTCAGCCAAGGTTAGGTTAGGTTAGGTTAGGTTAGGTTCTCTTGATTGGCGCAGCGCGTGCCCGGCCCAAAAAATAACAGAAATCGTAACTACAAAAATGGAAATTATTTTTTACTTTTTAGTGCTTTTTCTTTGAAGTCTGTTATTTTTTTTGTTAATTTTTTATTTTATTTTACCAAGCAAGTACGTTGCTTCTGTCACAATAAAATATTGTTTTACGATTTCATACTATTACAGTATTACTTGCACTATTTACTTATACGCTGTAGTCACAGGGTAATTCTTCGAATGGATCTATCTTCACTTTGGTGGGGAGCTATTCTGGAGATCAAGGCTCAACGATTTTTCCCAAAAAAGTTTTCGGTAACTCAAAAAACAAGTTTTTATATCCTAGCGCTCTTTACATAGAGTTGCTAGTTACTAGTGCACAGATGCACAGAAGTTATATGGTCAGCATGCACTACAATAGCGAAATCAAAAACGAAAATGACAAAACCACACATCGCGTTTCCTATAGAAGTATCCAACCGAAATTACACATATACAACATCTAAATTACGACTGGAGGAGAGCAACTAAGCAGCCGTGGGTCTCAAGACCTTACCAACCTTTTCATCTCTACAAAATGTCTTAAATTTTCTGCTAAGTCAAAGCAAAACAATTGTTAACTTTGGCGTCCAAATTCACTCCCGAAGATACGAGACGCTCTGCATGTTCACCCTGTATACGAATGAGTCTTTCTATATTTCCTTCCATCGGGTCCCCGGCGTGTGATTCGAAGCACGTGTGCAGACAATGCCAGAGGTGAGGCCAAATCGTTCTCCGATTTGAATTCTCCATATCTAACGCCATCTACCGGCGACGACGGTTACCTAGCGCTAATCGCATCGCATTGTTCCCGATATGAACACTTTCATAGCCACAATGTCAGCAATTTGAATGTCATAATGCTCACATTGGATCTATCTCTAGAACGTGTCGGTATCTAAACATTTCCTTGCATATATCTACCTTTAGATGTCGCTACTAAACTTAAAATAATGGAAAACGGTATTTAAAGAGCCATTTAAATTATTTAAAATATGTAGTTATTCCTCAGTTTGAAAATGTCTCAAATATTTTTAATATTCGCAACTGAAATTTTACTCCTTTCTTGAGTTTTATACGGTTAATAAGTTGAAGTCATCGACGCACGCAAAAAAAAACTATTATGCAAGCATAGAGATGTAACTATTGCAAGCACGATGAGCATTTGATTAATAGAGGGGGAGGATGACGATACAAAGAGAATTTGAATTTTGTATAATTTGAATTGCACTGCAATATTGTGAAAATAGCCTTTGATAAAATTCTTCCATTTAAAAACAGGAAAAATACACATTCATTGTCAGCTTTCCTTATTTATATATAGTTACCTCAGAAATCACGCACACACAAAGTGAAGCCAATAATATCGAATGAAGTCACTTTTTCATACAGTCCGCCGCAAGAGGGGTGTATAATGGGTCGCGCGAGTTTCTAATGGGCGCGATACATCAATCCGTTCCCATACGTGGGGTCGGAACAGCGCCGTATCCACAATGGACCCATTTCTCTTTACCGGGCAGCTAACTGACCTAATTTGGGGCTGATTCGACCGGCCCGCCAGCGATCTGGGCTCGCAGAGTACGTACATGATGCGACATTAAGTTCGTTAAGCTTTGACAGTGTATCGAACGACGAGTTTTAACCCACAAAAGTCTAACTTAAGGTGGGCCTTCCCGCTTAACTCCCCATACAAACGTGGAAAGAAGATCATGCGCATATTTCTTATCAGAGATCCAAAATTATATTCCAAACAGCTTTATGAACTAGATGTCTGATGACCTTTGGTATTGTAAAATAGTGTTTGGTTTCCAAGTTATAAGGTCGGAAAGATCTAATTTATCGCGCGTTTCATACAATAACTTTGGAGGTGGATTACTCAATAATAAAACAAATACATCTTAAAAAAATTAGGTATCAGAGATAGTTTGTTTCATGAAAATATATAATAATCAATTTGGTTTTTGTTCGATTTTTGACTACAGCGGTCGTGGTTTGCTTTTAGCTATAAGTATTTTTGTAATTAAAATTTTCGTAAATCTTACCATATCGCGCATTGTCTGTTTGTGTACATGTTGCATCCTCTTCATCACGGAGACTGTCTTTTTCTTTGAAACAGAGATGGTCCTAGAGCGCAATAGCACGAATTGTACCGTGCCCGCGAATGAGTTAGTCCTGCCGGGAAGGGCCACCTTAAAGCGTTAGTTTGCTTACAGTCTAACTTAAAGTGCGTTTTGCTTTGAAGGAAAGTAAACATGTTTTAAATTAATTCGATGATCGTATCTGATAAACTGCTCAAACGAAATGCAAGATATCGAATTACACTGGCCATAGCACATATACATACGCCGACATCTTTGGTAAAAGTTTGCTTCGTATGTCTTCGTTGCCTCTTATATCAAATATACAGTTTCCCGTAATGTTTTTTTTGTGATACAAATAATTCAGACGATATTCTTTGTAAAAATACCACCAATAGCAGTTACTTGAATATGATGATCTGATTTCTTAGTTAGCAGATTTTATTTTCTGCTTTCACATAAATCTCAAGCCACTCAAGTCTAAGGAAGCCGTCGACTTTGTCTGACAATGTTGTAGGCTAGTCCCAAAGGATTCATTTGCATTTCTCATTATTCCCTCGTCCGACAAGAGAATAGAGCCGATCAGGATTCGCGGGACTTTCATATTCCACTATAATACCAGTGTCTGAACTGGAATTTTTACTCCTTCGTCTATGAAAACATCAAGTGTCTTTACTTTCGTATAGGTTGTATTTGATATTCAGTGTTTATTAATTCAGAATTAGATACGTTTTTTGGGAAAGATATTTGGAAAATGTTTTTTTTATTATTACGACTTTTGAATGCTCCTTGTAGTTTGTCAATTGTAGTAACCATTGGTTCAGAGTGCCCTCGAATGTATTGTATTAATAAGCTAAAAACATAAGTTAAATATACCTTTTGGTACTAAGGAAATACGTCGCTTTAAAAAAAAATTATATATAAATATATAATTGACTGTAAGCAAGGACACATGTATAACTACATAAAGTAGAAAACATTGCAAATCATGGATATGGAATTGGTAGACGCACTGCCCGCGAAAGGTGGGTTTGCTGGTTCAATTTGAGACTTGCAGTACGAGTATATTCATAAAGTCGTTATTTTTCAGATTTCACGCATTGATAAATGTATCTTAGCTTCACTTTCGATTCTGCATGCAATATCACAATCGTTAAAAAGATAACTTTAAGACTCTCTCTCAATCTTCCTCCCACTATTTCACTATTTCACATATTTACTAAAGACTAAACATATAAACATTACTGTTTGAAGACTTGCCACATCATCAAAATGCCTCCGTAATTCTTATACACCCTAATCCTCGCTCCCAACAAAGCACTCGAGGGAGTTAGCGTGATTGTTGATTGGCTATACGATGTCGATAGCCGAGCCGGAGCCACGACCGTGACACGTCAGCCGCCAGCTGTCATAATCAATCAATCAAGTGCAGAGACCGCAAGCGCGGATGCCCATTGAACTAGAGATTGGGCCACGTCAATCAGGGCGCGATCCGAGAGAAATCAGTGAGGAAAGAGCACAATCTGGGCTTCGTTGCTGAAGCCTTTGGCATAGGACCAATATGTGTGGATGAGTTTTTCACTTAATAGTTGAGGGTTTTAATATTTGAATTAGCTTTTAGACTCAACTGTAAAATCAACGCAGTAGAAATTAAGGAAGGAAATTATGCGAACAAAGTGCACAAAAGTTGGGTAAGCATTATAGACTGAAAGAAGATAGGTTGACGATAGTTCAGAGTATGTCGAAATGGTTCAGTAATGTGGAGTAAATTATTGATGAACTAAAGAGAAAATAAAATTACAAGTCCAATGTGTGAAAGAAGATGGAGTACATGGGGTCAGCGAAAAGCACGAAAAAAATTAACAAACCCAACATTTTAATTGAAAAGACTACGTTTGAATTTATTAATTATCTCGATAACCCTAATAATTAATTGATCTGAAGTAACTACTGGATTTAATATACTTATTCACCTAGATTTATATTAACTTGCCATGCATTGAAATGTAAAACATTAAACCTTGAACCTGGTTCAGTAGAACATGAATAAGCGTAGTATTTGATCAGAAATATCGCGATATACAAGCAACACATATGAATTTGCCTTACAAGCTAATCGATGATAGATATATGCCACCAGAATGTGAAAGAATCAATCGTCGATTTGTTAAATAAAAAATCCTGCGATGTGCATGTTTGTTTGGGATATGACATACTCAGAACATTCCCAATGCTAGAGAGGCAATTGCCACCAAAATTTGAGTCATACCAATCAATATGGGACATTCGATCTCCGAACGTCGTCGGCGTCTTCCTCCTAGCAAGCCGTGACAAATTGCGGGATTCGGAGCGTTGTCAGCCGAATTGTGTTGCTTGATATGGAGACAGTTTCAACATATTATATCTTTATTCCTGTCTCATTAATATTTTTGAATGCTTCGTAAGGGAATAAAAGTAATGAACACAATTCGCTAGGAAAAGGAGTTTATTTCATTAAATGTAACGGTTATGGTGCTCACAATTAATTAGGAAATAAGCAAGAAGGCGCTGGAGCATTACAAAATAATATGCAAATTTACTTTTCTTTGTCTACTAATGATTCAACTAAATTTGAAGTAAATTAAAGAAAACCAAATCGAAAAATGCAGAGAAGTAATTAGGTTAGATTCTAAAATCGATCCTGAAAGATTTAATTAAAATATTTTTTCAATAGAATGGATATGTTCGATTTCCACACTATCTTATCGGGCAGACGGAACCGACAAAATGAAAACGAGGCTATGCAGAGATGTGGCTGGAGTGACGGCAGTGGTGATCCCAGATTTAATGCGGCTGCAGTAGGAGATATGGGACTTTGTGGTTCTATTCAAAGATATGAGACAAAGCTACCTGGTTGCAATTAGCATTCACGTAGAATATCATTTTGTACGGACATAAAAATGCTCTCCTCATAGATCCAGAAAATCAAGGCAATCGAAGTCAAGAAAAGCGAAGCGAAAATATTGAAAAGTATCTAAAATACTATTCTATTAATTCAGAAAGGAAACATTTTGAAAATTGTCACCAAAACAGTGAATTGATTTGGGTTTTTTGCAATTACAATTGCTTTCGAAAACAAACCACCAACCAGCTCAATGCAATCATTGCACCTGACTTCAGCACTACAAATCGAACACGACCGAGCACCTCGTAGGTAGTTGATTCGGCGAGTCAAGGGGTGTAGACCCATATCCAGGAGTGGAATGGGGCCAAGGGGAGGCCGCCCGATGCCAAGAGACAGAATATCGCTGCCAAGTTCTGTAGGGGTGTTTGTTACTTAGAGAGGCGACGTCCGCCCCTTTTGGCCGGCTAGCCCGGACTGCGCATATTGAGTTGAATGCTCGTCTTCCTTTTGTGCAGGATGTTGAGGGGTGCGTGGTTTTGGTGTCGCCAGGAATTTCATTGCACTCGATCTCGTGAGGAATGAATTCGTTTTCAGAAATGATATTTTCAAAATTGGTTGGATCAATTGAAAATGGGATCAACTTGTTGATCAACTGAGATAAAAAATTATATGCTTAAGAAAATAGTGACAGTTGAAAAAATATTATTCACAAGTCGATGTATAACATTTTGCGATTGATTCAGTATCCACTACATGGATGTACTTTTACCTGATGTATGAACATAATGCGTACGTCGCTTATTTAAAGGAATGTCATATGTACGTATGTATAATCGACCGTGAAGCAAGGACACATTAATTTAAGAAAGATCCCAGTAAAAATAACTATAACAATACCCGCAAATAATATGTTTTGCTAGTTCGGGTCCAGCCTTGCAGTATATTCGTAAAGCAGTTATTTTTCCTGGGCTCTTTCTTAAATTGATGTGTCCTTGCATCAAGGCCGATTATCCATACATATATTCACATTTCTTATAATGTAGGCTTTTTGCATGTTCCGAATATAGCAGACTTAGCCCCGGTTGCACGAAGAAACGGATGAGTTAATCAATGTTCAAACACGTCACTTTTAGTGAACCGCATAGAGTTCCTTCCATACTGTCCACACAAAGTGACCTGTTTAATCATACTTTGACGTTGATTTTGATTGTTTGTCCTTTCGTGCACTCGGCCCTTAATCTTAACTTACCTTGTGTCAGATAGAATTCGTTTGAGTCCCTCGCATTATCGGCACCTGAAAAAGGAAAACGAAATTTAAAACAACATGCCGAGACACTTGTAAACATTCCGGACAGCATTTAAGTGCTCAAGAGAAGTGAAACTACGGATTCACGTAAAGAAAATCAAAGAATTCGCCGAAAGTTTTCAGTAATGGCCGCCTCAGGCGAGCGTGTAAATAAACACCCGCTAACCGCGGGACATTTCTTATTTCGGAGCGCGTAATTTGAAAATATATTTGATTGTCCAAAATTAAGCCGTAAGCAGGTTCCGCTCAATCCGTTTAGACTGGCGCCCTCTCAGGCCAGAATCTCAGCTCTTTTAACCTGGCGTTAGAGCTCCATTCGAGCGCCGGTTCCGAGCCGGCTTGGTGACTTTTGTCGCGAGTCGTCCATATAAATTGCATTCCTGGCGGTCTGCCGTCGCGAACCGGAGAGAATTATGTTCTAAGATGTCGCCCCTGATGGATTCCGCGGCGCAGGCATGACTGCTGAATCAACATGCGGCTCGTCTTAGGAGAGTCAAATAAATTGTGATATATCACTAACTACGAAAGGGTTAGTTTAATCTTGGAAAATGTTGTTTTGAGTATAGAAGCCATTGAATAACTAAGACAATATTTTGTAGGTTCATGATATCAGGTAAGTACCAATTAGATAATTAAGGCATAAACTAGCAGCGACTTTAAGAACGGCCCGTAAGCTATGCTCCTCATACAAACGTAGTTTACTAATCATTTGGAAACCGCTATTCCAATTAAATTGATATTTCATATCTAATATCAGGTAACAAATATCTGTGTCTGCATGCTTTTGTTTTTTTGAAAAATCAAAACCGAATGAAATGAAAGCAAAAAGAAAATCTTCATACGAATTTTGTTTTCTCTGTGGTTTGACCCAGAATACATTTACCGAAAAAACAAAGGCATGCAGCCACAGATATTTGGAGCCTAATATTAGATACCAAATATCAAGTAAGTTGGAACAGTGGTTTTCAAATTATTAGTAAACTACGTTTGTATGGGAGGCGAAATTTTCAGGTGCTTACGGGCCGACCTTAAGGGCTGATTTTTCATTAGTCTAATAAACAGCCAGATAGCTATTCGACGGATTTCTTTACGCTACTGCTTATCCAACCGATATAGTAAGTCCATATGTTTATTAGTAAAATTATAGTCAGATAATTGTGATAGAAGAATTAATTCTCCAGCAATGAATATCCGTCTTTTGACAAACGTGAATTTGTGCTATCAGTCCGATAAGTAAATTTTGTCGATGTAAGTAGAGAGCAGGAAATCTGTATTCTGTTGTAACTATTTGCAAATAAAATGAATTTGAATTTGAATTTGAAGTACTATCTGAGGATTGAAAAATCCGCCCTAAGGCTGAGATAAATAATCGTAACAGAAACTAAGGCTAACGAAAAGTAGTCCTTTATGACGTCACTTTGCATTACTTTGAGATTTTGTTCATACCGATCCCGTTATGAAAATCTGGGCGATTCTTCCTACACCCAGAATGACGTTACAAGCGAAACTTAGATTTGTGTAGGAGAGCAGAGTAAATGAGTGACCACAGAATGACGAAACATAATGACACAGCGGCAGTGAGTGAAGTTTTAGTGGCCTGGCCGATTACATACTTTGTAACTGTCAGATACGTAGCACTTGTTAACGTAGAGCATTCATGAAGAAATTTACGCTGCAATCGTACAATATAGTGCTTTCTTATCCCTGCCTACCCCTCCGGGAAAACGGCGTGACGGTATGCAAGTATGCAAATTTTATTACTTTATTATTTGCTTAATGTTCAAGATGGTTTATATCTTCCTGCAATCTCACAATTACCTAATGGCTTTGAGAAATGTTAACGTGCATCTTCATATGAGTTTTGGTAAAAAAACCGTCGCATATGCAGCCAATCGCTCTTGCCAGACAACACATAATAATATTACATTCTCCTCGAGGTATTCAGTGTTCGTGGGTGCACTACATTTTATTACCGCTGCCTGTTAAATTTCTTCCAGCCGTTCGCCTGCTCATTAGGGTTCCGTAGTTCGTTAGTGGGGAATATTATGCATGAAATCTTCTTTCCGAGAAGACTCTGTACTGAGGGAATGGGTACAATTAAAGTTAGATGCCTCTCTCGGCCCGGATTAATGGCGACTGCCATATAATTGGACGGTGTTGCTTAGCTTCCTCCCCTTACGTCTGAGATTAATGTTGCGTAAGTGTGTGTACGCCGGAGAAATTGTTGGAACGGGTGTACGTTACGAGTTTTAAGCTGGAATGAGGAAGATAATGTGACGAGAACTCGGAAGATTATAATTTCGTAATCTCAGCACGAATGATCGACGAGGTCTCAAACTGACAACAATATTAATAGATCATTAGTATTGCTTTTTAAAGATCTGAACTTGTTCCAAAATACTTGAGGATTATTGAGTGGCACATGTGAATTTAAAAGGTAAACATAGATATATTTAATGATGTCTTGTTCATACAGATCGAGTGGCAAGTATGTTGCCGTGTCATTTAGGTATAGGATTCCTTCACAATATTTTCTTATCCATAAACAATTAAATCAGTTAAATTAACTGAATTAAAACAATATTTAACTACTGCCTTAAAAGTACGCCAACTCACTCGCATTCCCGAAGGAATTAGATGCCTTGCCCCAACCTTCCCATTATGAGCATTGAACATTGAACTAGATGGAAAACATGGATATTTTTCTGGGTCCATCTATCATCCAATGCGTCGGACCGACTCGGGCGGGCTTAAACCTACCGCCTAGTAATAGGGACTTGCAGGTTCCGAACCATGGAGTGAACTGAATTATCAACGAAACCACACATTTCAATCTCGGTTAAGAAAGAAAGAGGTCATTAAACTGGCATTCGAACCCGCGATCTTGTGCACAAGAGGTGACAGACCTCTTCTGTCCAAGGCCTCCGAAATGGATTTAAAGCTCATGGCTTTGTTGTTTGACATTCTTATCTCGACACTTTTCTTCAGCCGGCCTGTGAGTGAGCCCTTTTATGAAATTCTTTCCGGAAAACTTCCTAACAAGAGTGTAACAACGCAATAACGATGTTTTCTTGGAAAATAAGAAGCTTTAACTTTGTTCACAGTGAATAAATTTAAGACGCTTTTTAAAAAGGACATGATTTATTTTTTAGCGTATAATGTAGGACGTATACAATCCAATTTAGGCATATAAACCTGATGCCTAAATTGGATTGTATACTATATCAATATATTGTATACAAGCCAAAAGAAAAAAAAAAGGTTAATTGATAGATATCCGCGATTCCTCTAACGGAAAACTGTAAATTTTACCCAACATCTCTCATATTTAAAATGAATGCACACGAAAAAATTACGCTATACGTCAATATAAGCTGTCCGGTCGGACAATTGGTTATCAAGTTATAAGATAGGATGTGAGATTCCAGAGGATAAATCTTGAAAAAATACTACATCAGGCAGACGATCATTTAAATCTTAGAGCAGGTGCCCTGGTGATTAGTTGTTCTTCGGTCATTTTAATCGAAAAAACATTCCCTGTTACTATTAAACCCAGATCATCGCCTGAACAGTTATACAATGTTTTGTCCCTTTCTCTCGATTTCGAAACTGCATGTCAATGCAAAGGACAAAACATTGTATAACTATTCAAACGATGATCATCGTTTATTAGTAGCAGGGATTATTTTTAAATATACAGCGGTATCCCGTAAGACCAAACCAATACTGGCGAAAGAGTAGTTAACTGCTCCTACAACAGTTATAAATCGGCTTAGTTATTTTCATATTTAATTTATATTTATTTAAAATGGAAATCATGGGTTTTAATATTAAATTTATAGTACACATTCAGAGTCCGAGAGATCCACTTTATTATTTTTAACGTAAAGTTAAAGTGATATTTTTTACATTTTTTTAAGTTTTGACAGATCTTTTCTTCACCCGCAATGTTGGACATAGAATTGCGTTTATTGAAATTTTAAACCTTTGAAGAACAACTGGCTGTACATATGCAAAGTTGCGACGTATTGGAAATTGTTGAAAAAAAAAATAATTGATATCCCCTCTTCATCTTGCATCTCCAGTATTCGTTTGATTCACTGCTTACGGTACACCCTTCCATTATCCGGCTTATGGACACAAATTGCCTTAAGGTCGCCCAACCCGGCGGGACCAACTAATTCGCGGGCACGGTACAAAACTGTGCCGTTGCGCTCTGGGACCTTTTCTGTTTCAAAGAATAAGACAGGCTCCGTGATAAGGAAGATGCAACATGTCCACAGAAAAGACAATGTGCATAGTGTATGATTTGGTAAGATTTACGAAAATTTTATTTACAAAACGACTTATAGCTAAAAGTAAACCACGACCGCTGTAGTCAAAAATCTAACAAAAACCAAATGGATCATAAATCTTGATTAAATAAGCTATGTCTGATGACTAATCTTTATAAGATGTTCTTACTTTATCATTGCGTAATCCACCTCCAAAGTTATTGTATAAAACGCGCGAAAAATGCGAACTTTCGACCTTATAACTTAGAAACCAAACACAATTTTACAATGCCAATGGTCATCAGACATCTAGATCGATCAAATAAAGCTATTTTGAGCAAAATTTTGGATCTCTGACAAGAAAAATGGGCGTGATCTTCTTTCCCCTTTTGTATGTACGTCTCAATACCTATCCGAACTTGACTGGTCTCGGCTCAAGGAATGTCCTCAGATGGCAGAATAAACATTGAATAGGAGTATTACGCCACTTGTGAAAGACAGCAAGCCAAAGCGTTCTCATGCCAAGTAACACATTTTAATTCCGAGCGACACAAATGTTCCACTTTGGAATATATTCAAGCCGGTATCAATGATTAAGGAAGGACGATAGTGGCGATATAAACTCATCCGTACAGCGGTAGCTTCGCCACTTTACACTGACGGCAGCGCCGGCGAGTGAGTTTGCTCACTACCGTAGGTTCACCATGGTAAATTAAAACGTCGGGTAAACAGGCAAGTGATTGATGGCGTGAAACGTTTAACTGTCAAACGACGTATTATGATGTACTAGTTAGCATGGTACGTAATGCAATTAAACGTCAGGTTTAATCACTCACTCGTATCTTCACCTGGCGAGGTGATTTATCATGGTAACCTCCCTGACATTTTTTTGTTCCGACACCTAAGAACACTTAAGAGCTGCACAGGACGCCATTAGGCGCAACGAACATTCGATGTTGCGTGTTCCGAATTCATAAGCGAACTGAATGGCCGTAACTACCAAACGTGGCTACGCTGTTTCAGTCGCCGTTCGCATTCTATCTTCCTCGATGTCTGGTATCGAGGGAGGCGTACATTTACGCTTGAATGCGGTGCCGTGTAGTATCCGACTGTGCGGCTAAAAAGTAAGGAAGACTTAATTAAGATCGCTAACGACCTCGCTTTAGATTCTACTGGGACGCCATAGAGTTTGAAGATGTTAGAGGCCGACTTTATAGCCCCGTCGTTTTTTTAAGAACGGCCCGTAAGCTATGCTCCCCATACAAACGTAGTTTACTAATAATTTGGAAACCGCTATTCCAATTAAATTGATATTTAATATCTAATATCAGGTAACAAATATCTGTGTCTGCATGCTTTTGTTTTTTTTGAAAAATCCAAACCGAATGAAATGAAAGCAAAAAGAAAATCTTCATACGAATTTTGTTTTCTCTATGGTTTGACCCAGAATACATTTACCGAAAAAACAAAGGCATGCAGACACAGATATTTGTAGCCCTAATATTAGATGCCAAATATCAAGTGAGTTGGAACATTGGTTTTCAAATGATTAGTAAACTACGTTTGTATGGGAGGCGAAATTTTCAGGTGCTTACGGGCCGACCTTCAGAGAATAATGAGGCGATCAAATTCATACAACGGCTTGTGCCTGTTTCCGCTCATCTTTTTAATCATGTCATATTTCATCATCACCTTCAATCATATTTTTTAGAGTGGAAGTAATATATAAGTCAACATTAGATTTTAATGTAATAGGAAGTTCATTTGAAAACATGTTAGTTTAAATTTTGATAAACTTCTATAATGAATTTTCACAATTGACCAAGATGTAATATGTGATTCCTATACGAGTATGCCACCATGTCTTTAAATTAATAATTATTATTGGATAATTATAATAATTAAATCAATCATGAAGCTGAAGTTTTGATGTGGAGACCCTACACAGGGAAAAGAAGCGTCGGCAAACCGCCAGCACGTTGGTCAGACGATAAACGTCAGACAGCAGGTGACAACTGGCGAAGTAAAACAGGCGACTACACAACTTGGCGAATTCTGGGGGAGGCCTACGTCCAGGAGTGGACAGCAAAAGGCTTATTTCATTTCATTTCATTTCATTTATTTATTCAACTTCTGGTAGTAAAACTACACTAAGTCATGTCACAATTTGATTGATCCGCGGATTCGATCAACCAGTGAAGAAGAACCCGCAAAGAAACTTCACTGGTCTATAAATTATGTTTTTTTTGTCTTTTTTTTTTCGTCTACATAAATGATATAACACAATTATGATTTCATACCTAAATGCTTCTGCCAAACTTACATTGGTAGAACGGTCTAAAGCAAAGAACTAAGAACTACGAGGAAACAACAATCCACAATGTGAAAAGTCTTAATTAATAAATAAATGACTTAACTTAATAACTTAATAGCTTAAGAAGAAGAAGAGAGGTATTATTAGTTGACGATTGTAACATCATGCATCAACCGTTACTATAGCATCACAAATCGACTAGAAACCGGCATCCATGATTTATCTAACACAATCTTCCATCTACATCGTTTACTTCTCGGCCGTCAGTATTTATGTCGTCCGTAGATGCACAAGTCTCCCGGGAGCTCTATTCCCCGCAGTCGAATGGGAATACTCGAGCAGGCGACAGCGCCGTGCGAGCTGCTACCATGATGTAGTGCATAGATTCGTCCTGTCGTTACTTACTACCATCCAGTCAGGAAGGACCGGAGACACGACTGATGGTGGCTAGTTGGCTTACGAATTCAGGTGCGCAGCATCGAGTGTTCGTTTCATTAAATGCCGTCCTGTGCATTCTGGTAATATCTCGTAATTACTTAAAAATTTTAATTTAATTTATTAATATATTTTATTTTATGAATATTATATAAATTATATTATATATATTATATAATATTATATTTTATTAATAGTCAACACTTTTATTTAGTTTGCCGTATAACATTACTTCACAGGAACAGGTAAATAAATGCATTCTGATTCTGATTCTAATTCCTTATAAGCGACACTATTGACTAGTGCAGTAATACAGGTTGCTTTATATATCTCAAAATCAACGAATCTGGTTCCCGAAAATTCTCAGTCTGTATCAAAATCGGCCTCATGACTCCTTTGAGAGTTTTTTGTTATTTCATTTACTTTATAATTTGGCCATGAAGGCCCACTTAAACAATTTACCTGTATATGATAAACAACATCATAATCATGGAACAGTGATCGAAAAAAATACCATGAGATGATTTTCAACGGGCGAAAGCGCGGTAAAAAGCTAGTATACTGTAAAAATGCTATTGCTAAAAGGACGGAAAAAATGCATCAATAAAACCTCCAAAAAAGTTTATTCCCCAGGCATGTCGACGCAGAATATTTCGACCAAAGTATCCTAAGCATCCTGGAGCCCACCGCAATAAACCCTCCTCCGTCGACCCGAGAAGAATCACGACTCTGAAAATAAAAGAGTTACGAGGCATCAAAAATATGCCAAAAGCGTAAATTGGTCGCACTCAAGGCAAAAAGAACGAATTTCATCACTGTAATAAACGAAGACTTCACAAACAACACTAATTTTGATCGCGCCTACCGTAAAAGCAGTCATCATCGTAAAGATACGAATAGTCGCAGCAACAACAAAACGTTTCGGAACGCATTTCCGAGTCACTTGGAGGATGCTCGAAAAATATCCGCCGACTGCCGCTTTGATCTTCCCAGTCGCACTAACGCACGATCCTCGGGCGAGCGGACATTATTAATTCTGTCGACTTTTTCCGTCAGCCTAAATTACCTTTCACTCCCGAAATTATGCCTCTTAGCTGGAATAATTGAGAGCTCTCCATTGGCTCCCGATTCCCGTCGTTACAACTCGTCGACGCGAGCGTTTTTAGGACTTTCCTTTCGAAATTGCCAATCTTTTTCCTTTTTGCTTTCGTCGTCTTCACTTTAAGAGCGTCGATCGCTTCGCCCTTTTAAAAACCCGCAGTTTGCGTGATGGCAGCCACGCGAGAGTTGTATAAAATGAAGCCATCACGGTCGTAACGAGCGTCTAAATACAGTGTCGTGCTGCGCGGTTAACGAACCTGCCGCAAATGAAAAGCAAAGCTTCGGTCTTCGACTATTTAAAGATGCGTCTGATATCTGCATAAAAACCTCAAGCGAGGTAATAAAATCGCGAGTCATAAGAGTCATAAACGGGGATAAAAAATACAAAACAGTAGCAGGCAATTCCCGAGCATGTGCACAGGCGTCCTTATTATAAAGATGTCACGATGTTCGTCGCACCGGTGGCAAAGCGAGCGAGCCGTCGTCCCCCCACTGTTGCTAAAAGATCCCAGCGGGACTGCATCGAAAATAATATCGTCGGCCAGCGATGTAAAGCTGAAATTACATCGAACGTCACTGACGGCATTCAATTATTTTTTGCTCCATTTTGTAGTTTCCTAGATTATGAATGCATTGCAGCGCGGTGCATATCGTGAGCTACCGAGATACCTGTAGTGTGTTTGAGTTTCAGCGACATCTACATTTTAAGCATTGTAATCAGATTTTGAAAATAATCTGAAAAAGTATTGGTCGTGACATTCGTCGGAAGCAGGACTTGAACCTGCGACCTTTGGATTACATGTCCACTGCTCTAAACCAACTGAGCTATCCCGACAATTACATCAGCCAACAAATTTCTCGATTATATTCGAATCGACACAATGCTTCCCCTATCTTCTGCTAGATGGCGCTGATAATGTTTTTGCGTATTGATCCTACGCTAAGGCATTTTGACTGCAATGATTGAGCTATCAATCTTATTGCTGTCGTCACCAAAGACGTTTTTGGTATCGGACACTAAGAGTCAGCCCGGATTTTACTTGATAATTTTATGTATTTAATGGATACGACATTACCGTTATCTCATTAATTTGAGTTTCAGCGACATCTACATTTTAAGCATTGTAATCAGATTTTGAAAATAATCTGAAAAAGTATTGGTCGTGACATTCGTCGGAAGCAGGACTTGAACCTGCGACCTTTGGATTACATGTCCACTGCTCTAAACCAACTGAGCTATCCCGACAATTACATCAGCCAACAAATTTCTCGATTATATTCGAATCGACACAATGCTTCCCCTATCTTCTGCTAGATGGCGCTGATAATGTTTTTGCGTATTGATCCTACGCTAAGGCATTTTGACTGCAATGATTGAGCTATCAATCTTATTGCTGTCGTCACCAAAGACGTTTTTGGTATCGGACACTAAGAGTCAGCCCGGATTTTACTTGATAATTTTATGTATTTAATGGATACGACATTACCGTTATCTCATTAATTTGAGTTTCAGCGACATCTACATTTTAAGCATTGTAATCAGATTTTGAAAATAATCTGAAAAAGTATTGGTCGTGACATTCGTCGGAAGCAGGACTTGAACCTGCGACCTTTGGATTACATGTCCACTGCTCTAAACCAACTGAGCTATCCCGACAATTACATCAGCCAACAAATTTCTCGATTATATTCGAATCGACACAATGCTTCCCCTATCTTCTGCTAGATGGCGCTGATAATGTTTTTGCGTATTGATCCTACGCTAAGGCATTTTGACTGCAATGATTGAGCTATCAATCTTATTGCTGTCGTCACCAAAGACGTTTTTGGTATCGGACACTAAGAGTCAGCCCGGATTTTACTTGATAATTTTATGTATTTAATGGATACGACATTACCGTTATCTCATTAATTTGAGTTTCAGCGACATCTACATTTTAAGCATTGTAATCAGATTTTGAAAATAATCTGAAAAAGTATTGGTCGTGACATTCGTCGGAAGCAGGACTTGAACCTGCGACCTTTGGATTACATGTCCACTGCTCTAAACCAACTGAGCTATCCCGACAATTACATCAGCCAACAAATTTCTCGATTATATTCGAATCGACACAATGCTTCCCCTATCTTCTGCTAGATGGCGCTGATAATGTTTTTGCGTATTGATCCTACGCTAAGGCATTTTGACTGCAATGATTGAGCTATCAATCTTATTGCTGTCGTCACCAAAGACGTTTTTGGTATCGGACACTAAGAGTCAGCCCGGATTTTACTTGATAATTTTATGTATTTAATGGATACGACATTACCGTTATCTCATTAATTTGAGTTTCAGCGACATCTACATTTTAAGCATTGTAATCAGATTTTGAAAATAATCTGAAAAAGTATTGGTCGTGACATTCGTCGGAAGCAGGACTTGAACCTGCGACCTTTGGATTACATGTCCACTGCTCTAAACCAACTGAGCTATCCCGACAATTACATCAGCCAACAAATTTCTCGATTATATTCGAATCGACACAATGCTTCCCCTATCTTCTGCTAGATGGCGCTGATAATGTTTTTGCGTATTGATCCTACGCTAAGGCATTTTGACTGCAATGATTGAGCTATCAATCTTATTGCTGTCGTCACCAAAGACGTTTTTGGTATCGGACACTAAGAGTCAGCCCGGATTTTACTTGATAATTTTATGTATTTAATGGATACGACATTACCGTTATCTCATTAATTTGAGTTTCAGCGACATCTACATTTTAAGCATTGTAATCAGATTTTGAAAATAATCTGAAAAAGTATTGGTCGTGACATTCGTCGGAAGCAGGACTTGAACCTGCGACCTTTGGATTACATGTCCACTGCTCTAAACCAACTGAGCTATCCCGACAATTACATCAGCCAACAAATTTCTCGATTATATTCGAATCGACACAATGCTTCCCCTATCTTCTGCTAGATGGCGCTGATAATGTTTTTGCGTATTGATCCTACGCTAAGGCATTTTGACTGCAATGATTGAGCTATCAATCTTATTGCTGTCGTCACCAAAGACGTTTTTGGTATCGGACACTAAGAGTCAGCCCGGATTTTACTTGATAATTTTATGTATTTAATGGATACGACATTACCGTTATCTCATTAATTTGAGTTTCAGCGACATCTACATTTTAAGCATTGTAATCAGATTTTGAAAATAATCTGAAAAAGTATTGGTCGTGACATTCGTCGGAAGCAGGACTTGAACCTGCGACCTTTGGATTACATGTCCACTGCTCTAAACCAACTGAGCTATCCCGACAATTACATCAGCCAACAAATTTCTCGATTATATTCGAATCGACACAATGCTTCCCCTATCTTCTGCTAGATGGCGCTGATAATGTTTTTGCGTATTGATCCTACGCTAAGGCATTTTGACTGCAATGATTGAGCTATCAATCTTATTGCTGTCGTCACCAAAGACGTTTTTGGTATCGGACACTAAGAGTCAGCCCGGATTTTACTTGATAATTTTATGTATTTAATGGATACGACATTACCGTTATCTCATTAATTTGAGTTTCAGCGACATCTACATTTTAAGCATTGTAATCAGATTTTGAAAATAATCTGAAAAAGTATTGGTCGTGACATTCGTCGGAAGCAGGACTTGAACCTGCGACCTTTGGATTACATGTCCACTGCTCTAAACCAACTGAGCTATCCCGACAATTACATCAGCCAACAAATTTCTCGATTATATTCGAATCGACACAATGCTTCCCCTATCTTCTGCTAGATGGCGCTGATAATGTTTTTGCGTATTGATCCTACGCTAAGGCATTTTGACTGCAATGATTGAGCTATCAATCTTATTGCTGTCGTCACCAAAGACGTTTTTGGTATCGGACACTAAGAGTCAGCCCGGATTTTACTTGATAATTTTATGTATTTAATGGATACGACATTACCGTTATCTCATTAATTTGAGTTTCAGCGACATCTACATTTTAAGCATTGTAATCAGATTTTGAAAATAATCTGAAAAAGTATTGGTCGTGACATTCGTCGGAAGCAGGACTTGAACCTGCGACCTTTGGATTACATGTCCACTGCTCTAAACCAACTGAGCTATCCCGACAATTACATCAGCCAACAAATTTCTCGATTATATTCGAATCGCGTACGCGTACGCGTACGCGTATAGCGTAGGATCAATACGCAAAAACATTATCAGCGCCATCTAGCAGAAGATAGGGGAAGCATTGTGTCGATTCGAATATAATCGAGAAATTTGTTGGCTGATGTAATTGTCGGGATAGCTCAGTTGGTTTAGAGCAGTGGACATGTAATCCAAAGGTCGCAGGTTCAAGTCCTGCTTCCGACGAATGTCACGACCAATACTTTTTCAGATTATTTTCAAAATCTGATTACAATGCTTAAAATGTAGATGTCGCTGAAACTCAAATTAATGAGATAACGGTAATGTCGTATCCATTAAATACATAAAATTATCAAGTAAAATCCGGGCTGACTCTTAGTGTCCGATACCAAAAACGTCTTTGGTGACGACAGCAATAAGATTGATAGCTCAATCATTGCAGTCAAAATGCCTTAGCGTAGGATCAATACGCAAAAACATTATCAGCGCCATCTAGCAGAAGATAGGGGAAGCATTGTGTCGATTCGAATATAATCGAGAAATTTGTTGGCTGATGTAATTGTCGGGATAGCTCAGTTGGTTTAGAGCAGTGGACATGTAATCCAAAGGTCGCAGGTTCAAGTCCTGCTTCCGACGAATGTCACGACCAATACTTTTTCAGATTATTTTCAAAATCTGATTACAATGCTTAAAATGTAGATGTCGCTGAAACTCAAATTAATGAGATAACGGTAATGTCGTATCCATTAAATACATAAAATTATCACCTGTAGTGTGCTCTTCGATAATCGATGCAAATGCATTGTTCCAATGTCGTTCTGAGGAGACTGGAGGAGATAGATCATCCGAGACGAGGCCTTATCTCCGGCGCACGACATCTTCGATTTAATGATGAAGACGTAACTCAGCATAGTTTATTGGGTTTCTTTTGAAATATCTCACGATCGGGATTTACGATGAAATTTGATATTTTCGATCTAGAGGATACGTTACATAGTTCACTAAATGATCGAAGAGCAGATTATGTTTGTATTTTATGGTCGTTTTGTTGTGTTGCGTTCTCCAGTCTGCCCAGTCGGAGCAATAGCTGCTGGAGACTTGCAAGTTATGCGTATTGGATGTAAGAAATAGTTATGTGAAAGTTAAGAGAAAAGAATCCAAATTATTGGAAAGGGTTGTCACAAATTGTGATTCCAAGTGCGCAATAAATGCATCGAGCGTACAACAAAAGCGTGCAGCCAGCATTTCGTATCGACTTCTCTGTCCGATAGATGGAGTAACATCTCGTTTTATGTCTCGTATGCACCAGGATCATTTCTCTCCACAAATGCCTTCAATGAATCATCTGGTCCGGTTGTCAGCTCGCTAGCGATGCATGGCCGGTCTAGTGCGCCGTGTGTAGCGACGTGTGGGTACTTTAAAGTTAAAGTTTTGCAGAATTGAGGGAGGAACTAAACGGAGAACGGTGAAGTAGACAATAATGTTTTTAATAATCATGCAATGATGACTTTGAACTTAATTCGAAGGCCAAAACATGGGATTTTGGCTACGAATTGAACATATTTGGTGGTATATCTTTTGTTTTGGAGACAAAAACTTGTATTCTTCCATACATTTTTGGTAACCTACACATCATGAATTGACAGAAACCATTTATAAACCTTAGAAAGCCAAAGTAAGTATTGTTTCTTAATGCAACAACTATGTTGTTGTGTGATATAGATATTTTCAATTTATCTATTTAAACTTCAGGTAGTCAAACTATGCATATTAAGCGAAGATTCGATTTAATCAGTTAAGAGTAATCCACAAAGACATTTCACTTGACTGTGTTTATATTGTTTTCCTGTACATATGTCTTATACGCTTACGATCTAAATACTACTAATAAATTTAAATGTTTTAAAACAGCTTTGAGACAAGGAAGCATCTCCTAATATAACCGCCTTAAAATAGTATATTATACCATCAATTTATATATACATTGATAGTATAATACAGAGGTAATCATTGCTGTTAACTTTATAACCAAAACTGTGACAAGTGTTTAGAGCCCTCGTCAAATTAAATCCAGTTTAAGCATATCAACTCAAATGTATACATTATATCGTAAATCATAATGATCAAAAACAATTCAAATACTTCCGGTAAAAATGTCAAACAAGATAAATTACCAAACAGCGCCAAAAGATTAATTATATAGCTGGGAAGTAAGGATTTTATTTCAAGAGCCCCTTAATCACAACATTACGACAATAATAACTGACCAAACCACGTAAATAAACTAAATCCCTCACATCAAGCGTAGTCCCGACGCCATTAATTTATGATAAAGCTAGCTGGTGTCAGAATAAGCTTCATAACTCCAGCGCCCTTACTCCCCAGTTGCCGGCATCAGGTAGGTATGTTAACAAGCCGTTAGATGGCGTTGCCTGCAATGAAACACGCATGGGCGTTACGCGTAAGTTATTATCATGAGAATGGCGAAGTGGCCGGTGCATCGTATTTTATGAACGAAAGGTTGGAAATTGCCCCTCTGTAGGTGTAGGCAGCAGAAGCATTTAGCAATAGATTGAATGGACGGCTCGTCTTGAGTTAGGAGGAATCCTCTCCTCTTACAAGAAGTAGGTATTCGTGACCTGAGAACTTATTTGTTTTCAGTTTTTCTGATATTTGGTTGCTTTTTCCAACTCCAACCACAACCATTTCAGGTTTGCAAAATTGTGCATTTTTTTTTTCAAAACTAATAATGATTCATGGAATTAGAAGGTTTGAGCACAGTTGAAGTGACGTTGCGCCCCACAGATCAATATTTCATCGTCCGGTGTCAGTTAAAAACATAGTTAAAAAATTCCTAAATAAAATAAATAAATTGACTGTTGGACAAGTATGATTAGAATTCGTACTTCTATTAAATATTTTCTGCATACTTTAAACAATGATTCGATGGAGATTACGCTTTTTTATCCCAGTATTATGTCATAACAAATTATTGTAATCTCAAAATTCATAAACTTTTTAAATATCTTCTAAAGTCGCCTTTCTGCTACCAAAGAAGCTACAAAGCAGCCATTCCCGTAATAACACAAGCATCTGTTGCACGAATATTAATAAGCTGAAGACGCGGTCCCTGATTTATTCGCGCACACAACATTTGTTCGAATATATTAAACGTCGAGATGACACTTGTGACGCCTGCAAATTGTTCTGGAGCCCAGTTCTCAAGTTTAACTAGAACATTATTCAATTTACATCTGCCATTGTTGCTAATAACGAATGGTTTTGCTTCTCGCGTTTTAACGATGTTAAACTTCTTCTTCTTATTTGGGTCTTATTTCCTTAGTTTTGCTCAAGATCAGAGGTAACATATTAGGTTGTCTAGCGTATATTACTCTTGTGTGTCGCCAGTTGCTTCTGTGATACCGAGTTTGTCTTTGAAGTCATTATTTTGACTCAGGGACTCAATATGTCATGTCCCTCGGTGTTTTCGTTATTTGTTTGCAGATATAACTCTTCATTCTCGTAAGGTGGCTGTCAACGTCGGCAAAAACATTTTTATTTTACAATTATGTAAAAAAAATATTATAAAGTATTTTTCTGACATTAAATTAATTTGGGATTACAGAGGCTTATAAAATATTTCGATAAAGACGTCACATAAAATAGAATAATAATATGAGTCGTTTTAAATTATATGCAGATATAAACATACCATTAAATAACAATGCAAAAAAATATATATTTTACAATAACTTTAATATCGTACTTCTATCAGTTTCAGTCGCAGGGTCATGATGTATAGACTAGCTGTTTGCATACAGGTGTATTCAGAGTGGGCGGACTAACTTTAATCCGCCGGACTAAACCGGTTCTTGTATGGTTAGTCCGGTACTAATCTCGTTCTATGTTTGGAAAGGTGCTCTCTGAATACGATTGTTAATGGTTTAATTTCGTAAATGTAATTTGTTTTATTAAAATACAATGAGACATATTACGAGTATAGTCAAAATCACGAAGTTATAACGAATGCCCAGATTTAGCGAACTGGATGATGTGACTATATAATAATACTGATTAAGGGACCCGGCTCCGCTCGTGTCAGTGCCGTGTTGGACTGATTGATGTTGGGCCGAATTATTTCCTGATATGAATTATTTCCTGATACCACAATGACCCGAAAATGGTATTTAAACAAAATATACTGAAGTCATCAAAGAAATTAAAAACTAAAATATTATACATTATCCTATAAATTTAACTATTCCTAAAATTACACACATTTATAACAAATAATAAATTTCAGCCATATCGCTGCCAGGCGGCAGGGTGCCCAAAAGACTGGCCGCATTCCCTCTCTGGATAGCTAGGCTCAACCTCTGCCCGAGATGCCAGCCAGCCCTCTGGTCACGCGATGATTTGATCAACCGCGACGACAAATCCTCAAACAGAGTTCTAGCATCCGGCCCCCATGAGCCTAACGTTTCGACACCAAACGGCACAAACATATAGCACTCACTGAGCATTGAATATTTGCGCCGTTTTAGTGCCTCTATAATAATAGTGAAGTCATTATAAATCAAAGGTCATGAAAATATAAAAGTGAAATAATTTAAAATAGGTACTTACCTCAAGTACATACATTTAATTAAGTACTTATGTATTATAACTATTATTTTTTTCTTTTAATCACGATAACTATCATGTAGGTACTCACTTATTATAAAACGATTACTTATTACTTATCTTTCACGATTTAATTTGAGAATATTGTCACGTTCTTTCAAACACATAAAACCTTACACATCCTTACACTACACACACACACACCCTCTCACATACACCCTTAAAAATACTCTGCACTATTTCGGATTTTTATGTTGAAAACAATTAAATGGCATTATGTTTAGTTTTTAAAACCTATTTTGTATTATTTTTAACCTGCTAGTATTCCAAATAAACAAATAAATGATATGAGTTCCCCATACAAATGTTCATCTCCTATTTCACCACCTTTGTGTTTAATTTTCGCCACAAAAGGTAGTATATGTCCTTCTCTAAGGTCCAGACTATCTCTATAATGAACTTAATCAAAATTGACCCAGCGGTTTAGGCGCGGAAACTAAATAGACAGGCAGAGTTACTTTCGAATGTATAGCATTAGTGTTGACAATGAAAATGGAAAATGATAATATTAGTAATTTTATGTATTTAATCGATACGACATTATCGATATCTCATTAATTTCAGTGTCAGCGACATCTACATTTGAAGCATTGTAATCAGATTTTGAAAATAACTCCTGCTTCCGACGGATGTCACGACCAATACTTTTTCAGATTATTTTCAAATTCTGATCACAATGCTTAAAATGTAGATGTCGCTGAAACTCAAATTAATGATAATATAAGTGTTTGATCTTTAGTGTGGAAACACGGTGGACCGGTAATTTTCGCCAAAACATTTCCGGAAGTAGTCCAACAAAACGAGAGTTTGATTAATTAGGCAAATAAAAATTGCCGTCTATAAAACTTGACCACGTTTCAGACAGAATATTAACGGAAAATCTTATTTTGTTTTCATTTGAATGAGACGACGGAATAATTTAACTTTACGATGAATCCTAAATGATCTTATTTTTTCGATGCTATCTAAAAAAATCGCAATTTAAAATTACTTCAGTGGAATTTCAGGTTGGCTGAATGTCGTTACAGAGAGTTTGATCTTAACAAGACTAAATAAATTGACAGGAAAATAAATGAAGATATTTGCTACGGCGCTAGCGATTGATTCAACCCTTTTCGTTTATTTAATTCAGCTGAAAAAAACAAATCCGCCAATATAAGTCGAAAGACAAACGCCGCCGGCTTCAAATAACATCACGCCGGTTCGTTGGATGAGTCACTCCGGAGGGGTAGGCAAATGTGATACAATACGACCACAGTTTTTTTTGTATTTCTCTACACACAAATATCTTCATACAAATGTAAATCTTCTACGTTACGTGTTTTAGTGCATTCGTATTCAATTATTATTATTTTTTCATTTTATTTATTCAAACTTTTTGGTAGTCAAACTACACTAAGGCTGAGATAAATAGTCGTAACAGAAACTAAGCCCCGGTTGCACGAAGAAACAGCTGAGTTGATCAATGTTCAAACACGTCACTTTTAGCGAACCGCATAGAGTTCCTTCCATACTGTCCACACAAAGTGACGTGTTTGATCATACTTTGACGTTGATTTTGATTTTTTGTTCTTTCGTGCACTCGGCCCTAAGACTAACGAAAAGTAGTACTCTGTGACGTCACATTGACACAGTTTGCATGGACGAAATCTCAAAGTAATGCAAATTGACGTCATAAAGTACTACTTTTCGTTAGTCTTAGTTTCTGTTACGACTATTTATCTCAGCCTAAGTTACGACGAAAAATGATAGATCCGCGGATTAGATCAACCAGTAAAGAAATAATCCGCAAATAAACTTTACTAGTCCACAGTAATTTCGGGTGTATTTGTGTGATAAGTCTATAAATTAATGATTTTAGGATACTTTTCCTTACCTTTACTGTGAGAGTCCTTTATTATTGCTAAATTTGATGATTCTAGGTCTCTCTTGGTTTTGATTCAGTTGCTAGGGTCCAAAATGCGACATAAATGGCCGTATTTTTTATTCTGTTCACTTAGAAGTTTGATTTAATATATGTCCGAGGGACCACACTAGAAATGTGTTTTTAATTTCAACTGAATACTTCCAACGCTCCTGACAAAACAGACGGACAACGAAGTGATTCTACAAAGGTCCCATTTTCCTTTTGAGAAACGGAACCCTAAAAACAAAACAACTAATCACCCGGCACTTAGCCCGAACATTAATAACAACTGACTTCTGAAAAATTTAGTTCCGCAATGCAGCGCGGTGCTACCAGGAAAGCAGAAGCGACAAGCGACTGGCGACAAGAGACAAGCTGTCTTGACTTGTCGCGCCACACTTCCGAACAAATTGGGGCAGCTGCCGCCATTGCCTCCGAGTGCCGAAATAATACGCTGAGACAAGGCTGGGACAAGCATTTCAATTATCGATGTTATTGATTGATAAATGAGTCATATCACTGATATAGTTCAAAAGTAATAAAATATAATAAAAACAGGTAAATTAAGCTAGTTACCTAGCTTAATTGGTTGGATAATAAAGGAATGTAAAATCAGTTAAAACACCGTGTCATTTCGGGGGTTTTCGGGGAGAAGAGCCAATAGTCTATGATCTCACTTAATATCGACCTGACCTCTTAAATTTTGCTTTTATAATATATTTCAAGCAAAAAATGCATAATAAAAATGGTTTGACTTCGTTCAAAATACTTACACCATATTGAAAATTATAAACATGTGAGAATCGCGTAGATATAATTTTTTTATATACTTTACTATAAATAATTATTTTCAAAATTTTCAGATTAATAGCAGCACCTAGATTTTTTTTAATATCTAGTGAGCGTTTTAAAAGACCTTTATGGTTAAATTTCCAGGTTAAAATCTATTTTAACTAAGTACCGTAGTGTACTGATTTGCAGTTATAGAGATGGGCATTTACCCGTTTTATATACGTTCGCAAAAAAAGTATAAAAGTAATCACTGAAATAATATCTAATATCTATCGACATCCCCCATCCTTATGCATCCCACGGATCTATTGAGCACTCTTCGTAGATGACAATAATCATAATTTTCCTAAATCATTCCAATATACGAGCAACAAACAGCGAACCGGACTGCTTTATACGCACGCCAATAAATTATGCTAAATCCGCTTCGGTTTCATCACGATCCGGGGATATTCGGGAAAATTTGAGCTCACAAAAAGATATTATGTATTTTCGGAATGATACAATAAGATGCGAGATAAGTCCGGAGTTATCAAACGAATTTTGTCGCTCGGATTTCGAAAGGGATGGAATAATCAAGTTTACGGATTTTCCTGGCAATTTGACGGCTTAATTTACAAGCGATGAAAAGATCTGTCGGAATCAGGGTACATATTTAAGATATTATGCATTATGAATTCAGATCACTAGAAAGGAATAGTTAGGTACACAGTGCCCCAACCCGCAGTGGAGACGAGTGCCTTAGTAGCGTCTACGCTCTAACACATACAAAGTGTTGAAAGAGAAGATGCCGGGTAGAAAGCGGTGGAAGAGGGTGTATATACATGCGTAGCATACTATATGATAGTTATAATGCTTGCATCAAGTGACGGCAGGAGAGAGGTAGAAGCGGTGATACGGATTTTAGGTCAACGGGACTTACCCTATATGGTTTTGATTTATTTGCGAGTATTAAAAGAAGCAGTTTAATCGGCTGTATATTTTGATCGCGCTAATTCAAAACCTTAATATTATTACAGCCACTTTATAATTTGATATGAATATATACTTAGTTACACCTCCGCCAATCCTGAACGGGTATTGACAGACAGACACATAGTCGGGCAATGAATTGATTATAAGCCTGCTGAGGTAAAAGATAAGCCTAGAAGAGCGAAAGGTTCCTAGTCAAACGCATCGCGGGAAAACGAAAGTGGGCCTCCTAGTTCTCATTAAAGGAATTCCAACATCAGCGTGCCTCAAATAACAATTTGCAGCCCGAGGCAGCCGTGGAGGCTGTGCAATTACATTGCGAGAAACATTAATTAAAATTGCCTCTTCTATTCCTGGGCCTAAGTGCGTGAGGCAGTAACGGATCGATAGTGCCGGGAGAAGTTATAAAGCAGAAAAAAATTGTACATTTAACAGAATAATGTAGACAACTTACGCCAATGCTGGTAGCGAATGACACGTGTATTCAGAATGAGATAACAAATCAGAAAGAAACTACAAAAGAAACCAACAAAAGTTACAACCCTGCGAAAATTGTAACTTTTGTTTGCTCACATCACATTATTTTGATTATAGTAAGTAGAAAATATTTGATTCTTGTCAAAGAAGTTTTGTTTCGATGTTATGGTGTTTGACGAATGTAAAATTAAAAAACATTCAGTAGCATATACTTGTAAAACAGCATTATTACTAAAACCAGACACAGTCTACACCGTAGGACGCAGATATTTTAAAATATGGAGAAAATATTCCTTGACTTCATACACCACAAGTTTAGAAACTGGTGCCATAATAATGGTCCTTTCACAAACCAGAAACTGACAGTCGAATTCAGAGAGAACCTGTCAAATCTTAGTACGAGATTAGCACCGGACTACCCCTACAAAAACCGGTTTAGTCCGGCGTATTAAAGTTAATCCGCCAACTCTGAATGCGGCTGTATGATTTAGGTTAAAATACTTTTTCTAACCTTACCATTGCGTACCTTGCAATTAACGAGCAAGTAATACGATTTATGCTTCAGGTTACGCCAACATAAATTGAGGTATTGCCTACTTCTTTCACAAGCCATACATTATCAAAGCCAATTCATACCGCGCCTGTCTTTACGAGACTACCCACTGAGCGAAACGCAATTAAATTCAAGTCACCGATAAATACACAGAAGGTAAACGGCAAGTATAAAGCCTACGTTCAGGCAAATATAACTTAATTAAAGACCAGGCTGTACACGATACAAGTTATTCATTTTCTTTGCGTTTCTTGTCGAGAAATCGAATCATACGATTTCCAATTTTGCGGCTGACTGGAACCTCGTAAAGAGCTTTCAAGAATTAATTATGGCTAACTGAATAAATAAGAGGAAATGAGTGAAATCATTTGCTCGGGTTCAAAAGAAGTGAGTCATAAATAGGGTTTCGGATAATATGATTTTATATTGAACATTAATTTATATTGCCAACATTTGGTACAATTCTATTTATTTTATTCGATCTGGGTTAGGTGAACGAAATACCCTCGAAAAATCCACAGATCACAACAACATTTAACTTCTTAAATGATTTAAATTATCCATGCATTTATTTTTTATTTTTTATTATTATTATTTGCATGCTTCTGTCAAACGATATATATGTAATATATATCAGCCTTTCGCCGTCGACACCTTTGGATCTTGGTCACCGGACGCTAAGGCTTTTGCAGATGACATCGGAAAACTCCTAGTGGAGAAGTCTGGCGATTGTCGTGCAAAAGCCTTTTTTGTCCGAAGAATCGCTCTCGAAATTCATAGAGGCAACGCGGCGAGTGTTCTAGGCATTTTGGGGCAAACATCAGCTGCCTTCAATGAAATATTTTACCTTTTCATTGGATCGCTCTCCGATCCACATTTTTCTTTAGTTTTAGTTTTATTTTAAATTTTACTTCTAGATGTTAGACTAATATTAATTTAAATATATATATAGGTATGTCCCATTGTCAAATTCGATATGGATATTATTATTAGTCAAATCGTTAAAAAAAATCGTTCTGTTCAATGCGCATATGGGTAGCATATTAGTTTTTAAGAGCACAGAAGAATGTATTCACACGCGATACAGTATTCAAAGTGCGGTAGTAATTTTCTTAGTCGGCATATAAATCGGTTGAATTTGTTTGAATAAATTGGGTAGCTCATTAGTGTTACTGCGTGTGAATCTTTACTGCTCCATAATTTTAATAGTATTCTGTGTGAGATAGATTTTGCCTCTAATTACCACTATTTACATAAGTCCGTCACCGCGCTTTGTGGTGTTAATTTTTTGTATGTATCGTCCAATTAGTATGGATGTTTCTTGATTATGAAATATAGCTATATTTTACTATTACTATGGCAGACTTCAGTAATCAACAAGTTTGATGTTACTTAAGGCGCTGGTGGTAGCCGATACCACCTGATTAAAACTATTTCTTTATTTGTATGAATACTTATTTTGGAATGTCAAAAAGATAAAAGATGCATTCATGGTCTAGCTATTTATTTGAATTTGAAAACACAAATCACCAGAGACGTGTTCGTATTCAGAGCGGTCAGTCGGAGTTCTCTCCTAAATGGACGTTTACGGATCTTCGAAGTTACGTAAAAACGTTAAACTCCATACATTTTTTTACGAGATATTCTGTGGTTTTACTTCTTCAAGCTGTCAAAACTCGCACTTCAAAATTATATGAAAAAGCGGAGTTGGCGTAAGCGGCATCGTCGACGTATTTACGCCGACGATACGTATACTGTCAAATCGAATCTGGACTCGCAAATGTTGTTCGCTTAACGCCCACTGCAGGTGCTCTTCAATTTCTCCATACATTTGAAAACGTCGGTCGGCCAGTTTGGCGTAAACGCCAATTTCGGTGACAATTGGGACTACGGGCTAAGAGAGCACCTGTCAAAACTTAGTACGTGATTAGCACCGGACTCACCACACAAAAACCGGTTTAGTCCGGCGGATTAAAGTTAGTCCGTCCACTCTGAATACGCCTGCTGAGTTTACTCTTTAAATTCAATCTAAATATTTACTTTTAAAGTTTTTTTTTACGTGACTGGACATGGATGGCTAATACCACACCTTCTGTCACGGTATTAGCCCAACACACCACATGGGAAATAGGTGCCATGCCAGGACCTTCCTTATATTGCACGGCTACATTGAACTGGATAGAAAACACGGACAATTTTCATTGCCGCTTCGACCATCGTTCATCCAATGCGATGGTACCAACCCGGGCGGGATTAACCTACCACCTAATAAGTAAGGAAGAGGGCCTACAGCTTAACGTGGAATCCGAACCACGCCCAGCCTCTCTCAACGGTCGAATGGTCACCCATCCAAAACCAGACCGGACCCAGCGTTGCTCAACTTCGGAGAGCGATCGCCGAAGTGTCGCGCCCCTGGGCCATTGAGGCTGACAAGTATTAAATTAAGTCGTGATTATTTTTAAATATTTATTAAATGTTTTTTTACTTTCGTCTTTATCAAACTGAATCCAATCGGCTCTTATTATTACACAAAATACAAACACGATATCGCATGGTCCATTGGCACACATTTTCAATGAAACAATATCGTTTTCAGCTCCAAAATAAATTCCGCACGCCAAGAACGGTGCCAGAGGCTCTAGCTCGTAAATCTTAAGGCGTTTTCTCTTGACAGATCCAATGAAGTCGATCTTCACTCGAAGAAAACCTCGGAGACCTTTGCTGAAGCTGAAAGCTGAAAGAGTATGCACTCGCGAAGTCGCAGATGGCCTTACATTCGCAGAGGCAGAAAAGTGAAACATTTTATAAAGCGTTTTTAGATTTTTTCTGGTTTTTTAAATGATTGTTTTTACTTTTTATCGTCTATACTAAATACTTTGGTAAAATCATATTTCACTGATGTATTAGATTTATTTATCATTCATATTCAGATTCATGATATTAGCCCCAAAACCCCGCATTCCCAAGGAATTATTCCAGAACAATCCCTTTATGAGGATAGCTACGTTGAAATGGATGGAAAACACGGACGACTTTTAATGGCCGCTTCGAGCATCTTTGATCAAATGCGATGGTACCAACCCGGGCGAACTTAAACCCTTCACCTAGTAGAGGAAGGTGACCTACATTGATTTAGAAATATGGACATGAGCTTTCGTGACGAAATGCACTTATTCAACTAAGAAAGAGAAATAAAGTGGTGGATGAACGGGGCGGGGATCGAACCCATGACTTCTGGCGTGGAAAGCTAGCCCCTGCGCCCCTGAGCTACAAGCCGCTCAATGTGCTTCTCGATCGAGCTTATTCAGTATGACAAAGTTTTCTCGGAGGCTTTTAGAATGCCTAGCGAAATATATAACAATTGTAGATACCGCCGGGTTTTCCCTTCATATTAAACTCTACTGCTCTCCCCTAAGGCGATTCTTAAGTAGCTTTTATTTAGTGTATTTTATATCCTATGCATAATACAAACTGCATTAAAACCGGTTTGCAAATGAAACGTATAAAAATATGGTTATATTAAACTGAAACCATGTTATCCGATTGCCATGGCATGGCAATATGCCATGGCAATCGGGTAATAGAGGCACATCCCAAGAGTCTGGCAACATGTTTGAAAACTTGAGACTTTTCACGCGGCATATTAACGACCGCGGTAATCTCAAAAGTAGTCTGGCAACCATTACTAAAACGTTTCTAGTTAAAATTATCTTTTCAATTATATCGGTTACATTATGCCAAATACTATATGATTCTGATTACTAGACAAGCGTTTTGGTAGCTTTATAGCATTTCTTTATGTCTAAATTAACCTTGACTCTAGATTCATTACCATACACGCTTTTACTAAATCATGTTAGCTATCGCAACCGAATTCTGAATTTTCATGATTGAATTGATTTCTATGGTTAAGTCCACTAAAACTGTGCTGCTGGAATTATACAACACTTAACCAAAATATAGTTGACGAACTTCTTTGTAGTGTAAGCATACACGCTTTTACTTTATCATGTTAGCTATCGCAACCGAATGGTTTTTATGATTGAATTCATTTATATAGTTAAGTCCACTAAAACTGTGCTGCTGGAGCTATATAACACTTAACCAAAATATAGTTGACGTACTTTTTTGTAGGGTAAGCACACACACAGAAAGAAAAACAGATAAATCAATGAAAACATAATATCGAAATTTATACAGATCTAAGACCGAAAAAAAATGTCTAACGGCATGCCACCTCTTCCGATAATCCCGCCCGCTGCAAATACCAAGAGACGTTCGTTTTTCACGTGTCGCCTTCGGGCGCTGCACAGTCATCAATCGTTTCAGGAATTATTTCACGACTCCACTGTCGCGGCGCGGCGGCTGCGCGGTCGCGGGCTCACCGCGGTCGCCTGACGTACGGTTTGCCTTTTTTGCAGCTCCTACGTGCCTTGGTACTTCCGAACTCTGTAGGGATTTTGGATGTGCGGCATGACACTTCATTACCCGGAACTCAAGAGTAATCTAAAATCTGTTAACCTTAGTTGTAGAGGAGCTTTTGTTGTACTAGTTTACATATATTCCGAACTATGGAACAGCGCGCATCTGTGACGAAACGCACTTATCCAACTCAAAAAGAGAATAAAAGTGGTGCTCGAACGGAGCGGAGATTTGAACCCATGACCTCTGGCATCGAAACACTGAAAAAAATTATGTATTGTTAACCGTTTTATCACCGTTAAAATTCAGTACCGTATGGTTAAGTAATTTTCAATACTATTACTGTATTACGGTAAGTATCTATAAATGAGCCAAAACAGTTAGTATTAAACGGTTATTTTAACCGATTGCCAAAATAACACGTGTGATGGATCAGATGATTTTGAAACTGATTGAACATTAAGGCTGACTGAAAATCAGTCGTTCAACTGTCTAGTTTCAAGAGGTACGGTAAATGTAGCAGATTTGACAGTACTTTTTCACTGAATATAAGAGTAAGGGAAAACGGTTATTCCACACAGTTAAAGAAACAATAAATTTATAGAGTAACATTTAATGTTTATGGCTGTTTTCACTCAATTAAAGTAACCGATTTACTTATTTGACTCTATTTCAACCTTGAAATACGGTTGTTATTACTGGAATTACAGTTAGATTCACTGATTATTTTTTCAGTGTACAAAGTTTACTGGGACCATTATAAGGTACCTAGCGATATACTTTCTGCACGGTCATCTGCACTCAAATTTGAGTGCAGATGACCGTGGCTCCATCCGCGTTAAAATCTGACGCATAACAGTCGGGTTTTCCCTCCATATTTGATTTGAACCCAGACCTCTGGCATGCCAGGCAAATCCCCACCCACGAAAGAAATAGTTGCATACCCTGGGATTCAAACCCGCTGTCTTCAGTACGGGTGCAGCCACCAGAACTTAAGGCAGGTATCTTCTGCAGTCCCCAGCAATCCACGAGGTCTACCGTTTCAAATCCTTTCGATAATGTCTTTATCCTCTTTATCTGTTTCACTCTTTTGTATCGATCGATCCCTTTCTCACACAAATCTTTAGCCCAACAAATACCAACATCGATTTCATAGTCAGAAGCTTTCGTTTGCTGACCGCTGACAAAAAATGTCAATGCTTTTTGACTTCCCAGTGGTCCTTCCAATCATTACCTGAGAAAGTTACTCTCAAGCGATATCTTATATTAATATGTTCTTACTTAAATTTTGTTTCTCGGTTTTCTAAATAGGTTTATGTAAAGTGTGTCATCATACACGGCGAACTTATCAAACGATTTGGGTCGTATTCATTTCTAATAATAAGTTTAAGGTCATCGTCTCAATTTTTTTTTATGTAACGATATGGATGGTTAATGCCAAACCGATCGACAGATATTAGCACATCACATGGGAGCTAGGTGCCATGCCAGGACCTTCCTTATATTGCCTTACATTGAACTGGATGGAAAACACGTACAATTTAAATTGCCGCTTCGACAAACGTTCGTTCAATGCGATGGTACCAACCCGGGCGCAATCAACCCTACCACCTAGTAAGTAAGGAAGTTTTATGTGTAATCCAAACCACGGCCAGCCTCAACGGTTGAAATGGTCACCCATCCAGAACCCAACCGGGCTCAGAGGTGCTTATCGAATCGCAAGGTGTCGTGCCACTGGGCTACCGAGGCTGCTGACATAACACGGGTGCCATGTCTAGATCCCGAGCACAGCAAAACACACATTACCTCTGGATATTAGTTTATGTTCACATTTTCATCACTTTACGATGTAAGTAATAATTTACCTAATACATTTTGGTAACTTATTTTGTAAACAACCAAATTGAGACGCAGCACTATTCCAAACAACACAAAACATCGTCACGTTGAGAAGTTACTCGACTGCGCTGCATTCAAGATGTTTTATAGCTCCCGTGAAAGAAGAACGTGATCGCGGCTCGCCACGTGCGTAACGAATGCCTATTTTTATTAGTTTATTCAAATTCAGTCGGCTATGACAGAAAGCTCGAGTTTCCAGCAAACTTATTTGAGGCGATTCTCCCTTGAATCGCATAAAATATAGTAGTTTAACTACTAGTGGCTCTCTGAGATGTATACCTCGAGAATTTTTTTAACGTTTGACATTTTTGAACATTTTTAAAAGCTGGCTCGACTAAGCAATTCTATATAATCAATCGAGCTTGCTTAAAAAATTTCACGAGAATCGGTTGAGAAATATACCTGTAAAAGAGAATAGGACATACGAAAACATTTTCGCCCAATCTTATACGGAGACGCCCACTCGAGCTTCGCTCGGTTAAAAAACGGACATTTGATTTGCACAAATAGGGCTCGGCACAAATTTGTATGTAGATGGTTATCTAAAATCATAATTGACCGACCGAGTGCCAAGAGTGCACATCGCCGTTTTAGCTTAGGCAAAAATTGCTTTTGTGTGTCTGCCGATCTGTTCTCCTCTCTACGTGGCATTTCTCAACCGATTCTCGTGACATTTTGTGAGCAGGTTCGATAATTATATAGATTTTTTTAGTCGAGCCAGATTTACAAAAAAAAAATATGTCATAAAAACATTTTATGTGACAGGACCTAAAGCATTAGGTAAGTACAAAGTGGGAAAAATACAATAAAAAAAAGGATTTTGTTTTAAGGTGAGCGGTGAACGAATTGAACGATTTAAGGATTTCTTACTTTCCTTTAGTTGTGCTAAGAAACCTTTATTCTTGGCAAATTACATGAATCTAGCAATGGGGTGTAACCGTTTTCAGTTACAATTTATTTGCGAGTGCATAATGACCGTACTTTTTATAGTGGTGACTTAGAATCTTGATATTTGTCCAGCTCCAAGAGACTATCGACCCAAGAATTTTATATTCATTTTAACTTAATACCCTCGCGCGTTGGTAAAAAAATAGATCTTTCCAGACAGACAGACGATAAAGGGGTGATTCTAAAAATCACGCGCCCCTAAATTGTATTATTATTAATATTAAAATTTACCTACAATTTCGTGACCCTATGATTTCATCGTAAATGGTGTCAATTTCAAACGTTTGTAAAAAAATACACCAGAAAAACTTCCCCGATCAAATAACCTACTAGTTGTCGTATAACAACTTCATATTCCAGCGAAGTGACATAACAATAATGAGTCGACTCGTTAAAAGTCAGGAACTTCAGAAAAATAATTGAAAAATGGTATATTTATCCATCGGAGTGGAATGATAAAGAAGTTATTTTCTTCGCGAGTTTGCGTCGCTGGGATAATTGGATTTGGTTGAGGGATCTCTCGGCCGACGTTTCATTTCGCTCTGACATCTCTGCTGACACGTTTAATCTGAAAAATATCATCAAGTAGTTATACTTTTCTGTGTGGGTTCTGGCAATTAAAAAGACTGCAAGTGCATTTCTCTCCGTGCATTTCGTGAGAGGCGACCACGGGATTCGTCGTTGCGATTCCAGGTAGGGTCAATCCCGCAAGGATGGTATTATCGCATTGAATGAACGATGGTCGAAGGGGCATCTACCCATATGCCGATAAGTCATCCATGGCCAGCTATACAAATATGTTATATGTACATATACGGCATGGATTACGGAAAACGACGGGATAGTATGCTGTTTTGAGTCCAGCCTTGCACATTGTTTTGGTAAGAAGTGTATATAATTTTGTAAAATTAAGTGTTTTTATAACTTTCTTCAAGTAATGTGTCTTTTCCGCCTTTGATGCCTACAAATCGTATACACATCTTACCTACCTATCTTTTATAGTTTCATATTGACAATGCTTAATTACTAGTCTGAAATAAATATATTCCAGCGCCATTTATTCCAGGATTCCCTTGTGTTCAGAAGTGTTGACTTTTAACAACTAGCTTGTTTACAATACCGGTTATTAGGAACTTCCTGTTTACAATAAAATAAAGTAGCCGAAATGTCTACACGCATGCATTGTTCACGATTGTCAATTACACAAAATGAATTGCTCAAATCATCAGCGAAATTGAAGCAAAAACTAGCGCCGCAGAGCGTCACACTCGCATCCATCACGGACGGCGTCGCGGGACAAGATGGCCGAACAAACAACGATTTTTGCGCGGCCAAAAAAAGGCGCGCAAAAAACGATCGCATCAAAATGTATGTCATTTTCCGCGGCGCGCGACTCGGCTCCCGTTTTTTTCGGTCGCTCCCGTGATTTCGTTTGTCGTTGTGGCGGGCACTATGCTCTGCGCTTGTTGCGGGTGGTACTTCCGAAAAGGCCCGGTTAGATGAGCCTTTGTTTGTTTATGGTATGTGTTTTGTTATAGCAGTAAAACACCATATGCATGAACACAGACGAGCGAAAACAAAAGAGTACTTCGGAAGAGAGTTAGATATTACAATAAACTACCCGATGTTAAAAAATTTACTCTAAATAAAGTTAAAAATAAAATAAATCAGCTATTGTCATTAAGGACAAATAAATAACTGCGCATGAAATAATCAAACCATGTTATTTTTTCAAATTGCATATATGTATTGTCAGCTTTGGTACGAACAATAATTTATTTCTTTATGAAAATGTCATTAAAATACATCTAATAGAAAGCAAACCGTGGCGTAAACATACTACAAAACCGGCCAAGTGCGAGTCGGACTCGCACACGAAGGGTTCCGTAACATCGTAGAAAAAAAACAAAACAATCACGTTTTTTGTATGGGAGCCCCCTTTAATTTTAATTATTTTTTTATCTTACCTATTTGTTGTTATAGCGGCAAAATAAATACACACTATGTGAAAATTTCAGCTGTCTACCTGTTACGGTTACTGAGATACAGCCATGTGACAGACGGACAGACGGACGGACGGACGGACAGCGGAGGCTTAGTAATAGGGTTCCGTTTTCACCCTTTGGGTACGGAACCCTAATAAAAACCTATTTTCCCTTCCCAGGGCACGATTTGTTAAATATCTTGTTTTAAATGAAACGTTAATTATATTATTAATTATTAACCTACGCCGTTTACTTTATCAACCATTAAGAAAAATTCATGATATAAAATCCTTAGGTATACGAACAGATTGAACATGGGCACAGCAGTGAGGGTCTTGTGCTGGGAAGCCTGGACTAGCAAACGCTGGAGACCGTAGACATTTCGCTAGCGTAGGAGGTTATGAATGATCGCCAGTCGATAGAGGTGCAATAAAAGCTATTTGTCGCAACAGTTTACTGCGACGGCCAACCGTTTTTCAGAGCCCTGTGCAACTCCACCAGCCAGCGCATCGTATCTCATCTTGTCCGCCGTTCAGTTCGCCTTCCTGATTTGAACAATGCCTTTCGTATTTGTCCATACTTCTCCTAAGGTATTTTTACGGACATGATTTAACGTTGAATTGCACAGACACCACTAAGGGCCGGTTTTTCAATCCTCAGATAGTACTTATCGGACTGATAGTATAAATTTACATTTGTCAAAAGACAGATTGTCATTACTGGAGAATTATATTGTTTATTCATCATCTAAAGACAGTACACTGCACTCGGATTTGACATATTTGAAGAAGAACTGGCAAAACACTCGGCTGGTTTTCTTTTTTCAACGTCCACTTAGTCTAAGGTTACAAAGGTATTTAGAATCACAAATATACACTATAAATTAATATGAATTGACGAGAATCAACAATTCATGTTCATGACAAATATCAGTTTATTTGTAAAGACCATGCCAGCCATCTAGTATGTTGCCAATTGGAGCAAGCCAGTCCCCATAAACAGCACCCGTTCACGAGCATCACTTTGGGCACAGAACATCGCCTCTATCGACCATATTGTAGGGAAAGTGGAGACTCGAACCTCCTCGATCCATCTACCCCGAAATTTTCTATCACAATTATCTGACTGTAATTTTACTAATAAAAATATGGACTTACTATAACGGATGGATATGCAGAAGCGTAAATGAATCCGTCGAATAGTTATCTGGCTGATTATCACACTATTGAATAAGAAAAACCGGCCAATTGCGAGTCGGACTCGCACACGAAGGGTTCCGTACCATCGTACAAGATTTGAGACAAAAATCCCTTTAATTTATTAAAAGGCCCTTTAATTTATATTATTTTTTTATTTTGCCTATTTGTTGTTATAGCGGCAAAACAAAACGAAAACAAAAAAAAAACGATCTGTGATGGCTCTCAGAAAAAGTAGGAGTTCAGTATTTATAACCGATTTATGCATTATGTGACTGGTAAATATTAGATATTTATGATGTTATTCTTTGAGTCCTTGTAATAAAGTATTAAATTACATATCAATACGCCATCACAGTCTTTACCATATAAAAACCGGCATAGTGCGAGTCGGACTCGCACGCGAAGGGTTCCGTACTATCGTACAATATTGCACACAACACATTCACGTGGGCCACGTTTGATTTTTTTTATATGTTTATTTTTTATTTTGAATATGTTTTATTTTACCTGTTTGTTGCAATAGCGGCAAAATAAATACACACTCTCTGAAATGTTCAGCTGCCTGCCGATTACGGTTCATGAGATACAGACCTGTGACAGACGGACGGACGGATGGATGGACGGACAGCGGAGGCTTAGTAATAGGGTTCCGTTGGCACCCTTTGGGTGCGGAACCCTAGATAACGGTAATGTCAGGAAATGGGATATTGATACAATATATATTGATCCACTTTTCTGGCCCGTGTTCATTTAACCAGTGCCCAGGCCAGTCAATACTTTACCTACGACTGTAAACAACCTCGATGGCGAGGGAGGCAAAAAAATGAAGTACACAAAAAACCGGCCAAGTGCGAGTCGGGCTCGCACACGACGGGTTCCGTACCATCGAACAAGATTTAACACAAAAAATCAGGTTTTTTTGTATGGGGACCCCCTTTAATTCTTATTATTTTTAAATGTTACCTATTTGTTGTTATAGCGGCAAAATAAATATATACTCTCTAAAAATTTCAGCTGCCTATCTATTACGGTTCATGAGATACAGCCCTGTGACGGACGGACGGACGGACGTACGGACGGACAGCGGAGGCTTAGTAATAGGGTTCCGTTTTCACCCTTTGGGTACGAAACCCTAAAAAGACGCGATAGAGACGTTTACAAATCATCCGGAACTGAACGAACCGTCAACCGGGGCCGGTGTAAGCAATATTGTCTACTAATTCCGGAGCAAATCGCATTAATTAAGAGTGGTGCCGTGTCAGCGCACGTCGCGCCATCTTGTGAACTGACAGACGCCGAGACAGCGACACATCGTTTGGCAGGAGGAGACGAAATGATGAAACAATATTTTCCCCTTTCATAGTTTACTTTGGTTGATGACAATTTTAAGGATTATATTTGTATCGTTATGTCGAAGTGGTTTTTAAAGATTTCATTAGCAATCTTAAGGATGTTCCGACCCTTACAATTTTTTTTTACAAAGAACGCAAAAAGTATTGCACTTTAAGGCACGAATTCGTCAAAAGGATTAAATATAGCCATAGTAGTTGCAGCGAAAACATATTTACAATTTCAGGTTTAATGGTTTCGTTGTAATTGCCGATTAGAAGTTTTACACCGTTAGAAGGCGCTGTTAAATAAAAATCGTATTTAAATAAATTGTAACCAACCCAATAATCCTGAAATTGTGAAATTGTTTTGCAAGTAATATGACTATATTAAACTTTTATTATTCATTCGTGGCTTAAAGTGCAATACTTTTTGCGTTATGAGTGCAAACAACTTTATATGGGTCGGAACAGCCTTAACCATGTTATTTAGTCCTTTTGTAATGATTATGCTTGCAGGAAATATTCGTATGAATATAATACACAACTTTGCGGCCGAGGAAATCCATACTAATCCTGTCTCTGTCTGTCTGTTGCATTTCTCCTCCTAAGCCCCGGTTGCACGAAGAGACTGCCGACTGAGTTAATCAATGTTCAAACACTTTTAGGGCCGAGTGCACGACAGGACAAAAAATCAAAATCAACGTCAAAGTATGATCAAACACGTCACTTTGTGTGGACAGTATGGAAGGAACTCTATGCGGATCAGTAACCCCTGTTTTCTCCACCTCCAGCTAACTGAATTCTGATAGTTAACTTTCGGTTACATTGCATTTTTGTATGGTGTAACCGAAAGATAACTTTGGGATTTTTGTAACTGGAGGTGGTGGAACCGGGCGTAAAGGTGACATGTTTGAACATTTATTAACTCAGCCGTCTCTTCGTGCAACCGGGGCTTAGTGATCCGCATAGAGTTCCTTCCATACTGTCCACACAAAGTGACGTGTTTGATCAGACGTTGACGTTGATTTTGATTTTTTGTCCTTTCGTGCACTCGGCCCTAAGTGGTTCAAACTATGAAACGAATAAATTCAACGAAATAGGGGATTAAGGTTTGTATGGAGAACTCATATAATATCCAGGAAATAATTCCGCCCGGCATCAGTCTAAAACAACATTAACTAGAGCGGAGCAGGGTACCTCAGCTAGTAAGTATATGAATATTAAAAGAACCTGATCCGACAAGAAAGGGTTTAAAAATGAAATAGAAAAACATCAATAATTAATTTTTGGTTTGAGCTTAACTCGGGTCTTTGCTGATGACTTTACATATGATTTAGAAGGTTAATTTCGCCCGGGTTGGTACGTATATTGAAAGGTAAATAAAAAAGCTTAAATTAACTTATTTTATAAAAACTATTTAGAGTATTATAACCTTGCAGACTTTTTTAATCATCAAAACTTTTCATTAGCTAGTAATGAAATTCACAATGAATTGATTGAAAGCCTCACTATTGTATATGGTAGACTCGAGTGTTTTTGTTATGTTAATCGCGGCATACGGCGTACGCTAGAACCTGGACGATGCCCATGGGCTTTCAAACTTTCACGCGGGCTGCGAAAACTATGTCTTCCCTTCAGCCCTTCAGCCCCTCATTTCTCGGAAGAAAATCGCGCCGACCCATTGGTCCTTCGCCTCATGAACACGAAGAAAATACCATCATACACACTTTTAAATTAGGCATAGGGACATCAAATAAGTAAAAGTACATACTTACCCCTTTTTAACCGACTTCAAAAAAGGAGGAGGTTCTCAATGCGACTGTATTTTTTAGGGTTCCGTACCCAAAGGGTGCCAAAGGAACCCTATTACTAAGACTCCGCTGTCCGTCCGTCCGTCTGTACCTCATGAACCTTAATAGGTAGGCGGCTGAAATTTTGACAGAGTGTGTATTTATTTTGCCGCTTATAACAGCAAAAAGGTAACATTAAAAAATAATAAAAATTAAAGGGGGGGCCCCATACAAAAACGTGATTTATTTTGTGTGATGGTACGGAACCCTTCGTGTGCGAGTCCGATTCGCACTTGGCCGGTTTTTTTAATTTAAAGCACGGCCCACACAATTTCAAACAATTAAATATCTCTATTTTATTCTACTCTATTCTATTAAATATCTATCCTTATCCATGCATCTTTATATTTCTATCATTATTTATCCAGATATTTCAACTGATTCCAAATGAACCCTAACAAAGTTATGAAAGCAAGGAGGATGTTTACATCCATAAATTTGGACGATCTGCCGCGTTATCCTAGCAGTCCAACTCTCTATTTGAATCAAAAGCCACTATTTGTGCTTGCAAACTCTACTCCCGACCGCACATAGCAAATACATTAGTAAATATACCGTTGTGGGTGTTATACATTTTCAGTTATTAAAAAAATATTATAAGTGAGTTTAGGACACATCGCATCGTTTTTAGGGTTCCGTACCCAAAGGGTGAAAACGGAACCCTATTACTAAGCCTCCGCTGTCCGTCCGTCCGTCCGTCCGTCTGTCACAGGGCTGTATCTCATGAACCGCAATAGATAGGCAGCTGAAATTTTTACAGAGTATATATTTATTTTGCCGCTATAACAACAAATAGGTAACAATTAAAAATAATAAGAATTAAAGGGGGTCCCCACACAAAAAAACCTGTTTTTTTTTTTGTTTTAAATCTTGTTTGATGGTACGGAACCCTTCGTGTGCGAGCCCGACTCGCACCTGGCCGGTTTTCATTTTAGCTTTTGTTTTGTTTCGCAGTGCTTACTGCAAAAATGCGCTTAATCATATTGTTAGTATTGTTGTTTCATAACAAAACACTTTTAAAATAAGGGTTATCTAATTGTATTTCCTATCGTGCTCCAATTAACTTACTCATATGGTCATCTACTTTTTAATATTTATTTTTAATCCATACCATATCATAGCGAAGAAGAACTGTCAAGAAACTTTTATGTGAGTGATATCGGAAGTGATCATGTGGAGGGGGATGAAAAAGCGGATGAAATAAAAATGGGAGCAAGAAAACGAAAGAAGATCGATATTTTCGAAATAATACGAGTACGTTTTGTCCCTTAATTACTTTCTGTACTCTTTAAATTTTAGATGAAGTATATCTGATTAAGATAATATAGAATAACATTTATGGTTTATGTTATTTATAAACCAAATAACACATTAACTCGAGTTTCAGCGACATCTACATTTGAAGCATTGTAATCAGATTTTGAAAATCCTGCTTCCGACGTATGTCACGACTAATACTTTTTCAGATTATTTTCAAAATCTGATTACAATGCTTCAAATGTATATGTCGCTGAAGCTCAAATTAATGAGATAACGGTAATGTCGTATGCATTAAATACCTACATAAAATTATCATATAACACATTTTTTCAAAATATTTTAATACATAAACTTGATCAAATTGTACTTTTTAAATTTCTCCCACGTTTTGGGCATCCTGGCCTCCCATGTGGACATCTGCCCTAAGTTAATACATTTCTAAATATTGTTATGTGAGAAAAACGATCTGAGATATTACGCTCTATAGCCTCTGATATTTTCGCCAGCTTACCATTTCCGAAACTCGGAAAATGTATAATAAAGAAGAAAAGATTCTCTCCGTCGGCAGTAAGCGCGCTCGGGTGAGCAAGAGTACCGGGATTGGCACAACGACTAGAAATTGCTATAAATAAGACCTGGATCTTGGATATTCCTCGTAAACGTCTGATGTGAAATGTTTATTTAATTTATGCCGGTATTTACGCGTTAATAACGCCGGAGAGGTGAAATTGAATTCAGCAGTTAGAGGAGCCTTAATTATTTTAAATTATTAAATTATCAGTGGAATTTATAGGGAGTGTTTTGAAAGATAATGTGCTAAGAGGACGAATATAAGGTAAAACTGAAAGGAATATGTGGACAAGAATTCAGAATTGCTTGCGTATTCGTGCCGTTATAGATAATGTCGAGCGAATCAGCGAAGACAGAAATACATAGAAGACTCGCAAAGAAAGGTGTAAACACGAAAGTGTAAAATGTCGACACACAATAATGTCAATATTAATTTTCTGACAGACCTGTATGAGCACCATAGAAGCAAAAAAATGTGTTGTGTGGTGCTAGCCAACCATGTCAGGTTGCATAAAAAATACCTAGAATAATTAAATTGGCAAGAAGAATCGTTCATTTATAGTTTATAACTGATAAATAACCGGCCTAGTGCGAAACGGACTCGCACACGAAATGTTCCGTAACATCGTACAATACTTTTTTGTATGGGGGGACCCCAATGAATTTCCTTTTTTTTTTATTTTACTTATTTGTTGTCATAAATATACACGCTGTGAAAATTTCAGCAGATACCTATTACGGTTAATGAGATACAGCTCTGTGACCGACGGACGGACGGACGGAGAGCGGAGGCTTCATAAAAGGGTTTCGTTGGCAACCTTTGGGTAAGGAACCCTAAAAAGTACGATTACAAGTTTACATTTGCAGTTCAATTTGGTAAGGAATTATTGGTGCCCAAGTCGTATTCACATGACCAGTTTTTCATCTTCGATTATGGTTACCTAACCTTTACGAAGCGTACGTAACCAACGCCGATTTGATGAAGATATATTGGCACCTTGGTTTGAACAGATATTTCATAGATTTTATCCTAGTATTTTCCAAACAAACTCTTTTCCTATTTTCGTTGGTACACGAATATCGATCCCAACCCCATTGAGGACACAAACCGAATGACACCGCGAGCCAACATCCACATAAAACGACCGTAAACTCAATCCAGACACCATATTGCGCGTAAAACCTAATACTAAAATATTTACAGCCGGTCGGACATCAAAGGCAATTAAATGCATTTTATTGGATATGGCGACAAATCAGCCCCTTTGCTGAAAATAAAAACGCAATGATTGAATTAGGGGAATTTCGTCAAAGGGAACGAAGTGTTTTGGAATGATTTGACACGTGTTTACGATATTAAAAGTCCGAAAGACAAATGCTAATGGAAAGATTGTGTTGAAGATGTATGTATAAAGTAGAAAGAATGGTGATGTCAAGGTGAGACACCAGGTCGAACAAACATAGTGATCTTTATAAATGTGTTACTCTATATGTGAAGTAATAAACAAATAAAAAAAAATTGTAAAACAATACCTAATTTGTTTTGTTGACGCTATATGCAAAATAATATCCAAAACTGTCATTGCACCGTATGGCGCATGCTCTCATCATTAATTTGTCATCTCTGCCTACCCTTCCGGCTAAGCAGTGTGACGAAATATATGTAGTTGTGTGTTCATATCTAATATCAGAAAGTAAAAAAATTATAATCTTCTAAATAATTGATATAAGGTGCTTAGGGTGTTCTAACACTTAAAACCACTCATGTGGGACTAAAATATGATTAGTTAAGAACCCTTACTCCCCAAATAAATTACCTAATTACAGTAACCGAATACTCGACTCCTGCGAAGCCAGAAAAAAACTGTCATGTTTCGACACGGCAAACATTTGCAGTGTCAAATAAATTAAATTCGCCGTAACCGCATATCAAAATGGCGCCTGCCGAATTCGATTCGAAATAGCGAAAGAAAATAAATACGCGATAGCTGTGTTATGACATCTGCCGGCTGTCCAAACAGTTGGGTGTAATTCTCAATTTGCACGTGGCATTGTGTATTGGATTTGGTGGGAAAGCTGTATTTTCACGAAATTACGGGCGTTTCGTTCCGGCCACGAAGTTGCGTAGTTTGAATAAACGTTGGAATAACTAAGGGTGGAGTGCACAATCTCTAGTTGATATTATAATTATGGTTAAGGAATGTGACATGTATGTATGTATAATCGACCGCGAAGCAAGGACACATTAATTAAAGAAAGATCCCTGCAAAAAGAACGACTTTACGAATATACTGCACGGCTGGACCCGAACCAGCAAAACATACCATTCGCGGGTATTGCAACTTACCAATTTCGCCACCTGCTGTATACCCATCATTTGGAATTCTCCTAAAGTCCCTCTTCCCGTAATCAATGCCTCCTACTAACACAGTGTTTAAGATTATACCTACATACATTTATTTAACGCTATACCTGCGTTACGGAATATGCATGAATTGGCAATATGTTTGAACGTTCAATCTATAGTTACGGTTTTTATAAATCCCTCTTCTTTATTCTTCAGGTGAAAAACAAGGACGGATGTATTTTAATTTCAAAATTATCACTAATCAGAGAACGTGCACTTCACGCTAAGTGTCCGTTCCCTCATTAAGTTGTAATATATAATGGTATTATTACTAACTTTTTTAGTACTGTGAGTTCTTATTATAATTAATATTATGCAGGCTTACTAATGTATTAGAAAACAGAAGATTAAGGCAAATTAAATAGCGGCATCAATGTAATAAAAAGGAATGACTGAATGTGTCGCTAAGAGCAAAACTCGAGAACCGCTGGACCAATTCGGTTAATATATTTTTGAAGTCCAAGGAAGATTCTGATATGGATGGTTCTTTTCTATACTTGGACTAGGCAGATAGTGCTGTTGTCGAGGATCCAGATTTGTTTAAACTGGCTATTCAACCCCGCGAGGGTGAAACTACATTTTATCGGGCTCCGCTCGGATGAATATCCAAAAGGAAATCGGCCCGAGCGGAGCCGGGAACCTCAGCTAGATTTTAATGAAATACAAAAAAAAAACAAACAATATAATTTCAATGAACACGAAGCTCGAAACCACAACGTTGTTACGAATTCACAATACTCGGACGGTAGTAGAGAGCATAGTACGGTAAAAAAAATGTCCTCAAGTGTAGGTTGTCGCACGGCAAATATCCATTATTAAAAGCTTTTTAAAAGCTTTTATTTAACTTCAATTGAATGTCCTGCAATCTTGCAAGTTAAATTTGACGGAGATTAACTGCTATGATTAGTTAATCTATGATTTGACCGATTTCCACTGAAGCTTTTTTCTATTCTCGGTGCGATTTTTGGAAAGATAATCCCATAAGGCTTACATTTAAAGCTTTGGCAGAAGGTACACTAAAATAGGATATTTTCTCGTCGACTTCAAATTTAAAATTGTGATCAAGATTATCGGTAAAACTATAAAATTAATACTTACCTTTTAGCCAATACAAGCACTATTCAAGGTTTTTTTGTGAGTATCAAACTGACGACTTTTGACTATTTTGTACACGGTTCTGTACACAAGCTATAGTCCTCCTAATATCGGTTTTGCTACTCATTTACTTATCAATGTCTTAGAAGAACGCCAGTATGCACTTGAATTTGAGGATTAGAGCAGTCCAGCCAGAGTTGGTGGTCCGAGGTGAGTCGAACAAAAGCGGTCGCATGTCGTTCGAATATACATAACATCCAAGACCGGTTGGGTCTCCTACGCTGACCGCTTAAAAATTACCTGCAACCATTGCATCCGCCCTCATTATTAATGCTGCCTCCGACAAAACCGACAATGGGACCGTTGGCTATTTCGATGGAAAAAATTCAACAACAGCTGTCCGCATTCACATGGGCGAAGCTAATAATAAAGTCGGAATTATATCCTCGGACATTATCCATTATCTTAATTTTGATACGCTCAACAAAACAGAGCATTAGATTCGCTGACATGTGGTGGAATGCTTTTGTGGGGACGGACGGAATGGAAAATGGGGTAAGGGTTGGGTGTTGATATACCTACCTAGATTATTTGAAAGTAACATTTAGACATAAGTACATAGGTACTTTCTCACTTAACAGTGATTGGAAGACATGTTTATTTATTTATTTATTTATTTAATAGTTCATTAACACCGTTTAGTATGAGAACATTTCAATCACAATTCAATTTCAAACAATACATTGAACAATAAAATAATTCAACATCACACATTAATCATAAATACAATTCAACATTTCTTAAAAAGTACAGGGAAGTTAGAATCATCATAAGTGCAGCTCAAATATTAGAAATAAAAATATAATTTGTAATTTAAAAAAAAAAAAAAAACCATAAAATTATTAACATATCCGTTTCATAGAATTGATTGGGAACAATTTCAAAATTTAGAATCAAATCACTGAGTAGGTATAGTTCAAATAATAAAATAGGCAAAATAAAAGTATTCAAGAAAACTCATTTTAATGATTTTAACTTACGTAGGTTTCAAAAACTGTTCATTTACTAGCCATGTTAAAGAAATCATTAAGCGTATAAAATGAGTTTCTTATCAAAAAATCCTTCAGCTCTCGCTCAAACGACTTGGTATTTTCAATGGTCTTCATTTCGTTTGGCAATTTATTGAACATCTTAATCGATAGTGAGTTAAAACTGTTTGCCTTGAGTTTTGTTCTAGCCACCTGAAGTCCCATGTGGATGTGCATGTCACTTGAAGTCCCATGTGGAAGGGACTAAATTTCTTTGAAGGTATGTCTGCGTTTAAAAATAAAACATCGTAGTCTAGAAATTTCTCTGATTTCATAATGTTTTAACTCACTATAATATTAATCGTTTTTTTGATTAATTTTTATTTTCTTATCTACATGCAAAACCAAATTTAATGTTTTCGGTAGGGACTCAATAGAAAAATTTAAGAACTTAGATCAACATATAATATATATTGCTACGTGCATATAATAAAGATCGACTCACCACTTGGAGAACCGGCAGCGCCAAAAAATACTATTCGGGCACACTTTTTTTTTCTGAAACACCACTATTATAGGACACGGAATAATCCACCTTCTTTCACATTCACGAAATATTGTCTTACTGATTTTATTTTTATTAAATTCGTCGACAGTAATTCCTTACCATCGATAACTTAGCCAGAGCTATCGGTTATCCCATCGCGTCTCCTGACGGCGAGTGGGTGCATCGGGCATTGACGCATGGGCCGTAGGGGGACATGCCACGGGCCACAAAAACAAAAACAGGCAAGATCGTCTTCGTTAGCGATCCCTAAATTCTTTTCCAAAAGATTAACATCTCCAATTCCGAAGAAGTCGACTTTGCTCGCGTCCAAGGAATCCGATCCGGCGGTGCCTCTGAATGTTTAATTTATTGTTTTAAACTGTTCACACCTAAGGGGATCCGCATCCTTCGATTTATCTTCACACACAACAATTTTGTTTAGACTTTTTAATTTGTTCGCGGATGCAATCACATTTTCTTTCACTTCACTTTAATCCACGAGACTTATTTATGTTTCACCAACAACCGCACCGTTATCTCAGCTATTTCTCGCCGCAGGCCGGTGAGATCGCTCTGCGGACGGGCGTGCGCGCGCGTCGAACGAGAAATCTCGACTGACTGACGCCATCCTATTTTCAACACCTGTGGTCTCTCTCGAACTGGTCGGACCTCCGTCGGAGAGGGTGTTGCGCCGAGCTTGCGTTCAGATCCATACACGTCTTTACAAAATGAGACATCAGGGTGATCGTCCGTGCAGAGCGATCCGCATATCTTCGGTTTATCAGATGCAATATAGTCGAAAGCTTACTGCCGCTATGGAGGAATGTCGAAGCTGTCACGGCACGTTGAACTCGTTAAAGGCAATGAGCCGTGATGTGATGTCTCTGCCTACAGCTCGTTGAATTATGATGGTATCTACATACTCTGAGGCTATTGAATTGTCTTTAAAACGCAGAATGAGTTATGGCCGTCCTATAATTTTATAGCTGTCGTCCCGCAGCTATTAAGCAGGTTATTGTTCCAATCAAATGTATTAATTGTAGTCTGTAATGCTAATTCAATGATTGTGCCAATATATGAAAATTTCAAAGTCAGAAAAGAAGGAGTCTAATATAATAAAACAATCATAGTTGAATTAGAGGGAATTAATGAAGAATGCAACGATATAGTAGAAGTTAAATGATTCTTGGAAAAACAGAATATCATTTTCATTTAATTTATTTAAACTGTTGGTAATAAAACCACACTAACTAGTCATAGGTACATGGATAGATCCGCGGATTCGATTAACTTAGTAAAGAACAACCCGTAGAAAAACTTCACTGGTTTTTAGATATAATTCCTTCCACTTAGATCTCAATGCTGCTGCCAAACATTATTTTTGGTAAAACAGTTTATGACAAAGAACAAATAAAAAAATAAACGGAATCCCTCAATGAAAAGGGGTTGAACATAGAAATTACTTAACTAAACAAAGTTGCTAATTCTATAATATACATTGTGTTGAATGCAACGCAAAATTGTTAAAGCCTATTAGAGCGAAGATCTTGATCGATTAAAACCTAAGAGCCAATCCAATCATAGCACATTTCTCAGAAGCCTCAAAGCCGGCCGTTGCATCGGTATCTTTGAGAGCCGTAAATTGAGACGTCTTCCATCTAGTTGGTCGTGGTGCGAGCGTTATTAAAGCGTTTTTTCAACATTTTCCCCGGACAGCAGATTGTGGGTAGGTCAGGTATATAATTGGGTGTCGGCGGCGCGCAGCGTGACGCCACAAGTGTCGACATCTGGCGGAGATTAGTTGCTGTAAATCAGGTAACCGGTGAATATGTTCGGGGCGGAAGATTACGTTAAGAACGAGTGAGTTAACAGGTGTTTCGTGGTTGTGACGGCACATCTGAATTGATATCGAATGCGACTGGGGTTCAACATTAACGTTGAAGATTCCTGGAATTAAGGGAAAGACAAACTGGGCGCTGATTCGTCGTCTTTGATTCTTTGGGGCTTTTTTGGACCCTGGCATGGATGACTGACGTGACACAAAACCACCGTCATGACACCACATTAGCCCAATAAACCACATTTAATAAGGTGCCATACCCGGACCTTCCCTTTATGAGCACGGTTACACTAAACTGGATGGAAAACACGGCCAATTTGCATATAGTTTCGTGCAAACGTTAGAAGGTAAAGGGAACCTACAGTTTTACATGGGTTTCGGACATAGAACAGCTCGCATTCATAACGAGACGCAATTGTCCAACTCAGATAGAGAAAGTAAGTGGTGCATTACCGGGGCGAGGATGTCAACCCGTTACCTCTCGCATGAAAGGCAAGTCTTCTAGCTCCTACACCGCGAGCTGTACGAGATGTACCAGCGGGCATGGCTTTCGAGAAGCTTCGTCATATTTTGTCGGCCCCTTTACCGCAATTATTTAAGACCATGGTCTATTGACATTCGGACTCGAAACGTGAACATCGTCGAAGAGGCTAGTCCATCGTCACTCAACGTGATATGGAAAGGGCTATGCACGGTATTACGCTGAGGGCTAAGATCAGGAATAATGTTATCTATCAGAAACTGAAAGCAACCGATATAGATCACAATATCAGCAAGTTTTAGTGGTAATATACAAAACATAACATGGCGTCGTTGGAGGCCTACCGTCAGCAGTGAATGCAAAAGGGTCGATATGATGATGATGAAGCAAGTTACGTGGGGCATCATTTGTGTAAAGTAAATATTTGCAAATCACTTCTCAAGTACATACTTTACCATACGTAACTATTATTTGATTGTGCCTTAGTCATTGAGTACCAAGTTGTAAAATTTTATGAGCGTCGCTTTCGAAGTCAGGTAAAGCACTTGGCTGGCGATAACATTTCCTTTTGGCAGTAAAAGCCTTTGAAATACAACTACGAACGATGTCTGTGAAAAAGCGGGACTATCTTAACCTTTGTAATCTTTTGTAAGGGTAATGGCGCCCAACATTGTTTGACGTTTGTGGACATTTTACGATGTCCATGACAGCGAAGCCTATACTTTCTAAGGAAGCACTTTTATTTTTATCGATTTCTTCATCCAGTACGATCCATTCGGACTTGTCGTATTTAAATATTTCACGGCGAAGTAGACCTGGGAAAAAACTTCCCTGGACATTTTTTCAGCGTCCAAATATTGTCTGTACTAATCATTTATAAAACAAACTTAATTCCATGAAAGCGTTACTCTGGCAAAATGGACCCAGTTGCTGATGATGACAAATAAATGTCTAAAAATTTAATTTAAAAAAACATATCCGGAACAGGTAAGAAGCACATTTTCATTGACACGTTAAGTTTAAATTGTAATAAGTCGCATGTTAATATTTAAAATGTATTTTTACCTCCATTATATCTGAAGCCTTTGAAATCTCTCTGAATGGGCACTCGGTAGCGAAATATTTGAAGCGCTCATCCTCGTCAAGTGGTTCGGGAAACGAAAACAAATAGACCTTTGAGCCGCGCGCAAACGAGACACTTACGTTAATCTCTTTCAATTTTATAATTATTAAGTGTGTTTGTTGGTTTATCTGTCTTTCACGTAACATAGCAAGAGATCCTAATTATTTTATTTCATTTAATTTATTTATTCAACTTCTGGTAATCAAACTACACTTAGTCATGTCACAGTTTAATTGATCCGCGGATTCGATCAATCAGTGAAGCAAAGGAATTTCATTGGTCTATAAGTTATGATTTTTTTTCGTCCACATCAATCATATAATACAATTATGATTTCATACCTAAATGCTACTGTCAAAACTAACATTTTTGCTAGAACGGTCTAAGGCAAAGAATTGAGAACTACGAGGAAACAACAACCCACAATGTGAAAAGTCTTAATAAATTATAAATTACTTAAGCTAATAGATTTTTTGAATATAAATAGTTAACTAAAACATTACATGTGTTGTCATGTAGTTTATGTTTATGAAATATGGACGATCAAAATTGGTTGTACCTAAATAGAACCATTACATGAAGGACAGTTAGTAATTTTTTTAGCGACTCTTAGCTCAGGGTGGTGGAATTGACTTCCATCCCAGAGGTTTGGGTTCAAATCCCCGCTTGTTTATACCGTTCACCCCATATTTCCCTTTCTGAGTTGGATTAGTGCATTTCGTTTTCAATCCGAACGGTTCCATGTTTCGAATTCCACGTAAAACTTGAAATCCTCTTTCCCGAGGAGGCTAGGTGGTAGCCCGCCCGGATTGATACCAAGACAATGAATGAAGAGTGGCGATCGATAATTGTCCGTGTTTTCCATGCAGTTCAATATAGCCGTACTCATAAAGGGAAGGTCCTGGCATGGCACCTACATAATTCCTTCGGGAATGCGCTGTGTTGGGCTAATATCATCACGGTGGATGTTTCCAGTCACATAAAACTATGTTTATTGATAAAAAAAGTTAAATATATGAGCTGGTTGCAAATATCAAATTTTCGCGCCGTCTTAGAACCGACACATTAATTTATAATTAAAAACGCATCATCAATTTTCAAATCCACCTAGGAGATTACCATGGTAAATAACTCGCCATGTGATTAGCAGGTGAACAGGCGAATAAGTGATGTAATGTGACGTTTAATTGCATTTATTACCATTCCAACTGATAAATTTCAGGTTACTTGGCCGAATAACACATCGTTTAACAGTTAGCATGCTACGAAATGCAAAAAAATGTAAAATTTTATCACTATCTTGCCCGTTCATCTGCTATTCACACGGAGAGTTAACATTTTGTGGTTACTATGATAAGTTACACCAAAACAAGTTTGGTTCACAAATCGAAATAGTTCTCCACGTGTTTACGAAAATGTAAGGACCGCAATGGCTTCGTGTGCGATTGGCTCGGCCCCTTAAAATATGTCCGAAGAGTATCTCGAAAAAACAATCGTGTGGGTACCTGTCATTGTGTCTCGAGGACTATCGTAAAACTGTTGCCTTTTGAGGTGCGTGTGGGTTCCGTTTGAGGCTCAGTTTGGCGGTTCTAGGTGGCTCTAGTGTGTTGGGAACGCATGTTCCAAGCATCAGGACCGGTATTCAGTGGTATTCCGTTGATTAAGGCGCCGCTGTCCGTTCGGTTGTCATTCTCGTAGCCCTATAGTTACGGGAAATACTTATTTATAGTTATTTTGAAATATTAAACTGTGGCATAAAAGTATGTCGTGGCCTAGCTGTTAGGCGCTTCTCAAACTGGAGGTGTGGATTCGATACCCGGTGGCTAAAAACTTTTATTACTTATATGAAGTTATATTTCAGAAATAGTAAAAAAATATTCATAAAATTATAAATCCTTACCTCAATTTATTTTATTCGCTTCTTTGGATCAGTAAAATATTATAGTGATCGTATGATATTAGCAGTAATTAAGACTTTGACGTGGTGTATTCGTAAACGTTAATACTGGTAAAAACAAAATTCGGATTCACAGGTCTGCTCGATATTAGTGGCTGTAAGGAGTTCCAAAATCGAACGCAAAAAGTCGAACAATAGGAGCTTACATAATTATTGTGGTCAAAGCGGCGGTCTTTCGACATTCAGAAATTCCGGGTAAAGGCCGTACCTACGATATGGATGTTCGATTATTTTTTTTGCTGGATTTTTATGAAGACGTTACTTCAAGGATATTAACGTTCTTTGTTGCAAAAGCATAATGCTAGTCTATCAATCATGTATTCATTTACTCTTCTGTATCTCTAGTAATCATGCAATACTTTTTAGTTAACTGGTAGAGAACCAAAGTAAATTTTCGACTATCAAAGGTTAAAAAAATCAAAGTTGTGTTTTGTGCATAATACCTCAATGACGAAAACAAAATTTGACATTTTCGAAGTTTATCATTAAAATATAATAAAGTATCAGTGGCATTCCCGACTATACGCGAGAAAATTTCGAACAGTTTTTTTTTCAGTCACAAGTCACTTTTCAAATCAACAAGGACACTGTCGTAAATATAATATCAGTAGGGATGACAAAATGATAAAATAAAAATCAGACAAATTTAATAAAAAAAAAGGATTGTCAAGGTAAATTGTGAAATTCGAGGAGTAAAATTTAGTTAATATTATGATAGAAAAGTATTCGCCTGGTTACAGACGAAAAAAACGGTAGAATACAATTTCTAGTAAAATCTAGTTTTTTTTTATGTGACTGGACATGGATGGCTAATACCACACCTTCTGTCATGGTATTAGCCCAACACACCACATGGGAACCTAGGTGCCATGCCAGGACCTTCCTTATATTGCACGGCTACATTGAACTGGATGGAAAACACGGACAATTTTCATTGCCGCTTCGACCATCGTTCATCCAATGCGATGGTACCAACGCGGGCGGGATAAACCCTACCACCTAGTAAGTAAGGAAGGGGACCTACAGTTTAACGTGGAATCCGAACCACGGCCAGCCTCTCTCAACGGTCGAATGGTCACCCATCCAAGACCAGACCGAACCCAGCGTTGCTTAACTTCGGAGAGCGATCGCCGAAGTGTCGCGCCACTGGGCCAATGAGGCTGACAAGAAGTTTGAAGACAACAGAGATATAACACGAAACAAATTCCGAATTCGAACATTCGAATCAAACATCCGCTTCGCTTTTGTTTTCATTTTTAGTACCCATCCGATATTCTCGACCGTAAACCAGAGCGAACCGGATTGCGAGAGCTATGCTATCTATATGTTACGGTTAAAGTCCGAAAACTTTTTTTCCTTGAAGGCACATCCAATTTTTAAGATGCACCCATCTCTAGTGTACTAACTAGTATGTGGTAAGAAAAAAAACCTTAACCTATTTTTTTTCATACAAAAAATTAAAATTTATACAAAAAACAAATTTCATTTTTTTCTTGGCATCGACTATTAATTAGTGCACTCAACATAAATATATGTGTGCAGAAATCAAATAAAATTAAAGGAAAACATTATTTTGGACTGTAACCAAAATCGGGCTTTAACCGTAATATACGAGTATGCACATAATACACGTGACGTAGTACACTGCCCGTTGTCCACACAGATGCAGCCGTTCCCCGATCCTATTCAAACCTACAAAATTTACAACATGTCAAATCCTTAGAAAAATGGCTTCCGACCGATAGAGACGTAACTTTTATATAAAATTAATTGTTGCGTCTTCGCTCGCATCTGCCGCCTGACGTTTTGTATTTTTTTTTCTGACTGCCAGGGTTGAGGTTTTTCGTTGTGTACGATTTATACGGCGGTGCTTTTGTGTGAAAAAATAGATTTGGAAGAGTTTACATAAGAGGGTGTTGTTCGGTTATCTCTTTTACGCCTTACCGTTTTAAGGGATTCCAATTTTAGTAAAGAAAAAACACATTTAAACAACAACAAAAACATTTATTTATCAAAGAAAAAATTCTAGCTGCGGTACCCGGCTCCGCTCAGGAAAATGTCAAAAAAAAGCGGGAATAAATCATACATATTCCTTACATTTTATTGAAATCGGTTCAGTGGTTTCGGACATTAGCGTGTACGAACATAGTGACTGGTGATTTTTATATGCATGGAAAGGTTCATGGAACAAATATTCAATCCAGGTGAAGTCGAGATGCATCATAAAATAAATAGGCTACTAGGTATGAAGGCAATGCAATATAGGATGAGTATTTTAATGCATTGTCTATAATATAATCCACTGAAAGCTGTCAACGATGTACATTTATAGTTTATCAATTCAAACAAATAACAAAAACTATTTTTCGATTGTCCAATTCAGATTTGGGTAAGATAAAATTGTACATTATACCCTGTTAAGACACACGTGAAATAGAAAATGTATGGTTATATTACTTTTCAATTACCACATAAAATGTACGTACAAGTCCAATCGAAACTTAAGGTTACCTCGATAATCATCTAATCAGAGATCATTCAATACCTCATTTGAACCCTGTGATGCATGACTCAAGTTGTTTAAATATAATGAATAAAAATCAACTCTATCACAAGAGCAGAAAGTTGAAACTCTACCACAAATTTTTCAGTATAAGATCTTATTGAGAGTAATTTAACGAAAGAGGAATAGCGAGTTGGGATTCGAAACGTTCGAAGATTAACTTTATTCAAACAAATGTAAGCTTTCGTATTATTGAAATAGGAATGTTTTAGCGATTCAACATTTAAATAAACGATAACGTCAAATCAAGACGTGGCTGTTGAAAACGTCAATGCGTGTTCGAAATTCGAAACGAGACGTGATGTTTCCCGCGCAGCCGGGCCGCTGCGTTCCAAGATGTTGCCAGACAAAAAGTGGAGCGAGATGCCATTACACATTTGTCATTGGCCAGTGACTTTTGTTTCAACATTGTACCTTTGGCGCGAGTTTTTGACGCTAACTTCAGACTGTTTTCCCCTTTTCCAGCTAAACATTTTTGATTAGAAATATTTTTAAGGGAACGAGTCTTTTAAATACAAACTCACAGTAGTTTCTGAAGTCAAAAGGAATAAATAAAATCCATAAACATAATTTCTGGTAACATCTTGTAATGCAACCTTGACAATTAAACAAAACCTTAGTGATAAATATGAACAGGTCTATTTTTGGTAGACCAAAAATAAATTATGATACCAAACACAATGACTTTTGCTTCCTAATTAAGTTACAAACAGAATAGTCAGGCTGATTTCAAACGAAACAAAGCGCGCACTAAACAATAGAACGTTTAAATTAACATCGATCGGTCGACGAAACAATAAATCGATTAAAAGAAGACAATAAAGATGTTTTGCGGAGAGCAAAACAACGGGAATTAAAATGGACCTTACAACTTAATGAGGACCATTTCGGCCGATTTGGGATCACGGAGTATGGGCGCACCTGCCGTGGGTAACGAAATGACTTCATCAAAAGTTGGGAGTAAAAAATGAGCGGGGTCAAAAAGAAACAGGTGTTGCCCGAACGATTTCGTAGATATGCTGCAAATTGCATATCTTTTGACAGCTTGTGAGGTGAGGTTTGCCTGATTGCATTGATATTATGATTTTAAAAAGTTTTTAGAAAGTTTTAATGATTTTTATTAGTTATTTTACTATGGGTATCATGAATCTTGGGACAACGTTTCCCATTAAGTAAGGGATTTAAAAATATTCGGACGGACGGACGGACGGACAGCGGAGACTTAATAATAGGGTTCCGTTGGCACCCTTTTGGTACGGAACCGTAAAAACGTCCGTATCGAATCATGGCTTCAACAATAGTGTACCGTATGGCAAATAATTTTAACACAGAGCATATAGTACTGGTTAGATAACAGGCCTATTCCATATTTCAAGCGAGCTTAGTAACCGATCGTGGGCCCGACAAAACCGCAGTGTATATACTCTTTAACGATGTGGCGCAGTATCCGAGATGCAGCGGAATAGAGCCATCAGACGCTCTCCCCGGCAGCTCTTAACCCGCGGTGTTTGTAGAGTCACGAAGTCCGTAATTATTTCGTCTCCTTTTACCGGCCTCACCGGCCAACTTGCGGGCCAGTTCGGTTTGTGTACGTCACGTCACGCATGCTGTGAAACGATGACAGAAAAAAAAAATAGTCGAAGGAGAATTGTTTTGTAGGCGTTACCCAAATTGTCACTACAATCGTATGGAAAGCTGGGCGCATAGTGCATAAATATGATCCCGTAATGCGTTCACCGAGTCGGTTCCCACAAATATATATGGTTCCCACCAACGAAAACCTTCTAATACTACTATGGATGAATATATATGGATGATATGAATACTGCAATCGACTATGTTTGGGTGGGGCATTTATGTTTAAGTTGGGTTGGTTGTTATATAAAATTGGAGATATAAGGTCTCACAATATCCCTGATAGATGGCACATCTCATTCCTTTTTTGATCTGAGGCCGTGCCCAACGGTTTTGTAGACTTCTGTCAAAATGTTAAAATTATTGATCAGTCAGTCGGACGATAGTTGGCGTCAGCGGTTTGCATCGTAGGCGCGCTTGGTGGCTCATATCCTTAATCTTATTTATTTATTATTATTATAATTTTATTATTATTTTTTATCTGAGGTACCGACTAACTCGATAACGAATAGCTCATGGCAAATGCAAATAGAAAACTATTATATCCATCATCACCCTATCTTTTATCTTTTTTTTATCTGAATAATCATAAATTTAAAAAAATCTGATCCGTTATATTTCTAGCAAGTTTCAGTTAATATCAAACATAGTGGTTTCTAGTAAATTACAGTTAAAACCGTTGTAATTGAATTGATCATAAGCTACACATTGTTTTATAAAAAATATCTCAATATTTATGGTCTATTCATTGTATGGTACTTACTTTCTTTTTTTCCATTCAATAGACAAATAAAATCAAGAATGTCGAACGAATATTGGGTAGATTTGCTTGAATTAGTAGGAATTTAGTAAATTCTCTCTTAATGATATGCTATGAATGCTAACCACAGATTATGTTAAATGTATAAGGATAATGCGTGAAATATAAAAATCCTTTAACTTTAGGTAATAGTCGTTTAAGTATCGCTTTCCACTTTTTCTTACCAAACACTGGTCAACCCAAAACGACCCCATCAGCCATGTGTCAGTTTTTCGCGCATTTCTCTAGTTAAATGCCTCTGTGTTGCCAATGTGCCAAATTTTAAATTGCACGCTCCAACTTCTAACGTGGTCTTGCGATTGATGTTTGCCAAGTTCATTGAAGTAATTTTTTTTTAGAAAACAATCTTAAACCTTACACCTTTATGTATGTGACCGCTAATCTATTTAAATTTGATGATCAACAGACGACAGCATAAGACGAACCGCCACCGTACGGCGCGATGAAACCGAACACAGCCGCTGAGCGCAGGAGGGGTTCGCAAGAAGGCGGCGAGGCGAGGCGAGGGGTGCAGCATGACGCCTGACCCGCCCTGACCCATCCGTCAAGCCTGGAGGTGGAACATCTGTTCCGTCGACGTGCCGCTTAATGGGAGCAGGGTTCCGCGAACTCTCGGCGGAGGGAACACCAATTTTAAAGCTGCGCGAAGGGAGATCGATCGTGGCGTTGACGGTTTCCGTTTTATTAACTTGATTGTATGTGAACGTCAAATAAAAATGTTTTCTTACTGTAATAAATAGAGAGAGACCGAGTGGGCTCTTTATAATATTGTCTCTTTATAAAGTGTGATCAAAACTGACTGGTGAACCAACTGAACAATTTTTGTTCTAACACTTTTGCGAAAACCACAAAGTATGTACATCCAAATCTCCATATTTACTTTCAAATACCTAACCTCAAAATATATGGGGACTTAAGGCTGCAACCGAGTCCAGCGTTCATCAAGCAAACGATATGGCGACTTCATCATTTATAGTTTCAAAGCGCTGGCTTGACAACCTAGTAAATAGGGGTTTAAAAAATTTATCGATTTTAAATTTTAGATATTTTTGGTACTAAAAGTACCATACGTAGTAAAGAAGAAACTCATTAAAACCGTTTTACGGTCATACACATGTTTTCTACGGGTATTCATTCTTAACCGACGCTGAGATAAAATAAAAATAACCCCAAAATATTTAAATTTAGCGTCATATGGAGCCTTAAACATTTATTTATTGACGAAACCCCTTTTTTTTTTTATGTGACTGGACATGGATGGCTAATACCACAAGTTCTGTCATGGTATTAGCCCAACACACCACATGGGAACTAGGTGCCATGCCAGGACCTTCCTTATATTGCACGGCTACATTGAACTGGATGGAAAACACGGACAATTTTCATTGCCGCTTCGACCATCGTTCATCCAATGCGATGGTACCAACCCGGGCGGGATAAACCCTACCATCTAGTAAGTAAGGAAGGGGACCTACAGCTTAACGTGGAATCCGAACCACGGCCAGCCTCTCTCAACGGTCGAATGGTCACCCATCCAAGACCAGACCGGACCCAGCGTTGCTTAACTTCGGAGAGCGGTCGCCGAAGTGTCGCGCCACTGGGCCACTGAGGCTGACAGCGCCTGTTTAGCGCAAGCAACGTGTCCTCGGTCCTTTATTCCGAGTCGCAAGTCTGTCGGGGGATTTGTAATTTTGCAAAAGATCCTTGACGGTTATGAGGTTATTAATCGGTTGGCCAAAAAAATGTATTTTCCGAGAAAGGAACGCTGATTTAACTATGAGATGAGTGATACGCTAAACAGTCCAAAAATTCGACAACGAGATAATTCCTTCATAAAATCATGTGATCTCAAGGTTTTTCCCATGCACGCAGACCAGCACATACCCGCATGTAAATGACCTTGAGGTAATGTCAAAATTTTGAAAATGTTTGATAGTTCAGTTAATATCTGGGAAAATATTGATACACTGTGTAATTAATATGTGTGTATGCGCGTGGCTAGGGGTTTTTTTTAAAGTTTATCCGAATTAGATAATGAAATCATAATCTTATTTTTTTATGTAATAGTTATGTTTACGTAAAGGAGCACAGAAGCCTTATTCTGCTAATTGATAACTGCGCGCGTTATGTTTGTGTTTCAAAAACCGCATGTTTCGCGCGAAATGGTATTCTACTAGCGAGGTTTGCAAAACGCATGCGTTGTGTTTGTGATTTGTTCGCAAACTCGTAACGCGCGCTCATGTTCTCGTGGGCCGTGTGTTTTGCCGAAAACTTACGGTTTTGAGAATTATATTTGTCAAATTCGGAGCATCGCATCGCCGAACTTCGAATATCACTTTTCTACATTACGTTGGCATATCGCTGTCTCTTTCTTTTCGTATGTCATATTTGAGTGAGAAAATAACTGTCAAAATCGTGACAGGTTATTTTACCCTGTAGGCGGCGCGCAAGACAAATAGTACGAGAGCGGACCGTTGTCAACCCTACGTCATCGAGTAACACCATGGGACCCATTTGTGGTTGTGCGGATTAGAATAGGCTTCCTAAAAATACTAGGTTGCCTGACCCAAACCTGGAACGTTTTGTGCAGTAGGTAATATTAAATCACTTTTTTGGTAGAATTTAACGTCATCGAGTAACAACATGAGACCTAGCACAATCGGTAAAGGTCATCAAGAAAAGCTAAAAAAAAGTAGGTTGGCTCGTCCTACCCTGGCACGTTCTGAGGTTGGCCGGTTTTAAAATGTCGAAAAATAAAAAAAAAATACGTCATCGAGTAACAAGATGACAATACCACCATTCGATAGTCCTATGAACATGCTTCATAAAAAAATTAGGTTGGCTGCCCTCAGCCTGGCACGTTTCCTACGCGGCCATGTTGAACGTCTGATGCGCCCGGTTCTTATATTCATCAATTGTTAAATTAATATAATATAACAGTTTTGTGATATGTCTATCTATAATAATAATAATAATAATAATTTATTTCAGGTGCATTGTCCCATAACATTGTAAATAATATTAAAACTAAGTTACACATTAATAAAATCCTTATAATAAATTCGTCCCAAAATGTTTGCTACTATTCTATTCTCACTATATATAAACAGTCATGTTTTTACTGATCAGAACTCATCTTGAATAGGTTAAAAAAAAACCAAAATGAAATATTTGTGATATAGGTACTGATTGATTGCGTGATATTAGGGCATTGTCGTATCTAATTACTAACTATGTTTAACTCAAGTTAACTTTAGGTTATGATGCACATAGTTCCGCATACTTGAAGAGTAAAAACCGGAAGTTTCATATACATATGCTTTCGGAATCTACCGTATGGATCATTCAACGTGGGGATTAGCAACTCCAGTCAGCCCATGCCTACGGCATTAGAGGCGCACGCTTTAAATTCTGCCACGGCCCTCGTTATTACAAAATTTTAATCAGATTGAATGTAAACATAACGTAATGAAGATTTTTTTAATAGTCATAATAAAATAAATCGCCACAAAACTTAAACCCATAAGTGATGTATCTCAAAGTTACTATTCTTTAATTCACATGAATTTAGGGTAAATATTCTAGTGTATATTTCCATTCTTTAAACATTTCAATGTATATGTTTTCTATAAATATATACGCAACGTTGCCGGGTCTATACAAAAGTACATGTCCACATCGTCACTCACATATTAAGGAAGTTTAGTAAGCTTTGGCGTCACTCTCTTTTCTTTATTTACGTATCTCTTTTATTTTATCATAAAAAAGTTGCAATGTACCCAAACCGAAGCGGAATTTTAAATTAACAGCTCTTAAGTCGTAGGTATAGTTTAAATAATACCTGAAAAGCTCTGTAAAAATATTTATGTATTAGTTATAGAAAACATATACATTTAAATGTTTAAAGGATGGAAATAACCATGAATATTTAACCTAAAGTCATGTGAATAAAAGAATAGTAACATTTTCGCGATTTATTTTATTATGACTATTAAAATTCTTCATTACATCAGGTTTACATTCAATCTAATTTGAATTATGTAATGAGGAGATCCGTCGCAGAATGTAAAGCGTGCGCCTCTAATATCGTAGGCATGGGCTGACGGGGGTTGAAGAAAGGACCTTAAAGCGATGCACGCTCCAGTGGCAACAAGAAAACATTTTAAAACCTGTGTACGATTTAGTCCTTCTGATGAGTCTAGTGTTAGATACAGAATGAATACTATTATTTCTGTCATGAACTACTATAGTGACCTGTAAACAAAGAAACAAATTACAAAACCTTATTATTATTACAGCTTAAAAAAACGACATAATATTAAACCTTTAAATGCTACCACCTACAAAAAAATAAGAGTACAATGGTTTGAGAACAGTCAGTCAATCCGTCAGCGTGTTTGCGACCAGTGCGGGACATACGCCTCTCCAATCCTTCTCCAGTCCTCCCGGCCCTCAGCGGTACGTACTGCTTTCCCCGACGCACTTGATGCCGTCTTTCCACCTGGCGGGTGGTCTTCCCACACTCCGTTTGCCTGTCCACGACCGCCAGTGTAGGACACGGTTACTCTAACGGTCGTCGTCTCGTCGGCTGACGTGACCAGCCCACTCATAACCGGGAGGATGCACTGGCCATATGTTCGGGTCTTTAAATTTTGCGAAAGGTCAGACCTCAGAGCGAATTTAAGCTTTCCGAAGGCAGCCCAACCCAGTTGAATCCGTCGCTCAACCTCCAAAGACAGTCCTTGTATACTAAGCCGCAGAATTTGACCAAGATAACGATTTGTCCTCCCGTCATACCCTCAGTCGCCATGATCTTGGTTTTATCCCGGTTCATCTTCAGACCTACCTATCGATGCTTTATAAAGGTCTTCCAGCATTGTTTGAAGCTGAACTCGGGATTTTGACAGAAGAACAATGTGATCGGCGAAGCGAAGATGACTGAGGAAAATATTCATTAACGTTGATACCCATGTTGTCCCATTCAAGCGTCTTGAACACATATTCCGATGCGCTTGTGAAGAGCTTGGGTGAGATCACATCCCCCTGCCTAACGCCTTTAGCAAGAGGGATGGGTTGGGTATTTTAATGAAGCCTCACAGTCATCGTCGCGGACCGATATAGATTTCGGAGTACCTCGAACGCCTGGTGGTCGATTCTACACCTCAGGAGGGAGTTTTAGACAGCCCATTTTTCAACTGAGTCGAAAGCCTTTTCGTAAAGGACTAGAAAAGAAGTGGAAGACTACAAAGAGCGGCTTGTTGTACTCCTCGCACTTCTGCACCACTTGTCTCACAGTAAATAGGTGATCCATTATGCCGTATCCTTTCCTGAACCAGCCCTATATGTCTATGGTGCAGCAAATTGACAACCTACCCGCATCCACGAGGCAGCCCGAACCTACCCACACCTACAATCTTCGCAGCCGACGCCCGCCAGTTACCGTTTGACGAGCCGGGCTGTCAGACGTAACCGCTGAGGGCCGGGAGGACTGGAGAAGGATTGGAGAGGCCTATGCCCAGCAGTGGACGCAAACACGCTGAATGACTGACATTGCGAAAATTGTACCCATTTTCTCGAAGCACAGGGTCCATTTCGGTGAAGATATGGTCCTTGTCACACAACCGCTGTGCTCTAAGTCTCAATGCTCTTGCGACCGATTCCAAATGCACCGGAACATGATGCGAAGTAGCTTGTAGACAACGATTTGTGTGTGTCGGCTTGCGGTACACTGTGTGGCTTAGGATTCCATCCAATCGTCGAGCAACAAGTACATCCAAGAACGCCAAAGTACTACTGTATATTTTATATTTGTGTGAACCTAATTAAGATGAGAGATGAAAGCGTCGAGTGATTGGCGACCATGTGACCAGATTGAAATCATGTCATCCACGTACCGTACCCAAAACATTGACTTAAGAGGTGAAGTTTGCAATGTGCGGTGTTCCAGCGGTTCCATGAAAAGGTTTGCCACCACTGGTGTCACTGGTGTTCCCATTGCTACACCTTCTCGCTGGATGTAGTATTGTCCGTTCCACAGAAAGTATGTCTTAGTGAGACAATATGGCAGGAGCTTGACGCACTCAGTGTCGATGTCGTTGCTGATGACTAAGTTTCTGATGATGTCGAGGGACTCTTGGACTGGTACGTCTACATGCAGCGATTCGACGTCAAAGCTCACTAATAGATCCATGCATGCCAACTTCACTGTAGACAACCATTCCACAAAATGGGCCGAATCTTTAACGTAGGACGACGTCTTGCCAGACAGAGGTTGAAATATTGAGGCGACATGTTTAGCGAGGAGGTTGGTAGGAGCATTTATCTGGCTGACTATTGGTCTAAGAGGGTTCCCGTCTTTGTGAATTTTAGGAAGACCGTAGAAGCGCTACCACCGCATTTCCGCTACCACCTCGACCCACACCTATGACTTACGACCACGGCGAGTCTAGTTGTCAGTCGTCTGCTGCGTACGAACGTGGCGGACAACCTCCTTGACAACGGGCTGAACTATCAGCTCGATACGTCAGCGAATGTCTCCTCCCGCCGCGTGAAAAGCCGTAACATTTTTCAAATATATTTAACGACCACGGTAATCCCAAAAGTATCACAAGTAAGGTTATTTCTTTAGTTATAGCTGAAGATAGATCATTTGCTGTATTTAATACATCACAATTCACATTATGTATTTGGGTCCCCAGTGCATTAAACTCATTTTACTGTCATTTAAAAGTAGGTTATTGGCTTCACAACATAATTTAAGTAAGTTCATAGCTTGTATAAAGGACTCCCGTAGTTCTGATATACGATTTTTTCAAATTGATGAGTTGTCATCAGCAAATAAAATCATATCATTATCTGTTGCGATGCAACTTGAAATATCATTTATAACAACATATAAAACCACGGTCTTAGAACTGAGCACTGCGGTATACCCATAGCGATTGATTCTACATCAGACCGTTTACTTCACAATTTTGTTGTCTATTTAATATATTTTTTTTATTTATTTATTTATTTATATCCATAATCATACACAATACAGTATTCACATTTAACTATATCTAAGTGGATTAATACCATTCCGATAGACCGTTTGGCCCGTGGTGAAATGGTTTGCTAGGAATAAACAATTTTGATTAAGTTAAGATGGCGTCTTCTGTATATTATGTATGAAATAAGTAATACATAAACAAAATATTCCATTATAATATTAGATAAAGAGTAAACTAAATAACATTAAATAAGTATTTTTATATTGTAAGTCGAGGTGTTAGTGTAATTATGTGTTTTTATTGTAATATAAAAGTAAGGGCTTGTTCACACTCTTGTCTCCCTGCATCAATTAGCCAGCAATGGAGAATTTTTTTCCTCGTGTGAGGTTTTTTTTTGCCTAAATATGGGATGGATTTTATAATATGGTGGTATATTTTAGGTGCCAAGAAGGAATAGAATCTTTGTGCAAATCGTGTGGATGTGGAAGGAAGTGGGAGCAAGTTTTTTTGTCGAGTCGCATAAGAGTCGTTGTTGCAAAGATACATATAATTTAGAAAAACCTCATTTATTTTCCCTAACACCATAAGTGTTCTAGTTTTCCTGGAAGTATTTTGTGATCTACACAGTCAAAAGCTTTTGATACATCACAGAAAATGCCGTAGGTGCTCATAGATTTAACTAGAGAAGTTAAAATAGATATTAACAACAAGGCAATGGCATCTCCTGTTGACCTACACTTACGAAATCCGAACTGATTATAATTAATAACACTGTGAATGTAAGGAAACAGGCCTATAATTTTCAACATCATTATGAGATCCCTTTTTAAGCAATGGTATTACCCTAGTAATTTTAATAAGTCTGGAAATGTGCCATCTTAAATTCAATTCTAAGAGGTTATATAACACTGCCCCATATGGACTTTAACAGATTAGTAGATATGTTCCATAAACCTTGCGGTCCTTTGGACTTAAGGTCTCTGTTACTTTTTGAATCTCAGAACAGCTAACAGATTCAAAAGTGACAGACTTCTTATTGCGTGGTAAAAATATTTTGAGTTGCTCTAATGCGAGATTTACACTTTATTGAATGTATTTAGTTGTATCTTGCGCGACAGAAGAAAAATATTTGTTGAAATGAATTTTTTTGCAACCATTGCACCCAATCAATCAATATATCACAAATATTTCATTTTGTTTTTTTTTTTACCTATCCAAGGTGAGTTCAGATCAATAAAAACATCACCGGTTTATAGATATACATATTACAAAACTGTTATATTATATTAATTTAAAAATTGATGAATATAAGAACTACGCGCATCCGACGTTCAACATGGCCGCGTAGGAAGCGTGCCAGGCTGAGGGCAGCCAACCTAATTTTTTTATGAAGTATGTTCATAGGACTATCGAATGGTGGTATTGTCATCTTGTTACTCGATGACGTATTTTTTTTTATTTTTCGACATTTTAAAACCGGCCAACCTCAGAACGTGCCAGGGTAGGACGAGCCAACCTACTTTTTTTTAGCTTTTCTTGATGACCTTTACCGATTGTGCTAGGTCTCATGTTGTTACTCGATGACGTTAAATTCTACCAAAAAAGTGATTTAATATTACCTACTGCACAAAACGTTCCAGGTTTGGGTCAGGCAACCTAGTATTTTTAGGAAGCCTATTCTAATCCGCACAACCACAAATGGGTCCCATGGTGTTACTCGATGACGTAGGGTTGACGACGGTCCGCTCTCGTACTAAAACCACTCCATAGACAATAACAAAACGCGTGTGTGAATTAGCTGAATACCGATTTTTGGAAACCGCACTCGAAACTTAGCGTGTTATGTTTGACGGAAACATAACTTATACGGAATGGTTTGAAATTGGACAAATAGCAGAATCGGGCTTCAGATGTTATTGGTAGAGCTAATTTGTTTTTCACAGTCGGTTGGGAATTTTTAAAAGACAATACTCTTTTCAAAATTAAACTAACAAAAAACATTTAATTTAAAGATACCAATATTTACTCAATGGAAAACCTTTTAAACATGAACGAAAATATTTTAATATTTTATCACGAACTAACGCAAGTCCCAGCAGTCAAATTCAGAGTGAACTGTCAAAATTTAATATGGAATTATCACCGGACTAACCATACCAAATGCGACTTAGTACGGGCATAGTCCGCGTATTGAAGTCAGTCCGCCCACTCTGAATACTGCCGTATGTACTTGTTGGTGAATCTCGAGCCAGATAGTACTTCATGTTAACGACCAGTCTCTCTGTCTGTTGCGTTTCATATCTAAGACGCTAAACCAATTTTGATAGATTTCGGTATATACAAAGCCTAATATTATATGTAGGTACTGCAAAAGGTTTTAAAGAAAATAAATACTACGGTAAAGTAACTACGTTTGTATTATTCAAAGTCACGACCCGGCTCAAGCTAAACGTAAAAATAAAAAAAATACGCTAAATGAACCCGAGCAGGCACAGAAAAGAATAAAACTTGTTCCCAGCATGTTTCTTGCGGAATTTTCTCCTCGACACGAGCGTTCCCAGGCCGTGGGCTAGGCAATTTCCTGGCGTTGCCCAACATCATTGTGCTTGCAAAACTTTCGCTCGTGCTGTCTTTTTTATTTGTTTTTATTTGTCCGACTGCTTTCGGCGGCAGGTCTAAAGTTTTTAACAGAGCCGCAAAATTTAAGGCAGAAGAAAAAATATATTCTTTAGTCAGGTGATAATGTTGATACACATTCATATTGCACGCAAAGCATGTTCATCCTTCCCATGCATTATGTGAGTATGCTGGACTCACCCTCTTAAAGGGGAGTCCATTCATTACGTGAGGCGTTTAGGGGGAGGGGGTCGAGCCGAATCTCACCCAATCTCACGTGGAGGAGAGGGGGCTTTCGGCAAATATCACGTAATTAATTTTTCCGCAAGAAACTGTGTAATATTGCGGGAAAACTGGGATTAAATTAAGTAAAACACGTTTCTCATAAAACAACACATTTCCTTATTGGATAAATCCAACACATTCGAGCACACATTAATGTATTTACACAAAAATGCACATTTTAGATATCTGACGTGAGATTCGGAGGGGAGGTAGAGGTGGTCGAGCCTGGTCGCACGACTTCGACGAATCGCCAAAAAAGCCTCACGTAATTAATGGTGGTCCCTTATGGTAGCACGTATGTATGACAAAATAACAATTGAAATTGAAATTCGAAAATCTTCGACCGAAGCACACGCGTTGTATTCCGGCTTTGCGACCCGTCATTTTTATCTAGCTAAAAAAATATCTTATAAGGCCAGGACCTCTTAAGATGAGGTACCTGTTTTAAGAAATGAAACCCCAAAAATTATTTATCTAGATTTAGCCATATTTAACTTATCATAATTTCAAAATAAATGAGCACAATTTGCATACCGACGACGAATACGCCAATATGAAGATAACGACGTTAAAATTAGCTTCGTAAAGTATTCATATCGATGAAATGAAAAAGCGCTGGAGCATATTGAATCAAATTTGATACAATATCGAGTGATGCGTATCTCGAACTCGATTGGGCTCGGAGACCGTAGTCCCAGCTGTCACTTAAATTGGCGTTTACGGCAAACCGATCGACTGGCGTTTCCAAATGTATGGAGAAATTGAAGAGCGCGCGCAGTGTGCGTTAAGCGAACTAACATTTGCGAGTCCGAGTTTGATTTGACAGATTACTCAACGTTGCCGTAAATACGTCGACGTTGCCGTTTACGCCGACTCCGCGTTTTCATACAAATCGGAAGTCGGAGTTTGACTTTGACAGCCTGAAGAAGTAAAAGCACAGAATATCTAGTATAAACTTGTATGGAGTTTGAAGTTTTTACGGAACTTCGAAGTTACGTAAACGTCAATTTAGGTGAGAACTCAAACTGAACACTCAGAATAAAAAACACTGAGTTTCGAATTAAATCCGTAGAAATCGCTTTCGTCCTTTTCGCTTCGGATGGTTCTGTGGGTTCCTTCTCCTACTAACAAGGAATCGACAGTGAAGCAAGGACACATTAATTGAAGAGAAAAAGCTGTGAGGTTTCTATGTTGAGGGTATAGAGCGGGTGTAGGAATTGTGCCGACTAACAGAATCAAAACCAGGAAAAATATTTTCTTCTTCTATCTGAAAGTTTCGTCTTTCCCTAGGTGAATATAAATTATGTTTCTTACCTTAATGCTTTTTGCTGTATTTTTAACGGTAGACCTGAAACAAAAACAGAAGTGTATCAGTTATTATAGCGAATATGCTTTGTGAACTATCTTAATATTAATTTCAATGTAAACACATTAAATTCACAAGGAAGAGAGTTCCTGTTCAGTCACGCTACTCCATTAAAGATGTTTATTTAGACGAAGTTGATCACATCAGGGATCTGGGTGTCATATTTGATACCAAATTGACCTTTCGAATACATTATGATCATATAATCAAAAAGTCTTTTAAAATGCTCGGTTTTATCTATAGAAATTGTAAAGAATTCAAACATGCAGCTAGTAAAATTACAGTGTATAACTCACTCGTTCGAAGCAATTTAGAGTATTGCTCTAGTGTTTGGACCCCATATTTCAACAACCACGTCGATAGAATCGAACGAGTGCAGAAACGTTTTCTTTACTTTCAAACGATACATGATAAAAAAATGTATTTGCACAGGTCGTATACTGATCGGTTGAGACACTATAAAGTAGATTCCCTCTTTGGCCGGCGTAACTTGGCGGACCAGATGCTCCTTTACAAAATCGTCAACGGCCAACTAGAATGTCCTGAATTGTTGAACAAGATTTACTTTCAAGTGCCTCGACCAACGACCAGACTAGGGAAATATAATCCATTCTGGCTCCGACGCTACAAAAGTACACTGGGTTATAACCATAATATAGCTAGGCTATGTAGAAAGTACAATGAGCTGTTTAAACTACACACGCTCGACTTGTTCTCGTGTAATGCAAAAAAATATAAACTTCTAATCAAAGAAATTATATTCGCACACGAACCTTAACAGACTTGGACACAAATACAATATTTTTGTTTTTGTTTGATTTGATTTCATTCCTTTTTATGTTAGTCTTTTAGGCATTCTGTTTTATTTTTTATTTTTATTCATTGTTGTGTTAAAAGCTTCAGCAAATGTGAAGTTTGTGTTTATGTTTATCCTTTTAAATTATTTTGTTTTATTACTTACAAAGTTTAACCTGTTTCTCTGTTTTAAATTGTTCTACGTTTAAGTTGGCGGGTTTGCTTTCGAGCGGCGCGACGCCGACGACGCGTAGTTGTCATCTCCACCACCGGACTGTCCATCCCGCCTCCGCCTTCACCACCCCACCGCGCCGCCTTCACTGCCGCGCGGAGTCACTTTTTGACTCGTCGCGTTCGTGTTGTCGCCCCGCTCGTCTGCACCCTAGCTAGTGTTGCAATATGTCCGTTCTTTACATGCAGGTTGTGTTTGCCTGTTATTGGGTCTGCACACTGTTATATTTAATATGTGATGTATAAACGTAAATGTAAATGTGTCAACCTGTTGGCAAACCTTTATAAATAAATAAATAAATAAATAAATAAATTTCATGTACTCAAACATATGAGGAGATTATGTTAAAAATATTTTTTTCTCGGTAAGAGCGACGTTTTAACAGGTTAAAATGACGAAACATTTTAATTTTTGAAAAAATGTCCCTTCTATCCAGTTCAATGTTGCCATGCTCAATTTTTTTATTCTACCTGACAAGGATAGCTAATTCCACTGAACTACCGTCATGATATTAGCTCACTACACCACATAGCAGGAAGAATTCGGTACCATGCCAGGACCTTCCCTTTATGAGCACGACTGCACTGGATGGAGCACGGACAATTTTTCATTTGCTTACATTCGTAAATGCAATCCAACACAAAATGAGAAATCAGGCCGGGAATTTGATTCCATAACCTCTCGCATGAAAGGCAACCTGGCATCGCTCCTAGTGATGAGCCAAAATGTATCAAGACAGTGAAGTGGTATTCACAGACCTAGCATAGCGCTTACAAGAAGAACAAAGCGTGGGAGTGAGACGTCAACTCAAGTACCGCTACCGTGAGATAGAGGGAGATGGAACACATCTGCCAGATGAGACAACTTCTCAAATCGTTATCAATACATTGGAGTCGCGCTCATGGAATGTGAAATGTTTTTTTGGGTAATCTTTATGATTTCTCTAATCTTCCTCAAAGAAAGCAGGTGACCTGTGCATTTATAGATTGTTTAGTGAACGGGAGTAAAAAACCTGGACAGAAACCCTTCTGAATAGTAAATAAGGCGTGACCCACTGATTCTTTGTCGATCAAATATCTCAACTTTCCCTCAATATTTCAAAGTTAAACTTAAAACATAACCCTTTCGAGATTACCGCGGTCGTTAGACATGTTTGAAAAATGTTACGGCTTTTCACGCGGCAGGAAGAGACATTCTCCGACGTTTCTAGCTAATCATTCAGTCGTCTGCTGCGCACGAGCGCGGCGGATGCCTCCTTGACAACGGGCTGAATGATTAGCTCGAAAAGTCGGAGAATGTCTCTTCCTGCCGCGTGAAAAGCCGTAACATTTTTCAAACATGTTTAAAACATAACTTCAGATCATTATTTTGAAGCTACAGAGTGATTAATAATTTTTTTTATTAAAAAAATGTCAGTACATTTTGTATGAAACCATTTCGGGCTCATCCGTCAATTGACTCTGTATGTCTTTACATTCTAAGCCTATGGTGGTATTAGCCATCGATGTCCAGTTGTATCACCACAGGGGCTAGGAACTCAGCGATTCAGGTTCAAATCTGGACAGCTGACTTGGCTAACGCGGCGCCTGTGTTGCGTGGATGCCTTATAATTTACAGCTCCGTGCCGGATGCACTGCACAAAATTACTCCTCAAAATAACACATTTCGCCGCCGACTACTCCGCCACGAGAGCTCACCGAATTAACTATAATTGCTTAATTCGGAACGCACGTGTGTGTGTACCGATCGTGCCGCCATTGCGGGAGAGGGACGGCGAATATTTTTATTTACCGTCCTTCGCGGGGGAAAGAGAGACGGGTGAATTCTGATTCGACCGTCTCCAGATATGTGTGACCGGTGGGTGTAATAAGATCAGTGGAAAAATGTAGTTGGTTTGGTTAAAAATACATTAAGGTGATATAGGCACGTTACCACTTTTAGTCTTAGAGAGAAGCCTTTAAGGTTTATTGTGAAGGCAGTTACCTAACCTAACCTAATCTAATATAATCTAACCGAATGTGGCTAAAACATACTTATTATGTACTATAGGATTTTTTTTATGGATCGACATAAATACGGAGCGCATCACAGTAAACGCCGCAAAAGGCATTGGTATTTCCGAGGAAAATGTATGTGGGCCAAGTCCAATGTCTGGCGGTTACAGTGATGCCGTTTGCACATGCATAGCACCAACAAAGATTATACTAATAATTACTTTCACCGTTTCCCCTAAGGAGTAGGCAGAGATGATAGGGCGACACACGAAATATCATACTTTTGTCGCTTCTCCAACAGACATACACTTATATGTATATTGTATTATATTCTATGTATTATAGGTGTACGAATTTGCATTGATAAATAAAAACAAAGTTTGTTTGTTCAAATATATATATATATTTTAGTTTTATTTAAAAGAAATACACAATATATTTATTACTTATTTTCAGTCAGTAAATACGAATAAACCACAAAAGTGGTCAGTGAAAAGTATACTCGCTTCAATTTAGTCTTAAAGCATATTTTAAAAAATGAAATAAAATATTTTGATCTGAAAGAAATCCGGATGGCGCCGGAATCCCGCCGAAGATTCTAACGAACTCGAAATTGGGCTCAAACCCGCCACTTACGTTTGCATCACTGAACACCTCGTGTAATAAGGTGGACGTGTGAACAGACCGTACAAAGATGTAACGATACGTAGGGAATGGGCGAAAAAAACCAAACGATGCTCTGCGCGAAGGATCTGAGAGAGAAGATGCTAACAACAACATTGCTGTTCTCTATTTCTCGACACGGACAACAATAAAGACCAAAGCGACGCGCTAATTGGCTAGCTATGTCGAGGCGATATTCTCAAACCAACCATCGCAACACTATGATATTGCCTTGATATCGCTGACCGACAGCGTATCGCCTTGTCATCCTTAAAACTATTATTCTATAGGGTGTTTTATACAATCTGCGGATTAGTTGCAGAATTACGGTTTTTTTTATGTTAATAATCAGATAAGACCATAATTTATGCATGCCAAGTTTTATCAAGCGATGTTTCTTTAGACAACTGATTATTATTAATTGTATTAATATTAATGAATGATTATTAATATTAACACGTTTAGCTTTATCTTTGTAGCTATATTTTTTACTGTTAATATTTCTCTATTGCAAAAAGTTTGGCGTCTGTTTCTCTCCTCTCTCTCTCCACCAAACATTTAAACGTTCCTATACTTAGATTCCTATATTGCACTACTTTGAACCGGAAAGAAAATATGAACCATTTTAACTGCCGCTACGACCATCATTCATCCAATTCAAAGATACCAATCTAGGCGTAATGAACCGAGGATCTACAGTTTTAGTTGTAATCAGAACTACGAACGACAAACCCCTCTGTCGTATATTAAGGCGCTAGGACTAGCCAACTACTCGCGCCATACAAATGCACTTATTAACAAATGTAATAATATGTAGTGAAACGCTTCAGCAAATCCAAATAGAACTCCAGACTGATAATGGATTGTTAATATGTTTTTATTCCATCATTTATTAAAATAATAATAAAAATAAAAAAGTTGATTTTTCTCATTAGAAATCTGAAAGTAATTCGATTTCTAGATATAAGCAAAAACAGCATATATGCATAAACAAAAAATTCCATTTGCTTTTAGATTTCTACATTTAGTCAAAAAAGTTCGGAAATGGACACCGTTTCCGCAATGTATTTTGTATAGAAAAAGGAAACATACATTAACGAAAATAATTCCTAGACAAGGAATCATATATTGTAAGAATGACACTTATAATCGTCAGACTTAGTTAGTTAACTTGGGGTGCCTCGTCTAACTTTGCGATTTGGCCCTTAAGACAAACGGGCAGAAATGCATTTGTATCAATGTTAATTGAAATTTAATCCGCCGATAGTTAACATTATCCGTGGTTTTGTTTGTTGGATATCGATTCGTTCATCCGTGACCATATCATACTACTCCAGACACTATTTGCAGCGCGGTCGCTAAACATTTGTCCTCCAAGCATGAGCTGTGTGGCCGGTACAGCTTAGCATCGATTTGTAGCTTACGAGATTAGATAAGGAAGAGTTCGAAGAGTTTATCTGATGGTCGTCCCCTGGTCACGCGACGCAACGAACCCGCGAGCCACCGGTGGCAGGTGGGGCCATTGTGTGTGGCATGAGATATTGGTTAACTTTCTAGCCTCCGTGGGAGAAAAGGTGAACATTTTTGTCGTTTGATATTATAAAACATATTTAAGTAGCGTACAATGAATGTCGGTCTGTCTAACCGACCATCGTTTGTTGACGTTTATTACTCTTGAAGTATGTCAGTTCAAGCGTTTTTAAAATACCCTTGACGGTAAAAAGATTCTGCTTGAGTTCATATTGGAGGTAGTTAGTAAAATCTTCTAAAGTTCTTTCACTGGAAAAAATGTGATTAATAAAACCAAAACCATGTCACCGAAACCCGAAAATCGGGTAGAAAGGGATAGCCCTAGATAGAGCCTGGCACCAGTTACTATGCTAATCGGTTCTAGTTAGTACAAAGTGTCCAATCACTATCACTACATAGTATAAAACAAAGTCGCTTTCTCTGTCCCTATATCACTATATCCCTATGTACGCTTAAATCTTTAAAACTACGCAACGGATTTTGATGCGGTTTTTTTAATAGATAGAGTGATTCAAGAGGAAGGTTTATATGTAAAATAACATCCATTAAATATTGGAGAAATACTGTTATTTTTGAGGTTTCCAATGTGATGTCGTAAAAAAATATTTTTTTTCCGCTTACATTGCAAACGCAGGCTGAACACTACGAGAATTATCAAAATAATGTACTAAGTATTGTAAAGGTCTACAGAAAACTCCGCGATGGTGTATATCTATCTCTTATGGATATCCCACAATAACATTTATTTCTCATTTACTTTTTACGACAAATAATGGCTAAGTTTCGAAGCGATTTTAACCAATACAGCATTAATCCTTATCCAATTAAATACCTTAAATACATTGTTGATTTAATATAGATCTATACGGCCCTTTACAGCATATGATTTAAATGAATATTTTCGAAGATATTATAGATTTAAAAATTGCGGGATGTAGTGTTTGCGGCGGTACCGGCCGGCCGGGGCGGCGGGATCGTGCCTCGGAGGCCGCGGTTCTCCCTATAGCACTTTGAATTTATTATATCTCTAATATCTAATAATCATGTAATAATAATATCTAAGTTTTTTTTTATTTCAAATATTTCAATGTAGGAACTCTATGTAAAAATGGTTTATTTGTGTATCATTGTGTCAAAATAATATTTTTTTAAATGACATTATGCCCGTGCAAAGCCGGGCTGCTAGTGCTTAATAATTCAAATGACTAGACAATTGTTTTGGTAGCTAAGGTACCCTTTATTTATGTGTGAAAAAATAAAACTTTAGAAATAAGTTTCAGCTCATGTCATTTATATGTAGCTCAACATAAACGCTTTTTCTAGATCATGTTAGCACACTGGTAGCACTTAATTTTATAATTGTGTCTAATAAGACTGCTGATGGAAATTTGTAGATTTTAACCTTGTAATTTTGTAGTTTTTAACATTGAATCAAAATATAATTGCCATCATTTTTCTTAGTGTTTCTGTTTTTGTAGTTTATGATCTGTTTTGAGACATTGCTGGGATATCTAAAATTTTCTTGCGTTACGAAAAATGAACATCGCTTCAGGGGAATATTTAGGTACGTGGCGGAGGAACCGGGATCAGAGAAAAGTGCCTCAGCAGTGTTTTTCATCCAACAAATACACTGGCGGTTAAAGACGGCGGGTAGGAAGTGCGGGAGAGGGGTAGGTACATGTGTAGCAGACTATTTTTAACCGACTTCAAAAAAAGGAGGAGGTTATCAATTCGTCTGTATGTTTTTTTTCTTTTTTTTTGTTTTTTTTTTTTTTATGTTTGTTACCTCATAACTTTTTCCTGGGTGAACCGATTTTGATGATTATTTTTTTAAATGATAGCTAGTGCTTCCCAAGTGGTCCCATTTTAATTTGGTTAAGTTCTGACAATGATATCCATGAGAAAATCATAAAAGTCTTAAATTTGTATTAAGATGTGCGCGACAAATGGACGAATAACTCAATATAACGCCAACCGATTTCGGTGATTCTTTTTTTATTGGAAAGGACGTGTACAAATTAGTAAGTTTACTTCAGATTCACTAAAAATTAACAAATAAAACAACAAATTTAACAAAAAAAATAACCGACTTCAAAGGAAAAGGACTAAAAAGTAAAAAATAATGTTCATTTTTGTAGTTACGATTTCTGTTATTTTTTGAGTCGGTGTCAGCCAAGGTTAGGTTAGGTTAGGTTAAGTTAGGTTAGGTTAGGTTAGGTTAGGTTAGGTTAGGTTCTCTTGATTGGCGCAGCGCGTGCCCGGCTGACGCCGACTCAAAAAATAACAGAAATCGTAACTACAAAAATGAACATTATTTTTTACTTTTTAGTGCTTTTCCTTTGAAGTCGGTTATTTTTTTTGTTAAATTTGTTGTTTTTCTAGTACAATAATGTAACGCTCGGATGGGGTGACGGCGGGGGAGAGGAAGAAGCAGTGGAGAGACGGATTGCTCGTAACGCTGCTTATGCTTGTCCCGCATCCTTACTATTCTCAATTAGTATCTGTTGGCTAGTAAAAACATACAAATAATTTATGTATATATCAAAATGATTCGCTTGTGGCCTTCACGCACAGATATATTAATTATTTTATCAGTCTATATGTCTCCCTTTCTTGCTGGATTTCTGTCGTTATTTATGTCTATAACGACGTAACTTCTCAACTTATCAATAATAGGCTACTTATTATCAAGCTCATTTGCCTGAGGGGTGAGCAGTGGAGTTAATTATATTTTACTGAAATACCAATAAAACTTCATAAATTCTTTACGCGACCAATTATACCTTTTTTTACAAGAATAGCATTAGTACAAAACGCTCAATTAAGCAGGTCGTAATTTTAACTTCATACTATAATAAAACATTCAGATTTCCCACGGAAGTGTTTATTGAATCCTTATCTCACGAAAATCACCACAGTGTAAAACCAATGAAATACCAGTAGTCAAGAAATTTCACCAACATCAGCGGTTCCGCCTAATATGATTGGACACCTTCACACACGTGACGCGGGGCGGAGTCTAACTGAATAATTAGAAGCAGAATAGATTATTATCTGTGGTCGTACGGTCGCCAGCTATTGCCCGCTTCCGGTGCGTAATTGTTAATGAAGTTACCAACGGAAGTAGGGTTCCGGAGATACGGCAGGCTAACGCCGATTGGGAGTGAATTGGGGAATTTCATACAAATAGTTTAACTTATCTTTTCTTACGTACTTAAAATTAATATTCTTAAATACAATTTTACCAAATATCACTGGTTAGGCCATATAATGTCTTCGCGTAATCTATGGCTGTGTGGTTCTATGCAATGTGCATGACCCTATTGTATTGTTTATTCATCATCCATAGACAGTACACTGCACTCGGATTTGTCATATTTTATCATTGGCCAGTTGAGCAAAACAAAACACAGCGAAGAAGAACTGGAACGAAACTCCGCTGTTTTTTTTTTTCAACGTCCACTTAGTCTAAGTTTACAAAAGTGTTTGTCAATTATTTTAACAAGAACATAGGTAAAACACTAAATTAACATGAATACACAAAATTTACAATCCATGCCGTATGCAACAGTTCATGACAAATATCATTCTATTTGCAAAGACAATCCCCTCCAACTAATATGTTGCCAATTGGAGCAGGCCAGTCCCCACAAACAGCACCCGTTCACGAGTATCACGCCGGGCACAGCCATTACCTATTTCAATCATATTTAGGGAAAGAGATAACCCGAGCCAAGCGTCACCGTAAGCAAGGACCTCCTCCAGTGGCAACACAACACTGTGAAACACTTGCACATTAGGTTCACATTAGTACTATCCTTGTTCCCCGCAAACACATGTCGCTCTCTCTCTTTCACCTGATGGAGCGAAGATTGACAGCGTCAGCTGAAAAGGCTGAAAGGCCCAGCCTTCAGTGCAATTTTTGATACCGCGATGCACGGACACGCCATGTCATCGTAGCACCGGTTCCCGCCACAACTATCTCGCCGCCGCCGGGTCCTTGGGTACCCAGGAGTACCTCGCCAGTACCGCGTGCGCTCGAAACCTACGAACAATCGAAAGGACTTTCTGTGCTCTTCATCGTCGAGGACGCAGCGCTCCTGAACCGCATCCTGTGGGAGAAGGAGTAGCGTGGTGGCCACCGCCGCACGTCTGGAAGTCTCCATCGTGGTGAGTCGTCCCACTTTCTTTTTGCGAACCTATATAGGCCTCCCTTTTACAAAACCTTTACAAAAACCCAGCGACGTACCCGTGCCATCAATCACGGCACTTTTTTAGACACAAACAAATTATTTAGTTCTTAAATTAGATTATTTAGATTAGATTAGTTGGATTAAGTACATAATAACGCAACAAAAGATGTATTTGCGTTGATTTTATAATAGAAGAAGATTCATGGAATAACCCCAAAACAGGAATCTTTGACATCAAAATTCCATGTAACAGTAGCATGGGAAAATGTTATTCCTAAAATTAAAGCTAAGATTTCATTTACTGATTATTGACCTTAGTTTAGTTTGCAGATGTTTGAGTAGATTTATTTTAGGTCAGCGTAGCTTACTTAGCAAGGTGGCCCCGTAAGCATCAGAAAATTACGCTCCCCATACAAACGTAGTTTACTAATCACTTGAAAACCACTGTTTCAATTTGCTTGATATTTGGGACTTAATATCAGGCAACAAATATCTATGTCTGCACGTGTTTGTTTTTTCGAAAAATGTATCCTGTGTCACACAACAGAGAAAAGAAAATTTGTATGAAGATTTTCTTTTGCCTGTTATTTGACTTGCTTTAGATTTTTCAGCAAAACAAAAGCGTGCAGACATAGATATTTATTGTAGAATATTAGATACCAAATATCAAGCAAATCGAAACAGTGTTATTGAAATGATTAGTAAACTACGTTTGTACGAGGAACACAGCTTACGGGCCGTTCTTGACATCAAAAAATTTCCGACAAGATACATATTTCCAACCAATATTCCGTGTATCCAACCAACGGAACCCTAGCTTCCACGTACAATATTTACGCCCGGATTTTTTCACGTTTTTAATTAATTCAAATTCTTTTTACCCAAGGCGTGCGTAGCGCCGCGCTAGAGGGGCTAATATAATTTACATGTCTGCCTTTTTTTTCAACTTCCATTGTTTAAGTCTGGCTTTGTGGTTAACTTAATTGCGGGCAACTAGCCGGGCTTACGTCTCAATTATCACATTCTGATTATGTAGCAAGTTTTTAATGTTACACTTTAATCGTGGCATGCAGTCATAGTTTATAGTAACGTTTTTATTGCATATTATTATTATCTTTGTCTCAAGAGCTTGTATACTTTCGTAATGTTTTATTCTCATGCGTTTTTTTATAATTTTTCTTTTGCTTGCGTTTACTTATTGAACATGTTAGTCCCATTGGGTCTTTCTTGCTTAAATATATCCTTCTATTTAATAGATTTCTTTTAATTTGCTACGTTCTCGGAGCCTGGCTGATTTAATTTGGTATGCATGTTTCCGGTGTCCAAGGCAACGAGCTTCAGCTGCTGGCTATTTACTGTGCCCGTTCGCATTCCATGACAATATGATGTAACGTATTTTCTTTCTTACTAGGTACTAGATGCCCAAGCTCTGCCGATGCCAAGTCCGACCAAGTTTCGGATTTTACCTGGATTCGATCATATATTTTACAAGTTTTTCAAGTTATAAACAAACAGAAACACAGAAGAGAGCCAGGCGACAGGCGTGGAATTTAATAACAGCGATGATGACAGCTTTGTAAAAAAACAAAAAAAAACTGTATGAATCCTAATTCTTATAGTTTTAAATAGATGCATTATTATAAAACCATAAAGTGAAATAATACCTCAAAATAATTCTTTAGCTGTGTGGCGTTCTCTCCTGCCTTCAATTTAATCATTACCCATTATATGCCCATATGCCACCCGTTGCTGAACGTAGGCTTCCTCATTCATCATTCTGTTAGGTTTTTGTTTGTAATGTCCATCCTGTAGATTTTGAATCGACACATTTGCGAAGCTAATAGCTGTTTCATTATATTTTTTTTCTTCTGTGTGCTCAATAAATTTTTTTTTTTAGAATAGGATGAATCTCTTTGATCAGTGGGATTAATCGTATTATTTGTTCCATTCTATTTTTGGTTTAGTAACATTCAAGGTTGGAGGTCATATGAACCATGACATTTTAAGCGTTTAAAATTGGTTCACATTTTCACCCTTTACTCAGGATTGATGTGTTGTATGATAATGTATACCTGTTTTAAATTTGCTATGTTCTTAGCGTATTGTGGATGGTTGTTTACGATTTTTTTACGAAATTACGAAAATACAGTCGTTCCATGCATCTCAACATGTAATAAATAAGTACAGACGCAAATAATACATACGCAGAATCCTATCCAAAAGCTACACGAATCCAAGATAACCAACAAGCTAATAACACGGGTGTTATTCGCGAAATTGCACAGCATTATCAATCACAGCAACGTTAAGATCAACCCTTGCGTTAAGACAAACTTAATGAAGGCAAACATTAGATTAACAGTCGACGCACTACCAGCCTAACACCCGGGAAGGGTTTACACATCTAATTATCAAAGGCGTTACCGGAGTGTGTCATTAGACGCCCCCTACATTAATAAGTATATGCGGGTACGCTGAGTAAACTATAGCTCATGTTAATGATACAATTTCTGTCATAAGGACACGCCTTTATACAGATTACTGCTAGTGTTAACACACTTCAAGCCGGTTTGTCGTAATGGCTATTTGAGACTTTGGTTTTAATTGATCTAAGCTGATTTTTCAGGTCAGCACTTTTTGGAAGTGACACGATAAAATAACATTGAAAACGTTTTGATAAGCTGTGATGTCCTACACTTACGTACCATGGTCAGCTGGAACACCTGTAATTTAAAAGTGCGTGTGAATAATTAAGCTTTCTGGTAAAATTTGCCAAAGATGTATAGATCAGGCGAATTAACATGACACTGGAACTCGACCCACTTCCTGATAAGTAAGTTCCTGCATTATTGTTTGTAATACAAACAATAAGTATGTGCGTGTGTGGGTATTGTTGAATAAAACATTGAATGTATGTACATAGTGGTAATACAAATTTAAAGATGCTTTTAATTTTGTGTTGAGATGTTCATTCCACAATTTTTTTAGATCAGTAGCCATCACTTTCCGGTTTGCAAAAAGTTGAAAAATAAAAAACAGTAGTTTAAAAAATCCTTTTATTTCTTAAGTTTGTTCCGTTACAATCTAATCTAATGTAATAGTTAAAGTGCTGATATTGAAGTGATGGGAGTCAATGATAATCATGCCAACACTAGATCCCGTATGACTGCCTTAAGGAAGACAATTCAGTAATCACCGAATACTGCTTCAACTATGAACGGATCACCCAACGTTAGTGTTCATGTTACAAATTCATGTGCATATTATCCAGCCACGCCTAGCTGGCAGGTCGCGCTGAGAGAAGCTATAATTCATCGAAATATGATAGGACACATGGTGTGGAGACGGCTCACATGTCCTTTAATTTGGGGGCGTCTGTTGCTCGTCTTATATCAAATTATCTCTACATATCCCTGAATGTGTTTGGGATTGGTGACATGATGTTCAAAGGGATCGGTGACGTTGGAAATGATGTGAGTTTAGTAGTTGAGTTAGTGGTCATTGAAGACGGCGACAAAGAAAAAAGGGTCGGTCTTTGTGATGGGAATCGTATTAAAGGTGAAACGTTGAATGAAGTTATAATTAAACATAATCTGAAACAAGGTTATATTTTATTATAACAATTTTAATTATTTAAATAAATCAAAAATCTTAAGTGAATATAACAGTTAGATTTGAATGATTCTGGAATCCTTGATAACCACAACAACAGATCATGACAGAGAACTTAAAACGATTTTAGCCCAGAGATTTTGGGGTCGATATTGAAAGAGATTTTTCCGTTTAAAACGCCTTAATGCATCTTAGTGAAAAAGGCAAAAGTAGGAAAAATATAGCATGCGGGACAAGTACCTAAGGAATATAATTATTGCCAAAATTACGCTTCCCATTCAATTGTATTTTACTAATAAATTTTAAACCATCAAATTATCTTGATATTTGGTAAATAATATCAGGCAACAAATACCTATATCTGCAAGTTGTTGTTTTTGTAAAAAAATATGCTGTGTCACACAACAGTGTAGAGAAAGTTTGTATGAATATTTTATTTTGCCTATTATTTGACATGGTTAAGATTTTTCAGCAAATCAAAAACGTGCGGACACAGATATTAAGCGGACCACTTACGCTTTGTCTTCACGTATATAAGGATAAAACGATGTAATGGTATGCACTAAGTAAAGAAAAGAACTTCGTAAAAGTTTGTTTTCCATCGAATCTGTCTCTTGTATCAACTCAAGTACAATAATAGTGTTCGATTGTATAAATATCTAACACGCCGTAATGTTCGACGTGTGCTGGCGACCACTAAGTGCATTATCAACGACTGCATCCCGGTGCAATAGCAGCTAGAACTGGCCGACTGGCTATCCCTGTACCATGATGTGGACATTAGTGCATAGCGGTCTGTCGTTCGACGTAATTTGAGAACCTAATGGTCTGTGTGACATCGCGTTAGGCTATTGTTGTCTATTGTATTTAGAATTTACTCACGTGTTGATAATGGGCTTAATTTCAGTCGTCTTATGTAAAATGATTACACATTACAAACATTTTATTATTAATGTCTGGTCTCAGTAAATTGATAAAAACGCCAAGTAAACGGGTTTAGGGTAGGTTTTCCCTGGATAGTTCTTAGCTATAGTTTGAATCGGTAGGGAGCCTAATTTAGATTTTTTATTAACATTCATTACATACATAGATAGCTAATGACGTTAGCTATCTATGTATGTAATGTATGCTCATGCACAACGTACAAAACTCGCTGAAAACTGCTTATTTTCGCTGGTACTATGACATTTATAACGAGCGCCATCTCCCATCACTGCATAGTTACACCGTCATTGAACTAAGCTCGATTCCAAATTTTGTTCACAAATAGAAAAACTTTAAACCTAAATCGCCCTCCACTGACCAATACATTTGTTCAATAATTCAAGAGACAGCGTGAACTTGCATGCTTAGCCCTCGGAGAAAACTCCTGGCATGCAACATAACTCCATAAGGTCCTAAGAATCCTATTGCGACACAGGCGGTGGTAGAGAGTGTGTAAGGCCCATGTTTGGTTTGCGGACTCTATCCTTGATAAGGTGCTGTGGAATCTCGCGTCCTTGTACTCGAGCGATGATATCGTTTTGTAAAGAAGTTTTCAACTCGTTAGGTACCGACCCCAGATCAAAAAAGGAAGGGGATGCGCCATCTAGAGCGCTTACTATAAGACCCGCTGTCGCCAATTTCCTAAAACTACGTACATGCCACGCAAACATAGGCGCATTCGTATGGGAGCGTTTGTGTTAGGGGTAACTGACTTGTCGAATTTTCTTGAGCACATTCGCGATGTTTCGAATGTGTGGCACACGACAACCGGTCAAGACGTTTATATGGATAAATTGTTCATACGGCGGCGGCGGCGCGAGGGCGAACCAGTTAAAGCCCATTTATTATTTCTGATTCCTTTTCTCTTCTACGCTACCAACATTGTTATTTAGAATTTAGATCCTCGAAAGTAGTCAGCAATTTTTCACCATATCTGAATAGGAAATGCCTGTCAGTGTTTGTTTGAGCAACATTTTGGTTTGTTGGAGATGAAATGCTTTAAGCAGAAAGCACATCTTAAACGTCATACTAAATAACTAAATAGAATCAGAGAAAATAATTTGGAAAATTACTTAAAAAATCATAAATATTGTAACCAATTCTTTGTTGCAGCATCAATTAAAAGAATAATATGGCATTTTAAAATATTTGATAACTAAGAGATTTGATTCTAATCTGTCTTCTGAAATAATTCTGAAATTCTTTGTTGCAGCATAAATTAAAAGAATAATATGGCATTTTAAAATATTTGTATAACTAAGAGATTTGATTCTAATCTGTCCCCTGAAATAGCCGTCTATACTACACAGATATATTTTCGTTGATATACCTCGAAACAAATATTCCTTACAATTCATAAGTTCGCCAATGGTTGAAAGCTATAGGAACCGAAAACACAAAATGAAAAACTAATATCCAATGTTTTTATGATGGCTGAGATTGAGTTGTAAGCGACCGTTGTGCATCGTTGGTTTCGTCGTGACGAATCGTAATCGAGTCCTTGATGGATTCCCATTCGACAAAGGCTCTAAACAGTCACAACAAATCGTCGCCTCCACGGTGCTCGGACGTGAGTTAACGCATGCAGAAAGGAACCAGTCGATATGTTTTTTTACATATGACTACTAATGGTTTTTAGCATTGAAAATGCTTTTTTGATCGCTTCAGTAATCCCGTTATCAAGAAAAGTGCGAACGGGGGATAGTGTCCTCAAATTAAATGAGAAATGAAAACATTATCAAAATATGCGTTACTGAAAGGTATACAATACTGCGAAACATGTTTTGCAAAATAGTAATATTTTTTAAATTTAAAAATGCCAATTTTTACCTTTTCTTTAGGACTTTTTTCAAACAATCTTAAACTTCTCGAAATCGAAAAGAGATATCGAAAAAAAAATCTGGAGGATTTAGAGGGCTTCAAAATGATACCGTTATGAATTCGATAGGATTATAAGTACGGGTATATGTTTACTCCTTCCGGGGACATATTTCTGGTGATTTCACATATTTCGTTAAGAATCATATCGAGACGACTGTTGTAATGTAGATTATGCATTAAATAAAGATTAATATATGTTTCCTCGTTTTATAAGAATCTTTATTCTTCATGTAGTAATGCTTTACTAAAGGGTGCCAACAGGACTCTATTACTAACCCTCCGCCGCACGTCTATCAGCAGTAAAAATTTTTTCGTGTTATCCATCCAGTTAAATGCATCCGTGCTCATAAAGGGAAGGTCCTGGCATGGCAAATAATTCCTTCGGGAATGTGGTGCATTGGCCTAATATCATTACGGTAATAGTGTGGTATTAGCCACTAATGTCATGTTACATACAAAAATGTTTTTGTCAGAGTTGGCTTACCTGTTTTTTTATGTTTTTATAAGTCACGATGTCGGCCAAAAAGGAATATTCAAATTCAATTATATATTTTGTAACCTTCGTACCTATGGCATTGGACTGTTTCATAGTTGATAGCGAACTGAAAATGCTGAATGCAACATTATTTGCAATCAACTTTGGGTCCTATATAAAACAATGAATGAACATTGCATAAAGCTCTCCAAGACCGACTGAAACAAAAGGAAATAAGTTTTGGTTTGGAAAGCGATTAGGGTGAAAAGGACCCTGGACGTGCGTAGCTGATCGGTGCGATGGTCGATTGGACGTCTTAACTGGAGAACCGTTTGGACGTCTCAAATGGAGAACCGATTGAAATGTCTAGAACCCAGTGTTTTGTTACTTATCAACGGTATGCCTAATTATTTATCTTCGTAACCAAGTAAAACTTTAGTTATGAGCAGTTTGAGTTTGCAAACGAAAGGATATATAATTGGAATGACCTGATCTAGTCTTGGAAAATTTCTTAAATTCCATAGTCAGGATCTCGGCATACTCATGCGCAGGTTAGGAAGTAGTTTTTGAGTTAGCAATACAGAAGGTTTAATAGGACGGAACTAAACTAGTCTTGGACTTTTGTAATACCTTGTTATGTTCACTAGCCCCGATAGTCAAGATGTTGACACAACCATGCACATGTTAGACAGGAAACAGTTGGTTTGCAATACAGAAGATATAATAGGACTGAACTAAACTCGTCTTCGACTCTTGTAATACCTTGTTATGCCACTAGCCCCGATAGTCTAGATGTTGACACAACCATGCACATGTAAGGCAGGAAACAGTTGGTTTGCAATACAGAAGATATAATAGGACTGAACTAAACTCGTCTTCGACTCTTGTAATACCTTGTTATGCCACTAGCCCCGATAGTCAAGATGTTGACACAACCATGCACATGTAAGGCAGGAAACAGTTGGTTTGCAATACAGAAGATATAATAGAACTGAACTAAGCTCATCTTCGACTGTTGTAATACCTTGTTATATCACTAGCCCCGATCGTCAAGATTTTGACACAACCATGCACATGTAAGGCAGGAAACAGTTGGTTTGCAATACAGAAGATATAATAGGACTGAACTAAACTCGTCTTCGACTTGTAATACCTTGTTATGCCACTAGCCCCGATAGTCAAGATGTTGACACAACCATGCACATGTAAGGCAGGAAACAGTTGGTTTGCAATACAGAAGATATAATAGGACTGAACTAAACTCGTCTTCGACTTGTAATACCTTGTTATGCCACTAGCCCCGATAGTCAAGATGTTGACACAACCATGCACATGTAAGGCAGGAAAGCGTTGGTTTGCAATACAGAAGATATAATAGAACTGAACTAAACTCGTCTTCGACTGTTGTAATACCTTGTTATATCACTAGCCCCGATCGTCAAGATTTTGACACAACCATGCAAATGTTAGGCAGGAAACAGTTGGTTTGCAATACAGAAGATATATTAGGACTGAACTAAACTCGTCTTCGACTCTTGTAATACCTTGTTATGTCACTAGCCCCGATAGTCAAGATGTTGTCACAACCTTGCACATGTAAGGCAAGAAACAGTTGGTTTGCAATACAGAAGATATAATAGGACTGAACTAAACTCGTCTTCGACTCTTGTAATACCTTGTTATGTCACTAGCCCCGATAGTCAAGATTTTGACACAACCATGCACATGTTAGGCAGGAAACAGTTGGTTTGCAACACAGAAGATACAATAGGACTGTACTAAACTCGTCTTCGACTCTTGTAATACCTTGTTATGCCACTAGCCCCGATAGTCAAGATGTTGACACAACCATGCACATGTAAGGCAGGAAAGAGTTGGTTTGCAATACAGAAGATATAATAGGACTGAACTAAACTCGTCTTCGAATCTTGTAATACCTTATTATGTCCACTAACCCCGATTTTCAAGATGTTGACACACCCATGCACAGGTTAGGCAAAAAGAATGTTTGTTGGAAACACAGAAGATATAATAGAGTTGAAATAAATTAGTCTCGACTCTGGTTACTATATAATAGCGATGATGATGGATGAATGATGTTGGAATAATCATGACAAAGTTTGAGTTTGCTATGCACAAGATAAAACAGCACTGAACTCATATTGCGTTGGAATGGTAACAATAAGTTAACCTAACCCCGTTAGTAAAGATGTTCGTTTGATCATGCGCAATTTCTTACTAAAATATCTAAAAAAATGCAAAAGAATACCCTTAGGGCACTCCAGTCTGCCAGTCCCTTAAAATCGAATTTATATCAAAACCTCTCCATTTTCAGTCGCTGCCTTAATAAAAACATTTCATTCACTATTCTACTCATAATCTAAGCTTTGAACATACAACCTTTAATCGAATATCTTATAGTCAAAAGATATAAAACTGTGATTATTTCCATACAATACTTCAAAGTCTCATAACATTTTGCGAAATGATATTATAAGATGAGACGTTTTATAGTTAAAGGATAGATTGAAGGCAAGATAGTTGATAAAATCTTCCAAGACCGTAATTGATGGCAAACATTTTCTATCATGGCAGCTTTAGGATAAAATGTTGTGACATCCTTTTATCCTCAACATAAATATGTATAGGAGAAACCCAAAGATAAATGTTTTTGAGGTGCTATTCCACCTCTTCCACCAAGCACTGATTAGCTTAATCCTGACATTAAAGGGTCTTTCTTACCATCTCGCAATCGATACCAGTACAAGATAATCAGCACTTAAGTAATAAAGGCCCTTTAAGTGTCGATTAAAATAAATCTGCACTTGGTGAAAAACAGGCTAAATCTAATAACATCCAACTGCTTTGTCATTCATCTCAGTCCGCTTATAACTCGAAAACTATTCGCATTATTGCAATTATGCAAACAGGGTGGGCCAAAACATTTTGCGAATTCCAACACCGAGTTTATTGAAAACCGATAGAGGGATGGGCGCGTGAGGTGAGGTGGAGGTGGCAATAAAATACGCGTCGCTTCATGCAATTTTAGTAATGATGGAGTGCTTCATCGAACCACAGCGTCATTGTTGTGTTAAACAATATTATAAGAGCATTTATTCCTACGTTACTGTACGACGCTTGTTTAGAATTGAATATAGACTATGCCTTTGTGGAGCCCGGACATTACACCTAGCGGTTATGTTTTGGAAAAAGCCTTTAAATTTTATTTAATAAACCGACCCCACTAAAACAAAACATTCACGCCACTATCCCCGCATCCGTCGGAGAGTTTTCCGAAATCTGCGTAGTTCTTTCCTCGAGTACCAACGACAAACTGGGGCACATATTGATGATGCAATTATTAAAAAATAAATTACCTTAGATGTTTTTTACCTTCAATATATTATCAACATAATATCATTCGTAGTTTTAGTTCAATATTTTTTTTATGCAAGCAAAGAATTTAGGCCACCCAGTATATTATATCTAGTATATATCTAGGTATCGCCTCAATATTCCTGTTAATGAGAGGCTACTTACTGTAGCTCTAAATTACCTGCGAGGTTAGCAATAGAGTCAACCGTGAAAGAACTCAGGAAAAAAACTGAATTATGTTTGGTCGAAATTTAACGCGCGCGGAGCCACGGGGAGGAGCCCTACTAGGAATAGTACGAGAGCGGACCGTCGTCAACCCTACGTCATCGAGTAACACCATGGGACCCATTTGTGGTTGTGCAGATAAGAATAGGCTTCCTAAAAATACTAGGTTGCCTGACCCAAACCTGGAACGTTTTGTGCAGTAGGTAATATTAAATCACTTTTTTGGTAGAATTTAACGTCATCGAGTAACAACATGAGACCTAGCACAATCGGTAAAGGTCATCAAGAAAAGCTAAAAAAAAGTAGGTTGCCTCGTCCTACCCTGGCACGTTCTGAGGTTGGCCGGTTTTAAAATGTCGAAAAATAAAAAAAAAAACGTCATCGAGTAACAAGATGACAATACCACCATTCGATAGTCCTATGAACATGCTTCATAAAAAAATTAGGTTGGCTGCCCTCAGCCTGGCACGTTTCCTACGCGGCCATGTTGAACGTCGGATGCGCCCAGTTCGTATATTCATCAATTGTTAAATTAATATAATATAACAGTTTTGTGATATGGCTATCTATAAACAGTGATGTTTTTATTGATCAGAACTCATCTTGAATAGGTTAAAAAAAACCAAAATGAAATATTTGTGATATAGGTATTGATTGATTGCGTGATATTAGGGCGTTGTCGTATCTAATTATTAACTAAGTTTAACTCAAGTTAACTTTAGGTTATGATGCACATAGTTCCGCATACTTGAAGAGTAAAAACCGGAAGTTTCATATACATATGCTTTCGGAATCTACCGTATGGATCCTTCAACGTAGGGAATCACAACTACAGTCAGCCCATGCCTACGGCATTAGAGGCGCACGCTTTAAATTCTGCCACGGCCCTCGTTATTACATAATTTTCATCAGATTGAATGTAAACATAACGTAATGAAGATTTTTTAATAGTCATAATAAAATAAATCGCCACAAAACTTAAACCCATAAGTGAAGTATCTCAAAGTTACTATTCTTTAATTCACATGAATTTAGGGTAAATATTCTAGTGTATATTTCCATGCTTTAAACATTTCAATGTATATGTTTTCTATAAATATGTACGCAACGTTGCCGGGTCCATACAAAAGTACATGTCCACATCGTCACTCACATATTAAGGAAGTTTAGTAAGCTTTGGCGTCACTCTCTTTTCTTTATTTACGTATCTCTTTTATTTTATCATAAAAAAGTTGCAATGTATCCAACCCGAAGCGGAATTTTAAATTAACAGCTCTTAAGTCGTAGGTATAGTTTAAATAATACCTGAAAAGCTCTGTAAAAATATTTATGTATAAGTTATAGAAAATATATACATTTAACTGTTTAAAGGATGGAAATAACCATGAATATTTAACCTAAAGTCATTAAAGAATAGTAACTTTTTGGCGATTTATCTTATTATGACTATTAAAATTCTTCATTATATTAGGTTTACATTCAATCTAATTTAAATTATGTAATGAGGAGCTCCGTCGCAGAATGTAAAGCGTGCGCCTCTAATATCGTAGGCATGGGCTGACAGGGGTTGAAGAAAGGACCTTAAAGCGATGCACACTCCAGTGGCAACAAGAAAACATTATAAACCTGTGTACGATTTAGTCCTTCTGATGAGTCTAGTGTTAGATCCAGAATTAATACTATTATTTCTGTCATGAACTACTATAGTGGCCTGTAAACAAAGAGACAAATTACAAAACCTTATTATTCTTACAGCGATGACATAATATTAACCCTTTAAATGCTACCACCTACAAAAAAATAAGAGTACAATGGTTTGAGAACAGTCAGTCAATCCGTCAGCGTGTTTGCGACCACTGCGGGACATACGCCTCTCCAATCCTTCTCCAGTCCTCCCGGCCCTCAGCGGTACGGACACAATGCTTTCCCCGACGCACTTGATGCCGTCTTTCCACCTGGCGGGTGGTCTTCCCACACTCCGTTTGCCTGTCCACGGCCGCCAGTGTAGGACACGGTTACTCTAATGGTCGTCGTCTCGTCGGCTGTCGTGACCAGCCCACTCATAACCGGGAGGACGCACTGGGCATATGTTCGGGTCTTTAAATTTTGCGAAAGGTCAGACCTCAGAGCGAATTTAAGCTTTCCGAAGGCAGCCCAACCCAGTTGAATCCGTCGCTAAACCTCCAAAGACAGTCCTTGTATACCAAGCCGCAGGATTTGACCGAGATAACGATTTGTCCTCCCGTCATACCCTCAGTCGCCATGAACTTGGTTTTATCCCGGTTCATCTTCAGACCTACTTTTATCGATGCTTTGTAAAGGTCTTCCAGCATTGTTTGAAGCTGAACTCGGGAATTTGACAGAAGAACAATGTGATCGGCGAAGCGAAGATGAGTGAGGAAAATATTCATTAACGTTGATACCCATGTTGTCCCATTCAAGCGTCTTGAACACATATTCCGATGCGCTTGTGAAGAGCTTGGGTGAAATCACATCCCCCTGCCTAACGCCTTTAGCAAGAGAGATGGGTTGGGTATTTTAATGGAGCCTCACAGTCATCGTCGCGGACCGATACAGATTTCGGAGTACTTCGATGTAGCAGTGGTCGATTCTGCACCTCAGGAGGGAGTTTTCGACAGCTCATTTTTCAACTGAGTCGAACGCTTTCTCGTAAAGGACTAGAAAAGAAGTGGAAGGCTACAAAGAGCGGCTTGTTGTACTCCTCGCACTTCTGCACCACTTGTCTCACAGTAAATATGTGATCCATTATGCCGTATCTTTTCCTGAACCCAGCTTGCTCACGAGGCTGGTACTGATCCAGCCTCTGTGTCAGCCAACTCGGCGAAAAGACCTTGTATAAGTGGCTTAGAAGTGAGATAGGTCGATAGTTCTTCAACTTCGCCCTATCCCCTAAAAGGACAACGACACTATTTCGCCGTGCAGCCGGGACGACACCATTTTTGAGAACTGCATTGCACAGTGTTTGCAGTTCCTTCAAGATGGGTCTCCCGCCAGACTTTAGCAGTTCCATTGTTATCCCGGCCTCATCTGGAGCCTTGTGTTTTTTGAGTCCTTTCAAAACAGCCTTTATCTCATAGACACTAATCTCCGGCAGATCCTCGGTGTAGTATCTAGTGAGCGGCGCAGTGGTTTGCTTGGGCTTGGGGCATGAATTGCTGCGGAGTACAATTCGTCATATTTTTTTACCACCGCCTTAAGTATATCCGTCTTAATTGCAGTGACAACCCCATCCGCACGCTCCAGTTTTGAAATTTAGTTAGCGCCGGTAGAGAAGGCACGGGAAAACACTTTACTGTCTCGATTTTCCTCTATAACGCGCTCAACCAACTTCATGTTCCCTTGGCGAATATCGCTACGGGATATGGTGCGTAACGAGGCAATCCGCCGACGTACCAAAGTAGTCGATATTGGACACCGGGTGGCTAAGCTAGCTAGAAGGAGGAGTACAACAAGCCGCTCTTTGTAGCCTTCGTGGACTACGAGAAGGCGTTCGACTCAGTTGAAAAATGGGCCTTCGAAAACTCCCTCCTGAGGTGCAGAATCGACCACCGCTACGTCGAGGTACTCCGAAATCTGTATCGGTCCGCGACGATGACTGTGAGGCTCCATGAAAATACCCAACCCATCCCTCTTGGTAAAGGCGTTAGGCAGGGGCATGTGATCTCAAATCAAATAAAATAAAAAATATGAAATCAAAATATTTTTATTTGCAGTGATTACATTACAATATTAAGAATTTGCATAACAGATTATAATATTGATACCAATCATGTGAATTCGTCGTTTTACACAATAATATTAAAATAACTTAAATCGTAGAAAGTTTTGTCAAGCAACCATGTACCTAACTTATTTTTAAATCTTATGTTGGTATCTTCTCGCAAGTCTCTTGGTAGCTTATTAAACATTAATACTATTGAAGTGGACACCCTTCTCAAATTTCGATGTGGGTGTGCAGCTTGCTGGATCAAATTTTTATTTCTCGTCGAATATCCGTGTTCAAAATTATTATATAATTCCGGGTAATTTCTCACATTAAAAATAGTTCTTTGTACGTACACATCATACATAGTCTGCAATTTTAGGTTTTTAAACATAGGCGTGCAGTGTGCGTCCCATTTAGAGTGTGTAATTATCCGAATTGCTTTCTTTTGTAGTCTAAATACTGAAACCGCTTCCCCTGAAGAACCCCAGAAATCAATGCCATAGGTCATGATAGAGGAGAAATAACCGTAGTAGGCACTCTTCAGGGTATCTAAGTCACAGCATTTAGACAGGGTTCTGAGGCAATAACAAGCTTTTGTTAATTTATCACAAACATGTTGAATGTGTTTGTCCCATCGTAACTTTTGATCCAACGTGAAGCCTAAGAATATAGTAGATGTTGCAAACGTTATGACTTCATCGTTATATTCGATAAACATCTCATCATTCATTTCATGTTTGATATTTTTCATCTTAAAATGTACACATTGTGTTTTAGCACTATTTAACATTAACCCATTTGCTGCGAACCATTTACCCAACTCCTCAATTATTTTTGTTGTTTTTGTGAGGAGTGTTTCAATACTTTTATCAGTAACAATTACATTTGCGTCGTCAGCGTAAATTACTATGGTTTTCGCGAGAAGTACTAGCATAGTGTCTTTTGAAATGTCATTAATAAAAATAATAAACAGCAATGGTGCCATGATTGAGCCTTGAGGTACTCCGTAATCGGTTTCAAATAATCGTGATACAGAGTTATCCATAATTCCATTTGTTCTGTTTTTATATCTTATATTTACGTTACTTTCTCACCCACATTTTCTCACCCAAGCTCTTCACAAACGCATCGGAATATGTGTTCAAGACGCTTGAATGGGACAACATGGGTATCAACGTTAGTGAATATTTTCCTCAGTCATCTTCGCTACGCCGATCACATTGTTCTTCTGTGAAATTCCCGAGTTCAGCTTTAAACCACGCTGGAAGACCTTTATAAAGCATCGATAAAGGTAGGTCTGAAGATGAACCGGGATAAAACCAAGGTCATGGCGACTGAGGGTATGACGGGAGGACAAATCGTTATCGACGTAGAAGTCGACAGGTTGAAGAGTACGTATATCTCGGTCAAATCCTGCGGCTTGGTATACAAGGACTGTCTTTGGAGGTTGAACGACGGATTCAACTGGGTTGGGTTGCCTTCGGAAAGCTTAAATTCGCTTTGAGGTCTGACCTTCCGTAAAATTTAAAGACCCGAACATATGACCAGTGCGTCCTTCCGGTTATGACATGACGTACGGGTGTGAAACGTGGACTCTGACGGTCGCCGTTGTCCAAAGGTTAAAAGTTGCCCAGCGAGCAATGGAGCGAGCCATGCTGGGAATATCGCTACGGGATATGGTACGTAAAGAGGCAATCCGCCGACGTACCAAAGTAGTCGATATTGGACACCGGGTGGCTAAGCTCAAATGGCAGTGGGCTGGTCACGTCAGCCGAAGAGACGACGACCGTTGGAGTAACCGTGTCCTACACTGGCGGCCGTGAACAGGCAAACGGAGTGTGGGAAGACCACTCGCCAAGTGGGAAGATGAGATCAAGTGCGTCGGCGGAAAGCAGTGGTTCCGTACCGCTGAGGGCCGGGAGGACTGGAGAAGGGTTGGAGAGGCGTATGTCCAGCAGTGGACGCAAACACGCTGACTGACTGACTGACATTGCGAAAATTGTACCCATTTTCTCGAAGCACAGGGTCTATTTCGGTGAAGATCTGGTCATTGTCACGCAACTGCTGTGCTCTGAGTCTCAATGCTCTTGCGACCGTTTTCAAATGCACCGGAGCATGATGCGAAGTAGCTTGTAGACAATGATTTGTGTGTGTCGACTTGTGGTACTAAGCCACACATTAGGATTCCATCCAATCGTCGAGCAACAAGTACTTCCAAGAACGCCAAAGGGCCTTACTTCTCACAATCTACTGTATATTTTATATTTGTGTAAACCTAATTAAGATGAGAGATGAAAGCGTCGAGTGACCAGGCGACCATGTGACCAGATTGAAATCACGTCATTGTTTGCAATGTGCGGTGTTCCAGCGGTTCCATGAAAACGTTTGCCACCACTGGTGTCACTTGACCTTCTCGATGGATGTAGTATTGTCTGTTCCACAGAAAGTATGTCGTAGTGAGACAATGTGGCAGGAGCTTGACGTACTCAGTGTCGATGTCGTTGCTGATGACTAAGTCTCTGATGATGTCGAGGTACTCTTGGACTGGTACGTCTGTATACAGCGACTCGACGTCAAAGCTCACTAATAGATCCATGCATGCCAACTTCACTGTAGACAACAATTCCACAAAATAGGCCGAATCTTTAACGTAGGACGACGTCTTGCCAGACAGGGGTTGAAATATTGAGGCGACATGTTTAGCGAGGAGGTAGGTAGGAGCATTTATCTGGCTCACTATTGGTCTAAGGGGGTTCCCATCTTTGTGAATTTAAGGAAGACCGTAGAAGCGCTACCACCGCATTTCCGCTACCACCTCGACCCACACCTATGACTTACGACCACGGCGAGCCTAGTTGTCAGTCGTCTGCTGCGTACGAACGTGGCGGACAACCTCCTTGACAACGGGCTGAACGATCAGCTCGATACGTCGGCGAATGTCTCCTCCCGCCGCGTGAAAAGCCGTAACATTTTTCAAATATATTTAACGACCACGGTAATCCCAAAAGTATCACAAGTAAGGTTATTTCTTTAGTTATAGCTGAAGATAGATCATTTGCTGTATTTAATACATCACAATTCACATTACGTATTTGGGTCCCCAGTGCATTAAACTCTTCACACCATAATTTAAGTGAGTTCATAGCTTGTATAAAGGACTCCCGTAGTTCTGATATACGATTCTTTCAAATTAATGATTCATCAAAAGCTTTTGATACATCACTTAACTAGATCATTTAATCATTTAACTAGAGAAGTATCTATTTTAATATTAACATCAAGGCAATGGCATCTCCTGTTGACCTACCCTTACGAAATCCGAATTGATTAAATTTAATAACACTGTGAATGTAAGGACAGAGGCCGATAATTTTCAACATCATTATGAGATCCCTTTTTAAGCAATGGTATTACCCCAGTAATTTTTAATAAGTCTGGAAATGTGCCATCTTTAATACAATTCTAAGAGGTTCTATGATACTGCCCCATATGGACTTTAACAGATTAGTAGATATGCTCCATAAACCTTGCGGTCCTTTGGACTTAAGGTCTCTGTTACTTTTTGAATCTCAGAACAGCTAACAGATTCAAAAGTGACGGACTTCTTATTGCGTGGTAAAAATATTTTGAGTTGCTCTAATGTTTATATGTTAGTTAATCAATTTATTGGATGTATTTAGTTGTATCTTGCACGACAGAAGAAAAATATTTGTTGAAATGAAATGATTTGCAACCATTGCACCCAATCAATCAATATATCACAAATATTTAATTTTGTTGTTTTTTTACCTATCAAAGGTGAGTTCAGATCAATAAAAACATCACTGGTTTATAGATAGACATATCACAAAACTGTTATATTATATTAATTTAACAAATGATTGAATATAGGAACTAGGCGCATCCGACGTTCAACATGGCCGCGTAGGAAACGTGCCAGGCTGAGGGCAGCCAACCTAATTTTTTTATGAAGTATGTTCATAGGACTATCGAATGGTGGTATTGTCATCTTGTTACTCGATGACGTATTTTTTTTAATTTTTCAACATTTTAAAACCGGCCAACCTCAGAACGTGCCAGGGTAGGACGAGCCAACCTACTTTTTTTAAGCTTTTCTTGATGACCTTTACCGATTGTGCTAGGTCTCATGTTGTTACTCGATGACGTTAAATTCTACCAAAAAAGTGATTTAATATTACCTACTGCACAAAACGTTCCAGGTTTGGGTCAGGCAACCTAGTATTTTTAGGAAGCCTATTCTAATCCGCACAACCACAAATGGGTCCCATGGTGTTACTCGATGACGTAGGGTTGACGACGGTCCGCTCTCGTACTAGAACGGTATGGAGTAAACGCGTAAATCCGTTTGACAGATGGTATCGACAGCGCTTACGATACCAACTGTCAAACGCATATAAAAATTTTGACAGACGATATCGCCTTCTCGATAGTTCTTGCTCGATAGCGTTCGTAGTAGGGGGTCTGGTAAATGTATAATGAGCCTATCTTTAGCTTTCAATTAAATTCCAAATACAATTCTGAAGCATGATTTTGTCACGAAATTCAAATCAAATGGTAATATCTTTCCATACTTGCGATTCGGAAATGTCTGACCATATTTTGACTTGTTGGCTGCCGTGGTTTTAAGTCGTGATCGCCCATAAGTAGTTAGTGCTGAGATGACTCGTTCCATAAGCAGGCTTGCCTCATAAATATTATATGTTGATTCATTTTGTTCAGAAATTTAAGGTTAACATTGCAGAAAGGGCAAAGTGTAATTATCATGTTAGGGACTGGAGCTTAACTTGATCAATTTCTCAATAATCTGCATTTGATATACCTTTATTCTAAAGTTAAACTTACATTAACCTAAACTATTCTGTACTTTACACTTCGTTAGTCTTAGTTGCATGGCGACTATTTACTTTAACATTCCTGATCTTATGATAATACAGTACTATAGACCGTTTGGTCATTGATGTCATTAAAATCTGAATACCTAGTAAACTTACCAAGAAGGCATAATTTTGAAACAACCATAAAAAAATGTACTCCATGATGCATTTCAAATGAGGTCGGTTTTACTTCAAACTAATTTAAATACATATAACTCCTAAACACATAATAGGTTATTCAATATTATGGGTTATTTTATTATATTATTTTATTTTCCACGACTTCATATGATTCTAATCATTTGGGAGTACTTTATTTTCGCATAATATCCAAGATAATTGAGATATTTCTCTAATCTAAACATCTAATCTGAATTATCAAAACAATGTTTTAGATTTATTCTGTTATATTTTCTATCGTACCTGACAGGTATGACAGATCCTTAAGGTGGCCCAACCCACTCATCTCCCCATACAAAAGGGGAAAGAAGATCACGCCTATATTTCTTATCAGAGATCCAAAATGTTGCTCGAAATAGCTTTATTTGATCGAACTAGATGTCTGATGACCATTGGCATTGTAAAGTTGTGTTTGGTTTCCAAGTTATAACGTCCGAAAGTTCGAATTTTTCGCGCGTTTTATACAATAACTTTGGAGGTGGATTACGCAATGATAAAGTAAGAACATCTTAGAAAGATTAGTCATCAGATATAGCTTATTTAATCAAGATTTATAATCTATTTGGTTTTTGTTAGATATTTGACTACAGCGGTCGTGGTTTACTTTTAGCTATAAGTCGTTTTGAAATTAAAATTTTCGTTAATCTTACTAAATCATACACTATGCACATTGTCTTTTTTGTGGACAGGTTGCATCTTCCTCATCACGGAGCCTGTCTTATTCTTAGAAACAGAGAAGGTCCCAGAGCTCAACAGCACGGTTTTGTACCGTGCCCGCATATGAGTTGAGCCCGCCGGGTTGGGCCACCTTAAGGATAGGTCGCTTGGATGTTATGTGTCACAACATCCAAGCAGTATACTCCTCCATTTATCCAATCCCATAAATGAAGCAGAATTATCACTGCTATTGCTCTGTCCATTTTGACTCTCTTTCCATCACACTGCACTAGTATGTGAAGTGTAATGTGGGTATAATTTTCCCTTCCTAGGATAGTCACGCCCAAAAGATTCTTGGCATATTAACAAGTTCAGAAAGCTGTATCTGAGGCTGAAGTAAAAAGTCGTAACAAAAACTAAGACTAACGAAAAGTAGTACTCTGTGATGTCACTTTGCATTACTTTGAGAATTCGTCCGTTTATTTATTTGTTATGCTTTTTAGTTTGTTTTTAAACGTTTTTCTTTATTATTATTGATTACATTTTCTTTTTCGTACGTAATGGTAATAAATGGGAATTGTTTTTGGGGGTAGTATAAGCATAAATAATATGTCTTATTATATTTGAATGTGTTCGTATGTACCTATGTTACCGCTGTTAATTCTCTTAAATAAATAAAAAATACAAAATGTGACAAAGTCACGTCACAAAGTACTACTTTTCGTTAGTCTTAGTGATAGTTACGACTATTTATCTTAGCCTCTGTCTCCTTCTGCTAAGCAGTCGCAAAACAGCTTATTCAGCTTGCTTCGACGCGAGATCAGACGGACAGCGGGCGCGCGAGCAAAAAGAGTCTCCCATCGTCAAGGCGGCCCCGCGGGTGTAAGGTATACAGTAATTATTGTTAGACAGCCACCAAACAACTCGAAAAAGCGGCGGGAAAAAATCACGAACGGCCCGCACGCTCGGAGTCACGAACGCAGATACGATCCGGTATTCGCGGGAAAGAGACGGACTATCAAAATGGCTTATTCCTTCCTCTAGGATTGTCAGAACGAGCAGCCGATTATCGCTCTTTTGAAAGTATTTGTACGTAATTAAGAAACATTTTCGTCCAGAACGAGTGTACCGTTTTATTTTAAAGTCGATTGGAATGGAGCAAATTAATGTCCATCAATGGTTTTTGGTGGCATTGACTTATCGTTTATTTACGTCAACTTTATCGCCAAATTTTTTAAAAAATAAGATCAACAGTGACGTAGCAACTCGGCCATACGACGGTTGGCCATATATGTAGGTGATTTTTATTGCAGCTCTATAATTTGGGTCACAAATATGGACTTAGTTTTAACACTTGAAATTAATCTATATAAAAATAAATCTATATTTTGAAGCCATTATGGTTTACAAAAAGGTGGAATTAATGCTATAAGGCATTCTCTAACATTCAAACTTAGGGACGTAGACGAATTAAACATTCGTCTAACATTTATTAACCGACTTCAAAAAAGGAGGAGTTTATCAATTCGTCTGCATGTTTTTATTTTATGTTTGTTACCTCATAACTTTTGCCCGGGTGAACCGATTTTGATGTTATTTTTTTAAATGAAAGCTAGTGCTTCCCAAGTGGTCCCATTTTAATTTGGTTAAGTTCTGACAATGATATCCATGAGAAAATCATAAAAGTCTTAAATTTCTATTAAGATGTGCGCGACAAATGGACGAATAACTCAATATAACGCCGACCGATTTAGGTGATTCTTTTTTATTGGAAAGGACGTGTACAAATTAGTAAGTAACTTCAGATTCACTAAAAATAAACAAATAAAAAATAAAATTAAACAAAAAAATAACCGACTTCAAAGAAAAAGCACTAAAAAGTAATAAATAATTTCCATTTTTGGAGTTACGATTTCTGTTATTTTTTGAGTCGGTGTCAGCCAAGGTTAGGTTAGGTTAGGTTAGGTTCTCTTGATTGGCGCAGCGCGTGCCCGGCTGACGCCGACTCAAAAAATAACAGAAATCGTAACTACAAAAATGGAAATTATTGTTTACTTTTTAGTGCTTTTTCTTTGAAGTCGGTTATTTTTTTTGTTAATTTTTTTTTTAATAACATAAGATTTATTTAATCCCACACAATAAAATCGATTTTTGACTCCGAGCGCCAGGAGTATACAGAGCACGGCAATCGCTCTCACCAATACGAATAGAGACACCAATAAACATACGACCTCAGGTGCGTTCGAACAATGCACCGCACGCACACAGTCGGCGGCAAGCTTAACATCATAATTACGACGGACGCCGCGCGCCGCCGCGCCGCGGAGAGGTGGCGTGCGTCGGGCCGTAACGACCTTAAAACAAAATGGCCGACTTATATTCACCCCGTTGGGCGGGAAAGTCTCGAGTTGACGAATGCGCCGCGATGGCTGATGGAATAATTTGCGGGATACACCTACATTGCACCTTTCGTGCCATTGGAAGGCTTAATTTAGGGTTTACCGAGCAGCTGCACAATGAAATGATGCATAACAATTTAGAGTGAAGTGGGTAAGAAATTATTGTTTAAGCTTTTTGTTACAATATTTGTCAATTGTATTTCATAGTCTTTTTCAAGTGTAAACCATGGTAAAACAACTAGCCGGTGAACGGGCAAATGAATGATTAAAACGGTCGTTTAGCCCCGATTGCACGAAGAGACGGCTCAGTTAATTAATGTTCAAAAACGTCACTTTTAGTGAACCGCATGGAGTTACTTCCATACTGTCAATAAAAAGTGATGTGTTTAATCATACGTTGACGTTGATTTTGATTTTTTGTCCTTTCGTGCACTCGGCCCTTAGTTGCATTTTGTACAATGCTAACTGTCGATTGATGCGTTATTCGGACAAGTAAACTGATATTTTCCAATTAACGTGGAAGGAAATGCAACTAAAAGTCCAAAACTTGACTTTTCCACTTGCCACTTGCCTGTTCACCCGGCCATGGTGCTATGGTAACCACCCTGGATGGCTTATTAATTATTTTAATTAAAATTAATCTTCCAGTCTTTTAAAATATTATTTTTAATATCCAAATGAGCACAAAGGAAAGGCATAAAGAAATAGGCACAAGGGTTTCGGAAAACGATAAAATCACAACAAAATAATACATTTGATGATGACGTACCTACCGTGCTTTGGCACAACGAAGAAGCAAAATAAACAAAAAATACTTCCATGCGGTAAAAAATCGATTAAAGCCAGAAAAAAAACTCATTACCTCTCAATTATTCCGACGACTGAACCTATCAAAATTTATCTCGTCCGAAATCTGACACGGGCACTACTCATAATTGTTCGCATTTAAAATTATAACAACGCCACATCCTGCGTTTGTGGCCGGTTGGTAAAATGCTTATTTATTTTAATATCTTTTTTTTAATATGAAATGACTCGGTCAGCGGCGGCGGGGCGGGGCGATGCGTGATGTTTGTACACTTATTGTTGGACATTGTGAGAGATGAATAAACCAACCGGTAGCCAGCGACGCCTCGGTGTTCCACTGGACGCGGGACGATCTGGATGGGTGACCGTTCTACCATTGGCCGTGGTTCGAATTCCACGTAAAACTTTAGGTCTTCTTCCAAATCACTTCGCCTATCAATCTCCTAAATCTTTCACAACAGCATTTATAGAAAAACTAATTTCTAAAGCTTTCTATAGCGTTGAAGAGTTCAAAGATGATTTCTAATATGTATGGTATGTTTTTTTTTATTCGTATAATCTTAACCTATCATTGAATTTATTAACTTAATTTAAAGGTGAAATCGATTTACAAAATAATTTTGTGATGTTTTTGTAATAATTTATTTCTATTGATATGTTTTTAATTGACAGCTTGAAGAAGTAAAACCACAGAATAAGTAGTAAAAACTTGTATAGGGTTTGGCTTTTTTACGTAACTTCGAAGTTCCGTAAAGGCAAATTTAGTTGAGAAGACCGGGCTCTCCTATATATATTATTTCTTTATTATAGGGACATGTACTGGAGTGAGATTAATTTTTACTTTATAATGTTAGTATTATTGTATTTTTTTTTTTTTCGTGATTTCTGCTACGTAGATGGAATCAAATTAAATAAATAAAAACATTGAGCCTATGGCTGGACATACGCCTCTCCATTTTTTCTACACGGCCCTCAGCGGTACGGAACAGCGGCTTTCCGCCGACACACTTGATGTCGTCGTCCCACCTGGCGGGGCGAGGCGTATGCCCAGCAGTGGACGCAAACAGGCTGACTGACTGACTGACTGACTATGGCTCTAAATTTAAACTGATTTTATTTACAGCAAAATGGTTACAAATAAAAATAATCATTGAGCGCCAATAAACATCCATAAAAACACTTAAACAGTTGATTGCTTTAAATTTTCAAATCTTTGCAAGTTAGGCATAGACTCGTCTCGGGACGGTAATAATAAATAAACAATATACAAGAGTACGAATGGTTATTTTATGTTAATCGATTCGGAATAAAGTTTCCCAACAAACTAAATTAATGACAGAACCGACCAAAATCAAGATTGAAAGAATCTGACCAGACCACCTTTCTAACGAAAATACACTTGTTAAGGCGACCGAATTAAAACTGTTGCGTCTGCTTGAAAAATAACCTAAATGCCCGACCAGAGATTATCTGATGGGGGAATGAAAAATAAGTGAGTAATTATTAAGACAAGATTATTATCGAAATCGCTATAACTTTCGTAGCCCCAAAACACGTTACTGTGGATTAATACGTCAGTCATTAACGCTTTTCTACAGCAATTAAGTCGTGTTATGATGAATGGTTGAACCTATTTGTGAAGGTTTTTCTCACATGTTTTTTTATCGAGAACTGGATACTGATTCGTTGTCGAAGCTTCAAGGGGGTTTGAGCGTCCATGTACATAGATGGCGCCACTTCCCTAAAAATAGGAAGTATTGGCAAGCACGCTCAATATGAGAATTCATTAAAAATGCTAGAATATGTTAGATAACTGTGAGGCATAGTTGATTGTAACTTGCTTAACTTTTGCATACTTTCTCACAATTCTTTTTTTAGGTAAATTGTTAGTTGTAAGTAATTTAAACTGAGAGTTGCTGTTACTAGTTATTTTCCTTAATCTGTTCTACCAAGGAATTGTTTGGCAGTAGCATTTAGTTCTAAGTGTGTATTTCACAATTGTGGATGGAAAAATATGTTATGTAAACCCGTGAAGTTTCTTTGCGGGTTCTTCTTTACTGGGTTGATCGAATCCGCGGATCTTTGTGACGTAACTTAGTCTAGTTTGAATAAGTTTAAAAAGGTTAAAATAAATTAAATTAAATCAATTGAAAAAAAAATATTATGAGATGAAATAAACGAAATGCACATTACTGCTTAATGTGCTGGCAACTACAATTATAGTTTGTAACTTCATATTTTTTAAAGATGTTATAAGAGAAATAGCTAAAAAAGACGGCATAGCTTCATCCTCTTAGAAGCACGCACCCCTTAAAACAGACAGCGGAACAGGCAATGGAAAGACAAACAATGCAAAGATGCATGAGAGATTGGTCCATTGTCGCCTTGGAATTGACAATCAAGAAGATAGAAATAAAATCGCAGAAACTCCACGGAGTGACATCGACAATGTTGTTCGTAGAGGAGAAACTTTTTCAGTACATTGTCTTATTCAAATTCAGCACTCAAATAAATACGGCAGGAGCGCCAGGATACGACTTGGTGGAGATGTGGTGTAGGTGGGGATTCGGATTTTTTACTGCACCACTTTACATTCGGCTCGCCCGCTCTCTTAGCAAATTGTATTATTTAGCATTCGATTTTGATTTGGAGAGTATTTTTTTTGTGACCACTTTTGAGTCGCAGAGTCCTTAAAACACATACAAATACATATCAACATGCTGTTTCCCTGTGGGGAAAGCAGCGATGATAGAGCGAGCGTCTTTGATGTGATCACGGCAAACTTTTCTTGTTCTTCAACAAACATTCATACATGCTCGTTAATTACTGTTATAGATACTTGATCGTGCAAAGATTTGTTTTTTTCATCTCACTCTTCAAACAGCAGATCATAAAATTTAAGGATTTCTAGAAAATTAAGTAAATTTTAAACAATATTGACATCACTTTCAACCAAATTTTGGTATAAAACGTCTTTTTTAGGGTTCCGTACCCAAAAGGGTGAAAACGGAACCCTATTACTAAGCCTCCGCTGTCCGTCCGTCCGTCCGTCCGTCCGTCCGTCCGTCCGTCCGTCAGCCCGTCCGTCCGTCTGTACGCCTGTCACAGGGCTGTATCTCAGTAACCAACAGGTAGACAGCTGAAATTTTCATAGAGTGTGTATTTATTTTGCCGCTATAACACCAAATAGGTAAGATTAAAAAATAATTAAAATTAAAGGGGGCTCCCTTACAAAAAAGGGGTTTTTTTTTGTTTTTTTTTAAGATGGTACGGAATCCTTCGTGTGCGAGTCCGACTCGCACTTGGCCGGTTTTTTATATATTTTCGTCTATGTAAGTAATTTGGACGAACCACACCTGATACCATATTTACTGTCATTATTTTCGCACAAAACAACACATAGGAAATAGGTGTCTTGCCAGAACCTTCCTGATATTATTGTGACTGAGGAAATTTGATAAAAAAACCTTTTTTGTACAGGGGGTGTTTTGGCCCTTTTATAATGGACACGTGTATATATATGCGCTTTAATGAAGACTTTGTGTGCAATTTTCATTTTTGCATAGCCGATGAAAAAGAGACTTTTAAAAATTTACACGAATCCCGCTGAAAATATGCAATTCTGCATTTCCCGAGAGTACATAAATCAACAGTTATTTGGAGAATAAATTCAAACTGACAAATTTATGGAACAATTTATGTATATTCTCGAAAATATTAATGAATCTTTCCCCTTATTTTACAAATATATTCATTTAAGCTAGCACTTGTTGAATTTTAATGTATTCATCACTTTTAATAAATTTTCTGGAGCGTTGGTTTTTTCCATAATTTTTGAGAGATTTTTCCCCTACTTGATTTAAAATTAGTAACCTAATGGTTTATCCAAGAAAGTATGAAAAATAAAGATAGGTAGACAGAATGTGTATTCCTATTGCAACTATAACAAAAAGTGAATAATTAATAACAAAAAAAATACCCCCCATACAAGAAACGTATTCTTTTTTTCAGCGAAATATAAGATTACGGAAACGCAACCCTTCGTGTGCGAGTCCAATTCGCACCTGGCAGTTTTTATCAAGTTCAAAAATTGAACTTAATGATCAAAATCGTGCATTAAAAATAACTGGTTTATTGTTGATTCGGTATTCTAGTTATTTTAGGTCAATTCAATGATCCCAAGGAAAAACTAAACTCCTTTATTTTATTTGTATATGCATCATTTTTGTGTTTTCCATCCAGTTAAAATGTAGCCGAGCAATATAAGGAAGGTCCTGGCATGGAAATTAGTTCTCGTGCGGTGCGTTAGTATGTTGTATAATATGTTGACAGTTGGTCTGGTATTAGCTATCCATGTCCAGTTGCATAAAAAAAAACCGATCACATGTGACGTGCCGGTGGTACCGTCACTCCTGGGTATGGACATGTTGGGAATATCACTACGAGACAGATTGGGAAACGACGAAAATCGCCCTGGTCTGATGATTACTTTGCGATTTCTTACAAAAAGTATTACGTTTTGAGCGAACGTAATTAGTTGGTGCACAACTACAGGAAAAAGCAGTGTGGCAAGGCCACCCGCCAGGTGGGACGACGATATCGAGTGCGTCGGCGGAAAGCAGTGGTTCCGTACCGCTGAGGGCCGGAAGGACTGGAGCAAAAATTGGAGAGGCGTATGTCCAGCAGTGGACGCAAACACGCTGACTGACTGACAACTACAAAATTGTACCTAATGTAGTATTTTTTTAAGAGTTTACAAACAACCGTTCAAAAGAACAATTCGGGACGAAATTCGATGGACAGACACCAGAGTCAGACAATAAGGGTCCCTGTTTTTCTCATTTTGCGACGGGACAATAAAAAGAAATTTTCAATATAATTTTGTCCAGATATGAAAAGGATTAAATAGAACATTCCTCGTGTAAATTATATTACTAATGTAGTCCCGTTAAGCAAATTGCCAGAACATTATAACCGCAGAATTAATTCATCCTCGAGCGAATTCCGGTAAAAAGTTCGCTCCGGATTCAGCCTCGTTAGTTTGTCTTTGAAATTAGCGTCGGTGAATTGAGACATCGAGCCGACACATCAAAAGCGCCAGAAGGATTTAAAAGACGCCGCGCGACGGCCCGCCGCCATACTAAATTAGTTATCAAGCGATCGAGACCCGAGACGGACAAATTGCTGGGAACATTTCGCAGAATTGTCGTCCGATGCGACTGCGGAATAACTTTTTTTTCTTTGCCAAACTGTGAGAATCGAGGTTCCTTCTCGTATCATAGGTGACAGTAACTAGATTTTTACCCGACTGCGCAAAAAGGAGGGTTATGTATTTCGAGTGTATGTATGTATGTATGTATGTACACTTCTTTGGCTCGCTCTGCAGCCTAAACGGCTTGATGGATTTTAGCTTGAGTGTTTATTAGGGTTCCGTACCCAAAGGGTGAAAACGGAACCCTATTACTAAGCCTCCGCTGTCTGTCCGTCCATCCGTCCGTCCGTCATAGGGCTGTATCTCATGAACCGTAATAGGTAGGCAGCTGACATTTTCACAGAGTGTGTATTTATTTTGCCGCTATAACAACAAATAGGTAAAATGAAAACATAATAAAAAATAAAAGGGGGTCCCATACAAAAAACGTGATTTTTTTGTGTTAAGTCTTGTACGATGGTACGGAACCCTTCGTGTGCGAGTCCGACTCGCACTCGGCCGGTTTTATTACTAGCTGTGATCACTTTTCAAGTTACTTAAAAAATGTTGTGAAATAATGTCATGTTCTAGTACGTGTATTGATTATTCACAACGATATTACATTATTTTAATGGACTTTTTTCTTCACTCAACTAAATCCGACGAATCATTTCAGTCTTGTCAATAATTTTCACGTAGGTACACGATTTTTTATTATAATACATATTTTGTTAACTAAGCGAATTAAGAAATGGTTTGTGAAGTGCCTATAAAGAATAGAACTGTCGTTACTTAAAATAGATACATATTCCATAACTTATTAAATATATTATAATTGCCTCGGATATTTGAATCTAAATAACGTTTTATTCATTCTGAAATAAAATGAGATATTCCAAAGGCCTGGAACTAATCAAAATTATTTAAAATATATATGTATTCGATTTAATTTAAATCCATACAGGCCCCAAGTTAAGAGTAGGTAACGGTCCAGTTCAATTTAGGTAAATTGAGACATAACACTTCTGAAGTGAGTTACATGACCACTTTGGCCTATCTCCGCCTCAGTGGATGCCTTAAGAGCGGATGGATACGTTATTTATGGTAGAAAATTGTATAAATATGTAAATGGAAGCGGCAGACAAGGGGTTAATTGATGTAAACTATAAATTATACCGAACATTGGTAATAATGACCAATTTATGGTAACACTATGAAGTAATCCATAAAGTTTACCCGCTTAGGAGTGATATTAAAAATATGATGAATTTAATAATATTCGTTTTTTTTTATTTTCTCAGACCTTGTGATTGACATGTTTAGTTCTCAAGGAAAAGAGCATACGAAACTAACATGATGGAACATGTTTTAGAGAGGACACCTCGCCGGAAAAATGCTAGATCACGATGCGAAGCGTGTATATTTATTTGTAGCAGTATTTTTAAATTGTTCTGTTCTGTGATGTTTGTGGGGTAATATGTAAATACTATTGTTATTAAAGTTAAAATAAATCTCGTCGCATTTTTTAAATATCAAGTTTTTTATTTTAATTTTGAACCTGATATAAATTTTACCACACACAATTACCGTCATGTTAGCCCAATACAGAACATTGCTGAAGGAATTAGGTGCCATCCCATTATGAGCACGGCTACACTGAAATGGATGAAAAACTCGGTCAATTTTTCATTGTTTCGATCATAGTCGGGTGGGCTTAACCCTACCACCAAATAAGCGAAGAGCACCTACAGTTTTACATGGGTTCCGAACCACGGAACAGCTCTCATTCCTATCTATGCGAGAGAAACAATGCGGTTGCCTTCGTTTTGTCTAGTTTTGATATCCTTATTGCTTGTATTTATGTTTTATGATGTTTGTTATAATTTTGTTACTTTTAGTTTTAAATTGTCGCATGTTTTAATCTTAAGTTAATGTTTACTTTACTTATTCACCTACCTAAATGATGTTGTTAAATCTAATGGGTGGCCAGGGAGAGATTGCCTCAAGGCAATATGGTGGCCCATTAGATGAAACTAACACTTGTACAATTATATGAAGTCTACCTTAAGAATGTATGTATAAGTTTCATATAATAAACAGTTTATTATTATTATTACTATAAAAAATTAAAAATATTCCGTATCGGAACAAATCTGTAATAAAGATAGTACCCACCCATCTCTCGACATCTCAGAACATTTATCATTCATCCTTAGCGCGAGAGTCATCAAGGCATGACGCAGCGAGTCTCGTAAAGGAGGATCGCAAAACTTTAGTCATTATTGTATACTTTTATCAGAGTTCTGACAGATTATGAGTCTGTGCCGAGCGATTTCCTAAGCTAAAGTAAGTGTTGGCGAACGTTCGCGCATTCCCTGCGAACTTTGCATATTCTTTTGCGGGCGTGACATTGTTATTTGTTAAGTTTTCTGAAAATTCGCTAATTAGTGTAATTGAGAATTGTACTTAATCTCGTAAATTGAGACTTCAAGTTTAAATTGAAAAGGTAAAACCAACGAGAGAAGGTATAACATTAAAAGAAAATTATAATATTACCATAATCATTGCAGGAAGAGATGCTCCTACCTAACCGCATTAACATCGTTATATTTAACTGCCTATTAGGGGCTGTATAATAGGTTGATGTAATGTAGCAATTAAAGTTATCCGATATGCAGGTGCATAACAAATACAACTTATGAGAGTTAAGTAATATGTGAGGGTGTATCAGTGGGTGTGGGGATGTGTATATGTGAGAGAGGCATGGTTAGGATGGATGTTTAATGGTGAAGGTATCTAAATATGATTTTTTTTCCTCTAGCCCACGAATAACACAATTCACATTCAGTCCACATTTCCATGGAATGGTAAGCAACAAATAAAAATATGTCTACTAATATTATAAGAATGGCTGCATATACTTTCAGCCGCACGCCGTGAGATAATCTAGCAACGAATTTTTTTTACACTGTCTAAACTTGCCTTCGCAATCAAATAATAAATTCTACGATTTTCTTTCATCCGGCGCATAGACGGGTCACACACGGGTCTAAAAGCTGACCAAAACTGGACACACAATTGTTTACAAGTAGCGTGAAAACTTGTTTTAAATTAAATGTCACTGCCTTAGCCGTGGCGTAAGGCAAAATCCACTCCTTTTCCGCGCTTCAGGTCTTTGCTCGCTTGAGAACGGATTTTATCTATTTTTTGTATGTTTTGTATTTTTTCAAGAGATGTAATTTGTAATAGACTCATAAGTCCAAGGTATTTTATTTTCCGTATTTGGGAGCATGTAAAACTTGCATATTTTTTTTTAAGTGTTTATCGTACTTTTGAGAGTTAAAATTTCATTGTTAGCAAGCAAAAATATTACTATTTGACGATAAGTTCATGTAATAATCGTATGAAGAAAAACATCTACCGCATAAACATGTAATTTCTTATAGCTTTTTATATCGAACACGGTGTACAAGGTTGAGTTAAAAGATATATACTTATTTTACTTTCAAATGACGAAGAAGATGTATATGATTTCTGAGGCCTAGTTTATTACTCTATTTGAGAATGAATATAAAGAGCAAAGATATTATAATTTAGCAATGAGGAAGAAATTAAATTATAAAAAACCTTAAGATGAAATTTTTATTTTTTATTTTTATAAAAAATATATATTTGATTATTTTTCAAAATACATGTCATCGAAATATTCATTTAATTTAATAATTTCTATATACAGTATATTTTAAGTCGATACCGACGGAAAAATTGTATTAGCCAACTTTTTGAGCAGAATATCCCACTGTGCGATGTCTGGGATATTTTGTATATCACCCCCGCGCGTCCATACGCAATCTCCCAAGGAGATGGGCGTGCGGGCGCATAAATAGGTATGCTGCAGTCTCTTCTGTCCTCAAATAAATGAAACACCAGAACTAGTGATCTATGGAGTTCGTATGGTTATTGCTTTGTCTCGGATATGTATGAAGTCGCTGGTCCGTTTAATGTTTTCATTTTTTAGGGTTCCGTTCCAAAGAATAAAATTGAACACTTCAAGGATCAGTCAGTCTGTCAGTCAATATTTTTTTCTGAAGAACGCGTGTAGTTATTAAGTTGAAATTAAGATGTAAATAAATCAAGCTTTTAAGTCGATATCGACAGCGGTAAGGAATACGACGATTAAGATTTATGACGAATGATAGGAGCAAATAAATAAAAACAAGGTATACGGTACATCGGGTTTACCTATAATCATGAAATTAGGCAAGGAGCAAGCACTCACATTTTTTTGTACGATTACTTACATTTGCAGTTCAACATGTACGGAACCCTCGGTGCGCGAGTCCGACTCGCACTTGTCCGTTTTGCTTCTTCACGGCAGTACAAATATATTTAAAACCCGACCAGTCCTGTCATCTCGAAGCGAAGCAAAGCAAAGAACAACACTCAGCATTTTCGAAACATTAATCACTCAAACGTATGTAAATAAATTATAATAAATTAAAGTCAGTTCCAATATCGCATTAAGATGTTAAATATTCTACTAAAGGCCGTCATTGTGGCGTGCATGCCATTAATGTAAGAGTGTCGATTATGAGAGTTTCAGTATTAATAACAATTTATCACAATGACCGGCTAATAAAGGAACGACAGGTAGATGTATTGGAGCCATCGCCGTATTAAAATCATATAAGTTTATGGAGAAACACATGGTGTTTATCGGGCATGTGATTTTCGTTGAAATTGTAGGATGTGGTTTCAGAAATGTCGGGTTGTTAACCTCACTATTTTTATGAGAAGATTAAGTGTATGAAAATTTAAACAACTATAGTGTTATCACTCGAAAATGTGGTGTGTGATATCAAGTCACAAAAGGAAGTATGAGATCCGCTGTCGCAAATTTAAGGTGGCCCTTCCCGGCGGGACTAACTCATTGTGGGCACGGTACAAAACAGTGCTATTGCGCTCTGGGATCTTCTCTGTTTTAAATAAAAAGACTGGCTCCGTTATTAGGAGAATGCAACATGTCCACAAAGCAGACAATGTGCATAGTGCTCAATTTGGTAAGATTTACGAAAATTGTAATCGCAAAACAACTTATACCTAAAATTAAACCACGACTGCTGTAGTCAAAAATCGAACAAAAATAAAATTGATTATAAATCTTCATGAAAAAAGCTATGTATGATGACTAATCTTTTTAAGCTATTTTGAGCAAAATTTTGGATCTCTGACAAGAAATATGGGCAAGATCTTCTTTCCACGTTTGTATTGGTAGTTGAGCGGGAAGGCCCACCTTAAGGGCGCGATAAGAGCCGATTGCGTTCAGTTTGATGAGGACGTACGTAAAATAACATTTATTTTTATTTAAAAATAACCACAACGTATTTCGATAAACCAAATATGTAGATTGTTGGTCTAGCTATAATTTAAAGATAAAATTCTCAGTCTTTAGTGTTTTGTGTTCTCAAATTGGACAAGATATACAATACATTTCATAAAAAAAGTTTAAACAAAGAATTTGAGTGTCAGATAATTACCGTTCAAATATAGTTTGACCATCAATGCCTCTTTGATCTTTTTGAAATTACAAAATAACTAGTAGTTATTTTTAGAAGTAATAAAATATTGTTTTACTTACGTCCCTATGGAACTGAATTCAATCTGGTTTTATTACGCCCTTAAACGTACATAAGTAAATCCGTACTAAGGAAGTACGTGGCTTTTTTCAACGAATGATATATGTATGTATAATCGACCGTGTAGGAAGGACACATTAATTAAATAAAGAAGGCTTTTAAAATAAGTACTATATAAATATATTGCTGGTTATGGTACAGCTTTGCTGTATATTTATAAAATAATGGTTTTTGCAGCTATATTTCTTTAATTTATGTGTCCTTCGTTCACGGTCTATTCTACATAAATATTACATTCATTAAGCTTACGTGCCACACGATAACATAGTCGCAGACGTACTAGAAAGTTCGTGTTGGTGGGAACTGACTCGGCGAACGCATTTCTGGAGCATAATCGCGCGCGGCGGTGCGATCCATGTGCGGTGACAAAAAGATGGCTTTGACACCAAAAATAAATAAATATTTTACATCAATGTTTACCATTATGCTAGGAACTTTATTTACCGCCGTTTTCACCATCTTCAGTTACCTTAAATCCAATAAGTAATTAGTAAGAAGTAAATTTCGGTTACATTGTATATTTCTAGGCGTAACCGAAAGGTAGTTTGGGATTTTTGTAGCTGGAGGTGGTGCAAACGGGCGTTCGTCAAGTATTTAATATTTTTAAGCCTTTATTTACGTTCTCAGTTATTCCAATTTGTTTCATAGAATTGTAAGCTTGGCATCATAATTTAGATGATGTGTGTGAAAAAAAACACCATTTAATAAAGGAAGCATGGGTACGAATAGGATGCTCGTGTAAAATATGATAAACGACAGGCGAGAAGGCCTCGTGTAGGAGAGGCGAACACCTCACAGCAAGGCCTGCGGGGTGTCGGTATAGCGGAGGTCTTGTGATTGTCATAGACCAAGCGAGTGTACAATCTAATTTACGTCACTCAAAAATATATGCAAGCATGATTTTCCACGTAATTCGTACGTAGATTTTTTTTTATTAGCCAATTATTTTTAATGCAGCGAATACAATAATGTTGTCTTACTCAAACGTGCGACAAGTATACCGAGTGTGAGTGCGACAAAAGTAATTAAATTTGTCGGAACGTTATCCGTGTTCGGGTGACGCGGAGGGGTTACCTATGTGTTAAGTTCGAAAAAAGGCAAATCAAAACTAAACATATGTGTGAAAGTAATCTAGAAAATATCGTTATTGACTACATATTTAGTGAACAATTTAGAATTTTAATGAATTAATTTTAATACTTGACGGTTAAGGACACCGTTTTCGATAAAAATCTTAGACTGGATATTTGAAAATAAACATTGAAGAAGCCGGAGAGATATACGTACGTCCATGATAGAGTAGACGGACGGTTTTTAGATTATAAGGGTTTAGTTTATCACGATCCCTAACCTTTTTTTACTAGTTTTAAACAAATCGCTCAACAAATCACGAAGTAAAATTTTCTCGATACCTCCCGTCAGAACAGAAACACAAGCTCCTTAGCTATAATGTTATCTCAGTGATTACGATTTAAGCTTTCACCTTTCCTGTTAATGGACTTGTGATTTCTCGATTTTTTCACAATCAGAGATTTTACAGGAATTAATCTAACCTAGCTGATCACGATCGACGTTACAGAAAATTCAAAAACGAATGGATAATACGAAGTACTTACAAGTATAAATCAGTAGGTATACGTTTAAATTATTCCCAATAGTATGCAAGTCATTCTACTTACAATAACTTTTTTTGTAAACACCAACCCTATAACAGGCTATAATGAAAAAGCCGGAACAGTTTTATGCGGTATTTAATAATATTAATAATCATAATATTTATATCAGACATAGTCCACATTTTGACAAAACTATAAGACAAAAAACCAACATTTTATAAAGACCAACTAAAAACAACATTATTTTCTGGCATAATAATTATTGGCGCGCTAGGCGGTACATTTATTTATTTACTCTTTAATACATGCATGTAAAGGGCGAGCTTATCGCTAAAAAGCAATATGTTACAATTAACCCTACCGAAAAAGAAAGTGTATAGAGTAGTAGAATTTAGACATGAAAAAATATTTTTTATCAAAAACTATTAAAAAACGAGACTATATAAAAAAAGATTTATAAACAATAATCATAGACACACACGCACATCTCCATCCTCTTTTGGTCTGAGGTACAGACATATGGCACGAAGTAGAACATTAAAATGTTAACTACCGTCCCTAAAAAAGCAGGCGCCACACTTTTTGATTCATAAACATGTCAATATAGCCGGCGTCACACGGCCGCTATCTGGCGACGGCGTCGCGTCGTCGCACAGTCGGTCCGTCTGTCCGTCCGCCCGATAATGGAGTCCGGTAAATATTTGAAAACCCATCAGTGACAACGTACAAATGACTTCTTCACTTCACGCCGGCTACTCAATCCATTAACTATTTTTTACTCGTCGAAAAAAATCTCGTTATGGTCCCCAGAATTGTGTGAGATGGGCTTTCCAAAAGGATACGCGGGCCAACAGCCTTAGTTCGCTCAGCAAGGAGATCTAGGAAATGTAATGTCTAGAATAGTTCTAGATATGTTATGTGTTCCAATGATTTTACTAATGTTTGACAAGAAGAGTATGTTGAGAATTATTGAAAAAAAAACGTTTTCAGGGCGAATTGACACTGCCGACAGAATGTGGAGATGAAAAGGTGGGTCAGTGGGGTGCACGGTTCAAAGCTTTACCACCAGATGGCGCCACATAAAACTATTGTTGTTTATTGTTTATTCATCATCCATAGACAGTACACTGCACTCGGATTTGTCATATTTTATCATTAGCCAGTTCGGGGGAATCCCAGCGAAGAATAACTGGAAAGAAACTCCGCTGGTTTTTTTTTTAACGTCCACTTAGTCTAAATTTACAAAAGTATTTAGACTCACAGATAAACACGCTAAATTAATATGAATTGACGAGAATCAGCAATTCATGTCATATGCAACAGTTCATGACAAATATCAGTTTATTAGTAAAGACCATGCCCGCCATCTAGAATGTTGCCAATTGGAGCAAGCCAGTCCCCACAAACAGCACCCGTTCACGAGCATCACGCCAGGCACAGCCATCGCCACTATCAACCATATTTTAGGGAAAGAGGAGACCCGAACCCAGCGTCGCCGCAAGTAGGGACCTTAAAGCGATGCACTACTCCAGTGGCAACATGAAAAAGTTGTGAAAGCTCTGTACGATTTAGTTTTAATACGATTATTTCTGTCATGAACTACTACAGTGACCTGTAAACAAAGAGTCAAAGTACAAAATACATTATTATTCTTACAGCTAAAAAAAAAAACTATATAATATTACACTTTAAATGCTACCACCTACAGAAAATTAAGAGTACAATGGTTTGAGAGCAACCATATACGAATAAGATTCCTGAAAGAGATTCTGACCAACACCTACTGTTAAATAATGCTTTAATACAGTTCGGGTGTACAGAGCCCTCGTCATTATTGATACGATGCCAAGCTATCACGTAAAGGTTATGTTTACTCGCGAATCATAGGCAATCACATTGTCCGTGTTTTACATCCATTTCAAGGTAGCTATTCAAATTAACTCAGGTTGGTTAGGTTAGGTTAGGTTAGGTGTTTTACATCCATTTCAAGGTAGCTATTCAAATTAACTCAGGTTGGTCATTTGGTCAATGAACTGAACACAATTTGAATGCTTGACGTAAAGTGGTTCGGCCTGACATGTATCGAAATGTTGTGCAAATGGCGATTATTTCAATATCAATGTCAGGCACTTTTAGGTTGTGATTTGTACATATTTAGTGAATAAATATCGATACATATCATTCCTCCCCCAAAAGTTTATTAATTACGTTTTATTATATAAAGTTTATATCCAATATGTCAATTGGTAAACAACCTATAGCCTTGAAATGAAACCGTGGCATAATTTTATGTGGCGCCATCTTGTGGTAAATTTTGGCAGCCATCCTCCCCTTTGTGATCATGTTATCATATGGCGCGCCATCGTATTCTGGTAGGTGGTCTGCTGGTGTATATCTATGTTTGCATTGGTATGTATGATATGATATATGCATATGCAAGCCTAGTTGTTTTCATCTTTTCACATTAGCCTTTATTGTAGTTTCGCGTTTACGTGCACATAGATTAAAAATACTGTGGCGGATCCGTTCAAATTACACCTTGAAGTTGATAAAAGACGAGTTGAAACAACTGTAACACATAAGAAATTGTATTCCTAAAAAAACTGTGCCCCACAAATTATTAATAGTATAAGAGGCTTATATGGCGTTATAATAGTTGAAGTAGACTTGTGTTGTTTAAAAGACAAGAAATCGTGAACCAGGCGCTTGCTTTTACAAAACCTCTCAAGGTTTTTATTTCTAATCCATTATTCCTGATAACATATGTCTTAATTAACCGAACCAGAGCCGTCTTCGTACCATGACACCTAATTCGAAACGCCCAAGAGTACTATTTTACTTCGTCCTATCTCATATTTGATATGAAGGCGGCGGAGACGTTTCGTAATGGTAGCATTTGGTAGCGACGAGCAGAGAGAAGCGAACTCGAGCCAACGAATAAGCCAAGCCAGAGATTTAGCTTAGGGTTTCGTAAAGTCGATTTTTGTGGACACTATAAGCAAAAAAATGTGGCGCATTACAATTTTTTTTCTTCAGAAGAACTAAAATGTTTCAAAACCTACGACTTTTTCAGAGTTTCCGTAAATTCCTTTAGCGTCCTGTAAATAAATCCAAAACATCAGAAATTCTATATTTTCTAACTCCTAGAATCTCCTAGACTCTTTCAATGAACTATAACCAACTTAGAACAGGAAAGACATAAAAACATCTGTAAATTGGCATACAACAGCAAAGTGAAGATCTAAAATTATGTTTCAAGTTTTACTATGAGGAAGATAAACGACAAAGAAGCAGGGGTTGCCTTTTATCTATCAAAAAAAGTGTAAATATCTCGGTTTAAATGCCACTTCAAGTCATAATATACAAATTCACAGATCTCCGTGGCTTCAACATATGTTATCTTTGAGAAAAACTTGAGAAAGAATAGACTGTTGGCCAAAATGCGTCTAATATTGAGACGTAGCACTGTGTGATTACAGCGATTCAAAATTTGGTAACCTAACATCGTTCCATCTCTCTCGTACTCGCAGTACTGGTGCATCAGTTGACTTCCCACTCCCACACTGGTTCGTCTTGTAAGCGCAGCGCTTATTCTAGGTGGAAATATTATTCATTGCTTCCAACTATTATTACATAGGATGCAAAGGCGAGCTTATTGCCAAAGGCAATTTCTAACAGCTAACCTCAATGTTAGACAATATATATTATTAACAGGTAGCAAGAAATATTAAATTAATTAAATTGATCACGGGGTGGTTGTGGGATATATGAGTGATTTTATGATGTCCATGATATGATACTGTAAACCTTAACGGCAATATACCTGTCATGTCTGATCATTAAATAGGTAATACTAAAGTAAGCAATAATTTCATAATCTTACATCAAACACTTTATTTTAATTGCTTCATAGAAGCAGTTGTTGTCTCCGTTATGTGAACCCTCATAATTAAAGCGAACGGAACGAGGAGTTCATGGCAGAGCGTGCTTTGCCCAAGTATCTTCGGCAGTCAGTATCCATTTGCTCTGGGCTTGATAGGGAGATTTAATGTAGTTACTTACTTTGGAGTTAATGCGTCTCATACAAATATACGGGGATCGGAATTAGATTTACTGTTCAATTTGTACTTACTGTTGGATTCGTTCTGAACTAATTTTAGGGAGAGTTAAATAAAAAAAAATTACATATTGACCTATTATAGTGTTAATAATTTGTAGATAAATTGGTTTTTGTGTCTGTACAAATTAAGTTGCTCTCAATATGGTTATACTTACAAAAAAGACAATAATTTTAGATAAAATCTGTAAATAATTTGTGTATCCAAACTACTAGACTAGGAGGTCGCGACAAAAATGGTAACGATAACGTAAATGGCTGAAACTGGGTTCACGGGATAAAGACCAACCCTCTGAAGCTAAATGTATCGGTCTGCCTGCGCCAAGTGGTTGCGTTACGGAGATAATGCGCCTGAAAAAGTAGTCTTCGTTACAAGAAAAATATATGATAAGGTAAATGACTGCAAATAATGCAGCATGAAAGTATCAGTACATACTTACTTATTAATATCAAAACTGAACAAATATTTGTTTGCATTTCGTAGTTATAGGCGATTTAGGATACTGATATAACTTTAGGTATGTTTAAGTATTTAATTAAAAAACTGACTGATTATTTTTGTATAATTAATAGGTATCAATATTTCTAAGCAATCAGTATATTCATCAGCAGGTACATACCAACATCTGTTTTATATAGCCAATCTAGACAACGCAACCACTTGGCGCAGGCAGACCGACATATTTAGCATCAGAGGGTTGGTCTCTAACATGTGAACCCAGATTCAGCCATTTACCTTATCGTGACCAAAAATGTCGTTACCTCCCGGAATATACGGACGAGATATGGAGGGAGACGTGTCGTGTGGTCGTTAGTCGAGACTATGGACAAAGTGTGCATATAATGGTATGGGAATCCGGCCGCGCGTCGTAAATGCTCCCAAAAAAAGTCAGCGTCCACTTACAGAAACCCTCCAATACGTCTGCAACAATGTTTGCGCGCGGCATGTGCGTTTAGGTTGTGTTGGTAGCTCTAGAAAATTTGAGACAGCAGGTCTCGTAGTACGCGCGTTAGATGGCACATCTTCCTTTTCTGAGATCATGGCCATACATCATAGTGTGGCACTATAAGTCATTCATGGCCCGTTGCCAGAAAAGGCTTACACTGAAAGAAATTATTTTTTACAGTCCTCTGTTTTGGCATAGTTAAAATTTAGTAATTGGTAAAGTATTTCTCATGACTAAGTGTATTATGGTTAGTATCTATTTGAAACGGTTATCTGAACTTATTAAACATTACGGCTGACTACAAAGCAGGCGGGCAACCGTTCAGTTTCTAGAGGTGTAGTGTTTTTAACATATTGGACAGTACCTTTTCACTGAATATAAAAGGAATGAAAAAAACACACACAGTAAAATACAATTCAAAGATACAGTAACATTTATTGACGACGACATCAAGTGCGTTGGCGGAAAGCAGTGGTTCCGTACCGCTGAAGGCCGGGAGGACTGGAGGAAAATTGGAGAGGCGTATGTCCAGCAGTGGACGCAAACACGCTGACTGACTGACTGACTGACTGTAACGTTTAATGTTTAATGTTTACTGTTTTCACTTAGTTAGAGTAACCAATTTCCTTAGTTGGCTATATTTCAACTTTGCAAGAAGGTTGTTACTATCGTAACTATGGTTATATTCACTGATGTATTTTTTTTTCATTGTATCTACACTACAAATATCGGAATGAAGTATTGCTACAAAGTTCTGAGTGAAGACGAACTCGCCAGAAAACAAAGACCACAATCGATACAGAACATCAAAAGTACATAGTCGTAAACCGATCCGAACAATCTCAATAAAATGTATTTTTACGATTCGCCACCTTTTTACGTCCAGCGGGTTCACACCGTTAACGCGAAGGAATAAAACATTAACAAAATAGATTAGAGTTAATAAACTTAGTTAGTAAGACAAAATCAACAGTTTTACGATGATTGCTGGGCAATATTTGATCTTTACAGCACCGTAAAATTTCAAAGACAAATACATGATCGGATCTCCGAATTGTGGGCTCGCTCTATGGTTATGGAATTTGGAGGGAAAAAACCGGACAAGTGCGGGACTGACTCGCTCACCAAGGCTTCCTTAGAGTATCGTCCATCACGATTTTATTATGTTTTTTTTATGCAACCTGACATGGATGGCTATTAACACAACTACCGTTATGATATTAGCCCAATACACCACATTCCCGATGGAATTAGGTACCTTCCCTTTATGAGCACGGCTACATTGAACTGGATCGAAAACACGGATTTATTTTATTGCCGCTTCAACTATAGTTTCATCCAATGCGGTGGTACCAACCCGGACGGTCTTAACCCTACCACGTTGTACGGGAAGGGGACCTACAGGTTTGCATGGGTTCCGAACCATGGAACAGTTCGCATTCATAACAAAATGCACTTATCCAACTCAGAAAGAGAAAATATTTCACATATTATGTGACATAACTATGGCACCGTGTGCCTGCGTTGTTAGGAGACGAACGATGTTGGCCAAGCACGGCATTATGCACCGAGAAACCGTAAATGTTGAAAGCATAATAAGTAAAGAACTGCAAATTAACAATTCTCCGATGTTTTCCTTTACTTTTGCTGTTCGACATTGCGTCTTGCCATACTTCATGGTTTTAGGTTGAGGGGAATGTGAAAATATGCGGTATAAATGACCTTATTATGGTATCGAAAAAAGGCTATGGTGTCTGTCGGTTGCAAGCATTTTGTCCCGAATTGATTTCCTATTAACGTTCGTTTGAAAATTTTGGTATGGTAGGGTACTTTTGTAGTTGTACATCAAGTAATAACTTTTACACAAAACTTTATACTTTACAAAAAAACAAAATCAATAGAGACCTAAGAATTTGGTTTCAATTAAAACTTAATAACACCATGCGCTCCTAAGAAAAAATGGTCCTGACAGACAGACCGACACAGTTTTTTTCATTATTAAGGAACAGAACCTTAAACCGGATAATAAGTCATCAAGATCATTACAAAATAAAGTATAGTTAAATTCCGTTCACACTGTATCATGTTGTCTGAAGGCCCATCGGACAAGCCATTTACCACGCGACTTTGCAATTACAAGGCGCCCCACGGACGCGGTCGGATGGGCCCAGGGAGGTGGGAAGGACGGCAGTGGCAACTGAAACTAGTATGTATGGGGCGGTATAGTCACTTTTAGGTGCAATGACGGCAGTAGATTCGCTTTCGAATACGGTCGGGGGCTTACGATGGTAAATTATCTCGCAGAAAGAAGGGGCAAGTGAGTTATAAAATTCGACGTTTGGTTCCATTTCGTACTATTCCAACTGTCAAACGACGTTAATTTGAGTTTCAGCGACATCTACATTTGAAGCATTGTAATTCAATTTTTGAAAATAACTTGAAAAAGTTTTTGGTCGGACTTTCGTCGGAAGCAGGATTTTCAGATTATTTTAAAAAATCGGATTACAATGCTTTGAATGTCGATGTCGCTGAAACTCAAATTAATTAGGTAACGGTAATAATTTATTCATTAAATACATGAAATTAACAATATCAAACGACGTGTTATACGGCCAAGAGAACTGAAATTTTGACAGTTAGTTCGGTACTCAACATCAGATTTGATCAATCGCATGCCTGTTCATCTGGCGAGTGGTTTTACCATGGTAACCCTACAAATGTTCTCCAGTTCCAATGATACGTAAGACCACGTAAAAACTTCACAGGACGCTATTTGGTGCAACGAGCATTGTATTGTTTTTTGTATCGTTTATTCATCATCCATAGACACTACACTGCACTCGGATTTGTATTTTTTTAACATTGGCCAGTTCAGCAAAACAAAACACAGCGAAGAAGAACTGGAAAGAAACTCCGTTGTTTTTTTTCAACGACTAATTAGTTTAAATTTACAAATGTGTTTCTAAATTTTTTTAACAAAAACATATGCAAAACACTAAATTAACCTGAACTCACAAAAAATAGCAGTTCATGCGGTATGCAACAGTTCATTATAAATATCATTTTATTTGCAAAGACTATCCCCACCAACTAACATGTTGTCAATTGGAGCAGGCCAGTCCCCACAAACATGTTAGGATGTTGCCCGCGATGTTGCGTGTCCCAAATTCGTAAGCGAACTAACCAGACAGTGCATTTCCACTAACACGTGGCTTCGCTGCCGCCACACGAATGAGTGTCGATCTCCACTCCCGTCCTTCCTTGGTCGCTGGACGGACCGATGAAACGTCGCGCAAGCGCACGCGATGCTACCGCCGCCTGCCGGCGGACCCTCGCTGCGAACACGCTTTTTATCTCGTCGGCCGCGCGTTACGTAGGCTTATTGAACTGGGGGTCCATTCAGGGCAAGAGTGAGTTCGAATTCGTCACCAAATATCAACTCACTTTTTTAAATAGTTAATATTTGCACACTTCTTGACCATCATTACAGTTACGTAAAAATCTGGTCTGTCCCTTAAATACGTTGGAAGTTTAAATAACGGTTCTGTTATTTAAATAATTATCTGTTTCCGAGCAATTTTTAGGTTAACTCACTGCCGAACTCGAACTCACTCTTACCTGAATGGACCCCCTGAGCTGCTAGTCCCAGTTGTCACCTAAACTGGCGTTAACGTAACTTCGAAGTTTCGTAAAAATGTCAATCTTCATACAAGTTTTTACTAGATATTCTGTGGTTTTACTTTTTCAAGCTGTCAAAGTCAAAGTCGGCCTTGCGATTTGCGTGAAAACGCGTAGTCGGCGTAAACGGCAAAGTCGACGTATTTACGGCAACGTTGAGTGAGCTGTCAAATCAAACTCGGACTCGCAAATGTTAATTCGCTTAGCGCTCACTGCGCGCGCTCTCCAATTTCTCCATACATTTGAAAACGCCAGTCGATCGGTTTGCCGTAAACGCCGATTTAGGTGACAACTGGTACTACAGGAACGACTGCGCGCATTCAGTTCTCGTCTCCCGGAAATTGAAGTTACCTCTCGCTTATACCTGATTGACCTTCCTAGAGTTGCTCTCTGGTACTGTCTCTGTTTTAAAGAAAGAGACAGTCCTCATGACGTGGAGGATGCAATTTTTATTTTTATTTATTTATTCGGTATATGCATGGTAGAAGTGTTCACAAAGATGTACACATAAAATTTTTGCCTTGTAGTAAGTCAAACAGCAGATCAAGATTACGTTGCATTGCTACCCAACAAGGTGTGGCGCCCGTTCTAGGGTTAGCAAGATGCAAGCATGCAAGCAAGTTGATAGATAGATGGACGGATAACGGTTCTTTTTGTAAAACCGAACCCATTAAACTGAAACTGAACTAATAGGAAGCCAAATCCGTATGGATCGATTTAATTCTTCTCGCGGTTGAAACAAGTTTATCAAAAAAAGGCGAGAGGTATTTACGATTGTAGTAGGACTGTTCTGTGTGTGTTCAAGCGTGGATTGCAATTAAATCTTTTGTAATGTTAATCAGATTGGTTATTGAGATACGCGAGGCGAAGAGACCAGATGAATGTGTTTATTGGTGTTTGCCTTCGTGATTAATGGCACAGCTTCAATCGTTTATTTAAATGGATACATTGACACGGACGGTAATGACTTATATAGATTAATCGATCGATTGTATTGGATTGGAGCAACCGACTCATGTTGTGTTTAACAATTTAAACGCTCTCTTTTTAAGGGTTCCTTTCATCAAAAGTAAAAAGGGAGTCCTAATAAGATCACTCCGTAAACCCTATTATTATGGGAGGTCACGACATTTTTTTATTTAAATACTTAAATATACCTAAAGTTATATCTGTATCCTAAATCGCCTATAACTGCGAAATGCAACCAAAGAATTGTTCAGTTTTGGTATTGCTAAGCAAGTTTTTTTTTATGCGACCTGACATGGATGGCTAATACCACACAACTACCGTTATTTTATTAGCCCAATACACCACATTCCCGAAGGAATTAGGTGCCATACCAGGACCTTCCCTTTATGAGCACGGCTACATTGAACTGGATGGAAAACACGGACAATTTTTCATTGCCGCTTCGACCATCTTTTCATCCAATGCGATGGTACCAACCCGGGCGGGCTTAAACCCTACAACCTAGTAGGGGAAGGGGACCTACAGTTTTACATGGATTCCAAACCATGGAGCAGCTCGCATTCGTGACGAAATGCACTTATCGAACTCTGAAAGACAGTGGTGCAAGTTGGTATTGAACCCGGGCCTCTGGTACGCTAGGCCAGTCCCCGCGCCACTAGGCTACGAGCCGTACTGATGTACGATGTACTGATACCTTCATGCTTCGTTATTTGGAGCCATTTACTTTATCATATATATTTTTTGTCACCACAACTTCTTTTTCAGACGCCTTATCTTCGTAACGCAACCACTTGGCGCAGGCAGACCGACACATTTAGCTTCAGAGGGATCGTCTTTATCCTGTGGACCCAGTTTCAGCCATTAACGTTATCGTTCCATATTTGTCGCGACCTCCTAGTCTATATATCTGCCTGTCAAAACCCTTTGTCTCTGTAATGCGTGAAGGTATTAAGTTGAAATGAATATCGAATTCTTAGGTCTGTAGTCCCATAAAGCTGTAAAAACATCACAATATGCTAACTATCTGCATAACTTTGTCGGGAACCCTCTATTCGTGGGTCACACTTGCGTTTGTCCGGGTTTTTTTTATGTAAAACGGGACAGGGTTGGCTAACACCACACGTGTTGATATTATATTGCCAAACACAACTAGGTTCCTTAAATTGCACGGCTGCATTGAAAACACGGACCATTTTGAATCCCGCTTCGACAACTGTTCATTCAATGCGACGGTACCAACCCGGGCGGAAATAAGTAGGGCGGAAAGTAAGAAAGGGGACCTAGAATTTAACTTAGTTTAAAAATCCGAACCGCGAAGAGTCGCGTCTTACGACATGCACGGAACTGGGCGGGAACCCGGAGTTTTTTAATAGATAATTCAGAACAAAGACATTACTGATTCTTTTTAAAAATCTGATTACAATGTTTTGTTCGAATTGCTTAGGGTGGCGTGCACCATCTCTGGTTATGGGTAATAGTTAATAATCAGAGATGGTGCAATCCAACCTTAGTGTTAGGGATAGGAACGAAGTAAAGCTTATATGATGTTTATTGTCAGTATTTATAATTAAAATGTAATGACAGCAAGGATAGTAAATAATTGCAGTGCACGTATATATGAATAAATGTGTTGATTATTAATAGTCTACTGCTTTGATTTGATGACTTAAAATATTGACATAATGTATGCATACTTGGCTTCTGATCTAAGTGTTAGTAAGCGTAACTTCATAATTTATTCCTGTAATATCTCCCAACGTTTAAGAGATGATTAGGACACAGATGAGCGCAATTATCCCCATAAATTATAGAAATCCGGTCACAGACATGTGTTGAGTGAGACTGCCGGGCTGTCACCGCACATTTGAAGGACGATGTGAAATGTTGACAGACTCCGCTAGGGTTAACTTTGATAATTGGAAACAAATGTTGGGGCCTTCAACACTAATGTCGTTTATAATAGTCACATGTAGAGCTTGGAATTTATTACCCGGTGTAAGAAAAGTTATTTGGAAGTGAAATTCATTACAAATTTAAAGTTTCATCCATGCTTGCGTTCCATGTATCCACTTTTTATTTTCGGAGTGGATGTCCTTTTAGTCTTAGTCAATCGATTTTTAAACACATCACTTTTAGTCAATTACATGGAAAGTGACGTGTTTGATAATACTTTGACAATGATTTCCTTGCGTACGTTTAGGTGTACGTTTCATAAATGTGGACGAAAAAAATATTAACCAGTGGGTATAGTTTCATTTTGGACATTCCCCGAAAATAGCGCCAGCTGCCGGGCATAACTTAAGCTAAGCATACGGGCATCAACGCTTTAAGGTGGCCCGACCCGCTCAACTCCCCATACAAAAGGGGAAAGAAGATCACGCCCATATTTCTTGTCAAAGATCCCAAATTTTGCTCAAAATAGCTTTATTTAATCGAACTAGATGTCTGATGACCGTTGGCATTGTAAAATTGTGTTTGGTTTTTAAGTTATAAGGTCCGAAAGTTCGAATTTTTCGCACGTTTTATACAATAACTTTGGAAGTGGATTACGCAAGAATAGAGTAAGAACATCTCAAAAAGATTAGTCTTCAGACGTAGCTTATTTAATCAAGATTCATAATCTATTTGGTTTTTGTTAGATTTTTTAATACAGCCCTCGTCGTTTTATTTTAGCAATAAGCCGTTTTGTAATTAAAATTTTCGTAAATCTTACCAAATCATACACTATGCACATTGTCTTTTTTGTGGACATGTTGCATCTTCCTCATCATGGAACCTGTCTTACTCTTTGAAACAGAGAAGATCCAAGAGCGCAACAGCACGGTTTTGTACCGTGCCCGCGAATGAGTTAGTCCCGCCGGGTTGGGCCACCAACACTAAAGTATTTTTCGATCTTCTCTCGGCGTGTACTACTAAATATTAACGTTAAATTAATTTTCCATCACTACATAGTATAAAACAAAGTCGCTTTCTCTGTCCCTATATCCCTATGTATGCTTAAATCTTTGAAACTCAACCGATTTAGATGCGTTTTTTTTAATAGATAGAGTGATTGAAGATGAAGGTTTCTATGTATAATAACATTCATCAAATAGTGGAGAAATACTGTTATTTTTGAGGTTTATAATGTGATGTGGTAAATAATTACATTTTTTCCGCTTACATTGCAAACGCAGGCTGAACTTGACCAGTCCTAAATCAGCCAAAAACGACATTGACCCGAGCGGAGCCGGGCACCTGAGCTAGTAACTAATAAAACTCTATCTTTGCCAGCGTAGCGAGATAAAATGTTAATAACCCGCGGATAATTGGCGTGTAGTTACAACTTTGCGCTCATCTACCTCCAGTTGGACCGTGACGAATGCACGCGCCGTGAAGTGAGCTTCGTTAACGCGTGACCCTACTCGTCGTTTGACGTTTGAATTATAACCTAACGGGTCGTTTTCGTGTGATTTTGCATATTCACTTCGATCTGACGCGGTTTGATGGGCGTCAGACATGAGTTATTGCAGTGCATAGAATTGACAACTGAGGCATTTCGAGCCAAAACGCCAATTCCAGTAAAATTGTGTGAACTAACCGTTAATAATATTGGGTCCTCTTCTTGTTCATGGTAGCAGACAGTAAAAGGGATATGTTTATAGATAAAGGCTATCCTCGCATAGTTTTTATCAAAAATATCCCTTTTACTGTCTGTATTTACTTTTATCTTACTGTCTGCCTGTCTGTTTTATATTCTATCTTTGTATTAATTCTTATAGGACGTACTAGTATTTATTTTGCTGTTTCTTTTGTTGTTTGTTCATTATCTAATGCTTGTTTAACGGTTAGTTAAGCGGTTAGTTCGAAGTGTATGTTGCGTAAATGCTGACAGAAAAGAATATTTAACCCAGTGAAGTTTTGTGCGGGTCCCTTTTAACTGCGTTAATCGAATTCACGGATTTATCAGTTTGTTTCTAATTAACTTTTACTAACTTACTTTTACAAAAAGAAATTTAATACAAAAATGAAAAACGGATTCGTATTTACATATACATCAAAAGGTCACCAGTTCGTATAATTAGAATATTTTATATTTATTTATTTATTTATTATGGTTCCACAGCAGAGTTATACACGTATGAGACAAAATAATATGCACACTTTTAGAATAAAAAAAATTTGTACACTCCACTAAAGCATAACACTACTTGCGTACAGTTAAGCAGATATAATAATATGGAAATATGAAAAGCACAAAAAGTAAGTGTAATTTAGGCAGAGATTTGGTATACTTAATTCTGTTTATCATTTAAAAGTAACAGAACAATCGAACCTGCCACCTCTCTGGTAAATATAGCATCTTGTATTCTCCCCGCTTCGAACGATATCAATTTGATGAAATATAGCAATTTGAGTTGTGTTCTAAACTTAAAGACAGAATAAAGTTCAGAATAACCTCGACTATCGACTACAAAGTTCGAGAGCCCGTCGCATATCTTCAAAGGCAGACATCCGTTTCAGTATTCAACGGAAGAAATTCTCGAAGCATAAAGTTAGACAGGAAACGAACATACTAACTTGTCAGGCAGTACACGACTGCGTACAAAATGTCAAGAAAGACGTCTTACAAGCACCGACTGGCTCACGAACGAGTGGCAACCGTGCTAGAAGACGGGCGACTAAAGTATTTAAACGTGAAAAGATTTGAACCTTTTTTGACAAGGTCGCAGTCCGAGTTAGGCTACGAAGATTGATACAACATCGCTCAAGTCGGTAGAGGTGGTAACATAAGTGAGTATACATTTGAAAAATATAATTTAATAAGCAATGAACCACGTTTTTAAATTGATACCGTCGGTGCAAATAATGGAGGTTCATATTTACGGTTATCCTGTGTGGTTTTTCGATACCAGTGCTAAGTTATACAACAAATTACCTCTTGAAGTAAGGAACCTTGAATACAGAGAGTTCGAGAGCAAAGTAAAAATTATACTGATAAATAAAAGCTACTATAGTTTGATAGATGTGTTTAGTGATAAGTTTATGTAGTCATTCTAGGTTAAGTTATCTATTTCTCTTAAGATTTTTTAAATTTGATTTGCATACCGATTGAGTATTGATTTTGTATTTGATTTATTTTTTATTTCTTGACTATAATATGACATTTTTTATGTTATTTCCTTTATTTAATTTCTTTGCATAATATATGACTAATTGATCCTCTTTTTAGATATTGAACTTTTGTATTGTCCTAAATTATTTATAATTGGTTTTAAAATATGGTATTGTAGAAAATTTGTTCATTGTGTAATGTTGTATTCTAGATTTAAGCATACATTTTGTACATATGAGGTCCCAGTTTTGCTAGGACCCTTATCAAAAAAAATAATATTTGACGTTATCTAAGTGTAACAAAGTGTACCTAAGGACGAATAAAGAATTGAATTGAATTTAATTGTTCGTTCCTATAAGTATGCTTCGGCCGCTTCGCCGTGGGCTTCTTCACTCCGATGCCCATCCTAGAGCATTGATTAACAGCTCGGCTTTCAAAACAATCGCTATTTTTTTATTAGCTGAAGCATTGCACTCTTTATGAGCATTGCTAACTCGACGACTTGCTGTCTGTCTTTTTGTTTATCTTTGCTTTCATAACTTGAGAACCATTCAACTAGATTCTTGTCATCAATTCAAGGTTATTACTTCAGGGATGAGCAGTGGGGTCAAATATTATAGAAGTCGGCAAACAAACCGACTGTTTTTCGTAGGACTGTAACACGGTTAAAGCCATAGGTATCTACGAATATTTTATAATAAAACGTTTAATTTTAGGACCATAAGTTTTAAAGCTTGTGAGCGCTGCCATTTAGTGGGGAGAAGTGCACGCCTCAGACATGTTGTAATTGAAATAATATTTTTAATTTGAAAATAATTACGTTCATTTATGTTTATTTGAGGATTTAGGTCAAGGCTTAAAAATATGATGCAAAAATATCAAACAACTCTTATTAATCAAACCCTTAGGCAACTTTTTTGTAACTATTTCCGATAAACATCCATGCAAGCTTCGACTAAGACAATCATGAAAAAATATCAATTTTAGCAACTCATCACAGGAAATTGGCGATTCGTTCGCTCCTTCGCTCTTTCCCTTCGGCTGCCGGTCTTTTTTGCGCACCGTACGTCGCGGGCGCGGCAGAGGCGCGGCGGCGGCGCGCGGCGGCGGCGTGGCGTGATGAGAAGGAGGCTGCGTATTAGTATTAGGCAATAACGGCCGATCGTGATTAATATCGCTCAAGCTTGCTCGACTTGCGCCGCGCCGCCGAGACCGACTCCCCGGGGACTCAACTCGGTTTCATCGTGTCGCCAGTTGCTTTTGGAACGAACTTCCTAATCGCACGTCCCCTATTAGGTTAGGTTAGGTTAGATACTAGGCGAATGACAGCTAGGCCGGAAAAAGTGTAAGATTTCGACCGTCATGACACTTTCGCTATATTATGTGTTGCATATATTAACTGTTTTATGGTGTATTATATTTATGCAGTATAGACGTTTAGGTATATTTATTCAGTATAGACACCGAATAAATAATTGTATAGACGTGTAATGAGTGCGTCAGCTGTATTCGTATGTGTGTAAAATGTATGTTTTTGTGTTTAAAAGTGTATTTTAAACTGGATTTTTATTTTAGTGTGACATTTTTGGTCGAATAGATATAATTTTAAAATGTATAGTGATGTTTGTAACATCTTTGCCATAATGAAATTTAAATGAAAAAATACTTTATTTGCAGCCATACGGTACAAAAAGGCAGAAATTAATGCCATAAGGCATTTTCTACATTCTACCTTAGAGATGTAGGAGAGGTGCAGTGAGTGCAGGCAGTATCATTTAGATCTAAGTGTGTATTTCATAATTGTGGATGGAAAAATATGTTATGTAAACCCGTCAAGTTTCTTTGCGGGTTCTTCTTTACTGGGTTGATCGAATCCGCGGAACTTTGTGACGTAACTTTGACGTCGACTGCCAAAAAGTTTAAATAAATGAAATAAAATGAAAAAGTCGGGCAAAAAATAAAATTAAAACAAAATGAATTAGAGAAAATATTAACTGACCTAAAAATATGACGGTCATGATTGGAATGTACTGGTTTGATTTTACAGTGCGTTTAATAAGTAGGAATCAACTTTATACTAGAAAAAAATGTCATCAATTTATTTGGAAGTAACTTTCTTAAGTGACGAAGACAAAGCCAGCAAAAACACGGGCCTCAAACAGTCGTCAGTCGCCGAAGCGAAATATTAACCGACACGCAGCCTGTGTCTTGATTGCTCTGAATACAGTCTCGGAAGGCGGTCGAGCCATCTTTTCGATTCTACGGAATTCGAGCGGATTAGGGCCTTCGAGCAGAACGCTGGAAAAAACGCGATAAAAGCTTGATGTTAGTAAAAAGCACTGTGTCCAATGTTTATTGGCTTTTTTAGTTATCACAATTGAGAAGATGTTTACTCGCGTGCTTGCTTTAGGGATCTTCTCTGGAGTGAACAGTTTTCAGTCAGAAATAATCGATGAATAACACTTTAGATTATTAAGTTACGACTTAAGGTGGGCCATCCCGCTCATCTCCCCATACAAACGGGGAAAGAAGATCACGCCCATATTTCTTGTCAGAGATCACAAATTTTGCTCAAAATAGCTTTTTTTGATCGAACTAGATGTCTGATGACCGTTGGCATTGTAAAATTGTGTTTGGTTTCTAAGTTATAAGGTCCGAAAGTTCGAAAATTTTCGCGCGTTTTATACAATAACTTTGGAGGTGGATTACGCAATGATAAAGTAAGAACATCTTAAAAAGATTAGTCATCAGACATTGCTTATTTAATCAAGATCTAATCATCTAAATATATTTGGTTTTTGTTAGATTTTTGACTACAGCGGTGCTATAAGTCGTTTTGTAATTAAAATTTTCTTAAATCTTACCAAATCATACACTATGCACATTGTCTTTTTTGTGGACATGTTGCATCTTCCTCATCACGGAGCCTGTCTTTTTCTTGGAAACAGAGAAGGTCCCAGAGCGCAACAGCACGGTTTTGTACCGTGCCCGCAAATGAGTTAGTCCCGCCGGGTTGGGCCACCTTTTTTATATTTACCAAGAATAATCACTCGTTCCGACTGTGTACTCACCTGAAACAATAAAATTATCAAAATGTTTAGTGAGCCTTTAAAACTGAGAGTGTTTCCCAAATTCGCCAATCACCCAGTAATTATAGGGGAACGCTTAACGAAACCACGCAAAAAGTTCACGCCTCATTGAAATTATGGCATCGTCAAAATTACGACGGTAACGAGTTCTTGTCAAAAATTCACGGAAAATTGGGCGCGTTAGCTAAAAACGAAATGGCAAAAAAAAAAAAAAACCCGGCCAAGTGCGAGTCGGACTCGCACACCAAGGGTTCCGTACCATCTTACAAGATTTAACACAAAAATCACGATTTTCGTATGAGGCCTCCCTTATTTATTTATTTTTTTATTTCACCTATTTGTTGTTATAGCGGCAAAATAAATAATAATAATAATAATAATAAAATTCTTTATTGTACACCATTATAAACAGTTTACAAAAGGCGGGCCTAATGCCAAAAGGCATTCTCTTCCTACCTACCCTTGGGATGTAGGAATGGTGCAAGGCGGCAGACAAAAAAGGATAAAAGAAGTAAGATTTTTTATCAATAAAGATATATATATATATACTTAACAAGAATAAATATACTTACATTCTAATACTAATACATACAGATACATATAGTACATAGCTTATAATATATATTTAATTTAAATATATACCAATATTTGTGTATATACATTTATTCTTATATGAACCTTTTTTTTGTAACAGAGAGCGAGCAAGAACTTATATAAATGATAAAGTTTAAATATAATTTAAATAATAGGACTTCAGACGTTTTTTGAAAATATATACATTGGAAGAGGACCGAATTTCTAGGGGAAGCTGATTCCAAAGACGAGATGCGTTTACAGAAAAAGAGTCACTATAATAAGTGCTGCGATGTGTAGGAATTGCTAACAGTAAGGTATCAGCAGACCTAAGTGGAACACCATGTGAAGATAGGAATTTGAAGCGATCCTGCAGGTAACTCGGAGCAGCAGGGTTATTCAGTGTGCTGTAAAGAAGTGATAGGGTGTGAACATTTCTGCGTTTTCTAATGTCAAGCCACTGGAGTCGATTACGGAATTCGGAAATATGATCAATTCTGTGAAAATTTCAGCTGCCTACCTATTACGGTTCATTAGATACAGCCCTGTGACAGACGGACGGATGGACGGACATCGGAGGCTTGGTAATAGGTTTGCACCCTTTGGGTACGGAACCCTAAAAACGAAATGGCAAAAAACGAAGGAAGACTTCCATCGTGGGCGCCGGCGAGCAACAAAATGAAGAAATTAACTCGGAATCGGTGAAATAGCGGCGAGATAACTTAATCGTCTCGCCGTACGAGAAAACCGGTTTTTGTTGGTTTTTTTTTTCACTCGGGCCCAAGGTGAGGTCAGGTGGGCCCGAGCCTGAGTAATCGCTTCGAAAGAGGTGCTCGGACTCGCATTCGATTCAGCTCAATATCTGTATCCTGTGATTGTAACACAATATATAAAATACTTTATGAACATAGAGAGTATGGTGCTCTCTCTACAACAAACTCAAAAACAACAATAGTTGTTATTAATATTATTTCTGCCTACAGATAGAATATGATAAATATATAAGAGATACAGCTAATCTTGGTATTTTTATTTACCATATTCATTCTGTAGGCAGAAATAATATTATGAACATATAGCCATAGACACCAAGGGAAGAACAAATAGTATTTGTAAGAAGTACAGCCGATGCACTGGACTGAAGAACATATTCCAGATATTTCAGCTATGACTTTTTATTTTAGTTCAAGTTTAATTATCGGGTAATTGTAACATACGAGTACTATATTAAATTCCTTTAGAACATATAAGGTATAGACAGCAAAGGATTCAAAATAAAGTTTAAACTAGAAATACATGTGGATTCATCGCACGTTTGATCATAGTTAAATATTATATAATATTATTTTAAATTATTTATGAACAAATTATGTATGGATATATACAGCAAAAGATGAAAAAATGGTAAGAAATAAAGCAAATGCATTTCACTATGCATGAATAAACATTCTTCATGCAACTTATTTTTTTTAATAAGTGTCTTCTTGCTTTACAGTTGATTAAGGATGCATTACAAATCTCCATTTCCAGCACATATTTAAATAAATACCTATAAATATATTTGTTGCTGTTAAATCTTATAATAATGGAAAAACTGCAATATAGAAAAACAAAACGGTAATTTTTTATAAAGAAGATAACAAATAAAAAACCTTGGCCTAGGTTCATACATTCTATGATTACGTTTGGGTAGGTATAGGTGCAACAGTAAGTAGTAAATATGCGTTTTATCTCAGTTTTGCATATCATTTTTCTTGTGCCTTCAAATTTATTTGGGGTAAGGCACACTGACCCACGCGTACATCTAAGCAAGATTCACCGTGCTTCTCGAAACATAACAATTGTATACTTTTTTTGTCTTCTGACATTCGATATTTAGGTGGCCCAACCCGCTCAACTCCCCATACAAACGGGGAAAGAAGATCACGCCCATATTTCTTATCGGAGATCCCAAATGTTGGCTCAAAAGAGCTTTATTTGATCGAACTAGATGTCTGATGACCGTTGGCATTGTAAAATTGTGTTTGGTTTCTAAGTTATTAGGTCCGAAAGTTCGAATTTTTCGTGCGTTTTATACAATAACTTTGGAGGTGGATTACGCAATGATAAAGTAAGAACATCTTAAAAAGATAAGTCATCAGACATAGCTTATTTAATCAAGATTTATAATCGATTTGGTTTTTGTTAGATATTTGACTACAGCGGCCGTGGTTTACTTTTAGTAAAAGTCGTTTTGAAATCAAAATTTTCGTAAATCTTACCAAATCATACACTACGCACATTGTCTTTTTTGTGGACATGTTGCATCTTCCTCATCACGGAGCCTGTCTTATTCTTTGAAACAGAGAAGGTCCCAGAGCGCAACAGCACGGTTTGTATAGTGCCCGCGAATGAGTTAGGGCCGCCGGGTTGGGCCACCTTAAATTTTTATTCTTATTTCGCCAAAAATCCTCGATCCTCCATTTTTCACGATCAGCCCATCATAAAAAAAACTTTCCTACACTATACAACTTCACTGTATTTGGAATACTAATTTTTTAAACAATCAAAATTCGAATAATTATGTCGTTACGTAGAAAAGCGCCAGGCTTAAGCCTTACAGGCTTACCCTATCGTGCCGGTTGGTCCTCCGCTCACGACTTGCGAGCGTCCGAGTGCGCCCGATATTATTATTACAGCGGCGCGTCTGAGATAGATTGCCTATGCTCATTCGCTATCCAGCATTGATTCCAGACGAGCTGTCACGGTTAGCGGGCTTAGCACAGAATGCAGGGATCCAGGACTGCAAGGAAATCCGATGAAAAACTTTGGTAGAGTTTGATTTTAGAGATCATCCAATAACGACGTATCAATCAAACTACCAATCAAACATTAGTAAATACACTTGATGCTACTACTAATGCTCTTTGGACTCCTTCGCTCTTTTTCAAATTTTAAAATAGTTTTGTAATTTATCCGTTAGTCATTCTCTCACGTGACCAAAGCTAACAGTGGTCAGTCTGAGTTCTCACCTAAATTGGCGTTTACGGCAAACCGATCGAATGGCGTTTTCCGTAAAAAACGTCAAACTCCATGCAAGTTTTTACTAGATATTCAGTGGTTTTACTTCTTCAAGCTGTCCAAGTGAAACTCGGACTTTCGAGTTCTATGAAAACGCGGAGTCGACGTAAACCGTATTTACGGCAACGTTGAGAAAGCTGTCAAATCAAGCTCGGACTCGCAAATGTTAGTTAGTTCGATTAACGCACACTGCGCGCGCTATTCAGCTTCTCCATACATTTGAAAACGCCAGTCGATCGGTTTGCCGTAAACGCCAATTTAGGTGACAACTGGGACTTCGGGTACAGAACGGTAACCGCCAGTGTGATCTTCGTGAACATAGAATGTAGCATGCTATAGTGCAAACACATATTTATAGTTTCTACATATAATATGATATTATACAACGACATCTTCATCGAGGCATTGTAATAATATTTAAAAAAATATTAGAAGCAGCGTCCATAAAACAATTTCCAGACCAAAAACGTTTTCTGATTATTTTCAAAATCTTATTACAATGCTTCAATGTAGATGTCTTTGGATAACCTCAACTTAACGGTAATGCCGTTTCCATTAAATACATACAATCTACCTATATATAGCTATTAACAGTTAGTGAGCAATTCATAGTCGACATAGTACTAGATTCAGAGTCCTCGTCAAGTTAGACACTGTTTAATATTCCGGGAGGTCACGACATTTTTGGTCACGATAAGGTAAATGGCTGAATCTGGGTTCACGTGTTAGGGACCAACCCTCCGATGCTAAATATGTCGGTCTGCCTGCGCCAAGTGGTTGCGTTATCTAGATTGGCTATATAAAATAAATACTGGTATGTACCTGCTGATGAATATACTAATCGTCTGAAAACATTGATACCTATTAATTATACAACAATAACCAGTCGGTTTTTATTAAATACTTAAATATACCTCAAGTTACATCTGTAACCTAAATCGCCTGTAACTACGAAATGCAACCAAATATTTTTTCAGTGTTCGTATCGCTAAGCAAGCATGTACGGATACTTTCATGATTCCTTATTTGCATCCATTTACCTTATCATATAATTTTTTTGTCACCATAACTACTTTTTCAGGCGCCTTATCTACTAAACGCAACCACTTGAAACAGGCAGACTGACACATTTAGCTTCAGAGGGTTGGTCTTTATCGCGTGAACCCAGTTTCAGCCATTTACGTTATCGTTACCATTTTTGTCGCGACCTCCTAGTCTATAAGTTAATAACTTCCTTAGATACAACGGAAATAAAGTATTAGGTATGTAGTAACTTCTTTATTTTCATATTCTGAATCACGTTTCACTGCGTTAAGCCGTGCGTACAAAAAGCCATACACGGAGTATTATAGGAGTTTTATCATGTGTTATAATTCGAGCTGTCAGTCACACCGGATTTGTGTTAGCGCATGACGGACAGGTCATGTTGGGGAAAAAATATTTTCACGTACTTTACAAGTTTTAATACGGAATTCGTTAATTTAAATAATACTTGTGTGTAGCACCGTTAGAAGGCAGGATATAATGCTATTTTAGCATAAAATAAGGTTTGCTACATTACATGTTTGTCAGCCTCAGTGGCCCAGTGGCGCGACACTTCGGCGATCGCTCTCCGAAGTTAAGCAACGCTGGGTCCGGTCTGGTCTTGGATGGGTGACCATTCAACCGTTGAGAGAGGCTGGCCGTGGTTCGGATTCCACGTTAAGCTGTAGGTCCCCTTCCTTACTTACTAGGTGGTAGGGTTTATCCCGCCCGGGTTGGTACCATCGCATTGGATGAACGATGGTCGAAGCGGCAATGAAAATTGTCCGTGTTTTCCATCCAGTTCAATGTAGCCGTGCAATATAAGGAAGGTCCTGGCATGGCACCTAGTTCCCATGTGGTGTGTTGGGCTAATACCATGACAGAACTTGTGGTATTAGCCATCCATGTCCAGTCACATAAAAAAAACACAATACTATGCTGGTAGTATTTTTTTATATATAAATACTTATTCTATATATAATATATTGACTTGACACTTCATTGGTATGAAACTTGACGAGGGACACACCTGACATAGGTTAAGTTGACGACGGCTTTAACACCAGAGTATACTTGTAATGCTATAAATTATATTAATTTACATAATTATATAATTGCATTAGTAACTTTATTAGTTTTAATTAACTTAAACTGAGGGTTGCTGATTCTATTTTTCTTTGTTCTTTGCCTTAATCTGTTCTACCAAGGAATTGTTTGGCAATAGCATTCAGATATAAGTATGTATTTCATAATTGTTGACAGAAAAATATGTTATGTAAACCCGTGAAGAAGTAGGACTCGCACACAAAGGGTTCCGTACCATAGTCCAAGATTTAACAACAAGAATCAAGTTTTTTGCATTTAATTTTATGATGTCTTTAATTTTCCCTTTTTGTTGTTATAGCGGAAAAATAAATACACACTTTGTGAACATTTAAGCTGCCTAACTATTACGGTTCATGAAATACAGCCCTGTAACGGACGGACGGACAGCGAAATCTTTTTAATAGTGTTCCGTTGGCACCCTTTGCGTACGGAACCCTAAAAACCACAGGCGTTGCATCAGCTTTGTTCCGAGTCTCCGTCTTTATTCCCGCAAACAATTACTGACTCAGTCCATTTCTGGTTCCCATAATCAGAATACAGGTAGCCAACGCGCGGCACCCGAACGGAGGGGACGTTGTCGCTTTTATCAAAATATTTTCAAGGTCCATTTAATGCTTGTCCCTTTCTATTTACAAGTCGATAAGAGAGCCAACACGCCACTGGCAGCTCACCGTGTCCGTGCTTGAAGATAAATAATGTAAATTAATAAAAAATGCGATAAGCTACTTGATGTATGGAGGCGAGCTTTTGAAAAATTGTGTGGGGAGTACGATCGGACTTTTAATATGTTTAGGTGTGAAACTGTGAAGACATTTCCGTGGGAGTAAATATTAGAGTATACATTGTAATTTCTCGTTGCATGCTGTTGCTAAAATAAAAATCAAAACATGATAAATAAGTTTAATAGCACACTCGTTGGAATAGGAATTAAATGACATGGCAACATTGCATTCATTTAAATAAGGGCGGAACTAAAACCACATGTTAATTTTTTTCAATTAGAAATTTCAAAAATATGAAAGACTAGCCGGCTCCTCTCGGGTCAATGTCGATTTGGTATATTTTTGGATGGTATGTGTTAATCCAGGGAGTAACCTATCTATGTGCTGAATGTTATCAGTTTTTGCATGATTGAGTAACAAACATCCAAACATACAAACTTTTATATTTATAATATTAGTAGAATATATGGATATTCTAGCCGAAATGGCAAATATGTTACTGAGGCTCTTGTACTTTGTTAAAACGTTTCCATCCAGTTCAATGTAGCCGAGAAATGTAAGGAAGGTCCTGGCATGGAACCTAGTTCCCATGTGGTGTGTTAGGCTAATAGGCATGGTCAGTTTGGTATAAGTCATCCATGTCCAAGTTTGCGGCTTGTTATACGTTATCAAAGCACCTCTTTCAAGGAAAGGCACTGCTCAAATTTGAAGACTGCGTCAAAGTTCTGTTCACTACCGAGGGATCGTGAGAAGTCATCTTTACCATAGACAATAGACAACCTAAGTGTCGTTAATGAAAGTGACAGTTTTTATGTATTAATTACAACCCCGAATATTTTTAATCTCAAACTGAAAATTGAAAATTTTTAAAAGAGAAACGTAATAAAATGTTCGTGATTTAAGAATATTTTTATTTCACTTATTATGCGAAAAAACGAACGCCCACCTTGTTTGTACTTTCGTACCTTTAATTAAAAAGACCTGCTTCAGTCAGTCCGCTATGTCCCAAAAAATCTCCATTATGATTTGCTGGAATTTTCAGTGTTCGATAGATACCGCGAAATTATTTATTGAGCCGAAAACAAAATTGACTTTTAATGAGGCAATCGAGAATATTGGAGCGTTTTAATGTGTGCCTAACTTGTATAAGGTGTCCATGTAAATAATTCCCCCGCCGCCGTTAAGGGTCGGCGTGTATCTCTTATTGAATTACACAGATCTAGAAATACCCGTTCTGTTGGTCTCTTGGCAATTACACAATCAACCCAAGCTGGACGTTAGAGATGTCCTACTTTGAATATCGATGTCGATATTCGAAGCGCGATCATTGAAATGATTGATGTAAATTTTTTTTTAAAAAATTATGGAGTAATAAAGTTTTTTACATCCATACATACCTTCAAGTCGCTTTTTCGGAGGGGTAGGCAGAGATGATATATCGCCTTTCGGTACGAAACACAGCACACCTCTTTCGCTTCATCTACCGACATACATCTTTTCATACATGCTCTACGATTTTTTCTATAAACCGTTTGTATTTTATCTTGAACAGACTACGCCATTCCAATCAAGCAAAATTTCGGGGGCTTACCATGGTAAATTACCTCGCCGACTGAACTACTGAACGCTGACGTTAAGGTGCACGTAAGCATATTAATAAAAGTCTGTATTAAAAAAAAATATTCTATATTGATTTAAATTAGGTTTTTTTTGTATATTTTGTAATCGTAATTTTATATTTCCACTAGCCAATTCTTTGCATGCATAACAATTACCTATGATTCCATAAATAGTTTAAACCTGGTTAAACATAATACTTAGAACATCTTAGCGATCTCGCTCTTAGATCTAACTCTCATATACTTTTGAACAGATAGACAATGTTTCGGCAGTAAATCGACAGTTTTGATTTCATAGTTCACATCACCATCCTGCCTACGCGAGCGAACAACCCGACCACATCGATATGCAGAACTCTTAATTAAGCCGGTACCAGTCCTAGTGTTGTACGTTTGTTCATTTAGCTGCAATTACGGACACGCAATTGTCCAATACGATTTACCTTCCTGCCAACTAAGGATAATCGTGTTACCAAAAATCCTGAAAAAACGTTAACTCTGTTTCACTATTTGTTGATCTTTTTTTATAATTGCATGTTTTATTGTTCACATTTCATTAAATATATTAATTGTTATTATTAAGACAATATTTATGTGTTAAATATATTTTTAGTAACCATACACATCAAAACAAACCAATGTAAGTTTTAATAGGAACACTATCATATAATTTATTGTAGTAGTTTTAATAAATATCATTAACTAAATGTATTAAGAAGAAAACTTGAGATCGAATGGACCAATTCGGCTTATTTTTTTTCGAACATTCTTTAAAATCCGAGGAAGGTTCTCACCTAAAGTTGGACCTGGTATGTGGCGCTATGGTGGTCAAGATCCAGAACTTATCATTTGAGTAACACGCCCGCGAACGTGAAAGCACATTTGATCGGGCTCCGCTCGGATGAATGTCCAAAATGAACTCAGCCGGAGCGAAGCCGGGATACGCAGCTAATAAAATGTAGTCAATTTGATATTTTGTACTCTGGATCAACCCTAAAATTAGCATTAAATACAATACACACTCTCATTGCTCACCTGGTTGTTACTTTTGAGAGTTGATCCGAATAATCTGATTGAATTCAGTAAGGTAAATTTTACGCTGTATCATTACGGATTTTCCCTAACTCTCACGTTTGTAAATAAGCAAGGGCAACTTTTAATTTTTACGTGTATAAGTAAACTCCAGAGTAAATCATCGAGATGGAGCAACTGTGGGCGCGGTCGAGTTATGAATAGGTGACCGTTATTCGATTTATATAGCTGGCCGTAGTTCGCATTCCACGTAAAACTGTTAATCCCCTTCCGTACTTACTAAGTTCTTCTTATAATTAATATATTTTATAAGTGCGAAAGTATGTTTGTCCGTTTCCTTTTTTCACACCGCTACAAATTGATAGATCAAAGTGATTATTTGCATGGAGATACCCATGTAGTTCCATCTAATAAATAATTTCGATATCGTCCCGAGCGGAGCAGAGTACCGCAGCTAGTTTAAAATAATTGAGGCCAAAACATTCAATTGATATTTAGTTGCGTCATCGACGAAATTCAGTGGTGACTACAAGCATGTGTTTGATGTAGAATCTCGTACAAATATTGAATCAAGGCGAGCATCCAAACAAACATACATTTCCGTCCGGACGTAACCCATACGGATTATAACAAAAAATATACAGAAAGCCGGATGCCCCTCGTATTATGTCGCAGTGCATTTTTATATTGCTATCTAGAAGATCCTCGTGGCTCTGTCCGCGTAAAAGTCAACTGTTTCAATTTTACTTATTTCAAATTGCCCGCACTTCAGGAAGTTAAACGTGATATTAAGTAGCGTATAATTGACAAAACTCACCGAGGAATACGAATCAATATCTGTTCAACTTTCCTCAAGTTATAAGCGGACAAAAATACACAAATGCGACGGACGTTAGATTAGTTTAGGCATATATTCTAAAGTAATCCCAATTAAAGTAAAATATAAACTGACATGAATAAAGAAAGACTAGCTGAAGATCCCGGCTCAGTTTGGGTCAATGTCGTTTTGAACATTTGTCCAAACGCGGCCGGGAAAAAGGTGGTCAGAGACCACTGTTTTGTCGCAATTAGATATTTTTTTTAGGAACGCATACAGGACAAATTATTCATGCTTCTACATACAAACTTTACCAACCCCGTTTAAGAAGGAATGGGATTAAAAAAAACCCTTTGTGATACAATGAATATTTTCTCGTCATTGCAAATATCTAGTTTCACCTACGTTTGTCAGCCTCAGTGGCCCAGTGGCGCGACACTTCGGCGATCGCTCTCCGAAGTTAAGCAACGCTGGGTCCGGTCTGGTCTTGGATGGGTGACCATTCGACCGTTGAGAGAGGCTGGCCGTGGTTCGGATTCCACGTTAAACTGTAGGTCCCCCTTCCTTACTTACTAGGTGGTAGGGTTTATCCCGCCCGGGTTGGTACCATCGCATTGGATGAACGATGGTCGAAGCGGCAATGAAAATTGTCCGTGTTTTCCATCCAGTTCAATGTAGCCGTGCAATATAAGGAAGGTCCTGGCATGGCACCTAGTTCCCATGTGGTGTGTTGGGCTAATACCATGACAGAAGGTGTGGTATTAGCCATCCATGTCCAGTCACATAAAAAAAAAAACGTTTAGGCTGTGCGTCGAGAAGGGCCACCTTAAGATAAACAAATAGCATTATTTTAAAAATATACCTGGAAATTATCACACGAAACGTGCTGTAGACATTTATGAACACAGATATACGATCATGCATCAAAATGCCACGAGGAAGACAGTCTTTCCATAGTGCTGGAAAAAATGTGACAATTCAAGCCCGCCACCGTAATCGTTATGGAATAGAGAATGTACTGGAGACGATTTTAAAAGTTAATTTAAATGTTTAGTTAATTTTAATGCGATATGCTACGGAAGTTATAAACGCCAGGTCAAACAACAATTCCAATTTCGAAATGGTATATTTAATTGTTTTGGGTATTAATATTGTAAGGCACATTTTAAGTAAAATTATACCATACTCAGGCATACAAACAGCGCGTGTTGTTTAAGCTCTATAAAAAATAAGTTACACTTATCGCACATTAGCTTCTTCTGCCTTTTTAAAATGGTTGAAGTTCTAAATGTGGGGTTTATATATTTTGATATTATATTAATAATACAGCCACTTTTTTTGAAGACTATTTATATATAGAGGGTGTAACTAATTTAATGAATAAAAAAATACGTCCAAGCTTACTTAGAGAACATAGGTATTTATATAATTGTGTATGGTAAGGATTTACGTCTAACTAAATTAAAATATATATTGTGAGAAAAGGTAATGGCATTAAGGTGTTTGCACACTTGGCCAATATTAACTTTTAATTAATTAATTTTTAATCCATATATACTGCATCAAGGAAATGATGTATTTCATATTTGTGCTACAAATTAGCTCAGAGGTATTTGCTGAGTGGTTCTAACTTTAAATAACAAATGTTATGTGCACCGACATGCATACATTGAAAGTTATTTAATTCATTCCATATCTAAATAAAAATTGATATTTAAATTATCTCAACAATAGCTTATAAAATAAATACAGAAAGGAAATGTATTAAATAAACATAGTCTTAAAAGAAATAGTTTCAATATTTGCTTCATTTTTATATTATTTCGACTCTATCCATCTCTGTCCATCCAACGCTCAGCGTAGAACAAATCGACATACGCATTCGGCTTCCGTGACGAATCAAAAGAAATTCGCCAAAAGGAAACTAAGATATTGACAGGACAAAACGATGGACAAAGGCCGTGGCAGCCCCAACATGGGTTGATACGTCACACAATAAGATGCCCGAGGCGACAGAATGATATTATATTCATTGTCAAACTTTTCAATGACGCCGACTCATGTCTCGTATTTGTTGTCGTTTGGTCCTTTGTGAAGGGAATCTCTTCGAATGTTATAATTTCTTCGCTCGATTTGTAGGGTGCGGCCTACGGAAATTTTTTGTGGTTGATGGGATTTCGTAAATCAGAGATGTGTCGGTTAGATGTCATCGTTGTCGAAATAATTCAGTTAATACATGTAAGTTCTCCGTTTTTTGGCCTAATTAAATCAGTCTTGAATATTAGAAATTGCAGACACGGATATTTATTTACATACATATGTTACATAGAAATAAACCAAGCAAACAGGCCGACAGACATGGTTTTTGCAGCCCCCGTAAAATTTCGAAAGCCCATGGGCGTAGTCTTGCACCTCTTATGTGAACTCCTGGCGTAAGCCGTATGCCGCGCTCGACATTAAAAAACCGGTCAAGTGCGAGTCGGACTCGCACACGAAGGGTTCCGTACCATCGTAAATTATTTAACACCAAAGATCCAAATTTTTTTGTATGGGTAATTTGTATTTTTTGTATGCCCCGTTTAATTTTTATTATATTTAAATTAAATAACTTAATTGTTGTTATAGCGGCGATATAAATACACACTTTGTGAAAATTTCAGCTGCTTACCTATTACGGTTCATGAGAAACAGCCCTGTGACAGACGCTTAGTAATAGGGTTCCGTTTTCACCCTTTGGGTACGGAACCCTAAAAACAATATAAGTAAAAAGCTGTACAATAGTTCGTTAAAATGTAATATTTTCATCTTCTGTTTCAGTTTCAGATTCTTTATTTCCTCCATTAGATGTATATTACACACTCGGATTCGTCATTTTTTTTTCCTGTCGGTTCGATTACTTCTGGCGAAGAAGAGCCGACAAGAAACTTCGTCAGGTTGGTCATTGTATTATTATTTTTTCCAGTGATACTTACAAACTAGTTTACAGTGATTGATTGATTACTACTGCTCACAAAGAACATTATTATAAGAACATTATATACATTGGTGAGGAGCAAACTCTTGACTGCTATAATGACATCTTATTCTAAATTAATATTTTAAATTAATAGGAATTATGATCTAAATTATTCAGGTGTAAAAAGCCATCGTCATTTTTGATACAAGGTAATATCAAATTAAATATAAGTTAGTAAATAAACAAATTCATACTACAATGTAGTACCCATGTCAGAGAAAATAATAATAATAGAAAATAATAATAATAAAAAAAAAACCTTATAATGCAATATAGTAGAGTAAATCTACTGGAAACATGAGTAGTTTAAGGTGGCCCAACCCGCTCATCTCCCCATACAAAAGGGGAAAGAAGATCACGCCCATATTTCTTGTCAGAGATCCAAAATTTTGCTCAAAATAGCTTTATTTGTTTGAACTAGATGTCTGATGACCATTGGCATTGTAAAATTGTGTTTGGTTTCTAAGTTATAAGGTCCGAAAGTTCGAATTTTTCGCGCGTTTTATACGGTAACTTTGGAGGAGGATTACGCAATGATAAAGTAAGAACATCGTAAAAAGATTAGTCATCAGACATAGCTTATTTAATCAAGATTTATGATCTATTTGTTTTTTGTTAGATTTTTGACTACAGCGGTCGTGGTTTACTTTTAGCTATAAGTCGTTTTGAAATTAAAATTTTCGTAATTCTTACCAAATCATACACTATGCACATTGTTTTTTTTGTGGACATGTTGCATCTTCTTCATCACGGAGCCTGTCTTATTCTTTGAAACAGAGAAGGTCCCAGAGCGCAACAGCACGGTTTTGTACTTTGCCCGCGAATGAGTTAGGTCCGCCGGGTTGGGCCGCCTTAAAGGATGAAATCGAACCCGCACGAACCATGAGCCATGAACAAAAAACGTGGGACGATTGATTTTTTTACAAAATAGAGACCTTTCAATGAAAGGGCGGCGATTGTACCTACTTTTATGGGGATTATGAAGTTTTTGTTGTCTGATTTTCTGAAATATTGAATAGGTATATTTTTTAAGCAGCTTATTACTACTAATTCCTTTTGCGCGAAATATGTTTCTAACGACCCTTATACTTTAAGGGGGAAGTGGATTGGATGTAACGGGTTTACGGGATTAATATGGTTGACTGCGGATAAAGGAAATATTTGCTCACGTTAAGATTCATGAGAAACCACATGTGTATGAAGATTGTAGTTAAACCAGAACTAAAGGAAAGGTTTTGAAAATTGAAATGAATGGTTTCTTATAAAATAAAATATAAATTAAAATTAACATCTTTCAGATTAAGGCGCTGGGGCAGTAAGTTTTTAAGATTTTTTTAAAACATTATTTTTCTTTAGACATTTGAATGTAATATGATATCTACATGTGAGTGAAAATGACATATGTGCATTTACAAATAATTTTGTTTCCGTTTAAATTTCTATATTTAGTCAAAAAGTTCAGTGTTGGAATCTTTTTTTTATTTTATTTTATAATAAAAGTAATCGTAAACAAGAAAATCGCAAAAAGAGGAATCATGCATTGTAGAGACGCGATTTTTAATCGACAGACTTGCCCCGGTTGCACGAAGAAACGGCTGAGTTAATCGATGTTCAAACACGTCACTTTTAGTGAATCGCATAGAGTTCCTTCCATACTGTCCACACAAAGTGACGTGTTTAATCATACTTTGACGTTGATTTTGATTTTTTGTTCTTTCGTGCACTCGGCCCTTAGAACCCAAGAAACATATTGATCAAAACTATTATAATAATATAAATTAAATTGAATTTAATAGAACAAGGCCAGAACATGGTCCGATAAATTTTGTCTCGAATACATTTTTTAAAGAAACGAATTTATCTACTTTTCATATCGTGTAAACAATAACCTAAAAATCTTGTTTTTACAATTATTACTACGCCCGATTGTACCACTATTGCCAATTGAAATCTAACGCTAACATAACCTTAGCGTTCTACAAGAAATGTTATACATTCAGTATTAGATTAAAACTAAGATTGTTGGTGTAAGTCGGTACTGGATTCACCGTTCCCATCGAACCTATATGGGAATGCTAAAAAATAAAGTACTAATAACAGATGGTATAGTATATAGATGACTGTGAGAGATAACACAATTCATTACCGGCAATTGTCCGCAATGACTCAGCTCTGTTGCATTTCGTCTGCGCACTTTATTTTCTTTGTATTATTATATCAATGGCGGTATATCACTTGATCATTTAATTATTCGCCGCGAGATCGCACTTTGATGGATTCTTTTACATTTGCTCATTTAAAACTCTTAGCTATCGTGTCAGTATGCTTTTACTACTCACGTGTTTATTGATTGATTAAAGGTTATATGGGCGGTAATGAAACTATAGCCCAAGTGATTACCATTAATTATTTCTTCAATTTGAAGTAAAAAGATAAGATTAACCTGTTACCTTAAAATTCGGTATTTACGGAGTTAATAAATGAATTAGTCTCAAATCTCCGAAGTGTTATTGGACATAGGATGAAAGATCTTCCATCTTTTTTGTACAGAGATCTTTCATCCTTTTTGCACAGACAATTGCTAGATTGTGCGAAACTCCTCACAATGCTACGACCCCAGTATCGCCGCGTATTCTCAAAGTAGGTTTTTTTAACCTTTCATAAATTGGTTGCAACTTTGCTCTAAATGTGACAAAGAATACCTGCTTAAACTATGGACCGCACGTCCGCTAACAATCAGCATATCAAAAAAAACTTAGTTTTATTTCAACTCTATCATTTAGATATAATTATTAAAATTATTTCGTTGAAATGTCGAGATTATTCTCTATTTAATCTCTTCCTATCCCTCCAGAGAAGTAGCTCATTGTTCGAATGTGGTTTTGCGTGTCGGGCGGAGGTCGCTCCGTGTGCTAGTCTGATGCTAATCCACGTTTCCGAAACACAAAGTGTGCCGATACATCTCCACTGTACCACACCACAACTGTGGCTGAATATCGACGGGAATCGGCTGAACTTTCTAGCGCTGGCCTAATAGACTCGGAGCAGGGTCGAAGAAAGTTACGTCACTAAGCTAAATAATATACATTTAGGGACATATAACTACGTGGAATGAAATGAAAATAACATGTTGAAGTAGAAAAAAAATCGTTACAGAGCGAGATCTTAAAGGTATTTTTAGCAGAAAAAATGCTTTTGGGCAGATTAATCATTATTCGTCATTGACATTAATTTTCCTCTTTTTAAGATGCTAAAAGAAGTTTGTTTTCTATATAGCTAACTAACTACTACCAAGATATTTTCCTAGCAAGCCACATTGCGAAAGGAACACAGTGTCACGCAAGGAAATTCCCCTTAAGCACGGCATGCATAAAAAACCACAAAATTGGTCAAGTCGTTTATGAGAAGAATTAAGAGTAATCTACATGTATGTAAATACATTTATTACTTTTCTAAAAATAATGATAACTGTGATAATTTCATAATAATTTAAAATAGTTTTTGCTTGAAGAAGAAAAAACCGGTCAAGTGCGAATCGGACTCGCACACGAAGGGTTATCATCGTGCAATATTTAAATAAAATCATGTAGTTTGTATGGGGACGTCCCTTTAATTTTTATTATTTTAAAATGTTGTCTATTTGTTGTTAAAGCGGCAAACAAATATACAATCTGTGAAAGTGTCAGCTGCCTACCTATTACGGTTCTTGAGATACAGCCCTGTGACGGACGGACGAACGGACGGACAGCGGAGGCTTAGTAATAGGGTTCCGTTTTCACCCTTTGAGTACGGAACCCTAAAAAGATGGATCTATATTGTTCTATTGTTTATACATCTTCAATAGACAGTACACTGAACTCGGATTTGTCATATTGTATCATTAGCCAGTTCGCAAACCCAGCGAAGAAGAACTGGCAAGAAACTCCAACTATAATAAACATAACTATAATATTAAGCAGAGATTATGCACTCCCGCCTTATGCTGAGATTCATAAAGAAAACTGGACAAGTGTGAGTCAGACTCGCACACGAAGGGTCCCGTACCATCGTACAAGATTTAACACAAAAAACACGTTTTTTATATGGAAATCCTTTGGATTATTTTTATTTTACCTATTTGTTGTTATACACACTCTGTGAAAATGTCAGCTGCCTATCTATTACGGTTCATGAGATACGGCCCTGTGACAGACGGACGGTCGGACTGACGGACGGACGGACTGACGGACGGACGGACGGACGGACGGACGGATGTAAAGACGGACGGACAGCGGAGGCTTAGTAATAGGGTTCCGTTGGCAACCTTTGAGCACGGAAACCCTAATTACTTGTACTTGGCTAAGCCAAAGTATGCCTTCCGACTGTCAGTTTTGACATAAAATGTATGGAACGAATTTCAAATGTGGCATTAGGAAGCAATACTTGGGCAAAACCAAGCACGAGTAAGGTCTAAGGTTGAGATAAATAGTCGTAACAGAAAACTAAGACTAACGAATAGTAGTACTTTGTGACGTCACTTTGCATTACTTTGAGATTTCGTCCATACAAAACGTGTCAAAGTGACGAAACAAAGTACGACTTTTCGTTAGTCTTAGTTACAGTTGTGACTATTTATCTCAACCTATGAATCTCATCTCTCAGTTCAATAACATAATTATTTAGCAGTACGCTCGCGGGTCACGCCTAACCCGCATCGCATTACGCTACGCGCGGGCGAGCTGCATACGGCCGAGTGGATTACCAACGAAACGGAGGAATGCCGCAATACAGCGGGTATTTATTTGTGTTCCGAGCACGATGGGGTTGAATTCTTGTGATTTGCTCGCCTGTGTTTGTTCCTCACTTACTAAGTAAGAGATAGTTAAGCGTAGTGAGAGTAAAGGGTAGTGTTCGAGCTGTCCGTTTCTTACTGTACTGAAAGAAACCAAAGCACAGAAAGGAACCAAAAAGAAGAAGAAATGGCGTCGTTCTAACAGAATCACAGTTCTTTGTTTCGAGTTCCTTTTTCACCATAGGCTTAGGCTGAGATAAATAGTCGTAACAGAAACTAAGGCTGAGATAAATAGTCGCCACAAAAACTAATGCTAACGCAAAGTATTACTTTGTGTGGTCACTTTGGCTGAGATAAATAGTCGTAACAGAAACTATGACTAATGAAAAGTAGTACTTTGTGAAGTCACTTTGACACATTTTGTATGGACGAAATCTCAAAGTGATGCAAATTGACGTCACAAAGTACTACTTTTCGTTAGTCTTAGTTTCTGGCTGAGATAAATAGACGTAACAGAAACTAAGACTAAAGGAAAGTAGTACTATGTGACGTCACTTCGACACATTTTGAATAGACGCAATCTCGAAGTACTGCAAATTGACGTCACAAAGTACTACTTTTCGTTAGTCTTAGTTTCTGTTACGACTATTTATCTCAGCCTCTGTTACGACTATTTATCTCAGCCTTTGACACGTTTTGTATGGACGAAATCTCAAAGTAATGCCAATTGACGTCACAAAGTACTACTTTTCGTTAGTCTTAGTTTCTGTTACGACTATTTATATCAGCCTAAGACTAACGAAAAGTAGTACTTTGTGACGTCAATTTGACACATTTTGTATGGACGACGTCGCAAAGTAATGCAAAGTGACGTCACAAAGTAATACTTTTCGTTAGTCTTAGTTTCGGTTACGACTATTTATCTCAGCCTTAGACTCTGATGAATGAGACTAAAATTGTTACACAAAATGTGCAAAAATATCTCTTTTTACCATAAAACATTCTAACTCCCCATGTTATTTCAAAACAACGATCTTGAGTTATGTTTAAAGTTTTGCGTTGAAATCCTGAGGAAAAGTTATTAAATTTGATCGACAAAAAATCTATGGTCACCCCTTGCTTACAAGAAAAATGTTATTTGTCCGGGTTTATTATGCCAGTTCACTTAACAATCTTTATTCACAGGTCAACACGCTTTCTTTAAGGAAAACTAGAGAAATCATAAAGATTTCCCAAAAAAAAACATTTGACATTCCATGAGCGCGGCATCTATGTACTTATATCTATTCGAAAAGTCGTCTCATCGGGTAGATATATTCCATCTCTCTCTAACTCGCGGTAGTGGTACTTGAATTGACGTCTCACTCCCACACTTTGCTCGTCTTGTAAGGACAGCGCTCTATGTTAGGTCTAAGATTTTCACTGACCCAAGAACTTCTGTAATGTTCTTTCTACTCTACCTCTGACTGACGGGTTTTTTGCAGCACGCATAAGATGGAACACGGAACTGTCACTTGAATGTCAGCCATAAAGTTGCCTACAACTATATAATTTCCAGTTGGAATTCGTTTACAAAAATAATTAGATAAGTTTTTAAAGAGTTGAGTTGGTAATTGTTGGGCATTGTGCGTTTATATTATGGGATTGTAATTTGTTGGTGGCGTAATATCAGTGACGCCCATCCCTGCTATTTTACATTTTCTTGTCAGCCTCGGTGGCCCAGTGGCGCGACACTTCGGCGATCGCTCTCCGAAGTTAAGCAACGCTGGGTCCGGTCTGGTCTTGGATGGGTGACCATTCGACCGTTGAGAGAGGCTGGCCGTGGTTCGGATTCCACGTTAAGCTGTAGGTCCCCTTCCTTACTTACTAGGTGGTAGGGTTTATCCCGCCCGGGTTGGTGGCAATGAAAATTGTCCGTGTTTTCCATCCAGTTCAATGTAGCCGTGCAATATAAGGAAGGTCCTGGCATGGCACCTAGTTCCCATGTGGTGTATTGGGCTAATACCATGACAGAACTTGTGGTATTAGCCATCCATGTCCGGTCACATAAAAAAAAAAAAACCATACCGTCCCGCTGATGCTACGAATTGAAAACGAAAGAGTATGCCCGTTTTTGCTTAAATAACACTAAGGTTGAGGTAAATAGTCGTAACAGAAACTAAGGCTGAGATAAATAGTCGTAACAGAAACGAAGACTAACGAAAAGTAGTACTTTGTGACGTCAATTTGTATTACTTTGCCATTTCGTCCATACAAAATGTGTCAGAGTGACGTCATAAAGTACTACTTTTCGTTAGTCTTAGTTTCTGTTACGACTATTTATCTCAGCTTTAGTTTCTGTTACGACTATTTATCTCAGCCTAAGACTAACGAAAAGTAGTACTTTGTGACGTCACTTTGACACATTTTGTATGGACGAAATCGCAAAGTAATGCAAATTGACGTCACAAAGTACTACTTTTCGTTAGTCTTAGTTTCTGTTACGACTATTTATCTCAGCCTAAGGTAACGATGCAGAAATAGTACATAGATGCACGAATTATACATACATAGACAATTTCAATTGATCTTTAGTAAACAGTGGAATTTCTGACATTCACTTTGTACTTTGCTTTCCTGCAAAGGACTTTGTTTTCGAAGGATTGCTTCTAAAGGAAGGAGGAGATACTACATGCTATATTCTATAGATAGTATCTGCACGTGAATGATCTAATATCACGTCCTTTTTAGGATTCCGTACCCAAAGGGTGCCAACGGAACCCTATTACTAAGCCTCCGCTGTCCGTCCGTCTGTCACAGGGCTGTATCTCATGAACCGTAATAGGCAGGAAGCTGTATTTACACAAAGTGTGTATTAATTGTGCCGGTATAACAACAAATAGGTAAAATTAAAGAAAAAATAAATACAAAAAACGTGTTTTTTTTAAATACTGAACGATGGTACGGAACCCTTCGTGTGCGAGTCCGACTCACACTTGGCCGGTTTTTTCCTGATAATCTCTGGCAATTACATAAGAGCATAAAGAAGATTATGCTTACATATGCATTAACTATGTTTTGTAAGACGAAAGGTAAAGTTCAGTCACTTATGTCGTTACATCGGAAATAGAGACAAATTGGAGATCCCTATCTGTAACATCGTCTTCAACCCTGGAGTTTCTTTCTATTTCCAGTTCTATTACAAATACATGTATGTAACTTGAAAATATTTCCATCGTCGCATTTTTGGGACGGCACCGGAATTGGACCGACACATCGGATGATTTCATATAAACCCAATCTATAGAATCTACTGGGCTTAGTATTGTGTGTAACACGAGTCTTGAGGGATCTAGTTGTTTGTATGTTTATCATCTCTCCGCCGAATACTATCTTTTGTGAGATATTCTTTTTCGCGAGAAATGGGTACGGCTGACAGAAAAATCAAGGATACAAAATATTAAAATTTGAATGCATCGTCAATTTCCAGCATGGTCGAAAGACCCTTGTCTTCTATGTTCCATATTCACGGTAGACCGGAAAATCAGACTTAAGTTTTTTTAATTCCTTAATATTTCAGTAAAAATATTGCAATTTTTTTATGTAAACGGTGGCCATGCCAACAAGAACGTAATTTGTGCCGACACCTCCCAATAGTGCACGGCTTCATTCAAGCTTGGGATAAGTGACAATTTGTTAAAATTTTGTGCATTTTTCAAGAAACTAGTTCATTCATAAATAAAATTGAACACAGCTTTTGCCTTCGATAAAATTATAATTCGCACAAGGAAGAACGTTTATGTACATGTTTGATGTAAACTCTAAAACATATTTCTAATACATTTGAATGCTTATCCTTTTTTTCTGACCCTACGCGTATCAGTTCCACCCCTCAACCCGACACCTCGGAGAGGAGAACCACTAACAAAAGCCTATTTTGATTTTGTTTTGACAAAAACCGAGAAATATGATATCAGAATTAAATATTCACAAATATTTAATTCTGATATCATATTTCTCGGTCTCCATGCATTGGACCTGTTTATGAAGGATATCAAAGGAGCGTTTATTATCTTGTAAATCCATAAATATCTGCAGAATTTTGAGAAATGAAATTATTCGAGGTAAGTTCTTTACATTTGTATAAATTCGTTACTATTGACTTGATACTGATGAAGATATTTCAGCGTTTATGACTTACATTATTATTATTTAATATTGCAGTAGTTCTTTAGAGAAATGTTTAAACTAAAGATCTTCAAGACAAAAAAGAGTTTATTGCACATTGTAATTATTATGCATGAGATTTGGAATAATCTTAAATTCCTAAACGTTAGTCATTAAGAAGCTAATAGCTTGTTCATAACAGACGGAACAGTCAAATACGCCGGGTACATACTTAGTATTCTGGTAGCAAAAGTGACGGTACTTAGATCTTTCTGTCGAGTTCTTGTTATGCTCTTAAACCACAATATTTTCTTCGTCCATCAGTTCATAGAACACGAGATATTATACACTTAAATGACATCATTAATAAGATTCGGAAATTAATGTGATCTCTTCATGAAGTGATTTCCAAAAATCTTGAAACGCATAATTGTGCATTAATAGAGTTCGCATTAATCATGTGCAGAAAAAATACAAATCACTAACTAAATAAACCCGGAAATATTTGATTTTCAAAAATAAATGGAAATTATGCTAAAATAATAAAATGACTGAAATAAAAACATAAAAATTGGCGATACCAGGCAATACAATATTATCAGCCAACCACTGCATATTGTCATACAATAATTCCATGAATCCTGATCTGCCAATGCACTAAACAAATGAATAAGGTAGATTATATACGATCCGGAAATAGTAAAAGGAACTGGCACAATCAGGAAAAGGTTATCCAATATGAGGTTAGATGCCAGAGAACTAGCTCATAGCCATAGCTCTATCTTCAATAAAAGTATGAGGCACTGCAAGCCGGAGATAATACGACAAAAGATTAAGTTATTAGTATGCACGAGGCAGAGGCTGAGATCGGAGAGCGGTCACGGTGGTGCGCGAACGTGCTTTGAGCCGACTGTGGAGAGATGGTACAGTACCAGCAATATGGTAAGACCAGCAAGACAATGCCAGACGAGGATACACTGTGAAGCGGTCGGCCGGCTTTAGTTTTATCTCTTACTTATAACCTGGGTGTCTTCAAATGCAGAGTTGATAAACTCAATGCCCTTGGCGAAAAGAAAAATAATCAAGTAAAGAAATCATTGTCACACACAGAGCCAGAGAGCCCTTCATTTGTAATCAAGAGTAATTTGATTTAGCATCGTTTCGAAGTTCAAACGAATAGACCAGGGCGCCGTTTCAAATTCAAAGCTTTGAGCTCTAAAGGTTACACAAATTTTCAACTTTCCCAATTTGAATTGACAAATGTTTTTGTTTACTCAACACAAAACTTAAATTTCGACGAGATTTCTGATTTTGTTTGGCGGAATAATTAACAACTGCGAATAACATTTGTATTTTTGTACATTACTTTTGTAAATTTAATTACAACTAAGATATTTGAGAATTTTAACAGATTATAATATTGTCTAAGGCTGCACCCCTATTTGCGACAGTTAACACATGTTCTTGTGATGTACCATCTTCATGTACGTACCTATAATGTGGTAATCTAATAATACTTAGTAGTAAGTAATAAAATATTGATTTATCATTTTAGACACCATTTACACATGACACCATACAAATACAGTCGCGGTCTGATCATAATTTACGCAAGGCAATATCTGACTAGAAAATCTATTTTGAAATCATGCTGATAAAATCGATTCTCTCTACCTTCCAAGTTTTTTTTTTTAATTTCAATAATTGCACAAATTCGATTTTATGATTTGTGGTGGGTGGAGGGAGGGTCACATATATTTTTGTGTTGACGTCAAATAGATCTTAGCAATGATAGAAGTATGCTTTTTGTAACTCTTACTTTCGTATTTACCAACTTTCGTCAAAACTTAGTGAGAGATTAGCACCGGACTAACCATATAAAAACCGGTTTAGACAGGCAATAATCCGCGCACTTAAGTTAGTCCGCCCACTCTCAATAGTACATGTTTTTCGTTACAAATGTTTCGTTACGCCACAACTTGGCTTCTTAGACACGATTTAGCGCCATCCGTTATTCTCTACTATCGTTCAACGCGGGACATGCTGGGAATGAACCCTTTAGCTGTAGACAATCCCAAAATAAGAACCAACCAATCCGCTAGTTTCTATCCATAGGAACATATGCACTCCCGCAGCTATTTCCTCCAAAATACAGCCTGGTAGTCAAACATGGTGGTAAGAAGAAGGTTTTCGGATCCCCCGAAGCCATGGATACCCTTAGATGGGCTTTCGAACTTACGAAGGCTATCTTTCGGCACGTCCTGTTCAGGGTCTAGCGTACGCCAAATGCCGCGCTCGACATACAAACGTACCGATTCCGCCAACACTCTAAATAAACGCTAAGTCGAAAAAAAAACAACACACCCATGTAATATAAGCTTTTAGCCTATTAAAAGTCCGAATAAGACATTAAATCAACCGTAAGCTATAAAATTAAAATTTCTCGTGTTCAACTTAATAGTTAATCGGTGAACACTTCTGTTAACAAAGTGGGTATTGCCAGTTTTGAAGATAATGGCTAGTCAATAACATTAAATATAGGATTATCTTTTCCGAAAAGACGATGTTTGAATATGAAATAGCTTCATCAAATTTCAATTAACGAGAGGGGTCATTCAAGGTCGCAGCAATTCTGCAGTCCTCATACACAAAAACCGGTTTTACAAATAATAAGTTCTCAAAACGAGTTAGCTTCGGCCATTTTTTTATTATTTATATGTCTAAATGGATGCTAATTTGCGTTTCGAATAGAACAGAGAAATACCTACATACTTCGGCTGGAGTGTATCATCTATGTCTTGCGGTAATGTTAGTGTTAAGATATATCTATCTTTAGTTAATTACATAGGAATTGGAGGATATAGCATGGGGAAAACTCGCATGCATTGGCCTGAAGGTTAAAATCTCGTTTTTCTTTCCGTTACAAAAATATATACAGCGCCATCTGTTCAGAACAATCAAGAAACTGCTTTCTACTTCAGTTTTCTAGTTGCACTATTCCTTCGCAGATAGAACAATATTACATCATATTGTATGGAATTAAGCTTGAACTATTGTATAACAAGGGCTTATACAATGGCAAATACGTTAAAATTGTATTGTCATCGGTCCTTGGTATGCAAAGTTTCAATGTAATCTGACGTTTTCAAGTGGGTTAAAATCATGTTTAAAGATTCCGTTACATTGATACAAGTAAATCTAATAAGAGCGTGTTAAAAAATAAAGATAATGTGCATTACAGAGTGCTGACTATTAGACTCTCTGTCGTCATTTATTTGAAACAACCACGTATATCAAGTATACATGCCACACGCAAATATAGTGGCGTCAATTCCAGTCTTGCAGTATATTCATAGAGTAGTTATTTTCATAGCATTATTTCTTTAATAAATGTGTCATTGGTTTACGGTCGATTCTAAAAACAGCGACCAAAAGCGACTCATTACGCAAATGTATATTTCAGGCGCTAGGACTAGCCAACTACTCGCGCCATAGAAATGCACCTTTAAACACATGTAATAATATGTAGTGAAACGCCTCAGCAAGTCCAAATAGAACTCTAGACCGATAATGGATTGTATATTTTTTAATTCAATCATTTATTTAAATAATAATAAAGTCGTTTTTTCACATTAGAAATATGAAAGTACCATGATTTCTAGATATAAGCAAAAACAGCAATATATGTATGCACAAATAGATCCATTTGCTTTTAGATTTTTACAATAAGTCAAAAAAGTTCGGAAATGGACACCATTTCCGCAATGTATTTTGTATAGAAAAGGGAAACATACAATAACGAAAATAGGTTGATTCCTAGACAAGGAATCATATATTGTAAGAATGACACTTCTAATCGTCAGACTTAGTTAGTTAACTTGGGGTGCCTCGTCCAAGATTGCGATTTGGCTAGTACCAGGCCCTTAAGTTAAAGTAATACCAAGAATATAAGGATCAAATAATAAACACCATAGATAATGCCAAAGCCATACCCATTAGAATATTGAGTATTCATAACGTTATATCCCACGAATAACCCGCCCGCCCTGCTTATCTCCTTACAGAAACTGAAATCCGCAAAGTTGAACTTTCACCTTCGTCTAACTTACAGAACTCCTGTAATAACCCGAGCACGGAGTCCCTTCTGCTCCGCCCCACATCCTCCGAGTCCATATAAATGCAAATATGGCCAACTCCGAAAATTTTATCTCAATCGCTACACCGGCGAATATTGAAAACGCATAACTTAGTGAACATGTAGCGAATGGGGGCCTGAAGTCAGTAGGGGACTACGGTTATAGGTCGAATACACCGAGTCAAATTGTCGGCTCATTTGTTGAATTACTCGAAATCTTTTTTGTAGAGGATTTATAAACTCTCTATGTCATCAAAAGATTTGTCAAACAATTCTTGAATAAGACATTCACAGGTTTAGGTCAAAATTATATAATAAATTAACCTAAAACTGTAAATGTCCCACCTAGGACAAATCCACTAGCATGGTGCCTCGCTGAGCGTGGTTTCGCGAGGTGAGTTGTTTTTGGCTACTCTGAGCACCTTTGTCCTCGGCGCAGCCACCCATACCGGTTTTACATAAAACAAATCCTATTAGTCCGCTCCGAACTACAGAGACAGAAATCTCCGAACCACGGAGGACAGAGGTAGAGAGGAGATGGTTTAAGCAAACTGGGTCTGTGTCCACCAAGTGGGTCGCTACGTCACAGCCCACGTGATAAAGAAGGCGTGGCTTAGCGACATGGCGCTGGCGGTGTTAGGTTGTGGGACAATATTATGGTCTGCGGCGCAATTTTTGGCGAACAGTCGATTACATGATGAGATTTTGTGTAAAATGTTGCAAACATTACACAGGGCAAAATAATCTAAAGTTTGTAGGTGGAATTACGTTTTATTTGTCAGTAAAACACCGCATATTTTAGAATTTGAGTCAATATTCGAGCATTGCATCGATGTATCGCTCTTGCAATGTGCCGATAGATGGCGCGCAATTATTTTCGTTTTACGGTAAGAAATGTTGATCTCATGATGCAAATTTTAATGACATTTTTAAATTAAAATTAATTAAATCCGCGCGAAGTAATAGATATAAATTTCTAAGGTTTTTTTTATAGAAAAAACACTTAGTAAAATTTAAAAGGCGCCATCTAGTTGTAGTCTTATAACCACTAAGAATAGCTCTCGGAATAGCTGCTACCAGAATATCGATTCTTGCGGTAGATGGATTTCGCAAAAATGGGCGGTGCATGACCCTACCATGAAGCGATTTTCCCCCCGCTTCCCCGCACAGTGTCACGCTGCGATCCTTAGTAATATGAGTTAAAAACATCTCTCTCCCTCTATCCTCCGTGCTCCGAACGAATAGAATAGAATAGAATATAGCAATCGGAGCCTAATAATTTTTGGAACAAAGCCATATGGTGGCTTCCGGTGCACGTCTCATGACGGTAACCTCGTGGGCCAGGTCAAAGTGTTTGATTCTCAGCTCGGCATGTGGTGTGTTGTTTTTTTTTTCACCTGAAACGATTTCTGAGAAATGTATTACATAATTCATTAAAATGCGTACACTGTGAACAAAAACAAAATAAAACCAGCAATATACTGCTTACTAAAACTATAATAAGCTAAATATAATATGTCCTACATTCCCGCCGAGCTGCCCATAGCAACTAAAATGCTCTGTGCGATTCCTCTGTGAATTTTTATGCTATTTCCATGTGTTGTTGTTATGACTATAAGGTAGATTATTTCATAATCATTATTATTTGCTTTGATGTACTTATCTGCGTTGAATTAGTTTCGATTTTATCCGATTTTTTATTTTATTTTTTATTAGGCATGATAAGGTTAACATAATTATAACACATATTCAGATGTATATATAGAAGTAACAGAAGAAAATAAAAAATAAATTTAACTTAAAATATCCAAAACATATATGTTATAGCGGCAAAATAAAAACACACTCCGTAAAAAATCAGCTGCCTACCTATTACGGTTCATGAGATCCAGCCCGGTGACAGATGGACGAACGGACAGCGGAGGCTAAGTAATAGGGTTCCTTCGGCAACCTATGGGTACTGAACCCTAAAAACCTTTGCGAGAATGGATTGAAACCGAGCTATACCCACGCTTATTCTGCAAGATAAAAATTCCATTAGTAATCTTACGTATAGATTTCATACTAAAGCAAAATTTCACGAGAAAAATAATAAGAAACGGAAATTAGGGTTATTGGCAAGGGTTCTTGACCTAGCATATTAATCCCCTGTGCTTATTAGAAATATCGTCTCGTTATCTCGAATTGTATGGGCAAGCTAAAATGTTGGTGAATTTCTCGTGTGAATCAATAACCATTTACATGCCAATCATAAGTTATGTTTTACATCACGTAGGATCATAACAAGATTTTCTGCTTATGAAAAAAATATATATGGGTAAAACAGCGTACACACCGTTAAGGTTAGCCGTGGTTCGGATTCCACGGAAAACTGTAGGTCCATTTCCTTACTTACTAGGTGGTTAGGTTAATCCCGCCCGGGTTGATACCATCGCATTGAATGAACGATGGTCGAAGCGGCAATGAAAATTCTCCGTGTTTTCCATCCAGTCCATTATAGCCGATCAATATAAGGAAGTGTGTTTGAAAAATTTTACGGCTTTTCACGCGGCAGGTAGAGACATTCTCCGACGTTTCGAGCTGATCATTCAGTCGTCTGCTGCGCACGAGCGCGGCGGATGCCTCCTTAACAACGGCCTGAGTGATTAGCTCGAAACGTCGGAGAATGTCTCTACCTGCCGCGTGAAAAGCCGTAACATTTTTCAAACATGTCTAACGACCACGGTAACCTCAAAAGTATCATAATATAAGGAAGGTCCTGGCATAGCACCTAGTTCCCACGTGGTGTGTTAGGCTATCTGATGGTCAGTTCGGTATTAGCCATTCATGTCCAGTTACATAAAAACTCCCCCTTCCTGTACTTATATTTGAAGCGGAAAATAGCATTGGATATCACAATATACCAAACTTACTAGCATGATATTAGACCAACACAATGCATGAGAACTATTTAGTTGCTATGCCAGAACCTTACATTGCATTACTACTTTGAACTAAATGAAAAACAGGGACAATTTTCATAGACATTACCTAATTAAGGAAGATCATCTACAGTTTTACGTTGAATTCGAACCACGAACGACCACTCGCTTAGTCGGGTATGCGCGGGGAGAAAAGCCGTGGGCCCAATTGTATAATTTTACATCCCGGAACCCACACCGGACTCCACCGATTTAGACTTCCTGAATTAAGATGCTTTCCAAAAATATAGGCTCATTACCATAAAGCTAAATTACTTGACCTGTGAGTAGAGGGGTAATTATAACATCGGGGAAAATCAACTGCTTTTCATCGGACTTCAATGCGGGCGGAGCCGCGAGAATCTACGAGCACAGAACCTCCGCCTTCTTCCAATGCACGCAATCTCGTATAATAACTTCCTCAATCACTTTACTAATATTGCATCATGCATGCAGCCGGCTTTGCGCAAAAAGTCAGCACTTACGCATTTTCCACTCCCAAGGCGAGCAAGCGGTGAAAAACCGGCCAAATGCGAGTCGGACTCGCACACGAATGGTTCCGTACCATCGTAAATTATTTAACACCAAAAAATCACATTTTTATTATATTTTAATTTCACTTATTTGTTGTTATAGCGGCAAAATAAATACACACTCTGTGAACATTTCAGCTGCCTACCTATTACGGTTCATGAAATACAGCCCTGTGACGGACGGACGGACGGACGGACGGACGGACGGACGGACGGACGGACGGACGGACGGACGGACGGACGGACAGCGGAGGCTTAGTAATAGGGTTCCGTTTTCACCCTTTGGGTACGGAACCCTAAAAATAGGGCAAGGGGCACAGAGCCAGGGGTGGGGCGAAGCGAGGGGCAACTGCGGAGTGAGCATTAATAAACGAGCATTGGAGTTATAGACCAATTACTGCACCGATCTGCATAAAATCCATCCAGCCCCGCGCGCGGCCGCTCGCTGATGCATTAAGGGATTAGGGAACAGATTTATCAGCCCAGGAGCTAAGATGGCGATTAAGTGCTGATGGGGAAGATTAGCGGACAATTTTACGGTCGTCTGATGAGCCGGCTATGGGTTAAGGCGGGAATGGTTGCTAATGAATTACTGCATTGCGGGTGTGTGTTTAACCTTTTTAAGACAGTAAAAAACTACTTGCCGACGAAAACGTGGAATGTACCATGAACAGGTTGGTAAAGTGCTTCGGCTATCGTTTCATATTTTTAGTTTCCATAATAATCACTTTAATCACCCCTTAAGTTAGGTTAGTAGTTTAAAAAAAATAAACACAGCGAGATGCAAGATTTGTGAAGCCATAATTTTGTATGAAATTGCAAAACAATCATAGGGCGAATTTAACCCGTACCCATGCCCAGCAGTGACGGGACCCTCGGCACGTGAACACGTTCACGCTTGACCGATTTTTTTTATGACACCGACTACCCCTCCCGAGCCTACGAGACGTCGAACGAAAGAAAACTCTCGTCGGTATAGTCCTTTCATAAGACATCATTAGAGAGTGCCGACTAAAAATGAAAATAAAAATAAAAAATGCTCCCGACAGAAGCTTCTTTGGCAGCCATCCGAGATTCGTTCACTTTCTATAGAGGCGTGGAGAGCGAAGTACCTACTGATATTATATTGTTACTTCGATGTAGAGCATGAATACAATTTGTAGCTATTGAAGTACGGCGAGGTGGAATTAGGTTGCTCTAATAAACCGGGTCGATAGCCTATGGACTACTTTTATATGGCAATAGAGAATAAAAGTGGAATTTCTACCTATACAATTCTTCTAGTACACAATACGCGAAAAGTAACGTTTTTAAGGTGGCCCATCCCGCTCATCTCCCCATACAAAAGGGGAAAGTAGATCACGCCCATATTTCTTGTCAAAGATCCAAATTTTTGCTCAAAATAGCTTTATTTGATCGAACTAGATGTCTGATGACCATTGGCATTGTAAAATTGTGTTTGGTTACTAAGTTTTAAGGTTCGAAAGTTCGCATTTTTCGCGCGTTTTATACAATAACTTTGGAGGTGGATTACGCAATGATAAAGTAAGAATATCTTAATAAGATTAGTCATCAGACATAGCTTATTTAATCAAGATTTATAATCTATTTGGTTTTTGTTCGATTTTTTACTACAGCGGTCGTGGTTTACTTTTAGCTATAAGTCGTTTTGAAATTAAAATTTCGTAAATATTACCAAATCATACATTATGCACATTATCTTTTTTGCGGACATGTTGCATCTTCCTCATCACGGAGCCTGTCTTATTCTTTGAAACAGAGAAGGTCCCAGAGCGCAACAGCACGGTTTTGTACCGTGCCCGCGAATGAGTTAGGCCCGCCGGGTTGGGCCACCTTAAAGGCATTCATTGATTAGAAATACGTACATAACATATCCATGGTTGCTGCTTATAAAAAAAAATTTAAATTATATCCATAGTTACGAGAATTACAGGTTTATAGGTTTTTGTTGTAATAAATAAATAAGGTCTGGCACGTAGCGCCCGTAATGATAGAGCATGTATGAAAAGATGTTTGTAGATGTAGCGAAAGAGGTGTGCTGTGATCGTACCGTACGGCGCTCTATCATCTCTGCCAACCCCTCCGGGAAAGTATGTTGTAATAAAACACAACAGGTGGGAGTCTGACACGCGCACCAATAGTTCAGTACAAATTTATATATAGTAGATAGACAGTTCATCCTAAAAGAGATTTTTTTAAAAAATATTTTATATAACTGCAAATTTTCGGGAAAGTACCCTATAGGATTAAGTTTAGTTACGAGTATCAACATATGCAATATATAGGGCAATATTTTTCGTTCCCGTTGCTAATTCTTACTAGGCACCGGCGCTGGAGACGAAATATGTCGACCAAGTATGGCATCGCGCACCGGGAAACCGTAAGTTCTATAAGCTTTATTATGAACGGCTCCATAGGCCTTAGAATTTGATATTAATTTAATAGCTCCACGCATTCTCGATAGGCAAACAAAAGGGTCTTGATAGACAGAAAACAAGTGCCGTAAGGGTTCCATTTTTTCTTTTCAGGAAGGAAACCCTAAAGAGAAAAATATTCTTATATCTAATAAATAGCGCCTCTTATTTTTTGAGATAAAATGTATTTCAGCAAACGAAATAAATGTGAAATTCAGAAAATGGTGTTGGTGCCTCAAACTTTTGTACTTTGTGTACTTGAAACTTTGTATAGGTACGAATGCCCTTGAAGAATGCAGTGTAACTAGATTATTAAGCAATTTATAAGATGAACATTACGATGAAGACTGTTCATATGATGTGGCAGTTTTAGTTATCACGGAACGGTCAATTTTTACCATGGAGCACCTTTTACCTGGAAAAATAACAGACAGTCCCAAACCTAATTTATTTATGTCCACTAATTGAAGATAACATATAATTGGAGGGATCTAATCCGTGGATCTTATGAACAATACCTAAGTGTACCGAATTTTAATACTAAAGCGTAAAGAACCCGATGTCTGTCAAGTTCAGAGTTGAGGTAAATGTTTGGATAATGGTGTGAGAGTTGGTTCACACCGCTATGAAGTAATCGCTCTGGATCTCTTTAAATTCCGAATAATATTATTCAAAACGTGTCGTTACACTTATCCCATTCAGGGAATCTGGCACGACTGCCGGAGCACGGTCAGCAGACTCGAACAGTTTCCCGTTTTTGTATTTGTATAAACCAGTGTAAAGAGAGATTACTTCAATCATTGAAACGAGCGATCTGGCTTAAAGATAATTAAAGTCCACCTTGAGACAGCTGTGATTACTTACCTAACAAAATGCTAAGTTATAAAAAAAATACCCTGCAGGATTCTTAGGCGCTTGCACAAAATTAAATTTAGGTTAGAAGAGTAGCCTACTGTTACATATAAAAGTTTGTTACGGCGCACGCAGAGGATGACAGTGGTGTTGCAATTTATGTAAGTATTCTAATGAAAAAGTAAAAATTTCCTTCTATGACAAAAATTTAATTATTATGTAACCAATGTTTGTGAGTAACTGCGTATAAATCATATAAACATGGATATAAGTATAAGGACGCTATTTGTTACCGTTCTGTAATATTTGCCGCCAACAATATGTACGAATCTCTTTTTTCTCTATAAATAAGGGCAATGTTGGAAACTACAGTATTACTGCAACATTCGAAGAATATTTTTGTAAAATTCACGGTTAAGCAAGGATACATTATTTAAGGAGAGCAAGCTGTATAATGAACTACTTTATAAGTATAGTGCAAGGCTGAACTTAAACCAGCAAGCAAAACTTTCACGGGCACTGCGTTTTCCAATTTCCTTCCTTGCTCGATATATATACTAAGAATTTTCTTACTGTCCACTGCCCTTAATCAATGCCTTTAGGGCGATTCTATCTATTATCACCATATTCACTGCAACAAGCTAGCAAAATTCATCATCTAGCAGTTTTTCTTCAATGGTCTTAAATGTATTTTCTGTCAAATCTGACATTATTTTTTCAATTACGTTTGATCAAATTGTAAAATTATGAATTACCTATAACCATCTTGCTGACATCGCATTAAGGTGGCCCAACCCGCTCATCTCCCCATACAAAAGGGGAAAGAAGATCACGCCCATATTTCTTGTCAGAGATCCAAAATTTTGCCCAAAATAGCTTTATTTGATCGAACTAGATGTCTGATGACCATTGGCATTGTAAAATTGTGTATGGTTTCTAAGTTGTAAGGTCCGAAAGTTCGAATTTTTCGCGCGTTTTATACGATAACTTTGGAGGTGGATTACGCAATGATAAAGTAAGAACATCGTAAAAAGATTAGTCATCAGACATAGCTTATTTAATCAATATTTATGATCTATTTGGTTTTTGTTAGATTTTTGACTACAGCGGTCGTGGTTTACTTTTAGCTATAAGTCGTTTTGAAATTAAAATTTTCGTAAATCTTACCAAATCATACACTATGCACATTGTCTTTTTTGTGGACATGTTGCATCTTCCTCATCACGGAGCCTGTCTTATTCTTTGAAACAGAGAAGGTCCCAGGGCGCAACAGCACGGTTTTATACCGTGCCCGCGAATGAGTTAGGCCCGCCGGGTTGGGCCGCCTTAATGCATAGAACCAGTCCATGTTTAGTGACAGTTGCACGTGAAAATTTAAACATTTCCATGAGACAACAACATATGTCTTCGAGTCAAACTCGGTTAAACAATTCCATGAGACGATTACAATCTCTTCGCCTAATATTCGGTCCTGGACAGCCAATTTTACGTATTTCCAAGTAAACTTGATTAGCATTGCTGACGGTACCGGCCAGTTAGAAGTGTGCCTCTCGAACGCTGATATAGTAGGACATGCACGCCATCGCCTTATTTGAATAGATAATGCCTACTCGCGCGGACTTTGAGATAATGATGCGAACTCTACCCCGCAATACTTCTCTGCTCGATGAAAAGTAGGTGGCAGAGAGAAAACTAGCTCGACGGGAGGATAAATGCGACAAACTTCCATACCGTAATTGGTTGTTTAAAGAGGTTACGTGCCTCATAATTAAAGAAAGATCGCTTATAATTCAGTTGTAAATGTGTTATTTTTCTCAGGAAGGCCTGGAGGTATAATTTAAAATGAATATACAATTCAGAGGTCTATGGTACCTTGGATATGTGAAAAAGAAAATTACAGCTATTAATTTTGAACTCGCAATAAATTAAGACTTATAAGGTAATTCGCAGCGAGCATGGGAGGACGGGAGTAGAGATCGAAGCTCATTCTTAGGGTAGCAGCGTTAGTAGGGGATGCAGCGTGATAACACGCATTTGTTTCACTCATGGCCATAGATAGCTATTTTGTTTCTTCAGATATTCTACACAAAACATATTTTTTTTATTTTTTTTTTTTTAAATTAATTTTTATTTTCACAAGTACAGATATTTATTTTACTTGTTAACATCTAAAAGTAAAATTTAAAAATTAAAACTAAAACTAAAGAAAAATGTGGATCGGAGAGCGATCCAATGAAATATGTTGGGTTAAAGATAAAATATTTACTCAATTAATGTTATCAGAAGCACCGACTTCATACCACACGAAGAAGAAGCTGCACATACAAAGAAACTCCGCTGGGTTAGTAACTTCGGTTGGAAACTAACATAATTAGAGCAAGTATGATACAATACACACAGGAATAATGGAGAAGATATGGACGAACGGGTAAATTGGAGGTTCGTAGAAGAAAAAGTCACCATAATACATGCTAATCGTATGATGCATATCCATATTTGACATTGCCTATGTGTGCTTACGTTCATAAAACCAAGGCGTGGGTAGAGGACAATAAAGACCGAACAGTGAAAAGGCAGTTTTTACAATAAACAAAACAATATAATAATGATCTATTGTTTATAACAGACAAACATACGCTCATGGAGTGGGATGTGGTTTGAATTAAACCACTCGATGTTAGTAAAAAAAATCTATTGAAAGACAATAATGCCCAAATGGACGAAGCCTTTATGTACCTTAAATGAATGTTAATAGACATCATTCACTGTTTACATCGGCTTAAATACGAATTTCGAATATGCTCTTGGAATATTTGATGTTTATTAGCATAATTAACGTTTTAACGCTATGAGTGCCTGATGAGTGATTACGTGCCTATTAAAATGGAACAAAATATTACTATTATGTGACAAAGCTAGAATTCTGGCGAAAGTATTACTATACACAGTTGAGCTAAAGCATAATTAACGAACGTTTTACCGGTGCTGGGCTGACATGTTATGCCTCCAAAGTCGGAGGCATCGTCAGGACCACTTTGGTGACCCGGAGTTACGTCTGACAGCCTGGCCCTTCAAACCGTAAGTTCGACAAATATTATGTACAGCAACGGCAACTGGATAACATATGTGAGGTGTACTATACATTTATATCAGCTATTTGTCACATTTTCAAATAAATCCCTGCACCTATATAAGGGACTGAACGTACCTATCATAGCATACAGAGATTCGGCCGTCTCAAAAAATTAACAGCAATCTTAAAAGGACATTTCACCAGCCTAATGGTATTTCTGTACATATGGGTACTTTATTGAGACCTCTTGTCAATTAATCTGAAAATATGAGCTTTGCATGAAAATCACTTCGTTTCCGATCTAGCCAACAAATCTTTTGTTTTAAAAACTTCCAAGAACAAAGATTCCACTGTCGACAAAGTTTTCCCAAAGTCTAGAGCATAACAAAGCAACTGAAAATTAATGCAGCGTCGCCTACTTAATTAGGAGCTCCCTACGAAGAGACAATTAGAAGGTTCGTTCAGAAGTCGGTCGCTGTTTGCGAAACAAGCGGCGAGTGAAAAGTTAGAAGTCGGAGCGGGAAATTACTTGTGGTCGGAAAATTATGTCGGATTCTACCTAACTTAGATCCGGCTCTGACGTATAGCTATCGTTTTTGGTCGTTTGTTTTTCCTGCTTCAGGTTTTCTCATTTTACGAAGAAAAATTGAAGATCTTTCAACAGTCTACATAAGCACTAGAAAATTACGCTCCCCATGCAAATGTTTACTAATCAGTTGAAAGTACAGGCGTCGCTTCGAAAATAGTGCCATCATATTAGTTATATTATTATGATTGTGGAGATTTGGCACCTAAATAATTCCCTTTATGTTTAGGGCCGATTTTGAATCCTCAGATAGTACTTATCGGACTGATAGCACAAATTCACAACTATATCTTCTATCACAATTATCTGACTATAATTTTACAAATAAACATATGGACTTACTATATCGGATTGATAAGCAAACCGTAAAAAAATCCGTTGAATAGTTATCTGGCTGTTTATCTGACTATTGAAAAATCAGCCCTTAAGGTGGCCCAACCCGGCGGGCCTAACTCATTCGCGGGCACGGTACAAACAGTGCTGTTGCGCTCTGGGACCTTCTCTGTTTCAAAGAATAAGACAGGCTCCTTGATGAGGAAAATGTAACATTTCCACAAAAGAGACAATGAGCATAGTGTATGATTTGGTAAGATTTACGAAAATTTTAATTTCAAAACGACTTTTAGCTAAAAGTATACCACGACAGCTGTAGTAAAAAATCTAACAAAAACCAAATAGATTATCAATCTTGATTAATTAATCTTTTTAAGATGTTCTTACTTTATCAATGCGTAATCCACCTCCAAAGTTATTGTATAAAACGCGCGAAAAATTCGAACTTTCGGACCTTATAACTTAGAAACCAAACACAATTTTACGATGCCAATGGTCTTCAGACATCTTGTTCGATCAAATAAAGCTATTTTGAGCAAAATTTTGGATCTCTGACAAGAAATATGGGCGTGATCTTCTTTCCCCTTTTGTATGGGGAGATGAGCGGGATGGGCCGCCACCTTAAACTATTTGTTTACAAACGCAATTTTGGGCACAAATCATCATAACCAAATAGATCTGTTAAACCTTGATACGGAATATGTTTTTCATGCCTCAAACTCCAGGTTTACTTAATACATTCACACGGATTTTTATTTGGCACATTTTATGGAATGTTTTGATTTTAAGGTAAATTGTAAAATTTGGTTTTTGCATACAGCCGCAAATTGTTGTTTTTAAACTTTCCGGATAAGGGCGCCATCTAGATTTTTGGAGGAATCTAGAGATATCGTTTCTCTCTTTTTGTAACTATACAATATTTATTGTCTTGTAAATTTATCGCTAGAAATCTCGGTTTTGAAAACCCATAATCTGGTATCTCTTTCCCTGTTATCTGAAATGGAACTTCTGTGTTTTCCATCCATTTCAGTTTAGCCCTGTAAAAATTAAATGGAAGGTCCTCATGCCTATCTTCTTCGTTGTGATGGTCGAACAAGCCACCAAAGTCCAGTTCTGTAAATCCATTAACAACGTTGGTTTAAAATAGCCTAATTAACATTAACAAACTTCTCTACGTTAGTGCCAACATCTTGTTACATATTATACACTCACGTTTCCTGCGTTCCATTTTATATCATTAAGTTGAAGTTAGGATACTCCTGTGAAGTTAAGAGCTGAGCAACGATTTTCTTTCATTACTCACAAGTTTCCTTAGCACAGGGAAAGCGAGCCATTTTCCAACATCACTTTTCACCGAGTTTAACGACGTTACTTGGAAATAACTTGTGTGTAGTTAAATGAATCAAGAACCTGCTTCGCACTTCGAGGCTTACTTGGAAGAAATTTTGTTTTAGCATATTTTTTTTCTGTTTATCGAAGATTTAGGGGTGGTTGTGCATCCAGGTAGATGGCGCCACAGTAGTTTGTCGCTATTTCTGCTGTAACTCCCCTAAAATAAGAAGTTATAATACAATTTATAACAAAAACCCATGAACGAAAAAAGGTTATCGTATATGATAAACTTGATAATTATCATAAGAGAAACATTGCCCTGGGTACCTGTCTTGGTACCCATGGTAATGTTTTTGAAATGTATTCTTACTTGGTAACATTTCACTTTTTCAGCCGACTTACGTCAAACATCTAGGAAACAACGATTTCGTTGCAACACCCTATCTTCTCCCGTATCTGAATATTGTATGGCGCGGCAACAAAGGGAATAGGAGATGTACCTACTTTGCTCTGTTCTTCGCATTTGCGTGCGAAATACTCGAATTCACATCAAAGCAGAGCTGAAACTTCAGAGGAGATCAAATATTTTATGAAGGGGACGAAGAGGCATATTCTGACGAATTCATGTTCGAATGTTGGGTCATTGTAGTGAAGTGAATTTAACTATATATAAGATATTCCGCGTTGATTTTAAAGTTACCTGCAGCGGTGAATACCATGGTAGATAACATGAGATTTTTGTTTTTTATGTAACTGGACATGGATTGCTTATACCAAACTGACCGTCAGATATTAGCCTAACAGACCACATGGGAACTAGGCGCCATGCAAGTACCTTCCCTATATTGCTCGGCTACATTGAACTGGATGGAAAACACGGACAATTTTAAATGCCGCTTCGACCATCGTTTATTTAATGCGATGGTACCAAACCGGGCGGGATTCACCTTACCACGTAGTAAGTAAGAAAGGGAACCTACAGTTTTACGTGGATAAATGCAACCTGTACTGATATGAGCCGGATGGACATATGAAAGCATTTTGCCGGATCTGAAACGGAGACCCCAACTACGAATTTCAAGCTCAAAATCTCAAACTGATTTTCCGGATAAAATCTAACTTTCCACCAACATCTTGTCCTCAAATTGATGCTTGCTAGAACGTTTGTATCGCGCTATTCCTTATAACAGAGTTACAGGCGCGATGTAGCGGTATAGGTAACATCGATGCGATTACAACAGCCAAGTTCGTACATGCCCATGGTACCAACGCTTTGAAGTTTCCTGCTTCCTTATTTATTGGTTCGAACCCAAAGTGGTATTCCTTATAAATATACTGAATGCTATTTCTTTGCAAAGGTATCCTGATTATATGGATAATCATTCTTATGATATTTGGGCATGCAAATAACCACATTCAAGGTGTGCCATCCCGCTCAACTCCTCATACAAACGGGGAGAGAAGATCACGCCCATATTTGTTGTCAGAGATCCCAAATTTTGCTCAAAATAGCTTTATTTGATCGAACTAGATGTCTGATGACTAATGGCATTGTAAAATTGTGTTTAGTTTCTAAGTTATAAGGACCGAAAGTTCGAATTTTTCGCGCGTTTCATACAATAACTTTGGAGGTGGATTACGCAATGATAAAGTAAGAACATCTTAAAAAGATTAGTCATCAGACATAGCTTATTTAATGAAGATTTATAATCTATTTGGTTATTGTTAGATTTTTGACTACAGCGGTCGTGGTTTACTTTTAGCTATAAGTCGTTTTGTAATTAAAATTTTCGTAAATCTTACCAAATCATACACTATGCACATTGTCTTTTTAGTGGATATGTTGCATCTTCCTTATCACGGAGCCTGTCTTTTTCTTTGAAACAGAGAAGGTCCCAGAGCGCAACAGCACGGTTTTGTACCGTGCCCGCGAATGAGTTAGTCCCGCCGGGTTGGGCCACCTTAATGTGAACAATCATTTCACGTGTTCACCGAGTTTGCGTCAATTGATAAATTGAGAGCAATCCTATTAAAAATTTAGGCACGGATAGATTGAACCTGCTATTTGGGAATCATGACGCCCTGGGACAACCCAACGCTGAAGAGTAGTTCTCATAAAGGGAAGGTCTTGGCATGGCACCTAATTTCTTCAGGAATGCGGTGCGTTGGGCTAATATCATGACAGGGGGTGTGGTATTAGCCATATATGTCAAGGTACCCATTTCTTCAGGCCCTTATAAGCAGTCTATAAGCTTGAGAAATGCATAATGAAAAGATATTATTTCTATAAAAAAATCCTAAGGCATGGGGCGTCGATGCATCCGCAGGTCTATTCCTGGCATTCAGTAATCAGGAATGAGGAATCCTGAATCTAGAAAACCGCTTTTATAGAGATTTTCAAATCGAGTTTTAGACAGAAAACCTTGACTGATTAAAAACCGCCCAAGTGCGAGTCGGACTCGCACTTGGGCGGTTGTTTTACCATCGTAAAAAATAATACAAAAAAATCACGCTTTTTGTATGGGAGCCCCCTTTAATTTTAATTATTTTTTAATCTTACCTATTTGTTGTTATAGCGGCAAAATAAATACGCACTCTGTGAAAATTTCAGCTGTCTACCTGTTACGGTTACTGAGATACAGCCCTGTGATAGACGGACGGACGGACGGACGGACGGACAGCGGAGGCTTAGTAATAGGGTTCCGTTTTCACCCTTTGGTTACGGAACCCTAAAAAACTATGCTCCGAAAAATGTTCATCAAGAAGATCGCTTTGAAAACCGCTACAAAAGCGGTTTTATAGACTCAGAATTCCTGATTCCTGATTCCTGATTACTGAATGCAAGGATAGACCTGCAGCTCAGAATCCAGATTAAAAACAAACGTGTAAATGTCTTAACACGAAGCGAATGTGTGAATTACGACAGGATTAAAATTGCCAGTTAGGTGCGCCAAATGCTAAAATGTTCATATTTCGAACGTAATAAACATGCGTTTAGATCCTCATAAATATCGAGAGATCGAAGCTTACGCGTAGGTTGTCGAAGCCGCAAACTTCACCAGAAAGTGCCGGGAACTTGTCATTATTGAAAAGCAATTTGGCGAATTCCATTTCGATGTTAAATTAAGATCGATCATATCTGCGCCGCGGCTTCATCTCGAAATTTCGCTGAGGGACGACGGTTTTGGTAATAATCATACTGAATATACCGGAGCTGTTGAGGGCAGACTACCGGAAAGGGTACTTACACTGGAGACAAAAATTGGCAACTATTTCTCCTTATGTGTTGAAATAAGAAAAATAAGGGGATATTGTTTTTTTAGGGTCGAGTGCACGAAAGGACAGACAATCAAAATCATCGTCAACGTATGATTAAACACGTCAATTTCTAAGGTCAGTATGGGAGGAACTCAATGCGTTTCACTAAAAGTGACGTGTTTGAACATTGATTAACTCAACCGAATCTTCGTGCAATCGGGGCTTAGAGTTAGCTAAAATGACGGAAGGAATTTTGTTATACTTGGTCTACAGAATTACCAGATAACTACATGCATAATAGCCTGCCCGCGTTGGTACCATCGCATTCGATGAAAAAATGTTAGAAGCGGTAATGAAAAATTGTCCCTGTTTTCCATCCAGTTCAATGTAGCCGTGCTCATAAAGGGAAGGTCCTGGCATGGCTCCTAATTCCTTCGGGAATGTGGTGTATTGGACTAATATCATATCGGTAGTTGTGTGGTATTAGACATCCATGTCAGGTTGCTTAAAAAAATAGAGTACTGATAAATATTTTATTTTATGACTTCGAACTAGTACTACTAGACTTGAAGTAGTTAGTACTTAATACATATCACATTCCTTGGAATAAGCGACGTACCTGCTTTGTCCTAAAAAGTATATTTACTACAGAAGAAAATTTTGACGAACATAATAAATACCTAACAAGTAAAATATAAAATAATATGTATGTTCAGTTTCTGCTGTAAACCTTTTTTTATGCAACCTGACATGGATAGCTAATACCACGGAATAATTGTTCTGTGGCTAATACCACACAACTACCGTTATGATATCAGCCTAATACACCACATTCCTAAACTATGTTGTTACTTTTATAAATTCAACTTTCAATACTTGTTAGTTGTATTTGGTGTATGGCAAATATGAAATCTACAACACATAAATACATAATTTGGGATTTAATACACAGATAACTTTGGATACCTTAGCACCGCATATCGATGCGTGGAATCCAGAAATAGCACCCGTGATGTTGTTTTATTGTTTTTTTTTTATTTCTTAAAAACATATTGTAATGTGTCAGCCCGGTTTAAGTTCTGAAGGGCCACTGTAATATGATTTGTGATGTTCAAATACACTTTTTATTCAAATTAATTTAGCCATGAACATATATTTTGAATATTGGAACTAGGTACTTCACTAACTTCATATATCAATAATACTTAAGTAAAATCACAGGTAAAATGCTTTCGTTTTAAGTTTGTTTTGCATAAATAAATGTTATGTAGAATTTGATCTTGATCATGGAAGTATTTTTTCACCTCCATGAACGTGATGCGTCGGTCATAGCTTGGATGTCAAATCGAGATAATTTTGTCGCCTGGACACACCGCCACAGCTGTCTGTTTACATTGGCAGATCAAATGCTTGTCATATGAGTTGCGACACACATCCCGTCAAGCTGCTATTGCTACTTAAGGTGGCCCATCCCGCTCATCTCCCCATACAAAAGGGGAAAGAAGATCACGCCCATATTTCTTGTCAGAGATCCAAAATTTTGCTCACAATAGCTTTATTTGATCGAACTAGATGTCTGATGACCATTGGCATTGTAAAATTGTGTTTGATTTCTAAGTTATAAGGTCCGAAAGTTCGCATTTTTTGCGCGTTTTATACAATAACTTTGGAGGTGGATTACGCAATGATTAAGTAAGAACATCTTTAAAAGATTAGTTATCGGACATAGCTTATTCAATCAAGATTTATAATCTATTTGGTTTGTGTTCGATTTTTTACTACAGCGGTCGTGGTTTACTTTTAGCTATAAGTCGTTTTGAAATTAAAATTTTCGTAAATCTTACCAAATCATACACTATGCACATTGTCTTTTTTGTGGACATGTTGCATCTTCCTCATCACGGGGCCTGTCTTATTCTTTGAAACAGAGAAGGTCCCAGAGCGTAACAGCACGGTTTTGTACCGTGCCCGCGAATGAGTTAGGCCCGCCGGGTTGGGCCGCCTTAAGATTCCTAGTAGGTAGTATATTTTCTAAACTAATATCTATCATTTCTAAAAGAGCGGACACCGAAATAAATTTAGTCTAATTTGTAGGCTTCTAATGGCGTTATAGGTAAATGTACTTACTTTATAAACAGCACGAAAAAAAACAACTACACGTCCAACCTGTTCAAAACACACCGAAATTATTTTCGAAAGCAAAGTTTCGTCCAAAACCACCAGACTCACTGAGACACACACTGTCAGCACAACACAGTCAATCCATCGGCTGATTCACTGCAGGACGCACTATCTAGGAGCAAACATCCCAATACAAATATCGCGGCCGCACAGCCGGCGGGATCGGACGGGCACCGACCGCAGCGACGCTACCGCTGACTGGCGGGAACAGCGAGAGACTGGCTGGAATGAATTAAGTTTGGCCGCGAGCACGCTACTGCAGCCGAGCGGGGCCGACGACAGCCGAGCGCTGGCCGAACGTGCACGAATAGGGGAGCGAAACGCGAGCCCTGGAATACGCCGGGGCGCGAAAGAGAGGGGCGATCCAGGTGGACGGGGTGCACGAGGGAGTTGCATTAGGGGTGGCTGGAGTGCAGTCTGGTTGCAGGTTGGAGATCGGGACGGTGCGTTTGTGCGCGGGGGCTGCGTTGTGTGTGTCGCTAATGCATTCTAATAAGAATACCTCATTTGCTAAACGAGCACTTGAATTCCAGAAATTTCTGCTCGATTAGCTAAATTTGTAATTCTTGCCTAAACGCGTAAGTCGAAAACTTGATGAACGTAGCAATTCTCTGAAATTTGTGCTTGGTCTCATCAGGGAAATTCCTATTGGAATTAAATTTGAATTCTGCAGAAATTGTTAATGAATCCACCAGAATATTTACTAGAAAATCTAAAGTGTGAACTTGAAAAATCTTTGATATAATATCAATAGCGATTTATCGATATGACATAAAATATTGAAAAAAAATATGCTAGGAACCGATTGAATTATACATTTATACAATGATATAAATATGCAGAGGGGACCATATCTTAATAAATTGTGTACAGTACTCGTATCAAGTGACCCACAAAAATCCTGCACGCATGTTACAAGTTGTTCAAACAATACAGTCTAAGAAACCAGGTCAGAGAATACCTAAAAGTCGGTACCAGATTCCGACGCAAAGACAGTGTGCATCATACAAGGAGGTGTCATTGACTCCTACTTGGTCGGACGACTGTTCATAAAACGAGCGATGCGGCTATCGATGCGAGTATCAGTTTTCTATAGGTTCATAATGTTCACACCTTAAGGTGGCCCAACCCGGCGGCCCTAACTCATTCGCGGGCACGGTACAAAAGCGTGCTGTTGCGCTCTGGGACCTTCTCTGTTTCAAAGAATAAGACAGGCTCCGTTATGAGGAAGATGCAGCATGTCCACAAAAAAGACAATGTGCATTGTGTATGATTTGGTAAGATTTACGAAAATTTTAATTTCAAAAGGACTTATAGCTAAAAGTAAACCACGACCGCTGTAGTAAAAAATCTAACAAAAACCAAATAGATAAAAATTCTTGATTAAATAGGCTATGTCTGATGACTAATCTTTTTAAGATGTTCTTACTTTATCATTGCGTAATCCACCTCTAAAGTTATTGTATAAAACGCGCGAAAAAAGCGAACTTTCGGACCTTATAACTTAGAAACCAAACACAATTTTACAATGCCAATGGTCATCAGACATCTAGTTCGATCAAATAAAGCTATTTTGAGCAAAATTTTGGATCTCTGACAAGAAATATGGGCGTGATCTTCTTTCCCCTTTTGTATGGGGAGATGAGCGGGATGGGCCACCTTAATGTATGGATGGCGGAGCCTTATGGCGTCTTATGTTATCCATTACTGTGCCTGCATTTTCTGTACTTACCCATGTAAACATTAAACAATAAATTATTGTCGCTGTTCACGGTTTTACAGTTTTCGTTTTTTTATGCAACCTGACATGGATGGCTAATACCAAACATCTACCGTTATGATATTAGCTTAAGGCGCTAGGACTAGCCAACTACTCGCGCCATACAAATGCACTTTATAACAAATGTAATAATATGTAGTGAAACGCTTCAGCAAATCCAAATAGAACTCCAGACTGATAATGGATTGTTAATATATTTTTATTCCATCATTTATTTAAATAATAATAAAAATAAAAAAGTGGATTTTTCTCATTAGAAATCTGAAAATAATTCGATTTCTAGATATAAGCAAAAACAGCATATATGCATAAACAAAAAAATCCATTTGCTTTTAGATTTCTACATTTAGTCAAAAAAGTTCGGAAATGGACACCGTTTCCGCAATGTATTTTGTATAGAAAAAGGAAACATACATTAAATTCGATTCCTAGACAAGGAATCATATATTGTAAGAATGACACTTATAATCGTCAGACTTAGTTAGTTTACTTGGGGTGCCTCGTCTAACTTTGCGATTTGGCTAGTACCAGGCCCTTAATAGACCATACTCCCCAAGGAATCCCTTACACTAATCTGGATGGAAAACACGGACAAATTTTCTTTGCCCCTTCAATTATAGTTTCATCCAATGCGATGACACCAACCCGGGCGGGCTTAACCGTACCACCTAGTAGGGCAAGAGGACCTACAGTTTTACATGGGTCCCGGATCATGGAACAGCTCACATTCGTAACGAAATACACTTACCCAACTCAGAAAGAAAAAGAAAGCGGTGCATGACCGGTCCGGGGATTTGAACCCAGACCTCTCGCATGAAAGGTAAGTCCTCGGTAGTGAATAATTACATTGGCATGTAAGTATATTCTTACATTGTCAGCCTCAGTGGCCCAGTGGCGCGACACTTCGCCGATCGCTCTCCGAAGTTAAGCAACGCTGGGTCCGGTCTGGTCTTGGATGGGTGACCATTCGACCGTTGAGAGAGGCTGGCCGTGGTTCGGATTCCACGTTAAGCTGTAGGTCCCCTTCCTTACTTACTAGGTGGTGGGGTTTATCCCGCCCGGGTTGGTACCATCGCATTGGATGAACGATGGTCGAAGCGGCAATGAAAATTGTCCGTGTCTTCCATCCAGTTCAATGTAGCCGTGCAATATAAGGAAGGTCCTGGCATGGCACCTAGTTCCCATGTGGTGTGTTGGGCTAATACCATGACAGAACATGTGGTATTAGCCATCCATGTCCAGTCACATAAAAAAAAAATTTAATATAAAACATAAAAACATTTCAATGTGCCCTTGCTTCACCGTCGTCCATACATCCTTATCACATTCTATGGAGTAAAATGTTCTCGCGTTAAATAAATTGAAATGCCGACGCACAAATTAAAAAAACCGGCCAAGTGCGAGTCATACTCTCACATGAAGGGTTCCGTACCATCGTACATGATTTAACACAAAAAAAAACCCCTTTATTTTTTATATATTTTTTTTTACCTATTTGTTGTTATAGCGGTAAAATTAATACACACTTTTGCCTACCTATAACGGTTCATGAGATACAGCCCTGTGACAGACGGACGGACGGACGGACGGACATCGGAGGGTTAGTAATAGGGTTCCGATTTCACCCTTTGGGTACGGAACCCTAAAAAGACAATTGTCAATGCAGAAAAATAATGAGAGTTCTATTTTTATAATTTCGATTTTTTTTTCTTCCATTATAAGTGGCCAGTTCCGGAAACTTTCAGTAAGTACCACGTAGTATTGAAGAAACTTTATCTGGATCCGACATACGGACCAACAGACAATATAGCTACACAGTGACGGTTATTGGTTCAACCTACGCAACTCAGAAAAGGAAAAACCTACTATTCAAATCAATCACGTCTGATCACATTAATGTCGTAAAAGCTGTTAGCATGGGATATTAATGTAATCTGATGCTGCCATTTAATATGTATTGTCTTCGATAGGCTATTAATTTCTAAATACGGAAGGAAGTTGAGCCGAGCCGGAGCGCACAGGAAGTGACGTCACGGAGATAGGAAAATTCTCTTCACTCTATCCAATACAATCAGAGTTTGCATGGAATACATAAATAGGGTGCCCAATATCTAATTATACTTATTTCATTATGGAACATTAGGAAATAATGCTTTTGTATGTATGTCCAGCTGTTCTCATCTACAGGTCGTATTTCTAAACGAATTCTCGTATAATGTTGTGAGCAGGTCCGATAATTTCCTATTTCAAGCATGTTTTTGAAAAATTTTAAATGGCTGATCCAGGCTTAAAAATGAAAGGTAAAAACTTATTGTGGATTTTAATCAAAACGGAACTTTACCCTGGAAATGCATATGTCGACGCTAAGTTTCGTGATATGCTGAATACCTATAAACATGGTGGCCAGTTGGCCTTTGGAAATGTTAGCGGCTCGTAGCCTAGCGGCGCGGGGACTGGCCTAGCGTACCAGAGGCCCGGGTTCAATACCAACTTGCACCACTGTCTTTCTCTTTCAGAGTTCGATAAGTGCATTTCGTCACGAATGCGAGCTGCTCCATGGTTCGGAATCCATGTAAAACTGTAGGTCCCCTTCCCCTACTAGGTGGTAGGGTTTAAGCCCGCCCGGGTTGGTACCATCGCATTGGATGAAAAGATGGTCGAAGCGGCAATGAAAAATTGTCCGTGTTTTCCATCCAGTTCAATGTAGCCGTGTTCATAAAGGGAAGGTCCTGGCATGGCACCTAATTCCTTCGGGAATGTGGTGTATTGTATTGTAATATCATAACGGTAGTTGTGTGGTATTAACCATCCATGTCAGGTCGCATAAAAAAAAAGCTGCACGGTGAAGTAAATTACATTTTCAGATCAATAAAAAAAATAACTACAACCAATAAATACCACAAAACGGATCGTTATGATTTTTTACACAGGAAAAGTTTATTATTATTATAAATAATTTAGAAAAATAATTTTTTTTCTAAATTGATCCGACCTTACTCGGATACCGTAACTATAAACGATAAATAATGTAGGTAAGTAATAATATTCTGTTAATAATAAACTCATTGCATCATAATTACAGAAGTTGAATTATTATTGTTCATATCCTCTCAAACAGTATTCGACGCTTCGAATTCAAATTCAAATTCAAATTCAAATTCAAATACTTTAATCAGCCACAACACACGAAAATACATAGCACCAATTAATCAAGTAAATAGAAAAGTAACACAAGTTATATTAAAAGTACAATTGTTATCATTTAGACCTCGAGGCTTATAATATGTTGCACTGAAAGGGTATGCTCTCAGCTGGTACGCAGCAACGCTGCGAGGCTGGTTTTCAGCGCATCCTTTTCCAAAGTCCTTTAACACATGAGTAGCGGGTGTGTGTGAGGGTGTGTGTGTGTGTGTGTGTGAGGGTGAGTGAGGGTGTGTAGAAGAGTGTCAATGAGAGAAGGTGTGTATGGGAATGAGAGCGTGGGTGTGCGTGTAAATGAGGAAGGAGGGAGTAGCGAGCAAATTAAATATTTTCAAAAGATAAAAAGTGTATTGGCATTTACGTTTTTTGTCTCGTCATAATATAAACCCTAACATTTTTTTTAATTATTTGAATTACAAGTTTGCTGCTCTAACCAACTGATCATATGACCACATGATTTGGCTCATATAATCATACGATTATATGAGCCAAATCATTTACGTTATAAGTAGATGGCGCTGATTTCGTGCATATGAGGCAACATTGACGCGTTGACGCGAATTGACGCTAAGGCATTTTGCTTAAAGTTCTTGAGATATCAACCTAATTGATGTCATCGCGAACGTATATTTTGGTAAGATGAATACCAGACAGACAAAAATAATCTTCTGCTTGTTATAAAAAAAACTATATATAACTATATAAAATAATACAGTATACAATAAAAGAGCTACCTAATCAGCTAGATAGTATTGACTTCGCTTGGTTATATTGGAAAAATCTTAGTCCAGGTGCCCGCCAAAGTTCGTTTTCCCTGGACGGTAATAAAAGTTCACAATACCGCGAACACTGTACAGGATGTTGTAAACCGTGACTCGGGTTCTATGCAGTGCCGCACCGTGTAGTCCGCCCTGCGTGATTTGGCAGGTTTCATCTGTTGCAGCTTTATTGTTTCGTTTGATACGTTGTTTTTACCTCACAAAGGCTCGTGGCGCTTGGTTGCGGTTGGACGTGCATGAATTACCCACGTAGAAAGCCTATCATTGTATTTTCGTTACACGTGTTGCTTAGCATACAAATAAATATGTGATGCCGACATTCATAAAGATTACTTGTACTTGGCTGAGACAAAATATGCCTTACCACTTTTTGACATAAAATGTTTGTAACTTCATTCGATTCGATTTGTTTTAAGTTCAAATTGGATACTTTGAAATGTCTCCCATATATAAGAAATAACACTTGAACTCGTTTTCTACATTTCCTTTCTTTTATTATTTTCAAAAACTTGCAAAATGACAGTAATCAATATCATAAAGCTTAAAAATACATGACGTCCACAATGGAAACTAAATCAATCATAAACGGCCAATTCGCAACGCACAGACTGCGCGGAACAAGCCGAAGCGATATGCGTCGCCATCGTCCGCATCTTGTTTGTTTGTCTGTCGTTCGGTGCGTTTAATTTATGCGAACGTAAAACGATAATCAAACAATTTATTTCGCGTCGACGAGTGACGGGACGAGAGCGCTCTCCGTAGACACTGCCTCGCGGGATATGTACGTATAGGTTGCGAATACTCATGCGGCGTATTTGGGTAGTGGAGGGGTTACGCCAGTGGTATCTAGTGTTGTGGTTCCAGGCTATAGACCCGTTTCTTCCTTAGATTAAAATGTAAATTTTCTTTTAGGCCCTTCACTTAATGTCTCGGAACCCATGTGAAACTTAGGTTACCTTACTCTACATTCTAGGTGGTGGGGTCAAGCCCGCCCGGATTTATACTATTGCATTGGACTGTGATGGAAAATACGGACAAACGTTCATTTCCGCTTCGACCATATTTTCATCCAATGCGATGGTGACCAACCCGGGAGGGCTTCAACCCTAACTCCTAGAAGTGGAAGGGGACCTACAGTTTTACATATATTCCGAACCATGCAGCAGCTCGCATTCGTGACAAAATGCACTTATGCAACTTAGAAAGAGAAAGAAGGTCATGGCAAGTCCCCGCGCAACTGGGCTACGAGCCACTCAAACGTAGTCTCTGTATTCTATTGTCTATACCATGGACAGCCTCTACCGTTATGAGCCGTCTCTACCAATGCTCTTTGGAACTGCATAACGCCATCCTTCCGTCTACTTTCTACCATCGCTAAACGCGGAGCAGGCTATAAACGCACGTTTTCACTGTCGACAATACCAATTTTAGAACCAACCGATCCTCTAAGTTTTTTTCATTAAAATATACTTTAACCCCTATTGAAATATATTTTAAAATAAAAAAAAATTATAATAAAAAATACATTATTAAATATTTTATTTCAAATTAATTGAATTAAATCAAAATCTTTTTAATGTAAATAAAATACTTAAATTTTAGCTTTCATTTGAACTTTCTAGAAACACTCTAGATCCTTTATCTGTAGGGGCGGCAAGCAATCCCATGAAGAGGTATTTCCCTAAAAGTACAACCTGCGGTCCTTTCAAGATGAAGAGAAAAAGCGCCTTGCTGGCATAGTTTCCGCAGCTCCTGATTGAAAATCCGTGGCATGGTTGGTGTGAGGAGCCTGGCATATGCCGTATGCCACGCTTAGCATAAAAAAGAGGCAATGAAACATTGTCCGTGTTTTCCATCCTGCTTAATGTAGCGTGAAATAAAACAAGGGCCATGCCATAGCACCTAGTCCCTATAATCCATAGTCACTACATAGTATAAAACAAAGTCGCTTTCTCTGTCCCTATATCCCTATGTATCCTTAAATCTTTAAAACTACGCAACGGATTTTGATGCGGTTTCTTTTAATAGATAGAGTGATTGAAGAGGAAGGTTTATGTGTAAAATAACATCCATTAAATAGTGGAAAAATACTGTTACTTTTGAGGTTTCCAATGTGATGTCGTAAAAAATCCATTTTTTCCGCTTACATTGCAAACGCAGGCTGAACACTACAAGATTTATCAAAAGAATGTACTAAGTATTGTACACATTGAAAAGGTCTTCAGAAAACTCCGTGATGGTATATGTCTTTCTCTTATGGATATCCCACAATACATTTTTTTTGACATTTCCTTTTTACGACAAATCATGGCTAATTTTCGAAGCGATTTTAACCAATACAGCAATTATCCTCATCCAATTAAATACCTTGAATACATTTTTTTATTTAATATAGATCTATATGGCCCTTTACAGCATATGATTTGAATAAATATTTTCGAAGATATTACACATTTAAAAATTGCGGGACGTAGCGTTTGCGATGGTACCGGCCGGCCGGCCGGGGCGGGAGCGTGCCTATAAATAGTGCGTCGGAGGCCGCGGTTCTCCCTATAGCACTTTGAATCAAAGGGGTTAAAAGGGAGATGAAATTTTGTATGGGGAGCTCATTTAACATAAAATGTTAGGTTCACCCCAACATTAGTCCAAAACGACATTGACCCGAGCGGAGCCGGGTACCTCAAATAGGTGAAAAAATAATCCTGATATTATAATATTCCTGTGACATATATGAATTTTTAAAATGTCACATTTCCTCCTACATTGGGTCTGAATTTACGCGGTAATGCTATTAAATTAATGTTATTAAAGGAACGGAAATGCCACAAAGATACGCAGGCCTGAAATTTTAGTAACTCCATAGGAGATTTTGGTCTTATCTTGGCTGTGAACGTGTCATACTAAACTAATATGTTAACTAAATACAGAGTAAGTACAATTTTTTAGAATCTAAATAAATAAATTAATAATAAATTAAACCCTTATATCTTTTTTTTTTCGCTTGCATTAAATAACAACCTTAAAATCACTAAAAACAAATCCACCAAACTATAAAATTAAAATATCTGAGCCTTAATTAAACGTCGTTATTTTATTAAAACTATTATAAATTATTCATAATTCAAGGAATTCTTAGACGATACTGTATTCATATTTGAATAAATAATTACTGTGCAGCAAAACAATCATTATTTGTAGTTTATCACCCCTCATTAAAATGTATAATTGAAAACCTGAGATACTCTTAGGTATTTAAATTATTAATTGAAATATCCAATTTGATATGGCTGTGTGGCGCGTTTGTATGCAAAAATAGATAAAATCAATGTCATTACACCGTCAATCATAACTATACCGTATAAGGTTTCCTAACCATAAGCAAGAGTATAAATTTCCTAATAATAATCCTTTCAAAGAGAACGCAAGCCCTTTGATATGATTCACAATGCCGTCAATAAGCACCTATGACGTGCCCACCTCGCTGCGACGAATAAAACGAGATAGCCGAGCGGCGGCGATGCGCCGCATTGTGCGTTCGTGCAATGGCTACCGCGCGTGGCCGTCGCCATAATTCGTCGGGCTGTCGCGTCATAAATACGAGACTTTAACGCCGCAGTCGGACGCTTAGATGGAAGTTCAGAGGGGCGGCCTTGCAATGACGTTTTACGCGGAGACAACAATTAATGTCAAATGAGATTTTATTTACTTGGATAGCTGTTGACGCAAATAGAAGTTTCAGCTGTTAGTCGTGACCTTTTTCAACTTCGATAACTTTAAGATTAACTTCGGGTTATTGATACAGTTGGATTACCACCAACGCCTTTTTTTTTCAAATTACTCAATTTTGATTTACCCGCAAAGCAAAGGAGTTTTTATTTTTGGTAAATATAACCAATCTGAGAAAAATGTAATGGGTAAATCAATAAAAACATGTTTTTATTTGCCCCATTATGTATAGATTAACAATGACCACCTACATATGTATATAATAGCACTTAAGTCTTATTTAGGGGGCAGAATCTCAAAACTCTAATTACTGCATTTTCTCTTTTTACGTTACTAGACATAGATGGTTAATACCAAACTGACCGTCAGATATTAGCCTAACACACCACATGGGAACTAGGTGCCATCCTAGGTCCTTCCTTATATTGCTCGGCTACATTGTACTGGATAGAAAACATGGACAATTTTCGTTGTTGTTCAAATTCGATGGTACCAACCGGGTGGGATTAACCCTACCACCTAGAAAGTAAGGAAGGGGATCTACAGTTTTACTCGGAATTCTCACCACGGCCAGCTTCAACGGTTGAAAATGGTCACCCATCCAGAACCTACCTGCGCCCAGAGGTGCTTAACACGCTTTACGATTCGCAAGGCGTCGCGCCAAGGCTTTTTATTTTAAGTTTAATTTATATGCATCTTGTTACATTTTTGTGTAGGTATACTATTATTGTATCGTTGAATACAAGCTTGTATAAGTAAATAAACGAATTTAATTTCATAACTAAATAATAAATCGAACGGAAGTAACACAATTAAAGTTATTGATTCCGTAAAACCATGGCAACAAGAACATTTTCTTTTTTGTAAACTCGAAGGGCCTCGAATAAGGATATAAAATTAGCCAAAAAGTTCAGTTGTTCGTATGAGACAGACGGCACGTTTAGTTAGTTGGTTTCGGAAATTCTCAGGATTTGCTGTTGCACGTTATAATGCCCTGTGTCCGTACTCGGTCCAGTTACTACGCTATCTGTTTTGCTTTCCGCTCGCCAAAAACAATTAATATTTCATGTCCCAAATTTTTAAGCAACTGGAAATGGTTGGCTACCTTCGGGTTTTCTTGTTAGTTACATTGATTTTAGCGGATATTATTTTTCACATGTCACACTTCAGAATACGTATCTTCGAAATCGTTTATTATTACGTATTCTTATATTTCGTAACTATTACTGGTTAGTTTTATGTTGAAGATCACGTTCTCATTGTATTTATCAAAAGTTTTTGACGTTAAATACGCTAACATAAAATATTAACGTCTAATAATCCTCAGATAGTACTTACCGGACTGACAAAATTCACGTTTGTCAAAAGACGGATAGTCATTGCCGGATAATTATTTCTTCTATCACAATTATCTGACTATAATATTACTAATAAACATATGGACTTACTATATCGGATGGACAAGCAAATAAATCCGTCGAATAGTTATCTGGCTGTTTATCAGACTATTGAAAAATTATCATAACAATACTACATAGTTCAAAGTGCTTAGTGTTTTTTGGCTATGTATCTATAATGGCCCAAATTGTATCTTTTTGCACTAAAATGTTGTACCACGATATGTAAAGGGGTCCGAAATAAAAAGAGATGCCAATAAAAAGACAAGAGCTAAACCACGAAAGTAAGGTGTGAAAACGTGCGCTTTGGCGCAAGTGGTGTCCTTAATTCCTTTGGTCTTTGCGGTGAGAGTAAGGGTACGCCGGCAAACCTTCCGCATATCCTGCCAGTCCTGTTAATCCCACACATCTCCAGACGCCGGACGCACGTTAGGACGTAACTGTATATTTTGGCGAGTTCGCAGGGCGCAGCTTGTACCCACCCACGCCGACTGCGAATGCAAATCTTCACTCGCTTGAGACATCACATGCGAGGGTCAACCGTGCAAAATGTCGACCGCTACATTCTCACCTATTTTCTTATGTTTTTTTTCTGTGGCTTGCAGCTCAGGATGCGGGGCCTTGTTTCTCGTGCGATATTTTAGTGCGACCACCTTCTTTCTTTACCTGAGTTCATTTTGTCACGTACGCGAGCTGTTCCTTCATTTGGAATCCGTGTGAAACGAAAGTTGGTACCGTGGTTTTGGATGAAAAATTGGACGATGCGGCAATGAAAAATTGACCGTGTTTTCGTCCGTGTAATATGAAATGTGTATAAAAAATGGCCCGTCATGCCAGATAGTTCCAATGGGATGTGGTGGGCTAATATCAGGAATGTGGGTATGGTATGAGCCAACAGCGCCATTAGCCACCAATGTTCAGCAGGTCTAGTCCTGGAATTCCGTAAACAGGAATTAGGAATCCTGAGTTTAGAAAACCGCTGTTTTCTAAACTCAAGAAGGGACACCTTAAGGAAGTAGCACGAGCGACAAATCCCTTATCCGGTTCGTACGAGATTCATGCGCGGGAATAAATGCAGTGGGACCACTTGTATCGCTTTTCAGGCCAGAGCCCACGCAATACATTGTAATATTTGATCAGTGGCAATATCGATACTCACTGGAAGTAACTAGGTCAAAATAAATACGATCTATAAGACATAATATTCGGTTCCCACGTCACCTTATGTCCCTATACTTAAACCGTGTCGACTTTATTTTGTAAGCACACTTTTGTTCTATTACAAAACGGCCGAACAAGTTTCTTCTGAATTCGAGATCGCATTGTCGTGGGACGGAATCGACAGTGCGTAGGCGCACAATCCTATGCGGGCTGCGGAGTGTCGGTCGCTCGACTTGTACGTTTATACGATACTTCCAATAAATCGCTGCTGGACACAATGACATCTAATCAAATGCAACGGTGTCTGATAGTCGCAACTAAAAGATAACACTCGCAATATCTGGTCTGATCGTAGCTAGTAACGGTTATAGAGTCAAAGTTAACGTTTTGAACGACTGGTGATGAATGAATGATGTAGATGCACCGTCATCATTTTAATAAAGATTAATTAAAGATGACAAGCATTGATAAAAAGTTAAACATTAAAAATATAGCTAAATGCTGTAAGCTGATGGTCGGACGGACAGACGGACAGCGGAGGCTTAGTAATAGGGCACCCTTTGGGTACGAAACCTGATAAAAAATAATAAAAATAACGTACCGTTAAAATGTTAATTATTTGTTAAACGTAGAATATTTATGGCTAAAAACCGGCCAAGTGCGAGTCGGACTCGCAAACGATGGGTTCCGTACAATCGTACACGATTTAACACAAAAAATCACGTTTTTTTGTATGGGACCCCCCTTAAATTTTTATATTTTTATTTTACCTATTTGTTGTTAAAGCGGCAAAATAAATACACACTCTGTGAAATTTTCAGCTGCCTACCTATTACGGTTCACGAGATACAGCCCTGTGACAGACGGACGGACGGACGGCCGGACGGATGGACGGACGGACGGACAGCGGAGGCTTAGTAATAGGGTTCCGTACCCAAAGGGTGAAAACGCAACCCTAAAAAGCTACCATTGAAAATATATTTATTGTTGAAAACAAGAGTCACAAATTTTAAAATTAATTAGAGCAACCATATGTGGATTGTCTCCATAGATCGTTTATTTTCAGTTTTACAGGATTTGTTAACTTGGATGGATTTCCTGATTTATCTTTATTTGTTAAAGGTGCAATTTGCATGAAATCGTTGAAAGCTATGCGAAAGTTATAAGAGTTCTTAAAAGCGTCATGAACGCATATACAATATGTACAGTAACAAAAATATTCTCCAGTAAATCCTGCCATATCTCAGCTTCAATACCATTTAGTGGGTAATAATACAAAACGACATTCGATAAGCCCAAATCGAGGCCCAATACCATCCGGAATCCATTCCGGCATTTATCTGAGTCACATAATTCGCGCGTGTACTCGCGTCTGTTACTTGAGTACGTGCACTCTCGGCTACATTGTGCTCGGCATAACACGGTAATGTCTGTATTGCCGAGACGATAAATCGCGGACGACATTTCCTCGTGGGGGACAAAGCGTCGGCCCACGCGGTCGGATCCGATTCTGCCTGTGGATCTGGTGGCGTGGACGATTCCACGGCCGATCTACTGGGAACGCATCTCATCTAGCCGATGGTGCACTGATGGCAGTGCGATTACAAAGCACGAAATGGGGGAGGTTGGTTGTCTCTGACAACTACTGCGATTACGAAATCGAATATAGTGCAGATACCCCAACGATACCCACACTAATTAGGCTAACTCAATACATTTTGCGCCGAATCGGTATAACGAAACAGCACAGACCTGCTCGTCTAGTAAGTTGACCTATCGTGTCCACGTAGTTTATCCGGAGGTGGATGAAAAACGGCTTCGTAATCGCTCTTTGGAAATAACGTGGACGCACCTACATCTGCCGCTGCTCCATCATCAAAGTTTGCGTCATTGCACTGCGGGTTACGATACAGGGATCTAGGGTTCCTTATTTAGCGACGCAATTACTGTTGGATAAAATCTGGTGATGGGAAAACATCACGAGTAGCCGCACACTCTGATAAGAAAATGGAATATGTTTACCACCGACGAATAAGCAATGCAGAGAATAATTTCGAGCAAAAACTAGCTCGGAAGTAATTTTGAAATGGTTTGTAACCGCGAATTCCATGAGAGCGATGTCAGCGTTAACTTCTCCAGTAAACTCACTTAGCCATTTTTACTCAAGGAACGCATGTCTCCTTCATTCGTGCCTCTTCTTTCTACCAAAAATCTCACCTCCATGGAAAAAATTAGACTTAAAATAACAGAAAAAACTGCTCTTTATACTTTGGTGCAAAAGACAATGCGATTTTAAGTCATTAATCAAGTGTAGTAAAGATCTTACGTAAAAAATGGTTGTTCAGTTGTTGATCACCTTAATTATTCTCTCGTGCTAAGTTATGACGGTGACATTTGCTGCGTGGGCCAAATATAATACAGGCTACCATCACACAGGTCACTGTTAATTGATATTACGTGCTACTGCAGGCCATCTTTATGTACATTCAATATTTCGACCAAAGTAATCAAATCTTCACAATAGACCAGCTAAACTAAGTGAAGGCAGGCGGTTGAGAACTTTTCGGCCACAACTCAGCGGAAGCGAATGCAAGTTTTAGGATTCGTTTGACTCGATAAACATTCGATCGACATTCATGACTTCTTTATTTTCAACCTATAACTATCGAAAAACTATTGAGAAATGAGTATGTTTGTGCAGGCTATTCGACTTTCCCTTCGCTGTTTATTATATAGCGCTCCCAGTGACCAACTGTCCGGTAAAGCATAGGGAGATGCTATTCCGGCTGGACGACCGCAAACGTCCAGGCAGGGACCGCTAGGTCTTGCTGTCTCCGCATATTGCATTGGTACTCTTAGGGCCGAGTGCACGAAAGGACAAAAAATCAAAATCAACGTCAAAGTATGATCAAACACGTCACTTTGTGTGGACAGTATGGAAGGAACTCTATGCGGATCACTAAAAGTGACGTGTTTGAACATTGATTAACTCAGCCGTCTCTTCGTGCAACCGGGGCTTAATGGCACACAAGGACGAAGTCGACTTCCTGTTCTCCATACAGGTACCGGAGCTGTAATGCATGCTCACCGGCCGCAACCGAAGCTGCTAACATTTCAATCCACGCTCGACACGACAGAGCTGACTCTCATATCTCCTGTATAGTAGCGGAGTTTCAATCCACGCTCAGGACGACAGATAAGCTGACTCCCATATCTCCAGTATACTAGTGGAGTCGTTCGGTCGGCACGCTCACTTCCCGATGTACATAATTCATCTTTTGGATATTGCACAATATCCAAAATCTTTGTCAGTTATGGTAACTTTTGATCAAATCATTTTAGGAAGGGGACTTTAGGATATTTAAAGGGGATTTTAGGATAATGAAATTCTAGTTTTAAGAACCGCTAGCAGCGGAGACCGCACAACTTGGGGAAGTCTGCAGGAGGCCTGCATCCAGCAGTGGGCAGCAAAAGGCTGAAGAAGAAGAAGAAGTTTTTAAAACCATATTTGAGCTTTAAAGACGATTTAAGGAAAGCATTTTAAATCTAAAAAAACATTTGCCGTACCACCATCTGATTTATAATCCCCCAATCTATGCAACCCATCAGCTTTATTATCTTCGTCCACTCTCATGGATGTTTTGCGTGTGGGAAGCATGCAAGACTTTTTAAGGTTATGAATCATGAAAACCATCTGCCAGGCGCCCGTGAGTCAAATCAGTTTTTGCGGCAGCTTAAGGGCGGAGCGGGGCCGTAAAGGTCCATCCAGCGACCTCCGAGCTCGCCACTAAAATGTCCATTGCAGTTTGGGCTTTTTTACTGCGCTCCATAAATGTATTCGCGCCCAAGAAGTCGGACGTCAGCGATGGAATTCCCATTATTTATGCGCCATAAAGGTGTGTTGCAGCCCATCAGTCGATTTTGCATGGCCGTAATTGGGGGTTATACGCTTAACAACTCCAGTCTATAAAACCCGATACAAAGAGTTTTTAATCCTTTTGCCAGTGTTTGATGGATTTGGCAGTTATTGAAGCAGCTTATTAAGAAATATGGCTTCATATTTTATCGTATGTATGTTTTTTTTTTTATATGACTGGACATGGATGGCTAATACCACAAGTTCTGTCATGGTATTAGCCCAACACACCACATGGGAACTAGGTGCCATGCCAGGACCTTCCTTATATTGCACGGCTACATTGAACTGGATGGAAAACACGGACAATTTTCATTGCCGCTTCGACCATCGTTCATCGAATGCGATGGTACCAACCCGGGCGGGATAAACATTACCACCTAGTAAGTAAGGAAGGGGACCTACAGCTTAACGTGGAATCCGAACCACGGCCAGCCTCTCTCAACGGTCGAATGGTCACTCCACTCACATTAAATATTTTGTGTTAATAACATTATTATTTTCACTAATGGTATAACTATTCATATTTAAGGAGATAGGTAGATAAATATCAAAGCTATTTAACAGTGGAAAGCAATTTGATCTTTGTTGCTAGATCAACATGTTACTGCGTCGCCCAGCTTTCTTTGAAAACGGAGCAACTAAAATTCGGTTCTAAACTGACTCTATTGTAAAAATTGTCGACTTACAAGGTATATTTAAACTACCTCAGGTATCGAGCTCAGTTCGGGTCAATTTCGTTTTGGAATGAAGTCGGGCCGAATTATTTTCTGAATATTATATGAGTTCTCCCAGATAAGGTTAGTCACCCAGGGAGGAAAATGACCACAACCTCAAAACCTGTAAGGTTCAGAGAGGCCTTAGCCCTGCAGTGGGTGGCACTAGAGCGATTTAAGATAAACTTAGATCAAAGAGTAATGTGTGTGCTAGTAAGGCTTAAATAAATAATAAATAATAATATGAGTTCTCCATTAAAAAATATATCTTCCTTTTAACCCCCATTTGAGTTTAATTTTGCAGTTTAGACGTGAAAATGTAACAGACAGACGGAGTTACTTCAAATTGATAATATTTATATGAATTTACCAGTTCAATGTACATATATATTTCCCACTCCTCATACTTCCAGGATTTCACTTTTATTTGTGGCTAACAATTGCAATAGAGCTGTAATACCTTTTACCATCAAGTTTCACACAAACACACGATAATGCTCGAGTCGTGCGATGCATTCTACCAACAAAAGGCCGACAGAACTCTCAAGATCAACAATGGTCTCGTTTACATTATCCTTCCCACTCGAGAAGGCTTCGCTTGTAATGCGAACGGCTTACTGGATTGGAGAGTCTTCTTGAAGCAACAAACTACAGCGATTTTAGCGCGTGAAATTATTTACCAGTTTAAAGTACATCCATCAGATAACGTAAAGCGCTGGATGCGCTTTTGGCGCTGTACACCTCAGGAAGTACGGCCCACGACTTACGCCCCGGCAAACGTTTCCCCCACTTTACACCCCGGGATCCGCTTTTCACGCTGTACACCTCAGGAAGTACGGCCCTCACCCTAAACCCCGGCAAACGCTTTCCACGCTCTACACCCCGGGATGCGCTTTTCGCGCTGTACACCTCAGGAAGTACGGCCCTCGCCTTAAACCCCGGCAAACGCTTTCCACGCTCTACACCCCGGGATGCGCTTTTCGCGCTGTACACCTCAGGAAGTACGGCCCTCGCCTTAAACCCCGGCAAACGCTTTCCACGCTCTACCCCCCGGGATGCGCTTTTCGCGCTGTACACCTCAGGGAATACGGCCCTCGCCTTAAAACCCGGCAAACGCTTTCCACGCTCTACACCCCGGGATGCGCTTTTCGCGCTGTACACCTCAGGAAGTACGGCCCTCGCCTTAAACCCCGGCAAACGCTTTCCACGCTCTACACCCCGGGATGCGCTTTTCGCGCTGTACACCTCAGGAAGTACGGCCCTCGCCTTAAACCCCGGCAAACGCTTTCCACGCTCTACACCCCGGGATGCGCTTTTCGCGCTGTACACCTCAGGGAATACGGCCCTCGCCTTAAACCCCGGCAAACGCTTCCCACGCTTTTCACCCCGGGATGCGCTTTTCGCGCTTTACACCTCAGGAAGTATGGCCCACGCCTTAAACCACGGCAAACGCTTCCCACATATACACCCCGGGATGCGCTTTTCGCGCTTCACACCTCAAGAAGTACGGCCCACGCCTTATATCATGGCAAACGTTTCCCGCGCTTCTCGGGAAGCGTTGTATCATTTTTTATTTAGCGCCAAATCCTTATTCGTTTTGAATTTCAATCTAAAATGAATTATTGCGGCAATGAAAAACCTTATGAGAACCGCCATTACGTTGGTGGTGTTATTACGTGACCTTCTGAACCGGCTGGCCGTGTCGTTCACATTCTACAGAAGACTGTAAGTTGCCTTTCTCGTTGTAAGGGTTTGAATCATCGTTATAGATCCATGAACGTTGTCGCAGGCTTGAGGTAGGCCGTATGGCGTACTAACATATATTTTTTTCATGAAAGATGGTCAAAGTGGCGATGAAAATTGTCGTTATTTTCCATCTAATAAAAAATAATTGCATGTATTTGTGAGGGCTTCTTGCCTCGCTACCTGCTACCAGACCGATCCTTCAACATCTGGCCACATAGCATGTGGCCAGGTAGTGAGAGTTGGTCACCGCTCGACTCAACACGACTCCCGGATACACTTCGCTTATATCACTTATATCAATTCGCTTAACAGATCAAATAATAATTGTATGGACTCTGTGTTTATAATATTTATTCAAGCCTACATAAGTAAAGTCCTGGCATGGGATTTTAATGTAAAACTATGTCACCTACTAGCAAAGTAAACAGTAAACGTTTAGACTAGTTAATAAACAATATTGCCGTAATGATTTTTTTGATTCCATAAATCAGTATGTTACATAAAAAAAAACATGGCATTCAAAGATTCGGGAGTAGGGCTCGATTTTGTGCCGTCGAGAGGCAACACTGAAAGCGGTGGTTGATAAATTATTTTAAAACAGCCCCCGACGACGTATCTTATCGTTTGTCGAAAATCATAAATTTGCGGAAGTGCCATAGAGTAAGGAATTAGAGCGAGGGATGTGAATAATCGTAAGGGATATCCGTTGATTCGTTTTATTTTATTTTCCTTTATCTTTCCAAAGTGTTTCCTGGATTCCTGGATTCTTCAATTCTCAAGACGATTTACCGAGGACTAAGAAGAATCTAAATGACAGTTGTCCGTGTTTTCCATCCAGTTCAATGCAGCCGAGCAACTTAAGGCAGGTCCTGGCATGGCACTTAGTTCTCATGTCTAATATCTGACGGTTAGTTTGATATTAGCCATCCATGTCCAGTTTACTGTATCACGTTAGCCAGGAGCTAAGTAACCATTTATTTGATTTACCTACAATTTACCCTATTCAATATTTTCAACGGTGTGTCGTATCTCGTTAACGAGCCTAATCTCTGTCATTTGTATTGAGGGTAGACATAAATCTCCGGTTAGACATTAGAATGTACCCAAGCATTGATTGTGATAGTGGCTGTTATGTTTGTTAAACACAAGATCAGTGTGTAGGTGAACATTGTTGAACATAACTAGCCTACCACTTATAATACAGCCTTTGGGCCAGTTTAAGTGGTAGCGAATATTATTTGTTGTTTATATTTGTGTGAATAAGTAAATAAATAAAAAAAAAGTTACATAAAACAATGGCGATGGATGGCGAAGTATGCACTGCCCGCGAAAGAGTTGGTTGGTGGTTCACCTTGCACTATACTTTTAAAGTTTACATGTAGCTGCTTTTGCAACGAATCTTAATTAATTCTTGTAAATTTGACTCAAGGTTGATTCCCCAAACATAATCTATATTTTTTCTGGACATGTCTGGCTAATATCACAACCATCGTCGTGATATTAGCCCAACACACAGCATTCCCGAAGAAAAAAGGTGCCATGCTAGGCCTTCCCTTCATGAGCATGGTTCTATTGCACTAGATGAAAAGCACGGATACTTTTTAATTACCGTTTCGACCATATTTTCATCCGATGCGTTGCTACCAACCCGAGGGGCTTAACCTTAAAATCGTAACGAAATGCACTTGTCTAACTCATAAAGAGAAAGATTTTGGTGCATGAACGGGACAGGATACTGAACCCATGAACTCTGGCATGCAAGGCAAATCGCCGCGCCCCTGAGCAACACGACGTTCGTGATCAATTCTCACTTAAAAAACGCAACGCATCGCGCGATTTCACAGAGGGCCCATTCAGGTAAAGGGGTCCCCTGAACGCCTCCTGCCTACTTCGTGACGCACACCTAGCTCGCTCAACGCATTCCTCGCTCTATGGATCGTCCGAAGTGCTGGAGTGACTAAGCTAGAAGGGTCCACAGACCCTCTCGCCTCAGTGCCTCGCAATAGTCCTCTCCCGGTTTTATCTCCACACATTACAATATCAATACCGCAGTCTCTTCGGGAAGGACCTCACCCGGACTGTCTGAGCGACGCTTTCACATTGCCGGGTACTTTGCGACGATTTTTAGGGTTACTCACTCCGGAACTCGAACTCACTTTTACCTGAATGACCCCCCTGAACGCCTCCTGCCTACTTCGTGACGCACACCTACCTCGCTCAACGCATTCCTCGCTCTATGGATCGCCCAAAGTGCTGGAGTGACTAAGCTAGAAGGGTCCACAGACCCTCTCGCCTCAGTGCCTCGCAATAGTCCTCTCCCGGTTTTATCTCCACACATTACAATATCAATACCGCAGTCTCTTCGGGAAGGACCTCACCCGGACTGTCTGAGCGACGCTTTCACATTGCCGGGTACTTTGCGACGATTTTTAGGGTTACTCACTCCGGAACTCGAACTCACTTTTACCTGAATGACCCCCCTGAACGCCTCCTGCCTACTTCGTGACGCACACCTACCTCGCTCAACGCATTCCTCGCTCTATGGATCGTCCAAAGTGCTGGAGTGACTAAGCTAGAAGGGTCCACAGACCCTCTCGCCTCAGTGCCTCGCAATAGTCCTCTCCCGATTTTATCTCCTCACATTACAATATCAATACCGCAGTCTCTTCGGGAAGGACCTCACCCGGACTGTCTGAGCGACGCTTTAACATTGCCGGGTACTTTGCGACGATTTTTAGGGTTACTCACTCCGGAACTCGAACTCACTTTTACCTGAATAACCCCCCTGAACGCCTCCTGCCTACTTCGTGACGCACACCTACCTCGCTCAACGCATTCCTCGCTCTATGGATCGTCCAAAGTGCTGGAGTGACTAAGCTAGAAGGGTCCATAGACCCTCTCGCCTCAGTGCCTCGCAATAGTCCTCTCCCGGTTTTATCTCCACACATTACAATATCAATACCGCAGTCTCTTCGGGAAGGACCTCACCCGGACTGTCTGAGCGACGCTTTCACATTGCCGGGTACTTTGCGACGATTTTTAGGGTTACTCACTCCGGAACTCGAACTCACTTTTACCTGAATGACCCCCCTGAACGCCTCCTGCCTACTTCGTGACGCACACCTACCTCGCTCAACGCATTCCTCGCTCTGTGGATCGTCCGAAGTGCTGGAGTGACTAAGCTAGAAGGGTCCACAGACCCTCTCGCCTCAGTGCCTCGCAATAGTCCTCTCCCGGTTTTATCTCCACACATTACAATATCAATACCGCAGTCTCTTCGGGAAGGACCTCACCCGGACTGTCTGGGCGACGCTTTCACATTGCCGGGTACTTTGCGACCCGGGGCTTTCGCTTTTGAGATATTTCCGTTGAATGGGGTGAGTTTAGAGGTATTCCGATGTCGGGCAACAATGTTATTTGATGTAGTTCGCAGATAAGTTTCGGTTCGCACGAGTTGCCTTCTTGTTGGGTGTTAGTTTGGTATATTCGATGGATAGATCTCTTACATCTATATCCTTATCGATTCCATCATTTGTAGGACCAGAATGTTTCGGAATGAATAAGAAAAAAATACTTTGTCAAAAATGAGTTTTTTGTTTCTGAAAATATTATCCGTACCGCAAATGTACATATACTTTGAAACCATTTATGTCTATCGCCATGGTGACCTCGGTAACAAGTTTTTTTAACGGTTTTTGTGTCTGAGTCAAATTAAGTCATTGACCCCCTTTTCCTGTTAACCGATTGCTCTGAAATTTGGTACACATCTTTAGTTCTGATGAAAACATAATTACGTAAATTTGATAAAGTGTAAATTTGTAAACAGACATAATAACAAACAGTACTAATAAAAACGATTCAGCTATCTTCTAACTATTTCTAAGATAATAATAATGTTTGTGGCCAGCTATCACAAGTGACAGATGTCGAAAATATTCGCGGAATTATTTTTTTTTTTTTTTTTATGATTTATGATTTTCCTGCTTGTTGGAAGTTTTTGACAAAAATACATGTGAAAAGTCTCACTGGACCTTACGCCCATGGATCCTCATCAACACGATGTAACTCACCGCCTTGACTGCCTGCAAAGATGACCAGCTAATGGCCCCACAAGGGCAAAGATTGCGGATCACTTCGTAGTTCAGAACCTATGTTAAACTGCAGGTTACGAGGTTCTGCTCGGGTTGGTACTATGCATAGAATAAAATATTGTATACTATTTTTCTATCACTATAAACCACATAAGAAATAAAAAGAGTTGAACTCACGGCTGTTCATGTAACAGGTATCCTTTGGCACCATTTGGGTACGGAACTCTAAAAACGATCTTCGAAATAAAGGCCAGAGTCTCAAGCAAACACGAAATTTACTCGTAATATTGGTCTAAAATCGTATGATACATCATACCGAACTATGTATTCGCTAAATCCATGTATTTTTAGTCCTTTTTCCATTTATCATTTAATACTCACAGTCGTCATTGCAATAATGCCCAAAAAAGATAAAATCTATGATGTAAATGTAATGAAAAGTAAAATTTTAATTACGTGTTTTAATCTTAGGTTTGTCGATATTTTAATCAGTGTTTCCTATTGATTTATCCGCTACATACCTCGGCCCATCCATTCACCGTCTACTCCTTATAAAGTCGTTGGAAACTGCTGCAAAATGCGCCTGTTATAAAACTCCAGATCATTTTATTAAAAAACTTGTTCTGCAACTTAATCATAAACCTGATCAGAGCTACCTGCAAAAGGAAAATAAAAACTGCGCGAATACCGCCTCCTAACAATGTCGACGCGCCGAGAGCGAGTTGCGAGGGAAAAACGCAGTAAAAATATGAGCATTTTATGACTGATATAGGGCTCCATTGTGTAGTGACGATTTAAACAGTCAGCTAGTAATAATATCACCTAGGGAGCATTCTGGCTACGCAGCCCGGTCGCAAATAGGGGATGTTGCATCGAAATATCATAAATCTGAAAGTGCTCAAGTAAGTGGAAATATTCTGGCGATTTATTTATTGGTTCAACTATAGCAGTGATGGGTCAATCCGGCTTTAGAGAGGAATGCATTTCCATTTCTACTAGACATGTCCGGAAATAACTCCGGAATCAAGGTCGTCGAGGAACCCGCAATTATCCGGTATGGTTGGTTATACTGTCACTTCGGAATGGCTATATCTTCAACTCCGGAATGCTTATAAGTTCACTCTGTAATGGTTAAACCAGAACGGAGGGTACTCTGAGAACTCCAAAAATTCACAATCCAGGATTTTATTGATAATTTACGGTCGTGCGACATTTTTTACTTACTTTGATCATATTGATAAGGATTATTTGCTATATTACGGTCTGGAATGAATTTTATAAGCAGAATGGATTTTTTTATTGGGAAGTTGGAATAGATTTAGGAGGAGGTACGGCTGATGAGGAGTAGTAGAATCGGAGGGCTAGGCAAAGATTCTGCTATACTTTCACAGCATACTTCACCTGCTCCTCTCTCCTGCTCTCTTCATGCATACTCTTAGATTATAGGTTAGATACATTTCATCCCGGCATGCCAGTTTGATAAACAACTGTTTTGTGGGCACATACTTGAATATTATGCGAGTCCTGTCTTTCATGATATCTTCTTAGTTTCTTTAAGTTCTTTTCTACAGCTTTCTTTCTTTATTGTAATGTGTTCTTATTTCAAAGTCGATGTACTTGTCATATGCACTGACAGTTATTTGCGTCTTAAGTTCCATACTAAATCCGATATCTACCTTATCTGGGGCATGATTTGAAAATAAAAAACGTATTTGTATATGATGAGAAAGTTTATAAGAAAACCCTGACGAAGGAGAGCCTAATTTGCTTAAACAAAAACCTTGTTGTTATAACCATTAAAATAAACATGTGTAATCTCGTTTTATGCTTTAGACATGGGGCGTTTTTTCTTCACCGATCATCCTATACGCGGACCGCTTGCATTTTGCACAAGCTTACAATAAAGATATAAATCACAGCGCCCCAAGCGGCAGTCGGTGCTCGATGAATAAACTCTCAGATCGGCCCCGCTACTATCGTACGGTGATCGCGCTTCCACGGCCCGGCCGTCTTTAGATAATAAATAATCTGGGCCGCGGGCAGGGTGAGAGAAATGGAAGATGTGAGACAAAGATGCACGACATCGAGAGGTATGATGAAATAAATGAAGAAGAACCAGAGATAAAATGCATCGAGCGGTATGATGAAATGAATGAAGAAGAACCAAAGATACAATGTTTCAAGAGGTATGTTGAAATAAATTCAGAAGAATTACATACACAAAATATCGAGAGTTATGATAGATTGAATGAATAAAAACCAAAGATAAAATATATCAAGAGATATGATGAAATAAATGAAGAAGAACCAAAGAAGCAATGTATCGAGAGTCATGATGAAATAAATGAAGAAGAACGAAAAGTACAATGTATCGACAGGTATGATGAAATAAATAAAGAGAAACCAACGATAAAATGTATCGAGAGGTATGATGAAAAAAATGAATAAGTTTTTTTTATGGAACTGGACACGTAATATTATTATGTAAGCCATACCCATACATTCCTGGAGGAATTAGGTGCCATGTTAGGACTTATCCTTTATGAGCACGGCTACTTGAACTAGCTTTTTATTACCGTTTTATTGTATCATCCAATGCGATCGTACCAACCCGGGCGGGCTTAACCCTGTCACCTCAAATGTACATGGATAAAAAACCATGAAACATTCGTAGCGCATGAATGGGCGGAGACGCCGCGCTTTTGAGCTACGAGCCGTTCAAATTGATGTTAGTTTGCAGATCAATTGATTTTTCTCGTACGCTGCAAGAACCTTGCCGACCAGCTAGGTGCTTTTTCACAAACATTTGAAGGGAAATACCTCGAGTGTACTCCACACAAAGCATTGAAAGCAGCTGTGAGCATGGTTTTCCACGCCCATCAGGCTTGGGCCTCCGGCCTGCTGCAAGTGAGTATAAAGATGTTTCTGGGTCAAATGAAGAAGAAGCAAGAAATCGATGCTTCAATATAGTAAGGAATTGTTTTTGGAACAGAGGAAAAATTGATGTAGCTTAGATAGCAGTGAATCTAAAATTAAGTTAAAGAGTGGGCGGACTAACTTTAGTGCGCCGGACTAAACCTGTTTTTGTATGGTTACTCCGTTGCTAATCTCGTACTAAGTTTTGACAGGTGCTCTCTGAATACAACTGTAAATGTTCCCATGAAAAGGCGGAACACGTCTAGCATATATTTACAAATTAGAAACACGTTATTTTACAATTTTTTGTCAGCCTCGGTGGCCCAGTGGCGCGACACTTCGGCGATCGCTCTCCGAAGTTAAGCAACGCTGGGTCCGGTCTGGTCTTGGATGGGTGACCATTCGACCGTTGAGAGAGACTGGCCATGGTTCGGATTCCACGTTAAGCTGTAGGTCCCTTTCCTTACTTAATAGGTGGTAGGGTTTATCCCGCCCGGGTTGGTACCATTGCATTGGATGAACGATGGTCGAAGCGGCAATGAAAATTGTCCGTGTTTTCCATCCAGTTCAATGTAGCCGTGCAATATAAGGAAGGTCCTGGCATGGCACCTAGTTCCCATGTGGTGTGTTGGGCTAATACCATGACAGAACTTGTGTTATTAGCCATCCATGTCCAGTCACATAAAAAAAAATAATCGTATTCACATTTACCACGTTGTTCGTTTGGCATATTTGCGCTCTGCAATTTCATTGTATCTCCCTTCTCAAGTTTTCCAGTAATTTCCCTGACTTTTTCCTTAATTGCAATCTCTCCTTTGATATATTCCATAAACTAACCGACACTCCGGGCGTACTCGTCGAGTAACATTTCTGCCGCTTTCATAATTTCCATAACAAAGGACAATTATTCATCGTATATCTGCACAATGTCTTCAAATCCTCTCCCGTGGGCATCCATAATGATTAGTTCAGCCGGCACTAGTTAGATGGCGCTGCTCGTCCAAGCAGGTTAGGCACGGAATACACCCGGGGTGTTTCTCTCAGGCCACATAGATAGAATCTCGATGGAGACTCCGCGCCCGCCGCGTTGGCAAACGATTCGTATGCGTCGTGCGCTAGGAAACTAATAGACCTGGCTTTTGAATTATTTTCCTTTTCCAGAATTCGCAGTAAAATATAAAGGTCACGGCGTCTTGGAGCTGACTACGGACTTTTTTCGACAGCATACGGGTGAAACTATACTAAATGCATCTAAAAGTGATGGTCATGAAAAAACCGGCCAAGTGCGAGTTGGAATCGCACACGAAGGGTTCCGTTCCATCGTACAAAATTTAACACAAAAAAATCAAGATTTTTGTATGGGGCCCCCCTTTATTTTTTATGATTTTTCAATTTTACCTATTTTTTGTTATAGCGGCAAAATAAATACACAATCTCTAAAAATTGCAGCTGCCTACCTATTACCCTGTGACAGACGGAAGGACGGACGTACACCGGAGGCTTAGTAATAGGGTTCCGTTGGCACCCTTTGGGTACGGAACCCAAAAAACTAGTCTTTATGTTGGGTTAGTGATTCGAAATCAGTGCTATTATTTATTATGTTGTGATCTGTAGTCTGTTTTTTGTACCAATAATTTTGATGTATGTAAACAGCTACAAAAATTTTCGTAAGTTCAGAGAAAATGGACGTTGAACAAATTCCAGTGAAGGTTCTTGCCAATCCTTCCCTTGTTGAAATGATGATGATAAAATATGACAAATCTAGGTGCAGTTATTGCCAATGGATGATGAATAAGCAAGAACAGGGTACCCTGGTCGGAGATATGTAAAGAATGCGTCTCAACAACTAATAGGTAAGTATTTTAAGCAAACTTTTGTTGGATGTATTTATAATGAGTGGATATCACTCTCGAATCGTTGTAATTTTACATACAATCTACCATTACGAACACTTAAAAACTTTTCCGAAAACGTTCTATCTAGATGTTCCTAAGCCAGCGCGATTATCTATTCTATTCTGCAGCAAGCGATGGAGTCTGATAACGGTAATCGAACCAGCGCTAAATTTATTCGACGGAGGCAACGACTTGGAAGCTGGTCCCGGCACAATACAGGAAGTGCCTCAAACGAGCCTGCTATCATCTGGGGAATTTACCCGCTACAATGTCTAGAAGAGTCGCAAAATATTTTCAGTTCACAGAGTTATCCTGGCGATCCGCAGGGTAAAGTCGATTTCCCTTTTTTTTATATGCGATTTTTTTTATAGGGCGTGTATGGATGATGTCTCATATTATGACAGCACTATCACACCGCGTTCGTAAAGGAACTGGGAGCTGTAAGAAACTTTCTTACGAATAATCATGGTGTCATGATAGACACACATGGATTCAGAAATGTTGGAGTGGGATTATAAATACGACGAAAAATGTATGAATTACGTGTGTAAAAGGTAGGTATAAGAAACGATTTGAATAGCTTTTTTGATACGACATACCATGTATTTAACGAACGTTCTCCAAGAGTTATATGCTCTTTAATTTCATCTTATATCGGGAATAGAGGGAAATAAACCTCGGATTTGGATTGATTTCTAGTATATTATAAAATTATCAACTATTCTTTGGATTCGAAACGAATTTAATGCAATTACATACATAAAGACAGGTTAAAAGTCTTAGAGAGTTTCTACGGAGAACAAAAATGGAATGTCTCTTTGAAACTCGATCTTTCCTTCGTTTAAGCGCAAAAACGGGTGTGGCGAACTTCTTCAAAGTTGAATGTCGACGAAATTAATTTCCATCGCGTTGGCTATGAACGTCTTCGAGTGAGTCTTTTACCATGGCGGTGAGCTAATTCGCTAAGGTGATAAAAATTAAGCGTTAAATTTATAAATGCACTAGCCGAGGTTCCCGGCTCCGATCGGGTCACTTTGTTTTGGACATTTACCCGATAGGAGCCCGGTAAAATGTGATCATAAAACTATTGCATAAAAAAATCTGGTTCTCGATAATAGCGGTCCAATTATAGTTAAGAATACCAGGTGATCCCATAAGACGTGACAACTTATTCTTCAAAATCGGTCAAGGCCTTTAGGAGGCGAAGAATTACGACCGCACGCACACAGGAATTTTAAGAAGGTAGATGCAACCGTAATAGAAGAATTAATTTAATATTTGATTCTAAACTTTCTAAACATAGCATCTAGAAAGGAGTGCTAAGGTGTTTTGGTAATATGCAACGAATGGATGACGAAACAAATGTCCTGTACATTTGTAGAAGTGAGCGGAAGTGTCGTGCCCGGGCGGCCCAGAAAAACGTACCGCGACCAAATCGATGTAATTCTTCGAAAAGTTCTTGCACGTAGCACCCGTAATCGTAAAGCATGTATGAAAAGATGTATGTTTGTGGATGAAGTGAAAAAGTGCTGTGATCGTAGCGTATGGCGCTCTATTATAATTTTTCCTGCCTCTCCGAGAAATCGTCGTGAAGTCATGTAAACATTGTCAAGGTGGTATTGTTTTCTTTGATTACTGACACATCACATGTACTTCTTGTAATTCAATCTAAATACATACCTCAAAGTTTACAATAAAATTAATAAGGAAACTCTACTGAAAAGGATCAGTGAACTGATAAGTCATAATCATACAATGTAAGAATCGCGTAACAAACATACAAAAAAACATACACTCGAATTAAAACCTACTTTTTTTGAAGTTGGTTAAAAAATCCGGCCAAGTACGAGTCGGGCTCGTACACGAAGGGTTCCGTACCATCGAACAAGATTTAACACAAAAAAATCACGTTTTTTGTATGGGGACCCCCTTTAATTTTTATTATTCTTAAATCTTACCTATTTGTTGTTATAGCGGCAAAAATAATACACACTCTGTGAAAATTTCAGCTGCCTACCTATTAGGGTTCATGAGATACAGCCCTGTGACAGACGGACGGACGGACAGACAGCGGAGGCTTAGTAATAGGGTTCCGTTTTCACCCTTTGGGTACGGAACCCTAAAAAACAATCATCTTAGTACCAATAAATTATTATTATTAAGAGAAAGAATGCAAAATCAATATTTTATTAACTATTAACTTGTACTAACCTGTATCAACCGGTATTTCCATCAAATTGCGTAGCTCTCCCGTGTGTTCCTCGGTCAGGTTAAAGGAACCTATCGCGTGGATCTTTTCCTTGATTAATGTCAGTGGCTACAGAGTGCAGGGGGCCACTATCTAGATGGAAATACACTAATTAATTGGACTACCTTTCTTCCTTAACATCGCTCTCCGCTGGAGTAATATCTTCATTTTAAGCACTCGCGGTCAGATTGTAATGGAGTGAGATAGTGGTATTTTGTCATCAGGCGTGTGTATTGTTGTGTATGGCTTGAAGATAATGTTAAGGATTCGGAGGAAATAGTGAGAAATACTGCAGAAAAACAAAAAAAACCGAACAAGTGCGAGTTTGCCTCGCGCCGTACGAATTTGTATCTAAATAGTTCGTCTTAGCGACTTTTTATGTGATGTAACTGCAATTATTTTTTTTGGATATTTTCTTTTCATTGTGATGTCAGACCTTCTTCTGGCTTCTTGCCAAATTATAATATTCTAAATCAACGGGAAGTAGTTTCTTTTTTTAATGTTAAAGCCCTGGCACTAGCCAAATCGCAAAGTTAGACGAGGCACCCCAAGTTAACGGTGAGTTAAAAAATATTTTATATTTTAAAATACTAGAATTAAAATATTAAATATCCGGGCTTTTTCCACCTACTGTTGACTAGCTTAATCGCCACATATTAAGGGCCTCTCTTAACAGCTTGCAATCGATACCAGTACAAGATAATCAGCTCTTTTGTAATAAAGGGCCTTTAAGGGCCGACTAAAATAAATCAGCAGTTGTTGAAAACCAGCTAAGAACGCCTATCCAACAATACTTAGTACACTGTTAATATTAAGATAAATCTCCACAGACTTAAAAGATTGTCTCCCAACGGAGGCTCGCTGTCTTTGGTATTGTGCTCGTGCCAACATTAATCTTATACGAGGTTAAATTGAAAATAATTGAGGAATATCGGTGATCAGCACTGGATAAGTCGGGATTACACGTATCAGCCCGCGCTCGGCGCTCTGGCTTGCTTTATTAGCTCGCGCGATGCTTTGAATATGCATTGGCTGTGTGGATAGCTTTATTAGCGGTGCGTAAACGAGAGTAAACATTTTCCTTGGGAGCGTGCATTGATAGATTTTAAACGAATGTTTTGAAAACTTGCGGTTTACCGGTGTGCAATGCCGTGCTTGGCCGACACGTTACCGTTTGACGAGCCGGTCTGTCAGACGTAACTCCGGGGCAATGAAGTGGCCCTGGCGATGCTTCCGTCGTTGGAGGCGAAACATGTCGGCCAAGCATGGCATTACACACCAGAAAACCGTAAGTTTTCAAAACATTATGTACAGCGACGGTGTGAATCTAAGAACAGATTTTAAACTGTAGTTTGGCTGCTGCGCACAATCTGAACATTTAAGCATTTAGCCAATTTGATGATAATAAAGAATTTATCTAATGTTACGGTTAAAGCCCGATGTTGATTAAGTCCGAAATCTTTTTTTCCTTGAAGATTACTAAGATTTTCAAGATATACCCGTGTCGAGGACACTAATTTGGAGTTTATGGTAAGAAAATAAATAACATCCACCTATTTTTTTCGAATTTTTTCAAACAAAAAAGTGAAGAAGTCCCATAAACTTATAGGAAAAAATACTTTAACCAACATCGGTCTTTAACCGTAATATATATAAATACACATAAAAATATCGATCTGTGTACTATTTATGAACTCCGAAACTGTTGGACCGATTTTGATGACATATTCAGAAAATCTTCAAATTATTCCATCGGGTGAACTAGTGCAGTTTGGAAAAGTTTAGAAGCTCCGCTCGGGTGAATGTTCAAAGTGAAAGACACAGGTCGTGAGCGATTTTGATAAAATTTTCAGACAATCTTCAGATTAGCCCGCAGCGGGTGATCCTTTGCAGTTTTGAAGTTCAAAAGCTCCGCACGGGTGAATGTCCAAAATGAGATTGACTCGAGCGGCGTCGGGTACCTCAGCTAGTAAAGAATACATTATTTGTCAGGAAGGTCCATTTTGGCGCCAAGGGACGCCTTAATACAAAGGGTAAAGGAAGGTCGATATTTGCAGGGATTTTTGTGCTAGGTTCGTCTTATTCAAAGTAAGGTCGATATTGACAGGGATTTTGCCGCCAAAGGCCAGCTTAATACAATGGACCAAGGAAGGTCAATATTGACAGGGATTATGGTGCTTAAGTTCGCCTTATTCAAAGTAAGGTCGATGTTGACAGGGATTTTGGCGCCAAAGGCCACCTTAATACAATGGACAAAGGAAGGTCGATATTGACAGGGATTATGGTGCTTAAGTTCGCTTTATTCAAAGTAAGGTCGATATTGACAGGGATGTTGGCGCCAAAGGCCACCTTAATACAATGAACAAAGGAAGGTCTATGTTGACAGGTATTATGGTGCTTAAGTTCGTCTTATTTAAAGTAAGGTCGATATTGACAGGTATTTTGGCGCCAAACACCGCCTTACGTATAACAAAGTGCGAAGTGGAGCAAATCTGGCATGTGGAAAAATCCTAAGAAACCTAATTAGAGCAAATTACAAAAGGATTAACTGACAATGTTCACTTTGATTGAGAGCGTGGGAGTCGGTATCCAAACGTATCCGATAACGATCGATTTAACTTATTCAAAAATTTATCGGCGCTAATAGTTTAATTTATTCGTGAACGCAACTTTTATTTTTTAATTAAGTCTTCTTGTTTGAGCTGATCAAATATTTCTTGATCTCTTTCCCGGCCGATATTTATGTCTGTCATTAAGGAACTCGCGTGACAGTCTTTCGGTGTTGCCCGCTGTTTGTGGAAGAACGACATCGTGGATTTATCGCTTATTTACGAGAGCGAATTCGATATAATTGTCTGCGCTATGTGTGGCATTTGAAAGCTCTTAATTAGAATAGTTACGGCACTTAACACTCTTGGTATTAAAATAGAATACGACCCCTGAATAGAAAAATAAGCTAGAAGTAAGACTTCGGTTACCAACATTTGCCCATGCTGGGCAAAATCTTCTGGCTGGTGTCGGTGCAAAGGCGCGGGGTGTGGAATATTGATCAAAGTACGATTTCTTATGAAACTGGACATGGATAGCTAATAACAAAAATAACATCATAAATTAGCCAACACATCACATGAGAACTAGGTGCAATGCCAGGACCTTTCTAATATTGCTCGGCTACATTGAACTAGGTAGAGAACACTGCCTTGTTTCATTGCCGCTTCGACCATCGTTCATTCGAGGCGATGGTACCAACCAAGGCGGGATCAACCCTACCACCCAGTAATTAAGGAAGGCGACCTAAAGCTTTACGCGTAATCCGAACCACGGCCAGCCTCAACGGTTAAAAATGCTCACCCAACCGCGCTCAGAGTTGCTTCACCCGTCTTATCGAATCGCAAAGTACAACCACAGGTTATATATAGGTAAATAACCACAGGTTGTACTTTTGGGAAAATACCTGCATTCCATAGTTGACCGTCCCTATATATAAATAATATAGAAGATCGGTTGTTTCTTATATATAATATATATAAATACTTTTCTTTCTTATACATACGAGTATATACTTGTACTATCAATAGTAATTTCTCTGCCTATTCTGCATTGAGCGATGAGCCGATAGCGTTATGCAGCTCTGATGAGCACTATGCTTGTATGAGTTTTTATGAAAACAATATATAAAATGACATATGTAAATGTAATTGCAAAGACCCAATAGTGAATCAAAATCTCGAGGAACAAAGGAGTAATAATGGACTTAAAAAAAATACAAAGATAGCGGCCAGCGAGATGTTAACACTTCCAAAACCGATAACCCTAAATAATGATTATTGAATTTGGCGAGTGGGTTAAGGTCATGGAACCTCGCTCAGGTGTGGTATTTTATTTTTATGCTTTCATCTCGGCGATTTCTGTGTTATGGGTAGGGACAGCATCAATATTTTATCACTTTATTGCAATTTTTATTTATTTACTTTTGTGTTTGTTTTTTAAATGGCGTCAAATTAAAGAATAAAATAAAATTAGATAAAATATATTATTTTAAATATAAAAAACCAATAAATTGAATCGTTTGTATCGTGTTCAATATTAAACATCACCATATCTTTGTTTTTATAACAATGTACATTAACAATATTTTTTTTTACAAATGAGGATATTTAAAAAGATTTTTTAACGGTTTGATCCAGTCAATAGTCAAAGCGCTCTTATTTAAAATAGGTACTTACAGTAGTATTTATGCAAAAATCTAACCTAACATAACCTGGACAAGTGCAAATTTGAATCGCGCAACGAGGGTTCCGTACAAATTTATGCGTTGATATTGATTCCGCGTTTCGTTTTCATTTCGGTCCCAACGCATTGTATTGCATTACGGCCGAAACGTTGAAACGAATGCCCGTCTTATATTCCACAAAGGCGAAGAAAGATACAGGTAACGGTGTCATCAATTCTACCCAAAAGTAATATGGGTTGACGAGTCTGTGACAGTAAAAGTGTCCCTCGGACACTTTTTCCCAAGTGGCTCCCATCCGCCTAACGCGGGATAAGGAGCATATTTCCGAAAACTATTTTATGTCTCTCTTGCACCTTTAGGATTTTTCCTGAAGCATTTTACTTGGGAGTCTTGAAACGTAATTTAAACAAACTATATAGCTCAGCGATAGTCCGAAAATCAGCTGGTATGGTCCCTCGCTGAGCGTGGCTTCGCGAGGTGAGGTGGCTTACGTTTGGAGTACGTTTGGTCTCTCAGCGCAGCCACCAATATCCGTTTTTAGGGTTCCGTACCCAAAGGGTGCCAACGGAACCCTATTACTAAACCTCCGCTGTCCGTCCGTCCGTCTGGCGCAGGGCTGTATCTCATGAACGGTATTAGGTAGGAAGCTGAAATTTTCACAGGATGCGAATATGTTTTGCCGCTATAACAAAAAATAGGTTAAGTAAACAAAATATAGTTGGCACCCAAATAAAAACGTGATTTCTTGTGTTAAATCTTGTACGATGGTACGGAACCCTTCGTGTGTAAGCCCGACTCACACTTGGCCGGTTTTTTTTTAAAAAACCTTGTGTGATAATTTTGCATGTGTATGCTGACTTATCTGCGGTCGGTACACGAAGCGCGCGGTGGGTAGACCGAATGGCGGAGGTGCGCGGAATAATGGCGAACCGGTCCGACGACGGTGCGACCGCGCAGTGCCCACCGCGGCTTTTTCAATAATTCCTGCGTGCTCTAAGGGAATAACATATGCTTTCGATATAAAAAAAGGCAGAGCAAACCGTGCATTCTCGAAGTTGTGGGTGGGTGGCGTCGCTTTATCGCAATGTAGGTACAAGACGCGGGAAAAAGAGGATTGTGGAGGTTAGACAGTAAATCAGGACTAGGTGATTTTTATAATTATAAATAAACATGAAATTATTTTACAATGTTTAGGGTTCCGTACCCAAAGGGTGAAAACGGAACCCTATTGCTAAGCCTCCGCTGTCCGTCCGTCCGACCGTCCGTCTGTCACAGGGCTGTATCTCATGAACTGTAATAGGTAGGCAGCTGAAATTTTCAAAGAATATGTATTTATTTTGCCGCTATAACAACAAATAGGTAACATTAAAAAATAGTAAAAATAAAGGGGGGTCCCCATACAAAAAACGTGATTTTTTTGCGTTAAATCTTGCACGATGGTACGGAACCCTTCGTGCGCGAATCCGACTCGCACTTGGCCGGTTTTTTTTAAAACAAAGTTTTGCCAAACTATATAGCAGTTTGTTGGCAGAGTGAGCTCTCATTTTCTTTTCAGCTTATAGGTGCTTAAAAATTATGGGTAACTTCCTTCTATCTATACCAAAAAACTAAACAAAAATCTTTTAATAATAACACACAATAGTATAAACAGATATGATATGAGACGAGAGAAAACCTACACAATTTTAACGGAGCAACTGGATTCAGGACAATGTTTGCAGTTGCCATGCACCACATACCGATACAATTATGTTTTATGTAACTTACGGATGGCTAATACCACAGCCACCGTCATGATTTTAGCCCAACACACTGCATTCCCGAAGGAATTAGGTGCCATGCCATGATCTTCCCTTTAAGAGCGCGGCTACATTGAACTGAATCGAAAACATGGACAATTTTTCATTGCTGTTTCAACCATAGTTTCATACAATAAGGTGGTACCAACCCGGACGAACTTAGTAAGGGAAGTGGACCAACGACATGGGTTTCGAACCATGGAACAGCTCGCATTTGTAGCGAAATGCACTTATCCAACACAGAACGAGAAAAAAAGTGGTGCATGCCCGGGCGAGGACTTTAAGGTGGCCCAACCCGCTTAACTCCCCATACAAAAGGAGAAAGAAGATCACGCCCATATTTCTTGTCAGAGATCCAAAATTTTGCTCTAAATAGCTTTATTTGATCGAACTAGATGTCTGATGACCATTGGCATTGTAAAATTATGTTTGGTTTCTAAGTTATAAGGTCCGAAAGTTCGAATTTTTCGTGCGTTTTATACAATAACTTTGGAGGTGGATTACGCAATGATAAAGTAAGAAAATCTTAATAAGATTAGTCATCAGACATAGCTTATTTAATCAAGATATATAATCTATTTGGTTTTTGTTAGATTTTTGACTATAGCGGTCGTGGTTTACTTTTAGCTATAAGTCGTTTTGAAATTAAAATTTTCGTAAATCTTACCAAATCATACACTATGCACATTGTCTTTTTTGTGGACATGTTGCATCTTCCTGATCACGGAGCCTGTCTTATTCTTTGAAACAGAGAAGGTCCCAGAGCGCAACAGCACGGTTTTGTACCGTGCCCGCGAATGAGTTAGGCCCGCCGGGTTTGGCCACCTTAACCCAGACCTCTCGCATGTAAGGCAAGTCCTCTAGCCCTAAGACCAAGAGCTGTCCAAAACTGAACTAAAAACGGATGGACAATACCGCACCCACCGTCACGTATCTAATGTTGCTATGTATAAGCGAGCACGAAGGTGCCACCTATGGTACAGCCGTTAGGCCAGTTTAGGTGGCCCTGCTCACCCAAAGGTACTTATTTATCTTATTGTTAAGTTACCTATAGAACTTCTAGCGTGTGTGATGCACAGTGGCCGATAAATGTTACATATTTATTTATGGTATTTCATGCATGCCATCTGTACGTCACTCATGAAAACAAGTGTATTTTTTTTCCACACTGTATTTATTTAATTAATTAGTATCCTGAAAAAATCTGTATTTTTTCATGCAAATAAATCATTAATTCATTCATTAATTCAATCATTCATTCATTCACGTAAGAAGAACTACTACTAGTCAACTGTTCATAGTCAAGTCATTTTGCATGCGCCCGTTTCCACCAACTCCAGTAACATAAATCCCAAAGTTATCTTTCAGTTGCACCATACCAATATGCAATGTAAGCGAAATTATCAGATTTCAGTTAACTGGAGGTGGTGAAAACAGGGATTAGACCAAAATTAAACGTAAAAATGTTAACATTAAAACTTTAAAATTTTGTTTTCTCTCCAATGATGAGATTTTACCCCTGAGAAACATAAATTTTTAGGGTTCCGTAACCAAAGGGTGCCAACAGAACCCTGTTACTAAGCCTCCGCTGTCCGTCCGTCCGTCCGTCCGTCTGTCACAGGGCTGTATCTCAAGAACCGTAATAGGTAGGCAGCTGTAATTTTCACAGAGTGTGTATTCATTTTGCCGATGAAATACCTAGCTAAAATTAAAAAATAATAAAAATTAAAGTCTTGTACGGAACCCTTCGAGTTCGAGTCCGACGATGCGTGAGTCCGACTAGCACTTGGCCGGTGTTTTTAAATTTGTATATATATTATTAACTAAACTAATATATGCTTTAGGTTTATTTTATGTACGTAGATATGTTCATGTATGTTTGTACATATGTTATATAAAATATTTTGCTATGTCTACATACAAACATTGATTTGAAAATTAATAATAATTAAAATGCTCTTAATTATTTCTGTCTGAACCGACACGTGTTAAATAAAGAATTTTATTATTTTTATGTTTTCAGCCCAACACACGGCCTTCCTGAACGAATTAGGTGCCATTCCAGCGCACGAGCAGCACTTCCCTTTATGAGCACAGCTACATTGAACTGGATGAACAATTTTTCATTGCTCCTTCGACCGCATTTTCATCAAATGCGATGGACCAAACTGTACCAAACTTTACCGCCTAGTATGGGATGGGGACCTACAGTTTACTATAGGTTTCGAACCATGTAACAACTCGCATTCCCAAGTGTATCTAACTTCTAGCGTATTCTTAATTACTCACGCAACTAGAGAGTATTGGTGGCCATAAGAAATGGGGGCAGGAATCAGGTGAATCGGTCAATAACTTAGGTAGTGATCGAGCGAAAAATCAAAATACTGAATTGATTTTCGTATTGTAAAATTCAGGTGGGTTAGCACCAAGTTATTATAAGCCTCGTGCACAAGCAGCTAAACTGTTTGGTCACTGTTCTCAACTTTAAATATATCTGAATCTTTTAGTCACATAATCGTTGCATGAATGAACTCTCAACTGAGTTCATATTCGCGATAATTTGCAAGTTACAAATTACTATATGATCTGAGATCACCGTGGTTAACACTCATTCTAAGGTTTGTGGAAAACGGCTTACTCACAGTGTGTTGATGATATTTCACGGCGTTTCGAACCAAACATTTGGTCCATCATCAGGCGAGTACCCGTGCCGGCGGCGATTGACAGGGAACTGTCAGTTTGACGTTTTCCGCCGTTGACGAAGATTGTACCTGTGGGTGGGGGTAGTCTGCGAATTATTCCTTAAACTGATTAAAATTAACTAGTTATTCGCGAATCTCCGGCGAAAAGGTGGAGACGCCGAATCGGGTCCCCTTACACGTTTGCAATTTAAATATGGAACGCGAACGCGCTGGACGGTACAAATTCGGAATCACATCTCATCGGCTCCGTACGGTGGAGTGAATAAAAGCGGCAAATTTGAAATTCAAAAACAATCGACGGCAGTTCGGGCTCGTTAAAGCCTCAACTTCGAAAACTGGCCGACTTTAGACCCCGGTGACGTTGATGCAGAAACTCGCGAAGCGCCATCTTTGTTTTTGACGTAGAAACGTCTATTCGTTGGGTGCAGTGACATTCGGTTGAATGATCTTGTGTTACAATTGATTGATTGATTGATTTGAATTATGGCTTGTGTTACAACATTATCCAGGATAAATGGGAGAGGCGTATGTCCAGCAGTGGACGCAAACACGCTGACTGACTGACTAACAAAATACAGTCAGATTTGCTTCGCTGATAACCACGAGACTAATATGGCTGTACATGTTCGCCGTGCAGAATTTGTTTTGCCTGTGACGTCATTGGTCTACGTAAGTGCGTGTTTGCGATGTTTTCGAATTAGAGTGCAGGTTTTGATTTATAGCGTTAAAACGTGATAATGTATGAGGTTTATTCATGTGTCATTGCAAACCACTGTTTGTAAGCTACGTGAGATAATAAAACACTATCGTCGGAATTAAAGTAAAGAAAAATATTATTTCGAATATTCCGAAAAAATAAAAAGACGTCATATTCTTGTTAATATCCTTGAAAATATAGACAACGCAAATTAGAAGGAAACTCGCGTCAGATGAATCCGGAATACGAGAGATATGACCAGCGAGCAATGCCGGCTGCTCCAAACTCCTATTAGGTGGTGTTACCATCGCATTGGATAAAATGATAGTCAAAGCGTCAATAAAAAAATGCCCCTGTTTTTCATCCAGTTCAATATAGCCGTGCTCATAAATAGAAGGTCCGGGTAAGGCATCTAATTCCTTCGGGAATGGCGTGTATTATTATAACGGTAGTTATGTGGTATTAGCCATCTATGTACTGCATAAAAAAATATCCGGCGAGTAAGTTCGGTTACGAATGCGCTTTACTGAATTCCAACAACACGTAATAACAAATAAGAACACCACAAGACGCTGTTTTGTGCAACAATTCTGTTTTTCGATGTTAATTTTATCAATTACATTAAATACAAGATCAATTACCACGGGAAAATATACCAAAGAAATTAAAAATATATTTTTATTCTTGTCTTTAGCTGCAATATAAATATTATCCGTTTAAATGCTACGCTTATTAAATAGAACATTATCATCTGAATGTGTTTGCACATTCACACATTTAAATAGTTTTTTTTTTATTGTTCATTAACCTCAAAAACATATTTTTATTTTCACACCTTTACCTCAGATAAATACGGCAAGAGCAGAGAATATTGTACAAAATGGAAGCGTTACGTCATAGATATTGAAGTCAATGTAAACGGGGTGTAAAAACACGTTTGGTTCCGCTGCCGTGGGTTCAATATGTCCCCACCTCGGGAGCAAAACGAAGGCAAATTTTGAAAAACGTATACGTCAAAAATATTCGAGACCCTGCAAAATATTTGCGTTCGTACGCAACATCGACGACAAATCTTTCTCGAGAATATGTAGATACTTGAATACGCAAGAGAATTCTGAAAGTTTGTTTACAGAAATTATCAAGCAGTTGAAATAAATGAAATTGAATGGAATACTTTATGAACGTACGTAAGAACTTATACTTCTTTGGCCGATTTTTAAAGCATTCAAACAAATTTGAACCTTGTCAATGACCAATAAACCACATAAATGGTTTATTGAGCCTAGCTATCCAGAGAGGGAATGCAGCCAGTCTTTTGGGCACCCTGCCGCCTGGCAGCGATATGGCTGAAATTTATTATTTGTTATAAATGTGTGTAATTTTAGGATTAGTTTAATTTATAGGATAATGTATAATATTTTAGTTTTTAATTTGTTTGTTGATTTTGTTGGATTTTAAATAAATATGAAAAAAATATATATATAAAAATAAATATTTAGAAATAAGTTTCCATGAAGAATGTTGGCTGGGAGGTAAGGACCGTTACGTTCCTCAGGAAATAAATGGTTACCGTTCGTATGCTACTTCCAATCACCTCAACCAGAACGATGGGGTAATAGTATATATTAATAACTCTTTGAAGAATGTCACCGTATCCGAGCCTGCCTCAATACTAGACTGCAGTAGCTTGATCGTTGAGATCAAAAGTGACAAAAAACTTAGTACGCTTATAGCTGCCATATATAGATCTCCATCAATCTCGAATACTGATCGATTTACTAATTCTTTAGGTACCTTTCTAGGTATGCATAAAACAGGTGAAATCATTGTGGCAGGTGACATTAACATTAATATTTTAGGTACAACAGATAGACAGACAGAGAATTACTTATCGTGTATACTAGAAAATGGTTTAGTTCCTACAATTAATGTTCCAACTAGAGGGCCATCTTGTCTGGATCATATAATGATCCGTTCCAAAGCAAGAGTTATAGCCACGGTCTGTAGAACAGATCTGACAGATCATTATCCAGTACTTAGCTGCCTGATGAAACAACCTCCAGCGCTACCAAAACCTAAAACCTTCAGACGCATCGACTATGATAAAATACTGACTGACATAATGACTATGGACTGGACAGAGTTATATGATATGAGTGATCCCAACCAAATTTTCCAAAAAATCATGTTAAGTATTCAATCTCTGCTAGATAAACATACCGTAATTAACACATTCAAAAAAAAAACATTAATATTAAGCCATGGATAACAATTAGTCTAGTAAAATGCATGATCAAACGAGATAAGCTCCATTTACTTTCTAGAAAAGAACCAAATAACCTCATAGCTGAACAAAAATTTAAGGAATATAGAAATATTTGTAAAACATCAGTAAAGATTGCTTAGGTACTATACTATAAAAAACTTATATTGGAAAATCTAAGGAATAGTAGGAAATGCTGGCAAATTATTCGTGAATACTCGGACATACCTACTTTAGGAAACAAGGGACAAAATGAACTTAATGATTTACAGAAAATTAATAACATTAATCAGTATTTTGCCCATATTGGTCAGAATCTGGCTGCTGACCTTTTAAGTAAAAATAGTAAAAGTATTCCAGACTTAGTCAGAATGTCAAATGGTACGCCCGCGCCTCATTCAATGTTTCTCTTTCCATGTTCACAAGATGAAATTAATATTATTATAAAAAGCATAAAACAAAATAGTTCTCCTGGAATCGACACTATTTCGGCCAAATTAATAAAAATTATCAAGGACCACATATTAAAACCACTAACCCACTTATGCAATATGAGCTTATCGACGGGTATTTTCCCAGATTCCTTCAAACAAGCACTAGTTGTTCCATTACATAAAGGGGGAGATTGTTTAGAGTATTCCAATTACCGCCCAATATCACTTTTAAGCGTGTTTTCTAAAATTTTAGAAAAGGTAATGAAGGTTCGATTAGTAAGATTTCTTGACCGTACTGATCAGCTCTCAAGCAACCAATATGGTTTTAGAACAGGGCGGAATACAGAAGATGCGCTACTAGATGTAACTGATTTCCTTTCCATTAATTTGGACACAGCCCAAAAATGCTTAGGTATTTTTCTAGATCTTTCTAAGGCCTTTGATACAATTTCCATCCCACTATTACTAGCGAAGTTAGAGTCTATGGGTATTCGTGGAATAGCATTGAAGTGGTTCGAGAACTATTTGAGCGCCAGGTCACAAAAAATCAATGGAGATGGGATCTACTCTGAAGCCCTATCTATAAACTATGGAGTTCCCCAGGGTAGTATTTTGGGGCCAATACTATTCTTGATATATATTAACGGCCTGTGCAGCACAAAACTGAGTAATGGAAAAATAGTCACTTTTGCAGATGATACGGTTTTGTTATTTAGAGGGAACGATTGGGATGAAGTTTTTAAATCTGCACAGTTTGGCCTTAATAAAACTCTACAGTGGTTAAATAATAACATACTCACATTAAATAGCGCAAAAACTAAATATATTACGTTCTCCATTACGCAACGCAGTCAGCCAAAAAAACCTTACAATCTTCTCGTACATACTTCTTCATGCATAGAACTTTCGTCTCACACAGTTTCAAACAAATGTAGCTGCGTGACATTGGAGCGTGCAACAACTATACGATACTTGGGTGTAATCATCGATGAATGTTTAACTTGGAGGCCGCACACTGAGATACTCGCTGCTCGAGTTCGGAAACTTATTTACTTTTTCAGGCAGTTGCGCGAGATCGTTGACCCAGCTCTTGCAAGATCTGTGTACTTCGCTCTTTGTCATTCCCTTATTACATATGGCATCTTGGGTTGGGGAGGAGCAGCGGAGTCTATACTCAATCCTGTATCGAGAGCTCAAAAGGCTGTATTGAGGGTGTTACACAACAAGCCCTTTAGGCACTCGTCTGACCTTCTCTTTAGAGAGTACAAATTATTGGATGTCAGGCAAACTTATATGACGAAACTAGTGGATTATTACCGAACACACACACATCTTCAGGTACATGCCACTCACACTTATACCACGAGACACAGACAGAATTTAAACTTGTGCACAACACCAACAAACACTGCTTTTGGGCAAAGATTTCATTCATTTTTGGGGCCGAGGTTATTTAACAATATTACAGATATAATAAAACCTAGTTTAAATTTAAGTAAAAAAGCATTTAAAAAGAATCTTCAGAAGTATTTCATAGAATTAGGTCGATTGGAATGTGAAAAATTATTAACAAACATTTTAATTTAGATACATTTTATGTAGTGCTTGTATGTGTGTAATATGTTAAGTCATTAATATCACTTTATTACTTATTAATAAAGTACTTAAGAGTATCGATCATAAGTAATTAAAAGAACCTGCGTTAAAAAAACCTAGCCATCGCAATACAGGCTAAGCCTAGTGCGACGGTTAAGAAACGAATTTTAGATCGCTAAGAATTGTAATTAAAGGTGTACTTACTCTTTTTCTTATAATTGTATTAAAGTTTTTTGAATTTGAATTTGAACATTCTCCCAGACTCCACAACTAGTCAGGATTTCGTGTGAATCCCGAATATTTCTCCGGTCAATGAGGCGGCCGGCGGAACAATGGGAAGTTCGATGCATGGCGTATCGAAGGCACTTGTCAAAAAAAAAATGCTCCCCGCTCGAGGCGCCGAGATAAAAGTATTCTCTTTTCGGGATTATTTCGGAAAGAATTGGAACATTTCGCGTGCTTCTGGGGGTTCCAATTGTTGGCCGCGAGGTATTTAAGGCCCTGGTACTAGCCAAATCGCAAAGTTAGACGAGGCACCCCAAGTTAACTAACTAAGTCTGTCGATTATAAGTGTCATTCTTACAATATATGATTCCTTGTCTAGGAATCAACCTATTTTCGTTAATGTATGTTTCCTTTTTCTATACAAAATACATTGTGGAAACGGTGTCCATTTCCGAACTTTTTTGACTAAATGTAGAAATCTAAAAGCAAATGGAACTTTTTGTTTATGCAAATATTCTGTTTTTGCTTATATCTAGAAATCGAATTACTTTCAGATTTCTAATGAGAAAAATCAACTTTTTTTATTTTTATTATTATTTAAATAAATGATGGAATACAAAAATATTAACAATCCATTATCAGGCTGGAGTTCTATTTGGATTTGCTGAAGCGTTTCACTAAATAATATTATTACATTTGTTAAAAAGTGCATTTGATGGCGCGAGTAGTTGGCTAGTCCTAGCGCCTTAATCCGTAAAACTTGTAAAACCTGCCAACAAAGCAGAGAAGGACGGTTGTCTGGCTGATTGGCTCGAGAGGCTTCAAAAACCTCGACTCCCTTAATACTGAGTAAATCCTTATTTGTCTCAATTAAGAAATATCCTTGCATATGTCTCCACCACACAAATTGTTGAACTCGTCTGGATGAAAATAAATGTTTGCAACTAAAAAATCGGACTCATCCATGTACCATCGTACTAGACTTAAAACTAAAAATCGAGTTTTTTGTGTGGGGACCCTTTAATTTTTTTATATTTTAAAATTTAACCTACTTGTTGTTATAGCAGCAAAATAAATACGCACTCTGTCAACATGTGTCTACTGTATACGTATAAAGTCCATGTTGTGTTCACCGTTTTTAGAGTATATGCTAGATTACTTATTAGATTTATGTTTTCACCATGTATAGGATATCATTCTGTGTGTGAACCTAATAAAAAAAAACATTTAATCTGCCTACCTATTACGGTTCATGAGATACAGCCATGAGATAGACGGACGGACGGACTTAGTAATAGGGTTCCGTTGGCACCCTTTGGTGAGGGACCCTAAAAACCGAAGTATTTTCAAAATATAAAGTCAAGTAAAAAGTCATAAAACAGTATAAATATTATAACAAGTCTTTTGCATTTACACAACTTGAATTTGAAAAAATAGTGTGTAGTTAATTTTGCTTAGATCCAAGTATGTAAATAAATGGACACTAGGTCCATGCATTTTTTTTTTCATTTGTAGAAGTTCTTCGTCTCTACAAGCCGAGGCAGGTCAGAAAGATCAGAGTATCCTACGTAATAGACAGAACGTCAATATATCTCCCTACAATATGTATCTGTCAAAGTTCAATATACAATAGAATCGAATGCAAAAATACCAATTTGAGCAAATATAATGTTTGGAATAGTAATAGGTAGTGGGTAGATATTATTAAATGAAATTACAAATGGCCCCAAAGAGTTGGACTTAAATTTCAACGACGCGATACGAAAGGAATGGAAAGCATAAGTAAATAAAATTACCAAACACTTTTGTTTCACTGCGACAGAAATAATACATTGTTCAGACCGTTTTGTACAACCCTATTCGAAAAGCTTACCCAGCCCCGGAATATAAGCCGCGGAATAATTGAATTCCACACAATGGCCCCATGTACACCTGCCTCTGAACTAAGGGCACCGTATACATGACTCGGGCCTAGACCGGTTCGTTAGGTGCGAAACCGCGGAATAAGATAGCGCTGAGGTAAAGATGGCGACATCTCATAACAAGCGGTGCGACTAACTCGTGTGCCAATTGTTGATAAATAAACATGCGATGAGCAGGGCTGCATCGACGCTTGGATATGTTGTGAGAGATTTTTTTTATGTAACTGGACATGGATGGCTAATACCGATCTGACCGTATTAGCCTAACACGCCACAAGAGAACTAGGTGCCATGCCAGGACCTTCCTTATATTGCGCGGCTACATTGACCTGGATAGAAAACACGGACAATTTTCATTGGCGCTTCGACCATCGTTCATTCAATGCGATGGTACCAACCCGGGCGGGACTACAATTTTACTTGGAATCCGAACCACGGCCAGCCTCAACGGTTGAAAATGGTCACCCATCCAGAACCTAACCGTGCTCAGAAGTGTTTCACTCAGCTTATCGAATCGCAGGCGTCGCGCCACTGGGCTACCGAGGCTGACCTTCATCAGTCAAATTACGAAATATCTTTTGAAATTTTGCAAAATTAAATAAATCAACCAAGCGTTTTTGGTTTTTTTATAACTTAATTGATATCCATGATATATGCCTTTTTGTATATATGTTTTCCGTTCCATTTTTTATATTACATATTTATGTGTGATAAATATGTGATATAAAAAATGGAACGTACAGACGTAGCTATCAGTCGACTTATTTATTAATTTGAGTTTCAGCGACATACACATTTGAAGCATAGTAATTAGATTTTGAAAATAATATAAAAAAGTTTTGGTCGTGACATTCGTCGGAAGCAGGATTTTATGTCACGACCAAAAATCTTTTAAAAGATTTTTTCAAAAATCTGATTATTGTAATCAGATTTTGGAAAATATTCTGAAAAAAATTTTGGTCGTGACATAAAAACATGCTTCCGACGAATGTCACGACCAAAACTTTTTCAGATTATTTTCAAAATCTGATTACAATGCTTCAAATGTAGATGTCGCTGAAACTCAAATTAATGAGATAACGATGATGTCGTTTCCATTAAATACATAAAATTATCGACTTATTTATTTTGCAAGATATCAGAAAGATATTTCTTAATTTTTTGACTGAGGGATTTGACAAGCGAGGAACGTGATCACCTCATTATCCTCTATGCCCGAGTGTATGCCTTATTATGAATAGCCAAGGATAAAGTAAAAACAATATTCTAACAATTCCACCACACTAATTCACTTCATATTCACATTTTATCAGGTATTTCGACGAATTTACCTGTAGTATTAACTGTACCATAGCATCCAATGATTGCAGGTCTTCAATTAAAGTTATTAATGATCTGACGGCCGAGTGCGATGGCGAGACTGGTTGCGAAGGACTTGGAAACATTTTCACCCACGCACGACGCTATTGTAATGATCGATCTAGTAAATTGCGACGGGTTTGCACTCGATGGGAAATTTGAAACCATTGTATTTTATAATTTAAACTGGGCTTATTTTGTGCAGCGTATTGCCTTGGCAATTCAGCGAGGCAGCGTTTTGGGTACGGTGGGGATTCCGCTGAACTGGATGAAATCTATTAATTATTTTAGTTTATAATTACATTTTATCTATATTATAATTTTGTGTACATAATTATCTTAATAAAAACAACGTTTAAACTGGTAGATGCCAGCAACTCTGCACGCGCTTTGGTTTACCCAGAATATTTTATATGTGCTCACCCCTCAGATATCTCAGCGTGATGGTAAGTTTTTTTTGCAACCTGACATGGATGGATAATACCACACAACTACTGGTATTATATTATCCCAATACACCACATTCCTTAAGAAATGAGGTTCAAGCCAAGACCTTCCCTTTATGAGCACGGCTACATTGAACTGGATGGAAAACACGGACAATTTTTCATTGCCGCTTCAACCACAGTTTCATCCAATACGGTGGTACCAACCCGAGCCGGCTTAAACCTTTTACTAACAGTTTTACGTGTGTTCCGAACCATGGTTTTCGTTTTCGTAACGAAATGCACAATCCATAAAGAAAGTGGTGCGAGCTGGGCCAGGATTTGAACCCAGACCTCTCGCATGAAAGGCAAGTCCTCTAGCCCCTAGACCACCTTGGGTGCCATATAATTGATCGGGGGAATGAAGCTATGCGGAGATACAAACCGATCCAAATTGGGAAAGTGTCCAAAAGACATACAGAAAGAAAAGTAGACGGAAAGAATGATGCCATGCGATGGCTTAACTGTTTTTTTTAGTAAAAGAGTATGTAAATGAATTATATGTATAGACAAGTATTTAGGCTTTCCAAGAAGGACAATGACCAAAATAACACCAGAAATAAAGTTTTCTGTTTGCAGTAATAGTGTGAAATGTAATCATTTGAATTTAAAAAAAAAATCCAACGTGCATAACACAATTTAATCGAAAACAATATTTCATAACAAAAATTAAAATAACTATAACTAAACTAAATTAAAATATTCCTCTGCAACGTTTTATTTTTAATGTTCCTAGAACACTAGCAGCGTTTCCGCGCTGAATAGCCAGACTAATTTTTTGGTAAAAGTAGGCCCCCGATTGTGGGACCCCGGTTTCCTCCCTTTAATTTTAAATTAAATTAATAAAAGATATTTTCGTGTTAGTAGCTTGTTTTCGAAGAGCCGGATTATCGATAACAAATAAATGGTTACATTTTGACTTCAAATTTTACCAAGCCCACATCATATAAACTCGTTAACGCACATCACCGACAGATATATTATTATTAGAAATAATACTTCTCTTCCGCGCAGCATGTTTATAATAGAGACCTAATTTTGTTTTATTATGGTCTGCAATTGCAATCTACCAGTTTCATTTATTAAAAGGTATGTCCTTATTTCACATAGCAACAGAGCAAAGTATCAATATGTTTTTTCGCATGCACACAATATATTATCGGCGTTTTTAATTCCGTATGTTTTTTATATGTTATACGTTAAGGAACTAACCGTAAAATAATAGAAACATACATATATATATATATATATATATATAAAACTTAAATATTTACTCATCTAGGTTAAAACTCTGTGACGAAATAAAATGTTACTCCTATTCCCAGCCCTACGCATAATATTTACTAGTTGAAACTTCCATTCTCAGCATTGCGGTGTGATCGGATAGTGTCTGTGTATTTATTCGCTGGTCCTTTCTCGGTGTTCGCTTCGCACAATCTTGTTACTGGCCGTATATGGATGTGTTAACGGCACGGATTTACAACAGGGCATTACTTTTTAAAAACGTATGAGCGCAGGGAATCCGATACGCCGTAAGTGGATTATTGTGGGACTGGGGGTGGTGTTTGGAAATGTATAATACTCCTGGAAATTGAAGAATAGCTTTGATTGATTTGTTTATTACTTTAGAGCACTACTTTCTTAGTTTTCAATATCCTTTGTTAACAACATAAACAACTTAATATACAGGGTTAAATTTTTCAGGTGTGCCTTCATGCCCAAATCTGAAACATTATTATTAAAATGTTTTCCGATATACAGTGTCATGAATCGCTTACTTGTTTAAGTCGACGCTATGTCCACCGCATTGTGGACTTCTTCAGGATTCGCGACGCGACCTGGACGACTTCCGACAGGTCTTCCAGTCAGAAGTCAACTGCAGCAGTCGCCGGCTGCGACCTGTGTGTGAAAGTTTTAATAAACATACTTATTTTATTCATAAAATGTTTCAAGAAATAACGAAAACACTAAAAGTAGTCTGATTTTGATAATAGGTGCAACTTTGTGGCATCCGTTCAGCTGAAAATATGGCTGCTGTTAGTGAAAGAGAGACCCTAAATCATCAATCCGATTGGGAGATTCAAAAGTCGATACTTATTTTTCAAAGAAAATATTTTCTGATTATTATTGTTTTCTGATGAACGAGCACGAAACTATCGATTACTTGTTTAAGTCGTAATTCCACCTCATTGTGGACATTCTGACCATTCATATTTACACCTATGTAAAATAATAATCAAACAAGGCGCAAACCATTTGGTAAATGTGCTGACGCAAACTAAATTTGGCACTTTGAACTTTGAAAATAGATCCAAATGGACAGCTGTCTGATTTACATCGTTGCAAACATAGGAATCTCCGATTTGATCACCCATTACATTAAATAATCTGATTTATAAAATCAATGTTTTTAACTGCACAAAATGCGGTCGCTCCAAGAGAATTCGTTCATTACCAACATAAAGGAGAAAGATGCTTTCTCGCTATCAGAACAAATAGACGAATTTGGCAGATATTCAAGGCGGCACTGAGATTGAGGCTAATATACCAAGCGAGCCTTCCCCGCTGACGCAGCCATTTCAGATCTATTCCAACATCTCTTCGGGCACCGTCGACGAATGCAGTGTCTGCATCAACCTATTTCTTAAGTGGCTATTTTATCTTGTTCCTTGGCTCTCGCCAATCCGTTGATTTGCTTCAATTGTAGAGCAACCAATCTTAAAAAAATAATAATTATGGACCAAGTCGTTTTTAGGGTTCCGTACCCAAAGGGTGAAAACGGAACCCTATTACTAAGCCTCCGCTGTCCGTCCGTCCCTTCCGTCCGTCCGTCCGTCCGGCCGTCCGTCTGTCCGTCTGTCACAGGGCTGTATCTCAGTAGCCGTAACAGATAGACAGCTGAAATTTTCACAGAGTGTGTATTTATTTTGCCGCTATAACAACAAATAATAAGATAATAAGAAAATAGTAAGATTTAGAAATAATTACATAAAATTAAAGGGGGTCCCCATACAATAAACGTGATGTTTTTGTATACATTTTTTATTTAGTTCACTTTGTGTTATGGAAGCAAATACAATAACTATTAAGTAATAAAGTTTTACTTTTAAGAGCATGGTGTTTTAAGGGATCAGCCATTTTCTTAGAAACCGCGAGATAGCCAGTACGCGGCTGAGAGACCGCGTGACTCGGTTGCCACTCAATATATCGGTCATCTCTTATCTGCTGGTGGACTTACTACTTCAACTTGGTGAACTTAAAATGAGTCTTTCGATAGGTTCGCGCGAAATTACAAAAGGTTGTGCCGGCCATTTTGTCATTGCAACATCCATACAATTTGTTATGAATCGTTCAGCAGTATATGGCAAATGACCATGCAAGGTTATAGCGCTGAACAACGTAACTATAACTACATTTTGCTCTAAAGTCTGAATTTCCGCAAAATTTAAAGACCCGAATATATGTCCAGTGCGTCCTCCCGGTTATGACCTACGGGTGAGAAACGTGGACTCTGACGGTCCCAGTGTCCAAAGGTTGAAGTTGCCCAGCGAGCAATGGAGCGAGCCATGCTAGGAATATCGCTACGGAATATGGTGCGTAACGAGGCAACCCGCCGACGTACCAAAGTCATCGATATTGGACACCGGGTGGCTAAGCTCAAATGGCAGTGGGCTGGTCACGTCAGCAGATGAGACGACGACCATTGGAGTTACCGTGTCCTACACTGGCAACGGCCATGGACAGGAAAACGGAGTGTGGGAAGATCACTCGCCAGGTGGGACGACGACATCAAGTGCGTCGGCGGAAACCAGTGGTCCCGTACCGCTCAGGGCTGGGAGAACTGGAGAATGTTAGGAGAGGCGTATGTCCACCAGTGGACGCCAACACGCTGACTGACTGACTGAACTACATTTTGAGCGTTCTTATTGAAAAAACCTATCGGTATCTTGCTGGCAGTCCTAGTGGTTTGGTACAATTTTGTGTGATTCCAGGGTTATCTCATAACGCTAACCTTAGAAAGTGTAGTTATCCATTAGCGTACTTAAGATTCTGGTCCAAAAAATTGGTAGTCCAAATAAGCACGAAAGTTCATAATTTAAAGCATTTCGCCTGGTTTTCATCAAATGCTGATTTATTTGAATTTACACCGAAGTGCCGATAATCTTGTGCTGGTATCGATTGCGAGATGGTAAGAAAGGCCCTTGGTGGAAGAGACCCTTAGTATCAACACTTGGCCGATTTAAGCGGAGTGACGTAAACTGAGCCGCCATCGTCTCGCGCAGTATCGACGCACGAGACGCTTGGAGGGCGATTCTGAATTCGCGATTGTTTTGTTGGTACTATCAATAACACGTGTTGGAGGGCCTTTGTGCCCGGTGGCTGCGGTCGCGCTTTACCCGCTACAAAGGGCCCGACATCTGCCTGTGCGATCTGACCTCCGAATAACCTCTGCGATGCGGGTACAGTTTTCAACGAGATGTTTGAAATTTCAAGCTAGAGCTAGTTCTAATTTTGTTACTAGTGTCTGTTCGATCAAGTTTAGCGTATAAAATACATAATAGCTATTATAAATCAGAGATTTTAAAAATTCCAGCGTGGGTTATGTCAATGATGTACTCCTAAACGTCTTGACAGATTTTAATAATTATTGTTTTGTACTTGGAGTCACCAGGATATTACATTTTGTTGGATCCATTTGCTGGCGCTGGTGTTAAGATAGCATACAATATAAGAGAAAAAATATATAATTCACCAAAAAAGTGCTCTCAATATTCCGCAAATATTTCTGATGACATTAAACTGGACCCTGCTCGGGTGAATGTTCGAAACGCAACTGACCCGAGCAGAGCGAGGAACCTCAGCTAGTATATTAAAAAAAAATGTAAGTCTATTTCCATGAATTTGGGGGAAAAAGGCTAGTTCAATCATCATCTTAAATAACGCACATCACAATTAGATTTAAATGTAAAGACCATCACTATATTTCATTGAAAGAATATGCAGAGTTCAGTTTCATTTTAATTGAATAGTTGAATGCTTTTCTCATTTTTATTACCTAAATCTCTTAATTAAATCACTCAATATGGGTTCAAATACAGATACCCAATTATCTTCCACGAAAAAAATATATCCGATATCTTACTTCATCCATACTTTCTAATTAATTTACTTTTTTTTTTATGTGACTGGACATGGATGGCTAATACCACACGTTCTGTCATGGTATTAGCCCAACACACCACATGGGAACTAGGTGCCATGCCAGGACCTTCCTTATATTGCACGGCTACATTGAACTGGATGGAAAACACGGACAATTTTTATTGCCGCTTCGACCATCGTTCATCCAATGCGATGGTACCAACCCGGGCGGGATAAACCCTACCACCTAGTAAGTAAGGAAGGGGACCTACAGCTTAACGTGGAATCCGAACCACGGCCAGCCTCTCTCAACGGTCGAATGGTCACCCATCCAAGACCAGACCGGACCCAGCGTTGCTTAACTTCGGAGAGCGTTACTTTAATATGCCCATGATATTATACTATTTAAAACTGTGCCATGGTTTTTAACAAAACTCCCATCTTCCCGACGACTCCACCATCCAATTACCGAGATATTTCCCCGTAAAACGGGGCTAATAAAGACACACGGAAGTCTTACAATGTCATCCCTATCTTAATCGAGATTATCGGCCTCGCAGTCCGGCGGCTTCCGAAGGCAATCAACGAGACCGAGCCGCGCGCCAACTATGCCGCGCGGAGAGCAGCCGGGGCGCAACCGTGCGAATTCACGGGAAAGAAATGAAAAGGAGAATATCAACAAAACTAGTCACTTAAAAATTGTATTGCTCGAATGTGCCGATTATCGCATACGAGGGAAAATTATTCTCTTAAACAAATCGGTGCGCGCTAAATCAGAGAGTCCATTATTGACGCTTCATTTTAGGTTAGCATAATATATATGATTTCAGATTACCGTGGTTAATAAAACCCTTAAAAAGCATAATATAATATTCTATTTCTCTTATTTAACAAAAAAAATCATAGATAACAAAAACAGTCAGTCAGTTAGTCAGCGTGTTTGCGTCCACTGCTGGACATACGCCTCTCCATTTTTCCTCCAGTCCTCTCGGTCCTCAGCGGTACGGAACCACTGCTCTCTACCGACGCACTTGGCGGGTGGTCTTTCTACACTCATTTGAGCTTAGCCACCCGATGTCCAATATCGACTACTTTAGGACGTCGATAGATTGCCTCGTTACGCACCACATGCCGTAGCGATATTCCCAACATGGCTCGCTCCATTGCTCGCTGGGCAACTTTCAACCTTTGGACAACGGCGACCGTTCAGTACAAAAACAGTACACACACAATATAAATTATGAAATGAGCTCGTACACACAAACAAGTCTTCTACTCACTTTTAAACATCAAGAATAAAAAAAAATATCAATTTCGTATTTATTTAATAATTCTTTTTTAAAGGTTTTTTTTGTTTTAAGTATTTAATGTTGGTGGTCAGAAAGCTTAATTCACAAGAATTTATTTTCTTATAAGTGAACGTGTACGACGTGTGCTATCTGATCGGTGGACGGTTGGCGAGAATACTCATTTATTTTGTGCTAGTAAAGCCGGTTACCCCGCGGCATTGTTGCGAAAGAGTATGCAATACTTAGGGCATGTAGGGTACGGGAGTTTTAAGCTTGGTTAAGTATATGGTTCATGATTGTCTTGGGCATGGTTTCCCAGAAGCAATGTATTCTAGTCACATTACCACGATAAAATTTAAACTTCAACATAAAAATAATTTGAAAAAGATTGAATCGGTTGGTTAAGAAAACATACGGCAATAATGATGAAAACTTGTTCTTTTAGGGAACATATATTAATTATGTTACGTAAAAATTCGGATTTTTCTGTCAATAAAGCATTATGTACGTTGATTTTCTTGGTATATTTGTATGATAATATTTGTATCATCGGACTAGCTAAGTCGTTATCAGCGGGCCTGGAGGCCGAGCCACGCCAACTATGTTACGCGAAGGAAGTCGATAGACTATTGCTGCAAAGAATTACGCTGAATAACTTAACACTTAGGGCATGCAGAGCAAGGTAAATTTTAAGATGTGTATGAAAAGTTACGTACGTACGGTACGTATTTGTAACAAACTTAAATCCCAAAACACTCGAATTCTTATAGGATTTGGGACAATGAAAACTTTGCTCGATGGTTAGTACTTTTTTAGGGTTCCGATTTTAAAAGGAAAATGGAGGCCTTTTCGCTTCGTCTGTCTGTCAAGACCCGTTATCTCCTGATCACGTGAAGATCGTAAGTTGATAATAATATTAATTTCTTAGATTCGTTCTGAGCTGTAAAAAATAAAACTTCTAAGTTAACGCGATCCAAAAATCAAAATCAAAATCAAATCTTTATTGCCGTTTTTTGCTTAGGGATATGTATTGGCTCACTCTTAAGAGGTACGTTAGTCAAGCTAAAACTGCCTGGGTAGGCGTGCAATATGACATAGCAATTAATTTATTGTATTTTTGATAACTGACGATGTGTACACAAGATCTAACATATAACTGTAATGTTATGGAAATCACAGAATACACGATTGCGATTTTGATTTTGCCAGGTCTCAAAGCTCAAGTAAAGAAAAACATTAAAAAAACGATGTTTTGCAGTTATGTACCTAGATACATAGAGAGAGAGAGAGAGAAAAAAAACGCCTTTTCTTGTCTTGGAAAAACATAAGGATTACGCTGGCAAAAATAATATATTGGCCTTTGCACCACCCTGTACAGATGGGATATGCATTTTTGATTCAGCTTTTGTATATTGTAATGAACACAAAAACAGTTGTAAGACACACAAATTATCTGCTCAATTTGTCGGGGCGACTGACCACACCGTTAAGTATGAATGAAGTCATTATCTCAATGTGTGAATTAACGAATAGCGCAATGAACGTGCATACCATCTGGGAGATCTATACACTTCCCAACAGCGTCATTACCATCCAGAACAGGTGATAAGGCATGTCGGGATAGGCTAGGTGCATTGTGTCAGCGTAGCACGGCAGTTCGTGCGTTGTCGGCACACACGCGAGAGACGCACGCCATCTAGCGTGTGTCGCGGGGAGATTAGCGGATTGGAATTGGATAAAACATGGGGTTGGGATTCCGTGAGTACGATTATTATTGTGACTGCTGATAGGAATTCTCACGGATATGATTAACGACAGTTGATAATAATAATTATTGTGTGGTTTTGTTTATTAAATTTCTGATCAACTATTAATTAAATTGGACATGGATGGCGAATACCGCACCCACTGTAATTATTATATCCTAACGTACCACAAGAAGAATTCTGCCCGTCTTATTAAAAAGGCGGTAACTACATATGGGCCTTTATGTAGTTATGGTTATGGTGCTGTCTCTACAACAAACACAAAAAACAACAATCGTTGTTATTAATATTATGTCTGCCTACAGAACCAATACGGTAAAAATAACTAAATAAGTAAATAAATAAATAAATAAGTAAATAAATAAATAAGTAAGTAAATAAATAAGTAAATAAATAAGAAAAATAGCTAATCTGGTTGTATGTAGCTGAACGCTTCCTCTTTTACCCGCCGAAACAACCAGATTAGCTGTTTTTCTTATTTATTTACTTATTTATTTATTTATTTACTTATTTAGTTATTTTTACGGTATTGGTTCTGTAGGCAGACATAATATATATGTAGTTATCGCTTTTTTAATAAAGAGGGCAGAATAGGTGTCATTACGGGATCTTATCGCAATATTCATTGCCGCTTCGAATGTCATTCATTCATAGCGATGCTGTCAGTCAGCCAACATAGAAGGACGGGCGTAGTAATCTAAGCTCATTCGTATAGGGGCAGCTTAGTCACGAGTTAGTGGAAAAAGTCTAACTGTAGTTAGATCGCTTACGAATTTGTGCATCGAATATTCGTTGCACTAAACAGGAAGCATCCTGTGCAGCTCTTCCGTGTCGTTGCAACTCGAGAAAATCGCTAGTAAGCGAATTTGTACTAACTCGACGTCGCTACCGCCATTGTTTGTTGAGTGACTACGCCACCCCCATACAAATGAGTTTCGGTTGCTAGTCCCGTCCTTCGATGCTCACTGTGCGGAATTTACCCTTCCAACCTACAGTTTTACTTGGAATCCGAGTCACAAACTATAAATTCCGCAGTCGCTTCATAATGCAGACACGGGAAGAAATGCAGTAAAACAACTGTTCATTTTAAGTTCTGGAATCCCAAAAGAAGAAAAGTAAATGTGATTTTTTTTTGCAACTTGAGGCAACAAACAAAAGTAAAAACGTTCAGATTCCTTCATTTCTAAGTCTTACCCACGGAGGATAGAGGGAGAGAGGAGATGTTTTTAACTCATATTACTAAGGATCGTAGCGTGACACTGCGCGGGGAAGCGGGGGGAAAAACGCTTAATGGTGGGTTCATGCACCGCTCATTTTTGCTAAATCCATCTACCGGAAGAATTGATATACTGGTAGGAGCTCTTCCGGGAGCTGTTCTTAGTAGTTACAAGATTACAACTAGATGGCGCCTTTTAAATTTTACTAAGTGTTTTTTCTATAAAAAAACCTTAGAAATTTAAATCCATGCCTTCGCGCGGATAAAATTTGCATCATGAGATCAACATTTCTAACCGTAAAACGAAAATGATTGCGCGCCATCTATCGGCACATAGCAAGAGCGATGCATCGATACAATGCTCGAATATTGACTCAAATTATAAAATATGAGGTGTTTTGCTGACATATAAAACGTAATTCCACCTACAAACTTTAGATTATTTTGTCCTGTGTAATGTTTGCAACATTTTAAACAAAATCTCATCGTGTAATCGACTGTTCGCCGAAAATTGCGCCGCAGATCATACTATTGTCCCACAACCTAACACCGCCAGCGCCATGTCGCGAATGTCGCTAAGCCACGCCTTCTTTATCACGTGGGCTGTGACGTAGCAACCCAATTGGTGGACGCAGACCCAGTTTGCTTAGACCATCTCCTCTCTACCTCTATCCTCCGTGTCTTACCCGAAGAATTCCCAAAGTCAAGGACAAATAGGACCGATAAATGCAAAGAGCCTCAACAAATAAAAGCTCTCAAGGGCGAAACTAAGCCACTTAACGCTTCTGAAACTTTAGCTTGTCCACCTCCGTCTCCTCGGTAAATATTTCTCTTAGAAGTAAGTGAATGTTGACTCCGGGGCAAAATGTAGCGATCGGGAGATTGCTGTTTTAAGATCTTATGCAAATAAGGTCCGATCGACTCCGAGTTATCGCGGGCTGGTGTTTGCGGAGCGAGCTCCTCTGCCGGGTGGGGGATGACCACGAAATATCGAGGGACGGTGAGTTGTCGAAGATCTCTTTTTTGGGCATACGTGAAGAAGAATGCCCCAAAAAAGAGCCTTTATTGTTAGTCAAATCACACTGATTGCTTACGAATAGGAATAGGATCTGGTTGGCTTTTGCGGGTTCGAAAAAAATTGTAGACAACAAAATATTCATAAAATACTTTGGTGCTCTATTTTATGTTTTACATCATATTATAAAATTTTCATTTTGACTACCAATCCTGCTAAACAGGTTCTTGTTTGCGCACCGCACCGATATAGATATCATTATCTATTTAGGATTTTTCTCTTGCGTGCAGCGTGTATATGTATATGTATGTGTATATGTTAGAAGGTGATTGAAGAAATGGTTTTCTCCTCCAACCGACCGCTGCTGGACCGAATCGCCTCCTATAAAGCTAAGTATTAAAAAGCCCATATCTATAGATTTAAACAATACTATATTCATCATCTCTGTCTTTGTATTAGATGAAAACGAATATAGCTTTTAATTTATTAAACAACATTCAAGTCCATTGGCGACTGAAGTGTTAGCGAAAAATGTTCATGTCCATTGAAAAATAGGTATCCTCTTCTGATGGGAAATTAGTTATTATGCATGTAATGAATACTTTATATTTACTTAACCTTGCTGAGAGTAGTTTCGCTTTCTGATTTTGAACAAGTAATAACAAAAAATACCATTGACATTTATCGAGATAGTTGTGTAGAAACAGTTTTGCTTCAACAAACATAATATTTGCTTCAACAGAATGAATAATTGTGACGTTGATTTGAAAAAAACTGGACATAGGATATGAAACATGAAAAAATACGATGGATGAAACCTACGGCAAGTAAATGTTTGACCTCGCCAGTGTCAATATATCATGAGTATTCCCCATGGTGCACTTGAGGCGTTTTAGCGTCACTTTGGTAGTTGGTTTATCTTGAATATTTTTGCAGATTTATAGAACGATTTATAGAGCTAACTGTAGCCTCTGCCTGTTTTATATTTCCTGTTCACAGTAAGCTCGAGATTGTGAGTTGTATGTGAATGACAAGGAATGTGACATGTATGTATGTATAATCTGCGTGAAGCAAGGACAAAATAATTAAAGAAAGAACCCTGTGAAAAGAACTACTTTACGAAAATACTGCAAGGCTATACCCGAACCAGCAAAACATGCCATTCGCGGTTATACGCAATCTCGCCACCTGCTGTTTGCCAATAATTTGGAATTCTCCTACAGTCCCTCTTCCCGTAATCAATGCCTCCTACTAACACAGTATTTAAGATTATACCTACATAGATTTATTTAACGCTATACTTGCGTTACGGACGTTGACTGCAAAGATTGAACATTCAAACATATTGCCGTCGTCCTTGTTTCACGGTTGATTATACATACATACATGTCACATTCCTTGGAATAAGCGACGTATATGATTAGTACGAAAACGTATATTTACTCTAAATAAAATTGTTTCCAGATATAAAACCTATAAAAAAAATTGGATAACTCGTGCTATAATTGCCTCGTATATCGAGGCAGAACCCTTTTCCGCAACCAATACAACATTCAATTGTTGTATGTATTGCTATACATATTGTTCACGTTACTAGCATCTTCCACCCAACCAGGCCTAGCTTCTGATAGGGTAGCAGAGGGGTGATGGCCAACTCTATCTCGTGATGCATTGAATGATTAATAGCAAACTGTAGGAAAAAATGCCATTATATGGGCATCATTTGGTAAATACGTAATGAATTAATCTTCCTAGGATAAGGAGAGCTTAAAGGATTATGAGATTTTATGAGGACGGATAAGATCAGGATTAAATAATGGCTGCACGGCTACCTTTTAAATAATAACAATGCAACGCAATAATTTTAAAGGACCGCCTTCAAAACAAGTCCTAAAGGCCCAAGATGCGAAACCCAGAACACCGAAAAGTATGTATTCTTTGTGGGTGTTATAAAAACTGACCAAAATTTCGTACATTTCGCACAAGATTGAACACCAAAAAATCAATTTTTTTGTATGAGCCTCCCCCCCCTTATTTTCATTATTTTTTAATGTTACCTATTTGTTGTTATAACGGCAAAATAAATACATATTCTGTGAAAATTGCAGCTACCTACCTATTACAGTTCATGAGATACAGCCCTGTGACGGACGGACGGAGGGACAGCGGAGGCTTAGTAATAGGTTTCCGTTGGCACCCTTTGGGTACGGAACCATAAAAAGCACATAATATTGTGTGTTTTGGATCTTTACTTGTGCTTTTTGGACTCAATTATGTGTCCCCCTTTTAAAATCAGTCTTACGAAATTCCAAAATGACGCAGCATGTTGCCGTGTTGAAGTATATATATAGTATACTATACGTCCAAGCGAGTGTGGCGGCATGGAGTGAGACGTTAGCGGTGTAATTACAGGCCGCGCGAGATATCAGCCGCTATCGCGCATGCTCACGCTACGTGCACCTTCGGTGCATTCAATGCAGTTTATTTGCATACGATCAGGATGTTGTTTTGTTGCGTTATTTTCTTATTATTTGCATAATGCGTAAGAACTTTCAAGCGATGTCTTCGCCCATGGAAATTGTCGATCTTCGTTTTTTTCAACGGTCCTTAGGTTTTTTAAATGTTGAGCGGCTCGTAGCCGAGGGGCGCGGGGACTGGCCTAGCATACCAGAGGTCTGTGTTCAATTCCTTGCCCCGACATGCACCACTTTCTTTCTCTTTCTGAGTTCGACAAGTGCATTTCGTCACGAACGCGAGCTGCTCAATGGTTCGGAACACATGTAAAACTGTAGATCCCCTTCGACAAACCGCCCGATGCTTTATCGAGTCCATGGAGCCAAGCAAGTTCTTACCCGAGCCGACCCACAAATTAAAACAATACTTACTCTAAGCAAGACCTTATGAAGTATTGATGATGGGTTGAAGGAGTGTAGAAGAATTATCAGTTACATTATCAAATTTGTGCCTGTTATAACGTGTCGAAAGGGTGTGTACAAAAAGTAATTATTTGTACAGTTTTCTTTATTTCTCATTGTGTCCTTGCTTCACGGTCGATCATACATGCATTTCATATTCGCTTGCAAGGAAAGACTGTACTTGAACAAGCAAACAAACAAACAAGTAGTTATTAATATTATTTTTGCCTACACAGTGAATATCATAAATATAGATTGATTGAAAATTCTTTAACACGCCACAAATAACAGTTTACAAAAGATAGTACATATAGTGCAATAACAACATAAGTAGGGCGCAAAGGCGGGCTTATCCCTCAAAGAGATTTCTTCCAACCCACCTTTGGATGTTTGAGAAGTTCAATAGGGATATTTTTGTAGATTACATATCTAAATATAATTAGAATTAATAGATATGCTATCAACTAAAACAATAACGACAACCCCCTTACAACTTTCATGGGAACAAATGGGACCACTTATATTCTCTAGAAATACTGGAACCCACACAGGATATTAACTTGCATCGAGTATGCTAGTGCTTGTCAGTGATACATAAACGAAGATCGCATAAGAAACAGACCGAGCTTACGACCCATAAACAGTTTCTAAGGTAAAATGTATCCCATCCCTATTCTAGAGTATAACGCGAAGAAAACTAAACGAATTCAAACATATTCCGAGACAACTCTAAATACACTAATTTCTGGAAACATATCAACCTATTTAAAGCGCGTTCTAATGGAGAGCTGTATTCTGATTCCTTCTCACTATGCGACTGTTAGATAAAAATACAAAGATACGTAGAACATTGTATTTTGCTCTTTATTTTAAACATAATATTAGGTCTGAGTACAACCTATGTACGTAAAAACAAGTATTTTTACTTTAGGTGACATTGTGATTCATGTTTGTATTTATAGTTAAACTGTTATAATTGAACTGTTGAACAGTGGTTCCGTACCGATGAGGGCCGGGAGGACTGGAGGAACATTGGAGAGGCGTATGTCCAGCAGTGAAAGCTAACACGCTGACTGACTGACTGTCTGTTTTAATTAGCATTGCATTGCCTTTGAGCAAATATGAAGCTGTTTAGTCTAATGATACTAAAAAACTAAATTTTATTTTACTATGCGGCCACCTTATGATGTTCACTAGACTAATTACAAAGATATTTCTTATTTGCTTTCGATTTTATTTAATTCCCTAGTAAATAATCCCTATGTGAGGGTTCTAAGCAGAATATTTGTAAAAAAAAGTTGATATGCTTAATAATTTTTTTTATTTGATAAATATGATTTTAGTGCTATCCCATTGATTTGGGCTTATACAAAGACATTTAATTTTATCTAATATTGTTACTACAGCGATTACAAAGGTTCATATCTCGATCATTGGACGTTAAAAAGAAAAATTCAGCGTAGTTTCTTTCCAGTTCTTCTTCGCTGTGTTTTGTTTTGCTGAACTGGCCAATGCTAAAATATGACAAATCCGAGTGCAGTGTACTGTCGATTGATGATGAATAAACAATACAATACAATACAATTGCAGTTCCATCTAATAGTAGATATAGTGTCGATTCCATAGCTATGCGATGAATAGCTTAAAGTAAGAACAGTGGACATTTAATCGAAAGTTCTCAGGTTCGAATCCTGCTGTAGACGAATGTCCAGAAAAAATCAATTTCTGATTATTTTCTAAATCCGATTAAAATTTCATTTCATTTCATTTCATTCGTTCATTCATAAACGAAGAAGATTAGTGATCAAACAATGGTTAATTGTATCGATAATAATGGCATATGGGCTTCCCTAGCCAATAAAGTTTTACAGCCCAACGAGAACGTCAGGTTTTTGCTGCATTCATTATTATTATTCTGATGACTCATAAGGAACCTTTGCAATCCAGGGCATATAAAGTGTGACAACGAAACGGAATACTGCCGCTATAGCAGCGCCTGGCGAACGGGCTGCTAACGAACCCGACGATGTGACGAGCCGTCGTTAACGGTCCGGAGACAGCAGGACAGCGGAGTGTTTTTATTGTCCGGGCAAGGGCGACGAAGTGCCCCGATGACGTGTGATGGAGAAGCACCCGTTTCGTATCGGTGCAGCCAACGGTTCAATGCTCTGATCACAGGCATGCCAACATAGACAGCCACATTTGGGAAGGTATTTCCCAGTACCCTGCTAGCGGTCTTGCACTCAATACTGCGCCGAGCGGTTCTTTTTGTTGGTGACCCAACACTCACCGTTGGCCTGGAGTCCTTGAGCTACCGAAGGTTTGTAGGGTTGCTCTGTCTTTTTTTTTGCAACCTGACATGGGTGGCTAATACCACACAACTACCGTTATGATATTAGCCCAATACACCACATTCCCGAAGGAATTAGGTGCCAAGACAGGACCTTCTCTTTATGAGCACGGCTACATTAAACTGGATGGAAAACACCACGAAACAATTTTTCATTGCCGCTTCGACCATCTTTTCATCCAATGCGATGGTACCGGTACCAGTCTGTTTTCTTTTTCTTTATCTTTCTCTCTCTCGCATTTTCTTTCTTTGTTTGAGTTGGATAAGTGCATTTTGTCAGGAATGCGAGAATTTGGTGTATTTGGCTAATATTACAACGGTCGTTTTGTGGTATTAGGTATTAATAATATGGTTGCTTGAAAAGATATACCAACTTAGATATATCATGTAGGTTTTTGGTGATTATGGAGAAATTAGGTAGGCGTTGTGATATTTCGACGTTACACGTTGATAAATATTGCTGCAACACCAACAACGGGTAGGTTCCTTTCATAACTCAGGCTTCAGGGGGTGGCGACGCTATGCAAAAAGAAAACAGCCCGTCACGGCGCGACGATTTTTCGTCATAATACGTCGCCTGAAAGCGGTCATCACATATTCACACCCGCGTCCGGCGCCGGAAACCGACTGAAGCCCGCGCGAGGGGGGAGGGTCACTTCCGGTGGTTAATTTTTACGGAGGCGTCGTGCGCAGTCATGGCTGCGTGCAGAAAGTATCCTTAAAAGAGGTTGAAATTATTTTTCAGCAATTTTAATTAAAACATATTGCTTGTACCGCCTACTACTCAGAATTCAGTTCTTTCGTAGGCTAAAGTTATTTTATTAACTTGTTCACCCATCACATCCAATACTTGTTATTGTTAAATGTCTAATCTTAATAACGTTAATAACGTGTATGATCATGTAAATGTCCGTTCGTTTGATGAATAAATTGATGATGATGAAGTATTGGTCTACTTACTAATACTTAATTAATACTTTTTCAGATTATTTCATTTATTATTCATTTATTTTCAAAATCTGATTACAATGCTTCAAATTTAGATGTCGCTGAAACGCAAATTAAATTGATGATGAATTGATGTTGATGTACGATGATTTGATGATGATGTTCGATGATTTGATGATTTAGGATGATGGTCTGGTCTGCTTCATGGCTCGTGGCCTAGAGGCGCGGGGACTTTCCTAGCATACCAGAGGTCTGGGTTCAAATCCTCGCCCCGTTGCACCACTGTCTTTGTCATTCTGAGTTGGATAAGTGCGTTTCTTCACGAATGCGAGCTGCTCCATTGTTCGGAATCCATGTAAAACTGTAGGACCCCTTCCCCTACTAGATAGGAGTTAGGGTTTGAGCCGGCCCGGGTTGGTACCATCGCATTGAATGAACGATGGTCGAAGCGGCAATGAAAATTGTCCGTGTTTTCTATCCAGTTCAATGTAGCCGAGCAATATAAAAAAGGACCTGGCATGGCACCTAGTTCCCATGCAGGGCGTTAGGCTAATATCTGACGGTCAGTTCAGTATTAGCCATCCATTTCCAGTTACAAAAAAAAAAACATTCACTGTCGGCGATTTTTAAGCGATGTATTACTTAAGGTGCCCCCGTAAGCATCAGAAAATTTCGCCTCCCATACAAACGTAGTTTACTAATCATTTGAAAACGACTGAAGCAATTTACTTGATATTTGGTATCACATATCTGGCAACAAATATCTGTGTCTGCATGCCTTTGTTTTTTCGATAAAAGTATACTGAGTCAAACCACAGAGAAAACAAAATTAGTATGAAGATTTTGTTTTTGCTTTCATCTGATTCGGTTTGGATTTTTCAAAAAAACAAAAGCATGCAGACACAGATATTGGTTCCCTGATTTTAGATATTAAATATCAATTTAATAGGAACAGCGGTTTTTAAATGATAACTAAACTACGTTTGTATGGGGAGCATAGCTTACGGGCCGTTCTTAAGTGACTAAGCCATCTATTACACCCGTAATCTATGAATACCTTACTAATCATCACGCTAAATCACCAGAGGGGTGAGCGATGGGATAAAGGGGGTTAGCGAAAAATCCGAGCCCTCACAACTGAAATGTCCTACACTAGTCATTTGAGGCGTATTACCATATGAATGACAGCGGCTTCGCAAAAAGTCGTAGCCGCGAGTTCCCGGAAATAGGCTCCGGCGGGCGCGGACATCCTGCCGGTAGGTCAACATGATCCTGGGTAGACTGAAGAGATTCACTGACTTTGGAACTACGTTCCTTATCTCCCTTATTATTAGCCATGGTCGAAGCAGCAATGAAAACCGGCCAAGTGCGAGTCGGACTCGCACACGAAGGGTTCCGTACCATCGTAAAAAATAAAACAAAAAACTCACGTTTTTTGTATGGGAGCCCCCTTTAATTTTAATTATTTTTTAATCTTATCTATTTGTTGTTATAGCGGCAAAATAAATACACACTCTGTGAAAATTGCAGCTGTCTACCTGTTACGGTTACTGAGATACAGCCCTGTGACAGACGGACAGACGGACGGACGGACGGACGGACGGGCGGACGGACAGCGGAGGCTTAGTAATTGGGTTCCGTTTTCACCCTTTGGGTACGGAACCCTAAAAAATGTCCATGCTTTACATCCGCTCAATGTAGCCGAGCAATGCAAGGAAGGTCTGGCATGGCACTCAGTTCCCGTGTGGTGTGTCAGGCTAATAGTTTATGGTCAGTTCGGAGCCATCCATGTCCAGTAACATGCAAAAATGTAGACAACACTAAAAAAAATTATCAGTGAAACTAAAGTAAATAAAGTATGTTATTTAATTAATGATGATCACAATTCATTAATACATAAAATACACAATTAGAAAACCATAACTTGATAAAATAATCACAAACTTAAAATCACAATCACACATATACATACATACACATACGCACACACCCTCATACCCATATCTATATATACACACATATACTCACCCTCATATACATAGGTGTTTAAAGTCACTAGCACTTACTAATTTACAGTTTAATAAAATAAAAAAAATACAACTTATTTAATAGTTTACAGTTAAGCCCGCATATTAAATTTGCTATCTTAGAACCTGCCACTTATATCACAGTCACTAGGCTAGCGTAGGAGGCAGTGTAATAAAAGAAAAACAAAGAAGAGCTTACTTACACTTGTAGTTAAGAATATACGCTTATAATAGAACCTTTATTTGTAAAAAAAAACTATATAATATGTTCTTATGTTTTTTTAAACTCTGTTCTATTGTGCTTTGTGCTAAACGAATTTAAATAAATAAAACATTATTATTATTATTATTAACTGTAATTGCGAAAATTTGTCTGAGTGAAATCAGTTATCCGTAAACATAAAATGTTACTGTATCTTTTAATTGTTTCTTAAACCGTGTGCGAGAACTACTTTCTCTTACTGTTTTCCTAACTGTGTGAAAACTGTTTCCAGCTTTATTATTTTTCCATTCTTACTTAAGACGTAAGAATTATTCAAGTAATATTCAAGTAAAAAGGTACTGTCCAATCTGTTAAAATTCTTGTACCTCTTAAAACTGCACAGTTACGCGCCTAATTTGTAGTCAGCCGTAATGTTTAATCAGTTGAGATAACCGGTTTAAAATCATCTGATCTCTCACACTTGTTATTTTCACCAAGCGGTTAAAACAACTGTTTGAAATTAACTGTTTTGGCTCATTGATGTATTATTTCCGAAATAATGTATTAGTAATGAGAAATCTCCTCTTTTTCAGCCTTTTGTTGTCCACTGCTGGACGTAAACTTCGCCAAGTTGTGCGGTCTCCTGGTTTTCTTCGCCAGTTGTCGCCTGCTGTCCGACGTTTATCGTCTGACCAACACGCTGGCGGTTTGCCGACGCTTCTTTGTTTGAGAAATACTTTGTTATAAGAAATACTTTACCATAAATGACTGAATTTGAACTACGCTAAAACAGTTAACAGTTGCACTTATTCTTTTCCAGTGAACCGCGACCTGATTTCACCTGAAATCCCCAACAAGTGAACCCGTCGATATTTCCCCAGCGCACCCGGTCGCGGGCGACATGCCAGTCACGTGCCACTTCCGGTGAACCGCCGCGACCCCGCGCCCCCAGCCGGCCGCGGCGCGCAGGTGAGACGCTCCCATTTCTAACGTGCGGATTGAGTTACGAGCTCTGCTTACAATGAAACGCGAAGAATGCCTTTCGTATTTCCGAAAACTTCTGTTACGTATAAAACGCATGCAAGGAACACCACAATAATATCTTGTGGTTATTTCAACAAATGGTTAGATATTGTACGGCCTATAACTCAGCGGCGCAAGGCCTTTACATCTAAGCGGGAGTCATTGGTTCGATTCCCGCCCCGTTCTGGCCCCACTTAATTTCTCTTTATGTGTTGAATAAGTGCATTTCATCTCCAATCCTAGTTGTTCCAAGGTTCGGAATCCATTTGAATCTGTAGGTCGTAAGGGGTTCCCTAACTGGGTGGTAAGGTTTAAAACCGCCCAGATTCGGACCATCGCATTTGATTAACAGATGTTAAAACGGTAATATTGTCCGTGTTTTCAATTCAGTACAATGTAGCAGTACTCATAAAGGGAAGGTCCCAGCATGCAATTTAATTCCTTTGGGAATGTAGTGTGTTCAGCTAATATCTTTGTTCTTTGTGAGCAGTAGTAATCAATCAATCATTGTAAACTAGTTTGTAAGTATCACTGGAAAAAATAATAATACAATGACCAACCTGACGAAGTTTCTTGTCGGCTCTTCTTCGCCAGAAAGTAATCGAACCGACAGGGAAAAAAAATTACGAATCCGAGTGTGTAATATACATCTAATGGTGGAAATATAGAAACTGAAACTAAAACTATCAGATCGGTGGGCGTGGTATTACCCATCGATGTACAGTAACATATAAAAGGCATGCCTTTTATGCGAGGCTGGCAGCCTCGGCCTCGCCCGCGTTAAAACCCGATGTAACAAGTCGCTTGATTTTCGTTTTTTTTTCATATTTAACCACTGCAATAAAGGGAAGGTCCTGGCATGGCACCTAATTCCATCGGGAATGTGGTGTATTGGGCTAATATCATAACGGTAGTTGTGTGGTATTAGCCATCCATGTCAGGTCGCATAAAAAAAAACTGCTTACTGAAGTCGCAAGATGCAAGTGCATGGAGAAGTAAGTATGCCAGTTGTACAGTTCCAGCAACATACTGTCAGCCTATCTGTCCTCCCGACTGTGGATTAACACGTTAGCAGCTCTGGTTTGGATAAGCAACACAGTTAAGAGCACTCTAATCCGCTAAACACATTTTCTACTCAGATCTTAAGTAACATAGCATGATGCTAATTGACGTAAAATAAATTGGAAATACATATTAATTAAGGTAAACGTATTTCACCAAAATGTAATGTAAAATCATTAATTTGTTGTTATATCAGAAAATTGTTGTTACAAATTTATACGGAACCCTCGATTTACAGTCAACCAAAGGTTAAAGGATACACTTCATGTTAAACGTAAAAATGAATGGTCTTTAAATACAACCTCTGATTCAATTTTCTTAGGGTTTTGTTTACTCAATAGCTAGTAGACATCCTCAACTATGTTTGAATCTATACTCAACACTATAATTGTTTCCAGAAGTCAAAGTATTTCGACTTTTCATTCAACCGGATGTGTATCCTTAACTCTTTGTTCGACTGTACGAGTCAGACTGGACTTGCCCGATTTTTTTTTACCATATTGACTTCTCCAATCAAGTCAAAGTCACCGAGAGAGAATATCATTTGACACAGGAAGAAAGCTCATTCGCCGCGAAACTGAGAATCCAAACAATGATAATGATAATGATGGAAGGAAACATCCAAACACTGACCAATTTTCCCCAATTACACTTCTACCTCATTCAAATAACGTGGAAACAAACAAAAATCTCACAGCTATTTCCGCTTCCTTCAATCTCGACGAACAATAGCATTACGCGTTATATCGCAAATTAAGCTAATAAACAAACAAGCGCATTTCATAACGGGGCGAGCTCGCTTGCGTAACAGACAGACAGGCAGACAATCGCGTGCACGGTAACGAGCTTATAATAATATCTTCAAACAGTGTTTTATTAGACCTATCAGGCCGTACGTTACTTTGATAAAATGGTTGTGTTGTTTGTACTTTATCGTCATGAGCTTTCAACCTGGGATTCTAGAAATTAGGATCAAAACATATCAATGATAGAAGCTAAGAATACTTGAACTCGTTGTCTCCGCTGTCCGTCCGTCCGGCCATCCGTCTGTCTGTCACAGGGATGTATCTCATGAACCGTAACAGGTGGACAGCTGAAATTTTCACAGAGTGTGAAAATACGAAATCATACGAGAAACGTGATTTCCTAGGGTCAAATCTTGTTTAATAGTACGGAACGGCTCGAACTTGGCCAGATTTCGTACTAAGCAAGTACAACCTAGGAATGGCTCTGGCGTGTGATGCGAAATACGATTTTTTGAAGATTTGGCAATATGTTTCAATGTTCAACCCAAAGATAATGGAAGAAGTAGCTATATAAATGGTTCAATCGATTCAACGCATTCAAAGCGTTGTTAAGCGTTAATTTATGTATGTACTATACGAAATCTAGTGTCAAGATTATTACTACTATTACATGATTGAACGAAGTTCCACGAGAACTTTACCTTTTAGTAAAGAATCTTTTAACTGAAAGGAAAACACAAACGATTGTAACGCCGAATCTGTTGATATGAACACGGGCGTAACCTTTGTAAGATAACTCGCCGGGTGAATAGCAGGTGAATAGAAAAGAGAGTTGTTATATCTGATGTTTAGTTCGTACCATTCTAACTGCCAAACGCAGTATTATTCGGCTAAGTGAACCCAGATTTACCTCTTGGTATGGTACGAAATACAACTAACTTCAGATTTGATTACTCTTTTGTCTGGTAACTTCCTATTCACCTGGCGAGTTATTATGGTATCATGTTATAAACACACATTACACACGTACATATACCATGGTTATCCCTCATAAATTATCCAGACGGGCGACCCAACCAATAAAAGTTTTAGAACCTGTACAAAAAGCATCGATGGATAAATTAAAACTAATATTTGGTGGATGGGATATCCCACAATAATTTGGAGAGCAAATTTTAAATTCAGACAGGAACAAAATAGTGAAGGCAAGTGAGCATTCCTACTCAAGAGTCTGGCACGGATTCCAGAGGCTTCAACCACTATGATTGGTCGAGGTGAACACCAGGCATATCCTCGTATTTTACGTATATTGAATTATACATATATTGCGACATTAATATTTAAATAATTATATTGTTATTGTACTTAACCCATTGGTTTAAATAAAATCCTCGAATTCAATAAATTTGATAAAGTCCCTATTACAGTAAGTGCAATTAACTGTGAATCATTCGTCCATCTGAGCGCACTTTCAAACGCGATGAGCACAACAAAAACAGTAATATCGGAAGGTTCAAGTATCGAACTCGTAAGATATTCGAATCGACTTCGTACTTAGTGCTAGATCCGTGGGTCGGTGTCGAGAACCGTAACGATTGATTGTGTTGTGTGAAGACTCATATCATTTCGACGGTGGCTTCGGAGGCGCCTTGTGCGTGCGACTTGAATTGGCTTACGAATTTTCAGGCTTAAAACGATTAAAAACTCAATGCAATTTTGATTGTTAATATCAACACTTCAATAGGAACTACTTAACATTGAAAGAGATAAATGTTCAAGATGGGAATATCAAATGTTGTGATGAGCAAACATGAAAAAATTGAATTTGAGGTGCCGCCACTTGTAATAATTACACAAGATAACATTATTGTGAAATTTTGTGAAAGTAAATTGTGTCTTACCGAACTGCTTGCCTAAAATATTAATGCTATTAATGCAATTATTTTTTTCAATATTTGTGGTACTTTACTAAATGCTTTTACTTTCCCCAATATTGAAATTATAAACATGAGCGTAGGGTTGCAAAATTGTAAAGCAAACCTTCAGTTTCTTTATTATTCTATTATATTTAAATTACACACTCGGATTCATCAATTCAGCCGGTTCGTTTACTAATGGCGAAGAAAAACCGACCAGAAACTACGCTTAGTGTGTCATTTTGTTAATTTTTTTCTCTTGATACTTACAAACTAGTTTAAAGTCGTTGATAGATTACTACTGCTCACAAAGGGCATTATATGTGTATACTTAGGCAAAGAGCAAACTCTTGACAACCATAATGACATCCGTATCATTGCCATATTCCTTGTTTCAAGTTTTGATGATTTTATGATTTACAAAAGTTAAAACCTTCAAGCGATCAATTTAAATAAAAATAAGAAATAAAAATTTTGTTTTTTTTTCACAAAAGATGAAAATAAAACAAATTAAATCATGGATGGTATGCTTACGGAATATTCACGTCAACCGGACTATAATGATTGATCCAGTATTGATAATGTGCTCCCATTTTATAGTTGTAATTGATCGAAATCGAGATACACGAGTAGGCTTTTTAATACGTCATCTACCAATGTGCATTTTAGGGTTATGCTATAGTTTATGACAAAAGTATATTTTTTATATAAATACAAAAGTAAATATTGAAATGCTTTTTTTATTTCTTTGCTTTATCTTTGGGGGTGATACTGTATCGAAAACTGAATTTATCGATGTATGTTTCATTATTTCATAATAAATAACGTCTATAGTTATAAAAATAAATACAATATTGCAAACATGTTAAATCCAACTTGTATGAGAAATAAACTTTTTTTTAAATTTGTCTCCTTTTTTCCTCAGTCACTTCTGATTAAAAAAGAATATTAAAACCTGTACAGTCTTAACTCAGAATTATACAGGTTATAATAATAATGCCTGCGTGGCTATCTTCGACACTGTAAGAAATTGCGAAAAACCGTCAAAGGACTTCTGGGGTCGATTTAAAAAAAACTGCTTGTCAAAACTCTCTATACTGTTACAAATCTTGGTTTATTATTGCTATGCAGCGATACAATGTCACTATTTGCATTCCGGTTACTGGTCTGAATACGTAAAGCTGTGGCCCATGAATTGGAACAGGCCCGTCGTTCTCAGGTTTAAATCACCGCATTATAAGTCATCAAGGTGTGTGCTTACAACAGAACACAAAAACTGCACAGGTTGCCGGCACATTTGCATGAATGTTTTTAAGAGAGTCGTTATACTATCAATTTTCTATAATACGGGTTAAAACTGTACACATATAGATGTGCTTTTATTTTTTTACCAGATTTTTTGAAATTTTGGATTTTAACTAGGGGTTAATTGGGTCAGAATTGTGTTGGTTCGAATATAATCGAAGAATCCCTTGGCTGACGTCATTGTCTGGATTGTTTAGCACTAGAGCAGTGGAGATACAATCTAAAAATGAGATTATTTTCATAATCTGATTACAATCCTTTATTATTTATAGAGGTGCATAACCTCTATTAAATAAAAAAATAATAGGTAAATGCATTTTAAAAATAGCCTGGTGGCACGGGGACTTGCCTGGCATACCAGGGGTCTTGGTTTAGGTGCCATGCCAGGGCCTTTACTGCCCTTTACGGGCACGGTTACATTGAACTGAATGGAAAACACAGTTTCCGCCACTGCCACCTCGACCCTATGTTCATCCAATGAGATGGTACTAACCCAGTCGGGCTTAAACCCTATCATCTAGGAGGGGACCTACAGTCAAGCATGAATTCCTAACAGCTTGCATTTATGACGAAATGGACTTATCAAACTCAGAAAGAGAAAGAAAGTGGTGTATGAACGGGAATAGAACACATGAACCCTGGCAAAGAAGGGAATAAGTCCGCGCGTCCCAGAATTACGAGTCACTCAAATAATAAAACATTGGCCGTGGAGAACTAACACAGAAGTGTTCGTTCTATAATAAATTTGAAATGTATTCGTGCCATGCAAACTTGCAGTATTAGCCCCGGTTGCACGAAAAGACAGCCAAGTTAATCAATGTTCAAACACGTCACTTTTAGGGATCCGCCTGGAGCTCCTTCCATACTGTCCACACAAAGTCACGTGTTCGATCATACTTTGACGTTGATCTTGATTTTTTGTCCTTTCGTGCACTCGGCCCTTAATGTTGCGAGGCCCTTGCCACAGAGTGGGTGTGTTGGTAAAGGAGTTGTGAGGACTCCACTCCTAACGGAGCGTCCAACGCTACAGGCGTCGCCAGTCAAAGGAAGGCGGATCTAGATAAATACCTACTTGCCCTGAACTGCGCCTGAGACCGCGGCATACGCAAGGGAACCATTTAAGTTACTATTTTTTCATTTTCATTCATTAGCGTCCGTTGGAAAATATATGCTGCAAGTACCGTAAACTAAATTAAAAACCGGACAAGAGCGAGTTTGTCCCGCGCACCGAGAGATCCGTATATTTTTGTACGTGAACTGTTGGTTCATCACGAGAATTTATTTTATGATTTTACTACAAATTAACGCTTTTCAGATCATTTCCTCCAATTTTGGTGACCTTTCTTCTTGCCAAATTTCATGAAGCAAAAGTCAACACGAAGGTGTTGATTCATTGGCGATTGTCAACTATGCGGCACAGACAACAATATCTTTTGATCGCATGACTTAGAAGCTTGCTTTATAGGGTTCCGTATTTTCCACTCCGAGAAACCTAAGAATTTGATATTCATTTTAACTTAGTGTCCCGCGTTCCAGAGAAAAAGGAAAGACAAATAGACAGAAAGACAACGAAGTGATCCTAAAAGGGTTCCTTTTTTCTTTTTGAGGAACGGAACCTTAAAAATACACAATTGAGCATGTTCTCCCGAAAAATGATCGTAAAATATCATAAACATTTGGTTGAAATATACAATCATGTAATACTGTTAAACTGCTTACACAATCTGTGGTTTTAGAAAAGCCAGAATGGATAGTAAAATTTGATAGTCACAAATTATTTCCTTCGTGTTATTTTTATCAAAATGTATTTTGCAATACTAATATCAACGCTAGCAATGACAAAATGATTGGCGAACGCGCGAGACTGAAAATAGTCGTAACAAAAACTAAGGCTAACGAAAAGTAGTACTTTGTGACGTCACTTTGCATTACTTTGAAATGTGTCCAATGTGTTCAAATGTGTCCAAAATGTGTCCAAGTGACGTCAGAAAGTACTACTTTTCGTTAGTGTTAGTTTCTGTTACGACTATTTATCTCAGTGTGAGTGTCAGTGGACATGCGGTCGAGAGTCTTAGGACCGAGTGCACGAAAGGACAAAAAATCAAAATCAACGTCAACGTATGATCAAACACGTCACTTTGTGTGGACAGTATGGAAGGAACTCTATGCGGATCACCGAAAGTGACGTGTTTGAACATTGATTAACTCATCCGTCTCTTCGTGCAACCGGGGCTTAGTCGATTTTGTTAGCTCAATTGACCTGGGCAAGACAACGATAAAATTAGTACGCAAAATTTGAAATGTACTCTTCGGCTAGCATTGGAGAGTACTGAACAATTTTGTTTTAAATTATCTTAAATAAAAGCTACAATTTCTTTACCGGCTAACACTGTAAGCTCTTTGGACTTCTTGGCGCTTTGCTGCATAGTGCCCTCGGTGAAGTCGCACTGACCGCCTCATACAAGCTATGTAATGACCGGAAGACTTCGCATGCGACTTTCATTCAACAGACATACAGACACACTGACAGCTCTGCGTGTTTAATAGCGCATGTTTTCAGAGTTCTCATCGGCAAAGTAGCCTCCTATTTGCTTTGTCGGGTCGGCTGTGACCGCGGCCTTATCTGCAAAAGCAAATGCTTTCTATGGCTTAGTGTATTTGGACGTTCCGGGCGAGCATACCAAAAGAGGTTTCCACCCTCAGATCAAAAAAGGAAGAAAAATCTAGCGCGCTTAGATAGGATGTCCCCAATTTGTAAGAATCTACTAAGAGATTCGTCTTTCGTGGTTCGGATTCGTCTTAAAACCGTAGATTCCTTACTTACTAGGTGGCACGGTTAGTTCCGCTCGGTTTGGATATTGTTTATTGATCACCAATAGGAAGTACACTGCACTAATACACAATTATAAGGATGGTCTTGGCATGACACCTAGTTTCCATGTGGTGAGTTAGGCCAATATCTGACGGTCAGTTTGGTATAAGCCATCCATGTCCAGTTACATAAAAAACACGGATTTATCATATTTTATCATTAGTTCCAACAATCATAACAAAAAAAAGAAATGGCAAAATATTTCGTTGGAAATTTCCACCTTGCCTAAGTTTACAAAAGTGCTTGTGCTTACAGACGTAAGTACCTGTCTATGTAAATACATTATTTTGATTGGTTATAACATTAACAGAAAGTTTTTACCATTTATGAAAGGAGAAAATCACCGATTTAATGTCGTATGCAACAGTTCATAACAAATGTCAGTTTATTTTGTAAAGATTATGCCCGCCATCTAAAATGATTGAATGAATTGAATGAATGATTGATTGAATGATTTATTTTTGCATGAAGAAATTACAGATTTTTTCAGGATACTAATTAATAAAATAAATACAGTGTAGAAAAAAAAATTACACTTGTTTTCATGAATGACTTACAGATGGCATGCATGAAATACCATAAATAAATATGTAACATTTATCGGCCACTGTGCATTACACACGCTAGAAGTTCTATAGGTAACTTAACAATAAGATAAATAAGTACCTTTGGGTGAGCAGGGCCACCTAAACTGGCCTAACTGCTGTATCATAGGTGGCACGTCGTGCTCGTTTATACATAGCTACATTACATACCTACCTACTTAAGATACAAATTAAAATTAATAAGATGATAATATTCTTTCTTTGTCTTTGCCAAGCGATAGGTGCGGGTATATTGTAAGTGAAATATAGTACTATCACCAGCGATCAAGTCAACAGAGAGTATAATACTCAGGACATTGATTGAGATAAGACACTATCTTTAATAAGTTCGAAAATTATATATATCTACTACATAGACACTACGTACCTCATAAGAGAGTTTAGATTAAGGGATATATTGTTGCATACCAAATAATAAAATGCCTATTGGAGCAGGCCAGTCTCCACAAACAGCACCCGTTCACGAGCATCACGACGGGTCCAGCCATTGCCTCTCTCAATTTGAGGGGAAGAGGTGACCCGTTTGTGATATGTTGTATAAATGAAATAAACCAAGGATTGGTTTTCGCTGCATCACCGGAATGTGACTTGCCCCAGATTAATTAAAAAGTGATCATTACATTTATCTCAGATTTATCAAAAAAATCACCTATTTGCCGACAACTCCAATAACGTTGAAAGATGAATGATGCGTTGCTTGCGTCGTCAATAAGAATGATTGCGTGTTTTTTTATCATCTATGTAATAATATCTGGTAATTTGTAAATATCCTTAAAATATTTGCGATTAGATAGGCAGTCGCGATTCAGTCTACACGCGACTTTAGACTTTGCAGATGGGTAAGACATACTAAAACGTTTATTTATAAATATTCTCTTTTGTCAGGTGTACTTTAACTTTTAACTTTACCAAATTAACTTTAGAATACTAAGTATGTTACATTATGTTATGATTAAAATAATTAAGAAGGATATTTTTCTTGTTAAATACATCAGCCGGATCAGAGAAGCTTTTAAATCGAAATTAGATTCTTCTGATTTTCAAATTTAATATTTGATTTAATATTATTGTTTTCTTTTCTAGGGTCCTTTCATTTTTACGCCTGTATATTGCTCGCGATATGTCTTACAGCTGCGGCCTCTAAGTTCGACTACACGAACTATACTCTGTATTCAGTCGACACATCCACTGATGCACAGATCAGCTACCTTCACGAGCTATCCCTCTCAAGCAAGCTCGACTTTTGGAAGAGCCCCTCTGTGACGGATGGCACCGCTAGTATAATGGTACCGCCTTCTTTGAGGGCTGAATTTTTAGAAGGACTGAATAAAAACGATCTTAAAGCTAAAGTCGTCATTGAAGATATCCAGAAGTAAGTAGTTCATTTCTCTGGCAATTTTATGTTATTTCTTACTAACTACTTACTATTTTTTTTAGTTACGGTTATTATGGAATACTATAGCCATGAATGTGAAGACAGTCCCCATTACTTTGGACTCAGTATAGCGCAGAGCTTCTTGTTAGAGACCTGAAATATACCGCTGAAATTCATTCATTCTCTGGGCAATGTCACTCAGTGTGTTCCACAGATGGAAGCTGCTTTGTGGAACTTTCATAGCTTATTGCTCAACATTAAAAATATTCGGAGCACACCCCTCAGAAAACCAGAGTACCCTTTTATAAGGCCTTGGAGAACCCACTGATTACATAATTTCTATCTTGCAACGCCAGAGCTTGGAACTGTCTGCCGACGAGTGCCTCTCTAATTCTCTCATGCTGTCAGGTGCTTTACATCGATAATCCAACACCGAAACTGGCATGTTGCTTAGATATTTCAATCCACTTCTATTTAATAATATGCATCCACTGGTCTAGCTTTGTATTAATTATGAATTAGTCCAGACATCTACAGCTTATACCGATTTTTTTTTATATGACATGTTGAGATGCCCGGCTACGCTCATGTCAATATCTCGACAACAGTACCACCTACCGGGTCCAATTGTAAACACCCAAACACACACTAAACATTTCATCAAACTCGGTCCAGTTGTTTAGAAGGAGTTAGGTGACAAACAGACGTACGTACAGAATAATTATATATCTATATCTGATGATAACTCTATCGCACTTAATTCCTAAATGTAGATGGTACTATACCAGAACCTTTTCTTTTTTAATAGCACGGCTATGAAGCTCGAAGATGGTTGTTAAAACGCACATGGTAAAGTAGCTACAAGCTATTTCAGAGCTGGGTTGTGGAATCAGAAACAATTTCTAATTTATTTAAATGTATAATAAAATCGCCCTTAAAACGACACGAGTGATATACTATTTATACGTTGCAATTAAGTTAAATCATCTTAATATCATTGCAGAATTGTCAGCAAAGAAAAGGTCACCAGGTACAATTCAAGAAACATCGGTGACTTTGACTGGGAAAGCTACCACACCCTCGACGATATAGAGCTCTGGATGGATCAGCTCGTATCGACATATCCCAACCTCGTATCAGAGATAATTGGAGGTGTATCCCACCTTGGTAGATCTATCAAGGGAATCAAAGTTTCCTTTGGCTCCAACAGAAAAGGAATTTTCCTTGAGGGAACGATACATGCCAGAGAATGGATTTCTGCTGCCACAGTCACCTACATAATTAACGAGATTCTTCACAATGAGGACCCGGAAACCAGAGCTATGGCTGAGAAGTATGACTGGTATATATTTCCAGTCACCAATCCTGATGGGTATGTGCATTCACATGAAGTGGTAAGTAACTTGGATGAATAGAATTCGTTAGAGTATACTTTTTTTCAGATAAATGAAAGGGGAATGTTATGCAGACATGACACATGTTTTTAGGTTATGCAAAGACATCTTAATTGAAGCATTGTTATCAAAAATATTTTTTTTTTAAATCTGGACATTCGCAGAATTGAAATAAGTTTGTCTTTTTTTATGTAGGAAAACTTAAATTAATAAAAAAATAATCTCTTCTGAAATTCACAGTAAGGCTTACCTGCGTAAATATTTTTTTTTTCTAGGAACGACTTTGGAGAAAGAATAGAAGACAAGTAGGAAATGAATATGGAATTGATCTGAACAGAAACTGGAATTACTTTTGGGGAGGTGAGTGATCCTTTGGTCCTTCAATTTTTTAGCGTCCTTTTATATTTTTTGTGAAATGAAACAAACATCTTATTGAAGGATTGTTTTTAGATTTTGAGAACAATCAGAATATATTTCAGTTCGGACATTTTTCTGCAGCAGCATTAATTTATAGATGATAAATAATAATCAGCTATCAATGTTTTTGTGGACATGGTTTGGACTTTAATTTATTCCGATTGGTTTTAATTTCTTGCTTTTAACTTCGGGTACACTAATTTCCATCACTGATTGGTCCACGGATTCGATTTACTTTTGAGAAGAACTCGCAAAAACTTCACTATGTCATCGTAGTAGTAGTATCGAAAGGTGCCATTGAGATTTTTTTTATTATTTAGTATTTGAAAAAAAAAATGTAAACACTTAATGGCAATTCAAAGTGGCAATGCAGCGAGCGTTTTGGGTATGGCGGGGGATTCCGCGCAACTGGAACAATTATACCATTAATTTTAATTTATAAGATAAATAAATATATAATAAAAAAAATCATAAATTCACAAAAAAATATATTTGAACAATAGACCAATTTTTTTAATCGATTTTGAAATCGAAAAATATTAAACCTGGTTGGTTACCGTTCTCTAGTAGATTTAAGGGATCCAATGGTTTTTTTCCACTTTGAAATGTATATCCTGCTTTTGCAGAATATGGCACCAGCTTCAATCCCAGCACCAATACTTACGGAGGCACCGGACCCTTCTCTGAGGATCTTCCTCAGAGAAGGAGGAGAACCAGAACGCTGTCGCTATACATAAGGTCCATCGCCCCGAATCTCCAGATGTACATCTCCTTTCATTCCTATACGCAACTGTTTTTGCTTCCTTTTGGCATTCCTGAGACATACGCTGACGACTACGAGGATATGGTACGTTGTATTCAAAATTTGTGTAAATTTACTAAAAACATATTTCAAAGTTGCAAAATAGCTTGTAACACATATTACCGTTTCCTTTACTTTGCCTTTCATTGCATTTAGATCATATGTTCATATCTATACTACCTTTTGAGATGATTCAGAATAATGAGTTATTTCAGTTAACAATCGCCAGAAGAGCAATGGGTTCCTTAGCAGTGAAATATAACATATATAAGAATGTAACGAGTCAAGGTTAAGAGACTTCTAGATAATTATTTCATGCTTTGCCATTTGAAAAACAAATGTTTCCAATATGTGTTAACTTATCTAGTTCAGCATTGCAGCGAACACTCTGAGCAGTTTCATTGGTTTCTAAGTTACATGATTGTTTATTTTCTCTAGTTTCACATTGATTATTCAGGATGGATTAGCTTCCATAATTTAGGGTTTGATTTAAGTTACATTCAATAATACAGTCATTCATTGATTTGATATTCTAATACATTTTACATGGAAAACACCTCATATACCAAACACAAAAAAAGTAATTTTCTTAAAATTTAGTCCAATAAAGGTGAAATAGTGAGAGTTGTTTTTTTATGTATTCGCTGTAAAATTCAAAGATTTATTAATACGTCTTGAGGTATACGTAAAAAAAATTGAACTTGAAAAACCACTTGTAATTGTTAATTCCTTTAGTTGTCCGATAACATACAACTTTGTGAACAGACCCAGCGTCTGGAACAAGCGTCGACTGGGTAAAGCGATCTCTTATGGTACCCGTGGTATTAATGTACGAGCTTCGAGACCTAGGAGCATACGGTTTCATACTACCAGAGGACCAGATTATTCCCAACTGTGAAGAGGTATGAAAATTTCAAAATCCTTTTCATCACTATTACTCATACGCTCTTATTGGATCACCATAAAACATGCATTTATATTTTTTGGTAATGAATATGAAAGCAATTAAATTGATTTTACGAGGAGCGAATCTCGAGCGCTCGTCACCGTTTCAGATTGGGCGAAAATGCTTTCGTATGTCCGCCAGTTCTCCTCTATAGGTCGCATTTTGCAAACTATTCTCGTGAAACCTAACCTAACATAACCTAACTGAACCTAACCTAACCAAACCTAACCTAGCCTACTAGAATACCAATTGCGAAAAAACTGCAAATTTTGAAATCGTATTGTTTGTATAACTCACTTTCTGGTGGTATGCCTAGGCTCTAAGAATACCTTTGGAATCGTTGAAGTGAGCTGCTGCCAAAGGTTATAGTAGATTAGTGGAGAGTTCTCGCAGTGACCAAACTGCTTAAAACATCCAGAAAGATCATGGTTCTATGCCGTAACAAACACTTCGTTTGACATGGTACGAAATCCAACTAAACGTCAGATTAAATCACTTACTTGCTCGTTCACCCGGCGAGTTAATTTATGACGGTAACACCCTAGGCCATATTTATTGATTAGTCAAATTATCTGGTTGCAGGTTATGGACAGTCTTCGCGCCATAGTTCGAGAAGCCGACCGCCTCGGGTATTCCAGTGCACCATCAGTCTCCATGCCAGTCATCTTGCTTCTAGCCAGCGTTATAGTAGCAAGTGTGATCTAATAAAAGTTTGGATATTAATTATCTTTCCCTCATAGATAATTATTTTGTAACGCTCGTCGTTTAGGGGCGGGTAGACTTGCCTTCCATCCCACAGGTCTGGCTTCAAATCCCCTTTCACGCACCACTTTCTTTCTCTTTATGAGTTGGATAAGAACACTTCGTTACGAATACAGCTTATCCATGGTTAGGAATCCATATAAAACTGTAGGTCCCCGTCCCCTTCTAGGCGGTAGGGTTAAGCCCACCCGGGACGGTACCATCGCATCGGCTAAAAAGATGATCCAAGCGGCAATTAAAAATTGTCTGCGTTTTCCATCAATTTCAATGTAGCCGTGCTCATAAAATAAAGGCGTATAGACCTTCCTTTTATGAGAACGAAATAAAAAAACCTATATTTTGTATAACCTAGTCATTTAGCATGGGCCTTACAGCCATAAGGAAAGTCCGCACCAGGGCCAGCCTAAACAGTCTAATGGTCACCCAATCATATGACCATGCCTAAAGTTTCTTAACCTTGATTATCAAAACCCGAGGCGTCTCGCCACTAAATAATCTCGGACAAAATAAACATTCCCAATCAAAATACATTTATTGAATGCACCAAACCACGAATGCTGCAAGCAATAAAGGTAGAGAAATCCCCGGTAGTGCCGCCGAGTTCATGTACCCAAGTGCCTTCCCCTCCGTGATGAGGGCCAGCAGCGAGTCCATGGTCTCCTCGCAGTTGGGTATGATCTGCTCAGCGGGCAGGAGGAACCCGAACTGACCGCGGTCTCTGAGCTCGTAGATGTAGACTAGCGGAATCTTCAGGTGCGCTTTGACCCAGTCGACGCTTCCCCCGGTTGCTTGGTCTACGATAAAATAAAAACGTTAGATGGATGATTTTATCGATACAAAGGATTTATTAGATAGGTCGGAACTAATGTTAATAAAATACATATTTAATTTAGACTTAAAGATAAAAAACTTCTTCTAAAAGAGCCGGGGCTCCAGTTGTACCTAGAATGCTGGCGGTGTTGCCTCTTTGGATTTCGAGGCTTATTCGCCGGACAAAATGTGCCCCGGACCTGGGATCACCAGAACTTACATTTAAAAGTTTGACTAACGTTGAAGTTATCGCTTCTGGTGACCATGAACCGAGTGTCTCGACGGCGAAAGCTAAAAACTCAAAGGAACTCGCCACGCAGCTGTATTTTTATCGATTGATTGAAAACTCTTTATTACGCCACAGATACTCACAGATAGCTTCTGCTATGTTTCCGACAACGTACTGTGTTCCATAACGTACGGCCAATGATCCAACTGCTCTCCGACCAATGGTCACCTGCCAAAGTAATGAGAAGTTATTAACTAAATTCGTAATTCCCATGATCGAAGAACATATATGAAGAGCGAAATCTCAGATTTTGAAAATATTTACAAAAAAATTTGGTCTGGACATTCATCTAGAGCAGGATTGGAACCTGCGACCTGCCGCTGGGCTATCCAGGAAAGTAAGTAATCCGACGAATTTCTCGATTATATTCGAAATTACATAATGCTTCGTGTCCACTACAAGATGGCGCTGATTTCGCGTATGAATCCTACACTAATTTATATTTACTGTAATTATTGATATATTTACCTAATTTATATAGATAAGACGTGAGAACAAATGGATAGTAAATGGGCACATCATCAATGCGATAAATACTTACTGCGTCCCAATAGTTGTCCAAGGGTTCCGTAGTGTTTCCATACGGCACCATCAGGAGTTGCGAGAAAGAGTGGAAGGACAGATACATTTCGATTTGATCAGCGACGCTTGAGATGAAGGTTGATAGGGTTCTGGTTTCTATCTCTGAGAACGGACCAGGTCCCGCATACGTGTCGCTGGCTGGATTGGTGCTTGCCCCAACGACTAAAGGAAACATAATTTGGTTTAACATCTTTAACATTATAGGTGCCTTATAGTATCCGAGTCTCTTCGGTAGCATTGCAGACTAGCGCTGAGGTTACATAAATCCTTGAATATTATGGTAGGAGAGCGTACTTGAATTTAATTAAAAAGATCGTTGGGGGCATAGCGTTTTAAATAAAAAAGCTCAAATCGCAACTACATCAATATTTCGTTTCAAGCTTACCTAGCCAGTTATTGTTCCAGTTTCTATTCAGATCAACCCCATAGCTTGTTCCAACCGGCCTTCTATTTTTCCGCCACATACGATTCTGAAACACATGTTTCGTGTCAATTTAAAATCCTACTGATTCCTAATAACATTAATTAAATCCATGATTATAAAACTTGATACATATTTTTTAGGAACGCGGCAACATTTTTGACCAATTTTAGTTTCGAATATTTAAGAAAATGTTAATTTCTTACCGGTCCGAAAGTCCAAACATAGCCATCAGGATTAGTAACTGGAAAAATAAACCAATCAAAACCTTCTGCGGCTGCTCTCGTCTCATCATCAGAGCTGTGCAATAGCTCATTGACTATGTAGGTCATGGTCGCAGGTGAGACCCACTCTCTTGAATGTATGCCCCCTTCCAAAAAAATAGCTTTACGTCCTGATCCGTAGGATATCTTGATTCCTCTGATTTCACGACCCTCATACGTTTTGCCTCCGACCACAGGAGTAACTATGTTCGGGTAAGTAACTGCTAGATCATCCAGCCATTGGTTAATATCTTCTAGGGAGTAGTAAGCATCCCAAGCCATAGTCCGGAGATTTCTGTTTGTGTATTTGTTAACTTTTTGATTTTCGATAGCACTGGAAGATCAGATATTTTCAATGAAACATATATTTCATACTTTTAAACAATATTGTTTATTATAAGATAATTTTATCATGTAATGTATGATATATAGATATTACAATATGAATTTACAATTTGTGTTTGTTTTTTTTTATTTGCTAAATTGTGTTCATTTATCGACTTACTTTTGAATGTTTCCGATTGCTACTCTTGCTTCAATCGCATTGACCTTCAAAAAATCCTCAAACGAACTTTTCCTACTGGGTGAACTTACAACATTTACAAATGCATTAACAATAGTTGGCTCAACCCAAAAGTCCAAGTCTTCGTCGTTTTGCAGCTCTTGTAAAACTTTTACCTGGATATCTGATTCAGGCACAATCCTGTACAAAGTGTAATTGTCATATCTGATATTTACACAATTAACGATAGCTAGCGTTGCAAGCAAACATGCCAACTTGCCAATCATCCTGACCTAGAAACAATTCCATACTAGTGTTAACCACAGAATATGACAGTAAGACAAGTGCAATTAAAGATGACTTAAATTACATTACAAAAATATAGACATATATAGACATATCAATATAGACATATAGACAACATGTAATCCAAAGGTCGCAGGTTCAAGTCCTGCTTCCGACGAATGTCACGACCAATACTTTTTCAGATTATTTTCAAAATCTGATTACAATGCTTAAAATGTAGATGTCGCTGAAACTCAAATTAATGAGATAACGGTAATGTCGTATCCATTAAATACATAAAATTATCAAGTAAAATCCGGGCTGACTCTTAGTGTCCGATACCAAAAACGTCTTTGGTGACGACAGCAATAAGATTGATAGCTCAATCATTGCAGTCAAAATGCCTTAGCGTAGGATCAATACGCAAAAACATTATCAGCGCCATCTAGCAGAAGATAGGGGAAGCATTGTGTCGATTCGAATATAATCGAGAAATTCGTTGGCTGATGTAATTGTCGGGATAGCTCAGTTGGTTTAGAGCAGTGGACATGTAATCCAAAGGTCGCAGGTTCAAGTCCTGCTTCCGACGAATGTCACGACCAATACTTTTTCAGATTATTTTCAAAATCTGATTACAATGCTTAAAATGTAGATGTCGCTGAAACTCAAATTAATGAGATAACGGTAATGTCGTATCCATTAAATACATAAAATTAACAACAGGAACAAATCACTGGAAGAAATCACTCCTAGTGATAAGTCCGCCTTTGTGCAATTTTATTGTTGTTTCGAATTGTTTTTGTAATTGTACTTGTTTTCTATTGCACAATAAAGAATTTAATTATTCATTCATTAAACAAGTTTAATTCCAGTAAATGTATTGAAAAACAACACAATATAAGATGACACAAATATACGATTGTCAAATATTTTACCAACTCGTATGAATCTAACACCTATTCCATGCAATGCTATTTTATACTGAATTTTGCTTGACACAAACTCTTGCCTGCTTTGATATACCACTACTGAATGATCTTATTTAGTTCACAGTCAGTATCTATGTTTACTAAACCTTTAAGCACTCGACTGATTGAGATAATCTTTAGCTTAGAGCAGTGGCTTTAGTGCTGATACAGTTTATCAAGAATCCTGTAAAAACTGTTGAAATTTCACATACGTTGCTTTTCATTATTTTTAAACAAAAACATATTTATAAATTACATACATTATTTAAGCGATCGCGTCGTTTCACAGAAGGGGTAAGCAGAATGATCATAATGTACGATCACAAATTAATTATCTTGCTTCATACAGAAGCAGATTAGGAAATACACAAGAAAATATAAGTGTAACCATAACCAAGGTAATTTGCATTGGAAATGATTTCTCCTAACACCTCACTTAGTTTGACCAATAACTTTTGGAATTGCGTGTAATGCAGTTACATAGTGGTCTATTAACAGAGGTCTTTAAAATGAAGTAAAATAAAGTTGTGGGGCAATTGCGTGATTTTTTTACTTACCATTACCCATATACCTGCGTCCAAATACACATGGAATGCGTTGCATTTTAAGATTGGTCTGGGTGTTTGATCCTAAAGTCTGTCTAAGTTGCCGAGTTAACATATTATTAAGGAACGATTCTATTACGAGTCCTAGGACACTAATATTTTCGAACAAGATACACATTTTGAAGGAATAAGGTACAAATTCAGCGTCCTGCTGAAATTTTCTAATAAAATCAGGATCTTAATTTGTATTGATTTAATTTATTTGTGATCAGGTATTCCTGGTGAAAAATAATTTTATTCTAAAACTCCAATTTATAAAATAGATTAAAAATGTGTATAAATAAATATGGCATTTAAGTTTAGTTTAGTGAATAAGTGTTTGTTTTATTTGCGACCTTATATTTTTTTAATCACATTGGTGCAAGAGGTCCGGCCATGTGATTCGTCGTGCAACCTCCACACATCGAGCTATCTAATTCCTGCTGCAAGGGGCCAGGTGAATACTTGCAAGTGGGATCGGGAAAAGGATTTACAGAAAGGCAAGTACAAATCTCTCTTCGAGGACAGCACAATTTTTTCACAAAGAAACTTTCAAAAGTAGACTATTTAGACTATTTAATAAAAAAATATTTCATTCCCACAATGTGATGGATATATTTTGTAATCATTAAGCAGTGTATTCCTTGTGAAATAATAAAAAAATAATACATGTACAATGCGATTCAAATAAAAATAGAATGAGATCACCCCCATTTTGTATGTCAAACTGGTAAAACCATAGATAACTTAAAATATCTGTGGGTAAAACTCTCACTTCAGTACGAAGTAGAGTGTGGCTGCAAAAAATATATAATAAACATTTTGACAATTTTTTTTAACTAAATATTGATTTGAAGAACAGATAATAAAATAACACTCAACAATGCGATAACAAACAAAATTAAGTAATAAAACAATGCAACTGTGGCACTTTCGAGGATTCCTGTCACAAACTAATACTTAATAACGAATACACAGAAACAGATAGATACAGATACCAAAGAATAGATCCCCTACTCTTTTAACTGTATATTCTGTGACAGGCACTTAATGTAATCCTACTAGTGTGAAGATTCGTGTGTTATTGTCTAGTGTCGCTGTCATGGCAAGGCAGAGACGCTACGAAACAAGGAAACGCAAAACCATGTAGACGCACATACTCGAATCGAACCTCGATTCTGATGGAAGGAAAAGAGCGTTAGGCTTCCTTTGATATTGAAGCAAATGTTTCCTGTGTAAGCCCGTGCGGTCGTGCCGACCGTACTTTCCCGCGAACATTCGAGTGAAATCAGTCACGAGCCCCGTCCTATTCTTATTTCAATCGCATTGTATCCTTTAACGCATCTAAATCTAGGGTTCCTTTCATTGCGAAATGTCAGTTATTTTCGGCCACCACCGGGGCGTCTAGATGATCTTGAAGATGTCGAAGATCTTCTCGTTGACCTGAAAAAACACGACAACATTCAAAATCGTTTTTGTAAAGAGACTGTAGGGTTTTAAATATTAATATGAAAAAACGTAAATCTTGAAATCAATAGCTATATTATTGCCATGATTCTAATTGATCTCGAACTTGGTTGTGTGTGGTTTTACGTTATCGTTAACATTTTTGTCGTGACCTCCTATTATTTTTATGATAACAACATTATAGAGTTCCCATTCATTTGAAGGCAAAGCGTTATAAATCTATATTCTTAACTTGGAAATTAGCAGAAATGTGTTGTAGTCCGGACAATCTTTCGATTTTCAATTTGATTCGAATTCGAACCGGTGATCTCCAGATTACATATCTTCTGCTCTAACCAACTGAATTACTCAAACAACTGAGTCAGCTAAGTAATTTATCGCATATATTTTTGAACCTACACAACACCTACACTGTATATTAGATTGCAGTAATTTCCAGTATTAATCACACGCTTAGGCATTTTCACTAAAATATTTGATATCAATGATGATTTCAAGATTATTTTTAAAATAAATTCAAAGTCTTTAATCTCAAAAACATCCTGTAGACACATTGATTATTCATAAGCAGTGGTGGTTTCACAAGCAGATTACTGCAGATCCTGGTCGCTGGAGATACAATTCGGGAACCCAAAGTCGAATCCGTTACACAAACCACTCAACCAACTCAATAGAATTACCTAGTAGAGCTTCTTACTGTGGACGAGGTAAGTATCCCAGCCGCCTGCCCTCTCGGATCAGAGCTAGGAGCGAGTCCATGGTCTCCTCGCCGGTCGGGCGGATCTGCTCTGCCGGGAGGAGGAAGCCAAACTGACCGCGGTCCCGAAGCTCATAGCACAGCACTATTGGCACCTGCAATGTCTCCTTCACCCAGTCGATACTGCCGCCTGTGGCCACGTCTGGAGGAGATATATCATGGTGAGAGGACGGCCTTAATAACGAAGACATCAAGTGCGTCGGCGAAAAGCAGTGATTCCGTACCGCTGAGGGCCGGGAGGACTGGAAGAAAATCGGAGAGGCAGTGGACGCAAACACGCTTAATAAAAATGTACAGATGTGAACAGCTCTTAAAATGAATTCAGGAGCGTAGGATCTACTGTCAGAGGTCGTGGGTTCAATCCTCCACAACTTTATTAATCAATTTGAATTCCGTCACGAATGCGAGCTGCGCCATGATTCATGATGAATGCACCTATCCAACTTATAAAGATAAAGTGGTGCATGAATGGGGTTGGGAACGAACACATGAGTTCTGGTTTAAGGCGAGACTCCGCTACCTTCAGTTACAAGCCGCTATATGTGTTTATTGCCTATTATACAATACATTGGATGCCCGGATGGATAATACCCAACACGCCGCATTCCCGAAGGAATTAGGTGCCATGCTAGAACCCTCCCTTGTACGGCTACATTGAACTGGATGGAAAACATGGACAATTTTTCATTGCCGCTTCAACCATAGTTTCATCCGACTGGTGGTACCAACCCGGGCGGGGTTAACCGTTATAGTTTTTTTTCAGATCCGAACCATGGAACAGCTCGCATTCGTGACGAAATGCACTTATCCAACTCAGAAAGCGAAAGAAAGTGATGCATGACCGGGGCGAGGATTTGAACCCAAACGTCTCGCATGGAAGGCTAGTCCTCTATCCCCTAGACCACGAGCTATATAATACGTCATTGTACAAGTATAGCGGTCTAGCATCACTAACCGGGCTTTTTGGGTGCCTTCGAAAACGAACCAATATTTTCAATCGGTTTTCTAGACTGGATAAACTTACAAATAGCTTCAGCGACGTTTCCAGCTACATATTGGGTGTTGTATCGCACTGCCAGTGATCCCAGTGCTCGTCTGGCTATTGTTATCTGCAATGAATATTTCATTATATGGTCAGTATTTTCTGATATGTGAAAAAATATGTATTTTTCAAATACATAAGTGGATACGGATGGCCTACACCACAAATATTGTTATGATAGTGGCCCAACAAATTTGATGGGAAGTAGGTGCAACTCTGGACCTTAAGGCCCTGGTACTAGCCAAATCGCAAAGTTAGACGGGGCACCCCAAGTTAACTAACTAAGTCTGACGATTATAAGTGTCATTCTTAAAATATATGATTCCTTGTCTAGGAATCAACCTATATTCGTTAATGTATGTTTCCTTTTTCTATACAAAATACATTGCGGAAAAGGTGTCCATTTACGAACTTTTTTGACTAAATGTAAAAATCTAAAAGCAAATGGAATTTTTTGTTTATGCATATATGCTGTTTTTGCTTATATCTAGAAATCGAATTACTTTCAGATTTCTAATGAGAAAAATATTTTTTTTTATTTTTATTATTATTTAAATAAATGATGGAATCAAAAAATATTAACAATCCATTATCAGTCTGGAGTTCTATTTGGATTTGCTGAAGCGTTTCACTACATATCAGTTACATTTGTTAAAAAGTGCATTTGTACGACGCGAGTAGTTGGCTAGTCCTAGCGCCTTTATACACCTGACATAGGTTATCAAATTGACGATGGCTTTTACACCAGAGAATACTTGTAGGACTATACATATTATTGCATAAGCAACTTTATTAGTTAAGTAAGTTCTATGTCTAATCCATTTGCACTGAGGGTTACTGTTTATTTTGTTCTTGAAAAAAATCCTGAGGTTTCTTTCCGGATTATTCTTTACTGAGTTGATCGAATTTGCGGATCAATCAATTTTTGACGTAAATTTGTGTAGTTTGACTACCAAAAAAGTAAAAAATAATTAAATAAAAAATAAAAAAAAAATGTTACATTAAGTTACCTTGAGAATCAAATATGCATTCCGTTGGATGTACACACACTATAGGATTCGACATTAAGACGATTCCATAACCACCGACGAAAAAGAACTAACAAGTAACCTCTCCGGGACTAAAAATACTCTTAAGGTGGCCCAACCCGGCGGCCTCAACTCATTTGCGGGCACGGTACAAAACCGTGCTGTTGCGCTCTGGGACCTTCTCTGTTTCTAAGAATAAGAAAGGCTCCGTGATGAGGAAGATGCAACATGTCCACAAAAAAGACAATGTGCATAGTGTATGATTTGGTAAGATTTACGAAAATTTTAATTTCAAAACGACTTATAGCTAAAAGTAAACCACGACCGCTGTAGTAAAAAATCTAACAAAAACCAAATATATTATAAATCTTGATTAAATAAGCTATGTCTGATGACTAATCTTTTTAAGATGTTATTACTTTATCATTGCGTAATCCACCTCCAAAGTTATTGTATAAAACGCGCGAAAAATCCTAAAATTCGGACGTTATAACTTGGAAACCAAACACAATTTTACAATGCCAATGGTCATCAGACATCTAGTTCAATCAAATAAAGCAATTTTGAGCAAAATTTTGGATCTCTGACAAGAAATATTGGCGTGATCTTCTTTCCCCTTTTGTATGGGGAGATCAGCGGGTTGGGCCACCTTAATGTGTGAAATCACTATGCGCGTCGGAACCATTCGTAATGACTCGAATATACCAACCACGTCATCATAATTGTCCAAATGCTCCGTGGTGTGCCCGTACGGCAACAGCAGTAGTTGAGTGAAGGAATGGAACGACAGGTACATCTCTATCTCGTCCGAGATGCTGCGGAGGTAGGTGGACATGGATCTAGTCTCGATCTCGGAGAACGGTCCTGGCCCGCCGAACGCGTCGTTGTTGGGCCGGTCTGAGGTGCCACCGACTGGAAAGACAGATTTAGATTTTCGTCCGAAGAGTCACTTACTGGAGATTAAAATGTAAATGTTGGTGGAAATTTAGCAAGACGCATGGAGCGGATAATAGTGCCTGAGTTAGATAAAAGGCTATATAAATAATTTTAGTTTGGTTTAAGAATCTACCTTGTTTTACATAAAATCCTAAATTAAGCAAGACGTTCTTAGAATATTGTTAACTGTTCGAATATGTTTATATTATATTATAATATTGTTTGTTAATAAAACAGTGTTCGATACCATGTTTTGATTGAGCAATATTTTGAATACTTGTTTATTCTCAAATATACATGAGAAAATATTGGTTTTGAATCAGTTTCTAATCCACCGGTGGTGACTGTTGCTAGCAACGAAAAAAAAAGTCTCTCATTTGTTCGTTTAGCATCCCAGAAACATTTAGAAGCAGTACTGGTATTGAGCCTTGAATTATTCAAAAAATAAAAACAGAAATAATAGGATCCCACCCAGCTAGTAGCCGATCGTATATCGTATCGGTACACTTATCGTATCGTATCCGTATCGGTATACTTAAATGCCGGAGTGGACATGTGAATTTTATTTAAAATTAGTCTAACCACATGGTTCCAAACAACTGTTAGACTATCCTTTTTCCCATAGGTAACCCATAGTAGATTAATGTATATATACTACCGTACAGGAAAGATATATTCAATTTACCCATCCAGTTTGCATTCCAATTCCTGTTCAAGTCAACACCGACTGCAGAGCCATGCAAGTTGGATACTGGTCGCCTATTTTTTCTCCACATTCGATTCTGGAACGAACGATAAATAAGTGGATATGTCAGTCCAGATAAAAATCTGATAAAAGTGGAAATATGTTTTTAAGCTCAATTCATCAGCCAAGTGAGGAGTGTATGGCCCTCAATTATTTAAAACTTTCAAAAAAGCTGATTTAACATTTAATAAACATTTATATTTGCATTAGGTGACACTTATACAATATTCGAAAGAACTATATAAGTACAATGACATACCCCCACATGGCTCTCCACATATCCATCAGGATTGGTCACTGGGAATATATACCAGTCATAATCGTTGAGCGCAGCCTTGATTTCAGTGTCTTCGCTATATAAAAGTTCGTAAGTGAGAAAATTTACGGTTGCCATTGAAATCCATTCCCTAGAATGTATTCCGCCTTCCAAAAATATGGCTTTTCTCCCAGATCCCTGAGATATTTTGATTCCTTCTATTTTTCTCCCTTCATATGTCTCTCCGGCGATAATTTTGGTCACCTGGTTAGGGTGAGCTGCTACTAAATCATCCAGCCATTCGTAAATATCATCGAGGCCATAGTATTGGTCAAACGTCATTCCAGTTTCGGTACTGTATTTGGCAATTTTTTCGTTATCTATCCATCTGAAAAAGGCAAACAGTATTAGTTAATTGGATGAATTAAAAAAAAAACTTGGGGCGTGTCCACTAATAATACGTAAGTTTTTTTCCCCTTTACCCCCCTAAAGCTAGATTTAAGGGTTAGTTAGGCTTTCAACCCCCCTTTTATTTATGTTAGAATTCGTAATTTCTCTCTAAAATTGACATGGTATAGTTGCGGGTTTGACATTTAAATATATGCACCTTTTGAGTATATTTAATTAAATCAAAATTAAACTCTGAAGGTGTAGGTTCCAATAGCCTGTGCAAAAGAAAACGCGTAGTATACATACATAAAAAAACCCTACCAACCAAATCCCCTCTCTCCATTGGAGCCTTTCGTAATAAATGGACAAGCTAAAAGCAAATAGTCTTCATCAGAGCACATAACATCTAGCACATTCTAGAATATTTCAAAGAATGGGAGATCTCACCTTTGCAGGTTATCTGTAAGCACTTTTACTTCGGAAGTAGTTTCATTAAAAGATGCGCGAAACTTGTCTTTTTGATCAGGTCTTACTAGAATATCGACGAAGCTCCCAACAGCTACAGGCTCATTCCAGAAATCAAGATTTTCATCGGTATCGATTAGATTTTTCAGACGTTGTAACTGTTCTTCATTTCGTGGCACTATTTGGTATAATGTGTAGTTGTCATACTGTACTTTGGTACAAATAGCCAACAATGATTGTAAGAGTAAAAAAAATAAAACAAACATTATAATGTTTGTGATTAAAATGAAAATTAATAATGAGCGACACTGTTCGAAAACGCACACAGCATTCGATGTGTGCGTGTATTAAAAGTGTTTTTGCAATAAAAATTTTGTCGCGATAAGATAAGTCATTTTTATTGATCGATCTTTTGTAATTACAATTATAAAGATAATGATAAAAAAACAAAACATTTGCCAGTCCGAAATCAGATGTAAATTTCACCAAAGATAAAAACAAATTGAAATAAATCATTCATTAGATATCAACGGGGTATCACAAAACTTATATAAAAAAATCTAGCTGGAATTGAACCCGTTGTAGTAACGAACGTAACGAAAAGTAACGTGTAAGTAACGAAATCAATCATCTTGTAATACTGAACGCTGTACAATTTTTGAGTTGTTGAATCCTACTATGTATTCATAAAAATGTCCGCCATTATGAACAATTGATTACTTAGTTATTGCATGTAAATCTTAATAGAACTAAAACATACTATTTTGATAAAAAAATATATATTTCCTTTAGTTTTCTGTTTAACATTACTTCACAGAGCGATTTAATTGGGTACGCACATACAAGGTACGTTATTTTTCTCAAAATAAACGGCTCTATTCCAAAATTAAGACACAATATATACAAATCTAATAATATAGTTTTCGTTTTTATCAAAATCGGCCCCATTACTCGTTTGAGTGTTTTTGTTATTTCTCTAGCTATTGCTATGCCCTTAAATCTCACGCCTCTCCTTAAAAAACTCGAAATCAACTTGTAACGAAATCAACTGTAAGAGCTCTAACATGTCACTGCAAACTAAACAAACACATGAACGCAATGAATTTGTCCGAAACTGATGTTTGCAGATTTTGTCGCGAGGAGAAAGAAACTCCACTTCACATTCTATGCGACTGTGGGCCCTTAGGACGCAAAAGAAGGATCCACCTAGGCGGGTATATGATGCACCCAGATGATATCAGATCGATCGCTCCCCAAAAACTACTACATTTCATAAAAAAGTGTAAGGTTAGAGAGCGAACTATAATAAGTCACAATAGATCTTCTCAGGTCGCAGTGACGTCGAGCTACGGACACCGATTAGGGGCTGTAGGGCACGACATCCAGTTTCAAATAATAATATTTTTTTACTGTAAATTTGAAATTTTGAGTGTTTTTGAAGATTGACTGTAATTTTATTTATTTTTATATTTTAACCTATATTGAATTCAATCGATTTGTACTGTTTTAATTTTATTTTAATTGTGATCTTGAATTGTTTAGAATGTGATATGGTGCAATCCAATATGGATATATGGCCCGAAATAAAACACTATTATTATTATTATTATTAAATGCCCTTCGTTCAAAGCAAGCACATATTGCCCCGGAGAGCACTGCCACCACGGCCTACACCAAACGCGCTTGAAGGGGCTCCTCTCACTGGTAGATAAGTACTCGTGTGTATTTACTAAGAAGAAGCAGGTTCGACCTTCCATAGTCAAACTCTGCGCATTGACGACTATTTTGGGTTTTTTGGTGTCGACCTGATGCATGACCTAAACTTCAGATGCCATATCGGGGATAAAGCCGATCTGGCCTCAAAAAAGTTGGGAGTTCTCAACAGAATGCGTCAGCATTTCATTTAGGACCGAAAACTACTCCTCAACAAGGCGCAGATTAGATCTAGCGTGTTTTACATCCATTTCAAAGTAGCCGTGCAATGAAATAGAGGACCTGGTAAATAACCTAGTTTCCATGAGATATGTTTGACAGTTCGTTGAAAATAACGACACACTCGCTTATTACGAATTCTTATATTTTTCTTAAGTAAAATGTTGGAAAAGAAGTTTATTACAGGTACATCTTTCTTATTTACATCTCGAAGGAAGTCACAATTTTTAGACACCGATGAAGTTAGCTTCTCTGATGATGGCCAGGATGGAATCGAAAACTTCCTGACAGTTGGGCAGAATCTGAGCAACGGGAAGAGCGTAGCCAGCCGCCCCGTTGTCTCTGAGCTGGTAGGTCGCAACAATGGGTGGGTTGAATCTGTGCTTCGCCCAGTCCGCTGATGAGCCTGTTGCTCCATCTGAAAACGAGGTCCCATATGAGCTCTACTTTACTTCCGGTAAAATCAGAATATCTTGTATTGCCATCATAGTATAACGTGTACTTTGCTAAAACATAATTACAGCAGTAACCCTTGCAGAGGTAGCGACGAACTACAATATTGCCATCGGAAAATGGCCATAATTGCCCCAACTACTTATACCTAATATCAAAATCAAGCTGGCATGACATCATTTGCTCTAATTGCGAAAAGGTTTAATGGTCAGGGTTTTCGTCGCAACGATTTCTGGACACTCGATAATAATTCGGTTTTAGGAATTGGCATTAAAAAAAGAAAACGCGTACAAGACCGAATTTCCAAGACCGTACGTGCGTAGATTCCGGGATATTATATCTGAAATATTAATTAAATATAAAATGTAGGCACCGTGAACTTCCATAGAGTTTCCAACGAGGTAGTTTGTACCATATCGTACTGACAGCGAACCCATAGCGCGCCTTCCAATAGTTATCTGTAATAAAATTGATAATAATAAGTTTTTAATTAACCACAATATGCAACGATAGGTCCCAAGACACAATAAGCTGTCTTCATTCGTCGATCAAATTTTACACGCTTGACCTCAAACATGTGAATACATAACTTATATTGACCTCTAGCACAGACAAATGATTTTTTTTTTAAACTAAACAGTGATGTCCCTTATATGAGGGAATGGCGATCTCTATTATTTAAATCCTAAGTTTAATTTTCGGCAATGCATAGGGTTTTGCAGCCACAAAATTCAAGAAAGATTTTGAACAATATTGTGAAGCACAAATCTAATATTAGAATGGTAATACTCATACAATTTTTAAGACATGACTAAACATGCTGAAGTTATGTTGGATGTATGATGGTTTGGCATTTGACGGGGTTGAGTTGGATGTATGATAGTTTGTCATTTGACGGGGTTGAGTTGGATGTATAATGGTTTGGCATTTGACTGGGTTGAGTTGGATGTATGATGGTTTGGCATTTGACGGGGTTGAGTTGGATGTTCCATGGTTTGGCATTTGACGGGGTTGAGTTGGATGTATGATAGTTTGTCATTTGACGGGGTTGAGTTGGATGTATAATGGTTTGGCATTTGACTGGGTTGAGTTGGATGTATGATGGTTTGGCATTTGATGGGGTTGAGGTGAATGCTCTTAACGCTTACCATTTCATCGTAGTTGTACAGGTGGTCGATCGTGTGGGCGAAAGGAACCACGAGACGAAGACCGACGGCCCGGAAGGACAGGAATGAGTAAAGTCGCGGGATAGTGGCGATGTACTCCGACAAGGTACGGGTCTCGATCTCGGAGAACGGGCCGGGGCCGGCGTAGTTCTCATCCGAAACGGTGAAACTGGACCCGGATACTGCAAATTGTTTGTTCACTTTGAATGGCTTACCGAAAACTAAATACGGAATCCTTCTCTATGATAATTGATCAACTATAAATAGGTAAACCGGGTGAGACCATTGGATAATTAGGCCATTTCCAGTTTTCTTTCAGAACAGTACTACCGATTGAACTACTGGAAATTAGTTTCTCAATAGACACACTTATTAAGAATAATTTTATTCCAAGTGAACTTACCAGTAAAACAAAGCAACAAAAACTCCCTCCAAGCAGTTATACTCAGAAAAAAACCATTAACACATTTATATAGTCTTATTACGTCCAGCTGTAAAACTTTTTAAACTCAGAACATACATGAAGGAAATAATCTGAATGTAGTGAAAGTAGCAGATTATCCCAAGTAATTATTTATGCTACACCATGCGTTGGCACGTTGCCGTTCCATGTTCTGTTGGTTGTTCTGTTACATGTTTCAAATGAAATGCTATATTAAGACGAATACACGAACAAGACGATGTAAACATATACAGTCAGTCAGTCAGTCAGCGTGTTTACGTCCACTGCTGGACATACGCCTCTCCAATATTTCTCCAGTCCTCCCGGCTCTCAGCGGTACGGAAACACTGCTTTCTGATGTCGTCGTCCCACCTGGCGGATAGTCTTCCTACACTTCGTATTTCTGTCCACGGGCGCCAGTGTAGGACACGGTTACTCCAACGGTCGTCGTCTCTTCGGCTGACGTGGCCAGCCCACTACCACTTGAGCTCAGCCACCCGGTGTCCAATATCGACTACTGCTATCTACTATTCGACTACTAAACATAAACGGTTTAGCAATACTAAGCTCTTCCTTTCAATGCATTACAGTTTTCAAAAGCCCTCTACATTATCTTAACGGTTATCCATCAATTATGGGACCGTATGTGGTAAAAAATCTTTAATTTAAACGGTGTAAACGTGGAATAGAACTTTATTCAAATTACCTCCCCATTGCGAGTTCCAATTTTTTGTCAAGTCAACTCCAATGTTTCCGCCACCCAGAGGTCTTCGATTCTTCGTCCACAAGCGAACCTGGATACATATCGGCGAATTATATTACAAGAAATATATATAGATATATGAATAGAGATATTGGTTGCAGAAATGTTTGAATGATCTTTATTTGCGTGACTGGCCATGATTGGCTTGTATCACACCTTCAAACAAGATTTTAACCCAACACTCCTCACTGCGACTGTTACAAAATACAGAATAATGCAAAAAAAAAGGAAAGTATGTGATAAAAAGTTAAAAACAAAAAGAACTAAGAAGGTGTCGAGAAGAATTGATGAAAAGTTTTAAAATTTAAAACGGAATATACAATGTTCCTCAATTTTAAACAATATTTACTATTGTCACCAATTTAAGACAGCATATATAGAAAACGGTATTTTACAGTAGAGAAAGCTTGGTGAAAAATTGGTCATTGCCATAACAGTCACCAGTTTAAAAAAAACTATAATTTTAAATACGTTGATAAGAAATTCTAATTTCAGTGACATACAACGAGTATGATAGAGTATAAGGCCAGCCAATTGTATTTTGTATGATGTATTCAATCAATCAACAACTGTACAGTTTCATCAATTCATGAGTTTTCTAGAAAGCCAGAGAAGTGTACAAAATTGTTACAAAATCTTTACGGTCCAGAGCTGTTGTTATTATTGGGATTTGAGGCTTTGCAATAAAATAGGAGGTAAAATACTTACGTAATCCTGACTGAACTCATAGCCATCGGGATTCGTGACAGGAACAATATACCAATCGTAGTCCAACGAAGCTTGTCTCGTCTCCGGGTCGTTGCTGTTCACGAGTTCATTGATCACGTACGTCAAAGTGGTCGGAGACAACCAGTCCGCCCCAATCATTCCACCTTCAAGGAAGAAGGCTCTTCTGCCGGACGTACGAGAGATTCGAACTCCTTTAATTTCTCGGCCCTCGTAAGACTGGCCAGCCACTACGACTGTGACTACTCCAGGATTGGCCGCGGCCAGTTCATCAAACCAGGCGTAGATATTTTCGAGGATTTGGAAGTTGGTCCAAAAGAGAGATCTCGTTGCGGATCTTTTATGACGGCTCGGCTGTTGCTGGTCAAATGCCCTGGAATGTTCAAAGAGGGTGATGACTGCGCGTGCCTAGATAATTTTACCATAACAGTGTCAAGCAGATAATTTCACATGACTTCAAGAGTATTCTGGGCACAAATTAATAGAAGTTCTGATTCGGAATACCCTTATAGTTTTGACGTATTCCTTTTTAGAATTCCGTACCCAAAGGGTGCCAACGGAACCCTATTACTAAGCCTCCGCTGTCCATCCGTCCATCCGTCCGTCCGTCCGTTCGTGTGTCACAGGGCTGTATCTCATGAACCGTAATAGTTAGACAGCTGAAATTTTCACAGAGTATGTATATATTTTGCCGCTATGACAAAAAAAATATATAAATTAAAACGTGATTTATTTGTAAAACCCTTCTTGTGCAAGTCCGACTCGCACTTGGCCGGTTTTTTAATGAAGGCAAACCATAATACAAAACTGTAATGCGTAACATTACGCTTTTTCTATTCTAAAAATATCAGCAACTATTTCATGTGCTATCATATTATTATAAGATAATGTGTTTCTAGAAGTTATACCCAGTACCTGCTTTGATAGCACTCTCATTCCGCCAAAAGTGTGTAAGTTTTATATGACGAGGCAAACAAAAAAAAACCCGCTTCATTGACAACAAAACGAGTTGGAATGAAATGAATTCAACCATGTAGTCGACGCACTAGAGCTCATAAATCATTATAAATTTTAATCTTATATTGAAAATATGTTATGGTTTCAACATCCAAATATGTGCTTAAAATAATTATGTAATAAGTAATATTCTTACTCTTGAATGTTTTCATGGGTGATTGCATTTTTGATACCAGCTTGTTCCAGTAGATCGATGAATTTTGATTTCGATTCCGGCGAACTAACAACACTGACAACATCACCGTTCACACTTGGCACAGTCCAGAAGTCATACTCTTTCGAATCGTACAGATTTCTCAACACATCGTACTGCTCCTCCGAATGTGGATACACGTTGAACAAACTGTAGTTATCATAGCGCTGTCGGTCAGCATTGACCGCGGCTACCACCAAAACGGTTAGCAGAATTACCCTCATCCTATAATAAAACATGTATTCAAGATTATCACAATCAATTTATTGAATTACATAAGTACTCAAGAGCGTGTTAAAAACACAATAATGTTAAATAATGTATTGGTCTCACCTATCGACAATAATTTGAGTGGAAAGTGAAGATATTGTGTGACCCGTCCAGTAAAACCCATTCTGTTATCTTAAATCCTTCTAATCGCAGTCATATCTGCTTTATCCATATCTTGCCAAGAACGCTATTTATCTTAAGGCTGACGATTGGAATTTGCTCTTTATCTCGAACTAATTAAATATCGAATAAATCTACGCATATAACATTTATTTTTTGTTAATATTGTTGTTGTACATTTAAAACGAGTCGTATTCACTACGCGTAAAATTAACAACGTATAAAAGTATATGTTGTGAATTTTACACGTAGTGAACATATAATTAAAGGGCTGTATCGAACCTTAAATAACATTATAAAATGGTGCTCAACGTTTAGGTAATAGACCTTTTGTTAAATATAATAACGATTTGAAGGTATTCACTACGCATTTAGAACTTAAGTTATTATAACAATAACAAATAGGTATACCATATTTGTATTTATTTCTAACGAACATGATAATTAAAACCAACGATTGCTCCAGATCCTTTACGAATAAGGTCGTTCAACTATGGAATGCACTCCCTGCCGAGGTATTTCCCCCAAAGTACTACCTGGAGTGCTTGCGGAGGTGTTTTCGTAGCCCCCGTGTCAGTTTGAAAGCCCATGGGCATAGGCGGACCCCGCTTTAACGAAGGGATATATGGCTTATAAATCTGCCGTGTGCCAAACAAAATTTAATATTTCAAGTCTTCGTAAATTTAACGTACCTTTTATAATAAAACCTCTAAAAAATACCATACCAACAAAGCCATCGCAGATTACATGTCAGTCAGTCAGTGTGTTTGCGTCCACTGCTGGACATACGCCTCTCCAATTTTTCTCCAGTCCTCCCGGCCCTACAGATTACATACAAATTAGGTTTTTAGAAACCTGTTGAAGGATTTTACGATAAAATAAAGGAGATCAGCTATCAGGCACATGATTCTTAATTAATGAGCATATATCAAAATGCTATTCATCAAATTTGTACACAATAAATTATGATACAATATCTATGTGTTATGTACTTAGTTTATACTTAAGATAAGATTATACGACGTTCCAAGTCGATTTAAAAAAACATCGGATTACGTCCATTCGTACTTTAAATTTCATTACTGAAGTTGATTCGTAACCTTAGTGAACATGAGGGTAACGATTAGTTTATCCATCTTGGCTCTAGCTGTATTTGTCGGAGCCCAAAAAGTCACATACGATGACTTCAAAGTATTTAGTGTCATACCATCAACAACAGAACAGGTGGATGCTTTAAAAGAACTGCAAGAAAGCTTCGACTACGATTTCTGGACTGAACTGGTAACTTTAAATAAAGATGTCAGGATTATGGTATCACCTGCTAAGAAAGAGAAATTCTCGAAATTAATGGAAGAACTAAAATTGTCGCCCGAAGTTAAGATCGACAACGTTCAAAAGTAAGTATTGTCAAGTTATATTTTTTTCTCTGATAGATTTTAGTTAAATATTGAATTCTGTAGGATCTATGTAGGTAACGTGTTCATATTATAAATGTCATCGGTTTTTTTTTTGGGAACGGTTTTGATGATATTAAAGTTGCTATGATTCCTTCTTTAAATCATTTTAAGACGGTCGAAGGGCCGAGGCTATTCTTGTATAACTTTTTAATACTAAAAACGTATTTTCAAGAACTAAAAATAAGTAATCAGCAATATATGTAGTCTCTACACATACTTTATGGATAGTAAAACATTAAAAGGTTGTTTTACACAATGGTTTATGATTTATAGTCGGAAACGCTAAAGTGGTGACCATGAAATCAAGTTGAACAAATTGTATGTCAGCTAGAAATTCCGTCAAGTCAGAGCACTGAAAGGAGCAGTATCAGGATATAAAACTAACACTGTACCCATTTAACTACACAATTTACAGACTCATCGATGATCAGCTGATCCCTGCAACGCAACCTAACGAAGAAAGATTCCGCAACACCGGTTCCTTCAGCTGGGACAGGTACCAGAGCCTCGATGAGATAAATGCATGGCTAGACGAGCTTCCAATCCTATATCCCGGCATAGTCCGTTCCGCGATTATGGGCAACTCCAACGGAGGCCGGCAAATCAAAGGAGTGGTCATTGATTACCACCCTGATGACACAAGCCGTGAGAAACTCGTCGGAATGCTCGAGGGAGGCATTCATTCGAGGGAGTGGATCTCTCCTGCAACTGTGACGTGGGTGATCAATGAGTATTTGACTAGCTCCGATCCTGATACTAGGAGCATGGCTGAGAATATTGAGTGGCACATCTTCCCAGTGGTCAATCCTGATGGATACGTATACACTTTTGAAACGGTCAGTTTTCTTAAAGAATCATTCTAAAATACATTAAGCCCGATATTGACAATCAAATAGATATACGCGGTGTTAACGTACTTATCGTCCAAAAAACCTTCTTTTCCACATAATTATGGACACAAAAAGTTGAAAGTTATTCCTTTTATTTAAGTTTCAACTTATATTGAGGTACATACCCCGGGCTCCGAGCCTGAGACCTAAGACATAATAGAGCATGGGTCGCCAAAAATCGGATTGATGTTGGGTACCTAATATTAGTGAATTCATGACTCTATCAACTATATCTATTTCATTAATCTATTGTTGGTGCCCAATACACAGACGGGCTTATCCGTATCATTATACACACTCTAGGCACACACACACTCATAGCACATTTAAGTCAACATGTAACAACACACACTCACCACATACAAACTACACACCCTCTATCACATACACGGTTTCGGGAAAAGATCTGAACTATCTAAATTATACAAACAACTTTGTCTGTTTAAAAAAATGTAATCAACATAATGTAATAATTTAAAATTATCTGTAAGGTTTCTGATATAAAAAATCAGTAACATGACGAAACACTTGCTCTTAATGTTAAAAGTAAATTTCTACATATAATACTTACTATTACTTACCTTAGGGTTTGTCACGAACAATCTCTACGAATTTAAAATATAAAATAAATAAAATCAAAATGTGAGTTTTAAATTACTTTATAAATCATTTGAAAACATTTTCTTCCAGAACCGCCTATGGCGAAAGAATCGAAACTCGAACCATAACACGGGATGCGCAAATTTCGGTGTGGCCGATGACCTCAGCAACGGAATAGACCTCAACAGGAACTTTGACTTTATCTGGATGTGTAAGTTACCATTTTCGATGCTTATGATTACTTGATTACTTAACAACTTAAAAGTTGTATGATTGGTTATGATTGAATACCAATTTTGATGAAAAACTTAAGCATTCATCAAAATATGAAGAACCAAGGCATTTCATCAACATCGGTCAGGCTCGACGGCTCGACGCCGAGGCGTTCGATAATGATCAAATATTATTCTGAGGAAATAAATATATTGGTTCGTGCTAATCAAGTACGTCCAAGGAATGTGATATGTATGTAAGTATAATCGACCGTGAAGCAAGTCAAAAGACTAGAAGCAAAAGAAGAAGACGAAGCAAGTCTAGAGACCCTCCAACTCCGAAGGGATGTTGGGTCTCTCTCTGTGTTCTACCGTCTTTACCATGGAGAATGCTCGTCAGAGCTACATAACGCCGTACCTTCGTCCCCATTCTACCATCGCACGACGCGGAACAGGCAGGAAATGCACCCGTTCACTGTCGACATTCCAAAAATCAGAACCAACCGATCCTCTAGGTCCTTTATTTATAGGGTCGGTAAACTATGGAATGCACTTCCTGCCGAGTTATTTCCCTCAAAGTACAACCTGGGATCCTTCAAACATGGTGTGAAGAAGCACCTGGCCGGCCGGCATGGTTTTCGCAGCCCCCTTATAAGTTCGAAAGCCCATGGGCATCGTCGGGCACCTTAAGTGGTCCTGGCGTATGCCATATGCCGCGCATTACATAAAAAAAAAACACAATTTATTAAGCAAACCTTTTTACGCTATCTTCCTGTAACGAAACAATCACACCATAAATCTCCATATTAATAAGTAACTCTAATGATTTAGTTATTTTTCGGGAACAGTCTACCTTATTTTCATCTCCGCTTTTCAAATTGGCATTGTCCTTTAGTTGATCGAAGAATTCCCGAGTTTGAACCAAACATTCGGCTCGGCTCGCTTGAGCGGCTCCTAGCCTAGTGGCGCGGGGACTGGCCTAGCGTACCAGAGGTCTGGGTTCAATTCCATGCACCACTTTCTTTCTCTTTCTGAGTTAGATAAGTGCATTTCGTCACGAATTCGAGCTGCTTCATGGTTCGGAATCCATGTAAAACTGTAGGTTCCCTTCCCCTACTACCAGGGTTTGAGCCCGCCCGGGTTGGTACCATTGCATTGGATGAACATATGGTCGAAGCGGCAATGAAAACTTGTCCGTGTTTTCCATTCAGTTCAATGTAGCCGTGCTCATAAAGGGAAGGTCCTAGCATGGCACCTAATGCCTTCAGGAATGTGGTGTATTGGGCTAATATCATAACGGCAGTTGTGTGGTATGCGTACGGTTGCATGCAAACCAAATAAAAACAGAAGCCAAATGGCATGCATCTCAAATTAAAGAAACGTACTCTCTTCCAGCTGTCGGCGCGTCACAGAACCCTTGCTCCGAGACCTACGCTGGTTGGGCTGGATTCTCTGAGCCCGAGTCCAGAGCGATTGCCAACTACGTTCTCGCTCTGCACGAACGGGCGACCCTTATGTACTACATCGCCTTCCACTCCTACTCTCAGCTGCTCCTCATCCCGTACAGCCACGTCGAGGGCGCGGACGTCCTGCAGGTTTCGAACTATGGGGATCTGGTAATTGAACTATTTGCTTTCTCATTGATTTTAGTTTCAGCGACATCTATATATGAGACTTTGCAATCAGATTTTGACAATAATCTAAAAAGTTTTTGGTCGTGACATTCTTCGAAAGCAGGATTCAAACCCGCGATGCTCCGACTGAGCTATCTTGCAAATAAAGAATTTAGTTGATACATCAATGACTTGAAGCTTAATTACTTTATGAGACTGGACATCGTCACAAAATTTCACCCGCCCCATGTATTGTAGTGTGTTTGTATGAACAAAATGAATGAAGACGGCGAATTTAAAGCTGTACAACATATCTACCTTTTGTATCTAGAACAATAGTGAAAACAAATGATTCGGTGTTTTGTTGGGGTGAACTATTGGTCTAGAAGTAATACCTCATATCAATAAACATTTGATTATTAATTTCAGTACGAGATGGGAGTTCGCGCGATGGACAAATTGAAAGAACGACATGGCACAGAATACCAAGTCGGACCCTCCGCTGTAATACTATGTGAGTTTTTAGGGTTCCGTACTCACCCATAAAAAGTGTCCTATGTCCGTCTCCTGGTTCTAAGCTTCCACCAATTTTCAGTCAATTCGGTTCAGCCGTTCTTGAGTTATAAATCGTGTAACTAACACCACTTTCTTTTATATTTATAGATAAAAATGTTAGGGGGCCACAATACAAAAAACATTTTATGTTAAACTAGCTGCGGTACCCGGCTCCGCTCGGGTTAATGTCGGGATGAATTATTTCATGTATAAAAAGTTGCCCAAAGAGCTGGTCCAAAAGGCTGGTCCAGGACAATGTATCCATCTACCAAATTGCATCAATATCGTAGTAATGAATGAGAAAATCTCGTATCAGCTCTCGGTTCAGCCTGCGTTTGCAATGTAAGCGGAATAAATGTAATTATTTACGACATCACATTAGAAATACTAACAGTATTTCTCCACTATTTAATGGATGTTATTATACATATTAACCTTCCTCTGCAATCACTCTATCTATTAAAAAAAACCACATCAAAATACGTTGCGTAGTTTTAAAGATTTAAGCACACATAGGGAAATAGGGACAGAGAAAGCGACTTTGTTTTATACTATGTAGTGATTCACTGTTTTGACAGAAAGGATGAACGAAGATGGTTGTTTTGCTTTTCTTTCAAAAAAAAATGAAGAGGCGTTATTGAGGGTTTTTATTTATGAAACCTGACATGGATGGCTTTTACCACACAACTACTGTTATGATATTAGCATAATACGCCACATTTTCGAAGGAATTAAGTGCCGTGCCAGGACCTTCCCTTTATGAACACGGCTACACTGAACTGGATGGAAAACACTGACAATTTTTCACCGTCGTTTCATTTAACAATAGTGGTAGTGCCAACCCTACCACCTAGATCTGAGAAGGGACCTACTGTTTTACATGGGTTCCAAACTATGGAGCAGCTCACATTCGTAACGAAATGCACTCATCCATATCGGTAAGAGAGAAAGTGGTGTAAGACCGGAACCGCGAAATGAACCCATAACCTCGCGTATGAAAGGCAAGTCATCCAGCCTCTACATCACGAGCCTTACAATTGGAACATCCTTTAATCTCGTATCTTTACTCGTAAAAAAATTATGAGGAGCGCCCTGTCCCGTCAGTTCTATCCCTGATTCGGTTATTTAACCGAACGAGACATTTCGACCGGACGAACCGATCGTAAGGTGTTATGACCGGTTCGGTTACCCGCTCGTGCCTGTGCGGTGGCGCCTATTATTTGTGTGGATCTGAGGCCTTCAGGTGACTTGAACCAGTAACCGAGTCAGTGAACGTAATCAAAAAACCTAATGAGTGCGCCCAGCTATACAAGGAAGGTCCTGGCATGGCACCTAGTTCCCACGTGGTGTGTTAGGCTAAATATCTGACGGTCAGTTCGGTATTAGCCATCCATGTCCAGCTACATAAAACAAATCTTAAGTCATGTCATAATTTAATCCGCGGATTCGATCAGAAACTTCACTGGTCTATAGGTTATAAATTGTTTTTTATACTTATGAATAAATAACTAAATGCTACTGCCAAACTTACATTTTTGGTAGAACGATCTGAGGCAAAGAACTAAGAACTACCAAGAAAAGACAACCCACAACGTGAACAGTCTTAGAACAGAAATTACTGAACCAAATAAGTTTATAGTATATTAATTAACTAGCTGCGGTACCCGGCTCCGCTCGGGTCAATGTCGTGTTGGATTGATTTAGGTCTGAATTATTTCCTGGATAAAAAGTAACACCAAAAGGCTTGTCCAGGAGTATGTATCCATCTACAAAATTTAATCAAAATCGTTTAAACCGATATGGCTGATTTAATGATAAACATCGACATATTCCCATTTAGAGCTTCTTAAACATTTGGGGGCGAATTTTAAAAGCATGTGCCGCCAGACCCTTACTGCACTGGCACTGCTACATAGAAATTGATACAAAACCAACAAAGGCGAGATTAACCCTACCACATTCCTTACTTTTACAAAGTTTTATAAGGAATACGAACCACAGCCACCTTCAACATCGGAAACGGTAACCCATCCGAAATCGGATTGCGCCCAGGGTTGCTATACGTTGATAAAATACGCAAATAAATCGGGCGAGTGGTTCGAAGTTATCGCTCTACATGATATCGTGGAACTTTCTGTAGTCCTTTCTAACACCTACAATTACACCTACATAGTTTTCGTTTTTCTCTTAAGGTTTGTATTGTTACCCGCGTAACAGTATTAAATATTTAAAAAATACATACGCAATCCTTGCTCGTTGATCGCTCCTTATATTAATGAAAACCGTATCAAAAAGTCCGTTTCGTGGCTTGTAAGAAGTAAACGAAGAAATAAAGGCAGATAGTGATTACCCCCCAAGCCGCCGCATCGGGGCATTTCTGTTTGTATGACAGCTACATCTTAACGTAAGCGAAACTAAATTACATATAGCCTACCCTGTGTCCCATGTATTTACATATACGTGTAGTAAGTTTCATCGAATTCGGATGATCGGTTTAAGAGTTATGGAGTAACATACATACATACATACATACATTCATACATACATACATACAGAACTGATTTCTAAAAATCATCAATTTAGTCTTAGTATCATACATAAAGTCTACAAACAAAGTATCTTAGAAAACAAAGCAACTTACTCCATGAACACCCCTTACAGATTTATTATTAGTATAGATATAGATAAAGAAATTATATTCTCCATCCGTAAAAGAAATCATTTTATTATTTCAGATCCTATCTCGGGCGGAAGTTTCGACTGGGTGAAGTACGCGACGGACGTGCCTATCTGCTACCTGTACGAGCTTCGCGATATTGCTCAGTACGGCTTCCTGCTTCCGAGCAGAGAGATCATTCCCAACAATGAGGAAGTCATGGACTCGCTGGTGGAGATGCATCGAGTGGCGATGCAGATGGGATACTACTCGGGCGCCGGATCAGTCACGGCTTCTCTGTTCATGCTTCTTCTCGGTGCTTTCGTGGCTCTGCGCTCGGGTGTCTAACTTGACAAGTGTACTTACTGTTACGGTTGAAGACAGATGTTGGTTAAAGTCCGAAATATGTTGTTCCTTGAAGGTGACTAAGCTTTTCAAGATCTACTTATGTCGAATTTTTGTATACCAAAAATAAAAAAGACATTTTAAAATGCTGTTTTTTTCTTGACGTCAACTCTTTATTAGTGTACTCAACGTGGATTTAAGTGCAGAAATTAAAAAAAAAACTTCAAGGAAAAAATAACTTCGGACTTTAACTGACATCGGGCTTTAACCGTAAAATATATATTTTTTGGCTAACAGAAAATACTCATGAAATGAAACCGAAGAATAGGAACAATAAGTGCATTGAATTATTTTGTTCATTCAAATGTTTGTTACAATTTAAATGAATATTGCAATGAATATTAAACGAAAATATGTTTCTTATTTGTGATGACTAAAATCTTTTGTTGATGACTTTAAGGTATAAATCTTTTCAAGATATACCTATATCGAGGACACTAATTTAGAGTTTATGGTAAGAAAAAAAAACCATAACCTACATTTTTTTTTCATACAAAAATATTTTTTTAAAGTTCAGTTTTTTTCTTGACATCAGCTCTTAATTAGTGCACTCAACATGGATATAAGTGCAGAAATAAAAAAAACTTCAAAGAAAAAATAATTTTGGACTTTAACCGACATCGAGCTATAACCGTAATATATAAATTTTTTGGCTAATTTAAAATACTCATGAAATGGAGCCGATGAATAGTGCATTGAAATATTTTTTGTACAAATATTTGTGTCAGTTTAAATGAATTTTGCAAATAATATTAAACGAAAATGTTTCTTATTTGTGATGACTTAAATCTGAAAAACCCATCGAAATTGTACCTTGATGTAATTGCAACAGTAGGTACCCATGAATGTTATATTTACATATAATTAACAAGATTTTTTTTTAAAGACACATGTTAATAAGGAAGTCTCAAGATGCATTGTTTGGTAAAAATATAAATATTTAATAAATGAAGGAAACAATTAAGTCTTATTTTTGCAGATTTAAAAGATATGATTGGTAACATGATATCGGAATTAAAACGTCAATATATTAGTTATAATTAAATGCTATTTTGAGTGTATAATGGAGTACCTTTTTTTGTGGTTAGACGAATCTACATCTACATGAATACGCAAACACGCTTAATGGGGTTTTTACGTCCACGTCCATGACATTCTCAGAATTATCTCATAAATTCCAGCTTATGTTTGTAATCATTTTATTATACACTTTTGTTTTATATTAAGCGCGGCATATAGCGCACGTAGTGCCCGACGCCAATGGGATTTTTCAGGGGGGCTGCGAAAACCATGCCGGCCAGGCGCTTCTTCTACATGTTTGCACTTTGGAGGTGGTAATTAAAATGTACTGAGAGGGTCTGTACGTTTTTATGGTTCCATACCCAAAGGATGCCAACGGAACCTTATTACTAAGCCTTCGCTGTCCGTCCGTCCGTCCATCGATTTCTCACAGGGCTGTATCTCATGAGCCGTATTAGGTAGGCAGCTGAAATTTTCACAGTTTGTGTATTGATTTTGCCGCTATAACAACAAATAGGCAAAATAAAAAACTATAAAAATTTAAGGGGGCCCCATACAAAAAACCTTGTTTTTGTGTTACATCCTGTACGATGGTACGGAACTCTTCGGGTGCGAGTCCGACTCGCACTTGACCAGTTTTTGTTTTTTTAATAATTTTCACCACCCCTTTAAGCAGCTAGTGAGCATAACACAAACGTAGCGTAGGTAGAACGCAGAACGAAGACCTCGATTTCGACTTCTATGCTTTACAGAACGGACCGCTCGAATCTCACGTCTCGAAAATCCAGGTGAGCACAAATATAGCCCGCTTAATGAATGGAGCGAATTAGCCGTTCCGCGCGCGACGTCCGCTCGCTCGCTCCGCTCCGCCAGTAATGAACAAAACCGCGCGCTGCGACAAATTTGCTCTCCTACCCGCGAATCGCAAGATTGATCGCTTGGCGGGCAATTAGCGATGGATCGCTGGCGGGGCGTTCCGCGCGATGGATCGTTAGGTGGTCGTTTTACAGTCCATTTTTAACTCAAATCACGATGTTGGCGAAGGCGGGGAGTTAGGGGTGATTTGCTTTTTAGCTTATTGAAAGCGCTCAACTCCGATGGCTAGGATATTAAATGTATACTAGACGCTACACAAGTGATTTTTTCATGTGGGTCTTCAGGGCCAAATGCACTGAAGAGAAAGGACGGAGAAGTGGCATGCGGTCGATATCGCGTCTTCGCTATATGGTTAAAATGACCTTATAATTGTATGGGCATATGGCGGTGCGTCGTATGCCCAGAAGTCGAAACATTGCCACCACACAAACCATTCAATACGTCTGCGAATATATTTGGATGTGGTAATATGTTGGATTGGTAGTTTCTTAAGATTGGAGACAGCGGGTCCCATAGCAGGCACGTTCGATGGCATATCTCCCTCACTCCTATCTATGGCCTAATCCGAAACTATAAAAAAATGCGAAAAACACTATGACGAGTCATGAGGCTAATTTTTATAAAACTTAAAACAGCTTTTTTTATAGTTTCGGATTTGGCCCTGAAGGCCCCCTTGAAAAAATAAACCTGTATTTTTAGATATTAGATACCTAGTAGATAGATAATAGTTGATGCCAAGTATACGTTTTAAGGTTGTGACTAAAATGATGAAGATATTACGGAAGTACGTTTTTTTAAATGTGACTAGACACGGATGGGTCATAGCGCACCTACTGTCATGATATTAGCCCAAAAAACCTCATGGGAACTAGGTGCCATGCCAGGACCTTCCCTTTATTGCACATATTCATTGAACTGGATGGAAAAAAGGATGTTTAGTGCCGTTTCAACCTTAGATGAAACTAAACCTTGAACCAATGCGATTTTTTTGTAATTTTTTTTTATGTTAAGCGCGGCACATGGCGCACGCCGGACCTCACTAAAAAGGCGCCCGACGGCGCCCATGGGCTTTCGGACTTTCACAGGGGCTGCGAAAACCATGCCGGCCGGCCGGGTGCTTCTTCACACCACGTTTGAAGGACCCCAGGTTGTACTTCGAGGGAAAAACTACAGTTGTTTTACCTATTGCAGAGCACGATCAAAAATATTAAGTCCAAGTTACTTTTACTTAAGAATGGCCCGCAAGCTATGCTCCCCATACAAACGTAGTTTACTAATAATTAAGAAACCGCTGTTTAAATTAAATTGATATTTAATATCTAATATCAGGTAACAAATATCTGTGTCTGCACGCTTTTATTTTTTTGGAAAATCCAAACGGAATCAAATGTAAGCAAAAAGGAAATCTCAATAAGAATTGTGTTTTCTCTGTGGTTTGACCGCTGATATATTTACCGAAAAAACAAAGACATGCAGACACGGATATTCTTACCCTAATATTAGATACCAAATATCAAGTAAATTGGAACAGTGGATTTCAAATTATTAGTAAACTACGTTTGAATGGGAGGCGAAATTTTCTGACGCTCACGGGCCGACCTTAAGTCAGCGACGTGCTTAAGACTCCACGAGACACGCAAAACATAAAGTATGCAAAAAAATACAGTTTTAATGGTAGAAACAAGACAGGCATTCCTTCGATAAACGAACAAACAAACATTGCACAGAAATACAACGACTTCAAATAGCATTAGAGGGGCAATATTTCAGCCATTACACCTGAAAGCCGAACAAAGGATGACGCTACTAAACAAAGGAATCAACGCTCTGAATGAGTGTAAAGTCAGACAGGGTGTCCCGCCCACAGCCGCTCTAACAGAAGCCACCCTAATTGTGATAAATGCGCTTTCAGTCGTCGCGGGGTCGTTTGTCTTAGACGCCATCCATCCGGCACTGACAGAGCGCAGCGGGTCTATTCCCGGCATTCCGTAATCAGGAATCAGGAATCCTGAATCGCTTTTGTAGTGGTTTTCGAAGCGATTTTCTTGACGAAAATATTCCGGAGCATAGTTTTTTGAAATAATCAAGATTTTCCGTCGGAAAACTCGCTTTGAAAATCGCTATAAAAGCGGTTTTTTAGACTCAGGATTCCTGATTCCTGATAACTGAATGCCAGGAATAGACCTGCAGCTCGCGATGCTGCGCCGCGCCGTGTGTGGACACACATTTAAGAGAGTGCTAAAATCTAGTGGTGGGTTTTGTGTATTTTTTTTATGTAACTGGACATGGATGGACATGGAACTGACCGTCAGATATTAGGCTAACATACCACAGGGCAACGAGGTGCCATGCCAGGACCTTCCTTATATTAAGGAATCTGATATGTATGTGAAGCAGGCTCGGGTCCAGCCTTGCAGTATATTCGTAAAGTAGTCCTTTTTACTGGGCTCTTTACGAATGTGTCCTTGCTTCACGGTCGATTAGACATACATACAAATCACATTTCTTGGAATAAGCGAGGTACCTGCTTAGTAAGAAAAAGTATATTTACTTAACCAAAAATATGTTAACCTAATATTGTTTAAGGTATTGTAAACAAAATAAATAAAGATGTGGATACCAGCATATTGTTCTTACATTGCCGTACTGAATCGACAAATAATACTTTTATTCATATATCAACTAGATGATTTCATATGCAACCATTCGCAGCAAGAACGGGGTCATACGCGGCATCTCTGGAGCTGTTAAATTTAAAGAACTGAGTCGAACATCTAAAAGGGGACCTCGATTCCCGTAATCAAATGAGAGAGCAGCTCGCGCGGAATATGAGAGGGTCGTAAAAAGAGAGCATAATTTTCCGCGAATTATTTTCTCTATCGCTTCGCAGATTTTATAGTTGGTTATATTTACGAGTGAATTACAAGTTGCAAGCGCTAATTCAATAATATATTTTATAGATACTAAGCTAACAAGTTATTAACAGTCTGGGCGATACCTTGCAGTTCGAAGATCGAGGTGAAGCAACACTTGACGCTGTCGGGTTCTCGAAGAGGGTCCGTTTGCTACCGTTGATTCTACCTACCGTTCGGATTCCACCTGAAATTGTAAGTTTCCTTTCGGCTCGTAGGTCACGGACGCGGGGACTTGCCTTCTACGTCAGAGATCATGGGTTCGATGCCCGCTCCGTTATTTCCCCGTTATTTATAAGCTGGATAATTGCATTTCGTCACAAATGCGAGCTGTTTCATGGTTCGGAATTCATGTACAATTGTAGTCACCCTTCCCCTACTAGGTGGTAGGGTGGTTACCATTGCATTGGATGCAACGATAGCCAAAACGGTAATGATAAATTGCCTGTGTTTCCATCCAGTTCAATATAGGATGTGAGATCCTGGTATAACACTTAATTCTTTCGGATATTCGGTGTGTTGAGCTAATATCAAGACGGGAGTTTTGGCATTAGCCATCCATGCAACGGATACTTTAAAAAAAATTTGTTAGGGTTCGTTCCGCCAGGATAGGTACGATCGCATTGAATGAATGATGCTCGAAGCGACAGATGAAATTGTCAGTGTTTTTAAATCAATTCAATGTATCCGAACAATACAAGGTTATGGATTCCCATGTCATTTATTAGGCTAATATCATTAACGTAGTTATGGTATTGGCCATCGTAATTCATTCAGTCAGTCGGCGTGTTTGCGTCCACTGCTGGACATACGCCTCTCCAATTTTTCTCCAGTCCTCCCAGCTCTCAGCGGTACGGAACCACCGCTTTCCACCGATGCACTTGATGTCGTCGTCCCACCTGGCGGGTGGTCTATAATCATAATTGATCGTAATTCAGTTCCATATAAATAAGACCTTTAGCTGTAAGTCATCAGTCCTGCTTCACACTAGGGTTCCGAAAGAAAGGACACATTCGAAAAGTTCGATCTGTTGGCAAAGATCGAGTGCCATTTGCATCAGACAACGCAGCGTTCAGGCGAACGACTGCCTGCAGAAGGACTCCTGCAAGGATCGTTAGCGACGGTATATTATCCTGCTGCCGACGTCCGTGTGGATAAATCAATTGGCCGGTAAGCGAGACGCGGTTCACTAAACTGTCGCCGTGGTGGTTCAGGGCAGGGTTGGCAACCCTAAAAGGGATTTTTTTGAATCATACGATACGTTGATTTTGATTCGTGCATTGAACTAAATTAAACAACCTTTTTTTACGTCGATGTTTTTTTTATATCGATGGATTTGTGTCCTTTTGTGCACTCGGCCCTAAATTTTACGGAACCACCGTAACAAGTTTTTTCGAAAACCATATTAACATAAAAGTTTTTTTTTCATTCATTCATTACGGGAGGAGGGACTGTAGGAGAATTCTAAATTATGGGTATACAGCAGGTGGCGAAATTGGTTAGACGCAATGCCCGCGAAAGGTATGTTTTGCTGGTTCGGGTCCAGCCTTGCAGTATATACGTAAAGTAGTTATTTTTACTGCGCGCTTTCTTCAATTAATTTGTCTTTCCTTCACGATCTATTAAACATACATATATACCACATTCCTAGGATATCAAGCTGTCTGCCGGCGGGTATCTTCCTGGGACTCTAAAAACGTAATTTAAACAAGCTTGATAGCTGAGCGATATTCCGCAAAAGCGCTGGCATGCTGCCTCGCTGAGAGTGGTTTCCCGATATCCGGTGGATTTGGATTTTCTGAGCAATTTTGGTCTCTCAGCAAAGCCACCCATAAAATTATTTAAAAAAATTAAAAGATACATTCATAAAAAAAGATGCTTTAAAGAGTGACTAGATTTTTTTTTTATTTTTTCAAGAATTTAGTCATATTACCGTATTTTGTTCATGCAAAAATGTGTTTTAATTTCAGTTTATTTTAAGTAATTTTTAATATTCATGTAGAATTATTCAATATTTTGTACTCAGTCACGTAATTTGATACCTATGCTAGTACGACTTAACGAGACTTTAAAATACCCCCTTAGAGAAACCAAAAGTCTCTAAATTTCAATGGATAAATCAAATACCACAAAAAATATTTTCGTCGATGCTCCCATCACAATTGTTGTACGTGTTCAAATATTCGTCCGATTCCCGAGGGAAACTCGAATTGTAGGTGCTGTACTACTCGTGGTCCTGCACTAATAATCACTTCAGATTAAACTGGAATTTAAAAGACACTAGGTTCTGGCATAGCCCCGGCCGAAACGCTGTTCAGGCTAAGCCTATAAGCACTTCGTAGTCAAGGCTTGCAGCACACAGTGCGGTTTATCGTTAAGGGAAGAACGAGACTCAATATTTGGCATACATAAAAGCAAGTTTGGAAAATATTATATCTGAAATTCTATGCGATTAAAACAAAAAAATAAGCAGTGCTCCAAATTTAAGCCTAAGTACATATGCATATTCTGACGTTTTACTTGAATAAGAAAATACTTTTACAGCTTACGGTATTATAGTTAATTCAAACCTTTATTTACGGAGGGATAAATCACGTACTTGTGTCCGAACAGTTTCATTACAAAAAAATGACGTTAGGTGTCATGGTACTACCAACAGAAGCAAAGCTTTTGCATATTACAACCACCAAACCACCTCAATGAGTCTAGGCGTAAAATTTTCTGGGATGTGATGCATTCAATTTTGAAAGTTATGACACAATTTCACTTACCTACCTTTCTAATTTGAGAATGACTAGAACCTGTGAGAGAAGTTCTACAGATATACACGACATACTCTTTAATTTGACGGGAAGTTATATCTTGATAAGATCTTTCATTTTAGAACTAACCTGACGGGTCTTGGACAGGAAATTCTTGAAATAAAACAAAAAATATAATTTTATCATAACAGCAAGGATTCGATGACACTTTTCATTTGAGTTCCAAATTAGTACAAGAATCTTAATTGAACGAAGCCCTTAGTCTGGGTTAACGTTAATAATAATTACCCGTCGACTCACGTGTCGAGCCAAAATGTGCCAGTACGAGTTTACTTTACTCCAATTTACGCACGCGCAAGCACTTCTCATTTCAAAGTGATGTCTTCGTTATCGTCTTCCTATTATCGAATATGTGACATTGCTCTTTCTCCCGGACTGGATCAGACTAGGCCCTTCAGTCCGACACATCGACACCACGTTGCAAATTACTGACGAAATAACCACTGTGCACAACCGGCCTTATGCGTTTGGGGACTTAGCATTTTGTAGCGCTTCGAAGAAGTATCGGAAAGTTCCAATTACGGCCCCCGCTCTGGCGAGGCGACTGGACCGCTGCCAGCCTCCGGCGCGCCGGACGCGCGTTCTTTGCTTGAATTATCTCGGGGATCGCGCCAGAGAAGTATCCCTTGCAGCATGAATTGAAACTATTCTCTTTTCAAACCAAGCGACAAGCACTTTCCCTCTGTGTTCGATCATTCAGGTTAAGCAACGCTAATCGTGGTCGGGTTCTGGATTACCGTTAAACCGTAGAGCAGTATTTCTCGAAGCGGGCGATAACACCCCATGGTGGACGCTAAAGGCATACAGGGAGGCGGTAAATGGCCCAGGAGAAATGGGGTGGCGTTGAAGCTGTTTAGGGGGCGATGGTTGATCTATGTATTTTTAATATTCAAAAGTACTTTAAATTAAAATTAAAACCTGGCTACTACACTGCATCGATTATTTCGTTCATATTCCAGCCCAGTTTATTTGTAAAGAATAATCATTTATCGTGGCTACAAATATTTAAAGTCCTTTTAAATATTAGAAAACAAAATCAGCTATTCCCCCTAAGCCGCTGCACGCCCCCCCCAATTTCCACTGGGCTCTTTATCGCCAAGACTCTAAATATACTATAATATGGATATTGCATTCACATGGTACGCTATAGATAAATAATTAAATTAAAATTATTAAAATTTTGATTGTGATTGTAGTTTTTAAAGCTTTAAGCATTTTGGGGGACGCTAGGAAATAATTCATTCTAAAGGGGGCGGCAGACAAAAAAAAATTGACAACCTCTGCCGTAGAGGCTGACCGAGGTTTGGATTACACGTACCACCATCCAGAGCTCATGGATTTGATCCCCGTGCGATTGATGCAGCACTTTCTATTTATAAGTGGTTGTCATACGTGTTCTGTATTAGTGTGATTGGCCAATATTTGTGACATTATCCATATATCTCCAGTTTCAGAAAAATAATAATGGTGCTGTTACATGTTAGTGTTTACTATGGTGGGCGATCTCCGTGTCTTGTATGATTGAAATAAGTTTATAATGTGTGATAAAAGTTAACGTTACTCACATTCTGTTATTTAATATCTTGCCACATTTATTCTCAAAACAAGATAGAGAAATAAAATTGTTAAAAAAAGCCCTAAACGCGCCATAAAAACGATATTCGATCATATTCATGATTATTTTATAAAAATAAGAATATAATCCATAATAAAATGTGACCTAAAAACATTCCAGCGATGCTACGTTCGTTCGTTCGTTCGTTTACATAGTAAATGTTTTCAAACGGTTCTTTCAGTTTTATGACAATGGATTAGCATGATTACTTTTATTTTAGAATTAAAAAAATATGATTAAAGGAAGTTGATTTTTTATAGTTAAATATACACCCCCCCAAACGATGCAATAATAAAGTCAATCAATACAATTCTTTTTTATCGACTATTATACTCAAAACCAATGTATCTTAATACAAAGCCGTCGGTAAAAATTTTATTGGCACATTTTTTTTTGTTGTTACTTAACTAAAACTACTTACCTTATTAAAACCTAACTTTATACATGCAATCACCAATCATCATTTGTTAATACAACTGTGACTTAAATATAAAACATGAATAGGGGTGAGTTCCCACCACAAAGTAATCATAGTTTAGTATTAGATCGCATGTTTTATTGTAATAATGATAAAAGTACTGCTACCACACCAGCTTAATGAAAATGCGGCAGTAAACGGAGAGAAAATGTACCCACCCTTAAACAAATTATGGTATTATAATGAGTGGATGCCTCGATGTGTTAAGATTGCGTTGCCACCAAATTTGTGGAAATTCGTATTTAAGTATCTAGAGAGCATTGTTATCTAAAAGTTTTTTTTTCTCCACTAATTATTAAACACGCCACCCGTGTCTGTAATATTTTACAAAAAAAATTTTTTTAAGGGGTTTATATTAACGATAAAAACCTATTTTTCGGAAGTGTTTGTCTGTCTGTCTGTCTACCCTCAACAATGTTTTGCCGCTTTTCACGATGAAACGGTTAATTATATTTAGATGTGGGTTTCACTAATAGAATCAAGCATATCTCGAAAACGTTTTTACCAAATATTATCACGGTATGTTGGAAAATGAGGTAGTAGTAAGCGTAAACGTAAATGACCTTTTTTAACCACCAAATTGACGTGTGGCGTCTCGGCGCGGCGGCGGCCGACCCTAATTCTCATAATTATCAACCTAACATGAGCGGCGAGCAGACTGTATAATATCGGACTTTAACGCGAGCGGAGCCGCGGGCACAGCTATTAATGTATATTCGTATAGGTCGCCATAATATTTGCATGGGTTTTACAAATAAATAAAGAAAATAATTGACTGAAACATCGACAGATGATATAATAGTTTTGTTGTTCTTTATATTTTGCAAAGTTGTGTCATTCACAAGTCACCTCACATACATTACTATTGGCTCGATGCATGGCATTTTCCTTTTTAGGCAAATATCCATATATATTAGAAACATATTATATATAATATTTTTTACGTTTACGATTAAGATGAAAGTTAATGTTAAAGGAACATGGGTGTTACCATGGTAAATTAATCGCCGGGTGAACAGGCAAGTTTGTGGTTAAATCTTACGCAGTTGCATTTCGTACCATGCTAACTGTCCAACGTGCGGTTCGGTCATGAAATTCACCAGAAGTTTACCAGTTAGCATTATACAAAATGTATTTAGCGCTTACAATCGAAGGAAATTTGACAAGAGATTTGAATTTCTGTGAAAAAAGTTAAAGCTGTGGTGGTACCATTCCTTACTCAAGCGTCTTTTGTTTGCTACAGTCAAATTTACCTATGACTGGTCGGTTGAATCCGATACCTTGTGATACCGCTAAACCTTATCGCATAATTTTTTTTCCGCCTGCGATAAATAATCTTTGAATACAAAATAACCACATTTGAAGGTCATCAAAATATTGCAACATTTTAAACGCAAATAATTCAACCAAAAAGAAGAAACATAACATTTTTTTCACACCCTTCATCTAACAAGAAAAACGGAACCATAAAAGGGATTTACACAAATGCACCCCCGCGTCAGGCGAACGGCCGTCGATCACGTGATAAAGCAATCGACGCCATGATTACACGGGTCATTTATCACATCATCACCTGTGATATCATTCTCTATCATTCTCCCCCGGGGAGTTCAGGATGGCTTACGATTTCCGATTTCCGTGCGTTTTGATGTTTATACGCGATACCAATCGTTTGATTCTGTCAACACACCCTCTTTTGATTCGTTTTGTGTGCAACTGTGCGCGGCACGCAAATCATGTTGCTTTTGTTTCGAATTGGTCATCGTAACACAATTACTTATTAGTAAATTATCTACCTTTTTTTATAAAAAAAAATATGTGACTAGACATGGATGGCTAATACCAAACTGACCGTTAGACATTAGCCCACAACACATGGGATCTAGGTGCCATGTCAGGACTTTTCTGAACGGACAATTTTCATTGCCGCTTCGGCCATCGTTCATTCAATGCGATGGTACCAGCCCGAGCGCGAATAATCATACCACCATTAAGGAAGTAAGCGCGGCATATTGTGTCCGACTTCACATAAGAGATGCCCGTTGACACCCATGGGCGTTTGAACTTTCACGGGGGCTGCGAAAACCATGCGAACCCTCCAGGTGCTTCTTTATACCACGTTTGTCAGTCATAAACTATTCGTGATAGTATACACTGACTAGACCTCAGATTAAAAAAAAGATTCCGACGAATTGATCCTCTTTTTTTTGTCGGTTAAAAATGAAGGAGATGAGGCAACTATGGGACCTGTTGACGCTAATTTCCTTAAGGTGGCCCTTCCCGGCGGGACTAACTTATTCGTGGGCACTATACAAAACTGTGCTATTGCGTTCTGGAACCTTAGCTGCTTCAAAGACAAAGATAGGCTCCGTGATGAGGAGGATGCAACATGTCCACAAAGCAGACAATGCGCATAGTATTTGATTTGGTAAGATTTACGAAAATTTACGCATAAAACACTCGAATAAATTCGAACTTACGGGCTTATACCTTAGAAACCGAACACAATTCAACAATGCCAATGGTCATCATACATCTACTTCGATCAAATAAAGCTGTTTTGAGTATAATTATGGATCTCTGACATGAAATAAGCGCAAACTCTTCTTTCCACGGTTCTATGGGGAGTTGCAGGAAGGCCCACCTTAAACTACCAACCTCACTTAAGGGGTCGACAACCGCTGATTCATTTACTTGTGTAGGGCGTAAGTGAAACTAGATTTATAAGTTGCCTAGCATGGCTTGCGGTAAGAGTTGACTGGTAGAAATCGTCACGCATGGGAAAAGCGTTATACGCGTGGAGGGGCCACGCGAATTTCTCTCTCTCCATCTCTTTTCATAATTTAAGAATGTGTGTGTGCGTGCGAGCATTGAGATATAAGCAAACGAGCATTGCGCGCGGCCGGTTGCATAACCTCAATACTAAACAGGTTCTTCTTTAACACTTATTTTCTTATTTGTTTGAATTTTTTTTAGTTCTACTCTACAAAGTTACTCAAATTTAACTTACCTTTCAGTTTTCTTTATTTAATTAAATGCTCTTTTAATTAGGCCCTTATGAAACTAGACGAAATCGGCTCTTATTACACCCTTAATTGTGCCTGCTACCGTGGCGTTTAGATCTAAGGCTGTGCATCATTATTGTGGACGGAAAGTCAATAAACCTGTGAAGTTTTTTTACGGGTTCTTCGTTACTGAGTTGATCGAATCCGCGGATCTATCAGTTCGTCCTGTAACTAAGTGTTGTTTGACTACCAAAAGTTTAAATAAATGAATTGAAGTGATTTAGGAAAAAACACTAACTATGAAACTTACATTCCAATAATCGAGTCAACAATCAAATATACCTGGACCTTTTTTTAATAGTTCGAATTCAACACAATTGTAAATCAAAATATAAATAGAATTGTATTACTTGTTTTCTTAAGAAAAAAATACCAACTTGGTAAATTCCCAAACAGAAATGTGTATAAGTGATAAGTATTTGTATTGTAAAGCATTCATTCATTAAATTCAGTATGAACAAAAATGTACACTTTAAAATCAATCTTTGTCAGCCTCAGTGGCCCAGTGGCGCGACACTTCGGCGATCGCTCTCCGAAGTTAAGCAACGCTGCCGCGGAGATGCATCAAGGTATAGCGAGTGCCAGTCGCGTTTTTAAGTCAAATGAATCGCACTGATGTAGTGACAGCCATACATACATTGTTTACTTTACTTTAATTTACTTGACTAGTCTGGTTGTTAGAATTTAAATAAATATTCATAATGCCGCTCAGTTTCTAAGTATTAGGAGTGCTATCCGTGATACAACGTAAAAATCTACACTCTAACCCGAAGTTAAGCCACGCTGGGTCCGGTCTGGTCTTGGATGGGTGACCATTCGACCGTTGAGAGAGGCTGGCCGTGGTTCGGATTCCACGTTAAACTGTAGTTCCCCTTCCTTACTTACTAGGTGGTAGGGTTAATCCCGCCCGGGTTGGTACCATCGCATCGTATGAACGATGGTCGAAGCGGCAATGAAAATTGTCCGTGTTTTCCATCCAGTTCAATGTAGCCGTGCAATATAAGGAAGGTCCTGGCATGGCACCTAGTTCCCATGTGGTGTGTTGGGCTAATACCATGACAGAACTTGTGGTATTAGCCATCCATGTCCAGTCACATAAAAAACAAAAAAAATATATAAGTACATGGCCAACAAAACGTAACCATAGCAGGTTATAATAAATTGTTCCTGATAAAAATATTGCCAGCATATTTAAATTTTCAGTGCCATCATTTCAGCTTGAGTTTATCCACTAAGAGTACTTTGCAATGTTCATAAAGGCATTTTTAATTTATTGCGTTCATAAATCAAGACTTTTACCGATAATCCATAGGTCCTTTTGACCTTTCCGTGAATACCAGTTATAACGTCCATATTCTACAGAAGCTTGACTTATTAATTTTGGGTATTTTAAATAAAATATAAAATAGTTTGCTGCGTTAAATAATACCAAATGTTTTAATTTTTCATTATATATTGGTAATTCCGTTTAAAAAATCCGTATTAAAAATAATGTTCTATTATATTAATGTTTCATAGTCAACAGTCACACAGTAAAGATTTAGAAATTCTGATCTGCTGACAGAACATTTTAGTTTGGATTTTATTATTTTATTTTGTATTGGGTAGCGTCAACATATCTACGCGTGTAAATATTGATTAATTGTGTTTTTATAGTATTAAATATGTGAATAGGATCTCTGTATTTGTACGCTGTAACAGACATCTTATGGAGATTCTGAAGGCTAATAATGTATCGCCTATTAACCCACAAGTGAACAATTAAAATTATTTCATTTCATTTCATTAATTTTGGATATAGACGAAATTTCAACTAGGTCTATCTAAAAGAAGTCATATAAAAAACTGGTATTATTATAATTACCATTTTTAAATTACCCAAGAAATTAAAAGAAAACGGCGTTTTATTAAAAGTAAAAAATGAATCTATCCACTGAAAACCTAACGTTTACTATTAAGGTGGCCCGGCCCATCCCGCTCATCTCCCCATACAAAAGGGGAAAGAAGATCACGCCCATATTTCTTATCAGAGATCCAAAATGTTGCTCAAAATAGCTTTATTTGATCGAACTAGATGTCTGATGACCATTGGCATTGTAAAATTGTGTTTGGTTTCTAAGTTATAAGGTCCGAAAGTTCGAATTTTTCGCGCGTTTTATACAATAACTTTGGAGGTGGATTACGTTATGATAAAGTAAGAACATCTTGAAAAGATTAGTCATTAGACATAGCTTATTTAGTCAAGATTTATAATCTATTTGGTTTCTGTTAGATTCTGGACTACAGCGGTCGTGGTTTACTTTTAGCTATAAGTCGTTTTTTAATTAAAAAAATTCGTAAATCTTACCAAATCATACACTATGCACATTGTCTTTTTTGTGGAAATTTAGCATCCTCCTCATCCCGGAGCCTGTCTTTTTCTTTGAAACAGAGAAGGCCCCAGAGCGCGACAGCACAGTTTTGTACCGTGCCCGCGAATGAGTTAGTCCCGCCGGGTTGGGCCACCTTAAGACCATTAAGACCCTTATTAGAAAAAAAGGAGTTTTCCTTTGCACATGATTTGATCTCTGCAACTGATAGCTAAAACGTAAAAAGGTTCTTTACTCCCATCGTTGACTTCATTTCAGAATTAATATACTTGTTTGGTTGTGATTTCACTATATTTAGCAAATTAATTATATGAAATAACAAAAACTAAAAACCAATGCAGCCAAACAGCTATTTTTGCCGCGCCCACACGAAACTCTGAATTTAGTGCAAAGCCTTTAACATTGTAAGTTCTCGCCTTGGCATGTTTAGTGGTCTCTGCGCCTGAATCCAGGTCCTCCGAGCTGCCGACCGGTCCCAGTGCGACCATCTCCAGCAGGCCGGCGACCGTCTCCTGGCAAGTCGGCTGGATGTAGCGGGGCGGCAGGGCGAAGCCGTACCTTCCGTCGTCGCGGAGCTCCAAGTTCACCGCGACCCTGCGAAGAGTTCGCTTTAGGGTCAGTTTACTTCTCAGCTTAAAAACGATGAGATGTGCACGTAGCGGAAGAATAAAGACCCTATTTTCTACGCACTACGGTCTGGATTGGCAGCGCCGTAGTTCGCCGATACGCACCTTTGCAGTGTAAATGGAGTCTTAATTGTTTCGTTATCTTTAAAAGTGCGACTCTACTCACGTGTTTTTGTTAAATAACCCACATATATTGATCCAGCGATGATAAATATTATCGTCAGCACCTACATCCTTTTTCACACCGGTTGTATGCCATCCATCTAGTATAGAGGTAACCCCTGCGAAGGATATGGGTTCGACACCGAAAGTGTGTGTCCATGAAAGGACTACAAATATGGATTACTTAAATGGCTTGTAATACATGGTCGACTTCTATACTTACTAGTTGGTAGGAACTTGTATACTGTTTTGGACAAGGGAAAGGCAGCATTGATTATAGTTCCTCTTTATAGTCCAGTTCATTGAAGGCATCCACAAATAAAGATAATATTACAGTAGATATGATAAAAAATATGACTGCGATTTGTTAATGCCATGGCACAAAGTCAGAGATTAACTTCGTATGATATATTTCCACCAAAACTTACGGTACTTTAAAAGTGTTCTTGACCCAGTCAACGCTATTTCCTGATACCACGTACCCTGAAAACAGAGTTCAAACCATTCCTTGCGTCTTCAAATGCTTACCAGCGCCAAAAAGTGAGGCGATACAAATAGGACCTATATTCGATAACTATGCTCTTGAAACTATAAAGCAGGATAAAATATTTTCATATTGTGTTTTGAAGATTTAACCGATGCTATCGTATATGCAATCGGTGTCACTTTATTGCAGGGTAAGTTTGACAAGTCAAAGTACACAATTGATTGTAATGAGTTTCTCTTTTTGTGGATACAAGCGATAAAAAAGCAAGGCATTATTAAACTTTTATTTGCTTAATTTCTTATCTAAGCTGGGAAGGTAAAGCTGAGAATGAAGGATGTTGTTTTCCTTATCAAAATACGCAAAGCCTAAATAATTTCTTAATTTGTTTTCGGGTCTTCAAGATTACCTACTTCATGGCAATAGGTAACCCGCTGGGTTACAATTATAATTCACAGCAAAATAAATAAAACCTTATTGTAAGTAAGCGTTCAGACTCACCAACTGTATTGTAAGCATTTCCAACTGTATACTCGGTACCATATATAGATTTCAGTTTTTCAAGACCAATGATGGCTAGGCGTCTCTGAAAGATGCAATTACACATACTACTTACGTACAATATGTACTAAATACATGCAAAATAATTAGTACACATGGACAGACTACAAGTAGCTTAGCGTCAATACAATGATCCGTCATAGTTCGGAAACTAATCAATGTCCTACAAATCTTGTAAATTCACGGATTTTATAACTATTCTATGACGAATATCTGACTATTTTTTTTCGGTAGCCAGCATTTAACGATTATCTTTCTCTGGCAAGTTTATCAACTTACGACTTGTCTAAAGTTTCCTTTGTGCCGTTTCGTATCTGCATATGGTATTACGAAATATTGTCCGTAGGCATGAAAAGAAAAATAGAACATCAATGTGGGACCAATTTTGTTCACGTAGTCCGAGAGAGCTTTCGTTTCGGGTTCCGAAAAAGCTTTTGGGCCGCAATATGTATCTTTGGAAGCATCTTGACTTACGCCCACCGCTGCAAAGTATTAGAAACTTTATGTGGCAGAAATCATTCAGTGTGAACTATGAATGAAATTAAAGTATATCCACTGTCGATCCTTATCGAGTCAATCGAAGCTTATTGGAGTTTGCTATGTGTTATTTGAAATGGTAGGAACGTCATTAAAATCGGACCAGCGATTTATTAGTTACACGCAACTGAAAATGGTGGAAATATTAAATTTTCGATACATTTTTTTTAAAGTCATTTTCTCGGATTCTAAAACCAAAAAAAATTTGTTCAATATCTAATATAGATTACGTAATTAAAAAAAAGGATCGATTATCGTTTATATCCTGTTTATTATATTGAAATAAAAGCTTACTTCCAAATTTGTAATCGAAGTTTCGGTTCAGATCGACTCCCACTCCTGTAGAATATCTGTGCCGATTTTTTCTCCAGACTCGATCCTTTATTGAAAAACAATTCACCTTTATTTTTAGTTTTTTAAAACACAAGACTCTTTCGAATAGTCATTATTTATATATCAATTTCAATCGATTGATTAACCCCTGTTTCCACCACCTCTAGTTACCTGAAATCCGATAGTTAACTCTCGGCTACATTGCATATTTGTATGATGTAACCGAAAGATAACTTTGGGATTTTTGTAGCTGGAGGTGGTGGAACCGGGCGTATGTCTAGTTTAAGTTTAATTTAGTAGTAAATCACATCACATAACATGTTTCAAGCTATTTTACCAAATATTCAAAAGGTATTGTTTGTAATATCGTATACTATTCCGTTAATTTTAATAATTCATGGGATAAGAAATAAAATATTTATCATAGGGGCAGAGTAAGATTCCGAATAATTTAACTTTGAAAAAATTTTAAATAAAAAGAAACAAGTCGTGTTTTATTGATGGCAGTAAAAATATTTTTTTATTGTTTTGACGAAGCAGGCGTTCGACAAATGTCACGACTAACAACTTTTTCTGATTATTTTCCAGGCCTGATTACAATGTTACAATGTAGATGTTGTTGGATAATTTCAAATCAATGACATAACGGTAATGCCGCATCCATTAAACAGATAAATTATCAAGATGTTTTATATAAAGGACACCAGATTCTCGACGACACCCATGAGCTTGTGAAAACTTACGGGGGCTGTCAAAACAATGACGGCCGGCTAGGTGCTTCTTCTCCCCAGGTTGTACTTCTGAGGAAATATCTCGGTATATAGTCACTTTCACAGTCTACTAACCCTATAGATTAAGTATTTAAAGGACGCGATCTGTAGTTTAGGATCGTAGCCGAATAAGGACTGAGGAGACGCCCTGCTTCGAAGTGGTTACCTTGTCTCTTGGTCATATCATCGAAAGCCTTTCTCAATTGGCACACATACTTTCAATAAAAAAATATCACCTGTTTATGAGAATAAACATATCCATCCGGGTTCACAACAGGAAATAAATGCCAGCTATACTCCCTCAATGCATACATGAGTTTTTCGTTTCTCGGCTTAGCGTCCTTAGCAGTCACTAACTGATTTATCATGTACGTGACAACCGCATGGCTGATCCATTCTCTGGCGTGTATCCCGCCCTCAACGAAGATGCTATGCTTTCCTCTGGAAGGCAGGTAGACTCCTAAGATGTCACGGCCCTCGTAGGATTTGCCAACGCTGACCAGTTTGACCCTGTCGCTGTATTTGGAAGCGATATCGTGTAGCCAGGAGTTGATGCTGTCGAGGTTGTAGAAATTGAACCAATCGAACGTTTCCATATTTCTCCGGACGTAGGCTTTCGGGCTCTGCTGGTCGAATGCCCTGTGAAATAAATGTAGGGTGAATAAATTATAAAATCAACTTGCTGATAATAGAAAGTAATGACATGTTTGTAATAGGTGAGCCAAGCAAGCAGACTTAAAGTTAGAAACATAAAAATATTAAAGTTGGAGATTTAAAGTTTTGTTTGAATTTGCGTTTGTGTTAGTTAATGCATAGGTACGTTAAGTGTAACAGTGCAGGCTTACGACCTTCGGATCAAGTAATATAATTTTTCTTTGCAACTAACTGAAGTTCCCGGCTCCGCAGAAACACTGAACAGAATATTCTGTCCTGGGTCGCTGGATTAACCTGATTGTCAAAACTACTAATCAGCCACCATATGGGAACTAGGTACCATTCCAGGACCTTACTTATATAGCTTGGCTACATTGAACTGGTTGGAAAAACGGACAATTATCATTGCCGCTACGACCATCGTTCATTCAATGCGATGATATCAACCCGGGCGCGATTAACCCTACCATCTATTCAGTACAAACCTACAGTTTTACGTGGAATCCGAACCAGGGCCAGCCGCAACAGTTAAAAATGGTCACCCATCCAGAACCTAACCGCGCTCAGAGGTGCTCCACCAAGATTATCGAAACTCAAGGCGTCGCGCCACTGGGCTACCGAGGCTGACAATGATGTAGGTCCTAGAATACTTACTCTTGTACGTTCGTTATCAATTTAAAAACCTTGATTTTTTGCAGTCTCGCCTTTTTCAAGAACAGAGTCTTGTTTTCTGGAGGTACTATCAGGTTGACGCTGTGCCCCAGAGAGCTCGGTCGCATCCAATACTTGATTCCCATAGAAGCGTTCCCTTGCAAGCTGTGAAGGAAATACAGCTGACGAATGTTTTCGGGTATCGCGTGATATAGTGTGAAGTTTTCGTAGAGTATGCAATACGATGATCTCAATTTTGTGAGCACCAGGAGCGTAAATATTATGTTTGACCGCATTGTTGATTATTTTATTGACAGCAGCGTCTGTCATTAGAATGTCATTGATACAATTTTGAAAACTTATATTAACAATTACGATATCTAGAAGTCCGTAAAAACATCTATACCTGTGTGTCGGATTTAAGGAAGTAATACGTAGCTGTCAAATTTCTTGGTCGGATTGATTCGAAATGGGTTGCCAAGATTATGAATCATGTGATATTTCTTTAGCAACTGAAAAAAATATCAGTCACTTTGGCTTAATTTTAATGTTGACAAAAAGTATTTCGTTTATGTAACTGGACATAGATGGCTGATGCCATACCCTTCGTCATGATATAAGTCCAACACACCGCATCCTCGAAGGCGTGAGGAGCCATGCCTGGACCTTCAAGGACCTTTATGAGCACGGCTAAATTGAACGAGATAGAATTCGGGACAAAACGCACTTAACCATCTCACAAATAGAAAGAAATTTTTGCATAAAAGGGGTAGAGAATTGAAATTTGGCATTCAAGGAAATTCCCCGCGCCCCTTACCTGCGAGGCGCTTTAAATGAATTTATCAGTCATTTTTGAGAACCTCTATTTACCTCTAATCACCTATACATATTATGTTATTAATATGTTACGTAGAGGGCCAGGCATCAGTTAAAAGAAGAAGGTATGCTGTAATCGTCTATTACATATGTTTACCAGTTTAATTAACAGTCTGCAAATAAAAAAGACGACATCTGATTAATTTGCCTATAACTTGCGAGAAAACTCTACGTAGAGACAACACAAAGGCCTTGTTCGGGAATATGGCACCGGAGGAAGCAAATGAGCCGTGAGCGAGCGCAGGTGTCGCCTCGGAAAGTTCAGCTCGGGGAGACGCTACGTCGCCGCCCGCCGCAGCGAGGTGTGCGGTGTGCTTACAAATAGGACGATCTTGGAAAACACTGTATGTATGAATTTGGTATTTTTTATAATTTATTTATTTATTTATTTAGAAAACCAACAGCGATTACAAGTTACACTTTGGTACAAGATAATATAAGCTTAAGCTAAGGCCAGTAACAGGTTTTCCTAAATTAAACATATTTTACATAAAGTCTATCTTGTTCTACAAGAGAAGGTTAATACAATCGGAAAAGTAATGACGTTTCCATTAAATATTAATGGAAACGTCATTACCGTTATCCCATTAATTTGAAATTTCAGCGACATCTACATTTGAAGCATTGCAATCAGATTTTGAAAATAATCTGAAAAAGTTTTTGGTCGTGACATTTATCGGAAGCAGGATTCGAATTATACGAGAGCAGTGGACATGTAATCCAAAGTTCGCAGGTTCGAGTCCTGCTTTCGACGAATGTCACGACTAAAAACTTTTTCGGATTATTTTCAAAATCGGATTACAAGGCTTCAAATCTAGCTCAAACTCAAATTAATTGTTTTTTTTTTTGTTACTGGACATAAATGGCCTACTGTCATGATATTAGCCCAAGACTCCGCATTCTCAAAGGAGTTTGGTGCCACGCCAGTACCTTAAAATTATGAACACGGAACATTTCCACTTAAATGTCATCCAATGCGATGTTACCAAACCGGGTGGATGAGCCCACCACCACCTACATACACATTGATTCCGAACCATGGCATTCGTAACGAAATGTACTTTTCCAATTTCGAAAGAGGAAAAAAATGGAGGAGAGGGATTAGAACCCATACCTCTGGATGCAAGGCATGTCCCGACCCGCCCCTGAGCTATGAGGTTTTAAATTGGATGTTTATTATTTAATTGAAAATGTTTTACCTTGTTGCCACCGAAGGTCGACAACGTTCTTGAAGGCCACTGTATTTTTTTTATTTATAAATTCGAACGTGATTAACTTTACAGAAAGCCATGAGTAACTGATTAAATGGAAAATGTAAAAATAACTAAATTTAATAGTTCAATCAATAACGTAAGCCTGGTCACTTTGGGTTTTCACCCAAATAAAAAAACGAATGGAAGTGTCAGTGCAACAACATTCAAAATTAAGTAGTTTTAGCTCTGACAGCTTTCAGAAACAATTTGAAACTTTTTCCTTAATGTATCGCATGACAAGTTTACTCGTATAACCTCAATAATATATCCTTTGGGGGACAGGAAGCTATGTTTTTTTTAATGTGAAACATCAATCTTCCGGGCATCCCAAGATGTCTAACTTTTTATTTCCGTTAAAAAGCACAATTTCATAAGCTAAAAAAATTATCACTTACATAATAAAAATATTATTTTAAAGAAGAAGTATCTATTTATTTATTATCTGCTTAGTTATCTGAACGGTGTGTACGTATTACACTTGGCACTCAATTCAGAACATAACTATCCCTATATCATGAATACTTTTGTCACCTATGTTCAGCGTTTTATTGAATTTAAAAATTATTAAGGAAAAGAGGTTTAAACACATCGGTACACGAAAAAAACATATTCACACAACAATAGATTGAGGTGGCCCAACCCGGCGGGACCAACTCATTCGCGGGCACGGTACAAAACCTTACTGTTGCGCTCTGGGACCTTCTATGTTTCAAAGAAAAAGACGGGCTCCGTGATGAGGAAGATGCAACATGTCCTCAAAAAATACAATGTGCATAGTGTATGATTTGGTAAGATTTACGAAAATTTTAATTTTAAAATGACTTATAGCTAAAAGTAAACCACAACCGCTGTAGTCAAAAATCTACCAAAAACCAAAGAGATTGTAAATCTTGATTAAATAGGCTATGTCTGATGACTAATCTTTTTAAGATGTTCTTACTTTATCATAGCGTAATCCACCTCCAAAGTTATTGTATAAAACGCGCGAAAAAATCGAACTTTCGGACCTTATAACTTGGAAACCAAACACAATTTTACAATACCAATGGTCATCAGATATCTAGTTTGATCAAATAAAGCAATTTTGAGCATAATTTTGGAACCCTGACAAGAAATATGGGCGTGATTTTCTTTCCCCTTTTGTATGGGGAGTTGAGCGGGATGGGCCGCCTTAAGGAAATGAATTCAAATTTTACCATATACAGTGTTTTAATACAATTCTAAAGTGCGCGGTGTTGCCGCAACTTTGGTAGCACTGATGATAGTTTATTCAATCTGTGACAAATCTTTGCTCGCAAATGCAAATATAAATCAAAATGTATGTAAGTTCATTGATAATTCTCCTTAATTTTCCAGTTTTCTAGTCAGAATAACATAAACGATAACTGTACTAGTTGCTAATATTCGAACTGATAGACAAATAATTTAATTCCCTGGTAATCTCATATAACCTGACAGCTGGGAATTCCGCGCCACATATTTTTAGCTAAAAAAAGAAAGAAGATAGGAATGGTATGGCTAACAACAATAAAGTAGTTTTTCTTTCTTGAATTTTCGATTGATTCTTTTACCGGAAGTATTTAGAAAGGTTACTAAACGTTTTCACTAAATGTATCATTGCTATAGAAGTGGTAATGATTTATTCAGTAGGTTTTAATTTTGTTATTTTATATAATAAACATAAAAAGTATAGATTATGTTACAAGTTGATGGATTTGATTTAATTAAAAGTTCATTAAATGATTTTTATATAATTTAAAAAGATTTTTTAACTAATAATTATACCTACCTACTGATACTTCTTTTTACATTGGAAAATTAAATTAATTGTGACGTATGAAAAAAATCTATCAAATAAATGAATTATGAACTATGGAACCATACCTAAATATCCAAAATATTTAATTCAATTGTATTTAGACAGTCACTTACATAGGACCTACTAATATAGCTGGAGTTTTATTCGAAAGATAAATACTAATAAATTATTCGGGGGCTCCAAGTTCCCCTCACAATTTGACGCATGGACGAGATCACATGTAGCACAAATCATAATGCATCTCTCCTTCAGTGCTAGGAAATGAGTGGAGTTGCCTTACGAATTACTGTTGAAGACACCATAATAGAAACCATTACCTAAAGTAATTCTTGGTTCTTTTTTATTAATTTTGACGCTTTTCTTAAAATAAAATTATAGAACATTTTAATATAATATTTAAAGAACGGACATGACGCGCCACCTCGACTGACCACCTGTCTCTCTCACAGATGGGCCCCTGACTTAACCTGCGGGCGGACAACGGACGATCCGTTTGGCCAGGTCTCCCTGGCCATTGCGCCAATATTTTATATTACTCCCGAGCAACTTTGTTATTTGACAGTACCACCATGTGATTAGATGCACGGTCCGGAGCCAGCAGCTTTGCGTCCCCCTTAATTGTGTTAATCTTTTCTTAAACAAAATTATTTAAATGAGATAATGACAAATATTTTGTCTCTATATATATACAATTCCAGTGTGCGTATATTCGTAATTTTTCACCCCCTAAACGGCTTGACCGATTTCGATAAATTTTATTTTGTACTTATGGGGTCACCTGGATATTTATTAGCTACAGTTGGACTCGGTAGTTGGTGATGCAGTCGAGATTCGAACTGATTATTTGAATAAAACACCCAAAAAAAAAAAAAAAGCGAATAACAAACGTTTTACCAGGCTCGGCTCGGGTGAATGTTCAAAACAAAACGCGTCCGGAGCCGTGAACCCAATAATGAATTTGCTATCTGTCTCTTTCTATATTTTATTCACATTTTTGAGAAAAGGGAAAATCTAAAATTAATAAGATTCAGTAATTCAAATTCAAAATCTAAGTATTCAAAGAAAATTCTCGCGTGACATTCTACGATATAAATATTCAATCTATCCAAATATATTGGTGAACTTCACGTTCGTGGTGGGTGTATATTCTATTCATTTCTGTCTAGACGACTTCAATTTATATGATAATATTTTTGTATTACCTCTTCTTTCATTGTTTTCTGTGCAAACCGACCGTAAAATGTCATTTTAAGAGTTCGTACGAGCGTTTGATGAAACGGCGGAGTCACGTAGAAATCGGTTTTCATGAATATGATGATCTAAATAATAAAACAGGGGATTTCATTAATATAAAAAAGGTTAAGTATTGCGGACATAAGAAAAGCTTTTAAATTAAAATATATTATAATTTTTACCTATGCACGTTCACCAATGTGCGCGTTCACTTTATATTTCTGTGAACTTATGTGCACGTGCCTCGTATGTGACTGATACGAAAGGACTTAGGTGGATTTATTTAATGTAATTATTATTTAAGTATATACAAACAATTATAAACATATATATTTTTTTTATTTACCTCACGGGAAGTACAGAAAATTTGATAGGTGAAATGATTCATGCATCCTTTAATACAAGGAACGGGATGACACGGGAATGATGTCTGCTGAAGGCGAAAACTATTTTTAACCGACTTAAAAAAAAGTTCTCAATTCGTCGGAATCTTTTTTGTTTTTATATATTTTCACCGATTACTCGAAAACCCCTGAAACGATTTGGAAAATTCTTTTTTTGTTCAAAAGGATATACTTTCTTGTTGGTTCCATATTTTTTTATTGAAATCGGTTCTGTAGTTTGGTACTAATAAAACAAATAACGAACTTTTGGAAGCACTGAACCCAGAAATGTGATTTTTTATTTACAGTAGCTTTCTTGTAGGGTGAGATTGCTCAGTAAGAGAAGTTTTTTTACAATTCAACTGTTAAGAGGGTAAAAGAGGGCAAATTGTATACATTTTCAATCTCTGGAACCGCTGAACCCACGCTGAACAATTTTTGCTTATAGAGATAGTTGTCTTGGTCCAGCTAAATCAATGCTGTTTATAAGAGAGTCCGTTGTCTTTGGTGCAGGTGCGGTCCTGTAGGATCGGCCCTTTTGGCCAGGCTACTTCTCGGCAGGCATGAAGCGTTGTCTTAGCTTTGGTCCGGCTAAAAAAATGAAGCCACATACTGATACGCAATCTTTCCTACCAACCGACAAAAAACCATCATATCGAAATTTTTTTATAAGAAATTTCACAACTAATCTTCGATTTTTACATGATATTATTTTAATATTTTTAAGCCAACGAAAAAGTTTCTGTCTTAAATTTGGTTAATACGTAACTTGCAACATTTATTTGCGACCGTGTGCATGATAGGGTGTATTTGTGCGATTTGTACAGTCAACCAAAGATTAAAGGATATACTTCCAGTTCAACGAAAAGATGAACCGTCGAAATACTTTGACTTTTGCCAAGAAACATATTGCTGACTATACATACAAAAATAACTGAGAATGTGTACTATATCTCATGTAAATAGAAAACTAGAAAATGTACAAGGTAGTATCTTTAGAACTTTGGTTGAATGTACGTGGTGAGAGTGTGTATGAAATAACCACCATTGAATGTTCAACAGGAAAATTTTAAACCATTGAAGATCACCACAGAGGCGCGTCTAACTTCCTGCCGTCCGGAAATAACCCTTCTATTTCCGTGGCGTTGTAAAAATTAGAGGTTATTCCCGATGCGGCGGCAACTTTATGAGTTTTATAATTTGTTCTGATATTACCGTCGCATTAGCGGCGAGGAGTCGGGCTTCCCTCGCGCAGTTCTCGGAACTTTGGTTTCGGATCATTAACGCGCTGTCATTCATTGTGCCCGCGAGACAAACATTACGGGTGACACTTTTATTTCATAGTCTCAAAATAGCGCGGTGAACGAATATTTTTTGACAGATGTTTTTCTTTCCCTCAGAATTTGAACGAGAATCGAGATAAGATATGGGTAATTAAGGGCGTGATTGCACCTGATTGCATTAAGTTGCATAAGTCTTGCATCTAGCTCCTACTAATCGATTTTAAAAAAAAATACAAAAATACATTAATGGTTTAGGTACAGTTGCAACTTATAATATCTGATCTATAAATGTCTGTAGCTTCTTTTCTTTTTTTATACTCTTTATGTGAATGTTTAAGCGTATTTGTATTATTTAAAGCACAAATGACTTACAGTGTTAAATTCAAATTATAACTAGACCATCGATCTACCAATGTACTTTTTATCATCAAAATTCGTTGTTGTTATTTAAAAAAAAAATGTTATTTACGCCTTTACCGAACTGAACCCAATCAGCTGATGTCACGGGCCTTAAGGTGGCCCAACCCGGCGGGCCTAACTCATTCGCGGGCACGGTACAAAACCGTGCTGTTGCGCTCTGGGACCTTCTCTGTTTCAAAAAATAAGACAGGCTCCGTGATGAGGAAGATGCAACATGTCCACAAAAAATACATTGTGCATAGTGTATGATTTGGTAAGATTTGCGAAAATGTTCATTTTCAAAACGACTTATAGCTAAAAGTAAACCACGACTGCTGTAGTAAAAAATCGAACAAAAACAAAATAGATTATAAATCTTGATTAAATAAGCTATGTCTGATGACTAATCTTTCTAAGATGTTCTTACTTTATCATTGCGTAATTCACCTCCAAAGTTATTGTATAAAACGCGCGAAAAATGCGAACTTTCGGACCTTATAACTTAGAAACCAAACACAATTTTACAATGCCAATGGTCATCAGACATCTAGTTCGATCAAATAAAGCTATTTTGAGCAACATTTTGGATCTCTGACAAGAAATATGGGCGTGATCTTCTTTCCCCTTTTGTATGGGGAGATGAGCGGGATGGGCCACCTTAAGTCAGCGATATGAATAAACGATATATTCTTAAAAGGAAAAGTATACGGCCGTCCGTCCGTCTTTAAGACAGTTTTTCTCAGTAACATGTCGAGGTATTAGGTACAAATAAAATCAAATTCTTAGGTCCTATGGTCGCTTGGATAAACGGTCCTTTGGAGCTGTAAATAGAATCAAGCTTCTATGTCAACGCGTTAGAAAAGTACGGTCAATTTTGCCGATATATATGCCGATAGAATACATACTACGAAATAAATAAGAACTAAAAAAAAACCCGTTGACCTAAAATCATAAAATTTGGCCAGAAGAAAGGTCTCACAGCACAATTAAGGAAAACAACCAAAATCATTAATATGTAATTATTTAATATAAAACAATTGTTTTCTCCGTGATGGGTAAACTATCTAACGACATACTTGCAAGGAACCCTCGGAACATGCGTCAGATTCGCACTTGTCCGATTTTTTTAGTTTTCCACTAGCACTCTACTGGAGAACTAGACTGACGCATGAAACTAAATCTCAGCTGTTAACTTTTTTACTTCAATGCAACCCTTTCCGAGATACTCTGCGTCCTGTCAGCTGACAGCCGACGAAATGGACTGTCACGTTCGTATCAATTATCTGAGACGTCACTCCGGCTGTTGTTGTTTTTGTGTTTCGACTATGACGGTTTTGACAGATGTAAAACGGTTACGGATGAACTTGTCTTCCGGTGTCGGTATTTGCGTTGCTTTATTTAGTGCATATGTCAACGTTAATGTGCGCAAATCAGTTAAAATGCAGATTACCTAGTCAATCCGCAGATACTAGGTGGAATCCGATAATGCGCGAAAAAAAGTTTTGTTACTCACATTATCTATACGCCCTGTGACGAAACGACTCCTTCTCTTTCTCAGCGGCTGCGCAGAAATAAAACTATATCGGATTTGGTTTCTGCGCAACTGCTGGTGCTTGGAAGGACTTGGTTCGTCCCGGACTAGATAGTCTACATGTTAACGACCAAATATCGTAGTAATATTTTATTGAATTTAATACTATTTAAATAGTAAATGCATTGTTGGTTGGGTTAGGTTTGGTTAAGTAATTAGGTAATGTAGGCTAGGTTAGGTTAGATTAGGATAAGATAAAATTAGGCAAATTGTTCTTATATTGATGACAGTATATATTTTTCTAGCTCTTTTAATAAAGACACGGTGGGTTTGGATGAACATGATGGCTCCTCCGCGATGAATATCGTTCAGATTAATGAGGTTTAAGAGTTACCTGCTGAGTTTAAAACAAATGTATTTTTCTCGTTACGTGCCTAAATGATAACCTACAGATTGGCTAGTTCATGTGCACACTGACGTCTTCCTCGCATGAACGGTAACATATACACTTTATATGCTTGTTTTCGTTTGTTCTTTTTATATTTCTTGTGTTTACTTTTCATCGGGTCCTATTAATTGAACAAATATTCCGAAAGATAAAATAAAATACCACATTTTTCAGTTCATTGCCACAAAATGGCGTTTATTTTCATATTTTAGAAACATACATGATTACATTATGGTGTACACGCGAAACCTTTCGGTTTGTCTGCGTGTGACTATACGTGGGCTATTTAATGTTTACATTCCAAGCAATTTTTGTTCTTTTACATTGCACATTTATATTGCATAACATGAAAAAAAAAACCAAAAGAGATAAATATATTAAAGTAGGAATGATAAGGTTTACATAATTTAACACATATTTAGATGGGTATATAGAGGTAACATACAAAACAAATAAAAAAATTAAACTTAACTTAAATTATCCAAAAGATAATCTTTGATACATTTTTTAAATTTAGATTCGGGAAGGTCTTTCCGTACACGCAGTGGAATAGAGTTAAGTAATTTAGGTACAGTATATTCGAGCGTTCTTCTTCCATAGTAATTTGTGGTTTTGGGTATTACATATTGTTCCTCCTGCATCAATCTGGTGCAATGTGAGTGTTGAACCTGTATCTTGTGAGTTCTATCGTAATATTGTCTGGTGAAAATTTTATGCTGACACATGGCCTTAACCGGCAACACTTTGAAATAATGAAATTATTATAATACATACTTGATTGCGTTAACGATAAATAACGCAACAATAACAAAAAACAAAATGGCGAAAAACTTGTAAAGTACAGGCATATTTTTTTTATTTGGGAATGATTACACAAAGATGCATCGATGTTAAACTAACTATACGTGTGATCCAGTTCCCCTTCTCCGTGCAAAGTAAGCGGGATATAATGAATGTTTTTACCTTATTTCTCTTCGGTGTTTGACTCGATTAGTTTCACGAAAAGTGACACAACCACTACGATTTTTTAACAGACTTCAAAAAAGCAGGAGATATATATTTAAAAAACATTGCAGCTCGAAAAGAACCAAGAAGGCGTCAAATTGCTAAATAACAGCTTTGTCTCTGGAAATAAATGCATCCAACATCCTGACACATTATATCTACCAAGTGGCGCACAGAAGGCGCCAATGTGTTGAGTAAGCGGCGTGGTATTTTGACAAACGTCTCTAAGTTATGGCGTCTGGCCCCAGCCTTTATATCCTTCGAACTGTCGACATAAGTGTCCCCTGGCGTTACGGAATAGGGGCGCTTTCACATAGGCAACGTCTGAGCAATGTTATTGTTTGGAAATCTTAAAGCTAGAAATGAATGAATAACTACAAAGTTTGCTAAGCAAAGGTTTTGGTATTATTGCAAAGGTACAGTTATGTTTTATGGGATAATAAATACAAATGTTGTACTGGGTATATCGCTGCTGGTTTGCACATGATTAATGAGGAGGTGTATACATCGTAATAGGAAAAGAGACGGCGAAATTTGCAGCGAGGAGATAATGTTTGTTCAGAAAGAGACACAAAGAGATCACGACTATCCCTTGAACACTATGAATACGTATTAAATACATTAAATTATGTCACGTGTAAGTTGTTTATTTAAAGTAATATACATATTGATGAGTTTGTACATACAAACTTCAGGTGAGAATATTTTCTTGTTTCATAAATTTTAGAGCGCGATTTTTCCAGTAGTTGGGTTCCAGTTTTTGAGCTCACTTTTTCTTTGAACTATTTCGGGATTATCATTTTTAAACGATTTTAACATGTGTCCGATAGTCCACAAATAAATACATATAATATGTATTTTGAGTAAGTTTGGAGAGAAAATATTTGTTGGGTCACACCTGAGGTATGATTTTAGAAATAATTCCCAATTATCAGGTGCATGCAAGCAAAGCCGCAAGCAAAAACTAAAAATATATTTATTTTGGAACAGGATCATCAAAAAAAAAGATTTTCACTATTGTCTAGAGGGTGCCATATTAAATGAAATATGACGTCACATAGCTTATAATCAGTGGACGATGAAGACGATTGAAACAATATTTTTAATATAATACTTTTTTTTTATGTGTCTGGACATGGATGGCTAATACCACACATTCTATCATGATATTAGCCCAACACACCACATGGGAACTAGGTGCCATGCCAGGACGCACGGCTACATTGAACTGGATGGAAAACCCGGACAATTTTCATCGCCGCTTCGACCATCGTTTATCCAATGCGATGGTACCAACCCGGGCGGGATAAACCCTACCATCTAGTAAGTAAGAAACGGGACCTACAGTTTTAACGTGGAATCCGAACCACGGCAGCCTCTCTCAACAGTCGAATGGTCACCCATCCAAGACCAGACCGGACCCAGCGATGCTTAACTTCGGAGAGCGATCGCCGAAGTGTCGCGCCACTGGGCTATTGAGGCTGACAAAATACTTAATTAATGATTAATACTTATATTAATTGGTGATAAGTAGTTTAGAAGTTATTAGTAAACAGATGAACATACATACATACCCACAATCATAAAACCACAACCCTCCTTTTGCTTCGCCGTAGTTGGTAAAAAAGTAGAAATAGCGCCTTCAATTAGACCCGCTATCTCCGATTTTCTTAAATTCTTCACACAAAAATTACTATGTTCGCAAACATATTGGAGGGTTAGTGTCGGTGGGAACTGAATTCGGGAGCACATACGCGGGCGATGATGATATTTGGACAATGGTGGTATACGACGCGCGGACGGCTTCCCACAAGATTATATGCACAATTTGTCCAAACTCTGGTCGCGAGTAATAACCACATGAAACTTCTCCTCGATTTTATCTTCTGTGAGTGTAATTATTAAACTTTGTACGCGCCCAGGCAGGTCGCACATCACGAGCGAAGGAGTTGCAATGCCCGGTAGCCTCGGGACGTCACAGCGGGCCACCAGAGGAGTAGGAACAGCCACCTTCCTCCAGCAGCACCAGCTCCAAGGCGTCGGGTCCCGGGACAATCATCGACGGCACACCACTTCGCCCAGACGAGGCGAGACGCCACAGCATGGTCAGGCGCGCGGCGGGCTGCGGGCGTGGAGCCCTGCGAGAGTTCCACGATGAAAGTTTGCGGAGACGCGGCGCATGCGTGCACCATGCTTGACAACTAGGTAGTATCAGAGCGAGAGTGGCATGGGAAAAACTACGGATGGGATTGAATCCTTGTGAAGTGCAAACTACCCATCTAGCTCACCCATGCCATATTGGCGTGAACAAACTTGAAAACCTAAAAATGGCCATAATGAGCCAGTGTATAAGGCACGTAATACACTGAGAAACTGAACATTTGCCTTTTTTGGGAATTCCTCTCCATTCTAAAGGATATTTATGGATGACGCGACTCGGTTTACGTAATTATCGGGAGTTATTCGCTTCCCCGCGCTCGGCGAACGCCCCAGTTTTTGTGAGAAACTATTTCGAAGAAGCTTCGTCGATGATTGTGCTAATGAGTGTGAGGGGTGGGTCTTGAGTGTAAAAAAAAATTTTTTTTTCAATTCCAACCCTCATTTTGACATTATCTCGATGATGATTTCCTTGAGCCGTGTTCAGAAGTTTTGCTGTGTATGCAGCTATGAAAACGCAATGTTTTCGCATTGTTTTATGTACTTTGTTACAGAACCAGGCGTAATTCTAATCACTTACCTAGGAAAAAACTTGGAATCAAACTAAGTTTAATGAAGGGAGATGGCGCTGATTAGAACAATCGTAGAACCATTGAAAATAAACCGTTTTGACGAGTTTTGTTTCTTGTATGACGTTAGCTATATATTCCTTCCTCTATAATCGTCAATGCTGCCCAGTATTACAATTTATTCATTTATTATTAGCAAATAGCATTACATAAATTAAACATTCACCTACAAAATCGGTAAACGGACAAAAAAAAAATAGATACGTCCGAACATAGAACCTCCTCCATTTGAGAACTCTGTAAAAATAAATCTTTCAAAGTTTACGTCAACCACAAAAGAAGAAGACCTGATATCATAATTCATTACAATGTCAACGGAACGGGCATCTTCGAAGAAGGTAAGAAGTATTACTGAAAACTGACAGGATTAACCTCTTCTTTAAAATGCACGCTTTGTTACCTTGGTATTTAAAAAAGGCTCTATGGGACTGGCATAGGCTTAGCTTAAAAAGTCTTAAAAATAATAAAGATAAAAAACGTTAATAGGAACACCATAACATCAAGATCCCAGAGACAGAGCAAGAAGAACCGTACAGTTACATCACATGAGGGATATAGTATACTATACGTTAATTGTAACCGCACACATCCGACTGTATCAAAATCCCACATGAATATACGACAACGGGAAAACACAACAAGTCCATTAGGCAAGTCATGTACGCGTCAGCGCTAGATATGAGCGCCCATATTGACAGATGATGCCATTTCGACAGGAATCGAACCCTCTCCTATAGGCACGGATCCGGGAGCATGTCTAACGATCCGTGTGATTTATTGCCATCGTTATTGTTCCACGTCGAATCGGCTGACGGAACTGCGCTTTTATGGATATCGGAACGTCTACCTTAGCGGAGGTGACATACGGTTGTTAATTATATTTTTTTTAGCGTGAAGTTACGACGAAGTGTGTGCTCAACCGGAGAATGGAGTATTAAATAATCGCATATCCGCTTTGGAAGTCATTGCTGCTTTCTTTTTGGGACGTTCTTTAAGCATTCGTAACTGTTAAAATGATGTCGTTTAGCCTTTCATTGTAATGTAACCTAATTATGCATATTAAAATTAGGTCTTTTCGGTCCATAACGCAGGTTAAACATATAAAATAATAAATAAATGCTGGCACAGAATAATTAAAAGTGCTACTCACATAAATTGCACTCCTAAACAGAATGTACTAAATTTTGAACTTATTTGTCGCTCGAATCCGGCTTGCGCTAGGGTTATCACGCGCTGCCGCCGCCCATGATTTTTAAAGTCGATTAAAGTACAAACTCAACTTTCAAAATTATTTTCTTATAATTTGTCTAAAATAATTCTTAATTGAAGATTTTACGTCACATATATGACTGGTGCTGTTATGTGTTGTTTATTGTTTTTCGGTGTTGTTTGATATTGTTTAGTGTTGTTTGGATTTTTTCGGTATAGTTTGGTGAGTTAGAATCGACCGACCGCACAATCCTATGCGACGTACATAAGTACTTGTCAGTAAGTGTCGTTTCCGGTCATCTACCCATTATTCTTTCACTAAACCAAACCGATTTATGTTTGTTTTTTTCCTCATAATAAATGGATAAATAATACCTAATTTATTAAAAAGTGCTGCGCTGTTGCCAGTTAAATACGTGTCAATACCTATGTCCCTCATAACATTTTACTACATACCTAAATATAAAGCAAAACGTCAAAACCCTAAAATAAAAAACAAACATCAGAATATTTCGGTAGTGCAAATAAAGATAACTTCTTTTTACTAAGATATCTGGTCTCGCGACAGTTATTATATTTAATTCTACGATGATTCCACATTATCATGAATAAAAACGCCGAAAGTGCGCTTTCCGAAACGACTGATCGACTGGATGTATTGGACGTGCGATCGTGTGCACGTGACGGCCCTGACTGAATTTGGAACTACGAGTTCCCAAGCGACGTAGATGAAGGTATTAGGGAGTGACGGATGCCTGATTCTGGTAGGAGGCCGTGATTGGGTGCGGAAGAAAGACTGTAGGAAATGTTCTTAGCAGTGGTCAAAGAACAGGTGGCTCAATTAGACTAGGAGGTCGCGGAAAAATGGAAACGATAACGTAAATGGATGCAAATGACGAAGCATAAAAGTATCAGTACATACTCGCTTAGCAATACAAAAACTGAACAAATCTTTGGTTGCATTTCTTGGTTATGGGCGATTTAGGTATATTTAAGAAAATAATTTAAAAACCGACTGGTTACCTGGATATCATTAATAGGTGATTGTCCGGAAACATTGATAATGTTTCCGGACAATCAGTATATTTATCAGCAGCGTCTATTTTATATAGCCAATCTATGTAACGCAACCACTTGGCGCAGGCAGACCGACATACTTAGCATCAGAGGGTTGGTCTCTTAACATCTGAACCCAGATTCAGCCATTTACCTTATCGTGACCAAAAATGTTGTGACCGCCCGGAATAAATGGTTTGACAATATAATTCGAAACAGAAGCAATTCATGAAATATAAGAAGTACAAAATTGTAAATTAATTTAGTCTGACCACACTCTTCGCTGAAATATACATGGAACTATATATTGTGCAACTCGGAAATGCAAATAAGTCGGTTAAATTTTCATAAAATCTGAAACAGCAAGTGGAATATTCAAGAGTTGCGGCCGTCAAGATTCAACTATCATGAATATGGATCCGGTGAGGGACCAGACTGCAAGCTTATCACACGTAAAAATAATATATTCCGTAAAAACCCAAACAAGTTATTCTCAGCATGTAATCTGTATTTTCTCTGCATGAAACTGTGTGCATGTGCTCAAAAACTTAACCTTCTCGAAAACTATAAAACCTAACTCAACGACACGTACACTTAATCTAACCTTAACAGAAATTCGGGCTGATTAATAGTCAATTTACAAATGACCAGGTCTAAGAGGTGACTACATGAACAATATTAATTTCTAAATAAACAGGTTAAAATAATATTTTTAAGATAAGAAAAAATTAAGATGAATGAACTTCATTTTCGCCTCCGAATTCTGTATTTGTTGGCTATCCGACGGACCACAGGGGGTTACGTGTTCCTAGGGAACCCTTATAATTTCTTCATGTCCGAATGTCTGTCTGTGCGTTCAGCCGTGAAACTAGTGAAACTGACACGTGTTTTCTGACTGTAGGACTTTGTTTTTTTTATTTTAGAATAAGTCATTTAAATTAGCTGAGTATCTGGAAATGATTGCGAGTGACAAATAGACCGAATCAAAATCGGATTACAAAACAATTCATCAATGATATCCCTAATGAATTATCTTCATTCTCTTGCAACTTTGTGACTCTAGTTTGTATCAAGAAAAAAAACTAGGGTACTTTTTTCTAAAGTTATAATATTTAACAACCAGTTCGCAAAATCAAGTGGAAGCCACTACCTTTTTTATGCAATCTGACATTCATGGCTAATACCACCCAACTACTGTTATTTATTAGCCCAATACACCACATTCCCGAAGGAATTAGGTGCCATGCCAGGACCTTCCCTTTATGAGCATATGAACTGGATGGAAAACACCAACAATTTTTCATTGCCGCTTCGACCGTCTTTTCATCCAATGCGATGGTACCAACCCGGGCAGGCTTTAACCCTACCACCTAGTAGGGGAAGGGGACCTACAGTTTTACATGAATTCCGAACCATGGAGCAACTCGCATTCGAGAGCAAAGAGAAAAAAAGCGGGGCGAGGAATTGAACCCAGACATCTGGTACGCTAGACCAGGCTCGCGCCACTAGGCTACGAGCCTCTTGTGAAATCAAACATTATTAACATTTTTAATGACAGTTAAGGCCTGCGGGGATTAACACGGATCGTTTCACACACGACATCTGTGCTCAAACGCGAAACAATTGCCAAGTCTCGACGAACTCCACCCGAATCGCCGTAAATTACCAAGTTTGTCGCGGAGCGTTCGCGAAAGTCGATTAGCGCGCAGCAAAATTGAAATGTGCCGATAAGTTATGGAGAAAAGTGGTGCTTAAGGCCGCGTATGAAGCTAGACAAATTCCCGATTTCCCCCCCACCGCTCCGCTAGACGCCGAAGCGGCAGTGGCGCCGTGAATCTTAGGATAAAACTGAAATGAGATATTGTTAGAGCGACACCTATACGCCGTCGCTGGAACTTCGTGAAAGTTGTATCGATCCCGCGGCAAGTCGTCAATGATCATACAACCAATCACAAGGCTCGAGATCACCCGCCATATTATTCACATTGCTGCTAGAAAACAGCAACCATTTCGTCAGATCTCTAATTCATGAAAGGATTTACTATTTTCACATTGATCGTCAGTAGCTGGTTGGTGTAGCGCGTGAAACGTCTTATCTACAGTTATTGTTCGATGGGGGATGTCGGTTCGAATCCTGTAGGTTACAATTTTTTTTTCTGTTTTTTTACTTTTTATTGATAATGGTGTATAGTATATAATTATAGCGTGGGTTTGACTTAATTGATTTACACATATAAAAAAATATTACATAATAATAGGTTTTGGTAAAAGTTTTTACCTGATTAACAATTTTAAAAAGTATAAACGTCATTTGATACAATAAAAAGTAAAATAACACTTTTAAAAAGGATAAACGTGAGACGATGGAGAAATAATTTCCATGCAACGAGCGCGCAAAAAATGACGCCACGCGACTTACAACATTAGGTATATCGCCGTTCATAGCGCCGTAGCGCAGTGATGAAAACGGAGAAAAATCTAATTTTTTGTCTCCCAAATTGATAGGTAAATTAGTAGCGCAGTGATGAAAACGGAGAAAAATCTATTTTTTTGTCTCCCAAATTGATAGGTAAATTGATAAAAATAAGAATTATTTTTCAATAAACCTGATGGTCGTTACGTCATTATTCATTAGTAGTGAGAGCCGAAACAAAAGCCAAATTTCTCCCGCGGCACAAGTGAAGTAGATTTACTTTTTTGTACTAAGCAGGTACCTACGTCGCTTATTCCAAGGAATGTGACAAGTAGTGTCGACACTTTTTAGGGTTCCGTACCCAAAGGGTGAAAACGGAACCCTATTACTAAGCCTCTGCTCTCCGTCCGTCCGTCCATCCGTCTGTCCGTCCGTCCGTCCGTCCGTCGTTCCGTCTGTAACAGGGCTCTATCTCATGAACCGTAATAGGTAGGCAGCTGAAATTTTCACAGAGTGTGTATTTATTTTGATGATGGTACGGAACCCTTCGTGTGCGAGTCCGACTCGCACTTGGCCCGTTTTTATAGTTCAATTTGCTCTCCTGTGGTCGCCTGGTACGCAGTAACCTCTATTTAGCCGCTATTTGCCGCGGCAGCGAGTGCCGTGTTCTTTTGTCGTACCTACTGTGCGTTGTTGTAGTTGGTTCTTTACTCGAAAAGGAACATCTTTTGTTCGACGTTGGCGACGTTGTCGTCGTTGATCGTCGTTGTTGATGTCGAAAACGGAACCCTATTACTGCGTGCAATTGTATTCGGTGCGGTGCGTACCTATTCGCTGCTCGCCGATTGTGCGCGGCGCGTACAATTGCATCGAGGTCGCGTATGCGCGCTCGTCGATTGTATCTCGTTCACTCGCGTCGCGGTCGCGCCGCGCCGAAGTGTCTTATAATATTTGGACGCTCGTCCGCTCCGCTGTAGCGCCACAGAGCAGCGCTGTGCAACAATCGAATAATGTAGATTTGTATTCGAATGAATCGAATAACGGGAACAATCGAATAATTCGATTGTTTTTATTCGCAATCGCCTATCGCTTGCCTACGACCAGTGTTTCCAATGATATAACGAAAACAAATTTTGACATGACAGGAAGGTACATCAGGTCGGGGCGTTTATTTTGAGTGGTCGCATGATGGGTCTACGACCAGTGTTTCTCATGATAAAACGAAAACAAATTTTGACATGACAGGAAGTTAGATCAGGTCGGGGCGTTTATTTTGAGTGGTCGCATGATGGGTCTACGACCTGTGTTTCCCATGATATAACGAAAACAAATTTTGACATGACAGACAGGTAGATCAGGTCGGGGCGTTTACTGTGAGTGGTCGCATGATGGGTCTAGGACCAGTGTTTCCCATGATATAACGAAAACAAATTTTGACATGACAGGAAGTTAGACCAGGTCGGGTCGTTTATTTTGAGTGGTCGCGTGATGGGTCTACGACCAGTGTTTCCCAAGATATAACGAAAACAAATTTAGACATGACAGGAAGGCAAATCAGGCTGGGGCGTTTATTTTGAGTGGTCGCATGATGGGTCTACGACCAGTGTTTCCCAAGATATAACGAAAACAAATTTAGACATGACAGGAAGGCAAATCAGGTCGGGGCGTTTACTGTGAGCGGTCGCATGATGGGTCTAGGACCAGTGTTTCTCATGATAAAACGAAAACAAATTTTGACATGACAGGAAGTTAGATCAGGTCGGGGCGTTTATTTTGAGTGGTCGCATGATGGGTCTACGACCAGTGTTTCCCAAGATATAACGAAAACAAATTTAGACATGACAGGAAGGCAAATCAGGTCGGGGCGTTTATTTTGAGTGGTCGCATGATGGGTCTACGACCAGTGTTTCTCATGATAAAACGAAAACAAATTTTGACATGACAGGAAGTTAGATCAGGTCGGGGCGTTTATTTTGAGTGGTCGCATGATGGGTCTACGACCAGTGTTTCCCAAGATATAACGAAAACAAATTTAGACATGACAGGAAGGCAAATCAGGTCGGGGCGTTTATTTTGAGTGGTCGCATGATGGGTCTACGACCAGTGTTTCCCAAGATATAACGAAAACAAATTTTGACATGACAGGAAGGTACATCAGGTCGGGGCGTTTATTTTGAGTGGTCGCATGATGGGTCTACGACCAGTGTTTCTCATGATAAAACGAAAACAAATTTTGACATGACAGGAAGTTAGATCAGGTCGGGGCGTTTATTTTGAGTGGTCGCATGATGGGTCTACGACCTGTGTTTCCCATGATATAACGAAAACAAATTTTGACATGACAGACAGGTAGATCAGGTCGGGGCGTTTACTGTGAGTGGTCGCATGATGGGTCTAGGACCAGTGTTTCCCATGATATAACGAAAACAAATTTTGACATGACAGGAAGTTAGACCAGGTCGGGTCGTTTATTTTGAGTGGTCGCGTGATGGGTCTACGACCAGTGTTTCCCAAGATATAACGAAAACAAATTTAGACATGACAGGAAGGCAAATCAGGCTGGGGCGTTTATTTTGAGTGGTCGCATGATGGGTCTACGACCAGTGTTTCCCAAGATATAACGAAAACAAATTTAGACATGACAGGAAGGCAAATCAGGTCGGGGCGTTTACTGTGAGCGGTCGCATGATGGGTCTAGGACCAGTGTTTCTCATGATAAAACGAAAACAAATTTTGACATGACAGGAAGTTAGATCAGGTCGGGGCGTTTATTTTGAGTGGTCGCATGATGGGTCTACGACCAGTGTTTCCCAAGATATAACGAAAACAAATTTAGACATGACAGGAAGGCAAATCAGGTCGGGGCGTTTATTTTGAGTGGTCGCATGATGGGTCTACGACCAGTGTTTCTCATGATAAAACGAAAACAAATTTTGACATGACAGGAAGTTAGATCAGGTCGGGGCGTTTATTTTGAGTGGTCGCATGATGGGTCTACGACCAGTGTTTCCCAAGATATAACGAAAACAAATTTAGACATGACAGGAAGGCAAATCAGGTCGGGGCGTTTATTTTGAGTGGTCGCATGATGGGTCTACGACCAGTGTTTCCCAAGATATAACGAAAACAAATTTTGACATGACAGGAAGGTACATCAGGTCGGGGCGTTTATTTTGAGTGGTCGCATGATGGGTCTACGACCAGTGTTTCTCATGATAAAACGAAAACAAATTTTGACATGACAGGAAGTTAGATCAGGTCGGGGCGTTTATTTTGAGTGGTCGCATGATGGGTCTACGACCAGTGTTTCCCAAGATATAACGAAAACAAATTTAGACATGACAGGAAGGCAAATCAGGTCGGGGCGTTTACTGTGAGCGGTCGCATGATGGGTCTAGGACCAGTGTTTCCCATGATATAACGAAAACAAATTTTGACATGACAGACAGGTAGATCAAGTCGGGACGTTTACTTTGAGTGGTCGCATCATGGGTCTACGACCAGTGTTTCCCAAGATATAACGAAAACAAATTTAGACATGACAGGAAGGCAAATCAGGCTGGGGCGTTTATTTTGAGTGGTCGCATGATGGGTCTACGACCAGTGTTTCCCAAGATATAACGAAAACAAATTTAGACATGACAGGAAGGCAAATCAGGTCGGGGCGTTTACTGTGAGCGGTCGCATGATGGGTCTAGGACCAGTGTTTCCCATGATATAACGAAAACAAATTTTGACATGACAGGAAGTTAGATCAGGTCGGGGCGTTTATTTTGAGTGGTCGCATGATGGGTCTACGACCAGTGTTTCCCAAGATATAACGAAAACAAATTTAGACATGACAGGAAGGCAAATCAGGTCGGGGCGTTTATTTTGAGTGGTCGCATGATGGGTCTACGACCAGTGTTTCCCAAGATATAACGAAAACAAATTTTGACATGACAGGAAGGTACATCAGGTCGGGGCGTTTATTTTGAGTGGTCGCATGATGGGTCTACGACCAGTGTTTCCCAAGATATAACGAAAACAAATTTAGACATGACAGGAAGGCAAATCAGGTCGGGGCGTTTACTGTGAGCGGTCGCATGATGGGTCTAGGACCAGTGTTTCTCATGATAAAACGAAAACAAATTTTGACATGACAGGAAGTTAGATCAGGTCGGGGCGTTTATTTTGAGTGGTCGCATGATGGGTCTACGACCAGTGTTTCCCAAGATATAACGAAAACAAATTTAGACATGACAGGAAGGCAAATCAGGTCGGGGCGTTTATTTTGAGTGGTCGCATGATGGGTCTACGACCAGTGTTTCTCATGATAAAACGAAAACAAATTTTGACATGACAGGAAGTTAGATCAGGTCGGGGCGTTTATTTTGAGTGGTCGCATGATGGGTCTACGACCAGTGTTTCCCAAGATATAACGAAAACAAATTTAGACATGACAGGAAGGCAAATCAGGTCGGGGCGTTTATTTTGAGTGGTCGCATGATGGGTCTACGACCAGTGTTTCCCAAGATATAACGAAAACAAATTTTGACATGACAGGAAGGTACATCAGGTCGGGGCGTTTATTTTGAGTGGTCGCATGATGGGTCTACGACCAGTGTTTCTCATGATAAAACGAAAACAAATTTTGACATGACAGGAAGTTAGATCAGGTCGGGGCGTTTATTTTGAGTGGTCGCATGATGGGTCTACGACCAGTGTTTCCCAAGATATAACGAAAACAAATTTAGACATGACAGGAAGGCAAATCAGGTCGGGGCGTTTACTGTGAGCGGTCGCATGATGGGTCTAGGACCAGTGTTTCCCATGATATAACGAAAACAAATTTTGACATGACAGACAGGTAGATCAAGTCGGGACGTTTACTTTGAGTGGTCGCATCATGGGTCTACGACCAGTGTTTCCCAAGATATAACGAAAACAAATTTAGACATGACAGGAAGGCAAATCAGGCTGGGGCGTTTATTTTGAGTGGTCGCATGATGGGTCTACGACCAGTGTTTCCCAAGATATAACGAAAACAAATTTAGACATGACAGGAAGGCAAATCAGGTCGGGGCGTTTACTGTGAGCGGTCGCATGATGGGTCTAGGACCAGTGTTTCCCATGATATAACGAAAACAAATTTTGACATGACAGGAAGTTAGATCAGGTCGGGGCGTTTATTTTGAGTGGTCGCATGATGGGTCTACGACCAGTGTTTCCCAAGATATAACGAAAACAAATTTAGACATGACAGGAAGGCAAATCAGGTCGGGGCGTTTATTTTGAGTGGTCGCATGATGGGTCTACGACCAGTGTTTCCCAAGATATAACGAAAACAAATTTTGACATGACAGGAAGGTACATCAGGTCGGGGCGTTTATTTTGAGTGGTCGCATGATGGGTCTACGACCAGTGTTTCTCATGATAAAACGAAAACAAATTTTGACATGACAGGAAGGTACATCAGGTCGGGGCGTTTATTTTGAGTGGTCGCATGATGGGTCTACGACCAGTGTTTCTCATGATAAAACGAAAACAAATTTTGACATGACAGGAAGTTAGATCAGGTCGGGGCGTTTATTTTGAGTGGTCGCATGATGGGTCTACGACCAGAGTTTCCCAAGATATAACGAAAACAAATTTAGACATGACAGGAAGGCAAATCAGGTCGGGGCGTTTACTGTGAGCGGTCGCATGATGGGTCTAGGACCAGTGTTTCCCATGATATAACGAAAACAAATTTTGACATGACAGACAGGTAGATCAAGTCGGGACGTTTACTTTGAGTGGTCGCATCATGGGTCTACGACCAGTGTTTCCCAAGATATAACGAAAACAAATTTAGACATGACAGGAAGGCAAATCAGGCTGGGGCGTTTATTTTGAGTGGTCGCATGATGGGTCTACGACCAGTGTTTCCCAAGATATAACGAAAACAAATTTAGACATGACAGGAAGGCAAATCAGGTCGGGGCGTTTACTGTGAGCGGTCGCATGATGGGTCTAGGACCAGTGTTTCCCATGATATAACGAAAACAAATTTTGACATGACAGACAGGTAGATCAAGTCGGGACGTTTACTTTGAGTGGTCGCATCATGGGTCTACGACCAGTGTTTCCCAAGCTATAACGAAAACAAATTTTGACATGACAGACAGGTAGATCAGGTCCGGGCGTTTATTTTGAGTGGTCGCATGATGGGTCTACGACCAGTGTTTCCCATGATATAACGAAAACCAATTTTGACGTGACTGGAAGTTAGACCAGGTCGGGGCGTTTATTTTGAGTGGTCGCATGATGGGTCTACGACCTGTGTTTCCCATGATATAACGAAAACAAATTTTGACATGACAGACAGGTAGATCAGGTCGGGGCGTTTATTTTGAGTGGTCGCATGATGGGTCTACGACCTGTGTTTCCCATGATGTAACGAAAACAAATTTTGACATGACAGACAGGTAGATCAGGTCGGGGCGTTTATTTTGAGTGGTCGCATGATGGGTCTACGACCAGTGTTTCCCAAGATATAACGAAAACAAATTTAGACATGACAGGAAGGCAAATCAGGCTGGGGCGTTTATTTTGAGTGGTCGCATGATGGGTCTACGACCAGTGTTTCCCAAGATATAACGAAAACAAATTTAGACATGACAGGAAGGCAAATCAGGTCGGGGCGTTTACTGTGAGCGGTCGCATGATGGGTCTAGGACCAGTGTTTCTCATGATAAAACGAAAACAAATTTTGACATGACAGGAAGTTAGATCAGGTCGGGGCGTTTATTTTGAGTGGTCGCATGATGGGTCTACGACCAGTGTTTCCCAAGATATAACGAAAACAAATTTAGACATGACAGGAAGGCAAATCAGGTCGGGGCGTTTACTGTGAGCGGTCGCATGATGGGTCTAGGACCAGTGTTTCCCATGATATAACGAAAACAAATTTTGACATGACAGACAGGTAGATCAAGTCGGGACGTTTACTTTGAGTGGTCGCATCATGGGTCTACGACCAGTGTTTCCCAAGATATAACGAAAACAAATTTAGACATGACAGGAAGGCAAATCAGGCTGGGGCGTTTATTTTGAGTGGTCGCATGATGGGTCTACGACCAGTGTTTCCCAAGATATAACGAAAACAAATTTAGACATGACAGGAAGGCAAATCAGGTCGGGGCGTTTACTGTGAGCGGTCGCATGATGGGTCTAGGACCAGTGTTTCCCATGATATAACGAAAACAAATTTTGATGACAGACAGGTAGATCAAGTCGGGACGTTTACTTTGAGTGGTCGCATCATGGGTCTACGACCAGTGTTTCCCAAGCTATAACGAAAACAAATTTTGACATGACAGACAGGTAGATCAGGTCCGGGCGTTTATTTTGAGTGGTCGCATGATGGGTCTACGACCAGTGTTTCCCATGATATAACGAAAACCAATTTTGACGTGACTGGAAGTTAGACCAGGTCGGGGCGTTTATTTTGAGTGGTCGCATGATGGGTCTACGACCTGTGTTTCCCATGATATAACGAAAACAAATTTTGACATGACAGACAGGTAGATCAGGTCGGGGCGTTTATTTTGAGTGGTCGCATGATGGGTCTACGACCTGTGTTTCCCATGATATAACGAAAACAAATTTTGACATGACAGACAGGTAGATCAGGTCGGGGCGTTTATTTTGAGTGGTCGCATGATGGGTCTACGACCAGTGTTTCCCAAGATATAACGAAAACAAATTTAGACATGACAGGAAGGCAAATCAGGTCGGGGCGTTTATTTTGAGTGGTCGCATGATGGGTCTACGACCAGTGTTTCCCATGATATAACGAAAACTAATTTTGACATGACAGACAGGTAGATCAGGTCGGGGCGTTTATTTTGAGTGGTCGCATGATGGGTCTACGACAAATGTTTCCCCAGATATAGCGAAAACATATTTGGTCATGACATGACATGTACAACACATGAAATTGAACTGAACCGTTCCTCCGAGAAATATTGGAGTTTCTTTTCGTCATAGAATATGTCAAAAACTAGCGGTCGAAGCCCGACTTCTACCCACCCTACCTATTCAATGAAATAAATATTATTATCATCACATTTTCTGGAAAAAAAAAACCGGCCAAGTGGTATTCGGACTCGCACACGAAGGGTTCCGTACCATTGTACAAGTATTAACACAAAAATAACGTTTTTTGTGTTAAAACCCCATTTAATTTTTATTATTATTTTATTTTAGCTATTTGTTGTTATAGCGGTAAAATAAATACACACTCCGTGAACATTTCAGCTTCCTACCTAAGGCCCTGTGACAGACGGACGGACGGACGGACAGCGGAGGCTTAGTAATAGGGTTTCGTTTTCACCCTTTGGGTACGGTACCCTAAAAACGAACCAACAAAACAAAACATATTATTTATGTCATTTATTCTTTTCACGAAGTTTTCCTTCTGTTCATGTTATTAATTATTCTGTGCCGCCGACAAAAACTACAAAAATCCGCCCGCCGAGCTATCTGCCAAGGTCATGTGACTTGTCCTGTTGCGACCGCAATGGACGTACTTGTGGACGCACGTTCCATGTGGAGGCGGATATTTGCGGCCGACCCAATGCTCGTAGTGTCCGCTAGGCTTGCGAAGGAGAATTTAGCACAAATACGTAATGACAGTCGTGGTACAACGGTATTGGTGTCGTATTTTTGCTGCGAAGTTCAGAACCACACAAATCTGAGTTCGGTTCCTGGAAACATCACTTTTTTTATATTACAATAAATATATTTTTTTTATGATATTTTTATTTATTTATATCTTGCTAACCGAAAGTTACTAACTGGTGTCAAAAGTTTCGGCTTTAGATCTCAATAACATTTGATTGAGAATTTTACAGCGCCATCTATGGAGTTGAGCTAAATGCTCGTAGGTGTTTGGTTCGGAACTGTGTTCCAGCTAGAGTTGCGATTTCGAAACCGCCGCCACGCGCCGCGTCCCGCGCCGATGCGGAGAGGCGTGCGCCCGCTTCGAAGCATCGCAGCGGACTGAGGTTACCGAAATGGCGATAGATAGTCGCCAAGAGAACGAAAGGGAAAGGGATACTTTACGGTGCTCAGAAATTTTGTCGTAAGTCCAAAATTAATTTTTTTGATGCTTTGAATGAAAAATTGTATCCAAATGCAACAATAATCATTCAAAAATTTGAAAATCATGATGCAAATATAATGTGAGATTACTAGCACTGTAATTAATACCAATTTTGAGAAATTAAGCATTATGTGAAAAAATCGACCTATTTTCGCGATTTTTTTCTATCGGGCCAATGTTATGCTATTGGAACAATAATCATTCAGATTAAGCGGATATAAGTCAAGTTTCATGTAACGCAATTTTAGCATGATTAGTTCAATGTTCTCTGAGAAATTAAGACAAAGCTAAGTGCGATTTAGCGTCATACGGAGCCTTAAGGTAGACACGGGCAACTAAAATTGCTCAGCTTGCAGCAATCTCTGTCGATTTCGTCGTCACGACAACATCTAGCAATCTCCGGCCACGTGGTTCATGGACAAGTATGGAACCATTCATAGAGCAATTAATTGCCCAGATGTGGGGAGCAAGTGAACGGATACGTTGCTATTCGATAAAACGGCGACACGAGAAGTATGGGGCGGTGTGTAGCAATAACGCTCCGTATCTCTGCGATTGTTGCCAAAATGGTGTTGGTCTATATTTCTCCATCTATTGCTCCACTACGTTTGGCCACAGTTGCCCAGCAATTAATCGCCTCAAAAATTGCCCATTTATCCGGTCACCTTTAGTACCTATAACCAGAGTTGCCACTCTTTAATGCTGGCCCACTGAATAGCTTTGCATGTGGTGTGGGGTTAGTGTTTGCGGCCATGTACATAGATGGTGGCCCAGTCATTAGTTGTATATCTGCTATAATTTCGCAAAATAAGGAAGTCACAAACTATAACTGTATTGGCGAGCACACTATAAGCAGTTATGCATTACATTTTTAAAGACTAAACGGCTTTCTACTCACGGCATTATTTCTGCGGAGCAAGACGTTTCGAGCCAAACATTTGGCTCAACCCATCTTCAGGTGAGCTCCCGTGATAAGCCAAATGTTTTGCTCCGGACAAATAATAACGTGAGTAGAAAGCCGTTTAATCTTTTAAAATGAACAGTAATCAGTAGTTATGTATTTCATATCACAAAATAATTTAACAATCATATGTGGTATACTTATGAAACGCAACGCTCAAAAATTTACTAATTGTAAACGGCAACGTTTGCATTATTGTCTAATAAAATCCAGTTTAATGTTGTAATTGTTCAATTAAGTCCGTTTTCATGAAAAGTGCTCAACTAAAAATAGTATCATAAGATGCGTCACTAACCCCTGTTTTCACCACTTACAGATATCTGAAAGTGTCCGATAGTTAACTTTCAGTTACATTGAATATTTATATGATGTAACCAAAAGATAACTTTTAATATGAAAACTCTCAACACTAACTAAACTAACTAAACTCAATGGTATGTCAAAGATCCGCGGTCCACCGGATTTTTCACAATTTGTTTTAAAAAAGGGTTATTCTGTCAATAATATTTTTTTCTTATTATTAAAAATGTTGCAAGGATCACAATCTAATTAATATTGTAAATAACCAAAAAGATACCCATCTCCTTTGCGTGACGATGAATGGTTAGCGAATCACAAACTTGCCTTAAGTGGTAATAAATTCCCGCTTAAGTTCGTTACATAAATTTTCAAACAATGATAATATTACGAGACGAAGTACGATATAAATTTTACATAATTCATATTTCGGAGCCTCCCGAGTGACAGGTGCCTTTGAGAAGTTTTGCGGGTCTATGTTAATAACCTGCCAAGTTATTATGTTAATAGATATAAATAATGAAGCAACAAAGTAATTTATACGTCGTTTGTCAATGTAGAACAAAGTATGATTTCATCCCAGCATACGAAATGATTGATTTCGAAAGTTTTAATATAATAATAAGGTTGCACTTTTAATAGCTTTTTTATAATAAAATAAAAAAAAACTATAATATATAAAATATTATTCGCATGGAACCATATTAGCTTCAAATATTAAAGAGCACTATGCTCTTAAATGGCAGTGGGCTGGTCACGTCAGCCGAAGAGACGACGACCGTTGGAGTAAGCGTGTCCTACACTGGCGGCCGTGGACAGGCAAACGGAGTGTGGGAAGACCACCCGCCAGGTGGGAAGACGACACCGCTGAGGGCCGGGAGGACTGGAGAAGGATTGGAGAGGCGTATGTCCAGCAGTGGACGATAACACGCTGGCTGACTGACTGACTGACTGACTGACTGACTGACTGACTGACTGACTATGCGCATGCATTGTATTCTTTGTATTACAATGCACACCACCTGGAAGAAATAACGAGAAATGTGAAAAGATAGGCCTTTTTTGCAAAATTTGTGCGGATACAACTGAACTTAACTGAACATAATATAAAAAAAAAAGTTTATTGTATAAAATTGTTCTAACATAGTCAAAGCGCTTACTTACTCATACATGTTCATCTAAAATTTATTAACATTACATTTATGCTATGGCCGAGCCAGACTGGGTCCCGTAAACTGTCAAATAAAGCTCACAAATTGGTGCCAAAAACGTTTGTTGGGCCTTACCGAAACAAATAGGCATGAAGACATTATAAGAACTGAATTGCTACTGTGCCAATTGGTAAACAATGTGGGCTTATAAAGACAAAATAAAAATGTAATGTATACAAAAATAAAATAAAATGAAAATAGAAATTGAATTTGATCTTGATAAATTAAGTATGGTTTGAGAAATTAACTAATAACTGAATGTGACCTAGTGGAAAACGGAGCGGTAATGAGTGCCATAACAAAGTACACTGACACCCACTACTACATTAATAGTATTATGCGCCAATATTAATAACGGAAAACATTATAGTAAATTCAAATGAATACTAATAATCTACATCTAAAAATTTACCGTCTACGGCTGAGAGCCGGGAGGACTGGAGAAACAATTGGAGAAGCGTATGTACAGCAGTGGACGCAAACACGCTGACTGACTGACATTGTTTCATATGCCACGATAATATATTGTCATTAGTGTTAAAAATCCATCATCCATGCTGTGAGCCCCTACTCCCAGTAGTCGCCTAAATTGGCGTTTACGGAACTTCGAAGTTACCTAAAAACGTCAAACTCTATACAAGTTTTTACCAGATATTCTTTGGTTTTACTTCTTCAAGCTGTCAAAGTCAACTCGGACTTCCTATTTGAATGAAAACGCAGAGTCGGCGTAGATGGCAACGTTGACGTATTTAGGGCAATGGTGAGTAAGCTGTCAAATCTAACTCGGACTCGCAAATGTTAGTTCGCTTAACGCCCACTGCGCGCGCTCTTCAATTTCTCCAGACATTTGAAAACGCCAGTCGATCGGTTTGCCGTTAAAGCCAATTTAGGTGACAGCTTGGACTAGGGTCTCGGTAACGGTCAACGCCAAAACTTTAATTAATCTTTTAGGATCTGGTCTGCTGCTTTTTAGAAACTGCCCTTCCCATGCCTCCTCGCAGATCCAGAATAGCTGCTCCTCAGAACCTCAGAATTGGGAGAAGCTTACGCGGACACAAAACGACGACTTTACGACTACTGATTGGTCAGACAGCAGGTGACAACTGGCGAAGAAAAACAGGAGACCGCACAACTTGGCGAAGTCTGGGGGAGGCCTACGTCCAGCAGTGGACAGCAAAAGGCTGAAGAAGAAGAAGATATTTTGATTTTTTTCACCTTGCAGTCGGCTACATACATTTTTGTGTCATTTAAAGAGACACCACAACCAATTGTTAGTTTACCACATTCAAGAATTAATGTGCGCTAAGCTGTGAACAACAGCGTGTATTTTGCAACATTTCTTAAAATTAAGATATTTCTTTGGTTTTTCCGTATGTAATGTCCATTTAATACATACTCATATTTTATGTGGTAAAAATGTGACAACGGCTTAATCAAATCATTTGCCTGCTTCGTCACGCCCTCAAATTAGTTACGGGTGGCTCAATACGTTAAACTTTTTTTTGTGCGATGATGTTTGAATAACTTATTCTATACTAATAATAAATCTCTGAGGGGTGTTCATGAAGTAAGTTTCTATGCTTCGTTTGTAGACTTTGCATTTGGGTTGCGATATTGTTCATCCACACATTTGCGTTTGCGGTTTACAAGTGGACTCAAAGGCTAGCCACGGTCTTAGTTGTACTAAGAGCGCTGGCAGGTTTTTTAGACATAACGTCATTAACGACATTTTAATAAAGATTATAAAACTAAATGGACAATTTTTAGAAATCATTTGTATGTGTACGTATGTAACTCTTAAACCGATTATCTCAATTCGATGAAACTTAGTACACGTACATTAATACGTACGTACGTATATTAATACGTACTTAATACGAGAATCAGGATAGGCTAAATATTAAAAAAGGTGTAATTATCACTTCTTCTAATTAACTCTTCGGCTGATGAGGAAAGAAATTATAAATTTAGAAATAGAAAACCAATTAAAATTAGACTGTGTTAGATCTGGATTCTACGTGTACTAAAGTGAATTATCTGTTTATTAATGCTTTCCTATTACTTGTACATAATATATTGTCTTTCTCTGAATAAATGAATTTACGGGGCCTCAGATTTGTTTTACATATCAATGAATGAATTGCCGAAACCTATTCATTTTGTGCGCATTATTGTAAAATTATAATCGCAGAACAGAAATATGCCATTGCGAATCAATCAATTTTTATTCGTTTACAAAATCCGCTTTCCGCTCCAACTTTACCTACTGAACTACCCCAAGTGTTGTGTAAAACCACCCCATAGTTGTCATAACATTGTTACAGCCGCGCTGGCCACCGTCATGTGTCAGACCGTCCGTGAATTAGAAATATTACATTAGCATAATATTGCAGTAAGTCGGGATTGCTGAGGAGCGGCAGTTAGATATTAAGAATGGCTGTTAAGCCGTCACATTGAGTTATTTTCGTGGACAGCCGTTTTTGTTTCGAAGTAATTAATTGCATTGTGTTATAGCTGCCTACGTATACAAGACCCTGTGGCCCGCAGCCACGTCGTAAATGTCGTAAAATTATGTAAATATTTTTTTTTACTAAGCAAGGAGGTCGCTCTATTCAACGAATGTTACATGTATGTAGAATCGACCGTGAAGTAAGGACACATTCATTAAATAGTGTCTTGTAAATTATCATTAATTTCGGCTACATAGTGAATTGTATGTATGATATGTTTACACCGTGTTGGAAAGGTCATAAGCTAGCAAAAAACGAAGCTATTAATTAATGTCAGTATTTTTTTATGAATTAAACAAAATACATTCTGTTATCCTTGCACTTTGGAAGGTCATAAGTCCTTTTCAAGGTATTAACTTCATCCAATAATATTTATTTCTATGACAAAGATGCATCGTCCAATCCAATCAATTTTATTTTGTCCTAATACAATCATTAATAATCATTTAAGAGGGGTTTAAACTGGGATTATGGTAGTTTTCATAAATAAAATAAAATCGTATTTTGATCTCACGTGATATCTGACAAAATGTATCATGGGCCAAAACCTTTCAAATGATCCCACTTACCTGCAACCAAAAAATGTCGGTCGATATGCCGAACATTCTGTATTTCACATTTCTTGAACACTAAATTACATGCACGAATACTACGGCAGAATACAGTCAAAATATTTTTTAGCGATCTTTATAATCTAAAAAACCGTCAGTTGTGGTTGTGGAAGCATTTAGACACGAAACGAGAAAGTCTTCTACGTACCAGCAGCAAAAAATCATTTTGCACAACATTTCTCACAATGTTTTGCCTCATCTTTGATAATAAAATAAATACAAAAAATAAAAAACCTTGAAACACTCAACATTTTTTTTTAAATGTTTAACTGATATACCTAAACTATGACCAAACTGAAAACGTATTCACTATCATTACATAGAAGCACGCAGAAAAGTATCTGCAAATACTTTTACCATTTTTTTTACTTCACACGATACCACAATCATACTTTCCCGTGCTACATACATACATCTCCACAAAACTTTACACATCCTGACTTACACGGAGCCTTACACACACTCACTCATATTCACCCTCACCGACACGACTCTAGAACCGATTATTGCACAGTGCGACCTCTTTCCCATGATACAGTCTAGAACTAGTTTGGGAAAGAGAAACTAAAAAATGTTAATACTCTAAATCTAAATAAATGTTATTGTTATTTTTTTGTTATTGTATCGCTGGAGAGCCTACCGAAGTAGGGGATTTACTCGGCATGATTTCCTTCATTGTAAGCATACTAAATGTAATGTTATGTAAATGTGTAATAAATAATTAGGCGGAGAACAGCGCACGGAGGATGCGTGCCGAATATGAAATATATATTAATTGGCGATATGAATGTCAGAGACAAATTAGTGCTTCCTTCAAACTGTGGGGTGGCTCTGCCTAATTGTGTTATGGTGTGCTGTGCTCGGTCTTATTTATAGTCACGTAGATTTTTACTTTGAGATACCATTTAAGGTACCTATTAGGGTGCAAAGTTTGAACTCAATTTGCGTGCAGTGATAGCAGCATTAGTCTCTCAGTTCTCAAATCACAGGCCAATATAAAATATATATATAGTCGTCGAATATAAGTTGAAATACATATCTTTAACGCACTCCATATTTGGTATTGATTTCATGTTCTCTAAAAGGGACACTATAGCATCCATCCAAACAGACCATCCACTTATTTGTATAACTGGCTGAGATAAATAGTTGCAATATAAACTAAGATTAACGGAAAGTAGTACTTTGTGAAGTCACTTTGCATTACTTCGAGATATTTTCCATACAAAATGTGTCAATCTCAGCACTAGAGTTTCGTTCGGTAGTAATTTGTTTCACGGATTAAAAAAATCTCCCCTGCATATTTATTGATACATGTTTTCAACAATACTACCAAATGTAACCTCTTTGCTCCAAATATGCCAGGATACATGTATACTAATAATAAATCTGTAAGGGGTGTTCATGGAGTAAGTTGCTTTGTTTTGTAAGATACTTCGTTTGTAGACTTTATGTATAATACTAAAACTAAATTGACGATTTGTAGAAATCAGTTCTGTATGTACGTATGTATGTATGTTCCTCCATAACTCTTAAACCGATTATCCGAATAATATGGAACTTAGTACACGTACATTTCACTACCCGGGAATCAGGATCGGCAAAATAGAATTTAGTTACGCTTACGCCAAGATGTGGCTGTGGTTGGTTTACGCCAGAGGTGCGACCAATAGAATAAAATACTTATTACTTGACAACCAATTACTCGATTTAGATGCGGATTGATTCTACTCAAAACTTATAGGCTACATAATATAACGCTTCATTACGCGAGGGGTGAGCAGTGAGTTTTAAATTCTTATAACTTGCGAACCACTTACCCGATTTATATGCGTATTTTATCAACGTATAGCATCTCTGGGAGCAGTCAGGTTTCGGATGGGTTACCGTTTTCGATGTTGAGGCTGGCTGTGGGTTGGAGTCCACGCAAAACTTACCTACGTTCCATACCATGCGTTACTTACTTACTATTTTGGACCAGCCATGTGGGCTACTTTTTATCCATGAAATAATTTAGCCGAGCGGGGCCGGGTACCGCAGCTAGTATATAAATATTTGAGTCACACGTTTGATTCCACTCTGTGTTAAGAAAACGTTCCGATAGTGAATTACATTTCGAGCTTTTTACCTAAATAATTCTATGCATATGGCTAAAATGACTTTGCCTAATAAGGCGTGCACACACTGTCAGAGTGCGGAAACAATGGGGATATTTCAACGACACGGCGAGTGTATGTGACGAATGGCCGCCATTACTCTTGCCGGCTCGCCTTAAGCTAATTTAGTTGTCCTAATATTAAGCGGCCGTTTATAGTCTATTCTAATAAATGTATTGTAATGGTCATGAATATTGGCTCATTGAAATTCACGGAGCTTGAACAAAATTTTTAGTAAATTATTGAAAATTACATTTTAGATTGATCGTTGTATTTTAAGGCTCCAACTGACTCCAGCGTTTAACAAACAAGCGATAATGCCAATTTCTGAAAGCATTGAGTTTGCGTTAGGGTTCATTGTGTGTCAATCGAACGAGACGAAGCGAAATCTAGGTTTTTGACCTGTAAAGTCTACTTTCTTTATATACGCTAGATAAATATTGTTAAATATTGTAAACTTGTACCAAAATAATGAAAATTGTCTAAATCATTTATAGTTTCCAAGTGCCGGCTTGAAAACCTACTAAAACTTGTAAATAGGTGTTTACAAACAATTTTTTTTAATGAATATAAGCACCTTATTAAAACAGTTTTACGGTCATACACTAGATACTAGTCTAAACTTTGATATTTCGATTTTTTACCGAAACGCTGAGGTAAAATAAAAATAAACCCAAAATGTTGAAGGTTAGCGTCATATGGAGCGTGCTAGTACGGATTTTATGGTCTAAACATTAACTAGGATACCGTAGCGTAGATAACAAAATATGGGGAAAACGATTTTGTCTAAGCCGTGCAACAAAAGTGTTTCTACTTTTTTGCTCCAAATAAGCAAAGATACACCTGGTTAACGTTTGAACAATAAGTTTAATGACAATCTGTATAAAAGACTGCAGCCTTAAAAGTTAAGAGATAAATGCTTGATATTTACGGATATACAGTGTAAAAACTTACTTCTTTCCGACGTTTCGTCCAGCACGCTGCGGACATTATCAGGCCAGGATCCAGTGAAAAACAAACAGTTTACAGATAAGGTTAAATTAAAACAACATCGTTTAATCAATAAAATATAAACTCTTTGTACTAAGCAATTTCGTCACTTTTTTCAACGAATTTGACAATGTAAGCGAGGACGCATTATAAAAAAAACGAAGTTGTAAATAATATATAATTTACGAATAAACTGTAAGGTTGGTTGGACTTATACCAGCAAGCATGCATTTCGCGGACATTGCGTATGTCAACCTAGGACTGGCTACATTTCATTTAATTTTTTCATTTCATTTCATTTCTTATCCATGGGTAGGATAGCTACACTTGGACACGTTAACAATCTATCGGTTCGAGAAGAGCCGACATACAAGTTTCATTAATTAATGAATTAAGAATAGCTTTAGTTGCCCCGTTTTCAATACTACCGCTCACTAATTTTGAGTAGTTTATATTACACATATAAAGTTTTACACTATTGGGGTCTACAGTCATACAAAATTATCCTAATTACTCTGTTCGGGAGTATACAGCCATCGTCATTTTGGATATCATAAATCACGACAGAATAAAAATAAAAAAAAATAAAAAAAATAATTACTATGTTCAGGTGTATACAGCCATCGTCATTTTTTATATCAAATACCAAGTCAACATTACGATGAATGGCACTTGATGCCAAATAAGATTTGGTGACGACGACACTAATATGTTTGATATCCTGTATCACATTAAATCAGCGGATGTTGACATTCATCGTTCATCGTTTATATCTGGAGTAGTTAGGGTGTAGAAGTTGCTCTCAAAGCGGACGGCATCGTACACTGCATTATTAGCGCCCACTTTGTTGGGCTAAATAGAATCAGCATCGTTTCTTGAAGCTGAAAGCAACTTTGAAACACAGTCAGCGTGTTTGCGTCCACTGCTGGACATACGCCCGTCCAATTTTTCTCCAGTCCTCCCGGCCCTCAGCGGTACGGATCCACTGCTTTCCGCCGACGCACTTGATGTCGTCGTCCCATCTGGCGGGTGTGTCCCACACTTCGTTTTCCTGTCCACGGCCGCCAGTGTAGGACACGGTTACTCCAACGGTCGTCGTCTCTTCGGCTGACGTAACCAGCCAACTTTAAAGGCATAGTTAAAGGCGTCTATTATATTACCGTACAGACTCACTTAATTTAGCTAATTCTAGGTTATATTGTTGAAATCTTAGTACGTATGTATTTGATATATCACATATTGTAATTTGTTTGTAGCATTAATAAACTAACATACTTGGAAAAATCACATCACAAAAATAGTCAATGTGGATAACCAATTTACAGTAATCATAAACATCGTCGGTTTTCATATCTTTGCTCACATGGTCTCCCACTTAGATCGACCGGCTCTTCGGTACTGGCCATTCACGCTGCGAGGCAGTGGAATCAGCTACCTCCCCATTTACGAAATTCCCCCTCTATCTATGTTTTTAAAAAAAATCTCAACGCTTATTTTCTGTCTTTATGATTTCTTTAATTTTCTCCCTCATACTTCTTTAAGTTGGTCAGTATTTATTTTAATTTTTTTATTTCTTTTGCCAATGTATATATTTTTTTCCTTAAAATTATATTGTATTAAGTATCATCTTTTATTTGTTTTTATAATATATATATGTAGTATTTAGTATTTATTTATTGATATTTATGTAGTTATATTTATGTACAGTTATATAAGTTATATATTTAAGTTTAAGTATAATGTGTATTTGTTGTATATTGTGTAGGAATTATGTTTCCTCTAAAGCTATTTCTCCATAGTTACTACTCGCACTACTGCTCACGATACCCAAAGGTAGACTGGTAGAAAATGCCTCCGGCATTAAGTTGTACCTTTTGCCCGAATGTTTTTTGAGTGCAATAAACTTATATAAATAAATAAATAAAATATCTGTCACAATTTATTTTAAAGAAAAGAATTTAAAACAAATATGTTCACAGGCTCTGCATCCAATTATTCATTCCTATACAATTTCACGCTTACCAACACCGAATAATGATTTACCAACGGTCGGGAATTTCCTTAGACGCTTATTTGATTTCAATTAAAAAAGTTTACTTCAACGTCCCTAAAACAAGTTGAGTTTTATCAAGTTAGCTGCCCTGATTCTGTCGCAGAGAAATAATCTACTTCAGTGCTTAATTAGATATGGAATCAGTCTTACCAACAATGAATAACTTATAATAATACTTGACAGTGGATTTTATTCTGATATCAATTAATTAATCAATTAATTAACTAATTAAGGTCATAGCGCACGTTGGTCAGACGATATACGTCAGACAGCAGGTGACAACTGGCGAAGAAAAACAGGAGACCGCACAACTTGGCGAAGTCTGGGGGAGGCCTACGTCCAGCAGTGGACAACAAAAGGCTGAATAAGAAGAAGAAGAGCGCCTAGTTGCTTGGGGAAAGCGATGCTTTGGGCCTATGTCATGACGGTGGGTGTGGCCAGCTATATACAAAAACGTTTACTTGCTAAATCTGAATATGAAAGCAAAAGTATAAATATTAGGGAAAATCAGATAGGACCACACTATTGATTTGAAAATGGCTTCCTAGTAACAATGTTTCATAAGTTGTCACATACTTATGTTTTCCACAAAAAAAAAACCTTATTTTAGTAAGTTACTAATATAGAACAGATAGGTCCGGGATAGAATTAATTAAATTTAATAATTAGACATTCCAAAAATAAGAACCCACCGATCTTCTAGATCTTTTATCTATAAAGTCGGTAAACTTTAAAATGGATTCCCTGCCGAAGTTCTTCCCTCAAAGTCTTCTTCTTCTCCTTTTGTATTTTGTATTTTGACTCTTTGTTTACAGGTCAATGTAGTAGTTCATGACAGAAATAATCGTATTAAAACTAAATCGTACAGAGCTTTCACAACTTTTCATGTTGCCACTGGAGTAGTGCATCGCTTTAAGGTCCCTACTTGCGGCGACGCTGGGTTCGGGTCTCCTCTTTCCCTAAAATATGGTTGATAGAGGCGATGGCTGTGCCTGGCGTGATGCTCGTGAACGGGTGCTGTTTGTGGGGACTGGCTTGCTCCAATTGGCAACATTCTAGATGGCGGGCATGGTCTTTACTAATAAACTGATATTTGTCATGAACTGTTGCATATGACATGAATTGCTGATTCTCGTCAATTCATATTAATTTAGCGTGTTTATCTGTGAGTCTAAATACTTTTGTAAATTTAGACTAAGTGGACGTTGGAAAAAAAAAAACCAGCGGAGTTTCTTTCCAGTTCTTCTTCGCTGGGATTTCCCCGAACTAGCTAATGATAAAATATGACAAATCCGAGTGCAGTGTACTGTCTATGGATGATGAATAAACAATAAACAATAAAAAAAAAGTACAATCTGGGGTCCAAACATGGTGTGAAGAAGGTCCTGGCCGGCTGGCGTGGTTTTTGCAGGCCCTGTGAAAGTCCGAAAGCCCATGGGCGTGGTCGGGCGCCTTTTTTGTGAGGTCCTGGCGTGTGACCATAAAGTAAATAAAATAATTTGTAATCACAGTACATTTAGTTAAGGCTGTTCCGACCCATATAAAGTTGTTTGCACACAGAATGCAAAAAGTATTGCACTTTAAGCCACGAATTAATAATAAAAGTTTAATATAGTCATATTACTTGCAGCGAAAACAATTTCACAATTTCAGGATTATTGGTTTTGTTACAATTTATTTAAATACGATTTTTATTTAACAGCGCCATCTAACGGTGTAAAACTTCTAATCGGCAATTACAACGAAACCATTAAACCTGAAATTGTGAATATGTTTTCGCTGCAACTACTATGGATATATTTAATATTTTTGACGAATTCGTGCCTTAAGGCCCTGGTACGAGCCAAATCGCAAAGTTAGACGAGGCACCCCAAGTTAACTAACTAAGTCTGACGATTATAAGTGTCATTCTTACAATATATGATTCCTTGTCTAGGAATCAACCTATTTTCGTTAATGTATGTTTCCTTTTTCTATACAAAATACATTGCGGAAACGGTGTCCATTTCCGAACTTTTTTGACTAAATGTAGAAATCTAAAAGCAAATGGAACTTTTTGTTTATGCATATATGCTGTTTTTGCTTATATCTAGAAATCGAATTACTTTCAGATTTCTAATGAGAAAAATCAACTTTTTTATTTTTATTATTATTTAAATAAATAATGGAATCAAAAAATATTAACAATCCATTATCAGTCTGGAGTTCTATTAGGATTTGCTGAAGCGTTTCATTACATATTTTTACATTTGTTAAAAAGTGCATTTGTATGGCGCGAGTAGTTGGCTAGTCCTAGCGCCTTAAAGTGCAATACTTTTTGCGTTCTGTGTAAAAAAACATTGTATGGGTCGGAACATCCTTAACACGACGACGGCTATATGTAGGGGGAGGTCCCCTAGTGGCGGACACCTAAGGTTTTTAGGAAATCATATAAAAACTATTTAGATGTTTTATAACTTTATTTATTTATTAGGTAGCCAACTAAGTTCTGAATCAACATAAAGTAACAAAAATGCAACTTCTGCATAATCATATTTAAAAACCAAAATTAAACTTTAGTGAAAAAAAATACAATCGCAGAAAGTGGCCCCTAGTACCGGACGGACTTCACTTCGAACCCCTAGCACCGGACATTTTTAAAACACCCGGCAACGATCACATTTGTAGGCGTCTGAACATTGAGGATAGTCTGCACATGCTTCATGAGCCCACTCATGGCAGCTGGAGCACTGTATCCAGTCTTCGTTGTATTCCTCTAAGCACACTACCCTTCAGATGTATCCGCCAGCGGCTGCAGTTTCTTAATTTTATCTCCACTACTTAGCCTTCACTACTTTGACTTGTTTCCCCTTTTGTTCACATCTTCCTTCGGCGTTATATTATTTTACTGTTTTGAATTTAGTTTTCATATTCTCTTTTCTTCGTTACCGTTCTTTTCATTACCTTTTTCTTCAAACGTAATATTGTATGGGGATGATGTCAGACATTTTCTTTTACGAGCCGCTAAACGTTTTTTGGCAGCGTCGCGCAATGGTTACAATTTATGGACAATCTCGACAACATCTGGACTAAAACTCATCAATGGCCTGACATTGCTGATTCTTGGTTTGTTGGTAGATTCTTCAGGAATATCCTTGGCTTTCGCCGAGACCAAATGTTCCATATCGCAGGTCGTAGAGGGGTTATCAGCTAAGGCTAAATCTGTGACAGACATGGAAATCTCCCCGCTGCAGACCTATGTGGTTGAAGAAGTTCCTGGCTCTTCGAGTGGAATATTGGTCATGTCAGCAGCCAAATAATCCATAATACCCGTGCATTTGAACCCAGATGCCGCAATATCCAGCAGAGCTACTTTTGTGGACGCTTCGTTGACCAAACCAGAAAAATCGTAGTCAGTAATCCGGCGTTAACTCAGTTCTTTTGACACCATTTTATCGATCGTAGTTTGTAAACTTTTTTGGTCACAATTTCCTTTCACTAGTCTTCTCTTCCATTTTCATATCTCTCTGATGTTCTATGCTCTGAAATAAAATCTAAAAAATACTATAATCAATACAACTATTTACGAGGAAAAAAATGTTTTTGCTGTCCGGCGTTAAGGGACTACTTTGTGTCCGGTACTAGGGGACAGGATAATGCCAAGATCACGTGATATATAACTAATCCGTTTTGAAAGTCAACAAAACAATTAATCGGATACGAATACAAATTGACCTCCATCTTAATTAACAAATACCATAAAGACTTAAACACAGAAGTTTAGTTGTAACACTCACCTGGATCTTGCATGACGCAGTGATTTCGCACCGAAAAGATAAATCGACCGCTCCCGATGCTGCCTTGAGCGTCACTGACAAACTGCTTTGGGTGAACCAGCACCGCTACACCCCCCCGCGCCCCGTTAACCCTAGTTTGAATCGTTCACGTTTAAATTTATCGAGATAATACGAGTGTCCGGCGCTAGGTGCCGTCCGGCGTTAGGGGACTTCCCCCTATGCCTAACCGCTGACAAAAATATATTGTCCGAAACATTAGAGTTGTCTTGGATTTTGGTCTGTTGGTGCGTGCCAGATCCAACGAGAAAATACCTGTCAGGTGCGAGTCGGACTCGCACATGAAGGGTTCCGTACCATCGTTCAAGATTTAACACAACAAAATCAGAGCGGCTCGTAGCTTAGTGGAGCGGGGACTGGCCGAGCGTACCAGAGGTCTGGGTTCAATTCATGCACCACTTTCTTTCGGAATCCGTGTAAAATGGTTGGTCCCCTTCCCCTACTAGGTGGTAGGGTTTAAGCCCGCCCGGATTGGGTCGCATTAGATGAAAAGATGGTCGAAGCGGCAATGAAAAATTGTCAGTGTTTTCCATCCAGTTCAATGTAGCCGTGCTCATAAAGGGAAGGTCCTGGCATGGCACCTAATTCCTTCGGGAATGCGATCTATTGGGCTAATATCATAACAGTAGTCATCCATGTCAGGTCGCCTAAAAAAACCTTTTTTGTATGAGGACGTTCTTTAATTGTTTAAAAGTTTTGTATTACCACACAACTACTAAAAGTGGTGCATGTCGGAATTGAACCCAGACCTATGGTACGCTGGGCCAGTCCCCGCGCCAATAGGCTACGAGCGGCTCAAAAATTCCAGCCAACAGAATCCAGCACCAAGGAGCGTCGATAGTAGCAAGAAGCTCTATTCCGTTAGATCTGGATCGAGGCTAGGGTTAGAGTTTCTTTCCGAGACGCTCCGCATCGGTCGTGTATATATATAATAATTATGAATATCCAATACATCCGGAAATTTTCAAGAAAAGGTTTTTGAAAAATTCGATTAGTGAAAATACCGGTAATGTATGAATTCCTGAAAATACAAAAAAAAAACACTTTTCTTTAGTTTACCGTTTAATAATACTACCAGTGATTACTTCCCAGAATATGTTTCTTACAAGCGACTCTATTAACTGGTGCAATAATACAAGATTCGTTATTTTTCTCAAAATCAACGAGTTCGATTCCCAGCTAGAAAAAAAAACTGTTTAATTTTTTTATCAAAATTGGCTCCGTGCCTCCTTTTAATGAGTTTCACTATTTCTTATAGGTTCGGTTTTGGTCGAAACATTCAGCCCGTATGAATTGATGAAATGTTTTCACTGAATTTATTTTTTAAATTTAAATTAATAATTAAGGCCCCTATATACCGTAGCGTAAATTCAAGAATACGCGCGGCGGAATCTAGCCAGTGCCATCATGTCAGCGGGAGGGTACGCACGTTTCGCGCGCTCCGTACCCGCTCGGCAAGGTACGACTAGTCTGATCATGTCAAAAAAATAAAATAGAACATTTTTTTAACAGCAGGGGGGATGATTACCTCGTTATGGCTGAAAGGTTTAAGATTTTTTTTATTTCATTCTAAAGATAACAGAAGAAATGGCTTTAAAAGGTGAAAAAGGTCCTTTTCAAAATATTTTTTATTTCGATGATTATACAAGTATTTTGGGCTAAATGCAGATGTGTACCTTCGCAAACGTACGTTCTATAAGCTCAGTATTTTTTCAATGTTTAACAACCAAAGGCTTTACTGTAATCGACTTCAGAAAAAGTACATATTTAGGTTAGGTTCTATAGGTTAGGTAAAATCTATCCTTATTCCTACTTCTTTCTATTTTGCAATATTTGCTATAATTTGAAGGAGCGGCAGTGGTTGGTTTAATATACACCTAACATTATACTTGCGGCATGTCTCGGCTCGTGAACGGCTCGTAGCCTAGTGGCGCGGGGACTGGCCTAGCGTACCAGAGACCTGGGTTCAATACCGACATGCACCACTATCTTTCTCTTTCCGAGTTCGATAAGTGCATTTCGTTACGAATGCGAGCTGCTCCATGGTTCGGAATCCATGTAAAACTGTAGGTCCCCTTCCCCTACTAGGTGGTAGGGTTTATGCCCGCCCGGGTTGGTACCATCGCATTGGATGAAAAGATGGTCGAAGCGGCAATGAAAAATTGTCCGTGTTTTCCATCCAGTTTAATGTAGCCGTGCTCATAAAGGGAAGGTCCTGGCATGGCACCAAATTCCTTCGGGAATGAGGTGTATTGGGCTAATATCATAACGGTAGTTGTGTGGTATTAGCCATCCATGTCAGGTCGCATAAAAAAAAAAGAAAAAAAAATGTCTTTCGTATTCCTATAGACTGAAGTCTAAGGAATTTCAGACTGTTCCAAAACTTCTGACTTATGAGTATTTATGTCGTCAAATGAAACCTAAGCAATAGTCCAGCGTGGCGTAAATTTATAATCGCCAGAAAGATTTAATACGCAGGAAGAACTGTTGAATCTCTTCCTGGACTGCGTGTACTGAGTCCGACTTAGGACGATCATATTTCTTGTACGCAACATTATGGTAATACCAAACACAAATATCTGATTTACTATAACATCAATTGTCTATTAATTTTATCTAATTATATTTATTAATCAAATGAAGTATTTGATTTGGAATTTATTGAGTTTAATGTAATGTGTATACAATTTAAATGTAATCTTAATAATTTTAAAGAATTTGATTTTTATTTTATTTGATTTGCAATTTTATCTATTTTAATTCGATTTGTACTGATTTTATTTTGATTTCAATTGTTTATTGTTTATTGTTTACTGCAGGTGATGTAGTGCAGCCTAATATGGATATTATGGTCCGAAATAAATCATTATTATTATTATTATTATTATTTACTCAGTCCGTAAATTTTGAGCGGCTCGTAGCCTAGTGACGCGGGGACGTGCCTAGCGTATCAGTGTTATTTCTCTTTCTGAGTTAGATAAGTGCATTTCGTCACGAATGCAAGCTGCTCCGTGGTTCGGAATCCATGTAAAACTGTAGGTCCCCTACCATTACTCGGTAAGGTTTAAACCCGCCCGGGTTGGTACCAACGCAAATGGTACAAGTACGGGGCGAGGATTTGAACCCAGACCTCTGGTATGTCCCCGCACCACTAGGCTACGAGCCGTTCATATGATATGAACATATGTAACTCTAAGTAATTTATTATAAATATGAATAAAGGGCGAATCAAATTAAAATTTATCGGTTGTAAATAAAAGACTAAAAAACTACTTGTGTCCTGAGGATGCACACATAATATGTTCGTGATTACAATTGCGAGCATTCTTACGTTTGCTCGTGTGTGTACGAACCACAACGCGTTCGCTATGGGTGGGTCGCCTCGCGTCCTCTCGCTAACATCTTACAATTATATTTATTGCCATTGGCTGGTATAGTGGTAGAAATCTCTTGTTTCAATGTCGATTCCTATCGAATTAAAGTAGGTAGCAAAATAAACATATAATTCAATTTCGCCAAAAGCCAAAATTTGCTATTGTAAGTTTGTCGCATTGACTAATTTTGATAATCTTTTACAAAATCCTTAATATAAAGTCCACGGCAATAAAAGAGCAACATCTCGAATTCGAGGTAGCTAAATAATGCCATACCGGTAGTAAAGGAGCCTTGGCACGCACCCTTTGAAAGTATTCAGAAGAAGGGTTTGACCTAAGGTCAAAAAAAGGAAGGATACTATGGTACCATCGCATTGGATGAAAAGATGGTCGAAGCACCCATGAAAAACCTTAGATTCTGGGACTAAAATTTAGCTTTCTGATTTGATAGTTTGAAAAATTGCAAGCTTGCGATTGGTCAAGGGACAATAAGAGAAAAGATCGTGAAAATAATGTAAAATATAAAAAACGTGTTTATTTTGAATATGCAAAAGATGTGCGAAGACATTTCCTGTATACATTTTGTATATGCAATATAAGGACGAACCAAGAAAACAAAAAAACACACTCTCGCATTTATAATATGGAAGAAAGAATACCATATACAGGATGTTCCAAAAGTCATGGATCAAACGAAAAGTGGTGATAGAGGAGGTCATTTGCAATAAATTTCACCCCATATGTAGTTACCCCATTTTCAATGGTTTAGGAGTTTAATTTTTTTATTAAATTGATGATTACGATGAAAACATATGATTTACTATTGTAATATGAAAGTGATGATCATGAAGTCATGTTTACTAGAAAGAAGCATAACTAGTAAGCACAAATTTTTTTTTAGAAAACATAACATTTTCTTAAAAAAAATTTTTTTGTTTGAGCGGGAAGAAATTTAAAAAAAAATTTAAATTTGCTCTAACTCCTAAACCATTGAAAATGGGGTAACTACATATGGGGTGAAATTGATTGCAAATGACCTCCTCTATCACCACTTTTCGTTTGATCCATGGCTTTTGGAACACCCTGTATAGCATCATTATTATGTCTATGCATGTATTTTACACAATCACTCTCATTTGCGATCGGAACGTTGCAGGCATTTGGCCCCAGATCCACCAGCACTTATAACCGTGAAGATACAATTTTATCGCAACGGGCCGCCGCGGCGTATGTTTGTTGTCGAATAAATCAGTCGGATGTTCGCGTCCCTTGTTCTACAGACGGCTCCGCAGATATCGAGATTTCGCCATTACTACCAGTGGAGAACGCTCGGAGCATTTTTATCTCCTTTGGGGCCTTTTTTACCATTTTCTCATAATATTCCTAGAGGTTACGACATTTTTGGTCACGATAGGGTAAATGGCTGAATCTGGGTTCACATGCTAGATGCCAACCCTCTGATGCTAAATATGTCGGTCTGCCTGCGCCAAGTGATTGCGTTATCTAGATTGTCTATATACAATACATTTTGTACAATAGATGACTACAAATGAAAATACGGATTATCTAGAAATATTGATATCTATTACATATACAACAATAACCAGTCGGTTTTTAAATTGAAGAATAAATATACTTAAAGTTATATCTGTAACCTAAATCGCCTATAACTACGAAATAAAACCAAAGATTTGTACAGTTTTGGTATTGATAAGCAAGTATGTGCTGATACTATTATGCTTCGTTATTTTCAGCCATTTACCTTATCATATATATTTTATGTCACCTTAATTATTTTTTCAGGCGCCTTATATACGTAAGGCAAGAACTTCTATCTTCTGCCCTCCAATGGCCTGCCACCCGAGCTGTGTGACTGGATCGCCGACTTCCTGCAAGGCCGCAGCATAAAAGTCTTGGTTGACGGATGCTGCTCCGAAGCCATGTCTGTGAATGCCGGCGTGCCGCAGGGCTCTGTGCTGTCCCCAACCCTCTTTCTGGTTCAAATTAATGATCTGCTTAATTTGGGCGACATTGACTGCTACGCAGACGACAGCACAGTGTTAGCCAGGTACACTAGTCATCAGACCGCAAGCCGGGCTGAAGTGGAGGAGAATAGGCGGCGCCTCGTTGTTACACTCAAAGAGACCCTGGAAAAAGCTTCCGAATGGGGTCTCCAGAACCTCGTAGAGTTTAACGCGAGCAAGACACAGGCGTGCGTGTTCAGTGCGAAGCGTACTCCGTTCAGTGTGGCTCCGACTTTCCAGGGAGCATCTCTACGTATTGACGAGCATATAGGGATACTTGGGGTCGACCTGACGCATAACCTTAATTTCGGACGCTGGGAGTTCTACAGGGTACGACAGTATTTCACGCCTGACCAAAAACTGCTCCTTTATAAGGCGCAGATAAGGTCTTGCGTGGAGTACAGCTCGCATTTGTGGGACGGCTCAGCTCAGCACCTGCTTGGCTCCCTGGACTCGATAAAGCGTCGGGCCGTGCGTCTCGTCGACGATCCCGAGGTGTCTTTGAATCTAGAGACCCTCCAACTCCGAAGGGATTTTGGGTCTCTCTCTGTGTTCTACCGTCTTTACCATGGAGAATGTTCATCGGAGCTGCATAACGCTGTCCCTCCGTCCCCTTTCTACCATCGCACAACACGGAACAGGCAGGAAATGCACCCGTACACTGTCGACATTCCAAAAATTAGAACCAACCGATCCTCTAGGTCCTTTCTCTATAGGGTCGGTAAACTATGGAACGCACTCCCTGCCGAGTTATTTCCCCTTAAGTACCACCTAGGATCCTTCAAACATTGTGTGAAGAAGCACCTGGCCGGCCGGCATGGTTTTCGCAGCCCCGAAAGTTCGAAAGCCCATGGGCGTCGTCGGGCACCTTAAGAGGTCCTGGCGTACGCCATATGCCGCGTTTTACATTAAAAAAAAACTTGGCGCAGGCAGACTGACACGTTTAGCTTCAGAGGGTTGGTCTTTATCCTGTGAACCTATTTTTAGCCATTTACGTTATCGTTACAATTTTTGTCGCGAACTCCTAGTCTATAAAATGGTCAGTATTTATCGTGAACATAAATGTATCCACCCTGATATTTCTTTTGCCAATCGCAATAGTTATTGCTTAGTTTTAGCTTAGTCTCCAATTTTCAAAAACCATTAACCTAACTTAAACGTACATACCATATGCAAACATAGTCGGAGACGTATTGGGGGGTGTCCGTGGGTGGAAACTGACTTGACGAACGCATTTTTAGAGAACATTCACGCGCGGTGGTGATGTTTCGACTATCTGGCATACGCCGAGTCGACGGATTCTTGACCATACGGCGGGGACGCAATATCGACCGCATAATTATACGTACTTGTGTGCAATGAGAATATTGTTTACTGTTTATTCATAGGCAGTACACTGCACTAGAATTTGTGGTATTTAATCATTAGCCAGTTCAGCAATCATAGCGAAAAATAATAGGAAGAAATTTCGCTGCTAACTTTTTTAAATGTTTATCTCGTAGACAAAAGCGTTTGCCACTTCACAGACACACGAATTATCGGTATCTGTTTGTGTTAATATTATTTTACGGTTCCATACCAAAAGGGTGCTAACGGAACCCTATTACTAAGCCTTCGCTGTCCGTCCGTCCGTCCGTCCGTCTGTCACAGGGCTATATCTCATGAACCGTAAAGTAGGCAGCTGAAATAATCGTAGTGTGTGTATTTATTTTGCCGCTATAACATCAAATAAGTAAAATAAAAAAAAATATACACAGACCTATTTTTTGTGTTATTTATCCTCATTAAATAAAAACCCCATAAAAGTCGAGAGTTTTTTGATGGCATGTACTGGTAATTATAAACAACTTTATCTTTAAAAGAAGTCCTAGAGCTAACATCGCACTAAAATTGATGGAATATGATAAAACTAAATCGACTTATGTATTTATTTGCCGTAATGCAATCATCTAGCTGAATTCCGTAAGTCCAAAATCGGCGTGTGGGTATCAATTTCGTCTTAGCTGGATTCGACTGAGAGCCCCTAGCCTCCTTACCATAACTCGCACATAATGGCTCGTCGATTACCTTTGCAGTCGTCATCGCAACGTATGAGGTTGCACATAGAATAAGCTTTTCATAAGATACTTAATATGTTCCTTCCTTTTTAGGGTTCCGTACCCAAAGGGTGAAAACGGAACCCTTTTACTAAGCCTCCGCTGTCCGTCCGTCCGTCCGTCCATCTGTCACAGGGCTGTATCTCATGAACCGTAATAGGTTGGCAGCTGAAATTTTCACAGAGTATGTACTTATTTTGCCGCTGTAACAACAAATAGGTAAAATAAAAAAATATATATTTTTATATTTATATTATATTTATTTTATTTTATACAAAAAATGTGAATTTCTGGTGTTGATGGTACGGAACCCTTCGTGTGCGAGTCCGACTCGCACTTGGCCGGTTTTTAGTTTTGCCCGCCACACCGCATCTCTCCTACGTCTCTAAGGTTGAGTGTTAGAGAATGCCTCGTGTCATTTAATTCCGCCTTTTTGTAAAACATATTGCCTTGCAAAATAAGATTTTTTTTTATTTCATTTCATTTCATGTTTTGTAAAATTAACGATTAGTAGATAACGTATAAGTAAATGAAGTATAAATGGCATAAGAGTAGACCATTTGTGTATTATTCACTTGATTTATTATGATAATGTACACATGATGATTGAATATAGAAACAGGAAACAAATGTAAAAAATCGAGCTGATAATCGTTGGAGCATTTGTCAAACTTCAATAGTAATTATGACAAAACCGTCGCGGGTAAAGTAAAGTATGATATAATTAGTGATTATCTGAACTAAAGATTGATAGTTTTTTAAATTATGAGTTAATAAATAAGACACTATAATTTTTTCGCTATAAAAAAACCGAATTTTTGGTGGTAAAATACTTGATGACTTTAAAAAATGCATTAACTTAAAACATTCAAAGTGCCATTGCTCTACATCTACGCTATGCTAACTGGAAACTATAAAGTCTAATCAACTGCAAGGCATTTAAAGTTGTTATAACTTTGACTAACATTTAATTTGTAATAGTTTACCTTTTTAAAGGATTTTATCGCTATCATATTTTTGTTTTTCAATAATTACAGGTCAATAACAAGTGCATATGTTTCTTAAACACATAATGACTTATGTATAGTAAGCAAAATATTTTTATCAGGTAACAATAAATGTATGTTTTTGAGAATCTTGAATGTTTTAGATCATAACTACTGAGGGTACTCGATCGAACCAAAACTGCACCGCTTGAATAATATCTCGTTTCCTCTACTTCATAGGACATCGGCGTCGAGTTGGATTAAGGATACGTCTGTACAATGCACTTGTACTGATGTATAAGGGCTCTGTCTGTGGAGACGGCTTGCATCGCATTTCAATCGCCGTGTCACGATAGAACCTCCGCAGTAGAGACATACTAGACGATAATTCAACTAAGATTCCTGCAGGAATGTGGCTGCGAACGGCAATGCATACCAGGGTGGTTACTATGGTAAGTTAATGAATAGACAAGTGAGTGATTGAATCCGAGTTCTAGTTGAATTTCTACAGTGCTAACTGGTAAATTTCAGATAGCTTGGGCGAACAGAACGTCGTTAGACAGTCAACATGGTACGAAATGCAACTAACGACATATTTTAACACTCTGCGAGTTTATTCAACATCGCAACTCACCTGAATTGATTATGAAACTGCGCATGAATGGCTAATGCCACACAACTAGTAGGGAAAGGGGACCTACAGTTTTATATGGTTTCCGAACTATGGAACAGCTCGCATTCGTATTGAAATTCACTTCAAATCAGAAAGAGTAAGAAAGTTGTGTATGAACGGGACAGTGATCGAACCCATGATCTCTGGCATGTAAATCAAGTCCCCGCACCTCTTAGCAACTCGCCGCAGTTGGAGCATAGCGAATCGTTTTCACTGTTTTATTATGTTACGTATTTTCGGCTAATATCATGATAGTGGTTTGGTATTTGCCATGCATGTCGTTACATAAAAAGGTTCCACACCAGTACATTCCTTATATTGTAATTTAAATCCCTTAAATTTTGCTGTCGCTTCGATAATCCTTCATTCACGGCGATGCGTGGTATTATACTTAGACCTAATACAAAGTTTTACGTAGATACCTAATACAAAGGGAACTAAAGTTTTACGTAGAGCCTGAAACATGAACGAAAGAGAGCGTCCCCTAAGCGTCTCTTAAAGCATACAACAACGTATATGCGAGCTGATGTGAGCACACAAATACTGAGATTTGAAAACAGTTCTTAGGTCTTATGATTATCCTTAAGTCTTCTGACTGCTAATTTTGAGATAAAATGTAAAGAAGTAATGTCAAATTAAAAACAACAACATTTTTAAAACGTCCATCATTAGTCCATTATAATGAGGCATAGTGAAAAAAAAACGAATCATAAATGGCAACTTTTTTTAAATATTCGTAAAATTTAACTAAACTTTTCAGGCTGTTTCCATCTCATTTCAGTGAGATTAAATACACGACTGTTGCTCTGCTGCTGCAGACTTAATCGTACCGTTATTAAAATAAAATAAAAGTGGAAGAATTCAAGTGTCTAATGGAGAAAATATATAAACTGAAAGTATTTTTTTAGGGTTGAGGAATCCATATAAATTATGCACGTTTTTAGATTACATCATTTTAAAAGATTAGCGGCTTTCTACTCACAGTATTAAATGTGTGGAGCACGACGTTTTGAGCCAACAATTTGGCTCATCTATAGGTGAGCTCCTGTGTCCAGCGGCGGCGAAATGTCAAATTGACGTCTTCCGCCATTGACGAAAATTGAAGTTGTGGGTAGTCTGAAGGTTCCGGAGCTCCAGGGAAAGGCAAAAGGCGCTAACCGTATATTGAATTTTACTACACGCCTGTACCTTCAGGGTTTTTAAAGGTTTTCAAATAGTCATGACTACCTGTCCACTCTTATGTCAGAGTCATTAAACTTTTATTATATTTAACGGTATTCGGTGTTATTTAGTAATGTGGTATTACTAACGGGGCCCCATAAACATAAAAAAGTAATATTTTATGGTAAATTCTTATTGCGAGGCCAATTAAAACTTTTTTCTTAGCTTCATACAATTTTTTTCTTATAAGCTCTTCGATTATAAGAAAATTACTCGGAACATAGTTTTAAGACCAATTTATTCACATTTCGTGTCTCCACAGCGCACTGCATTTACCAAAACAGGGCAAACATTCAAGGAACAGACTCTTAAATCAACAAATACATTTTCTCCCAGTGAACCGCTTAATTCAAACGTTGATAGCGTAAATCACGCTGTATTGTTCTGTTCTCGCTAGCCCGGGAGAATGGCCTTTGTCTTACACGGTGAGATAACTAGTAAGCGGAGCGAGTGAGGTCTTCCGGAATGCTAAGCTCGTGCTTTGATTTCAACCTTTTAATATTGTGTCGATTCGGAGATTTACTAAATATTTTACATTCCGATAAATTGTTAGTCCATACCCTTAAACTTGCTAAACATTGTTTTATTACGGTAGATATAAAAAATATAGTATAGTTAAAATGAAATTTTAAATGGTCTCCAAAAATTATTAATATTGAAGGAGAAATTATAATTTAACTTTGTTATGGATTATAAAAACAATTTTTATTTAATAATTGTATGTATTTAATGGATATGATGTAACCTATCTATTTTTTTTAGATTATCCAACAACATCTGCATTGAATACAATTCGATTTTTAAAAATAAAATTTGGAAAATGTTTGGTCTCGACCAGTCCTGCATCTAACGAATGACCTGTCCAAAATTATTTTGACCATTTTCAAAATCTGATCACAATGCTTCAAATATATAATTCGTTAGATAATCTCAAATTGTTATTTAATTAAATTGTATATGTACTAGAAGCAGTTCCGGCTCCGTTTGGGACAGTTCTGAAAAATTTTTTCCCAGGATTGAAATATATAAGTATATAATATATAATAATAATAATAAATGTATAAAAAATATACTGATTATAGGCCAGACACATGAATAATTTGAAATTTGTTTTTATGCTTTGCCTTAATAATTATTATAAATTAGTACAGCAATTAACAAATTAACAATTATGAATTTAAAAGTATATACAACTAAAAACCATTATCATAGATCGATTCCCAGTGATGTAAGGGATCGCATTGAATGAACTATGGTCGAAACGGCAATGAAAATCGCTCGTATTTTCAATCCAGTCCCATGTAGCTGTACACCATAAGGAAGGTGTGTTTAGTAAGAGAGTACGCTTCTAATATATATGTATATATCCTATATATAAACATGTATTTAATATATGATGATGATTTGTGCTATTACCATGGCAGTATGTGTGGTATTAGGCATCCATATACCAGCCACAAACAGAAATGTATAACCATTCACGGACTAAATATTAGAAATACGTTTTTGTTTTTATTTCAACCCTGATTTTCAGACTAGCTGTACCCGGATTGGATGCCCATTTGTTAACATCTAAAATACAGTTAATGACTTCCTAAATGGAAAAGAGGAAGGCTCTATCCCGCTTCATTGAAAATTATGTTGCCTATTTTCTTTTCAAGCCCGATTTTTAACCCCAAGGCTCAGTAATGACGCACCAAACAATGGCGTCGTTAGGTCTGACTTAAGCTTCACTTAAACCTGACTTAGCCTTACGTAACGAGTTCGAACTGGAGATATACATTTTGATGAAAATAGCACCATAAGATCCGTTGAGATTTTTTTTTTTCTTGATTGTAAGCAAATTTTACTCTTAACCTAATACATTTTGATGTGATTTCATATAACATTGGAACGGACGCGAGATGTCAAGCTTAAGTTAGGGTTAGTTTAAGTTAGAATAAATATAAAAGGGTCTTATTTCGAAAAGCATCAGAGCCCCTAGTTCCAGTGTTCACCTAAATTGGCGTTTACGCCAAATCGATCGACTGGCGTTTTCAAATGTATGTTGAACTAAGATTTGCGAGTCCGACTTTGATTTGACAGCTTACTCACCGTCGGCGTAAATACGTCGACGTTGCCGTTTACGCCGACTGCGCATTTTCATACAAACGGGCAAGTCCGAGTATGACTTTGACAGCTTGAAGAAGTAAAACCACAGAATAAGTAGTAAACATTTGTATGGGGTATAACGTTTTTACGTGAATTCAAAGTTCCATAAACGCCAATTTAGGTGAGAACTCGGACTGACCACTCTGTATCCAAAACGTAATCCAATGTACGACGTTATACAAAAAAGCACAACTGCAGGGACCAACTAACATTCACGTTGCTATAGTAACCATGTAGTACGTGTTATGACATGAAATCGCTTGCTCACGCCACATATGTCAAAGCATACACGTGCGAGCAAAAAGTGCGCGAATGTTCCGTGGTGCGGAATCGACTGCGTTTAATATTTTTGTCTCGGCTATCGCGGATCGACATGGTAGAGGGATGGCTAGCCGGTGTAGATCAGTGATGTACTGATGAATATATCGATGTTTTAAACGCAATCACCTATTTTCATTAAGTAAACGTTTATGATACAAAGGCTATAAGATGATCTATTTAAATAGAGTGAAACAAGAAAATAGCTGGTTTTGACTAAGAAATGCACGTTTTTTACCAACTCGTAATCTAACATTCTTTCAAATGTTATTTTTTTTAAAAATCTGGGCGGCCGATGCAACAAAGCAACTGAACTGTTGCGGTTACACCAAACATTAATTTTGATTCTGAAATAAGATTAATTACATGATTATGTCAAAATATTTGTATCGAAATATTCATGTTAAAACTGATAAAAAACAAAAAAAGTAAGGACTAGGAGGAGTGCTCATCACTTTTGAGATGGTATGAAGAAAACATAATTTGTTCTTATAATGCTAGTACATTATATTTGAATTATTAGAAGCACATTCAAAGGCTGTAAAATAAATCACCAAATGCACGCACACAAAATAAAAAAAACAAAAACTTCGGTTTCTTTAAGTTACGGTTCTATTGAAATTAAATAACGGAACATAGCAGTATAATATAAACAAATATTTATTTAACTATAAGAATACAATAATATGCTTCGAAGACAAAATGTATCGTTAAGGTGGCCCAACCCGGAGGGCCTAACTCATTCGCGGGTACGGTACAAAACCGTGCTGTTGCACTCTGGGACCTTCTCTGTTTCAAAGAATAAGACAGGTTCCGTGACGAGGAAGATGCAACATGTCCACAAAAAAGACCATGTGCATAGTGTATGATTTGGTAAGATTTACGAAAATTTTAATTCAAAACGACTTATAGCTAAAAGTAAACCACGACCGCTGTAGTCAAAAATCTAACAAAAACCAAATAGATTATAAATCTTGATTGATGACTAATCTTTTTAAGATATTCTTACTTTATCATTGCGTAATCCACCTCCAAAGTTATTGTACAAAACGCGCAAAAAATTCAAACTGTCAGACCTTATAATTTAGAAACCAAACACAATTTTACAATGCCAATGGTCATCAGACATCTAATTCGATCAAATAAAGCTATTTTGAGCAAAATGTTGGATCTCTGACAAGAAATATGGGCGTGATCTTCTTTCCCCTTTGGGATGGGCCACCTTAAAAAGCAAAATCACAGAGTTTTATCTCATGCGGTATGCCCACGACATGGCTAGCGAGGGGGCACGAAGTGTCTATATAAAATTATCATTGAGCTATCAAGCGCATAACATTTATGTGAATACTAGACGAGTTGCTCAGAACTATGCTTGCCTCTTTTCCATTCAAAAGCTTGTTTATGCAGTCATATCTCGTAAGCCCCAACTGTCAAAGGCCAACCAACCACCGACGTCTATCGTCTGCTTCCAGAGGCGACGCCTTCCGATCCTCCCGGCGGCGCGCGGCGCAGAGTCGACAATAGGAGTATCGACAACTGCTCAGCGCATCCCTAGCCGCGAGATAAGGGGGCAGACGGTGGAACAAAAGCGCTATCGACGCGGATTTCAACAGTATCCGCGCCGTGCGTAAATCACTGGGCACCGCCGTACTGTTTTGTTTATTCGCCCCTCTCGGTATAGCGGCTTGAAGTTATCGAGGCCTCTGGAATCGTTGGCGCTTGGAACGGACGTTCGATATTTGAAATGGAATCGGTTCTTGCTTTCCAAACATTTATTTTAATTTAAAATACGTTCGGTGTGTGACTGGAATGTTGTTTCCGATAGTGCACTTACGTGTTTAACATACATACTCCATAAAATTAAAGAATACCAAATGCTATTTTTCTCTGTTGTTACTGTTATCTATGTATGTGTTGTGATAATATTTAAACATTTAAGTTCACAATAAAATATTCAAAACAATTCAAATCAATATATTATCATCCATGTCCGTTACTGTCTACACTACACTTGAATTTGTCATATTTTATCATTTTGTTGTGATTTTAGGTTTCATGCCACCTGAGTTCGGTTACGTTAGGCAAACATATTCTTTAGGATTTTCATATGATGATTAAATATGCCTTCAAGCCGCTTCCCAGGAGGGGTAGGCAGATATCATAATGCGCCCCACGGTACGATAAAACACTTTCAACTACAGACATAAATATATTTATACCTTGCTCTACGCACCTGATCTTTACTAAGTAAAAAATTGAAAAGATTTTAACTGCTCGTTTACAAAAAGTAATATAAATAGTCACTCAATATCATAATTATGATAATAATATATATTAATTTGAAATATGTTAATATTAATTGACTGTATTAAAACTATTACAATATGACCTTGATGAGATTGCAAAAATAAATACTTGAATGGGAAAAAAAACCGGCCCAGTCCGAGTCGGACTCGCACACGAAGGGTTCCGTACGATCTTACAAGGCTTAGGAAAAAAAATAGGTTTTTATTTTAACTACTATTATTTATTTATTGTACCTATTTGTTGTTATAGCGGCAAAATAAATACCTACACACTCTGGGAAAAGTTAAACTGCCTATCTAAGGACCTGAAGGTAGGACGGACGGACGGACGGACAGCGGAGGCTTAGTAATTGGGCTCCGTTAGCACCCTTCGGGTACGGAACCCTAATAACTTCAAATGGGATTTGGATGGATATTTATTTTGTAAACATTACATTCAATCATATAAAAAAGTTTCGTGCGTTGGGGCCTTCTTCTTACTCATAAATTTAATTACATATTAAGTAAGGTTTTTAACTAACCAAGAGATGATAATTTAAATTATAGTAAAGATGCGAGAATGGTCTTCTCTCGAGAGCCTTTCCGATGGAACTAACTTATTCGCATGGCACAAAATCCCCGACAAGAAATATGCGATCTTCTTTCCACGTTTGTATGGCCAGTTGGGCGGGAAAGTCCACCTAAAATGAAAGGCAATAAGCAGCGTTACGAAAAATCCATAAGACCACTGCTTCTACCTTTCCCCTACCGGCACCCATTCCCTCTCCCCCGTTTCTTACCCGCCGTTTTCGCTTTCACCGCTCGTGTATTCGTTAGAGGGAGACGCTGCTGAGGTGTCTAAGCCGCCTTAATTGTTCGTAACTATTGAACATTTTGGAAACGTCGGCAAAGTTTAACTCCAAAAATATTTAATGTATAGTTATATGACGTTCTTGTCATGACTATTCGTTTGAAACCAACTATACCTAGCAGAACACAGGAACATAGTATTTATCTGTCTGCATTTTGGTTTTACTCTATTGGTTGTTAATTTATTATCGATTCCAGGCCGGCGGTTTCGTCGCTTCGGTTGTTTCCGCTCGTTCATTTCATTATTTGATTGATAAAAAATATCGCGCCGATTTCCCTTCGCTAGCGTGGACACGCTCGGAACTACTCGCTCAGCGCGACTGATTTAACTTTTATTCAAATTTCGAACGCATTTGTATCCTATTTTGTACTACGCCGCCTGGTTAGTCCATAACGCGGATGTTCTTGTTTTAAGGTGGGCCTTCCCGTTCAACTCCCCACACAAACGTGGAAAGAAGATCATGACCATATTTATTGTCAGAGATCCAAAATTTTGCTCAAAATTGCTTCATTTATTCGAAGTAGATGTCTGATGACTGTTGGCATTGTTAAATTGTGTTTGGTTTCTAAGTTATAAGGTCCGAAAGTTCGAATTATTCGCGCATTTTATGCAATAATTCGGAGGTGGATTACTCAACGATGAAATAAAAACATCTTAAAAAGGTTAGTCATCAGCCATAGCTTGTTTCATAAAGTTTTTTAATCAATTTGGTTTTTGTTAGATTTTTGGCTACAGCGGTCGTGGTTTACTTTTAGCGAATTACAATTACAATTTTAGATTTGACCTTGAAATTTGACAAAGGCAAATCTGTCTCACGAACCTAGGGTTTCGTACAAGGACGGGCAGAAATATACGGACCATACCTAGAGACCAATAATGAAATGTTATCGGAAAGGCAATTTTACATGTAACAACTATTTCTATGGCGGGAAATATCAAATTGCTGTGGAAAAAAAGTTACAGATATATTCTTCACTTGTTTGCGAGTATCGAAATATGCGACATAAATAGGCGTATTTAAAAGCGTTTTGGATCAACTCGACTTAATTTAATTAAACTTAATTTTAACATTTATTTTGAATATCTCCATGCGCTCCTGAGAGACAGTCTTAACAGACAGAAATGTAGACGACAACGAAATGATCCTATAAGGTTACCTAAAAGAGCACTTTCCATTTAGAACTTTATTTACAAACTACACATATGCAAATCAGTTATACTTATTATTTAAACACTTATATGAAAGTAGAAAAAATATAAACGCGATAATAAAAAATACCAGGAACGTTCTATGGAAAACGTACCAAGGTAAGGCGTTATTGCAGAAAGAAATGTAATTAAATTTTGCCCAGTAGGCGTCGCCAGGAGTGCGCTTCGTATTAAATTTCATCTTCACTGGTCACAATAAGGATCCTTAGACTTACATGGAGCCACCTCACCTAGAGGAGATGGTAGACTAAGCGAAATAAGTTCGCCTACATTTTTTTATTGTTTCTATGTCAGCGACATTAGCGTTTTCCTATGAAATTTGTTTTGAATGCTACTTGCTTTCAAATTTAAGACCAGACTCGAATGAAACCATAATTATGTTGTATTCCCCTTATAAATGTGATTACAATAACCATCCACTGTTATATAAAATATGAGTTACCTAATTAATGTGCATTGTGTAGATAATAAGATACGAAATTTAAGTATAAAAAAATAATAAAAACTTCCTGAATGGTTGTAAAAAAAAACATACAGATGAATTGAGAATCTCCTCCTTTTTTGAAGCCGGTTAAAAATCAAAATAATAACACACAAAAATCAATGGTTGAATGTTGAACTAATAAAAATGCTCATACATATCTTTCCAATATATGACTGCGATGGTACTGTGCAGAGATGAAAAGGTGGGTCATGTCTTGAGACCCACGGCTGCGCAGCTGCTCTCCCCTTGTCGTGATTTGAATGTTGTATATGTGTGAACTCGCTAGGAAACTTCGTTAGTGCGATAAACACTTCACCTCTAGCTGGTAGCGCCATCTAGCGCCCGCAATGTAAACTAGCTTTTATGCATCTGTTTGTTGCATTTGTGGCTTGTGAAACTAGCAGCTCTCAGTAGAGGGCGCTAGGTTGCCACATCACTTTCCCCCAGTCGAATGGCAAGTTGCCATGAAGACGATGTTGCTGCTGGTTTCGGGGCTGGCCGTCAGTGTCGAGTGTGACGCGGTGAGTCGGTCGTGGTGCTGGATGACGGAGCATCGCAGGTACCCAGTGCGACGCGGTGAGTCGGTCGTGATGCTGGGTGACGGCTGCCGGAGGTGCCCAGTGCGACGCGGTGAGTCGGTCGTGATGCTGGGTGACGGCTGCCGGAGGTGCCCAGTGTGACGCGGTGAGTCGGTCGTGATGCTGGGTGACGGCTGCCGGAGGTGCCCAGTGTGACGCGGTGAGTCGGTCGTGATGCTGGGTGACGGCTGCCGGAGGTGCCCAGTGTGACGCGGTGAGTCGGTCGTGATGCTGGGTGACGGCTGCCGGAGGTGCCCAGTGTGACGCGGTGAGTCGGTCGTGATGCTGGGTGACGGCTGCCGGAGGTGCCCAGTGTGACGCGGTGAGTCGGTCGTGATGCTGGGTGACGGCTGCCGGAGGTGATGATGTTACCGGCGTCCTAGTTGGCGTATCGATACACCTACTTAGGACGATGGTGCTGATTTTATTCTGCTGGGTTGGAGTGATGATGGATGACGACATGCTTGAGTTACTACCGGTGAGACCTGCTGGTGGGAGGCCGGTAACAATTGTCGTGGCGGCTGAAGTATTCCTTGTTGTGACTAGAGGAGGCGGGTTGTTGCTGTTGAATCACGTCGGGGTCATCACTGTGGAGAGATGAAAAGGTGGGTCAGGTCTTGAGACCCACGGCTGCGCAGCTGCTCTCCCCTTGTCGTGATATGAATGTTTGATTGATTGATTGAAAATTCTTTATTACGCCACAAAAAAAAAACAATTTACAAAAGAAAGTATAGTGCAAAAACAACATAAGTGGGGCGCAAAGGCGGGCTTATCCCTCGAAGAGATTTCTTCCAGCCGACCTTTGGGCGTTTGAGAAATTTAATAGGTATATATTCGTAGGTAGTGGCGGTAGGTTTGGTGTGTTACTTTGAGTATTAACCTAAAACTAAGTAATCATTTGGTACATACATACATACATTAGTTATGTAATAAACTTACTTAAAAATATTATAACAATAAACCTACATATTATATAATATTGCATATATGTTGTATATGTGTGAACTCGCATTGCATTTGTGGCTTGTGAAACTAGCAGCTCTCAGTAGAGGGCCCTAGGTCACCACAGTACCATTCGGGGTGGTCTAACTTTGGTTTGATTTTACAATGTTTCCAGACCATGGTGTCATTCTAGCACCTAGCAATAGAATGGAAAAAAAGAAGAAAGAAAAGTAATTGAATAAATCGGTCAGCTCTTCGGTAATGAAGAAATTCATAGACTTGTCAAGTCAAAATTGACTTGCAATGCAAGTAACCATCGTGAAATTTGACAACCAACGTCTATGAATTCCAACATAGTCTCCGTTTCCATGCACACCTACGTTCACCTTTCGCCGCGACTCCTGGCTAATAAATTGAGAATTAGCCAAGGTATGCCATATCCCTCCTTTCATTCCCTCCCCGCCCCCTCCCCGGTCATGCGAGAGATCGCCCCCCTCGCCCCCGCCCCGTGTGCCCCCTGCCCCCCCTCCGCCCCGCGCTGGCCCCACTTCCGGCAGACGTCGAGTGGGTAATCTAATTTCTGGAGAGCTTAGCCACGGTCTGCACTCAGCGTGCCGCTCTGAGTCCACACAAAGCAGCGGCGCTAGAAGATGTTAGATAGTTTACACGGTGTACTCATATAAGTTATGATCTGGATTATTTCTGTATTGGCCATTTTGTTAAAGCAATAACAGCCAATGTTGCTGTTAATTGTTCAGCATTACTGAATCATCATGGAAGGTTTGCATACATTGATTAACTGTATAACCCTGCAACTGCGTAAAAGTTCCACGAAAGGCAACCGTTTTTTGTCCGACTTTACATACAATTCAATGTCCGGTGGCTTATAACTTGTGAAACACTTACTCGATTTTGATGCGGCTTATATCTAAGTATCACTTGATTCTTCACAATTAAGACATGTTTTTAACTTTTTTTTTTTCATTGAACACGCTGCACAATCACTCATATATATTTGATATGAATGAAGAACTATCAATATTTACCACATTTTATGTTTAACTTTGTTTTGTTGTACTCACTGTTTTGTTTATTCCTTTATTTTAGCTTTTGTTTAGTATATTGTTTTAAATATTTTTGCTTCAACTGTAGTTGGTTTTTTTTGTATGGTAATATTTTTTAGTCCTTTTTAATGCCCATCGAAAAAGCCGTATGCTTCAACACGGGATTTACTTACTTAAAATTATAGTTCACGCTAAATTAACTAAAGGTTTTCGCAGTGGGATTAAAAACAAATTAGGTAAAATTCGACTGGTTATTTCGGATGCATAATAAGATACAATACAGTTACTTTGTATTCTTTTTATTTGATTTATTAGAGATATTCCGCAGAAAAAAAAATTCACTTAGTTTTAACCTTAAAAAATATGTGAAAACATATATACGCCGCTGAAAATGATCGTGTGTGAACATATTCGCTTGGCAGTGTAACTCTGAAGCAACAACTGCTTATTGTGTTACAAGCTTAGCGGAAATAGTGTTACATACTTGCATGCACTATGTTTGTACGCAACTGGACCTCAGTACGTTAAATAGAGAAAGTGCCTCATATAAACGAATCGCATTTAATCATTCGTGAATGCAGAAAATAATTCCAGAAAATATTACAAAATAATTGCCAGGACCTTCCTTATATTAACTTATTAAATAAGATTGTTTCATCTGTGTGCTTATGTTCATTATTCTTCGGAATATTTTACTCGTAAATCCTAAAAACGTGCTACAATACAAATTTGAAATTAAGAGCATAGGTAACGTAAATCTGTAAGTCCCGTTCATATAATAAGTTCAGGTTCAGGTTCAGTGCCACGGAGTGGCGTTTATTCAACATATTTTTTTATATTATATAAATACATTACACTGTCCACGCGAAATCTTACGGTTTATCTGCGTGTGACACAAATTATGAATATCAAACAAACATGTGCAGTTGTACACAGTGACTTTTACTAATTTAGAAGCAAAAGTTGGGAGGGTTGGTTTCCCTGGTAGATATACCATAACATAGAATCAACGATGGTGGAAGCGAGAAAACGAAATCATCTATTCCATCCAGTTAAACGGAGTCGTGCTCTTCAAGGTTTCGCGAGGCGAGGTGTTTTTGGCTTTCCTGAGCACCTTTGGTCCTCAGCACAGCCACCCATACCGGTTTTTCATAAAAAAAAAAAAAAAGTTGGCATGGCACCCAATCCCCACGTGTTGTGTTGGGCTTATATTTCGACAGTTGGTATGGTATTGCCATACATGTTCACTTACATTACATAGATACAATCAATGCTGAGAATACTTACATACATTCATAGATTTACTATCTGTAACGCATTTCTATGGTTAAAATGACCAGCTGATTTACAGTCCATGGTAATATATCGCACTGTCCGTAGTTTATAAGTGTACAGGGTGCCTCGTAACTGCTCGCGACATTACTAGCCGAGCTATCGGTGTATACGATTTGGTTTATGGCGGGCAGAACGCTCGGGCCGATGGTGTATGCGAGAAACGCGCTCTTACATCGGCGATTTTAACATTTGATTTAGGAATTGGTTATTCAATCAGGTGGTTATTTAATATTCTATTATATTACTAGCTGTTCGAATTTTGTTAGGATTTAGTTTTAGTAAGAATATATTCTGACTAGTTCGTAAGACAGAGGCATTTGTTGGTAATAGAACAGAAGGTTACAGGCCTATAAACATCGCGCTGTGACCCTTAGTGTCTAACTTAATTAACTAAAGGTTACTAAAACAAAAAAACGTCAGAAAGAACGCTAAGCGAAAACGCAGGGCGGGCGCATTTTACCTGGCTCAAAAACTCCAAACGAATTTGGCACGAGCGGAGCTGGGAACCTTCGCTAATTGGTAATAATAAGGAAATGTGAATAAATCTAATAATATGAGCATGCTACATCCTGGTTTACCCTAGTATAGTGCAGAATAACCAATATTCAAATTCGGTTTGATCGAATTTCCTGATTGGTCAGTTAAATAACGACTGAATTGAAACAACAAAAAGTCCAAACCATTTTGAACCGTGCACCGTCTGTTTATTTGTTTTGGTCGTCCGTTTCTTTGGGATTGGTGTAACCAGCGAGCATGGAAGGAAGGAAATAGCAACGAAAACTAGTTTTTATTGGAGAGGCGGCTTAACCACTTTTGCATGCGGCGCCGGCGGTTAGTTCACTTACAAATTCGCTTACTGCTGATTATCTCGAGTTCCAACGACACGTAAAAACTTCATAGGACGCCATCTACTGCAACGGACATTCGATGTTGCGCGTCCGGAATTCGTAAGCGTACTAACTACGGTAAGACATTCACCACCATTGACATAAATATAACTACGTTAGGACGGGCCCTTCCATACAACACAAATGGAGCAACAAAAATGGTGTTCTATGCGCCGCGGGGACCTCACTTTGTCACCAGACAGCCGCTCGCTGTCGCCATATGCCTGTGCGTCGGCTCTGACTAATAATGCGCCCCAAAAAAGCTCAATAGTGTGGTAAAACTATGCAAGTATTACATAAAAAACGCAAAGAAAGATGGAACATCGGAATACCGCAACAGGCGACAGAGTTGTATAAAAGGGCATATCCATACCATTGGTAGACGCAATACCCGCGAATGGTATGTTTTGCTGGTTCGGGTCCAGCCTTGCAGTATATTCGTAAAGTAGTTCTTTTTACTGGGCTCTTTCTTTAATTAATGTGTCCTTGCTTCACGGTCGATTATACATACATACATGTCACATTCCTTGGAATAAGCGACGTACCTGCTTAGTACGAAAAAGTATTTTTACTTAAGTCAACCTAGGACTGGCTCTAGCGTCTGATGCCAAATACGATTTTGGTGATGACGGCAATATGTTTGATTGTTCAATCTTTGCAGTCAATGTCCGCAACGCAGATGAAGCGTTAAATAAATTTATGTAGGTATAATCTTAAACACTGTGTTAGTAGGAGGCATTCATTACGGGAGGAGGGACAGTAGGAGAATTCCAAATTATGGATATACAGCCGGTGGCGAAATTGGTAGACGCAATACCCGCGAATGGTATGTTTTGCTGGTTCGGGTCCAGCCTTGCAGTATATTCGTAAAGTAGTTCTTTTTACTGGGCTCTTTCTTTAATTAATGTGTCCTTGCTTCACGGTCGATTATACATACATACATGTCACATTCCTTGGAATAAGCGACGTACCTGCTTAGTACGAAAAAGTATTTTTACTTAAGTCAACCTAGGACTGGCTCTAGCGTCTGATGCCAAATACGATTTTGGTGATGACGGCAATATGTTTGATTGTTCAATCTTTGCAGTCAATGTCCGCAACGCAGATGAAGCGTTAAATAAATGTATGTAGGTATAATCTTAAACACTGTGTTAGTAGGAGGCATTCATTACGGGAGGAGGGACAGTAGGAGAATTCCAAATTATGGATATACAGCCGGTGGCGAAATTGGTAGACGCAATACCCGCGAATGGTATGTTTTGCTGGTTCGGGTCCAGCCTTGCAGTATATTTGTAAAGTATTTCTTTTTACTGGGCTCTTTCTTTAATTAATGTGTCCTTGCTTCACGGTCGATTATACATACATACATGTCACATTCCTTTTACATATCACTCGTGGCCACGCTGCAACCATGCGAATGAGTTTTGATCGCTACTCCTGCCCCTTCATTCACCCTTCGCTGGGTGCAGCAGACGTGTCTATACGTTCTCGGAGAAGTGGAGAGAACAGAGCTTTATTCAATTACAGATGAATTGTAAAGATTGGCAGAGCGGCAGCGGCGGTGGCAGGAATGAAATGAGTCTCTCCGGCGTTTCCGTGTCAACCTTCACTGCTAGATTCTCACTTTGGATCGCTACTCCTCCCCCTCCATGCTCGCTGGGTGTAGCAGACGTGTCTATACGTTCTCAGAGAAGTGGAGAGAACAGAGCTTTATTCAATTACAGATGAATTGTAAAGATTGGCAGAGCGGCAGCGGCGGTGGCAGGAATGAAATGAGTCTCTCCGGCGTTTCCGTATCTACCTTCACTGCTAGATTCTCACTTTGGATCGCTACTCCTCCCCCTCCATGCTCTCTGGGTGTAGCAGACGTGTCTATACGTTCTCGGAGAAGTGGAGAGAACAGAGCTTTATTCAATTACAGATGAATTGTAAAGATTGGCAGAGCGGCAGCGGCGGTGGCAGGAATGAAATGAGTCTCTCCGGCGTTTCCGTGTCAACCTTCACTGCTAGATTCTCACTTTGGATTGCTACTCCTCCCCCTCCATGCTCGCTGGGTGTAGCAGACGTGTCTATACGTTCTCGGAGAAGTGGAGAGAACAGAGCTTTATTCAATTACAGATGAATTGTAAAGATTGGCAGAGCGGCAGCGGCGGTGGCAGGAATGAAATGAGTCTCTCCGGCGTTTCCGTGTCAACCTTCACTGCTAGATTCTCACTTTGGATCGCTACTCCTCCCCCTCCATGCTCGCTGGGTGTAGCAGACGTGTCTATACGTTCTCGGAGAAGTGGAGAGAAAAGAGCTTTATTCAATTACAGATGAATTGTAAAGATTGGCAGAGCGGCAGCGGCGGTGGCAGGAATGAAATGAATCTCTCCGGCGTTTCCGTGTCAACCTTTACTGCTAGATTCTCACTTTGGATCGCTACTCCTCCCCCTCCATGCTCGCTGGGTGTAGCAGACGTGTCTATACGTTCTCGGAGAAGTGGAGAGAACAGAGCTTTGTTCAATTACAGATGAATTGTAAAGATTGGCAGAGCGGCAGCGGCGGTGGCAGGAATGAAATGAGTCTCTCCGGCGTTTCCGTGTCAACCTTCACTGCTAGATTCTCACTTTGGATCGCTACTCCTCCCCCTCCATGCTCGCTGGGTGTAGCAGACGTGTCTATACGTTCTCGGAGAAGTGGAGAGAACAGAGCTTTATTCAATTACAGATGAATTGTAAAGATTGGCAGAGCGGCAGCGGCGTTGGCAGGAATGAAATGAGTCTCTCCGGCGTTTCCGTATCTACCTTCACTGCTAGATTCTCACTTTGGATCGCTACTCCTCCCCCTCCATGCTCGCTGGGTGTAGCAGACGTGTCTATACGTTCTCGGAGAAGTGGAGAGAGCAGAGCTTTATTCAATTACAGATGAATTGTAAAGATTGTCAGAGCGGCAGCGGCGGTGGCAGGAATGAAATGAGTCTCTCCGGCGTTTCCGTATCAACCTTCACTGCTAGATTCTGGCTTTTTAAGTGGACTTGGAAATATTGGTTGTGATGGAACAAGCAAACAATCGGACATTTTAACTATTTTCAACCTACTTTTAAAAAGAAGGAGGTTCTCAATTTGTCTGATGTTTGTTTTTGTTGTGTATATGTTGCTCGATACGATTTGAATAATTATATCCTGTAGGGGCTAGAGGACTTGCCTGACATGCGAGAGGTTATGGGTTCAAGTTATCGACCAAGGTCATGCACCACTATTTTTCTATTTCTGAGTTGGATAAGTGCATTTCGTTACATTTAAGTTAGTGCATGGTTCGGAGCCCATGTAAAACTGTTCCCCTACTAGGTGGTGGTTAATCCCGCCCGTGTTGGTAGCACCGCATTGCATGAAACTATGGTCGAAGCGGCCATGAACAATTTTCCGCGTTTTCCATCCAGTTCAGTGTAGCTGTTTTAATTAACGGACGGTCCTGGCATGGTACCTAATGATTTCTGGCTATTTTGGGCTAATATAAAAATGGTTATCACATAAAAAACACATTTTTTAAAAGAATTGGAGTATAAATTGAAGGTACAATTAACGGAAAGTGAGATATTTTCGAAATCGTACTGATATCGATTGTAATTTATTAAAATCTAAGTAAGATCCCCGGGACCGGCGGCGTAAATTAGTTCCTTTTACAGGGTTCTTTCTTCAATTAATGTGTCCTTTCATCACGGTCGATTCTACATACATATCACATAATTTTCAGGCCAGAAATCGAATGCGGAGCAAGGATTATGTGGCGCAGTTCTAAGAATGCCCTATTGAGATATCACGGCCCTTCTCCGTATTCGCGCCCCGTAGTGCTGGCTCCAATCAAATATAAATCAAGTTAGGGGGCAGACACTCTGCGGCTCCGCAAATGACCTCGTCATGAGTTCCTCTATTTCCACTATCGATTCGGTTGGACGTAACTTCATTTTAATGACACATTTAATATTTTCAGGGTTCCGTTACTGAAAAGGAAAGAGGATCACTGATCGCTTCGTTGTCTGCCTTTCCGTCAAGATCCCTTTTCTCAATATAACGCTAACCTCCAACATTTTGGGTTTATTTTTATTTTATCTCAGCGTCGGTTAAGCGTATCAAAGTTTCGACTATTATCTAGTGTATGACCGTAAAACGGTTTAAATAAGTTGCTAATATTCTTTAAAATAAATATGTTTGTAAACACATATTTAAGCGTTTTGCTTAGATTTTTAAGCAGACGCTTGAAAACTAAAAATGATTTAGACAAATTTATTTTTTGTGGTACAACATCATATATTTACCTAGTGAATAAGCGTGAAACAAATTTTAATTCACTTCAGAAATTAGACTTTACAGGTCAAAAACCTAAATTTCGCTTCGTCACGCTCGATTTTCACGCAACCTGACATATGGATCTCTAATACCATACCACTCACTTTATGTAATTGTTCCCCATGGAATTTGCTCTCATACCAGGACATTTTCAGGACCCTTTGTGAGCACGTCTACACTGAACTGGGTGGAACACGCGGACAATTTTTCGTTGCCGCTTCAACAATATTTTCATCCAATGCGGTGGTACCAAGAGACTCTACTTAACTGCCTTGTCAGCCTCAGTGGCCCAGTGGCGCGACACATCGGCGATCGCTCTCCGAAGTTAAGCAACGCTGGGTCCGGTCTAGTCTTGGATGGGTGACCATTCGACCGTTGAGAGAGGCTGGCCGTGGTTCGGATTCGACGTTAAGCTGTAGGTCACCCTTCCTTACTTACTAGGTGGTAGGGTTTATCCCGCCCGGGTTGGTACCATCGCATTGGATGAACGATGTTCGAAGCGGCAATGAAAATTGTCCGTGTTTTCCATCCAGTTCAATGTAGCCGTGCAATATAAGGAAGGTCCTGGCATGGCACCTAGTTCCCATGTGGTGAGTTGGGCTAATACCATGACAGAACTTGTGGTATTAGCCATCCATGTCCAGTCAGTTAACTTTAGTAAACTTCTAATACAACAAACGATATGAACGATTAGGTTGGTGTGCACAATCTCTAGTTGGTATTATCGTTATGGTTATTATAGATCTATATTCTTTCTTCTTCAGGTGACAAATTAGGGCGGATGTATTTTAATTTTAAAATTTTTATTAGTTTCGAGGGATCGGAAAATTTAAAAAAAAAACCGAAATATTTCCGATTTTTATAATAATAGACCGAAAACTGTATAGCAATATCTGCAATTTAACATGTGAAAATCCAAGGGATTTGCATATTTTTCCAATGAGGAATACGAAGAAATCTGTAAGTGACAGCTTTCCGAAGGTTTCCGAAAATATTGCTATCAAAAATGACGAGAGCTTGACGTCCACCAAATGTCGCGCTGTACGTAGAAAAGAATTTGTGACGTTCACTAAAATATAACCATATGTATTATAGCTATCTATTTTGGAATCTCGAGGAAAGAGTAAAAAATACTGCAAACACTGAAATACTGATCGTGACCATTGAAAAACTTTCATTATGCGCAATTTTTTTAAAAGATCAAGGTATTAGAAGCAGGGAGCATTTTCCTTAAACAACGCGAAGTTCCCCATTAAATCTCTTCTTAATTCATAATGGAATAATTTATTATATCCTAAGAACATTTTTTTCACTTTCGAAGATAAAATGGTTTTCACAAAACATTAATTGATGGAAAATTCATGAATTATGCGTTTAACAACAATATTATTGAAGGAAGATATGTAGTAATACATTTACGCGTTTTAATCCTACATTATTATGAGCTTTCTCATTGTAATTGACCTGGTAAAAATATAATTTTGAATTACTCATATTAACACTAATTAATATTAATTATTATTATATTAAATAAAATTATAAAAATATTAATAATATTTTTTACATCTCTTTAAAACGAATTGTTCATAATTTAAGTTTCACTATGTAAGCTGTTGATTTTCCTATGAAATAAATAAATAAATAAATAATTTCTTCAAATCTTAACTTTCAGAAGGACTCCACCAATCTTGAAATAAGCATTTTATACAATTTTGCTTTGTAAATTTGTTTTGCCATTCGTGTAACGATGGATCATATATCAATGTAGTTGACCAAACCAACTAAACAAAAGTTATATTTAATTGGTTTGTCTCAATAATTGCCAATATTCTGGCAATTTATTGACTGTCATTTCTTTAATAACTGAAATCATGCAGCTATAATTATAACTATTCAAGCTATTGATAAATTTTCACCTATTGCCTAAAAAAATAATTAACTTTAGGCATCAGAAATCGCGTGATCATCTTACAGGCAAATAATTGCACGATTTAAACCAATACAAATGAATATACGTGCGGATGGTACCTACACGGATTGTGTGGAAGAATGAAATATACATAAATTTAAGATCATGTATTGTTATATCAAACTTGTCATATTTATTACATTTTATTGAAAAAAAAACTCACTAAAGAAACGTCAAGAAATCAGTAAAAATCTAAAAATTCTTTTTAGTGTATTTTTTTCCTATTGTTTTCATCTTCTTCGGTTTCCCTCTTGGGATACCAACAGTAGTCCACCATCATGATGGAATTAAATTTTCCATGATAACGCTGCTCTATGGTTGCCATATCCTGGTGGAACCGTTCACCTTGTTCGTTACTGCCCCAAGGTTTTCGGGGAGAAAGTCGAGATGGGAATTTAGAAAATGATTCTTGAGAGACATTCTTGCGCCCATTTGTTGATAGCAGCTCAGCAGTTGATTTGCCAGAACAACTTAATTATCGTGCTTGTGATTGCCTAAGAAGCCTTCTACTACGGCCCTGAAAGAGAGCCAGATGGCACTCTTTCAGGGCTGGAGTGAGGCGCTTTTCAAACTCTTTATCTTTTAATGTTTCGCTTATTTGCGGCCCTACAAATATACCTTCCTTCAACTTAGTTTCGGATATTCTGGGAAACTTGGTCATTAGATACTGGAACCCAGGTCCATCTTTGTCTAGGGCTTTAACGAAATTCTTCATAATACCAAGCTTGATGTGAAGAGGTGGCAAGAAAACTTTTTCCGGCTTCACAAGTGGAATATATTTTATTTATTCTTTTCCAGGTGCAAAGTCTTCTCTCTAAGGCCATGTTTTCTTTTTGTAATGCTTACAAATTCCAAATGTTGTTCCAAATTTGAGAAACGGTGCTACCATGTAATTTTTTTTTGCCAATTAGTTAACGGTGATTACTAATTTTATTCAAAATTACACAGGAACGTAACTCAAAAACGTGACGTGGTAGATTTTTTTTGTTAACACATTTGGATTCTACCCTACAACGACTATCTAGATCAGTTATTTTCATATGAGTTACAAACAAACTTTACATCATAGTTAATAATAAAAATGATTATACTTACAATATACGGTATAGATTTTCCCTGTTGAGTATGATTTGAGATTTTTTGTATGATATTTTTCTTTGAGGGCGAATCAATCAGTTCAGGTGTTGTATTTGTATTTGTATTTGTATTTGTATTTGTGGACACTCGCTAAAGCAATTATACTAAAAAAATGTTAGGCAAATTTAGAGTTAAACTAGTCAATGTGAATACTTACCTTGAGCAAATCACTTTAACGGTGACACACGTATTACTTAGGCAAGTTATCGTAAGTACACACACAAGAGCTACGTTCGGGAAGCGGCAAACTCATTAGACAGAGTGCCTGACGGAGGTTGCGCGGGAGAGAGGCGGGGCAGGGGGGGGACACAGTGGGAAGGCCCTTTTGCACAAATGAATCTTTTTTCAGCGTCCTCCGCCACGAATGCTGTCCTCCGTTGGCTGAAAGAAAGATTGATAAGACAAATGTTTGCTGAATTGTGAAGAAAACTGTTTTCTTTTATCGCAGGCTTTTTTTTTACTATTCAGCGAAAATCTACGTTATTCATTTAACTACCCTAATTTTGCTTTTCGTAAATTTATTACGATAAAGTATATTTATTCATATTAGGTTAATAATAGAATAAGAAATTAAAATTAAATTAAATAGAAAATTTCATTAAATTTATCCGAGGCTGCCATTGTCCCTAATACACTTATGGCATTACCTCTTTGAATTTCCACGCTTATGCGGCGAATAAAGAATACTTTGGAGCGTGAATCACCCGATGCTTCACTTAACAGGTTACCAAGTGCAACTGAAAAAGATAAAGCATCGGGGGACCACGCGCCAAGGGTTTCCACCGCAAAAGGTAGAAACTCAAAGAGGGGTAGTAGGGATTCGTACTTTTTTCGCTTACGTAGCACGGCGGAGGCCGCGGCAGCCCCGGACGCCTGCGAGGAAGCGAGGACATGGCTTGGCGCTAGCTTATCGACGCACGTAGCATCCCACAACAACGCCTTTCCCTTAGACCAAGGAACCAGCGTCATGCCATCTGGTCTCTTTCCATCTGACCGGCAAAGCCCTGGAGGTTCTAACAGGCTAGGCATACCAGCAGAATTTAAAGACCTTTTGATTATGTTGTTGATGGCGGAATGGCGTGGTAAACGACCAGCACTTCGCTGGCATGCCAGGCCGTGATGGCCGTAGCAGTCGACGCTGGCTCCACAGATGCACGTGTGAGGATGGCACACCTTGGCACCGACACGAAGACCCACACAGATTCTCAGTGTAGTCTTGTCAAGGAGGGTACCAAGGTGCGGTGATGGATAAGCCTTTAGCCAAGCCCCCGATTCCTCGCAGGAAACTCCCAAAATTCTAGCCCTATTTATTGGCGAAGCAGAATGTTGTAGGCGAAAATGATTTTCTTTAATCAGTGGCAGGTCCCATTTTTTTTGGACTTTTGGAAGAATGGGCATCTCAGGAGGTTCGATAAATTTCGATATCCAAGCTTTCCTCGCCTCACTCAGGTTGTCGACCTCGAAATCACTTCCCAGTGATGGAATTAATATCGTACCAATGAGGTCCAAACTGGCGTGAGTAGATGCGAGGAAAGCTGGAAGGGCTATATCCTCCACGCGTCGAATGCCAATCCCTCCAAAGGAAATTGGAAATGTTGCCTGAATCCAACTGTCATCTTCTAGTTTTATGTTTAAGATTTTTTCTAGTGCATTCCAAATTTCAACGTCCAACTTTGACAACAAATCTTTACACGGCCATATGGGACAACAGCGTAAAAAATATGTTAACCTAGGGATACAGAAACAATTTTTAAGTAAAAAAAGTGAGACATGTGGTTGAAGATTCTGTAACCTATCAGAAAATAATTTAAAATTGTCACATTTAGATACAATTAGGGATTCTACCGAGTCGTCAAAAAGTGGCGCGCCAAGCAGAAAAAGATTCTCTTTTTTTAATGTTTTGATACCTGGAGTTAATAACTTCAAATTGTTGGCTATGTCAATAACACGGGCATCTGCTACGTTGGGAAAAAAGAAAACTTCACATTTTGAAGGGTTCACTTCAAGACCCACTTTCTTGAACCCTTCAATAAGCACTTTAATGTCACTGAGGACTTCTTCTGACGTTCCAGCTAGTACTCCATCATCGAGGTACCAGAGATTTAGTTTAGAAATGAGTGAGTTTATTATGGGTTGTATTGTAAGGCTAAAAATTGCTGGACCTAGCGGGTCTCCCTGCTGGCAACCAACTGCCGAGTTTAAAATAGAATCATTGTAAAATAAGTGAGAAAAAATCGAATAACACTGGAAGAGATATGGGTACAAATTAGGCAAGTGCTCTTTTATAGCTAATAAAAGAGAGTCGCGTTCAATGGAGTTGAAAGCATTCTTAACATCTAACTTGACTAATATTTCGGCAGAATCTGATTTATTTACGAATGTGCGCACAGCATGTACTGCGGCCTCAGCACCTCCCTTGGTTGCAAACCCCAGCTGTGTTGGTCGAAATATCTCACCAAGTTTTTTTTGTACTGATTGACATGCCACTTTAGAGACTAGGCGCCGCAAAGTACTGCCGACGGCTATTGGCCGTATGCCACCGTCTTTCTTATTAAGTGCACACAGGTTAGCGCCATATAAAATAGGAATAAAATCACTAACAACACCTCCTGAAAACATTAAATTTGCCAGTTTCGTCAGTGCGTCAAGAAGCTTATTGCCCGTTTCGCCATTTGATGAAAAAATAAGATCTTTAAGGTGTTGTGCAGATAAACCATCAATCCCTGAGGCAGATCCATTCGGAAAAGATTTAATGGCTTCCTTAATTGATGCTTTTTCCACGATGAGGTGGTCCGTTGGGAATGTTGATAACTTTGTGAGGTCGAGAGGTCTTAAGGGCGACGGATGTTTAAGTTTAAGTGCATTAAGGGTGTTTTCATTGAACTCCGCAAAATTATCGGATGACGAAAGAATTCTGACTGCGCCTCGCACATCACCATCAAAAACTTTCAGTTCGGCTTTCTTAAAAAGCGATGAAGATTTGAAGTTAATAGTTTTATCGGAGGTTTTACATATATTCTGTTTGTTTGTAATGTTTTTCTTTATCTTAGTTGATAAAGACCCTTTGGAACCTATTTCAATATGCAGAATACGAAAAGCAAATGTAAAAAGCTGCTGCCACCAGTAAACAGTGTTCTCACTTGAACATTTATTCAGAGAATCCGTGAGTTCTTTTGCCACGCTATCTCTAGCGGCTCTGGGTATTCTTCGAAGGATTGGTATTGTCTTCTTGAAAAATTGTAAATCTTCCTTGAAATTAGCGCTGCTTTCAGAACGTATTGTTGTGGTCAAAGTAGCGTCTAACGCGTCTTCTATTTGAATGTTGGGATGAGCCGAGCGAATATGAATTTTTAATCCCCGTGCTCCCTTGTAACCTCGAGTCCTATGAAATGGGCAGTGTTGACATGGAACTATCAAAGAAATTGAATCAAAAATTTGCGAAGCAGGGATTTGAGTAGAGATGATTGAAGTGTTCAAAGTTGGTATGGTGGAAGTAGATAACAAGCATCCTAAAATAGGAGGCGTAGAGGTCTTATCGCCGACTTCTCTGTTGCTGCTCGAAGCAACATCATTTTGTGGCGGAACCTCGTCAGGTAGCGAAGGAAATGTGGGCAGCATGGAGACGGAGGCAACGTCGAGGGCACCGATGCCACAATGAGTGACGTCATGATGAGTTGGCTGTCCATCGGCCGTGGAAGTCATGCACCGATATTAAATGCTGAAATACATCATTTCCTTGAAATGTCACGAGAATGGGTCACAAAATTACAGGAATTGCTTAGCAAATATTGGAAATTAGCATTAAATAAATAATTGAAAATAAAATACGTTTGACAGAGCTGTCAATTTTTTACTTTTTTGCTGCATTTTGAATAACCTTTTCATGAATAAATATTTGTGTTCAATTTAAAAATATTCAGAAGGTTCTGTGGAGATTGTGCTGACTATAAACATTTTAATAAGTAGAAAGAAGAATGAAGAAAAAAAAAATTGGTATTATTATAATATTAGCGTTTCGGACGTAGTACAGATCGGACGCGTACAAGTTGCTCCAACGAAAAACAATAGAAAAACCAGTTCCGCCGCTCCCCGCACACCTCGAGTAAAGAGAACCACCGCCTAGTGCAGTCCTGCTCGCACGCATCTCCGCGTCATCTGAGTGAGTGCCCCCACCCCGCACCTCGCCCCGCACCAGCTTAGCCGAGCACCCCGCGCCCCAGCCGTCGCATCGGCGCGCCTGCGCACGCGCACCTCCACCGCCCCACCGCCGTCGTCTCGCCCGCACCGTTACCCCGCTACTCCATCGCAGCGACGCGACGCAGTCCTGAAGTGGCCTGAAGTAAGATAATAATACTTTACACCAACTGCGGACGTCACCGACCGGAGTATCTCCGCTTCTCCGCACCACAGCTACCACCTACCGGTTCTGAAACATTAACACTGCGCAACGGTATTATATATAAAGGATTTGTATTCATGCTATCTTAGATGATTAAATAATGAACATATTACGCTCTCCAACTAAAAAGTGCTCTTCTAATCCGGACTTAACAGCAGAGGGACCTTCATTCGGACGAACCCTGCGCAAAAGGAAACAGCGCGAAGAAGAGACTTCTGAAATGGCAATGACGGAATTAAAATCTGAAATTATGAGTATGTTACAAGAATGGAAAGCCGACCAAGACCAAAAAATGAAGGATCTCACAGAATCAATAAGTACCTCAATCAAACAAGAAATGGCTGTAGTTCGCGCCGAGTTGTCTGACCTCACAGCAGCCGTCAGTTTCATCTCGGAAAAACACGACGATCATGAAAAACGCCTAAAAACCTTGGAAGAAAATTCAAAACGAACTGTTTATCTGGAAGCTGAGGTGTCCGCATTAAAAACCACCCTAGAAGTAAACCGCTCGGAACAGAGGCAACAACAACAATGGGCTCGGATGCAAAATCTCGAGATCACCGGCATCCCAGAAACTCGCGATGAATCACTGATTTGCTTAGTGCAAAAAATCGCTCGTCATGCCGGCGTCGAATTGCAGGCCTCCGATGTTGAGTTCGCAAATCGGGTCCAACCGATGCAGTCCTACCCCGGCCGACCGCGTAGTATTGTAATTAAGTTAAGAAGCCGGCTCAATAAGGACACAATTTTATCAGGGCTGCGGAAGAAAAAAGGAGTCACAACGGCTGACATCGGCATCGCAGGAGAGAAGAAGCAGGTGTTTGTGAACGAACACCTTATACCGTACAACAAACAATTATTTAAGGCATGCAGAATGAAGGCAACCGAAAAGTCCTTCAAGTATACTTGGATCAAAAATTGTAAAATTTTTATGCGAAAATGCGACGGATCCGACTTGCTGCACATCGAGTCAGAGGCGGACTTACACAAGAAAATTGCTTAGTGCTAATATCTAAGGGAACATCTTTATACCCTATTGTTTTTCTTTTGTTTAACTTTGTTATAATCCTATCAACATTTTATATCTTTGTGCACCATCACAATAATTTGCTTCCTCCCTATACCCTTACATTCAAATACACAACACAATACATACACATATTATACTTTATTAGCACTCTAGTTGTAAAAACCTACACTTGTTTAAATACAGCAAATACTTATAATGAACCATCCTTAACTCTTCACGTGTGCAGTTATTTGTCAAAGTATATCTTGGGATTTGTGAGTCATACCATGCATATATTTTATTACTGGAACATAAATATTTATGGTTTGTTTTTTCTAATAATCAATGGAGACAGCTAAATTACAAATATACTATCAAAACGTACGCGGCCTTCGTACGAAGTTAAATGAATTAAATCTAGCGATACTCGCTAATGAATATGACGTTATAGTAATAACCGAGACTTGGCTATGTGACAGTATTTTGGATAGTGAAATATGCTGTGGGGGCTGCGCGCCTCCACTACCTGCTACCAGACGGATCCTTCAACATCTGGCCACATGGCATGCGGCCAGGCAGTGAGAGTTCGTCGCCGGTCGACTCAACACGACTCCGGACAAACGCGTAAAATACATTGTACAATCATATATCAAATCGTCAACAAATCTAACAATAAATATATAATACCGTAAACTGTGTTTAGCATCATTCAAACCCACAAATTGGTGACCCCGACGTGATCTAAAGACAATATAAAATACAAGTGTGATTTAACAATACAAACAATATTAATTACAATAAATTGTGTGGTTTGAAAAACAAAACAGTGAATCATAAAAAAAAAAACATTTTAGTGCAAAATGACGGACTCTAACTCCTTCGAGGACGCGCGTGATGTTGCGCCCGAAGTATGTCGTATAGGGGTACGCATTGCCCCGTTCAACGCATCGGATCCGGAACTATGGTTCTGGATGATCGAAGCGAGTTTCAAAACTTCCGGCATAACATCGGAAACAACCAAATTCGGTCACGTGGTATCCATGCTTGACGCAAAATACGCTTCGGAAGTGCGCGACCTCATAAGAAACCCGCCTACGGAAAATCCATACCAAAAACTCAAACAGCAACTCATCAAATATCTCAGCGAGTCACAAGAAAAAAAAACCCAGCGCTTACTAGAACATGAGCAATTGGGTGATCGCAAGCCGTCGCAGTTTTTACGACATCTGCGCGGTCTCGCAGGTACCGCCGTGCCGGAGACAATGATCCGGACTTTATGGTTGGGCCGCTTGCCGCACAATATGCAAGCGATCCTTGCAACTCAACAGAATGTCCCGTTGGATCAAGTTGCCGAGCTTGCTGACGTTATTGCGGACTCGGTTATGACACGCCCGTCCATTACCTCCGTCGCTGAGTCTACCTGCATACCACCCCAAAATGATCTGGCGTCTGTCATGAATAAAATGATGATATGTTTTAATGACACATTGATGGCCGTGCGACATGAAATATCGGAGCTAAGAGAAGAACGCTCTCGTCAACGCGAACGTTCAAACTCACGTACGCGCTCGCATTCAAGAACACGTTCCAATTCCGCCTCACGCTCACTGTCGTCGGGTCAGTGCTGGTACCACTGGAGATTTGGCAGCAATGCTAGAAAATGCGTACAACCTTGCAATCAGATCTCGGAAAACTTTGCGGGCAGTCGTTGATGGCGACCCACGACCTCAGCCCGGACAAAGTTCGCCGTATTTTTGTTACCGATAAGACTTCGAAGACACAATTTCAACAGCACGTCTATCGCCACATACGGCACCGTCGTACTTAACTTGGATCTGGGACTTCGACGAGACTTCGCTTGGAGATTTGTGGTAGCCGATGTTTCCAAACCCATCATCGGCATCGATTTCCTGGCCCATTACAACCTTCTCGTGGATCCACGCCGTCGATGCCTGTTAGTTGGAACCACTAGTCTGACTGCTCAAGGTCAAGCAGTAATGGGTGCAGTTTCTAGTGTAAAGACTATCTCCGGATCATCACATTTCCACGAGCTACTCTCGACATACTCAGAGATAACACGGCCAGACGGAGCTCCCGAGCATATCAAACATTCAACAAAACATTTCATTGAAACGACACCCGGTCCCCCGGTGTCCCTCAAGCCGCGCCGTCTGGCTCCTGATAAATTGAAAGCGGCACAAAAGGAATTCAATGCCATGATACGCCTGGGGATCGCACGGCCTTCCAAAAGTTGCTGGGCCTCCCCATTGCATATGGTACCTAAATCAGGCGACGAATGGAGGCCTTGTGGCGACTACCGAGGGTTGAACGCGAGAACGAAGCCTGATTCATATCCTGTACGTCACATACAAGACTTTTCACACGCACTACAAGGAAAAACTATATTTTCTACAGTCGATCTAGTCCGTGCATTTAACCAGATACCCATCGCCGAGCAAGACATTCCAAAAACGGCAATAACAACACCATTTGGCCTTTTCGAATTCACCTTTATGACCTTCGGACTGCGTAATGCCGCGCAAACGTTCCAGCGTTTCATCGACGAAGTACTGCAAGGCTTGGACTTCTGCTACGCCTACATCGACGACATTTTAATAGCTTCAACGTCCCCAGAAGAACATCTCAAACACCTGGACATACTTTTTCAACGTCTCAAGGAGTACGGAGTTGTCATAAATCCGTCAAAATGCAACTTCGGAAGAGCAGAAGTCAAATTCCTTGGATACTTGGTATCAGAAAATGGTACACGACCACTTCCTGATAAAGTGGAAGCAATCCAAACGTACCCAATACCAACTAATATTAAAAAATTACGTCAGTTCCTGGGTATGTTAAATTTCTACCGGAGGTTCATACCAAAAGCAGCAGAACTGCAAGGCCCGCTGAATGATCTCCTCAAAGGTAATTTAAAGGGTCAGGCCCCAATCAATTGGACCACTGAAACCAGGGGAGTATTCGAGGCCTGCAAAGAAAGTCTCGTACAAGCCGCGCTGCTAAGCCACCCAAAAATTGACGCTCCCCTGGCTATATTCTGCGATGCGTCTGATTATTCAATTGGCGCAGCTTTACACCAACTTGTCGAGGAGCAGTGGCAGCCCTTGGCGTTTTTCTCGAAGAAACTTTCACCTGCAGAGACCAAATATGGAGCCTATGATAGGGAACTACTTGCCATATATCTCTCGATTAAGTATTTTCGCCATATGGTTGAAGGACGTGCGTTCACTGTATTCACCGATCAGAAGCCTCTTATCCATGCCTTTAAGCAGAAACCGGATAAATGTTCTCCACGGCAGTTCCGACACCTGGATTTTATCGGCCAATTTACCACCGATATAAGGCACATATCTGGGAAGGACAATGTGGTAGCCGACGCCTTATCACGGATAGAAGAACTGTCCCAAACCATCAACTTTGAAGAGCTGGCGTTATCTCAGCACTCAAATAAAGAGCTGAAGACATATCTACGGGAAGGATCTGCTTTGCAACTTAAACAAGTGCTGATACCTGGTACCACCGTAGCTGTCTTTTGCGACGTCTCCACGCCAACAGCAAGACCATTTTTGACTCCATCTTTTCGAAGAACAGCATTTAACACAATTCATCAGCTGTCACACCCTGGCATCAAGTCTTCAGTGAAGCTCGTCACTCAACGTTATGTCTGGCCATCTGTCAAGTCGGACTGTAGACAGTGGGCTCGCAGCTGCATCGAATGCCAGAAAGCGAAAATATCCAGACACGTATCGTCTCCTCGGGGTGTGTTCACATCACCTTCAGCCAGATTTGAGCATGTCCATATCGACATAATTGTCATGCCGTACTCCGAGGGCTACCGATACTGTCTGACCTGCGTCGACCGATTCACGCGTTGGCCTGAAGCTATCCCAATCGAAAACCAAGAAGCACCGACTGTTGCACGTGCGTTCTACGATAACTGGATCGCACGTTATGGCACGCCTCTGCGCATTACAACAGACCAAGGCACACAATTTATGTCCCACCTGTTCAAGCAGCTCAGCAGCTTGACAGGTTCGACCCAAATAAGGACCACAGCATACCACCCAGCTGCAAACGGAATGGTTGAGCGTTTCCATAGACAATTAAAAGCCGCTATTAAGTGTCACAACAACAATCGCTGGACCGAAGTTCTTCCGACGGTTCTACTTGGAATTCGTTCAGCCTGGAAAGAAGACTTACAAGCTACCTCAGCAGAACTTCTGTATGGTGAAACAATTCGTTTGCCCGGCGAATTTCTCTCTCCTCGCTCTACATATCAAGAAGCAGGGGAGCCAGCAGAGTTCATAAAACACCTGAGAGAAAACATGGGAGAATTACGTCCAGTGGTTGCATCTCAACATGGCCAAAAGAAGACCTTCGTATTCAAAGATCTTGCCACGACTGGGCATGTCTTCGTTAGATGCGATGGACAACAAGGACCACTGCAGCATCCTTATAATGGACCTTTCTCCGTCATCAGCAGGAACGAGAAGACTTTTGTCATTAGAGTCCGCAACCGAGATGTTACCATTTCAATCGACCGCCTGAAGCCAGCCTTCATAATGCCTGAAGAGCACACCACGGAGGCTCCAGTCAGTTCCACCAGTCCAGAGGGAAGTGATCACCAGAAAACCAACAAAACAATTGCAGAACCTCCAGCAACGAGAGCCGGCCGTCGGGTTCGGTTTCCAGATCGTCTGCAAGCTGGTTACTCGTGATCTAGCTCGATCACTGGCAGGGGGGTACTGTGGGGGCTGCGCGCCTCCACTACCTGCTACCAGACGGATCCTTCAACATCTGGCCACATGGCATGCGGCCAGGCAGTGAGAGTTCGTCGCCGGTCGACTCAACACGACTCCGGACAAACGCGTAAAATACATTGTACAATCATATATCAAATCGTCAACAAATCTAACAATAAATATATAATACCGTAAACTGTGTTTAGCATCATTCAAACCCACAATGCGATTCACGTTATGATATATTCCGATGTGATAGGGATCCAATCGCAACAAATAAAGAACGTGGCGGCGGCGTGATGGTGTGTGTCAGAAGATGTCTCGGAGGCGAGCTGTGCGCGCAGGGCTCGCGCGCTCCTACCGAGATGGTGTGGGTCACGATTCCTGCGCGTGCGCTCGGCCCCGCCGCCACCTCCCCGCTACACCTCGCAGCAGTTTATGTCCCGCCGCAACCGGCCGCGCTAATATCTACTGAAATCGACAGAATTATTGATGCAGTTACTAGTCTGAGCTCAAATTTTAATGAAGACAACTTTTTAGTGATTGGTGACTTTAATTTACCTAACATTTTATGGGCATCTGAAAAACCGCAACACTTGAGACGAGGCCGTGTAGATGTTCAAAATGCTGGTTTAAAATTAGTTGAAGAATTTAACCTCATGGGACTAAGTCAGCATAATAATTAAAAAAACTCATGCGGTAACACCCTCGACCTTGTGTTTAGTAATTTCACCTTAGACATTTATAGGTGTGACTTTGCGCTGATTAAAGAAGATGTTTTGCACCCATCGTTTCAAATTGACGTATCTGATTTATTAGTTCAACCATTTACTGAGGCATTTAAAGAAAAATTGAATTTTAGAAAGGGAGATTATGATAAAATTAAATGCTTTTTAGATAACGTTGATTGGAGTGTTTTATTACAGTTGGAAACAGTAGATTTGGCTACAAACTTTTTTTACGGAATTATATATGAAACTTTTGCCAAATACATACCTTGTTATAGACAAAGACAAAAACAAATTTACCCTGTATGGTATACCAAAGCTCTGATAAAACTGATTAAAAGTAAATCGCGCATGCATCGTCGCTGGAAAAGGTTTAAAAATCCAAGAGACTATGATGAATTTAACCTATTAAGGCATAGATATCACAAAATGCAGAGAGATTGTTACGGCAATTACATTCAGAATATACAAAACTCTATTCAAAGCGACCCCAAAAAATTGTGGTCTTATATTAAAACAAAAAAAGGAACGTCTAACTACCCTCAATCTTTTTCTCTAGGCCAACACAATATTACCGATCAAAAATGTATCTGCGATGGTTTCAGTGACTTCTTTCGAAGCGTATTTCAGCAGCCACTAGATGATTATGAGAACTTTTTAGGAATACCGACTGAGCACCTTTATACAGGACACATTCATACGATAGACATACAACCACATAATATTCAAAGGCTTCTAAACAATGTAGATATCAATAAAGGTCCGGGCAGCGATGGAGTTTCTCCAATATATATTAAACATTGTGCTTCTTCACTAATATACCCCCTATTTATAATTTTTAAGCGTTCAATACATGAAGGCGTTTTCCCTACGTTATGGAAGCAGGCGCATATAACTCCGATCCATAAGAAAGGCAAGAAAACTAAAATCGAAAACTATAGGGGAATCTCAATCTTAAATATTTTTAGTAAACTTTTTGAGAAATATGTCTATGATGCCATATATTTAACAATATCGAATAGTATATCAGAAGCTCAGCATGGATTCCTGAAAGGCAGATCGACCACCACAAATCTAGCACAATACACTCAGTATATATTAAAAAACATGGAAAGAGGCGGTCAGGTTGATGTCATCTACACGGATTTCGAAAAAGCTTTCGATCGTGTAGATCACATCATCCTGACACACAAACTTAAACATCTTGGCATACACGGGGACCTGCTTCGGTGGGTGGTCTCATACCTTTCGAATAGGTCACAGGCTGTGGTCATGGGAGGCTTTAGATCGAACTTTGTTGATATACCATCCGGTGTACCTCAAGGTTCTCTTCTGGGCCCATTGTTTTACAATGCTTACCTCTTTGACATTGGTCTATCACTTAAATTTTCTGAACACTATGTAAGCCGATGACAAAAAGGTAATCAAAGTAATCAAAGACCCTAAAGACTGTGAGCAGCTTCAAGAAGATTTGAATTCACTATCAATATACTATGCACTAAACAGAATTAACGTCAATATTAATAAGTGTCAACAAATTTCATTTACTCGGAGTCAAAACCCTATAATATTCAATTACACAATACAAACTGTCCCTATATCTAAAGTCAATACAGTCAAAGACCTAGGGATCCTTCTAGATTCAAAACTATCTTTTACAGAAAATTTAGATGCATTAATTTGAGTTTCAGCGACATCTACATTTTAAGCATTGTAATCAGATTTTGAAAATAATCTGAAAAAGTATTGGTCGTGACATTCGTCGGAAGCAGGACTTGAACCTGCGACCTTTGGATTACATGTCCACTGCTCTAAACCAACTGAGCTATCCCGACAATTACATCAGCCAACGAATTTCTCGATTATATTCGAATCGACACAATGCTTCCCCTATCTTCTGCTAGATGGCGCTGATGATGTTTTTGCGTATTGATCCTACGCTAAGGCATTTTGACTGCAATGATTGAGCTATCAATCTTATTGCTGTCGTCACCAAAGACGTTTTTGGTATCGGACACTAAGAGTCAGCCCGGATTTTACTTGATAATTTTATGTATTTAATGGATACGACATTACCGTTATCTCATTAATTTGAGTTTCAGCGACATCTACATTTTAAGCATTGTAATCAGATTTTGAAAATAATCTGAAAAAGTATTGGTCGTGACATTCGTCGGAAGCAGGACTTGAACCTGCGACCTTTGGATTACATGTCCACTGCTCTAAACCAACTGAGCTATCCCGACAATTACATCAGCCAACGAATTTCTCGATTATATTCGAATCGACACAATGCTTCCCCTATCTTCTGCTAGATGGCGCTGATGATGTTTTTGCGTATTGATCCTACGCTAAGGCATTTTGACTGCAATGATTGAGCTATCAATCTTATTGCTGTCGTCACCAAAGACGTTTTTGGTATCGGACACTAAGAGTCAGCCCGGATTTTACTTGATAATTTTATGTATTTAATGGATACGACATTACCGTTATCTCATTAATTTGAGTTTCAGCGACATCTACATTTTAAGCATTGTAATCAGATTTTGAAAATAATCTGAAAAAGTATTGGTCGTGACATTCGTCGGAAGCAGGACTTGAACCTGCGACCTTTGGATTACATGTCCACTGCTCTAAACCAACTGAGCTATCCCGACAATTACATCAGCCAACGAATTTCTCGATTATATTCGAATCGACACAATGCTTCCCCTATCTTCTGCTAGATGGCGCTGATGATGTTTTTGCGTATTGATCCTACGCTAAGGCATTTTGACTGCAATGATTGAGCTATCAATCTTATTGCTGTCGTCACCAAAGACGTTTTTGGTATCGGACACTAAGAGTCAGCCCGGATTTTACTTGATAATTTTATGTATTTAATGGATACGACATTACCGTTATCTCATTAATTTGAGTTTCAGCGACATCTACATTTTAAGCATTGTAATCAGATTTTGAAAATAATCTGAAAAAGTATTGGTCGTGACATTCGTCGGAAGCAGGACTTGAACCTGCGACCTTTGGATTACATGTCCACTGCTCTAAACCAACTGAGCTATCCCGACAATTACATCAGCCAACGAATTTCTCGATTATATTCGAATCGACACAATGCTTCCCCTATCTTCTGCTAGATGGCGCTGATGATGTTTTTGCGTATTGATCCTACGCTAAGGCATTTTGACTGCAATGATTGAGCTATCAATCTTATTGCTGTCGTCACCAAAGACGTTTTTGGTATCGGACACTAAGAGTCAGCCCGGATTTTACTTGATAATTTTATGTATTTAATGGATACGACATTACCGTTATCTCATTAATTTGAGTTTCAGCGACATCTACATTTTAAGCATTGTAATCAGATTTTGAAAATAATCTGAAAAAGTATTGGTCGTGACATTCGTCGGAAGCAGGACTTGAACCTGCGACCTTTGGATTACATGTCCACTGCTCTAAACCAACTGAGCTATCCCGACAATTACATCAGCCAACGAATTTCTCGATTATATTCGAATCGACACAATGCTTCCCCTATCTTCTGCTAGATGGCGCTGATGATGTTTTTGCGTATTGATCCTACGCTAAGGCATTTTGACTGCAATGATTGAGCTATCAATCTTATTGCTGTCGTCACCAAAGACGTTTTTGGTATCGGACACTAAGAGTCAGCCCGGATTTTACTTGATAATTTTATGTATTTAATGGATACGACATTACCGTTATCTCATTAATTTGAGTTTCAGCGACATCTACATTTTAAGCATTGTAATCAGATTTTGAAAATAATCTGAAAAAGTATTGGTCGTGACATTCGTCGGAAGCAGGACTTGAACCTGCGACCTTTGGATTACATGTCCACTGCTCTAAACCAACTGAGCTATCCCGACAATTACATCAGCCAACGAATTTCTCGATTATATTCGAATCGACACAATGCTTCCCCTATCTTCTGCTAGATGGCGCTGATGATGTTTTTGCGTATTGATCCTACGCTAAGGCATTTTGACTGCAATGATTGAGCTATCAATCTTATTGCTGTCGTCACCAAAGACGTTTTTGGTATCGGACACTAAGAGTCAGCCCGGATTTTACTTGATAATTTTATGTATTTAATGGATACGACATTACCGTTATCTCATTAATTTGAGTTTCAGCGACATCTACATTTTAAGCATTGTAATCAGATTTTGAAAATAATCTGAAAAAGTATTGGTCGTGACATTCGTCGGAAGCAGGACTTGAACCTGCGACCTTTGGATTACATGTCCACTGCTCTAAACCAACTGAGCTATCCCGACAATTACATCAGCCAACGAATTTCTCGATTATATTCGAATCGACACAATGCTTCCCCTATCTTCTGCTAGATGGCGCTGATGATGTTTTTGCGTATTGATCCTACGCTAAGGCATTTTGACTGCAATGATTGAGCTATCAATCTTATTGCTGTCGTCACCAAAGACGTTTTTGGTATCGGACACTAAGAGTCAGCCCGGATTTTACTTGATAATTTTATGTATTTAATGGATACGACATTACCGTTATCTCATTAATTTGAGTTTCAGCGACATCTACATTTTAAGCATTGTAATCAGATTTTGAAAATAATCTGAAAAAGTATTGGTCGTGACATTCGTCGGAAGCAGGACTTGAACCTGCGACCTTTGGATTACATGTCCACTGCTCTAAACCAACTGAGCTATCCCGACAATTACATCAGCCAACGAATTTCTCGATTATATTCGAATCGACACAATGCTTCCCCTATCTTCTGCTAGATGGCGCTGATGATGTTTTTGCGTATTGATCCTACGCTAAGGCATTTTGACTGCAATGATTGAGCTATCAATCTTATTGCTGTCGTCACCAAAGACGTTTTTGGTATCGGACACTAAGAGTCAGCCCGGATTTTACTTGATAATTTTATGTATTTAATGGATACGACATTACCGTTATCTCATTAATTTGAGTTTCAGCGACATCTACATTTTAAGCATTGTAATCAGATTTTGAAAATAATCTGAAAAAGTATTGGTCGTGACATTCGTCGGAAGCAGGACTTGAACCTGCGACCTTTGGATTACATGTCCACTGCTCTAAACCAACTGAGCTATCCCGACAATTACATCAGCCAACGAATTTCTCGATTATATTCGAATCGACACAATGCTTCCCCTATCTTCTGCTAGATGGCGCTGATGATGTTTTTGCGTATTGATCCTACGCTAAGGCATTTTGACTGCAATGATTGAGCTATCAATCTTATTGCTGTCGTCACCAAAGACGTTTTTGGTATCGGACACTAAGAGTCAGCCCGGATTTTACTTGATAATTTTATGTATTTAATGGATACGACATTACCGTTATCTCATTAATTTGAGTTTCAGCGACATCTACATTTTAAGCATTGTAATCAGATTTTGAAAATAATCTGAAAAAGTATTGGTCGTGACATTCGTCGGAAGCAGGACTTGAACCTGCGACCTTTGGATTACATGTCCACTGCTCTAAACCAACTGAGCTATCCCGACAATTACATCAGCCAACGAATTTCTCGATTATATTCGAATCGACACAATGCTTCCCCTATCTTCTGCTAGATGGCGCTGATGATGTTTTTGCGTATTGATCCTACGCTAAGGCATTTTGACTGCAATGATTGAGCTATCAATCTTATTGCTGTCGTCACCAAAGACGTTTTTGGTATCGGACACTAAGAGTCAGCCCGGATTTTACTTGATAATTTTATGTATTTAATGGATACGACATTACCGTTATCTCATTAATTTGAGTTTCAGCGACATCTACATTTTAAGCATTGTAATCAGATTTTGAAAATAATCTGAAAAAGTATTGGTCGTGACATTCGTCGGAAGCAGGACTTGAACCTGCGACCTTTGGATTACATGTCCACTGCTCTAAACCAACTGAGCTATCCCGACAATTACATCAGCCAACGAATTTCTCGATTATATTCGAATCGACACAATGCTTCCCCTATCTTCTGCTAGATGGCGCTGATGATGTTTTTGCGTATTGATCCTACGCTAAGGCATTTTGACTGCAATGATTGAGCTATCAATCTTATTGCTGTCGTCACCAAAGACGTTTTTGGTATCGGACACTAAGAGTCAGCCCGGATTTTACTTGATAATTTTATGTATTTAATGGATACGACATTACCGTTATCTCATTAATTTGAGTTTCAGCGACATCTACATTTTAAGCATTGTAATCAGATTTTGAAAATAATCTGAAAAAGTATTGGTCGTGACATTCGTCGGAAGCAGGACTTGAACCTGCGACCTTTGGATTACATGTCCACTGCTCTAAACCAACTGAGCTATCCCGACAATTACATCAGCCAACGAATTTCTCGATTATATTCGAATCGACACAATGCTTCCCCTATCTTCTGCTAGATGGCGCTGATGATGTTTTTGCGTATTGATCCTACGCTAAGGCATTATGGCATATAAGGCAAAATGCCTTAGCGTAGGATCAATACGCAAAAACATCATCAGCGCCATCTAGCAGAAGATAGGGGAAGCATTGTGTCGATTCGAATATAATCGAGAAATTCGTTGGCTGATGTAATTGTCGGGATAGCTCAGTTGGTTTAGAGCAGTGGACATGTAATCCAAAGGTCGCAGGTTCAAGTCCTGCTTCCGACGAATGTCACGACCAATACTTTTTCAGATTATTTTCAAAATCTGATTACAATGCTTAAAATGTAGATGTCGCTGAAACTCAAATTAATGAGATAACGGTAATGTCGTATCCATTAAATACATAAAATTATCAAGTAAAATCCGGGCTGACTCTTAGTGTCCGATACCAAAAACGTCTTTGGTGACGACAGCAATAAGATTGATAGCTCAATCATTGCAGTCAAAATGCCTTAGCGTAGGATCAATACGCAAAAACATCATCAGCGCCATCTAGCAGAAGATAGGGGAAGCATTGTGTCGATTCGAATATAATCGAGAAATTCGTTGGCTGATGTAATTGTCGGGATAGCTCAGTTGGTTTAGAGCAGTGGACATGTAATCCAAAGGTCGCAGGTTCAAGTCCTGCTTCCGACGAATGTCACGACCAATACTTTTTCAGATTATTTTCAAAATCTGATTACAATGCTTAAAATGTAGATGTCGCTGAAACTCAAATTAATGAGATAACGGTAATGTCGTATCCATTAAATACATAAAATTATCAAGTAAAATCCGGGCTGACTCTTAGTGTCCGATACCAAAAACGTCTTTGGTGACGACAGCAATAAGATTGATAGCTCAATCATTGCAGTCAAAATGCCTTAGCGTAGGATCAATACGCAAAAACATCATCAGCGCCATCTAGCAGAAGATAGGGGAAGCATTGTGTCGATTCGAATATAATCGAGAAATTCGTTGGCTGATGTAATTGTCGGGATAGCTCAGTTGGTTTAGAGCAGTGGACATGTAATCCAAAGGTCGCAGGTTCAAGTCCTGCTTCCGACGAATGTCACGACCAATACTTTTTCAGATTATTTTCAAAATCTGATTACAATGCTTAAAATGTAGATGTCGCTGAAACTCAAATTAATGAGATAACGGTAATGTCGTATCCATTAAATACATAAAATTATCAAGTAAAATCCGGGCTGACTCTTAGTGTCCGATACCAAAAACGTCTTTGGTGACGACAGCAATAAGATTGATAGCTCAATCATTGCAGTCAAAATGCCTTAGCGTAGGATCAATACGCAAAAACATCATCAGCGCCATCTAGCAGAAGATAGGGGAAGCATTGTGTCGATTCGAATATAATCGAGAAATTCGTTGGCTGATGTAATTGTCGGGATAGCTCAGTTGGTTTAGAGCAGTGGACATGTAATCCAAAGGTCGCAGGTTCAAGTCCTGCTTCCGACGAATGTCACGACCAATACTTTTTCAGATTATTTTCAAAATCTGATTACAATGCTTAAAATGTAGATGTCGCTGAAACTCAAATTAATGAGATAACGGTAATGTCGTATCCATTAAATACATAAAATTATCAAGTAAAATCCGGGCTGACTCTTAGTGTCCGATACCAAAAACGTCTTTGGTGACGACAGCAATAAGATTGATAGCTCAATCATTGCAGTCAAAATGCCTTAGCGTAGGATCAATACGCAAAAACATCATCAGCGCCATCTAGCAGAAGATAGGGGAAGCATTGTGTCGATTCGAATATAATCGAGAAATTCGTTGGCTGATGTAATTGTCGGGATAGCTCAGTTGGTTTAGAGCAGTGGACATGTAATCCAAAGGTCGCAGGTTCAAGTCCTGCTTCCGACGAATGTCACGACCAATACTTTTTCAGATTATTTTCAAAATCTGATTACAATGCTTAAAATGTAGATGTCGCTGAAACTCAAATTAATGAGATAACGGTAATGTCGTATCCATTAAATACATAAAATTATCAAGTAAAATCCGGGCTGACTCTTAGTGTCCGATACCAAAAACGTCTTTGGTGACGACAGCAATAAGATTGATAGCTCAATCATTGCAGTCAAAATGCCTTAGCGTAGGATCAATACGCAAAAACATCATCAGCGCCATCTAGCAGAAGATAGGGGAAGCATTGTGTCGATTCGAATATAATCGAGAAATTCGTTGGCTGATGTAATTGTCGGGATAGCTCAGTTGGTTTAGAGCAGTGGACATGTAATCCAAAGGTCGCAGGTTCAAGTCCTGCTTCCGACGAATGTCACGACCAATACTTTTTCAGATTATTTTCAAAATCTGATTACAATGCTTAAAATGTAGATGTCGCTGAAACTCAAATTAATGAGATAACGGTAATGTCGTATCCATTAAATACATAAAATTATCAAGTAAAATCCGGGCTGACTCTTAGTGTCCGATACCAAAAACGTCTTTGGTGACGACAGCAATAAGATTGATAGCTCAATCATTGCAGTCAAAATGCCTTAGCGTAGGATCAATACGCAAAAACATCATCAGCGCCATCTAGCAGAAGATAGGGGAAGCATTGTGTCGATTCGAATATAATCGAGAAATTCGTTGGCTGATGTAATTGTCGGGATAGCTCAGTTGGTTTAGAGCAGTGGACATGTAATCCAAAGGTCGCAGGTTCAAGTCCTGCTTCCGACGAATGTCACGACCAATACTTTTTCAGATTATTTTCAAAATCTGATTACAATGCTTAAAATGTAGATGTCGCTGAAACTCAAATTAATGAGATAACGGTAATGTCGTATCCATTAAATACATAAAATTATCAAGTAAAATCCGGGCTGACTCTTAGTGTCCGATACCAAAAACGTCTTTGGTGACGACAGCAATAAGATTGATAGCTCAATCATTGCAGTCAAAATGCCTTAGCGTAGGATCAATACGCAAAAACATCATCAGCGCCATCTAGCAGAAGATAGGGGAAGCATTGTGTCGATTCGAATATAATCGAGAAATTCGTTGGCTGATGTAATTGTCGGGATAGCTCAGTTGGTTTAGAGCAGTGGACATGTAATCCAAAGGTCGCAGGTTCAAGTCCTGCTTCCGACGAATGTCACGACCAATACTTTTTCAGATTATTTTCAAAATCTGATTACAATGCTTAAAATGTAGATGTCGCTGAAACTCAAATTAATGAGATAACGGTAATGTCGTATCCATTAAATACATAAAATTATCAAGTAAAATCCGGGCTGACTCTTAGTGTCCGATACCAAAAACGTCTTTGGTGACGACAGCAATAAGATTGATAGCTCAATCATTGCAGTCAAAATGCCTTAGCGTAGGATCAATACGCAAAAACATCATCAGCGCCATCTAGCAGAAGATAGGGGAAGCATTGTGTCGATTCGAATATAATCGAGAAATTCGTTGGCTGATGTAATTGTCGGGATAGCTCAGTTGGTTTAGAGCAGTGGACATGTAATCCAAAGGTCGCAGGTTCAAGTCCTGCTTCCGACGAATGTCACGACCAATACTTTTTCAGATTATTTTCAAAATCTGATTACAATGCTTAAAATGTAGATGTCGCTGAAACTCAAATTAATGAGATAACGGTAATGTCGTATCCATTAAATACATAAAATTATCAAGTAAAATCCGGGCTGACTCTTAGTGTCCGATACCAAAAACGTCTTTGGTGACGACAGCAATAAGATTGATAGCTCAATCATTGCAGTCAAAATGCCTTAGCGTAGGATCAATACGCAAAAACATCATCAGCGCCATCTAGCAGAAGATAGGGGAAGCATTGTGTCGATTCGAATATAATCGAGAAATTCGTTGGCTGATGTAATTGTCGGGATAGCTCAGTTGGTTTAGAGCAGTGGACATGTAATCCAAAGGTCGCAGGTTCAAGTCCTGCTTCCGACGAATGTCACGACCAATACTTTTTCAGATTATTTTCAAAATCTGATTACAATGCTTAAAATGTAGATGTCGCTGAAACTCAAATTAATGAGATAACGGTAATGTCGTATCCATTAAATACATAAAATTATCAAGTAAAATCCGGGCTGACTCTTAGTGTCCGATACCAAAAACGTCTTTGGTGACGACAGCAATAAGATTGATAGCTCAATCATTGCAGTCAAAATGCCTTAGCGTAGGATCAATACGCAAAAACATCATCAGCGCCATCTAGCAGAAGATAGGGGAAGCATTGTGTCGATTCGAATATAATCGAGAAATTCGTTGGCTGATGTAATTGTCGGGATAGCTCAGTTGGTTTAGAGCAGTGGACATGTAATCCAAAGGTCGCAGGTTCAAGTCCTGCTTCCGACGAATGTCACGACCAATACTTTTTCAGATTATTTTCAAAATCTGATTACAATGCTTAAAATGTAGATGTCGCTGAAACTCAAATTAATGAGATAACGGTAATGTCGTATCCATTAAATACATAAAATTATCAAGTAAAATCCGGGCTGACTCTTAGTGTCCGATACCAAAAACGTCTTTGGTGACGACAGCAATAAGATTGATAGCTCAATCATTGCAGTCAAAATGCCTTAGCGTAGGATCAATACGCAAAAACATCATCAGCGCCATCTAGCAGAAGATAGGGGAAGCATTGTGTCGATTCGAATATAATCGAGAAATTCGTTGGCTGATGTAATTGTCGGGATAGCTCAGTTGGTTTAGAGCAGTGGACATGTAATCCAAAGGTCGCAGGTTCAAGTCCTGCTTCCGACGAATGTCACGACCAATACTTTTTCAGATTATTTTCAAAATCTGATTACAATGCTTAAAATGTAGATGTCGCTGAAACTCAAATTAATGAGATAACGGTAATGTCGTATCCATTAAATACATAAAATTATCAAGTAAAATCCGGGCTGACTCTTAGTGTCCGATACCAAAAACGTCTTTGGTGACGACAGCAATAAGATTGATAGCTCAATCATTGCAGTCAAAATGCCTTAGCGTAGGATCAATACGCAAAAAACATCATCAGCGCCATCTAGCAGAAGATAGGGGAAGCATTGTGTCGATTCGAATATAATCGAGAAATTCGTTGGCTGATGTAATTGTCGGGATAGCTCAGTTGGTTTAGAGCAGTGGACATGTAATCCAAAGGTCGCAGGTTCAAGTCCTGCTTCCGACGAATGTCACGACCAATACTTTTTCAGATTATTTTCAAAATCTGATTACAATGCTTAAAATGTAGATGTCGCTGAAACTCAAATTAATGAGATAACGGTAATGTCGTATCCATTAAATACATAAAATTATCAAGTAAAATCCGGGCTGACTCTTAGTGTCCGATACCAAAAACGTCTTTGGTGACGACAGCAATAAGATTGATAGCTCAATCATTGCAGTCAAAATGCCTTAGCGTAGGATCAATACGCAAAAACATCATCAGCGCCATCTAGCAGAAGATAGGGGAAGCATTGTGTCGATTCGAATATAATCGAGAAATTCGTTGGCTGATGTAATTGTCGGGATAGCTCAGTTGGTTTAGAGCAGTGGACATGTAATCCAAAGGTCGCAGGTTCAAGTCCTGCTTCCGACGAATGTCACGACCAATACTTTTTCAGATTATTTTCAAAATCTGATTACAATGCTTAAAATGTAGATGTCGCTGAAACTCAAATTAATGAGATAACGGTAATGTCGTATCCATTAAATACATAAAATTATCAAGTAAAATCCGGGCTGACTCTTAGTGTCCGATACCAAAAACGTCTTTGGTGACGACAGCAATAAGATTGATAGCTCAATCATTGCAGTCAAAATGCCTTAGCGTAGGATCAATACGCAAAAACATCATCAGCGCCATCTAGCAGAAGATAGGGGAAGCATTGTGTCGATTCGAATATAATCGAGAAATTCGTTGGCTGATGTAATTGTCGGGATAGCTCAGTTGGTTTAGAGCAGTGGACATGTAATCCAAAGGTCGCAGGTTCAAGTCCTGCTTCCGACGAATGTCACGACCAATACTTTTTCAGATTATTTTCAAAATCTGATTACAATGCTTAAAATGTAGATGTCGCTGAAACTCAAATTAATGAGATAACGGTAATGTCGTATCCATTAAATACATAAAATTATCAATTTAGATGCAGTTACTACCAAGGCATACAAAAACCTCGGATTTGTGATGAGAATAGGTAAGCCTTTTTCAAACATTGAATGTCTAAAAGTGATGTTTTTTGCGTACGTTCGTAGTGTTCTTGAGTATGGCTCATGTATATGGTCCACTCCATATACAACTCATAAATCGCAAATTGAACGTCTGCAAAGTAAATTCGTGAAATTCCTAAATTTTAAATGCAAAGTTAAGTTCGATTCTTATTTAAATAGCTGCAATCATTATAATATTTTAACATTAGAAGAAAGAAGGTTAGTTCTGGATATGGCATTTTTATATGACTTAGTAAACAGTCGAGTGGACTGCCCGGAACTTGTTGGAGATTTTGGTTACAATGCACCAGCACGGCGCACACGGCACACTCAACTGTTTTATATACCGTTACATCGGACAAATTACACTCACAACTCAGTATGCACACGGATCGTTAACACCTATAATAACATGTTCAACAATGTAGACCCTTTGTCAACGACAAAAATAACGTTCAAAAACAATATTAAGGCCAAAATACTAGAAAAGAGACTCATGCCATAAAATAAATTTGGAGGTTCATGTACCTTTTGTTTTACCATTAATCCTATAGAACTAGTGCTAATAATTCACATAAAAACTCATCCACACACCCTCCCTCATCAACACGCACACACACACCCTCTCATCCTCTTTCACCTACACACATACGCATACACACCCTTGCATACACTACTCACATGCACCCTATACCCTTACTCCCCCGCAAATTAGTATTAGATCGAATGCACAAAGATTAAATAACACGAACTATAAAATATCTACATATCATCATAATAATTAAGTGGAAATCTATAATTGGCTTGTATTTTAGTATAAGATTTTCTGTTAACATGTTTGTCAATATAAGCTGTTGATTTCCTAAATAAATAAATAAATAAATAAATAAAGTATTTTTGCGCCTCAGAGAGAATGGCGGCATTGTGTTAATGTTTGTGACGCATCAATTAGACGCTTTCAAAATATTTTTTTGAGAAATTTATTGGCTAACCGTACAAGTTTGTCTGGATAACTCAGTGTTAGAGCAATGAACATGTAATCCGAGGTCACGGGAACGAATCCTGCCTCAAACAAAATATTTTTGTCGGATTGTCTAAATCATATTATGTCAGTCAGTCAGCGTGTTTGCGTCCACTGCTGGACATACGCCTCTCCATTTTTCCTCCAGTCCTTCCGGACTTCAGCGGTACGGAACCACTGCTTTCCGCCGACGCACTTGATGTCGTCGTCCCACCTGGCGGGTGGTCTTCCCACACTCCGTTTACCTGTCCACGGCCGCCAGTGTAGGACACGGTTACTCCAACGATCGTCGTCTCTTCGGCTGACATGACCAGCCCACTGCCACTTGAGCTTAGCCACCCGGTGTCCAATATCGACTACTTTGGTACGTCGGCGAATTGCCTCGTTGCGCACCATATCCCGTAGCGATATTCCCAGCATGGCTCGCTCCATTGCTCGCTGGGCAACTTTCAACCTTTGGACAACGGCGACCGTCAGAGTCCACGTTTCACATCCGTACGTCATAACCGGGAGGACGCACTGGTCATATATCCGGGTCTTTAAATTTTGCGGAAGGTCAGACCTCAGAGCGTATTTAAGCTTTCCGAAGGCCGCCCAACCCAGTTGAATTCGTCTCTCAACCTCCTTAGTCAGTCCTTGTCTACCAAGCCGCAGAATTTGGCCGAGATATACGTACTCTTCAACCTGTTCGATCCCGTCTCCGTTGATAACGATTTGTCCTCCCGTCATAGCCTCGGTCGCCATGACCTTGGTTTTGTCCCGGTTCATCTTTAGACCTACCTTTACCGATGCTTCATAAAGGTCTTTCAGCATGGTATGAAGTTGAACTCGGGAATTTGACAGAAGAACAATGTCATCGGCGAAGCGAAGATGACTGAGAAAATCTCCATTAATGTTAATACCCATGTTGTCCCATTCAAGCGTCTTGAACACATCTTCCAATGCGTTGGTAAAGAGCTTGAGTGAGATCACATCCCCCTGCCTTACGCCTTTACCAAGAAGGATGGGTTGGGTATTTTCATGGAGCCTCACAGTCATCGTCGCGGACCGATACAGGTTTCGGAGTACTTCGATGTAGCGGTGATCGATTCTGCACCTTAGGAGGGAGTTTTCGACGGCCCATTTTTCAACTGAGTCGAACGCCTTCTCATAGTCCACGAAAGCTAGGAAGAGCGGCTTGTTGTACTCCTCGCACTTCTGCACTACTTGTCTCACAGTAAATATGTGGTCCATGGTGCCGTATCCTTTCCTAAACCCAGCTTGCTGGCTGGTACTGATCCAGCCTCTGTGTCAGCCGACTCGTGATGACTCTTGAAAAGACCTTATACACGTGGCTTAGAAGTGAGATAGGTCGACAGGACAACGACACTATTTCGCCATGCGGCCGGTACGACGCCATTTTCGAGCACTGCATTGAACAGTCCCTGCAGTTCCTTCAAGATGGGTCTTCCGCCAGCCTTAAGCAGTTCCGTAGTTATCCCGTCCTCACCTGGAGCCTTGTGTTTTTTAAGTCCCTTCAAAGCAGCCTTTATCTCATAGACACTTATCTCCGGCAGATCCTCGGTATAGTGTCTAGTGAGCGGCGCACGCCTATCAGAGTCGACTGGTTTGCTTGGACTCGGGGCAGGAATTGCTGCGGAGTACAATTCGCCATAAAATTCCTCCACCGCCTCATAATCATATTATAATGCTGTCAAATATCAATTTGATTTAAGCTTAGTTAGAGAGGACTTTTGTCTCGCAGCACAGCCAACCATGCCGGTTTTCCAATAAAAACATGCCAATGTGCAGAATTAAACATGACCGGAAAAACTATTTGATTCGTAAAGGTCTCTTTCGTAGCACCCGTAATCGAGAGCATGCATATTCCGAGAGGTCACAACATTTTTGGTCACGATAAGGTAAATGGCTGAATCTGGGTTCACATGTTAGAGACCAACCCTCTGATGCTAAATATGTCGGTCTGCCTGTGCCAAGTGGTTGCGTTGTCTAGATTGGCTGTATAAAATAGATGTTAGTATGTACCTGCTGATAAATATACAGATTGTTTAGAATTAATTATACAACAATAACCAGTCGGTTTTTTAATTAACTACTTAAATATACCTAAAGTTCTGTCTGTAACCTAAATGGCCTATAACTACTAAATACGACCAAAGATTTGTTTAGTTTTGATATTGCTAAGCAAGTATGTACTGATACTTTCATGCTTCGTTATTTGTAGCCCTTTACCTTATCAAACTTATTTTTTGTCACCATCATTATTTTTCAGGCGCCTTATCTACGTAACGCAAACACTTGGCGCAAGCAGACTGAGACATTTAGCTTCAGAGAGTTGGTCTTTATACTGTGCGCCCAGTTTCAGCCATTTACGTTATCGTTACCATTTTTGTCGCGACCTCCTAGTCTAGTATGAAACATGCCTGCCTGTTGTAGAAGGGATAGAAGTACATACATTCCGATGTTCTGTATTAAATCTTCCTGCCCCTTTCGAGGAAAGGGCGTGTTGCTATGCATGTGAAACATCAAACTTTTACGCATTAATATTAAGAAAAAAATTCTTTTGATAGATTTTTAAATTTTATATTTTGAATTAACTCAGAGATTTAAACTCGTCATTTATAATTGTGTAAACATGAGATCTATGTAGGTTTGCAATGTCACCTCTATACCGATACAATTTTGACAACATATCGAAATAATCAGACCTGAAAGCAGCCTAAACACAGCTTCTATTCAATAATTATCTCTCAAAATGTTTCAGCGCAACTTATTGTTCCTGCGTTTGTCTTTATTCCATCAATGTAAAACATATTGTCCTCCGCTATATTTATCAAATACTTTTAAATCCACTAACTAGCATACCACTAAATAATTATATGCATTGCCTCGCATAGCATCCAATACAGCTTTGACGAAACTATAGCAGCTTCATAACTTTAACGTCTTATATAGTTTCCTTGTTAACACAAAATTGACCATAAATTGGTACAGTAGAGTCGACAATCGATTCCAACAGCCTCCAAGTCTTCTACAATGGCTTAAGATCTATTGCATGCTCAGAGAATATGAACGGTATGTCCAAGTATTTAGGGTTATTTTCAAATAACAAGGCTCTCTTTTGCAGTAGAATGAATGAGGTAATGCATTATCAATGTGCCGAAGGGGTATGCGGGTACATGGTTCGTTAGGTCCCACCTTTGGGACTGACAAGACCCCGATTTAACAGACTAGAACGTGCTAGAATCTGATCACGGCGATTGCATCTGGGGCCGCATTGCATGAGTAATTTCATTCATTTTAAATGTATCGCAATGAATTTGATAATAAAATTTACTTAAAATCTTAAAAACATAACTTAAGGTGGCCCAACCCGGCGGGCCCAACTCATTCGCGGGCACGGCACAAAACCGTGCTGTTGCGCTCTGGGACCTTCTCTGTTTCAAAGAATAAGACAGGCTCCGTGATGAGGAAGATACAACATGTCCACAAAAAAGACAATGTGCATAGTGTATGATTTGGTAAGATTTACGAAAATTTTAATTTCAAAACGACTTATAGCTAAAAGTAAACCACGACCGCTGTAGTAAAAAATCGAACAAAAACCAAATAGATTATAAATTTTGATTAAATAAGCTATGTCTGATGACTAATCTTTTTAAGATGTTCTGACTTTATTATTGCGTAATTCACCTCCAAAGTTATTGTAAAAAATGCGCGAAAAATGCGAACTTTCAGACCTGATAACTTCGAAACCAAACACAATTTTACAATGCCAATGGTCATTAGACATCTAGTTCGATCAAATAAAGCTATTTTGAGCAAAATTTTGGATCTCTGACAAGAAATATGGGCGTGATCTTCTTTCCCCTTTTGTATGGGGAGATGAGCGGGATGGGCCACCTTAAGAAAGGCCCGTAAGCTATGCTCCCCATACAAACGTAGTTTACTAATAATTTGGAAACCGCTATTCCAATTAAATTGATATTTAATATCTAATATTATAATAAAACCAAACACAATTGTACGAACACTTCTATAATATTACCACTGGTTATCAAATAGGTACACTGTTCGGTTATCCATTCTTCTTGTACTGCGAGACCGGCCGATCGGTGCCGACACTCTTTTCTGAATGAGCTCTCCCCGCGCGCCGCCTAGCGGAACGGGGTGTCTTCATCACCCCCTTCCCTCTTATTTTAGTCTCCTTCCGGTTCCGTACAAAATATACGTTTTGAAAATGATGCCATAGTTGAAAATCATGACAATATCAGGTAAAAAATATCTGTGTCTGCATGCTTTTGTTTTTTTGAAAAATCCAAACCGAATGAAATGAAAGCCAAAAGAAAATCTTCATACGAATTTTGTTTTCTCTGTTGTTTGACCCAGAATACATTTACCGAAAAAACAAAGGCATGCAGACACAGATATTTGTAGCCTAATATTAAATACCAAATATCAAGTATGTTGTAACAGTGGTTTTCAAATGATTAGTAAACTTACCTTTGTATGGGAGGCGAAATTTTCAGGTGCTTACGGGCCGACCTTAAGGCTCCATATGACGCTCCTCCAATATTTTGCAGTTTTTTATTTAATTTTAGCGTTCGTTAAGAGTAAACACCAGTAGAAAAAATTAAATATGAAAGTGTTGACAGTACATTATCTAGTGTATGACAGTAAAATTGTTTTAATGCGTTGCTTGTTTTCTGTAAAAAAAATATGTCTAGTAATATTCCACTTTCGACGTATTTTTTAACCACTTTATAAGCGGATAAAAAGTTCTAAAGTTACAATAAAAAAATATATAAACATATAATTCCGATTATAACGACCCGTCTTGCGACGTTAAAATCGCTCCAACTCAGTAAATTGGTTACGCTAACTGAGTGCCAGGTTTGCACGCCAGATTTTTAGTCAGTCGTAATGTTCAGTTAGTTAAAATAACCGTTTGAAAATCTTTTGATCTTTCACACGCGTTATTTTTACCAAGCGGTAATGTTTAATTAGTGAAAATAACGGTTTAATTTCAACTGTTAGATATATAGCAGTCATATATTATATTAATAGTAATGAAACATTATTTACCATAAATTACTGAATTCGTTTAAATTACTGTGCTAAAACAGGGAACAGTTTTGTTCAGATGTTCTCGTTAGATTGTTTAAATCGTCACGGTTACTTGGATTAGTGATAATGCCTTGATGGTAGTAAGTTCGTCTACGAATTGGGGACACACAGAATTGAATGTTCATTGCACTATTTCGTGTTCCCACGTGGCGTTGGCTCTCGAGAACTTTAGGACTGAGTTAATTTGTAAGCGAACCAATTGGCGGGCGCGGCCGTTGGTGTATGTATTGTTACTAAAAAGTGGCTACATTGCCGCCATCGAATGCCGTGATTTTTTTTAATGCAACCTGATATGGATCGCTTTTACCACACAACTGCCATTATGATATTAGCCCAATACACCACATTCCCGAATTTCCCTTTATGAGCTCGGCTACATTGAACTGGATGGAAAACACGGACAATTTTTCATTGCCGCTTCGACCATCTTTCCATCCAGTGCGATGGTACTAACCTGGGCGGGCTTAAACCCTACCACCTAGTAGGGGTAGGGAACAAAGTAAAGTTTTACATGGATTCCGAACCATGGAGCAGCTCTCATTCGTGACGAAATGCTCATATCGAACTCGGAATAAGAAAGAAAGAGTTACATGAACGGGATGAGAATTTGAACCCTGGCTCTGGTAAGCTAGGCAAGTCTCAGCACTACTAGGCTACGAGCAGCTCGAAAATTAATATTTAATTAATGTTATTTCAGTGTAGAATGCAATCGAACCTTATCATCACAAACTGCTTCCAAAAGCCATTTCATCAAAGCCAAGATATAATGAAGAACACATCTCAAGCGACGGTTACGTCTCAAAGGAAGGGTTGATTCCTAACATAATTAAAAATTAAAACTTAATTACAGAATTTCGTCGTATATTGACCCGCCTTGGGCTTTGATCTTTTGGGGAGTGAGATGAATGAGATGCCTCTGGAGGTATTAGTTTCCGCAATGTCTTTAAATAGACTTAGAGTTCCGTGGTGTTGCGACGAAATACGATATGGATCCAAAAATACTTGTACATTTACCAAATTGTATGCCAAAACCAATTATTTTGATTCATAAACACCGAAAGGACGATTACCATATAAAACTAGAAGCGAAGTTTGAGTTGGGAGTAATTGAAAAGTGTGAAAGTGGTTTCAATTTTAAATTCATAAAAGAGTAGCGTTCGAATTAGTAGCTAGTTTTCGCATTGATATGTTAAAGGTAAGGATATGGCCTTTCATATAGGTAATACTGTCGCTTATATTTGTTTAGATTTTCACTGATGTTCGACATATTATTTTACGTTTACGGATAAACAGTGTTCAGTTTACTTATTTAGCTCAACGTTTCGTCCACCACGCTGTGGGCATCATCAGGATTCGCGACGAATGAAGTCATCCGTGCAATGACTTCATTGCCGAACGGAATTCTTCGTCACTACCCTCAACTGCGGCTGAACCTATCCACAGCTACAATCTGCGCAGCCGACGACCTGCAGTTGACTACTGTCTGGACGAAGCGTCAGAGATCCTCCAGGTCGCGTCGCGAATCCTGATGATATCCACAGCCTGGTGGACGAAACGTCGAGTTAAATAAGTTAGCTTAACACTGTTTATCCGTAAACGTAAAATACTATTCAGTCACCTGTTGCTGTATTCCGACATTCGATCTTTATTTTCGTTTTTTATGTAATTCTTGCTCCATTTTACCAAACAATAGGGCGCATTATTAGCCATAGGCTGGCGACGAAGTGCTGTCCTAGCGACGCATAGGACACCTCTTGTGTCGCACTATTTATTTTGTATGGAAGGGCATGTCCTTACGTAGTACTTTATAAGTCAATGTGTTTTCGAAGAGCCCGATTATAAAGAACAAAATAAATGGTTACATTTTGACTTCCAACTTTGCCAAGCTCACATCACGTCAACAAGTTAAACCACATCACCGACAGATGGATGATTATTACACATAATCCCTCTCTTTTGCGCAGCGTGTTTATAATAGAGATAGAAGTTGAATGGTTGAGTTTTTTTCTTGATGGCGTTATTTATGATATGATGTGACTAAATTATTATTTTTTTATTTTTGATTAAATTTCGCGCGTTCCGTCCTCACTCGGCAAGGAAGATTTTTTTTAACAGCAAGGGAATGTGTACCTCGTTATGGCTAAAATGTAAAAAAACAGTTAATCTAACTTTAATTCCGATAGTCTCAACAACCGTAGATATCAACCGTCTTGAGACGTTGAAATATAGCCAACTAATTCAATTGGTCACTCTAACTGAGTGAAAATAGTTAGTCTTACACATTAAATATTACTGTATCTTTCAATTGTTTATTAACTGTGTGCCAGAACAGTCTTCTCTTACTGTTTTCTTAACAGTATAAACATGTTTCTAGATTCAGTTTTTTTTTCCATTATTTCTTACGTACTGTCCAATCTGTTAAAATCACTGTACCTCATGAAACTGGATAGTTGCACGAATGATTTGTAGCCAGCTGTAATGTTCCATAAGTTAATATAACCGTTTCAAAATCATCTGATCTGTCACAGGTGTTATTTTAATCATGCGGCATTTAACTGTTAAATCGATTAAAATAACTATTTAATTTGAACTGTTTTGGCTCATTTACTTATCTTAATACATCAATAGTAATGATAAATACTTCAACAATAATATTATCTTTTCTAAAATAGAGAACAGTTGATCATAATTCAAGAAACAGATCGAGTTAACTAAAACCAAAAGTTCAAGACTCAAAATACCAACGGATCTCTAATTGGTGAACATTTTACCTGATTCAGACTAAATTATAAACTTAAGTCAGGAGAGGGTTTGAAAGTAAACAAGCCTTGTGTCCACTGGACCGACAGGCAAGGGGCCAAGATTAATTTTTACTCTTTGATGAGCTCCCGATTGTTTGATGTAGCCTTAGAGTTGACAAAACCCTTAGAATGACCACTTTTGGTATGTCACTACCTAAACAATATAAAAAAAATGCTTATTATCTGCACGACTAACATAAACTAAACAATTTGTAAGTAAAAAACCAGGAATACTGCAGGTCGTATCAAATAAATACAATCTTTTTTATGTTAATGACCATAGATAACTAATAACATACAAGTGGTCATGAGATAAGCCTAACACACCGCATTAGCGAAGGAAATAGGTGCCATGCTATTACCTTCCCTTTATGAGAAGGCTATTATGAACTAGATGGAAAACTCGCACAATTTTTCATTGCCCCTGCCACAATATTTTCATCCAACCCGGTCAGGCTCAGATTCCGAAATATTTTATTTATCACAGAGGCATACATAAATGTTATCTATTGTTGTTACTTAGTTGGCTCTATTTTAACGTTGAGAGACGGTTGTTTTTATTGGGATTACAGTTAGATTCATTGATTATTGTTTTCAGTGTAGCGGATACGTGTAGATTGACCCACGTCTTCAGCAGGGTAAGCCATTCGCCCTCTAAACAATTGTATTATATGACCTCAGTAAATATCATTGAGAAACTTTTGAGATTATTGGGGTCGTTAGACATGTTTGAAAAATGTTACGGCTTTTCACGCGGCAGGAAGAGACATTCTCCGACGTTTCGAACTAATCATTCAGCCCGTTGTCAGTCGGCCCGACAATCGTCTGCTGCGTACGAACGTGGCGGATGCCTCCTTGACAACGGGCTGAATGATTAGCTCGAAACGTCAGAAAATACCTATCCTGCCGCGTGAAAAGCCGTAACATTTTTCAAACATATCATTGAGAAACTTTGTCGGGGAACAAATGTTAATTTGATACTCAAAACGAAAATTGAATCGCGAAAAAACCTTATCGTACTTAATTCTTTACGAAACCTCATTTCGACTCGAATCGGAAGAAAATTAAAGACGCCCGTCTTTGCTAATACTTGGACTCGGAAATTTAAATGTAAAAGTAATGGCCTACTTCGAAAATTGTCTCGAACTGTCAAAAACTTTTCCGGGACGCAATTTTTTATTTTTATTTCCCTCTTTTCGCGGAGAATTCAACACTCCCTTTTGTGTGTAAATCTTCTGTTGGGACGCTTTATTAGGGACGACTCGATTTTTGGTCGTAGAGATTTGGTTCTGTTTAATAATTTTCCTTATAATTGCACACAAATTTATGTGTGTTTTACTTTCTCTAATGACACTTTTTAGATTACCGCGCTCGTTTAAAACTTAATCTTGATAAGTGTTATAATTTCGTTTAGCATATATCGGTACTGTGTGAGTTCCGGTACGTACAAATAATACACCGCACCTCCACGCCTTTCTGAGAAAAAATGTCTTAACAGACCGACAGACAGCCAGACGAAAAAATAAGTTATCCTCTAAAAGCTCCTTCTTAACTTTGGAGGAACGGAACCTTGATCCTAACATCTAACTAAAAGGGATATTCTCGTTACAATAAAATATTGTTTTGAATAGTAAAATATTTTTTATAGGCTCAAAATATGAACATTTTACTGCCGAGTTGCTTCTCTGTCAAATCAGTCAGTCAGTCAACGTGTTTGCATCCACTGCTGGACATACGCCTCTCCAATTTTTATCCAGTCCTCCCGGCCTCCAGCGGTAAGGAACTACTGCTTTCCGCATTCAATCATCTGTGAAATCATTAAAGCTAATTTGATGATTTTTATTACAATATAATGTTAGTACAATTGTAATGATTAAATTTTAATTAATCCCACAACCAAGTGTCCCCGAACGCTACGGAATTCTGTTTTTAAAAGAGTCCGTGTTATGTAATAATACAAGACAAAAGAAAATCATGTCACCAAAGGTTTGAAATAAGAACGGAAAACAAAGGACGGACGACTAAAAACAAACGAAAACGCTGCGGTGGCAGCCCGTCGCGGCGTCGCGGCTCGGACAATACCGTTGCAAAAGGCAGGTCTCAATGCAATGAAAGAAATGCAGCGAACTGGCCGGAAATGCAGCCGACCGATTAGATCGATATCTCGCCTTCCGGTGGCGCAGCGCGGCGGCGGGCAGGACTTCATTTCCGGTGCCCGCTTTTAACGCATTCAAATATGGAATGCCATAACGGAACGGATATTTTCCGAGGTGAGTGGTGGGTCGGGCGTGCTGCGACCAGCGGACATAGAAGGACGGACGCGATGGAAACTCATTTCGTGTGGCTTATTCTAATCGTAGACACGAGTTAGTCCAAAACGTCTAAGGGCTGATTTTTTTTATTTACATACGTATTTGGATGTGATTTATTTTAATCTATGTATAAATCCAAATTTTTAGGTTAGTTAATGTTTTCTCTAACTCATTTTGTATTACGTTTATTTGTTTGCCCGCCTCACTGCACCTATCTTACATCGGTAAGGTTGAATGGTAGAGAATGGCATTAATTTCCGCCTTTTTGTACCCTATAATGTATAAAAATAAAGTATTTTTTCATTTCATTTTTCAATAATCTAAAAAACAGACGGATAACTATTCGACGTATTTAGGATGTTATTAGTAAAATTACCAGTCAGATAATTGTGATACAATATATAATTATTTATAATTTTTTATCAATTCCTCATACTACATGCTCTTAAGGTTTCACTAGGTTTTTTGAAATATTTTATTCTTAAATATTTGGTCAAAATCTACGTCTGCATGTTTAATTTTTTTAATATACATTTAAGAAGTTGTCTTTTTTACCTTCATCATATATATTTTTCTTACTGAAAATAGAGATATTTACGAATAAATAAAAAAACAGACGGACATAAAAAAAGCTTTCTCGAGTGATTATAAGTTTTTGATTAAAATCTGACATTTTTCAGGGGTAGAGAACCGTTAGGGCCTGGAAAACGATTTCTCCATTTTAATGGTATTCGCCGTTCAAAATTGTGCCTTGGCCAATGGACAAAGAAGTCATTTCTTATAATTTATAAAATATTCGAATTCCCGCATTCACGATGGTTGTAAGTGTTCTCAAGTGTCGTCGAAACTCGAGATAGATAGTAATAAAAGAATTCATAATTGAACTCACTCGCCGGCGCTTCCGTTTTTGTAAAAGTGGCTACGGTGGAGGCGAGATTTGGTTTCTACTCCCGTCCTGCCATACTCGCTGGCCGTCAACGATAAGATATTTTTCTCTAGTCAAATTGCGAGTCGTGTTTTTGAGGAAGGACGCTAACATCCAATATTCTGGGGCTATTCATATTTTATCTCAGCGCCGGTTATGAATAAACACACGAAGAAGAATAAAAAAATACACTATTATCTAATGACGTGTATGTAAAGAGTCGTATTCACTACGTATAATATTCACAACGTATAATAGTATTTTTTTCCAAAAAATGAAAACCATGCATATCGTATAATATTCACAACGTATAATGTTATACGTTGTGCATGAATAAAGTTTAAAAATAAAATCAACTCTTTGCATCATGCAGAACGTATAATAGTCACAACGTATAATATTCCTAACATGAATTCACAAAAAAAGAAAACCATGCAGAACGTATAATATTCCAGAAGAACTGCATAAAGCGGCCTTATAACGATACATTTAAGGCTGAAATTGCTACGAATCGATATTTGCTACAATTTCGAAAGGCCTCCTTACGCTAATTGAGACGGTCGAAACGTCACGTGCGAGTATACGCTTTAAAAGTATAGACATAAGGGCGCTTATCGTATGAAAAGTTTTTGGATTATATGATATGCATGGTTTTATTTTTTTGTTAAATAAAGATCATAATATTATGCGTTGTGACTATTATACGTTATGCATGGAGAAATAAGTAATTTTATTTTTTAAACTTCTTCATGCACTACGTATAAAATTATACGATCTGCCGATTATACGTTGTGCATGGTTTTAATTTTTTTTTAATATGACATTATACGATCTGCATATTAGACGTTCGCCCTTTCCCCCTATGTAAATCGGTTTAAATGCGTTGCTTATAATCCTGGAAATAGAACGTTTGTAAACACTAATACTAGGTTTTTACTAGGTTTTCAAGCTAGTGCTTGGAAATTATAAATGATTTAGACCATTTTTTCGGTAACAAGATAACATATTTATCTAGTGAATAAGCCTGAAATATGTATTGTTTCACTTTAAAAAGTAGACTTAACAGACCAAAAAGATATACGTTTGAAAAATGTTACGGCTTTTCACGCGGCAGGTAGCAGTCGTCTGCTGCGCACGAGCGCGGCGGATGCCTCCTTGACAACGGGCTGAATGATTAGCTCGAAATGTCGGAGAATATCTCTACCTGCCGCGTGAAAAGCCTTAACATTTTTCAAACATGTCTAACGACCGCGGTAACCTCAAAAGTATCAAAAAGATATATTTTTCTTAACCAACATGGATTACTTACTTTAACGCAAACTCACTGCTTCTGGAGGTCGCCATTATCGTTTACTTGATGAACGCTGGAATAAGTTAGAGCCTTAAGTTGAAATGAAATTTTTGTATGCAACAGAGTTGTGTGGTATGGGTAATAATGAAATGAAATGAAATGAAATGAAATGAAAACATTCTTTATTGCTTTCAACTATTACATAGTATGCAAAGGCGAGCTTATTGCCGAAGGCAATCTCTAACAGCTAACCTTAATATTAGAAAATATATTAAGAGGTAGCAAGAAACACTAAATTACTTAAAACTAAGCACCATAATCACACTTAGAAAAAAGTAGATAACTTAAAACTATATAAACAGAAAATATTTGATTGATTTCATTGTAATAACATGTCAAGTACCAAGATTTTAATTTTATGTTTTTATAATTTTACACTACTGTTGTGATAATAGGCCAGTATGCAGGGCATTATGCCAGGATCTTTCCTTTTTTAACCGCGGCTGCATTAAACTGGGCGGAAAACCCGGAAAGTGTTTATTGCCACTTCGACCATCTTTAATTCAATGCGATGCTATGCCTTTTGCGGGATTAACCCTAACACCTACATATGTAAGGAATAACTACAGTTTTACGAGGAAGCCGAACTGTGGCCGGCCTGAACGGTCGGATGGTTACCATAACACGACCGCGCCCGATGTTGCTGAGCCTACATTGGCTACATACGCTGATCTTAATCATCGTCTTACATACGTCATCTTACTTGCATCACGTACATAAAAATCACGTGTCACAATGTTCATACCGAATCTCCGAATCCACCCAGCCGGATTTCGATGCAATTTTGTGAAAGTGTATGCAGGTTTCATCTTAAAAGATGCGAAATTCCAAATCTGTTTTAATAAAATGTCCGCAAAGCTTTCTCATCACACTGTTGGAGAAACGTCCAAAAATAAATTCACTCGAGAGGAGCTCGGGGCACCTCAGCTAGAAAATGATAATAACAAAAACTATCTCGAACAATCGGAAAAGGGGTCGCGTCCTTGAAAGTCGGAAATGGCCTTTATTAATCCGCATTTTTTATTGTTTCCGCCAGAGACATTGGAGCGGAAAGGAGATTGCGCCGTTGTGGATTTCCCACGCACTTCCGGCGAATGTGGCCGCATCCGGCCGGGCGTCTCTCGCCACTTCACGAGCTTTTCCGGCCACTTGGGAGATAAAAAAACCGGCCAAGTGCGAGTCGGACTCGCACACGAAGGGTTTCGCACAAGATTAAACACAAAAATTACCTATTTTGCCATATTTGTTGTTATAGCGGCAAAATAAATACACACTCTGTGAAAATTTCAGCTGCCTACCTATTACGGTTCATGAGATACAGTCCTGTGACAGATGGACGTACGGACGGATGGACGGACGGACAGGCAGCGGAGGCTTAGTAATAGGGTTCCTTTGGTACCCTGTGGGTATGAAACCCTTAAAAAGAATGAACGCTGTGAGTGTTATGAAAGGATCGGGGAGAAAATTTCATTTACATTTTATTTCATTTATTTAAACTTTTTGGTAGTCAAACTACACCAAGTTACGTCACAAAGACCATACCAGATCCTCTGGTATGAGAAGCAACGCGAACGTAGTTCAAGTTATATGAAACCCGGGTGTATTAGATGGAAATTTTGCGCTTAACTAGGATAACCTAAAAATTGAACTTGGCCGTGTTCGGCATCCGGTGCATTGTTTTAAAATATCTCAAACTTTGAAATATCTCTCGGCTGAGCGCTCCGAAGCCACTCAACCAAAGGCAATCCCGCACGCGCCGAGCTGCCGACGGAAATTAGCCGAACTCGCTGCATTCTTGCGGTAAAACTTTCTCGCATTATGCGGCAGGATCCCAGGGGAAAATGCCCGTCGAACAGCGGCGGTGTCCGGCCGGAGTGGCCAATAGCGGTGAACTTCTGTCGCGGGGGAACTTGGAGACCGATAGCCCTCATGTACAGCGAGTACAAAAGGAAGGGAGTAACTCGTTGGTATGGGGGTAGCCAATTTTACATACCAAACCGTAGAGCGGCTCGTAGCCTAGTGGCGCGGGGACTGGCCTAGCGTACCAGAGACCTGGGTTCAATACCGACATGCGCACCACTGTCTTTCTCTTTCCGAGTTCGATAAGTGCATTTTCATCACGAATGCGAGCTGCTCCATGGTTCGGAATCCATGTAAAATGTAGGTCCCCTTCCTCTACTAGGTGGTAGGGTTTAAGCCCCACCCGGGTTGGTACCATCGCATTGGATGAAAGGATGGTCGAAGCGGCAATGAAAAATTGTCCGTGTTTTCCATCCAGTTCAATGTAGCCGTGCTCATAAAGGGAAGGTCCTGGCATGGCACCAAATTCCATCGGGAATGTGGTGTATTGGGCTAATATCATAACGGTAGTTGTGTGGTATTAGCCATCCATGTCGTGTCGCATAAAAAATAAAGCTCCGAATTCGCTACTGATTTTAACCAGTTCCAACAACACGTAAGAACGTTAAAGGACGCTATTTACTAGTGCACCGAATGGGGAAGACAACTCAAAGTTTATTGTAGACTAGCGGCCCGCTTCGGCTTCGCACAGGTAAAGGGCCATATAGATCTAAATTAAATCAACAATGTATTTAAGGTATTTAATTGGATAAGGATTAATGCTGTATTGGTTTAAATCGCTTCGAAAATTAGCCCTTAACTGTCGTAAAAAGTAAATGTCAAAAAAATGTTATTGTGGGATATCCATAAGAGATAGACATATACCATCGCGGAGTTTTCTGTAGACCTTTTCAATGTGTACAATACTTAGTACATTATTTTGATAAATCTCGTAGGGTTCCGCCTGCGTTTGCAATGTAAGCGGAAGACATTTAATTATTTACATTAGAAACCTCAAAAATAACAGTATTTCTCCAATATTGAATGGATGTTATAATACATATAAACCTTTCTCTTCAAGTACTCTATCTATTAAAAAAAACCGCATCAAAATCCGTGGCGTAGTTTTAAAGATTTAAGCATACATAGGGATATAGTGACGGGGACAGCGACTTTGTTTTATACTATGTAGTGATGTCGAATGAGCAACTTCACCTTGGAAATGTCAAAACTGTCATTCCTGTCAAGTTTTATTTACGAGTTTTAGATGCTATATAAATATATATATATTATTTGCTTATACTCCATTAAAATCTTTTGTTTGTCTTAAAATAAAAAATGAACGGGGGTGCCCATACAAAAAATCTGATATTTTTGTGTTAAATCTCGTACGATGGTACGGAATCCTTCGTATGCGAGTCCGACTCGCACTTGGCCGGTTTTTCTGAGTTGTTTGCCACGAATGCAAGGTGTTCCATCAATAGGGAACCATTAAAAACTCTATTTCCCCTTCCCCTATTATTCCGGGAGGTCACGACATTTTCATGTCTAACAACTACCGTTATGATATTAGCCCAATACACCACATTCCCGAAGGAATTAGGTGCCATGCCAGGACCTTCCCTTTATGAGCACGGCTACATTGAACTGGATGGAAAACACGGACAATTTTTCATTGCCGCTTCGACCATCTTTTCATCCAATGCGATGGTACCAACCCTGGCGGGCTTTTAATTGAACCCAGGCCTCTGGTACGCTAGGCCAGTCCCCGCGCTACTAGGCTACGAGCCGCTCAAAAAATATTATAAGCGCAAATCTTTTCCACGAGTTTCAAATTTCTTGAGTATTTTCATCTTATGCCAGATTTTGAGAAAGGAAGCAAGTAGTTTAAGTAAATGTACCCAGGGTACTTTTTTGGTGAAAAACTCAGTACCAGCTTATTTTGTGTATATTATATGGCAGCACCTCCAACCAAAAGTTTGCCCATGGATTTGTCTGCATTAAGTATGTGCGCGACAAATGGTCGAATAACTCAAAATCACGCCAACCGATTTCGATGATTCTTTTTTATTGGAAATGACGTATACAAATTAGTTAGTGTGCTTCAGATTCACTAAAAATAAACAAATAAACAAACATTTTTACGAAAAAAAACCACTTCAAAAAAATCATTCCAAAACAAATTAACATGCCTTTTTTGGTAGTTACGATTATTGTTATTTTTTGAGTCGGTGTCAGCCAAGGTTCTCTTAACGCAGCGCGTACCAACCAATTAAGTTTTGAAATCATTTTTTTTTAGGTCGGTTTTTTTTTAATGAATTCATCCGAGTGAACCACCGAACATTCCCTTCGCTCAAAACGTCCAGCCATCTCGTACGGCCTACACTAGCCCCACATTCGATTAGTTCGGAACTAAGTCTCGGTGCTGCGAACCTCAGGGAAATTAGGTTCGCCGTCTTCAGCCGTCGCATAAATCTAGACTTACTGTGACGTCCGTCGGCGACCGTTGGAGACCGCGTCGGACAGTTCCGCCTGTTGTGGCCTTGGGAATTGGAGGCAATGTGTCTATAGATCTTTGCATTGTAACATAATTTCTGAGATGAATTTTACCTAATACACCCACTATTGATCTGTTGACAAACACAAAGATCTTCATTATGAGGTTCTCAAGCAAGAGAACACGTGAAGCAGACACACACACATACAAACACACACACCCTCACACGCTTATATATGCTCAACATTTCTGTACGGTAACTTTATTAAGCGATAGAATTCTATAATTGGCTAGTTTTGAGGTAACGTTCTTAGATTAATATGATTCTATTAATGAGCTGTTGAATTCTTAATGAATGAATAAAAAAATACTCACTGAAAAAGTAAGTAAGTAAAGTAAAATCCATTATTGTTTTTATTGTTCGCAGTACAGTGGACGCTTCTCGATGAAATTTCCAATTGGATAAGTAGCGAGTTTCTTATGAAATAAGACCTGACGAAAAATTCCAAAGTAATATTATTACCATGATTTTTATCTAATGTTGGTAAGATAGAATTTAAAATTAATAACACACGATGTTATAATGGTCAGATTCATGTCTGTCATTCGATCATCAATTTTTTTTTTTTAATTGCCAAAATGCTAATTCTGTGTAATCAAATGAGACTATAATAATAATAATAGAAATAAGAAAAAGAAGAAAAAACTGTCATACGTGACAGACCCAATTTTTTTCGAAAATATCAAATTTATTTTAAAACAATTATAAATACCTCGTTATAAGGTATCAAAAGCCAGAAAAATTATAAACCGGATCTCACCAAGCAAGTACAACCATCTGCCGCTGACTGCGGCACATTTTCGACCTAAATTTGTCAACACCATAATCAGCGAGTTCATCAATCAACAATATATTCCTAGCCTGTTTATTATAGCAGCCTGCTTACGTCGCTGCCCAGAAGTGCTGTTGGAACCGAAGCAGGAACATTCATCTCACTGACATTCAAGCAGATTACCAACAAGCACCTGTACCAGGCACACCACAAAAAACCCCGCCGGCACGCAAGTACCGAGATACCATCTCGTTATTTGGTAAAGGGAGAGTCTCCCCCCCTGGACAGAAGATCATCCAGCTTCGACATCCTGCCCGAGGAAGCGTCGGTGGAGAGGAATCGACGCGCAATTCACAGGGAAAATACTAGGAGCAAGGGAAAGCGTGCGAAAGAGAGGAAGGTTATATTAAGTTTAAGTCTATCGGCACTCTTTAATAGCATTAATTATTTTTCCTTACTTTTTAATTGAATATTATATTTCGGCTTACTTTATTATCATTGTACATTATCCAAATTTAAAAAATATTTCTATGAAAATATGTAGTTAATGGGAGAAAGCGGGGGAGGTCGTCGCTATAATCTCCGGCGACGACTTCAGGCCTCTACATTGGCGGTGGAACCTTCGGATGACTCCGATGAGCCTGCCACCGCCAGTGAAGTTGCCACCCCGGCCTTAGGGAGGTTTGACCTGGGAACAACATCTCCACCGGCCGGCTTGGGTTTTGCAGCACCAGCTGCAATTTCGAACCCCGCCACCGATGGAAGCCCAGTACGCCGTCGCATGCACTGGACTAAAAGCATGAATATTAGTGTCATGCGGGCGTACTACCGAGCTACGGAGGCAGATGCTTTCCGTTCCGGTTTTCGTAACCGCATAGCGAGAGAGTGGAACCTGCTTGAACCCAATATCGATGTCACGGGGCAACGCCTAGCTGACCAAGTTAGGACAATAAAAATAAGAAAATTTCTCACAGATATAGAAATTGAAGATCTCAGACTTGAGGCACTTCAAGCTCAACCACGGCAACCAGCGCAAGTGCAAATAACACAACCATCGACGTCACAAACACAATACAGTGCTCTTTTAGCACAAGGGACCGATGATGATGAGTCGGATGATATTGTCGTGAATGAGTTGGAAGTGTCTCAAGAGGACCTAGAGCCTGTCAGAAGTATATTTGAAGAGTTTATGCTGACTTGTCGGTCGTATTCTGTAACAGAACGTCCGTATTTACCCAATTACCCGTACTCGACTAGGTGCATGCATATTGTGAGGAAGGTAAATGCAGTGGCCTTTGAATATTTTAAGAAAAGCACATCGCTCGAGGAAACTCATTTGTTGCTGTATTGTTCTGCTCTTACCGCCTGTCGCGTGGCAAATATTGATCTCCCAAAACCGACAGGAAGTAGGAGCACACCAATGTGGCAACAAAGAATCCAGCAACGAGTAGCAAAGGCCCGTACCTTCCTCGCCAGACTTATCTGTTTTAAGCGCGGTAACCACCGACCCAAAATCATGCGATCGGTAAGAGAAGCTTTTATTTTGAATAATATTGAACCATCCAGATTTAACCTTACCGATCGCATAGATGACTGTATAGACCGCCTAAAACAGAAGGTCGCTGCACTTGGTCAGAGAATACGGCGTTACAGAACACGTTACGACCGACATAGACAGAATAAACTCTTCGAGCGTAACCAAAAGAAGTTTTATTCGGAAATGGAGGGTACAAAGAACTCTATCGGGGACCTTCCGGACCGGACCAAAATGACTGAATTTTGGTTCGGTCTGTGGAATGTTCCCATTGCACACATAGAGGGAGCATCCTGGATTGAGAGTGTTGAGGAAAACTATAACAATCTAAGACCGATGGCTGCAATGCATATCGACCAAAAGGATGTGCAGGATGCAGTTAGGAAAATTCAGAACTGGAAACATCCTGATCCTGACGGCCTGCACAACTTTTGGTTGAAAAAAATGGTTGCAGCCCACGGAACACTCGCCTCACAATTCCAGGATGCCATAGACACCGGTACCCTCCCAAACTTCTTTACCACTGGTGTTACGTACATGCTCCCTAAAATACCAGGTGCCACTGAACCCACACACTTTCGGCCTATAACTTGTCTCCCTACAATTTACAAATTATTGACATCCATTTTGAGCACGAAGATAAACAACCACTTATTACAATATTCAATAATGGACGATGCTCAAAATGGATGTCGAGTGGGTTCACGTGGCACCAAGGAGCTGCTTCTGATTGACAGTGTCATCTGCCAACAAGCTCGTCAAAAGAAACGTAACCTTTCAATAGCGTGGATTGATTACAAAAAGGCTTACGACTCTGTACCGCATTCCTGGCTGAGGAAGGTTTTGGAGATATATAAAATAGATAACAATCTGACAAACTTCCTCAGCCAGTGTATGGATTGTTGGAAAACTGTAATCTCCACCAAAGGTTATGTTTCTGAGCCAATACCGATTAAGCGGGGAATATTCCAGGGTGATAGTCTTAGTCCACTCTGGTTCTGTTAAGCACTTAACCCTTTGAGCTTTTTACTGAACCAGACTGGATTAGGCTATCAACTGCAGAGAGGTGGACAAAAACAATCACACCTCTTTTACATGGATGACTTGAAACTAACAACAACAAACGAGGTACATCTAGCTGAACTCCTGAACGTAACATTAACATTTAGTAACGCTATACGTATGGAGTTCGGCCTCGATAAATGTGCAGTCATTCATGCTAGAAGAGGTGTTGTCCAGAGCTCGCCCGACCTTGCTATCACGGATGAGCACGCGATTCGAGCCCTCTCTGCAGGAGACTCCTATAAATATCTAGGTCTTAACCAATCACTATGCCTCAATCACGGGGAGGCGAAAACAACTGTGAAAGCAAAGTTTTGGTCTCGCACAAAAACCATATTCAAGAGCCACTTAAGCGGTGCGAACAAACTTCGAGCTTTCAATAGTTGGGCAGTACCCGTGATTGGATACACCTTTGGCATAGTGCGTTGGTTTAAGACCGAGCTGGAGGCCCTGGATCGCAAAGTTCGCACTACTATGACCACTTTCCGTATGCACCACCCGCGGTCGTCTGTCATGAGGTTGTACATACCTCGGAAACTGGGAGGTAGAGGAATGCTTAATCTCACAAACCTCCATAATTCCGAGTGGTGTAAACTTCGTGACTACTTTTTGACGGCTGCGGAAAACAACAGACATATCGACGTAGTGGCGTGCGATTCTAAGCTCACCCCGCTTAATCTGTTCGACGCGAGCTTTACGCTTCCGGTTGTTAGCACTACTGAGCGTGTGGAAGTATGGAGAGGCAAGGAACTGCATGGACGGTTTCTCCGAGTACTAGAGTCGCCAAACACGCATCTCTTGGATTCAGTTCAATGGATGCGGTTTGGTGACCTATTCGGAGAAACCGAAGGCTTCGTTTGTGCCATTCAGGACCAAATGATCGTCACGCGTAACTTCCAGAAGTATATAATGAAGGATGGATCGGTCGATACCTGCCGAGCCTGTAACCAACCAGGTGAGACCATCCGCCATATTACTTCCGGTTGCTCGCGCCTGGCGAGCGTTGAGTACCTGGAGCGGCACAATCAAGTAGCCAAAATAGTTCATCAGCAACTTGCCTTTAAATACGGCCTCATCGACTCAGTGGTGCCATATTATAAATACAAACCGGAAGACGTGTTGGAGAAAGATGGCACTAAGCTCTATTGGGATCGACCAATACAAACCGATAAGACAATTAAGTGCAATAAGCCCGATATTGTATTGGTCGATCCCAAGTCCAACGAGATCTTCCTCGTAGACATAACAATACCACATGACGAAAACCTCGACAGGGCCGAAAATGAGAAACTTATGAAATATTTAGACCTGGCCCACGAGGTTACCGCCATGTGGCGTGCACGGAAAACCACCATCGTGCCAATTGTTATGTCTACGAACGGCGTTGTCCCAAAGAATTTGGCCAAACACTTAGAAAAATTAGGTATCGATATTGGGCTCCGATTCCAGATGCAGAAAGCGGTTCTACTCTCGAACACGAGAATCGTTCGGCGGTTTCTGTCTCTGTAGCTCGGAGCGGTCTTACAGGATTTGTCCCAGGTGGGACCTCCGTAAGGTTTTCCAGTTTTAGGTTTATATTTTTTAAGGCTTATTTTTGTATTTTTGTATTAAAGAATGTAAACCTAAAATTTGATAATAAATATATACTGTGAATAATAATAAAATTATTTATTCACTTATTAAGCAAAAACAAAACATACAACATAAATACATAGTAATCAGATTAGTAAAAGGTTTTACTTAAGGTTGTAGGTGTTTAGTTAATGTTATTGCTTAATACTATGATGTGTAGTTACGTTTGGTCCCAGTCTCCCAAAATAGGATTCCCTGTGCTATGGGAGAGGGGTTCTTTCTTCAGAATATAATTTTTCGTTCTGGTGAGTAGAACGTAGTGTACAAGTACGTATAGCTGCTTTGTTAATATTAATATACATATAAGCATATTTGCTTATGTGCTATATGTGCTTTTGTCTAGTGTTATCTGTTCAAAGGACATACGTTACAATAGAAAAACATAATATAATATCCATACACATAACATACAACATACAACAGACTAGCGACTAGCGACAGTTGTTGAGATACTTTTTCATTTTTTTAGTATATTTATTACTTTCCAAGCTAATCAGTGTGATTAACGATATTTTTTAACGAAATCTTTATTTCATTCTCCGCACGACCAAATCTGTCAGCATATCTGAGCGCATACATTCAAAACGAATAAAACACCTTTTGAATTCAAAAAATCGAACACGATCCGCCGACCGATTTTGAAAAAAGAATGCAAATCGTATTAATTAAGATATCGCGGCCAAAATCGTCGCAGGACACACACGCTGCTGTATGGCGTCGTGGCTGTCAGATAACGTTTGTTTACGTTCGATTCTCTGGTGAGAACTTATGCTGCTACTGTACTGTCAGGTAGAATTTAATAGGCGCAGGGGCAGGACTGCGCAGGAGGTAAGTTAAAGCGGCTTTGTTGGGCTAAGTTTGCTAACGTATAATGAAACAAAGTAAGTACAGTAAGCCTGGTTTTCACCAAGTCCCGATTTATTTTAATTGACACTTAAAGGCTCTTTATTACTAAAGTGCTGATTATCTTGTACTGGTATCGATTGCAAGATGGTAAGAAAGGCCCTTTAAGGTGGCCCAACCCGGCGGGACTAACTCATTCGCGGGCACTGTACAAAACAGTGCTGTTGCGCTCTGGGACCTTCTCTGTTTCAAAGAAAAAGACAGGCTCCGTGATGAGGAAGATGCAACATGTCCACAAAAATGACAATGTGCATAGTTTGGTAAGATTTACGAAAATATTGATTTCAAAACGACTTATAGCTAAAAGTAAACCACGACCGCTGTAGTCAAAAATCTAACAAAAACGAAATAGATTATAAATCTTATAAAAGCTATGTCTGATGACTATTTTTTTTAAGATTTTCTTACTTTATCATTGCGTAATAAACCACCAAAGTTATTGTATAAAATGCGCAAAAAATTCGAACTTTCGTACCTTATAACTTAGAAACCAAACACAATTTTACAATGCCAACGATCATCAGACATCTAGTTCGATCAAATAAAGCTATTTTGAGCAACATTTGGGATCTCTGATAAGAAATATGGGCGTGATCTTCTTTCCCCGTTTGTATGGGGAGTTGAGCGGGTTGGGCCACCTTAATGGACGGATCAAGCTAATCAGTCGTTGGTGGAAGAGACCCTAGCATATCTCTTGATACATTTGTGTGACGTATAGGTTATTAATAGAACGATAAAAATGTATTTGGCCCACCACTAATTTAAATATTTTATACTATAGTAGGTACTATCATGTAAGAGTAAATGAAATTCGCCACACGAATTTTGTTTGCGCGATTGCCAATTATTTTGTCTAGTTCATTGTCAATCGAGTCTGGAGCTGTGTCTTTTGTCTTTGTTTTGGAAATATTGCAATGTATTGAAAATCATGGAAAGATTGAGATTTTTATAGATGACCTTGCCGTCAGGTATGTATTGAAAAGTATAAGTGTGTATAATACGTTGTTTGGGTGTTCGTTTTGGGGTCCCGATTTTAAAATTACTTAATTAAGAGCCGCTTCCAAAAATATTTATATAAACGATTTACAAAGGAAAGTACAGTAAGTATACAGTAAGTGTACAGTAATATAAGACGCACTCCTAAATGTCCTAAAATACATCTGTGCAAGAATAAACCTATTAATTAATAGCCTTAATTTTAATATTGAAACACACATTATTTATTTACAAGATGTCGCGCAGCTACCTGAAGGAGAAACCTGTTTTCTACATCAAAACATGTCCGATTTAATACGTTTTCTTTAATATAGTTTTAAAGCACTAGGCTTGTCTCATTTGTTTTCATAAAGTAGTTTTTCTCATTTTGCTACTTTTTAATTCAAAATAGTTCATTTTAGGAAAGTGATATTCCAGTAAATAAAAAACTTTGGTGCAATTTCAAAACAAAGCCGATTATGTGTTTAGACGAATTTGTTGGGATAATTTAAACCAAATATAAACCGTCCGTCCCTGTCTAGAAAGAAAGAAAGAAAAATACAGTTTATTTTGCACATTTTTACAGTGTTATATAAAATTAGAAATTACTACTAAACAGTTTAAGTTGAAATTGTGAGTATAATAACAGTAGTGTGCAAAAATGGCCATGGCTCAGCATGCCAGGGAGGTACGTAAATTGCCCTGCCTGGCGCTGGTTTTCAGCCGCTGCCGTGTGAGTGTGTGTGAGTTTGGTGAGGTGTGAGGGTGTGTACTGTTTGTGTATGAATGAAGGGTGTGAAGATGTGTGATTGTGTGTGAATTATGTGTGTATTTTAAGTCTGCAATCTGTATATGTCTGTGCTTTATGTTTGTTTATATCCGGGTAATATGTGTTTGAATATATTCCGTCAGGTGTTGTGTGCCTTCGGTGTTTAGTGTATATATATAGTGCAGTAGGTTAAGGAGTGGTTCACGTAGAAAAGCGCATTTCTTTTGTTTGTATATTAATGCTATTTTATTTTTATTATTATTTTATTCCTCTTTGCTGTTTCAGAAGTAGTTTCCTGCACGACATTTTAAATGCGTGCAGACCACCCAGCGCCCTGGAGGGTGGTGGGATATCATTCCAACATTTCGATGCTGCATATTTGAAACTACCTCTGAAAGCGGCTGAGGAATACTTTGGTATTTGTAGTGTGAAAAGTTGTGCTCGTGTATTGTACCTATGGGTGTCCTGGGTCCAAATAAGTTTCTTGTACAAATATTCCGGTTTCTGTGTTTTAACTATTTTATGGATCATACACTGAAAGTGGAGTTTTCTGCGTGGCTTCATTTTCAAAATACCTTGTTCATTATATATAGGTGTGACGTGAGCTCTTTTCGGTATTTTATAGCAGTATCTTAAGCAGGCATTCTGAACTCGCTGTACAGCTCGTTCCGTACGACTCAGAAGGCAAGGGCCGTACACAGAGTCGCAGTAGTTCAACTGTGATAGGACTAATGACTCGACCAGAGCTCGCCTCACATCTTCGCTCAAATAGTTCTGTCTGTATGTCACAGGACTGTATCTTATTAATCGCAATAGATAGGCAGCTGAATTTTTCACAAAGTGTGCATTAATTTTGCTGCTAAAACAACAAATTGATAAAAATAAAATTTAATAAAAAATTAAGGGGACCCCATATAAAAAACGTGATTTTTATGTTAAATCTTGTACGATGGTACAGAACCCTTCGTGTTTGAGTATTTTCGTATTTTCATGAAACTCGATCACATTCAAACATGATATAATTTAGTTATAGAGCCTAATTTGAGTGCTGTGTATACCTATTATTGGTACTCACACCCTGAATGTGGACTTAGTCTTGTAGTATTGTACTGTTAGCATAGTTATATTAGTTGTTCGTGTGTTTACTGTTGGTGTACCTATACATAAATAAATAAATAAATAAATGATATATTATAATAACAACTTGGATTATTTCGGCCTCGACATATATATTGCAATAACTATGCTTTTTGAAATAAGTTAAGTTTAAAATATATTACGAATTGAGTAAAAAAACTGGAATGACTCCTAGTTCCTTTAGCGATGCGGTGAGATAAGTTAATAATTATAAATAGTCGACATAAAACCTACATTCTAAATTGAACGCTAAATAATATTGTGACAGTAAAGCTTCATGATTAATTCATCCTTATTTCGAAATGCAATGATTATCCTTAATCCTTTTGAGTCATCCTTCGGTGCAAAATGCGCCGCTCTACTGCGTGCAAGCGAGACATATGTCTAGACGTTAAGGGCCTGGTACTTGCCAAATCGCAAAGTTAGACGAGGCACCCCAAGTTAACTAACTAAGTCTGACGATTATAAGTGTCATTCTTACAATATATGATTCCTTGTCTAGGAATCGAATTATTTTCGTTAATGTATGTTTCCTTTTTCTATACAAAATACATTGCGGAAACGGTGTCCATTTCCGAACTTTTTTGACTAAATGTAGAAATCTAAAAGCAAATGGAATTTTTTGTTTATGCATATATGCTGTTTTTGCTTACATCTAGAAATCGAATTACTTTCAGATTTCTAATGAGAAAAATCAACTTTTTTATTTTTATTATTATTTAAATAAATGATGGAATAAAAAAATATTAACAATCCATTATCAGTCTGAAGTTCTATTTGGATTTGCTGAAGCGTTTCACTACATATTATTACATTTGTTAAAAAGTGCATTTGTATGGCGCGAGTAGTTGGCTAGTCCTAGCGCCTTAATGCGAGAGATAGGGACACATAACTCAATTGGTGCTTGATAATGCTGTCAAATAAAAGACAAAATAATTCTGAATGACACAATTAATTTAAACCTCTCTCGATGTTTGTTCCAGCTAAGGATATTTGGCTACACTGTGTTTATGTACATAGCATAAATAAGAAGACAACGTACTCTTATCGTTATAAAATACATAGTTTTTAGGGTCAAAGGGTGAATACGGCACCCTGTTACTAAGCCTCCGCTGTCTGTCCGTCCGTCCGTCCGTCCGTCTGTCACAGGGCTGTATCTCACGAACCGTAATAGGTAGGGAGGGGGCTGAAATGTTTACAGAGTGTGTATTTATATTGCCGCTATAACAACGAATAGGTAAAAAAAAAATAATAATTAAACCGTGATTTTTTTGTGTTAAATCTTGTACGATGGTACGGAACCCTTCGTGTGCGAGTCCGACTCGCACTTGGCCGATTTTTTTTTATCTTACTGTATGTGCTTATTTCATTTATTTTGTACAGCGTGTAGGGGCTAGAAAACTTATATTTCATGCTAGAGGTTACGGGTTCAAACCACTTTCTTTCTCTTTCTGTCTGAGTTAGATAAGTGCATTTCGTTACGAATGCGAGCTGTTCCAGGCTTGGAACCCATGTAAAACTGTAGGTTCCTTTTTCCCTACTGGGTGCTGTAGGGTCAAGTTCGCCCGGGTTGGTAGCACCGCATCGAACCAAAATATGGGTGCTTTCCATCTAGTTCAGTATAACCGTACATGGCAAAATCCTAGGCAAATCGTGTGGCGGAATACGAATGTGGTGTATTAAGCCATTGTATGACGGTTGTTGTGTGGTATTTGCCATCCATGTTAGGTTGCATAAAAAATACAAAAACTACGCTCAGACTGATTAATTTAGAAAATGTGTTCACGTTGTGCATTTAGAATCGAACTTGAAGCAAGAACACATAAATTAAAGAAAATGTATATTTCACCGTTTTGAAATAAAAAAAAGAGTTTAGTTATTTTTTAATTAATGAATTAAGCAATAGTGGTGAATACAATAAGCTGTTACGACGCCCTTAAAAATGCGAAGTTCTTCATAGTACGAAAAAGTATATTTACCTTACAGAGACTACGTTCTAACTTAACATGATAATCCGATCGTTTATTGGCCACACAAATAAGTGTATATCGAAGGCTGAATCTGATATATTGGCGAGTCTCATAAAACAGAAGTGCCTATCTTGTTGTATCTCATTTTCCGAAGACCGCTGGCCGAATACTTTGCTGCCGCCGCCGCATATAGCAAAACCCTTCGAAAGGCTGTTCGAGCATAGAAAGGGACTCTAAAATAAAAAGTACGCATGGAAAATTGGTAAACATTTTCAGCTGTGTTTTGATATCTGATTGATCTTCTGATTTGAAACACACACGGTTGAACTTTTTTATAGAATTAAGCTAATTATATTTTCATTGCGGATTTTTTTTTTCCGGCAAACACGAAGCAGCGTCAACTAAAATGCAATGTTTAAAGATAGTTATAATGTAGTAGGGATTCGTCTGAAAACCAGCTTCGTAGTTTTCTGCGAGAGAGCTGAGATTGATCCCATTTGTCACAAATTTAAGAAGCCTACAAGAGAATGCAATGTTTAAGTGTTTTTAATTTAGTTTAGTTTTTTTATGTTCATTACTATTTTGTACTTATGTGTTGTGGCAAATAAAATGTCTTATGTCTTATTACTTTACATCTGAAATTACCACTGAAGAGAAAGGAAGACAAGTGGCATGCGGTTAATATCGCATCTCCGCTGTATGGTCAAAATGGCCATATAATTGTATGGGAATCCGGCGGCGCGTCGAATGCCACACAGTCGAAACATCGCCACCGAGGCGAACGTGCTCTAAAACAGCGCTCGTCAAGTCAGTTCCCACCCACACAAACCCTCCGATACATCTGCGACTATGTCATTATGTAGCATGTACGTTCAAGTTGGATTTGTAGTTTTGGAAAATTGGAGACAGCGGGTCCCATAGTAGGCGCGCTCGATGCCATATCTCCTTCCTTTTTTTTATCTACGGAGATTACATTGAAATTTTCCGGAAACTTCAAAATTCTAGAATTGAAACGAACAACAATGTCACATAATTTTTTCTTTAAACACACTTCTTTCCCTATTTTTTTTCACATGTTCATGCTTAACCACAGGAGTAACCACAGGAGGAAAAGAAAAGAGAAGTGTCATGTTTGCGTTGCCCGTGCCTGCATGGACATATTGTCCATATGTGAAGCCGGTCACACGCCGTGTCACCCAGTCCTAACATCGCCGCCTCGCGCAAATTTGCTCCTGAAATGCGTTCACGTCAGTTCTCAAACTTCAAAATTTTAGTATGCACATTTTCCTATTTGAGAAATAAAAGAACAAGTGACAGGGCACGATAGAACAAAAAATCAAAATCAACGTCAAGTATGATCAAACACGTCACTTAGTGTGGACAGTATGGAAGGAACTCCATGCGGTTCACTAAAAGTGACGTGTTTGAACATTGATTAACTCGGCTGTTTCTTCGTGCAACCGGGGCAAAGTCGAATCTTTAAATTTTTTCGAGACCATCGTCATAAAAAAAGACTTTTTTGAATTTCGAAATTAATTTTCTTATGGCAACCTGATATGGATGGCTAGCATGGTATACTTTCAAATATAGTTAATTTTATTTTATTTACATCCCCAATAAAGCTGAATGCAATCGGCTGTTCACATGCTCTTAACAATTACAAAGTAATTTTGACTTTACATTAAATTAATCATGCATGCAAAAATCTAGTATTTTAGTATAAAATACGAGCAAATATTTAAAATTAAAAACGATACGAAAAATATTACAATATCTTATTTTTTTTATACATTCACATTTACAAAGTCGGACTCGCACACGGAGGGTTGCGTACCATCGTACAAGATTTAACATAAAAAAAATCACGTTCTTTGTATGGGACCCCCCTTTATTTTTTATATTTTTTTATTTTACTCATTAAAAATAAATACACACTTTCAGTTTCATACAAAATTTCAGCTGCCTACCTATTACGTGTCATGAGATACAGCCCTGTGACAGACGGACGGACAGCGGAGGCTTAGTAATTAGGTTCCGTTTTCACCCTTTGGTTACGGAACCCTAAAAAGACCTAAAACCAACCAGACGAAATAGGAAACCTGGGAGAAGAGTAACCATCCATTAAGGTGGCCCAACCCGGCGGGCGCAACTCGTTCGCGGGCACGGTACAAAACCGTGCTGTTGCGCTCTGGGACCTTCTCTGTTTCAAAGAATAAGACAGGCTCCGTGATGAGGAAGATGCAACATGTCCACAAAAAAGACAATTGTGCATAGTGTATGATTTGGTAAGATTTACGAAAATAGCTAAAAGTAAACCACAACCACTGTAGTCAGAAATCAAACAAAAACCAAATAGATCATCATACATCTTGATTAAATAAGCTATGTCTGATGACTAATCTTTTTACGATGTTCTTACTTTATCATTGCGTAATCTACCCCCAAAGTTATTGTATAAAACGCGCTAAAAATTGGAACTTTTGGACCTTATAACGTGGAAACCACACACAATTTTACAATGCCAATGGTCATCAGACGTCTAGTTCGATCAAATAAAGCTATGTTGAGCAAAACTTTGGATCTCTGACAAGAAATATGGGCGTGGTATTCTTTCCCCTTTTGTATGGGGAGATGAGCGGTATGGGCCACCTTAAGCCGAGTGCGAAATCCTTACACATTGTCCATGCTAACTTACCACTCAACCACCGCGTATCAGGTCGAATATTTATTTACGAATAAAGATATATTTATATCCCCAAAAAGGCGCATCCGGCCGGCTCACCTGAATGCGGACGAGCGCGGCGGATATGCGGATGTGGCTCGCCTAAATGCGGATGTGGCCTACGAAACGCGTGATCGCTTCGAGGCTTGTAACCAACCATCGAGTTAGAAAAGATAGAAGTGGCGACTTAAACTCGTCCGTATGGCGGCAGTGTAATACAATGATAGTCAGTGCGCATACGAATTCGGGAAGTGCTACATCGAATGTTCGTTGCATTAAGAAAGAAAGAAATAATGTTTTTACTGTGCACATTACATTAAAACCATACACAGAACAGTTAAATCTAACAGAGCGAAACTGCACGAAGGCGAACTTATCACTAAAAGTGATTTCTTCCAGTCAAACAGTCACCCCAAATGAGGGTAAGAATTGAAAAAGAAAATGTAGGTAATTCGTAATGGGTAAAGGGTGACAGAAACCAATCTATATATATTCTTACACATATATAAACAATAATGTAAGCCTTAATACATATATTAATATAAGTATTAAGGTGTAATATTAATAAATGGCGTCCTGGTAAATTTCCTCATCATGTTAACACGCAGGTGAGTGATTAAACCTTTGTTGCATTTCATACCATGCTAATTGATAAATAATTGTTCAGGCTGAATAACACGTCTTTAGACAGTAAGCACGGTATGAAATGCAGCTAAACGTCAGATTTTCACTTAGGTGCCTGTTCCACCTGGTGAATTAAATTACCATGGTACCGCCCCTGTACAGTTGTTTCATGTCGTTGATACTGTACAACATCAGAGAGGTTTCCATTGGGGTCCTCCATATATTCTGTCATTTGAAATTAAGAGAAGGGTCTGGTAGATGGATGATAGTCATAAGACATAGTAGGTGGGGGTATTACCATGGCATGTGTGGAATCCCCATGGGAAACTATTAAAGAAAATAAACAGGAACAGACATTACATGATCTAGATATTTTTTTTTGTAAAAGTATATTTTTATAAATTGGAATTTAATTTAATCCTGTCTTAGGCTAACCTACCTTTCCTTAACATTATTTCTCCCAGTTGTCTGTGCCTTTACATGTCTTCTGCTAAAAAGACATGCAATATTAAATGCATAAGACACATTGTTCGGTCGTAAAACTAATGTTTAAACAACTAACAGGTGGCAAAATTGGTTAGACCCAATACCCGCGCGTGGTATGTTTTGCTGGTTCGGGTCCAGACTTGCAGCATATTCGTAAAGTAGTTTTTTTTTTATGTTACTGGACATGGATGGCTAATACCACAAGTTCTGTCATGGTATTAGCCCAACACACAACATGGAAACTAGGTGCCATGCCAGGACCTTCCTTATATTGCACGGCTACATTGAACTGGATGGAAAACACGGACAATTTTCATTGCCGCTTCGACCATCGTTCATCCAATGCGATGGTACCAACCCGGGCGGGATAAACCCTACCACCTAGTAAGTAAGGAAGGGGACCTACAGTTTAACGTGGAATCCGAACCACGGCCAGCCTCTCTCAACGGTCGAATGGTCACCCATCCAAGACCAGACCGGACCCAGCGTTGCTAAACTTCGGAGAGCGATCGCCGAAGTGTCGCGCCACTGGGCCACTGAGGCTGACAATTTTTTTACAGGGATCTTTCTTTAATTAATGTGTCCTTGCTTCACGGTCGATTATACATGTCACATTCCTAGTTGCATTTTTTTCATTTTTCACCAAATTTCAGTTCATTTTACCGAATAACACGTTGTAAGACAGTTATCATGGTACGAAATCCAACTAAAAGTCTGAATTAAAACCTCACATGTGTTCACCTGGCTAGTAAATTTACCATGGTAACGCCTGCCGTCGCGACCGTCAGTCTATGTTTATAAATAAAACGTGACTACACTGCCTCTACACGGCTGAGTTTATGTCGCCTCTACCGTCCTTGCTATCTCTTAGCATCCAATAGATGATTTTGTGAGTTATTTATGTCCTCATATTTGTGGAAAGCTTATTACTCTGCGCGTTGCCGTAAACATTTAACAAGATACCGTTAAATCGTCGGATGGGATGGATCAATAACAAAATGTTGAGGACTGCCATGAATTTGAGACGACTCAACGGTGATAACCACAGAAGGGGTAAGGAAGGACAAGTGTTATATGGTCATACTCGTGACTCAGCCATATGGGGGCGTCCTTAATTTACGTGAGGCATTTAGGGGGGTGGTGTCGAGCCGAATCCCAGCCAACCTCAGGTGGGAGAGGGGGTCTCGACAAAATCATGCAATTTCGAGAAAACTGGGTTGAATAACTATAGCTAACTGTACACTACGTTCTACTCAAAACGAATAATTATATCCCGAAAGAACCCCTCTCCCATATTGTTTATTGTTTATTCATCATCCATAGACAGTACACTGCACTCGGATTTGTCATATTTTAGCATTGACCAGTTCAGCAAAACAAAACACAGCGAAGAAGAACTGGAACGAAACTCCGCTGTATTTTTTTTTTCAACATCCACTTAGTCTTAGTTCACAAAAGTGTTTATCAATTATTTTAACAAAAACCTAGGTAAAAAACTAAATTAACATGAATACACAAAATTTACAATCCATGCCGTATGCAACAGTTCATGACAAATATCATTTTATTTGCAAAGACAATCCCCTTCAACTAATATGTTGCTAATTGGAGCAGGCCAGTCCTCACAAACAGCACCCGTTCACGAGCATCACGCCGAGCACAGCCATTACCTCTTTCAAACATATTTTAGGGAAAGAGTTCAAGCGTCACCGTAAGCAAGGACCTTAAAGCGATGCACTGGTCCAGTGGCAACACAACACTGTGAAACACTTGCACATTAGGTTTTAATACTATAAGTTTTGTCATAAACTACTACAGTCAGCTGATCACATAGTTACATATCCCTTCAAATGCTACCACCTACAGAAAATTAAGAATAATGGTTTAAGAGCAGCCCTATCAATAAAGTAATAATAGATTCCTGTATGAGATTTTGACCAATACCGAGAAACTATAGCACACATATACATAGCACAGGGAATCCTATTTTGGGAGACTGAGACCAAACGTAACTACACATCATAGTATTAAGCAATACATTAACTAAACACCTACAACCTTAAGTTAAATCTTTTACTGTTCTGATTAATATGTCTTTATGTTGTATTTTTTTGTTTTTGCTTAATAAGTGAATAAAGATTATTATTATTGTTATTATTAATAAAGTAAAGCATGTTTCTCACAAAATAAAATTGTAAATCTTGATATGATGAATGAGCTATTCGAATAATACCACAGATTAACGTATTCATACTAAAAATACTCAGGGTTTCTTCCACCATGTACTGACTAGCTTAATCCTCACATTAAAGGTCTCAATCGATACTAGTACAAGATAATCAGCACTTTACTAATAAAGGCTTTTTAAGTGTCAATTAAAATAAATCAGCATTTGGTGAAAACCAAGCACATTCTAAAAAATCTCACGTGATATTAGAAGCTATGGGGGATCGAGCCAAATCTCACGACATCTCACTAGGAGGGAAGGGGAGGGGTCGAAAAATCGCTAAAAACGCATCAAGTACGTAATTATTGGACGTCCTTATGGACAATTATACACATACTCGTGTCGGAAGCCGGCCGTGCGTCTTATGCCACATCGCCACCGCGCGCGAATATGTTCCCGGAAGCATTGTATGTATGGTTAGTAGAAAAATGTTTCTACAAAATTTATGAATTTATGACGATAATAGTTTTAAAATAATAATAGAAGAATAATAGAGTTTTTTTTAATAATATAAATGGCTCAATTAGATAAGAAAACGTTAAAAGAGGTTAATTTATTTAAATTTACATACATGTTTAGATTAAGCTAATATAGTGATTGCACTGCTCTCTTATTGAGAGCCACGTGCTATTGTACGCCTTCCCAGACAATTTGTAGATGGCACTCGCTTTTATTTACCTCATTTGGGTTCTGTTACACCTCTGCAAATATGCAATAAATTATTTGATTTTTGATTTTGATTTTTAAATGCGTTCGAGTCAGTTCCAGTGCGTGCGCCAAGTCAGTTCCCAATCACACAAATCCTCCAATACGCCTGCGACTATAATTGCGTGTAATGTACATGTTGAAATTAGGTAACCGCTCTGGATGGCATATCTCCTTTCTTTTTTACTGTCGGTAATAACTGTGACAGTGGCCCGTTGTGTAGGCCAACATTAGCAAACAACAAAGATGAATGATCCTGCCATTTAGATTTCTGATGTTCAGATTTTCCAATGAATTCTGCATTGCAGGTACGGAGTCCTAATTTCCATCAGAAGCGGCGGCACGTCTAAAGTGTTAGGACAATTTATCAGTGTTCTAAATAAGACGTCGATTGTTAAAATTAAATGGCTTTTCTCGGGGAAATTCGCGCCTGTAGCTCGTCGAACGGTGGTAATGGCATTGCCGTGGAGTTAGGAACCACTGAAGACAAAAAGGACGGAGAAGTGGCAGTACCATCGTACCAGATTTAACACCAAAAATCACGTTTTTTGTATGGGGGCCCTCTTTAATTTTTCTTATTTTTACATTTTATCTATTTACGGCAAAATAAATACACAATCTGTGAAAATTTCAGCTGCCTACCTATTACGGTTCATGAGATACAGCCCTGTGACGGACGGACGGATGGACAGTGTTGGCTCAGTAATAGGGTTACGTTGGCACCCTTTGGGTGCGGAACCCCAAAAATACGTTTGTCAAATCAGTTCCCACCCACACAAACCCTACAATACGTCTTCGATTATATTTGAGAGTGACATGTATTTTCAAATTGGGTTGGTAGTTAGAGACAGTGGGTCACATAGTAGGCGCGCTATGTGGCATATCTCCGTACTTTTTTGTCTGAGTTAGGAACAGTGAAGATGTACCTACAATGGCAAGAAAACAGTAATTAGATCGATATCTTATTAATTGCAGTGAATTGGCCATTAGCCATAGCGCCATATCAATAGAGGAAGCATTATGTGGATTAGAAAATAAGCGACAAGTTCTTTGGATACATCAACGTGTAGGTAGCTCAGTGGTTAGAGCAGTAGGTTCCAATTATACTTTAGACGACAATCCTATAGATATATGTTTAGCGGCTCGTAGCCTAGAGGCGCGAGGACTGGCCTAGCGTACCAGAGGTCTAGGTTCAATTCCTCGCCCCAACATGCACCACTTTTTTTCTCTTCTGAGTTCGATATGTGCATTACGTCACGAATGCGAGCTGCTCCATGGTTCGGAATCCATGTAAAACTGTAGGTCCTCTTCCCCTGCTAGGTGGGGGTTTAAGCCCGCCCGGGTTGGTACCATCGCATTGGATGAAAAGATGTTCGAAGCGGCAATGAAATATTGTCAGTGTTTTCCATCTAGTTCAATGTAGCCGTGCTCATAAAGGGAAGGTCCTGGCATGGCACCTTATTCTTTCGGGAAAGTGGTGTATTGGTCTAATATCAGAACGGTAGTTGTGTATCCATGTCAGGTCGCATAAAAAAACATGTGTTTGTCTCTTTTTCCTGTCACTTTTTCGTTTCATCGAGTTTCATTATTTAAAAAATGTAATACCAAACCAAAGTGCACATTACATTACTTACTGAGATTGTAAACTTTTTTCAAGAGTTAAATACTTACAACGTACATGTTAAATACTCAACTCGTGTCGACTGTTCCTTAGTTCATGGCTGTCTGCTTTATATTCTACGGGGAGCGTTTAAAGTTGAAAATATAACTAGGGCATAAACTACAGGTATCCAGTCTCGCTACTGACAGGACATGAAGACTGTAGCAGGTTCATGGCCTGAAGACCAGACATTTAATAAAAACAAAGATCTTTGTATTTTTACCCGACTGCGCAAGGAGGGTTATGTTTTCGAGTGTATGTATGTATGTATGTATGTATGTATGTATGTATATTTCTTTGGCACTCTCTACAGCCTAACCGGCTTGATATATTTTGGCTTGAGAGGTGTTTATATTTAACAGGACTATTTGACCTATTGTAGTGTGACAAGGGCGCTCTTTATTGATAAAAATGTTATATTTTCCCATGACAAGAGCGGGTTTAAATGAAAAACATGTAATGTTTTCCCTTGAACCTGTTTGCGTGATTTGTAAGCAGCCTTAGATCGGCAGCATAGTAAACATAGTGGCGGCAATGGATTAGAATGGTGGCACAATAATACAAATTTATATTATGAAGATAATACAGTAGGTGACTTTGGGGTAAAAAATAGTATCATTTCCATCAACATATCTATTTAAATCCCATCGAAATCACGTTACATAAATGTATTGTGTTAAGAAGCCCATGGCCGGTCGGCACGGTTTTCTCAGCCTCGTGCCGACGTCCGAAAGACCTCTTATGTGAGGTTCTGGCCAACGCCATAGGCCAATTAAATACAAAAAGAATAAGAATGGAGATATTTTTTTGCAAATTTATAACACTTCATTTTTATAAATTCACATCAATTCAGTGTTGTAAATATTTTATAGCTACAGCGGGGCCGAGTACAGACTTGGCCCCGCTGGACACAATTTAGTTTTTAAGGTTCCGAACTCAAAGGGTGCTAACGGAAATCTCCAACTAGGCCTTCGATATCCGCCCGTCCGTCAACGGGCTGTATCTCATGAACCGTAATAGGTAGACAGCTGATTTTTTCACAGAGTGTGAATATCTTTATCGCTATAACAACAAAGGGGTCCTGAAAATATATATTTTTGTGTTAAATCTTGTACGATCGTGAGAACCCTTCGTGTGCAAGTCCGACTCGCACTTAGCAGGTTTTTTTTGTGATAAAAAGTAGGCCATGGACTCACAGACCCTGTTTCTCACGTCAACGATTATACTATATAACTCTTACCAAGTAACAAACACAATTTCGCGTTTATAATATTGCCGGGAATACAAGGACGTAGCATCGGAAACAGACTGTTCCTCTTCAGCTTAGAGATTTATATTGGAGACGTTAATAAGAACGTCGCTGTTAAGACGTACCGCCTCTCTGCGCCTATCAATACGGCGATCGATCTGGGGGTGCCTAGACATGGAATACGACAGTGCTATTTATAGACCGCACCTTTAGCGTCCTGGGTTTCGAATTATACAGGGATGTAGTTGCTGTGTTCTTTAGAAGATTTTTGGATGGAACTGGTCTACGTATAGAAAATACCTTGTCATACCCAACACGTCACATTTCCAAAGGAACTAGGTTCCATGGCCATGGCTTTCCCTTTATGAGGCTATATTGAAATGGGCGGAAAATATGGTCAATGTTTCATGGCCGATTCGCACATCTTTCACACGAGATTTAAGATCATTCGAACCCTACCATCTGGTGTGGATGCCAGGTGCGCCTTCAGACAATCTTTAAAGGAACCCATGTTGAACTTTGAGGGAAAGGAGGACTTCATAGTTCACCAACTCTATAGATAAATAATCTATAGGATCGGTTGTTTGATAATCGTATGTATATAATGGATACAGCATTACCGTATCCATTAAATATATCCATCAAAATCTGATTACAATGCTTATATTTGAATCATTGGAATTCGATTTTGAAAATAAACTGAAAAGTTTTTGGTCGTGACATTCGTCGGAATTAGGATTCGAACCGCGACCTGTGGATAACATGCCCGCTGCTTTCATCTGATTACAATTCTTCAAATATAGATGTCGCTGACACTCAAATTAATGATTGGTTGTTCCTGATTTTTTAAATTTCTAAAGTGAATGGGTACATTCCCTGTCTGTTCCGCCTTGAGCGATGGTAGAAAGGAGACAGCGTTTTGCAGCTTTGATAAAGATTCTTAATGGTAGAGCCGGTATAACACAGATATACCTTACATCCCTTCGGATTTGGAGGATCTCTCGTTAAGATTAGGATTTTTATTTATTCTAGTTCTTTAAAATGTTTGGTTATTACTTTGATATTTTGTAAACTAGTTATTACCTAATTTATTTATTAATAATTTCTCAGATCTATATATCCTCAAATTCGGGTCAGAATACCTCAATAGTTTTATTCCTTTGTTACCCGCACTAGAAATCCGTGGCTCCGCAATTTTCCAGGGAATTAGACAATATGATTTGTGCGGAGGATTATCCGTGCGTTGTTTCGACGAACTGAAAAAATAATGGAAAGGGTTCAGCGGGAATGGCGCAGACTCGTTTTGCTGCTCCATACCTTGCTTTGTTGCATTGCTATTGAGTTTTTCAGCAGACCTACACTGTTTGTTTGGACGACTGAAATTATTTTGATTATACTTTGTATACTATTTTATCTATGGCGCATGAACAATCTTTGGGGAGAAAAATGAGGCCTATATTCGTTCGAAACGACGTTTTCGCGAGCGAATATAGGTACTGTTTTATTATAAAAATCAAAACCATGTCACCGAAACCCGAAAATCGGCTTCAAAATGGACACCATAAGTCCAGTTACTAAAAAGTTTCTAGTTCAAATAATTGGGAAAATTCAACTATATACAGTTAAACAGTTCTAAATATTATTTGTTTCAAATTACATTTCTTTTATTAATACCGATTATTAAAATAATGTTTTGAAAACTTACGGTTTTCCGGTGTTTCGCCTCCCACGTGCGCTCAGGCCAGGTGCTCGTACTTTGTTTTCAGTCTGGCTTGCGATTCTTATTACGGAAGACTACGGAATACCAATATAAGAATTCAAACATTTTAAAAACAAAGCTAAAAAAAATTACCTCCTTTTTCGGCATCAGTATGTGACACAGATTTACTCCATTTCGGCCTCCTAATTAGGTTAACACCGTTTATAGTTAACAGTTTAAGTTTTTTTTGTTTGCTTCGAACTAAAGGCTAACAAGACTATATTTTTAAAAAAATCGGCAGATTCATACTTTTAAGTAACAAGTTAGCTCAAAATAATGATCTGAAATTATGTTTTAAGTTTTACTTTGAAATATTTTATAAATGAAATAAAAACTAAGAAATTTGATCGACAGTCATTCTGTGGCTCATTCCTTATTTACCATAAAAAGGGGTATTGGTCCGAGTATATTAGGACCGTTTACTTAAAAACTTACAAATGCACAGGTCACCATGCTTTTATTTTAGAAAAAATAGAGAAATCATAAAGATTTCACAAAAAAATAATTTGACATGCAGAGCGCAGCTTCTATACTTACTACTTATAACGATTCGAAATTTAGGCAGAGATAAATAGTCGTAACAGAAACTAATACTAACGAAAAGTAGTACTTTGTGACGTCACTTGAAACATTTTGTACGGACGAAATCTCAAAGTCATGCAAATTAACGTCACAAAGTACTACTTTTCGTTAGTCTTAGGCTGAGATAAATAGTCGTATCATAAACTACGACTAACGAAAAGTAGTACTTTGTGACGTCACTTTGACACGTTTTGTATGGATGAAATCTCAAAGTAATGCCAATTGACGTCACAAAGTACTACTTTTCGTTAGTCTTAGTTTCTGTTATGACTATTTATCTCAGCCTATGTTTCTGTTACGACTATTTATCTCAGCCTTAGACTAACGAAAAGTGGTACTTTGTGACGTCAATTTGCATTACTTTGAGATTTCGTCCGTACAAACCGTGTCAAAGTGACGTCACAAAGTACTACTTTTCGTTAGCCTTAGTTTCTGTTACGACTATTTATCTCAGCCTTAGTCTCATCGGGTAGATATATTCCATCTCTGTCTAACTCGGCGAAGCGGTACTTGAGTTGACGTCTCACTCTGTTCGTCTTGTAAGCACAGCGCGCTATGCTGGGTCTATGGTTCCAACGACACAGTGCAACGATCATTCGATGTTGCGCGTCCCGAATTCGTAAGCGAGCTAACTTGCCGGCGCTACCGTCAGTGTACGCGCCTGGTTTGGGGATGCGTTTCTGTCGCCACTGCCATCCTTCCGCAATGGGGAAAAATGCTTATTTACCACGACAGGTGACGTCTATGCGAGCTCACCTAAAAGATCTGTCAACGCTGTCAAATACCATACAAAAAAAATCAAAATTTAAAATGATTCAATTTTTCTCATTATCAATCAAAAATATATTTGTTCCAAATTATGCTAATCAAATGAAGTTGTAGGAAAGAAAATATGACAATTACATAACCTATAATATTTCATTTCAAACTTTGAGCTGGTCTATTACATGAAAATTTGTTTGAAGACAAAGAAAAGATTTTCTTGTCCTCCAAACCTTATTCTAACTGCATCGCGGAGTAGATCTTGCATCTAAAAACACGTAAATAAAACTCGACAGGAATGACAGTTTGACATTTCCAAAGGTGAGGTCGCTCAAGCGACACCTACAACAATCTTCCCCGTTGATGCCGGTGAGTGAAATTAGCTTAGAAAAAATCCTTTACGACATCGTCCCGAGCGGAGCCGGGTACCGCAGCTAGATCACTGATAAATGTCGTAACCAGCTGCTGTGTTATAAGCGCTCGACGATTGTTTGAAATATATTCACAATATTTGTCAAACCCATAACGCCGCAAAAAACCTGAAAGCCGAAAGTGCCATCGATGTCGTTGAATCGCATATCACCAGAGGCGAAGTTCATGCATAATACATGAAACATTATGCTATTGGCGGACGTAATATTTTTTTATCAATTATTCGAATTGATCAATGTCTCGCTTTTGCGGAAGTCGCAGATGGTATCGTTTCGCGATGGTTAGACTAAACAGTCTTTAGGGCTCGTACCAATACTACGTGACCCTTCCCCCCTTGTGACCTATCCTGCTATGTGCTCAGACCAGAGACCACGCTGTGCTTACAAGACGAACAGAGCGTGGGAGTAAGACGTCAACTCAAGTACCACTTCCCTCAGTTGGAGGGAGGTGGAACACATCTGCAGACAACTTCTGAAATCGTTATCTGAAAATAAGTGCTACTGTTACGATTCGCATGTTTTTTTAATTGTTATAATTATTAATGTGTACGTAATATAATTCAAATATCAAATGTCAAACAGCTTGCATAATAAAGGCTCGCTGCGTTCATGAGAGTTGTAGAGGAGGACAGGAGAGTTGTGTTGAAATAATTAGCATAAATTTTCATAATGAAGCCAGCCAACCTATCGAGAGCTTTGTAACCATACATGCTTCGGGCGGGCGTCCATAGACATACTTAGAAAACAAATAAAATTTCAGGCAAAAAGATATTGGCGCCTTTTTTCAATTACAATGCTCTGATTGGACCAACAGCGGATAGCAGTCTTGTTTTTTTGTTTTTTCTCTTTGTTATTTGCGCCTACCCTTTTCTGTTCTTAAGCTACCTTTTGTACACTTTAATAAATATTAAAGTGTACAAAAGGTATCGATATCGAGCAATAAACTTTATTATTATGTAGTGCTCGATTTTGGAACTAAAATGTAGCCTCCGGATGGGATGTAGGGTTTGTAAAATTGGAAGCTGGTTATTGGTCTAGCTAGAGGCTCTGGAGGAACAAGAAAAGAGATGACGAAAATATAATGAAAATTTAAAAAGACGTGTTAATATTGATTATCCAAATAAGTGCAAAGACATTTTCTCGAGTTTTTTTGACAATAATAATAATAATAAAAATAATAATATTCTTTATTGCAATCCATACAAAGTACAAAGCAAAGGCGGATTTATTGCCTAAGGCAATTTCTAACAATCAACCCTGTCATAGGGAAATTTTACAGCTTGGGGTAAGCAAAGAAAAACAACGCTTATAACTAATTAATACAGAACAATGTAGATTAAAACTTAACTAAAACTAAGCATAGCTACTCATTTTCTATATATTTAACGAAATGTAGGTATTCAATAAAAAAAATACAGTCTATTACTAACATAAACATAAACATATCTATATATACATAAATATATATTATATACATAAATAAATACTACATGATACATAATTACTACATATACATCTACTTACTATACAAAATATATATTATTTCATACATGATAACTGAACTGAAATAAAAAGAAAAATTAAAAACAATTATAACAAACAAACTCACTACTGCGTCAAATAAAATGATTTCAGTCTATTCTTAAAGGTTGGCAAGGATTGTGAACTTGTAATATCAAAAGGCAACTCATTCCACAAGCGAGCTGCATGGATCGTGAAGGAGTCGGTGTAACAGGTGGAACTATGGGATGGAATGAGAAGAAGTTGTTTGTCCGAGGATCTGAGTGAAAGGCCATGAGAGGACAGGAACTGAAATCTATCTTTGAGATATGGAGGAGCAAGCGGGTTGTTGGGTACAAAATATAGAAGAGAAAGTATATGGATATTACGGCGACTACGGATGCTCACCCATTGAAGTTTATCTCTATAGGCTGTAATGTGGTCGTATTTACGCAGCCCAAAAATAAAACCCACATTCATTTGACATAATGTCATCCTGATAAATCAGGTAAGTATTGTGCTATTGAGTAAAGGACAATAATCAAATCCATGGGCAAAAAAACCTAAATATCCTTTTGAGGTTACCGCGGTCGTTAGATATGTTTGAAAAATGTAACGGCTTTTCAAGCGGCAGGTAGAGATATTCTCCGACGTTTCGAGCTAATCATTCAGCCCGTTGTCAAGGAGGCATCCGCCGCGCTCGTGCGCAGCAGACGACTGAAGTGACCGCTATAATATATATATATTATAGGCTCGCCGTGGGCGTAAATCGTAGCTGTGAGTGGGGGCGGAAGCGGCAACGGGCTGAATGATTAGCTCGAAACGTCGGAGAATATCTCTACCTGCCGCGTGAAAGCCGTAACATTTTTCAAACATCATTAATATCCATTTGTCGGTGATGTGCATTCACATAATGATGTGTTATGCGTTTGGCAGAATTGGAAGTACTAGTTCAAATTTTGTTACTGACACTAAGGGCCCTTTACACCTACTGCTGATTAGCTTAATTGCCACAAATTAAGGACTCTTCTTAGCAGCTTGCAAACAATACCAATACAAGATAATTAGCACTTTAGTAATAAAGACCCTTTAAGTGTCAAATAAAATAAATCAGCAGTTGGTGAAAACCAGGAATAAAATAATGTATTATAGATTACTAAAAATATATTTTTCCAAAGACCGATTTAATAGCCTGTTAACTCAGTCAGATAACTATTCGACGAATTTATTTACGCGGCTGCTTCTATCCATAATAGCAATTGCATATTTTTGTTATTAAAATTCCTGTAAGATAATTGTGATAGGAGATGCATATAATCCTCTGGTAAGCACTTTATGTCGTTAGATCAACTTAAATAAGTACTGTTAGACCGTTAAGTACTATCTTAGGATTGAAAAAACGGCCCTAAAATGATAAAGGTGGAGTGCAATCAATAATATGATGGATCATAGAGAGTAACCATCTTGCACTACATATTAATTAATTCATTGATTATTTAATATTTTATGTATCGACTTTCCTCTACAAATATATTTACGTATAAATTTTGAAAAATGGTTTTGAAATTGCGTTAAGGAACAAAATCTTTCTTTCTTTAATATATTTACCTAGAATTGGCGTAAATAATATTGACATTAAATCATAATGAAAATAATGATCTAGTCTAGACATTTGTCGGTCTACCTCTGCATTCAGCGAGCTATAACGAGCACTCGATATGTATCACAGTATTATTGCAATTGATTTATCTGCCCATTTCCATACTGTTATTGCCCTAATTAGGTTACATATTTGACTTTTTACGACTTGCCATTTGATGCAATTTATTTGATTGAGAGCACACGAATTGAATGAGCACCTGAATAAAATATATTGCAAGATATTCTGTTTTATTTTAATCGTTTTCCTTTTTGGAATAATGAAAGTGGAAATATAAATCAAAAATAGAACAACACACGCTTTACCAATTAGATGCATTTTAGTGCTTATTTATGCCATTTTGGGGGAAAAAATAATGTTGGAATGAATAATAACTTTAAATTTATTACCTTCCGAAAAATAACCCAAGTCTACAAAAAAGTTGTATCTATAAACATACATAGGCTACGTATTTTTCTAATTACATTTCCACTCTAGTTTAAATACGACAAATCCTACTGTCTATGAATGATGAATAAAGAAAGAAATAATAAATGAAAAAGAATGACACCTTTCCACCTAAAATCCATCAAGCCGTACTGCAGAGCGTACCGAAGAAATATACAAACATACGTACACATAACCCTCCTTCTTGCGCAGTCGGGTAAAAACGTATAGTATCAACTAAGTAAAAACCGGTCAAGCGTGAACGTGTTCACGTACCGAGGGTCCCGTCACTGCTAGCTTCAGAAATCTAGCGTTTTCTCAAAAAGTTTGACGTTTTGAGCACAGGTAATTAGTTGGTGCAGAACTACATAATGTAAATAAATTGGTATTTTTTTTTTCAGGATTATCAAACAACCGTTAATAGGAACACTTCGAGACAAAATGCGTATGACCGACAGACACCAGACACAGACCATAAGGGTCCCTTTTTTCGCCCTTTTCAATGAGACCCTGAAAATGAAAGACAACCACCGGCTTATTGGCGTAGGCGTGGATTCGTATGGTAGAATAACACATTATTTCCATGGTCGTATGGCAACGAAGTGGTTAAATAGAAGAAAAAAGATTAACAGCGTATCAGAATATTAGCAGCTTGCGAACACGCAACTAAGTAACATTTTAATTTGCTAATCAGCCTGGCACCTCGGGTACTTTCGACGAGCACTAAAGAGTATTATCGCCGCCTCCTGTTAATAAGCATTTCTTAAGGTGCGAATCAGCTGCGCTGAACCGGGAGGCGTATTCGCCTATTTTTTTCAAAACGAACTTTAATTCGGTAACATATATTTTTAATTTATATACTTAAAGTCTTTTAATCATACATGTATATGGATGATATGTCAACCTCGCAAACATGTTTTTAGTTGAAAAAAGCATCAGAAATCATTCTTGATGTAAATTAAATTAAAATAAAATCCAAAGATTATTTTATGCATAAACAAACAGTGGGCATAATATTTTGCATATTTAAACGTATTGTTCATTTTAAATTGTGTTCGTTTCATTTGTTTGATTATGTAAATTAATAAACTTTAAAAAACAATGAAAATTTAATATTTATATTTACCACGAATATTTTTTTATTACGTTAATGAGAGACTACAATTATTTGAATGTTGAAAAATATTAGCAAGACCGTGAATTGCATTGTAGTTATTATGTAGAAATTACTGATAATTTAATTAAACTACATCCTAAATCAAAGGTATTTCAATTGGCTGAATAGACTCTTTAAGATTTTAAACATGTTAAGTTGACATATTCTAACTTTTTGCCTTAAATATCACGATCCAAGCATCATACGCCTTTCCCGAGATTTCATTCAGAGAACGTACTGTACATCATACAATCGTTGCTGTAAGTCCGTAGTTTTAAGCACGTTCAAGGAAGGTTTTAAATCTTCCTTGCGAATTAACACGTAAACTTGGACCGAATTAGACGTGGTATTACCGGATCCAGCCGCTTCTAGACTTCAATCGGGTGTACGCTGTAAATGCTACTTTGCGCGTCGGAGTTAAATGCTAGATTTGAGTGAAGTTCTCTCAAGGGTTATGATATGCGAAATTAGATGTGTGTACGGGCGATTTATTCTGCACATGTGTTACGCCGCATTACTTCGGCTGTTGGCTGTGCTCGATTTGCTTTTAGTGGTGTGCTGAGTTAGATATTATCGACAATTCTCGGATTTAAAATAAAAAAAATCGGCGAAGCCTGTGACGTCACACGTCCATAGTTATTGAAAACAATATTTCCAAATATTCATGTTTGTTTTAGTGTGAAATTAGTGAAGCAGGTTGTTCCCGTTCAAAGCGACACCCTCTAAGTTCACTTCAGATGCCAGAAAAAGAGATTACAATTTACCGAGCCGAGCCAGTGTACCTGCAATGTTCACGTCCTTTGTGTAATGACTGCCAATAATTTGTCCTTGAAAGTAAGTAGAGGTATTTTTTTGTTATCGAAGATAATTTAATGTTTTTTTTTTATTAATATGTTCAGCACGCCTTTGACGTACACTAGGACCAATTAAGGTACCTGTTGATGCCCATGGGCTTTCGAACTTTCAGGGAAGCTGCGAAAACCATGCCGGCCGGTCAGGTATTTCTGCACAGCACGCGTGAAGGACCCCAAGTCGTAATTTGGGGGAAATATCTTCATGAAAGGAGTTCATTCCATTTCACACCAAGGATCGGTGGGTTCTTATTTTTGGAATATTTAATTTATTTGTGCATTTTATCAATTTTTCGTCGGTCGAAGGTAGAAAGAAGACGGAGGGACAGCCTTACACAAGGCGAAATTTTGAACTGTACTTTCATGGAAAATTCGAAATTATGAGAAATTTTATTACGCGAAGACAGTCTCAAAGAAATCTTTTGATAAAAACTAAAAATGTTTTATAAGATTTTTTTTAATTAATATGTTTATAGTCAGGAGGTAATGTTTCTGGTTCTGACAACGGCGAACGCCTCATGGATCCACGGACTGTTTCATAGATTGCTTCGTTTGAAATATTACGAGGTCCATGGCTTCAAAATAGATACGCGCCTTGTATTTTTTTGTGTATAGCTTGCATTTTTATAACACAATAATTTTTTAGGTCTCTGAATTTTTTATTAATAGAAACAGTTGTTAATTTTATGTAGTTTTCGTAGAGACAACACAATATTCTTTTATCGATACATCAAAAAGACACTACAGGCCCCGCACTAGAGCGTAAACCCCGCGTGAGCGGCATTCGGCGACGTGAGGCGTCGCGAAGTGACTTTGTACGGAGGTTCCTGACGTACGTGATTCAACATTGTGCGCGGCAAGGATTCGACGGCGAGACAAAATCTGTGCCGGGAATTCCGAACTCGGTTTGGCGAATCTGGGAGGCAGTTTGGTCGGTTCGGATTGGTGTTATCCACGAGTGGAGTGTTTGGGTGGATTAAGGAAGGAAAAAGGCACAGTCGCATTGGGAATGCAAGAGCATTGGATTAAGATCAAATGTTTTGGGACTCAAAAAATTCAAAAAAATTCAAATTCAAAAATCTTTATTGCAAGACATTTCTTATGCATTGTAGTCTTAAAGTAGGAAAATATGGTACAATGACTTACTCAGTTTATAGAAATGCTACCTAAACATAGGTGTGGCAATTTTTGCAAATGCTAATAATTTTAGCATATTAGCACTTAAAATCAATCAAACACAAGAAAAAAAAAATAACATATACATAATAAGGTGTACGAACAAAGCATTTTGAAAATAAAATTACCCTAAATTAACCCTTATTTTCTTTTAAGAATTCTTCCAAGCTATAATATGATTTTAGTAAAAGCCATTCCTTTAGATTTAATTTAAATTTTTTAACATTAACAGTTTTTTTTAGATCTTCTGATAATCTGTAATAGGACTGGAAAGATTTAATTAATATTCATTTTGCTGTGTGGGTTCCTCCCGTGACATCAAAGGGGTGAACGAGAGATTTGTCAATCGTGGTTCGGATTCCACTGAAAACTGTTGGTCCACTTCATAACTTAATAAGCGATAGGGTTAATCCCGCACAGGTCGGTACCATCGGATTGAATGAACGATGGTCGAAGCGGCAATAAAAATGTTTTTTCATCAATCACAAGGTAGCCGTGCAATAAATATAAGGATGGTCCCGGCAGGCTACCTAGTTCTCATGAACTGAGTTGGTGTGAGATTAGCCTTTTTTTATGTAACTGGACATGGATGGCTAACACGGAACTTACCGTCAGATATTAGCCTCACACCACATGAGAACTAGATGCCATGCCAGGACCTTCCCCTGTAGGTCCCCTTCCTTACTTTCTATTCCCGTCCATGAACGATGGTCGAAGCGGCAATGAAAAATTGTCCGTGTTTTCCATTCAGTTCAATGTAGCCGTACTCATAAAAGGAAGAGCCTGGCATGGCACCTAATTCTTTCGGGAATATGGTGTATTGGGATAATATCATAACGGTAGTTGTATGGTATTAGCTATCAATGTCAGGGTGCATTAAAAAAAAACCAGTATGCTACCAAATCGCATTTGCGTCTAGAACGGCCGTGTTCAAGAATATCGTCCAGAATCTTCCGTTCTCCAGAATCCGATCTCTTCAGCTCCCCCAGCAAGGGCTCTCCGCGCTCTTTTGTAAACTTAAATTCCCCTAAATGCCAATTCCGCTCGGTGAGTGCAAAACTTCACTTATTGCCGAACAAAACCTGAGCGGTCCTCTTTCATTCGGCTCCCTCCAAAGAAATAACTATTTCGGCACTGAAGGAACCGCAATAGTTTGGCGGCGTCAATAAAAGCAATTTGTCAAATGAAACGTCTGATCGCTCCTGGGGGGGGGGGGGGGGGGTCGCAGGCTGAGGTTGGGCGAGGGGAAAAGATTAAAGGTGTTTTACTCTCCGTGGGGGGGAGGAATCCGAAAGTATATGTGCACGTGATGGAAGAATCTTCTCATAATTTTTTATTTAAGTTTTTCATCCCAAAGACAAGAAAAATATAAAATTTTCAAGCGCACGGCATTTAGCATACATTTTAAAATTAATTAAAAAATAGGCAAACATGTATTCAAATACGTCTGGTTTGGAAATAATTATATTGTTTATTGTAAAGGTTAAGTCGAACATTTTAAGGGCTTTATAACACCTGATTGCGTAGTGCGTAAGTGAAACCATATTTTATATTTTTAAAAATAACTAGCGTTATTTGAAACCTATAACAGTAAATATTGACGCTCATGTTTTATGTTAATACTTTTTTATGATTTTTTTCCTAATTAATTGAGAAAACAAAGCACCAGAGAATTATAGTTTTATCTTTAAATTATAGCTAAACCATAAATTAACATATTTCGTTTTTGCCTATCAAAATTCGTTGAGGTATATTTTAAAATATAATGTAAACTGAACGCAATCGGCTCTTTTACGCCCTTAAATTAGAAAAAAAAGTAGATATTATCCGTAGCTCTCAATCAAATTTATCTAATAAACGACCGTAAACATAATATTATTAAAACATTCATCTCTGTCTGGTATCTAATATTTTTATTTTCATTTATTTAACTTTTTTGGCTAAATACTCCATCAAACTTACGATAACTCTTAAAAAATTAAGAAAAATAGTTTCGAAATTCATTGAACAGATTTTATTTAGGTTTTTGGGCTGACCTTTGATTAACTTAAAAAACGCGGTTACACCTGGGTCATTCGACGAAAAAGCCACAAATACACTCGTCACTTTCATATTATTAAATTCAAATAAAAATTATTTCATCAAAATCAGGTTAGGTATGCACATTTTAACTAACTTTCTCGTTCTTACCTATATTATTTAAGGAAAAGCCAATGAATTACTTCTTTACTCGTGGGTGTCACCAGCAGATATCCATTGTCTTCTTTCATTCTCCTTCTTTATAGTTTTTGTGGTCTTTTTTTTACTTTCCAATGTCTACAGTTCCCTGCGCTAGAACACATTCGGATGTATCAATAGTAATACTTGATGTTTACGGATCTACAGTGTAAAAGCTTACTTATTTCCGTAGTTTCGTAGTTTTCGAAGTTTTTAAGTAAGATTTTACACTGTATATCAGTAAACATCAAATATTATGTCGAATAACAGTGAAAATCTAAATTTATGGATCAACAGTAACTTGTGTTCTATAATAGTATTTATATATATACACGGTGTTAACCCAAGTAGGCGACATTCCTGAAAGGGGATTGTTTTGGGTCACACATTGATGCCGAAAAAGTAGGTTTTTTTTTGTTTTGACCTTTTGTTTTAAAATTTTCGATTTATAATACTAGTAAGAAAACATAGTATTACGTAATAGGAACCGCACTGCATTCACAAAAAGTTCTAAAGTAGGACATTTTTTTAAATAATTGTGAAAATTTACATTCGGATCGACGCAATAAAATTGGCGGCGGCGCACAGTCAGCTGCGAGATAGCAAACGCGTGACCTTGGCAGTGGCGCGTACACATGGCACTTATACCATTCCAAAGGGAAATTGTCGCTGAGGTAAAAGTTTGGATTAAATCTGCAATTTTTTTTTTACTGTTTTAGATTTAATTTTTAATTACCACAAAATGATCAGTATATGAAATAGTTAAATAATCAGTATTAAAATATAAATGTCGCGAAAAAAATTAACACCGTGTATAGTTAGTCTATTAATAGTAATTAAAATCGGCTCCGCTATTTCATTGTGATTACCTTATACTTTTTATAATTTTATTTTCAAAAGCAGCTTATCAATGTGTTTAAAATTAAAAACTATTTTAACACCCATTTTTTTAAATAGACAAAATATTTATATATCAGGTTTCGGTTGTCTTAATACTATCGGTCACACGGCTCTCAAACATTTAGTACCCTTTCCCAAAATGTCAATGCACCGCTTCGCGCTTGCTATTCATGACTTTAGATTCACGCCCATTCCAATCCTCGCTGCACGGCAGTCATGCAACTACAACTGGGAGATTTAATAATGCACAATGTAATTTGGGAGCAGAGCGATCTATCTCTATAAGTTTTTATTCTATTGTCAATGTATGACTTACCAAATTTCTAAGGTTGACTAGGTCGAATGTTGGTCCATTCTATGGCAGTCAGTCGCTGAATCCAAATATTTTACTATAGAAACATTAATATGCTTAAAGATTGATAACATCAAATTCTTAAGGAGATCTTAGCACCTAATTGCATTCAGTTCCGTAAGGGCGTAATGAAAAGACATTTATTTTTTATTTAAAAATAACTACAATGAATTTCGATAATCTAAAAAGTACGTTTGTAGATTGATGGTCTAGCCATAATTTAAAGACAAAACTGTAAGATCCCGATGATTTGATTGCTCAAACGGGGCAAATATGTATAAACATTTATAATAATGGTTTTAACAAAGAAGGGGAGCTTCAGATATTTATAATTATATGTTTCAAATACAGTTAAATAAAGAAAATTTTTGAAATTTCAAAATCAGTTGTAGCTATTTTCTTTCAAATAATAAAATGTGCTTTCACTTACGCCCTTATGGAACTGAATGTGATCTTGTGCTAAAAACCCCTTAAAAGCTAGAATATTACCAATAAAAAAATATACCATATTTTGTAAATCCATAAATACCATATAAACTATCGTAGACTAATGGAATCATAGGCGATTGAAATGTAAGATTATCAAATGTCTCCAAATTAAATCGCATTGGCTACAGCCTAGAAAAAAAGTTCGACACAATGCTACGAAATCTATTGGCCATTTCATAATAAAATTTATAAACATGGGAATATATTTCTTTTGGTCAATGGGGAAACTGGCCTAAATCTTAGGCTCTCATCTAATAGACTGTTATAGAGCAAAATCTGTCACATTTTAAAATAATTAAAAAAATATAATATAAAAAAATATTAAAAAAATATATTTTTTTGTCGTAATATTATAAACTTCGTGTTTGTTGAACATCACTTTATTTCCATCCGACCGGGAAGGCATAACGAATCTTACAATTGAGATGTTATCATCGTAAGGATGTGGGTTTGTCTGTGAATTTATAGCATCTCGCCCGCCCCTCCGCAGACACATTGTATTATCAAGGCAACCACTTCGTTTGTTTAATTACGACACTGGCCGCAGTGTTGTGTTTTGATTCCCGTTTTATCATTTACTGCCACTGTTATGTAAATAACGGCAAAACTTTGTTTTATTTAAAAATATTGAACTGTGTGGTTTGGGGAAGAGACAGAGTTTCTTGCGCTGATGCAATTAATGCCTTTCGAAACACTCTGGACTAGGACGTCGTGACAAAAATGTTAACGATAACGTAAATGGCTGAGCAGCATAGAGACCGACCCTCTGAAGCTAAATGTGTCAGTCTGCCTGCCTCAAGTGATTGCGTTACGTAGATAAGGCGCCTGAAAAAGTAGTTATTGTAATAAAAAATATATATGATTAGGTAAATGGCTGCAAATAACGAAGCATGGAAGTATCAGTACATACTTGCTTAGCAATACCAAAACTGAACAAATCTTTGATTGCATTTCATAGTTAAAGGCGATTTAGGTAACAGATATAACTTTAGGTATATGTAAGTAGTTAATTAGAGACGAGAATTAAGATAACGCAACCACATAGATAGCATCAGAGGGTTGTTCTATAACATGTGAACCCAGATTCAGCCATTTATACTCATATTCTTCATTCATATTCTTATACTCCAGGGGCATCATGAAAAAGTTGTGAAAGGTCTGTACGTTTTAGTTTTAATACGATTATTTCTGTCATGAACTACTACAGTGACCTGTAAACAAAGAGTCAAAATACAAAATACATTATTATTCTTACAGCTAAAAATAAACCTATATAATATTAACACTTTAAATGCTACCACCTACAGAAAATTAAGAGTACAATGGTTTGAGTGCAACCATATACGAATAAGATTCCTGAAAGATATTCTGACCAACACCTTCAGTTAAATAATGCTTTAACACAGTTCGGGTGTACAGAGCCCTCGTCATTATTGATATGAAATTGTATCAAATCAATATTTTTTTGTTAGTAATTTCAGACTCGCGAGGTTTACAGCTCAAATGGCCACCAGTGTACACGAACATGGAACTCACTTTGTTAAAGTGGTGATTTGAATGTTGTGAAACGCTTTGATTGTGTGTTAGTGTATAAGATTAGGTATTGTGTGTAATGTTGGGATATGTGTGTAGGGTGACATGACATGTGGGAGGGGGGGGGGGGTGGTGTAATGTGGGAGAAGGAAGGGGACTTATAAAAAATAGTTGGGTATATTCTAAAGTCATTAGTAGCTAACTATATAGACCACATAGTAACAGGCTGAGATCCAAAGCGCTAGGCCGCTGATACGAACAATGGCACTTTTTAGTGTTTCGTACCCAAAGGGTGCCAACGGAACCCTATTACTAAGCCTCCGCTGTCCGTCCGTCCGTCCGTCCGTCTGTCACAGGGCTGTATCTCAGTAACCGTAACAGATAGACAGCTGAAATTTTCACAGAGTATGTATTAATTTTGCCGCTATAACAACAAATAGGTAGGATTAAAAAATAATTAAGATAAAAGGGGGCCCTCATGCAAAAAACGTAACGTTTTTTTTTAATCGAATTTACGATGATACGGAACCCTTCGTGTGCGAGTCCGACTCGCACTTGGCCGGGTTTTTCAAATCTTCAAGCACTGTCGATGGTATACTTAAAATATTAATCACAAAAATTAAGTTGTCCAATAATAATTAAATTGTCACCCAAATATTCAAAGTGAGTTATTGTTCCTATGTGGGTGTGATCGCTACATTGTGATTGTTATGAGGGGCCTCGAGCGCCCATTTGCTTCTGGTACAAGTTTGTATTAAGTGCAGTAAATTATAACTTATCGGAAATCTTAAATTAGTAGAACTCCGCGTTAAAATCCGTTAATTAGCATGCTGGTAAGTATCTGTTTTTTTTAAGTCTAAATGGACATAGATGACTTATTTCACACCTACTGCAATGCCACCAGCCAAACACACCACGTAACTAGGTGACATACCAAGACCTTCCTTACAACCTAAAACACCGATGATATTTTTTTTTTCATTTATTTATTTAAACTTTTTCGTAGTCAAACTGCAATAAGTTATGTCACAGACATTCGCGGATTCGATCAACTCAGTAAAGAAGAACCCGCAAAAAGAAACTTCACTGGTTTACGTAACATATTGTTCCATGCACAATTATAAAATGCACATTTAGATTTAAATGCTGCTGCCAAACAATTCCTTGGTAGAACAGAGAACAAAGAAAAATAGAAACGGCAACCCTCAGTTTAAATTCCTTCCAACTAACAAAGTTACTAATGCAATAATATAAATGAATGTAATTAATAGTATTACAAGTAATCTCTGGTATAAAAGCCGTCATCAACTTAACCTATCCTCTAACAGCCTGTACTGGCTACTGGGAAAAAGATCCAGGCTGTCACTGTCAAACAAACTGTTTGTTTATAACATCACCTTGGTGCCAGTTTGGACCTATGCATTGGAACTGTGGGGTTCAGCTAGCACATCGAACATCGAAATACTACAACGCTTCCAAAACAAGGTCCTTCGCAGTATCAGCAATGCCCCATGATTCACCAAAAACGAGGAGGTCCACAAATACCTGAACGTAACCACAATCAAGGTGGAAATCCAGAAGCGCTCAAAATCCTACAAATCACGACTACAAAATCACACAAATCCTCTAGCTGTGGGACAACTTAACATTAAAAACGATGTGACACGGCTGAAGCGACCCAGCATTGAGGCCGAATTATAAATACAGTAAATTATATAAAGAAATATGAAGCTAGTCATCGCTGGACGTCAGCTTTTCAAGTCATATCCAAATACCGAAACCTCTGATAAAGGCTCCAAATTCAAGCTGATTCCAGAGAGACAAGACATACACAAAAAAAAATCTTAACCTATGTCAGGTGTATAAGATTGCCACAGCGACCATCGTTCATTCATGGTGGTCACAACCCGGGCCTGCAGTTCAACGTGGAAGCCGAACTCGGATGTAGGTTTTCCTCCAAAGTGTAGCCTGGGGTCCTACAAACCTAATGTGAAGGAGCTCTTGGCCGGCTGGGATGCCTTTCGCGGCCCAAGGGCGTCGGCGGGAGCTTTTTATGACATAAGACTTATACTATACTAGACTCTATGCATAAACTATTACTATTGTTTACATCATTAATTTATAAGACCAGCATGTACTTCGCGAGGGAGTTGTACGTTAGCTGAGTTGGCTCCCTTTTCCTCTTAGTCCTAAGTTACGAGTATTGTATACAAAACTGTTAATGTTTAAATGAGGAAATAAACGTTTATTCTATTCTATTCTATTCTATTTCGACAAATTATGTCCTAAATTTGAATTTTATTTTAATTAGTTAATCCAAATTAAAGATAACCTTAAATTTATTGTAAATTTATATGATCATTAATTTTTATTTACTCATTTAATTGTATGAAAGTATTTTTTGGTAGTTTTTTTTTCGTGTGTGTTCTATGTTGTTAATTTAACTTGTATGATACTCATTTGGTCGTAACTTCGCTGGTCTATGTGTATTTATGTTGACAATTTATTTCTATTTGTATTCGACTATTTGTTACGGAAATAAAATATAAAAATATTAAAAGGAAACTTGCACTGGGACTCTAAGGACCGAGCGCACGAAAGGACAGCAACGTCGATATGAACGTCAACGTATAATTAAGGTCAAGGTCAAGGTCAAAAAAATTGCATTGCACAAAAGTATATCAAAACGTTGATCGATGATTTTAGCCGCTAATCGTTACCACTCATCTCACCATCTCGTCTCATCTCCTCGATTAGCGTTCACGTTACGATTAAATAATAGTATTTCAAAGTGTCAAGGCAAGTACGCTGTTGGGAGTTGCCCTGCAGAAAAATAATTTGCCGATTGTTTCGGGGACTATTTGTGTTCTGACTCCAGGCAATCTAACTTTAACGATTAGCAGTCTTATTCAGAGTGAACTTGAGAAAACTTAGTACGGGATTAACACCGAACTAACCATACAAAAACCGATTTCGTCCGGCATAGTAAAGTTAGTCCGCCCCCTCTGTATATTATTTTGTGCAACTCGATTTCAGATGACGGACCATTATCCGTCACATCATCATTAAAAATGATCGTAACGGATAAAATGTATCGAGCCGTTGTGCACTCGAACCTTTGATAACTAAAAGTCGTATTCAGAGAGCACCTGTCAAAACTTAGTACGAGATTAGCACCGGACTAACCATACAAAAACCGGTTTAGCCCGGCGGCGGATTCAAGGTAGTCCGCTCACTCTGACGCGCAAACTGTTTTACTTGATTGTACACTTTTACAATACTAGCTATAACGGACCCACCCAGCGTCCGCATAGCGTGCACACCGCATACCACATGGTGGCACCACAATAAAACACTCTGACCCGACAAACGGCTCAGTTACAAGATTGATCTTCACAAATTAAACGCTCTTTTTGTTTCTGAACAAAAATGGCGCCTGTCCACCCGTCTCAATTGATTTAATACCGACAATTACACGGGGCCGCCTAATAAATAACAAACCTTTTTATTACAGTCCACATTGCCTCGAAATATTTGTAAGTGGACTGGAGTGAAACTTTCGTTGAATGATTACTGATTCTGTTCGATAATCAAGTTATTTGGTTCTAATTTCGAAATCAGCCGATTTGGACTGTTTGATATCTCCACTAATAATAAAACACTACGGGGATGGCGTGTTTGTAATTTTGGAATTTTATAAAAAATCTTATTGTTAGGGCTTATACTAACGAAACAGATCATAAAAAACTATTTTTCGGAAATGTTTGTCTGTCTGTCTGTCTGTCTTCAACACTGTTTGGCCGCTTTTTACGATAAAACGGCTTCTATTTAGATGCGATTTTCACTTATATAATCAAGCATATCTCGAAGAAGTTTTCGCCAAATATCATCGCGATATGTTAAAAAATTGGCGGAGTTGCAAGCGAGAATGTAATTTTTTTTAGGGTTCCGTACCCAAAGGGTGAAAACAGAATCCTATGACTAAGCCTCCGCTGTTCGTCCGTCCGTCCGTCCGTCCATCCGTCTGTCATAGGGCTGTATCTCAAGAATCGTAACAGGTAGGAAGCTGAAATTTTCACAGATTATGTATTTATATTGCCGCTATAACAACAAATAGGTAAAATTATAAAATAATACAAATTAAAGGCCCCCCCCTTTAATTTTTGTTGTTTTATAAACAAAGCTTATCTTACCAAAAATTGTTTTTTGGGGTAAATTATTTTACTATGGTACGGAACCCTTTGTGTGCGAGTCCGACTCGCACTTGGCCAGTTTTTAACCACCGAATTCACGCGTTGCGGGGAGGCGTCTCGGCGGCCGACCCTAATTCTCACTATCTAACCCTAACGTGAGCGGCGAGCAGACTGTATAATATCGGACTTTAACGTAAGAGACGAAGTCACAGCTAGTTGTTAGATATTTGAGTACGCGCATCCATTCGTATGATAATAATATTAACCTAATTGCCTGGTAACAGCTGATTGAGATCACTTTGATAGGGCCTTAAGTGAAACAATATTAAACACTAGTGGCTCTCTGAGCTGTAAACTTCGCGAGTCTTTCTTTTCATACCTGAAAGCTGAATAAATGTTCACCACACACCTTAACATCAAATCACATTATTTTTCTAACTGTATTAAGTATCTAACGCTTTTATTTAATTCAATTTTTCTGCTATTTTGAAAAATTTCCAAAACTGAATCGACAATAAATTATTGAACCTGCAAAGAATTTAACGAGAATCGGTCGAGAAATGCGACCAGAGCCCGTAGTCCCAGTTGTCACATAAATTGGTGTTTACGCAAAACCGATCAAGTGGCGTTTTCAAATGTATGGAGAAATTGAAGAGCGCGCGCAGTGGCCGTTAAGCGAACTAACATTTGCGAGTCCAAGTTTGATTTGAAAACTTACGTATCGTCGCCGTATATACGTTGACGTTGCCGTTTACGCAGACTTCGCGTTGTCATACAAATTGGAAGTCCGCGTTTGACTTTGACAGCTTGAAGAAGTAAAACCATAGAATATCTAGTAAAAGCTTATCTGAGTTTTACGTCAAAGTTCCGTAAAAGCCAATATAGGTGAGATTTCGGACTGATCACTCTGTAGAGTAGAACATCCGGATACACAAAAACCGGCCAGTTAATTTCTTCAGTGCACACATTTCAGTAGTATATGAAGTGCTTTTCAGGCAGCTCTGCGAGAATTTCAATCACCAAACAGCCGGGCCGGTTGCGCGAAGTCACGTTAAATATTTTTACTAGCGCACGTCCGAAGCGCAGATGTGCATCTAAGTGCACTTTTACGGCCGAATGTAATGCACTTCCCGGTTTATTGGCCCACTTCTTTGTGCAACGTTTTCGGTGGAATAATTAATCCGGACTCTGATGCGAAGTTTAATGTTTAATTTACGCCGAATTACTCTTAAAATGCGAGCAGCCCTATTCTTATACTCTAAATGTTTCGTGTAAAATATTATATTTATTGTATTTCAGTTCATTACGGTCGCTGTGTAAGAAACAGCTTGTATACATACCCGGGGGATGGGCATAGTGCCGTGTAGTACGATCAGCGATCGATCATTCCGATTCCACCCCATTCCAAGAACTCCGCTCCCTTCTTTTATGGCTAATTTAAACGTTCATAATCTGGTTCACCAACTCCCACTCCCATTGACACTCCTTACCAAAAGACATAAACACGGAAGTGGGCTTATAACCATTCTGAAGTTGGCTTGTTGTAATCCTAACGGCGCTTTCCGATTAAGCCAATTCTGGAAAGTGAAATTCCGGATTTTTTTGGGTTCTCGGGGTAATTTGGCCGGGTTTTCCAGTTAAGTTGAACACATTGTTTCAAAGGTCATTCCGGACTTGTAATGTAGGAATTAGAAGCATCTTTGGAGTTAGAATGATTCGCGCTGAGTACTATAACAATGATTACGGCTGCAGCTATACAAGTGCCTCTAACATACTTGTACGAGCAGTGACAATATAACGAATCCTGCTTCTAGCCAAAAGAGCTAATATACGAATAGGAACATAACATATGAAAAGAGGCATGACTATTGAGGCACCCTTTCATATTAGCTCTTTTTTCCGTCTTAAATGCGTGATGTCATGAATGTACGTACGGGGACGCATCATAAAGTCCAAAAAGCACAAAGTCCAAAACCCATACCGTCCAAAACACTAATGAATACGGAACTTTTTCAATTAGGTTAGGTTAGGTTAGGTTAGATTATAATATTTTCATTTATAAATATATGCAAAAATACATACTTTTGGATGTTCTGGGTTTTGGACCTTATGCTTTTTGGACTTTATGAAGGCGACCCGTACGTACGTACATACACATTTTAAAGGAATTAATTGGTATCAAGTAGAAAATGTCAAGAACTTCAAACACTCTCCACTTCGACACGAGAATATATGCTTCGTACTAGTATCGGAATACCGATGTTGTGAGTGCAGTCACTTTAATACTGCAGTAAATATCTCTCTCTGCAGCTCATCGGAAAATTCCAGCAAATAAGCAATTTGTTATCGTATCAGCGAAGAGCTTATTACAGCTTCTAATCTCAGTAGGCCTATTATTTAAATTTCGTGCTCAGGAATCAGGAATCATTAAAAAAACATGAACAATACAATAAAAAATACATAAAGTCGAACATAGAACCTCCTCCTTTTATGAAGTCGGTTAAAAATGCCTTGTAACTATATATTTATCAGTGAAATAACCTATTGATTGAAATGTATGAATAGTTTTAGCTTAAAATGTAAATAGAAATGTGTATTTTACTTCTTAATTTCATTTGTAATCGCATTATTTTAAAATAATAGTAATAATAATAATAAATAATAGTATATTCTTTTGAGGTTAAAATGTTGCCTTATAAAATGTTGATGCTATATAAAAGTTCTGTTGAGATAAGGCAGAAATAATGATCAAACAGCCAACTTAAAAGGCAGAAATAACTATGACCAATAATGCAATGGTCTAGCTTTGAATTCAGCCAGATAGCCACGTCGAAAATCGAAAGATTTCTTGATTCTATGAATATTATTGATCAATATTGTTAAATGTCAATAAAACATTTATTTTTATTTAATTTATTAATTAGGGCAAGCTCACAAATTACATTTAAATAATATTAGAAAAAAACCATTAAAGGAATAACACAAATAAAGAGGTCACACAGCTGGAATAAACATTTGATAAGAACGTGAAATTACGAAGCAAAAACCAAAATACCTGCATACAGTTTAAGCAGAAAACCATTTACAATGTAAATGGATGTAATGACATAGTAATAAGGGATTGTTTTCAGCTAATCGATCAAACCCTCAACAGCCTTCTCAAACATGTCCTTACTAAAACCGGCCAAGTGCGAGTCGGACTCGCACACGAAGGGTTCCTTACCATCGTAAATTATTTAACACCAAACAATCAAATTTTTTGTATGGGGCTCTTTAATTTTTTATTATATTTTAATTTTACTTATTTGTTGTTATAGCGGCACAATAAATACACACTTTGTGAAAATTTCGGCTGCCTACCTATTACGGTTCATGAGATACAGCCTGAAAGATGGGCGGACGGACGGAAGGACGGACGGACAGCGGAGGCTTAGTAATAGGGTTCCGATTTCACCCTTTGGGTACGGAAGCCTTAAAAGGTATTATTCCGTATCAAAGTCCTTACTCGTTGATATCAAATAAACACATAATATGTTCTCCTGCTAGATATAAGTCTATATCAGTCTATAAGGATTGCGCAAGAAACCAGGACTCAGTATTACCACAATGTTATCACGGCTCGCAGCGACATTGTAGCAAGTAGTGTTTCGGTGCATCCTTTGATAGCTACTACAATTTTAACACACCTTTGATATAAAGCGTACGTAATTTATAACCCTCGATACCGTTCCGGAATCCCCATCAAATGTTGATGGCTTTAATGTTCAATTTGAGGTTTATCGTGTAGCCGGAAGATGTGTGTACTGTAAAGGCAATTTTGTATGAAGAGATTTGGTCCCAAGCTTTATCGCTCAGCTGATAGATCTTTAGGACAGGAATAAGTTAGACGCAATACCCGCGAATGGTATGTTTTGCTGGTTCGGGTCCAGCCTAAATAGAAAGAAAGTGGTGCATTTCGGGGCGAGGAATTGAACCCAAACCTCTGGTACGCTAGGCCAGTCCCCGCGCCACTAAGCTACGAGCCTATTTGGTGGTTTTTTTTACCTGGGAAGTGGTTCAAGAATACAGAATGTAATAGCAATTTTTTTTGTCAAGCGCATGGACTCTTGAACTTTAACAGGGCTGCAAAGACCTTGCCGACCGCCCAGGCAATTCCTCACATCATTTCAAAGGACCCCTTTGGTTGAAATACCTCGGCAGGTGGGGCATTTCACATATTTTCGAGCCTACAAATAAAGGATTTACCGGATTGTTTATTTCGTTTTATTATTATTATTGATTTATTGGATCCGTTGGTTCTATTTCCAGGAATGTTTGCATTGAATGAACAAATTCAATACGCATTTGCCAATAAAGGACCTTGCCTTAAATTGCTGCCTTTTTATCAAGGTTTTTTTGTTTGTGCGGCCTATAATCCAAACTTAGTTATTTTTGTTAAGAATATTGTTAGAAAGAAAATTGTTATAACGTGTTTGCCTCAACTCAGTCCGAATGAAGTTATAAGGGTTAGAAGTTATAATTGTTTTTTTCGTATTGATTTATGTGAACTTCTGGCATTGTCATAACAATTTTTTTTTTAACATTGTTCTTAACAAAAATAACTAAGTTTGAATTATGCCCGCGCAAATAAAAAAAGGCACCACCTTTCATACAAAATCCGGCATTGCAACTAGCCCAAGAATTCCCAAAAGATGGTAAGGCACCTATCGCAACAATAATTGACATAAAGAGAAAATATACAAATTAGTAATGTGACGACATCAGTCAGTCTCGAAGGCGCGACGCCTCGGTGTTCGATCATCGAGGTTAAGCCATTCTGAGCGGGCGGGTACTCGATGGGATGGTTCGACCATTAAGGCTGGACGTAGTTCGGATTCTATGTATGTAGGGCTGTATATTCTAGCGTCACTGCAAGCAAGGATCTTCTCCAGTGGCAACACGGTAAAATTTTTAAAACTTTCTACGATTTAGTTTGAATACTAATATTTCTGTCATGAACTATTTACTACAGTGACCTCTTAATAAAGAGTAGACTTAAAAAAATACAACATACATTTGACAGAGTTCAAGAACAGAGCATTCCTCCACAGTTTCACGCACAAAATACAGTTCGTTTTATGTGCAGAGGCGGGCCCTCTTTAACGGTAGAGCATGGTAATAAATTTAGAATCAACAATATAAAATTTAGTATTATTAAAACATGTCCCTGCATTTTATTTAGATGACTTTTAGTGTGATCGTTTTGTTTGGAAATTTATTAGCCCTGTTTTTATATCGGCCGTCCACAAATCTTTTAATTTCGATTTTTTTTTATTAGCGTTGCTCAGGATTCCATGATGTCATTTTCCTCATTTCGAAAACGGCTGGTTTTTTAAGTGACTGGTCAAGGAATATGTATGGAAAGTCTAGTCTTTTTATCCAGAGGACATTCAGAAAAAATATTTAACTTTGCTATTTATTTCAATTCCAATTATTATTTCTCAAATTTAATTGAAGTAATAAAATGTCATTTTAATATTTGAAACCATTTAACTTAATGTAACTGAGCATGCACGACTAACACCACATGTGTGTAATGTCGTGAGCATAATACACCACATGGGAACTAGGTGCCATGCCAGGACGTCCCTTATATTGCACGGGCACATCGAACTAAATGGAAAATTCGCTTCTGTTAATTCGAATTCAACTTTAACTTAATGTAACTGAGCATGCACGACCAACACCACATGTATGTAATGTCGTGAGCCTAATACACCACATGGGAACTAGGTGCCATGCCAGGACGTCCCTTATATTTCACGGCCACATTGAACTGAATGTAAAATTCGCTTCTGTTAATTCGAATTCACCTCATATGACATGCACGGGAAAAAAATACATTTAAATCCTATTATTTTTACATGCCAAAACTCGCACGGGACTCCATTCAGGCATGATAAAAATGCGGACGGATCTAAGATCACAACATTTCTCCACATTTCAGGTGACCATGGCTCTCATTATTACTTATTTATGATTTGTCAATTTTTATGAAGATCGTTCAATACATTTGCATAAAAATATGTATCTATTAAGGCGACGAAGTCTTCAAATTAAAGTAATAAAATGCTCGGGACATCAAATCCATTGAAATTAAAACCCTCTATTGCTATTAATTCTAAATCATTGGCAACAGCTCAAAAAAGTATAATATACATTCAAATTACATTAATTCAGTATCCGTACGATTAGTTGACTTTTTTTAAATTCCCGCACTAGTTTTTCCGAGGCCCGTAATTTCAATTAAGAGGGGGACATATATTGAGTCGTATTCACTACGTATAATATTCACAACGTATAATCTTATTTTTTTCCAAAAAATTAAAACCATGCATAACGTATAATAGTCACAACGTATAATGTTATACGTTGTGCATGAGTTTAAAAATAAAATAAACTCTTTGCATCATGCAGAACGTATAATAGTCACAACGTATAATATTCCTAACATGAATTCACAAAAAAAGAAAACCATGCAGAACGTATAATATGCCAAGAAGCACTGCATAAAGCGCCCTAACAACGATACATTTAAAGCTGAAATTGCTACGAATCGATATCTGTTGAAGAGTAACAATTTGCTACAACGCTAATTGAGACGGTCGAAAAGTCGCGTGCGAGTATAATCTTTAATTTTATATCGATTAGGGCGCTTATCGTATGAAATATTTTAGGATTATATGATATGCATGGTTTTCTTTTTTTGTTAAATAAAGATCATAACATTATACGTTGTGACTATTATACGTTATGCATGGAGAAATAAGTAATTAAATGTTTTGGACTTCTTCATGCACTACGTATAAGATTATACGATCTGCCGATTATACGTTGTGCATGGTTTTAAAATTTTGTTAAAATATGACATTATACGATCTGCATATTATACGTTATGCCGTTCCCCCCATATATTTCAGTGCAGTAAAAAAATGTTTGGTGAGGACATCGTCCAAACCGATGCAGAAAAAAATGTACATGTCTCTGTACAACCTCGAATTATTGAAATAAGGGTAACGTCACAGATTACATAATGTAATGTGTAGCTCGTATCCATCATAATATATGATGGATACGATGATTTTGAGCGGCTCGTAGCCTAGTGGCGCGGGGACTGGCCTAGCGTACCAGAGACCTGTGTTCAATACCGACATGCACCACTTTCTTTCTCTTTCCGAGTTCGATAATTGCATTCCGTTACGAATTCGAGCTGCTCCATGGTTCGGAATCCATGTAAAACTGTAGGTCCCCTTCCCCTACTAGGTGGTAGGGTTTATGCCCGCCCGGGTTGGTACCATCGCATTGGATGAAAAGATGGTCGAAGCGGCAATGAAAAATTGTCCGTGTTTTCCATCCAGTTCAATGTAGCAGTGCTCATAAAGGGAAGGTCCTGGCATGGCACCAAATTCCTTCGGGAATGAGGTGTATTGGGCTAATAGCATAACGGTAGTTGTGTGGTATTAGCCATCCATGTCAGGTCGCATAAAAAAAAATGAAGCGAAAATATATCAATAAAATTGATAAAATCTGAAATCTTTGTACCAAAGCCCAACAAATCATTATGATTACACATAAACGGATTAGGCACTGAAACAACATGCAAAATTGAAAATATTTGTCGGCGGCAAAAGACAGCATCGGTTGATGCATTGCACGCCTAGGCTATTCATTGAAAGGAATTGAAATAATATGGGTTTAAATAAAAAAAAAAATTATATGTATCAAACTCCACCTTAATATTTAATTATAAAAAAGTTGAAATATCGTATGTATCCCCAGACGAAGTTAAGCGCAGTTTACATTTAAATGGTAATTATGACATTATTGAAATATAATTGTTTTTCTATAGCGGAAATGTAATGAACACCTCATTGGTGCAGCGGCGATATGAGGCGCCCGCTGCGCGCTTCGTTCCGTATTCAAATCTCGCAGAAAGAACGTTGCATGTTAAAGTGGTAATTGCATATTCTGTATTTCTTGTGTTATTAAAATGGTTAAAAAACCATTTAATATTTACTCGTCCAATATGATCGTCTTAATAAATTTTAGGTTTTTTTTTTGTTTTTTTCTTTATCATTATTTTTTTCAATGCATTTGCCCGTCCCATATTAATGTGATATATATGTATGCCTACCGTGAGGCAAGGACCCATTAATTGGAGAAAGAGCCCAGTATAAAGAACCTTAGGTACCCAGGAGTACCTCGCCAGTACCGCGTGTGCTCGAAACTGGAACAATCCAAGGGACTTTCGGTGCTCTTCATCGTCGAGGACGCAGCGCTCCTGAACCGCATCCTGTGGGAGAAGGAGAAGCAAGGTGCCCACCCGCACACTTCTGGAAGTCTCCATCGTGGTGAGTCGTCCTACCTTCATTTATCCAACCCCTAGAAGATTGTATATTGCATGGGACCACAAACCTTTTATTTTTTGCGAACCTATATAGGCTTCCCCTTTCCAAACTTACAAAAAACCCAGCGACCTACCCGCGCCATCAATAATTAAGATAATCAAGAAAGTAAATTTGTAGATTCGCGGTTTAGCTATAATTTAAAGGTGAAACTGTGTCCCTGATCTTTCAAACTAGGCCAACATGCATAAACAAAGAATGAAACCGTCACATATTCACTGTTATAGGTGTGAACTATAGTTAGGACATCGATGTAACCTTTAATATAAAAAAAAACCAAAATGACTTGTAGTTATAATCAAATGTGGTTTCACTTACGCCCTTATAGAGTTGAATGCAGCGTTCAGTCGTTATAACTGGAGAAAACTCGCCGGCGGTGCCGCCATTGTGTATAACCCCTCCCCCCCCCCGCCCCCATATAAACCAATTTCTGTTCCTACTGCCGTGCTTCCATGCTCGCTGATGGCTATCGGCCAGTCAATCGTTAAGGTTGTCGCCGGCCGGAGCACACTTGTAAATTACGGACACCATAAAAAGCGCGTTCCGTACTAATTGGGAACATCCACGGAACCCCGCGGCGTGGATTACCGCAGGTTATGGCCGTTGTTATTCTGGAGATTTACTATAGACAATCGTACCTTTCTTCGGAGATAGTTTTAATGTCAGCGCGATACCGTGTGATTCGTATTATAAGGTCTAGGGTCATATTCGAAAGTGTGATTCGAAAACACGCATACTCTCGAGCTATCTCCCTGGAGGAAGGGGCAAACGAATTGTAGCTCATGGACGCGGGGCTCTCCATTCCAGAGGTCATGGGTTAAATCCCCCACAACTTTCTTTAAATTTTTGAGTTGGATAAGTGCACTTTTGTTACGAATGCTAGCTGTTTCATGATTCGGAATCCACGAAAAACTGTAAGCTTCCTTTCCCGAATGAGTGGTAAGTCCACCAGGGTGGCATGGAAAAATGGTGAAAGAAAGCGGCAATTAGAAAAAGTTTTCATTCATGCAACCGGACATGGACGGCTAATGTCACAAAAGTATTGTTATGATTTCAATTCATTTATTTAAACTTTTTTGGTATAGGTATTATGTGGTGTGTACCACATTCGCGAAGAATTAGGTTATTTAATTGGATGGAAAACACGGACAATGTTTAATTGCCGCCTCGATCATCTTGTCATCCAATGCGACGGTACCAACTAGGGCGGGCTTATAACTGGATGGAAAACACGGACAATGTTTAATTGCCGCCTCGATCATCTTGTCATCCAATGCGACGGTACCAACTAGGGCGGGCTTAAAACCTACCACTTAGTAAGGGGCCTTCAGTTTTACATAGATTCCGAACTCTGGAGCAGCTCGCATTCGTGACGAAATGCACTTATCCAACTCAGAAAGAGACAGAAAGTTGTGCATGAACGGGGCGAGGATTTGAGCCCAGACCTCTGGTATTCAAGGCAAGTCCCCGTGCCACTAGGCTTCGCGCCGCCTGATGGCTCCAGGTAATGTAGCTGTGCTCATAGATGAAGGCTCTAGCACGGCACCAAACTAAGGTAATAAGTTGTATTGGGCTAATATCACAAACCTTCATATGCCTTTTTTCATCTAGAGCTATAACATTATTCTCACAGTGTTATATTTGAATTTGTATCAAAAGTTATTGTTTCATGTAATAAAAAAGCTAATTATATATTATATTTTTTCCTTAAAATAACATATTTCCGAAGTGATTTGAATTCCATATTCACAACTGTGTAAATTAGAACCGAAGTAATTCGATCCCGTTCATTGAAAAAAATCATTGTCGTATTACGGAACTTATTTTTTTTAGAGTACAATTAAGAAAATATTGAAACTGTAAACTTGCATATTATTAGGACCTTACAGAAAAAAACAAATGTTAAGATGAAATCGTCAGCCTCAGCAGCTAAGTGCGGCGATTCGATATTCGAAATCGAGGTAAATAACCATGGACTCGGTCGGCTTCTGTGTCGCTGTGATAAAATTTGATCCCCTTTTTCTTACTGACTACATAATTGGGCAAATATGGTCGAAGCGGAAATCAAAATTGTTCTTGTTTTGCATCCAGAATATGTAACCGTGCCATTAAAAGAATCAAGTAAATTATCTTAAAACAAGATAATTTATAGAATTCTATCGCTTTATTAAGTTAGTTTACAGAAATATTAGTGTAGGGATGAGCTAATGCATGTGCAAGATGGTGTGGGTGTGTGTGTTAGATGGTGATGTATAGGTTTGTGTCTGCGAACGTGGTTGACTATGAGTATAAATATGACATAAGTACCACTAGACACAAAACTAGGAAAAAATATATAATTAACAACTTCCTCAAGTCACTTAACTACCAGGAGACTGAGAGACTTCTCAACGTTGCTAAATAAATATAGGTAGTCACTGTTCTAACTGTAAGAAATGAACACAAAATTAAACTGCATACTTTTGTTTTATTTTATATTATTTTATATTATTTCGAACAGAATCTTAAATTCTTTGTTTGTTTGTTAGTTAGTAAGCTATACAATAAGAAAATGTATTATTGAGCGCCATTTCATTTCAATCTTCGCGTACGGTCGTTTTCTTTGGAACCTATACACTGGAAATAGAGACAAACTCGAGATCTCTTTCCGTTATATTGACGCCAAGCAAGAGTAAAGGGGACACTAGGAACTGTTTCTCCTCTCAGTGTATAGATTCGAAATTAAACGACTGTACTGCAGAATTGTTCCACTCCTCTGCGAGACGGGCCTAGCCCGGTGCAGAGTAGGTGAGCCTAAATATAACCCGCTCATATGTTATATCTGTAACAAAGTGTGTCATACCTATCAAATAAATAAATTAATTAATTAAAAATAAAGTCAAATACGTGAGTGCGATTAAGTATTTATGCATGAGTGTTTTTAAAGGTGAAAAATATAAACAAAAACCAGACCGAAACTAGTTTCGTCTTTTAGCTCATTCAAAGCGTCATAGATACCGTGTCGCCAATACAAATATTTTTTGGCTGAAAGAAACAGTGATAAACCCTGAGGTAACAGAAAACTGACCGTTCAGTCCGCCATGTCATTTTTACAAAGGGATTCAGCGCTGAGTCATTCACCGCATACGCAAAAGTTGAAAGACCTCGCTATTTCTCACCCCCTCCATGCCTCACCCGCCTCTATACCACCCCCAGTGTTGCTATGGCAACGGCTAATTGCTTTCGGAACCCGCGCGGCCACGTGTAATTTTATACGATCGTATTTCATATTTCGCCAGATTTATTTGTTTTTTTTTTTGTCTGTTGCGGGCCGGAATTGCCGTGGAACGGGGGTAATTAGACGTGAAGGGGATCCGGTAATATCCAGACCACTCACATCATAATACAATTAATATAAGAATAAAATAATTTTGAATCAAATAATTTAGGAATGGAGTTCATTCAAAATGGCGAGAATTTAGGTAAATCATTTATTCATATAATTTTAAAATCGATTAATATTTAGGTAAGGATCCTAGTCATTTTAGCCCCTTTTCAGTCATAACACTTCAACTTTTTTTTTTCGTTTTGAAGCCTTTCGGAGTCACAGCACTGCAAAGTTTTACAAAGGCGTAGTTTTTAAAGTTAAGGTGGGCCATCCCGCACAACTCTCCATACAAACGGGGAAAGAATATCACGCCCATATTTCTTGTCAAAGATCCCAAATTTTGCTCTAAATAGCTTTATTTGATCGAACTAGATGTCTGATGACCGTTGGTATTGTAAAATTGTGTTTGATTTCTAAGTTATAAGGTCCGAATGTTAGAATATTTCGCGCGTTTTATACAATAACTTTGGAGGTGGATTACGCAATGATAAAGTAAGTACATTTTAAAAAGATTAGTCATCAGACATAGCTTATTTAATCAAGATTTATAATCTATTATATCATTTGTTTTTGTTCGATTTTTGACTACAGCGGTCGCGGTTTACTTTTAGCTATAAGTCGTTTTGTAATTAACATTTTCGTAAATCTTACCAAATCATACACTATGCACATTGTCTTTACTGTGGACAAGTTGCATCTTCCTCATCGCGAAGCCTGTCTTATTCTTTGAAACAGGGAAGGTCCCAGAGCGCAACAGCACGGTTTTGTACCGTGCACGCGAATGAGTTAGTCCCGCCGGGTTGGGCCACCTTAAGGGTACACCGCGGGTACACCGGAATCGACCGCAAGGCAAGAACACATTCATTATGGAAAGAAAGAACTAATTTATGAATATATTGGAAGGCTGGACTTGAACCGGCAAACTAACGCTCGTAGCAACTACTAATATTGCCAGCATCTATTTTACAGAGTCCTTGCTTAGCGGTCGATTCTATAAAGATATCATATTCGTTGAAAAAAGCGACATCCTTGCTTAGTACGAAAATGTTTAGTGTACATACTTAAGGTTCACGTCTGCCTTTATTTCACCTGCACTGTCAAATGTAATCATCCAATGCAATGGTACCAACTAGCACCTAGCTCAACCCTAACTATTCTACCTAATAGGGACCAAAAATGGCACCTAATTTGCACGGTGTGATGTTGTGATATCAAGACAGCAGGTGTGGTATAAGCCATGTCCAGTTACATAAAGAAATAAAACTATGTTTGATCAAACAGTGGAAAAAAATATTTTCTGGATCGCCTACGTATGCCGATAAATTCCTAAATTAACGTTTGCACTGAGAATGAGAATTTAGGGAAGGGTCGATCTCATTACACACACAATATTGAGTTGAACAAAATTGTTTCATCAACTCGTTTCAATCTTATATAGCCACTTTCTTAGCGCAATTTATTTGCGAAATTTAAATTTAGTTAAAATTTTTATTTTAGCGAATGTGTCGGTTTCACCCGGATTTTTTATGCTTACATGGATGCCTAATACCAAATAATTACCGTTATGATATTAGCCCAATGCACCACATTCCCGAAGGAGTAAGGTGCCATGCCAGGACCTTTCCTTTACAATCTTACAATACTTTTCCTTTGAACAGGATGGAAAACACGGAAAATGTTTCATTGGCGCTTCGTTTAAATAACATCTGCCATTCCTTTTTCATCTAAGATCTGCCATATCTTTCGAAAAACAAGTATGGCTGCCTGTGTAGAAGGACCTAGAAGGCTCGGAACAGCTAGATTCACTTCACCTCTCGAAACCACGTTCAGGGAGGCTCCATAACAGCAGATATCCGTACCTTTGTAGTGATCCAGCTCTCTTGTTCTTTACTAGCTGAGGTTCCCGGAGAGCCGCGCCCGGTAAAATATAGTTTCACCTTCGCGGTCTTTTCACTCAAACGGCCAGAGCCTTTAGTGCCACTTCCGGGGGAACGGCAGAACGTCTAATATGCAGATCGTATAATTTCATATTTTAACAAAATTTTAAAACCATGCACAACGTATAATCGGCAGATCGTATAATATTATACGTAGTGCATGAAGAAGTTTAAAAAATAAAATTACTTATTTCTCCATGCATAACGTATAATAGTCACAACGTATAATATTATGATCTATATTTAACAAAAAAAGAAAACCATGCATATCATATAATCCAAAAACTTTTCATACGATAAGCGCCCTTACAAATATACTTTTAAAGCGTATACTCGCACGTGACGTTTCGACTGTCTCAATTAGGGTAAGGTGGCCTTTCAAAATTGTAGCAAATATCGATTCGTAGCAATTTCAGCCTTAAATGTACCGTTATTAGGGCGCTTTATGCAGTGCTACTTGGCATATTATACGTTCTGCATGGTTTTCTTTTTTTGTGAATTCATGTTTCAGTTTCAGTTTCAGTTTCTTTATTTCCTCCATTAGATGTATATTACACACTCGGATTCGTCATTTTTTTTCCTGTCGGTTCGATTACTTCTGGCGAAGAAGAGCCGACAAGAAACTTCGTCAGGTTGGTCATTGTATTATTATTTTTTCCAGTGTTACTTACAAACTAGTTTACAGTGATTGATTGATTACTACTGCTCACAAAGAACATTATTATAAGAACATTATATACATTGGTGAGGAGCAAACTCTTGTTAGGAATATTATACGTTGTGACTATTATACGTTCTGCATGATGCAAAGAGTTGATTTTATTTTTTAACTTGATTCATGCACAACGTATAACATTATACGTTGTGAATATTATACGATATGCATGGTTTTAATTTTTTGGAAAAAAATACTATTATACGTTGTGAATATTATACGTAGTGAATACGACTCCCACTTCCCACCTAAATCGATCAAACTAGACTAAGGCTGAGATAAATAGTCGTAACCGAAACTAAGACTAACGAAAAGTAGTACTTTGTGACGTCACTTTGCAATACTTTGAGATTTCGACCTTACAAAATGTGTCAAAGTGACATTACAAAGTACTTCTCACTTGCAATCTTCGTAAGCGTGGCCTGTAGGGGCTCGTTTGCTTGTAACAGAGAATCAATCCAGCATTTTCACTAATATAGCCGAGATCTTTTATTTACACAGTTCGCGACGCAACCAACGTATGCAAATATTTGGAGAAGACAGTTTTGACAGCCGCCCTTTGGCAGACTGAAGATAAAATACTTGTGTTGCCAGGCAACAAGTACTACTTTTCGTTAGTCTTATTTTTTTTTTTATGGTACCTGACATGGACAGCTTATACCACACAACTACCGTTATGATATTAGCCCAATACAACACATTCCCGAAGGAATTAGGACCTTCCCTTTATGAGCACGGCTACATTGAATTGGATGGAAAACACGGACAATTTTTCATTGACGCTTCGACCATCTTTTCATCCAATGCGAAGGTACCAACCCGGGCGGGCTTAAACCCTACCACCTAGTAGGGGAAGGGGACCTACAGTTTTACATGGATTCCGAACCATGGAGCAGCTCGCATTCGTGACGAAATGCACTTATCGAACTCTGAAAGAGAAAGACAGTGGTGCAAGTTGGTATTGAACCCGGGCCTCTGGTACGCTAGGCCAGTCCCCGCGCCACTAGGCTACGAGCCGCTCAATAGTTTCGGTTACGACTATTTATCTCAGCCTAGTTCTTTCGAAAGTATTAGCAATTGAAGAGCCCGCGTCGTGGGCGTTAAGCGAACTAACATTTGCGAGTCCGAGTTTGATTTGATAGCTTTCGCATCGTCCGCATAAAATTTCGTTAACGTTGCCCGTTTACGCCGGCTCCGTCTTTTCACACAATAACTAGAGTTTCATTTTGACAGTTAGATGCATTAAGGTGGCCCAACCCGGTGGGACTAACTTATTCGCGGGCACGGTACAAAACCGTGCTGTTGCGCTCTGGGACCTTCTATGTTTCAAAGAAAAAGACAGGCTCCGGGATGAGGAAGATGCAACATGTCCACAAAAAAGACAATGTGCATAGTGTATGATTTGGAAAGATTTACGAAAATTTTAATTACAAAACGACTTATTTCTAAAAGTAAACCACGACCGCTGTAGTCAAAAATCTAACAAAAACCAAATAGATTATAAATCTTGATTAAATAAGCTATGTCTCATGACTAATCTTTTTAAGATGTTCTTACTTTATCATTGCGTAATCCACCTCCATAGTTATTGTATAAAACCCGCGAAAAATTCGAATTTTCGGACCTTATAACTTATAAACCAAACACAATTTTACAATGCCAATTGTCATCAGACATCTAGTTCGATCAAATAAAGCTATTTTGAGCAAAATTTAGGATCTCTGACAAGAAATATAGGCGTGATCTTCTTTCCCCGTTTGTATGGGGAGTTGAGCGGGATAGCCCACCTTAAAACCAAAGAATGCGTTGTGAAATATTTTCACGAGTTAAATCCGTTGTTGCATTGTTTGTATTGTTAATTTAAGTAGCCAGTTTCGAAAACATATACCTCGTGTGCCCTATGTACTCAATAAATATACAATGCAATGTATATGAAATATTACGGAACGTGGCGTATGGAAGGAAAGTAGAAGCAAATCGTCGTATGTACAGTGGGCAACAGATCAAAGTTACCGGAAATGACTCAAGCAAAAGATGAACCGTTGACTACTGGCAACACTTTTAGGGGGACTATACATATAATAATTGTTTAACACTGAAAAAAAAATAATGCGCAATTGCTTACTGTTTTAGTACAGGTTACATTCAGTTATTTATGGTAAAGTATTTCTCTACTGTTAATGTATTACGGTTAGTATCTATTATTAAGCAAAGCAGTTATTTTAACCGATTGAACAGTACCGCTTGGTAAAAAATACAATGGGACATCAGATTATTATGAAACGGTTATCTTAACTGAATTGAAATTACGGCTGACTAAAATTAGGCGCGCAACTGTCCAGTTTCAAGAGATACAGTAATTTTAACAGATAGGACAGTGCATTTTTTTACTGAATTTAATTGGTAACATTTAATGTATTGTATTGTATTTATTAAGCATAAAACAAAGTTACACACATATAACAAAACATTGTCAGGTACATGGTGGTCGTTTATATTACTTATCAAAATATGAAATAAAAAATCAAACATTAAACATTCTAACAATAACATAAAATAACAATTGAAATATCAATAGTCAAGTTGGTCACAATGATCAAATAAAATAAAATATACTATGGAAAAATCATTTAAGGTGGCCCAACCCGGCGGGCCTAACTCATTCGCGGGCACTGTACAAAACCTTGCTGTTGCGCTCTGGGACCTTCTCTGTTTCAAAGAATAAGACAGGCTCCATGATGAGGACGATGCAACATGTCCACAAAAAAAATGTGCACTATGCACAAGATTTGATAAGATTTATGAAAATTTTAATTACAAAACGACTTATAGGTAAAAGTATACCACGACCGCTGTAGCAAAAAAATCGAACAAAAACCAAATAGATTATAAATCTTGATTAAATAAGCTATGTCTGATGACTAATCTTTTTAAGACGTTCTTACTTTATCATTACGTTATCTACCTCCAAAGTTATTGTATAAAACGCGCGAAAAATGCGAAATTTTGGATCTCTGACAAGAATTATGGGCGTGATCTTCTTTCCCCTTTTGTATGGGTGCCCTTGTCCCCTTTTGAGCGGGATGGGCCACCTTAAGTCATCATCAAGTGGTCATCAAAATATTCGTTTACCTTGTAATAAAGTCTGTTCGTTAACAAGTTTAAGGCTGTTTTAACTCAGAGGAACCGATTTACTTAGTTGGCTTTATTGCCAACCATTGCAAGACGTTTGTTATTATCAAAATTACAGTTGGGTTCCCTGAATTTTTTTTTTTCAGTGAAGGCCTCTATTATTCCATGTATGTGCGCAACCCTACAAAAAACCTAGGCAGATTTGACAAAAAAATCATTCAATTTGACTTTCGACCGGAAGTGATACTTTTGGTCTGTGTTTCACTGTACACTGATATCGACTTTTCATAATTTTATTCTGAAGGGGTGATCCCACAATACCCTTCGACACGATAATTCGAGGGTTATATTTCACACTCAACCCTTTAACGATAAGCCGCAGCCATATTTACTCGTTTTAAATTTAAATAAATCGCAATTACGTTGCTTAGCCTATGGCCACAATGAGTTTGCACCAGGGGTTCAGTTTTTCGGTAAGAAGAGGATCAACCAACCAACCAAATTAACTAGCATCTTGATAGTCAAGTTAAAATAAGTTTTAAGTTTAAAATCAAATTAAAGTTCAAATCGATAACTGAGCGTTATGCTAGAACCCGGTCACAATATTGGTACGTGGTAAATCGTTTAATTTCGTTTTTCCATTCTTTGTTTTCTCAAGTGCGTCTAACTCAAGCAATGAAATCAAGTATGTCTTTACGGTTTTCAGCCAACATTTTTTTTGGATATACCTGAATACATTACACTGATTGATAAGTCCCAAGGGAATTCGGGGCCATGCCAGGATCTTCCCTTTGCGAGCCATTATCCACTTGATATTGAAAGAAGTGGATGAACCGGACGGGGATTGAATCCATGACCTCTGGCATGATTGACGTCTCCCCACGCCCCTGAGCTACGAGCTGCTTTAGAAGTAATCTCTAGTTCTTACTTATCTAATCTCACAATAAATCATGCATTCATTGACGGCTCAAAGCCAACACTTACGTAAGTAAAGGGAATTCGGGCCATGCCAGGATCTTCCCTTTACGAGCCATTATCCACTTGATATTAAAAGAAGTGGATGAACCGGACGGGGATTGAATCCATGACCTCTGGCATGATTGACGTCTCCCCACGCCCCTGAGCTACGAGCTGCTCTAGAAGTAATCTCTAGTTCTTACTTATCGAATCTCACAATAAATCATGCATTCATTGACGGCTCAAAGCCAACACTTACGTAAGTAAAGGGAATTCGAGCCATGCCAGGATCTTCCCTTTACGAGCCATTATCCACTTGATATTGAAAGAAGTGGATGAACCGGACGGGGATTGAATCCATGACCTCTGGCATGATTGACGTCTCCCCACGCCCCTGAGCTACGAGCTGCTCTAGAAGTAATCTCTAGTTCTTACTTATCTAATCTCACAATAAATCATGCATTCATTTTATTATCTTACGCCGTCCTCCTAACCCACTTTCTTAAATTGTTCACCAACATTTTCTTTATAAATAATCCATGCGGCTGCACTATGGTCAACGTAATTACGGTTACCGTAACTATATTCATGATGCTATTATATTATTCGGCTCTGATTAATGACTTAATAATACGCATTTATCCATAAAGTGTGGACAGATAGCCCTGGGGTAAGGAGAGTTTATATTTATTGTTAGTGCTAGAAACAAATGTTCTTCATTTTAAAACTCGTTAATTTAGAATTAAGTTGTACTAAAAGAAGCTCTAAATTTACTAGTGATCGTAATTGTGTGGATTCAGGTTGTACGCAGTTATAAAAAAGGAAAGTAAAAAAAATGGTAGTACTTTTCCATGTCAGGTAACCAGTGAAATACGTAGTCTCGAGTATAGTTTTAAGCAAATTTTCTGTCTTATAGGCTTGCTGGATGGCATAGCAGCTTGTTGCTTTAGCTTGGATTTTAATTTACTCTTCAAACATGATTCTATACTGATAAAATGGTATAATTATTAGATCTAAAAAGTTCCATAGATAAACAATGTGGGAAATACGCCATCTAGCGCGCTCACTATGAGACCCACTGTCTCCAATTTTGAAAAAATAACAACCCGACTTAAACGTACATCATTTACGTTTGAGGTGGTCCAACCCGGCGGGATGAACTCATTCGCGGGCACGGTACAAAACCGTGCTGTTGCGCTCTGGGACCTTCTCTGTTTCAAAGAAAAAGACAGGCTCCATGATGAGGACGATGCAACATGTCCACAAAAAAAATGTGCACTATGCACAAGATTTGATAAGATTTATGAAAATTTTAATTACAAAACGACTTATAGCTAAAAGTAAACCACAAACGCTGTAGTCAAAAATCTAACAATAACCAAATTGATTATAAATCTTGATTAAATAAGCTATGTCTGATGACTAATCTTTTTAAGATGTTCTCATTTTATCATTGCGTAATCCACCACCAAAGTTATTGTATAAAACGCGCGTAAAATTCGAACTTCGAAAACCAAACACAATTTTACAATGCCAATGGTCATCTGACATCTAGTTCGATCAAATAAAGCTATTTTGAGCAAATTTGGGATCTCTGACAAGAAATATGGGCGTGATCTTCTTTCCCCGTTTGTATGGGGAGTTGAGCGGGATGGGCCACCTTAAGTCGGGTTGTTATTTTTTCAATATTTTCGCACGTGGCATGTACCATACATGAATGATGGATGCAAATGGTCGCAGACTTATTGAAGGTGAAAGTTTGGGTGGGAACTGACTTGACGAATGCATTTTTAGAGCATATTCGCTCGCGGTGTGCTACAAAACTATATGCGTTACTGAGCCAAATGTGAATTTGTCCGATTATGTTGATGAGAATAGACACAAATAGTTATTTTCTAACTTTTCACATAATGGTGCGTCTGCATTTTGTTTAAGGTATACTTAGTGTTTCGATTCACGATTAATTCGGTATTATTGTGCTTATATTTTTTAGCTTTCATCGCTGGATTCTCTTTTACAAAAATATTAATATCCTGAGAATATAACGCGATTCGGTTTGCATCTGCTGAATTTGAGTGGATGAGACAAGCAAAGGTAGCAATAGAGAAAGTTTTTACAGCGTGGGTACCAAAGACTTTCTTAATTACGATACAATACGCCTTTGCTCACCGATCAAGGTTTGTCAACTATATTTACCTTTTGTGTCAATACAAGAATGAAAGCGAACTCGCTCGACACACCGCAGTCCAATCGGAGTTGAACGCACCCACAAGTTGATCGATGACAGCGCGACGGCTGACATGTCGGCCATTAGTGGGAGCTGTCAGTGCGGGGGAAACCCGATCCGACTTCTGGCGAATATTGGCTTTGAGCCGTCAAGTGTCAACAGCGGGGGCTTATATGAAATTGGCGTTTTCATTTTAAAATCTTTACTTATTTGATTCTAAATGGATGCGCTACCACCCAGGAAGGAATCGTCAGGAATTGAGTAAGCCAAATTTGGATCGCTTAGTTCGTCAAGTGTGTGCATGAAGCATCAAAGTAAGCCAAACCAGCACAAGACATGCCGCACAGCACGGCTGTCAGTCTGTTGCCCTGACTGACTGGCCCTCGCCACGAATATGACACAATAGTACGAAAGCCCACGGATAATTTGATTTATAAGTGTGGTTTACCAATTATTATCCTCATATATATAATTCTTATGTACATGTATCACCTAACTCCTCCTAAATGGCCGGACCGATTTTTACGAAATTGTTTGTGTGTGTTCGGGTGAATGGTTTAGATTTAGAATTGGACCCGCTAGGTGGCGCTGTTGGCAAGAGAGGATCCGAGCTAAACCGGGCACCTCAGCTAGTTTTCGGTACAGATAAAGCATCTCCAAACACATCAGACAGGTCATACGTAGTACTTTTCTATTGTATAACCATTGAAAAACGGAATTTCTCCAAGGAGTATAATATTTTGAGTAGTTACCTGGCTAAAATTTTTAGGTAAAATTAGGAGCAATATATGATTTCTGAATTCGAAAAGTATGACCGTAATGTTTTGGGAGTTTCTGTTTTATGACCATTTTAATATTTTTAAATAAAAAAAGGACCGCCTTCAAAAAAACCGGAACTAAAAAGCAAAAAATAATTGGTTACTTTCAATTAATGTACGAAAAGCTATTTTAATTCTAACTAATTATGTACAATTTCTTAATTTTTAATCATCTTTTGAAGTCGGTGCCTTGGGTAGGGTTCGCTTCGCACGCTGCTGACCGAACAGACACTATTTCAGCCGAACACACCCGAAGTCTACGAGAGCGTAAACAACCTGAGTCAGCAATGATTGGTCCACAGACATCGTCATTCCACAGAGCATTTTAAGCAACCGTTCGTCTAACTGGAGATGCCCTTAGCGTTGGTTTACGTGCAAGCTGATATCGATACAGCGCAGCGTACTGAAATTGGGTTTCAACGATTATAAGTACTTTCGGCTTTATAAAGGCGCGCACTGGTGAAGGAGTACGTTAATTCGCTGCTCTGTGTTGATTGGTACTTCCCTGCGACATCGTTGTCTGAACGAGACGATTTCTGCCGAAATTGGTGAGATCTGTACTAACCGCACACTCGTTTTGACACGTAGTTGAGAGCAGACACCTCAAAGTCGCTACCTATTGTTTTCTGTTCTTTTTTTTATATTTGTATTTTTTTTTGTTTTGTATTATGTAGGTATTTAGGTAGAATAAAAAGTACAAGCTACAACTACCTAAATATTTATCATATAAGTGGTCGTTGTTTTCATATTGGTTTGTTCGTAGGGTTTTCTTGTAAATATTTTGTTTTTACTGTGTTAGGTATTTAGTTTAAGTATAAGGCATATTTAAATTACAAAGTACTTGCCTAAATACCTACTTACATACGTTTTTCCGACCTGTTTGTTTATTTAATTTTTGTTTTTGTGTTTTGTTCAAGTAGGTAAATATAAGTAGCTACCTACTTATATTTCTTTCTTAGCCATAGGTGATATTAATCTAACTACTTGCAGCTCTTAAAGAACGTCTACCCAAGGCACCGACTTCAAAAGATGATTAAAAATTAAGAAATTGTACATAATTAGTTAGAATTAAAATAGCTTTTCATACATTAATTGAAAGTAACCAATTATTTTTTGCTTTTTAGTTCCGGTTTTTTTGAAGGCGGTCCTTTTTTTATTTAAAAATATTTTATTTTTTGCTTTTTAGTGGTGGCGTAACTTTTGACTCAAGGTGGGCGAGCCCTCCTGCTTAACTTCACATACAAAGTGGAAAGAAGATATACATACATATACAATACAATACAATGAACGAGCATTAGCAGAAATAAAACCATTGAGAAATCTCATTTCTGACGAAAGGTAGACCGGTAACTATCTGGACTCATGAGTTCACGGTTGATACGTACGATAATTGATACGATGAGATCACGTGAGATAGAGTGCTGTGACAGACGGACGGACGGACGGACAGCGGAAGCTTAGTAATAGGGTTCCGTTGGTGCCCTTTGGGAACGGAACCCTAAAAAGACAAAACAACGAATGACCGGAACCGCTGAGCTTCTGAATTTCTCATCTTTCCATCGTTCCGGATAGTCTGTTTCTTGCGTAAGTTTAAGTTGTATGAAAATGTGTACATATTGGCCTCGTGTATCCCCCCTTAACAGTTGAATTTTGTAAAATCCGTTGTGAGCGAGCTTTTTCGTCTTAACAAGAAGTCACTGAAAATTTTAAGTTTCGAGGATAATTGGTTTCAGAGATCTCAACATGAGTGGTTTTCGCCTAAATGTGTTCATTTTGACCTGTTTTACCCCCCTAATAGTATAATTTCCAAAAATATTTTCTTCTTAAGCAATCCCATCTAAAACAAAACATACTCTGACATTTCTGAGTTCAGCGGCTCTAGAAATAGAAATGTGTACAATTTGCCCTCTTTTACCCCCCTTGAATACCCCCAACAGTTGAAGTAAAAAACAACCTCTCATACTGAGCAATCTCACCCGAAAAGAAAGCTGCTGTAACTAAAAAATCACATTTCTGCGTTCGCGAGGTTAAGAAATTCGATGTTTGTTATAATTAAGTACCAAACTACTGAACCGATTTTCATAAAAAAAAAATGAGACCAACTAGAAAGTATACCCTTTCGAACAAAAAAAGAATTTTCCAAATCGGTCCAGGGGTCTTCGAGTAATCGGTGAACATACATAAAAAAAAAAAAAAAAAAAGATTCCGACGAATTGATAACCTCCTCCTTTTTTGAAGTCGGTTAAAAATGTAATCCTTTGAATGGCCTTGCGGTTGGAGATACTTTCAACAAGTATACAGGAAATAATTGAGAAAGTGGACGCATAATTATAATTTGGTCATAAGCGTCGATTGCAATATTGTTATATTACTTGTTTATCAATATTTGTTTATTTATTTCAACATATTTTTTTAAGTGTTGCTCATCACCAGTACTTGCCATTGTACCATCAGATGTTCTTGTCACATATTGACATCCCGCCACATTTCGAATGTTTGGTAGGTAAGATGATAAATCCACAATTATAGGTATTAAAAATTGATTGCTTAATCATATTTATTTCACACGCTCTGCCGCCGCTGTGCACTGTGCAGCCATTAAAGGATTTACAAAATTGGAAGGCTCATAAATCTTCGCAGTGTCAAACTTATATTTCCACACGGAAATGCAATAATGCGGTGCGCCGAGTATTGTTGGGGTGTTTGGATCCCCTGACGTCGTGATTAATAGAGGAATTATGACTTGATGCGAAATAACACTCCCTTTCACAGATATTGTATTACAGACTCAATATATAAATAATCGACGCGAGAGTGTATTTTGAATGCCAGGTTTCCAATTTTGGAAATCATGCTTATTCGTGATTTTCCTCCCTGAGATATACTTTCATACATTTTTGGATTCTTTAATTTTCAAAAGACTGAACAGCTTTGTTTTTTTTTCTATTAGAAGAAAACATTATATTATCTCTTCATATGCTGTTACCTACAGAAACTCTTATGAAATTATCCAGAGCAACGAAACCTTACAATATTAGTAATATTGCTGTATGATACTCCGACCACTACCAAGAACTCAAAAGTATACTTGCCTGAAATATGGCACAGAGCCCTCATCGTTACTGATAAGAAATATGCAATGGAAAAGGAATATAATTTATATAATTATTGTTTCGATTAACCACATTGGCTTTGTTTCTGTCAAATAGTACAATTGAACAAGACGGACAAAGTCGGGTCCGCTGCGACCATGTTTTGTTGGAAATTACATCAAACATGTTTCGCTAACAAAAAAAAAAGGCGTGTTCGTCTAACAATACACTCAAACATTGCGGATGTTAAGAGCATGGCTCGTGCATGATTTCTGTCAAATTAATTAAACATTAATTAAATCAACCGACAGCTAAGTCTGTACGTTTTGGTATATTTGATAACTTAAGTTATATCCATGATAAACGCCTTTTTGTATTTGCATATTTTTTTAAAATTACTATTAGAGATATTTCTTAATTTGTCTAAGGAATCAGGCACGAGCCATTTTATGGCATAAGTCCACCTCATTATCCTCTTAAAGATTGAAGGGATATCAATTTTTTTCATAAGAATGAACATAGCAAAGCATCCATCGCCAATCAAAACGCGATAAGGTAGATATTTTGTCGCTTATTAGTTATGGTGATTTTGATTTGGTTCCTTATGTTTATTTGGTATTTTTGGGTGCTTTGCTAGCTTCATATGAAGTCCGGGAACTAGGTGCCATGCCAGGACCTTCCTTATATTGCCCGGCTATATTGATCTGGATGGGAAAACGTGGACAATTTTCATTGCCGATTCGCCCATCGTTCATTCGATGTGATGCGATGTGCAGCGCTTAACTTAAAAAGACGTCAGTTAACTACTGCTAGACTTGACCCGTTAAGGTCGGCCCGTAAGCATCACAAAATTTCGCCTCCCATACAAACGTAGTTTACTAATAATTTCAAAACCACTGTTCCAACTTACTTGATATTTGGTATCTAATATTAGGCCACAAATCTGTCTGCATGGCTTTGTTTTTTCGGAAAATGTATTCTGGGTCAAACCACAGAGAAAACAAAATTCGTATGAAGATTTTCTTTTTGCTTTCATTTCATTCGGTTTGGATTTTTCAAAAAAACAAAAGCATGCAGACACAGATATTTGTTACCTGATATTAGAGATATTAAATATCAATTTAATTAGAATAGCAGTTTCCAAATGATTAGTAAACTACGTTTGTATGGGGAGCATGGCTTACGGGCCGTTCTTAACTTACAAGTAACATGTCTACTGTATTTGCTCTGCATCGGTGTCCCAAGGTCGTGGTTGCACAATCCTCACTGTAGCTGAGGATTGTGCAACCACGACACTTTATTTACGGCCGTAATTTACTTACTCCCATATCACTTTAATTACGGCCGAAACGCTAAAACCTTTACCTGTCTCTTTCTTCACTAGTCTTTTTCTTCAAGAAAAAGTAGACAGGCATTAGTGTCATCCTTTCGGCCGCACAATAATGCAATAAGTTAATACCGAAATGCAAACGAGACTCTCTGCAACAGTGGATTCACCATTTAATTATAATAGGTATTTAACATGTCGACTGGCGCTTGTGAAATGTTATTCCGTCCAAATAATAGGTGTTTCTTGAGGTAATAAATACGTCTTAACGTATAGCGAAAGGAACTTCGTTCGTACCGGGTGTTACACGACACCTGGCGATTTTTTAAAATTTAAAACTCAATTATGATCCATCCTGTTACTCAATTTAAGAACCACCACGACAGCGTAATACCTATTGCTAAGTCCATTCCAGGCCATTTAATTGGAGTCAGGCCCTCGAGCCGGACGGCCCGCGGCGCGTAGTATCAATCGAAAATATCTAGAGGGCGCTACTAATTAAAAGTTTCATCGGCTCCAATTACCAGATAAAGTGTTCCAATTACTCGTGCCCGCTACTGTACGCCGCGACGACGCGGACAGAATCTTTGGAGGCACCTTAACTGCTAAATTAAAACTTTTTATTTTATATTTCCATTAAATAGCAAGCATAAAATTGTATTTCATATTATTAATGAAAATTTTTTTTTGTGATTTTTGTTTTATTCTTTTTTTATTAAAAAAAAAACAATTGTCAGATGAAGTTTTGTTTTCCTTTTTGGAATAAAATTCTAGTTCTGTTGTCATCAAAAAAATTGCCATCTCGCCTAGAAAATTTTCCCTACATGACTGATGAATTGCCCAATGCAAATAATTGTATTTTTAACCGACTTCAAAAAAGGAGGAGGTTATCAATTCGTGTGTATGTTTTATTTTTGTTTTTTTGTTTTTTTTTATGTTTGTTACCTCATAACTTTTGCCTGGGTGAACCGATTTTGATGATTATTTTTTTAAATGATAGCTAGTGTTTCCCAAATGGTCTCATTTTAATTTGGATAAGGTCTGACAATGATATCCATGAGAAAATCATAAAAGTCTTAAATTTGTATTAAGATGTGCGCGACAAATGGACGAATAACTCAATATAACGCCAACCGATTTCGGTGATTCTTTTGTAATTGGAAAGGACGTGTACAAATTAGTAAGTGTACTTCAGATTCACTAAAAATAAACAAATAAAAAAAATGAACAAAAAATAATAACCGACTTCAAAGAAAAAGCACTAAAAAGTAAAAAATAATTTCCATTGTTGTAGTTACGACTTCTGTTATTTTTTGAGTCGGTGTCAGCCAAGATTAGGTTAGGTTAGGTTAGGTTCTCTTGATTGGCGCAGCGCGTGCCCGGCTGACGCCGACTCAAAAAATAACAGAAATCGTAACTACAAAAATGGATTATTTTTTACTTTTTAGTGCTTTTTCTTTGAAGTCGGTTATTTTTTTTGTTAAATTTTTTTTATTTAAAAAAGAGTTAGCCCACAAATTTAAGAGAAAATATTTAAAACAAACTTTAAGAGCGCTATAATTAAAGCCAAGAATTGTTTTCAATTGTTTTTTCAAGAACACCTTATTGTGCTTAAATATGGTCCCATACATATCACTAAAACCCAGATAGTTACTGTGAGAGTGCGTATGCCTGGGTTGTCAGAAAGAACCGAACTCATTGAAGGTTTGTTATCTGAGCAAGCGCAACGAATTGAAAATACATTGTTTTTGCAAAGCCAGGCTTTATAGTATGCTAACTTTGAGGCAAAATTATTGATGAAATAATTATTTACTTTGCCGGAAACTCCAAAACGGCTTGAGGATATGAATAAATTTTTTGGAATTAAAGGTTGATTTTTCGAGTGAATGCAAATGGACCAATTCTATCAACAGCTATAGTCTATTGCACGTTCATGTAGATGGTGCCACAGTTGTTCATCACTATTTCTAATATGACTCCACAACAATAGGGAGTTACTAGCAATAACTATATTGGCAATTACACTCCGCAGTTATGTATTTAATCTCATGCGACACTTTGTAAAAAGGCATCAATTATTAGGCATAGTTCGAAAAGTTCTTAATTTTAAATGGCAACTTTTTGCACACATCCTTAGAATGATCTAAGCGAATCCAGCTTGTTAATGAGATTAAATACATAACCGATTAATGTGCTCGCTACTACAGTTATATTTTGCAACTTCCAATGTATAGAGGATTTATAGCAGAAATAGCTACGAACGACTGTTGCGCCATCTAAGTTGACGCTGACACCTCCTCAAGATAAATTAATTTAAATTAGCGGTGTTTTTATTAAAATATAAAAGACTATTCCATACATTTCGCTGTTCGGTGGCGAACCGGTAAGACACCGGAGTTCGCGCAGGGACGCGCCGCTGCACGAGTCTTGCGTTGCTAACCATTGCTTTATTTACGTACGGCATGGCAGGGGTATTCAACTAATAAAAAAATAGGTTTTAAAAAGTGTGGCAAAAGTATTTTAGTACGACATTTATTACACTTGTCATTTTTTTAGTTCCGAGTTTTTTTTAGGAAATCTTGTCAATTCGTTAACATTTTGTCCATCCGTGTCTGATAATTACTAAAATATTCAGTCGTTTTCAGTGATATGTGTATCAATGTAATTAAATGTGTATCTGTGAGTTGTGGATCAATATTATGATCGGAATATGAAAAATGCAAACTCGTTACAGAATGTTTTCATGTCGGACAAAATTAGTTGAAAAATCTGTTTTTAAGAAAACATGTATTTACTAAAACCAACCTAGGACTAACTCCAGCGTCTAATGACAAATACGATTTTGTTGAAAACGGCAGCAAGTGTGAATGTTTAATATGTACGACACTGACGCCTTGTGGTCCCATAAGCTGGGTGAAGCAAGTCTGAAAACGGTTGGATTCTAGATGGGTGACCATTATCAACCGGTGTGGTTGGCCTTGGTTTGAATTTCACGTAAAACTGTAGATCCTTTCCTTACTTACTAAGTCGTAGGATAATTTCCGCCCGATCCAGTTCAATGTAGCCGAGCAGGTAGGTACTGGCATGGCACCTAGTTTTCATGTAGTGTGTTAGGCTAATATCATGATGGTAATTTATTAGATTCACTAATTTTGAAAGAAATAAAAACAAATGAAGAATAGCGGGAAACAACATTTTACTAATAGGTTTCTTTTTAGGGTTCCGTACCCAAAGGGTGAAAACGGAACTTCGCTGTCCATCCGTCCGTCTGTCACAGGGCTGTATCTCATGAACTGTATTAGGTAGGCAGCTGAAATGTTCACAGATTGTGTATTTATTTTGCCGCTATAACAACGAATAGGTAATATAACAAAATAATGTATACTAATAATAAATCTGTAAGGGGTGTTCATGGAGTAAGTTGCTTTGATTTCTAAGATACTTCGTTTGTAGACTTCATGTATGATACTAAAACTAAATTGACGATTTTTAGAAATCAGTTCTGTATGTATGTATGTATTAATATTTTAAAACTTACGCGGGACATAACTACAATATTTAGTTTGACGGCTTACCGCGCGTGTGAGGAGCAGGACGTGCTGCTCCTCACACGCGCGGTAAGCCGTCAAACTAAATATTGTAGTATGTATGTATGTTCCTCCATAACTCTTAAACTGATCATCCGAATTAGATGAAACATAGTACACGTACATTTAACTACCCGGGAATCAGGATAGGCTAAATAGAATTCAGTCAATCTGGTAGGTGGATACATTGTCCTGGACCAGTTAGACCCTTATTTGGACCAGTCATGTGGGCTACTTTTTATTCATGAAATAATTTAGCCGACACTAACCCGAGCGGAGCCGGGTAGTAAAGCAGCTAGTAAAAAATAAAGGGTACTATACCCATACAAAAAACATGATTAATTTTAATTTGTCGACTCCGACTCGCACTTGGTCGGTTTTTTTTTAATGTTACCTTTATAATTTCATCAAAACTAGCCAGATAGCGAATAGTAGAGCAAATTAATAACATTTTACAATTTTACAATAACATTTTACAATTATACAATTTACATTCTACGATTACATTTACATCAATTTATTGCACATACTATATGTGAAAAGGTTTGTTCTCCGACCTATTTTATTGAAAATAAGCCATATTATTTAAAAAAAATATAAATTTTAGCGGGATCGCTAGTTTATATCACTCCTAACGAAAGAAGACTTTTAATATTCGTTTGCAGAAGGGCAGCCTATACACACTGCCTCCAATAACTTGGCGTTACAAAACTACTTAATTCTCCATTTTTTTTTCACCGCATTTTTTCCAATAGTTGTGCACCCCTGGCAGCCTCGACAGGCCTGCAGCGATGAAGTTAGAACTAATTATTCTTGAATTTAATTACAGAAAGATCGTAAATATTTCAATGTCCGTTAAATTCAAGTTAACCTTACCCTATTTCTTACGCTGGCTCATCCTACATAGCTCAAGATTTAGCATTTTCATTATGCATTTATTTAGTTTGCAAGATAGGTTAAGGCACTAGGACTAGTCAACTACTCGCGCCATACAAATGCTCATTTAAACCAATGTAATAATATGTAGTGGAACGCCTCAGCAAGTCCAATTAGAACTCCAGACTGGTAATGGATTGTTAATATTTCTTGATTCCATCTTTTATTTAAAAAATAATAATAACAAAAAAGTCGATTTTTCACATTAGATATCTGAAAGTAAAATGTTTTCAATGAAATGAAGCAAAAACAGCATATATGCATAAACAAATAATTCCATTTGCTTTTAGATTTCTTCATTTAATCAAAAAAGTTCGGAAATAGACACCGTTTCCGTAATGAATTTTGTATAGAAAAAGGAAACATACATTAACGAAAATACGTTGATTCCTAGACAAGGAATCATATATTGTAAGAATGAATGAATCGTCCGACTTAGTTAGTTTACTTGGGGTGCCTAGTCTAACTTTGCGATTTGGCTAGTATCAGGGCCTTAATGAATTGGTCTTTGGTCAACCCTATTGGCATTTAATCAAATGTACAGGTGACCTTAAAAATACCAGCATCGCTTAATCTGTATCGAAAATAATACCATTTTATCAAAATATCGAATTTCTAAAATAAACATTTTTATACAACATTTCATGATCTCTTCTTTGCGTCGTGCAGTCGGGTAAAAAAGGCAGTATTTAAACTTTCGGTTATTTTAAATAATAATACAAACCCTGTTTTTCTTTTAAAAGAAAAGATGAATTGTTTTTGTCGTTGTTTTTCATTGTTTTTATTCTAATTTAACTGCTTCTTATATTATCGATAAGGGGTTACACTGCCTGGTATCTTCAAGGTCATCTGTATATTTTTTAAAACAATATCCTACTACTATATTGTATACTAAAATACAGAGAAAATAAAATTTGTATGAAGATTTTCTTTTGCCTGTTATTAGGATTTGCTTCAGATTTTTCAACAAAACAAAAACGTGCAGACACAGATATTTATTGTACAATATTAGATACCTCAAATGATTAGTAAACTACGTTTGTATGGGGTACACAGCTTACGGGCCGTTCTTAAGGGTAGAGTGTACCATCTCCAGTTATTGTTTTCTTTATGGTTATTATTAATCCATCCTTATTTTTTGCCTGAAGATGTTTTATCTAGATTTACTTGTACTATGGAACCCTCTCTGTTGACGTTAATGTTGTCCACCCTTAGTTAATGACATAAGAAGAAAGAAGACAGATATACATTAACAATATCATGACCTTTAAACAGAGATGGTTCGAAATTAGGGTATTTGCTTTCAGTTTATATAATAATAATAATAATAAAATTCTTTATTGTACACCTTTTAACAATGTTTACAATAGGCGGGCTTAATGCCGAAGGGCATTCTCTACCTACCAACCTTTGGGATGTAGAGAGAGGTACATGGCGGCAGACAGAAAGAATTTATAGCATTTTATATGAACATATGCAATAAACCATACACTTCATCAATCAACAAACAAGATCATATCAGATCACCAAGTTACAGTAACGTGGCCGCAATGCACCCTCCGCAAAGAGGCTGGAAAAATGCAGTGATTCCGATAATGCCCTTCCATTAGGAGCAATGGTTTCGGCGCCGGACGGGCGCCAATAAAAGTGTTTCATTAGGGAGCGATAACGCTAAGCTATTGCTTCGTCGCACTGCCGAGGAAGTACAAGGGGGGGATTCTGTTTAGGTTTGCTCGGTTTTTAGTGTTTTTTTAGTGTTTTTAGTGGGTTTTTTTAGTTTTTTTTTTTTTTTGCGACCTGACATGGATGGCTAATACCACACAACTACCGTTATGATATTAGCCCAATACACCACATTCCCGAAGGAATTAGGTGCCATGCCAGGACCTTCCCTTTATGAGCACGGCTACATTGAACTGGATGGAAAACACGGACAATTTTTCATTGCCGCTTCGACCATCTTTTCATCCAATGCGATGGTACCAACCCGGGCGGGCTTAAACCCTACCACCTTGTAGGGGAAGGGGACCTACAGTTTTACATGGATTCCGAACCATGGAGCAGCTCGCATTCGTGACGAAATGCACTTATCGAACTCTGAAAGAGAAAGACAGTGGTGCAAGTTGGTATTGAACCCGGGCCTCTGGTACGCTAGGCCGGTCCCCGCGCCACTAGGCTACGAGCCGCTCATGTGTTTAGTGTGTCGTGTGTTTAGTGTTTTGTTTAGTGCTTGGTTTTTTAGTTGAATACATTATAAATTAAATCTCTCGCAAACCTGCCTTTTTTAACATTTGACATTCTAAAATATTTTTCAATATAAATATTCTTTTTCGTACATGACGTTGCCTATTCCAAGGACTGTGTGGTCCAAGGATTGCACGAAGTATATTTGTAAAGTAGTTATTTTTGCAGGGATAACTAATACTGAAAGGAGCTGACAAGAGCGAGTCTACGAGGGTTCCGTACAAATTTGTTGGTAGTAGTATTCCTTCACGGAATAACATTATTTTTATGTGATCTGTAACCTGTATCAGTAACGAGTATGGTATCTTTCCCTTTACTGGTAGTGTAAGAACGTGCTTCTTGACAAATTTCATAATTCTAGGCCTTCGGGAAGTACACTATAGATGTTTGAAAAATGTTACGGCTTTTCACGCGGCAGGTAGAGATATTCTCCAACGTTTCGAGCTAATCATTCAGCCCGTTGTCAAGTAGGCATCCGCCGCGCATGTCTAACGACCGCGGTAACCTCAAAAGTATCAGTACACTATAGGTTTTAATTATATGCGAGTGCATAATATGTTGCATAAATGTCCGCATTATTCATTCTTTACAGTTCCGAGGAAACTCAGACTTGAAAAAAATACCGGCCAAGTGCGAGTCGGACTCGCACACAAAGGGTTCCGTACCATCGAACAAGATTTAACACAAAAATCACGTTTTTCGTATGGGGCCCCCCTTTAATTTTTATTGTTTTTAATTTTACCTATTTGGTGTTATAGCGGCAAAATAAATACATACTCGATGAAAATTTCAGCTTCCTACCTATTACGGTTCAAGAGATGCAGCCCTGTGACGGACGGACGGACAGACGGGCGGACAGACGGACGGACGAACGGACGGACGGAAGGACGAACGGACGGACAGCGAAGGCTTGGTAATAGGGTCCCATTTTCACCCTTCGGGTACGTAACCCTATTTATATCAATGCCAATTTAATGCCCGTAACTCCACGCGTCCAGGCCCGAAAAAGAACGAAGTGAAATTATTAAGGTTACTTTTTTATTTCGAGGTACGGAACCCTAAAAAATCATCTTAAAGAAAGTAAACAATTTTGTACTTCTTAATTTATTCTTCCAACAGTCTGATTATCACCACTTCGGATTGTTTGAACCAACTAAAACGAACGTGTTTAGAGAATAACTCCCCGCCGAACTGCAATCTTTAGCCTGTAATTACGTGCACACTAGCACCCCCCCTACTAATGGCCTACTCTAGCTTCTAGTTAGCTCTTTGTGTATAATTAAACGTATAAATAACAATTTGCTCTCGTGTTTATGGTCCAGGTAACAGATGATCCAAGGAATAGTTTAGAGGTTTTAAGAAAACTTAGATATTTTTTAATAATATGCGTCAAGTAAATTTTGCTATTAAACATCTAAATCTACTCTGACAGCCTTGACTGTGATAGGTTTTTTCCGTAGGGGATTCAGAAAAAATATTTTTCTGAATTAAAAAAAAGAGATCTATTGTGTGTTCCGGCCCTTATGAAAGTGGTCCCAATGCTTTTATTCCCGTGCATGTCAACGGATCATCCGAGGAGGTGACTGAGAGATTTTTCGATCGTTCGTGGTTTGGATTCGATAATCTTAATCCCAGTCGGATTGGTACCATCGCATTGAATGAAAAGGGGTTCAAACGGCAATTAATATCGTCCGTGTTTTCCATCGAGTTCAATGCTACCGTGCAATAAAATTAAGTTCGTGGCATGGAACCTGTTCTCCATGAAGTGAATTGAGCTAATCAAATCAAATCAAATCTAATAAATTTATTGCAACAATAAAGTTAGATCTATTACATAGATGAAGCTTGTCCTCGACTAAGCTAGGCTTGTGCTAGAGGAGCAGCCATGACAGATATTGTTTTGTACATATTTGTAGGTGTGGTATTAGCCAACCATGCAGTTCACTATTTTTGTTTTTGAAAATTAAAGGACCTTAACATTTTAATATATTGAAACTATAATGTATTGTATAAATTATATCATAAAGTATAATTTATTATATATTATATCATTACTATATATTATAAAATATATTCGAATAACAAATGCCATGGCAACTTTAGCTTGGTCTACCCTTTATAGATGTATTGTATTGTATTGCATATCATTTTGTCAAATTGGTAGACAAGCTACACTCAGACAGGTCATTTTTTCTTATTTTAAGGCATACAGGCAAACATAGATTAAGCCTACAATTTCTGGCATATACCATCGTCAAATTTACTAAATAATTAAAACTAAGCTAAATATGTCAACTTAATAGTTATTCAAGAGCTTTATGATTTCCAAGGTATTTCGATTTCCAAGGATATTAAAACGTTTCAAATGTCGAGTTGATTGCAACCAGCCAGTGAGATCTACCGCACAATTGTTCGATCTGCACGTCTAAACCATGGGAGCATCGCACCACAGGGTGGTACTTAAGTCGTGGTTACGTAGTCCACCAATCAGAGCACCAAGGCTGTACTCGAGTAACTACGGTGGGGTCTTGCGCTGGGTACACATGCGAGCGATGCTCTTGAGTATACAATCTTAAACTATTTTTTTTTTATTTACCTTTACTTTAGTTCACGAAAATACTGTAAGTAAAGCATGAATGAAAAAAGGACCTGTGTTACATTATATTATCGTTTTGTGCCAGTTAAGGCTGTCGCGAGGTCACAGAAAATCTAAGATTTCAATTGCACAATTTTGCATGGCGACTTCCATTGAAATAGCGAAATCGTCTTCAGGCGTTTTGTCAGGCTAATGTTTCCCTAACCCTAAACGTCAAATTTTAATCATTTTTTTATCACTTGAGAAAGCTTCATTCTATGTCCGTATGTTTAGATTTTTTGTAGATATCTGTATTTTTCAGTAAAAAAAAATTAAAATTAACGTAAAAAATATTATTACCCAATTTTTTTTGATCTAAAAGGTATATTGATAAAATGAAAACCTACCGACATAGATTTCTATACTATATTTTAGAATCCTAAATTACAAATATCTATCTAGAAAAACATTAAGATTACAGTAATCGCCCGTAGTATAGGGAATTGATAGGGTAACGACTCTCTTAAGGCGCCTGTACAGGATGTTAACCATACGTGGGCGGTACGTATCGCCCTATGAAGGCACCCTCATGCACGTCGCATGGAACCTATAAAACCAATGTAACCTAACCTTACCTACTGGATACAGCTTCTCACTACTCTAAGCGCTCGTTAGTTGGCATCTGCTGGCTATAAGCTGGCTTCTCCGAGCGCCGGCACTGAACTGGCACTGCCGAAGCTAGACGCTTAACACGTGGCTTTATACCGGCGATTTCCAACAAGCACATTCAAACACGACCTCTTCTCGTAGAGGTTTTCCAAATCTTTCCCCCACGCTTTCCTTCAGCGTAAAGCAACTAGCCCCGAATACATCGATCCGTCACAGCACTGACAGTTCTGAACGACTAATGACAGCTGTCAATGATGTATTTTGGAAACGAAAGGAGTTTTCTATGGTCCCTCAGGTAAACTATACAACAGGTAAAGTATAAAAGAAAGAAGAAAGAGATGGTCAGGTCTTAAGACCCACGGCTGCTCTCCCCTAGTCGTGATTCGGTTGTTGTATATCCTTAAATGCGGAAAAAAACCAGCGTAGTTTCTTGACAGTTCTTCTTTGCTATGATTGGTGAACTGGCACAGTCCGTTAGTGTGATATAGACTTCTTGTGTTTTTGAAATGTTGGACGTTCGAGCGGTTAGCGCCATCTATCGCCATGCTAACTAGCTTCTATGCATCTGTTGCAATATGAAACTAGCAGCTCTTTGTACAGGGCGTTAGGACGCTACAAAAAATATTTTTAAATAAAAAAAGGACCGCCTTCAAAAAAACCGGAACTAAAAAGCAAAAAATAATTGGTTACTTTTAATTTATGTACGAAAAGCTATTTTAATTCTAACTAATTATGTACAATTTCTTAATTTTTAATCATCTTTTGAAGTCGTTGCCTTGGGTAGAGTTCGCTTCGCACGCTGCTGACCGAACAGACACTATTTCAGCCGAACACACCCGAAGTCTACGAGAGCGTAAACAACCTGAGTCAGCAATGATTGGTCCACAGAGCATTTTGTCTAACTGGAGATGCCCTTAGCGTTGGTTTACGTGCAAGCTGATATCGATACAGCGCAGCGTACTGAAATTGGGTTTCAGCGATTGTTATTAGTACTTTCGGGTTTATAAAGGCTGGACTGGTGAAGGAGGACGTTAATTCGCTGCTCTGTGTTGATTGGTACTTCCCTGCGACATCGTTGTCTGAACGAGACGATTTCTGCCGAAATTGGTGAGATATGTACTAACCGCACACTTTCTCTCGTTTCGTTTTGACACGAAGTTGAGAGCAGACACCTCAAAGTCGCTACCTATTGTTTTCTGTTCTTTTTTATGTTTGTATTTTTTTTTGTTTTGTGTTATGTAGGTATTTAGGTAGAATAAAAAGTACAAGCTACACCTACCTAAATATTTATCATATAAGTGGTCGTTGTTTTTATATTGGTTTGTTCGTAAGGTTTTCTTGTAAATATTTTGTTTTTATTGTATTAGGTATTTAGTTTAAGTATAAGGCATATTTAAATTACAAAGTACTTTTGTTTTATTTTATTTTAAAATGAGGGTTCAAACGATATTTGAATTGATTGGTTGAGTTAACATTAATTATGTCTTCGGGAAGGAATCATATTTGTAAAGAAATGTTTGCGGGTGTTGGTGTTATGTTCCGTGCAGTTGAGTTTAAAGCTGTGTCCTTTGTTTGAGTGTTTTTATTGAACGTGAGCATAAATTTGCAATTATCAAGAATTTTCGCAATCATATTATACGTTTTTCCGACCAGTTTGTTTATGTAATTTTTGTTATTGTGTTTTGTTCAAGTAGGTAAATGTAAGTAGCTACCTACTTATATTTCTTTCTTAGCCATAGGTAATATTAATCTAACTACTTGCAGCCCTTAAAGAACGTCTACCCAAGGCACCGACTTCAAAAGATGATTAAAAATTAAGAAATTGTACATAATTAGTTAGAATTAAAATAGCTTTTCGTACATTAATTAAAAGTAACCAATTATTTTTTGCTTTTTAGTTCCGGTTTTTTTGAAGGCGGTCCTTTTTTTATTTAAAAATATTTTATTTTTTGCTTTTTAGTGGTGGCGTAACTTTTAAGTCAAGGTGGGCGAGCCCTACTGCTCAACTTCACATACAAAGTGGAAAGAAGATATACATACATATACAATACAATACAATACAATGAACGAGCATTAGCAGAAATACAACCATTGAGAAATCTCATTTCTGACGAAAGGTAGACCGGTAACTATCTGGATTCATGAGTTCACGGTTGATACGTACGATAATTGATACGATGAGATCACGTGAGATAGAGTGCTGTGACAGACGGACGGACGGACGGACAGCGGAAGTTGGTGCCCTTTGGGAACGGAACCCTAAAAAGACAAAACAACGAATGACCGGAACCGCTGAGCTTCTGAATTTCTAATCCTACCATCGTTCCGGATAGTCTGTTTCTTGCGTAAGTTTAAGTTGTATGAAAATGTGTACATATCGGCCTCGTTTATCCCCCCTTAACAGTTGAATTTTGTAAAATCCGTTGTGAGCGAGCCTTTTCGTCTTAACAAGAAGTCACTGAAAATTTTAAGTTTCGAGGATAATTGGTTTCAGAGATCTCAACATGAGTGGTTTTCGCCTAAATGTGTTCATTTTGACCTGTTTTACCCCCCTAATAGTATAATTTCCAAAAATATTTTCTTCTTAAGAATTCCCATCTAAAACAAAACATACTCTGACATTTCTGGGTTCAGCGGCTATAGAGATAGAAATGTGTACAATTTGCCCTCTTTTACCCCCCTTGAATACCCCCAACAGTTGAAGTAAAAAAAAACCTCTCATACTGAGCAATCTCACCCGAAAAGAAAGCTACTGTAACTAAAAAATCACTTTTCTGGGTTCGCGGGGTTAAGAAATTCGATGTTTGTTATAGTTAAGTACCAAACTACTGAACCGATTTTGATAAAAAAAAATGGGACCAACTAGAAAGTATACCCTTTCGAACAAAAAAAGAATTTTCCAAATCGGTCCACGGGTCTTCGAGTAATCGGTGAACATACATAAAAAAAAAAAAAAAAGATTCCGACGAATTGATAACCTCCTCCTTTTTTGAAGTCGGTTAAAAATAGTCGTCGATGCTTCTGGACGGTTAAGCAAACATTGAGGGGAGAGCTGGAGCCGTCGAGAGGGAACAATGCCTGAAAACATTAAGGCGGCCCTTCCCGGCGGGACTAACTCATTCGCGGGCACGGTACAAAACCGTGCCGTTGCGCTCTGGGACCTTCTCGGTTTCAAAGATAAAGACAGGCTCCGTGATGAGGAGAGTGTAACGTGTCCGCAAAGCAGTCAATGCGCATAGTGTTTGATTTTGTTAGATTTACGAAACATTTAATTACAAAATGACTTATAGCTAAAAGTAAACCGCGACGTTGAGCGGGAAAGGCCACCTTAAGTAGTGAACATTCGCACTAATTCACTTTTATCATAGCTTACCAACGTGGACATCGTTATTTCGTCCTCGCTTCGCTACAGCTTCGCTCAAGCTTCGCTCCTCGGTGTGGACTCTGCCACATAGAGCCGGCAGCGGCGCGTCGACAGTCGTGCGTTGTCAAAGCGCTAATGTTTGTCGGCGGATAATCTGGAGCGCGCCGGTAAATTCGACCGCTCCCGGGCGTCGCAATTAGCGCCGGATAACCGGACAACAGGCCCGGCGTCCGGCTCTGCCCGATCGATCCTGGAACAAGGAACCACTGGATAAGGAAAGAGGAGGAGAAAGTTTGAGCCTAATTTCACAGTAAACTTTTGTTTTGTATGACAGCCTCGGTAGCTCAGTGTGCGACGCCTTGCGAATCGAAGCTGGGGAAGCACCTCTGAGCGCGGTTAGGTTCTGGATGGGTCACCATTTTCAACCGGTGAGGCTGGCCGTGGTTCGGATTCCACGTAAAACTGTAGGTCCGCTTCCTTACTTACTGGGTGGTAGGGTTAATCCCGTCCGGGTTGGTACCAATGGAATGAACGATGGTCTAAAAACTTCCCTTAATGAGCACGGCTACATTAAGCTGGATGGAAAACACAGACATTTTTCATTGCCGTTTCGACCACTTTTTCATCCAATGCGATGGTACCGACTCGGGCGGGCATAATATTTTTCAAAATGTTTCATGTATTCCGAACCATGGAACAGCTAGCATTCGTGACGAAATGCACTTATCCAACTCGGAATGAGAAAGAAAGTGGTGGATGAACGGGGCAGGGATTTGAACCCAGACCTTTGGTTTACAAGGCTACTTAGTTGACGAGAAAGAGTTTTATTTTCGTCCGACCGGCGTTTGTCGCAGCCACCTCTAGAGTGCTGCCTGAGGGTGGAAAATCTTTTGCGTATACCACCGAATAATCTATAGAGAAATAAGTTTCTAAAAACGCACTTAATTGTTTTTATGTAACTCGACTAGGGTGGCTAATACCACACGTACTGTTAGGTACGTATTCATTACGGTAGTAATATTCATTACGCTAATTTTACAAATTTACAATTCGCAGAGTCCTCACACTTATACTATTCCAAAAACCATTGTGTTATTTCCAAAACAGTGCTTAGAAAAATATTTATGATGCGTTTATACGAGTATTATCATTTCAAAATATATTTTACCACACATTCTATATTATTCATCTCTTTGGCATTATCGAACAGTCTAGGTATGAGGAGGCTTCTAAATTAAAATCAGTGAAGCAATTTGGTTTATTTTTTCCCTTTTGGGAATTACCTATTGCGTTTGAAAATACCTTTTTTGAATCGAAGGTTTCAAATTTAGGATACAAAGCCAACGAGACCGCACTTTGCACATCCGTGGCTTTTCAGAGTCCGAAACTAATTATAGCAAGTTCAAATGTTACCTAGGACTGCATCCGTCGGACTGACCCGAGCAGGTGTTCGCCGATGTGCTTTTAATTAATTTGCACCCGAGACTGGGGTATGTGGCGTGAAAGAGCACACGAATTTGGAGAATTGTGTCGTTTTGTACACTTGGATTGATTAGCGGTTTCAAATTAAGCCGATTTGATGAAAACTCTAAGCGCAGCCGCAGTGTGAGCATGGCAATATTGGTATTATTGATTCCCGAAAACATGCCCTGCAGGTCTATTCCTGGCATTCAGTAATCAGGAATCCTGAGTCTAGAAAACCGCTTTTATAGCGATTTTCAAAGCGAGTTTCTACGGAAAACCTTGATTGATTAAAAACTATGCTCTGGAATATTTCCGTCAAGAAAATCGCTTTGAAAACCGCTACAAAAGCGGTTTTCTAGACGCAGGATTCCTGATTCCTTATTACACAATGCCAGGAATAGACTTGCTGCTCAAGGCATGCCGCAGGAATGCTATAATCAAGTGAAGGGATGTGATTATCAAGAATAATCGATAACTTAGTTGAAATTAAATTTAGAATGGTTATCTGTCAAGATCAAAATTTTCTCTTAGTTCTAATTTTGAAATGAGTGATTAAAGTTACCAAATATGCTTCTGCCGAGCATGAGACACAATTTTAAATTGCCATACTTACAAACACATTAAGATAACCGATAAAAAATCCGACAGTGTTGCAAACAGTTGACAAACTCTTTACATTCTTGACCAAATATTGTCACATTATAAGTCCCCAAAGTGAATAAGTCATATATCGAAATAAAAATAGAATAGTATAGTTTGCGCCAAACTACAACGCACTTGTCTCAAGATCGTTGTTCCAGACGCATAAAAGCTCGGCGTGTACTGTAATAACCACTGTAATATCAACATTTCCGAGTTCCGGTCCAGCCTTCAGTGGCTTGACATTCGTCGTCGAAGGAATTCCCGTGTTCTCTCACTTTTATACACTGAATGACCTGCTGCTCCTAAGCACCTTTCCAAACGTTTCGAATTCCTATCCTTCCACGGTGTTCCTTTAAGATCCTCCGACACCCTTGCCCTAGCTATTGCGTCTCATTCCTCAGAGTTTTCCTCTAACTCCTTCTCATAAATGCTGCACGTATGTGGAACGAACTCCCTCTATGTTTACGTCAGTGTGCATTGATCCACATATTCAGAGCTCTAGTGAAAGACCATCTCCTGAAATCATGATCATTTTCTTCTTCTACTGCGTCCCTGGTTTCTCAGTTGACCACATTATCTATTGCATGCACATGTGTACATTAATGTTGTCTTAATTCTGTATTTAAATATGCATATGTTTGTTTAGATGTTCACTGTTGTTCGGCATATTATTTTACGTTTACGGATAAACAATGTTAGCTTACTTCATATGCTATACATAGCTATACATCATATATATGCAGATTAATGTAAAATTTTATTTTTGGTATATATTATAATGCATTTGTCATAATATGTCGCTCTCCGAAGTTAAGCAACGCTGGGTCCGGTCTGGTCTTGGATGGGTGACCATTAGACCGTTGAGAGAGGCTGGCCGTGGTTCGGATTCCACGTTAAACTGTAGGTCCCCTTCCTTACTTACTAGGTGGTAGGTTTAATCCCGCCCGGGTTGGTACCATCGCATTGAATGAACGATGGTCGAAGCGGCAATGAAAATTGTCCGTGTTTTCCCACCCAGTTCAATGTAGCCGAGCAATATAAGGAAGGTCCTGGCATGGCACCTAGTTCCTATGTGGTGTGTTGGGCTAATACCATGACAGAAGGTGTGGTATTAGCCATCATGTCCAGTCACATAAAAAAAATATGTATAGGTTTGGTATTAGTATTGTCCAATTTCCACCAAAACATGCTTTGCGGAGCCTATTATAATTATTAATATATATTTTTACATTTGTTTGCCACGACTCTGTTTTATTGTACCTACCCTTGTCTCATTATGTTAAAAGGGTAGTCTGGCGGAAAATGCATTAGGCATTAAGTGCTACCATTGTGTACGATTAAGTGAAATAAACTTTTTTTGATTTGATTTGTTTTATAACACATTTTCGAAAAAAAAAACTTTATACAGAGAAGTAAAAATGTTTCATTAAAATTAACAATTTATCTTGTAATTTAACTCCACGAAGATTTTACTCCAGACTGCCTCGCAGTTGACCCGAGCTCAACTGAGACCAAAAGGATTCCCTCCCGCGATTAATACCTGCAATCGAGTTAGGGACACTTTGCGCTAGACTACGTTACTCTAACACGATTACGGAACCCTCGACTCAATGCTCCTTGGGCGTTATTAAATTGTGCACAATTAATATTGCCTTAAAAGCGACTAGGCGGTGCAATGCACTTTTCCTTGTCATATAGGGTTCCGTGAACTTAAATCAACTTGACAGCACGATGATACACTTGATAGATTCTAACATAATATTTAGGTAATAAAAAAAATACCATTTCAATTAAAAAAAACCTGACTAGGGCGAATCTGACTCGAGCAATCATCGAACTATCGGACCTTATAACTTGGAATTTACAATAATGGTCATCAAGCATCGTTCGAGTAAAGCCGTTTTGTGTATAATTTTGAATGTCCAACTAGAAATGTGAGCGTGATCTTCTTTCCGCGTTTATATGGGGAGATGACAGGGTAGACCTGCATTAAAATAAGGAATAGAAAACAGTAACTCAAAATATAAAAATAATGGGAAGATAATCATTTGATCCACTGTTTTACAATGCGAAAATATTAACTTTTAAGAACAAAATGCAAATGAACAGTTATTTCTTTAATTAAAATTCTCTCTATAGAAACGGTTCAAAGCACATTACCGCATTGCCAATCATTATATAACCGAGTACCAACTAGTTTGTATCTACAACTATTAAATTGAAACTCTAGGTGAGAATTAATCACAGCATTGAAATGTGCTAGTAGACTAAGCTCACAATTACTTCGTCTAGACTAGAGGTGGTGTCTACCGAGATCATTACAATAACTGAAACATTTGGTAGGTAACCTCAGAATTAATTCATTGACAAGTATTTTCTCCGTTGTTTCGAGAGATTAACAATTAATATATTATTTAAATATTACGTAAATGGTAAATCTACCGTCAAACAATGATATTAGATGGAATCGAGTTTGAAAGAGTAAGCATTATTGAAAAGTCTATCACGATCACTGTTTAGTTTAGGCTGTATAGAAAAAGGGCCTTGCCTTCCCTCTTACCAAATTTCCAGGAAATAGAGAAAAAATGATTTTGACACAGCTGACTCTTGATATTGACAATTCACATTGTATTTCCGGCTAGGCATGTGCCTAGCCGAAATAGATATAAGAGAGAGTTGTATATAAGCAAAAAATCGGGTATTATGGAAATTTAGTGGCCTTCTGACAGCAAGATAGGCTGGTGGGTTATGTAGTATGCCTTTTTCAAAGCCCACTTGTGTTGTGAGTGCTTTGGTGTGTTGGTCAATATGAGGCGCACGTTTCGTAACAGCTCACCTCATGCCAGCTGTGTAGGCGTGATTGTTGTGGAGCCAAGTGAAGTGTCGGCGATGCGCGTGAGAGGTTTTGCTGGGGTCTTGGTCTGGTTTTGCTTGCCTCTAAGCAAAACTAGACCTCAGCACCAGTGCTGAGTGTCGTAAGTGGTTACCCAGGGCTCCGTAGGTAGGCCCACTCTTCCAGCGCTTCCCGTCCAGACAGGGTAAGCCAGTGCGCCCTCCAAACAGACATTCTTCCAGACTTAATCAGTTTTAATGTATTGTTTTTTTCCTTCCAGGTGTCCACGCACTCTTAGCTTCGATATAATTTTCAGAGACGTTTTCCGCAGACGTAGAAGCACCGATAATTAATGATCTGCCTTATACTTAATTTAGTTTAAGTTAAAAATATCGACTGATCGGTTCTTCGAATTCACATTAATGTTCTTATTAACTATACCGCATTATAAACTCTTAATAAAGCTATCGTCAGGCCCATACAATTATATTTTCCATTATTTATTGTTTATTACGAGGAATAATTAATTTAACAAACGTAATTGAGGTTAGTTTTGCGTTTATGTAGCCTCAAGACAGACATTTTAACAATTAACGTTTTCAGATTGCTGTTACAATTTAAAACAATCAAATCGTTTATATTACCATTTAACTCCATAAAATTATTTATTTATGTATGTTTATTGCGCTCAAAATTTGGGCAAAAGGTACAACTTAATGCCAGGGGCATTCTCTACCGTTCCACCTTTGGGTATGGAAGCGGTAGTGCGAGTAGCAGTTATAGAGACAGATGAATTTACTACAACAAATATTTTACACAATATACCAACTACTTATATGCATATAAATGTAAATATATAAACACTATATATCATATAGAAAATAAAGTATGATACTTAACACTATTACAAATATTGAGAAAAAAACAGTCAAACAAACAAAATGTTTTGCCAAAAGAAATAAAAGTCAACTCATAACTGTGAGGGGGGATAGTAACGCCGTAATTAGGAAAGAAAGAAAGCTTTAAGTTTTATTTTAATACATGAATTTATGCCCCCATTTCTTTTATATTTCTCCGAATTCGTCCTAGAACATGTGGATATCATATAAATACAACATTCCGTTCCGCAAACTTGATTCCATAAGCGACCTTGTTTCCCCACTTTGAACCAGTCACCGTCCGCGCGCGGACATAATTTGTGCGCACTGCAATATCCTGAAGAATCGCGAACCTCGTAGAGTATTACGCCATCCGACCAAGATGATCTCTTTGAGTTGGACTAACTGCGTAGTAAGGAGAAACCAAAGATGGAGACTATGCCAGGATTCAAGATCATCAAGATAAAATGTTGTTGTAATTATGATATATTTTTTGCTTCATATAAAATCCTTACATTTGATTTCTCGGATCAAAATATTACCAATTTATATTTAGCAAATGTGTCTTAATCATAAACGTTTTTAGACTACTATAGGTCTTTCAACATATATTGTAAATCACTTAGGGCCGAGTGTACGAAAGGACAAAAAATCCAAATCAACGTCAAAGTATGATCAAACACGTCACTTTATGTGGACAGTATGGAAGAAACTCTATGCGGTTCACTAAAAGTGACGTGTTTGAACATTGATTAACTCGGCCGTCTCTTCGTGCAACCGGGGCTAAGTCTGGTTTTCACCTAGTGCTGATTTATTTTAGTTTGACACTTTAAGGGCATTTATTATTAAAGTGAGGGTTATCTTGTACTGGTATCAATTCCAAGATGGCAGGAAAGGCTACCACTAAGTGATTTAAAAATTCGTTTTTTTATTTTCACTTCATAAAGATATTGTTTTTATGTAACTGGACATAGATGCTAATATCAAACCCACCTTTAATATATTAAACTATTTATTATTAAACTAAACACCGCAATCCGAAAAGAATAAGGTGCCATGCCATGATCTCCCCTTCATGAGCACGGCTGGATTTAACTAAATGATAAATATGGACCAATTTTTATTGCCGTTTCAACCATCTTTACATGCAATGCGATTGTACCAACCCGAGCGGCTTTAACCTCACCACCTAGTAGGGGAAGGGGACCTACAATTTTACATGGATTCGGAGCAAAGGAATAATTCGTCAATAAATACGCTTACCAAGCTCAAAAAAAAAGAAAGTAGTGCATGAACGGCCCCCTCAAGTTCGGTCAGGTCGCACCGGAAGTAGGTAGTGGCGCAGTGAAAGTCGCTCGCTCGGACTTCCGGCGCTGTAGTGCAAAGCTCTGTTCCTCGCGTGACGATTGTTTTCCCCGAAGCGCGGCTCCCGCTCCCTGGCGAGCCAGCTGCAGACAGTCGCATGTGGAAAATTGTTTCGGAAAACCCTTCAACACATCAGATCTTCAGATGATTCCGTTAGAATTTTCTCCTGTCTACCGTCGCACGGTCCAGCAGCATACATTAAATTCGGTAGATATTTCAAATGTTGGATACGAAATTTCCGTCATCTCATTAATTTAAGGATATAAGAATACATATAAATTCAAGCATTTTGAATGAAATAAGAAATACATTTTGGTCTAGAGTATGTAGGGGGATTTAATCCAAAGATTGCAGGTTTGAATACTTCAGACGAATTTCCAAACCGAATTGTTATTCCATTATTTTCAAAATTAATACAATGCTTCAATGCTGATGTCGTACAACCTCAAATCAAGGAAATTAGAAAATGTACAAGATATGCAAAAACATCTTGACCCGCAATTTATAAACCTAATCTATAGTTTATAATATTTCATTAACTTTATAAACAATACCGTTTGACAAACTTATTTGGGTTTTTTTTAGATTATCAATTAATTTATAATGACTAAAAGTTAAATAAAATATTTTACTTAATGGCCGAGCTTTGGAATCCCGTAAACCAGGTTAATAAAACTTTATTTAATACTTCAGAAATATCGTGGTTTGATTTTGTCCTTATTAAGAGCTATGATATATTCCGGGAGGTCACGACATTTTTGGTCACGATAAGGTAAATGGCTGAATCTGGGTTGACATGTTAGAGGCCAACCCTCTGATGCTAAATATGTCGGTCTGCCCGTCCCAAGTGGTTACGTTTTCTAGATTGTCTATATAAAATAGATGCTGGTATGTACCTGCTGATAAATATACTGATTATCTGGAAACATTGATACCTATTAATTATACAACAATAACCAGACGGTTACTTAAATAATACTTAAATATACCTAAAGTTATATCTGTAACCTAAATCGCCTATAACTACTAAATGCAACCAAAGATTAGTTCAGTTTTTGTATTGCTAAGCAAGTATGTATTGATGCTTTCATGCTTCGTCATTTGCATCCATTTACCTTATCATATGTATTTTTTGTCACCATAACTACTTTTTCAGGCGCCTTATCTACGTAACGCAACCACTTGGAACAGGCAGACTGACACATTTAGCTTCAGAGGGTTGTACTTAATCCCGTGAACCCATTTTCAGCCATTTACGTTATCGTTACTATTTTTGTCGCGACCTCCTAGTCTAATAGTTCAAGATCGACTAATAACGAAATAAAAACTGTTTTTTGTATATGGACATGGATGGCTTATACCACAACAACCGTCATTTCCATGAACATTAGTTGTCTCGCCAAGCAGCTTACCATAAGAGTCCCTTTTAGGGTTCCGTACCCAAAGGGTGCCAACGCAACCCGATTACTAAGCTTCCGCTGTCCGTTCGTCTGTCACAAGGCTCTACCTCTTGAACAGTTACAGGTAGGCAGATGAAATTATCAGAGTGTGTATTTTTAATAGGTAAAATTAAAACATAATAAAGATGAAATTATGATTGAGATTATGATAAATATGATCCCCGATACTAAAAACGTGATTTATTTGTATTAAGCCTTTAACGATGGTACGAAACCCTTTGTGTGCGAGTCCGAGTCGCACTTGGCCGGTTTTTAGGGTTCCGTACCCAAAGAGTGAAAACGGAACCCTATTACTAAGCCTCCGCTGTCCGTCCGTCCGTCCGTCCGTCCGTCTGTCCGTCTGTCACAGGCCTGTATCTCAGTAACCGTAACAGGTAGACAGCTGTGTATTTATTTTGCCGCTATAACAACAAATAGGTAAGATTTAAAAAAATATTGAAATTAAAGGGGGCTCCCATACAAAAGACGTGATTTTTTTGTTTTATTTTTTACGATGGTACGGAACCCTTCGTGTGCGAGTCCGACTCTCACTTGGCCGGTTTTTTTTTCTTTTTAATTCAATAGCTATAGTTATTTATCGAAATAAGAACAATTGCTTTGTTTTAACAGTTGAAAATCAGTAATTTCCCTCATGTAATCCTTAATGTGATGTAATAGTCTTTGGTATTTGCAACATTTATTTTTATTCGTAAGCAGTGTGTGAAAATTGCAATAAATTTCAGTTTCTGCTTTCTACGTTGTGGGTGCTCTCCGGCGATATTTTATTTTTCGCAGACGAAAACCATTAAGGAACATCTGTAGGCAGTGTAGACAGGGGGTAGGGAAATGCTTCGAAAGTCTAAGGCCCCCAAACAGGCACTGTAAATGGCAGCAGGGTTACTTACTCTTATATCATTCCTTGGTAGGGTTGTTAAATTCACAAATACTGCTTTCACTATTAAAAAGGCGGTAACTACATATGGGCCTCATATTGTTCCGGGAGGTCACGACATTTTTGGTCACGATAAGGCAAATAGCTGAATCTGGGTTCACAGGTTAGAGACCAACCCTCTGATGCTAAATATGTCGGTCTGCCTGCGCCAAGTGGCTGCGTTAGCTAGATTGGATATACAGAATATATGTTGGTATGTACCTGCTAATGAATATACTGATAGTCTGGATATATTGATACCTATTCATGATACAACACTAACCAGTTGGTTTTATAATTAAATACATAAATATACCTATAGTTATATTCGTGTATAAACGTAGCGGGAATTTTAACCCATGATCTCTGGCATTCAATGCAAGTCCACGCATCACTTGGCTAGGAGTCTCTCAATCAAATGTTGCCAGACAATACCTTCGCTACCAATATCCCGTCCTGATTTAGCCTGCTGGAGTGCAAATTTTAAGGATTCGCGAGGCGATGGGTTTTCTGAGCACATTTGGTCCTCAGCACAGCCAACCTTACCGGTTTTTCATAAAAAAAGCTCTCTCTAAAATACATTTACACGCATTTTTACACTGCCAATATTCTTGGCTCATTCTGGACTGAACGTTTATGTCTTTCGCGAATAAGTTGCAATCCACGACGTATGAAAGTCGTAAGTGTTGCGTGAAATGCACTGAAAATGATATTAAACTAGAAACTCACTCAGTTCTGGAAAATGCTTTTCGCTGTCAGCTCGCTGTGATTTTCTGATGGTGACACTTTGTAGCGTAGTGTGTATGGATATATAACTTAATTGCATCCTGTTCGTGCATTATAAACGCTAGCACCGAGATAGGCTCTATGTAATATTTTCATATAGCAACAGAGGACCATATCATATGTTCGTATTATGTATACGAACTTTACAATAGATTATGAATATTATAAAATATATAATATATCAATGTTCTTTAAATAAATTTAATGTTTCAAGAAATGAAGCCAAAAATTAGAAAAAATAGATTCAACAGGATAAATTCTTTCAATTTCAAAAACATTTTTTAAATTAATAGACATTAAAAAAGGTCTAAATTTTTTGTATTTTTAAGTTCGCCTGTAGCTTGAATATATTGAATTAATTCAAGACTTTGGAAACCAACATTCACTCACTCAAGATTCAGTTTAGGTCGTAACGGTTCCTGTACAATATATATCTATAAATAGGGTGCTAAATATTTTCTATAAGTAAAATAAAAATGAAAGGCTTTGACAAAGAAACGTGCCCGAAATGCCGCCGGCATCACGAATTGGCGCAGCAAGGAAACTTTGATTGCTTTGGATGCCTCGGCCATTTTTTTTTCTTTTTTCTTCATTTTCTACGTCCTCCCTTTTTTGAATTTAGAAAACTTACTTTATTATTTATTTCAATTTCTCAGTAGTAAATAAGATACAAATAGATCTTGCTTACGAAGTAATCGCATATTTCAAATGCACATGCAGTTCAAACAAAAACAATATGGCATTGTGATCCTCAAAATATTAAAGACGAAAAGGTTTTACTTCAAAATACAATACCTAGTCAGCATATACGCAACATATTTCCATTATGCAGATATTTAAACATCGCAATTTAAATCTATTTGAAGGCCTTATTATTTCTGTCACTCTAAACAAAAAACAATAGAGATATTTTGTTTCATAAATATGTAAAGTATAATGGGAAGTAAAAATAAAACAACAGCAATATCTTTGTTTATATTGTCCTCGAAAATAATTTAGTAACGCTTTGGCATTATATAAAAATGTTTAAAACATTACTGATTTTTACTCGAGTGTTTTTTTTTTTTTTTTTTTTTATGCGACCTGACATGGATGGCTAATACCACACAACTACCGTTATGATATTAGCCCAATACACCACATTCCCGAAGGAATTAGGTGCCATGCCAGGACCTTCCCTTTATGAGCACGGCTACATTGAACTGGATGGAAAACACGGACAATTTTTCATTGCCGCTTCGACCATCTTTTCATCCAATGCGATGGTACCAACCCGGGCGGGCTTAAACCCTACCACCTAGTAGGGGAAGGGGACCTACAGTTTTACATGGACTCCGAACCATGGAGCAACTCGCATTCGTGACGAAATGCACTTATCTAACTCGGTAAGAGAAAGGCAGTGGTGCATGTCGGTATTGAACCCAGGCCTCTGGTACGCTAGGCCAGTCCCCGCGCCACTAGGCTACGAGCCGCTCAAGTGTAACTGATACTCACGTATCATATAATGCTATTGCTTCGTTTAAAAATCAAAGTGACCTAATTTAAATAGGGCGATTTGATTAAAATAATCTTCTGCACATGTGGTATTAACTTGTGGTATTAGCCATCCATGTCCAGTCACATAAAAAAAAAAAAATAAAAAAAAAACAATGTTCAAATTCGGAGTCTTTAATTTTGCATAATTCTTCGATTAAAATCTTCTGCTGACCCAATTTATCACAAAATTACGCCTCGTTCCCCAACACGATTTACGATTTTAAAATATCCTTTATGCAATTATCTGATAATTTTCAAAATTTATGCACAATGATACACAATATTGCAAGTTTAATTAGGCAAGGTGCAAACAATTTTTTGAATAAAAAGGCTTGTTTGAATTTTTTTATCTCTGTTTTTATATTTCTGGAAATTATCGGAACATCGCATTCCCCTTTCCTTTACGAGCACGGCTGTCGTTTCAACCACCATTTCATCCAAAGCAATGGTACCAACTCGGGAGAGCTTAACACTATTACCTAGAAGGGGAGAGAGACATACAGTTTTACGTGAATTACTTGTATTTCATTCAATGTAATTCATATTCAACTCATAAAGAGAATGAAACTGGTTAATGAAACGGGTGGGGATCTGAGCCTGTGACCTCTGGCATGGAAGGCTAGTCCACTTACCCCTGAGCTACGAGGTGGCTTCTAAAGTTTAGTATGAAGAAATGCTATTGCTGCTAATTTTCTTTAAAAATCACAATCATCACGGTTTTATAACTAAATTGTAGAATATTCCTCTCCCAATGCCTTTCCAGAGAAACCTCGTCTTGATTCCCTAATTCCTGCAGCAAATTCAGCCCATTTTACTTCATAGCCGTTAACATCGGGGATACACTTTAGATCCAATCGCGCTTCGCACTTCGGATGGACTATAAAATTCGGAAATTACCATATTTATTGCTTCGCCAGATATAGCAGGTAGAAGTTAATTTTATTCGACTGCAAATCTCCAGTTAAACCTTTCCACATGGTTGCAACTTCCTTGAAATACATATTAGCGGGAAATGTGCGATGATGATAAACACTATGTGTGGCGTACGCCAAATCCCATCCAATCGCCAACAGAGGTGCCATGTGACGCCCGTGGCCTTTCGAAAATTCTCGGAAGCCACTAAGATAGACGCTTCTTCAAATTACTATTGGATCTACAGGATCGGCTGGTTCCCATAGGAACAGTGAATTTGTGCATTCCCTTCTTGCTGCTCGTTTATCGATGATAGAAGGCGGACTGAGGGATAGCGTTATCGATCGTTCTGCGATATATAGACAAAGTATATATTTTAGGTATCTCAGATTACGATATTTTAGTTATTTCTAGGAAATGTATAAGTGTCCGGGTAATTTTCAATTAATTTTGAACATCGGAAAACGTCCCCATCTTTTTTAATGTTATTTTGGCTTTTTTTACTGGAAAATACAGACATCAAACGCTGTTCCGCCTTAGTCTGACCCGTAATGGATAGTATAGGACATATTATAAAAGTTTCTTCTCGAAAAAAACCTTAGTAATGTTCAATGAGATCACTGTCACCAAGTAATGGGTGATGTGACAAGAATCTGCTCACACAATGGCGCAACATGCATAATTCAACCTCTGAGAGTGTTATGCCTTTATATTTGATTTTTATTTTCCGTCATCTGATGTTATGTAACATAACACACATTGTAAATTTCTCGTACGGGAAAATACTGTTAGGAAACTTTATTCGTGGAAAAACGCTCGGTTTTTATTCACATATGTGATACGTTTATACTTATCTTAAAAATAACTATTGTGTAAAATATGTAGAAACAAGATCTTAAATTCTAATCGGAATGCCATGGCTGAAATTCGAAACTGTAATTTCTTCAGATTTCATTGACTGACGAATTATTTACATTTCATAAGCACATGCATTTTCGATTCTTATCAGTTTGAGCTTACGAGTATTTTCTTTAGGGTGGCCCAACCCGGCGGGACTAACTCATTCGCGGGCACGGTACAAAACCGTGCTGTTGCGCTCTGGGACCTTCTCTGTTTCAAAGAAAAAGACAGGCTCCGTGACGAGGAAGATGCAACATGTCCACAAAAAAGACAAGGTGCATAGTGTATTAAGTATTTTATATCCATATCAACCGGCAATCAAACCAAAAATTGTGAATTACTACTTACATAGAGTGGTACTAGATAAGACATTTGCATTCAATATTAAATGCGTAATTAAAAAAAAACAGAATATTTCATTTATAATTTGGAATAAGATTTGAAGTGGTTAGTTAAAAAATAAGAAAGATTTTTTCTTGTATTTTCAAACCAAAAGAACATAAACTTTTTTGGAAAAAATTAAGATCCATTTTTCAGATTTTTCAAATTAGATTTACTCTAATTTAGTACATAAAACTGCTGCAAAAACGTAATTTAAACGATATCGGGTTCTGACCGTAACATCTGTACCGTCAAATTAGACTAGCTTCCTTGCTATGGTCTCAAAATCCGCCAATGTGACAGAAAAAGTGCCATCGAGTAAAAAAAATATGATAATTTTTCAGACATCCGCCTCCACGGTAAACGGCATAGGTTGAATAATTTTCATGGTAATTGTGGCGTTCTCCTGTGCAATAACATATTCATCCGCTCACACCTTTGTCAGGATGGAGACATCGGGGCGGAATGACTAAATAGGTCTTTCACTATCGATGTTGCTGGATGGACAAGAAGTATTCTTAGGAACATTTTCATTAGAATTACTTAAGGTGGCCCAACCCGGCGGGACTTACTCGTTCGCGGGCACGGTACAAAACCGTGCTGTGGCGCTCTGGGACGTTCTCTGTTTCAAAGAAAAAGTCAGGCACCGTGATGAGGAAGATGCAACATGTCCACAAAAAAGACAATGTGGATAGTGTATGATTTGGTAACATTTACGAAAATGTTAACTACAAAACGACTTGTAGCTAAAATCCACGAACGCTGTGGTCAAAAATCAAACCAATAAATCTTTATGAAACGAGCTAGATCTGATGACAAATCTTTTTAAGATGTTTTTATTTTATCGTTGAGGAATGCACCTCCAAAGTGATTGTATAAAACGCGCGAAAAATTCTAACTTTCGGACATTATAACTTAGACACTCAGACATCCAGTTCGATCAATTATAGCTGTTTTGAGTATAATTTTGCATCTCTGATGATAATCACGTTTGTATGGGGATGTTGAGAGTAGATCACGCCCAGAGCTCGGACGAAAATTCATACGGCGTGCTGATGCCTACACGTATGTGTGAAAGCAAAACTAGGCTGTGGTGGAAAATATTTATTAAATGCATTTAGTTGACGTTACTGGAGAAACGTATCCGGTGTTAATTTCACGGACAAATTCCACAATTTATTTATTTATTTTTATTTATTTATTTATTTAAAAATGAGTAAGAGAGCTCTATCATCTGAAATACGATGGAGTCATGAGAGACACGTAGAGCGAATGGGCGATGAAATAATGACGAAGCAAATTTACAGAGCCAAACCTAGCGACCTAGTAGACCATGATCAGAGCGATGTAATATTTCGTATATGTCAGTACCGGCTCAGCACCCGTAATCGTAGAGAATATCTGAAAATATGTAGGTACGTCTGGGGAGAAATATATTTAAGTATGCTCCGAAATTAATTGGTATATGCCTCATGGGAACCTGCGTGATTTTAGGTAAGTAAGACGAGAGAAAATCAGCACGACAGGGTCGTAGCCTAGTGGCGCGGGCATAGCATACCAGAGGCCTGGATTCAAATCCTCGCCTCATTCATGCAACACTGTATTTCACATTCTGAGTTGCATACGTGTATTTCGTCACGAATGCGAGCTGCTCCATGGTTCAGAATCCATGTAAAACTGTAGGTCCCCTTATTCTACTAGGTTCTAGGGTTTAAGTCCGCCCGGGTTGATACTATCGCATTGGATGAAAAGATCGTCAAAGTAGCAAATGAAAAGATCGTCAAAGTTCCAAATCAAATTAGCCATGCTCATAAAGGGTCCTGGCATGGCACCTGATTCCTTCGGGAATGTGGTGTATTGGGCTAATATGATAACGGTAGTTGTGTGGTATTAGCCATCTATGTCGTCCATGTTCCAATCCTGCGCTCATAAGTCAATGTGTTAACATAGTCATATTGTTCGAACAACGTCCCTTGTAGGTTCAAAGTTTATTGTCTCTGCCTACCCGTGAATGTGTGCCAGCGGCTCATCAATATGGATGAACTGCTTTAATGAGCAGAGGGATCATACGTCAAGGGCTGAAAAAGGTGTACGAGTGAAAAAACACTTACCGCCGAGCTTAGAGGTTCTGGTCACAGTAACTTGGAATTAGGTATTTTTAAATGAAAAAAAAAGTCAGCTTCTCGGCTGGGGTGAGCGACTTTTTGTAAATCTTTAAATCCACATACGTTTTCCTTGCAATGCCTACTGTGGAGTTGGGGGTAACGCGCTCCGTACCTATTTTTACAGCCAAAATAGTATTTTCTTTGATTGATTTTTAGGGCAGACTTTTCAATAGTCTGATAAACAGCAAGATAACTATTAGACGGATTTATTTACGCTTCTGCTTACCCATCCGATATACTACGTCCATATGTTTATTAGTACAGTTATATTCAGATAATTATGATAGAAGATATAATTCTCCGTCAATGGCTATCCGTCTTTTGACAAAGTTGAATTTGTACTATCAATCCGATAAGTACTATTTGGGAATGGAAAAATCGGCCTTTCTCGATAGGTGATATTCATTTTTTCGTATAAGAATGTCATCTACCACTAAACGTCCTCCAAACCTCCGTTAAGGATCATTAACTTCTTGACGTATGTAAATGAAATGAAATAAAAAAAAAGTCAAAGAGTTCGATTATTTTTTTACAAATATTTAACAGTTATCAAAGTCCTAAATAACCCTAACCTCTCCCCACCTGGTGCAAAATCAAGGACTTTTACTCAAATTAATCATGAATTCGTTTTTTTTCTCACTGTATTTTTTATTAGAAACTCCACTAGTTATTAAGTAAAATAATTGATCTTAGAGTTCATTGGTAATTTTCTGATACTTACGCGCCTATCTCAAATCACAATTTCCACATTTATCAGACTTTTAGTAACGAGAATAAAAATAATGCAGTATAGTTTTGGAAGCAGTCGAGCGCGAGGGGTCTCATTTATTTTTAAAATGAATTCTAACTTCCGTCTGCATACCTGCGCCGCCTGGCGTGATACAGGGACACCGGAGGTACAGTCGCAACGAAAACGAAGTATTTCCCCAAATTACAACCTAAGTGCCATCATCGTCAAACACCCACGTGAGTTAAAATACCCGTGAGCGTCATCGGAGATTTATTAATTGAGGTCCTGGCATACGTTTTTTTTATATAGTTGTTTTTTTGGGACTTAAGCCGTCACCGACTTTGCCAGTGACTTTATAAGTATAATTACTTCAAGCTATCAGCTACTCCTTGGAGCCAATGACAGCTTTAAAAAATATACAACATCTCTGAACTCGTTTGACTAGGGCTTTCCCAATGATTCGTGTATCTTAAAAATTAAATTCATTCTATCCGTACACAGTATTTTTTCAAGACCCAGTCGAAGCCTCTCGTTCAGCAGAACACACTCGATAAATAGGTGAAATTGATCTTCTGTCTTGCTGTGCTTAGATACATACTATATTATTAAATACATACTATACTAAATACATACTATATTAAATAGCACTACTGCACAGTATTGTGCCGTCGAACAGTGTTACATAAATAGTTTTGAAATTCGATATTAAAGTATGTATTTAGCGAGACTTGGGTAGGGCAGAAGAACCACTAATGTATAATGAATCTTGGAAAAAATACATTAAACTGAATGAGAAACACAGAAAATATCCATTACCGCTCCGACCATCAGTTATTCGATGCGATGGGACCTGAAAAACAAGACTTTTCTGATACATAAATATCTACATACATAACAATAGTATTATAATGTATAATATAATAAACAAAATATACCTAAAGCATATACATACATATTTATATAAATATACAAATTATTCTATAAATGGCCTCAGCCTCAATAGCCCAGTGGCGCGACACTTCGGCGATCGCTCTCCGAAGTTAAGCAACGCTGGGTCCGATCTGGTCTTGGATGGGTGACCATTCGACTGTTGAGAGAGGCTGGCCGTGGTTCGGATTCCACGTGAAACTGTAGGTCCCCTTCATTACTTACTATGTGGTAAGGTTAATCCTGCCCGGGTTGGTACCATCGCATTGGATGAACGATACGATGGTCGAAGCGGCAATGAAAATTGTCCGTGTTTTCCATCCAGTTCAATGTAGCCGAGCAATATAAGGAAGGTCCAGGCATGGCACCTAGTTCCCATGTGGTGTGTTGGGCTAATACCATGACAGAAGGTGTGGTATTAGCCATCCATGTCCAGTCACATAAAAAAAATTAAAACACCTTAAATAGCTTAAATCTTAGCCTGCTCTAATCTAAATAATCGAACTCACTGTACCCACACGGTTCCCGCTCCATTTGCTTCCCTATTGTGGCGGCACATTCGAGAAGATTGCCTCCCCTCCCCCCACCCCCCATCCCCCCGCCCACGCTCCGAGGGCGCGAAAATTTAATTTTCAACGACAAAAAGTGCGACCGCACGTGAACCCGCGGAATAACGCCTCCCCTCCCCTCGCCCGCGAGGCGCGCCCGAGGAAAATCATTGCTTCGGAAAATATTGGGCCCGTACCTTTGTTACGGGGGAACGGTAGAAAACTTGGGTTAAATAGCACTATTGCAATAATAATAATATTGCAATAGTGCTGAGATTCGAGTTTGAGATTCGATATTAATAGCACTACTGCACAGAGGTTGTTACTTAAAAAGTTTCGAAATTTTCTATTAAAGTATGTATTTAGTAGTAGCATGTATGTGTTTTACATGCATGCACCTACACGTATCTATGGTTCCGTTTTCACCCTTTGGGTACGGAACCCTAAAAAAGAAAGTGTAGTTAACAACATAAACAGTTGTAAACGTAACTTATTTAAGATCATTCTATTAACATCAATAAAACAAGGTTTTTTCTTTGTAATTTCTACGCGAATGTGAATAAACAGACTAGGCCTTTGACCGTAGAATGAAATAAAGGTAAATTTTGAAAGTGTGAACTATTTAATTTCCTTGTTTATTAATTACTAGCTGTGGTACCCGACTCCGGTCTCTTTTTTTCAGTTTAATTAAAATACAACCTGTCACGTCTGTTTAGATTTTCGATCCAAACAATGAAAGCGAATCACTACCCCAAATTTTGGGGGCTATTCGAGTCTCTCGACAAGATTTTGTTAAGCGCGATGTACTCTCACCCCAGTAAATATGTCTTTAATTTTCTTTGGTTTTCCATGCAAAACCAATTTGTCATTTCTCCCCTCTGTTAACTTTGCGTACCTATTTCAATGGACCTCCAGGCGTATAATCGTAGTTTACTAGAAAGTTAATCATACAATAAAACACACACGATCAAAAAAATATCCTAATATAAAACACCTGCAGTTAAAAGGTAATTTGCATGGAAAATTATGGATCCTTGTTTTTATAAATTTTAAATTAAAACATAAATAAATAATTTAAACAACAATTAGACTTCCCTTAGCGAAAGTTACTTTTAAGGGGATATAAACCCTAGAACGACCGCATTCGATAAGCTATTGTTTATTTTTTTTAGTTGCATGAAAAATCTCATTAGGCATTAGATCAATAAAGTGATTGGTCAGAAGACGGTCTGATGAGTCTACAATGAACGGTTTATTTATAGAAAAAGGTACAGTAACATTTCACATAAAATCCGTTTTTAAGAGCTAATTAATCAATTTCATTTTCGTGCGGGTACAATCCCTGAAATATAAAGTGACGCAGGATGAATGAAAAACAGATATCTTCCATCCTTTTCGCTGAGAAAAGTGCTATATAGAACGAACTCCTGACCCCAATATCGGCGGAAGGGGCTAACACCGTGTATTTCTGATAATATTTACATTCACACATAGATACTATCAAGCCTTTAGTGAGTGATAAAGTAAGATGACAGCATGCGTCTTTCGCATCTTCTTCGGGCATACATATGTTCATTCATGCTCTCCTATTTTTGGTGCTGTGGAGTCTGACCTTTACGAAATACTACGTCAATCTGGTCTTCCATGGCGTTATTGAATGCTGTTCTTTTATATACATCTTTTCGGTCTGCTAAAATAAGAAAAATCTCTGGGAAATTCAGGCAATGTATCGAAGGAGATTGTTTTCGACTGGTGCGTCATCTGAGGATACCTTGGATTCGGTGGAGGGATCTAGAAAGAAGCTAGGTGCCAGAGCGCCAAGGTGTTCAGTCATTTTTAGGAAGTGATAAATAGGCGATATTATTATAATACTTTGAAGTGATCTAAGTGAACTAGCTCTGGGAAACAGTTCAACGAGTGATGTTGTTTGGATTTTGGTGTTTGAAGCAACGTATTGACTTTGAAAAAAAATACTCCATCTTTTTTTTGGAATTTCTATCAGTAAAAGGAAAAATATAAGTGTTCACGCCAATATGGCATGGGTGACCTAGGTGGGTAGTTTGCACTTCACAAGCATTCAATCCCATCCGAAGTTTTTCCTATGCCACTCTCGCTCGGCTACTAGCTGTCACGCATGGTGCACGCATGCGCCGCGTCCCCGCAACCTTTCAACGTGGAGCTCTCGCAGGGCTCCACGCCCGCAGCCCGCCGCGCGCCTGACCATGCTGTGGCGTCTCGCCTCGTCTGGGCGAAGTGCTGTGCCGCCGAACGCTGTCCCGGGACCCGACGCCTAGGAGCTGGTGCTGCTGGAGGTAGGTAGCTGTTCCTACTTCTCTGGTGAACCGCTTTGACGTTCCGAGGCTACCGGGAATTGCACCTCCTTCGCTCGTGAAGTGCGACCTGCCTGGGCGCGTACAATAAGCCTTTGGTAGTTTCGCTTGTATCTACACCCAACCTGCATAACATTATATTGGTACACTAGCAGCACGTCCCGGCTTTGCACGGGCATAATATCATTTAAAAAAATATTATTTTGACACAATGATACACAAATAAACCCTTTTTACGTAGAGTTCCTACATTGAAATATTTGAAATAAAAAAAACTTAGATATTATTATTACGTGATTATTAGATATTAGAGAAATAATAAATTCAAAGTGCTATAAGGAGAACCGCGGCCTCCGACGCACTATTTATAGGCACGCTCCCGCCGCCCCGGCCGCCCGGCACCATCGCAAACGCTACGTCCCGCAATTATTAAATCTGTAATATCTTCGAAATTATTCATTTAAATCATATGATGTAAAGGGCCATAAAAATCTTTATTAAATCAAGAATGTATTTAATTGGATAAGGATTCGATAAGGAAAATCGCTTCGAAAATTAGCCATTATTTGTCGTAAAAAGTAAATGATAAAAAATTGTTATTGTGGGATATCCATAAGAGATAGACATATACCATTGCAGAGTTTTCTGTAGACCTTTTCAATGTATACAATACTTAGTACATTATTTTGATAAATCTCGTAGGGTTCAGCCTGCGATTGCAATGTAAGCGGAAAAAAAATATTTTTTTACGACATCACATTGGAAACCTCAAAAATAACAGTATTTCACCGCTATTTAATGGATGTTATCATACATAAAAACCTTCCTCTTTAATCACTCTATCTATTAAAAAAAACCGCATCAAAATCCGTTGCGTAGTTTTGAAGATTTAAGGTGGCCCAACCCGGCGGGCCGAACTCATTCGCGGGCACGGTACAAAACCGTGCTGTTGCGCTCTGGGACCTTCTCTGTTTCAAAGAATAAGACAGGCTCCGTGATGAGGAAGATGCAACATATCCACAAAAAAAGACAATGTGCATAGTGTATGATTTGGTAAGATTTACGAAAATTTTAATTTCAAAACGACTTATAGCTAAAAGTAAACCACGACCGCTGTAGTAAAAAATCTAACAAAAACCAAATAGATTATAAATGTTGATTAAATAAGCTATGTCTGATGACTAATCTTTTTAAGACGTTCTTACTTTATCGTTGCGTAATCCATCTCCAAAATTATTGTATAAAACCCGCGAAAAATGCGAACTTTCGGACCTTATAACTTAGAAACCAAACACAATTTTACAATGCCAATGATCATCAGACATCTAGTTCGATCAAATAAAGCTATTTTGAGCAACATTTTGGATCTCTGACAAGAATTATGGGCGTGATCTTCTTTTCCCTTTTGTATGGGGAGATGAGCGGGATGGGCCACCTTAAGCATACATAGGGATATAGGGACATAGGGATATAGGGACAGAGAAAGCGACTTTGTTTTATACTATGTAGTGAAGAAAGTATAGCCAAATGATTTAACAGGCTCCAAAGACATATTTTTGGACTGACCACATTGAAAATAATTCCAATACCACTTAACGCTTTTGTATCTATGATAGTCATTTGTGTCTGCACTTTTTTGTTTTTTTCGAAAAATAACGCCAACGTCATTGAAGAAAATGTTCATACTTTTATCTACTCCCTACCACAGATGCAAAGTTTTCAAAGGGTTCTGCTTTTATAAAACTAAACAAATACATGCTATTACTATATACTTTTATTATTATAAATTTTAAATCATCATGTATTCGCTACATTAAATAAAAAATGCTAAAGTCTCGAAATGTTTCTCAAGAATCCCAAATGATCCATGAGGAATAAACCTGGTTCGTCGTTCCAATAGCTATCGGAAAGCAACATAGCAAAAAAGCGAATAACCCTTAATACCCCCAGCCCCGCCCAGTTTTATCAGACAACTCGCACCGCTGCGTCCTATCGCACAAACAGCGCATACATCTTCGGCACACACTGGGGCGCCCCGGACAAATGGCGTGACATAAACCACGTCACTGCGCGGGATCCGCACGATAGACCGGAACTTTCTGACGGTTCATTAAGAGGGTGTGTGTGTCAAAGATAGCGCCACGGTCAATCGTAGCTATTTCTGCTTTAACTTCTTAAAAATATGAAGCTAAAAAGTCTTTGGCTGGAGTGTACAATTTCTGGTTAGTATTTATTTAATGGTTATTAATACATCTATCTCTCTTTTTCTTTAGGCAAAAAATAAAGACAGATATATTTTAATAATAAAATTATCACTTACCAGAGATTGTGCGTTTAAGACTGACCGTATTTTCGAGCACAGTAAGCATTTGTTAGCAGTTTGTTGTAAGCAGTAGGGAGAGGCAATAATTGCCTTCACAACACTTTGTAATGAGAGTCATATCATGATAACACTAAAAATGTTGATTTATTAAAACCCACTAATAAACAAATGAAGTGCGCTATTAATTTCGAATTTCGACTGAAACGAAAAAATGCCCCTTATTTCCGGCCATAAGTTTATTAACCACGAATTGTTGCTAGTTTCCAAGTTATAACCAAATTCCTGGGACCTGTTAGCCAAACTGCATAAAATCTCATTGAACTTTCAAAAATATTTATTTATTTATGTTTATTGCACTCAAAATTCGGGCAAAAAGTACAACTTAATGCCAGGGGCATTCTCTAACAGTCTACCTTTGGGTATCGTGAGCAGTAGTGCGAGTGGCAGTTATAGAGACAAATGAATTTACTACAACAAATATTATACACAATATACCAACTACTTATATACATATAAATATAAATATACATTAATATAAATATATAAACACTTTATATAATATAGAAACAGAAAATAAAGTATGATACTTAACACTTTAACAAAAATTAAGAAAAAAAAAACAAACAAATGTATTGCAAATAGGAATAAAAATTAACTGAAATCTGGGGGGGGGGGCGAATTTAATGCTTCGAAAATAAGCTTTTATTACATATCAGTGAGGATTTATGCAATCAGTTGCCATTTGCAATTAACGTATTTTGGCGTTATGTCTCACAATTATCTCACAAATGCTTGCATATTCATAACTTATTTGATCACACTGCCACGTGCGTCGCGGGAAGCGGCCTGATGATATGTATACATGTACTTACGGTTTGAAAGCGTCTCAAATACTAATAGGCTGTGGAAATAGTCGTCTGAAATGTGTTTAGCGGTTATTTGATATAACTGCGCATTAAATAAAATAAATACATTCCTTACATAAGAAAATGGAAAGGTTGGCATGTGCGCGTATCCCCAATGCATCGTGGTGCGATTCCAAAGGGGTCTGCGCAAAAAGTGTCATTACACAGTGGTCCCAGGGGCGGGCCGCCCTCCGCGGGACAAACAACCCTGTTGAATTTCGAGTGTAGGGTAAACTTGTTCGTAGAGGCTGCTTGTTTCAAGGTAAGTATTGATGCGCTGGTACGCTGTAATACTGCCACAATTAGTAGTTTTATTAATTTTATTTTTATCCTTAAATCGTTTTCCACTTTCCATTAGCGCCATAAATATAACATAAACAATATTTTACACATTAAGCGTTGCATAAACTATATGAATTGATTTTTTTATTTTTTATATTTAAAAATCATCATGACCCACTGTTTTCTCTAAATAAGCATGCGACTTTGACCAGATATTTGGCAAAAAAAAGTATTATCGCACAAAATGTATTCTTAATGAGCTACGAAATATTCTAGCAATGCTGATTAGTTATAATTATTAGTTTTAGGCTTACACAAAGAACATCCCAGTGCATCACAAATATTTTAAACGAATATTCAAAAAAGAAATAGTCACGGAGACGGAAAACTCTATGCTTTAGAAAACCTTCGTGGTTCGGATTCCACTATAGGTTCTATGATCGAAACGACGATAAATATGTAGAGTTTTTCAAACGAATTCAATATAGCCGTGCAATATTCGGAAGGTCATGGCATGACCTAGTTTCCATGAAGTTACAGTCCATGTCCAGTTTCATGCAAAAAAAATTTATTGACATTTAAAAACATATATTTGATTTGATTTGAGTTTCTGCGACATCTACATTTGAAGCATTGTAATCAGATTTTTGAAAATAATCTGAAAAAGTATTGGTCGTGACATTCGTCGGAAGCAGGAAGTCCTGCTGCAAGATGTCGCTGAAACTCAAATTAATGAGACAACGGTAATGTCGTACTTATCCATTAAATAAATAAAAAAAATATATTTGATTTGTTATTACCACAATATACTTGTGGTGCGATCACAGTTTCATCAACCCTCAAGTTAAATAAATACAAAAGTCATGGAGTACGACATGAAGAGCTTTTGATAGCGATCTCGTTGTCAAATATGCTTCCGACCTCACGTCGCTGGCAGGAGGACGTAAATACAAAACAGGACATTCGCAAAGAAGATTTGAATGTAAACGAGACGTTAATGAGCGGTGAATGAAATCTTTTAAACATTAAGTTTACTCTCATGTACACTACATCATTTTGAATATGTGCGTTAGTTTTTAATTTTGCAATAATACTGTGCATAGGTTTGCCTACACTTTTTATGTTACTGGATGGCTAATACCAAACTGACCGTCAGATATTAGCCTATCACACCATTTGGGAACTAGGTGCCATGCCAGGACCATCCTTTAAATCGCTCGGCTACATTGAGCTGAATGGAATACACGGACAATTGTTCATTGCCGCTTCGACCATCGTTCGTTTAATGCGATAGTAACAACCCGGGCGGGATTAACCCTACCATCTAGTGGGGTAAGGGGACCTTCAGTTTTACATGGGTTCCGAACCAGGCCACAGCCAGCATCCGTAATGAAATGCCCTTGTCCAACTCTGAAAGAGAAAGACCGGGGCAAGGAATTTGAACTCATAACCTATCGCATGAAAGGCAAGTCCTCTAGCCCCTACATCACGAGCTATCAGACATATATATTATATTATAGACATACTATCAGGTAAAGTTTATTTATTTTCTTAATTAATGTAAACTACACACTCGGACTCGAAGGATATATTGGCTTCCTTACTTACTAGGTGATGGGGTTAATCTCGTCCGTGTTGGTACCATCGCATTTCATTAACGGTGGTCGAAAATGATCTGGGTTGTGTATCGAAAAGACACACCTCAGGATTTCGCGCGTACAAAGGGCAATGACCTTTCTTCTATGGGCAAGAAAACCGTGCCAACTTTAATGCAATAGTTGGAAAGGCAATCCAAAAAACGCAGTTCTGTCATGTATAGGCAAAACTTTATCAATAATGTTAACTCTTTTTATCTGTTGATTTAAACTGTTGATATATTTCATTGTATATTGTGTACTTGATTTGTTGTATATTGTGTAGGAATTATGTTTCCTCTAAAGCTATTTCTCCATAGCTACTAATCGCACTACTGCTCACGATACCCAAACTGGTAGAAAATGCCTCCGGCATTAAGTTTTGCCCGAGTTTTTTTGAGTGCAATAAACTTATATATAAATAAATATATATTCTTGAAAACTCGTTTTAATACATGGAATTGTTAGACTGTAATTTCCTAACCATTATTGAAAAAATACAAATATCACATCACGTCACCCTATCTTCCGGAAGCCTAAGTTCAATTCCTAAGCACGTTAGATTAACGAACAAACGAGCATTAATATAGGATTCTACCCAAACAGTACCATTATACCCACGCGACGCGGTGAGTCGGCACACACAGGCCGAGTTCGGGGTTCGAACTAACTTTATTAGGCAATCCTTTCCTCCCCTCGCTTAATCAGAAACGTTACATGTCTCGAATATATTAGTTGTGCCCCAAGCACAACTGCCTTGTTTCTTGCAGCCATTTTTATATCGCTTCGCGTTTGTTTGCGCTCGGGTGTTTTGCACGCTAAGGGGAAAGCGATGTTTGGGCTTAGCGGAACGTGTGTTTATTGATTACACGTGTGCATGGACTTAACTATATTCTTAATGGTATTGCGATGAGAGCCTGTAAACCCAGTTGTCACCTAAATTGGCGTTTACAGCAATCCGTAAAAACGTCAAACTCCATACAAGTTTTTACTAGATATTCTGTGGTTTTACTTCTTCAAGCTGTCAAAGTTAAACTGGGACTTCCGATTTGTATGAAAACGGGGAGTCAATGTAAACGGCAACGTCGACGTATTTACGACAACGTTGAGTAAGCTGTCAAATCAAACTCGGCCTAGCAAATGTTAGTTCGATTAACGAACACTGCGCGCGCTCTTGCTAACGCCAATTTAGGTGACAACTGGGACTACAGGCTCAGAGACATCATAATTTTAATGCTTCTACTATCAATGAGTACTGGTATAAATGTGAATTTATATTTATTACTAGCCATAAGCGCATCCTGTTATATGGGCTGAGAATTACCGTAAATAATATAGCACTTTCTTAAAAGTGCTTATTTCGTATTTTCAATCAAATTAGAATGATAAACACGTCATGCAGTGGTACAATTTCTGAAGTCTCTCTCTGTTCAATATTCTCTACTTTGGATAATGCTCTTCGGAGCTGCATAACGCCATTCTTTCGTTCCCCTATCTACCAACGCTGAACGCCCAACAGGCGGGGAACGCAAACATTCACTGTCGACATTCCTCGAATTAGAACCAACCGATCTGTGAATCCTTTATGTTCAGAGCTGTAAACTGTGGTATGCGCTTCCTTCCAAGATATTTTCCCCCAAAGTACAACCTAGGTTCTTTAAAAATGGCACAAAGAAGCACCTAGCCAGCCGGAATGGTTTTCGCAGCCCCGGTGCCTGAAGATGCCTATGGATTTCTGAACTTTCAGAACTCCATGGGCTTCTTCAGGTACCTCCCACGTGTGGTGCTGGCATATTCCATATACTGCGCTTAACCTATAAATTGTAATTCCACTAATAAGTATAAATGATTTTTTTTTGAATGATTGAACTTTATCGATGAATGGTATAGTATGTGACAAGAATTCATCACTGGAAAAATCTTCGTATTCCCGAACGGAGCCGGGAGCTTCAACTACTCTAAAATATTATTTCTAAAACACATTAAAATATATTACATTTAGTAACCTATTATAATACACTTAAAATAGATGTACACAAATAAATATTATAAGTACAGAGAAGCACAAATTTGCAACAGCCTTTAACATGTCCATTATCTTACAAAATAGAGCATAGTAACCCAAGATCATAAATGTTAAATTCCCAATAACGCTTGGATATTCATGGAGATGCTTCAAATTTCATGCCGAGGGTCCGGCAGGGTCTGTTCTTGTGTTTGTCAGAGTTACGTAATTAAGGGGCCGGACTGTAAGCGGCATCGGACCATATTCAGTTCATCAAGAAGAGCTTATTAGCGATTCAAAGTTCTTCCTTAGCTATTTTAGAGTATCTAACATATTGAGCGATGGATAGCTATTTGCTTTTGAACCGACTTCAAAAAAGGAGGAGGTTCTCAGTTCTTCAGTATGTTTTTTTGTATGTATGTTAATCGATATCTCCGCAAATTGTCAACCGATTTGAAAAAATCTTTTTATCTCTTCTTTCTTATTTCAGGGGTGATCCTTTCATATTTTTTATGAAATAATATTTCTCCTTTTAGTAATTGAAGTCGGTTAAATGATTTTTTTGATGATGATTGTAAGCAACTTTTAGGCATAATCTTAATTTGAAAATATCGATTTTGTACCCTACATCTATCTAACCTTAATTGTGTACAAAATGTGTGATATGTTCAACGTTAACGCCTACAAATTGTATTAAAATATAAAATGTTACGAAATTATTTTTATTGATTACTCATTAATATCTGAAACCTTGTTCTTAATTATTGGTCACTAACTAAGTTTCACTACGAAAGGAATTTCCAATACTTTTATTCAAAAACAAATTTAATATAATGTTGCAAAATATTGATATGTAGCTATATTGTTACAATATTCTGGGGCATCTTTTTTCATTTTCAACGTTTCCAAATTGTGTCAACGGGGCCCTATTACTAAGCTTCCGCTGTCCGTTCGTCCATCCGTCAGTGGGCTGTAACTCAAGAACCGTAATAGGTATACAGTTGAAATTTTCAAATTCATTTCATTACTACACAATTTCGATTGCCGTTATAACAACTATTCCAATAAAATAAAAAATAAAGCGTACTTGTATACGACAAATGTGGTTTTGCTTAAGTTAAATCATTTACTATGGTATTGAACACTAAATGTGCGAGGACGACTCGCACATGACAGGGTTTTCATGTACATTTACGATCATTCACACCAAACATAATCCATCGTATAAACGATTATTATCATGGATAGGTTATATTTAGGACGAAACAGTGAACGACCTTTTCAATATAAAATTATTGTCTCCATTATGTCCCAAAGTCTACCAAGATGGTTAGATCGAGCTAACTCGCAGGGTACATAAGACCGGACCCCGTTTTCATTAGAAGCTTGTTTGCGAGCAAAATATCAAGTAGTATGTGAAGACTATTCATTATGTAGAGACCCTTTCCTAGCTAAGTTTAGTGGGATGGTCAGACCTCATGTCATATTGTGAGGGGACGTCCATAATTTGTGAGGCTTTAGCTGAAATTGAGCGGAAAGGGTCAAAGATGGGTAACATTGGCGTGAGTTACATAACTGTTGTGTTTAAGACGATCGATCTAAGTAATGTTAGGTAATATAGCGACATCTACATTAAAGCATTGTAATCAGATTACAAAAATAAACAGAATAAATTGTTCTCTGCTTCGGACGAATGCCCAGAACAAAAATGTAGCCGATTATTTTCAAAATCGGATTGGAATGCTTCGGTCTTTGTTCCGGGAGGTCACGACACTTTTGGTCATGATCAAATAAATGGCTGAATCTGTCACCTTCAGGTTGGGTTGGTCTCAAAACTGTGAAAGGTTTGAGACCAACCCTATGATGCTAAATATGTCAGTCTGCTGGCGCCAAGTGGTTGCGTTAGCTAGATTGCCTATAACTGCTGATTAATACACTGATTGCCTGGACATATTGATAACTTATTAATTATGCAATAATAACCAGTCGGTTTTTTTTATTAAATACTTAAATATACCTTAAGTTATAGCTGTAACCTAAATCGGCTACACAACTACGAAATATTGCCAAAGATTCATTCAATTTTAGTGTGACTAAGCAAGTAAGTACTGATGCCTAAATTCTTCGTTATTTGCAGGCATTTTGCAAATGTTTTCGGGCGTCTTATCTAGATATCGCAACCACGTGGCGCAGACATACCGACACATTTAGTTTCAGAGGATTGGTCTTTATCCTAGGAATCTGGTTGCAGTTTAATTTTACTTTGGTGACGACAGCAATTAGTTTGATATCTCGGTAGTATTAATACGGGAATCATTATTTAGTTGTAAAATAGCTCGCATTGTGTCGATTTGTATTTAATGCTTTCCCAGACGGAAATAATTATTAACAGTAGCTAAGTAACATTGACCAACATGATATGAGAAGAGCACTTCTTATAAGCTAATTTTAACAAAAGCTGTGCAATACTTTTTTTTTTAAATTTATTTAAAAACCGGCCAAATGCGAGTCGGACTCGCACACTAAGGGTTCCGTACCGTCGAAAAATATTTAACACAAAAAATCACGTTGTTTGTATGGGGTCCCTCTTTAATTTTTATTATTTTTTAATGTTACCTATTTATTATATGTCATAGCGACAAAGTAAATACACAATCTGTGAAAAATTCAGCTGCCTGCATATTACGATACATGAGATACAGCCCTGTGACAGACGGGCCGACAGACAGACGGACGGACGGACGGATGGATGGACGGACGGACGAACAGAGGAGGCTTAGTACAATACCAATACCGGGTTCAATACCAACTTGCACCAATGTCTTTCTCTTTTAGAGTTCGATAAGTGAATTTCGTCACGAATGCGAGCTGCTCCATGGTTCGGAATCCATGTAAAAATGTAGGTACCCTTCCCCTACTAGATTGTAGGGTTTGGGCCCGCCCGGGTTGGTACCATCGCATTGGATGAAAAGATGGTCGAAGCGGAAATGAAAAATTGTCCGTGTTTTCCATCCAGTTCAATGTAGCCGTGCTCATAAAGGGAAGGTCCTGGCATGGCACCTAATTCCTTCGGGAATGTGGTGTATTGGGCTAATATCATAACGTTAATTGTGTGGTATTAGCCATCCATGTCAGGTCGCATAAAAAAAAAGTAATAGAGTTCCGTTGTCACCCTTTGGGTACGGAACCCTAAAAACTGAATGATCCGCGGAACATTTGTTTAGACTAAAAGCTCAAACTGAATTAAATAAATATGACACACATTTCTATTAAAAATTAAAAACAAAGGAAACCAAATAAAAGCGAAAATACATAGTCATAGAATTTCAAGAATTGACATCCAGTTAGACGTTTCCCTTTAACTCGTGGCAACGCTGCCGCCATACGAATGAGTTTCGGTCGCCCCTCTCGTCCTACCATGCTCACTGGCGGACCCGCTGGATGGACGATACGTTAAGTATGTGGCTAGTCTGGGGAGGTATCTAAAGGAATCTCGGGAAACGCAGCCGGTGCCGTCTCAAATATGCAGGATTTTGCAGCGCACTGCACCGAGTGAGCGCTGCCGGATTGTTACCTAGGACACGGTAAACAGTGGATATTCTTATGCTGAGATTTAAAGGCAGTTCTTGCGTTTTGAGACGCTTCTCAATTCTTTCGACTGTAAATTATGACATTACTAATGTCTTATTTTACGTTTACGGATAAACAGTGTTCAGCTTACTTACTTAGCTCGACGTTTAGTCCACCACGCTGTGGACATCATCAGGGTTCTGTTTATCCCTAAACTTACAGTAATAAGTTGAACAACAGTAAAAATCGAATGTTTTGAAAACTTACGGTTTTCCGGTGTGCAATGCCGTGCTTGGCCGGCATGTTTCGCCTCCCACGAGCGGAGAATTCAAACAAGGGTAACGGAGCATATCAAGGCGGTGAAAAATAATGAACGTTACAAGTCAGCCATATGCGAGCATGTCCTCGAGAGCGGGAGTAATCACTGGATTAGATTCGACCAAGTAACCACACTAGCAGCAGAAAAATACTATATGCCACGCTTGGTTCGAGAATCCATGGAAATCTCCAGACATGCAAACTTCAACAGGGTCGACAGTATCAGACTCTCTCCGTCTTGGACTCCACTACTTGCTCGACATAGACCGAAGGGCACACACGTCACAGTGGCACCAGCTGACACCGTTAGCTATGTGTGCACGGAGCCCTATATGTCAATGGTGCAGCAAATTGACAACCTACCCGCATCCACGAGGCAGCCCGAACCTACCCACACCTACAATCTTCGCAGCCGACGCCCGCCAGTTACCGTTTGACGAGCCGGGCTGTCAGACGTAACTCCGGGGCAACGAAGTGGCCCTGACGATGCTTCCGTCGTGGGAGGCGAAACACGTCGGCCAAGCACGGCATTGGACACCGGAAAACCGTAAGTTTTCAAAACATTATGTACAGCGACGGTGTAAATCTAAGAACATATGTGAGTAAAAATCTAAACAAACATATTACTAATGTCAAATTGAAAACCGTCTAGAGAGAGAACATTTACTGTCATTTATCAAAAAATATATAAACGTTATCATGGTCGAATTTCAGTTGACCATCGACGGTTATCTGTCCGCAGAAAACAGAAGCATTTTCAAGGTCTAGTATTAGGTGACCATTAACTGTAATTTGTCCGCAGAAAATTAAAGCGTTATCATGGTCAATTATTAGGTGACCATCGACTGTCATCTGCCCGCAGAATACAGAAGCATTATCAATGTCTAGTGTAAGGTGACCATTTACTGTCACCTGTCCGCAGAAAACAGAATCATTATCAATGTCTAGTGTAGTGACCATTAACTGCCATTTGTCCGCAGAAAATTGAAGCGTTAACATGGTCAAGTGTAAGGTGACCATTTACTGTCATCTGTCCGCAGAAAACATAATCATTATCAATGTCTAGTCTAAGGTGATCATTAACTGTAATTTGTCCGCAGAAAATTGAAGCGTTAACATGGTTAAGTATAAAGTGACTATCGACTGTCCTCTGTCCGCAGAAACAGAAGCATAATCAAGGTCCAGTGCACGTAAAGTGACCAGATATTATAAACGTCCGCAGAAGACGCTTCAATGGTATTAAGAAGTAATGTATTCTTTAATGATATCGATTTTGCATGACTAGCACGGCATATTTAAAGCAAAATTGGCACCTAAAATGTAATTATATGGTATACAAAAAAATCGTCCCCTCCGTGCATTTTTGTAAATATCCACAAGCTAATTATTTAGGTTTTATTTTCAAGACGAAAAAAATATATTTCTTTGTCACTCCAAATAAACCAGGGAATACCAGGAAGGTTGCGCCATAAGCTTCGTTCCACCTATTTAGCACGCATTCCAGCTGTTTCTTCGTCCATCGCCGTGTTTTGAATTATTTATAGTAGAGAATGGCGTGCAGGAGTGCATGCGATTGTTTTAAGAGCCAGAATCGCTTTGTGTTGTCCGCAACTCCCTCCTGCTTCCGACACTTGTTTGAGTTTGTTAGATCTCTCTTTTAGAACTTTGTTAAATCCCGTACGTGCGGGGATTCAAAAATTTTGACAGAGTTAGTTTATAAATACGGCCACACCAAACAATCTGTAGATCGCATCGAGTAAGTATTAATACGTAACTGTATAGCGGCAGTGAAGCCACGTTTAAGTGATAAGTGACTTACGTGTCATTGGAACGTGAGAACATCAGGAGTGAGCGAATTCCCAAATGCCTATACAAAAATGTTTCTACAATTGTTGCTAGTTTTTGCTCCAAAAATGCCCAGGAATACCTGGTTAACGTTTGGACGTCTGGTATGTCATCATATTATAATTAAATAGGGATTCTAATAAAATCTAAATTATTCAGCCATCGATTGAGAGAACAGCGCCAAAAAACCCTCTTACTAAGCCTCCGCTGTCCGTTCGTCCATCCGTCCGTCTGTCACAGGGATGTCTCATAAACCGTACGGGTAGGCAGCTGAAATATTCACAGAGTGTGTTATTTATTCGCCCATACAAAAAACGTGTTTTTTTGTTCAAGTCTTGTACGATGGTACGGAACCCTTCGTGTGCGAGTCCGACTCGCACTTGAACAGTTTTTTTTTCACATTCCCTCCAGTATTCGTAACATAGTAGTCGCATGTAGTTGCATCTGTAAATTGATTATGTTCGCACATTTCAAGAACCTACTAATTCACCCATAAATTGTTTTTCGTAATATTTGCAAGAAATTATTCAACACAAAAATATATCTACCTACATATTATTTACAGGTACTTCAAGCACATGCAAAGCAGGGTTCGGCGGCAAATATTGAACTTCAAAGGACATCCCACTACCGGGTTGGGAGCCCGGAACCCTTTCTACTGCTTCGCGTCAATTGGAGCTGCATTTGACATGTAAATCATACGAGATGTTTGCGTAGAAACAGAATTATTCATATTGCATTATTGCCGGGTGAATTTCGGAAACGTTTTCAGATGTGTTCGCCCGAACACTATCCGAAATGTTCCTTTTCTACTAACTTTTAAGACATAGCTTTGCCGAACATATTTCGACGTTTGTGCGAACAGAGGTTCTGAAATCATGTAGCGAAATAATCTGTCATAATCCTGAAATTAACCTATTTATCTACTAATAAAGATACTGGTGGAAATAAGTTAATTATCAAAACGTACACCAAAATTCACACACGCACAAGTTATTCATGTTTATTCTATAACACCTTAAAACGCCCCATTAATGATCTTAGCCAAATGTCAAACCTTTGTGGTTGAATGTATTTCAATATATTTCAATTCAATAAGAAACCAAAACAAAAAAAACCTGCTAACTGCGAGTCGGACTCGCACACGAAGGGTTCCGTACCATCGTATAAGATTTAACACAAAAAATTACGTTTTTTGTAGGTATAGAAGCCCCCTTTAATTTTTATATTTTTTATTTTACCTATTTGTTGTTATAGCGGCAAACTCACTCTGAGAAAAATTTGACAGAGGGACGGACGGACTGACGGAACCCTAAAAAGACGCCTCAAGAGTCAATGGAGTACGGCAGACAAAGCTTTTTACAGATGGCGCCTTGTTGGTTTTTTCTCTTTTTAGATTATTTTAAGTTAAACCTGTAAAATACCTTCTTTGCTCACCTTGTTATGCAAAATTCCTCCATTTTCTTCGCAAAATCGCAAAGTCTCTTAAAATTACAGAGAAAAAAGAAAAAAATACGACATTGTTTTCAAAATCGAGATAGTCTGCCGAAATGCCATTTCGACTGGTCAAAATGGACAGAATTCATTTGTCTATTGCAGTGTGGTCAGATTTCGGTCATTTGACATGGCGAACAAACATGGCGTACCCGTCCGCGTCCCGACGTTATTGGCAGCGGTGATTTTGGTCGTGTAAACAAACCCATCGCGGCCATATTCGATGCTAGAGATGTTGGAATGTCGCAGAGCAGGCATTTTATCAACGGTTTGAACTAAGTTCTTAGGCCATTGGCATAAACATTACTAAGTAAGGACAGACCCTTCCATACAACATAAATGGAGCAAAAAAAGTAGTGTTCCATGCACCACTTGGTCGCTAGACAGCCGCTCGCTGTCGTCTTACGCGTGTCGCCAAAAATGACCATTTTTGGGCGAAAACCGTGCAAGAATTACATACGTACCGAATATCGGAATACCGCAACAGGTGAAATAATTGTATGAAAGGGTTACATTTTACAAATCACTGTCTTAGGCTGAGTTAAGAATTAATGTTTACAGCGCCATCTACGTAAGATTGAAATTTCATTGGACACAGATTTTTCTTATGCAGAACTATAACTAGCAACCTTTGGATGAACGCGTGATGATCTACTAATTGAGTTATATTGACCAAGATTTGACCTATCAAATGATCTCGTTCACCGTTCAATGTAACCTACAAATTTCACTGTTTTTTTTTTTTTTTTTTTTTTATGTGACTGGACATGGATGGCTAATACCACAAGTTCTGTTCATGGTATTAGCCCAACACACCACATGGGAACTAGGTGCCATGCCAGGACCTTCCTTATATTGCACGGCTACATTGAACTGGATGGAAAACACGGACAATTTTCATTGCCGCTTCGACCATCGTTCATCCAATGCGATGGTACCAACCCGGGCGGGATAAACCCTACCACCTAGTAAGTAAGGAAGGGGACCTACAGCTTAACGTGGAATCCGAACCACGGCCAGCCTCTCTCAACGGTCGAATGGTCACCCATCCAAGACCAGACCGGACCCAGCGTTGCTTAACTTCGGAGAGCGATGGTAATTATTTTGCGTATCGATTCTACGCACTGGCATTTTAGCTGCATCGTTGCGTTATCAACTGAATGTTGCAGGTTCTGATACTGCTTCAGATTTCGGTCGTTTGAAACTTTTATTTCTGATCATTTTCAATAGTTAGTGTTTGTGTGAAATTCTGCTCAATTTTTTATTTGAATCGTACAAGGTATATCTTCTTGGAATGTCTTCATGTTAAGCGGTCTTGGCGTGAAGAACGTGCAAATATTTTTAAATTTGGAAGATCAAAACAATTGAAAGATAAGATATAGCATTATTAAAATTAAGACCAGCTTTTTTCAAGTTGTCAAGTAGCAAACAAAAATTAAGTATTTTAAAGAAAATGTTCTTGCAATTCTTTCCTACAGCTTTCGAAGAGAAACACGACTTCAACTTTCGAGGAGATTACTTCAGTCATAGATTAAAGATGAAGGGATAGTGTAGTGACCGCCGAGCCTTCGAGCCGGCTCGAAGGACCACAAAATGTGAGGGCTTCTTTAGCTAAATAAATAAAAACTTCTGTGTGGACTGTATAACTGATTTTTTATATAAAAAGCATATGACACGAGCGACTGAAAAGAGACATGCGCGTCGGTCCGGAGCGCGAAGCGGAATGGAGGCGGCGCGCGGTGAGGTGCGGCGGCGGGCGCCGCCGCTGATAGTGGTCTACTAAATTGCCGCTAGTGGTCGCGACGTAGACAGATAGATTGCTAAAGTTATACCAATGTTTAATAAAAGTTTACAGGTTGCAAATTCATTCAGAATACATGAAATGACATTAATTCGTTTATAGTTTAAGTGCAACGTTTTCATAATAATAACGTTTTCTTAGTCGAATGACGGTGTAACTAGTTCTGGCAGCGACGGGAGATGGCGCTGGTTAGAAATGTCATAATACCAGCGAAAATAAGCAGTTTTCGGTGAGTTTTGTGCGTTGTATGATGTTAGCCGCTCATAACTTCCTTTTTGATCAATTTTTCAGTGTTCAATGATAAATCCCCATGCAGTGATATACGCTACGTGTTAAGGTTCCAACGTGGACATACCAGACTTATTGGCAAATATTGACGAAGATAATTTCTTTGATGTGACATAACTAACCGTGACGGATGTGACAATTCGTGAGATTGAACGATCGTGAGGAACATTTGAGGGACAACAATTCAACAGAACCTGCTGATCATTTCGTCGATTTTCGCATTCACTTTCCGATCATAAAGCGGCTGCATAAATGTTTGGCTAAAACCGTTTAAACTCGTTACGATCATGGTACAGTCGCCATGGTACAATCTAAACTTACGCTGGCATAAACGCTACCTTCTTTTGAATTATGTAGGAGTTAGGGATTGTGGGAAATATAACCCTAAACTTAGGCCTCTAGTAGTCAGTGTCTGCGGGGCCGACAGGGTTATGAATATGCGATAAGATGCGGGACGTATGTTTCGACATGCCAATACAAGTCTGACTGCATAGTTTATCCAATGCTTGCAGTTTCGGGCCAAGAGAAATCTAAATGCATAGATGCATGTTTTGTGCTTGATGTAGTCTTGGCAACATTTGCGTTATGAATTAATCTCTATCTCTACTTATATAAAAGGGAACGTCTGTCCACATGCAAGAGGTAATCTCTGTAACCACAAAACAGATTAAGATGCGATTTAAACCAATTTAAATAGAACATCGCTGGGAACGCTTTAGCGTACATACCATTACGCTAAATATCCAAAGGGCTGAGCAATATCAATGAAATTACTCTCAAACAAAATTAATACCATGCCGTGGCGTATGGTGGCGTTACTTGCGACGTCATTCAACGATTCACTATTTTCGCGCTACTGTTCAGAAAGCGGATGGCGCAGGGCGGAATACCGACTCTTCTATACATATTTTGTTCGGGAGGTTATAAGTTCGAATCCTGATAGCCTCAATTTTTTTTTTCGTTTTTTACATTTTATTGTTTATGGAGTCTTGCATATAATTATAGCATGGAAAAGGGAACGTCTGTCCACATGCAAGAGGTAATCTCTGTAACCACAAAACAGATTAAGATGCGATTTAAACCAATTTAAATAGAACATCGCTGGGAACGCTTTAGCGTACATACCATCACGCTAAATATCCAAAGGGCTGAGCAATATCAATGCTCAGCCCTTTGGATATTGGATGGATGGATATTCATCATATACACAGTAAGATTTATAACATAAAAGTAGCACAATGCGTAAGTAAGTAGTTATGAAGAACAGGGGCCATCTCAGCATAAGTTGCATTTCACTCAGTGAGCAGCAACGCTGATTTACGTCTGGTCCCTAAAACAATAAAATAAAAAACAAATCCTTTGAATCCTGTCGAAACATTAAAAAAAGTGAGAAAACCAAATATCAAAAAGTATTACACACACATCCGTTTAAGACATAAATCACATTTGAAGAAAAATTTTATAACTTTATAATTATATTCTTTGCTTTCTGTGTACAATAACTTTGTATAGGCCAGAACAGCATTAAATAAGGCATGGGGAACTATCTTTTGTCTCAAAGAAGATCGTGAAACGTATGAAAATTTGTATGGGTAACCCATAATATCTTCAAACTAGGTATATGAAAACGCACCTGTTTTTTTAATAAATATTTTATATGTTTTTGGTCAAGAAATGGCGCTATCGCTGATTGCATTTGTGTATCTTCGTTCAAGACTCCCTATATGTACCTTATTTGTATATTAGTATATAGGGAATAATATGGGTTTATTATTCCCGCAATTTTAGGACTAATTAGCATCAGGCAAAATTATGAGAGGGATGTGCAAATAAGCAGTGGTTTGAAATGCTTATAAATTAAGATCCGATGTAGACCTTTTGGTTTCCACGTCTAGCCTGATTCTGCTCACAACTTAAAAGCTACATGAAATCACTCTAAATTACCAGAGCGGTGAGCAGTGGGGTGAAATGCTTATAACTTGCGAACTACTCACCCGATTTATATGCGAATTGAATCTACGTTTGTTACGGATGGGTGACCGTGTTCGATGTCGGGGCTGGCTGTGGTTTGTATGCTACGTAAAACTTTGGTTCACCATTCGTAGGGTTAATTCCGCCTGGGATGATACATAGGTATCATCGCATAGAAGGAATGCATCATCGGGGCATGAAAATTGTCGTGTTTTAGATCCATTTTAACGTGGAAGTACGTAAGTAAGAAATACAATAAAACAAATAAAATTAAAAATGATGCTGCGTTTACTGTTATTTTTACGAAGTTCGTCATTTACTTCCAGCAAAAAGATGGTGTCATACAAATATTACGGCGCACATCATTTATGTTTTTATTGTATAAAGCTGACCATCACGAAATTAGTCACAAGATTGACGCGATAGTCCCCTTTCATGGTGTTTCATCGCCAAAAGCAGTTTGAGTCCGAGCAAGGATTTGCTGAGCCGTGAAATTACACTTAAAATCGTATAAAATAATGGTATGAACATTTTCATAAGTTAATACCATGGTTATATATAGACACGCATTTTTTTTAAAAGACGCCACAATGCAAAAACAATTCACAGTAAGACAAAACAAACGAGTCAAAATAGCCTAAGAACTGATTGCACGAAGAGAGGGATGAGTTAATCAATGTTCAAACACGTCACTTTCAGTGAACCGCATAGAGTTTCTTTCATACTGTCCATACAAAGTGTCGTGTTTAAGTTGACGATGATTTTGATTTTTTCCCTTTCGTGCACACGGCCCTATGAGTTATAATACCAAATTACTTAATTACTTTTAAGATATTATTTAGCTAAGTGGCCAGTTCCGAAAACTTACGACCAGCCTTTACGACCAGCCCTTTGGGCTACCTACTTTTTATCTAGGAAATAATTCAGCTCGACAACAGTCCAAAAGAACATGGACCCGAGCGGAGCCGGGTATCGCAGATAGTAAATAGATAAATTTGTCTCAATTCTGTGCCTAGGCGAGCAGGAAGAAAATTACCAACCATATTTTTAATGGAACCTGAGATGCTAATACCACACAACTCCCGTCAGATATTAGCCCAATACTTAGGAAGAAATTAGGTCCCATGCCAGGACTTTCCCTTATAGGAAGGGGAGCTACACCAAGCATCACTTCCTTTCTCATTCTGAGTTGGATAAGTTTTTTTTTATGCAATTCGTAACGAATGCGAGCTGCTCCATGGTTCGGAACCCATGTAAAATTGTAGGTCCCCATCCCATACTAGGTGGTAGAGTTTAAGCCCGCTCGGGTTGGTACCATCACACTGGATGAAAAGATGGTCGAAGCGGCAATGAAAAATAGTCCGTATTTTCCATCCAGTTCAATGTAGCCGTGCTCATAAAGGGAAGATCCTGGCATGGCACCTAATTCCTTCATGAATGTGGTGTATTGGGCTTGCATCACAACTGTAGTTGTGTGGTATGAGACATCCATGTAAGGTTGCATAAAAAAACTGACATACTAAAATTAACCTAAGTTTAAGTAGTAATATCTGCTAGAATTACGAATACACAACTTTGACGGGTCTATCCAGGTGCTTAGTGAACATCTTTATGACTTTGTTTGTAAATTTTGTGACTAAATACTGAATAAAATTGAATGCAACATATGGAATGTAATATTTCATATGCACATTTTCCAATAAAACATTACAATGGTTGCCTACCCCACAGAATGGCAACATTATTGCTGTATACGCTTTATTTCCTATTACATTTTTTGTGTCACCGATAAAAAGTAAAGACCGCCGGGAGAGGGCGCAGTTAGATAAACTCATAAACGTAATGGTGCATCATTTCGAACAATTTGCTTTGGCGATAAAAAAACAACTTATAAACTCCTATTGATTGGAACGAAATGATTGAAAAGTTGTATTGTGAACGCCAGGTGGTTAGAAAGATTCGTGATATTCTGGTATATACCCCAGATCCAGGTTATTTCTAAATACTAGCGTAGTTAAGGGGACATAAGAGCCTAGAAAGACCATATCCGATGAGCGATCGTTTTGTATTATTTGAGATTATCGGAAAAACTTAACATTGAAACATTTTATAATTTATGCTAGCAAAAATTTGGCCCTACCATTAAAATTCCTAAATTTATTTAAAAAACTTTTAAGTGCCTTAACTCCAATTAGATAAGCGATGAGGACAGTATTTTTAAATTGAATTTCATTCACGAATAAATTATCTCTTGTCGGGCTCAGAATTATTTTTAAATTTGGCTAAATATGATTTACTATTAATCAAAATATAAGCGATTTTGAGCAAATTAAGGACGAACTATCCAAGAATTGTGATGAAGTGTGCTTCATTCCTAATACCATAAGAAAGCGCGTAGTAATTTTCTCAAGCAGCTTGGACGGACTTTTTCTGTAACAATGTCTAAAAGGACCATATTTTTTTTCGTTCTGAACGTAACAAAGTCACTACGTAAAAGATATTACATTCATATTTAGTTAACACGGTTTAGTAATATACTTACTTAACAATATTTTTTATCATGATAGATTACACTGTCTCTTAACAGTTAATATTAGGCGACATATTTTCACGACGACAAAGAAAAATTTTATTGTGTTTTTCATTGTTATTAGTTTTAATTAACTCGTATAAGTTCTATAATTACCTATACGACACAATCAACATATAAACACATCCATAGCTGTCTAGACGGCTGAGGGAGAAGCGAACACGCACGCTGCATTCACAATTCCTGTAAACATTGTATTTTCACGGATATTATCCCGAAATGTTCTATAAAATAAATGTATGCCATGGTCAAGCCTTGTATCGTAGAAATAAAAAAAGTATGAATAGGTTATAGAGGCTTAAAATTTTTAAGCTCTAAATCAGCATAAGAAGTATTCAGGATATCTCAAATATTTTAAAAGGAGTTTCCAAACGCTAGTTTCTATCACTGTTGCCTAAGTCTGATAAAAGCTACACGTCAGCGCTAAAAATAGCTTAAGGTTATACAATAATAATCAACGACGCTTTTATCCAGTTACAGTACTACATTTATTTTCGATAAAAGGTGGACCGGCTGAAGCAATGTTTATCACTCGTTTTTCCACTAGCAGTTTAAGTCATCAAATAATTCATTTTAAGCCTGTAAATCCAAGGTATGTAAGTCTATACTTGGAACTCCGTGCACAGCGATCTGGAATCTTTCAGTCAAGAAAATGGCTTAGGAAACCTTAAAATAAGAGAAAAAGGGATGATCGACCACAGTCCCGTAGGAATTAGATGATATCGGGCTAATATCATGAAGGTAATGTAATGTTCCATAAACAAAAATACCGTCTTTACAAATCGCTCTAGCGCCACTCTGTACAACTTCAAGCATTCACGAAAGCCGTTTTACAGCCTGTATAGCGTTATTTTGTGCTATTTGGGATACGCTCACTCTCTTGTTTCATACTAGATATGTTGCTAGCAAATAATCATCAAATTCATTATCCTGTCTGAAAGATCAATCAACAAACTTATTCAGCTTTGTTACGCTGTTAATTTCACTTAAAGTATAATTTCTCAAACCTATTAAACAAAAAACTTTTGGTTTCTATTATCTGTTTTCTTTGCGTCATAAATAAAACATTTACATTGAAATTTTATCTTACTATAAAATAACATTTTAAGGTAATTTAGTCTTTATATGTACAAAGAAATATAAACATAATGCGTTTATTGCGAAAAGTTATTCAGACTGCATCGGAAAACTACTCATTGAGAAATTCGGTGACCATCGCGCTAAACATTTTTCATGCGGGGAATCAGCATGGAAATTCAGAGAGGAAACACACAGAGCATTTTAGGTACTATGGGCAGCTCGGCGGACATGGGGGAAATCTTCTATCTAGTTTAGTATAGTTTTAGTAAGTAGTAAGTTGCTAGTTTTATTTGGTTTAGGGATTATTATGCTTTTGTTCACAGTGTTTGTATTTTAATTAATAAACATATTGCGTATAGTCATATTAAATAGCACATGCGAAACTGTTACTGTTACTGTTACTTGTTACTGTTACTTGTTACTGTTACTTGTTACTGTTACTTGTTACTGTTACTTGTTACTGTTACTTGTTACTGTTACTTGTTACTGTTACTTGTTACTGTTACTTGTTACTGTTACTTGTTACTGTTACTTGTTACTGTTACTTGTTACTACCACTTTATCTTAAAGAACGCTTCAAATATCTCTCTTTTCATGGTGTACCACTTAGGTCTGCAGATAATCTCCTGCTCCTTATTCCGTCACATTCTTCCACTGCTTATTCGGGTTCTTTTACAGTTCACTCAGCACGATTGTGGAATCAATTGCCTCTTACTATTAGGGAAAGTGCTTCTTTGTCTATTTTTAAGGTAAAATAAAAATCTTGGTACTTGACATGTTATAACAATTAAATCAATCAAATATTTTCTGTTTATATAGTTTTAAGTTATCTAATGTTTTCTAAGTGTGATTATGTTGCTTAGTTTAAAGTAATTTATTGTTTCTTGCTACCTCTTAATATATTTTTTAATATTAAGGTTAGCTGTTAGAGATTGCCTTTGGCAATAAGCTCGCCTTTGCATACTATGTAATAGTTGTAAGCAATAAAGAATATTTTCATTTTTCATTTCATTTCATTACTTTGACTTTAAAAAACAATTCCCTCGTCAACACTTTTCGTAGACAAACTTGAATCCTGGATCACCACAGCATACGTTAACCACTCTACCGCTGAGAGGTAGAGTAATATTGTCGATGCATGATCGAAGGGACACAAGGGGTGAACCACCCCAGGGGGTGATTTGATTTAATTAACTTCCACCCCTAAACGAGGTGTCCTTTGTCATACTGATGGTCGTATGTAGTAACATCGGCTGTTTTAGTTCAGCGGGATGCACATATTACGCATTCAACTCACGATGACAAGACTATAGAGGGGGCTGTTTTTAATACGCACGGAGTGATTTTTTTAGGGTGATAACTTTTAAAACTATCTTAAAAAATCATTATTTGGAAAGGCAAGTGATTAGAGTCTCGGTCTCACAAACATGACCAACACAGGCAAACTCTTCGCACACACCCTGGATCGCGCACATACACACACACCCTCTCACACAGACAAACACCCTTCCTCAAACGCAAACATACATATCACATACAGGTACACACATTATTAACTTAAATTGTATCTAACTTATTTGTTTTATTCACATAGACCCACTTTCCTGGTGATTACTACTATAGCATGTCCAAAGGCGCCTACGTTTTGTTTGTTATGAAAAGATTATGTTTCGGATGTACTGATAACCAGCTTAGCAGTGCGATCTGCGTACCAGCTGAGTGTATATCCTTTCAGTTATGTATGTTATAAGTTGTCTCATTTTCATTATCCGTTGTTTTTTCCGACGTTACTGTTGTTTTTTTTATCTGTGTTGTACTGAATAAACGATTTCATTATCATTGTTATTATTATTTTAAAGACAAAAATAAGCACCTTACTTCGACTCTAACGCTCGAACTATTTAAAAGGGGAGGTGCCTATTTTGGGGAAACGGCAGAACGTCTAAAATGCAGATCGTATAATATCATATTTTATCAAAATTTTAAAACCATGCACAACGTATAATCGGCAGATCGTATAATTTTATACGTAGTGCATGAAGAAGTTAAAAAAATAAAATTACTTATATCTCCATTCATAACGTATAATAGTCACAACGTATAAAATTATGATCTTTATTTAACAAAAAAAGAAAACCATGCATATCATATAATCCAAAAACTTTTTATACGATAAGCGCCCCTATGTTTAAACTTTTAAAGCGTATACTCGCACGCGACTTTTTTACCGTCTCAATTAAAGTAAGGTGGCCTTTCAAAATTGTAGCAAATTGTTACTCTTTAACAAATATCGATTCGTAGCAATTTCAGCCTTAAATGTATCGTTATTAGGGCGCTTTATGCAGTGCTTCTTGGCATATTATACGTTCTGCATGGTTTCTTTTTTTTGTGAATTCATGTTAGGAATATTATAATTTGTGACAATTATACGTTCTGCATGATGCAAAGAGTTGATTCTATTTTTAAACTTTCTTCATGCACAATGTAAAAAATTATACGTTGTGAATATTATACGTAGTGAATATGACTCCCTATTTTTACCTGCAGTAGCAATCAAAAGAGCAAACATAATTTTGAATATGGTCAGATCGTAATAATTAATAATACTTTATACCACCAAAAAAATCCGTGGAGTTCACAATCTGTGGTCAATGGTGTGGTTCACAATATTTTTAAAATTAAAATATATCCGTCCTTTTTCACCTGAAGAAGAAATAAGACAGATCTATAATAACCATAATTGGAACCATAAATAGTAACCAAAGATTGTGCATTCCACGCTCACTCTTATGAAAACCAACGTCTGGCGTCTGTCTGTCTGTCTGGGCTGCTTATAACTTGAGCACCACTTACACGATTTTGATGCGGGTTGTATTTGCGAATAGTTTGAGTCTTCTCATCAATTGCAGGTTACTTAACGATACGGTAAATTACCTAGGGGTGAGCAGTCGTGTTAAATGTGACCCACGGTTTTAGGGTTCCGTTTCTTAAAAGGAAAAAGGATCACTTTTATGTCCGTCCGTCGGTCGGTCTAGACCGCTTTTCTTAGGAACGCGTGGAGATAACTATTTAATAAGTTGAAATTAATATCAAATTCTGTAAAATAATCAAGCTTCTAAGTAAACTTGATAAAAATACGGTAATCTTTGCCTCATTTTTGATACATTTATTTATTTATTTTAGACAGGCAGCCTTGCCTGATGAAGCGCCTATGAATAAATACCATGTCAGGTCGCATAAAAAAACCGGCTAAGTGCGAGTCGGACTCGAACACGAAGGGTTCCGTACCATCGAACAAAAAAATCACGTTTTTTGTATGGGGGCCCCCTTTAATTTAAATTTTTTTATAATCTTACCTATTTGTTGTTATAGCGGCAAAATAAATATACAATCTGTGAAAATTTCAGCTGTCTATCTGTTACGGTTACTGAGATACAGCCCTGTGACAGACGGACAGCGGAGGCTTAGTAATAGGGTTCCGTTTTCACCCTTTGGGTACGGAGCCCTAAAAAGCAAATCATTATTTGTTACATTATTTTTTATTGTATTGTACTGATTTAATAAGTTGACATGTATTTAACACTGTGTGATCAGAATACTGAAAAAATTATATATGACGTAATCTATGTATATCATTAAGTGCTTACAATACTATACTATACTTGAAAAAAATGCTCCACTTATAATTGATACCACTATACTTGAAAAAAAAAGCTCCACTGAATAAAGAATTTGAAATTACAAATATGAAATATGAAATACATCCTTATGAAGAGAAATAAAGAACTATCGACAAGGAGTAAAGTTGAAAACCACAATCTTTTCATTTCAAAAATTCATTGATAGAAATTAAATTAGTATGCACAATGGTTGACTACTTAAGAAAATGTATTGTGTAACTCAACAAGCGAAATTGGCGAATTTAACGCTGAATAGAGGCGAAAAGGCAAAACTTCTACTACAATGTCGAAATCAAGTAGTTTCATAACATTGTTGTCTTCCCTCTCGGAACAGTTTTTGAATACAGCAACACACAATGGCACCATTCTTGTTCCGAAGTTACCTGTAAATGCCTTTCAGTGGCGCGTGGTGGCAGATCTCTGAATGCGCCTGCATTTACGTACAATAAACCATCAAATGAGCTTCTTCTTTGTATGGAGACCTCAACCGTAGCTTTCCCGCTCAAGATATATTGCAATTTGAAAGAGCAAACGTGCAAAAGACAAATGCTAAAGATTTTTATTATCAGGAATCTGTTTTCAAAGCATCCAAAATAAATCGCCAGATACCTAGGCTGAGATAAATAGTCATGAGAGAAATTAAGACTAACGAAAAGTTGTACTTTCTGACGTCACTTTGACACACTTATTAAAGATAGTGTCTTATCTCAATCAATGTCCTGAGTATTATACTCTCTGTTGACTTGATCGCTGGTGATAGTACTATATTTCACTTACAATATACCCGCACCTATCGCTTGGCAAAGACAAAGAAAGAATATTATCATCTTATTAATTTTAATTTGTATCTTAAGTAGGTAGGTATGTAATGTAGCTATGTATAAGCGAGCACGAAGGTGCCACCTATGATACAGCCGTTAGGCCAGTTTAGGTGGCCCTGCTCACCCAAAGGTACTTATTTATCTTATTGTTAACTTACCTATAGAACTTCTAGCGTGTGTAATGCACAGTGGCCGATAAATGTTACATATTTATTTATGGTATTTCATGCATGCCATCTGTAAGTCACTCATGACATTTACATTACATTACATTACAAGTGTAATTTTTTTTTCTACACTGTATTTATTTTATTAATTAGTATCCTGAAAAAATCTGTAATTTCTTCATGCAAAAATAAATCATTCATTCACATTTTGTATAGACGAAATCTCAAAGTAATGCAAAGTGACATCACAAAGTACTACTTTTCGTTAGTCTTAGTTTCTGTTACGACTATTTATCTTAGCGTCCTTACAAAGACGGACAATTTTCACTAATCTATGCTTCGCTTAGCAGTATTATTTATGTTTAATTGACGGTGTAGAAATAACAGATTACCTAAAAATAGATAACTTTAAAATTGACTGCTTAATGACTAGTGGCTCTCTGAGTTGTAGGTCTCGCGATCTTTGTTGAGCTTACATAAAACTGCGTATCATAAAACAAAATCCTATTATTTTTCTTGTATTTTACATACAAGGCCTTAGACACCGTATAAGGGGGGGCTTAGCCACTAAACACACAAAGGCAACGGCGCCAGCGATTGAGTTTAATTAGGAAATCGCTTACTAATGATTTTCTCGAGCTCCAACGACACGTAACAATATCACAGGAAGCTATTTACTCCAATGAACATTCGATGTTGATCTTGAATTCATAAGCGAACTAACCACAGTGAGACCATAGTAATATTGTTAAACGGTCTTCACTAACTCGTGGTAACGTTATGTATGTGTGGTAACTTAAATGAGTCTCGATCGATGCATTGAAAAAAAATATGTTTAACTGTTCTCTGTGTTAGCACAGTTAAAATTCCGTCATTTATTATTATAACGGCATATTTTATTACGGTGAGTATTTATAAAATAGCCAAAACATTCACTAAACAGTTATTTTAACCTATTGGACAGTGCTGCTTCGTGAAAATAACGTCAGCCATCAGATGATGGCTGGCAAACAAATCAGACTGTCTAGTTTCAAGATGTACCTATTGATTTTTTTACATATTGGACAGTAAGTTAAAATAAAAAAATACTAAACCAAAAAAGTTTTCACACAGACTGTAAGAGAAAACAGTTATTGCACACATTTAAAAAAAATAATTAAAAGATACAGTAAAATTTCATTTCTAAAGCTCACTGTTTTCACTTAGATAAAATTACTAATTTACTTAGTTGACTCTATTTTAACGTTACAAGACGGTTGTTATTATCGTAACTACAGTTAGATTCACTGATATTTTTTTCAGTGTTCCATGCTCGCCGTTGTACATATCCATGCGGTAAGTACTTGCCTCAACATTTATTTTTTATACGCACTGAGGCCGTGCCTTTTTGTGTAGATCGTATTTTTTGCGTGAACCGTTTGAAATTCAAATGATTATTTCGTGTGACGTCCGTCTGTGTGTGTGACAGCTCAATAATTGAGTGATCTCGCGCCGTCCCGTGCATTGTGTACGCATTTCCATTCAAAGCATTGTCGGCGCATAATTTTCCGGTTTGCTTGTTCTTTGAGGTTACGAAATTGTGGGTTATGGTTTAGAAAATCTTACGGGTCACGTCATTTTAGTTTTTTTTATGAAAATTTTAAAATATAAAAATTGTGATTATTTGTTATTTTAGCTAATTAAAGTGCTACCCCAAATTATCTAAACAATCTTGCCATTTTGATGGCTTTGCCATTTACTGTAGAAGTCTGCCGGATGGGAGGCGATGAAGTCAGCGAAAGCGTTTTGTGCTGGCACTCGTACGGATTTTTTCGGACTTAAAAAAAAATCTCATTTTCAAAAAAAAAACCGGCCAAGTGCGAGTCGTACTCGCACACGAAGGGTTCCGTACAATCGTAAAAAAAAAACAAAAAAACACGTTTTTTGTATGGGAGCCCCCTTTAATTTTAATATTTTGTTAATCTTACCAATTTGTTGTTATAGCGGCCAAATAAATACACACTCTGTGAAAATTTCAGCTGTCTACCTGTTACGGTTACTAAGATACAGCCCTGTGACAGACGGACAGACGGACAGACGGACGGACGGACGGACGGACGGACGGACGGACGGACGGACGGACGGACAGCGGAGGCTTAGTAATAGGGTTACGTTTTCACCCTTTGGTTACGGAACCCTAAAAAGCAGAAATCTGATGGGGCAAGGTCCGGTGAGTACGGTGGGTGCAAAGTTACAAGAGTTACAGACAGCTGTAACTCTTGTAACTTTGCGATGGTCTCTCGTGCAGTGTGAGCTCGCCCGTTGTCGTGGAGAAGCAATGAGGAAGAGAGATTGAGCAGTCTTGGATTTTGAATTGCGAGCCTTCTCCATAATTATTTGCAATTCTTGGCAATAGACACCTGTTGTGTCATTCCTTAAGAACGGCCCGTAAGCTATGCTCCCCATACAAACGTAGTTTACTAATCATTTGGAAACCGCTATTCCAATTAAATTGATATTTAATATCTAATATCAGGTAATAAATATCTGTGTCTGCATGCTTTTGTTTTTTTGAAAAATCCAAACCGTATGAAATGAATGCAAAAAGAAAATCTTCATACGAATTTTGTTTTCTCTGTGGTTTGACCCAGCATACATTTACCGAAAAAACAAAGGCATGCAGACACAGATATTTGTAGCCTAATATTAGGTACCAAATATCAAGTAAGTTGGAACAGTGGTTTTCAAATCATTAGTAAACTACGTTTGTATGGGAGGCGAAATTTTCAGGTGCTTACGGGCCGACCTTAAGAAGCTGCGATGAATAAGTCCGGCACTGGTCCACCGGACAGTCACCAACATCCTCCTATGAGTTTTTTTAAGCACTGATAAGTGCTGTACCCGAGTCCACCCACTGAGACGAACGATTACGGTGGTCCTACAGGATCCACTTATCGTCACAGGTAACAATTCGATTTAGGATTTCGTTGTTTCTATGCCGATTCAGTATGCTATGCATGCTTCTACGCATAAGTCTCGCTGTTCGTGCGGCACCCACTTATATAGATTTTTTATCCTTCCGATTTGACAATTGGGTTTAATGTTGTTTTGCCACTAACTCCAAAACCCGTAGATTTAGTTTGATCCACTTCCACTATCGCCTTTGATTCGTCGTTGTCGACAATGGTTAACCGCTGACGCCGAGGCTCGTTCTTCAACTCAAAAATTTCCAGATCTAAAATGATTGAACCAATGATCGACTGTAATAAAGCAAGCATTGTTAGACCCGTACACGTCGTTAATTTTTCGTGTTGTTTGCGCAGCGGTATTTCCACGTCTCCTACTAAATTGTACGAATTATCAGTTAATGACGCCAAAACTCACAGTACCACAATTTCACATAAACAAATGACTGAATTTGAAAATAAAATTATATGGCTTTCGAATAATGTTTGTTTGAATTTTGAATTGCGCGCCAATTCACAGATAAATAAATGTGAAAGTGCTATTTATAAAATCTCCAATTTCATAGATAAATACTTACTATAATATTAGTCCGGCGCTACAGTTAGGGAAGGCATAACTTTCGAACATTTGTATTATAACGTAGAGATTTGTGTCAAGACTGGATAACTTAAATGTAATTCGTGTATTTCTCTCTTTTATATTATTTTCTTGAAATTCACTGGCATTTATTGATAAATATGAGTTTTTCTCATAATTGCATTATTACATTGCTTCATATTTTAAATCATGCTATTGAATACTATTTTTAACATAAAAATATTTGTTTTATTTTTATTACAATCTGGGGTCCCCTCTGGAATCACCTGGCCGGCCGGGATGGCGTTCGCAGTGCCCTTAAAAGTTGGAGAGCCCATGGGCGCCGTCAGGTATCTCATATGTGAGGTCCTAGCTTACGCTTGGCATAAGACTTTTTTAAAGTCTTTACCTTAACTGAGAAAATAAATAAGGAATGAACACAATCAATTATTAAAGATCTCTGAAAATAAAACATTCTTACTTTAACAGTAACGCAGCAAATGTGGTTCGGTTGCAGGCCATACCAGACCGTACCATTGCATGGAAAATCGTACAAATGTGCCCGCTATCGCCACCTAGCGCGTGAAATGCCAATTCTCCGCTATAAATCAACACCGCGTTATTAAATAACGTACCCTCGGCATAGCGACTAACTCCTGACATACATAGGAAAGGTCGGGGTTCGAATATCGCATATATGTATTTTTAAATTATTAAATAAACAAAAGAAAGACTGAACATGGACGAGTCACACTGAATATGTATTGTGTCTTGTAATAGATAGCATGTATGTATTTTTTTTTATGCGACCTGACATGGATGGATAATACCACACAACTGCCGTTATGATATTAGCCCAATACACCACATTCCCGAAGGAATTGGGTGCCATGCCAGGACTTTTTCCTTTATGAGCACGGCTACATTGAACTGGATAGAAAACACGGACAATTTTTCATTGCCGCTTCGACCATCTTTTCATCCAATGCGATGGTACCAACCCGGGCGGGCTTAAACCCTACCACCTAGTAGGGGAAGGGGACCTACAGTTTTACATGGATTTCGAACCATGGAGCAGCTCGCATTCGTGACGAAATGCACTTATCGAACTCGGAAAGAGAAAGACAGTGGTGCAAGTCGAAATTGAACCCAGGCCTCTGGTACGCTAGTCCAGTCCCCGCGCCACTAGGCTACGAGCCGCTCATATGTTTTTGTGATTAATAAAATATTTGAATCTTAATCTAAAGAAATAGTCAAAGAATGTTTAAATATATTTTATTTCCGCGTTTATGCGTTGCCTGAACAGTGCAAGCATTTGTAGTCGGTGGAGGATTTAGGTATTTTATGTAACTGGAAATTCGTAGCTTATACCACAACCTACTGGCCTGATACCCAAAATATTTCATGGGAACTAAATGACATGCCAGGACCTCCCACGTATATTGTAAAGCTACCATGAACTGGGCGAAAAATAAAGATAATTTTCATTGCCGCTTCAACCATCGTTCATTCGATGCGCCATTTATCGAGTAAAAAGTTGCCACTAAAATTAATATGCTTTGAATGTTTCACATAATTATCACATTAAGTCTATCCATGTTTATAATCATTTTATGAAATTAAGTACCTTTCTTTTGTCCTCGCAACTACAGTCATAGTTGGTATTGGGAATTTATAGCAGAAATTGTGACGAATCGTTCGGCGCCATCTTAACAGTGAGTATATGAACCCAGTCCTAGAACCTAGTCCCAGTTGTCACCTAAATTTGCGAGAAGAAGTCAAACCACAGAATATCCAGTAATGAATCCAGTATGGAGTTTGACGTTTTTACGTAACTCCGTTCCGTTTAAGTTCCGTAATTTAGGTGAGAACTCGGACTGACTACTCTGAAATATGTCACAGAGTCAAATCGTTTCAGCCTCGGTGGCCCAGTGGCGCGACACTTCGGCGATCGCTCTCCGAAGTTAAGCAACGCTGGGTCCGGTCTGGTCTTGGATGGGTGACCATTCGACCGTTGAGAGAGGCTGGCCGTGGTTCGGATTCCACGTTAAGCTGTAGGTCCCCTTCCTTACTTACTAGGTGGTAGGGTTTATCCCGCCCGGGTTGGTACCATCGCATTGGATGAACGATGGTCGAAGCGGCAATGAAAATTGTCCGTGTTTTCCATCCAGTTCAATGTAGCCGTGCAATATAAGGAAGGTCCTGGCATGGCACCTAGTTCCCATGTGGTGTGTTGGGCTAATACCATGACAGAACTTGTGGTATTAGCCATCCATGTCCAGTCACATAAAAAAAAAACAGATTATTTAGCTGAATTATTTGGTTAACTGGATTATAGCCGTGAAGGTAATGTTATTAAACACAAACTTGCCCCACCGTCCCCTCTGACTTCCCCGACTGCGTCTAGCCTCGCTCCCCAGCCCTGTGCAAGTCATTGCTTGATCGACTCCCCTCTTATTTGCAAAAAAATACACCTCCACCGATTTTATGTTGTATGTTGGTACACGAAATCAAATAAGGGTTAACACAACTTATGAAAATATTAATAATTAACCTTAAACATGAATTTAAATGTAAATGAGGTTAGAGGTGCAATGATATCTTCGATGAAGTATTGCAATCCAAAGGTCACAGGTTCGAATCCTGCTTGCGAAGAATTTCCAGAATATAAACAGTTTCTGACTATTTTCAAAATCTGATTACATTGCTTCAATGCAGACGTAGGTATACATCCTCGAATTCATTAAATAACGGTAATGTCGTTACCATGAAATACGTATATTATCAAACCATACATTTTTTATGAATTGTGTTTTGAGATATATTTTTTTACTTTATTTCTTCTCCATCAATTTAAGGTTAAACAGCGACATTTTAATGTGATAAGTATCAAATGATTTTGTATCTATATAACATAATCTAGAACCATTATATAAAACGTATCTGAATAAATATGTCTCTGTTAAGCTTACATTTTACTAAATAAATGTTGATGAATGATTAATTATATTGTAATTTTCGGCATCCACTGCGCGCAGGGTGACGGGTTAAGGTCGATCAAATCAACAGAGCTTAATCAATACCCCATTAGGACCTAAAAAGCATACCACCACCCAACTAAAAGAAGCGTACGATGAAAAAATATGATTTTTGTGTGTCCATTTTTATTAGATGTACATAAAAATGTCAACAAAGACTAAATATTTTATTTGCGTGGCAACCCTTACAGCATGTAACTTTAGAAAACGCGACAGATGTCGCGCCTCGCTGCTCGCTAAATTCGAAATATGAACTTCGCTCCCTAAATCTCCCCCCTGTGTGCGCTAGCCTAGGTTCAAAACAACAAATATATTTATGAAGTCTGTGGATTTTGTTTAATTGTTACTTTTCAACTAAATATAACTAAGTGTTTACATAGCTAATTGTATTTAATTGTATAGGTGTCATTGACCTGCTATCCAGTTATAGTCTACACTCAGACAATCAACCAAACACAGCAAGGAGTTAAAAGTGTTTATAAATGTATGATGAAAAAATGTATTCATCGAGCTCAACTACAACGTATTCATCTAAGAACTGGTGAAAACAAACATGTTACTCTAACACGGGGTGTTAAGAGACTTAAGGCCACCAATAAACCAGTAATAAATAAACGCCAGTAATAAATAATTATACTAAATTTGATTATAAATTATTTTATTAAATAAATATTCCGTGTTTTTCTACAATTTAATATTGTAATTATTGCACAGGAAAGTCTATAAAACTAACGAGGAGCAAAATTAAATTAACATTTTATTCATTTCGATCACTTACCACGTGTTTACCTGTGCTACCTCGTACCAAAAAATTCAATGCTCGTACAAGAGTACCAGCAGCCATTATCATATTATTTTTAGTGTCATTCTTATCTCGTATGATTCGATTGTATTTGATTGTGTAGCAAATTTGAAGTATGGCGCAGAAACCGTGCATAATATGGAAAAAGCATTTTTTTAATCTCCGTCAGTCGGTCCATCTTTTATTGGTTAAAGTCTAGTCTGTAGTCGATTTGAATAATGTTAAAATTATATAATGGATTACTGGTTAATGTATATAAACAAAAAAATATATAAAAAACACTGAAGGGTGTTCATTCAATAACAGTATGAACATATACTTATTTATTTTATGTTATCCAACCACATCTACCTTTGTCACAATGACCTTTTTTTTAAACCGGTATGGGTATGGTATTGTATTGTATTAATTATCCTCGTTTGGGACGCAGGGGACACATGGAATCGTGAAGAATTTACATTTCATAAAATTAAACCATTACAAGTTAATTATCTGCCGTTATCATGGCAAATGGCATTTGCTGAGGACCCTCCTCAGCAAATGCCACAGCGAGGCACAGCACTAGCAGGTTCGCTGACTAGTGCTGAGCTATTGAGCTAGTTCAAATTACGCTTGAAGACTCTCATGTTATAAGTATGAAGAAATGCACTTGCCGGCAGACAGTTCCATATCCTGGCGGTGCGGCAGAGAAGTGAGTTTGAGAAACGGTTTGTTCTCAAAGCCTAATGTCAGCCACAATTGTAATTCGATTTTTAGGTAGAGCAATGGAGAGTTTTTCGGATTATTTTCAAAATGTGATTACGGTGCTTCAATGTAGAATTCGTTGGAAGACCTTAATTAAGGTGGCCCATCCCGCTCATCTTCCCATACAAAAGGGGAAAGAAGATCACGCCTATATTTCTTGTCAGATATCCAAAATTTTGCTCAAAATAGCTTTATTTGATCGAACTAGATGTCTGATGACGATTGGCGTTGTAAAATTGTGTTTGGTTCCTAAGTTAAAAGGTCCGAAAGGTCGTTTTTTTTTTTGAAAATTCGGAATATTCATCATCACGGAGCCTGTCTTCTTCTTTGAAACAGAGAAGATCCCAGAGCGCAACAGCACGGTTTTGTTCCGTGCCCGCGAATGAGTTGGTCCCGCCGGGTTGGGTCACCTTAATGAGGTAATGTCGCATCAATTCAATAAAAAACCGGCCAAGTGCGAGTCGGACTCGCACACGAAGGGTTCCGTACCAGCGTAAAAAAAAACAAAAAAAACAGGTTTTTTGTATGGGAGCCCCCTTTAATTTTAATTATTTTTTAATCTTACCTATTTGTTGTTGTAGCGGCAAAATAAACACACACTCTGTGAAAATTTCAGCTGTCTACCTGTTACGGTTACTGAGATACAGCCCTGTGACAGACGGACAGACGGACGGACGGACAGCGGAGGCTTAGTAATAGGGTTCCGTTTTCACCCTTTGGGTACGGAACCCTAATAAAATCATGAATATAGTTGATACCTGAGTGTTATTACTTATTACAAATGCATTTATTATAGTAATGGCCGATGGACGCATTTATTTATGCCGTTGCTTATCTATCCGTTGTAGTAAGCCCATGTTTTAGTTAGCACAATGACATTAAGATAATAGTTATAGTCCATTAGTTACTATCCGTCTTTTGGCAAAAACTAATTTTGCTATCAGTACTATCTGAGGATTGAAAAATCGGGCCTAACCCAAACATCATATACTGGAAGATAAGATTTATTTATTCAATACACGTTAATTTTTTCCTAATCAGACACATTTTTAAAACTCAACCGTGCTCCGTGTTTGTCCAATCAATCAATGCGCATTCGATAACGCCCGAGCGATCCTTATTAACACTTTCGTTATCTCGGAATCTCAAATTCGTTGAATATTCAATGTAATCACACCCAGCATTGTTCGTGAAGTGCCCTACTTTTTTGGGATTTTTTTTCTAACTAGGCTGCTTTCTCACTGTTTCCCCGGACAATCCTTGCAAGCTAGTTCAGAATGATTGTGACATCAGCAAACATGTATATCGTCCCCGTATTGGGAAAAGTCACTAATTGCAAAATATTAGTTCCGAGATAATCGAGATTAAAGATTTTTTCAACTTTGAAAAATCGCAACTCTTATCCCTACAAAGATATCTGTATAGTTATATTTTTTAAAAATTGGTTGTAATCATGGAATGGTAAAACAGAATTCAAATCCAATCTTAAATATTGGTTTCCTTAAAGAAAAAAAAACTTTACCAATTTGGTGATTTTTCATAAACTGAAATTTGTAGACCTTTGTAATTAGTGACTTTACCTAAGGAGTTAGTGAGTTTTCCTGCATTTGATAATACTATTTAATTATTTTTTTCAGCGTTTTGGTTAATTTGGCCAATCACATAAAGATATAACACTTAGTTATTTATTAAATTATCAAATTTTATCATTTCAATTTAGGTAATTTAATGAAACGAGATCTTATTTTTTATTTTTCTAATTTTTATTATGAAAAAGTAATCACACAATGCGAAACAAACAAACAATTAAGTACCTACAAAGTAAAAACATGCGGAGAAATTAAGAAAACAGGGATATTAAGATTTATTTTTTGAATGATTTAACTTCAATGTGCCATTTTTGGGTACAAAATACAAGAATCCAGCTATTCGGTATTCAGCCCTTTGACTATCCGCAGCTCTGACTATGAATAGTCAGAAGACTCCTTATTTTCTTCGTTTTCATAAATACTATCTGGTTCTGGCAGCCTATCGACTACTTCTGTATTATCGGATAGAGCATTGTACCAAGGATGTAATCCGCTTGGAATTACGCCTTTCTTGCACAAATCAATCAAGTCTCTTTCTTTTGCCTTTGATATTGGCAAAAAAGCGTACAAACATAGTACGCTTTTAGAATAGGTATATCGAAACATGAGTCTTCCAATCTATCTGCTACATGGCGTGGGATGTCACGTTTTTTCCCCCGTCTTGCGCGAGTCTCCACTGATGTTCCTTTATTAATGAACTTTATTTGTTGCAATTGGCGTGCATTTAAATCAATATAGGGGCCGCTGTGGTCGTACCGGAATTTGATAATTCCTGGACAATTCTTTTCGAAATGAAGGCATTTAATTTTTACCCATTTTACGCTGTTCCCATTTTCATCAGTACATCGGTTCTGTATTATTCTTTCGTTTAGAGTTTTCACGTCCAGCATGTCTTCATATTTCAATTTTACTACTTCATATTATTCAGTATTTGTTCGGTGTCTTTTTGACCTAGCTTACTTCATAATATTTTTCCAGTCTATCATTGAAAATACCTAAATATACAGTTTTTCTGTTTCTATCGCGCCATGTATACTGTCCACTTCCATATACGAGTGCCCACTTTCCAAATATTTTGTTCGATCACTTCCAAATCAGTATTTTGAACAATATTAGAAAAAAAGCAGCTATGTACTGATTTCTGTTTTGCCCTGAGCAAGTATCGGAAAATAACTATACTTCTTTTACCTCTTTCGACAGATCTACCAGTAAATCCCTGTAGCAATTTCCACACTTCCACGTTTTCCGCTAAGGCGCTGCTGACTGATGCGATTTGATGAGTTGTGGAGCGAAAGACTCTGGAGAAATACCTAACTTCATTTAGGAACTTTGCGCGCTAAGTTTAATTTTGAGAAAACGAACTAAAAGCCTTTGAATGTGAATGAAATCATTTTAGTATTCTAGGAGAAATAACTAAACGCATCTATTGCCTTCGGATGCAAGGTTTCACTAGGGGAAAAGTAACTATTAGCCATTGAATGTTTATGAAAACATTTTAGACTTCTAGGATAAATAGCTAAACGCATTTAGTGAATTCGGATACAAGATTTACTTATGGGAAAACTAACTAAATGCACTTAATGATTTTTGTTAGTCAAATATTTTTTCAATATTTAATTTGAAAAAGATATTAAGTGTCATTATCGATTTTTCCACAAAATTTTCGTAACTTTTTTTTATGGAAAATTAGCTAAATGATATTAGTGACTTTCGTTTGTTTAGTTAGAATAACATAAATATAAGGACAAGTCCTTAAGGGAATTATTTATTTTTCCATGCATACATCGGTTAAATTTTCTTACTTAACGATTTTTCCACCTCGAATAACTGGAAAACCATTGGGAAATCTCATTTTCTGGGTATGCAGAAAAATAAAGAAAAAAATAAAAAGTAGGTTGGTGTTAATAACTCAATTTCGCTAAAAATGTTAGTTGGTGACTTTTCCCAATACGGGGACGATATCTGTGATTTTAAAGGCATCCTCATACCTAAACATTTTGGACCAATTTTTGCGATTAAAACGAGATAGCCAGAGCCCGACGTCGCTTCGTTAGAGCAGCTCGGAATAATTCTTTCTAAATGTGGCCAACCCGCATAACGCATGAAACCGGTTTTTTAATTGTTTCGTTAAAGGAATTGGAAAAAGTTAAACATGTTCTTCGCTGAATGGGTAGATAATGTTAAGATCTTTGAAATGGTATTAGAATAAATGTTAGTCAATATCAATATAAGCCGCAAACGTGAAAAAGAATACATTTTAAATGGACTTCAAATTTTTTTTCTGAAATATCAATTTCTGTAACATTTTTCTTTCTGTTTTGGTAGAACGTTAGCTGGAATTATGCATGTTTTTTTTTTCATGTTCTCATTCCATAAAGATCAGGAACTTAACGCAATCAAACCATTCGCATCGGCGGGTATAATAACCTTAATTACAATGAACTGCACTGCATGACGATAACATTTGGGGTAGTACTTTTCCGAAATTACTTACTCTAACTTATCAAACGTTGCTCAATAGGGTCGCCTTCATAAAGTCCAAAAAGCATAAGGTCCAAAACCCAGAACATCCAAAGGTATGTATTTTTGCATATATTTATAAATGCAAATATTATAATCTAACCTAACCTAACCTAACCTAATTGAAAAAGTTCCTAATTCATTAGTGTTTTGGACGGTATGGGTTTTGGACTCTGTGCTTTTTGGACTTTATGATGCGTCCCCGCTCAATATATGTTTTATTCTAGAGAACCCTCTAAATCCGTAGGTTTTAAAAATTGCAGACCGCGGATCTCATAGTAAGCGCGCTAGATGGCATATCTCCTTACTTTTTAGGGTTCCGTACCCGAAGGGTGCCAACGGAACCCTATTACTAAGCCTCCGCTGTCCGTCCGTCCGTCCGTCCGTCCGTCCGTCCGTCCGTCCGTCCGTCCGTCCGTCCGTCCGTCCGTCCGTCCGTCCGTCCGTCTGTCACAGTGTATCTCATGAACCGTAATAGGTAGGCAGCTGAAATTTTCACGGACTGTGCATTTATTTTGCCGCTATAACAACAAACAGGTAAATTAAAAAAAACAATAAAAAATAAACGGCGTGGTCCATACAACAAACGTGCTTTTTGTGGTAATTTTGTACGTCGGTACGGAAACCTTCGTGCGCGATTCCGACTCGCACTTGGCCGGTTGTTATCTATGGATATTCCCGTCCGATACTCAATCAGTGCTAGTTAGGACAGTGTAAGAGCGACTCTATTTTTAAGGACCGTTTTATCGAAGCTCGTTATTCGACCCCAGATTGGTTCGGTTTTGCCAAAAAGGGTGGGTGTCTGGGATTGATTTCGCCGCCAGCTGTAATATGCCTCGGCGTCTGAACATAATGGAGGTCGCCCCTGGCCCCATGTTGACAATGCTATCAAAGCGAACTCTTGGAAAATGTTTCGTTACGTGGACGAGAAAAAAATGTCATTTACTTAGTGTTTTTTTTCAAGTTACTGGACATGGATGGCTAGTACCAACGCACCGCGTTCCCGAAGGGATTCGATGTCATGCCAGGATCTCGCCTTTGCGAGCGCGGCTACATTGAACTGGCTGGAAAACACGGGAAAAAACCCATCATTTCATTCAATGCGATGGTACCAACATGGAGAGGCTATAGTTTTACCTGGATTCCGAATCATGGAGCACATCACATTCGTGACGAAATGCACTTATCCAACTCAGAAAGAGAAAGAAGGTGTCGTGGGTGGCTATTTAATGGGGGTAAAGCGGGTAGGGTAAATATATATGCAGGGTCGTAGGGTACACGTGGTGGTGGTATGCATTGACAAAATCCGTTGAAATTACTGTACGTCTTGAAACTGGACAATTCCACGGCTGATTTGTAGTGAGTCGTAATGTCCAATTAGTTAAAATAACCGTTTCAAAAGGATCTCGTCCGTGACATGTGTTATACTTATAAATTGAAATTACTTACTTATTACACTTGAAATACTTTTCCATAAATGTCTGAATTTAAACTGTGCTAAAACAAAGAACAATTGCAAAATTTTATTGCAATGTTACCTAGTATATATTTTTATGTGATGTTTATTATTGTTATTTTATGGTAAATGTTCTGTTTTGTGTACCAAATACATAAATAAATAAATAAACATTTTTTTGGGTGAACTTTCTTAAAGAAACGGCTAGCCTTTACTTAACTTTTCTTTAAAAATACATACATCAAAGTAAATATGAAAGAAGGAGTTCAGTGTGTTTCCAGGGCGTGTATTCTTGGCATTCAGTCATTGCGGTAGAGTTTACCGTAAAATCAAAGTAAATTCCTCTTCTGTTAACTCTACTGAATCCGCAATGACTGAATGCCAAGAATACACGTCCAGTACACCGTAGTTAGAAAACGTGTGAATATGTAACACACACGTTCAAGTTTGATGCAGGAGTCCCTCGTTCGCAAGTGTGACATCTCGCAGTGGATGAAAGTCTGAAAATGACAGCAGTAAAATATATTTGTGTTAACAAAAAGTGAAGAGACGACTAAATATAAATATGATCGATCTCTACCGAAAGCAACAATGAGAATCTACCAATATGGTAATAATTAGGTAACGTAAATTTGAGCGATTATCACAAACGCTGCTGATACTTTAATGACTAGATAACTAGATAACTATTAAATATTACTACATGCAACTACAAATAAATATCACCTGTTTCCCCACTTTTCTAATACTCACATCTCATTTGTTTTGGAGCGATCGTAAGTAGCATATGATGGAAATAATAATCAAGCAATATGAACCTCGTGGAGTCGTCTTCACTACGTATAATATTCACAACGTATAATATTATTTTTTTCCAAAAAATGAAAACCATGCATATCGTATAATATTCACAACGTATAATGTTATACGTCTTTTTTGTGGACATGTTGCATCTTCCTCATCACGGTGCCTGTCTTTTTCTTTGAAACAGAGAAGGTCCCAGAGCGCAACATCACGGTTTTGTACCGTGCCCGCGAATGAGTTAGTCCCGCCGGGTTGGGCCACCTTAAAGGGCCTTTCTGGCCACCTTGCAATCGATACCAGTACAAGAAAATGAAAAGAAATAACCGCTCTTTAGTAATAAAGGCCCTATAAGTGTCAATAAAATGAAATCAGCATTTGGTGAAAACCAAGCTCAATCTTCTAAATCGACGCGATAAAAAAATACGTCCATAATGCCGCATACATATTTTGACACTCGCAAATATTTTTTTATAAATAAATCAAAACCTAATAATTTCATTTCATTTCATTTATTTATACTTTTTGGCACTCAAACTACACTAAGTTATATACGTCACAAAGGTTTGGCACGTCACAAGTTAACCTAGAATCATGCAATTTGGCAAAAAGCAAGGTCACGACGCAATCCCTCAAAGAGTTCATTTGTAGTTATATCACAACAAAAATCCCGTGATGGACGAGCCGTATGCGTACAAATTTGAACGGAACCCTCAGTGCGCGAGGTGAACTCGCACTTGTCTGTTTTTTCCTTGAGATATTGACGAATGCTACTATGGAACTCGCAGTTGTCCGGTTTTTTCTGGGGATATTGAGACGTGCTGCTCTCAAACATGGCCGCTGTCGCCAGGCGTCTCTTCGCGGCAGTTCGCTGTCCGCTCCTAGGACGGGCGACGCGATACGACGCCGCCGGCGGCAGGTTGGGTACTAATTAGTTTTAAAAGCATTTTAATTTCGAAAATTGCCGGGCATAAAAGTGATGGAACATAAAAGCGACCAGTATTTGTTTCTCTATCTCTATCCAGGTTATAACTATAGTAGAGACAATTAATTACTAAAACATCAGGCTGGGCTGGAATTCAGTATTTTGATACTAGATTGGGTACCCGGCTCCGCGGGATCAATGTCGTCTTATACTGATTTCTGACCGACTTATTTCTTGGATATTATATTTTTATGTATTAAACGCGGCATATGGCGTAGGCCAGGACCACTAAGTTGGTGCCGACGACACCCATTAGCTTTCGAATTTTTAAGCTTGCAGAAATCATGCTAGGCTATGTTCTTCTTCACACCATATTTGAAGGAACCCTTGTTGTATTTTGGGGGTAATACCTAGGCAGCGAGTGCGTTCCATGGTTTACCGACCCTATAAATAAAGAACCCAGAAAGACCTAGGATTGGTTGGTTCTAATTGCTTGAATGTCGACAGTGAACGAGTACTTTTCCTGTTTCGCGTTTTCCGATGGTAGAAACAGGTAAGAGGGACATCGTTATACAGCTCCGACGAGCATTCTCCATGGTTAAGACCACGGAATATTGAGGAGGCAGGAAGTGAAACGTTTGTAAATTTGTTCTAGGACCGCTGTTACCGTTTTACTTAAGATCTTTTTGCTCCGCGAATGTATAACCGTCGCAATTGGCTATCCGTTCTTAATTAATAACCAAACAACAAATCCAAATATGTTTAGTTAATATGAACCTTAACGTAATGGATCTATGTTGGAAATCGAATACTGTTTGCAATCAAATGTTACGTCACTTTCGAACATGGCCGAGCGCCTCACACGCACGCAGTCACTAACAGAGTAGCGAGACATGACCCGGCGAGCAAAACGATGCCGCGACGCCATATTGTTTCTTAATGTTTTTGTCGTAAGTTTTATCGCTATACATGTAAATGAAACTAACCGGTGATATGAAACTCCGCCATTATAAAGGTTGTGCATCCGGCTGTCGTGTTTACACGTTATTATGGCACAGTACGGCATCACTCCTTTTCAATTTTAGGTTGTATAACGGAAAAGTAATGCACAGGAACGCCGCAGAGGAGTGAATCATGCGCGCATGAAGTGCTAAAGACCGGCGCGCGAGTTCCGCCCACTTCACAATTCTTACCTCCTAATTGTTCTGTGGTTAAGACGGTAGAACCTCTATGTTCTATATCCCTTCGCAGTCGGAGGGGGTATGATTTCCCTATACTAACTTTCACCCAGTATTTCACCCATTCGAGTTATATTTTCGCCCCAAAAGGTTGCCTCTGTCTGGTAGCCTGGTCCTTCTTCACAGTCCAGGCTATCTGGACTGTGAAGAAGGAAGGAAGAATGATCTACCGAAATTCATTAAAATTTGTTCAGTAGTTTAGGCATGGAAACGCGACAGATAGATAGACAGAGTTACTTTCGAATCTATAATATTAGTAGAGTTGGATTTAAAAAAATTGTTTTACATACCATAACAATACGGATTTACCTACGATGAGATGCCACGAGACAATTACCTAGATCCCTTTTCGCAACGAGCGTACAATAATCTTTACTAATCCAAAACTTGAGTGGCTCAGAGCGCTTCTATAATGTCAGAGGTCATGGTTACAATCCCCGCCCGCTTTCATACACAAATCTTCTTCCTATCCCTTAGTTTTAAAAGTGCATTGTGTCACATGTTTCGTAATAAGAAATGGAAGAGGATAAAACCATTTTGCCTTTAAAGTCGCCTACTTATCTTTTTTTTTATGTGACTGGACATGGATGGCTAATACCACAAGTTCTGTCATGGTATTAGCCCAACACACCACATGGGAACTAGGTGCCATGCCAGGACCTTCCTTATATTGCACGGCTACATTGAACTGGATGGAAAACACGGACATTTTTCATTGCCGCTTCGACCATCGTTCATCCAATGCGATGGTACCAACCCGGGCGCGTTTAACCCTACCACCTAGTAAGTAAGGAAGGGGACCTACAGTTCAACGTGGAATCCGAACCACGGCCAGCCTCTCTCAACGGTCGAATGGTCACCCATCCAAGACAGACCGGACCCAGCGTTGCTTAACTCGGAGAGCGATCGCCGAAGTGTCGCGCCACTAGGCTACTGAGGCTGACTAATTAAAAAAAATTAAAATTAATTTTAATTTTAATTTTAATTTAAAAAAATCTACGATTTGCATAATAATGTTTTGAAAACTTACGGTTTTCCGGTGTGCAATGCCGTGCTTGGCCGACATGTTTCGCCTCCCACGACGGAAGCATCGTCAGGGCCACTTCGTTGCCCCGGACGCCCAAGCACGGCATTGCACACCGGAAAACCGTAAGTTTTCAAAACATTATGTACAGCGACGGTGTAAATCTAAGAACAGATTTGCATAATGTTCTGTATTTGTGTTCGTGTTCAATTTTATAACCGGAACGTATATCTCTAAAATCATTCGCTTCTTCCAAACGCTTTACTCTACGTCTACGACATACGACATACATACGAAATTCGTGTGAACTGAAATGAAATCGCTGAAAAATATTCTAGCATTAACAATGGCCACCAAGCCCGCCTACGCCGGAGCGAATACGCCTTCTTAACATATTAGTAGAGCCTTAATTACACAAAGTAATTTCCCTAAGGATGTGAGATCTGACGCCCGCCGTATCCAGCGGGAGCTGTTCCTTAACAAAAGTTCATGGCGTCGTTCAGACACAGCATGATTTAGAATTCTAATTCTAATTTGTAAAATATTTATCATCGAACAGGTGCAATCTAATAATTAGAACACGAATCGGAGTGGACGCTGGAGCAAAAACCGGACAAGTGCGAGTCGGACTCGCACACGAAGGGTTCCGTACCATCGTACAAGATTTGACACAAAAAAGCACGTCTTTTGTATTTTTTTATTTGACTTTGTTGTTATAGCTGCAAAATATATACACAATTTCAGCTGCTTACCTATTACGGTTCATGAGATACAGCCCTGTGACAGACGGACAGACGGACGGACGGACGGACGGACGGATGAACGGACGGACAAACAGCCAGGGTTCCGTTGGTACCCTTTGCGTACGGAACCCTAAAAAGGATTTGGGTATTATTTTTCTACCCAGTGTAACGATGTGAGAAGATACTTCTTGTCATATTATCTGCCTTGGAGTAAGAGTGACATGGGAATAATTGTTTTATGTATAAACTTTGAAAATAAATGGCTGTATTCTTGTGAAGGCGACCTAGAGGTCAATGCGGTCCTGTTTTGGGACATAATTCTATCCAGATGCGTTGTCGGACATACACATGTAATATTGGTTATGATTCCTTGACGTTTATTCATAAAGTAGTTCCTTTGACAGCATTATTTATTCAATACAAGGGCCCTTGCTTCACGGCCGATTTTACGTACATAGCATAGCGCGTGATTTTTTACATGTTCAAGTGTAGGTTACCAACCTGTGAATGAAACAAAACAAAACAATACAATCAGATTCTAGAAGGTACATTCGCTCGGCTAGATAGGTACCTTCTTAAATGAATATTTACATATTTCTTATCAAATACACTTTTCATGTGCATGAATAAAATAGCGCATGCGTACGCCAGGTTTTATGTTTAAAAAACAATCATATATATTTTGGACTAACCTCCTTTTTACTTTGATAAAGTCGTAAAAAAAAATTAATGGAAACGCGTGCCTATTAATTTTTCCATTAGTCTTTTCGATAACTGACTAAACACATGTTTGATGTAAAAACCATTAAAATTGCCTCTTCACATTGTAGAACATACAAAAACCTGATACTTCACAAAGTAGGAAAACACCAAATTTATCCCCAAATCAGCTCCCGGATTTTAGCAATTAACCAAATTACATTCGTCGTGTGTTCAAACATGACTCGCTTGAACAAATTTCCAAGCGACCTTGTGTTTAATTATTAAATTTGAAACTGTTTGCTGAACGTTAAGTTGAAGCGGAGTGATATGAAGAATACTTCGGGAGGAATATATTAAATAATTTCCAAGGCATTTCTACTCAAAAATAAAGGTATTTTAAGTAATCTTATATATCCTAGTTATGGTTTTTCTACACATTAATACGCCTCTATATATATTTTTTTATAAACTGTAGCTGAGGTTCGGCTCCGCTTGGGCCAATTTAGTTTTGGACATTCACTCCAAAAACTGATCTGGATCTTGACAACAGCGCCACCTACCTGATCTTATCTATACTATCTATACTTCTATACTAATATAATAAAGCTGAAGAGTTTGTTTGTTTTTTTGTTTGAACGCCCTAATCTCTGGAACTACCAGTCAGGTTTGAAAACATATTTTTACATTCGATAGCCTAATTCTTAAGGAAGGCTTTAAGCTATTGAACATCACGTAACGACCCTTAGGAGCCGTGCAAAAATAAAAATAGTCAGATACGAAATGATAGCGCGGCGAGGGCCGAGACGGCGCACGTTGGGACGAACTGAAAAAAAGCGGACATGCATGTGTACTTCCATTTTTGCGGTTTTTTATTTATGCAATGAATTCTGCTGCACAATACAAGCAAACACCTGGCTAAATTTTTTTCGTACGATCCTTCGTTGCAGAGTTATCGCGGGTTAAAGTTATTTTTGTATGGAACGAAAAACATTTTTTTTAATAACTCTGATGCTATTCGTTGCTAACCTATACACTCTTCGACGGTGTATTTGTACACATTTTAGTTATTTTTTTGCCAAAGCACAATGTGCTAACTGGTGCTAAAGTTGGTCATTTTTTTATTTGTAATTTTTTTTTAATTTTTCTTTCGACTTCTCTCACAGAGGATTAAAATGATCAAAACATTCATTATTTTGATTATTATATTATTCTGCATTGGTAATGACCGTTTTTTGTTACATTTTCGATACAAAACAAACTACCGGACTAGAGGTCTTTAGCGGCAACATTAAATATGTTTGTCAAACTTTATTTATACAATTTTATGAACAACCGTGAAGTTTCCGTATTCCCATGACGTAAAGTGTTTTTTAAATTAAAACTGGTATGATAGGTGATGATAGGCGACCAAAGGGTTACGGAACAGCAAAATGAACAAAATACAGAACTTGCATTCCACATGTTTACAAGATAGACAAGTCGAAAAAGCATACCAACCTACAATTTGTCATGAACTCGTTAGCGCTAAAATATTGTTAATCCATATTTCTAATATCGTTAATCCTTGAACAATGGATTACCGGGATTATAGATTCAGATTCAGATATTCTATTCATCACAAAGACATACAAAGACATACCAGCATGTTCCGGGTTACCGAGCGACCTGATTGGCAGAATGCAGCTGCATAATGCGACACGTTTCTCGCTTCAGCGGTCGGTAAGTAGGTAAGTTTGTAAAATTTAAATTTTATAACCATTCAGTTTTGAGTTTCTTAACGAGTCAGTCCGCTGAGCTCCTGTTCGCACTGAATACGTTGAGTTTACCGATCCGTTAGTCCTAGTCTAGCCAGGTCGCTTGAGCCTCAGCTCGCACTGGTGTAGTGAGTAATAAGCTTCGAAGTCTTCCAACTTTTCGAAACGTGTTTTTTTATCATGGAAGGTCTTCACACTAACTTAGATTTATATGTGATTTTAAAAAACTGTAAATCTCTCTACGATGTAAATTTTTTACTGTCTGAAATTAAATCCCGAGTGGAACTTGATTGGTCAGACGAAGAAGTTAGTCACTTGAAAGTATTTTGCAGAACATTTTGCAATCAAATCTATAAAAAATGGCTAAAAGCTAGCCGTTTCTCTGCAAACAAAGTGGGTGGCTTGAATCAAATATCAAATGGTCGGAAAGTTTAAAAGTTATCTTGAAAATACCACGTGATGAACATTTCTCTGCTGCTCCAGTTCAAGTTTCCGCTGATGTACCAAGTCTATAGAGGATTCGGCTGACACCTCTCGAGGTACGTGCCATCCAGCTTTAACACCGAAGTCGCAGAAGCCTTATGTGGAATTAAGTCAAAGACAAAAAAGAAGAAGAACAGACGCTATTCAAGCTCAACACACATCTCCAGAGTAAGTCAAAGCTGCTAGTATGAGTTTAAGAATCGAACGGAGTAAAGATATTGCTGACCTTCTGGATTATTTATTGAAGCATCCAGAAGATGTAGAAAGGGTGAAACATTTTGCTTACACCAAGAAACATATTACTGTTTATTCGGTAGAAAAAGCTTTAGCAATATTAGTTTCGCTAAAACTATCAAAATGGCAGTACATGACCCTAAGACATGCTGCAAAACAAGAAAATCTTAACGTATACCCCTCATATTATAAAGTAAGCCTAGCAAAAATGGCATGATATCCTCGTAAAAAACATTTCAGAGTATCTGAAACGGAAGCCCGCATAACTTTACAGGGACTATTGGACCTTACTGTCCAACGAATTCTAAGCATTTTAAACGAAGAAAAAATTAAAGATAAAACGTTAAAGCTGAATAGTAAATGGGGTTGTGACGGGGCATCCAGTCAAAGTCGGTATAAGCAAAAAATGGCATCGGAGGGAGACGACGCGACGCGACGTATTCAGTGCGAACAGGGGCTCAGCGGACTAACTCGTTAAGAAACTCAAAACTGAATGGTTATAAAATTAAATTCTTTCAAACTTACCTACTTACCGACCGCTGAAGCGAGAAACGTGTCGCATTATACAGCTGCATTCTGCCAATCAGCTCGCTCGGTAACCCGGAACACGCTGGTATAATCCCGCTAATCCATTGTCTAAGGATTAACGATATTAGAAATATGGATTAACAATATTTTAGCGCTAACGAGTTCATGATAAATTGTAGGTTGGTATGCTTTTTCGACTTGTCTATCTTGTAAACATGTGGAATGCAAGTTCTGTATTTTGTTCGTTTTGCTGTTCCGTAACCCTTTGGTCGCCTATCATTGCCTATCATACCAGTTTTAATTAAAAAAAAACTTTACTTCATGGGAATACGGAAACTTTACGGTTGTTCATAAAATTGTATAAATAAAATTTGACAAACATATTTAATGTTGCCGCTAAAGATCTCAAGTCCGGTAGTTTGTTTTGTATCGAAAATGTAACAAAAAACTGTCATTACCAATGCAGAATAATATAATAATCTAAATAATTCATGTTTTGATCATTTTAATCCTCTGTGAGATAAGTCGAAAGAAAAATTAAAAAAAAATTACAAATAAAAAAATGGCCAACTTTAGCACCAGTTAGCACATTGTGCTTTGGCAAAAAAATAACTAAAATGTGTACAAATACACCGTCGAAGAGTGTATAGGTTAGCAACGAATAGCATCAGAGTTATTAAAAAAAATGTTTTTCGTTCCATACAAAAATAACTTTAACCCGTGATAACTCTGCAACGAAGGATCGTACGAAAAAAATTTAGCCAGGTGTTTGCTTGTATTGTGCAGCAGAATTCATTGCATAAATAAAAAACCGCAAAAATGGAAGTACACGTGCATGTCCGCTTTTTTTCAGTTCGTCCCAACGTGCGGCGGCGGTGGCCACCCGACGAGGACCGAGTATTGCCGAGAAGAGCCGAAGGTACCACGTGCGAGCGCGCGAAGCGGCTATCAGCGCTGCCGATTACCACAATTGCCCAAAAACGTTCTTTGGATTCCCGGAATTCCGTAAAAATCCGGAATAGGAACAAAATTTTCAATTCGAATGAGCAAAATAAAAGTTCGTGCAGTCGACGGCCGTCCGAACAACTTTCGGGAGAAGATGAAATCCAAAGTCCCCGATTGCTTCAAGCGATCGGCAATGCTGCCCGCGCCCCTCGCCGCCGGTCGGCTTCCCGCGATTGCTAACGATAGACGCGGTTGCAGAGATCATCGCTCCGTGGTCGTGTGGTACACGGATTAGTATGAGGTTTTTTACGTAAATTGTTTGTATTGTTTCTACCAACCCGCGCGGTATGCTAACTTAGCAATTAGCCGTGTCCTAGCTACACACATTAGTTTAGGCTTTTAAGGTTGATTGTTTAAAGGCGTATTGTTAAGATATTACGGTTTCAGTTGAACGGTTTCTTATTTTTTGTTTGTTAGATTAGTACTAAGCCAAGCGCGGTATTTTGAACTTTCAACGGGGGATACGAAAGCCATGCCGGCCGGCCAGGTGCTCCTTCACCCCATGTTTGAACGACCCCGGGGGACTTTGGGGGAAATATATCGGTATGGAGTCGATTCCATAGATTACCGACCCTATAGAAAAATATATAGAGGATCGGTGGGTTCTTATTTTGGGATTGTCGACAGTGAATGGGTGCATACCCTGCCTGTTCCGCGTTGTGCGGTGGTAGAAATGGGACGGAGGGACAGCGTTGTGCAGCTCCGAAGGGCACTCTCCATGATAAAGACGATAGAATACATCGAGAGAACCTACATCCCTTCGGAGTTGAAGGGTCTCTAAATTTAGGGATACCTTGGGATCGTCGACAAGACGCACGGCCCGACGCTGTATCGAGTCCAGGGAGCCAAGCAGATACTTAGCTGATAATTGTACCTCCGTATAGCTCGATTTATTTCCGCAATTTTAGGGCTACTAAGCATCACGCTAAATTACCAGAGGGGACCAGTAGTATGAAATGCTTATAACATGAGAACCAATTACCCAATTTAGATGAGGTTTGTATCTGAGTCTAGCCGTATAGGCATCACGCTAACTTACCAGAGGAGTGAGAAGAGAGGGTTACATATTTATAACAAAACAATAAGTGGACTGCTCCTGCATGTGAAATTTGGCAGAGTACATCACTCTAGATCACGAGAGGGGTGACTGTTGCGATTAAAGGCTCATAACTTACGAACTACTCACTCGATTAATATGTGGATTGCATCTACGTACAGGACCTATGGGCGCAGTCGGGGTTTGGATGGGTGGCCGTTTTCGATGTTAATGCTGGTTGTGGTACGGATTCCACGTAAAAAATAATAATAATAATAATAATAATAAAATTCTTTATTGTACACCATTATAAACAGTTTACAAAAGGCGGGCCTAATGCCAAAAGGCATTCTCTTCAAAAAAAATAGCTCCCCTTTCTTACTACCTAGGTTGTAGGGTGAATCCCGCTCGAGTTGTTACGTACCATCGCACTGAATGATGGATGGTCGAACCGGCAATAAAAAATGTCCATGTTTTCCGTCCATGGCAATGTGTAGTAGTGCCAGTGCAGGATCGCCCCAGCGCGGCGGCAAATGCTTTTAAAAAACAATTCAGTAATTGGCCCCAATATTTTGCAATATATTCAAGTACATTTCTTCCACTGAATTTATAAATGGCAGTATTTGGATGTTTTCTTATTCAATCATGCCACATCGGCTCAACGGATTTTGATCCAGTTTTTTTTTGTTAGATACATTGTTTAATCTTCTGTTAGTAAAGTAGTTCAACTAGCCTTTTGGGCCAGCCCTTTGGGTTTCAGCCCGATATCAGTCCAAAACGACATTGACCCGAGCGGAGCCGGGTACCTCAGCTATGTATTATAAATGGGAACGTTAGAATATTTCTTATTTAATTAATGCATATCGGCTCCACCCGTTATGATTAAAAAGTAGCAGAAAAATAACATATTTATTGACCGCCTTTTGGGCTACCTACTTTTTATCTAGGAAATAATTCAGCTCGACATCAGTCCAAAAGGACAAGGACCCGAGCGGGGCCGGGTACCGCAGCTAGTTGTTAATATAAACCATCCTAGGACCCACTTAAACGCCCACGAAAAATGACATTAAGATCGGTCAAGCCGTTTATATATAGTTCAGTGATATACAAATTTTCAGAGATTATATTTTTACACATTTGTAAACTCCTACATTTGCAGCACTGTAATCAGATTCAAAAAAGAATCTGAAAAAAATCGTGTAATTCGTTCGTTCGTCGGTCTTAGTGAAGAAAGGGAAGCATTGTGTCGCTTCGAATAAGTATAATCGAGAAATTCGTTGGCTCACCTAACTGTCGGCATAGCTCAGTTGGTTAGAACAGTGGGGCTGAGATAAATAGTCGTAACAGAAACTAAGCCCCGGTTGCACGAAGAGACGGCCGAGTTAATCAATGTTCAAACACGTCACTTTTAGTGATCCGCAAAGAGTTCCTTCCATACTGTCCACACAAAGTGACGTGTTTGATCGTACGTTGATTTTGATTGTTTGTCCTTTCGTGCACTCGGCCCTAAGACTAACTAAAAGTAGTACTTTGTGACGTCACTTTGACACATTTTGTATGGACGAAATCTCAAAGTGATGCAAATTGACGTCACAAAGTACTACTTTCCGTTAGTCTTAGTTTTTGTTACGACTATTTATCTCAGCCTGGGTATGTAATCCAAAAGTCGCAGCTCCTACAGTAAGTTGTAGGTATCCTTACAAACGAATCTTCTATCTTCTTTCAAATATTTAGGTCAACTGTTAAACATTGTCATTCGCCCATCATCTACCTATCCTTACTTTTAATGCTTTGCAAATGCTTTTCAACAGTATCTGTTGGCATCGCAATTTCAAAGTATTCAGGTGCAACCTTGGACCTTCCCTTTAGCATATTCAATGCAATCGTTCAACAGCTCCGCCTTTCTAACGGCAACCCAGCGACCAACGCCATTATGTGCAGCGATGGTGTAAATTTAAAAACTTTAACACAAATGCAACTTTTATTTAATGAAAACCGGTATGGGTGGTTGTACTGAGGACCAAAGGTGATCAGAAAAGCCAAATACACCTCGCCTCGCGAAACCACGCTCAGCGAGGCACCATGCCAGCGGATTTGCGGACTGTTCGAGAATTTCCTCCTCAATCAGACCGTACGGTTCCTTGCAATTCTCCCATCTTGAAGGGTAAGTTACGTTTTACGCGAGGTCAATGGTTAATACGAGAAAGGGTTTATTGAACCGGCCTTTTTCTAGCTTAAACCGAAAACGACCCTCAAATAGAATTTTGCCTCCCCGGCCGATAGCGGCCGCGAACGTGTGGACAATAAACAACAGCTAGCGCACCGTGTTAACGCTCAAATAGATAATGGCGGCAAGTCAGCCCGCAGATGAAATAGACTGGAATCGAGAGAGGGATTCAGGAGAGCGGTCAGCATTTTGTCCGCTGAGCGTTGTTCACACGACTCAGGTAAAACCATAGAACTAGCATAGCGCGCAAGACGAACAACGTATGGGAGTGAGACGTCATCTCAAGTACCACTACCGCGAGTTGAAGGGAGATGGAATATATATCTACCCGATGAGACAATTTCTCAAATCGTTATTAGTACATTGGAGTCGCGCTCATGGAATGTAAAAGGTTTTTTTTTGTGTGAAATCGTTAAGATCTCTCTAGTTTTCCTTAAAGAGAGCATAGTGACCTATGTACTTAGAGATTGTTTAGTAAACGGGAGTTACAAACCCGGACCAAAACGCTTTTTTTATGGTTAATAAGGCGTGACCCACTGATTCTTTGTCGATCAAATTTCTTAACTTTCCTCAATATTTAAAAGAAAACTTCATATCATTATGTTGAAGCCTGTTGTCAGCCTCAGTGGCCCAGTGGCGCGACACTTCGGCGATCGCTCTCCGAAGTTAAGCAACGCTGGGTCCGGTCTGGTCTTGGATGGGTGACCATTAGACCGTTGAGAGAGGCTGGCCGTGGTTCGGATTCCACGTTAAACTGTAGGTCCCCTTCCTTACTTACTAGGTGGTAGGGTTAATCCCGCCCGGGTTGGTACCATCGCATTGAATGAACGATGGTCGAAGCGGCAATGAAAATTGTCCGTGTTTTCCATCCAGTTCAATGTAGCCGAGCAATATAAGGAAGGTCCTGGCATGGCACCTAGTTCCCATGTGGTGTGTTGGGCTAATACCATGACAGAAGGTGTGGTATTAGCCATCATGTCCAGTTACATAAAAAAAAACGTAGCGTAATTGTATGAGTAAAAAAGAAATTTCAGTACATTTTATATGAAACGATTTTGGTCTCATCCGTGAGTTGACTCTGTATGTCTTTACATTCCAAGCCTATGGATGAAACTGACATGTAGATTTTAAATTGTTGTAACGTACTGTAGCGATCGCACTGCCATCTAGTAGTAGTAGCATGCCAACAAATGCTGCGAACAGATGCATAGATCGTACTACCACATATGACGCTAACCACTGGAAAGTCTTACATATCTAAAACCCAAGATGATATTTTTATACAACCTGACATGGATGGCCCGTTACTACATACATAACTACTGATATGATATTAGCTCAATACACCCTACATGAAAAGGAAAAGCACGGATAATTTTCGTCAGCCTCAGTGGCACAGTGGCGCGACACTTCGGCGATCGCTCTCCGAAGTTAAGCAACGCTGGGTCCGGTCTGGTCTTGGATGGGTGACCATTCGACCGTTGAGAGAGGCTGGCCGTGGTTCGGATTCCACGTTAAGCTGTAGGTCTTACTCGGTGGTAGGGTTTATCCCGCCGGGTTGGTACCATCGCATTGGATGAACGATGGTCGAAGCGGCAATGAAAATTGTCCGTGTTTTCCATCCAGTTCAATGTAGCCGTGCAATATAAGGAAGGTCCTGGCATGGCACCTAGTTCCCATGTTGTGTGTTGGGCTAATACCATGACAGAACTTGTGGTATTAGCCATCCATATCGTCACATATAAGAAAAAAATTTTCACTGCCGCTTCGTAAAAGTATGACAGGCTCGATATGTACATTACAAATAAATTTACTTTACCCTGACGAAATATTTAAATGGGGTTTTTTTACGGAGCTAACGGCATTCAACAATATTAATTATTCATATTCTTGAATGTCAATAGTCAAGGCTTTTTTCATGGACCACTTAAGGGACCGAGTCGCACAGTTTTCCTCTTAGTTTATTATTCAGACCTCGCGACTTGTGTTCGATGCGAAAACGGCACAGACTCTGCCCGGGTAAGCCTAAATAAAATATATAGCCGTTCAATTTAGCGCCGCTTAGGAAATTTATTATTTTTTCATGGCCGAGCAACACTAGGTAATAAAGTTCCTACCAAGATTTATGATCCGAGATCGCTTAGCCGAAGGAAATAACCTTTATGCGGTAGTTTGGCTTATTTATGTTTACAAGTTAGGTCATTTTTTTTTCAGACATATTGTTGCTTTTCATTCGCTTGCTTTTGAGAATCGCACAGATTTTTTTGATTTATTTTAAATATTCATTTAAAATATTTCCATGAGGGTGGAAATCACTTGCTTACATCGCTCTAAGCGGAACTGGCAGGGCATGCACCCATTTTCTGTCGCCAGCCCCAAAGACGAGGTTTTACCAACAAAGTGCAGCATACGGTCCTTCAAACATGGTGTAAAGAAACACTGTACGCAGCGCCCGTGTACGTTTAAAAGTCCATAGTTTATCGTCGGACAGTTCTAGGGCTCTGTTGTAGGGCCTGGCGGACGCCATATTCCGCTCTTAACATAAAAAAACTTATTTAGCGCGCCGACAAATATTTTAATGTATATTTGATGACTGAATATTTTTTTCTTTTTTTATTGAAGGCGTTTCTAAAAACATATTTGTTGAGGTTGGTAGATGAAAAAAAACTTTCTGCTATTTCGATCGACTGGTGCTGACAAAAGTCTACATTTTACTGATATTTCGTCGAATTAGTACGAGTGGCGACCGTAAGATGACATCACGATAAAACCAATATCTATGAAACAGCAGAATACATGTTTTTTAATGTTTTCTATAAAGCCACACTTGGCCGCGAAATAAAATAGCACGTTTTTTAAAACGTTTTTGTTTTAGATTTAAGTTTTAAGATTTAGTTTCAGCATTTTTCTTACATTTTATTAGCTATTTTGCAGCAACCGTTGTTTTACATAGATAAATATTTTTTGATGTGTCTGTTTTTGTGTGTTTTTGTATTCTACGGTATGTTTGGTTGTTCTGTAATAAAAATAAAAAATGAGAAGCAAAAATTGGATTATAATAAAAGTGTACATGTATTTTATTTGGAAATATATGTAATTAGTGATAGTAAATATTTTAAAGTTTAAAAAATACGTAAGAAGGAATAAACCGTTAATAACATTTTTATATTAAACGTGGCTCCATTTTCCCATTTCCACAAATCTATCTATCGTACTGATCCCACCACTTCAGCTGACTACGTCAACAACAATCTATTCTGTGTCGCGTGTGTACAGTGCAACCGGACATCATTACAGTGCGAGTTTTCAACCTACTCTCCAACGATTTGGCGTATACAGGAAGTGAAGTTTGAAATCACATTTTAGTTTTTTTATCCATGCCATCCAGTTCCAAAAACTTCAATTGTGTAACTTTAATAATACACTTTGTATTAAGCATTAAGCATATCCCAAGCACTCTAATATTTTATTACAGTATTTCCATTGTTTTTATCCATCAATGTTCCAAACACCAGTCTCTGTACCCTTGTGCACCCAAAATGAACACCATTTCCTCAACAAGAGTAATTGCGGTCCACATTTTAAGTGCACCATCTCAAAAGCACACAATTTTTATCTCATCTTATCCAGCCACAGACACACCATCCAGAGAGCAAGTCTGGTTACCCTGTTATTTATGGGACACTTGAACAAATAGGGCTCAAAATAGTCATAGTTGGATGGTTACGCACTTTTGGACAACGAAAAAATCTAGTTGGATAACCATTTTTATCTGCAAATAACATTTTGCACTATAGTCACTAAATGGACACCATAATTTAAAGTTTCGGATTGCTTTCCCTTAAAATTAAGTAAGTAACACTTCTAATAATACTTCGTTGGCAAGATTATTTTCTACAGGAACGCCTCTACGCGTTCGTAGTCCGTTAAGTTTAAATAATCATCAAATTCTTATGTTTCTGTTCCCTTGAAGCGGAAAAAAATGAAGCTTCCAAGTCAACGAAATAAAAAAATATTTATTGATGCATATTTTGACATTTGCAAATAAAAAACCCCTAAAGTATTGACTTCGAAATATGAAATATGTATAAATTCTTCCTAAAGTCAACTTTTCTGTCATATAATCTAAAAATAAAGATATACGTTTACTTATTGGAATCAAAATAATGGTAGTCAGATCTCGTCAGACTCGCCAGCACCAAATAATAATGATAATAATAATAATTTATTTAAATCAGGTGCATTGTCCCATAAAATTGTAAATAATATTAAAACTAAGTTATACATTAATGAAATCATTATAATAAATTCGTCCCAAAATATTTGCTACTATTCTATTCTCACTGATGGCTGAACGGCGAAGGAATGCCGCCTTTTGTTTGCGCAGTACACCAAAGAAATCAGTCAAACCGTTTTCCGCGAACACGCCAGACGCACTACACCGCCACGGCAGTCCCATCATGCAGCGCAATGCATTGTTGTACTGCACACGCAGCGAGCAAAACGCTCGCTGCGTGTAGCTGCACCACAGGTGACCGGAGTAAAGCGCCTGACAGTATGCCTAAAGATTAATAAACCTTCATTTAAGCACCCGTCCATGAAATATTGAAAAATAATTCACTCAATTGTGGAGAGATGAAAAGGTGGGTCAGGTCTTGAGACCCACGGCTGCGCAGCTGCTCTCCTCTAGTCGTGATTTGAATGTTGTATATGTGTTATCTCGCTGGGAAACTTCGTTAGTGCGATATAGACTTCAGGCTGGTAGCGCCATCTAGCGCCCGTTATGTTAACTAGCTTCTATTGCATCTGTTGGTCGCATTTTGTGGCATGCGAAACTAGCAGCTCTCAGTAGAGGGCGCTAGGTCGCTACATCACTTTCCCCCAGTCGAATGGCAAGTTGCCATGAAGACGATATTGCTGCTGGTTTCGGTGCTGATCGTCAGTGTCCAGTGTGACGCGGTGAGTCGGTCGTGGTGCTGGATGACGGAGCACCGAAGGTGCCCAGTGCGACGCGGTGAGTCGGTCGTGATGCTGGGTGACGGCTGCCGGAGGTGCCCAGTGTGACGCGGTGAGTCGGTCGTGATGCTGGGTGACGGCTGCCGGAGGTGATTATGTTACCGGCGTCCTAGTTGGCGTATCGATACACCTACTTAGGACGATGGTGCTGATTTTTCTTCTGCTGGGTTGGAGTGATGCTGGATGACGGAGTCGTGTTGAGTCGACCGGCGACGAACTCTCACTGCCTGGCCGCATGCCATGTGGCCAGATGTTGAAGGATCGGTCTGGTAGCAGGTAGTGGAGGCGCGCAGCCCCCACAGTACCCCCCTGCCAGTGATCGAGCTAGATCACGAGTAACCAGCTTGCAGACGATCTGGAAACCGAACCCGACGGCCGGCTCTCGTTGCTGGAGGTTCTGCAATTGTTTTGTTGGTTTTCTGGTGATCACTTCCCTCTGGAATGGTGGAACTGACTGGAGCCTCCGTGGTGTGCTCTTCAGGCATTATGAAGGCTGGCTTCAGGCGGTCGATTGAAATGGTGACATCTCGGTTGCGGACTCTAATGACAAAAGTCTTCTCGTTCCTGCTGATGACGGAGAAAGGTCCATTATAAGGATGCTGCAGCGGTCCTTGTTGTCCATCGCATCTAACGAAGACATGCCCAGTCGTGGCAAGATCTTTGAATACGAAGGTCTTCTTTTGGCCATGTTGAGATGCAACCACTGGACGTAATTCTCCCATGTTTTCTCTCAGGTGTTTTATGAACTCTGCTGGCTCCCCTGCTTCTTGATATGTAGAGCGAGGAGAGAGAAATTCGCCGGGCAAACGAATTGTTTCACCATACAGAAGTTCTGCTGAGGTAGCTTGTAAGTCTTCTTTCCAGGCTGAACGAATTCCAAGTAGAACCGTCGGAAGAACTTCGGTCCAGCGATTGTTGTTGTGACACTTAATAGCGGCTTTTAATTGTCTATGGAAACGCTCAACCATTCCGTTTGCAGCTGGGTGGTATGCTGTGGTCCTTATTTGGGTCGAACCTGTCAAGCTGCTGAGCTGCTTGAACAGGTGGGACATAAATTGTGTGATAAACTGTTGTAATGCGCAGAGGCGTGCCATAACGTGCGATCCAGTTATCGTAGAACGCACGTGCAACAGTCGGTGCTTCTTGGTTTTCGATTGGGATAGCTTCAGGCCAACGCGTGAATCGGTCGACGCAGGTCAGACAGTATCGGTAGCCCTCGGAGTACGGCATGACAATTATGTCAATATGGACATGCTCAAATCTGGCTGAAGGTGATGTGAACACACCCCGAGGAGACGATACGTGTCTGGATATTTTCGCTTTCTGGCATTCGATGCAGCTGCGAGCCCACTGTCTACAGTCCGACTTGACAGATGGCCAGACATAACGTTGAGTGACGAGCTTCACTGAAGACTTGATGCCAGGGTGTGACAGCTGATGAATTGTGTTAAATGCTGTTCTTCGAAAAGATGGAGTCAAAAATGGTCTTGCTGTTGGCGTGGAGACGTCGCAAAAGACAGCTACGGTGGTGCCAGGTATCAGCACTTGTTTAAGTTGCAAAGCAGATCCTTCCCGTAGATATGTCTTCAGCTCTTTATTTGAGTGCTGAGATAACGCCAGCTCTTCAAAGTTGATGGTTTGGGACAGTTCTTCTATCCGTGATAAGGCGTCGGCTACCACATTGTCCTTCCCAGATATGTGCCTTATATCGGTGGTAAATTGGCCGATAAAATCCAGGTGTCGGAACTGCCGTGGAGAACATTTATCCGGTTTCTGCTTAAAGGCATGGATAAGAGGCTTCTGATCGGTGAATACAGTGAACGCACGTCCTTCAACCATATGGCGAAAATACTTAATCGAGAGATATATGGCAAGTAGTTCCCTATCATAGGCTCCATATTTGGTCTCTGCAGGTGAAAGTTTCTTCGAGAAAAACGCCAAGGGCTGCCACTGCTCCTCGACAAGTTGGTGTAAAGCTGCGCCAATTGAATAATCAGACGCATCGCAGAATATAGCCAGGGGAGCGTCAATTTTTGGGTGGCTCAGCAGCGCGGCTTGTACGAGACTTTCTTTGCAGGCCTCGAATACTCCCCTGGTTTCAGTGGTCCAATTGATTGGGGCCTGACCCTTTAAATTACCTTTGAGGAGATCATTCAGCGGGCCTTGCAGTTCTGCTGCTTTTGGTATGAACCTCCGGTAGAAATTTAACATACCCAGGAACTGACGTAATTTTTTAATATTAGTTGGTATTGGGTACGTTTGGATTGCTTCCACTTTATCAGGAAGTGGTCGTGTACCATTTTCTGATACCAAGTATCCAAGGAATTTTACTTCTGCTCTTCCGAAGTTGCATTTTGACGGATTTATGACAACTCCGTACTCCTTGAGACGTTGAAAAAGTATGTCCAGGTGTTTGAGATGTTCTTCTGGGGACGTTGAAGCTATTAAAATGTCGTCGATGTAGGCGTAGCAGAAGTCCAAGCCTTGCAGTACTTCATCGATGAAACGCTGGAACGTTTGCGCGGCATTACGCAGTCCGAAGGTCATAAAGGTGAATTCGAAAAGGCCAAATGGTGTTGTTATTGCCGTTTTTGGAATGTCTTGCTCGGCGATGGGTATCTGGTTAAATGCACGGACTAGATCGACTGTAGAAAATATAGTTTTTCCTTGTAGTGCGTGTGAAAAGTCTTGTATGTGACGTACAGGATATGAATCAGGCTTCGTTCTCGCGTTCAACCCTCGGTAGTCGCCACAAGGCCTCCATTCGTCGCCTGATTTAGGTACCATATGCAATGGGGAGGCCCAGCAACTTTTGGAAGGCCGTGCGATCCCCAGGCGTATCATGGCATTGAATTCCTTTTGTGCCGCTTTCAATTTGTCAGGAGCCAGACGGCGCGGCTTGAGGGACACCGGGGGACCGGGTGTCGTTTCAATGAAATGTTTTGTTGAATGTTTGATATGCTCGGGAGCTCCGTCTGGCCGTGTTATCTCTGAGTATGTCGAGAGCAGCTCGTGGAAATGTGATGATCCGGAGATAGTCTTTACACTAGAAACTGCACCCATTACTGCTTGACCTTGGGCAGTCAGACTAGTGGTCCCATCTAACAGGCATCGACGGCGTGGATCCACGAGAAGGTTGTAATGGGCCAGGAAATCGATGCCGATGATGGGTTTGGAAACATCGGCTACCACAAATCTCCAAGCGAAGTCTCGTCGAAGTCCCAGATCCAAGTTAAGTACGACGGTGCCGTATGTGGCGATAGACGTGCTGTTCGCCGCGGAAAGTTCGTAGGCGGACTTTTCTCGCGGTCCTCGTATTTTGTGTCGAGGAAATACACAAAGGTCGGCTCCTGTGTCGATCAGAAATTGTGTCTTCGAAGTCTTATCGGTAACAAAAATACGGCGAGCTTTGTCCGGGCTGAGGTCGTGGGTCGCCATCAACGACTGCCCGCAAAGTTTTCCGAGATCTGATTGCAAGGTTGTACGCATTTTCTTGCGTTGCTGCCAAATCTCCAGTGGTACCAGCACTGACCCGACGACTGTGAGCGTGAGGTTGAATTGGAACGTGTTCTTGAATGCGAGCGCGTCCGTGAGTTTGAACGTTCGCGTTGACGAGAGCGTTCTTCTCTTAGCTCCGATATTTCCTGTCGCACGGCCATCAATGTGTCATTAAAACAAACCATCATTTTATTCATGACTGACGCGAGATCATTTTGGGGTGGTATGCAGGTAGACTCAGCGACGGAGGTAATGGACGGGCGTGTCATTACTGAGTCCGCAATAACGTCAGCAAGCTCGGCAACTTGATCCAACGGGACATCCTGTTGAGTTGCGAGGATCGCTTGCATATTGTGCGGCAAGCGGCCCAACCATAAAGTCCGGATCATTGTCTCCGGCACGGCGGTACCTGCGAGACCGCGCAGATGTCGTAAAAACTGCGACGGCTTGCGATCACCCAATTGCTCATGTTCTAGTAAGCGCTGGGTTTTTTTTTCTTGTGACTCGCTGAGATATTTGATGAGTTGCTGTTTGAGTTTTTGGTACGGATTTTCCGTAGGCGGGTTTCTTATGAGGTCGCGCACTTCCGAAGCGTATTTTGCGTCAAGCATAGATACCACGTGACCGAATTTAGTTGTTTCCGATGTTATGCCGGAAGTTTTGAAACTCGCTTCGATCATCCAGAACCATAGTTCCGGATCCGATGCGTTGAACGGAGCAATGCGTACCCCTACACGACATACTTCGGGCGCGACATCACGCGCGTCCTCGAAGGAGTTAGAGTCCGTCATTTTGCACTAAAATGTTTTTTTTTTTTTTATAATTCACTGTTTTGTTTTTCAAACCACACAATTTATTGTAATTAATATTGTTTGTATTGTTAAATCACACTGGTATATTATATTGTCTTTAGATCACGTCGGGGTCACCAATTTGTGGGTTTGAATGATGCTGAACACAGTTTACGGTATTATATATTTATTGTTATATTTGTTGACGATTTGATATATGATTTTACAATGTATTTTACGCGTTTGTCCGGAGTCGTGTTGAGTCGACCGGCGACGAACTCTCACTGCCTGGCCGCATGCCATGTGGCCAGATGTTGAAGGATCGGTCTGGTAGCAGGTAGTGGAGGCGCGCAGCCCCCACACAATCATTGTTTTTCAGCCATACTTCATTCAATGCTGTATAATGAACGCATACTTTATCTGGCAACTTTTACGTAGATTTTGAACTTTGAAAGTATTGATTAATTAAGTTGAAAAGTAATTAAATTGATTAAGAAAGAAAACTATCCGTTCCTTCTACAAAAACTCTGGTGAAACGTTCAGCAGTAACAGTTGTTGATCCGGTATTTCGCAAGATCAAACCCAAACCGGATCAACATCGCCACCGCCATATTTTAGCTCAGAATTTCCGCTAAGGCGAGAAAAGGACATCAAAAAGCCGGCATTACGATCTCGGAAATATGTTTGGGCCCATATTTATCTACTTATCCCTAGTTGTCATAAGATATCACATGAAGGCGGTATAGTAATAATTTTACGATATCCCCTCAAGTTTACTACCTGATACCCGGCGAAAACGCTTCATTTCTACCCACCTCGCTGTAATACGAAAAGTGATGGTATAGATTCGCAGGCATAAATTTATCGATATTTTTTTAATATTTTGATGAACATATTTTTTTGTTTTGCATTTACACATTTTAGGTAACTTTGTGATTTTAAACAAACGTTAAAAACATTTATTTTACTCACTAGCAATTATACTATCACAGCTACTAGGTTCTATCTAGATTTTGACACATATTTTTTTATATTCATTAACGGGAGTTAGGCCATTTATTTTATAGAGGATTAAACACTTACGTTTGCAAATCAAATCTTAACATCGAATTAAAGGAAGGTACGTTGTTAATCTTTCGAAAATCCCACTGCATTACATATCAAATCGTAGATCAAATTCATAACAGCGCTTAAGGGCGTGACACCACCTGATTACATACAGTTAAAAAAATGAAATAATATTTTAATATTTTTAAAAATAAGTACTACTTATTTTGCAATTTCAAAACGCTGAAAGATGCATTGATGGTCCAGATATATTCTAAACCTAAAATTGTTAATATGTGACGGTCATATTCTGCGTTTAAACGTTTTTTATAAAAGTTTATGATTTTTTTTTATGTGACTGGACATGAATGGCTAATACCACAAGTTCTTTCATGGTATTAGCCCAACACACCACATGGGAACTAGGTGCCATGTCAGGACGTTCCTTATATTTGAAAACTCTCTAATTTGAGAACACAAAACACCAGATACTTACCGTTTTTTCATAAAATTATAGCTAGACGATCAATCTAAATATTTTTAGGTCGAATTAACGAAATTCGATGTATTAAATATAATTAATGATTACATTTAATGTATTACTTACGTCCTCATCAAACTGAATGCTGTCGCCTCTAATCACGTCCACACACACACCCCCTCCCCTACACACCCACACACCCTCAATCACTCTCTCAAACACACCCTCCTTCTCTCTACACACACGCTCACACACACTCCCCTCACAAAATCTTTTAGACTCCGTCGATACTTCAACCATCGACCATTGCGCATCACAATATCGACACCCCGCATAGGGGCAGCCAGTCTGTCTCCGCTGCAAAGGATTTGCGCCCTCGTCCCTACGACGACGAGCGACCGCCGCCGCCGACCGCGGCTCTGCACCGCCGGCTTACCGCCGCCGCCACTTTACCGTCACTTCCGTAATCCTCGGCCATCCGCGACACTGCTCTCCTCTCTTTGCACAAAAAGCTCTTTCAACAAACCAGTAAGGCTCATTATTTTTCACTGAAAGGATGGTCTACTGGAGCTGCTACCATAGAAATGAAAATGGCTTGTGTTTCCGTCTAGTGCAATGCAGCCGCGCTCATATAAAAACGGTTGTAAATAAAAAAATTCAAGAATGCGTTTTTTTTATGCAACCTGACATGGATGGCTAATACCACACAACTGCCGTTATGATATTAGCCCAAAACACTACATTGCCGAAGGAATTAGGTGCCATGCCAGGACCTTCCTTTTTTGAGCACGCTACATTGAAATGGATGGAAAACTCGGACAATTTTAATTGCCGCTTCAACCATAGTTTCATCCAATGTGGCGGCGGGCTTAACCCCACCAACCACTAGGGGAAAGGGACCTACAGCTCGCATTCGTAACGAAATGCACTTATCCAATTCAGAAAGAGATAGAGAGTGGTGCATGCCCGCGCGAGGATTTGAACCCAGACCTCTCGCACGAAAGGAAAGTCCTCTAGCCCCTAGACCACGAGATGAATTAGTATTAAAGAATATTTTTTGTTGGCAGTAACACCTCTATATCTAAATATGTATCTCGTTATTGTGGACGGAAAACCAGTGAAGTTTATAAATTTTAGGGATCTTTACTGAGTTGATTGATTTCGCAGATCTATCAGATAGATCCGTAGACCGACATGATGCTCGTGAACGGGTGCTGTTTGTGGAAACTGGCCTGCTCCAATTGCCAACATGTTAGTTGGTGGGGATCGTCTTAGCAAATAAAATGATATTTGTTACGAGTTGTTGCAGACGGCATGAATTGTTATTTTTTGTGAATTCATGTTAATTTAGTGTTTTACCTAAGTTTTTGTTAAAAAAGACAAATACTTTTGTAAATTTAGACTAAGTGGACGTTGAAAATAAATCAATCGAGTTTATTTCCAGTTCTTCTTCGCTGTGTTTTGTTTTGCTGAACTGGCCAATGTTAAAATATGTCAAATCCGAGTGCAGTGTACTGTCTATGGATGATGAATCAACAATACAATACAATACAACATCAGTTTGTGACGTAACTACCTAAAGTTTAAATAAATGAAATGAAAAACTTATGAAGAAACGGGGCCAAACAAATCAACAAAGAAAATCATAAATAACAGTTACAAATACTGGCCATCGTTTATTTTGATTTTTTTTTTATGCGACCTGACATGGATGGCTAATACCACACAACTACCGTTATGATATTAGCCCAATTCACCTCATACCCGAAGGAATTAGGTGCCATGCCAGGACCTTCCCTTTATGAGCACGGCTACATTGAACTGGATGGAAAACACGGACAATTTTTCATTGCCGCTTCGACCATCTTTTTATCCAATGCGATGGTACCAACCCGGGCGGGCTTAAACCCTACCACCTAGTAGGGGAAGGGGACCTACAGTTTTACATGGATTCCGAACCATGGAGCAGCTCGCATTCATGACGAAATGCACTTATCGAACTCTGAAAGAGAAAGACAGTGGTGCAAGTCGGTATTGAACCGGGGCCTCTGGTACGCTAGGCCAGTCCCTGCGCCACTAGGCTACGAGCCGCTCATTGTTTATTTATTTTTAAATTGCACGTTTTTCAAATGGAAATAACATTAATGCAAATTGTATATTGTTTAATAATTTCATCGGAATCGAACTTCAGCTAATGTCAACGTGCATGCCGCTCTGCCATTAGGGATTTGCTCTCCGTAGGCAACCTCTTTGCCATTTTATAAAAATACCTTACACTTTTTACAATCTCGTCTGCAGTGGATTTTCCTCCTTTGGTCGAAGGGATTTCGGTTGCAAAAAAGGCGGTGTAAAGTCTTTGACGTTACAGACTATGCGATATGAAGGTGCGAAGTGGCATGCGCTCGATACCACGTCCCCTCCATATGGTCAAAGTGAACATATGATGGTATGGGAATCCGGCGGCGCGTCGTAGGCCATGAATTTTCTACCATGCCAACCTTTTCATCCAATGCGATGTTACCAACCCAGGTAACGTGGTAGGTCCCCAGAATACCAACTTCGGTAAACATGCAAATTTTCCTCGACTTATGAAAGATTTTAATGAACTCACAAGCAATACAAATGTGGACCAATTTCAAGGCCAAAAAGCGTTATGCATTGAATTAATTATGAGCTAAGTTTTACTACAGTATGATTTATATTGTAAGTCACTTGGCTTACCACAGTTATATTTTGCGGTCATTTTAGCCGACGTTTGTAATAGACCGCGATACACGGCTGTGGTTAAGCCAATTGATTTACAATATAATTTAAACACCACAGTCGTTTTAAATCGTAAACAGTATGATATTTGTTACTTACTACAGCCCGTTCCATCTTTCCAATATTAGGTTCAAGTGGCACATATGGGAAGGTAGTCACCAGCACGGAATATTGAGGAGGCAGGAAGTGAAACGTTTGTAAATTTGTTCCAGGACCGCTGTTACCGTTTTACTTAAAACCATTTTGCTTCGCGGATGTATAACCGTCGCAATTGGCTATCCCTTCTTAATTAATAACCAAACAACAAATCCACATTTGTTCAGTTAATATGAACCTTAACGTAATGGATCTATGTTGGAATTCCAATACTGTTTGCAATCAAATGTTACGTCACTTTCGAACACGGCCGAATGCCTCACACGCACGCAGTCACTAACAGAGTAGCGAGACATGACCCGGCGAGCAAAGCGACGCCGCGACGCCATATTGTTTCGTAGTGTTTTTGTTGTAAGTTTTATCGCTATACATGTAAATGAAACAAACCGGTGATATGAAACTCCGCCATTATGAAGGTTGTACACCCGGCTGTCGCGGTCCGTCTTGTTGGGGACCCACAACTCACAGCTGGCTTGGAATCCCTGAGCCACAGGCGGTTAGTAGGGTCGCTCAGCAACGTTCATGGCAGGAATGGACATTGCTCTGTGGAACTTGCATCCCTTATTCCTCCCCATCCTACCTATATCCGGAGCACCCGCCGCAGAGAATCAGAGCACCCCCTTGTTGGTTGACATTAGACTTTTGAGAACGAACCGTTTCTCAAAATCATTTCTCTGCCGCACCGCCAGGATATGGAACTGGTAAATCTCGCGAGTATGTTATTTCAAATATTAGATATTTTTCAAATAACAAAAAATAGCGCGACTCGCTTACTCGCGACTAAAATTAGCTCGACCAACATTAGCTCGACTAACATTAGCTCGACTAACATTAGCTCTAATAAAATTAACGCGACTAAAATTAGCTCGACTAAAATAAGCTCGACTAAAATTAGCTCGACTAAAATTAGCTCGACTAAAATTAGCTCGGCTAACATTAGCTCTACTAAAAATAGCTCGACTAAAATTAGCTTGACTAACATTAGCTCGACTAAAATTAGCTCGACTAAAATTAGCTCGACTAACATTAGCTCGACTAAAATTAGCTCAACAAAATATATATATATATATATTGAAATTGTTCACAAATTTTCACGAGAATCGGTTGAGAAATGCGACCTTTAGAGAACAGTCTGACATACGAACGCATTTTTGTCAAATCTAAAGCGGGGACGCAACGCTCGAGCTTCGCTCTTCGGTCGGTCAATAACACTTTAAACACAACAATCGAATGGGACAGAACTCTACGCAGACTTTTCGAAACCCGATAAGTCGCTGCTTGATAAATTTCCTAACGCTCACGTCCCCTAAAGCCACCCAACCCTTCCCCCTACAGAGGCCACAACCAGCACATTTCCCATCTCATTTCGATCTAGTGGTCTAGTGTTGCCAGTACGTTGGGCACTTGTGCCAATATATTCCCCTGCCGGTGATGGCAACACCCTTAACAATACCGGGGCCGCCTGTTTATACCCACTAGTTCTCGGTAAATTCCGGCCCAGAACATTCCTATGATAATGTTCTTCATCCGGTGAAGCATGCCACTGGGAATGAATTAAGAGAAACTAGATACCAACATCTATGCATGAGGAATGTGATATGTATGTATGTATAATCAGCTGTGAAGCAAGGACACATTAATTGAAAAAAGAGCCCAGTGAAAAGAACTTCTTTACGAAGGCTGGACCCGAACCAGCAAAACATACCATTTGCGTGTATTGCGTCTACCAATTTTGTCACACTGGCTTTAAACCCATAATTTGGAATTCTTTGGAATTCGTTTGAGCCTAGTGGCGCGGGGACTTGCCTAGCATACCAGAGGCCCGGGTTCAAATCCTCGCCCCTTTCATGCACCACTTTGGTCACGTTGTGTGATTTCTCAATTTATCAAATATTTCATCAAAACAAATTAGAATGAAAACTCATACTAGTTTTGTGTCACTATGATGTGAATCGGACCATCTAACCAAAGATAAGTCCGATTATTTGCACGTCTCAGTAAATTCATTAGCGTCTCGCCACTTCCCATACATTTTAGAGCGAGACGACACTAAACCAACACACGGCTAGGCGCGCGTAACAGGATTTGAGCCCGTGCAAAATCGCGCTCGTCACACATAGTGTGAAGACATAAATAACCTCCATCGCAGTGCTCACCTCGCGCAGAAGTGCGCTTACATAAATACTTGCAACAAATATTAACCTAGGTAAGCACGACATAATAAATGTATCCATTCCAAATTGTAAACTCATGACATTGTCATTTTTGTCAATCGAACTTAATCGATCGACCACGCGGTAATCTGACGTGATATCTGCCTTCAGCACTCATCATTCATTCTTTAGAACCACTTGCCTAGATCTCCCATACGTATTTGTACAAAATACACACTTTACACAACATGCCGGCCATGTCCTAACACAATCGTTCACACAGCAGGAGAACCATGCGTTGAAGCAGGAATAGGAGCATCGGCCCGGCTACTACTCCAATAATCCACGAGAGGCGCTAGACAAGTGAGTAAAGCAAATTGTACATATATCTCGATCGAAGATCGTCCATCAACCATGGAAAACATTCGCTCGTCTGCTCGCCGATTAAGTATGGTATTTTTCCTCTTCCCCAGCTTAAGGTGGCCCAACCCGGCGGAGCTAACTCATTCGCGGGCAAGGTACAAAACTGTGCTGTTGCGCTCTGGGACCTTCTCTGTTTCAAAGAATAAGACAGGCTCCGTGATTAGGAAGATGCAACATGTCCACAAAAAAGACAATGTGCATAGTGTATGATTTGGTAAGATTTACGAAAATTTTAATTACAAAACAACTTATAGCTAAAAGTAAACCACGACCGCTGTAGTCAAAAATCTAACAAAAACCAAATAGATTATAAATCTTATTATAATCTTTTTAAGATGTTCTTACTTTATCATTGCGTAATCTACCTCCAAAGTTACTGCATAAAACGCGAGAAAAAATCGAAATTTCGGACCTTATAACTTAGAAACCAAACAAAATTTTACAATTCCAACGGTCATCAGACATTTATTTCGATCAAATAAAGCCATTTTGAGCAAAATTTGGGACCTTTGACAAGAAATATGGGCGTGATCTTCTTTCCCCGTTTGTATGGGGATTTGAGCGGGTTGGGCCACCTTAAGGTACCGCGCCGGAGCACCATCTCGGCAGCGACGAGCGTCTCTCTCTCTCCCCCATTTTATTTTTTTTCTTCCCTTTTTTATCCTTTTTGAAATCTCTCATCTACGCCCTTTTTCTTCATTGATTAGAGAGATTGTATATACATAAACATACAACATTACTTCTGGTCACTTTTACACTCACCTACTGTGAATAACCTTCACCATCGACACACTTATGAGAAGGCAGCGCAGTCAACAGCACACCTCTCAGCCAGCGCACTGGAGGAGACAAACCATATCCTAGAAGCTAAGTACCCAGATCTCACCTAGTAGGGAACGGGTCAGTTTGGTAGATGTGTGGCCAGAACCTCCAGATAGCTGGTAAATAATAAGTATCGATAAATACCTTTGTGAAATCTAAGAGCATATTGTTACGCGGGTAGGGTGCAGATTAGAGAAGAAAACACCAATACTCAACACTCTTCCTTTATTTCAAATAATTCACAAGCAAACTCACAAATACAATTTCACACTAGGTTAATTCAAACACTAATTTTCAAACTATATCACTCACTTCACTGATTCACTTCAGAGCTAGTTCACTGCACTTCTATATCGCTTGTTGTCGCTCACTTCGCTTCCAAAAATAGACTGCCGCCCTCAGCGCCTTGGGCGCCTTTTATATCGGTGGAGCTTCTTTCCAGAACACTCCACCGATTTCTAGGCGCCCATGTAGGGCAGCAGTCGAGAACAATCTCCCTCGAGACATTACTAGAATGTCCGAGATTTGTTTCTGAAGTCAGCTGGACGAGGCGTCACTTTATATGGGACGACAGTGATGCGATAGCCTGCGCAATGCAATAAGACAAGTAGCGCCATCTACTGAAATTCGAAGGAACCATTTGGCGCACTTTGGTAGTGTATCAGCGCTATGTCTTCGCAGCGGGGCGCGCTCGTAACACTGCCTCCTCCTTAGTTATGCTCGTCTCGAGCATAATTGTCTCCGTGGTATCGGGCCAGACGATCTACGTGCACAATCTTTTCCCGACATCTATCATTCCGTCGGATACGATATGTCACGTCATTGATTTTAGTCACCACTCTATATGGGCCTTCCCATTTTGGTTGCAGTTTGGGACTTTTTCCTTTTTTTCGTAATGGATTATGTAGCCAAACTAAAGATCCTTCTTCAAATACATTTCCATTAGCTTTGCGGTCGTAACGTGTTTTCATCCGCTCGCTTGCTCGTAGACCAGCCTCTCTGACACGTTTATAAACAGTGTCCATTTTTCCTCGCAGATCTGACACATACTCTGTTACACAATGGGATGCCTCTGGTGGAATTCCTGTCAGAAGGTCAGCTGGTAGTCTGAGTTCGTGTCCAAAATTTATGTAGGCTGGAGTTTCATCTACGCTTTCATGCACAGCGGTTCGGTATGACAGCAGAAACAGCGGAATATACTGGTCCCAATCCTTTTGATGGTCTTCTACCAATTTGGCCAAGTGTCTTTCCAATGTCTGATTAAATCGTTCCACCATGCCATCTGACTGTGGGTGGTATGGGGTTGTCCTGGTCTTATGGATTCCCATTATTCGACATGTCTCCTGAAACACTCGGGATTCGAAGTTTCTGCCTTGATCAGTGTGTATCTCGAGAGGTACTCCATAGCGACAGAAAACTTCGTGGACCAATTTCTGTGCAACCGTGATCGCCTCTTGGTTTGGTATGGCAAATACCTCAGGCCACTTAGTGAAATAATCCATTACAACCATAAAGTAACGGTTGCCGTCATTTGTCGGAGGAAAAGGGCCAGCCACATCAAGAGCAATTCTCTCCCACGGAGCTCCAACATTGTACAATTTTAAAGTTCCCTTGCTCCGTGTATGAGGCCCTTTAACAGCGCTACAGATCGTGCATTTACGGCACCAATCTTCTACATCATCGCGACAATTTATCCAGTAGAACCGTTGTCGTATCTTCAGGAGAGTTCTCTTTATTCCCAAATGTCCACCTGAAGTTCCATCGTGCAGGCATTGAAGAACTTCTTTAATCTTAGATCTGGGGATGACTAATTGCAGAGAAGTATCCTTTCCGTTAGGTGTTTCCCATTTTCTGTACAATATTCCGTCATGAAGTACCAGGCTCGACCACTGCGCCCAGTAACTTTTAGTCGCTGTGCTCATTGCAGAAATATCTCTCCATTCTGGCTTTGTCTCTCCTGCTCTCTTCCAGTGAATAATGGGCATCAGATCATCGTCCCCCTCCTGGGCTAGCTTCATGTTTTCATTGCTCCATTCTTCGCTGATGTTATCCGTTCGGATGGCCTTTAAATGAACGGTCTCCTTTATCTCCTCCCTGATGCAGTGCTTACACTCTTCTGGGCAGGGTCGACGAGACAAAGCGTCAGCATTTCCATGGGTTTTACCACTCCGATGCTCTGTATCGAACAGATACTCTTGGAGCTGTTCCAGCCAACGTGCAACCTGCCCTTCTGGATTCTTAAACTGAAGCAGCCATTTCAAAGCAGCGTGGTCAGTCCTCAAGCGGAATCTTCGGCCGAGAAGATACTTGTTGAAATGCTGCAAAGTCTTCACTACTGCTAGAAGCTCTCGTCTTGTCACACAATAGTTCCGTTCTGGTTTTGAAAGGGATTTGCTGAAATAACCAATAACGATCTCCTTGTCCCCATGACGTTGTGAGAGTACACCGCCGATTCCGGTATTACTTGCGTCTGTGTCGACTATGAACTCTTTATCGGCTTCGGGGTAGCCCAAGATTGGAGTGTTACAGAGATGTTGCTTAAGTTCTTGAAACGAATTTGCGCAGTCCTCGTCCCAATTGAATTGACGCTTATCTTCTGTAAGTCGATGCAGAGGCTTAGCAATCTCGGAGAAATTTCGGACAAAACGGCGGTAATATGAGCACAGTCCTAAAAAGGCACGAACTTCAGTCTTATCCTTTGGAATTGGCCACTCCTGTACGGCTTCGATCTTCTTTGGGTCAGTTTGGATGCCATTTCCGGAGATAACGTGACCCAAATAGCTAACCTGACGCTTGAAGAAAGAACACTTCTTGCCACTTAGTTTAAGGTTAGCTTGGCGAATCTTGCTCAAAACATTCTCCAAATTCTTGATGTGCTCGTCAAATGTCCGCCCTAATATGATTATATCGTCCAAGTACACCAGACAAGCTTCCCCGATCAGCCCAAAAAGTACTCGTTCCATAAGCCTCTCGAAGGTTGCGGGAGCATTACAAAGTCCAAACGGCATCACTTTGAATTGCCACAGCCCATGCCCTGTCGTAAACGCTGTCTTCTCTTTGTCTTTGTTGTCGATTTCCACCTGCCAGTAGCCGCTCTTCAGGTCCAGGGTTGTGAACCACTTCATGCCACTCAATGTATCCAGCGTGTCATCAATTCTAGGAATTGGATAGCTGTCCTTTTTCGTTACATCATTTAAACGTCGATAGTCCACACAAAATCTGTTGCTGCCATCTTTTTTCTTTACCAGAACTACGGGTGAACACCATGGACTTGATGAAGTCTCTATAACATTATTTTTCTGCATGTCCGCTATCATTCTCTGAACTTCTTCTTCTTTAGCTACGGGAACGCGGCGTGGCCTCTGACGTATTGGAAGAGCATCTCCTGTGTCGATGCGGTGCTTAACCATGCTTGTTCTCCCAATGTCTCCGTCGTGCGAAGAGAAGATGTCTGAATATCGCATAAGTAGATTTGTTGCTTTCTTGAAATCATCAACAGTCAGGTCCCGTCTGCTTTCTTCCAAAAGAGTGGACACTTTAGATCTCCCTGTGTCCAATTTATCTGAGGAAATTTCATCACATTTGCGTAGCCAGGAAACTTCTTCTTTGCCACATATGAGCACGCCATTTGCCACATCTACTTTACAGTTGTTAGTTCTCATAAAGTCTAAACCTAGAATGCAATCATCGATTATATCTGCTAAAACGGCGGTATGACGATAAGTCTTACATCCAATTTTAATTGTTACTTCTATCTCTCCATAAACGGGTATGTGCTGGCCGGTAGCTGTCTGAAGCCTGCAACCATTGAAATACTGGCGACGATTCCATATTACGCGGCCGAAGGTTTTTGACTTAACGATTGTACGGGATGCTCCGGTATCCAAGGTCAAGTTGCATTGTATCCCGTTCACTTGCCCTTCAACGAGCAGGCTGTTTCCAGTACATGCCTGCGAAATTGTGACTTTCGGGGCTTCTATTCTACCAGCCAGCACCCGCCCCCCGGTTCTGGCCTTTACTCGTTTCCCTGCTGTGCATCTTCATTTGCAGCATCAGGCCTTTCGGTTTGGTTTTTGGGGCAGTTGGTTCGAAGGTGCCCCAGTTCATTGCACTTGTAGCACCGGGGAGTAAATTTACGTCTTGCAGGTGATCTGGTTTCCGACGTCACCACTTCTCTTATTCGATGCGCTCGGGGATCTGATCGAACCGCTTCGACCTCCAACGCGTGGGCAAGAGCGTCCTTCAACGTTGCGTGGTGACTTAATCGTACAGCAGCTCGTACTTCGATGTCCCTGATGCCATCCACGAAAGCCTGCACCAAGTAATCTTCCAACGAAGAATTCGATGATGATTGATGGGCCTTTCGGACAAGTTTTTCGATTTCCAGTGCCCACTGTTGAAGTCCTTCACTTGCTCGTTGTACTCGATCACGAAGTTGAGCTCGGTAGACGTGTTCCAAATGCTTGTCGCCAAACCTTGACTCCAGTGCTTCTAAAAGTCCGTCATAGGTGATTTGGGGACCTAAAGCCTCGAGAACATGGAGTGCCTTGTCCCGAAGTCCTAAGGTCAAAGCAGTTCGTGCTTGGTTCTCATTCCATCCATTTGCAATAACCACTGCTTCAAACTGAAGTTTGTAAGCGGCCCAGGATGTCAAACCATCGAAAGGAGGAACCTTAAATCTTGCTCCTGCTGTTGCAGATGAAGATACAGTTACTCCACAGGTCTTGATTTTCTCCATTTCTTCGGATATCTTTGACTCAAGCCCGTTCAGTCGCTCTTCATGGCGCCCGAGAGTTTGGTCTTGCTCTTCGATCTTAGAGTTGACCTCATCAAGCTTCTCCTTTATTTTGGCATTGGATTCCCTAACGGCCCACATCAGTTCTTGCTGCTGCTCCTCCTGACGGCGAGCATGTTCCTGCGCCTGCTCCTCTTGACGGCGGGCCTGTTCTTCCTGACGGCGGGCCTGTTCTTGCAACTGCTTTTCTTGACGGCGGGCCTGTTCTTCCTGACGGCGGGCCTGTTCTTGCAACTGCTCTTCTTGACGGCGGGCCTGTTCTTCTTGACGGCGGGCCTGTTCTTGCATCTGCTCCTCTTGACGGCGGGCCTGTTCTTGCATGAAGGTCATCAATGCGTTCAAGTCCAAGGCAGGAGTTTGCGTCATTAATTGATGGCTCTCGAATTCTTGAGTTCCTGAGGCTGCTGCATCCTCGGCCGGTGTTGTGTCGGCTGCCGTCTGGCTCCTGGTCCTCACGCCTTCCTGGTCTTCTCTCGGTGTAATCGGCATCTCTAATCCCCGCTTCTGACACCAATTGTTACGCGGGTAGGGTGCAGATTAGAGAAGAAAACACCAATACTCAACACTCTTCCTTTATTTCAAATAATTCACAAGCAAACTCACAAATACAATTTCACACTAGGTTAATTCAAACACTAATTTTCAAACTATATCACTCACTTCACTGATTCACTTCAGAGCTAGTTCACTGCACTTCTATATCGCTTGTTGTCGCTCACTTCGCTTCCAAAAATAGACTGCCGCCCTCAGCGCCTTGGGCGCCTTTTATATCGGTGGAGCTTCTTTCCAGAACACTCCACCGATTTCTAGGCGCCCATGTAGGGCAGCAGTCGAGAACAATCTCCCTCGAGACATTACTAGAATGTCCGAGATTTGTTTCTGAAGTCAGCTGGACGAGGCGTCACTTTATATGGGACGACAGTGATGCGATAGCCTGCGCAATGCAATAAGACAAGTAGCGCCATCTACTGAAATTCGAAGGAACCATTTGGCGCACTTTGGTAGTGTATCAGCGCTATGTCTTCGCAGCGGGGCGCGCTCGTAACACTATCATTCTGCTTCTTTTTATTGTACACTGTACATAATATGTTCAAATAAACATCCCATGTGAGCACATCACTTCTTTAATTTCTGACCTTCATTTTGTCAATGCATACCACCACCACGTGTACCCTACGACCCTGCATATATATATACCCTACCCGCTTTACCCCCATTAAATAGCCACCCAAGACACTTTCTTTCTCTTTCTGAGTTGGATAAGTGCATTTTCGTCATGGATGCGAGCTGCTTCATGGTTCGGAATCCATGTAAAACTGTAGGTAGTAAACCCCTCCTAGGTGGTAGGGTTGAAAAATTGTCCGTGTTTTCTATTCAGTTCAGTGTATGCTATCTTATAAAGGGAAGGTCCTGGCATGGCATCTCATTCGTTTGGGAATTTCGTGTATAGGGCTAAAATGATAACGGTAGTTGTGTGGTATTAGCCATCCATGTCAGGTTGCATGAAAAAAGTCCCTCTTCCCGTAATGAATGCCTTCTACTAACACAGTGTTTAAGATTATACCTGTAAGAGAATTCAAAACCTGCTGCTTTAAATCGCGCAAATACGGTATTCTGTGGAGTATGTTTCGTATCTGTGGGACGTATCAGCAAACTCTGATAGATGAAACAAGATACAGCGCGGACCGTGTGTCTGGTCTTCGACTTCTTGTTTCTTGGGGTAATAGTGAAAGGAACTTTGTTCCTAGCGGGTGTCCCACGACACCGCTAAACCCAAATCTTCCATCTCTATTCTCTTACACTGTCCACATGCATTCTGTACGATCCTGTAGATCCTTGAGACGTATAGTCGGTAAATTGTGGAATGCAGTTCCTACCAAAATGTTTCCCCCAAATTCAATGTAAATAAACACCTGGTGGGTGGTTTTGGATTCGCAAACCACAAAAAGATTGCGAAATTCTGACACGATGAGGAGACGACGACCGTATTAGTAACCGTGCCCTACACTGGCGGCCGTGGACAGGAAGTGGACGACATCAAGTACGCCGGAAGAAAGCAGTGGTTCCGTACCGCTGAATGCCGGGATGACTGGAGAAAAATGGGAGAGGCGTATGTCCAGCGGTGGACGCAAACACGCTGACTGACATGACATGACATGACACATGACGTGTGTTGAGCTGAATAAAAAAAACATGCTACCGTGCTTGTGTTTTGTTTTATTTTGTAATGTTATATTTTTAACAACAAAAGCAGCAGCATTCGTCGCGCTATCTAGTTTTTCCTCGATCGCTGGTCAGTGGAGTACTTATGTGAGTAAAATAGGTAGGAAGAAGTGTTTATGAGTGTTTGGTGCGGACGGTAACAGAGGGATATCTCATAGCCACCCTCGCCACTGCAGACTTCTGTTTGTTAGGAAATACTTATTTCAGGTGCATTCTCCACAATGATGTAGATACTCGTGGGTATATACTTGTATATTTTTAAAGGTATTTTTACATTATTTACGAAGGTCACAAGTGTATTCTTCCTTTCACATTAATGTGTTATATTATAATTATGTTGTCAACACAACTTTTGTCAGTCACAGTGTTATCAGTAAATAAAAAACCGGCCAAGTGCGAGTCGGACTCGCACACGAAGGGTTCCGTACAAACGTACATGATTTAACACCAAATATAATATTTTTTGTATGGGGGCCCCCTTTAATTTTTATTATATTTTTATTTTACCTGTTTGTTGTTATAGCGGCAAAATAAATACACACTCTGTGAAAATTTCACCTAGCCAGCTTTTACGGCTCATGAGATACAGCCCTGTGACAGACGGACTGACGGACGGACGGACGGACAGCGGAGGCTTAGTAATAGGGTTCCGTTTTCACCCTTTGGGTACGAAACCTTAAAAAGAAATGTATGCTACCTGTTCATGCTATATCTGTACAGTTACCTACTTACCTTGTGAGTGAAATAAAAAAAAAATGATATTATTCATAGTCAGTTTTATTTATCATCGCACTCAAAAAACTCGGTGCCTATTCCCTTTACCTTGTAGTTTATCCATGCACCACCAAACTAAACCTACCATCCAGCTCTAATTTTTCCATAGCAGAAACAATAACCGTTGAAAACATATATTACTGCGTAATTATATTTAAAGTTAATTTTGCCAGGTGTAAACTTTTTATTCGCATTTCTAATAAGGTACTCAAAATAATTACTTCTTCATAAACCTGTCCGAACTTCTCCAAAACGATTGTTAACGAGTTTTCATTAATTACTCGTTATTTTTCAGATGGGCCGCTCCAAATGCGATAAAGCCCTTCTTAGGGCCGATCCATCTTTTCGGAAAACCTTTCTTGCTTGCATAACACAATCTCTTCGTGTAAAGTTTTTGCCCATTGTGTCTTAATCCATTCAACGGAATCTCTGAATAATTTCAAAGAGTTTTGAAACTCCCTTTCAGAAAGACGAAGTGACTAGTACAGTTAGCATCACAATGAAATTTCCAAAGCGAAATTAGGTCCATGTAAGGATTTTTTTATGTAACTGGACATGGATTGCTAATATCAAACTAAATGACAGCTTTTAAACTCTCGGCATGATTTGTGCAGAGCACGACGTTTCGAGCCAAACATTTGGCAGACCACATGGGAACTGCCAGTGCCATGCCAGGACTTTCCTTATGTCGCAGGATTACATAGGACGGAGAGCACGGTTAATTACTTCTTTCGCTTTTTTCATTCAGTCACTTTTCACTGAACCACGGCCTGTTCCAATGCATTCGAGCAGTCATTCATCCGGTACCCGACAGCAGCCAGTGTTGTTTAACCTCGATGACCTAACAACGAGGCGACGCGCGTCTGGGCTTCTGAATCTACCTAAATTCATCAGTACGGCTTTTCTTTCAATGATTTCTGTTTAGTGAATTATAGACTGAACTGAGAATGTCGGAGGTAAACTCGTGAGATGGTTGAAATAGAAATGTGGATTTTTGGTTTGAATTTTGAATTAATTTAATAGATTTTCATGCAAGTATCTTATTTCTTACAAGAAAGGATTATCAATAACAAATAAATGTTTGCATTTTGACCTCCGATTTGCCAAATCGAAATATGTTGCCGTACGTTACCGACAGATGGGTTCATTCCTGAATCCTTCTCTTTTGCGTAACATGTTGATATTAGAGATGGAAGTTTTTAATGATTTATTACTAAATATTGTCTAAATACATACAATGATAGATCTAAGAAGTCTTAAGGTACTCGTACACGGGCAACTAAAGTTGCTCAAAGCAATCTCTGTCGATTTCGTCGTCACGACAATTTCCAGTAATCTCCGGCAACATTGTTCAAGGTCAAGTATGGAACCATTCAAACTCAAACTCATACTCAAAATCTTTATTGGTTCATACAACATAACTTACTATATTAACATATTTATTTAAATGAAGACTTGTCAACAGTGTGGATAGTACGTCGTGTTGTATGCCAAATGGCGCTAGCTCAGCTTGCCTTGCTAGTCGAACTATACAGGCTGCTGTTTTTCAGCTAGGACCTATGTGTGAAGTGGTGGGAGGGTGTGTGAGGGTGTGAGAGGGTGTGTGATGGTGTGTGAGGGTGTGTGTATGCTGTAATATAATGCTTATAATAAATGCTATAAAATGTTTATTTTATGTTTGGCGATAATATATATACATTAGTAATTTGTTAGGTAAGATAATAAAATTAATTCTATTAAATATGCTTTATAAGCTGATCCACTCAGATTTTACTATTCCTTCTTTGCTGCTCTAGTAACAGTTTCTTACACGCAGTTCTAAACGCTGTAATGCCTTCTTTTGCCCTTATAGGCGGTGGAATGTCATTCCAGCATTTCGATGCCGCATATTTGAAACTGCCTCTGAACAAAGCAGAGAAGTGTCGTGGAATCTGAAGTGGAAAGCATTGAGCCCTTGTGTCATGTTTGTGTGTTTCTTTAGTCCATTTTAACTTATTGTATAGATATTCTGGTGATCTGTTGTGTATAATTTTAAAAATCATGCATTGTAAATTTAGTAGGCGGCGTGCTTTCATTTTGATAATACCTTGAGCGTTGTATATCGGAGTGACATGAGCACGTCTATTTACTTTATAACAGTACCGGGTGCACGCGTTTTGCATTCGTTGAATAGCGCATTCTGTACGATTTAAAAGGCTGGGCCCATATACTATATCGCAGTACTTCATGGAGCAATTAATCGCACGCATGTGGCGAGCAAGTGCACGGATACATGACAGTTCGATAAACAACTCACGCGGCGACACGAAAAGTATGGAGCGATGTGGAGCATATTGCTGGTATGATTGCCGAAAATTGGTTGCTCTATATTACTTATCTATTGCTACACCATGTTTGGCAACAGCTGCCCAGCAATTAATGGCCTCAAAAATTGACCGTGTACGGGCACCTTTAGAATAAAATATTCCTTTAGTCAAATTGTTTTGTTGACTGTACCGAAACGGTGTGATTGTGGGAATCAGCAGATGAACCTTGTTCCCATCTTTTTATTCCTCCCGTGATTGATTATGTATTTGTAATCCTCTCCTCCCCCCCTACCTCACCCCCTCTGCCGTCTTCCGGGACCCTCCTGTTTGGAACTCCCCGCGGAGAATTTGCGATTCGACGATGTCGATAACAGAAATATGCCAACTTTATTATGTTCAGTGAATAACCGAACAAATAACTTTATTTTTATTTTTATCTAAGAATCTCATCACACCGCTTGGATCCAAAATAAACAATTTGATTTTTTAGGGTTTCGTACCCAAAGGGTACCAAACGGAACCATATTACTAAGCCTCCGGTGTCCGTCCGTCCGTCCGTCCGTCTGTCTGTCACAGGGCTGTATCTCATGAAGTATGTAGGAAAGTAGGTGAAATTTTTACAGAGTGGGTATTTATTTTGCCGCTATAACAAAAATAGGTAAAATAAAAAAAATAAAAATTAAAGGAGGTCCCATACAAAAAACGTGATTTTTTTGTGTAAAATCTTATACGATGGTACGGAACCCTTCGTTTGCGAGTACGATTCGCACTTGGCAAGTTATTTTTAAGTAACTGGACATGGATGGCTAATTCCAATCTGACCGTCACATACACACCACATGGGAACTAGACCCATGGCTTCCTTATATTACTCGGTATGGAAAACATGTACAATTTGCATTGCCGCTTCGACCATCGTTCATTCAATGCGATGGTTCCAACCCGGGCGGGTTTAATCGAGAATAGCCAACTATTTTATACGCGTTATCAACCATTTATTGACCCGCAATCTCAAAAAATACAGATTCTAAAGAATGATGAAAGACTATGAATAAACGCTTTTCATCATGCTATGCCAGGAAAATATGTGATGCTTTTGCGATCATGCCATTTTTCTCCGAGTGAGCCAATTGCCCTAATTTATTAGTATTTGTGGAAATATTATCTCGTATTGATTTTAACACAGATATACTGACGACTGAGGTAAAGATACCTAGTACGGGCTCTGTGATAGTTCGAAAGCATTTAGGGGATAAACTTTAAGAAGAAATAATAAGAAAGGTAATAAAAAATATTGTTACAGAGGTTTGATAAATGTTAATACAATAAGATGCAGAAGTTTAAAATCACTAAAAATCTGTCAATCTCATTAAGGCTGTTCCGACCCATACAATGTTTTTTTTACACAGAACGCAAAAAGTATTGCACTTTAAGGCACGAATTCGTCAAAAATATTAAATATAGCCATAGTAGTTGCAGCGAAAACATATTCACAATTTCAGGTTTAATGGTTTCGTTGTAATTGTCGATTAGAAGTTTTACACCGTTAGATGGCGCTGTTAAATAAAAATCGTATTTAAATAAATTGTAACAAAACCAATAATCCTGAAATTGTGAAATTGTTTTCGCTGCAAGTAATATGACTATATTAAACTATTATTATTAATTCGTGGCTTAAAGTGCAATACTTTTTGCGTTATGTGTGCAAACAACTTTATATAGGTCGGAACAGCCTTAAGGGCCAATTTTTCAATCCTCAGACAGTACTTATCGGACTGATACTACAAATTCACGTTTGTCAAAAGACGGATATTCATAGCCGGAGAATTATATGTTCTATCACAATTATCTGACTATAATTTTACTAATAAACACACGGACTTACTATATCAAAAGGATAAGCAAATAAGTAAATTCATCAGTCACATCAATCTGGCTATTTATCAGACCATTGAATCAGCCCTAAAAAAACATACTTGCTTGCCATAACTAAAATGTAACATGCTTTATGACCGCGTGCTGCCACCATAGTTACTTTCACGTCACACTAACGTCGATCCAAGCCAGGCTTAAAGCCAAACCGAACTTCATAACTCAAGACCTTGCGAGGGGAACTAAGTCGAACAAAAAAAGAACCGAGCACGATAAGGAGCAGAGTAAGACCCAATTTGTCGGATGTCTATTGACAATGCGACTACCCGCCCCCGCGCCCCCCGTCCTCGCTCGCTCACCCCGCCCGCCCCGGGTACTCGCGCCCAAGACGCGTGCGCGGTAGACGCGAACTAAAATTAATAAGTTATCCAGGCTGAACGATATGCCTGCGTTTTTTTTTTTTTTTCCGTTACCATAATTGCGTTATTTTTAGGACGTTATTTCTGAATTCGAAAACGTCCAAAACAGAGGGCAGATTTTTCTATCCTCAGATAGTACTTATCGGACTGATAGTACAGATTCACGTTTGTCAAAAGGCCGATAGTCATTGCCGGAGAAATTCTATCTTCTATCACAATTATCTGACTAGAATTATACTAATAAATACACGGACTTACTATATCGGATGAATAAGCAGAAGCGTAAATAAATCCGTCGAATAGTTATCTGGTTGTTTCTCGGAGTATTGAAAAATCACCCCTAAAGTAATTACTTTGTTCAATCGATAATTTGTTTAATTACGGTCTTTACGTCTTTCTGTCCCTTTTATTTTTCACCGACTTCAAAAAAGGAGGAGGTTATCAATTCGTCTGTATGTTTTTTTTATGTTTTTTTTTTTTTTTATGTTTGTTACCTCATAACTTTTTCCTGGGTGAACCGATTTTGATGATTATTTTTTTAAATGATAGCTAGTGCTTTCCAAATGGTCCCATTTTAATTTGGTTAAGTTCTGAAAATGATATCCATGAGAAAATCATAAAAGTCTTAAATTTGTATTAAGATGTGCGCGACAAATGGACGAATAACTCAATATAACGCCAACCGATTTCGGTGATTCTTTTTTTATTGGAACGGACGTGTACAAATTAGTAAGTGTACTTCAGATTCACTAAAAATAAACAAATAAAATAAAATAACAAAAAAAATAACCGACTTCAAAGAAAAAGCACTAAAAAGTAAAAAATTATGTTCATTTTTGTAGTTGCGATTTCTGTTATTTTTTGAGTCGGTGTCAGCCAAGGTTAGGTTAGGTTAGGTTAGGTTAGGTTCTCTTGATTGGCGCAGCGCGTGCCCGGCTGACGCCGACTCAAAAAATAACAGAAATCGTAACTACAAAAATGAACATTATTTTTTACTTTTTAGTGCTTTTTCTTTGAAGTCGGTTATTTTTTTTTTGTTAAATTTTCTTTTAACTCAAGAACCACTGACTCGATGCGGTTTCTCTTTTCGTTTAGTTTGATTCTTCCCATACTTAAAGACTACTTACAACTTAGCAACAGAATTTATCAGAAGGGAAGTCGAAAAGAAACTGATTAATTTTCATCGCCATTTAACAATGATGACGGCCCAAACTGTAACGACGGCTAACAAAGAAACGCCGCCCAGACAGTGACAATGGCCCACAGATGACGACGGCCCATACTCCGACAAAATCCGAGACGAAGACAATGACTCAGACAGCATCGAAGACTCAGATAGCGACATTGGCATAGACAGCAGCTATAATCCTGACAGCAACGACAGACCAGACAACGACGACAGATAATGACCCAGATAGCGACGAAGACCCAGACAGCGACGAAATCGCAGACGAAGACAATGACTCAGATAGCATCGAAGGCTCAGATAGCGACAGCAGCTATAATCCTGACAGCAACGTCAAACCAGACATCGACGACAGATATAGGACCAGACAGTGACGAGGACCCAGACAGTAACTGAGGCCCTGACAGCGATGAAAGCGCAGACACCAACGAAGGCACAGCGAGGGTGGGCCAGACAGCCATGCCGACTATGCCTGTTGCTACGCGCTGTTTACTGTTACCACTCTGCTCCGAACAAATCTGCAATTCTGGCATAGTCTCAAGAGCAGATGGCTGAATTGATAAGAAAAGGTTTGTCCACTAGTTCTAGTTCAGCCTTGCTTCATCTATCTATTATTACGAAATAGTATCGTTGCAGCACAACGTTACACGTTACAAAACCCAGTCTGCGCCGCTGGACTTGAAATTAAATTTGGAGGAAATATTGCTTAGGTACCCTAGAGGTGCACTTAGGAGGGTTTTAAAGTTTGCATGAATATTTTTTTTATACGCGTTCTGTAAACATTTAGCGGATAGCGATTACAGCTTTGGTGAGTTTTTGCGAGCGCGAAGGTATCTAACCACATTTTACCGCGTTCTACTCGGGTGAATTTCCAAAACTAAATTGACCCGGGCGGAGCCGGGATCACAGAACCTAAACCTGCTTTTCTATTCTCTATTCCATTATATAAAGAGGAAAGGTTTGATTGTTTGTGTATTTGAACTGAATAGGCTCCGAAACTACTGAACGGATTTGAAAAATTATTTCACCGTTAGAAAGCTACAGTCTATCTGAGTAAAATAGGTTATATTTAATTTTTCAAAAATTAGGAATCCTTACCAAAACTCCGATTACGTAACCCAAGGTGGAAAAAATTACCAAGAATGTTCCTTACATCGCGAGCGCTGCGAAAACTATTCACGTTAGAACAAAATGATGTACCTAATACAATTTTATAGAAAACATCATTATCTACAAAAAATATCGCGACAGCATACATCTAACTATTATAGTTAAGTCACGATAAGTGTGCATTTATTATAAAATAAAAATTGAAATACCGCCTTTAGAAAAGCCTCTTTATTTGTACCTAGGTATTAATCCTTATCAGAATAAATAAATTATTATTTAAGACTGCGTCAATACCTTTACATAACTGTTTGAATTATTCGATTCGGACATTCAATTCGAAAGATATCACAGGTTTAAAAATTAGAAAAAACTCCGCTTGGCTAGCTATGCATTTTAGAGTTTGTAGGCGTCACTCAGGGGTACGGGAGCCGACTCCCCGTCAAAGCCACAAAATAAACTTGCCGCGCGGCATATTCCCGCAGTCCCCTACGCAGCGGTCGTGTGCGGAATTTAAAAAATTGTCGCTTAGTAATATTTAGTCGCTTGATGATAATTAGGTTAGTAGGTAACTAAACGCATTCAAAAAGATCTTTTCAGAACTAGACCCATTAATATATGTTGTACATTTAGTTATCCTAATAACTAAATGACTTAAATCGTCGTTTTTAAATAGTTGTAGGTTATAGTAGCAGTTTTAGGTAGCTAATTAAGTAAGTTAAGCTAATTATTTAGTGCAAAATAAAACAACATCAAATATTGTTTACGGGAGGCTTTAAATGAATAAATTAATTAATGGCTTTTGTTTTGTGGTTATGACCTTTTTACAATAATTAATAGTATGAAAAATACATAAAAAGTAAATATATATATATATATATATATAAACCAATATTAATTTAAAAAATAATAAAAACAGACAAAAAAACATTATATTCACAAACAAATTAAAATAATATCTAAGTTTTTTTTATTTCAAATATTTCAGTAACTCTATTTTTTTTAGGAACTCTACGTAAAAAGGGTTTATTTGTGTATCATTGTGTCAAAATAATATTTTTTAAAATTATATTATGCCCGTGCAAAGCCCGGACGGGCTGCTAGTTCTTTAATAAATATTATGAAACATATCCAAGAAGTTGAGCCACGTTATTTCTGAACTAACAGGTTAATTTTAGAATTCCAAGAACCAGTGCAAGACCATCCAATTTCTTTCCTTTAGATATAAAACAATATCGGACCAATCTAGGTATACACTCTCCACTTGCAAGAATGTTTAAAAATTACAATAAGGTATCACACATTGGGTTTGACCTCGATTTAAATTCATGCTCATTAGAAACGTGGAAAAAGAGCCTAATCGATCTTTTTAAAACTGACTCTTTCTTTGTTTAACGTTAAGGTGGCCCAACCCGGCGGGCCCAACTCATTCGCGGGCTGTTGCGCTCTGGGACCTTCTCTGTTTCAAAAAATAAGACAGGCTCCGTGATGAGGAAGATGCAACATGTCCACAAAAAAGACAATGTGCATAGTGTATGATTTGGTAAGATTTACGAAAATTTTAATTTCATAACGACTTATAGCTAAAAGTAAACCACTACCGCTGTAGTCAAAAATCTAACAAAAACCAAATAGATCATAAATCTTGATTAAATAAGCTATGTCTGATGACTAATCTTTTTACGATGTTCTTACTTTATCATTGCGTAATCCACCTCTAAAGTTATTGCATAAAACGCGCGAAAAATTCGAACTTTCGGACCTTATAACTTAGAAACCAAACACAATTTTACAATGTCAATGGTCATCAGACATTTGGTTCGATCAAATAAAGCTATTTTGAGCAAAATTTTGGATCTCTGACAAGAAATATGGGCGTGATCTTCTTTCCCCTTTTGTATGGGGAGATAAGCGGGTTGGGCCACCTTAAATCACATTATTTTCAGTTTTGGTTTTTTGTTAGTAAGTACTTAGTCGTTTGTTTTTTAAAGTTTAATTTTTTTTGTTTCCTTTCTTAATTTTTATACTAGTCACTTTTATTAGACTAGTCACTGAATATTCGCTTTAGGTTAAGATGCATTCTGCTTGTACATGTTGTGTTTGTCTTTTACTGAAAGATTCGAAAGCGAATATGAAATTTTGTGTTCAGACCTTAATCATAAACAAGTAATTAAGGCTATTCCTACTATACATAAATATAACCTGAATATTGTTCAGCAAGTTGGATAATATTCATAAGGTTTGAATGTGCACACAGCCACAAATGAAATTTTAATTCTTAATGGTATCACTAAATTTCACATGGCTCTGGGGGTAGAAAGAAATTAATTCAAATCTATTTTATGCAAGAGAAAAACTCGAATCCTACCCACCTACTCCTAAACTGTTACATTTCGAACCAACCTCGGTGCAGCAACTTCAAACTCAATATAAAAGTGGTTATTGTTGCAACCAAGAAGAATTGTACAATAATTCTATCATCAAGGATTAAGAGAGTAGCTGCAGTACCATTCAGTGCTCAGTGCTCCATCGTTCAAGCAAGGGTCGACCCTGGACCTGTGCACAAGGTTTTGTCAAGAGAAAAAACCGGCCAAGTGCGAGTCGGACTCGCACACGAAGGGTTCCGTACCAACGTACAAGATTTAACACAAAAAAAAACACGTTCTTCGTGTATGGGGACCCCCTTTAATTATTATTATTTTTTAATTTTACCTATTTGTTGTTATAGCGGCAAAATAAATACACACTCTGTGAAAATTTCAGCTGCCTACCTATTACGGTTCATGAGATACAGCCCTGTGACAGACGGACGGACGGACGGACGGACGGACAGACGGACGGACGGACGGACAGCGGAGGCTTAGTAATAGGGTTCCGTTTTCACCCTTTGGGTACGGAACCCTAAACAAAAAGCCGACAGCAGAACCAGCACCTGTATTTTTTGGAGGTACCGATTAAAAGAAAATACATACAGTCCACTCCCTATTCTAAACCTCCTTACGAAACACAAGTACTGCATAAAGTTGCCAACACCTCCATGTTATACATTCCCTTAAGGCGGCCCAACCCGCTCATCTCCCCATACAAAAGGGGAAAGAAGATCACGCCCATATTTCTTGTCAGAGATCCAAAATTTTGCTCAAAATTGCTTTATTTGATCGAACTAGATGGCTGATGACCATTGGCATTGTAAAATTGTGTTTGGTTTCTATGTTACAAGGTCCGAAAGTTCTAATTTTTCGCGCGTTTTATGCAATAACTTTGGAGGCGGATTACGCAATGAAAAAGTAAGAACATCGTAAAAAGATTAGTCACCAGACATAGCTTATTTAATCAAGATTTATAATCTATTTGGTTTTTGTTAGATTTTTGACTACAGCGGTCGTGGTTTACTTTTAGCTATAAGTCGTTTTGATATCAAAATTTTCGTAAATCTTACCAAATCATACACTATGCACATTGTTTTTTTTTGTGGACACATTGCATCTTCCTCATCACGGAGCCTGTCTTATTCTTTGAAACAGAGAAGGTCCCAGAGCGCAACAGCACGGTTTTGTACTGTGCCCGCGAATGAGTTGGGCCCGCCGGGTTGGGCCACCTTAAGTCGATCACGAAATTTGTCGTCGACACCGCCGCGGCGTCGCGGCTAACCCATAAATGTCTGGTGCGTGAGAATTTATCGCCCAGACGCGAAGGACGAACATTTGTCCTGGCGAAAACTTATTGGCACAGGTGTAGCCCTGTCACGAATAGGCTTTTATTACGGCTTTTGCTACATCTTTTTGAATAATAGCCTCTGAAAGGATGTAAAGGTAATAAGTAATAGGCCCCGCGATTGACAGAAGTCGCCCAAGCTGAAATATAGTAACATTATTGATGTAACATAAATAACTTTTCTGAAGGCCCTGGTACTAGCCAAATCACAAAGTTAGATGAGGAACCCCAAGTAAACTAACTAAGTATGAAGATTATAAGTGTCATTCTTACAATATATGATTCCTTGTCTGTGGATCAACCTATTTTCGTTCATGTATGTTTTCTTTTTCTATACATAATACATTGCCCCAACGGTATCTATTTCCGAACTTTTTTGACTAAATGTAAAAATCTAAAAGCAAATGAAGTTATTTGGAATATATGGTATATCTAGAAATCATAATACTTTCAGATTTCTAATGTGAAAAATCTACTTTATTATTATTATTATTTAAATAAATGATTTCATCAAAAAATATTAACAATCCATTATCAGTATATTTGGACTTGCTGAGGCGTTTCACTAGATATTATTACATTTGTTCAAATGTGCATTCGCAGTAATTCAAGTAGTTGACGGAATTCATTTACATGCTCCTGAGAAGACACGGGAAGTAATATTTTAAAAGCAGGGGGACATCTGCATCAAATAATTTACCCTTTTGTTTTATTATCGTTACAAACAGTTCCAGTTTTGGCTAATCATTTTTTACAATTTACCAAAACATGAGCAATTCTGAGCGAATCGAGGACAAGTTCGCCCAGAATAGCAAAACAAAAAATATAAAAAAATCGATTGGTCAATATAATTAAAATTAAATATAACCTTACCGGCAATGTAGATTTTTTAAAAAAAACTATCAACACAAGAATGTGGATCATTGAATACGTTTTTCTAGGATGTTAAAATTACGATGTATTTCCTAAATATGTTGTTAGGTGCTAGTGCAGTAGTATTGCGACTCAAAAATGTTTAAGAAAAATATTTTTAAATATAATTTCCTTACCTAACGCTTTTTCTCATGCTTGATTGGGAAGGCCATCCGAGAAATCATGTACATGTTTAGCTTCTTCGTGACAATAATTTCCCTGTACGCGTCAACCTACAAAATAACTTTAGGCGACCCAACCCGGCGGGACGAACTCATTCGCAGGCACGGTACAAAATCGTGCTGTTGCGCTCTGGGACCTTCTCTGTTTCAAAGAAAAAGACAGGCTCCGTGATGAGGAAGATGCAACGTGTCCACAAAAAAGACAATGTGCATAGTGTATGATTTGGTAAGATTTACGAAAATTTTGATTTCAAAACGACTTATAGCTAAAAGTAAACAACGACCGCTGTAGTCAAAAATCCAACAAAAACCAAATAAATTATAAATCTTGATTAAATAAGCTATGTCTGATGACTAATCTTTTAAAGATTTTCTTAATTTATCATTGCTTAATAAACCACCAAAGTTCTTGTATAAAACGCGCGAAAAATTCGAACTTTCGGACCTTATAACTTAGAAACCAAACACAATTTTGCAATGCCAACGGTCATCAGAGTTCGATCAAATAAAGCTCTTTTGAGCAAAATTTGGGATCTCTGATAAGAAATATGGGCGTGATCTTCTTTCCCCGTTTGTATGGGGAGTTGAGCGGGTCTGGCCATCTTAAAATTGATATATTGAGATGCATTCTGGCAATAAATAAACAAAAAATACACATAGACGAATTGATAACCTCCTCCTTTTTTGAAGTCGGTTAAAAAGAGGCAGCGTTGCATGCAAATAACAATATTTCACGAAGCGCACAGGTGTGCAACCGAAGCGACAAAGTTTACAGGCTTTCCGAGCTGAAAATATCGCGATTCGTGCAATCGCTTTGTGGACCGAGGAGCATGAAAGTACCATGACAGTACTCTACCTCGACTTCACAACATCTACATCGAAATGAAATACAAGTGTGACATGAGTTCATTCAATGCGACAGTACGGTGGGCTGTGCCGATCCGAAAGTTAGTTTAATATTCATTCCAAACAAGAAAGATATCCACTTGGATTGGTGAACGAAACATTCAATTTCTTTGATTGAAATGTGCAATCCATCCGTGCCACAATAAGTCAATGAAAAGGTGTTTCTAATGTTTTAAGCATCATTATCATGTACACACACATGTAAAATGTCCATAGTTCATTTATTTGATAGAGTTTTCTATACACACAGAGAAACCTAAAAACCGAATAAGTGAGTCTGCCTCGCGCACTAAGAGTTCCATATAAATACAATTGCTAAATTAAGTTTGGAAAAAATATATATTTAGTATAAGTACCTACAAAATATAAATTTTCAGATAGTTTCCTTTATTTGTGCTGTGAAATCATGCTTCTTGCTAAGTTTCATGATTCTAGGTCAACGGTAACACTTGCGAGTATCGAAATATGTGGTATAATTGGCCAAATTTTTATTATCGCATTGAAATAAAATCATAATTTTTTACAGCATAATTACGGCAACTAAGTGATCCTATATCGTTTTTCTAGAAACGGAACCCATAAAAGGAATGCGAAGGGATTTTCCGGTAGCGAGAATCAAACCCATGCAAGTAAAACATTGAGGCAAATATGTTCGTGGCTGTTCCAGACAACGCTGTTGCTTCCGACATTTTATTGTTTATTGCTTCTATGATTTGTGGAGAGAACTTATGCTCTTTTGTCTCTTTTGTGCTGAGACTTTAGAACTTTTGCGCTGCTCTGAGTAATTTATTAGCTTACAAAGAGAATTTGTGAAACTTTATTGTTTGGGAATGTTAAAATTATAATAGTCCAGAGTACTCGGGGGTTAGCGCCTGATTGCACTCAGTTCCGTAAGGGCGTAAATAAAACCACTTTTCATTTTAGTTAAAGATAACTACTACGAATTTCGATAATAAAAAAGAACATTTGCAGTTTGATGTTCTAGCCATAATTAAAAGACAAAACTGAAAATGGAAAGACCCCTATGTTTTATATATATAAGCTATTTATATATTTATGCTCAAAGGGTGCAAATATGTATAAAAATGCAAAGAATGTTTGAACAAAGAAGAGCCTCTGATATATATTATTATACTAGCTGCGGTACCCGGCTCCGCTCGGGTTAGCGTCGGCTAAATTATTTCATGGATAAAAAGTATCCGACATGGCTGATCCAAAATAGGGTCAAACTGGTCCAGGACAATGTATCCATCTACCAAATTTAATCAAGATCGTTCGAGATGAAATAGCATGATTTAATGAGAAACATCCAATAATTCCCATTTAGAGCTTCGTTGACATTTGGTGGCTATTTAAAAAAAAAGCATTTGCCGCCAGAACCTTTCTGCACTTGCACTGCAACATTGTTTACCTAGTAAGTAAGTAACGTGTAATGTAGGTAAGTTTTGCGTGGACTCCAACCCACAGCCAGCCTCAACATCGAAAACAGTAACCCATCTCGAACCTGACAGCTCCCAGAGATCCTATACATTGATAAAATACGCACATAAATCGGGTTAGTGGTTCGCAAGTTATAAGAATTTAACACTCACTACTCACCCTTCAGGTAATGAAGCGTTATATTATGTAGCCTATAAGTTTTGAGTAGAATCAGGCTAGACGTAGATACAATCCGCATCTAAATCGAGTATTTGGTTCTCAAGGATTTTGCCAAGTAGTCCTAAAGTTGCGGGAAATACCAAGCCGTACCCGCCACACTAACTAACTAAACACTCTGCACAAAACACGATATACGAATTTGTTTCGTGTATCAGTTGACAAAAGCAAACTCAGTAGATTAGGTAACAGACAACTTTTTTTTTTTTTATTTGATATGACTTGAAGTCAAATCCTTTTAAGCCGTACGAATTGTTTTATTTATTTAAAATTTGGATATTAAAAATAATAAAACACTGTTGGTAACACGATTTTTGTTTGACTGATGTAATGACGTGGAAACTGATGCAGTTTATCTCGCGTGCCGAAACTAATACAAAAGAAACGCGAGTTTCGGAACGCGACATTAAACTCCTCCAACTATGTATTCTGTGCTCCAACGCACACACGCACATTGTTTTGATAGATATGATATTTGACGTTAGGAACACACCTACATTACTTAGACAACTGTGAGTGCTTGTAATTTAATATGAACTTTATACCATAGCAATAAAGCTCAAATTGACTACGTTTTAGTTACAAATCATTTGTATGGGAAAAAGAAAAGGGCTATTTTTAGGGTTTTTTCAGCAATAATTCTAATTTTTCTCGCCGTAAAAACCATCCTTGAACTTCAACGAACATTTTAAAAAAAGATTTGGCCAAATTGGTCCAGGCGTTGTTGAGTTATGCGCTTACCAACACATTTTGCGATTCATTTTTATATTATAAGATGTTGCAAATACAGCTGAATAATCAATTTATCTTTCATCTTTTTGAAATTTCCAAAGCTATACCGTCAATAAAAAGTGACGTGTTTGATCATACAATGCGATTCAAATAAGAATACGACAGCGCTCGTGACTAACTTCACTAGAATTTGCGCGAGAAAGTATGGTGGGCACGTCCGCACGGGTTTACATGGTAAACATTCGCTTCAATATCAAAGGAAGTCTGACGATTTTCTCATCCATCGGAATTCAGTTTTGGTCCGAGTATGTGCGTGTAAATGCGTTTAAGTTTTTTAATAGTTTTTTAGCATTTCTGCCTCGCCGTGACAGCGACACCAACTCACATTGCAGGATGCCAGTCACAGAATACACAGTTATATGAGTAGGGGGGCTGTACTTTGCAATAATGTTGCTTATCCGTGGTTATCTGTTTTATGTGTATTATTTATATGTCGTCATTTTATAACGGATATTCTCGAAAGTGCCACAGATGCAAATTTGTTTACAATTTGTTTGTTATCGCGTTGTTTAGTGTTCTTTTAATATCTGTTCTTAAAATTTTTAGTTAAGACCAATTATTTTGTTAAATGTTTATTTAATATTTTTTTGTAAAAACTTTGTTTGCATTCCATATTGAAGTTTGTGAAGTGAAGTGAGGGTTTTAGCAGTTTGACATTCAATCAATCTTTTGAAGAAAGATAAGTTTTAAATACCTTTCTTAAGGTGGCCCATCCCGCTCATCTCCCCATACAAAAGGAGAAAGAAGATCACGCCCATATTTCTTGTCAGAGATCCAAAATTTTGCTCAAAATAACTTTATTTGATCGAACTAGATGTCTGATGACCATTGGCATTGTAAAATTGTGTTTGGTTTCTAAGTTATAAGCTCCGAAAGTTCGCATTTTTCGCGCGTTTTATGCAATAACTTTGGAGGTGGATTACGCAATGATAAAGTAAGAACATCTTAAAAAGATTAGTCATTAGACATAGCTTATTTAATCAAGATTTATAATCTATTTAGTTTTTGTTCGATTTTTTACTACAGCGGTCGTGGTTTACTTTTAGCTATAAGTCGTTTTGAAATTAAAATGTTCGTTAATCTTACCAAATCGAACACTATGCACATTGTTTTTTTTTGTGGACACATTGCATCTTCCTCATCACGGAGCCTGTCTTATTCTTTGAAACAGAGAAGGTCCCAGAGCGCAACAGCACGGTTTTGTACCGTGCCCGCGAATGAGTTAGGCCCGCCGGGTTGGGCCACCTTAAGCTCGAAGTTTCGAGAAAGGTTTAAATACTGTCAAGCTGGCCATCTCGGACAACCTGTCCCCATAGTTTAATAAAAAGTTAAAAGGTCTGGGTGTCAAATAATTGCTTCCAAAATTTCATATCCTTTTTCTGTATTTTAATTTTCTAGATTTTAATCCTAATTTGTAAACGTTTAACTTTTTCGTTCAGCAATACAAGGAATATGTGGTTTCTTCGGCTTTTATTTATGTTTTAAGCTCCTGCATCAGAAATAAATGTAAAATGACCAAAGCGTTTCTCTGGCGCTACAAATACCTTATCATTCTTAAAAATTGTACGCGTAAGCCTCGCTTAAGTACATTAATAATGTTAGATTAACGCGAAAGCATAAGTTTTTAATTTTTGAATTATTTTCGTTTCTCTTTTTGTTTCTTACACTTACCCGTAACCAAATAATTTAGTTTTCATCAAAATAACTACCGTTTGTCAAAAAAGTTCAAAATTGTTTTTTTTTTATGATGGAAATGGAATGAAAATAGGTATCATATTTCCTGATAATGCGATTTGTCATCATCAGCTCAGTTTGCACGGGGTGCCTCGCAACACTTCACGTATTGGCTAAATGGCGCCTTAATAAATGCTATAACTTTCTATGTTAATGTCTTCAAATGCACAAAATAAACATGAGGTTTTACAACATTATAAATGCAGGCGTTCGTATAACATAAGATCTTAATCATGCCACCACATTTTCAAACTAAAGCAAATTAATTACTAAATGTGTTTTCTGCAACGAACTAACTCTTCAGATGGATAGAACTTGTACCAACTAACTTAGTTTTCGCAAACTTTCACCGAGAGCAATTACTTAGCAAGCAAGTAACGCAAAACTACCCTCAACGTGTCTTATATGTTACATGATATGACTGGCAAGCATTAATTATTTATAAAAACCGCAATGCGGAAAATTCTAAATCGCAAGTATTGTATTGCATTTAACGTAAGGAGGATGTACTTAAACGAAAGATGTACTTAATCCGAAATTGGCAAGTTCATACTTTGTTTCAGAATCAGTTTATAACAAATTAATCCTACTTTTATTCTAAAAGAAATGCAATTTTAATACAGAGATAGATGTTTAACCTCAAATGTATACAGCAACAGCCAGTACATTAAATTTGGGAAATGCTTATTGGGATTTACATAACAAAAACGTTACATGTATTTTTTTCTGAATATCCTCTAAATAAAAAGTAAGACTTTCCATACGAATTAATTCATTAATTTAGTGTAAAAAGAATCTATTCTTCCGTAAGAACGTAGGTAGGCTGTATTAACTGGACACAATTGATGACTAATATGATACCTACTGTCATGACATTAACCTTACACGCCGCGTGAAATCTAGGTTCTATGCCAAGACCTTCCTAGTACGGTTACAACATCGTCTCAAATCACACTAGAAGAAAACATTAGTTTAAAAAATTGATATCTCGGTAACTTGACACATTAGAGAAAAAATATTACTTAAATGTATTTTATTATTCTTAATATAATTATTTTATTATATTTTAAATATAATTTTATTACTTAAAAATGTGACAATTACGCTGCCGACATTTATGTAGTGGCGGTTGCAACACTCTGTATGCACATAATTTTATCATTCTTGTCTGCTGATTTCTGTACTATAATGTTATGTGTAGTCGTTGCAGGTTTCTTGTAATATTTTAGTGCAACGATATCCCTGCACTGCACATGATAACACATGATAACATATAAATCTTAGATAAGAGACTTATTTGAGACAATTATAAGTTTTTACTCTTTTATTTATTTCGTATTATCAATCCCTAAAATGTGTAACTTTCTTTTAATTTTATTTAAAGTCATCATAATGCGCCGCACGTTCACCCAATCTCACGGAAGCCTATTAAAATGTAATTTTCATGGACTTCCCATAAAACCGTTTAACAACTTCTTAACGCATATTCAACGTAACGTTGGATAAACATATTACTTTTAATTATTATTCATAGTTTTTAGGTTTAAAATAAATTTTAGGTTTACATTATTTAATACAAAAATAAGCCTTAAAAATATAAACCTTAAACTGGAAAACCTTGCGGAGGTCCCACCTGGGACAAATCCTGTAGGGCCGCTCCGAGCTACAGAGACAGAAACCGCCGAACGATTCTCGCGTTCGAGTGTATTATCGTTATACAAATTATTATTATTATTATATGTTATATACTCTAGTAGCTACAAGCTGATGCGTGTATTTTTATGATTTAGTGCACTGTATTCATTTTTTTTTTAAGTTTAGTTTCTATTTCTTGTTTCTGGTTTTTGATATTTGTCCAATTTGTTTTTAAAACTGTTCACTGAGTTAGCACATCACTTATACTGGCAATTTATTCAAGTGTCAACAAATCTGTTAGATACGATAGTTAGGTATAATCCTTAACAATAGCATGCAACATTTTTTACAACTTGCTTTCTTAATGTTTTTCATTATGTCAATATTGCGGGTTCCTCACTGTTTCCAATCTATAACTACTAAACCTATATGAACTGTTACCAAGATTATAACTTTTTTCAATCCCGATATCTGTAGGTGTGGTTCTTGATAAACACTACTTACATACTTTGGAGAAAATGTTAGGTAATCTAAAGGTAAATACATCTACCAGCAATAGGAAAATATTATTAAAATACACAAAAATCGCACGCATTATATCCAGTTAATCCATTTTGAACCGGCTTCTTTAAGAATAGATTATCTCTAAAAATCTGGTGTCACAAGATTGCCTTCTGTTCGGCTTGAAGTTGACATCGTTTTACGATGTAAATTTTCATCTTACGCCAACGCCGTCATTTTTAATTTAAAGTTTCAAACTCCAGACATCGGCCGTTATCCCGTTTGATGCGGTGCACATCGACATGTTCTGATGCCAAGAGTTATGCGCATATTTTTTCCTGCCTTGTGTTCCTTTAGTTTAAGGCTTAGGCATGTTACATTCTCTTAGGTGATAATGTACTGAAAGTGTATTTAATTTAACATATATTTGTACCTGTTCTCGATATCCACAACTTCGACAACAGCTCCGGCTTGATATAATTGGGATATAAAGTGCAACATAAATGTTGTGAAAGAATTTTCATTATCCATTGGAATAACTGTTTTTAAAATGTAGTAAATATTACAAATAAGAGTAATTTTCATTATAATATTGGATTATACGTCACCCAAACATTAAATATATAATAGAGAAGATAATCCATAAAACAGATACAAAAATCACCAAAAACCAGATTAACGTGTTTGCGAAATTGGCGTGATGATGTGTCTTTGTAAATTTATGTAATTGCTAAATACGTTTTAGAGAAGATAAATTAAATTTTTCAGTATGTGGAATGCATTTTCTGCCAAGTTATACCCAAAAGTACAACATGGGTTCCTTCAAACGGTGTGAAGATGCACCTGGCCGACTTCATTTATCAGACTGAAGGTCTTTTCGAAAGGTTCGAAATCCCATGGGCATCTATGGGTACCTCTTGGTTGAGGGTCTGGTGTACGTCATTGGTCACACTTTACAAAGACAAAAATCGCATATGGTAAATTTTATTTCCTCCCATAATGAAAAATCTAACGCCATGGTTCATTCACCTGACAAATTTCGTTGTACAAGAATACAACAACTCAGAAAGAGAATGAAAGCGGTAAGTTAACGTCGCCAGGATTAAACCCATCACATGAGAAATACGGCCCGCATCCTGAGCTACGATTAAACGTGCTACAAACAATATTTATTTTTTAATAATACAATCATCTACAACTCGGATTTAATTCGCGTTCTTTCCTGTTCAGGCACTCTTGGCTCTCGGTAAAAATTTTCGTACAGCTCGTTCCAAAAAGCAAAGCGCTTTTCTAAAGGCGAGTCCTTCAATTCCAAGTCGACACCTATGGAGAGGTAGTCAGGGTTGTCCACAGTATATGGCTTCCATTCTACTGGAAGCAGTTCTGAAGTTTCTGGTATCGGTTTTCTGAAATTGGGAAAAGGTCCGCATTTAGACAAGGTCAGATATTTAGAGTTCCCCATGGCAGGGCATAGGCATACAACAGAAATAACATAACATACATACAAGGAACAAAACTGTAAACTGAGTAAATAAAAGGCTTTATTATTATTATTATTATTAGATATTTCGACAAGGTTATGGTGATGTCTCTACAACACAAAAAACAACAATCGTTGTTGTTAATATTATGTCTGCCTTCAGAATGAATATCAGAAATAAATAAGTGAAACAGCTTATCAGGATTTTCTTTAGCTGCACACCCTCTTGTATCCCTATAGAAAACCAGATAAGCTGTTCCTCTTATTTATTTATGGTATTGATTCTGAAGGCAAAAATCATATTATTTAGACAATTTAAAGGTCATATATAATGCACAAGATATATTTCTATAATAAAATCGACCAAGTGCGAGTCGGACTCGCACACGAAGGGTTCCGTACCGTACGTACTCGTAGACCAAAAAACTCAACCAAATTAGCTTGACTAATGCTGAATTACAGAGTTTCAGAAAATTAGCGTAACCGAAAGAGATGTACTGAGATCGTACCGTATGGCGCTCTATCAACTCTGCAACGAGGTTGCATCTCTGCCTATCCTTTCGGGGAATAACCCTGAAGATGCGAATGAATATGTATGTAAGTTTTTATAATTGTACAAAAAAATAATTGCACGTTCTAACTTATGAAAAACTATGTGACCAGTCACCAAAAAATATGAGGAATAAACCAATACATTTCTGATGCGATAACTTACCCATACTTGACAAAATTAGTCCACATAGTTGTCAATCTTGCGCGTGTGTTCAGATCCTCAGGTTTGCTTACCCAAGAAAGGCCAAAGTTCAATATGTAGGCAGTCTGATCTCGGTGACTCGCTCCTGATATGTTAGCCATGAATTGATGCTCTGTATTTAGTTTTCCTACGTACGAGAACTCAAACAAGTATACTTCTGAATGTTTTCTGTGATATTGCGCCGAACGCAGAATGGAATAGATAAACATTGCATCGGAAAAGTAGTCAATATAGCCTTGAGCATTTTCTTCTGTTACTGGTTTGTTGTGGAAGTAAAAGTCCTTAATCTTGGCAACGACGTTGTTTTGAGCATTACGGCTTATTATTAAATCGGCTGGTAGGAAATCTAAAAAATCCTTGTTCATCATCTCACTCCAGAGGTCAAAAACACTCGTTCGGCTAATGCCCTCCATATTTGAGTAACCCATGAGGACTGGTAACTTCTTATAACGGCCCTCTTCCAAAAGTTTAAAGGGAGATTCTGTTAAAATACTTTCAATGCTTTCAAATTTTCGCTCGATGCAAGGCGCGAATGCGAATGTACTATTTGGGTGCCAGATATGCATACTCTTAGCTGCCAAACTGCTCGCATTTGCGGTCAAATAAAATTCTGTTAAGTCTTCTATACTATCACCATTGTAGCCTAAGCTCTTCGCGATGTTCTTAGCTGTACTCAGTGGATCCAAATCCAGGGCCCACGGTGACAACGCCGAGCCGCTGTCTGCGATTACTTTATTGAAAAGTCCATCAGCTGCTTCGGACAACATTAATATTTCAACTGAAGAGGCGCCCACTGTGTAACCGGCGATCGTTACGTCATCAGGGTCTCCGTTGAATTTTGCAATATTATTTTGAATCCATCTCAATGCTTCTACTTGGTCTTTCAATCCTGCATTCCCTGGTACTTCCTCGGTGCCGAGACAAAGAAATCCAAGAGCACCAATCCTATAGTTAAAACTGACAACGATCACGTCATGTTCTAGCAGGTTCATGTAAGTAACCATATTCCCATAACCGAGTGAGTATGCACCACCATGGAAGTACACCATGACCGGCAGTGTTTTTTCCTCTTTTTTTGCTTTCATTGGAACAAATAGATTAATCAAAAGGCACTCTTCTTCACCGATGACCCATTCTTCTGTTGGTTCTGCATCGATGTGCATAAGCTGAGGGCAATAAAGGTGTTTGTTCTTCTCGGATGCATCAAATAGTTCGTCCCACGATCTTGGTGGTAGTGGACCCTTAAACAAATTAATAGTTTGTTTTAAGATCGAAAGTAAAATTGCCAATTCAAATTCAAAATTATGTATTTTGTTTCATAAATCAAGTAGATGGTACAGTTATATAATCCAAGAATAAATCAGGTTTTTTGAAACGTGCCATTGATGGTACTAATAGTTCCTACATCCTATAAAAGAATACGATTCTGCACAACAGGGTGTAGGTTCCGTTGGACTTAATTAGCAGACGGTAGCGAAGCACTATGTTATGTAATAGGCCTGGGTGTGTGTGTACATAGGTAAGAGTGTATGTGTGAGTGTGTATGTGCGGGGGGGGGGAGGATGTGAGTGTCAGTAAGCGTGATTGTGTGTAAGAGGGTGTGTCTGTGGTGGTTCGAAAATCAAAAGTATAAATAAAAAATGACTTACAAATAGAAATAATGAATTATCACGATGTTTACGGTCTGTCGTATGTTGCTAAACATTAATTTGCAGTGGCAAAATTATATATTTTTTTTACATTTTGTCAACATCGGTAGCCCAGTGGCGCGACGCCTTGCGATTCGATAACCTTAGTGAAGCACTTCAGAGCGCGGTTGGGTTCTGGATGGATAACCATTTTCAACTATCAGGCTGGCCGTGGTTCGGATTCCACGTAAAACTGTGTGAACTGAAGGGGTCCTTACTTACAAGGTGGTAGATTTAATCCCGTTTTGCAAATATCTTGGTAGCCATCCATGTACAGTTACATAAAAAAAACATTCGTATCAAAAACATAATGTTTTTATTGTGAACTTGATTACTTTATTCAGTTCGACTGCGTGAAGTAAAAGCACTTAGAGAGCCTATACAATGTATGTCCTTGCTTAAAGAGTTTTAAAGGGGCAAGTCAAGTATTGGTGAACATATTTAATGACCTGAGTAACGTGTGTTTCTTACCTTGAATCGATCGAGGCCTTTCGGTACAGTAGCATACGGTATTCCATAAAACTCATAATACGCTCCATTCCAATATTTACCACCTATCACTTCACCCTGGTCCAGAGAAACCGTCCATGCGTAATCCAAGTCAATTGGCTCATCTTCTGCTAAAGTGAAAATATATAAAAACTGAAGGAGCACCAGTCGAAGCAACATGTTGACTGATTCCACACCGGCATCAATATCAGCCCAACCTACCAAAATTACTAAATTACTAGATAATGTAGTCGAATGTATTGATAAGGAATGTTATTTACATCCAATTCCTATTTAATGTTGCCTGGCAGGTTTATCAGTGATTAAAACATGTAATTCTGATTTCTTTCTCCAAACAACGACTATACATATGCGATAATTTTAAGTGTGCTTAATCATTAGTCCATCAAACCGAATACAAAGGGGGGACAACCTTTTCACGAAGTGCTTTGACTTAGTAAAAAGGTTCTCCCCCCTCTAACTTTTCCAAGGTAAAATAGAAAACACAGAAAAATAATGTTTCGATAGAAGAAAAAGCAAAATTTTAATCAAATTTCGTTTAGATAAACTGCATCCTAGTTGTTATTGGGTGGGTAATTGGTGTTATTAGGTTAAGGTGGCCCAACCCGGCGGGCCTAACTCATTCGCGGGCACGGTACAAAACCGTGCTGTTTGCGCTCTGGGACCTTCTCTGTTTCAAAAAATAAGACAGGCTCCGTGATGAGGAAGATGCAACATGTCCACAAAAGAGACAATGTGCATAGTGTATGATTTGGTAAGATTTACGAAAATTTTAATTTCAAAACGACTTATAGCTAAAAGTAAACCACGACCGCTGTAGTAAAAAATCGAACAAAAACCAAATAGATTATAAATCTTGATTAAATAAACTATGTCTGATGACTAATCTTTTTAAGATGTTCTTACTTTATCATTGCGTAATCCACCTCCAAAGTTATTGTATAAAACGCGCGAAAAATGCGAAATTTCGGACCTTATAACTTAGAAACCAAACACAATTTTACAATTTCAATAATCATCAGACATCTAGTTCGATCTAATAAAGCTATTTTGAGCAAAATGTTGGATCTCTGACAAGAAATATGGGCGTGATCTTCTTTCCCCTTTTGTATGGGGAGATGAGCGGGATGGGCCACCTTAAGTAATTTATAATTTAAGACCTTACACATTGTGGGTATACTCGTAGTTCTTAGTTCTTTGCCTTAGACCATTCTTCCAAAAATGTACATTTACATTTTAGCATTTAGGTATGAAATCATAATTGTATTATATCATTAATGTGGAAGAAAAAAAATCATAACTTATAGACCAGTGAAGTTTCTTTGCGGGTTTTTCTTCACTGGTTGATCGAATCCGCGGATTTGAATTAAATTGTGACATGACTTAGGCTAAGATAAATAGTCGAAACAGAAACTATGACTTTAACGAAAAGTAGTACTTTGTGACGTCACTTTGACAAATTTTGTATGGACGAAATCTCAAAGTAATGCAAAGTGACGTCACAAAGTACTACTTTTGGTTAGTCTTAGTTTCTGTTACGACTATTTATCTCAGCCTTAGTGTAGTTTGACTACCAGAAGTTGAATAAATAAATGAAATGAAATTGAGAAATGGGATATTTTGATCGCTCATCATTAGATTTCCACACACCCACACAAATCAACCCTTGTAAATTCAATTATGTTTGCAGACGTTGAAAAAAACATTCATTATTTCTCTTTGTACCAGAATCACCAGCTAAGCACCTGCTTGACTTCATAGACTTTATAGCGCAGTGCCATCTAAGTATTTCAGAATTTGGAGTTAGGTTCTTCTCCACTACGGATCCTCCAATGTGAGTTACTTCGACGCTATTATTAATCGTTTTGGATTATTTTTTTCTGATAAACACACAAACATTATTTCATCGAATACCTTAATCAAATTGAAATCAATGATACCACCTTATTTATGTTAACTTCCATCCAAGTTTGAACGAAATTTAATATGATTATGTGAAGGCTCCAAAATATTTCATTCAATTTTATTTTATTCTGGCAGTCGAAATACACTCTATACGATAGGGTTCGATCAACTTATTTACGTATATATTTATCTTACTCATGTACTAGCTGATGTACCCGGCTCCGCAGGGTCAATGTCATTTAGGACTGATGTCGGGCTGAATCTTAGATACCAGCATTATCACAATCCATCAAATATTTATACTTATAAGGCATGTTTTTTCTACTTTAATTACACATTCGACGACTCAACCGCACAAATCAAAGGCATTATAAAGGTACGCATTGAAGCCTACAGTAAAACAAAAGTGAGTTAATAAATCACAAACGCGAACTTTCAATGCACAACAAGAGTAAATGAAAATAACTCTTCTAAGAAAATCATCAATGTTCCGTTTCAGTGACAAAATACGAACCTTCCAGACATTTCGTCACCTAATATTGTAATATCGTAACAAAACCAATTCCAACTCCTCAACTGTTATGACTCCCTGATTACCCTCGCAAACTTCACCTGAGAATAGACCCGGGGAAAACCTCATTTATAAGTGTCATCGGTGGAATTGGAGGGTGCGGCGGCAGTGCGACAATAGAGGGGTCATTACAATAATACAGCTACATTTCAATATGACAACGGCAAGCTGAGGTGAGATGATATTCTTTTCAGGGCTTGAATTTGGGGAAATATATAGAGCCGTTATTAGGGAAATATTTTCTATGTAATTTAAAACGGGTGGGAGTTATCACACCAGCTCTCAATCACGGGTGGGAGTATTCACACCTCGTGAAACATGCAAGGACCATCCTAATATTGAACAGGTAAATTAAACGGTGTCGAAAACAGGGGAAACGTTTTCTTGATAAAGATTCGTAAAGCTTAGAGGCGTGAATAAGTGTATGGTTTGGCAAAAGAAAAGGGAATAGATTTAGATTTAAATTAAATTAAATTTTATTCCTTTAAAATTTGACTACTTCAAAAAAATATTAATTGTAATTTATTTTAATTGTACTTTTTAAATTGTTGCTCACATATTTTTAGTTCAGTTCATTGCCACAAAATGGCGTTAATTTAATATTTTAGGAACATACATAATTACATTGTGGAACCTTTTGGTTCGTCTGCGTGAGACCATACATGGGTTATTTGATGTTTATATTCCAAGCATTTTTTTTTTGTTATGCACAAGTTACATTGCATAAATATATTTCATAACATGAAAAAAACCTATAAATGTTTTAAAGTAAGCATTTTAAGGTTTACATAATTATAACAAATATTTATATGTAATAAAATAAAAATAAAAACTTAACTTAAATTATCCAAAAGACAGTCTTTAAAACCTTTTTTTATATTTAGATTCAGCAACACAAATTCGTGTTTTTTTATATCTTTGTTTGCAGACTCTGTCACCGTATGGGTGTTAGTACCTAAAATTAGGAATTTTGTGAAGCAAATTATTCGCAATAAATAATAATATTAAACTCAAAACTATATTAGTTATTAATAATAATCTCCAGACACCATTACTTTCTAGCGCGGATGACTAAAATGATGCTTGGCACACCTCAGGAGATGTCATTTGCGGGAGTATATTTAGCAATTTGGCGTGATTCCACCGCGTCACCGCGTCGTCACCTCCCTCCGCGGCCCGGGGGCTCACCGTATGATTGCTCCATGTAGATCTAAGAACGCCTCTTTCAAATACAACATTTTTCATAGCCTACTTTTTAAATTCGATGCAATAAACTATTTTTTTGTTTAACTGTACAATTATCCGTCGAAAAACATTACTTACATGTGATTTGTACTTAAACCTTCGGATTATTTGTATGCCCCATGAAACTAGAATACATGGAAGCTTGCACATACTGTCATGCAGAGAGAATATACTGGTGAAATCAAAAGTGAGATGTGGTGTAAAATATAATTGGCATGAAGTGTTTGATTGGTACTGAAGGTAAGGAATTAAAAGTTTCACACTTCTTGGTTCATGTCTCCATCGCTTCTAAAGAGTCTAAAAAGGTTACAAATTAATGTGAGATGCTAGGGTTAGTCAAGTCTAGGTGCCATACAAATATACTTTCTTTCGAATAAATGTAATTAAATGTAGCTACTTTACTTGAGGTGTCTTGTCCAACTTCTCGTTAGAAATAGGTAGCCGTGCAATATGAAGGGTCTGGAATGGCACCTTTTCTTTCAAAATTAAGTTGTTTTGGAATGCTCTAGAAAAAGGATCTGGTTGTACAGCAATAGAGTAGAAAGTATACACTACCTCAGCGGGGCTAATCGTGAAGTTCATATTCGCTGGTGAGTCACAAACTTTCTTACTCATGGACTGACAGCTACTCGCGTTCAAGCTTTTCTGACGAGTCACCATAGTGTTGTCCCTTTCTAATTATTGAATCAGATTGCTATGGCAATACATATAATTATCAGAGATGATGTCACGCGTAAGCTAAAAGTAAATATTTCACTTTCATCTGTGAATTAAACTCGTCTTTGCTTCGTGAGTACAGGAGCTAGGAGGGCTTGATTTCTGTAACCTCTCACACTATCACGTGTTGTATCAGTTTCATGTGGAATCTACCCACTGCACGCTGCAACGGTCGAACGGTCACCCATCCAGCTCACGACTGCGCCCAATTCTGCTAACGGGGCTACCGAGGCTTCAAAGTAAATAACTTTAGCCTCAATATAAAGTCCATTATTATACTTTATACCTGAAAGATTATATTAAAACAAAAGTATTTCATTTTATAAAGTGTATTTAATGTACCTATAGGACATTACATACACTCAGATACGTCAGATGGTTACAAGAAGTAACATACAAATATGCAATACACATCTCAGATCATATAAACATGTCTATTATTATAACATTTTACTTTCTCCATCAGCTGTAAAGAGGCCTTGTCATGAATAGAGAGTCAGATAAAAAAGAATACACGAATGATTAAATTGTCCGATAGAAAAAAATCAACTCATTTGTAGACTGACATTTTAACACCGTCACATTTTAACATCTTTGTACTGGATCCCACTGAACATCTCTAGCGAATTCCCAACTCTATGCGTATGATTGTCTCCAAAATGATAAATGACGGTGACACTTGAAGAAAATAACTTCTTTTCGGACCTGGCAATATCTTCACATCCCAGTTCTTCCTATCGCAACTGCTCGACCCGGCCGATGTTAATACGAGAATAAAACTTCAAGACAAAGTTAAATGAGCTCGAATCATATTTCGTGTTGACTTTTGAGCGGCTGGATTTAAACTTTTAAGTAACATTCTGAAGTGACAGTCCCAATTTCGGGATCAATTTCAATTTCAGTTCCAACAATGGCGCCCTCTGTGTGTTTTAGCCGAGTCCGTGCGCCAACTCGGTCTTGCCAGTTTAATTTTCAGGCGCTTGTCTAGCGTAAACTAGGATTGGGTTTGACGTTTTCGTCGAAGCCATATATTAATTCATTCCAGGTGCGTATCGTATCAGGGTTTTGCTCAGGGTGGGCCAAAAGCAAGGCTTTCGCCTATAATGGACAAACGAGTCGGACTCGCACACGAAGGGTTCCGTACCATCGTACAAGATTTAACACAAAAAAATCACGTTTTTTGTATGGGACCCCCCTTTCATTATTATTATGATTTTATTTTACCTATTGTTATAGCGGCAAAATAAAGACACACTCTGTGAAAATTTCAGCTGCCTACCTATTACGGTTCATGAGATACAGCCCTGTGACAGACGGACGGACGGACGGACGGACAGCGGAGGCTTAGTAATAGGGTTCCGTTTTTACCCTTTGGGTACGGAACCCTAAAAAGATCGGCTCATAGCTCAGGAGTGCGCCGACTTGCTTGTCATGAGGTCATAAGTTTGATCTCCGCATGTTCCTGCACCGCTTTCTTTCTCTTTCTGAGTTTTATTCATTTCATTTTTCATGTATTTTCATGATTTCATGTAAGACTATAAGCTCCCTTCCCTTACTAGGTGGTGGGGTTAAATCCGACCAGATTTGTATAATGGTAGCTTTTTCATCTAAGATGGTAGGTACTTATATCTAAGACATGGGGAAGATTTATCGAAAGAAGATGCTGAGGGGTTTTTTTTTGTGATAACTCTAAATTAACAATTTTTGAATTCATGCCTTATAAGTTGCGAGTGTCAAAATTTAAGACCTTAGAGTTTGATTTATTTCCCGCTTGCAGAGAGAGATCCAAGATTTTTGTATTAATTTAAACTATAAAGTTTAAACTAATACATAAGATACAAAAACATACAAAATATATCAATCTTCTACCTTAAAAGGTTCTTAACAGATTTACAGACAATCGGAAAACGAAGTGATCTTATAAGGGTTCTCTTGTAACCCTAAAAATTAAGTAAAAATGTAACCTTATTTCATACTTTTTAAAGGTAAAAAGTTAATTTATAAAAACCGTTGTCTGATGAATAACACATTCATTTTATTAATAATATACTACACAATGTATCTTATGCTTCGTACATTTGATGTTTTTATTACGACTTTACTTAAGGCTGTTCCGACCGATATAAAGTTGTTTGCACACATAACGCAAAAAGTATTGCACTTTAAGCCACGAATTCATAATAAAAGTTTAATATAGTCATATTACTTGCAGCGAAAACAATTTCACAATTTCAGGATTATTGGTTTTGTTACAATTTATTTAAATACGATTTTTATTTAACAGCGCCATCTAACGGGGTTAAAATTCTAATCGGCAATTACAACGAAACCATTAAACCTGAAATTGTGAATATGTTTTCGCTGCAACTACTATGGCTATATTTAATATTTTTGACGAATTCGTGCCTTAAAGTGCAATACTTTTTGCGTTCTGTGTAAAAAAAATATTGTATTGGTCGGAACATCCTTAATCTAAATTAGGTTGATATCTCAACCATTTGTAGTCCAATAGTATCAATACGCGTACGCGAAGCATTGTGTCAATTCGAATATGATCGAGAAAGTTGTTGGCGGGCGTAATTGTCAGGATAGCTCAGCGGTAAAGCCAACTGCATGTGATTTTTTATGTTCAGCGCGGCATATGGCGTACGCCAGAATGTCTTAAGGTGCCCGACGATGGGAAAGACGATTTCGAACTTTCAGGGGGGCTGCGAAAACCATGCCGGCCGGCCAGGTGCCTTGCCTTTTCACACCTTCACACGATGTTTGAAGAACTCCAGGTTGTACTTTGGGAAAAATAACTCGAAAGGGAGTCCGTTATCCTAATGTAGAAGGCTGAATCCTGTTTCCGTCGAATGTCCAGACCAGAAACGTTTTCTGATTAAGTAAATATACTTCTTTCGTACTAAGCAGGTACGTCGCTTATTCCAAGGAATGTGATATGTATGAATGTATAATCGACCGTGAAGCAAGGACACATTAATTGAAGAAAGAGCCCAGTAAAATCTTAAATTAATGTGTCCTTGCTTCAAGGTCGATTACACATACATACATATCACATTCCGTGTTTGTTGATTATTTTTAAAACCTGATTACAATTCTTCAAAACAGATGTCATTGCATAACTTCGAATTAAAGTATTTTATGCTATTTCAATTTGAGCAAACAACAAATGAGGAACAATCTACTATTTCTCGCTCCCAGCGCGACTTTAATATTCCGGAGATGGCTGTCTATCCGCCGAGTGTGCGTTAGTTTTTGAAACAATAAACAGAAGGGCGGTGGAATAAAAACGCAATTTATTCAGGCAAAAAGCCGTCTAGTTCCGCCCGAGAGACGCCATATTCCGCTCGCTACGGAAATAGAATTTCGAGGCGCACGTACTGAAGGCCAATTCTGGGCATTTCGAGCTAATGAATCAGGAGTGATCTCAGGAGAGGAATTCTCGTTGACATTACTTTGAAAGTCCGTTTTGCTGTTCAGCGCGGTATATGGCGTACACCAGGACCTCGCGTCAGAGGTGCCCGACAAGGCCCATGGGCTTTAGAACTTTTGCGGGGGCGGCGAAAACCATGCCGGCCGGCCAGGCGCTTCTTCACACCATATTTGTAGGACTCCACGTTACGCTTTGAGGTAAATACCTCGGCGGAGAGTCGATTCCGATAGGATCTAGCGGACCGGTTGGTTTAATTTTCGGAATGTCGACAGTCTGTCCCTGCTTGTTTCGCGTTGATGGTGGTAGAAAGGGGAAGGAGGGACAGCGTTATACAGCATACTCCATACAAGTGTTGAAGAGAGATAATAAAAGTCCACAGATGGCGTTGCAGTTCAAAATTCAGAATAAATTATGTATACGAACCAATAATTATCAATGTTTCTTTTTAATTACTATGATATTGCTCACGCTTACCTAGGCAACATTTAAAATTAACCTTAGTTGAATGACGGTGTAAATAGTTCTGGCAGTGACGGGAGATGGCGCTGGTTATGAATGTCACAGTACCAGCGAAAGTAAGCAGTTTTCAGCGAGTTTCGTACGTTTTATGACCTTACCAGTATATCCCTACTATCCATTGTCGATGTCCATGGTAGAGACGATATAACACAGAGAGAGAGAGACCTTACATCCCTTTCTAAGTTAGAGGATATCTAAAGTCAGGGATACCTCGAGGTCGATTGCAGTACCACACGGAATTAAGATGTTTCCGAATTCAACGCTCAAGGAAAATTGCATATACATTTCTATAAGCGATCCATGAAAGCACGTGAATAGGTAGGAATTTATTTATTGATTCAGTTAGGATTCAGGAGTAGTAATAGTATTCCGTATGTAAACTAATAAGCGCATGAATTGGCGTAGCGAAGTGTTGCCACTAACACACATAATGCGCACGGACGGATGTGGTATTTAACTTGTTTTCTGTAACTCGACATGTAAAAAACACCACATAGAGACTTAATGCCATGCCAGGACCTTCCTTATATTGCACGGCTATATTGAAATGGATAATAAACACGCACAATTTTCATTGCCGCTTCGACGAACTTTCGTTCAATGCGATTGTAATCACCTCGTAAGTAAGGAAGGGGACCTACAGTCTTACGTGGAATCCGTACCACGATCGATGCATTCCTTAGTCGCCTTTTGCACACGAAGAGATGGAGTGGACTACATTTTATTACTTTTAAGTGACGATGCCACACAATATAACTATAACGATAGATTTTCTGCGTAGATGGATTAGTTAAATATAAAATTTGGATAAAAACCTGGATACCTTAAATTAAGAACTTCAATGAATAATTAACACGAATGAGTGATTGTTACGTTCCAGAAATAAAAAATATTTGAAAACACATTATTTAGCGCCAAAAATCGGCCATGTTTTTTTTTCATAATTTTGATATACCCAGTGTCACTCTCACAATTAAGACGAATCTAACGACACCTCTTAAGCTCAAATCCATCAAGCCGTTTAGGCTGCAGGGAGTGCCAAAGAAATATACATACATATATACATACATACACTCGAAAAACGAGGTACTTATTTGACATAACCCTCCTTCTTTCGCAGTCGGGTAAAAACAAAGGACCCATCTTCCACGGTAAGTTCCTTAGATTTTAACAAAATTTCGACATTTTAATAATTACACCCGAACCCTTCAGCCATCTTCCGGGGCCTTTATTCGCAAAAGATATTTCAAGTGCGAGCGATCTTGATGGAATATTAATCGAATCGCTTGAGCCAAGAAAATATGAATTATCGATGTCGCGCCCATTTTAAATGGAGATAAAATGAGGGGAAAGCATTAAATCACTCGAATCGAATTACCATACAAATTCAACTCATTTAAATACCAAACCCCCGCGCCGGGAAAGCCGGCTAGGCAAATAGTTCTGCAGGCATTGTGCGACAAAGCAACCTATACTTCGCACGATAAATGTTTACTTCGAATTTTCGCGTTAATGCCCGGAAATTAAGGAATCCGAGAACCGGTATACGCTGGATGTTTTATTTTTTACCCGACTCAGCGACACAAAGCAGGGTAATGTGTTTATCGGCTTATGTATGTATGTTCCTTTGTGGCGCTCTAGAGACCAAACGCTTTTGAACTCCAAAAGCAAGCCATTCGCGCTGTAGTGGGTATGGGACCAAGAGACTCGTGTAGAGCTGCTACGTGCAAGCTTGGGTGGAGTGTTTGAACTCCAAAAGCAAGCCATTCGCGCTGTAGTGGGTATGGGACCAAGAGACTCGTGTAGAGCTGCTACGTGCAAGCTAGGGTGGAGTGTTTAAACTCCAAAAGCAAGCCATTCGCGCTGTAGTGGGTATGGGACCAAGAGACTCGTGTAGAGCTGCTATGTGCAAGCTAGAGTGGAGTTTTTGAACTCCAAAAGCAAGCCATTCGCGCTGTAGTGTGTATGGGACCAAGAGACTCGTGTAGAGCTGTTATGTGCAAGTTAAGGAGAAGTTTTTAAACTTTCAAAACCCGGCATTCGTGCTGTAGTGGGTATGGACCCAAGAGACTCATATAGATCTGTGTTTGAAGCACTTGAATTTCAATTGAATTGATTCGAGAAAATATGCTGTATAGCAGTCAAAATATGCAAGCCACTCTTGGAAACGGTGACTATGACAGCTACTGCACTAGACAATGGGAACATCTCAGCAGCACCTCATGCTAAGGTGCCTAAAAGCTTCATATAAACTTCCATTTGCCAAACTTTACGAGAAACTACCTCTTAAACTTAGATGCTTGACGGAGATGACTTCGAGTGACATTTCTCCCTACAAAGTAGATGACTTTGGTTAGCTATTAGTTGTATTAATATTTTTTCTGAATTGTTATTTTTTTTCATACACCATTTTAGTAGTGACCAATGTGAGAGACTCTTGGATTCCAAAGACGAAATCAATAATAAAAAATAAAAAAAAGCCGGTATTCACCGAGCAGAAAGCTTTTTCGTAGAACACGATTGCTTGCCTCTCGATGCGATATAATTTCCCCCTGTTAATATAGACATAGCTTATGTCTCATATGGAAATATAATATCGAGGGTCTAGTTTTCAAAAGTGACCTTAGCGTAAGGTATAGTTAGTAAATTAGTATGAGTTTAACTGATTAAAATGTTACATCTGGTTTATTTTTTTCGAAATTACCAGTACATTTTTAATTCAAGTAAAATACTTTTTCGTACTAAGGAAGTAGGCACGTCGCTAATCCAAGAAATGTGATATGTATGTATGTGTGTAAAGCAAAGACACATTAATTCAATAAATAGCCCTGTCAAAAGAAATACTATGTGAATACACTGCAAGGATGTACTCGTACCAGCATACCATTTGCGGGTATTGCGTCTTCCAATTTCGCCACTAACTGTATTCTTTTATATTATTTTAAATCGTTTTTTTAAATTAACTATTATTATCAGCATAATAACATAACGCACACAATTTTCGCTCGTGCAAATCGTGTGCAGGGCGATAATTTATCGACTGCATAAATACGTAGTGCCAAAACAAACGACTGCAAATAGCCGGGCATTCAGTGTGAAAGCTAAGCAAACAGGCGGAAAGCTATTTGTCATATTGGACCGGAATATATTGGTGGAAGTGAAAATTATCGATAGCGCCAATTTATTGTGCACGCACTGTACAGAATTATCGGCTCAACGCTCTTGCAGGCGTGTTATTTTAATCGTTGTAATATGCGAAAAGCATTAGCTTCGCCTGTTATTTTTGAGAGAAATTTGTCACATCTTCACGGCTGATTTTTGAATAATATTTAATTTAAATTTTATTGGCTTTTCTCAAAGCTTTGGGGCACTTAATCCGTGTTTTACATCCAGTTCAGTGTAGCCGTGCTCAAAAAGGGATGGTCCTGGCATAGCACCTAATTCCGTATTGGGTTAATATCATAACGGTAGTTGGGTGGTATTAGCCATCGATGTCTGGTTGCATAAGAAAATGTACTTACGCTTTAAATCCGATATACAGCGACACATATCTTCGCGACCGAGCTTTTTGTCTAAACTATTTTATTTAAGGTGGGCCATGCCGCTTAACTCCCCATACAAACTTGAAAAGAAGATCATGAGGATATTTATTGTCACAGATCCAAAATTATACTCAGAACAGCTTTATTTGATCTAACTAGTATATTTCGTTATTTTAAAATTCGTTATATGGTCCGAAATTTCGAATTCTTTTCGCTTTCTATACAATAATTTTGGAATTGGATATCTCAACGATAAAATAAAAACATCTTAAGAAGATTAGCTTGTTTCATGAAGATTTACAGTCAATTTGGTTTTTGTTCGATTCTTGACCACAGCGGTCGTGATTTACTTTTAGCTACAAGTCGTTTTGTAGTTAATGTTTTTGGAAATCTTACCAAATCAAACGTTATGCGCATTGGCTGACTTGTGGATATGTTGTATCCTCCTCTTAACGGAGCCTGTCTTTTTCTTTGAAACAGAGAAAGTCCCAGAGCGCAACAGCCCGGTTTTGCACTGTGCTCGCGAATGAGTTAGTCTCGCCGGGAAGAGCCACCAGCGTCGAACTTACTTGACAAGAAAAACCATTTTTTTCTCGTACAAGAACACACACAATTTCAACAATCCCCAGAAGCAGCGTCTCATTCCGCTCATCGCAAGCCAACCGCCCATTGTGCGCGCAGATTAAAATATGCGGCAAAATTAAAACATAAAATTGCCCAGGAGGCGCGCTAAGTTTCCGAGCTGCCGCTAATTCCGACCCCAGATATAAAGTGCTCGAGTTTCGCACCTCCTAAATGAAAATACTGTTTAAACCCAGCCCAGCTCGACCTGGATATGAGAAAGGTGAAGTGGGTGACATCGCCTTTAGTTAAACTGTTGTTTAACCTGAGATTATTAAATGCTTAACTCGTTACAATACCTCGAGCTTGTTGTGTTTGACAAATTTTGAGATAAGATTTGTGCCATTATTTATTATCAAATATTACTATCAGTCCATTTTAAATCCAGTTTTCGAATTTTTCAAGTACAGAATAACGAACGTTCGAACCTTGCGCATGCATTCAGTACACGTTGAACCAGGTGCATGGACGCCGCATCTAGATTAGTCCCATAGGCTGCATCTGCAAAATTGAAGTGACTCAGGACTAGCGTCTCTACGAGATATACTCTCAACTTCTCCGGAAGAAATTTCCTTACAGCATAAAGGGTCATAATTTTATGCAAACACAAACGGGCCATCTTTCGGGTATGTTCTCGGAAACGAAGATCCTAATCCATCCAAAGGCCTATATTCCGAACGCAGCGTTCTCTAGGTATTTCCTCTCCCTTTATATGTCGTCTCATATTAGCAGCATCGACTTTTTTTAATTGAGTTCTAGTTCCCACTACACTGTACTGGGATTTGGAAGTTTTTAATTTAAGGTCATGGCCGAGTGAGGTATGAGAGATCCTACCTAGATCTGCAATTATGAGAGCTTCAGCTTGTGTGACCTTATCCGGATGAAAAGATACTGGCAATGCATTGACCCGCACACAATATGTATTGTTTTGTTTTATCATATTTTTTTGTCTTTTATATTGTTAAATTATCGTACCCGGCTTACTGTTTTGAGTAAATGTACAAATATGTACCAAACAATATCTGTCATGGCTGCTCCTCTAGCACAAGCCTAGCTGAGGACAAGCACAGTTGAGGACAAGCTGCATCTATGTACTAGTTCTATCTTTATTTTAGCAATAAATTTATTTGATTTGATCTGTATTTTTTTTTATGATGTGTTGTTTACTTATTAGTTTTGTGCTATGTGAATGGATCTCATGTCTGAAAAATAAATGAACAGAACAAACAATGTTTTTAACTAAGTTAAATTTTGCTTAGTTATTGTTATCAGTATTTGTTTTGAACTGTTAGAATGGATCTCGAGTCTGAAAAAAAATTACGGCCCAACGACGTTTTTAACTAAGTTAAAATTTGACTCGGTTGAAACGTATGTTCGGTTGCACCGGGCCTAGTCGGGGCGGCGACGCAGCGCGGGCGCGCGTTATGAAAGTTAGTGGCAGGTGCTGGCGACACGGCGGGGGAGGCGCGGTAGGGTGCAGCGTCGGGGTGACAACCGGCGCCCATAACCACTCGCACAAGATGCGGACAATCGTTTCTTGTGGGCTGGCTAGCAATTTATATGAGCAGTATTTCCTGTCCTCCTTAAGGCGCTAGGGCGAGTAAACTCGCAGCGCCGTACGAGTTTAGCTTCGATCATAGTATGCGAGGAAATTCCATACTCATAAATGCTCGTTCGTATATTTCGGATTTCATTCGATTTATAACACATACCTATGTTTTTAACGCTAGGTACGTTTATAATAAAATACCACGTTGTTAAAACGGGTTCAAAATCAGAACCAGATACCTTTAAAACGAAAAACAGATGGTAATATTAAGATTTACACTATATTATGTTTTAAATAACGTGGATTAAAATAATCATTTTATTTGAATTGTAATCCCATTCTTAGCAACCTATGCCAAAATATTCAAGTGTCAAGGTTCAAGATTTGAAATATTATCTTTATATAATCGAAAATATCATATCGGTAGTTGTGTGGTAGTTATACCATCCATGTCAGGTTGCATAAAAACCCATTACGCCGATAGCTTTGGATACAGAAAAAACAATAGAACACTTCTCTCTTTTAGAAGGATAGCTTCTAGGAGGACTCCTCATCGAACAAGAGATATTAATGCAGGTTCAGCGTTGCATTAATCTCTTGGTCGATAAGTGACTTCGGTTAGCACCAAATTCGTATTATGGGAATTTAAAAAAGCATTGAAATATCACCTACATAAAAGATCCTCGTCGATTTGTTTTTGTGAGTATAATGAATAAAGTTAAACTAGCTGGGTTTTTTTTTTCGTTATTTCTTATTTTATGTGGATTTGAATAGTTAAGAACGGCCCGTAAGCTATGTTCCCCATACAAACGTAGTTTACTAATGATTTGAAAAACACTTTTTTTTTTTTTATGTGACTGGACATGGATGGCTAATACCACAAGTTCTGTCATGGTATTAGCCCAACACACCACATGGGAACTAGGTGCCATGCCAGGACCTTCCTTATATTGCACGGCTACATTGAACTGGATGGAAAACACGGACAATTTTCATTGCCGCTTCGACCATCGTTCATCCAATGCGATGGTACCAACCCGGGCGGGATAAACCCTACCACCTAGTAAGTAAGGAAGGGGACCTACAGCTTAACGTGGAATCCGAACCACGGCCAGCCTCTCTCAACGGTCGAATGGTCACCCATCCAAGACCAGACCGGACCCAGCGTTGCTTAACTTCGGAGAGCGATCGCCGAAGTGTCGCGCCACTGGGCCACTGAACACTGTTCCGGTTTGCTTGATGTTTGGTAAATAATATTCTACAATAAATATCTATGTCTGCACGTTTTTGTTTTGCTGACAAATATAAAGCAAGTCAAATAACAGGCAAAAGAAAATTTTCATACAAATTTTCTTTTCTCTGTTGTGTGACACAGGATACATTTTTCGAAAAAACAAATACATGCAGACATAGATATTTGTTGCTTGATATTAAGTCCCAAATATCAAACAAATTGTAACAGAGGTTTTCAAATGATTAGTAAACTACGTTTGTATGGGGAGCGTAATTTTCTGATGCTTACGGGCCCACCTTAACAATAAAATCCCGATATACCCATTCTTGAAGGAGTTATGTGCCGTGTTAGGACCTTCCCTTTGGCTACATTATCTTTATCAAATATGACGTGGGCTCTGTACACCCGATATAGGTGTTAAGTTGACAAAGGCGTTATAACCCGAATAACCTTGCAATAAATATTCAATATGTATATTTATTAGGTTATTAAGTTAAAGACCTTTTTAACCTGCTGTTGATTAGCTTAATAACAACACATTAAGGGCCTTTCTTAGCAGCTTGCAAACAATACCAGTACAAGTTAATGGTCACTTTATTAATAAAGGTCCTTTATGTGTCGATTAAAATAAATCAGCACTTGGTGAAAACCAGGCCAAGTAATTTATATTTTAAGACTGTTCACATTGTGGGTTGTTTCATCGTAGTTCTTAAGATCTTTGTCTTAGACCGTTCTACCAAAAATTTAAGTTCGGAAATAGCATTTAGGTGTATTTTATCATTAATGTGGATAAAAAAGACGAAAAAAAATCATAAGTTATAGACCAGTAAAGTTTATTTGCGGGTTATTCTTCACTGAGTTGATCGAATCAGTAGATCAATCAAATTGTGACATGACTTAGTGTAGTTTGACTACAAGAAGTTGTATAAATAAGTGAAATAAAATTGAACTAGATAAACACGAACAATTTTTCATTTCTCCTTCGACCACCCTTTCACGTAATCAAAATGTAATTAATGCCTCTTATTAAGACAGTGTATAAGATTATATTATCACAAATATTGATTTAACGCTTTAGAAAAAAAAATTACGAAAAAAAATTACCGACTTCAAAGAAAAAGCACTAAAAAGTAAAAAATAATTTTCATTTTTGTAGTTATGATTTCTGTTATTTTTTGTGTCGGCGTCAGCCGGGCACGCGCTACGCCAATCAAGAGAACCTAACCTAACCTAACCTAACCTAACCTTGGCTGACACCGACTCAAAAAATAACAGAAATCGTAACTACAAAAATGAAAATGATTTTTTACTTTTTAGTGCTTTTTCTTTGAAGTCGGTAATTTTTTTTGTATTTTTTTGTATTTGTTTATTTTTAGTGAATCTGAAGGACACTTACTAATTTGTACACGTCCTTTCCAATAAAAAAAGAATCACCGAAATCGGTTGGCGTTGTATTGAGTTATTCGTCCATTTGTCGCGCACATCTTAATACAAATTTAAGACTTTTATGATTTTCTCATGGATATAATTGTCAGAACTTAACTAAATTAAAATGGGACCACTTGGGAAGCACTAGCTATCATTTAAAAAAATAATCATCAAAATCGGTTCACCCAGGCAAAAGTTATGAGGTAACAAACATAAAAAAAAACATACAGACGAATTGATAACCTCCTCCTTTTTTGAAGTCGGTTAAAAAATCAAGATACTTTTTATAGGAAATTGCATGCTTGATAGGAAAAGCATATTTCAACAAAAAAATACTGTTTGAAAACCTTCAAACAAAACTATCCTCACTGCACCAATCATAAACAATTTCCATTGAATTAACTGAAAAGAAACTCGGGAAGGAAATTTTGTAATTCTCTTAATTAATATTCCAAGAGCGCAGTCGTTTTTCGCCGGACCACTTCCGGTCCGGCGCCGGAAGACGAATCTACCGGAAGCTCACTGCAGCGGCGCCGCGTATAGCTGTGGTCGTTCTCACTCTACAAGTCCCAAGAGTGCACCATTCTCGGAGCGCAATATTATGTTCTATAACGCAAGCGACTTGATGTGGTACGCTCGAATTTATTTTAATGTTGCTTGAATTTTCTTCTTAACCCCGAATGATATCTTCATGAGTGAATTAATCGAATTATTCTTAAACCCAAATGATATTGTTTAAAATTTTCTTGATAATGCTGAAGAACTAATGAGACACAGAATGTCCGGTGAATTTGTGACGAAATGAAAAATTTAATTAATATATTATTTATTTGCTCGTTACAAACCAAACAATGGCAAAAAGGAACACTTATGTAATACCTAATGGCGTTATCTACCAGTATACCTTAGGGATATGACGAAAGCATGTGATTACTAACTAATTTGTTAACTTTTTGCTATTTAAAAAAAAAATGCAAATGGGGGAAAATTATTGCGTTTTTTTCCTCCAGTCAAATTACATTAGATAAAAAAAATATTATATCACTTTACAGTCTGCTTAAAATACGCATTATTATTCTGAAATAATTAAATCATAAGTATAATTAAATCAGGGGTTCAAATTTCATTTTAGGTAAAATGCTTACATTTTACAAAAAAATATCATTCGATTTGCACTAAATATTATTTTTTATTTCGATACTAGCTGACCCGGCAAACGTTGTTCTGCCAAATTAGTTATTTCTGGTGAATATTTTGTTTGTTAAATAAAAAAAAAAAAGAATTTATTCTAGGAATGGAGCGCTACGTGCCTCTTGTGATTGAGATGAACGCAATTGTGACATTGTCATTATCATGTTGGATTTATTCGTCTGTTCTTTCTGCTCTAATATTTTGCATGCTTGTTGCTTTATTCGTGCGATGGTCCAAATGGGCCCCTTGCGTCTCGCTGGCATTGTTCACTGCGATACACACACGCAAATAGACACAATTGTTGCACTGCCTGAAACACGGTATACCGATATTGTACAAAAAAAACGATGGAAAACAATAGTTTTCATCATGCTATAGGAAATTGTTTAAAATATTTGATTGCAAAACATAAGATGCTGGTTTTTTCAATGTACTCAAGTTCATCTCGTTTAAAAGTTATCCATAAAGTACAAGAACAAGTATAAGTGTAATTACAGTATTGTTACAGATAATTACGCTACAAATAATTTTGAATGATTATTTCATATCGACTCGCACAACGCACAATCGTATCGTAAACATCACAATTTTCCATTATATTAGAAAAATATGAGAAAATTAAATATGGTATTGATTTTTTAAATAAATGGTTCAATACTATTGCAAAAGAAATCTGCCGCAATTGTTATTATTATTTTCTTGATATTGAGGTTTCTTTTCGAGAGCATCTCAACTTGGTCGAATAGTAACTAACGTCCAATGAAAGTTGAGGAGGGGTTGTTATTGCTGTTCGCATTGCACCACGGGTGCCAGAGTGTCGCTTAGTCCACCCGAAGCTTCTAAACATGTTCACACGTTTACTTACATGCGGGTGGTAACAGACTTTACGGTCCGAATTTTAACCAGATATTCCTAGGCACTTGCTTCCTTGCTTGCAAGGAATCAGCCTCAATGGCCCAGTGGTCAGCCTCAATGGCCCAGTGGCGCGACAATTCGGCGATCGCTCTCCGAAGTTAAGCAACGCTGGGTCCGGTCTGGTCTTGGATGGGTGACCATTCGACCGTTGAGAGAGGCTGGCCGTGGTTCGGATTCCACGTTAAACTGTAGGTCCCCTTCCTTACTTACTAGGTGGTAGGGTTTATCCCGCCCGGGTTGGTACAATCGCATTGGATGAACGATGGTCGACGCGGCAATGAAAATTGTCCGTGTTTTCCATCCAGTTCAATGTAGCCGTACAATAAAAGGAAGGTCCTGGCATGGCACCTAGTTCCCATGTGGTGTGTTGGGCTAATACCATGACAGAAGGTGTGGTATTAGCCATCCATGTCCAGTCCCATACAAAAAAAAACAAAAAGCCGTATAAAAAGCTCTTCCCCAGTTAAACGCTTAAATATATGTATATATAAAAATGGGCAAACAGACAGACAAATAAGCAACAGACTAATGGACGCCATATTTTGAGTAACAAGCCAATGAATTAAAGATTTGGGGTGTACAGTAACATTTTTGTCACCAACATTTAACTTCTCTCAAAAAATACAATTATTTCTGTGCACAGTTTGAGAAGGTCCAGTAACGGTTTAACTGGCTGCTCGTGGGCTCACGCGCGTTACAAAATGTGGCAACATTTAATAAGTCCCAACTGCAACGGACCGACGACAAATGCCGGTACAAACTCATCTTCACCTCAGGCGTTGGCGACGCCGTGGCGCCACTTGTACCGCATTGCGCTATTCATTCGTGGTGGTTGCACAGAAGAAGTAATTAGCACTATACTATGCGTGGGGCCGTAGTAAGCTACTGACTTAACTGCAACAGACTCGTTAAATATACCTCAGTATGTAGTTTTGGCAATGTTACCAAAACAAGATCCACCTGACCTGCCCCATAGATTAAATAGGAGGGTATAGATAGCTAAAATTATTCCAGTTTTGAATAGGGATAATTAAAGTCCACAGATGGCGTTGCAATTCACTTGTCAGAATACATGGCATGCGAACTAATGAATATCTATTCTGCTTCTTATTTTCAATATCATTTAGCTTTGTTTTCAACAAGTGCTGATTTATTTTAATTGACACTTAAAGGGCATTTATTACTAAAGTGCTGATTATCATTTACTGAAACCGATCGCAAGATGGTAATAAAGGCCCTTTAATGTACGGATTAAACAAATCAGTACTTGGTGGAAAGACCCTTTTAGTCAAAATGAAAGGTTTTCATCACGGCTAACTAGGGAAAATTTGGAATGAAGCTAAGTTTAATGACGGTGTAACTAGTTCTGGCAGTGACGGGAGATGGTGCAGCTGGTTAAAAATGTCATAGTACCAGCGAAAATGAGCAGTTTTCGGCGAGTTTTGTACGTTGTATGACCTAAGCTATCTATCTACATATACCATCCTTTTTAATCTATGCCCGCCCGTACCGGCTATGGCACACAGAAAAACGCCCTGACGGCTAGTAATGAACATATCGCTCCTGATGGCTATTGATGATGGAGCGTGGTGTAGCGTTGGTCGTTACCTGTTCAGAGCCTTCGATGCTCCACTCCTCTGCACTTGTGTGCGGCTACCGTACTGATTCCGCTTACCGGTGGTTGTCTCAAGGCCTCGTGTTGCGCACGCGCAGTCGCCGTCTGGTGAGGGTCCCGCTACACTTCGCACTCGCAATCGGATTGTGGTTTTGGGGGCAAGCCCGCTGGAGGTGTGAGAAACTTGGCCGCGAGGAGGATGCCGGCGGATCCTTAGAAGCGTCCTTTCTGAACTCAAGTCAATGTCCGCCCCGAGCGCGTGGGTTGCGAACTGTGCGGTGGCGCTCGAATCGCTCTTCCGCCACGATGTTGCCAGAAGTCTTGAGGATGCCAGTTGTTGATCAGTCTTTTCCCCAACAGGTATAGTGTACCTAAAACTCGATGAATAACGAACAGCGATGGTATGTGAAAGCTAACTTTACTGCCTTAATTTCATTTTATTGTTATTTTCAACAAATCCACTCCTCATATCTTGATATCTTGATCTTGTAAGTTTGCTTAGTGTTTGGGCTACAGTAGCAAATTCGTCAGATTGTCTTCGAAAATAACTTGTCAATCCTCATAACTAGTAGATGGTATTGAAGTTTTTCGCTGCCTTGATTTAATACTTTGATGATCTCATTTCACCCTTGGAGATTATTTGACAACAAAAGTATAACAACCACTAAATAAAACTGAAAATAGCGAAAAATTTAACTATCCTATAATATTGCAATATTTCCTGTAAAAGAACAGTTTTTTTTATAAAAACCTTTCATCGTGTCCCTCATCAAATTAAAAACAAAAACTCAAAAATCAATTATATCGAAAGTATTCGTTTGTAAGTTAAAATACGTCTCTACGACGACGATATATCATGTTTAATATGGCTACTAAGACATTACAAATATTCAAAGTTGAAAGTATTTAACGAATTAATTTAACGTTTGGCGAAGCGACATGAAAATTGACGGTGTTTTCATTCATTTCAATGTAGCCGAGCAGTGGTCCAGGCATGGCACCTAGTTCCCATGTGGTGTATCAAGCTAATATCTGTTGGTCAGTTTGGTATTAGCCATCCATGTCCAGTTACATAAAAATCAAAACTCTGTGAAGGAGTGGCTACAATCTGCTACCCAATCATAGAGTTTTAATTGAAATACATTCAATATTAAATCGCATAACATGGAAAACATGAAAGGTAATAACTAGGTACACTTCAAATAAAAATAATCTTGCTGGAGCTTTGTAGATATACATGTGTCCGTGTTTACTTTTCTGTTCTTGCCTCTGCCTTCCGTGCTTAAAGACCCAGTTTATATAAATGTGCAGGATTCAAGGAATACAGCGAGAGTTGCTCTCCTGGAGTGAGTGATGAGCCTCGTGGCTTTGAGTGTGCCAGTATACTATAGCCGAACTGGTCACCTGAGAACACCTGAGATAAAAAAAAAAACTTATTGGTCATCATGTGTATTGATCAAGAGATAAATTATTGAGGATATTATGGATGCTCGCATGATCTCAGATGAAAAAACAACAAGCACACGCGGCCTTCCGAGAAATCTATAGCATCACTGCTTCTAGCTCTTCCCTGCCGTCACCCCATCTGAGCGTTGTGACTAGAATATCGCCCACCTACCCACCGTCTGTCCTTTCTCTACAGGTGTATCCGTAAAACGAAAGACGCTTCTTAGGTACGGATCAAGGGATCTTTATTTTGCCTAACGCATGAATATTTTAGGTCCGCCAATAAAGAATTTTCTTTTCAAAATACATTTATTATTAGTACGTAGTATAAATAAAAAACCGGCCAAGTGCGAGTCGGAATCGCATCCGAAGGGTTCCGTACCAGTCGCACAAGATTTTACAAAAAAAAAAATCACGATTTTTGTATGTTATGTCCCCTTTTTTAAATTTTTTATTGGTATATTTATAACTTATTTGTTGTTATAGCGGCAAAATAAATATACACTCTGTGAAATTTTCAGTTATCAACCTATTACAGTTCAGGAGATACAACCCTGTGCCAGATGGAGGAACGGACGGACAGCGGAGACTTAGTAATAGGGTTCCGTTGGGACCCTTCTGGTACGGAACCCTAAAAATTACGTAGATAAGTGTATGCCACGACCTTTATACTAGCAATCCGACCGTGACCTAATCGTCCTAAGCAATCATTGCCCATTTAATTAAACGAGATAAAACAATTTCAGGATGTGCCTTTTCAGATTTGCCGTACTATAGTCCCCTCGGCACGGGCGCGGGCGCCGTGCATGTAAACGGCCTCTTGGCTGCACTAGTGGCCTTTGCACCGGATCCCATTTCTACACGTAGCACCGGCAAGTGTGTACTCACGAAAATGTAGGAAAACGAAACTCCTCTTTTAAAATATTTTTTCTAGGGCTTTTTTGCTTTGAATTTACTTCTGCTGGTTCCTTCAAAAACCTAGTAAATTCGCCTTGTTTGAGATTTAAGGAATCTATTGTCGACATGTGTTTTTTTTTAATAGTATACTTGAGAAATACAACCCTCAGTGTTTTCGCGAATTTGCGTGGTGTAAAATTATTGCCAAGCCGGATCAAAACATGAATAGTAGTAGTTGAACCACGAACACACGAATCGTCTTATGAAGGCTTACAAAATGAACTCAAACAAACGTCATTGGCACACCACTTCATTCCGGAAGAACGATTCGATCGTCACAGCCACGGAATATTGAGGAGGCAGGAAGTGAAACGTTTGTAAATTTGTTCCAGGACCGCTGTTACCGTTTTACTTAAGACATTTTTGCTCCGCGAATGTATAACAGTCGCAATTGGCTATCCCTTCTTAATCGATAACCAAACAACAAATCCACATTTGTTTAGTAAATATGAACCTTAACGCAATCACTCTATGTTGGAATTCCAATACTGTTTGCAATCAAATGTTACGTCACTTTCGAACACGGCCGCGCGCCTCACACGCACGTGGTCACAAACAACGTAGCGAGACATGACCCGGCGAGCAAAATGACGCCGCGGCGCCATATTATTTCGTAATGCATTTGTCGTAAGTTTTATCGCTATTCATGTAAATGAAACTTACCGGTGATACGAAACTCCTCCATTATGAAGGTTGTGCACCGGCGGTCGTGTTTGCACATTATTATGGCACAGTACGGCATTACTCCTTTTCAATTTTAGATTGTATCACGGATAAGTTAATGCACAGGACAGCCGCAGAGGAGTGAATCATGCGCGTATGAAGTGAGCGGTTCCCCGCTAAAGACCGGCGCGCGAGTTCCGCCCACTTCACAATTCTTACCTCCTAATTGTTCTGCGGTCACAGCACTGACAATTTCGAAAAACGAATGACAGCTGTCAATATTGTACAGGTGGAAAGGAAAAGGACCTCTGGTAAACTTAGCAATATTTGTATACGTGTACTGAATACTAATATTTTACTATAATATTAGTGTTCAGTAGTATATTATAGAAATATGTATACACTTTATAGTACGTATACATGTATGAGTTGAGATAATGTTTATTGCAGTGCATAGCAACAAGATAACGACTTCACTTTTCGGAAACACAAAATTTCGCTCCCGATCTCATTTGCCTCATATCACCTATATAAATTAAAATACACTTAGTAGGTGCATTCAGAAACGGTATTGCCTGTACGTATCATGAAGACACAGCTCTGTCCAGAGAATTTCTCTCTAACAGGTAGGAAAAGTGACGTAGACAAGACCGCAGCTTATTTCCCGTGGGATCTGCTGACTCATAAGTTTCTCTTGCTAGTGGACAGACTTGCGACAATGGATGTATTTACCACGGTGGCTGCCAACTTAAAGAAGTTTGGTCGCTTCAGCTTAAACTTATTTTGGAAACGTCGAAAATTTGCGGTTTCTACAAATATGACATTTCATTCATATAGGCGTGAATCTGAGTGAGGATTACAACATTTAGATTTTAAGAAATTAGATTTTATTTGTTTTGATCAATCTATATCCGGAGCACCCGCCGCAGAAAATTAGAGAATCTCAAACTCATTTATCTGCCGCATCGCCAGGACATAGAACTGTCTGCCGGCGGGTCCCTTTCCTCATACCCATAACCTGGGATTCTTCAAGCGCAATTTGAACAATCTTGATAGCTCAGCGATTGTCCGCAAATTCGCTGGTATGGTGCCTCGCTGAGCGTGGTTTCGCAAGGTAAGGTGTATTTGGCTTATCAGAGTACCTTTGGTATCTTAGCACAGCATCCCATACCGGTTTTTAACCAAACAAGTCACTGTATCCGCGCAAGAAAACATAGTTTTAATTCGTGCATAATTTTGTTAATTGTGTGACTAGTTTCACTTCTATGAATGTATAATATTGCACTTCACTCATATGTGTGCAGTGATTTTCTAGTTATCGTGTCGGTTACCAGTCAGTTTATATATATATGCAGAGATGATAGAGCGCCATACGGTACGATCAAAGCCCACCTCTTTCGCTTCGTCTACAGAAATACATCTTTTCTCTGGTGCTAGGAACCAGTTCTTTACTAATAATTACAACAATTCGGTCCGCCGCCCGGGCACGACACTTCCGCTCACATCTGCTTTGTAATTATGTTTCGTCATTCTTTCGTCACCCATTCGTTCTATATGTCTAAACCACCTTAGCCTAATGCCTGTACTGCCTAACGGACTCACTCTCAGTGGTAACGTAATGCGCCTTTTCAACTTATACAGATAAAGAAAGTGGTATAGGAACGCGGCGCGGATTTAACCTTTGACCGTTAGCATGAGAAGTAATGACCCGCGCCCTTGTGCTATACGTTTTTTAAAATGCATGTATAATGCATTTCTTGCTCGAGAAACAAATAAAAAAATTGACTTCCCTTTAATGCAGGTATTTTCTATTACTACTAAATACATATTAAATCTAATTTCCCGCTCGAAATTGTTTCTTTTCCGCTTACTACTTTTAATATTATTTCCCTAGAAATGCTGCTCACACTCCCAAGCAGCGCGACTCCGGCGAATACATTTCTCACAGCTCACATCTCTGCTTCCGCAAAACGCGCGCTTCTTTGGGTCTTTTTCTATTTAGCGGGCTCCCATCTCGACAAACTACGAGAGCGGCGTTCACACTAACTAAACATGCGAATGGCTAGATCAGTCAGTCAGTCAGCGTGTTTGCGTCCACTGCTGCACATACGCCACTCCAATTTTTCTCTAGTACTTCCGGCCCTCAGCGGTACGGTACCACTGCTTTCCGCCGACGCACTTGATGTCGTCAACTGCGTCGTTAATGGAGAATTCTTCAGTCATCTTCGCCGATGACATTGTTCTTCTGTAAAATTCCCGATTTCAGCTTTAGACCATGCTGGAAGACTTTTATAAAGCATCGATAAACGTAGGTCTGAAGATGAACCAGGACAAAACTAAGGTCATGGTGACCGAGGTTATAACGGGAGGACAAAAAGTTATCGACGGAGAAATTCGGCTGCTTGGTAGACAAGGACTGACTTAGGAGGTAGTGTAACGGTTGTTATAGACGGTGATATGGAAGACGCAAATATGCCCATATATATGGTGACACCTGATATGCAGTGCGCAATATGAATACCCTGTACGATTGCCAAGTTTTAACATTACTCCCCTTTATGAGTTATTTTCTATTGGAATTGAGTTTTCTTCTCATTTCCATTAACATTGTCGAACTTCCAGCATATATTATTCACAAAATATTCTGTAACCTTTCTTCTTAGCGATTCTTGTATCTCAAATGTATAAAATTCATTGTAAAATCTTACCTTTATATAAGGGAATCATCGTGTTATTTCACGGTTCAGCCCGTTCTATCAAACATGTTTCATTTTTCACGGAAGTGAAATTGCTTCCTGAAAAAGAAAGCCACTTTCTTTTCACACTGCAAGCAGTGAAGTCAATCCTCAACAATCCTCGCAGTTTCCTTTCAAAATGGTGGCGTGGGTCGCAGAATCTTGATGTGTTAGTGGTTCGATTGAATCGGACAGGTAAGGCGAAGCTTCTTACTGGATTCCCTTTCGCTACTCGTCGTTGTAAATCATAGAATTAAATTTAGAATCATTCACCATTTTATTTTTGAGGCACGTTCTTCGCATGTGTCTCGCACTCATCTTTATCCAGGCGACCCATAAGGCACTGATGCCAGCCTTATAGGTTATGTTGTCAAAAGGGTTTGTTCGATCGTTGCCGTCGATATTTCTGCAGATTTTGGTCTCCGGGCGCACGTGCTACCACGCGTGTAAGGCCGCATCTAAGGCTGCCTCCGGTTCCTGGACTCACGACGTCTCCTAATCGCAGGCGCGTGTTAGCGCTCGTCGCTGCAATATATTCGGTGAGCAAAGTAGTTTTTTCAAGTGTAATATCTCTCGCTAGTTATTAAAGCCTTTCCCTTTTTTTCTCGAAATTAAAATCTAACTTCATCGTAGTGCTTTGATGACCGTTTCAAATGTAAAGATGACCGTTCTCTAGCCTCAAGACCGTTATTGAAGATGACGTGCTGCCCTCACGACGCCCTCTGCGTCATGAAGGCGATGGTTCCGGCTGGTGGTCGGTTGGCGAGAGGCGACTAGGTGCGTCCGCTCAGTACCCGAATTCTCGTAATGGAGGGTCCCCATCTCCACGCTCGCCAGATGTCCCTAACCACAAGTTGAATCTCGTCAATTCCTCATAGACTATCTGTAGCTCTGTTTACTTAAAATGTACTTTATACGAGCGGTAAAGTCGAATACTTAATACTTGTACCTATACTTTATATTTTCTCAACCAAAGACAGACATTAGGTTCCATATGAGTGTCCTGTATACTATAATTTTGATTTAACTGTAATTTAGAATCCTGTCATATTTTTTTTTAACTTATACCTTTAACTATTTAATAAATACATATGTCCGGAGCTTGCATTTTCCTGATGATAACCACGACCCAGGCGCCCGCGGCAGTAGAGTGACGGATTCAACTGGGTTGGGCCTTCTTCGGAGAGCTTAAATTCGCTCTGAGGTCTAACCTTCCGCAAAATTTAAAGATCCATTGCGTCCTCCCGATTATGACGTACGGGTGTGAAACGTTGACTCTGACGGTCGCCATTTTCCAAAGGTTGAAAGTTGCCCAGCGAGCATTGGAGCGAGCCATGCTGGGAATATCGCTACGGGATATGGTGCGTAACGAGGCAATCCGCCGACGTACCAAAGTAGTCGATATTGGGCACCGGGTGGCTAAGCTCAAATGGCAATGGGCTGGTCACGTCAGCCAAAGAGACGACGACCGTGGACAGGAAAACGGAATGTCGGAAAACTACCCGCCAGGTGGGACTACGACATCAAGTGGCTAGATCAAATACCAAGAAATCAACTTATTTAAAATGCTTGCATGATAATATTTTAAATGTTTACAATGTTCTATATGAAACGCTTTCAATATTAACAATACTTTATACCCGACTGCGCAAGAAGGAGGGTTATTTTTTTTCGAATATCATCGACACATCGTGAGTAAGCCGTTTTCCAAAAACCTTAAAATGAGTGTTAACCACTGTAATCTCAATTTATATCAAAGTGCTTTATGTCAACATCTTATAGTAGTCCTGCAGGTAATGGGACAACGAGATATGCAATTTTATATCTCAGCTGTAAAAGCATCTTTAAATGAACCGCCAGTAGTATTTTAATGATTCGCTAAGTGAGCAAAACAATACAGTTAATTACAGGTGCAGAGATCACGACATCAGCAATTTATTGGATGGGGAGATAAAATTCGTAACTACAGCCCTTATGCCCATTGACATTAATATACCAGACATGACAGAGGTTATTTCCAATACTGATGTAGAAGAAAGATTGATTCCTATATACGGGTTAAAACGGAAAACTGCACCTCCTATTAGTCTATTGAAAGAGCAGAAAGCTGAAGAACTAGGATGGGTAAAGTTGTTCCCAAGTGGTCGAAATGGACTTCAAGAAGAAAGGCCTGTTCCCCGCTTGATTACTATCAAGCGCGTGTTATAAGCAGCGACAAAAGATTCCAAATTAATGAATAAATATTTTATGCTCTTTATGTGCGCACGTGAGCTGGACGGAGCAGAACCAACAGATATCAAACAAAATGTTCACCTGGTAATGCGCAATATTCGCGGTACGTCAGGGTACGTCTGCATATTGACACAAATCATGCACAGATCTTCTCGCAATGGTGAAAAATTTAAGGCCCCCTCACTGGTATTTAACTTTATCGTGCAATGATTTAAACTGGGCCGATATGTTAAATGCTTTTTTTTTGCTGATGGTCGCCCAAATTATCCAATTGAAGACCTAACCTTTTCAGAAAAACGGCGGCTTGTAGAGGCGTATCCAGTAACTTTATCGAGGCATTTTATGTTTCGTTTTAGTGCATTATTTGGAAGCCTACAAGCCAAAAGGGAATGATCCAATTTTAGGAAAAAATATCGTTGATATTTGGTGGTGGGTAGAATTTCAGCTGCGAGGAAGTTCCCATATTCATATGGTTGTATGGTGCATTGATTTGCCACCTTTTGACACTGCTAAAGGAATACAATTACTGGAACAGTTAGTTACGTGTAAGATTCCCAACGTCGATGATGACTCTTAATTGCACGATTTAGTTGTCCAATTACAGTCACATCGACACACCCAAAGTTGCTACAAAAATAATCAAAATATTTGTAGATTCGGATTTCCGAGGCCGATCTCGGATAAAACTGAATTCTAGACTGACGACCGAGTAACAAGAAACGGCGGGAAATTTTATGTTTTTAAAAGAAACGATTCAGAAACTATGATTAACTGCTATAACCCTCGTTTGTTAAAAGTATGGCGTGCCAATATTGATTTTCAGCCTTACGGTTCAGCTTTAGGAGTAACCTACTAGATTTCAAAGTATATTGCTAAATCTGAACCTGGTGAAGTCTCAAGGTTAATTATACAGGCTATAAGGTTCGCGGTGAAAGCAAGGCGGGTCGATTGATTTTTACTATACAAAATGCAATTCTTACGCAAAGGAAAATTTCTACAAATGAATGTGCCTTCCGTTTTTGTCATTTAAAACTGCGTGATATTTCTCGTAAATGCATATTCGTAAACACTTGCGTGCCACAACAAAGATATCGAATATTAAGGATTGATTCTGAAAATTTTGAACCGCACAAAATCTTGATTGATAGGTATGTTCACAGGCCTCTTTCTCTTGAGCTAGACTCAAATCTAGGTGAGTTCGCAATCTGGTATAATGTAGTTTATTTTAGAATAGATATTGATGAAGATCAAAGCTTACGAAACTCACAACGAGGACTTGCCTACTGGTCCAAATATTACATTACTAGACAATCTAGGAAGGATGAGAAAATTAACACGTCCAGTAATACTTCGAACACGTTATTTTACGATAACATCAGATCCAGAAGCGTATTATTATTCCTTAATTTTGACTCATGTTCCATTTCGGACAGAAGAGTAATTGTTAGATGGATTTTACTCAGCTCGAGCAGCATTTTCGGCTCAACTGCGTCCATGCAAGAAGTGTTTAATGCGGAAACTATGATGCAAGTGGAAACGGAAATACAGCAAGCTTTGAGCCGTATCGTAGCTGAAATTTCAGGGCAATACAATTTTATTACAAATATTAATATACTCCCTCAGCCTATTGAACACGTACTAGATGATGAGAGACACATTTTCATTGGTGAAACTGAAGAGCCAAATGGTAATTGTATGGCAGACAATGAGTTTGAAAGAGCTGTTACATCGCTGAATTTGAGTCAGAGACAGTTATTCTAAAAAATCTCTCAAAAGTTATTAGACGTCACAAATCCTGACCAAATACTGATTTTTTTCACCGCAGGAGCTAGCACTGTAAAAACGTTTACTTTAAAAGTTATGACCGAACAAATTCTAAGGTTAAGTCACACAGAATAAGGAAAAAGTGTAGCTGTCGCTGCAGCTCCAACCGACGTAACAGCCAGGCTCATTGGTGGTAGTACTGTACATTCCACTTTTGCGTTGCCTTTTGAAAATGGACGTGCTGAATCATTACGTCTGCTCCCGGGCGAAAGGTTACAAAGATACGACATAAGTGGAGATCGATCAATTGGCTCATTATCGATGAAATATCTATGGTACTCTGTTTGACCCTAAGAAATGTTCACATTCGACTGAAGCAGCTGAAACAAGATCAGAGCTACTATTATGGGATAAATGTTTTTTTTTTCGGCGATCAGATGCAGTTACCGCCAGTATCCAAGGTTGCAGGTGGTGCATACTGCTTTCGACAGCCTTTTTATTTGACCGGCGAAATCAATCTGTGGCAATTATTTTTGCGAATTGCCCCAAACCACGAGACAGCCAGGCGAAACTACTTATGTAGATTTATTAAATAATATTCACGTTGAAGAATTGACGATGGATCAACTTGCAGTCGTAGGATCTCACTCAGGGGTTTATTTGCCGATGGATAAGCTGTGAGTATTTTTCCGACTACGAGACAAGTTGGTTCGTATAATTCAACAATTACTGCTGAGTTAGGTAAATCATTAAAACTGTATCAATTACATGCTGTCGACATCTCATTAGAAGCAAAAACCTATGGCCAGTGCCCATGTAAAGATTTCATATCTGACGATACAAACAAGACGGGGGGCATTCTCAGTACATTATGTATTGGGGTTATGTATGTTGGATCGCGAGTTATGTTACGCCTCAACATAAATGTTAACCATGGTTTAGTGAACGGCGCTATGGTTGTTATTCGAAAGTTTGAGTTGCCTGCCCTTCGCCGAGATCAATTAGAAACAGGAGAGTTACCACAAGCGATATTTGTTGAGTTTGACGACCTCACAATAAAACATAATAACCAGGAGCTGTTGAACAAGTTGAACTCTGTGCAATTGATTTTGATGCACTTCGGGGGCAAGGAAAAATTCAACGTAGGATGTTGCCTTAAATTCTCAGTTGGGCTGTAACAATCTATAAGCTCCAAGGTACAACACTCGATCTGGCGGTTGTGGACCTCGGCTCCCGTATATTTGCAAAAGGTCAAGCATATGTAGCCCTTAATCGAATGAAACATTCGCTGGATTGGCTATCAGTATCCTTGATCCTAAAAAACTATTAAATCAACCACATGATCATTTACGGGACTCAGTTTATAGAATGAGTCCCGTAAAGCCTCAAAGTTAACATGACGAAACTTTTAGAAGATTAAGGGGCAATTTTACCACCATTCGATAAGGCTGTCTTGAATGAGCATGATTGACAGTGTTCACAAACGCAGTCGGAGGCATCAAATACATTCCCTATGATTTATATTTTGTTTTCAAATCCGTTAAAGTGTATTTATGCGAATTTCATGATTTCCGGCTTAATACGCGAAACAAACACACAAACTCAATTTCGCATGCATAATGTGAAAGTTAAAATATTGGAACTTCTCCTACTACGTATTTTCTTGCTCTACCCATATCACCAACACATTTGCTAATCATTCATGATGGACGGAATCAGTCTTATTATAATTAAGTTTTGCTAAAAATTTTTTTTAAGTTTGTTTGGGAAAATGAGAAGGAGAATGTAGGTGTGTATGTTTGATGTGTGAATTTGCAATTTCGATGGAATCTTCCAGAAAAAGATGGGTAAATATTTCACACAGAAAACAACACTAGGCAAGGCAGTAAAAAGAGAACATGGAGCACATAAGAAAATATAGTAAATAAAACTTTCTTAAAAACACGCCGTTATTTAAATGCTCTAAGAAGAAGAAAATAAACTTTTTATTAAATCAAAAAACATCAACTTATAATATCACACATTGTATGTACATGATATAAAAACTTGTCATTGCCCACTTCGCTTGGACGTGCACGTCCTAGGACAAACGTAGCTTAGTTGCGGGTACGATAATGAAAACTTGAAGGATTACAATACAACGTTCAAGGTTTCTTCTTTTAAACAAAACAAGCCTATTCCAATGCCGTTACTAGTAAAAAATCCTCCCGTTAGTCAGGGAATTACATCCCAAGTTATTACCCGAAACAAAACCTTATAACTGATGTTCACTATTTGCATGTTCTCACAGTGTGTACCCACCAGAAGAGGAATGCTTCACGCGACCGCGCTGCGGAGGTGGCGTTATTGTGTTTATAGGACGTACACGCGACCTCTTATTCTTTTTTGAGGTGTGGCTTTCATTTGGAGCTGTGTGGAAACAGGTGACTGGCGCAGCCTTATAAAGAATGTCTCTCGCCCACGTTTCGTTTTCTTGAATGACGTCCCAAGCTTTCATCTCCAGCGGGCAATGAGTTATCGCTTGAGTGAAGAAAATTCTCACAGGTGAAGCCAGGATTTTGATCGCTGCGACCTTCAATCAACAAAACTACGAATACATTATTAGTTTTCTGATATTTCAGGCTAAATATGATTGTGATATATTTTTGTGTTCGATGGATACGATATTACCGTTATCTCATTAATTTGTGTTTTAGCGACATCTAAATTTGAAGCGTTGTAATTAGATTTTGAAAATAATCTGAAAAAGTGTATGGTCGTGACATTCGTCAGCAGCAGGAATTATTGATAGTATATAGGATTGTGATAGTAATTTTATCATTTCACATAGTTTCTATCCTTTAAATTGTTAACAATAATATATATATATATTTTTTTTATGCGACCTGACATGGATGGCTAATACCACACAACTACCGTTATGATATTAGCCCAATACACCACATTCCCGAAGGAATTAGGTGCCATGCCAGGACCTTCCCTTTATGAGCACGGCTACATTGAACTGGATGGAAAACACGGACAATTTTTTCATTGCCGCTTCGACCATCTTTTCATCCAATGCGATGGTACCAACCCGGGCGGGCTTAAACCCTACCACCTAGTAGGGGAAGGGGACCTACTGTTTTACATGGATTCCGAACCATGGAGCAGCTCGCATTCGTGACGAAATGCACTTATCGAACTCTTAAAGAGAAAGACAGTGGTGCAAGTTGGTATTGAACCCGGGCCTCTGGTACGCTAGGCCAGTCCCCGCACCACTAGGCTACGAGCCGCTCAATATATATATATAATATATATTTTTTTTAATAATATAGATATAATTTGAGGTTAAAAAGCGACATTTGGATTGAAACACAAACGTCTTATTTTGGCCTAGAGATGGATCTGAAGGAGGGACCTTGCGGTTTTCGGTTTACATGTCACCTCCTCCAATAATTAATGGACGATGGGATTGGAGGTATGTTACAAACTTTAACAAAATTGTGTAAATATTTATTTGCTGGACGACAATCCCACATAAAGGCACTTAACATTCTTTCGGAGGTGAAGGGTATTTATTGTATCTTAAGCGCGGCATATGGCGTACTCCAGGACCTATATAGGTTCCCGCGACCCCCATGGGTTTTCGAACTTTCATCGGGGCTGCAAAAACCATGCCAGCCGGCCAGGTGATTCCTCACACCACGTTTGAAGGACTCCAGTCGTAATTTGGAGGAAATTACTCGGGAGTTGATTTCAATGTTTACCGACCCTATAGATACATAATCTAGAGGATCGGTGGGTTCTTATTTTGAAATACGACTGTGAATTTGTTCATTTTATCCCTTTCTTTTATGTGACTGGACATGATGGCTAATACCACACCTTCTGTCATGGTATTAGCCCAACACACCACATGGGAACTGGGTGCCATGCCAGGACCTTCCTTATATTGCTCGGCTACATTGAACTGGATGGAAAACACGGACAATTTTCATTGCCGCTTCGACCATCGTTCATTCAATGCGATGGTACCAACCCGGGCGGGATTAACCCTACCACCTAGTAAGTAAGGAAGGGGACCTACAGTTTAACGTGGAATCCGAACCACGGCCAGCCTCTCTCAACGGTCTAACGGTCACCCATCCAAGACCAGACCGGACCCAGCGTTGCTTAACTTCGGAGAGCGATCGCCGAAGTGTCGCGCCACTGGGCCACTGAGGCTGGTTCCGAGTTGAGCGAAGGTAGAAAGGGGACTCCGACAGCGTTATGCAGCTCCGTCGAGCATTATCCATAATAAAGACGATAGAAGACAGACCCTTCATCCCTTAGGAGTTGGAGGGTCTCCAAATTCAGGAATACCTTGGGATCGTCGACGAAACGTACGGCCCGACGCCTGAGCAGGCCCTGTATAAATGTTCACGATATATCTGTTGCTTGAAACTTACAATGGAATTGATTATTTTATCAGATGAATCATAACTTAATTAAAGCCATGCCAACATTTTCGAACATCATTTGCCGCCCTTCGAATCGCATCAAGATAAGGCGAAAAGCCCCAAAATGTCCTTTCGCCCATTACCCTTAATCTGCCATCTCCTCTCTTCAATAATCAAAGGCGAAGTGACTTGAATCTTGAGACCGACAATAAGGCGTTGGTGGCAACTCGCTCGCGATAATTTCAAAGTATTTAATTACTTTGAAGATGTTCACGAAGCAGGATCTCACATATTATTCTTGCTGTGTCCCTGACATAAATCGACAATAATCTGCTAAATAATTTTGTATATCCAAAAATTTTACTGGCTGTCAAGTTAAAAGGCTGACTGTGGCTTATTCGAATTCTTAGACCAGAAATATAATTTTCTATCTATTAATATTTTTTTAATACAATGCTTCTTCTATAGTCTTTTATTTTATTTAGATTTCGCTGCATCAACTTAGTTTTTTTAACAAGTGACTCTCTGTGCCGTAGACCTCGTGAGTCTGTCTTTGCATAGTACAAAACTGAATAATTTTTTACCACGCATCTTAAAACAAAATCCTATTGTTTTCCGTGTATGTTTCTCACTTATTACGCACCTAACGCTTTAGGTCTTGTCACAAAACATTTTTTTATGAAATATCTAAAAATGTTTCACATATTTTAAAAACGGGATCAACAAAAAAAACCATGTAATTATTGGAACCTGCTCGCAAAAATTTACGAAGATCCGTTGAGAAATGCAGCCTGCAGAGAAGAACAGCCAGACAAGCGGAAAGTATTTTTGCCCAAGTTGAAACGTCACGCTCGCTCGTTCAATTAGATGCCTAAAGGTAATGTCGTTTGCATCAAATACACGTCTATTGTCCAGAAGGATAGGCAGATATGATAAAGCGCCAAAGGTTACGATCACAGCATACTTTTTAGGGTTCCGTACCCAAAGGGTGAAAACGGAACCCTATTACTTAGCCAAAATAAAAATTCAAGGGGGGCCCCATACAAGGAACGTGACTTTTTTGTGTCAAATCTTGTACGATGGTACGGAACCTTTCGTGTGAGAGCCCGACTCGCACTTGGCCGGTTTTTTTAGCTTCCTCTATGGACATACATCTTTTTGTACATGCTCTACTACGTCCTGAACAGAATGTTTAGGCACTCGGTAAAGATTGGAATCGAACGAATACTATATAAAATTAACGAATGTCTGCTTACATTGATTGAAATAAAACAGAGCTGTTTTATTTATGTGATATCTCTAAAATGCCGGTGGCGCCATTAACCGAATGCGAAAATGTAGCCTAAAATTAAAAACAGGCATTTTAGATTGCTCTTAAAATCGAATAAAATAATCGTTTTTTTTTAATCTACGGCCAACCGATCATATAGGTTTAGCTAAACACAAAAAAAACTATAATCCTGCTATTAATTACGATCTTACGTTATTTTATAGAAATACCTAAATTATCAACAGTTCAAATTCTGGACCTTACTGTTTTCAACTATAAAAATCAATATTTTGTTACAAAATATACAATCTAAAACCCAAAATATTATCCAACCCATAAATTACGGTTTGAGGGTCATATGGAATACTGCTTTTTAAAAATATCTTCAATTTGTCCGAAGATATTTCCGATTATTTTCAAAATCAAATTACAGACGTCGCTGTTTAGCCTTTAATTAATGACGAAACTGTCGTGTCGCAACCATAAAAAAACTCACTAAAAACTCAAGACATTATCAATTCAATTTCATATTTCGCCCGCCGCCTCTTGTTCTTACTTGAAAGCTCTAATACCCCTGTAGACGTACTTCCCCTCCGAAGGTGCTTTTTCAGTGCGCTCCGCTGCGTCCCGCGCCCGGCCGCCTCCCCCGCCACCCCCACCGCCAGCCGCGCCCCGCAGGTGACGTCATGTCGGCGCACTGAAGCGGCAATATACTTTCACAAGGTTCAGCAAGGGCTGCCGCTCCCGCGAAGGGATTTTCATTCGCTGGGCGCCGCTTTTGTGACAACGATGGCGTTATGTTCACGAGGGCATTTTCCTCTTATACTTCTCTTATTTTTTGTGATGGTAAAATATAAAGTCATTAGAATTTGAGCCTTCTCCCTGGCATGTCAGTGTTTCTTGACTTAAAATAAATAAGAATAGTTCACATATTCAGTAATATTTTAATAAAAATATACTTTTTTCGTACTAATCAAGAGCGTCGTATTTATCAATGAATTAAATATAAATGAACTGTGAAGCTACGATACATTAATAAAAGGAAAAACCCAAATCTCTTTTTTTTTTTTTTAATAATGTGTAATCTCAGATTATAAAAATATTAAATTGTTATATCTGTCCGATTCAAATTATCATCATTCCTTGTTTCTCATCCATTCATAAAAACTTCACATTCAAATTATTTGTTGTAATTAAACATATGACATCAAAATAAATATTGTTTTATTTTCGGTTTCCAAGATCAAATGCCTGATTTTCAAGCAACTACTGAACTCTAACAAACAAACCCGAGCACTCAAATCCACCTGTCTCGCTACCTAATATCTGAAACGCACCGAACTGGAATTTCCAGGGCGCTTGACGGCCGTCTGCGTCCTTAATTAACTAGTAGTTATTAATTAATATTTCCAACTGTACTTAGCATAAAATTGAGTGTCTGGGCGCAGATGCGGTGAAAAGTTTCAAGGACGATCGAAAACTTGTGGATTGCAACTTAACAGCCGGTGAAGCCAAGCGATGGAACGTGTAATGTTCATGCGTGTGTTTTATTTTATTGTAGGAATATTTGGGTGATTGAGCTCCGCTCATAATCTTTTATTGAAAAACAGGTACTGAAAATATCTTATTTTTTTACTTGAAACACCATCCACTCTGAGCTTTGTTACTTTTTCATCTTGTTTTTAAATAATCTGGTTTATTTTTTCAGCCTATTTGCAACATTTGCTTTGACGGGTGTCAAAGCAAATGAATATGTGTCGAGTCGTGGGACACATGACATTTTCTCTCACACTAAGCTCATATGCGCACACTATTGGTCGCTCACTTGTAAAAGACATATTCTATGTTGAGTGAGTGCCGGGGAATGTAACCGGCTTAAATACCACACAAATCAACATTTCAACCAATCAAAGAGCGGACGGTACATAATTTGATGCATTATGATTTATGCTTTTGATTATTACAAAATGTTGGCGAATTCAGATTTAACTTTTTATAGCTAAGTCACCAAGTTATAGCAAAATGAATAGATGAAGAATAATTTAATGACCCAGCGTTTATCCAACGTTTACAAATATAGTTACAAATTGATCGTCAAACCTTAAGTTATTATGTTTTGTTGATATTTTAGTGGTTATCTCCTCCGTGGTACAGGACCCATAAGACGTGAATATTCATAGAGAATCGGTTGCAGCTGCTATAGTTTCCACAGGAGTTCCTCCGATGAAAGTAGAATTAAATAATCCGATTTGTAGGGGGAAGGGAGGTATGCGCATCATGGAAGCTTCCTAGAGCTGAACTGAAATTGGAAGAATTTTGAAACAGTTTTTATGTTTCACAACTATTCAGGAAGAGTTTGTTTCCTGTACCTACCCTAGTTTGTGCTTGTAATTGGATGAAAGATGGTCGAACTGCCAATAAAACATGGTCCTTTTATCGATCCAGTTCAATGCGGCCGTGCTCATATAGGGATGGTCCTGGCATGGCAGCTATCTCCTTCGAAAGTGCGGTGTGACGGGCTTACATCATGACAGTTGGTTTGATATTAGCCATTCGTGTCAAAAAACATGATTTGGTTAGCAATGAGATTTAGAAAACAGACCTGAAAAGTAATAAAACATATTCATAAATAACCATAGATAAATCGAACTTAGATCTAATTCTAATTCATAATATGCATTAATTATTATTATTTAAGTAACTACAGTTATTGGAACTAAAAATATTATTGGAATTTATACGGTACAGGATCTCGATTCAGGTTTTAAAAAAAATTCTCAAAATAATTGTTCCAGAAGCGCAGGCCAGTTGCAACAGATTTATATTTTAATAGCCCCTTCCTTTGCACGCCAACCTCTTTGAGGTGATCTGGAGTCAAAGGAATGTGGAATTCCTGGAGGTTCTGTGCTTTGAACTGTAAAAACTCTCCGACGTGTGCTCTGAAATATATAAATACCAGCAATACCCATTTTCTTCCTGAGGAACTTCTTACGGCATTGTTTGTATCTACAAACAATAACGGTTTAATAGTAATAAATATTATATCATTCGTGCTGTGTCAGCGTCATGCTGTGTCGATGTGCCGAGAAAACTCGGCGAAATGTAACCATTTTAGGGTACAAACCGTACTTACAAAACCTAATATCAGTGTGAACTACGGTAAACTCAAATCATACATAATGCGACCAGAGCGGTCAGTCTGAGTTCTCACCTAAATTGGCGTGTACGTAACTTCGAAGTTCCGTAAAAACGTCAAACTCCATACCAGTATTTACTAGATATTCTGTGGTTTTACTTATTCAAGCTGTCAAAGTCAAACTCGGACTTCCGATTTGTATGAAAACACTGAGTCGGCGTAAACGGCAACGTCGACGTATTTACGGCAACGTTGAGTAAGCTGTCAAATCAAACTCGGACTCGCCAATGTTAGTTCGCTTAACGCCCACTGTGCGCGCTCTTCAGTTTCTCCATACACTTGAAAACGCCAGTCGATCGGTTTGCCGTAAACGCCAATTTAGGTGACAGCTGAGACTACGGGCTCAGTTGATCGATGTGAGGACACTTAAAGTTTCGATTATTCTGCCCACCTCCATAATTTTACACTACCAGACAAGATACTCAATATCACTTTGAATCAGGCAGACAATAAGAATGTACGGTTTTCGAAATGATCTTGGAATATTTATAAAGCACGTAACCAAGTATACAATCGAGCCCACTGCATTTTTTGCCGTGCATGTCGTAAGTGGTGACTGAGGGATACGTTCTCCTTGGATTGGATTTCACGTACCAGGTGGTAGTCAGGTAGAGAGACGAATTCGGTTAACGGGGGTCGTAGAGGCCATAAAAATATCCCTTGTTTTCCATCTTGTTCAATGTAGCCGTGGAATATAAGGAAGGTCCGGGCATGGCACCTAGTTACTGAATGGTGTCTAGGAATAATATCATGACAGTAGGTGCGGTATTAGCCATCCTTGTTCAGTTAATAAAAAAATATATTTAACCCTCGCAGCGAACTTTTTGGTGAAATTATTCAAAACTCACTCGAATTGACCAAATCACACTTTGTGAAGTCGAGGAAATAGAATTCAGGGAATTAATGACGGTGATTAATCAAATTTTGATCAAAATTTGGTCATGGTTGACCAGCGAAATACTGTAACCGATACTTCTTGATCCTACGAATAATTATTTTAGCAGCGGAAATTCCTTTTTTCGGCACATTAAAATAATTCTGACGGAAACATTTCTGTCAATATCGACCTTATGTCTCTCTATAATAAGACGGATTTTCGCGAATATCGACCAAGCTATATCAACCGAATGGAGCTAAAGGAGTTAAATCAAATAGACGATAGATAGATAAACTTACCGGTGTAGATAACTTAAGGAGAAAACTTGCCGAATTTTTTTTTTTGTTCGCTCTTCTTCACCAGACGTAATGAAACCGGCAGAAAAAATGTTGTTAATGAATCCGAATTTGTAATACACATCTAAAGGAAGAAATAAAAAAACTGAAATTTTAAAAATCGAGAATACCAACAGCTAGTTTTAAAAAGAGAGAGTAATCTCTCAAATGTTGAATTAGATGATTTTACATTTATATTTTAAATATTATATACATTTGTCATAATATTTTTCCTTTCACAACTTCGTTCTATAATAAACTCTGTAACAATATGGGTGTAATTGCCTGAAATAAACGATGTTATTATTATTATTATTCACAGTTGGGCGTTACAATTTACACTCGCTTCGGCGCTGACAGGCGGCGCTTACAGGCGAGGAGATCCAGCACACGTACACCCTACCTACTCACTTGACAAATGCAGAAAATTTTGTTATATACCATAGCTGGCGTTTCTTACAGCATTTAACATATAAGATTATTCCAATTGGAGCAAGCTTGTCCCTAAAAACAGCACCCGTGCGAATGGATTCACACCAGGTCCAGCCATCACCTTTTCTTAACCGTTAGAAAATACCTTGAAGCGATGCCTATTCTAGAGGAACCATATGACAATTTTAGTTTGAATACGACCACTTACTGCTTCCGTCATAAACTACTGCATTGTCTCATATTCACAGATAATACAACTAAACAGCTGCGACTATCATAAAATCATATTGCGTATGACACTAATTATGCCATCACAGGATACAGAACGCTGTGACAAATTTTCGTAATCGTGGCCACGGTCGTTACCATGGCACTTGGCTGCTTTTTTGTGTTTTTAAAAACTTTAATTTGCAACAATTTAAGCGCTAACATCTGCGATCCGATCGCAGCATCAAGTGCGTGCGGTCCACCTGTATAATTGGCCGTAAAAGAGTAGGGTTGCCACCGCAATTGTTGACCCCTGACAAAAAGTGTCCAAAGTTTGGGCCAGCCCGGCCGGGGGTCATAAATATCGGGGACCCGACGCCGACACCCGCCGACATTGGCCGACACCCGACGACACCTCGACCGACACTTAATTTATGCGGGTTAACTTTTACGCTTCCGCCGACTGAATTTAAAACTGTTATGGGAGCTCTGGTTCAATTGTAATGATTCGTGAAAATTGTTTTTTTAAAGATGGCTGACGGATTTCATCAATTCGTTTTTTTTATTGTTTTTTTTATGCGACCTGACATGGATGGCTAATACCACACAACTACCGTTATGATATTAGCCCAATACACCACATTCCCAGGAATCAAGTGCTATGCCAGGACCTTCCCTTTATGAGCACGGCTACATTGAACTGGATGGAAAACACGGACAATTTTTTATTGCCGCCTCGACCATCTTTTCATCCAATGCGATGGTACCAACCCGGGCGGGCTTAAACCCTACCACCTAGTAGGGGAAGGGGACCGACAGTTTTACATGTATTCCGAACCATGGAGCAGCTCGCATTCGTGACGAAATGCACTATCGAACTCGGAAAGAGAAAGAAAGGGTGCATGTCGGAATTGAACCCAGACCTCTGGTACGCTAGGCCAGTCCCCGCGCCGCTAGGCTACGAGCCGTTCAAAAAATTCGTAATTTTGTTTTTTAATTGGATGACATGACAAAACTGCCATGGTCGCACGGTTCCAGTAAGTCTTGAAATACGTGATTTCCGTCTAAAAAACTTTATATTTAGCGAAATATTTGACCTCACTCAACAGCTGATCATTATTACTAATCCACTCACACTTCGCACTCGCTCTGTCAGTAATCGTTATATTATTTACTTGTATCTGAAATTGAGACCAAACAAAGACCGTTGCGATGTTGACCAAGTACTTGGTGCAAAAAAAAGTTAGGAATTATTTCTCTGCACAGAGTACGACATGAATATACATGACCAAACCTAGTCTTTTAAATCGAAATGGTTGTTTTCTTTTGATAGTTTTTTGAATAATTCTCTAAATTACTCCTTTTTAGGCTACTACTTTACTAAGCCTCCGCTGTCCGTCCGTCCATACGTCCATCTGTCATAGTGCTGTATCTCATAAACCGTTATCGGTAGACAGCTGAATTTTTCACAGAGTGTAGATTTCCGTTGCCCCTAAAACGACAAATAGTAAAAATAAAAATTAAAGGGGCCACAATAAAAAAACAAGTGTTTTAATTGAGTCAATTCTTGTATAATGGTACGGAACCCTTCGTGTGCGAGTCCGTCTGGCACATGGACGTTTCTTTTTTTAATATTTTGTCCAGAAATTAAATCACAGATAATAAGTTTATTTACTTTCTTTCACTGTTGTTACACATTATTATTAAAATGTTTTCGAATAGACAGTGTCATAAATCGCTTACTTGTTTAAGTCCACAATGCGGTATCGTGGTAATAGTTATATTATTTACTTGGATCTGAAATTGAGACCAATCAAAGACAAAGTCCTGTGATGTTGACGAAGTATGGTACAAAAAAAAAGGTAGGAATTATTTCTCTGCACAGAGTACGACATGAAAATAAATGACCAAACCTGGTCTTTAAATCGTTGTAAATCGCTTGCTTGTATAAGTCCACAATGCGGTATTGTGGTAATAGTTATATGATTTACTTGTATCTGAAGTTGAAAGGCGGCATTGTGGACTTAAACAAGTAAGCGATTTATAACACTGTCTATCCGAAAACATTTTAATAATAATCACAGATAATGTTGTTATATCAAAAATATAAAAAATCACCTGGCTCCCGTGATCCCGAATGTTCGGTATAGGTTCACTAATTGCCTAGAACTATTTCGCGCCGGATTAATTCACTCATCACGTGTAATTCGCGAGCATCGTATCACGCGAGCAAGATCAGGCAGCACTCAAGAGGAGATAGTTCAGGACTTACACCCTGTTACCCCGAGCGGCGAGACGGAAGAGATGATATGTAAGTGTGGTGTATCGGGAATATGAGAGTGGTGCCCGAATAATATAGTAAGTTGATTTTTTTACTTGAGGGCACTCAGTCAAACTTCAAAACACCCAATCGCACAATGCGTTGAAAAAAATTTAATTTTACACCTCTGTAGGAGAAACACGTAGGTTTAGAATGTAAAGACATACAGAGTCAACTGACGGGTGAGACCAAAATATTTTTTTACAAAATGTACTGAAATTACTTTTTTTACTTATTTTTTTTTATTCCTAGCACATTATCTTTTCTTCAAAACACTCTCCATTAATCTCTATACAAATTATTCGCCTGAACCAGATATGGAACAATTTATTCCAGTGTTCCTTCGATGATAGGTAAAAAAATCCTATTTCGTAGGCAGCGACCGCTTCTTCGAAACATAAAAAATGGAATAAATAGATCGTTGTCATTACGTATCCGAGATTTAAAAAAATGTGCTTCTTAAAAATATAGAATATAGAGATGCGTTCTATTTTCAAAAATCGAGCATCTCAAAATGTACATTGATCAACGTAATTTGTAGTTAAATACCTCAGAAGTCAAAATGTTACTTTAGATTGATAATTGGTCGTTAGTATTTTTAAAAATATGGGGCATATTTTTTTAATTCGATCTATTGGCTTATACATTTTAAATAAATGTGTTGGCTTAATTTACGTAAACGCACCATTGATGCATAAATAAATAGTTCCATTTGAAAGGAAAACGTATGTGGGTCAATGTTGTACACTCGCTAGAAGAACCATATATGTATAAATTGCAATAATGCTTTTTATATTTGTCCGATTTTGCTAATTCACTTGCGGTGCCTCCTCAAACTTCTCGTTTTGACTAGTACCAGCACCTCAAGTTCAAGTGAGACTGTCAGCGATTGGTAGGGTGGCGTTTACCATGCTGCTGCCTGTACACATTCAAGGGGCGTGTCTTGATATTTCGAAAATACTGTGCCCAGCAGACAGGAGAGATATAATCAGTAGAATAAGCGCACGTTTGTTTGTGAGTAAATTAACATGTAAGGAGCGAGGTGAAAAAATTGTATGAGTTTACATCTGTTAGATACTGACATGTATAGAATGTCATTCGGCTTCTTTCAGTGAGCTGTTCAAGTCTTAGGCATGGCATATTAGTTCGTTTTTAGGGTACCGTACCCAAAGGGTGAAAACTGAACCCTATTCCTAAGCCTCCGCTGTCCGTCCGTCCGTCCGTCTGTCACAGGGCTTTATCTCATGAACCGTAACAGGCAGGAAGCTGAATTTTTTACAGACTATGTATTTATTTTGCCGCTATAACAACAAATAGTTAAAATTATAAAATCATTAAAATTAAAGGGGGGCCCCATACAAAAAACTTGTTATTTTTGGGGTAAATTTTGTACGATGGTACGGAGCCCTTCGTGTGCGAGTCCGACTCGCACTTGTTCGACTTCAATTTTTAAATTAGTTTTCCGAATCCGGGTATGACGATTGCAACGACTCAATACAAATATATGAACGACCGCAACTTCGAATGGAAGGTTTCTTAAGGAAGTGCTTCACGGTCGATTATACGGGGGAACGGCAGAACGTCTAATATGCAGATCGTATAATGTCATATTTTAACAAAATTTTAAAACCATGCACAACGTATAATCGGCAGATCGTATAATTTTATACGCAGTGCATGAAGAAGTTTAAAAAAATAAATTACTTATTTCTCCATGCATAACGTATAATAGTCACAACGTATAATATTATGATCTTTATTTAACAAAAAAATAAAACCATCCATATCATATAATCCAAAAACTTTTCATACGATAAGCGCCCTTATGTATATATTTTTAAAGCGTATACTCGCACGTGACGTTTCGACCGTCTCAATTAGCGTAAGGAGGCCTTTCGAAATTGTAGCAAATATCTATTCGTAACAATTTCAGCCTTAAATGTATCGTTATTATGGCGCTTTATGCGGTGCTTCTTGGCATATTATACGTTCTGCATGGTTTTCTTTTTTTTATGAATTCATGTTAGGAATATTATACGTTGTGACTATTATACGTTCTGCATGATGCAAAGAGTTGATTTTATTTTTAAACTTTATTCATGCACAACGTATAACATTATACGTTGTGAATATTATACGATATGCATGGTTTTCATTTTTTGGAAAAAAATACTAATATACATTGTGAATATTATACGTAGTGAATACGACTCTGTATACACACATATCGCATTCCTTCAATTAGAAGGCGTTCGAATCGCATTATGAATTACCTATATTTTAATTTTCATTAGAACTGAAAAATCATCGAGAACCATTGAGAAATTCGTCCGCCTTTGCGCACTTTCACTCTGTTAAATTTATTTGTTCTGTGGATGTTTTTTTTTTACATACACAGAATTGCACAATAAAAACAATATTTATTTCTTTCTTTAGAACGTAAAAATAATAAGGTGCGCTCTTATCTAAGGAGCGCGGGGACTTGACTTCCATGCGAGAGTTAATGGGTACGATTCCCGGAGTTCCGCCCGGTTCTTGCTGATGTAGTTAAGTGCATTTCACCTCGAATGGAAGCATACCATTGGATTTGGTAAAATGTAGCCGTGCTCATAAAGGTCCTGGCATGTGACACCAAATTCTTTCGGGAATGCGGTATGGCTAATATCATAATGGGCGGTTTTGTATGAGCAATCATGTCAAATATTTTCTGTAATTCGTTTTTTTTTCTATGTCTCTAAGGTTGAATGTTATAGAATACCTCATGGCATGGAGTTTCTTGCCAGTTCGTCTTCTCTGTGTTTTGTTTTGGTGAACTGGCTTTAGTTAAAATGTGACAAATCAGAGGGCAGTGTACTATCTACAGATCACGAATAAACAATACAATACAATTACAATTAATTCCGCCTTTTTGTAAAACATATTTACTTGCAAATAAAGATTTTTTAACATGCATTCATTTCATTCTATTTCAGAAGTACATATCACAATTGTAACAGTGAATTTTTCATTTCATTTCCTTTCTGAAGTACATATAACAGAGGTAACAGTGAACTATAAACATGACTGTGTTCACGTTGAACATTTTAGTTCCCAACAGTCACAATGGTCCTATGTTAAAGTTTCTTGCAGCGCGAATTCAGACAAAGCGGGACCGGGTTCGAGTGCAAACACGGGTAATGAAGAAACAAACGCTTATAAATTTGTACTCGCAGCAAAAACTTATCACACGTCTCCTAGAGACGAGGCTTTGTTGAAAAGTGCACACGATGGGTCGATACGCCGAATTAGGACCACCGGCGGTTAAAACAGGGATATAACGAAGAATGTGACGTGAGGAATTGGGACCCAGGCGTTGGTTGAGAGTTTAAAAACAAGGATATAATGAAGAATGTGAGCATAAGACGTGAGGAATAGGGACCCGGGCATTGGTTGAACTTCGAAGTTCCGTAAAAACCTTCAACTCGATACAAGTTTTTATTAGATATTCTGTGGTTTTACTGTCAAAGTCAAACTCGGGCTTCCGATTTGTATGAAAACGCGTAGTCGGCGTAAACGGCAACATCTACGTATTTATAACAATGTTGAGTAAGCTGTCAAATCAAACTCGGACTCGCAAATGTTAGTTCGCCGCGCTCTTCAATTTCTCCATACATTTGAAAACGCCAGTCGATCGGTTTCCCGTAAACGCCAATTTAGGTGACAGCTGGGACTACAGGTTTAGGTGACAGTTTTAGTACCTGAAAGTGTGTATGTTATTATAAAAAAAATATTTTAATAAATACATTTTAATTTCATCCGGGTACTATATTAATCTGAGAAGGCTATTAAAGTGCTAGAAAAAACTGGAAAAAAACTGGACATAGCAAAAATTCAATTATATATACCTCATTTCCACAATTTTGTTTCGCTGTTTCGAAGTTTCAAACTGATCTTCAGATCACTGGAAGATGGACTGCATGTACCAGTCCGCAGCTTCGCTCGTTCACAGCGTCAAAAAATCTGCAATAACCTACCATTATTTAAATCGCCTTACATATCGTCGACCTCACACTCAGCTTGTAAGTTTTTGTAGGTACCGCATACGTTTCTGTAGCAGCGAGTACAACGATCAAATACGTCTCTCGCCGGAGTTTGCAGAGCAAACTGAGAGAGTAAATTAGCAAGTAAATAGGACGATATTATCGAGTTTAAAGCATCTCAGTCAGTTTTGAAAACGCGGGGACTGGCCTAGCGTACCAGAGGCCTGGGTTCAATACCGACGTGAACCAATGTCTTTCTCTTCCCGAGTTCGATAAGTGCATTTCGTCACGAATGCGAGCTGCTCCATGGTTCGGAATCCATGTAAAACTGTAGGTCCCCTTCCCCTACTAGGTGGTAGGGTTTAAGCCCGCCCGGGTTGGTACCATCGCATTGGATGAAAAGATGGTCGAAGCGGCAATGAAAAATTGTCGGTGTTTTCCATCCAGTTCAATGTAGCCGTGCTCATAAAGGGAAGGTCCTGGCATGGAATGTGGTGTGTTGGGCTAATATCATAACGGTAGTTGTGTGGTATTAGCTATCCATGTCAGGTCGCATAAAAAAAAAGTTGTCACCAGCGTTCGTTCTCTTGCTAATAGCAGGTTTGATTCCGTTTATGGTTTTGTTCAGCATAGTTAAGCGTTTCATACTTAGCATATAGCGGGTAGTTCTATGCACATTGTGGGTCTAAGAGCTTTCTCGTCTACTAAATGAAGTCATGGTTCCTCCAACTTAAGGCTGTTTCGACCCATATAAAGTTGTTTGCACACATAATGCAAAAAGTATTGTACTTTAAGCCACGATTTAATAATAAAAGTTTAATATAGTCATATTACTTGCAGCGAAAACAATTTCACAATTTCAGGATTATTGGTTTTGTTACAATTTATTTAAATACGATTTTTATTTAACAGCGCCATCTAACGGTGTAAAACTTCTAATCGGCTATTACAACGAAACCATTAAACCTGAAATTGTGAATATGTTTTCGCTGCAACTACTATGGATATATTAAATATTTTTGACGAATTCGTGCCTTAAAGTGCAATACTTTTTGCGTTCTGTGTAAAAAAAACATTGTATGGGTCGGAACATCCTTAAGCCTGAAGTAGATTCTTCATGCTTTAATTATACCGACAGTGATGGCACACACGCTAACAAGACCTGCCAAACAAGAATTTTCTAGAAACACGTAGTGACAGGTACCTTTTAAGTAGTTCTCATGTCGTTTTATTGTTGGTATTTTTAAGTATCCATGCCTAAAGTGTCCCTACGGAACCCTATTGCCAATCCGCCGTTCTCAAACCGTCCGTCAGTCCGTCCGTCTATCAGCGGGCTGCATATCAAGAACTGACAGACTGCTGACATTTTCATAGAATTTTCACAAAGGGGGCTCCCATACATGAAACGTGATTTTTATTTGTTAATCATTTTACAATGGTACAGAACCCTTCGTGAATGAGTCCGTCTCAAAATTACGTTAATTGAGCAATAAAAACTTGTATGAGACTTTATTTCAGAGATATTTCCCGATGTGAATTTAAGTGCTCGCTTGAAGAGAGAAGAATTCTCCCGTTGCCTATCTGTGGGTCCATTCAGGTAAGAGTGACTTCGAGTTCGGGAGTGAGTTAACCAAAAAATTGCTGGGAAATATATTGTTATTTAAATAACGGAACCGTTATTTATACTTCCAACGTATTTACGGGACAGACCAGATTTTTACCCAACTGTAATGATGTTTAAGAAGTGTGGAAACATTGACTATTTAAAAAAGTGAGTTGATATTTAGTGACGAATTCGAACTCCACCCCCTGATACCATAAATTGGGAATACTTTTCATAATAATTGAACCCAAAGCGATCAAGGCCTGATTTGAGATCTGCTGTAGATGAAAATAATAGTGACATCATTGTTCAGTAATGAATACTTACTCCAAAGAGAACTACACCATTAAGGCGCTAGGACTAGCCAACTACTCGCGCCATACAAATGCACTTTTTAACAAATGTAATAATATGTAGTGAAATGCTTCAGCAAATCCAAATAGAACTCCAGACTGATAATGGATTGTTAATATTTTTTGATTCCATCATTTATTTAAATAATAATAAAATAAAAAAGTTGATTTTTCTCATTAGAAATCTTAAAGTAATTCGATTTCTATATATAAGCAAAAACAGCATATATGCATAAACAAAAAAATCTATTTGCTTTTAGATTTCTACATTTAGTCAAAAAAGTTCGGAAATGGACACCGTTTCCGCAAAGTATTTTGTATAGAAAAAGGAAACATACATTAACGAAAATAGGTTGATTCCTAGACAAGGAATCATATATTGTAAGAATGACACTTCTAATCGTCAGACTTAGTTAGTTAACTTGGGGTGCCTCGTCTAACTTTGCGATTTGGCTAGTACCAGGGCCTTAAGCTGTTTTAACATACGTTTATTTTAATTATTAAAAAAACTGTAGCAGAATTCGTTTTCCAAAAGTCCTAGAACTTCCTAATGTTTTGTTTAAGGCAGGCCTACCCGCTCAACTCCCCATACAAATGTGGAAAGAAAACCATGCGCATATTTATTGTCGGAGTTCCAGATTTACATATACTCAAAACATATTTAATTAATCGAACTATTTCATGAGCATTGTCTATGTAAAATAAAGTTTAGTTTCGAAGTTACAAGGGCCTAAATTTTCGGGAAGGGCCTAAAAAATATTTTTCATTTACAACTGCAATTATGATTCTTCAAATTCCAATAATGCAACTTCAATTTTATGTAAATCCTTCATCTGGGTGCACCACTTAAATTCTACAACATCTTCACTCCAAGAGGCGGGAGCGACGGCGACTAAGTAACGTAGGAACTAAATTATGCTCTAATTCTTGCTCACACTTAGCGTAGTGTGTGCGATGTTTTGGCACAATTTGATTTGTTTATTCCAATGTGACGAGAATTAACTCACTGTCTACTGTTTCATGCTGCAAACATTGGTAGAGAAACCTTAATTAATGTAAGGTAGAGGGAATGGGAAATGTTCATACAATGTTACGATGTACATTTAAAATAATTTTTGCAACTTTTTACTGCACAGTAAAGATTCAGTAATTTATGGTAAAGTATTTATTTATTATGGTAAGTATCTGTCAATGAGCCAAAACAGTTAACTTAACAGATTGAACAGTACCGCTTGGTAAAAATAACACGTGTGACCAATCGTGTGAACAATTAAAAAATTCCTATCTGCAGTAATTCAAGTAATAATCTCAAAAAGCTATCCACCAAAACTTCGAACTGTACCCGAAGTCTCAGTTGTCACCTAAATTGGCGTTACGGCAAACCGATCGACTAGCATTTTCAAATGTATGGAGAAATTGAAGAGCGCGCGCAGTGGGCGTTAAGCGAATCAAGCTCGGACTCGCAAATGTTAGCATTTGCGAGTTCGAGCTTGATTTGACAGCTTACTCAACGTTGCCGTAAATACGTCGACGTTGCCGTTTACGTCCACTCCGCGTTTTCATACAAATCGGAAGCCCGCGTTTGACTTTGACAGCTTGAAGAAGTAAATCCACAGAATATCTAGTAAAAACTTGTATGGAGTTTGACGTTTTTACGGAACTTCGAAGTTACGTAAACGCCAATTTAGGTGAGAACTGAGACTACCGGCTCTGTATCTGCAGCGCAGCAGATGTCATGGCGAAACCCGTATTGAAAAATAAAGCGATATGTTAACTTTTCCATATGAGCGAATAGTAGGCCTATTCTGGGAATTCCTAGTAGACGACTCAGGAATGTTCTCAGGAGAGGAAGTCTATTTGACATTACCTCGCTATCCTGGTAATCGATCACAGCGAATCCGGAATGAGTGGCACGAAATAGAACATTTTCATGTGTTTTTGATTCTGAATTCAGCGCTAGCGAAAAATTACATATACATTTCCATTAGCGCATATGCTATGTTTTGCTGGTTCGGGTCAGCCTTTTAGTATATTCGTAAAGTATTAACTTATACTGGGCTCTTTCTTTAATCAATGTATCCTTGCTCCGCGGTCGATTATACCTACATACATACATATCACATTCTTTGGAATAAGTGACGTACCTGCTTAGTACGAAAAAAAATACTTACTTAGCTAATTTCAAAACAGAACTCTTTTATTTTCGAGTGTACGTATTTTTAAATGCATTGGAATTTGGAATCCCAAACCAAACGGCGATATGTGCCAATATTGACAACGTTCATTACGTTACATTATGACAAAATATCATTCAAATTAATGTAACTCTAAACGTAATGTAATAGAGCGTGGTACGACCGCCCCGGGATTCACCATTTCAATAATGTATATCAAAATACACTTCCCCCAATTCATTCCAGGCAGTAATCTAAAGCCTCTTACTTCCACTCGTCGCTTCCTCGGTAAACCCCGCATTTCCTGCACGGGATTTGTGCGTGTGTGCCGCGGCGCAGCGGCGAGTAGCGCGCGCGACTCCCGGTTCGATTACCGGTGCCGGAGTGCGATCGTTTTCACAGAGATCTTTCCTGGATTTTTCCGGAGTCAGCGTGTTTGCGTCCACTGCTGGACATACGCCTCTCCAATTTTCCTCCAGTCCTCCCGGCCCTCAGCGGTACGGAACCACTGCTTTCCGCCGAGGGACTTGATGTCGTCATCCCACCTGGCGGGTGGTCTTCCCACACTCCGTTTTCCCTGTTTACGGCCGCCAGTGCAGGACCCGGTTACTCCATCGTCGTCGTCTCTTCGGCTGACGTGACCAATCCACTGTCACTTGAGCTTAGCCACCCGGTGTTCGATATCAACTACTTTGGTACGTCGGCGGATTGCCTCGTTGCGCACCATATCCCGTAGCGATATTTGCAGCATGGCTTGCTCCATTTCTGCCCAGCGCCGCGCCGCCGGCGATTTAGTTCCAATGACACGTAGGAACTCCACAGGATACTATTTAGTGCAACGGACATTATCGGACATCATACACTCAACTCACTGGCCCGTATTCCATACACTCAAAACATACATACATACGTACACTCACATTACACATTAACACATTACACACACACACTTTCACCACATACATACCGCATACACACCCTATCACACACACGGTTGTGGAATGTTGCAAGTGCAAGTTTAATGGTTTAGTTGCAAGACATTTCAGTTTGTGAACAATGAAACTTTGTCATTGGCTTAAAAATATTAAAATAATCATCATGTAATAATCTAAGATTAGCTGTAAGGTTTCTTCTATACCATTATATAAAGAGGAAAGGTTTGATTGTTTGTGTATTTGAACTGAATAGGCTCCGAAAATACTGAACGGATTTGAAAAATTATTTCACCGTTGGAAACCTACAGTCTATCCGAGTAACATAGGCTATATTTTATTTTTAAAAAATTAGAGATCCTTACCAAAACTCCGATAAGTAACCCAAGGTGGAAAAAATTACCAAGAATTTTCCTTACATCGCGAGCGCCGCGAAAACTATTCACGATAAAACAAAATAATGTACTACAGTTTTATAGAACACATCATTATCTACAAAAAATGTTGCGACAGCATACATCTAACTATTATAGTTAAGTCACAATAAGTGTGCATTTATTATAAAATAAAAAAATTAAATACCACCGTTAGAAAAGGCTCTTTATTTGTACCTAGGTATTCATCCTTATCAAAATAAATAAATTATTATTTGAGACTGCTTCAATACCTTGAATTATTAGATTCGGACATTCCATTCGAAAGATATCACGAGTTTAAAAATTTGAAAAACTCCGCTCGGCTAGCTATGCGTTTTATTTGTAGGCGTCACTCAGGGGTACGGGAATCGACTCCCGTCAAGGCCACAAAATAAACTTGCCGCGCGGCATATTCCCGCAGTCCCCTACGCAGCGGTCGTGTGCGGAATTAAAAAAATTGACGCTTGATAATATTTTGTCGCTTGATGATAATTAGTTTAGTAGGTAACTAAACGCATTCAAAAATATCTTTTCAGAACTAGAACCATTAATATATGTTGTACATTTAGTTATCCTAATAAATAAGTGACTAAAATAGTTTTTAAGATTTTCGATTAAATCTTTTTTAGTTGTAGATTATAGTAGTAGTTGTCGGTAGCTAATAACAGTTAAGCTAATTATTTAGTGCAAAATAAAAATATTGTTTACGGGAGGCTTTAACCTCGGCTTTAACTGAATAAATTAATTAATGGCTTTTGTTTTGTGGTAATGAACTTTTTTGTTGTTGACTCGCTCTAGCGCCATATATTGTTCAAGGCTTAGAGCCGTAAATGCCCGTACACTCGGGCATTCTGCGTATTTTCACTCAATTTCGTCCATATCTGTGCGAAGTGCAAAAGAATACCAAAAGGCCCCGTTCCCGAGCGGAATAGTCAGTGTGGGGCTTCCAGGGTGGTATCGGGAGGGGCGGGGTACATAAATTTGAAAATCGCTTACTGCGGTTGACTTAATGGCGCGACAGTAAACTTACCCTAATTTTTTCCCGACTGGAGTGAGACTTTTTATTTGATTCAATATTTTTTTTCCTTTTCAAAGTCTTTTAGGGTTCCGTACCCAAACGGTGCCAACGGGACCCTATTGCTAAGCCTTCGCTGTCCGTCCGTCCGTCTGTCAGCGGGCTGTATCTCACGAACCGTAAAAGACGCGGGTTCAAAATACATAAATTAAGGTGGCCCATCCCGCTCATCTCCCCATACAAAAGGGGAAAGAAGATCACGCCCATATTTCTTGTCAGAGATCCAAAATTTTGCTCAAAATAGCTTTATTTGATCGAACTTGATGTCTGATGACCATTGGCATTGTAAAAGTGTGTTTGGTTTCTAAGTTATAAGGTCCGAAAGTTCGCATTTTTCGCGCGTTGTATACAATAACTTTGTAGGTGGATTACGCAATGATAAAATAAGAACATCTTATAAAGATTAGTCATCAGACATAGCTTATTTAATCAAGATTTATAATCTATTCGGATTTTGTTCGATTTTTTACTACAGCAGTCGTGGTTTACTTTTAGCTATAAGTCGTTTTTAAATTAAAATTTTCGTAAATCTTACCAAATCATACACTATGCACATTGTCTTTTTTGTGGGCATGTTGCATCTTCCTCATCACGGAGCCTGTCTTATTCTTTGAAACATAGAAGGTCCCAGAGCGCAACAGCACGGTTTTGTACCGTGCCCGCGAATGAGTGAGGCCCGCGGGGTTGGGCCACCTTAAAGGGGTTAAACTCCTATGGGGTGCAAGAGACATTTGTTTGTACGATGCTAAGATGGTCCAGAACCCCTTGTGTTCCTTGAGTCCGACTCGCACATGGCCGGTTCTTATTCTTAGTTCGTTTATATTACAAACGTTAAATGTTGTGAGGGTGAATGGATGTTAGTTACATTTTCACTCAAATACTATTGTGCGAGTTTGACTCGCCCACGAAGGGTTCCGTACTATCGGGACAAAAACCAATGTTTCTTATTGCCCTTAAATTTATGAGCACGGCAACATTGGACGGGATGGACAACACGGACAATTGTTTTTATTGCCTATTCGACTATATTTTCATCCAATGCGATTGTACCAACCCGAAGTGCGATTACGAAGCGCGGCATGAGGTGTAGATGCCGCACCTACCCCAAATTGACAGCAAACTGACGGCTCTCGAGTACAAATATGTCAGTTTGTGGTACTAACCGCACCTACACCTCATTTCGCGAACGTGATGGCACTGCGGTTGCCGGTGCCTTCATTACGCAATGGCAATAGCTGTCAGATAAAGCCACCTCCCCCGTTTCGTGCGTCGTAATCGCACTGCCGGGCGGGCCTAACCCTACCGTCTAGTAGGGGAAAGGGACCTCCTGCTTTACATGGATTCCGAACCATGGAACAGCTTAGTGCATAAACGGGGCGGGGATTGGAACTCAGACCTCTTAAACGCTATACCTACAATTTCGTATTCCTCATCTTTTTGAGGACATCAATGGCACTACCTTCTGTCAGCCTCAGTAGCTCATCGTGCGACGCGTTGCGAATCGATAAGCTCGGGAAGCACCACTGAGCGCGGTTAGGTTCTGGATGGGTGACCATTTTCAACCCTTGAGGCTGGCCGTGGGTCGGATTCCACGCAAAACTGTAGGTTCTCCTTCCTTACTTACTAGGTAGGGTTAATCCCGCCCGGGTTGGTACCATCGCATTGAATGAACGATGGTCAAAGCGGCGATGAAAATTGTCCGGGTTTTTCATTCAGTTAAATGTAGCCGAGCAATATAAGTTCCTGGCATGGCACCTTGTTCCCATGTGGTGTGGATTCCAAGTCATGGAACAGCTCGCATTCGTATCGAAATACACGTATCCAACTCGAAAGAGAAAAAAGTGCTGCATGACCGGGGCTAGGATTTGATCGCATGAAAGGCAATGTCCTCTAGACCACGAGCTGTACAACTTAACCATTACTTATTCCTCAACTGTTATGCTAGTAGTACAGGAGCACCTGCATATACCACGAGCTGTACAACTAAACCATTACTTATGCCTCACCTGTTATGCTAGTAGTACAGGAGCACCTGCATATACCACGAGCTGTACAACTTAACCATTACTTATGCCTCACCTGTTATGCTAGTAGTACAGGAGCACCTGCATATACCACGAGCTGTACAACTTAACCATTACTTATGCCTCACCTGTTATGCTAGTAGTACAGGAGCACCTGCATATACCACGAGCTGTACAACTTAACCATTACTTATGCCTCACCTGTTATGCGAGTAGTACAGGAGCACCTGCATATACCACGAGCTGTACAACTTAACCATTACTTATGCCTCACCTGTTATGCGAGTAGTACAGGAGCACCTGCATATATCACGAGCTGTTCAACTTAACCATTACTTATGCCTCACCTGTTATGCTAGTAGTACAGGAGCACCTGCATATACCACGAGCTGTACAACTTAACCATTACTTATGCCTCACCTGTTATGCTAGTAGTACAGTAGCACATACATATACCACGGGCTGTACAACTTAACCATTACTTATGCCTAACCGGTTATGCTAGTAGTACAGTAGCACATACATATACCAAGAGCTGTACAACTTAACCATTACTTACGCCTCACCTGTTATGCTAGTAGTACAGGAGCACCTGCATATACCACGAGCTGTACAACTTAACCATTACTTATGCCTCACCTGTTATGCTAGTAGTACAGGAGCACCTGCATATACCACGAGCTGTACAACTTAACCATTACTTATGCTTCACCTGTTATGCTAGTAGTACAGTAGCACATACATTTACCACGAGCTGTACAACTTAACCATTACTTATGCCTAACCTGTTATGCTAGTAGTACAGTAGCACATACATATACCACGAGCTGTACAACTTAACCATTACTTATGCCTCACCTGTTATGCTAGTAGTACAGGAGCACCTGCATATACCACGAGCTGTACAACTTAACCATTACTTATGCCTCACATGTTATGCTAGTAGTACAGCTACCTTTTGAGTGTGTTACCATTTTTATATGAAAAGCTACCGAAGTACAAGCCATTGTCAATGATCACGCTGCCATTAATTCAGATGGACAAACCACGTTAAACTACACGGAAAAGTGTCAGCCGTCCGGAAGACGAACGCCCCGCTGCGATTCTCCCTTCCACATCCGTCCACCAGATTTACGGTGGTATCGACACTTTTATTGCTCGCATCGCATGTAACCCTGTTCCCAATCCGCATTATTAGTTTTGAAAGATTTAGGGTCCGTTAAAAACCGTTCCATAAAGAAGCGCGGGTTTGTGCGCGTATATTTTGATTTCTCAATAGGTATTTGGAAATATTCAACCAAGAATTATTCTAAATTAAGTTCGAGTTAAATATCCCTGAGTGCGGTTAAGTTCTGGATGGGTGATGGCCGTGGTTCGGATTCAAATTAAACTTTGGGTCCCCTTCCTTACTTACTACCATCGCATTCAATGATCGATGGTCGAAGCGGCGATGAAAATTGTACGGGTTTTCCATCCAGTATTTTAACTAAGGAAGGTTCTGACATGGCACCTAGTTCCCATGTGGTGTGTTAGGCTAATATATGACGGTAAGTTCGGTATTAGCCATCCATGTCCAGTTACATTTAAAAAAAACGGGCGGCTTGTAGCCTAGTGGATCTGGGCCTTGCCTTGCAAACCAGGGGTCTGGGTTCATATCCTCGCCCCGTTCATGCACTACTTTCTTGCTCGTTCTGAGTTGGATAAGTGCATTTCGTCACTTATGCAAGCTGATCCATGGTTCGGAGTCCATGTACAACTGCAGGTTCCCTTCCCCTCCCAGGTGGTAGGCTTTTGATGAAGATGAACCGGGAAGAAATTGCCGTTCTTGTCTAAATCACTTTGTAGATTAATTATCTTTTGCATCTAATTTTAGTCATTAAATAAATTTCTGCGCGTTTTTGTATTAAAAAAAACCCATCAAATTACAAATTACAGCAAAATAACATTCTGTTGAAAAGGTTTTCTTTATTAAAAATTACTTGACCGACTGAGGTTAACCTTAAAGGAAAATATAACAAAATGGAACTATGGTTTTCGGTAATTTTCAAAATAAGTTTACATCGAGAACATAGCTTACTGCTCCTTCATAATTGGTTTGACTTGCTAATGCTGCACATTCGGCATCACGCCAAATTGACTCAGCGTTAGTGTCCAGCTGAATTGCACCAAACTTTTGCAGACAAGAAATGCGAAATGTTATGATGATTACCAGCCAATTGCCAAAAACACATTTAAAATAGTTTGTTTCCAGAAAAAATCGAAAGTGAGAGCGAAAGATGCACGAGAAAGATAGCGATCATTAGTTCCTTTTTACGCCAAATTATTAAACGCAAAATCTCGTGTGCCAACATCATTATAGCGTATACGGTCTCATTCATATGTGAGTTGCAATCATTTTACCGCTGCGTGTTTGGGCGCACAACAAAATAAACATAAAAGTAGCCGTGTTTTTGAACAAATACTTATATTATACTCAGCCTATTTCGGTTTCATGGAACCTAAAATATTCACTCACAGCGATGGGGTATTCCGGCTCCAGGAACAGCTGGATGGTTTAAAGCCTGAACAGACATGAGAATGAGAATAGAAGTGGGTGCGGTGGATGAGGAGTGTTAGAAGGAGTCATTAAAGCAGAGGAGGCGGGTTCTCCTAATGGCACCCCCATTTTCGATTGATTCGATTCGATACTTCGATTTGATACCAAACAGACTGCTCTAAATATTTGTTGAAGCACGCTTTTCGTGCATGGACTCGTGCAATAGACAAAAATTTATTGTCCGCCGAAAATACTAAGCCCTGAATAAACCGGATTAGTATAAATTTGGCCTTAGAACTGTGTCATAAATTAAACATTGGCCCAGCTAGTCTAATACAATTTTATATCTGGAATCTGTATACGTCCGTCTGTCCGCTTAAAACAAGAAGAGCACTTACCATATTTTTCTTCAACATGTATGCATAAATAGTATTAGAAGCATTATTATCTGAGAAGTGAGCACTGGTGTTAACTATAAGGCATATGATTCACAAAAGTGTGAATATGGAAAACCACCACACCTTGCTTTCGTTGACTATGACAAAGCGTTCGACTCCTCGGAACACTTATTAGTAATGGGCGCACTTTAGCAAGTTTTAGTAGACTATCGATATACCGAACTACTCAAGACCATCTACAAATCAGCAAAAATTATGGTGGACGTTCAGGGAGAATTACCATACCAATGCAATAAAGGATATATTCAAGAATTTAGAATGGAATGGTATGGGCATAAACGTAAAAGGCAGACTCCTAAACCACCTAACGTTTGCGGATAATATTATCCTAATGGCAGAGTCACTCAAAGACATGAACGAGATGCCGTGTGTCCTATCACGGCAATCGCAAAATGTCGGACTCAAGATGAACGAGGACAAAACCAAGCTAATAGGAACCACAGACCAAGCATCGAATCCGATCACCGTCTTTGTCACTGTGATAGAATAAGTCCAGGAATACTGCAACTTGGTACACGTGATTAGACTCGGACGAGACTCACTGTCAAAATAAATAGGCAGGCATATTTATATGGCGTGGGCCGCTTTCGGAAAACTTAAAGATTTCTTCCTTTCCAAGATGTCCTAATTTCTCAAGACCTGACTTGATGTCAGGGGGAGGCCTACTTCCAGCGGTGGAAAGCGTGCGGCTGAAGAAGAGCAGTGCGGTTCGATAAGAGAGAAATTGGGGATCTACTGACTTTAACGCGGGCGGAGCCGCAGGCATCGTGATCGTATAAAATGTATAAGTGCGCAGATTAGTAATGACGCAGCGGCGTGACGTCACAGCGGCAGCGGTGCGGAAGTGCGCATAGGCCGCCGCGGGGCGCCGTTAGCATGCAAATCTGCGAATTATGTAAAGTACCTCTCACGTCAGACACTCACACGCGCGTCTGTGTACGAGCCATTTTAGATTTCCACTCCACAGGATACGGGCTCTCGCCCCGAGTGGAATAAAGGTGGGAGTTTTTGGGGGCTGTTAATTCCTTTTTAGCTTCTGGCCCGTTTGCGAGTGCTTCCAAAGGTCTACCGAACTGTTTTACGTCGTTGTTAAACTCCCCTAAACCAGCTAAACGAGGTAGGTCTTTAAATTGAGTTTACGAAGATTATCTAACATAGATGACATACATAAGTAGTATCAAAGTATTCTTCTTCGTTGAGGTGCCCGACTCCTCTCGAGGTAATGTAGTTTTGTACTGATGTCGGGCTTAATTATTTCCTGGATATTATATGAATTCCTGTCCACAAACATTCATGTCCATTTCACCCCCTTTGAATTTAATTTTCGCCAAAAAAGGTAGCCTATGTCCTTTTTTCAAAGTCTAGACTCCATACCCAAATTCATCAAAATTGGTTCAGCGGTTTGGACGTGAAAAGGCAACAGACAGAATTACTTTCGCATTTATAATATTAGTATAGATAATTGTTCCTTTTTTGTGAATGTATATGTTTTCGGACCCTAAAAGGAAAACAGAACCTCCTGAAATTAATCATGTCCGTCCGCCTGTTACATCATATTTTCTTAACAAAATATTAACATCCTTACAATTATTTGGTTTAGCAGTAAAACAACTCCAAAATCATATTATTGAACTTGAAAAAATACCGTTTCATCATTTTACAAGCTCTTATCGCTCAGAAGGTAGGAAATCCACCCATACCATACCTTCCTCTTTTAAGCGCCAACCGATCCTTTAGGGCATTTCTCTATTGAATCTGTGAACAATGGAAAGCACTCGCTGCCGAGGTAGGTAAATTTTTTAAACGCAATGCTAATAAAATATGGCTGGCTGGCATGGTTTCCACAGCACCTGAAAAAAAAATTAAGCCTATGCAGCAGCGATCAGTTATTAAGTTCCTCACTAAGGAGGGAAAGAAACCTAAAGAAATATTTGAAAGCATGGCATTATATACAGGGAGTCTGCGCCATCTGAAAATAAAGTCAAATTTTGGAGCAAACAGTTTACACGGGAAAGAGGTTCGATAGAATTTGACCCTCGCACGGGCCAACGAGTCCAGAAATGTGTAAAAAAAAGAAGAATGAATTTTGACGGATCGGCGAATGACTATTTCCAGGATAGTCAAAGAAATGGACATCTCGGCAGGCACAGTTTGGAATATAATTCATGAACATATGCAAATGTCTAAAGTCAGCGCAAATAGGTCCCGCGCTCTGGAACCACTTCAAAGGTACGCCCGACGCGAATGTTCCCAAGAGAACTTGGACCTGATTGGTGAGGACCCAGCATGTTTTTTTCAACGTTTGGTGACAGGAGATGAAACGTGGGTTTATCATAGAGATCCTGAGTCTAATGGAATCGATGCAGTGAAAACACAAATCGTGTGTTCAAAGTCTGTGGGACTGGTGGCTGTGCTGGTGGGGGAAATTCATGAACATTTATAATCAATTTGGTTTTTGTGTGATTTTTACTACAGCGGTCGTGATTTACTTTTAGATATAAGTAGTTTTGTAATAAAAAAAACGTAAATCTTACCAAATCAAACACTATGCACATTATCTGCTTTGTGGACATGCTGCATCCTCCTCATCACGGAGCCTGTCTGTTTCTTTGAAACAGAGAAGGTCCCAAAGCGCGATAGCACGGTTTTGTACCGTGCCTACGAATGAGTTAGTCCCATCGACGAGGGCCACCTTAAATGCGAAACGCAATCGGCTCGTATCTCGCCCTCAAGTATAGAAAGCAGAAAACACAAACACGGCGTTACCGTCCGACCTCTCCGTGTATCCTCCCTAATCCGTAAAGCTGCGATTACACTTACAAATCTGCATGCGCTTTGTGCGTTAAACGGCCGCGGCGCTCGCGAGCCCTCAGAGGGCCCGCGGATGTGAATGGCCCCTAAACGGCCGCGGGGGCCGAGTGGGATCGTCCCCGGCCCGTTACGGGCCCTGCCTACGGGGATTACTCTCTTTCATTTAATTTTATTTCGTGCGCGAACGCTGATTATGGCAAGTGTTGACGCTAAGTTTTAGGGATTCTTAGCTTATAGAATGATTGTTTCGGTACGTTGATTTTTTATGGGTTTTGGGATAATACACTTATTCCGGTCACGACATTTTAGGTCGCGATAAGGAAAATATTTGGGTCTGCCTGCGCCAAGTGGTTGCAAAGGGACAGGCAGAGCTATGCGTGTGCAGCCATGAGCGGATCGTAGCCTAGTGACGCGGGGACTGGCCTAGCGTACCAGAGGTCTGGGTTGAAGTCCTCGCCCCGATATGCACCACTTTCCTTCTCTTCCGGAGTTCGAAGGTTACGAAGTTTTCGTTCGTTACGAAGGTTCATCATATAAATTGTGTAATGAGAGAGTGTTCCCGCCAACAAACTGCGTCGGCAGTTTGGCGGATGTATAAATATAAGATATAACAATAAAAAAAACTCGAGAAAGTCTAAATTTGTATCAACAATTTCCAAATACAACCAAATTGCTTCCATCACACACTTCTCTAACGAAGTCCTTTTCGCTCTGCGTCCCTTGTAGTTTCTTTGCGCCCTACAAAAGAAAATGTGGCCCCAATAGGACCTATTCAAAGATGAAAATGTTCGCGGGCCTCTGTGTATAGCATAAGCGTGGGTTCCAGATATCTTCGACTAGAATATTTTGTTTGCAAAATCATAAAATACAACACTTTATCCGTTTATAGTTTAAAAGCAATAAAATGGTTTATGGCACTCTGACAGTATATTATTGTGTGCCGAGTTACAAATAGGTCTATGGATTTTTATATTTGTTTAGAAAAATGAAATAAAATTATTGTCTTGAAAATATGTTTATACACAGATATAAAAATCTATCGACGGGCGATTTAGTGTTTTCCTATTCAACGGTGTAAACCTGCGTCACCAAAGATCTCAGCGAAATTTCTGAGTGATTTATAACTCGTAATAGACACACGTAACCGTTTAGGCCGTGGTTCGGTTTCCAAGTAAAACTGTAAGTCCCCTTAATTACTTACTAGGTTGAAGAGTTAATGCCGCCCGGGTTGGTATCATCGCATTGAATGAACGTTGGTCGAAGCGGCGATGAAAATTATCCGTGTTTCCAATCCAGTTTCATGTAGCCGAGCAATATAAGGAAGATTCTGGCATGGCACCTAGTTCCCATGTGGTGTATTAGGGTAATATCTGACGGTCAGTTCGGTATGAACGATCCATGTCCAGTTACATGAAACAAAAAGTTGGCAACGTTTTTCTCGTCCATAGAAGAACGCTCGTTGTCTTTTATATCAATTGAAATTCAGACACATCAATTGCAGAATTTACACCTATCATATCACTTACTAGGCGTCTATCCGTTCCTAGAGACACACACATTAAATTCGTTGTATTAACATTAACCAATAAATTATCACACTGGAACCACAATTGAGAGGAAGCAACAGTTATTACTTCTTCAGTAATTTTTAATTATTTTTTAAAAATACAATTTTTATTTATTTATTTATTTCTTTATAAAACATATTCTCTAAAGTACATACAATGCAAAGAAAAGTATATATAACATACTTGTATCTAAAAGTCATATATATTCAACAAGTTAACTCGTATGTATTACAGTAAGTAAGACTGCTGCCTACAGAAGAATACATTCTGAGTAGTAGTAATTAATTCTATTGTCCTGGATATTTTAATCATACAATTAATCTAATCTGGTTTATTGGACCTAGGCAAACACAAAATATGTATGCGTCAGTTTATCTTACGATCGAGAGTATACTTTGCACAAGGAGGTGTGAACTAAAAGCAGTCGGAGAGTGAAAACAGACACGCCGTCACTTTGACATTATTCATACATAATTCAAATACATTTTACTGGCACGCCAAAGGGATTTCCTTTACTTTTCGGGAAAAGTTCACAGGATTGTTAGTCAAGAAGGAGCGGCATATGTGTTATGCATTACAGGATAAAATGCTTTTATGGCAGTGCGTTAAGGCGCATATCTCCCTAAAACACGTTTTTCTTGCTGCATAGTGGGGACAATATATTGCAATGGATATTGTTAAATGAATTATTACATACTACATACTTACAATATTAAATACTTGATGCAATTTCAAGCATACTAAAGTACGGATCCGATGTTATTTTTTTATTATTCCAGCACTTATACTTTTGTGACGAGACCTGAAGAATATTTAAATTTAATTATTTGAATTATTTTGTAAACATTCTCAACATGTCTTAAGACAATTTAACATCTAGTCAAATACATTAAGCTAAGTACCTGACTTTTAGAATGTACCTATTAAAGGTATTGGCACCGTAAACCAGTTATATGGCCTCCTTCCACTCGCCACATTTACGGTGGAATTTTATGTTAGTAAAAGTGAAGCTTTCAGTGTGATTTGAATAAGGGGGTTGGAAATTGATGTTTATGGCGCCAGGGATAATAGACTAGGAGTTCGCGACAACAATGGTTACGATAACGTAAATGGCTGAAACTGGGTTCACAGGATAAATAACAACCCTCTGAAGCTAAATGTGTCAGTATGCCTGCGCCAAATGGTTGCGTCACGTAGATAACTGGCCTGAAAAAGTAGTTATGGTGACATAACATATGTATGATAAGGTAAATGGCTGCAAATAACGAAGCATATTGTAGGTATCAGTACATACTTGCTTAGAAAAACTGAAAAAATATCTGGTTGCATTTCGTAGTTATAGGCGATTTAGGTTACATACATAATTTAGGTTTTAATTAAAAAAAATACTGAGTATTGTTGCATAAATAATAGGTTTTCTAAACGATAATTTCTAAACGATCAGTATATTCATCAGCAACATCTATTTTTTAAAGGAAATCTAGATAACGGAACCACTTTTCGCAGGCAGACAGACATAATTAGCATCAGAGGGTTGGTTTCTAACATGTGAACCCAGATTCAGCCATTTACCTTATCGTGACCAAAAATGTCGTGACCTCCAGGAATATAATCAATTCCTAGCCCCAAACAACTGTACCTTCGAATAAATAATAACAAAATGAAGTGAAACGCTTGAACCTCTTGATTTTCATTTCTGTCGATTGACCGAGTTTTTGACGCCTTAGCCCCGGTTGCACGAAGAAACGGCTAAGTTAATCAATGTTCAAACACGTCTCTTTTAGTGAACCGAATAGAGTTCCTTCCATACTGTCCACACAAAGTGACGTGTTTGATCATACTTTGACGTTGATTTAGATTTTTTGTTCTTTCGTGCACTCGGCACTTATTCTGACAGAGATTTCGACTTGAAATTCGCCTTATTTCAAATGGTGCAATGAGGCAAGTCTGGCATATGAGAAATAAAATTAATGGAAAAAATACCTAAGCAGTCCAAAGGAACCTTACACTGATGTTATAATTGCTCGATAGTATTTTTGGATTACATACCTTTTGAGGGTGCCAACGGAACCCCATTGCTAAGCCGCCGCTGTTCGTCCGTCTGCCACAGGGCTGTATCTCACGAACTGTAATAAGAAGATAGATAACATTTTCACTGATTGTGTATTTCTATTGCCGCTATAACAAATATTAAAAAATATATCAAAATATAAAGGGGCCCTCTGAAATAAGGTGATTTTTTTGTGTAAAATCTGTACGGAACACTTCCTGTGCGAGTCCGACTCACACTTGGCCGGATTTTTCTTGTCTATGTCTAACTTAATTTGGTCACCGGTTTTTTTATGTATGCATCGGCACGCTGTCACAGACTGTCTAGGCAAGCTAGTAAGTAAACAGGTGGAAAATTATCAGAGTGGTCAGTCTGAGTTCTCACCTAAATTGGCGTTTACGGCAAACCGATCGACTGGCGTTTTCTCCAAACTCCATACAAGTTTTTACTAGATATTCTGTGGTAAAACCACTTCAAGCTGTCAAAGTCAAACGCGGACTTCCGATTTGTATAAAAACGCGGAGTGGACGTAAACGGCAACGTCGACGTATTGGGGGAACGGCAGAACGTCTAATATGCAGATCGTATAATGTCATATTTTAACAAAATTTTAAAACCATGCACAACGTATAATCGGCAGATCGTATAATTTTATACGTAGTGCATGAAGAAGTTTAAAAAATAAAATTACTTATTTCTCCATGCATAACGTATAATAGTCACAACGTATAATATTATGATCTTTATTTAACAAAAAAAGAAAACCATGCATATCATATAATCCAAAAACTTTTCATACGATAAGCGCCCTTATGTATATACTTTAAAAAGCGTATACTCGCACGTGACGTTTCGACCGTCTCAATTAGCGTAAGGTGGCCTTTCGAAATTGTAGCAAATATCGATTCGTAGCTATTTCAGCCTTAAATGTATCGTCATTAGGGCGCTTTATGCAGTGCTTCTTGGCATATTATACGTTCTGCATGGTTTTCTTTTTTTGTGAATTCATGTTAGGAATATTATACGTTGTGACTATTATACGTTCTGCATGATGCAAAGAGTTGATTTTATTTTTAAACTTTATTCATGCACAACGTATAACATTATACGTTGTGTATATTATACGATTGCATGGTTTTCATCTTTTGGAAAAAAATACTATTATACGTTGTGAATATTATACGTAGTGAATACGACTCGACGTATTTACGGCAACGTTGAGTAAGCTGTCAAATCAAGCTCGGACTCGCAAATGTTAGTTCGCTTAACGCCCGCTGCGCGCGCTCTTCAATTTCTCCACACATTTGAAAACGCCAGTCGATCGGTTTGCCGTAACGCCAATTTAGGTGACAACTTAGACTACCGGCTCTGATTTAAAAATATGTATTATTTGTAACATCATAGTTAAAAGTAATTTAAAATTTGTGCTTGCACAGAAATCTTGAATCATAAGTAGTGTCATAGTAGTATGACTATAATATCGTACAGGCAGTCGTCTTGGGTCTTAGTTAGACATACATTAACATACAGTTAATACCCTCCCTATATAATACCAAAACAAAATAAATGAGATGGCAGTGACTTAAGCTTTTTTAATTAGTTTTTAGGATTCCGCACCCAAAGGGTGCAAGCGGAACCCTATTAACAAGCCTCCGCAGTCCGTCCGTTCGTCCGTCTGTCACAGGGCTGTATCACATGAACCGTAATAGGTAGGCAGCTGAATTTTTCACAGAGTATATATTTATTTTGCCGCCATAACAATAAAAACATAATTAAAAATAAAGGGCCCCCTTTAATTTTTAAATAATTTATTAATCGTGATTTTTTTATGTTAAATATTGTACTACGGAACCCTTCGTGTGCGAGTCCGACTCGCACTTGGCCGGTTTTTAATGGACAGATTCTCTATTTAGACAAAAACGAAAGATTTAATAGCGCCGCATCCATGTAAACCTTTATCTATGACGCAATCGATACTCGGAATACCTTGCGAGATATTCGTTGAATTTAGGAACACCGATCACAGATACCTCAGGCCGGATGCCACCTGATTGAGAATTTCGTCGCGATCCGGAGATGCTGCGAATATCTGAGATTGATATTGACGCTATATTTAAGGTTTCTGATACGTTTGGCAGTGAAACAATAATTAATTAACGGTGTAAGCTCATTGATAGATACTTACCGTAATACATTAATAGTAATGAGAAATACTTTACCATAGATGATTGAATTTTAACTATGCTAAAACAGAAAACAATTGCACACCATTTTAAGGATTCCGTACCCAAAGGGTGAAAACGGAACCCTATTACGTTGTCCGTCCGTCCGTCTGTCACAGGGCTGTATCTCATGAACTGTAACAGGTAGGAAGCTGACATTTTCACAGATTATGTATTTATTTTGCCGCTATAGTAACAAATAGGTAAAATTATAAAAAAAAAAAAAATGAATGATTAATGAATTTTGTTAAATATTCTACAATGACATGGAACCCTTGTTTGGAAAAAATTAAAATTTAAAAAAATTAAAGGGAAAAATAAAAGTATTATTTTTGGGGTAAATCTTGCGCGATGGTACGGAACCCTTCGTGTGGGAGTCCGACTAGCACTTGGCCGGTTTTTTTTTCAATGTACAGTCGTTTCGTCTGAAATCTATACACCGGAAATAGAGACAAATTTGAGATCTCTGTCTGTCATGCTAAAGTCAACCATAGAGTAAAAGGGACTTAGGAATTCCTTCTCTTTCCAGTGTATACAATTGAGAGGAAACGACTGTACCATAAAAGGTCACGAAGTTGGTAACGTTCTATTTTTGTGGAGTTACAGCAGAAATAGCGACGTTAGACAGTGGCGCCATCTACGTGGATACAAATGCCCCCAGGATACACATACCCCCTGATAGCTTTTATACCTACCTTTAAGAGGATTTATACCTAAACTTTTTGGACCAATTTTTGCGATTAAAACGAGATAGCCAGAGCCCGACGTCGCATAGTTAGAGCAGCTCGGAATAATTCTTTCCAAATGTGACCAACCCGCATAATGCGTGATACCGGTTTTTTTATTGTTTCGTTAAAGCAATTGGAAAAAGTTAAACATTTTCTTCGCTGAATGGGTAGATAATGTTAAGATCTTTTAAATGGTATTAAAATGAATACTAGTTGATATCAATATAAGCCGCAAACTTAAAAAAGAATATATATGAGACCTGACTTCAACATTTTTTTCCATGCGTAAAATATAAATTTCTGTAACAGTTTTCTTTCTGTTATGGTAGAACGTTAGTTGGAATTATACAGTTTTTTTTTCATGTTCTCATTCCATAAAGAACAGGAACTTAGCACAATCAAACCATTCGCATTGGCTAGTATAATAATCTTTAGGTGGCCCAACCCGGCGAGACTAACTCATTCGCGGGCACGGTGCAAAACCGTGCTGTTGCGCTCTGGGACCTTCTCTGTTTAAAAGAAAAAGACAGGCTCCGTGATGAGAAGTATGCAACATGTCCACAAAGTAGACAATGCGCATAGTGTATGATTTGGTAAGATTTACGAAAATTTTAATTACAAAACGACTTCCAGCTAAAAGTATACCAAGACCGCTGTAGTCAAACATCTAACAAAAACCAAATTTATTATAAATCTTGATGAAACAAGCTATGTCTGATGACTAATCTTTTTAAGTTGTTCTTAGATTATCGTTGAGTAATTTACCTCCAAAGTTATTGTATAAAATGCGCGAAAAATTTGATTTTTCGGACCTTATAACTTAGAAACCATGCACAATTTCACAATGTCAACGGTCATCAAACATCTAGTTCGATCAAATACATCTATTTTGAGAAAAAATTGGGATCTCTGACCAGAAATATGGGCATGATCATCTTTCTACGTTCGTACGGGGAGTTCAGCGGGAAGGCCCACCTTAAGCAGGACCAGCTAACAAGAAAACCCAATTGAAGGCTCAATTGATCAATTTACTACGATGAACCCGCCACGATAACGTACAACTTCGCGCATCTGTCGGCATCTTACAGAGTTCGCTCTCAAACCTATCATTACAAATTACCCGCCAAGCCGCCGCTACTAACGTCCCACTTATGTCATAATCGTCCAAAGTAATTATCCTATTCACAATTTAGTTTTTATTGGTGAAACATGTTGGTCGAAACAGCCAATTACGTGAGAGATAAAAACTGGATGTTATGCGTGGGTGCCTGAATCCAGGCTAGTCTAATGTAGATACATATAGTCCAAATGATCGTCTTTACTCTGTACGTGGTTCGGTTAGAACCACGAAAGGTAACTAAATGTAAAGGAAATTGTGATATCTTACATAGTGCTGTAGTCTCGGCTGTAGTGCACTTATCAAGAGGATCTACCCAGATTCAGCCATTTACCTTATCGTGGCCAAAAATGTCGTGACCTCCCGGAATAGTGTGTCAGACCGCCACAATTTCTGAAGTGAATATACTTTTAAATAAGTACATTCACATATTTATCACCACGGATAAAGTTTTATGGTTATGCGTTATGACCTTACTTCTTTCGTTTCTTTTCGTCGATTTCGGTGTTTTACTTTACTTGCGGATGATATGAAACTAATATTCAGCATTTGATATGGAGGCCAATTATTTCGCTCATTAACATACGGAGTACACATTCCTGAATTCTCACTGAATTATGAAATAACTTCCGACCTTGGTGCATTTACGAAGGATATGTAGTTTTTCGTTAGCACAGTATTCCTACCCATTCTTTGTAGCGTTGTGATCGATTACCAAAATTCCAAAGTAATGTCAAATGGAAATTCCTCACGTGAGAACACTCCCGATTAATTTTCTCGGGATTCCCAGAATTGGCCTCCAGTCCGATCGACCGGATCCACACATTACCACGGTGTTAATAAGCTTTGGTTTTCATTTGCGTATTTTTATTACTAAATTTTATTTAAGTATTCTCTTCTCTTTGTCCGATGAAACACAATTCGGTGTTTCAATTTAACATTCGCCGATTTTTTATTATAAACGTGCAATATACAAGCCATTAACACGTTTATCAAAAATACTAAATGTTATATTACATAATGACTTTTGTGCAAATACTTTTTTGAACAAAACTTGGCTCGATCGCGGACGCGGAGGCAATAATAATGATGTCTAAATTACTGTAATCATCACGTCATCAGAACCGCAAAATGATGCATATCTTGCAAGACATCTTCGACTTGGTTTGACAACAGTCGATAAAACTGCGCGAAAAATGTGGAATTGCCTCTTGATTGGGGGATTGTATTTTTTTTTATTTGGTTTGTCGACGTAGACTTCTTTTAAACAGTAGTTACAGAAAACAAAATCGGAAACTATATATTAAGGATACTCACAGCATGCTTTAAAAAAATATCAAGCTTAGAAAACTTTAAACAAATACAATGTAAGAACTAAAGAAGAGAGACAGAAAACAGAATCAGGGGTGTTTCTTTGTAAGATCAGATATTTAAATACATGTGTTTTTATCATGCAGACGCCAGTTTTTAGCTCAATTCAATTCTTCATTCGTTCTTAGGTACAGTTTGTTACAATTAGACAACATCAATTTTTTGTTGTTAATGGTCTAGCAAAACAAGGCGCTCATATGTTCAAAATGTATACTTATATCTAGAATACAATATTACACAACGTTATATTTTCTACAATACCATATTTTAAAATCTATCATAAGCTAGCTGCGGTACCCTGTGTACTGGTTGACCCTACTTCTTGCCAAATTGTTTCATTCTAGGTCAACGGAAAGATCTGATTATTTGCGTGTGTCTAACTATTCGGCATAAATGGCCATATTTTTAATAGCGATTGCTTAAACCAGTAACCTCGACTTCTTTTACAGCTCCAAGCGATCATAGAGCTAAAAAATTGATAGTAATTTCTACTCAACTTCTCTACGCGTTCCTGATAAAAAGGTCCCGACAGAAAGACAGACGGACCACGAAGTTATTGAATGAGAGTTGCTTTTTCCTTTTGAGAAACTGAACCCTAATAAAAATGAGTTAAGCCGTCGAAACCTCGAGCAAATTCGACCAAAGATAACCAAGAACAAACAACAATACATCATACATTCAGTCTCGCCGGTCAAGAAACAAAGAGGCGCCATCGTTGATCCCTGAGACACTCCCATTTGATGCGGCGCAATATAAAGATGTTTCCTTAATGGCCGCTTGTGTAGGCGCCTTGTGGAGCATTCTCGTTAGTGTTCACTGCTATAATGACTTTATTATGAACCTCGTCGGCCCTGATGTCGGTAATATTAAGGCTAACTATAGTGCACTTGGCGGTAACGGCTGCGAGATGATCTTATGTTATGGGGTAAGGATGATAATTCACTTCAATGTATCTCTTGTCTTGTGTATTGGAATCGGATTTTTTGAGCGAATGAAGACATGGAAAATGTGATCATTACTCGATTACTTCCTCTAGGACTTTCTAGGTAGCATCACGAACTAGTACCACTTTAAGGTTAAGTATCACTTGGATTTAAAAATGTAAAAGCTGTTACGATGATTTTGAGCCTTTTTGTTCTCCCATAATACTACTTCCACCATCATGATACTCTCCAAAATAAAAATCCGTGCCATGCCTTGCCCCGTCAACATTCGCTTATTCGATGCAATGGTACCCACCCGTGTGGGATTAACGCTGCCGCCAAGTAACCAAACAAACCTAGAGTTTGACGTGGAATTCGATAAACGAACGTCAAATCCCTTGGTCGTCTCTTACGACATTTACGAGAATAAATGAAGTGTTACCAATTGTATTCTATATAAATGGTGGAATAGAATAACCTACTATAAGTCTATTTTCTCTTTATAATTAATTTAATATGTTTTAAAGCCACGTATCTTTACGTTCATTACTGTATCAGGAACGTAGGGAAAATATAGAATTTTAGAATTTAATAAAATGCGACACATTCTCCAGCAGCAGGAGTGAGATATTTTACCAGGTGCACCTTCATAATCGTATATTTCACGCGAGCGTTTCTCTGTGAAATAAAATTTGCGGGTAAAATCGACCCTAAATGAACCTATAAAACAGTGGAATTACCGTGAAAAATGCATATTCTGCTCTCATTCTTCCTAATTTATCTCTCCTCTAGTTCCTCAATGTAGCAGAATACGTAATAAAGTCAAACGTTTTTAGGGTTTCGTACCCAAAGGGTGAAAACGGAACCCTATAACTAAGCCTCCGCTGTCCGTCCGTCCGTCCGTCCGTCCGTCCGTCCGTCTGTGACAGGGCTGTATCTCATGAACCGTAATAGGTTGGCAGCTGTAATTTTCACAGAGTGTGTATTTATTTTGCCGCTATAACAACAACTAGGTAAAATTCAAAAATAATAATAATTAAAGGGGGTCCCCATACAAACAACGTGTTTTTTTGTGTTAAATCTTGTACGTTGGTACGGAACCCTTCGTGTGCGAGTCCGACTCGCACTTGGCCGGTTTTTCAGAGTACCCTTTACTTTGTTCTAGTAGGAAATACGGTCTACAATAAATTGGGTAAATGAATGTCAAATACATACTAAATTGAGTTATATAATTTTCATTTCATTTATTTCAACTTTTTGGTAGTCAAACTACACCAAGTTACGTCTCAAAGATCCGCGGATTCGATCAACCCAGTAAAGATGAACCCGCAAAGAAACTTCAAGGGTTTATATAACATATTTTTCCGTCCACCATTCCGTCCATGTACTGCCAAACAATATATATAAATATTTATTAGATAGCTAGGCTTAAATTTAGTTAAAAATTAAAAGGTATAGTTGGCTTGTTTGAGTACCTTTGTTCTGTTAGCACGCCATATCAGTTTTTCATAAAAATATATTTATTCATTATTAGACTTTTTGAGCGTATTGGTATTATAAAAATGCACCATATAGTATATGAAATAGGTAGCTAATGCTATTTTTAATATATGTATATGTACATACACACATACATACCTTCCCGCCGTTTTCCCGGAGGAGTAGGGTGATACTTGGGTATGGCAGAAGAGACACTAATGTAGAATAAATGCAGTAGAAAAGCGTTCCTTGAGGAAAGTTTGCAAAATTTCGAAAAGACTGGGTTGGAGAGCAATTTCAATTGAAAAATGATGTTGTGACTAGAATCGAGAAAGGAGTGCTAAGAATCAGTTTGGACATATGGAAATAATGGATGACGAAAATATGACGAAACAAATTTACAGAGCAGAAGTGAGCGGAAGTGTCGTGCCCGGGCGCCCTAGAAGAACGTACCACGACCAAATCGATGTAATTCTTCGTAAAGGTCTGGTACGTAGCACCCGTAATCGAAGAGCATGTTTGAAAAGATGTCTATAAATGTACGTTACGATTAACCAAACCGTAAAATTACCAGGACTTAATAAATTGTGATTTTGTTTTCTCAGCACCTTCAAGACTTTGATTTTATTGAAACAATTGGTGGCACAGGTAGCTACATATTACTCATTTTGTGGTATGGCGCTACCAACGCTACGAAATACGTAGATAGCTATAGTGATAGACCGCAAATACTAAAATAGGTAGGTACTAAATCCACCAGCCGCCAAGGCTTGCCAAAATTTCGTAATGAATTTCAACAATTCGTCGATAACGCTAGAAGCTAATCCCAAGTTGCCATTGGCATCTCGGATACCTTTACCAACAATTAGAATTGAAACTGCTTGCTACGTAGTACACAAACGAAGTGATATTAATAAACTGTTATCAATATAGTAATCATGATTTGATTAAATTGTGAACTTTATTCGTTTTCTTGTAGTGATTTAACTTTTATTTGATGACAGTTTGATTTATGATTATTTTATATATTTTCAGGGTATTTAGTTCCTACAGGGTGTCCCATGACACCTCTCGTAATTATGAAATGTATTTTCGTCTTCCCTATTTATTTATTTATTTGGAAACTTAACAGCTAAATTAAACAACATTGAAAAACTTAAACTACACAAACTATACAGCCAATAATAAAGTTTCACTTTTTAACAAACTAACACAAAAATATATCCACTTAATCTAATTATATGTATTGCATCAAATTGACGGGTATGTGAGAAGGTGAGGATGTAAGGGTGTTTGAGGATATGTGTGTGTGTGTGTATGTAAGAGAGGGTGTGTGTGTGTGAGAGAGAGAGGGTGTGTATGCTAGCGTGTTTGTATAACTTAGTTATTTAATGTCTTAACAACTTTATCTAAATATGATGGTTTTGTATTATTAAATATATCCATGTTACCGAATGAATTGTTATAACGACTCATACATCTATTGATAACTGAGTCCCTGGCGTGATTAGTGTGGCATTTCGGAGTTTGGAACAGAAAAGGTTTGATCTGTGTAACTTTAAGTGATTTAAAATACGTGTCATAATTATAATGTTTAAAGCATTGTTTTGAGAAACTTTTTAATTCAAAATTAATAAAATAAATAATTATAAGTATTAGGTGTACTTATCACAACACCAGGAATTTCAAGGAAAGAGCAATAAGCATAAGAAAATGAGTTACCTAGGAACAATTTTGCTTGTTCCTAAGGTCTACCTTTTGACATTTTAAAAGCTGATTCAATTATTTATTTCCAATATTTTTTTACTCTTACACATGATATAAATACTATTTTTTATTTTATTCTTATAGTCTCATTGTCAATACACTTGGTACACACTATCTTGTGCCAAATACGTTTTTATCAGTCACACCTCAACTACCGGTGTGAGAAGAGATTGAACATTATTAAATTGATGAGGAAGCTATTAAAATTGAAATAAAATTTAATTTAATCTATAGATATTGTAGGGAGGTTAACTCCGTCTCCACTACTCAAGGATACACTCTGATCCATTGGCCGAAGAGACTAAATAAAAACTCCTTACAAATGAAACAAAAGGTACTGCTTGGGCAAAAAAATATTTTCATGGTTCTTCAGGCCAAGAGATCAGTGGTATCCCTTGTTTTTGGTTATGATAAAAAAAAATTAACAAAAAAAATAACCGTCTTCAAAGAAAAAGCACTAAAAAGTAAAAAATAATTTCCATTTTTGTAGTTACGATTTCTGTAATTTTTTGAGTCGGCGTCAGCCGGGCACGCGCTGCGCCAATCAAGAGAACCTAACTTAACCTAACCTAACCTAACCTAACCTTGGCTGACACCGACTCAAAAAATAACAGAAATCGTAACTACAAAAAGGGAAATTATTTTTTACTTTTTAGTGCTTTTTCTTTAAAGTCGGTTATTTTTTTTGGTATTTTTTTTTTATTTGTTTATTTTTAGTGAATCTGTAGTACACTTACTAATTTGTACACGTCCTTTCCAATAAAAAAAGAATCACCGAAATCGGTTGGCGTTATATTGAGTTATTCGTCCATTTGTCGTGCACATCTTAATATAAATTTAAGACTTTTATGATTTTCTCATGGATATCATTGTCAGAACTTAACCAAATTAAAATGGGACGCCTTGGGAAGCACTAGCTATCATTTAAAAAAATAATCATCAAAATCGGTTCACCCAGGCAAAAGTTATGAGGTAACAAACATAAAAAAAAAACAAAAAAAAAACATACAGACGAATTGATAACCTCGTCCCTTTTTTGAAGTCGGTTAAAAAACCGGTATGGGTCGCTGTGCTGAGAGACCAAAGGTACTCAGAAAAGCTATATCTACCTCACCTCGCGAAACCACGCTCAGCGAGGCACCATACCAGCAGATTTGCGGACTATTGCTGAGCTATCAAGTTTGTTAAAATTAAGTAAATATACTTTTTCGTACTAAGCAGGTACGTCGCTTATTCCAAGGAATGTGATATGTATGTATGTATAATCGACCGTGAAGCAAGGCCACATTAATTGAAGAAAGAGCCCAGTAAAAAGAACTACTTTACGAATATACTGCAAGGCTGGACCCGAACCAGCAAAACGTACCATTCGCGGGTATTGCATCTACCAATTTCCGTAACGCAGATGAAGCGTTAAATAAATGTATGTAGGTATAATCTTAAACACTGTGTTAGTATGATGCATTCATTGTGGGAAGGGGGAATGTAGGAGAATTCCAAATTATAGGAATTCAGCCGATGGCGAAACTGGCCCCTCATACTTCGCGCTGTCATCAGCGTAACTGTGATTCTTGAGTAGTGGAGAAAGAGTTAACCTCCTTAGATTACTTTGTTTTCCAGCATCTCACTGTTCGGCGATGATCTCGCACTGCTTCTGTGTCGCTCGATACGGCGGACGGCATATAGGTGCGGCTCCGATGGTGTCAATGTCGAGCAGACCTCGAATGCACGTACCTAGTTGGGCGTTGGTACACGCCATGCAATCCCGATACCTACGCAGTAGCCTGGACAATCTATCCTTCTTTTTAGGGCTCAACTCTTCTCCAAAATTAAGCATCTCACTTGCATTAATGTTGAAAATATGGCCTATCTTATAGTCATCTTTCTCAAATTTCTCCTACTTGGTTAGTTTATTTTCAGGTGGTTGCTTTTTCTACTTTTCCTGCAATTCTCCAAAGTCTCATTTCCTTTAAACCGTACTAGTTTCATTCGTCTTTGCTCATAGTCTGTTGAACGTTTGTGTTATCAACATAAAGTCGACACCCAGGATTATCCTCGCAGCAAGGTTCTCTACGACGATAATCTCTGGAACTGAGAGTAACCTATCTTATGCCATTACAAGGTTTGTGATAAAGTATATAAGTAGAGAAAATGTAATTTTATTCTTTCATAAATTGTTAGTCCTCAAACTTAAATGCTGTTCTAGTACCGAGATCTAAGCCCGTGACCTGTGAAGTTGAAAGCAGATTGGCAGGTTTATTAAAATGCGCGCAGAGGTTGAATATAGAAGAAGGAGGCGTGAGGCGTGCAGTAAGATCCTCTAGTCGGAGCGAGACAGAGCCCACACGGATCATTCTTCTGAAGATACGTGTAATGACCGCTTATAAGTGCCCTCTTGTTGTCTCATGTAATAGCACCTCCATCACAACTACTTTTTTAGTTTGATCTTGAACATATTTTTATGTGACTGGACATGGGTGGCTAATACCATACCTACTATCATTATATTAGCCTAACACACTTCAAGGGAACTAAGTGTATTCCTTGTTGCACGCCTACATTAAATTTCTTGGAAAATAATGGACAAATTTCATTGCCGCTTCGACCATCGTTCAATTTATGCCGTGGTACCGAGCCGGGCGTGATTAGCAGCGGGATCACAAATGAACGATACGGCTATATCGATGAACAAATGTCTATGTTTCTAGTTTCGGCTCGCATGATATACAGAATAAAAACACATATATCGATCGATACGGCCGTATCGTTGCGTTTGTGCTCCCGCTGCAGCTAGTAAATAAAAAGCGGGACCTACAGTCAGAGCCAGGTAGGTCTCAGATCAGAAAAGACGAATCACTTCACCCTTACGGCATGGACGCAAAGATATGCAGCGGTAATATCACTTAAACTTAGACTCTCTCTAGTCCTTACCACTGAAAAAAAATGTGCTGTTTACTGTTGTAGCAAAGTAAAATTCAGTCATTTATAATAAATTATGTCTCATTACTATTAATGTATTACGGTAAGTAAGTATTAATGATCCAAAACAGTTGGTTTTAAACAATAAGGTATTTTAACGGATTGAAAAGTACCGTTTGGTGAAACGTGTGACCGATCAGATGATTTTGAAACGGTTATGTTAACTGATTGAACATACGGCTGTCTACAAATTAGGTTTGCAACTGTCCTGTTTCAAGAGGTACAGTAATTTTAACTAATAGGACAGTAACTTTTCACATAAGACGTAAGTAAGAATGGAAAACATACTAAATATCAAAAATTGTTTTTACACAGCTAGGGAATCAGTAAAAGAATACAGTTATTGCAAAGATACGGTAACATGATGTTTAAGGCTAATCTTTTTCACTCAGTTAGAGTAACTGATTTACTTAGTTGGCTCTATTTTAACGTTGTTGGTCGGTTGTTATTATTGGAATTACAGCTAGAATCACAGATTGCAATGCTACAGCGGTGTATAACAATATCAAAGCCACATGGAATGTTAAGCAGCAAGCGGGCTCTCTCTGCCAGTATTCAGACACATCGATCTGCGGCTCGTCTCGGCAATGCGCTCGTGAATCACCTGCCCGCGCCCTCTCGCAACGCGATATCTTCATCGCCGTCCGTGCACTATCATTACGTGTAATATAGTCATTACGGGCCCGTTCCACACGACTACGCGATCCACGGATCGGTCCTGCGACCGCGAGATTCGTGCCTTCTTCATCAGTAATGTTTAGAAAGTCGTTTTTTTTTTGTTTTTACTGTGACTAGTTTCAATCCGAAAAACATCCTGAAAGTACCTCACCTCCTGAAAGTACAGCACAGTACCTGAAAAGGTACTGTGCTTTAGTAGATTTTCCGAACCCACAGCGTTGGCACTCATAGAACGTAGGTTACAACTTTTCTCACACACATATAGCTGTGTCCTACGATGCAGAAAAAAATTGTATTCATTCAGTACACAGTAATATTGTCTAGCTTAGTCGCATTGTGGCTTTAGGTGATTTGAAACAGTTTTCGCAATGGAAAATAGCATTCAAAGAGAGTCTGTATGACGCCTGGGTAACTATTAGTTAGGTACTCAACTTATAAGTTATGTTTTATAGTGTCGGCAACAACTTATTTTTTTCATTCAGACGCAAGTTGAAACAGACATCTAGTACTTAGATAAATAGAAAAATATATAGACTTAGAAACAGAAAAAAATTAAGGTATTATACGAATCTGTTAGAAATAAGATAGCATTAAAATATGGTAAACTGATGTAAAAAAGGAAAAAGAAAAAAATGTAACCTGAATAAGGAGAAAAAAGGCTAAAAAATAAAAACTAAGAGAAAAAAAAGAAAAAGAAAATTAGAATTAATGAAATGAAATTTAACTCTGTGTTTAACATTGTAAATTGTCTTCGGGACTCACCATGCTTACCTTTTTGCATAATATTGTTTAATGTAAATCTATAGTTATAGTAAAAGTAATGTAGGTGTAACTGCACAAAAAATATCAAATAATCTACTCCCAGATAAGTTTGGTCAGCCAGGGAGGAAAATGACCACAACCTCAAAACCTGTAAGTTGAGAGAGGCCTAAGCCCTGCAGTGGGTGGCACTAGAACGATTTAAAATAGCTTAGGTTCAAATAGTGTAATTTGTGTGCTAGAGAGGCTTACATAAATCAATAAATACGTACTTAGATAACGGACTGAAGATGTTGCATATGTGAGATTGTTCAGTTCTAACACTTCAAGAGTCTTTCGCCGTTTCTTCGGAGTATTTGCTGTACGCGAGCGACGTGACGTCTGTCTGTGCGTGTGCCTGTGTGTCTGTGTGTCTGCGAGACGAGCGGCATGATGTCTTCATTGTGGAAGATTGCTCTCTCGTGATGCGGCGGCTCTTTGTGATCGAGTTATTTTATTCACTTCGCGGGGCTTGGTCCCTGAAGCTAGAAACGGACACGAACTACTGTTTACGTGCTCGCCTCGTGCTCACTCGCGCACGCTCTCGTATCAACCACACTTTATGTAATTGTTGTAAAAAATGTTGTTTTATCTATAACTCTTTCACTGATACTGCCAAAAGTTTGACTAATACTCGCCCGCCCACCATTGACCTGTTGTATGTTTTTGTTGTTATTATAGCTTGAGTACCATTGAATGGGCATTTTTTATATTTACCAGATATTTCAAAACGCTTTAGTTGTTCCAATTCATATTCTGCGGATATTAATTTAGACAAAATTAATGCACGCATATACCCAGCGCAGCCCAGACCCAGCGCAGATCCGGGAGCTCGCCGACACGTGTAAACGCTGAGCTCGCGTCTCGTCACGAGTTCTTTTGAGGTGTGTTCAAGAAACCCATCGCGAGAGCCGCTCGCATGCGAATGTGTGAGGCGAAACTAGACGACTCGCGATCTATCGACGACTTGCGCCAGCATCTAAATGCGGCGTAAAAGTAGACACGAGGAATTGTATCTAGGGCCCCAACTCTTTTAGATGTCTGGAGAACGGAGAGCTCATATAATTGGGTGACTTATATTTTCACTCTTGTAGGCAATCAATCGAATTATATTGTGATTGCGATCACACAGATGCCGCATACATAGTGCGTACGTAGTGTACGCGGCTACTAATGGCAGTGGTCACCTTTCGACCTCAGGTGACCACTGCCATTAGTAGCCGCGTACACTACGTAATGCGAGCCGAAACTAGAAACATAGACCTACTTCATTGAAAGGCCTCTAATAAATGAATGTGCATAGAAAAACAATAAAATAAAATAAAAATGCAGACTGTTTACATTTTTTCTTTTGCAAAAACGGTCATCGCTATAAATTGCAGCTACGCTGTCCGTCCGTCCATCCGTCCGTCCATCACAGAGCTGTATCTCATAAATCGTAATAGGTAGGCAGCTGAAATTTTCACATAGCGTGTATAACAACAATACACATTTTATAATAATATTTTAAAATATAAATACAAAAGGGATTAGCCATCTACACAATCATGGTCTAACTAAGATATCTTCCTAGCTTCACGCACGTCGTATTTTAGCGTCAATTTTAAGCGCACCTTGTTATTATACATTTTCGGTTTTTGCGAATATTTCGTCTTCCTTTATTTAGTGGCGATTCTTTACCTTTTTACTGGTTTCTTTTTTAACTTTACTGGTTCAGATCATCATTTCAGAAAAATAATTCTTAATCTAACTGAGGAAACAGACACGAGCTATGGAACTTGTTGACCTCATTATTCTCTACACAACAAATATTTATGTTTCGTAAATTGAAAAATAAAGGTCCTTTTACTCAACACATTAAAGTACTAAGGATTAATTTTGAGATCATTATTATTCCATAGAAACTACGACATTATTTACTTCCACAATATTATTTAATTTTCAACACACTACTCATGATAATTAAAATCATTCAACCGTGTATCGCAAATTAATCCACTGGCAAATTCTAGAAGGAACATTTCTGAGAATCATATTTCTTTAGAATTTCACGTTACTAGCGTTAATTAACTTAGATTCTTCCGTTCTTAGAATAATGTCTTGTTCATAAACGTCGTGGAAAACTCTTCAAAATTACACCTTCACCGCTTCAACGTAGATTTTTGCAGAAACATTACATCCGAAGAATCAAAATCCGTCCATTTAGTTTCGATTCTAACAATATTTTATTACGCGTAACGTGACGAATTGAAAAAGCCGGGAATAGTTCGTTATAATCCATTTAAATAAGATTTTCAGCCGACTAATCGCAAATTCCCTCATTCCCATTTTCTTTTTCTAGATTTTTATGTAAGTTCTCAATTTGAAACTGATTTAACTTATTTATCTTTTTACATTTAATTTTTTTCCGGGTTTAATACAATATCAAAAGGATTATTTCTACTCGCGCTATGCTTGAATCAACCCATCGTCATTAATATGTAGTAGGTCTGTACGTGCGCATATTAGGTGAAATCCCGAATAATATGTTAAATTCAATGCAGCAATTCTAAGGGAAAATATGATTGGAGACCCATCGTTTCCTACTCCATGCTAACACAAAAACTAAATTTCATGGAATTGGACAAAGAGTAATATCACCTACTGTCATGATACTAGCCTATTTCACTACATCGAAGAAACTAAGTACTATGCTAGGACCTTCCCTATTATTTGAACTGAATGGACAACCAGGTCATAGAAACAAGTCTCAACAAGGCTCCTTGGTAACATTACTCTACTTTTCAGGGTTCCGTACCCAAACCCGTACGGAACCCTATTACTAAGCCTCTGCTGTCCGTCCGTCCGTCCGTCCGTCTGTCACAGGGCTATATCTCATTAAACGAAACGGGTAGGAAGCTGAACTTTTCACGGATTATGTATTAATTTTGCCGCTATAACAAGAAATAGGTATAATTATAAAATAATAAAAATTAAAGGGGGGGGGGGGGCATACAAAAAACGTTTTATTTTTGGGGTTAATTTTTTACGATGGAACGGAACCCTTCGTGTGCGAGTCCGACTCGCACTTAGCCGGTTTTTTATGGTAATAATGAATTTATATGTTACTTCTCAATAACTGAGAAGTAACATGCTGTTGCTCGAAAAAAAAATAAAACATTTCTCCTATTTTTAAAGGACAAAATTGATTTAAATATTGAACCTGAAAGGAAATTCACAGCAATTTAAAAAAATGCCGTTCAATGTCATTCTGTCATCCCGCCTTTTCGTCTACTAGGATCGAGCTAAGATGATGAGATATGATAGTAGTTATAAGAAGGACAACCGAGGTGGAGTATATTACTAAATTTAATAAATACCTTAGTTCACAACTGCTTTATGACGAAATTGTGGGGCAACAGTGGAAAAGACCGGATTTCGTGTGAATCCCCGGCGGCGTGGGTAGTCCTGAACTTTAACGAGTGTATTATTTCCGAGCGGAGAATCGAAGCCAGTAATAACGAATCGCGAGCCAGCTAGCATAGTCAACTAGCATACTTCACGTTTAAGCGTTGGTAGACATGTGGAATGGTTGCGAAAATTCCTTCCACGTCTAAATGAATGAAACACAGCTTAAATTGTTTTTTTTATGCAACCTGACATGGATGGCTTATGCCACACAACTACCAATATGATATTAGCCCAATACACCGAAGGAATTAGGTGCCATGCCATGACCTTCCCTTTATGAGTACGGCTACATTAAACTGGATGGAAAACACGGGCAAATTTTCATTGCCGGTTCGAACATCTTTTCATCCAATGCGATAGTATCTACCCGGGCGGGCCTAAGCCCTACCACCTAGTAGGGGAAGGGGACCTACAGTTTTATATGGATTCCGAACCATGGAGCAGCTCGCATTCGTGACGAAATGCACTTATCGAAAGAAGAAAAAGAAAGAGAAAGAAAGTAGTGCATATGCGGGGCGGGACGAGGAATTGAACCCAAACCTCTGGTACGGTAGGCCAGTCTCCGTGCCACTAGGCTACGAGCCGCTCGCTTTTGATTTAACTAAAAGTTATATCAAAAGTGATTCTGCTTGCACTATCCTTGTAAAGTAGTTTTTTACAACTTTCTTTCCTTAGTTAATGTTTCATTACCTCGCGGTCGATTATGCATGTTGGTATTTATATTTCATATTATTTGACTAAAGCGACGCACGAAAAAATATTTTAGAGTACCGTGTGGATACCGGCACCTAAAAATATATCAATCAAGCCCACTGCATTTCTTCCCATGCATGTGTAAGAAGCATTTAACGGATTCGTCGTAAGAGTTCGGATTTCACTTAAAAATGTAAATCCACTGCCTTCCCGCGAGGTACCATCGCATTGAATTAACGATAGTAGCAGAATGTAACGGTCGTTGTATGTTTTCCCAGGTTAGCCAAACATGACATTTTCACACCAAATGTTTTTATTTTTTTTACTTGAGAAAGCTTCATTCTATGTCCGTATGTTTAATTTTTTGTAAATATATGTATTTTCCAGTAAAATAATAATCTAAAATGAACGTAAGAAATTACAACTGTCATCCAATGGTATTTAAAAAAAATACAGACGTAAATTTCGACAAAATACTAAATACTAACATTAAGAACATCTGAACAGTTATCGGCCATAATATCGGAGATTGATAGGGTAACGACTCCATTAAAACCACAGAGCAGACAACGGTATGTGTTTAAAACCATAATTAACCGATTTTAATTTTTAAATGTCTCTCCCATGTATGTAACTCTTTTATTAGCAATAATATTATTCGCGAGCTGTTTATCGGAGCGCCGCGCAGTGAGTTTTAGCGCTGAGAAAATTAATGGCTTCTTGCGATAGGCATCACACGTGTTACTACGTCACGCGCTTATACCGCGTGTTGACGGAGGTATAGTCCGAACGTTAGCCAGCTATTCCTAGGCTATATTTGGAGCAAAAACGGTAGTTAATATTTTGTTGTAAGACTTAAAAAATATTCGTCTACCCCATACATTTGGTGTTCTGAGTGGTCAGTGTGAGTTCTCACCTAAATTAGCGTTTACGGGACTTCGAAGTTACGTAAAAACGTCAAACTTCATACAAGTTGTTGCTAGATATTCTGTGGTTTTACTTCTTCAAGCTATCAAAGTCACACTCGGACTTCCGATTTGTATGAAAACGCGGAGTCGGCGTAAACGGCAACGTCGACGTATTTACGCCGGCGATGAGCAAGCTGTCAAATCCAACTCGAACTCGCAAATGTTAGTTCGCGCGCGCTCCTCAATTTCTCCATACATCTAAAAACGCCAGTCGATCGGTTTGGCGTAAACGCCAATTCAGGTGACAACTGGGACTACGGTCTCAGGTATTTCCAAAAATGATAGTTTTAAGTCAAGTTAAGGCGACCGTGATTATTGTAGCTTTTCCTATAATATATTTCTATTAAGTAGTTAAAGAGTCTTTCTTGTTCACATGCATCGACGAATATTTCTGAACGATTTTGTGGTGTGCCCGCGAATGAGTTAGTCCCGTCAGGAAGGGCCACCTTAACAGGGGCGGAGCAGTGCGGACAACTAGTATAGTAGTTGAATAAATTGAAGATTTGTTTACTTAAGGTGGGCCATCCCGCTCAACTCCCCATACAAACGGGGAAAGAAGATCACGCCCATATTTCTTGTCAGAGGTCCCAAATTTTGCTCAAAATAGCTTTATTTGATCGAACTAGATGTCTGATGACCTTTGGCATTGTAAAATTGTGTTTGGTTTCTTAGTTTTAAGGTCAGAAAGTTCGAATTTTCCGCGCGTTATATTCAATAACTTTGGAGGTGCATTGCGCAATGATAAACTAAGAACATCTTAAAAAGATTAGTCATCAGACATAGCTTAATTAATCAACATTTATAATCTACTATTTGGTTTTTGTTCGATTTTATACTACAGCGGTCGTGGTTTACTTTCAGCTATAAGTCGTTTTGTAATTAAAATTTTCGTAAATCTTACCAAATCATACACTATTCATATTGTCTTTTTTGTGGACATGTTGCATCTTCCTCATCACGGTGCCTGTCTTGCTCGTTGAAACAGAGAAGATCCCAGAGCGCAACAGCACGGTTTTGTACCGTGTCCGCGAATGAGTTAGTCCCGCCGGGTTGGGCCACCTTAAACAAGCAAGAATAACGCATTTAATCAACATTCACCACGTGCCTAATCCTCAACCCTTTAGCGACCTTATCAAGGGCGACATTAAAAAAATAATCTAATAATATAAACAAAACGAGCGGCCGGGACCGTCGTAAAAGGGACACTCTAAAAACAAAAGGATTTCAACGGGAACACAATCTTTTCGCGCGTTTTTTTTTCTACCAAAAAAAACTCGCCTTTTTGCACGAGCCAATTTACATGATCGTTAAAAAGTCCAACAAAAGTAAATAAGCTTTGTAACGGGTCGTTATCTTCAAGTTTGTGAGGGTTGGGGCCATTCCCGCCCGGGGGAGTTATGCCAAAATATAGGGGCCATATTTTCTGTATTGTGATCCCCACGTCAAAGGGTGTCGTAAAATATGCACGCATAAACGTGAGTGGAGTCCATACGGGAGTTACAACCTGTTAAAACGATGAATGGCTGTGAGGTTAAGAACCAGATACTTACTTGTCGGTAGTCGGTGCTAGAATCCTCCGAAATCTATTACCAAGCCTCCGTCCGGCTGTTCGTCCGCCCGTCCGTCTGCCATAGGGCTTTGTCTCAAGAACCGAAATAAGCAAGCAGCTGAAATTTTCACAGAGTGTGTATTTATTTTGCCGCAATTGTAACAAATAGGTAAAATACAAAAATAATAAAACTTAATTGGGGCATACAAAACTGGTACGATGGTACAGAACCCTTCTTGTGCGAATCCGACTCGCACTTGGCCGGTTTTTTAATGCTCGATTTACATGCGCGCCTTGCCTCGTGCTTCGTGGCGAAAACTCACGCGAACTATTCACATGCGTGCTTCGCGCTCACTCGTGCACGTTCGCGTAACCAACTAAATTACTTATATATAATCTGTGATTTCGAACGGCAAAGGTGAAAGTATATATAAATATATTTTCATCTTTAATTCTTCCACTGATACTGCAAAATGTTTTGCCTGATATCCGCCCACGCCTCGTTGACCTTTATTTTGTTATTGTAGTACTTATGGATCGGGTACCAAAACCCTTTCGTTGTTCCAATTCAGATTCTCTCTGTTTTTAGAATAATAGTCTTTATGCACGTGTCTGTTTTCTCAGTCGAATTAAGAAATGTTTTTCTACAATACATCTATTTCTAGCTACGGTTTACGTTTTTGTTTTTTTTTAAATATATTGTTTTGAGAACTAACTTGGCCAACGCAATTCGGCAGCACATTCGCTTTAACAGATACAGCGTCTCTTTCATGACCATAGAAAAACTAACAAAATTAAAACCTATCTAGGTAATTTAAGGCAATCCAATATTAACCATATCTACTAATTATTATATTATAAACACCAGCCCGAAACCACACCCCGACAACTTTAGGACAGTAATCCGATGGATTCAAAGTGTCAAACAGTGTCATGAGGTCGGTTGGGGGTCGCAGGTGTAAATTTTCTGAGCCTGCCTAATTCGCTCACTTGATAAGGATCAAAACTGACAGCGGTCCGCGGATTCGATCGCCTTTGACAGCGGCTCGGTGAAGTGACTGGAGGCGAAGTGGGCCGCATAATCGAGAATTCGGATAATTTGGCGTTATAGCAGGTTAGAGATGTGTATACTCATCGTAAAATTACGGGGCCGTTCAACATTAGGAATTTTGTCGACGGATCTGAGCCCGTAGTTCCAGCTGTCACCTAAATTGGTGTTTACGGCAAAGCTATCGACTGGCGTTTTCTAATGTATGCAGAAATTGAAAAGCGCGCGCAGTGGGCGTTAAGCGAACTAACATTTGCCAGTCCGAGTTTGATTTGACAGCTTACTTAACGTTGCCGTAAATACGTCGACGTTGCCGTTTACGCGTTTTCATACAAATCGGAAGTCCGAGTTTGACTTTGACAGCTTGAAGAAGTAAAACCACAGAATATCTAGTAAAAACTTGTATGGAGTTTGACGTTTTCACGGAACTTCGAAGTTCCGTAAACGTCAGTTTAGGTGACAACTGGGACTAGCATCATCAAGATATGGTCAATAAGAAACTATGTTACAGAATAGATTTTGAGGTATGGAATTGATGTGTAAGGCATTAGTTATGAAGTAAAAAAAATCTCATCCTTTAGAAAAAAGTTATGCAACTGAAAAAATAATAAAAATAAAAATATACAATCATTTGAATATTTCCATGGGAAAAAGTCAAACCATATTTACATTTACAATATTTTCAAAAGGTATTCTTCATTCCCCACACTGACATTCAGTCTTTGCTAAGCCGAGGATTAGTTTCCTTGTATTTTTAAATTGAACAAAATATGCGTACTAATACATTCGCTCGAAGTTTCATTGAATCGCCACTTAGATGTTAAGTGTAACTCTCATCAACGTTATTACTTTTAGCTTCTCCGCAGATGGCATATTTTAGCTATAAGCTTGAATACATTCAAAGCCTTCGAACTGATACGAATCAATCTACCGTTACCTCGTTCTTGGAAAGCAACTGAAACTTTGAGAGCTGTTAGGTTGGGACTGAAACAGCTGACAAACCTTTGACGTACCTTCGTCAGCTAACCGATAATTTTAGCGAAGGGAATAACGTGGCGATGTCAGGACATATCGAAACTAACATTATCTTCTTTCATGATTTAACAGAGTCGTTACCCTATCAATTCACCAAACTACGGGCGATAACTGTTTCCATTCTCGTAATGTTTTACTAGGTTTTAGCAATTTTGGATTCTAAAATATATTTTAGAAATCTATGTCTGTATATTTACGTGGGCTGCATCAAATTCTAACCCCAGGAAACACTTCTTGGTTGTAGGTTGAGTTGTAGACTCTTGGAGCAAACTGCCGGAGGAGGTCATTAGTGCTGAAACTGAAAATGTATTTAAAAACCAACTAGACAAACACTTAAAGGCAATAAAAAAATAACAAATAATAATAACCATAAACAATCAATAAACCAATAAATAAAATGAAAACAAATAGAGAATGTGAATGCTTAGTAATACCAATTTACATTTTTTTAAAATATACAAGTGCACTCCGGGCAAAATGAAGTTCACGCATCAGCTTTAAGCTGCTAGTGATATAAATAACATAATAATAATAATCTTCGTCAATGGCGGAACACGTCAAACTGACAGTTCCCTGTTGACCGCCGCCGGCACGGGTGCTCACCTGATGATGGACCAAACGTTTGATCCGAAACGTCGTGCAATATAATCGACACACCGTGAGTAAGCCGTTTTCCACAAACCCTAAAATAAATCGATACTCTTTTCTTCCTATTGGTGGAATTCACGACACGCGGCTTAGTGCTGATTAGTTAAACCATCTAGTCTTGACTTACTTGAAAGTTCGCATACAGAATCACCTTATCCATAATCTTCTCTTATTACAGAGCTAGATCGTTCGAGTTGCTAACCGCTACCCTCCGAGCCAGCGGACAAGTTGCGCGTCCTCGGCGCGGCGTTCGGCAGACACTTCGCACTTCTGCTTTGAGCAACACACGCTGAGTGCTTTCTGCTATGGAGGTCTAAAGTTGAGGGTACCATTTAATTTGCTTTATTAAGTCGACTACTCTACAGGGTGTGACAGCAATCACTGCTGCAGCTTCAGCAAGGAAACATTGGAACAGTCCTAATGGAACAAATCAATTTATTTTTTTCCTATTGGTGGAATTTATAACACGAGGCTTAGTGCTGATTGGTTAAACCATCTTTTTTTTTTATGTGACTGGACATGGATGGCTAATACCACACCTTCTGTCATGGTATTAGCCCAACACACCACATGGGAACTAGGTGCCATGCCAGGACCTTCCTCATATTGCACGGCTACATTGAACTGGATGGAAAACACGGACAATTTTCATTGCCGCTTCGACCATCGTTCATCCAATGCGATGGTACCAACCCGGGCGGGATTAACCCTACCACCGAGTAAGTAAGGAAGGGGACCTACAGTTTAACGTGGAATCCGAACCACAGCCAGCCTCTCTCAACGGTCGAATGGTCACCCATCCAAGACCAGACCGGACCCAGCGTTGCTTAACTTCGGAGAGCGATCGCCGAAGTGTCGCGCCACTGGGCCACTGAGGCTGACAGTCTTGACTTACTTGCAAGGTCGCATACAGAATCGCCTTATCCATAATAATCTCCCATTACAGAACTAGATCGTTCAAGTTGGCAATCGCTACCCTCCGAGCCAGCGGACAAGTTGCGCGTCGTCGGCGTGGCGTTCGGCAGACACTTCGCACTTCTGCTTTGAGCAACACACGCTGAGTGCTTTCTGCTGTGGAGGTCTAAAGTTGAGCGTACCATTTAAATTGTTTTATTAAGTCGACTACTCTACAGGGTGTGACAGCAGTCACTGTCGCAGCTTCAGCAAGGAAACATCTAAACAGTCCTAGTGAAACAAATCAAAACGATTTTTTCCTATTGGTGGAATTCACGAAACGCAGCTTAGTGCCGATTGGTTAAATTGATTTCCATTTAGACTTGACATACTTGAAAGGTCGCATACAGGATCGCCTTACCCATAATATTCTCTCATTACAGAGCGAGATCGTTCGAGTTGCCAACCGCTACCCTCCGAGCCAGCGGACAAGTTGCGCGTCGTCGGCGCGGCGTTCGGCAGACACTTCGCACTTCTGCTTTGAGCAACACACGCTGAGTGCTTTCTGCTGCGGAGATGTAAAGTTCGGGGTACCATTTACTTTGCTAAATTAATTCGACTAAACTATACACATCAGTCACTGCCTTAGCTTCGAAACGAAAAGTCCTGTAGGATTAAAAGTCACCTGTGTTGCACCTGTGAATACTTGCATTTTCTTATTCCTGGAATAACAATGAGGTCACAAGAATTGACCTCATTGTTATTCTTAACAATGACTATTATGTTAATTTAGAATTTCACTGTTGTTACTCATTATTATTATGTTTTTGGATAGACAGTGTTATGAATCGCTTGCTTGTTTAAATTGACGTTTCGTCCACCGCATTGTGGACTTCTTCAGGACTCGCGGCGCGACCTGGAGGACTTCCGACACGTCGTCCAGTTAGAAGTCAACTCCTACAACCGCTATTGGAAACTGGCCTGTCCAAAAGTGAGGAAGCGCTGAGTACCCTTAAATAACATTTTTTTCCTGTTATTGTTTTTATGGAAGCACCCACAAATGATGTAGCTTGGATTAATTCTGTCTTTATAAATATTTTATTTAACGCATTATATAACATACTTACTTTTAAAGTCTTCAATGCTGTATTATATTTATGATCTGGTTCAGCATGTCTACTTATATAGTTATATACTCGTATTATCTAAGTATTGTTTCTCTTTTTTTTGTATTATATATTTCTATTCCATTATTTCATTAGCTTTTGTTAGATTTTACATTTTTTGTTTTGTTTTTCAACAGTCTTACCTACCTTTTTATAATTACGTTTGAAGTAGAAGAGATAGTTCACACAGCACAAGATGACATAATACACACCCTGTCCCTGAATGACTCAACTAGCCGGGATACGGCCAGAGCCTAGTCCGGCAGCACTATCACAACCGACAGTCGGTTCGATTGACGCTCTCGCTTGCAGTGCGTGGCCTTAGTCTATTCCTTTTTAGGGTTCCGTACCCAGAGGGTACCAACGGAACACTATTACTAAGCCTCCGCTGTCCGTCCGTTCGTCCGTCCTGCCGTCCGTCCGTCCGTCCGTCTGTCACAGGGCTGTATCTGATGAACCGTAATAGGTAGGCAGCTGAAATTTTCACAGAGTGTGTATTTATTTTGCCGCTATAACAACAAATAGGTAAAATAAAAAAAAGCTAAATGGGGGCTCCATACAACAAACGTAATTTTTTTTATGTTAAATCCTGCACGATAGTACGGAACCCTTCGTGTGCGAGTCCGACTCGCACTTGGCCGGGTTTTTAACGCTCTTGGTGAATAACAGTATTAGCCCGGGTACATACACATTTTTCCTAAAAATCAGAGAGTGACAGTTCGGGCGAGAACTGTTCGTCTACGTTCCATAAGGTACAATGAAAGTCACGAAGAAAGGAATCGCGTCCTTCAATACACAGTTGATGGTGTTTTTGTAAGCGCCCATTTCGCCCACGGTTGACTGAGTTGAATCCCTGCCCGTGGCAGCTCGTTCATCTTTTAATTATTAAATACCGGACAAGAGCGCAAAATGGCCGCGCCCGGCTGCGGTTCCGTTGCGTCGGAAACATGCATCGATTGAACGATCCAGCTTGCGAAAAAAGTCATGACGCTTTTTTCAGGGAACTCATTTTCAGTACCTAGGAATTTATGAGTTAAAGTTCATAATATGTCCGATAGCATATGATGGCGTGTGTTCCTATGTTGGACGGTTTACGGGGTCACGGGAGCGGACGGCGAGTGTGGACCGCAAGGTACAGTTATACAGGTGAATTTTTCAAGTGGGCCTTGGGGGCCAAATCCGAAACTATAAGAAATAGCGAAAACACTCAAACGAGTAATGAGGCCGATTTCGATAAAAACTAAAGGAAATTCTATACAAGCGATAACCGCGAAAACGGTACTTTAAAAAAAATACCTACTAAAACCGTAAAAATAGGTCATTCTAAATTGAAAATGAGTTGTAGAAATCCAAAAAAAACACGAAAAAAACAAGAAACCTACCAACAAAATTTCACTCGAAACGACAGCCATGGCGGCCATTTGCATTTATGCACACAGCACTGCTTTGCAGCACTGTATGTGTCTATTGCGCAATAACCACTTAAAAAACTAACACAGACTGAAAGGGTCGCGACACGATGCGACACAGGGCTGCCAACATTGCAACCAAAAGTGCTGCCAGACGCCAAATGTTATTTTCCATGATGCTCTAACGGAAATAAAATCTCGAAGCCCAACCAGGTCAAGTTGATGGCTACGCCGAAAGACTCGCTTGGTCGGCCCTTTCGCTTAAGCGACCGCACTCGGCCTTCGCCGCGGCGGGGTGTTCGCCCGCTCGCTTCGCTCGCGACCTCCCACCGCCACGCGGCTTTTCCATGATGCTCTAACGGAAATAAAATCTCGAAGCCCAACCAGGTCAAGTTGATGGCTACGCCGAAAGACTCGCTTGGTCGGCCCTTTCGCTTAAGCGACCGCACTCGGCCTTCGCCGCGGCGGGGTGTTCGCCCGCTCGCTTCGCTCGCGACCTCCCACTGCCACGCGGCTTTTCCATGATGCTCTAACGGAAATAAAATCTCGAAGCCCAACCAGGTCAAGTTGATGGCTACGCCGAAAGACTCGCTTGGTCGGCCCTTTCGCTTAAGCGACCGCACTCGGCCTTCGCCGCGGCGGGGTGTTCGCCCGCTCGCTTCGCTCGCGACCTCCCACCGCCACGCGGCTTTTCCATGATGCTCTAACGGAAATAAAATCTCGAAGCCCAACCAGGTCAAGTTGATGGCTACGCCGAAAGACTCGCTTGGTCGGCCCTTTCGCTTAAGCGACCGCACTCGGCCTTCGCCGCGGCGGGGTGTTCGCCCGCTCGCTTCGCTCGCGACCTCCCACCGCCACGCGGCTTTTCCATGATGCTCTAACGGAAATAAAATCTCGAAGCCCAACCAGGTCAAGTTGATGGCTACGCCGAAAGACTCGCTTGGTCGGCCCTTTCGCTTAAGCGACCGCACTCGGCCTTCGCCGCGGCGGGGTGTTCGCCCGCTCGCTTCGCTCGCGACCTCCCACCGCCACGCGGCTTTTCCATGATGCTCTAACGGAAATAAAATCTCGAAGCCCAACCAGGTCAAGTTGATGGCTACGCCGAAAGACTCGCTTGGTCGGCCCTTTCGCTTAAGCGACCGCACTCGGCCTTCGCCGCGGCGGGGTGTTCGCCCGCTCGCTTCGCTCGCGACCTCCCACCGCCACGCGGCTTTTCCATGATGCTCTAACGGAAATAAAATCTCGAAGCCCAACCAGGTCAAGTTGATGGCTACGCCGAAAGACTCGCTTGGTCGGCCCTTTCGCTTAAGCGACCGCACTCGGCCTTCGCCGCGGCGGGGTGTTCGCCCGCTCGCTTCGCTCGCGACCTCCCACCGCCACGCGGCTTTTCCATGATGCTCTAACGGAAATAAAATCTCGAAGCCCAACCAGGTCAAGTTGATGGCTACGCCGAAAGACTCGCTTGGTCGGCCCTTTCGCTTAAGCGACCGCACTCGGCCTTCGCCGCGGCGGGGTGTTCGCCCGCTCGCTTCGCTCGCGACCTCCCACCGCCACGCGGCTTTTCCATGATGCTCTAACGGAAATAAAATCTCGAAGCCCAACCAGGTCAAGTTGATGGCTACGCCGAAAGACTCGCTTGGTCGGCCCTTTCGCTTAAGCGACCGCACTCGGCCTTCGCCGCGGCGGGGTGTTCGCCCGCTCGCTTCGCTCGCGACCTCCCACCGCCACGCGGCTACAGTCTCGTACCGCTCGCTACGCTCGGGACCTCCTGCGCGAGCTTTCGTCTCCGCACTTCTAAAAAACACTCTAGGGATGACGCACACCAACATGTAAAGTCGGGGCGGCTAAGTCGGTTTTGGAGCTATTTGTTTATACCAAGAGTTAATTTTACCCTAGATGATGGGTAATGACGTGTTGGCAACACTAGAGTCCCCACTGCTTGCTAAATATTGCTCAGATTTAATATTTTCAAAAAATGTTTTTGGATAGAAAACATCGTTTTCGGGCCTATGTTTCTTTACCAAAAATGTATCCAAAAATCCACTCTACCATCCCTGATACCCAGCTAGAAGCTACGAAAGGGTACCAATTCTATAGCACAGCCAAACTAAAACTGTTGTATTATCTCTTCGCGGTTAGAAATAAAAGAAAAAAAATTTGACAATTTGATTAGTAAAGGTGTGAATCAGTTTATTAAAAACCAACACTTTTTTTGTTTGCCATATAACATCATATATATTAGTATATTCAATTATATGTATAAATATGTATATATTATGGTATATGTATGTTAATGGAGTTAATTTTTTTTCTCTTTTCAAATTCTGGTGTGTCACCTACCTACATATATTTCTATTGCCTTTCCTCATCACCCCAAGGGTTGACTGGAAGAAATCACTCTTAGTGATAAGTCCGCCTTTGTGCAGTATTGTTGTTTTACTATATGTTTTCTCTGAAATTGTATTTTTGTTTATGCACAATAAAGAATGTATTTAGTTATTTATTATATATCACTTCACAGGATTTTTCCCTTATAAGCGACACTATTTGACTGATAATGAACTAATAATAAAGGATGCTTTGTTTTTCAAAAAATCAACGAGTTTGATTCCCGGATAGGAAAACGATTTCTTTCAAACATCTAATAATGCAGTTTTAATTTTTATCAAAATCGGCCCCATGACTCCTTTAAGTGTATTAGCTATTTCTTAAAGTTTCGGATTTGCCAGTGGAACTCTTCAACGGTTTTTTTTTTTCATGTGCCTTTACTGTCCATATAAAATTCAGGGCAGTACGTGGCTGTCGTATATTCGTATATTTCCCTTGCATGAAAGCGGTACGTATAGTTTCCGATACAGATGACATCCTTAAATGATGGGAATTGGTTAAGTTTTAATTGTGCGCACCAAAGCAGTGACCAACGAAACCCTTTCAATCCAGACGCCAAGTGACCAGTGTATTTCGCGTTTTTCGCAAAATTATCTACTGCCGCCCGTGCGCCACCATCAATCAATTAGTGGCGTCCGGCTAATGAACTGGAACGCGTTGCGCTTTTCGCGTTACTTTGCATACAGGCACCTGCAAATAACAAAACCCTGGCGGGGGGTGGCTTAATTTGAAAATATACAATGCAGCGACGGCTGATGGTCACGTGACTGCGCCAACGTCGCGTACCGGCCAAGTGCGATTCGCACGCGCAAACGAATGGTTCCGTACCACCGTCCAAGATTTAACACAAATAAATCTCGTTTCTCATAGTTTAATTTTAATATTCTTTTTATTCTTATACTTTTCTTATTTTACCTATTTGTTGTTATAGCAGCAAAATAAATAGACACTCAGTGAAAATGTCAGCTGCATACCTATTACGGTTTATGAGATATAGCCCTGTGACAGACGGACGGACGGACAACGAAGGCTAAGTAATAGGGAACCCTATAAATACATACCTACATCAGAACAGCGCCAAAATTTAGTACTTTTTACAATTCCTACTGATTTAATTTGAGTTTCAGCGACATCTACATTCGAAGCATTGTAATCAGATTTTTAAAATAATCTGACAAAGTTTTTGGTCGTTTTGGTCATTTGTTTGAAGTTTTGGTCGTTGAAACTCAAATTAATGAGATAACGTTAATATCGTATCCATTAAATACATAAAAAATGTCATCCTAATGATTTCTAAAAACCATTTAAACCATACACCGTAGCGGCGCCGTTTGGCGCCGCTACGGTCGCTGAAACTCAAATTCAGGAGGTAACAGTAATGTAGTATCCATTAAATACATAAAATTATCACAGCTTTAAAAGCCAGTGGTTTTCCAGGCTCAAGATACTTGATTAGGAATTTCAGGAATAGGCCTGCTGAGGCGCGACGCGTTCGATCATCGAAGCAACTCTGGGTGTGGTCGAGTTCCAGATGATTGCAGGATTCCACCTTTACTGAAGGTCCTCACCACGGAGGATACCTCCATCCTCCGTGGTCCTCACTTATTAGATGGCTATGACTTGGTAGAAGTCATGACAAAGTGTTTCGTAATAATATGCTGACTGGATTTTGTCATCATGGTTTAACTGGACTGGCATGGGCGATCCCGACATAGACAAGTAAGAGACTCTTACTATTTTTTAAAACCATACAAAACCAGACCGATTATGGAACCTAACCTGACCTAACCTAGCCAAACGGCGCCGCTACGGTGTATGGTTTAAATGGTTTTTAGAAATCATTAGGATGACATTTTTTATGTATTTAATGGATACGATATTAACGTTATCTCATTAATTAGAGTTTCAACGACCAAAACTTCAAACAAATGACCAAAACGACCAAAAACTTTGTCAGATTATTTTAAAAATCTGATTACAATGTGTTGGCGATAGGATCGGCAGAGGTCTGCAATAAAATTCTTCGATGCTCAGCTTTTCACCAACAACTATATAATAAAATTTTAATGTCAAATTCGAATACAAAACTTCATAATTTTTCTCTTCTGTCCAGCCAGCGATCTTCTACATTCCCCCTCTCATGACGAGGCCGTCATTCCTCAGGATCGGTAGGCAGCACGATTAGTTGCCGTGCTGATCGTTTTAAAATTCCCGTTGAAGTTCTGATATCCACGACTCGTACATACCCATCGGCGCCTGGGTATGTTCTTTGAACTCGTCCTTTTGGCCAGCAGTTCCTCGGTGATGCAGGGTCTATTATGATGACGAGATCTCCTTCTTTCATTGGGGGACTATTCCCTTTCATTGCTCGTGTATGGAGGGTAGGAAGGTATTCTTTTGTCCACCGTTGCCAAAACATATCGGCGAGCCTCTGCGATGTCCTCCACTGCCGGCGTCGCAGAAGATCTCCGTCATTGAAGCTGCCTGGCGTAGGCAGACCGGCTGATGATCCCAACAGAAAATGATTGGGCGTGAGGGCTTCAGGGTCACGGGGGTCTACGGAGACATGTGTAAGGGGTCTTGAATTAACTGAATATTCGGCTTCGGCAAGCAGTGTTGCAAGTACTTCTTCTTTTGGTGCTCGTTCTCGTAATGTGGCCTTTAAAGCTACCTTCACACTCCGAACCAGACGTTCCCACGCACCTCCAAAGTGAGGTGAGATAGGTGGGATGAATTTCCATTTTGCTCCTCTTGATAATACATACTGTTGAATTTGGCTTTGATCAAGTTCGGCGTACGCCTTTCGTAGCTCATTATTCGCTCCATGAAAGTCAGTGCCATTGTCCGACATGATGATAGCGGGTGCTCCTCGACGTGCCATAAATCTCCGTAAGGCCATTATGGCTGAGTCGCTGCAAGTTCCAGATGTACAGCCCTGGTCGTAAGGCAGGTGATTAGCACGCCCCATCTCTTTTCGTGACGCCTTCCAATTGTAACGTTCATTGGCCCGAAATAATCAATACCTGCATTTGTGAATGGCCGATGATGATGCTCCAGTCTCTCAGTGGGGAGATGGCCCATCGGCGGTTGCTGACCTTTAGCTCGAAGGAGGCGACAAAGTTGACATTTCCTTCCTACATTCCGTACTGTTGGACGTAGCTTAAGTATCCAGTATTTTTGTCGAAGCTCATTAATTATCATTTCCTGGCTTGCATGGTTAGCCTTTTGATGGTAATCGAGCACAAGTAGTCGAGCTATATAATTGTCGCCGTCTAGAATGATTGGCGTCTTGAGGTCCGACTCAATGTTGGCTTTCCGTAATCGACCATCTAATCGAAGAACCCCATTGGTATCGAGTGAAGGCTGAAGTTCCCCTAGGCGGCTGGGGGCTGAAGGCGAGCGACCACTTTGTAACAACCTTATTTCCTTAGGGAAGCTCTGTTCTTGACTTTTTTTTATGAGTAGCATCTCTGCTTTTGTCATATGTTCCATGGACATAGTTTCAGCCTTGTTTAGTAGCCTGTCAACGAAGAATAAAACATTGGCTGTTGATCGCAGCAAACGTGTCCACGAAGAAAATCTTTTCTCGTCAGGAGTTGTTGCTTGTGTTACTTCTATGATTGTGACCTGGTTAACACATTCACGTTGTCTTTCTTCGGTATCGTAGTCAAGTTCTATGTAAGGTTGGGCCGGCCATTCGGCGGGAGGGTGGCTTAGGAAACGTGGGCCTTGGAACCACTTTCCATGTGGGTCCATTTGCAGCTCCCCAACGTCTCTTGTGACTAAATCGGCTGGATTATCTAGAGTGGAAACCCAGCGCCATTGATCACGCTCTGTTATGTCGTCGATCTCGCCTAGACGATTAGCTACGTAAGCCTTGAAGTTGCGTGGATCTGTTTTTATCCAAGCGAGTGCTGTTCGTGAATCCGTCCAAAAATATTGTTTCATAGGTTTACGGTCATGTTCCTCGACGACAGTTTTTGCTAGGCGGGCACCGAGTAGAGCAGCTTGTAGTTCCAGGCGTGGAATGGAGATTGACTTTAGAGGTGTCACTCTTGCCTTACTAGCAGCGAGCACGACGTGAATCGTGCCATCATTTCTTTCGTACCGCCAGTAGCATGCGCAACCATAAGCAGATTCGGAAGCGTCGCAAAAAGTGTGTAGCTGTCTTCCCCGCGGTGCTGCTTCCATTTCGTAGCACCTTGATATGACACAGTATTTAAGAGTGTTCAAATCGGCCAGCCATTTCATCCACTTCTTTTGTTGATGGTTTTGCAGTTGGCTATCCCAACCAATCTCGCTTCTCCAAATTTGTTGCAGAAAGATACGTCCTCGAATAGTGACAGGAGAAGCAAGTCCAACAGGATCGAATATGCTCATCACAGCGCTGAGCACTTGTCTTTTAGTAGGCTTTGATATTCCATTTATCACTTCTTTTGGTACGCGGGTCATTGACAAATTGAAACCAAGTGTATCTTCTTTCGGGTTCCACATAATACCGAGCGTTTTCTCAGGAGTCATGTAGTCAGCACTAAGGTCAACATGACCTTTTATCTTTGCATCTTCGGGCAGTGAGTCAAGTACGCGTTCGCTGTTGCTTGCCCAGGCGATGAGATTAAACCCTCCTTTTCTGTGAAGCTCTCTTAAGTCAGAGGATATCCGAACTGCAGCATCTTCGTCGTCACAACTGTGAACACAATCGTCCATATAAAAGTTCCTCTTCGTCACAGTTGCAGCTTCCGGGTAATCGTTTGCGTAAATATCGGCGTTCCTGTTCTTTACATATATCGCTGTGCAAGGTGACGAAGTTGCGCCAAAAATAAGAGAGGTCATCCTGTACTCAGTGATCTCCCCCCCTCTCGTAGGATGTTGCCATAAAAATCGCAAAGCATCACGGTCCTCTTTATTTATGTGTACTCTCAAAAACATCTCTTGTATGTCGGCCGTCATGGCATAGCGGCCTTCTCTAAATCGCATCATAATACCCAGTAGTGAGCTCAAAAGGTCAGGTCCTGTAAGTAGATAATCATTTAGACATACATTCCCTGCTTTCGCCGCCGCGTCAAAGACAAGGCGCATCTTAAGCGGCTTATTTGGGTTCACTACTCCAAAATGTGGTAAGTACCACGTTCTTTTTTCAGTAGCAGGCTCAAAACATTGTTCTGCATACTCTTTGTCTACGAGTTTTTTTATTTCTGTTGTGTACTTAGCAGCATAAGTGGGATCTTTACGCATTTTTGCCTGAATATTGCGCAGTCTTCTGAGGGCCATTGGGTAGCTCAAGGGAAAAGTTGAATTATCATCTTTCCAAAGGAGGCCAGTCTCCCATCTTCCACTCTCGGTCTGATGAGTTGATTCTCGAAGTATGCGCATCGCACGCTCTTCACCTGCATGTATGCGAGGGCCACTGCGCACACCAAGTGCATCCAAGTCATAGCTTTGTTTAACTAATTCTTGAAGTTGCATATTCAAGACAGTGTCGTTGGCCTTTTTTTCTTTCTTAAACATCGCATTGTAGCCATGTACTATCCAACCGAGTTCTGTCCATGAAGCTATTGGCTCATTCTTTTTCCCGGCTCGTATTTTTTTGGTAACTATTAGATCAGCGTTGTCTTGACCAATCAATATTTCAGGCTGAGCTTCCTTACAGAGTATTTTTTCATTCAGCCCACGTAAATGTCCATACTGCATTAAATCAATATCAATATTCTGCGAACTCAGTTGTAGATTAGCTAGAGTCCTTGCTCGTATTTCGAACGTTTCACGTCCACCGGCTCCTTTAATTTTAAGTGATACTTTACGGCTTGTCGTGTCTGTTGATACATGTGTCACCCCGTGGATTTGAATTTGTTCTTCCTCTCCATCCAAACCAAGTCTTCTGGCAAGACCATCATCTATTAGAGATATCGTAGAACCTTCATCGAGCAGAGCGTAGGTGTTTACTTGCCCTTTTGGTCCCGTCAACATGACAGGAGCTATTTTTAAATATGCTCGACCTTGAGTGGCGGCCGCATTAATGACAGCACGTACTTTCGCGGTAGACTCCATTGGTATAGCAGGGGTAATGATGGGTTCTTTGTTGGGTTCGGAGTGTAGTAAATGGTGGTGCCAGCGAGTACATCCATCCTTCCCACATGATTTTCGGCTCCTGCAATCAATAAGACGGTGTTTTCCTTTGAGGCATCGGAAACACAAGCCTTTTTCCTTAACAAGAGCCCATCTGTCTTCGGTGTTCAATCTCTGAAGTTTGTCGCATTTTGTATTTTCGTGCTGACCATCACACATGCCACAGTTGTTACTGATGTTGCTGCTTGCATCATGCGTCACGTGCACTTGTTGCTTTGAGGCTCGTATCGGTGCAGTAACCAATGAGCGAGCTCTCTCTTTCATAGAAAGCGGTGCGAAGGTAGTCACTTCCTTAGGTGCGGCACCATATTTTCGATTCTTTTGTACTTCCATCCTGAGGAATCTAGAAAGCAGCTTGTTTCTAGACTCATCGCCATCGTCGTTCTTGCTTGCCCAGTCGACCCATATTGCATGTAGTGTGATCGGAAATTTATCCAAAACGTCAAGATGGATATCTGATCGCATTCGGTAATTATACTCTTTCATCTTCTCTAGCACGGTGACGGCATTGTAAACTATCGAAGCAAAATTTGGTAGCTCTGCACGAAATTCCAGCGGTAGCTTGGGCAGATCACGGATCTTGTGCACTTGTTCATCTACTAGAAGGGTTGGGTGGGCGAATTGTTCTTCTAGCGTATTAACTATATCATCTGGATCGTCAGCGCATGATAATAGCGTAGATACAGCTTCTCTGGCTTGATCTCGTAGGCTTAGTCGCAGCCGTGCAAGATTCTCTTCTTTGGTGAAGCGTCCGTGCAACTTGGAATCTTCATAGGCACGTTTAAAAGACATCCATTCACCTATGGGGCCTCCAAAGGTAGGTAGCGTACGACAAACAGCTCTATAGTCAAGCTTCTCCTCTCGTGTTGTATTAATTTTGGCTAAGCTATTCATAATGTCATGGGGGTTGCCAGCCAATTGCTCGTTCCTTGCGTTGTCACGCGGTGTGTTGGAACGGGCGCAGGCAAGCGGCCTGCGTGGTGACATATCGCGATGCAACGATGGTATCTTTTGTTGGACAACCATTTCGTCTGGTGCGGTAGGATACGGCGTATTAATATTTTCTAGCCAACTTTTCACACTTGAATGCTTACTTACAACATCGTCCGTCCGTGAATGTGGTACATTGGAACGTTTGGACCACTCTTCTTCTTGCGCGTCGATCTTGGCTAGCTCAACGGCTTCTTTTTGTTTTATTAGATCTTTTTCAAGGATCGCGGCTTCTTCCATAGCGCGTAGTGTTATTAGCTTTCGGAGATAAGCTGATTTCTTTTTACCTATTGAGAATTGTGATGACGTATCTAATTCTCTTACGGATCGTCCGGCTGACGATCTGTCAGTGTATGTATCACCGACGGCGGGCCCATAGAGACAGACGGAGTCCTGCGGCGAGGTGAAGACTCCGGGTGCCACATCCCCATGCTCAGTGCGCGGCATAAATAGCGGCGGGGGTGGGACGGTACTCGACGTGCCGGCAGTCGCGGCTGCGGGGGTGGCGGCGGCGGCGGAAACAGCAGGCGCGACAGCGACGACGTCGATCTCTCTCTCTGTGGTGAATTGTTTCGCAGTCTTGCGTGTCACGATCGGACTGCGCTGCATGATTGCTACAGACCTCAATTCGGCTGAAGGACCATTTGTTGGCGATAGGATCGGCAGAGGTCTGCAATAAAATTCTTCGATGCTCAGCTTTTCACCAACAACTATATAATAAAATTTTAATGTCAAATTCGAATACAAAACTTCATATTTTTTCTCTTCTGTCCAGCCAGCGATCTTCTACACAATGCTTCGAATGTAGATGTCGCTGAAACTCAAATTAAATCAGTAGGAATTGTAAAAAGTACTAAATTTTGGCGCTGTTCTGATGTAGGTATGTATTTATAGGGTTCCCTATTACTAAGCCTTCGTTGTCCGTCCGTCCGTCTGTCACAGGGCTATATCTCATAAACCGTAATAGGTAAGCAGCTGACATTTTCACTGAGTGTCTATTTATTTTGCCGCTATAACAACAAATAGGTAAAATAAGAAAAGTATAAGAATAAAAAGAATATTAAAATTAAACTATGAGAAACGAGATTTATTTGTGTTAAATCTTGTACGATCGTACGGAACCCTTCGTGTGCGAGTCCGACTCGCACTTGGCCGGTTTTTCATAGCTGATCGCTACTCGCCCTCGCATAGCGGGTCACAGATGAAAGTGAATTTCAAGGAAGCCCAGGGAATCCATTCGACGCAAACCTCATGCGATGTGTGCCAGGTAATAAGTTGATGAATCCCGTAAGATACAGCTCGTGGTCTAAGGTCTAGAGGACGTGCCCTTTATGCCAGAGGTCTGGCTTCTAATTGTCATGCACCACTTTATTTATCTTTCTGAATAGGATGAGTGCATTTCGTGACGAACGCCACGGTTCGGAACCCAGGTAAAACTGTATGCTCCTACTAGGCGGTAGGGTTAAGACCAAGGTTATTATTGTTATTAGTATAAAGGGAAGGTCCCGGCACTGCACTTAATTCCTGCGAGAATGCGATGTGTTGAGATCATATCAGGAGCTAATTTTCAAAGTGGGTCAATTCCCAATTGAGAAAAATTGAACTGATGATGCAGTTTGTCAGTCCAGTCGATTTACTAATGGTATGTGCTTTCAAACGAAGATAATTTCACTCTAAAAACACAGAAAATGTAATTTTTTTAGTGCCTTATTTTCAATATTTGTCAAATCATGACTCACTTATTTTCAAAAGTGGTCTGATCCATTTTAGCCAATCACAAGCCCGCATTCACTGACGCCATTTTGGAAGTCGCCATACAAATTTTAGTTCGAGTTGAGCCAACACACATGCGCTTATGTCCCGAAAAAGTTGTGAGAAAGTGTGGTTTTTATTAAAAAAACATAGGGAAACATGGAAACACAAGTAGAAGAAGCTATGCCCCGTCAGGTAAGAAAAAGAAAGATGCCTAAAGATCAAAATCCTTTTGGACCAAAAGAAAAAAAGAAGACGAAAGGGTGAGTAATTTAGTACTATTTCTATGCTTAGGGTTGTGCATCAGCCAGGCACCTGCATATTTTTTTTTTCTTATTTTCGGAATAATATTTCCGAATATTTAATCCAATTTAAAGGCCAACGTTGCAAAATGCTCTGTATATTTATGACCTCTTAATGTGGAGTGCACCATCACTAGTTAATCTCTGGTTAATATCAAATCTTTGGCTATTATAGATTATTTATAATATTATATTTATTATATTGTATTTTATATTCTATTATATTATTTAAAATATATTATTTCTTCATAACGACATCGGCTTGCGACGCAAAATAACAAGAGCTGGAAAATTTGCATCGGGTGTAGTGCCACTTCCAATCGCAGTTGGTGTTCCAGTTAAAAATGCTAAAATAAAAGACGTTGTAAGCCTATTAAAGAAACACTACGGAAAATAATGGAAAGCTCGTAATGCGTTGAATCACTACAAAGCTGTGTTGGAATCGAATGCAAACGCTACTAACAATGACACCAATGCAGATTATTGTGTTGAACGTGAACATGTCATTGAAGAAAATGTTAATAATTTAGTGTAGCGTGAAAAATTATGTTTGGAGGAGTTTGCAACATGGCAAAATTAATAAAAGTATTCTGTAAATGTTCTTCAATGTTTTTATTTATTAGAAATTTTATTAGCTTTAAAATATTCAAAAATACATTACGACTATAGCTTAGGCAACCCTGCCATTTGTGATTTTTAAGCTGTTGCAAATTTGGTCAAATCCAAATATCTTCCTGCCAAAACTGGTCAAATCCAGGCATATAATTTTCAAACAAAGCCAATGCCATCACTTTTCATTTTTATTAGTTTCTAGTATTACTAATGGTACATAGCTTTATTTTAAATCATTGCCCTTGTTAAAACATTTTATTTCATTAGTGAAATCGAAATACCGCATTTATTCGAAAGTGCATAAAGTGGACTTGACCACCATTGAAAATTACCTCCTGATATCATAACGGTAATTGTCTAGTATGATAGATTAAACATGCTCATATTAATATATGGTATTAGCCATCCATTTCAGGTTCCATATATAACCTATTTCAGATAACTACCCGATAATGCTGAAACTTCACTGACAGCTCAAAAGTGCGACAACCGCAAATTACTTTGGGAAAAGAACGCACAATCACGTAGTTCCTAGATTATTTGACTTATTTTTTCTATACCACGGAATGAAAGATGAAAAAATACAGAGTGGGCAGTCTGAGTTCTCACCGAAATTGGCGTTTACGGCAAACCGATCGACTGGCGTTTTCTCCAAACTCCATACAAGTTTTTACTAGATATTCTGTGGTTTTACTTCTTCAAGCTGTCAAAGTCAAACGCGGACTTCCGATTTGTATGAAAACGCGGAATGGACGTAAACAGCAACGTCGACGTATTTACGGCAACGTTGAGTAAGCTGTCAAATCAAGCTCGGACTCGCAAATGTTAGTTCGCATAACGCCCGCTGCGCGCGCTCATCAGTTTCTCCATACATTTGAAAACGCCAGTCGATCGGTTTGCCGTAACGCCAATTTAGGTGACAACTTAGACTACCGGCTCTGGTATAGGGTGAATTTATTTATTAATAATATACTTATGTTATTGTGGCACCGAAACTACAAAAAAATTCAATGTTATTGCCATCTAGCGGCACTGCCAGACATTTCGTTCTGAGAAAGGAAAGACACACATAAATGTTCAAACACTATCTGAAACCACCGACGAAATTTCGAATGACTTAGTTAGTACTAATAATACTAGGGGGCGCTACTTAGAAATACTTTATACCCTTTCTTTTAGACTTCCCTTACCCAGGACATAGAATACATATTTAATCCTGGGATATGCATATTATGCATCCTTAAATAATGTACGCACCCAAAACCTAGCCAGAAGTTTTTAGGTCACGTGTAGGTAGATAGGCTACCGAAGGATACTTATCCAATGTTCATGAATCGTCTGGGGTCATTTTTAGGGTATTTACATAGGTCTTTTTTTAGGGTTCCGTACCCAAAGGGTAAAAACGTAACCCTATTACTAAGCCTCCGCTGTCCGTCCGTCCGTCCATCCGTCCGTCACAGGGCTGTATCTCATGAACCGTATATAATAGGTAGGCCGCTGAAATTTTCACAGAATGTGTATTTATTTTGCCGCTATAACAACAAATAGGTAAAATAAAAAAATAATAAAACAATCCCGTGACCCAAAACATTCCCAAACAAAAAAACGTGTTGTTTTTGTGTTTAATCTAGTACGATGGGACGGAACCCTTCGTGTGCGAGTCAGACTCGCACTTGGCCGGTTTTATTGCTATGCTTCCGAATGAGGACTTTTGGACAGCTGACCTTCGTAGTTTTGACTCCAAGCCTTTTTTGTAAAATCCGGCTCCTTGTCAGGTATTTCACGCATGGTAATGGTAACAACGTTTGTCAGAAGGATAGGTCATGGATTCGATCCCCGCCGCGTTCGTGCAGCAACAATTTGTGCCATGTGGCACTCAAGGGCATGTTCGCACCTTTTGCATTCAATTCCATAAGGTCGCAAGTAAACATATTAAATATTATGAAAAAATTGATGCAAAGAATTTCGGTAATCAAAAAATACGTTGGTAGATTGATGGTCTAGCCATAATTTAAAGAAAAGACTGCAAGACCCCAATGCTTTGATTGCTCAAACGGTTGAAAAATACATTAAAAATCATAACAAAAGTTTGGATAAAGAATGGGAGCCTCAGATATTTAGAATTATATGATTGAAATACAGCTAAACAATCATTTTATCTTTCACAAATTTGAAATTTCAAAATCAGTCGTAGATATATATTAAAAATAATAAAATGTGCTTTCACTTACGCCTTTATGGAACTGAATGCAATCAGATGGTAAAACCCTCTTAAGGATGTTCCGGCCCATACAATGTTTTTTTTACACAGAACGCAAAAAGTATTGCACGAATTCGTCAAAAATAGTAGTTGCAGCGAAAACATGTTCACAATTTCAGGTTTAATGGTTTCGTTGTAATTGCCGATTAGAAGTTTTACACCGTTAGATGGCGCTGTTAAATAAAAATCGTATTTAAATAAATTGTAACAAAACCAATAATCCTGAAATTGTGAAATTGTTTTCGCTGCAAGTAATATGACTATATTAAACTTTTATTATTAATTCGTGGCTTAAAGTGCAATACTTTTTGCGTTGTGTGTGCAAACAACTTTATATGGGTCGGAACAGCCTTAAGGTGACCCAACCCGGCGGGACTAACTCATTCGCGGGCATGGTACAAAACCGTGCTGTTGCGCTCTGGGACCTTCTCTGTTTCAAAGAAAATGACAGGCTCCGTGATGAGGAAGATGCAACATGTCCACAAAAAAGAGACATTGTGCATAGTGGATGATTTGGTAAGATTTACGAAAATTTTAATTACAAAACGACTTATAGCTAAAAGTAAACCACGACCGCTGTAGTCAAATACCAAATAGAACCCAAAAAAAAACCCAAATAGAATAAAAATGTTGATTAAATAAGTTATGTCTGATGATAAATCTTTTTAAGATTTTCTTACTTTATCATTGCGTAATAAACCACCAAAGTTATTGTATAAAACGCACGAAAAATTCGAACTTTCGGACCTTATAACTTAGAAACCAAACACAATTTTACAATTCCAACGGTCATCAGACATCTAGTTCGATCAAATAAAGCTCTTTTGAGCAAAATTTGGGATCTCTGATAAGAAATATGGGCGTGATCTTCTTTCCCCGTTTGTATGGGGAGTTGAGCGGGTTGGGCCTCCTTAAAGATAATACAATGTGGGCCACCGCATTTCTTCCCGTGCATGCAGAGACGACTGAGGGATTCGTCTTTCGTGGGGCGGATTTCACGTGAAACTGTACGTTCCTTACTTTCTAGGTGGTAGGGTTTATCCCGCCCGGGTTAGTACCAAAGTGTTAGTACCATCGCATTCAATGAACGGTGGTCGAAGCGGCAATTAAAACTTCCGATGATGGAAAATCTTGTTTCAATACAGCCTTGCAAATGGATGGTCCTGGCACGACGCCTAGTTCCTTCGTTTTGCTGTGTGTTGGCCTGATACCATGGAACTGTTTGCCAGTGGGTGCCTTTCCCCACACCTCGGAGTCTTCAAGCGTAATTTGAACAAGTTCAGTAGCTCAGCGATAGTCCGCACACGGTAAAAAAAGATTGCTTGAATTAAGAAAATTAATATTGTCAGCATTTAATTCTTGGATTAAGACAACAATTTCTTAAGTTTACTCTATGAACTTGAACTAAAGTAATGAAAATTCGTAATGTAAGAATTTAATAGTGTTAAAAATATTTCTTGGATGAAGACAATTTATGTTAATCTAAGACTTGAGAATACTTTGAATTGAAAAAAGATAGTATGCTTAATCAAAGACATGTTAAATTCTTATCGCAACAATTCTCGATGTTAAATTGAGCACACGTAAGTCTTAAAACTAAACAGTCATTAATATTCTTATTTTAAGAATATATTGTTGATGTAAATCATTAAATGTTATGTCAAAATTCAATATTGTTATGGTAAAACAACGACTTTCATGTTTTAAGAAATTAGATCTTAAATTAAAACCAACATGTTTCTTCCATTAAGCATACATTAGCGTTATTCTAAATGACAAGAATCTCAAAATAAACTCTGCAAATGTTAATGTAAATCTAAATTTCTTAGATTTAGTCAACGGAAATTGTTATTAGAAAACATTTTTCAAGTTTTAATTCAAGCAAGAATTTCTTCATTCAAAATGTTCAATTTCTTAAAAGAAACTATAATAGTGTTCATGTAAAACTGAAAGTCTTAGATTAAGATAAGGGCAATTCTCAAAAAAAGAATCATGATTTTTTCATTGAAGAGACACTTTCTTCATTTGAAATATTTGGATTCTTGAAATAAACTGTGATAGTGTTTCCGCAAAACTGAAAGTCTTGGGTTAAGAAAAGTGATCTTCTCAAAAACAAATATCATAAATTTTCCATTCAAGAAATGCAGCCTTCATTTGAAAAAATTTGATTCTTCAGATAAATTATGCTAGTGTTAATGCAAAACTAAAGTCTTAGATTAAGACAATGGATTATGTGGAAAAAAGAATCATCACGTCTCAATTGAACAGACAAATTCTTCATTTGAAATATTTTGATTCTTCAAATAAATTATGATAGTCTTTATGTAAAACTGAAAGTCTTAGATTAAGATAAAGGATATTCTCAAAAACAATCATTATCAGTTTTCGATTGAAGAGAGATTTTCTTCATTTGAAATATTTGGATTCTTGAAATAAACTATGAAAGTGTTGCTGCAAAACTGAAAGTCTTGGGTTAAGAAAAGTGATCTTCTCAAAAAAAATATCATAAATTTTCCATTCAAGAAATGCAGTCTTAATTTGAAATAATTCGATTCTTCAGATAAATTATACTAGTGTTAATGCAAAACCTAAAGTCTTAGATTAAGACAATGGAATATGTGGAAAAAAGAATCATCATGTCTCAATTTAACAGACAATTTCTTCATTTGAAATATTTTGATTCTTCAAATAAATTATGATAGTCTTCATGTAAAACTGAAAGTCTTAGATTAAGATAAAGGATATTCTCAAAAACAATCATTATCAATTTTCTATTGAAGAGAGATTTTCTTCATTTGAAATATATAGATTCTTGAAATAAACTATGATAGTGTTTCTGCAAAACTAAAAGTCTTAGGTTAAGAAAAGGGTTCTTCTCAAAACAAAAATATCATAAATTTTCCATTCAAGAAATGCTGTCTTCATTTGAAATATTTAGATTCTTAAGATAAATTATGCTATTGTTAATGTAAAACCTAAAGTCTTAGATTAAGACAATGGATTATCTGGAAAAAAGAATCATCGAGTCTCAATTTAACAGACATTTTCTTCATTTGAAATATTTTGATTCTTCAAATAAATTATGATAGTCTTTATGTAAAACTGAAAGTCTTAGATTAAGAAAAAGGATATTCTCAAAAACAAGCATTATCAATTTTCCATTGAAGAGAGATTTTCTTCATTTGAAATATTTAGATTGTTCAAATAAATCATAAGAGTGTTCATGTAAAGTCTATTCTGATTAAGAAAAGTGGTCTTCTCGAGGTTTTTACCGAACCGAACGAACCTACGTTTCTAGCATTTAGATTCTTCTACTAAACTAAGCTCGTGTTTTAAAAGAATGGATTATCTCAAAAAATATATCATATTTTCATTTAAGCACCCTTTCTTCGTTTGATTTATTTAGATTCTTTAAACCTAACCTAACCTTGCCTAATACACCTAACGTAATCTAACATTTCCACACGTAACCTAATACAACCTATCGTAACCTAACGTAACCTAACTTAACCAAACGGAACCTAATGTAACCTATCGTAACCTAACGCAACTTAACGTAAACTAATGTAGTCTAACGTAACCTAACCTAACCTAACCTTAATATTGTTTTACATCTATTCGTCTAACCTAACGTAATCTACGGTAACCTAACATAAGTTAACCTAACCTAACCTAACCCAACTTAACCTAACCTAACCCAACTTAACCTAACCTAACCTAACCAAACCCAACACACCTAACCTAACCTAACTTAACGTAACCGACCAATCGATAGCTAGGATGGGTGTACTTAAAATACTGGTGTAGTCAAGCAAAACGATTTTATTCCAATGTACATTTAATTTTTTGGACGATCATCCATTACTTAATATTTTGGCTAATATCTATTTGTCCTCACGCCAATGTGATGAATCCAATTGGGTGATTATCTATACTTGGATTTAGTAAGATAAAAACATTGGAAAGAAAAGTATATTTGTATCCAAAATTTAAATGACTAACATATTTGTACTTGTATAAATCCATAGTTATTAGAATATCTGTTGTTAGATCACGACAACTTTTTCGTTTGACAAAGTTGGATTTTTAAAATCAATGTTGGTAGCGTTTATGTAAGTAAAACTGAATGTGTTGCATGCGATACATAATTATAAAAAAAAACAATTTCAAGTGTTCATTCAAGCAAGTGTTCGGTAGGACAAATTTAGATTACCTATTAATATAAACTATGCTAGTGTTTACGTAAGCCTGAATATTTTAGATCGAATCCATTTTGAAAATAATAATGTACAAGTTTTAATGTTCAAGAGAGATTTGCTTCCTTCTAAATATTTAGTTTCTTTAAATAAACTCCTTTAATGTTTCTCTAAGACTGAATGTCTTGAAATAAAATAATTTAAATAAAAAAATCTATACGTTTTCATTCAAGACTGACTTTCTTAATTTTAAATATTGAGATTCTTATTTCAAGACTTCTAACTTTGATTTAAGATAATGAATTCTTCAAGTCACGCCACCCTAACCGACCAATCAACGGCTAGGACTGGAACGGTAGAAAGACTGTTGTAAAAAGCAAAACGACCTAAATGCAAAACAAATAATTTTAAACGATCGGAACAGGATATTTCGTGTCCAGTGCCAATATTAAATTCTCACTGGTCATGGATGGCTAATACCACACCAACTATCACGATATTAGCCCAACACAACTCTTGGGAACTAGGTGCCATTGCAGGATTTTCCTTTTATAGCACAACTATATTAAACTGAATGGAAAACACGGACAACATTCATTGTCGCGTCTATCATCGTTCAATCAATGCAATGGTACCAACCTGAGTGGGATTAGCTCTACCATCTTAGTGTGTTAGTATTAAAGGAGACCTACAGTAAAACGTAGAATCAGAACCACGAACGACGAATGCCTTAATTGGCTTCATGCAAGGAAAAACATGCAGTCGGCCCAATGGTATTATTATTGACGGATGATTACGGGAGAAGGGACTGTGGGATAATTCCAAATTTTGGGTATACAGCAGGTGGCAAAAATGGTATACACAATACCCATGAATAGTATGTTTTGCTGGTTCGATTCCAGCCTTGCAGTATGGTCGTAGTTATTTTTAAGAAAGAAAGAAATAAATTCTTTATTGTGCAAATAACATTAAAAATAATACAAGAATACGATTCAATACAAATACAGAACAATAAAATCTAACAGAGCGAAACTGCACAAAGGCGAGCTTTATCACTAAAAGTGATTTCTTCTAGTCAACCTTTAGGTTCAAGTTATTTTTACTGGGCTCTTTCTTTAATTAATGTCTTCTTGCTTCACGATCGATTATACACACATACATATCACATTTCTTGGTATAAGCGACGTACCTGCTTAGTACGTAAAAGTATAACGTACGTAATACGTACGTTATTCAACCTAGGACCGGCTCTAGCGTCTGATACCAAATACGATTTTGGTGACTACGGCAATATGTTTGAAAGCTCAATCTTTGCAGTCAATATCCGTATTGCAGATGAAACGTTAAATAAATATATGTAGGTAAAATCTTAAACACTATGTTAGTAGGAGGCATTTCAAATGATGGGTATACAGAAGGTGGCAAATTTGGGGGAGTTTTGCTGGTTCGAGTCCAGTCTTGCAGTATATATTCATAAATTCATAATGTAGTTATTTTTACAGGACTCTTTTTTTAATGAATGTGTACTTGTTATACATACATATCACTTTCCTTTACAAAATAAAAATTTATCTAGTACTTGAGATACCTAGTATTTTTAAATTTCTTATTTCTTCAAGCATAACATTATCCTAACGGTAGCGACAAAGCCCTCAGACCTCTCCCTCATATTAGTTAGTCCCCTGTACAATTTCACGATAAATATGATAATGCAAAACAAAAATTAAGCCAATTCTTCGGTGCGAAACTAGGTGAACTAATTGGTATTTACTTAAAGTGCGGCATGCGTAGTGGTTTGGCTCCGACAAGACCGACTATACTGGTAGTGCTGTGTGCAGATTCCAACCAGTTTTTTTATGGAACGTGACATCAATGGCTAATACCAAACCTACTGTCATAATATCTTATTTATAAGCCTGGCAATATTTACCTGAATACAATTGATAACACAGATAATACCCTAATTTTTAAGCAAAAAAAATTTTATGGTAAGTGCCACTTGACACTTCTATCTAGTAAGTAAGGCCGATACTTTTTGAGTTCCGAAGTATACAATTTCGGAAAGGAAAAAAAGAGTTATACCCACAGTCTTCGGCACAAATAAACAACAGCCGTTAAACATTAAGCTATTATTTACAAAAAGTTTTTTTTCTTAAAAAAAACAGTGGGAAGGACAGTATATTCATATATAACGAATTTGGCAAATTATTATGTAAAAACACAACTTTTCTATGCATACAACCAAAAATCTTCATGTAATGTAATCCGATGTACATTTTAGGTAGCACACCGGTGTTATGCGGTAAACATAAGTAATCAAAAATAGACCAATACAATTTCAATTATTTAAAATGGGGACTTGTATCTTTTTACCAATTACTAAAATGTATCCACGCGTACGCAAGCGTCGTCGCGCGCCCAATCCGCTCGCTCGCTCATTCACTCTTGATTCGTACCGCTCGAGGTACGTGATGGTTGTTGTTAGTTTTTTTATTTGGTGACGTGCTGAGAACTTACTTTATTCATCTATGGTGCAGCAGAAATAATGTCTGACGATATTCCTACAATCATAACTACCATCGAAAGCTTACTGCAGTGCTGGGACGTTCCATCCGACAACATCCAAATGTTTATTGGTGAGTAATGCAGTATTATTGTACTTTCACGTCGAACATGACTTCAAGCACAGCGTTCTTTAATAACTTACGATAGTTGACAGTATTTTGTTATCATTGGTATTGAAATGAAGATATGTCCACCTGGCCTTCTCTGCATGGCCCTTCGTACATCTTTTTCCATACTATGTCCCAGCACCAAACAATGTAGCAGCAGAGATGTATTTTTTCTCAGAAAATAAACAACACATTATATTATTCTTTTTCTAGAAGCGACTGAAGAAGACATAACCTGGCTTAACAAAAACAAGGAACCGTGGGACACGGTAATCTTCAAATGGAATCATGCTTGACATTGAGATCAACATAAATGGACTGACGGTGCACGTAGTTCGTGCAACAATTTCCCGCTCTTAATGATTTGATAAGCGATATCTTGGTAAGTTTTTTTTTTATATTTCCACTTAAGCAAGACTTTTTTATTTAAGATATTTAGTACCTTACCTAAAACTCAGCGAGATTTTATGTAAAACTGTCAATGTGTGTGTGTAAATATTCTCAGTTTTAATAAAAATTCATGTTTTCATTCAACAATGACTGTCTTAGTTTGACATATTTCGATTCTTCAAATAAAAATGTCTAGCGATTATGCAAAACTTAATATGTTGCATCAAAAAAACGGATATTCTTTAAATAATGTTGTCTTTAAGCTTTCCTTTAAGTGAGGTTTTCTTCGCATGAATATTTAGATTCTAAAAATAAACTTTGCTTACCTAGGTATGTGTGTGCTTACCACGACAAGAAATTATATGCTAGAAACAATAACATGAAAAAATACGTTATTTAACATACGGTTCATAACAATCAATTACGATATTTGACATTTATGTGTGTTATAATTTTCAGATTAACTAGGATTTTGACGAATCTTCCCTGAAAAATCAGCACCTTTTCACTAATTTTATTTGATTAATTAATCGAGTAAACGAGGTGCATTTAAAAGCTGCGCTGCGAGCAACTAATGGTACAGCAGATATAAAGGTATTTAGATTATAATAATTATTATTGTTATGGAAAACGGTAAAATTGTTTGCTTGAGCTATCTTCCCCATACATTTTGGAAATAATTTCAGAACCACTGCAAATTCACTTGTTATTTTGGTATTTAACACCAGTCAGCCGATATTTTTTAACCATAACTGAATTAAATTACGACAAAAACTACAAATATGCTACCACATTTCTTTTCGCTATAATTTGACGCCGGATACATTTTGTCAGCTTTGGTAGCCCAGTGGTGCGACGCCTTGTAATTCGATAAGCTGGGGAAGCACCTCTGAACGCGGTTTGGTTCTGGATGGGGGACAATTTTCAACCGTTGAGGCTGGTCGTGGTTCAGATTCCACGTAAAATTATAGGGGGCCTAACTCCTTACTAACTAAGAAATCCCGCCCGGGTTGGTACCATCGCATTGATTTAACGAAAACGCAATGAAAATTGTCCGTGTTTTCCATTCAGTTAAATAAAGCCGAGCAATATTAGGAAAGTCTGGCATCGCACCTAGTTCCCTTGTGGTGTGTTAGGCTAATATCTTACTTTCAGTTTGGTATTAGCCATCTATGTCCAGTTACATAAAAAAAATAGTTTTCAAGAAAATAAAACCTACTAACACATATAAGAGAAGGATAACACAGATTTCGCACACCAAAAGCATAAAATTGGCTTATAACAGTGGTTTTTAAATTATTTATAAACTAGGGTTATATATATTATAGGCTTTATTATTGGGTTTCCTTCCCAGCAACGACAAGTTAGCTAATGTAAAAACATAATCACCCCTAAAATGTTTAGTGTAAATTCGTTATGTAAAAGATTGTCATTACGAAAAGAAAACGTTTTTTATGATCAATGTATTAATTACATTCTGTGTAATATTTTTGGGATTTTCAATATTTAAAATTGTCTACAAATCACTATATAATGAATGATTAATCATAGTTCTCACTCTTTTTCAGAATAGTGGAGATGTCGAAACCAAAAGGAAAAACACATAAACACATAAAAAAGGCCCAGCAACTGTATAATCCTTAGAACATATGAAGCTACTTATTGTTGTTACATCAGATAAAAACATACCGATGCGTAATTGTTTGTTTTTTAAATTAATTAGATAATAAATATTGAAAACAATAAAATCCTTATTTTATTATTTTACTTTAATAATTGTGAAATTCACAAGATGTTAAATGTTCACAGGAAGCTGAATGTATCTTGAAAGAAAACAAAGTATGTAAGGGATGGTGTTCATTAGACGTCAGGAAAAAATATTTTTCTTTCTTCTAATTAACATCGTTTCCGAAAGTATTAGCTTTGTTTTCTTTCAAGATTACATTCGGCTTGCTATGAACATCTTACATCTTGGTCTAAGAATTTCAAAATTTGGATCCAAGAAAAGATATTGGTACACCAAGAGATCATTTAATTCAATCGAAGAAATATATATCTTGATTTAATAACTTCATAATCTCATTCTAAGAAACAATATTTGTATATCAAGAAAAGTATTAGCATTGAAAAGTATATACAATTTAATCGATTTGTTCCAAGAAATGATATTATCACAACAAGAATATCATTAGCATTAACCAAGAAATAATTTTGTTAATTCAAGAAACAACTGTCTTGGTATAATAATTTTATAGTTTAAATTCAAGAAACGATATTGATAAACCGAAAAAAGTACTACGTCAAGACAAGATATCACTTGCTTCATTGAAGAAACGAATGTCTTGGTCCAAGAATTGTATACTTTTACTCCAAGAAACAGTATTGTTATACCAAGAAAAACATTAGCATTGGCTAAGAAATTATTTACTTCATTGAAAAAAATAAGATATTGGACTAATAATATTATAGTTTTAATTCAAGAAACGATATTCGTTCACCAAGAAAAGTATAGACATTGACCAAGAAACCATATTCTTAACTCAAGTAACAACAGTTTTGGTCTTAAAATTTTATAGTTTTATTACAAGAAACGATATTGGTAGACCAAGAAAGGTGTTAGAATTTGCCAAGAAAATATTTACTTCATTGAAGAAAAAAAAACCTTAGTCTAATAATATATAGTTTCGTTCGAAGAAACGATATTATTACACCAAGAAAAGTAGTGGTTAGGCCAAAAAAATATTTACTTGAGGCAACACAATGATGTTTTAATTTAAGTAATTAATTTGTTGCATATACTATTTATTTTCTTACAACAAGAATAATATATCTTCAACTAAGAAAAGTGGCAACTTAAATTAACGTTACGATAATCTTGATTTAAATACTTTAACAACTTAAAGCAAGAGACCAGCAAAATCTTATTTCAAGTATATAAATTCTTGGAACAAAGTAACTATTTTAAGAATATAATTATTTTATTTTAAGAAAATATTTTGTTCCCGAATATGTGAATCACGCATTGCTTTGAATCAAAGCAATTTGCTTTATTTCAAGAAATTATTTTTTACCGTGCAAGTCCACTGGTATGGTGCCTCGCTGAGCGTGGTTTCGCGAAGCGAGGTGTATTTGACTTTTCTTAGCACCTTTGGTCCTCACACAGCCACCTTTACCGGCTTTTCATAAATTAAATTAAGAAAATCATAAATAAAATATAATTACGGTGGATCTATGTCCAGAGTTATACGAGTATAAAACCGGCCAAGTGCGAGTCGGGCTCGTACACGAAGAGTTCCATACCATCGAACAAGATTTAACACAAAAATCACGTTTTTTATATGGGGACCCCCTTTAATTCTTATTATTTTAAAATGTTACGTCTTTGTTGTTATAGCGGCAAAATTAATACACACTCTGTGAAAATTTCAGCTGCCTACCTATTACGGTTCATGAGATACAGCTCTGTGACAGACGGACGGACGGACAGCGGAGGCTTAGTAATAGGGTTCCGTTTTCACCCTTTGGGTACGGAACCCTAATAAAAAATGACAGTCAAAAGCGCAATCATTCCTGCAAAATAAATAAAGTACTTTATTTTCCTTGCAAATACTGTGCACGTATTCAGTATGTTTCAGCACACATTCATAGGCACATACAGTGCCCTCATAAAACTTGACAATTATGAGGAAAACCAACAAGAAAATCCCCCGCAGTTTATGGGACTAGTCACTGACAGTTAAACTAACCTCAGGCGGGGGCGTCTTTTTGTATATAATGTTAGAACCATCTAACTGTTTTTTTGAACGTGATAGAAACTCGGACAATTTTTCATTGCCGCTTCGACCATCTTTCAATCCAATGCGATGGTACCAACCCGGATGGGCTAGTCCCTACCAACTAGGGAGGGAATAGCCTACAGTTTTACATGGATTCCGAACCATGGTACACCGCGAATTCGTGACGGAATACACTTATCCCACTCGAAAGAAAGTGTTGTATGCAACGCACGCAACACTTGCACGCGGGATGAACCATAGCTGCTGAAATAATAATTGGCTATGGTCGACCCCATGACACCACAGATCAATCATATTAGTAATATGTGACGTCAGAATCAGACGGACAACCAAACAGACTTTCGAATTTATGTTATTACCTAGTATGGATGTAGTTATAAATTTATTTGCGGAGCTGATTAGAAAAAATGTCCAAATATTCATCGGAGCTTGAGTTCACTTACTCATTTACGTACTTATGTGCCATATTTTAAATCGTCTTGCTAATTATGTAATACTCGCCCAGGGCCTATGCCATATGACCATCTTTACGAGGCTACACAGAATGGAAAGCGCGGCTCGTAGTTCTGGGGCGCGAGAGGTCCTGGGTTCAATTCAATTAAACAGTCACTCGCAAATAAATCAAATATTAATAATAATATGGTTTTATTTCACGTAAATTGATACCTATAGCTATACACACATATTGTCAATATATATATAACATACATATTGTCAATTATTTTAATTCCGTTATTGTACAATATTAAAATATAATCAAACATTTAATCGTAGAATGATAGAAACATTTTTTTTACAGATAATAACAATCACGTACTTCCCGTTGAACCAGAATCATTATGTTTGGTAAGAAGCAAGGTAAGACACACTTCGAAGTCGGACTAATAATAAAATAAGCAACATTTCACGAGCGCCAGTCAAATACGAAAGAGAGCGCTAGACGCCTTAGGGCCGAGTGCACGAAAGGACAAAAAAACCGATCAAGTGCGAGTCGGACTCGCACCCTTCTTGTTCCGTACACGGAAGATAGAGGGAGAGAGGAGATGTTTTTAACTCATATTACTAAGGATCGCAGCGTGACACTGTGCGGGGAAGCGGGGGGAAAATCGCTTCATGGTGGGGTCATGCACCGCCCATTTTTGCGAAATCCATCTACCGGAAGAATCGTCATTCTGGCAGGCATCCGTCACTCCTAAATACCTACTGAGATCTTCACCTACGGCGCTCGGGAACCCGAGGTTCCAAATTCAGTCAGGGCCGCCGCGCGCACACGCTCGCACGTCCACTATGTCCAGTCGATCAGTCGTTTCGAAAAGCGCACTTTCGCCGTTTTTATTCGTAATAATGTCTAATCATCATACAATTAAATATAATAACTGTTGCGTGAACGGATGTCATAGTACAAGAAAGAATTTGAAGTTACCTTTCTTTACGCTTCCGAAATATTCTGAAAGGAGAGTTTGTTTTTTTAGTTTAGGTTTATTGACGTTTTGCCTTTATGTAGGTAGGTATGTGGTATAGTGTTATGAGGGGCCTATTGAATTGACACGTATTTAACTGGTATCAGCACAGCACTTTTTTATACATTAGGTAGTATTTATCCATGTATTACAAGGAAAAACAACATAAATTGGTTTTGCCTAGTGAAACAATAATGGGCAATCATTCGTGGCAGCTCCAGGTACTTATTGACTATTCTCCTTTGCTGCATGTAGTTGGTTTTTAGGGTTCCGTACCCAAAGGGTGAAAACTGAACCCTATTACTAAGCCTCCACTGTCCGTCTGTATCTCAGGAACCGTAATAGGTAGGCAGCTGAAATTTTCACAGAGTGTGTAATTATTTTGCCGCTAGAACAACAAATGGGTCAAATAAAAAAATAATAAAGTTAAAGGGGGGCATACAAAAAAAAAGATTTTTGTTTGATCTTGTACGATGGTACGGAACCCTTCTTGTGCGAGCCCGACTCACACTTGGCCGGTTTTTGCCATACCAGGACCTTCCTTTCATGAGCACGGCGATATTGAACTGAATGGTAAACACGGACAATGTTTTATTACCGTTTCGACCACCTTTTTATCGAATGTGATATTATCAACCCGGCCAATAACAACAATAACCCGGACAATACCAAACAATACTGTTTGGCGGCGGCAGTGTGTGATAACCCTAGCGCAAGCCGCATTCCAGCGATATGGGGCGGGTGAGCGACGACGCGTTTCATCTCGCCGCCGCGCCGGCAATGAGCGACGTAATAAATACTTTATAATAAGGACATTTAGGATGAAAATTGAAAAATTACTGTCGGGGAGTGCAACTTCTGTGCGTAGCACTATTAGTTATTCTGTGATTCTGGTAGCAGCTATTCCGAGAGCTATTGTTGTAACCACTTGTAACCAGTTGTATTATTGTACCCACTAAGGCTGAGATAAATAGTCGTAAGAGAAACTAAGACTAACGAAAAGTAGTACTTTGTGACGTCACTTTGACACGCTTTGTATGGACGAAATGTTAAAGTAATGCAATTGACGTCACAAAGTACAAGTTTTCGTTAGTCTTAGTTTCTGTTACGACTATTTATCTCAGCCTTAGTGGTTACAAGAATACAACTAGGTGGCGCCTTTAAAAATTTTTTATACAAAAACCTTAGAAATTTAAATCTATGCCTACGCGCGGATTCAAATAATTTAAATTAAAAAATGTCATTAAAATTTGCATCGTGAGATCAACATCTCTTAACGTAAAACGAAAATGATTGCGCGCCATCTATCGGCACATAGCAAGAGCGATACATCGATGCAAGGCTCGAATATTGATTAAAATTGTAAAATATTAGGTGTTTTACTGACAAATAAAACGAAATTCCACCTACAAACTTTAGATTATTTTGTCCTGTGTAATGTTTGCAACATTTTACACAAAATCTCATCGTGTAATCGACTGTTCGCCGAAAATTGCGCTGCAGACCATATTATTGTCCCACAACCTAACACCGCCAGCGCCATGTCGCGAATGTCGCTAAGCCACGCCTTCTTTATCACGTGGGCTGTGACGTAGCGACCCACTTGGTGGACACAGACCCAGTTTGCTTAGACCATCTCCTCTCTACCCCTATCCTCCGTGGTTCCGCACCATCAACACCAAAAAATCACATTTATGGGCCCCTTAAATTTGTATTATTTTTTATTTTACCTATTTGTTGTTATAACGGCAAAATAAATACACACTCTGTGAAAATTTCAGCTGCCTAGCTATTACGGTTCATGGGATACAGCCCTGTGACAGACGGACGGACGGACAGCGGAGGCTCAGTAATAGGGTTCCGTTTTCACCCTTTGAATACAGAACCCTAAAAATCAAAATCAACGTCAAAGTATGATCAAACACGTCACTTTGTGTGGACAGTATGGAAGGAACTCTATGCGGAACACTGATGTTTTTGAACATTGATTAACTCAGCCGTGTCTTCGTGCAACCGGGGCTTAGAGTCTGCAACAGCGTTTCGTTAGCGTTTCGGTCCTAACGGCTGAAAAGTATTGCATACCGGCCGGAAGGTTGACAGTAATCCCCGTTTTCACGAAGAAAAAGACAAGCGAAGAAAGAGACAGGTTACGTACAGCAAAAGTCTCGCTCGGACACTTTTTCCCGTGAAGCTCCGATCCGCGAAACGCGCTATAAGGATCATAGTTTCAATTAATTGAATCCACGTAAGACCAACCTCCGTGTTATTTGTTCTTGACACATTTTTGGAAAAAATCTAATGTAAAAATCTATTCAGCCGGAATAATCCTACGCCAAACAAAAAAATACACACATAATACTTTTTGGGTTCCGTCCCCAAAGAATAATAAAAATTAAAGGGCCCAAAAAAATAATGTGCTTTTTTTGTAAATCTTGTACGGAACCTTTCGTGTGCGAGTCCGACTCGCAGTTGGCCGGTTTTAACATAATATTTCGATTTAAATATACGCCCAATCTTGGATGAAAATAAGGTAGCATCCACGGAAAATTAGGAATATGTAGTAGTACATATGCAGTACAATTTGGCGGGGCATCACCGTGTTCTCAGATAAACAGCAGGTTTACTCAGGTGATGTCCCTACTACCGAGGCTCGCATGAATAATGTATAAACATCGCGGCAAATTAATTGATATAAAACGCTGTTGCCAAGTGTAATAGAAGCACTAACAAAGCGACCGTCGAAGCGACCTCGGGTGTCGATATCTTCATAGTAATTTTCGTAAGCAGTAAACGAGAATTCACAATGAACTCTATCACGTTCGGCATTTTATTCTCGCTGGTGGCCATGGCTGCCGCACAATCTTTCCCCACGAGTAAGTGTTAAAGTTTATATAAATAGAGATTTTCTGTGACTGTGCGTTGCACAAAACAAAGCTTCAACGACGCAGAAACTATTTTTAGGGTACCTTTGAGCGGCTCGTAGCCCAGTAGCGCGGGTACTGGCCTAGCGTACCAGGGGCCTGGGTTCAATTCCGACATGCACCACTGTCTTTCTCTTTCTGAGTTCGATAAGTGCATTTCGTCACGAATGCGAGCTGCTCCATGGTTCTGAATCCTTGTAAAACTGTAGGTCCCCTTCCTCTACTAGGTGGTAGGGTTTAAGCCCGCCCGGGTTGGTACCATCGCATTGGATGAAAAGATGGTCGAAGCGGCAATGAAAAATTATCCGTGTTTTCCATTCAGTTCAATGTAGCCGGGCTCTTAAAGGGAAGGTCCTGGCATAGCACCTAATTCCTTCGGGAATGTGGTTTATTGGGCTAATATCATAACGGTAGTTGTGTGGTATTAGCCATCCATGTCAGGTCGCATAAAAAATAAACCTAGGGTCCCAACGGAATCCTATTACTACGCCCCGTTGTCCGTCCGTCTATCAGTGGAGGGCCCCGCTCTCCGTCCGTCCATCCGTCTGTATCTCATGAACTGTAATAGTTAGATATTTGAAATTTTCTTCAATTTTTATTGCCGCACAATATACATCTACAACTAATATTAAAATTAAAAAAAGGGGGCCACCATACAAGAAACGTGATTTTTGGCGTGGTACGAGATCCTTCGTGTGCGAGTCCGACTCTCGTTTCGATGAGAATTTCGTTCTCAACATGAAATCTACTGAACCAGTAGGGTAACTAGGATTTCATACGCCCGGTGTGAGCTGCAATAACTGAACCCTGCATCTATGTACTAACTACTACCATGCATTACCCAAAACTTGGTCCTGGTCTGGTCATTTCTACGCCTGTCCAAGGTCTTCGCCCTCTGCCTGGTCACCGATGGCCCCGCCCTAGTTACGGCGCTGCCTGGACCTTGGCGTAGAATCAGACTTGATATTTACACCTTTTAAAATTGTCGTGGTTAGGTAAGTTTGAAACCTAATGCTATAAAGCGGAGTTGTTATCTTTTAGATATATTATTCGAGTAGTTTAACCACCTCGATAGCTCTGCGATATAGTCAGCAAAACGGCGAGTATAGTGCCTCGCTGAGCGTGGTTCCGTGACATAGTGTAGACTTAACATTTCTTCATGCACTGCTTTAGTCTCTCGGCTTTTGCCACGCACCTTCATAGATTGCACGGCTACATCTAACCGAATGGAAAACACGGATAATTATCATTGCCACTTCGACCACTGTCCATTCAATAAGATGGTATCAATCCAGGCGGAATTAACGCAACCACATAGTAAGTAAGGAAGGAAGGGATCAGCAGTGCAATCCCTCAGTGGCCACTTACGACGTGCACGATAATGAATTCAGTGGGACCACTTGCCGGAACCAACACGCGCTTGTACGGCGCAATCGGTTTTTAGGGTTCCGTACCCAAAGGATGCCATCGGATCATCTAAGATCGGAACCCTATTACTAAGCCTTCGCTGTCCGTCCGTCCATTCGTCCGTCTGTCACAGGGCTGTATATCATGAACCGTAACAGTTAGGCAGCTGAAATGTTCACTGATTGCGTATTTATTTGACCACTATAACAATAAATAGGTGAAATAAAAAAATAATAAAAACTAAAATGCATAAAACGTGATTGTATTGTGTTAAATCTTGTACGAAGGTACGGAACCCTTCGCGTGTGATTCCGACGCGCATTTGGCCGGTTTTATTTTACTAGCAATGTTTACAGCAGATATAAAGACAACCAGCATGTTAAATATACGTTTTCGTATGAGCACTAAGGGCCGAGTGCACGAAAGAACAAAAATTAAAATCAACGTATGATCAAACAAGTCACTTTGTGTGGGCAGTATGGAAGGAACTCTATGCAGTTCACTAAAAGTGACGTGTTTGAACAGTGATTAACTTAGCCGTTTCTTCGTGCAACCGGGGCTAAGAGTTAATAATCATAAAACAAATAATGGTCGTACTTTCATTATTAAATCTTCTTTTATCGTATTAATATAAATTATTTACAGAAACCTGCCGCGCGGGCGAACACTCGGTTCTGTACTGCCCCAGGAAGGCCGAGCCGTCTTGCGACAACCCTACCCTCCACGACAGGAGCACCCCGGGCGGGTGTGGCATCCCCGACTGCTTCTGCAACACCGGGACCCTGCGCAACACGGCCACCAACGCCTGCGTCAAACCTGACAACTGTCCGAAGTAGCGTGGACACTACTAGCGGAAATGCGAGAAGTGTGTGGTGGCGAACAACGTGAAGAGGGATGGGAAAACCGGCCAAGTGCGAGTCAGACTCGCACACGAATGGTTCCGTACCATCGTAAAACATTTAACAAACAAAAAATCACGTTTTTTGTATGGGGCCCACGTTCAATTATTATTATTAATTATTTTTACCTATTTTATGTTATTGCGGAAAAATAAATACACACTCTGTGAAAATTTTAGCTGCCTACTTATTACGGTTCATGAGATACAGCTTTGTGACAGACGGACGGACGGACGGACGGACGGACAGTTCCGTTGGCACCCTTTGGGTACAGAACCCTAAAAAGGGCCTTACTGGCCATTAAATATAAAATACTTACCTGCCTACCTATTCACGGTTCATGAGATACAGCCCTGTGACAGACGGACGGACGGACAGCGGAGGCTTAGTAATAGGGTTCCGTTGGCACCCATTGGGTACGAAACCCTAAAAACCGATTTTTTTTTATGTGACTGGACATGGATGGCTAATACCATACCTTCTGTCATGGTATTAGCCCAACACACCACATGGGAACTAGGTGCCATGCCAGGACCTTCCTTATATTGCACGGCTACATTGAACTGGATGGAAAACACGGACAATTTTCATTGCCGCTTCGACCATCGTTCATCCAATGGGATGGTACCAACCCGGGCGGGATAAACCCTACCACCTAGTAAGTAAGGAAGGGGACCTACAGTTTAACGTGGAATCCGAACCACGGCCAGCCTCTCTCAACGGTCGAATGGTCACCCATCCAAGACCAGACCGGACCCAGCGTTGCTTAACGTTGACAGCTTTGAGACGTAGTCGACGACTTATACAACTTGCAGACGATTTCGCTAGTTTAATGGCAAAATTGTGCCTTCGCCAATGGACAAAGAATCGGTCGAAAGGTGATAGACCTATGAATATAAACAATTACCTTAACCTATACTAAGTTTATAATACCATTTTCAAACGTATTTGGACTATAATTAACTGCCTAGGCTTGCGTGTATACAGACTGAAATAGTTAGGGTTCAAAAATACCCCGAATTGCTTTGAATAATGGTAAATTATCATCGTGAATTAGTATAATTTTAAGGAGCTTGCACTGGCGCCACTGTGTCTCAAAAATGTTTGTTCAGGTGATTCCCCCCGACTATAATGAATAATACGTATGCATTGCGGTGCACGAATTTACATAAAAAGCCGTTGCAAGTGTAACAATAAGCACTCATAAAGTCATAAAGACTCTGTCCGTCCGTCCGTCCGTCCGTCCGTCCGTCCGTCCGTCCGTCCGTCTGTCACAGGGCTGTATCTCATGAACCGCAATAGGTATGCAGCTGAAATTTTCACAGAGTGTGTATTTATTTTGCTGCTTTAACAACAAATAAGTAAAATAAAAAAAATAAAAAAATCAAGGGGGGGGCCCATACAAAAAACCTTGATTTTTTGGTGTTGATGGTACGGAACCCTTCGTGTGCGAGTCAGACTCGCAATTGGCCGGTTTTTTCGTTGACTAGGTATAAGACAAAATATGCGGTCCGATGATGTTTCAAAGAGTTCTTTTTGTAAACTGCCTTGATTACTAAAGTAAACATAATTTCTAACGCAAAACATAATAAAAAAATGGGAGCAGAGTAAACAAATTTGATTTGAAGTTATACGAGTTTGAATTTAAATCAAAGATTAAGTCTATTTTAATTAAAAAAAAATTTTACACAGTTAAAGAAGCACTTAATCTTAAAACATTTACAGATTAATTCAAATTTTGTGATTTCGTTGTTTTTTATTTTGTATTATTGCTTAATGTTTTAATTAGAATTGTGTTACTCAAACACTGTGTATATTGAGTTGTGTGTGGTTAACTGATTATATTGCTGAAATTATTGTAGTAGAAATTCCTGTATACTGTCATTTTTATCTTTTATATCTATATCTTATACTATGACGTTAATAATAATAATTTTACACTATTTGACAAAGCCTATTTACAGCTGCCACTATTGTTTCCTTGAATGTAACCAATTTTTAATCATTGACACAGCCTATTTACAGCTGACGATGTTAAAATGTTAGTTTACAAATGAGTTGATTTCTTTCCATTGGACAATCTTATGATTAATGTATTATTTTTATCTGTCTCTCTATTTATGACAAGGCCTTTACAGCTGATGATGAAAGTAAAACTTTATAATAATAGACATGTTTATATGATCTGAGATGCGTATTGCATATTTGTATGTAACTTCTTGCAACCATCTGACGTATATGAGTGTATGTAATGTACCTATGGGTGAAAAAAAAACTCGTAAAGGTGTTACAATTAGATCGGGACATGAAATTGTAACCTTGATAGTCTGATTAAGTACTGCAGGCCTATTCATTCCTGTGTCTAGAAAACAGCTTTTATAGCGGTTTTCAAAGTGATTTTTTCCAAGGAAAACGTTGATTCGTTGAAATACCCTGTTCCGAAATCTTTTCGTTAAGAAAATAGCTTCGAAACTGCTGAAAAAATCGGCAATATAAATTGAGATCTAAACGGGTGCCAAGCCTAGTTCTGTAGAATAAATGGAAGCTCGGGATTTGACTTGACTAGTTTTTACCAGCAATCCAATTTTTTTAGCGGAAAGAAGATAAGTTTATTAGCCAAATGTAAGATAACTTGTATTTAAAATTGATTGAGCATTTTATACAATACATTTATCCTAAAGAACTTATCACCCATTTCGATATATAATCAACACGCATTTGCTCCCGTTTTTTTTACATTTGTGTTTCTTCGATGTTCCTGACCGAACCTTGGAGTCTTGAGTCGCTGCAGCAGCGTGTCTATATATTATTTGTACGGGAAAATGTATCTTCACAGATGTGTTATATGCAATGTACACGCAATTTGCAACTTTGGTTGACTACCCGTTCAACTTGGAGATACTTCCTGATTTTGTTTAGTCCTGAATTAATATGACACTATACAAGTCAACTACTTTGTAGCAGTAGTTCTTCCGCAGCAAGAAAAACCATAAAGCAATGTAACAAAATCTTAGTATTTATACGAAATAGGTAAGCAATATGTACTTATTTTACATTTTATATTAAAAACTACGTATATATTGTGTTAAACGTTTCTATATATCATATTTATATTTTCGCATTTCAGAATCCTGCCCCGCGGGTGAGCACTCTGTGCTTTACTGCCCTCGAATGGCCGAGCCGTCTTGTGACAACCCTACCCTCCACGAGCCGAGCAGCCCGGGCGCGTGTGACATCCCTGACTGCTTCTGCAACACCGGAACCCTGCGCTGCCCGGCTTCCAACGCCTGCGTCAAACCTGCGGCCTGCCCGAATAGCGGCGTACATTTAGGTTTAGGCATCGTTCTTTAAAAATTAAATTTAAGGTGGCCCAACCCGCTCAACTCCCCATACAAACGGGGAAAGACGTTCACGCCCATCTTTCTTATCAGAGATCCCAAATTTAGCTCAAAAGAGCTTTATTTGATCGAACTAGATGTCTGATGACCGTTGGCATTGTAAAATTGTGTTTGGTTTCTAAGTTATGAGGTCCGAAAGTTCGATTTTTTCGCGCGCTTCATACAATAACTTTGGTGGTTTATTACGCAATGATAAAGTAAGAAAATCTTAAAAAGATTAGTTATCAGACATAGCTTATTTAATCAAAATGCACGCGCTGCGCCAATCAAGAGAACCTTGGCTACCTTGGCTGGCACCGACTCAAAAAATAACAAAAATCCAATAATAACAAAAAATATATATATCGTCCGGGTACATAAAAAAAAGCCAAATATTGATGCATAATGATTACATTTTATTGAATCTTAAGGTGGCCCAACCCGGCTGGACTAACTCATTCGCGGGCACTGTACCAAACCGTGCTGTTGCGCTCTGGGACCTTCTCTGTTTCAAAGAAAAATACAGGCTCCGTGATGAGGAAGATGCAACATGTCCACACAAAAGACAATGTGCATAGTGCATGATTTGGTAAGATTTACGAAAATGTTGATTTCAAAACGACTTATAGCTCAAAGTAAACCACGACCGCTGTAGTAAAAAATCCAACAAAAACCAAATAGATTATACATTTTGATTAAATAAGCTATGTCTGATAACTAATCTTTTTAAGATTTTCTTACTTTATCATTGCGTAATAAACCACCAAAGTTATTGTATGAAACGCGCGAAAACATCGAACTTTCGGACCTTATAACTTAGAAACCAAACACAATTTTACAATGCCAACGGTCATCAGACATCAAGTTCGATCAAATAAAGCTCTATTGAGCTAAATTTGGGATCTCTGATAAGAAAGATGGGCGTGATCTTCTTTCCCCGTTTGTATGGGGAGTTGAGCGGGTTGGGCCACCTTAAATTTAATTTTTAAAGAACGATGCCTAAATCTAAATGTACGCCGCTATTCGGGCAGGCCGCAGGTTTGACGCAGGCGTTGGAAGCCGGGCAGCGCAGGGTTCCGGTGTTGCAGAAGTAGTCAGGGATGTCACACGCGCCCGGGCTGCTCGGCTCGTGGAGGATAGGGTTGTCACAAGACGGCTCGGCCATTCGAGGGCAGTAAAGCACAGAGTGCTCGCCCACGGGGCAGGATTCTGAAATGCGAAAATATAAATATGATATATACAAACGCTTAACACAATATATACGTAGTTTTTATTATAAAATGTAAAATAAGTACCTATTGCTTACCTATTTCGTATGAACACTAAGGCTGAGATAAATAGTCGTAACAGAAACTAAGACTAACGGAAAGTAGTACTTTGTGACGTGAATTTGCGTTACTTTGAGATTTCGTCCATACAAAATGTGTCGAAGTGACGTCACAAAGTTTTATTTGTTTATTTTTAGTGAATCTGAAGTACACTTACTAATTTGTACACGTCCTTTCCAATAAAAAAAGAATCACCGAAATCGGTTGGCGTTATATTGAGTTATTCGTCCATTTGTCGCGCCCATCTTAATACAAATTTAAGACTAAGAACTTAACCAAATTAAAATGGGACCACTTGGGAAGCACTAGCTTTCATTTAAAAATAATCATCAAAATCGGTTCACTCAGGCCAAAGTTATGAGGTAACAAACATAAAAAAAAACAAAAAAAAAACATACAGACGAATTGATAACCTCCTCCTTTAAAAAAGGAGCATCCCTGGATATCCAATATGTTAACCACCATGATAAGAACATGTAGTAACATGTCTTTAATTTTTAAGGGTTTTTGCGTGCTTTATTTGTTTAAATGCCTCTTCTCTCTTTCTCTTCTTGCAAACTTTGGTGCATTGTGATTGTTAAAACACGCTTTATCAATAAAATTAAAAATATCATAAGAAAATAATTGTAAAATAGAAATATTTACTTTTCCAAACTTCTAACTGCAAAAAATCTAAATCTAGCTCAAGGAAACTGTATACTACAGCATAGATAATATAATATTACATAGATAATTGTACTACAGCAGATACAAGTTCTTTGGTCAAGCAAACCTCTATTTCAATTTTTTTTTCAATTGACATTTGTTTTTATCGATTACCTGACTTTTTTCTGTATGGTGGGTCTTCTATGAGTTTTCGACAACCATACAGCGACAAGGGCGAGCGCGGAAATGTTGCAATTTGCGACGCACAGAATATAATCTGACAGTCTTTTCATTAATCACACAGCTTGGAAGTGGGATAAGAAACATCCAAAAATTTTCATTTATAATATGAGTGGAAGAATTTATGATTTGAGATTACCTTGGTTAACACTCATTTAAAATCGTGAGTAAGCCGTGTTCTACAAACGTTAAAATGAGTGGAAGAATTGTCGATATTTTAAAGACTTTTTTAAACGCATGTGTCGCCAGAACCATTTAGAAGTGGCACTGATACATTTAATTAAAAGGATGGAAAACAGGTACAATATTCACTGCCGGTTTAATTATATGTCCTTCAATGAGATGGTTGCATGAACCTGGGCGGGATCAAACACACTTATAGTAACTAAGGAAGAAGACCTAAAGTTTTACGTGGAATCCGAACCACGGTCAGCCACAACATTGAAAACTGTTACTAACATGGCTAGAGATGACCGCCCAATCGTTTTTATTTGTTCATAATTATTAAAAAAAATTGTCAATATTGACCTACGTCATGACTCTGCGTACCTATTACGGTTCATGAGATACTGTCCGCTGATAGACGAACGAACAGCGGAGCTTAGTAATAGGGTTCCGTAAACTCTCAAAATCTTTGCGACGAATTGGGTGCTCGGCCATGTCGGGGCGGAGATACTATTATTTATTCTGTGTTGGAGGTACAAATACTAAATGTAACATACATACCGGAGGTGAATACTGGCGAAAAAGATGTTTGGGATGCAAATACGGGCGAAGGAGATATGGACTTTCTCAGCTGTCACGTCACAGCTGTTGCTGCTGTCAGTAAAACGAACGTCAAATCGGGAGTTCGGTTTTGGCGGGAATCCGAACAAGTCGAGATTTTTTTGCTATCGAGTTTTTATTTGCCAATTCGTTTGTTTGTGGTCTTTCTTCGCGGAAAACCGGTCGAGAAGATGAAGGCGAAGAGGAAACGGAAAAAGGAAGACAAGAGGTCTCCAGAGGAGTCACTTTCGTCCGATTTATCGGACTGTGAAAATTTGGCGGGAAAAGATGATCTTGTGGAACAGGCGGGAACTACTGAGCTCAACATCAACACCACAGCTACTACATCAAAATTGAATTCACTCGATAAGTACCAACCATTCTTCATTAAAGACTACACCCGTGCATACCCTGAGGATTCGGGAGCACTGGATTTTATCGTATTCATAGAAAGCACAGAACCTAACAAGCCGATTGGAGACAGAGATATTATGAGCTTATCAAACTCTTTCAAAAGATACATTAAGGGCATCAAACAGTTCAAGAGGATAAATCGATACAAAATAGGCGCAATATTTGAAAAACCAGAGCTAGCCAATGCAGCTCTCGGTAACAAAACTTTTTTGGATCAATTCAAGCTTAAGGCTTCCATACCTGCATCTGCAACTGAAACCACTGGTGTCATCACCTCGGTCCCTACCAACTTATCCAATCATAAAATTTTTACCAACATAACAAGCACAAAAAAAATTATATCAGTAAGAAGATTCATGCGTAAAGTAAAGAATGAAAATGGTTTCCAACTAGAACCCACTCCTACTATTTCCATTACATTTGCATCAAATACTCTACCGGACTATATTGACATGAACTTATGGAGATTTAGAGTGGCTCAATACATACCCCGTTTAAAACAGTGCTTCCGATGCTTGCGCTTTGGGCACATATCAAAATATTGTAAAAACGGAGAGAGGTGCTCAATATGCAGTTGCGAAGGGCACAATTATAGAAATTGCTCTACGGAGCATGCCAATGCTACCTGTTATAATTGTCAAGGTAATCATGTCGCTATATCAGGGTTATGCCCTATAAAAAAGAAGAAAATTGAAGAAAACAAAAATAAAACCAGAAAAGTTCAATACAATGAATTATTTAATGAAAAGTCATTCCCTTCCTTACCTACCACTAACACAGATCAAACAGAAAAAAATTATAATACGCAACTAAAATATAACCAAATATTACACACGAATAAAGAAAATTCAGTCGACTCTATCCTGAATAATTTGTTAAACTCTGAAAAGGCAATGAACATACTTCTCGAAATGATTGTAAAAGTTATAACAATGAGCAAAACTGGCGAGGCTCCTATCTCTGCGCAAAACATAAAAAGCGTTATTCACGACTCTATTAGAAAAAATAAACCTGTTATATAATGTCAACTTTGAATGTTGTACAATGGAACGCGCAAAGTTTGCTATGTCATCGACATATTCTCACTCAATTTTTATATGAAAATGATATACATATTGCAATAATTTCTGAAACTTGGTTAAAACCACAACAACGTTGTAAATTTAGAGGATATCAATTGGAAAGATCTGATTCTGGAAATTCACACAATGGAGTAGCAATATTAATTCATAATAGTCTAAGCTACACAAAAATTATCACCACAAGTGACAACTCGATACAAAATATAGCTATCAAATTATCTTACAACAACAAATTTGTAACTATAGTTAGTTTATACAGTCCCCCGAATTGTACTCCACCTTTCACAAAAAGTAAGTTCGATAGATTAGTAAAAAATATCTCTGAGCCAACGATTATTGCGGGCGATTTTAATGCTCATCACACTTTTTGGGGATGCAATAACACTGATTCACGTGGAAGGGACATTTTGGAAATAATTGATGACAACAATCTTGTTCTTTTGAATAACGGTGAAGTGACAACAGTTGGTTCCAGTAGATGGCGGCCAAATGCACTCGATCTCACAATGGTATCTTCTTCTTTAGCATTGTCTTGTAACTGGACGGTCCATGATGACCCTCTCGGAAGTTATCACCTGCCAACAATAACAAAAATATTATTAGCCAACAACACATACAACAATCAAGAGACTGCAAACAATTTTCCAAAGCATCCAAACTTTAGACTCGTAAATTGGAAAATATACTCAGATTTAGTTTCGAGAGAGCTCGAACATTTTAACTTTGATAATCTTAACCCAATAGAATCTTATGATTCTTTTTGTAATATTTTAAATGCAGCTATTGAGAAGTCTATACCCAAACGGAAGCATTCATCCACACCTAACTCCACTTTTCGGCATTCAAAACCCAAACTTTCTGTTCCCTGGTGGAATGAAAAATGCAGCTCAGCTGTAGAAAATTCCAGGAAAGCATATGCAACATTTAAACTAAATTGTAATGACGAAAATTACATAGAATTCAAACGATTGCAAGCACTTAAAAAACTCATTTTAAAAAGAGAAAGAAGCGAAAGCTGGCAAAGGTTATGTGAATCATTTAACAGATATACACCCGTTTCTAAAATTTGGAACACTATTAAAAAATTTAATAATACCTACCAAAGTAATAGTCACAACACAAATCATGACTGGATTAATGATTTTTTGCAAAAGTATACACCCGATTATGTTGAAAATCAACTACATTCAATCAATAGTTCTGTTCCTAACAATAATGAAAATGAGTACCTTACAAAATATTTTACTTTACAAGAACTGAAATCTGCCTTAAATTCTAGACGAGATACTGCATGTGGATTAGATATGATTCCATATAAAATGCTACGTCACTTAAACCACAACAGTCTGGTAATATTTTTAAACACGCTTAATAAGCTGTGGTGTACTTCCATAATTCCATGGGAATGGAAAATAGATTGTCTCATCCCAATACTTAAACCAAACAAAAGTAAAGACGATGCAAATTCTTATCGACCTGTGGCATTGACTTCGTGCATTGGAAAAATTTTTGAACAGTTAATTAAACAACGTTTAGAATTTTTTATAGAAAGAAACAACATTTTACCTAGCAATCAATTTGGTTTTAGGAGGGGTCGATCCGCTAGAGAAAGTTTCAGCCATCTACATCTGGATATTTCAAAAGCTTTCTCATTAAATCACGATACCGTGTGTGTTTTTTTAGATGTCGTCGGCGCATTTAACAACATCGATCACTTTACACTTGCATCGATCTTGAACTCTTTGGGCATTCCAGCAAAATTAATAAATTGGATATATAATTTTTTAAATGGCAGGGAAGTATATGTGAAATACAGCAACTCTCTTTTTGGTCCCAGATTTTCCTATAGGGGAACGTCTCAAGGTGGGATATTAAGTCCCCTCTTATTTATAATTTATATTCACAAATTAAACTCAAAACTAGGATTTGATGTAAATAACCTCCAATTTGCAGATGATTTGGTTATTTATTGTTCCATTGGTGATAGAGCGACTACATTGACTTGTATAAATAAAGCCATGGAGAATTTGTATAAATATTTTACTGAGTTAAATTTAGATATAAGCCCAGAGAAAAGCAAAGTTGTTATATTTAGTAAAAATAAATACAAATTAAAAGCCGAAGTCTTCTACAATAACACTCTTCTTCCGGTAGTTGAAACCGTTAAGTTTTTAGGAATAATATTTAACAGTAACTTATCTTGGAACTCTTATGTCGATGGCATAGCAGACAAAGCGTTAAGATCATACAACATTTTGAGGTCCTTAGCGGGCACCTATTGGGGCGCGGATCCGAAAATCCTAATAATGCTTTTTAAATCTTTGATACGTAGCCATTTTGAATATGGTTTTCTATGTTTTTCTCATCATTGGAAACTTATAGAGAAACTGGAAAAAATACAAAATAAAAGCTTACGTTTAATAACTGGAGCGATGATGTCAACTCCCATAGTATCCATGCAAGCAGAATGTAACATTCCTCCACTGAGAATCCGCTTCAAATATCTGAAATTAAAATTTTTGTTAAAGCTTCTATCCATATCAAATCATCCTCTGTTTACCAAAATTCAACATCTCCTTTCCATCCCATCCGATCCTAGTCATCATCCTTACATCCTGAGAGACTTTTCAAATATATTACATTACAAAAATGAATATGAAATACAAGCCAATTTCAACTTTCCTTGCTATTTGGGAAAATATGACAGCAAATTCTACGGAATTCCAATTCAAATAGACGAAAACTTGGAGTGCAAAGAAGAATTTTTAGAACAAATTTCAAGTTACAGAGGTTACAGAAGAATATATACCGATGGTTCGAAAACAGTTCGTGGGGTCGGCTGCGCGATCTATGACGAGACAACCAAGAGAGGTTATGGCATTAAGATTCCTAGTTCTGCATCAATATACACTTCTGAAGCTTTGGCAATTCAAATCGCACTCGAGTTCATCGAAGTTCAACAACACTATACGTGGATAATAATAAGCGACTGCATGAGCGTTCATAGAGCCCTACAGAATACGAAACTAGATGCCAATACTCACTATGTCATACACCAAATACGGGATAAACACTTTTCCTTGATACAGCAAGGCTACGAAATATGTTTTTTCTGGATTCGCGGCCACATAAATTTGAAGCCACACGACTCAGCAGATTATCTAGCTAGAACGATAGCTGACAGCAACCTGAATATTTGCCATATTAAGAATGTTGCCCTACCGCAATCGGAATTTGTAGCGAAAATAAAACAGGAAATTATCCACGAATGGACCGAACAATGGAAAATGTCCAATACGGGTCGTTGGTACGCCGAAATAAACGATTTAGTTGGGAAAACACCTTGGTTCAATAAAACCTTACCAAAAAGAAGAAAATATTATACAACAATTTGTCGTCTACGTTTCGGACATTGTCTTTTTCAATCCCATCTTTACAGATTAAACCTTATCGACACCGCCGTATGCCCACACTGCAACTTAGCTGATCAATCCCTGGACCACCTCTTCTTTCATTGCTGTGCTTTTGATGAGCAAAGAGAAAAACTATATAAATGCTTAGAAATTACATACAAAGAAAGAGAAAAAATCCCGCTCGACCTGAAAAAGATATTAAGTCAACCGACCAACTTTGAACCCATATTTCTATATATACATGAGACAATAGAAAGTATTTAACTACATGACACTCCAGAATTGACTACAATCCATAAGATACAATAAAGAGAAGGCTGTATAGCGAAAGCTTTTGCCTGTCCATTGGATAAAGAAACAAAAAAAAAAAAAAAGAACGTCAAATCATCAAACGAATTCTTCAAAAACTAAGCTAACGTTACAATTCATTTATTTGGAGATTTGTACAGCTATAAGTAATACTTTAATTCGTTTGCTATCGCTCTCAGTACCCTGTACTTAAAGTTCTTCAATGGTTTAAAATAACCAATTATCTAGGTTGTTTATTTATATTACCGAATTAATTTCTGATGCCATTGTCATAAATATATCGTTGCTTTGGTATGTCGATGATATCGGTGAATAGTAGTGCAAAATAGTCTACATCCGAGATAACTTTTATGTCGGCTATTTATTTCATACATAATACTTTTGGTGTTCTACCGCACAGCACGCGAATGACAGCCGGTAGCGGGCATCACATAGTTGTGTTCAGTTCAGGTTGTTCAAACAAGTACCTAGCCTAAACAAGTGCTGAAAAATCGCCCTTTGACCCAAAATGACGGAAGAAACACCACAGGAGCGTCAGGATAACGAGATAGAAGTTCTGAAGGCAAGTACCTTTTTCTAGTTTTTTTAAACTGTAGGTAACCTATTTCTATTTGGATGCCCATAAAACCAAGATTTTTTTTATTGTTTTGTTTTATGATTGAAGTAGACTATTCATTTATTGTTTATTATAGAAATGTGTAATTTTAGGGATTGTTTAATTTGTAGGATAATGAATACAGTTTTTATCTTTAATATTTTTTTTTTATTTTGTCACAAAATAAGTTTTTTATTTAATAAAGTATACATGAATGATGAAAGTAGACAAATAAAGTTTTGCCGCTGCTCAATATGCCTACCTTTCCTAAAGATTTATTTGGTAAACTAATAATTGATTATGTTATTTGTGTTAGGTTAGCATTATAAAATAAACTGATATATTTGATAGAACCACTAGAATTGTTCAAAGGAATAAATTTTAATGTTCTCAGTGATTTGATCAATCCATCTGTTTTATCGCATACCTGCAACATACACCCACTTAACCATTTTGAGATAAATCTTATAAAGCCATCATATTTTCTTTAACTATAATTTGAACCTGTAACCAAAGCAGTATAATATCCTATATACCGGCTTGCTTCGGTCAATTTTGTTTTGAAAATTCACCGAAGCAGCGCCCGGTAAAATGTAATCAGAAACTTTCGCAGACTTGTTTTCCCTATAACCCTGTACTACCAGGCTCAAATAAAACTAAGAATTTCATAAAAATCAGTCATGCCATTTAAGAAAAGAAGTATTAAGAACAGAAATTTGTACAGCAAATTGTACAGCACGTGGTCTAGGGGTCAGAGGACTTGCCTTTCATGCGAGAGGTCTGGGTTCAAATCCTCACCAGTCATGCACCACTTTCTTTCTCTTTCTGAGTTGTATATGTACATTTCGTTTCAAATGCGAGCTGTTCCATCGTTCAAAATCCATATAAAATTGTATGTCGCCTTTCCCTACTAGATGGTAGTGTTAAGCCTGCCTGGGTTTTTACCACGGTATTGGATGAAACTGGTTAATGCGGCAATAAAAAATTAGCCGTGTTTTCCATCCAGTTCAATGCAGCCGTACTCATAAAGAGAAGGTCATGGCGTGGCACCTAATTCCTTTGGGAGTTGTGTGTAGTCTTTCATGTCAATTTCCATAAAAAAAGCATATATTCGCAGGCGATCTTCGGAGACGACCTTATTGACAACCGGCCTCAAATCGCGTGGAAGGTGTGGCGACCTCTCGACCTGCTGCTGACATTGTCTCCTCTGCGAAGCTCCGCCGCTGGCGTCGCGCACTGCTCCGTCACCCTCCGCATCACGTGCTGCCAGCAGTACCCTCAAAAGTATGCTTTCACTAACTTAAGCCGGCATGCGGACCATTTGGTCGGTTAAGAATGTCCCGTAAGCTATGCTCCCCATACAAACGCACTTTACAAATCATTCAAAACAACTATTCCTATTATGTATTAATATATACCTATTAATATTCCTATTAAATTCATATTTAATATCAATGGGGTGCAAGGCGCAAAGCTTTACCAACAGATGGGGCCAAATAAAACTGTGTCAAGACTATCACGTAGGGGTTATGTTTACGCTATGTCCTAGGATGTTTTCGAAACTATGGCACAGATTTATATGGCGCCATCTGGTGGTAAAGTTTGGCAGCCGTCTTCCCCATTATGAAGCAAGAAATATCTGTGTCGTTTTCTTTTTTTTTTTTAATGTATACAGAAGCTAAAAGAAAATGTTCATGCAAAAACTTTGTTTTCTCTGTGGTTTGACCCAGGACACAATAACCGAAAAAACCAAAAGCATCCAGACACAGATATTTTTTCCCCGATAAGATACCAAATATCGAATTAATTGGAACAGTGGTTTTTAAATGTTTAGTAAACTATGTTTTTATGAGGAGTGTAATTTTCTGGGGGGAACGGCAGAACGTCTGAAATGCAGATCGTATAATATCATATTTTAAGCAAAATTTTAAAACCATGCACAACGTATAATCGGCAGATCGTATAATTTTATACGTAGTGCATGAAAAAGTTTAAAAAATAAAATTACTTATTTCTCCATGCATAACGTATAATAGTCATAACGTATAAAGTTATTTAACAAAAAAAGAAAACCATGCATATCATATAATCCAAAAACTTTTCATACGATAAGCGCCCTTATGGATATACTTTTAAAGCGTATACTCGCACGCGATTTTTCGACCGTCTCAATTAGCGTTGTAACAAATTGTTACTCTTTAACAAATATAGATTCGTAGCAATTTCAGCCTTAAATGTATCATTATTTAGGCGCTTAATGCAGTGCTTCTTGGCATATTATATGTTCTGCATGGTTTTCTTTTGTTGTGAATTCACGTTAGGAATATTATATGTTGTGACCATTATACGTTCTGCAGTTGATTCTATTTTTAAACTTTCTTCATGCGTTCAATTATACGTTGTGAATATTATACATAGTGAATACGACTCATTTTCTGAGCCTTTCCCACCTTAAACGGTGCAACCACTCTAGTGGAATATTGATTAGAAGAGAAAACATTTAAATGTTTACGGTAAGAGTGGCTCCAGCTCAATGCTGCGGGGACTTGCCTTTCATGCCTTACGTCATGGTTTCAATACCGGCCCTATTCAGACACCATTTTCTTTCTTTTTCTGAGCTGAATAAGTGAATCTCGTTATGAATGCAAGCTGTGGCAGGGTTAGGAATCCATGTAAAACTGTAGGTCAGCGGGGTGGTAGGGTTTTAGCCTGCCCTGGTTGGTACCATCGCATTGGATGTAATGATAGTCAAAGCAACAATAAAAAATTGATCATGTTTTCCATCCAGTTCAATGTAGCTGTATTCATGAAAGGAAAGTCCAGGCATGGCACCTCATACCTTCGGGAATATGATGTTTTAGGCTAATATGACGGTCAGTGTGGTGTTAGCCATCGGTGTCCAGGTACATTGAAAAAAGATGGAATCCTCATGCCTATTCAGTCACAGTTTTTAAAAACAATTACAAGGAGGAAACGGAATGGAGAATGGACTAAAATAATTAAAAGATGTATGAGGCTGCAAAACCATACCGGAAGTTTCTGGATGATTTATTGGGTTGTTTATTTATATCTCCTTCTATAAATCCAAATTCAACAATATCTTATCTCTGGCGTATCTGTGCCACTCTGCCCTAAACTGTATTTTATGTTGATATTTATGTATTTAATGGATACAACATTACCATTATCTCATTGATTTGAGATTATCCTATTACAACTACATTGAAGATAATTTCTGATTATTTTCAAAATCTGATTACAATGCTTCAATGTAGATGTCGTTGGGTAACCTCAATTCTATATTTCATGTTTATACAGGCTGTAATTGGAATCATCTATAGCCTTTAAGGGGGTTGATCAGTATTCAGAACTGAACTGATTAAGGAGAAGAAAAATAAATCGTAAAAAAAATCTGTAAAAGCTTTGTACCCGAATCAACTTGTTTCTTTCATTTGAGTTTCAACGACATTTACATTTAGTTCATAGTTCATAGTTCATTTATTTGATAGATTTTTCTACACGTCACAATTATTTTTATTAACAATGAGAAGCAGTCAAATGAAAATAATAATAATAATAATAATAATGAAATTGTACATAATCATATTTTGAAAATAATCTGAAAACGTTTTTTGACATGACATTCGACGGAAGCAGGATCCATAAAATACATAAATTATCATCTTAGTTCCTAATACGAGTACTAATCAATTTATTTAACCTACTTCTCTTTAACCTCTGTAACCTTCAGAGGTATTTAATTACACCCTCTGTTCCGTCTATGTGGACTGTATTAAATAGTTTATTTTTATTGTCGCCGCAACACACCGATCCCGAGAGCTTACCCCTGTCCACGCAGCCAGCAGTCGCCACCACAAACCCTCAGCTTTACGCACCGCCGCCGCTGCCAATCACTTTCTCCCCACAGCCAGGACTTCCACTCTAGGTTTTAAGATGAGGACCAAATTTGCAGGCTCACTCACCAACGTTTTGACTAGAAGTGAAGAGTGGGTACTCTTCAAAAGGCGAGCAGTTAAACGTACTCGCCAAGTATTGCGGGTATGCAAACATACCGGTGCACGTACGGGAGGCAAGTCTCGATATGCAATATGCTACGGCTGCTCAACCCGACAGTAGACCTTATGCAGCGGACATAAGGTCCAACACTAACTAATAATCGTGATACATCCGGCGCCAGTACTGTTCTATACTTCCGACAACACAAAGTAGAACTACACAAAACATACCGGCCACCTTGAAATAACGATTTCAAAATAAATAAAACTAACTTCACACATTGACTTGAAACAACATAGGTATAGCAATATACTAAACACATTCAATAACACACAACAAACAACCATGCCACAAACAAACACAGTGAATAAACAACGATTAGTTGGGAAGAGGGCACACCTTAACTACTGGACGTTGCACCACTCCAAAAGAAGTGCGTAGGGTCACTACTCTTACAACACCATCCTTGCCAGGATGTAGATCCTCGACGATACCCAAACGCCACTGCATTGGTGGGATGTTATCATCCTTGATCAACGCAACAGTGCCCATCTTAATATTTTCCCCTTTTTTTGCCCATTTAGCTCTCTGCTGCAATGTATGGAGGTATTCTTTACTCCACCTCTTCCAGAAATGCTCGATCATGCTTTGCAAGAGTTTCCACCTGGTTAACCTATTAACATTTATGTCCATTAAGCTGGGCTCAGGAATCGACACTAATGGCTCACCGATCAAAAAATGTCCAGGTGTTAAGGTTTGGGGATCGGTTGGGTCGTTACTCAATGGACACAAGGGTCGAGAGTTCAGCACAGCTTCAACTTGACACAAGACCGTATTGAGCTCCTCATACGTAAGGATTTGTTTTCTCGACTGGAGGACTCGAGCCAGATGATATTTACACGATTTAATACCTGCCTCCCAAATTCCACCAAAATGAGGGCCAGTGGGAGGTTGAAAATGCCAGGTGATTCCCATCCCTAAACAAGATTGAACGAGCGTATCACCACAAGCACGAAACAACTGTCGGATTTGCTTGTAGGCACCTTGAAAATTGGTTGCATTGTCACTGAACACGTCCGTTACTAGACCACGTCGAGCTACGAGGCGTCTCAATGCAGCCAGAAAACACTCTGACGTCAAGTCGGACGCAAGTTCAAGGTGGATAGCCTTTGTAGACAGACACACGAACAGACAAATGTAAGACTTATACATTTTCGCATTTCGCAAAGTACCCAAACGCACCTGAAATGGTCCTCCATAATCTACTCCAACCTTGATAAATGGTCTCATTTGCTGGACACGAGCAGCAGGAAGGTCCCCCATTTTAGGCTGACACGACACTGGTTTGTTTCTAAAGCACTTAATGCAACGGAAAACACGCTTTTGGATCAGACTTCTTCCGGACAATATCCAATAATTTTGCTGGAGGATTGCCTGCAGTGTTTGAGCACCGGGGTGCAAATGTATAATATGTCCATGATCGATTACCAATTGAGTGAGCTTACAATCAGGAAGGATGATTGGATGCTTAGAATCGAAACTAGCATCACTGTTTCGTATTCGACCACCAACACGCAATACGCCATTAGCATCAATAAACGGATCCAATCGTTGTAATCGAGTAGAGCATATCCCTTTCTTCGAAAGTTGTGAGATATCACTGCTGAACTCGATATCTTGCACCACCTTAATCCACACATGCAAAGCTGCTCTCAGCTCGCCCACCGTTAAATGCCCTGACAAACGGTTAACCTTGTGTTTGCAATTATACACGAATCTCAGGCAATAAGCTGTTACTCTTTGCAGTTTATTCAAGGTTGAGTACCGATCTGGCAGGTTTCGTAAATGATTAGGATCATCCTTCAAAGACGTAAAAACTCGAACAGCGTTCGGTCGTCTCTCAACATCAACTTCAGCGCCCTGAGGTTTTGATTCGGTATTGGGCCACGTCTCACATGGATTTTTTAACCATTCGGGCCCCTCCCACCACAATGGATGATTTAAAATTTCAGCAGGGAAAATTCCCCGCGATGCACAGTCACTAGGATTGTCTGCTGATCTGACATGACGCCAACAATCTGGAGGTAATAATGATTGAATTTCGCTCACACGGTTAGCAACATACGTTTTCCAACTGTATGAAGGACTTTTAATCCACTGAAGGACAACCATAGAATCTATCCATGCACACACACGACTGAAATTTATATCATTGTATACCTCCTTAACACGTGCCACTAAGCGCGCTAACAGCACTGCGCCGTTCAATTCCAAACGAGGTATAGAAACCCTCTTCAGGGGCGCCACACGTGACTTTGCTATGAGCAGCTGTACTTTCACATCATTATGCACAACAAGTCGACAATATACGACAGCTGCATACCCTCGTTCAGAAGCATCACAGAATGCATGAATTTCAATTTCACAATCATGAGGGGCGATGTGCCGAGAAAGGCGTATTGACGTTACCTGACATAACTCAGTCGTATAGCGAGCCCATGCACTCATAATTTCCGCGGGAAGGCTGTCATCCCAGTTCAGACCTGCCGTCCACAACTGTTGCATGAATGCTTTAGCTAATAAGGTTATTGGAGACAGCCACCCCAATGGATCATATATTCTCGCAATATCTGAGAGTACACCGCGCTTAGTGAATACTCCTGAACAAGGATTGGAATTATAAGTGAAGGTATCAGTCACAGGGTTCCATTCACACCCTAATACCTTGACCACCTTTTCTTCCTCATCTTCGGAAAACTGAATTGCTACATCCGACGATGGAAGGTGGGACAGCAATTCACTACAGTTGCTCGTCCACTTGCGCAATTCAAAGCCTCCAGCAAGACATAAAGATGTAAGTTGCTGCTGTAAGCACAAAGCAGCCGACACGGATTCTGCTCCAGACACAATATCATCCACAAAAGTGTCATTCATTAACACAAGAGCAGCTTCCGGGTACTTAGCACCTTCGTCTTTGGCTAGCTGGTGCAATGTTCGCATCGCAAGGTACGGAGCACAAGCCGTACCATATGTCACGGTGCAGAGCTGAAACTCCTTAATGTCATCTGATGGTGATTCGCGCCACAAGATCCGCTGATAGTCTCGGTACTCAGGATGCACGAGCACTTGGCGATACATTTGCTTAATATCAGCACAAAACACTACCGCGTGAACTCGAAATTTCAACATGATTGCTACTATATCCTTTTGCATTTTTTCTCCAACCATAACTACGTCATTGAGAGAAAGACCGTTGGTAGATTTGCACGATCCGTCAAACACAACTCTCAACTTAGTTGTAGAACTGGCTTCCCGAATGATACAATGATGAGGCAAATAGAATACTTTGTTATTCTTTGCATGGCTCTGAGCAAGTTCCATGTGTTTACTATCCGCATAATCTTTCATAAACTCGCAATATCTTTCTTTAAGACAAGGATCACCTTTGAACTTGCGTTCTAAGCTTCGCAAACGTGAGAGCGCAGCGCCTTTAGAATCACCCAAAACAACCTCATCATTTTTAAATGGCAGTGGCACACAATATCTTCCAGACTCGTCCCGAGTTACTTTGCTAGTATAAACCTTTTCACACTGTTGATTTTCCGGGTTTACTACCTTAACTGATTCCACTTCTTCGATCTCTCAAAATCGTTGTAACAGTGTATCCAGGGGAGTGCACAAGGAAAGAAATGTTGAAATGCTAGATGTAGGAGTCGGATCCACCTGAACTTTACCCATCAACACCCAGCCAAACACACTAGCTAGGGCAACAGGACTACCTTCCGCACCGACCAACCGGCCACCCTGAAGAACTTCAGGATAAACATCAGCTCCAAGCAACATATCAATTGAACCAGGTGTATCAAAGTTCGGGTCCGCGAGTTGAACATGGTCTAAATGTGGCCACGTGACTTTTGGTATCGACATTAACGGAAGATCTCCACAAATTTTAGGCAGAACTAATGCCTCCACATGTAACTTATATTCACTTAAACGCGACATTAACACACATGACACCACACCTCTGGCTTGGCTAACCTTTGTACCACCTAACCCACAAATAGGGACACTCGAATTCACATATCGAAGCCCTAAAATTTTGGCACATTCACTTGTGATCAAAGTAGCAATGTCCGATAAACTCGTGTTGCTGTGGACCAAGGATTTGAATAAATCTGAAAACCCCATCCACTTTGTGTACTCACCGTGAAATATGGGAAGTTTTATTTTTGGCAAGGAGACATGGCACCTTGTCCGGCCAACTTCATTTGATCTTGACCGAGGACTCGATAAACTATCCTCAAGCTCACACCCGCTCTTGTGCAAAACCAAACGAATTTTGTGCAAAATGTTATCAAATGAAAGGCGGTAGGTTTCCTCGGATTCCGCATCAAACTTGTCCGTTTCAACGAGTATTGCCTCATATTCACTTTGAACTCGATCAAACTTCTCTTCCAACGCTTCTAATTTTAAACATCTTATCTTAAAGTCTGAAACAGGTTCTGTGGTAGAAAATGATAAAATTCTTTCAACTTGTTTTATTATATGCTTCCGCTGTATAGTTAAATATTTCGCACTCATTGTAACTCTAATTGAATTAAATTAGAAGCACATAAATGGATATCAAAATTGTTATTAGAATTTAATAAATAAAATTGAAATCACCAGGTATGGTAAATAAAATATTGTTTTCAATCAGCCTCAAGACCTAGATTTACTTGCGCAAATAAAGGGTTAAGCCTCTTCAGATATAATTAAATTTATCATTCAAATAATTTTAAAATTTGATTTTTAGCAAAATTAACGGAATCAAATGAACCAAAGTTTAAATGTTTATGTTACACGGAATAAATTGTCAAAATTCACTTTATGTTGCAGTTTATAAGATCACAAGACAGGAATCTGCCTGAAACCTGAACACACAATTTATACACGGGATTCACACACAATCCCTCCAGTCAGCCCACCTTTCTATTCTCACGATTACTTTTAAACACTTATTAAGTTTTTCGTAGCATCAACTAAACCAAAAACACACACTAATAAATGCTCGAAGAATTAAACTTCGTGATCACAGGAAATGTTTAGGGTGGACACCGGACTTTTATTTCGTCAAATTCAACCAATCACTAACAGTTTTAATTTCAAACAATAACAACACTAACAATACATTATTAGATCTGTAGACATCACATTCAACACGACATTACACAACACAAATGTCATATGATGCCCGACCACACTGGTATTGTGAACACTTACTGGCTATGGTATGTACTTTTAACCAAACACGAAAGTAACATAAAGAACAATTGACATGGACATCGGACACAAACTACACGGTCGGAAGTATCGCGATTCTATATTCGGCTACGAATGACCAAATGTTCCGTCTATGTGGACTGTATTAAATAGTTTATTTTTATTGTCGCCGCAACACACCGATCCCGAGAGCTTACCCCCGTCCACGCAGCCAGCAGTCGCCACCACAAACCCTCAGCTTTACGCACCGCCGCCGCTGCCAATCACTTTCTCCCCACAGCCAGGACTTCCACTCTAGGTTTTAAGATGAGGACCAAATTTGCAGGCTCACTCACCAACGTTTTGACTAGAAGTGAAGAGTGGGTACTCTTCAAAAGGCGAGCAGTTAAACGTACTCGCCAAGTATTGCGGGTATGCAAACATACCGGCGCACGTACGGGAGGCAAGTCTCGATATGCAATATGCTACGGCTGCTCAACCCGACAGTAGACCTTATGCAGCGGACATAAGGTCCAACACTAACTAATAATCGTGATACATCCGGCGCCAGTACTGTTCTATACTTCCGACAACACAAAGTAGAACTACACAAAACACCCTCTATATACTAATGAATACCCTTCAAATGAGACATGTTTCATTTGTCCCCACTTTTTTTTCCTTTTTGCCTATTCTCCTTTTTGCATTTGTCTTTTTTAAGAATTGAAATAATCGATAAAGATAAAATAATCGGATCATTTTGCTTTCTGTGATCATCTCTGCAACATATATAGGTATAGGTATAGAAATATAGTCGTTTCCAAGCAGTCATTCGAGTTAGTATGGGGTGAAGACAGTCTCAAAGAAAATATTGAAGTCATGCAATTATGTATGCTTAACACAATAGCACAAATTAAGTATTGTATTGTGTAGATGCATTTGTAAATGATTAAAGCAATATTATTACAATTTGATAATTTTATGTACTTAGTGGATTTTTCAAAATCTGATTACAATGCTTCAAATGTAGATGTCGCTGAAACTCAAATTAATGAGATAACGGTAATGTCGTATCCATTAAATACATAAAATTATCAAGTTAAATCCGGACTGACTCTTAGTGTCCGATACCAAAAACGTCTTTGGTGACGACAGCAATAATATTGATAGCTCAATCATTGCAGTCAAAATGCCTTAGCGTAAGATCAATACGCAAACACATCATCAGCGCCATCTAGCAGAAGATAGGGGAAGCATTGGGTCGATTCGAATATAATCAAGAAATTCGTTGGCTGATGTAATTGTCGGGTTAGCTAAATTGATTATTACAATTGTTTGCAGGCCGCCAACTATAGAGGTTGAGAAGTTGCGCGGTCTCTCCAACGACAACGCAAACAAACTTCTGGCAGAGCTCTATGAGACGGCGGCGTCTCTCTGCGGAGAGGTCATGATTTACGAGCTTGCACAGCATGTTCAGGTGGGTATTAAAACATCGTCACGGGTACAATTCCTGGCTGACTGATGACTAGTGTCGACCCCGTTTCACGCAATGATGTTATTAGCTATTGCTAGACGGACTAACACCACCAGCGATGGGTTTCGTCACAATGTTTTAAGGGTCCCTTAAAAAAAAAGCAAAAAAGGACCCTTATGGTCTGACTCTGCTGTGTGTCGGTCACACGCATTTTGTCCCGAATTTATCTCCTATTACGGTTGTTTGTAAATTTTATAAAAATTATGCCAATATAGGTACACTAATTTAGTTGTGCGCCAACTAATTACTTTTTTTCTAACTTTTTGAGTACAAGCTAGATTTTTAAGTGCTAATTTTCAATATAATTATCAAGCGATTCACATGAACACGTTCGTTCCTGCCCGGTTTTTTTATAAAACTAGACATGGGTACATATCCATTATCATGACCTTAGTGCAAAACACCGCATGGAAACTATATGTTATGTTAAGACCTTCCTTATATTGCACGGCTTCATTGAACTGGATGGTAAAAACAAGAAAATAGTACCAACCCGTGCGGGAATACCCCTTCCACCTAGTAAGTAAGAAAGAGGACCTAAAATTGTATGTGGAGTTCGAACCACCAATTAAGTACCCCCCAATGCAAAGCTTTTTAAAGACATTTCATTGAATTATCCTCCTAATTGTAAAACCAAAAACTGTTACATTTACAATTTACAAAATACATATACCTAAGAATAATATACCAAGGTACCAATATACCTTTGAAATTGCAACAATAACTGTACAATTTATTATCTTTCTGCATTAATACGTATGGATAAGTGGCTTGTCGGTGTCGCACAAAGCAGCCTTAAGTTCATATCTGTTTGCGCGGCAGAACTTCCTCCACCTCCACAACAAGCCGTCCAAGTCGTTCTACGAGGAGATGGTGGAGCGACGCAGCGAGCAGGAGAAACTGAAGCAGCAGGACCTTCAGAACAAGGAGACAGAGGAGGTACCTGCGGACACACACACACTTACCTACATCTTTAGTTACAAGGGCTACTCCTAATCTATAGGTGTACTCTGATATTTAACGCATATGCTATGATTCGGCCGATATTGGCCGAGAAATCAATACCAAAACAAACAGGACAGGACCGAATACTCTGACTGTAATACCAAGGTATTATAAAAAAAAATTAACAAAAAAAATTACCGACTTCAAAGAAAAAGCACTAAAAACTAAAAAAATAATTTTCCATTTTTGTAGTTACGATTTCTGTTATTTTTTGAGTCGGCGTCAGCCGGGCACGCGCTGCGCCAATCAAGAGAACCTAACCTAACCTAACCTTGGCTGACACCGACTCAAAAAATAACAGAAATCATAACTACAAAAATGGAAATTATTTTTTACTTTTTAGTGCTTTTTCTTTGAAGTCGGTTATTTTTTTTTGTTAAATTTTTTTTATTTGTTTATTTTTAGTGAATCTGAAGTACACTTACTAATTTGTACACGTCCTTTCCAATAAAAAAATAATCACCGAAATCGGTTGGCGTTATATTGAGTTATTCGTCCATTTGTCGCGTACATCTTAATACAAATTTAAGACTTTTATGATTTTCTCATGGATATCATTGTCAGAACTTAACCAAATTAAAATGGGACCACTTGGAAAGCACTAGCTATCATTTAAAAAAATAATTATCAAAATCGGTTCACCCAGACAAAAGTTATGAGGTAACAAACATAAAAAAAAACAAAAAAAAAACATACAGACGAATTGATAACCTCCTCCTTTTTTAAGTCGGTTAAAAATATAATTGTCATTGATTATTAAATCTCCTTGGCTTAAAAACAACTCACCACCCCCTTCAATAATTTTCCACTTTATTTCTCTTTCCGTGTTGGATAAATGCACTTCCTCATTAATGCGAGCTGTTCCATGGTTCGGAATGCATGTAACACTGTGGGTCCCGCTTCCCCTACTAGATTTTAGGGTATAACTCGCCCGGTATGGTAACATCGCATTGGATAAAAATATGGTCAAAGGGTTCAATGTATCCATGCTCATAATGGTAAGATCCTTGCATGGCACCTAATTCGTTCGAGAATCCGGTGTGTTGGGCTTTTATCATGACGTTAGTATCAGCCATTCATGTCCATTAACTGTCCACTTGAAATGTAACAAAACATACCGTTTTCCCATGCGTGAAAGTGACTTAGCCCATCACACATAATTCCTGATGGTACTAGGTACCATGCCAAGACCTTCCCTTTACTTGAGCACGGCTACATTGAACTTCGACCATTTTTCATTCAATGCGATCCAACCACCACCCGTCGTGTTTAGCGGCAGAAGCTAAACGAAGAAGTGCAGAGGCGCCGCGCTATGCTTCGAGCCAGCGACGCGGAGCGACCCCGCACCAGCATCAGCCATGACTCGGAGGACGATAGCGACGCTCGCCGTGCTCAGCCCGAGCTCTTTTTGTGAGTGTTCTTATCCGCGTCAGATTTTAAGTCTAAGTTTTAACTAGATCTATGGATTTGGATTTATCTCTAAGCCACAGAAACATATGGATTAGCCACTAGGCTAATACCATGCAAGACCGAAAGACAACAAATATTTTTTTTATGTGACCTGACATGGGTGGCTAATACCACACAACTACCGTTATGATATTAGCCCAATACACCACATTCCCGAAGGAATTAGGTGCCATGCCAGGACCTTCCCTTCATGAGCACATCTTATATATATAAAAGAAAGTCGTGTTTGTTACAACACTTATAACTCGAGAACGGCTGGACCGATTGCCATGGTTTTTGATTTGTTGGATTTGTTTCCGTCCCGAATAGCAGAATACATCTTAAAAACAATGAAAACTCGATATGTGTAATGAATACTTAATCATTTCAATAGATGCTGATTTGTTTATTACATGTCAAACATTTGTTGTCCAATCCTGTCAAATAGTTTTTGGAGCTAATGGCCTGGTTACTGAGACCTTTCAGCCACAACTTTATTTTTTTCTGAAGACATCATGTGTGCGTTCAGAAATTTATTAATAAAAAATCAGTTGGTAAAGGTTATAAGATTAAGGAAAAAAAATCTACAGGTTAACAAAAGGGTAAATGTCTTTTTAAAGGTTGTCTATGATTTTTATATGTCTATGAGTCTATGGGCCGAGTGCACGAAATGAGAAAAAATCAAAATCAACGTCAAAGTATGATCAAACACGTCACTTTGTGTGGACAGTTTGTAAGGAACTCTATGCGGATCACTAAAAGTGACGTGTTTGAACATTGATTAACTCGGCCGTCTCGTCGTGCAACCGGGGCTATGTCTATGATTTAGTGGTTATATACTCTTTGAGCTATTGTCTGTGTCTCGAGATTCTATGTCTATGATTTCATACGTAGTGGTTATATACTCTTTGAGCTATTGTCTGTGTCTCGAGAGTCTATGTCTATGATTTCATACGTAGTGGTTATATACTCTTTGAGCTATTGTCTGTGTCTCGAAAGTTCAGGCACTGTTATTATATTTGGTGGTTTTATGCGAGTGCACATTTTAATAACAACGCCGCGTCCTAGAAGATCTAATCTTTCCCAGCGAAGCCGTAATGCAATTAGGCAACGGAATATCGCGAGTCAATTATCTGATGGAGAACGAGAAATTGCACGAGAACAGCGCCGCGTTAGTATGGAGCAAAGAAGGGCCTTAATTCGTGCTTTTCAAACACAAGAGCAAAGAGAGGCAGCCCGTGAAACGGCTAGGTTAGAAACGAGAAATCGTCGAGCTTATCGTACAGATGAACAGAGGAATATTAGTTCAGCTAAAAAGTAACACGACATTCATTGACTGTTAGGCGGTACGAAGTTCGCTGGGTCAGCTAGTTGTAAATAAATAGAACTGGACAAAAGAAGTTAAAGAGCTCTTTAGCTTAATAATTGACTTATCAGGATTGAACATAAAATATTTTTATGGCTAAAAAAATATACCCAAAAAAACCTTTCATTCTAAGCATCCAGGTGGAAGTTGTTGTAAAACCTATCAGTGGCGAAGTTCTGAAACGGATTTGTCCCAGCAATGCAGGGATCCTAAAATCTCGCTCTTTTCATATAATAATGTTTTTTTATCCCTTACACGGCACTGCCCTGACATGCAATAATAGATGCGACCTGACATGGATGGCTAATAACACACAACTACCGTTATGATATTAGCCCAATACACCACATTCCCAAAGGAATTAGGTGCCATGCCAGGACCTTCCCTTTATGAGCACGGCTACATTGAACTGGATGGAAAACACGGACAATTTTCCATTGCCGCTTCGATCATCTTTTAATTCAATGCTATGGTACCGACCCGGGCGGGCTTAAACCCTGCCACCTAGTAGGGGAAGGGGACCTACAGTTTTACTCAGGCATTTAACCTTAGGCAGGTCGTCAGATTAAAAGTAGATTAAACAAAAAACCCTAAGCTATTTAAGTCATCTACAGGTGTCATGAATACACTGTTTTATGGTTATTATCCAGGCCAATTGAAAAAAAACGTTTGTGGTAACTACAGTTTGAGGAAATGTAAAAAAAATCCTATGCAAAATTCCCAGAAAAATTGTTCCTTTTGGCCTTTAGAATCACTACCCAGAGAATTAACGAGACCTTTTGCAGAATAAACTTGTGTATCTACTAAGAGCTAAGACAGAATGTAAACTACCGCAAGTACATGGTCAAAACCACATCATTTGTATCTGTTGAAAATCAGGTATCAGAAAATATATGGTTGTAACACTGGTCGCAAAGCTGTTATTGTTATTTCTGATAAAAATGTTGCTACTATCAGTCTATCCTTGTTTTCAGCTATGCGGACAATTACCCGAGTCCTAGCACTAGAAAAAAAGCACGCGAGAAACAAGACGAAGCCCCTTGCAAGTGCCCCAAAGGTGTTCAGATACTGAAGGTTGCGCAGCGGAGCTCCAGGAAAGTTCACATCGGAAAATGCGTCGGTAGGTTTTACCGCCATAGTTCATACGAAACAATTAACAAATGGTAAAATGTTAACCACAAAATATGTCATCCAGTCTTTGATACCATCCCTGTCATCATCGTCTAAGATCCCTGGATATCCTTTTTTAAATTTGTTTAAATTGTAATATCAAATGGTTCAGCGATGGTGTAAACACCTCAAACATTTAATCTTCTATCGTTAAATTGTGTTGTACAATGTATTTTTAACCGACTTCAAAAAAAAAGGAGGAGGTTATCAATTCATCTTTTTTTTTGTTTTTTTTTTTAATGTTTGTTACCTCATAACTTTTACCTGGGTGAACCGATTTGGATGATTATTTTTTTAAATGAAAGCTAGTGCTTCCCAAGAAGTCCCATTTTAATTTGGTTAAGTTCTGACAATGATATCCATGAGAAAATCATATAAGTCTTAAATTTGTATTAAGATGTGCGCGGCAAATGGACGAATAACTCAATATAATGCCAACCGATTTTGGTGATTCTTTTTTTATTGGAAAGGACGTGTACAAATTAGTAAGTGTACTTCAGATTCACTAAAAATAAACAAATAAAAACAAATTTAACAAAAAAAAATAACCGACTTCAAAGAAAAATCACTAAAAAGTAAAAAAATTTTAGTGATTTTTCTTTGAAGTCGGTTATTTTTTTTGTTAATTTTTTTAATAAGGAGGGCAGATGGAGGAAGAAAAAAGTATGTTTTCGTGGTAATATTCAGCGCTCTAATGTCTCTGCCTTCCCCTTCAGAGAATGTGTGTATATATTATCAATTGTCTTTTCAGGTCATTCCTCAACGGGTGCCACCACAAACCTAGCGATCGACGCAGACACCGGCGAGCATCTGGTCGTCAAAAAGTGGTATCTGAACAGCCCCACAGACTTCCAGGCCCGTTCCAAGCAGCTCGTCTCGATAGACCAGGACCTCGCCGCCATGTCGCGTCTCAAAGCGCCCTCGCTCGCGCCGTACACCGCGATGGAGACGCAACACGAAACGTCGGACAAGAGACGCGCGGGTTTCACGTGCGTGTATCTCATACGCGAATACGTCCTCGGCACTTCGCTCAGACACTTCCGGACGATGAGTGAGTTCAGTGACGGTGCGGAAGCGATAAAGTTAGTGAGACACGTGGGGAGTGGTGTTTTCGGTGCGCTGGCGGAACTGCACCGAGTGGGTGTGCTGCATCGGGACGTTCGGTGCGAGAACGTCTTTCTGGAGAACTCGGGGCTGGTGCGGCTTGCGAATGTGGGCTTGGATCTGAGGCTGCAGGAGATTGTGGATGGCGAAAGTTACTGCAGCAGGTAATTATTTAGCCAACCTACCAAAGACGACTGTTTTCCTTTTGCAATTAGACATTTTATTACAGTTTGTGTGATATTAACTAGGGTTCTATACCATTTCTTGTATAGGACCCCAGTTATTTTTTTTTTTCAAATACATTTCTGGTATTAGCGGCAATATAATAATGTTTACACTTTGTAAACATTTCAAGCTTTCTATTGCCATTATTTATTTATTTATTGATTAGTTCGTTAACACCATTTAGTATGAGAAGATTTCAATCACAATTCAATTTCAGACAATACATTAAACAATAAAAAAATTCAACACAACTCTTAAATCATAAATATATCAAACATTTCGTAAAAAACATAGGGAAGTTAAAATCATTATAAGTATAGCTCAAATATTAGAAATAAAAAAAATACATTAAATTATTAACGTTTCTATTTCAATTCCAATTGAAAACGATTATAAAAATCAGAATTAAATCACCGTAAGTATGTATAGTTCAAATAATAAGGTAGGCAAAACAAGAAAACTTAATTTAAAGATTTTAACTTAATAAGGTTGGAAAAACTGTTCATTTACTAGCCATTGTTAAAGAAATAATTAAGTGTATAAAATGAGTTTCTTAAAAAAAAATCCTTCAGCTCACGCTCAAAAAACTTGGTATTTTCAATGGTCTTTATTTCGTTTGGCAATTTATTAAACATCTTAATTGATAATGAGTTAAAACTCTTTTCCTTGATTATTACGTTTCAGAAAACATGAAGCAAGACAAATAATTTTATTTTAATAATAATAATAAACTGTTTATTAGATTAAACTTATACATACATTCTTAGAGTAGACTTAATATAATTGAACAAGTGTTAGTTTCATCCAATGGGCCACCATATTGCCTTGAGGCAATTTCTTCCTGGCCACCCATTAGACTTAACAACATAGTTTAGGTAGGTGATTAACGCCCGGTTCCACCACCTCCAGCTACAAAAATCCCAAAGTTATCTTTCGGTTACATCATACAAATATGCAATGTAGCCGAAAGTTAACTATCGGATTTCAGGTAACTAGAGGTGGTGAAAACAGGGGTAAGTGAAGTAAGCATTAACTTAAGATTAAAACATGCGACAATTTAAAACTAAAAGAAAAATAATTTTAATAAACATCATAAATCATAAATCAGGCATACAAGGAGCAAGCAGATCAAAAATAGACTATAGATATTTGTTATAGCAACAACAGAACTTCACACTCTCAATTTCAACTGTCTACCTAATACGATTCATGAGATACAGCCCGCTGATATACGATTGGACGGACAACGGAGGCTTAGTAATAGGGTCCCGTGGTCACTCTTTGGGTACGGACCCCAAAATTTGACACTCTCTCTCAACCTTACTGTTTAGAGGATAGGAGTATGGTCCGTGCTATGTGGGGGTGATGTCAATGTGTGTCATTTCAGCCAAAGCACATGTCAGGACGTGTACAGCGCGGCCCAGCTGCTGCTGTCGCTGGTGTTGGGGCCGGCGTGGCCGGGCCAGCAGGAGGTGCCCTCGCACCTGCCCAGCGCCATCAAGGACTTCTTCTCCAGGTACCGTGGCTCCATCACGCGAAGCCCCGTCAGCCTTGCGTGCAGTGATCTTGTGCGTTAAGGTCGGCCCGTAAGCATCAGAAAATTTCGCCTCCCATACAAACGTAGTTTACTAATAATTTTAAAACCACTATTCCAACATACTTGATATTTGGTATCTAATATTAGGCTACAAATATCTGGGTCTGCATGCCTTTGTTTTTTCGGTAAATGTATTCTGGGTCAAACCACAGAGAAAACAAAATTCTTATGAAGATTTTCTATTTGCTTTCATTTCATTCGGTTTGGATTTTTCAAAAAAACAAAAGCATGCAGACACAGATATTTATTACCAGATATTATATATTACATATCAATTCAATTGGAATAGCGGTTTCCAAATGATTAGTAAACTACGTTTGTATGGGGAGCATAGCTTACGGGCCGTTCTTAAGGCCCTGGTACTAGCCAAATCGCAAAGTTAGACGAGGCGCCCCAAGTTAACTAACTAAGTCTGACGATTAGAAGTGTCCTTCTTACAATATATGATTCCTTCTTGTCTAGGAATCAACCTATTTTCGTCAATGTATGTTTCCTTTGCCAATACAAAATACATTGCGGAAACACTGTCTATTTCCGAACTTTTTTGACTGAATGTAGAAATCTAAAAGCAAATGGAATTATTTATTTGTGCATATATGCTGTTTGTTTGTTATATGTGTTTGTTTGTTTTGCTTACATCTAGAAATCTACTTTTTTAGTATTATTATTATTTAAATAAATTATGGATTCTCGTTAAACATGTTCGAATTTCAGAAGTTACAGGAGACGTATGATCTTCGCTCAACCATGTTTTCGAACAATCGCCAAAGCCCGAAACGAACATAGCAAAAGACGTCATACAAGTGTCATTAGCGAAACTTTTTATGGCCGTTGTGGTGTTATGAAATTGTTTAACTTTGCTACAGTTCTGACCTTAAAATCAAATCAAATAAATCAATCACCCCACATGTCATATGAACTTAGGATACACTTCTTTGCAGAAATTGTCAAAGTGTTTCCAGAAATAGACTCTTTTCAACTCATGCGGCATGTACGGTAGTAATTTGTTGTGTTACTATTGCTTGTGAAATAATGTTACTAATCCATGGTGTAAACAAGTTTGTTCAGTTTCGTTGTTGTTTCACTCGATTTCCTGCAATTTTAAGCTGTTTAACCCTAAAATAACATGTGGCGAAATCCTTGTAAATAAATAGAACTGGACAAAAGAAGTTAAAGAGCTCTTTAGCTTAATAATTGACTTATCAGGATTGAACATAAAATATTTTTATGGCTAAAAAAATATACCCAAAAAAACCTTTCATTCTAAGCATCCAGGTGGAAGTTGTTGTAAAACCTATCAGTGGCGAAGTTCTGAAACGGATTTGTCCCAGCAATGCAGGGATCCTAAAATCTCGCTATATTCATATAATAATGTTTTTTTATCCCTTACACGGCACTGCCCTGACATGCAATAATAGATGCGACCTGACATGGATGGCTAATAACACACAACTACCGTTATCATATTAGCCCAATACACCACATTCCCGAAGGAATTAGGTGCCATGCCAGGACCTTCACTTTGTGAACACGGCTACATTGAACTGGATGGAAAACACGGACAATTTTTCATTGCCGCCTCGACCATATTTTCATCCAATGCGATGGTACCAACCCGGGCGGCTTAAACCCTACCACCTAGTAGGCAAAGGGGACCCACAGTTTTAGATGGTTTCCGAACCATGGAGCAGCTCGCATTCGTGACGACATGCACTAATCGAACTCGGAAAGAGAAAGAAAGTGGTGCATCTCGGATTTGAACCCAGACCTCTGGAACGCTAGGCCAGTTCCCGCGCCACTGGGCTACGAGCCGCTCACACAATGATGGTTCCAGGTGCCTAACAGAGGAGGAGGGCGCGCAGTGGAGCGCGGAGCGGCTGCTCGCGCACGAGTTCCTCCGCGACGCGCCGCCGCGCGCGCCCGCCGCCGCCCGCGACCGCGACGACGGCTACTCCGGCTCCATGGTACATGGTAGCCGCCCTAGACGTACTGTTCTTAGAACCTACCTATCCTGTGGATCCTTTATCTTAAGGTGGCCCAACCCGCTCATCTCCCCATACAAAAGGGGAAAGAAGATCACGCCCATATTTCTTGTCAAAGATCCAAAATTTTGCTCAAAATAGCTTTATTTGATCGAACTAGATGTCTGATGACCATTGGCATTGTAAAATTGTGTTTGGTTTCTAAGTTATAAGGTCCGAAAGTTCGAATTTTTCGCGCGTTTTATACAATAACTTTGGAGGTGGATTACGCAATGATAAAGTAAGAACATCGTAAAAAGATTAGTCATCAGACATAGCTTATTTAACCTTTGGAGCGCGAACGACGCAGCATCGGCGTCCTGTACCGCGCTCCCGAATCGAATAAAAATCTATATCTAAGACACTTGTCAAGGTATCTTCAAAATAATAACTGTTCCATGTAGCTAGATAGTGCCTCCATTTATTTACGTTACTTTTGTAGTAGTTTGGTTCAAATATAAAATAATAAAAATCATATAACATTGACTTTAGATTTTTTTTAAATATTTTGTGATGTTACTCGAGGTTTAGGGTAAAAAAGATAAAGTTATGAAACAAATTTGTTTTTTATTTCGTAGTTTATGATAGCTGCTATAACATTGTGTCAAAAACTAATGACCCCGCCATACAAAAAATAATAATAATTTGGTTCCAAACATCGCGAACAAAAGCGACACTTATTGTTTTTCAAAATAATATTTTAGAATTTATTATAAATTATTTACGATATTATCTCAGTTGAATTTATTTTTAATTTATTGAATAATGATGGAAGAATATTTACATAAAATTTTTGTAAAGAAAAAGTTTACATAACATTTTCAGTAAAGGAAAAACCCGAAAAATCTCTCTACATTACTAACAGTCTAATTAGAATCTAATCTAATTAGAATCGAGTTAGATTTTATATCATCATAAACTGTTATATATACACAATTTTTTTGTGTAAGATAATGTTATAATATGTAATCAAAAACATTTTATTTTGAACATTCAAATTCGGCTATAAAATTGCACTCAGCGCACTCATACATGCAAACGCTCCACTTGAACACACGTCGGTGAGCGCGCGCTCTATCTATAGATAGGTGGGCGCGCGCGTTCTATCTATATAGGTAGGCACTTACTCAGCGTGGCGAGGTCGAAACTTGTTGCTGGAGTAGAAGCAGGCTTCCGTGACACGAAGCATTGGTGACATGGTCTTTGAAATAAAACACGTAAATATAAGTTCATAGAAATATAGCAGCACAAGTATATTTTTTAACATTTTGTAAAAGTGAAACCTAAAATGAATAGAAATTCGAATTAGCGACGGATGGTCAAAAAAAACACCTAATGATTATATCTGAAGTAGAGTTTGTGCGTTGTCTGTCCGTCCGTCTGTCAGACACCTCCTCCTATTATTGAAGTTACAAAATTTACAATGTATGACGAAAACAAGTTTTGACATGACAGGTAGGTAGATCAGGTCGGGCCATCTAGTTTGAGGGGTCGCATGATGAGTCTAAGACCAGAATTTCCCAAGATATGACGAAAAAAATTTTTTGAAGTTGTTTGACATGCATGGCAAGTGCTCCCGTGCATGTCGCAAGTATATTTTAGGCATCTTTCGTGTCCACACACCACCCGTTAGCATGAGAATAGGTGCGACATGCACGGCAGAATTCGCCGAAATGTAATACAGCATGCACGGCAATTGACCCAGTGTGACTAGTAACCAAAAACCGGCCAAGTGCGAGCCGGACTCGCACACGAAGGGTTCCGTACCATCGTAAAAGATTTAACATAACAAAATCACGTTTTTTGTATGGGAGCCCCCTTTAATTTAAATTATTTTTCAATTTTACCTATTTGTTGTTATAGCGGCAAAATAAATACACACTCTGTGAAAATTTCAGCTGTCTATCTGTTACGGTTACTGAGATACAGCCATGAGACAGACGGACGGACAGACGGACGGACGGACGGACAGCGGAGGATTAGTAATAGGGTTCCGTTTTCACCCTTTGGGTACGGCACCCTAACAAGAATACTATGTAACAGAAACAAATAGTACATATTTTTAATTCTATTCTATTACCAGATGCGTCTTGCCCTATGGAAATGTATGCAGATGATGCAATGGGATTACTTATTAGATATACCAAACGATTTCAAAGCAACAAAATTTGGTATTATAACTCCACGCTCACGAAGTTCCTGAGATATCGACAAATGACTTGAATCACACTTGACCAACGGCCAGCGGGCGGCCGAGCGGCCGAGCGGCCGACACCAATACACTCACAATGTTTATACTACAAAATATGATTTTCTAGATTTTCGGTCTTTTTTCCATTTTTATGTAAGAAAACATATCAAGTGTGATACATCACCGGATTCTACACAAAATTTGCCACAATCCGGACTAATTACATTCAAGCAAACGTAAGTTTTTGTAAACAAATTTTGTAAACAAATGTGATAAATCTTTGAAATCTGAACATGCCAAAAAACATTTGATTTTTTTGCTGCCTACAGAAATTGCAAAAACCTATAACCACTGCATTGATAGATAGCTGAATATATTACAATTTCATTGATATAAAAAAAATTACAATACTTACGTAATATTTTCGTCAATCATCCTTTTCAGCCGGCACAGAACCACGCGCGCAAACGTATCTCGGTCGACTGGCCAGCGAGACGAGCCGCGCGGATTTCAAAAAAATATTTTGTTTTACGAAGTTGCAGCTATTGGGTCGCGGTTTAGCCAATCAAAAGCGTCCTACACTCCTCTATCCATTTGAAAAAGCCAATCATAGACCAGTAAATCTATGCCCACACAAAAAATCGCCAATCAGCGCAGATAGCGGGAGCGCGGCAGAGGACGCCTATGCGGCGTCGTTCGCGCTTTACGGGTTAATCAAGATTTATGATCTATTTGGTTTTTGTTAGATTTTTGACTACAGCGGTCGTGGTTTACTTTTAGCTATAAGTCGTTTTGAAATTAAAATTTTCGTAAATCTTACCAAATCATACACTATGCACATTTTCTTTTTTGTGGACATGTTGCATCTTCCTCATAACGGAGCCTGTCTTATTCTTTGAAACTGAGAAGGTCCCAGATCGCAACAGCACGGTTTTGTACCGTGCCCGCGAATGAGTTAGTCCCGCCGGGTTGGGCCACCTTAAGGATGGCCCTTAAGCTATACTCCCCATTAAACATAGTTTACTAATCATTTGAAAACTACCGTTGAAATTATATTGATGTTTAATATCTAATGTCAGGCAATAAATATCTGTGTCAGCACGTTTTTTTTTATTTTGAAAAATCTGACCCGAATGAAATGAAAGCAAAAATAAAATCTTCATGCCAATTCTATTTTTTCTGTGGATTAACCCAGGATACATTTACCGGAACAAAAAACACGTGCAAACACAGATATTTGTTTTCTGATTTTAGATACAATCCGTAAATTGGAACAGTTGTTTTCAAATGTTAGTAAACTACGTTAGTCTGGGGAGTGTAATTTTCTGATGTTTAGGGGCCCACTTTAAGCTGTCGTCCTTGAGAGTCCAAATCGCTAGGCCACTAACGAGTTTTGGAGAACAATAAAAAGGGAATGTTGATTATTAGAAAATGTCAATAGGAAAATACGGAATTTTACCAGATATTTTAAATGACCCTTCGCTGTATTCATGCTGCAGGGCGAGGACAGAGGATTGGAGAGGTCCAGCCTGCACAGCAGCGTCTCGGCCGGCGGGCACTCCCGGCTCAATGCCGAGTTCGAAATACTTCAGTGGCTCGGCAGAGGGGCCTTTGGAGATGTGCTCAAGGTAATGCAGAGCTCTCAGAGAAGGCATATATGTAATGCTAAAAATTATATTAATTTATATAATTGCATTAGTAACTTTATTAGTTGTAAGTATCTTAAACTGAGGGTTGCTGTTTCTATTGTTCTTTGTTCTTTGCTTTAATCTGTTCTACCAAGGAATTGTTTGACAGTAGCATTTAGATCTAAGTATGTATTTCATAATTGTGGACGGAAGAATATATTATGTAAACCCGTGAAGTTTCTTTGCGGGTTCTTCTTTACTGGGTCGATCGAATCCGCGGATCTTTGTGACGTAACTTGGTGTAGTTTGACTACCAAAAAGTTTAAATACATGAAATGAAATGAAATATGTTGCTACAAATTCCCTTTTTTTAGTGTCCTGTACCCAAAGGGTGAAAACGGAACTCTATTACTAAACCTCCGCTGTCTGTCCGTCCGTCCGTCCGTCAAAGGGCTGTATCTCATGAACCGTAATAGGTAGGCAGCTGGAATTTCTGGAAGTCTGTATTTATTTTGCCACTATAAAAGCAAATAGGTAAAATTAAAAAACAATAAAAATTAAAGGGGAGTCCCATACATACATTTTTTGTGTTAAATCTTGTACGATGGTACGGAACCCTTCGTGTGCTAATCCAACTCACACTTGGCCAGTTTTTCTTTTTCTTTTTGCTTTGTTAAAATTTAATTTAGTTTTTTATCAATACTGAATCATTTATGTTAGAAGGGATTGTGTATTTTTTTTTGTGTAACTGTAAATAGAAGGTTAATTTCACATCCATCCAAAGTCACCGCATTCCCGAAGGAATTAGGTGCCATGCCAGGACCTTCTCTTTATGAGCGCAGCTACATTGACCGGATGGTAAACGCGGACATATCATTAATGCTTCGACTATCTTTATACCCATTGCGATGGTACTAACCTTGGCGGTTTTAACCACCTAGTAGAAGAAGAGGATCTACAGAATGGAACAGCTCGCATTCGCGACGAAATGCACTTTTCCAACTCAGAAAGAGAAATAAGTTGGCACTTGAGCGAAGCAGGGATCGAACCCATGGTCTCTGGCAGAGAAGATGATTCCCCACGCCCCTCATCTATTCTATGTACCGAACATTTCTAGCTAGGGTAAGGTTTTTATTTTATTGATCGAGGATTCAACGCATAAATGAATTTCCAGGTCAAAAATAAGCTAGACGGTGGATTCTACGCGATCAAGCGAATAGAACTCAACCCGGAGAGCGTCCAACTCAACAAGAAGATCACCCGAGAAGTGAAACTGCTCTCTCGACTCAACCACGAGAATGTCGTGCGTTATTACAACGCATGGATCGAAACTATGGAAACGCTCGTATTCACAGAAAAAGACGTAATAGACGAACAGCAAGCGGTGAATAATGCTCCTAAATGTCAAGATGTTAGGGTTGAGAATAGCACGGAGAAGGCGGTCGCTCAGTTGGGCGTTCGGCTTGAGTGGTCTATGTCGGAACCGCCCCCACAGAGGTCCGACTCGCTAACGGATTCATCAGAGTCTGAAGACGAGGAAGATGATCGATGGTTTTTCAGGTAATTGTTGATTTTTAGGGTCCCATCGCAAAAAAGCGAAAATAGGGACCCTTATGATCTGACTCTGGTGTCTGTCAGTCACACGCATTTTGTCGCAAATTGTTTCCCTATTAACGGTTGCTGGAACATTCTGAAATTAATTACCAATATAGATGTACACTTATGAACCTTATGTACTTGCATCATCAACTAATTACTTGTGCTCATATTTTTTGAGAAAAAGCTAAAATTCTAAAATGCATGAATGAAATTGCAAAATAATCACGAGGCCAGGGAGAATTTCGACCATATCCAGCAGGTACGGGACCCTCGGCATGTGAACAGGTTCATGCTTAACTGGTTTTTTTTTAATTATTTAGTTTCTGAAACACATTCAGTAGCATTGTATAAATTTCTATAGGATAGCTAGCCTACGGGTCTTAATATTGGCATGAGTCAACCCTTGATATCAAAAGCAGACGGTCGCCCCTTTCTCGAGGGTGACTTCTGATCCACGGGTAATTTCAGGCCAGCAGAAGCCGAAGACTCCGACAGCTCCGTGGAGTTCGAACAGGACAGCGACAACAAGTCGCAGACCCTCCCTTCGGATGTCCCTACAGAAATATCACGACCTCCCACCGCCAACATCCACCAGGTCCTCTACATCCAGATGGAGTTTTGCGAGAAGAACACGCTCCGTCGCGCGATAGACAACGGCCTGTACCTCGAGAAGATCCGGGGCTGGAGGCTGTTCAGGGAGATCGTGGAAGGCTTGGCGCACGTTCACCAGAGGGGGATGATACACAGAGACCTGAAGCCCGTCAATATATTCTTGGACTCCAACGATCACGTGAAGATCGGGGACTTTGGACTGGCGACGAAGGCTTTCACGGGACTGCACACTACTATTGATGGTGCGTATGAATGGCATCATGTATTGGTTCATTCATTGTTGCTCACGAGACATGTACAAACATGTACAAACATGGTAATGGGCAACCACTGAAGTTCAATAATGGAGTAAGTTCTTCAGAAAAGGTGTTAAGGTGGTTTCTTTCTTGTTAGGGTTCCGTACCCAAAGGGTGCCAACGGAACCCTATCACTAAGCCTCCGCTGTCCGTCCGTCCATCCGTCCGTCCGTCCGTCTGTCACAGGCCTGTATCTCATGACCCGTAATAGAAAGGCGGCTGAAATTTTCACAGAGTATATATTTATTTGCCGCTATAACAACCAATAGGTAACATTAAAATATATCAAAACTAAAGGGTGGCCCCATACAAAAAACAGTGAATTTATTCAAATAAAACTAGCCAGAAATTCTAATCTTCTTAATGTTTTTAAATGGTTTGTTCGTGTCAGTAATGCCTCTTGATTTAATCTTACAGAAAAAAGTAAAGCACCAGAGGATTTCAACGGATCTTTGACGGGACAGGTAAGAAATCTGTCATCAACGGATTAGCTAAAAAAAGTTGGCATTAAATATTTCATTACAAGTCACTTCATCAATTAGGTAACAGTTACCGAGAAGTAAGGTAAGTATTAGTAAGTTTGATGTTTGTATGCATTCAATGAATTCGACATTACCATTATCTCATTAATTTGAGGTTATATATCTGGGTTGAAGCATTGTAATCAAATATTGTAAATAATCAGAAATCGTTTTGATCTCGACATTAGGTTAATATCTCAATAATCGCAGTAAAAAAAACCCGTCGGATGAATGTGCTTTATCAGCGCCATCTTGTTGATGGGGATGCATTGTGTAAATTCGAATGTAAACGAAAAATTTGTTAGCTGACGTAGACGTCTGGATAGCTAAGCCGTAGAACAGTGATCATGTAATCCGAATGACCAAAAACATTTCTGATTATTATTTTCAAAATCTCTTCAAGAAGCTTCAATGTGGATGTCGTTGTATAACCTCAAATGATTAGCAAACTTAAGCGATGGATGTTTATACGTAAACTTTTACCAACCGACAGGTGGGCACAGCCCTATACGTGGCGCCGGAGCTGCTGCAGGCGGGCAACAAGGTGATATACAACCAGAAAGTGGACATCTACTCGCTGGGGGTGATTCTGTTCGAAATGTCGCACCCACCGCTGCACACGGGCATGGAGCGCATGAAGATACTCACGGAGCTGCGGAGCCGCGAGGTCAAGATGCCGGAGAGTTTCCTCGTCGACGAGAACAAGAAGCAAATACACGTCATAAGGTGTGCTGAGGCTTTGATAAGGAGATTTAAAATATTTATTACTAGCAGCCCGTCCCGGCTTTGCCCGGGCATAACATCATTTTAAAAAATATTATTTTGACACAATGATGCACAAAAAAACCCTTTTTACGTAGAGTTCCTACATTGAAATAAAAAAAAAATTAGATATTATTATTAGATGATTATTAGATATTAGAAAGCTCCGATAATAAACGCATCTCCGACGCACTATTTATAGGCAGGCTCCCGCCGCCCCGGACGGCCGGTACCGCCGCACCCGCAATTTTTAAATCTGTAATATCCTCGAAAATATTCATTTAAATCACATGCTTTAAAGGGCCATATAGATCTTTATTAAATCAATAATGTATTTAAGGTATTTAATTGGATAAGGATTAATGCTGTATTGGTTAAAAGCGCTTCGAATTACCATCGATCAATTCGAATTGCCATTATTTGTCGTAAAAAGTAAATGACATAACAATGTTATTGTGGGATATCCATAAGAGATAGAAATATACCATCGCGGAGGTTTCTGTAGACCTTTTCAATTTGTACAATACTTAGTGCATTATTTTGATAAATCTCGTAGGGTTCAGCCTGCGTTTGCAATGTAAGCAGAAAAAAATGTAATTTTTTACGACATCACATTGGAAACCTCAAAAATAACAGTATTTCTCCACTATTTAATGGATGTTATTATGCATATAAACCTTCCTCTTCAATCACTCTATCTATTAAAAAAAACCGCATCAAAATCCGTTGCGTAGTTTTAAAGATTTAAGCGTACATGGGGATATAGTGATATAGGGACAGAGAATGCGACTTTGTTTTATACTATGTAGTAATAGTGATATTAAGCGCGGCATATAGCGCACGTCTGGCCCTCACATAAGAGGTGACCGATGAAGCCAATGGGCTATCGGAATTTTGGGGATCCTATTTTGGTAATATCTAATCGATCGATCGAAATATCTGATCTGAAGATCTGATCATAGAAGATCATTAAAGACACTTTAGAAAAATAATTCACACATTTTCTTGCAATTTATATTTGTCTATGATTATTGAACTGTTGAATATGATGAATCCAAGTCCACTTTACTGTCCAAAAATAATATTTGAAGAAGAAATAATAATATTTCGTTTTGGGGGTACCGCACATGTGAGGGTCAGAGCATGCTGCTGAATGCTAATGAAGAGCTATCCTGAAAATGCTAAAGGCTTAATTTCTAAGGAATGCACCAACCACACATGCCGACAAAAACACAGCCAGTGTGTTTAGAAACTCACATGAAATTTGACAGGTGTTGCCATGGACACCGAGTAGAGTGGTGGGTAGTCAGTAACATGGCTTCCCCCATCTCGACAGTTCTCCCAAATAGTTTTAACACAGAAGAGTTTGCTTTTTCTTTGAAAGCTCTAAACTCTGAAACTACCATTCGGATTTAAAAAATTATTTGGTATTTGATAGCTCATTTATTATGGAATGTTATAGGCTATTTAATATCATGCTACGATCCACAGGAGCCGAACAAAACAAAAATCCGGCCAAGTGTGAGTCGGACTCGCACACGAAGGGTTCCATTGTACAAGGTTCGACATTTTTTTATAACATAATTTATATTTTTTTTATTTTACCTATTTGTTGCTATAGTGGCAAAATAATTACAAACTCTGTAAAAAATCTAAATCAGCTGCCTATCTGTTAGGGTTCATGAGATGGACGGACAGCGGAGGCTCAGTCATAGGGTTCCGTTGGCACCCTTTGGGTACGGAACCCTAAAAATTAAATAAGAACGCTAAGCAAAAACGAAGTAGTAACGCGGGCGGGCCATGCATGCCGTGGATCGGAGACCAAGGGCGCATTTTGCTGGGCTCTTTTCGGATGATTGTCCAAAACGTCCACCCAAGCGGAGCCAGGGAGCCTCAGCTTGTAAAATGTTAATATTTCCCGTCGCCCGCCCGTAGGTGGCTGCTGAGCGCGGAGGCGGGCGCGCGGCCGTCGTGCGCGGAGCTGCTGGCGAGCGAGCACGTGCCGCGCGCGCTGCCCGCGCCGGCGCTGTCGGCGCTGCTCGCGCACGCGCTTGGCGACCGCCGCTCGGCGGCGGGCCGGCGGCTCGTGGCCGCGTGCCTCGCGCGCCGCTGCACGCCCGCCGAGGACCTCACCTACCACTCGGGGCTGAGGGCGCGCGCCGACCCCGCCAGCGCAGCGGCGAGGGAGATCGCCATTGCGGTGAGGGGATTTTTTTAATGCTACACCCACTCTAATTCTATAATATTTATCTTCTTAGAATGAATCTTATTAGAAATAAGTGCCGTGAAAGGATCTTTCATGTATTATGTGCCGTGGCCTTATTATGCCTTCACTCTGCACAATGTTTTTGTTTTATATAACTGGACATGGATGGCTATGATGGCGTCAGATATTAGCCTAACACACCACATGGGAACTAGGTGCCATGCCAGGAACTTCCTTATATTGCTCGGCTACATTGAGCTGGATGGAAAACACGGACAATTTTCATTGCCGCTTCGACCATCGTTCATTCAATGGTACCAACCCTCATATCTCCCCAGGTGTTCAAGCGTCACGGTGCCGTCGAGTTCAGCCCGCCGCTGCTGCTGCCGCTCGCGTTCTGGGAGCCGACCCCCCCGCATTCCAGCTGATGACGCAGGCCGGCTCGGTGGTGCACCTGCCTTACCTAACCTAACCTCACCTCTCCCCAGGTATTTAAGCGTCATGGCGCCGTCGAGTTCAGCCCGCCAGTGCTACTGCCACTCGCGGCCTGGGAGCCTGCGCCCGCCGCCGTCTAACTGATGTTATCAGTTGGCTCGGTAGAACACCTGCCTTACAAAACCTAATCTCATATCTCCCCAGGTGTTCAAGGGCCACAGCGCCGTCGAGTTCAGCTTCCACTGCTGCTGCCACTAGCATCCTGGGTGCTGATGTTATCAATTGGCTCGGTAGAGCACCTGCCTTACCAAACCTAATCTCATAACTCCCCAGGTGTTCAAGGGCCACAGCGCCGTCGAGTTCAGCTTCCGCTGCTGCTGCCACTCGCGTCCTGGGAGCCGGCGCCCTCCGCGGTCTAACTGATGTTCTCGATTGGCTCGGTGGAGCGCCTGCCTTACCGAACCTAACCTCATCTCTCCCCAGGTGTTCAAGCGTCACGGTGCCGTCGAGTTCAGCCCGCCACTGCTGCTGCCGCTCGCGTCCTGGGAGCCGGCGCCCGCCGCGGTCCGGCTGATGACGTCGGCCGGCTCGGTGGTGCACCTGCCTTACGACCTGCGCCTGCCGTTCGCGCGGTACATAGCGTTCGCGGGCGTGCGATACATGCGCCGGTACACAGTCGAGCGCGTATTTAGAGAGAAGCGCGCGCCAGGCTTCCACCCGAGGGAGCTGGTGGAGTGTGCTTTCGATATTGTCGCGCCGAGATCGGGCAAGTTTTAATAATACTACTAATTTATGATAAAAATGCATTTCTTTAGTCCCTCGTTCCCAGATTAGTGCTTGACTGTATCGCAATAAATCGCATGATAAAAAATAAAAAAAATATTTGCGTGATGTTACAATGTGCAGGTTATAATGTATGCGTTTCACAGATGGTATCGAAAGCGCTTTCGATACCAACCTTTTGACAGGCGATAACGCCTTCTAGATAGCGCTTACTCGACAGCGTTCGTAGTAGGGGGCCAGGTGTGGTGTGATGTGGATTTGTGCATTTAGAAATTTTCAGGTCTCACATTGGTCCGCAATTATTCATTAGTACGCGTCTCGCTTGTACTGGTAGCTGCATCGTTTAGGTACACGACTATGCGTCACTCGAAAATATTCACTCCCTCATGATT